>HG993139.1:4057500-9057500 GCA_905231865.2 Boloria selene
ATTTTTACTTACTAACATTTGAGTTTGCATGGTTCTTTCAATTTAAGATAGGTTTGGCGGTTTAAATTAAATCATTAAAATCTTTATTACATAAGTATAAGGATGATCTATGTTTTGATAATAAAGCGAGAGATTCAGTATATTCTCTTATTCAAAGGATAGTCTACATAGCTTTTACAGAACTCTTATATTTGTTACTGTCTGTATTTTCAATCTCATGTAGGTACCACATTTAATATTTTATTCTCAATCCCCATCACATGAGTGAACGACGAGAGGAGAGCATAAACTGGATCTTTGCGTAGTTACTCGACCTATTGAAATATGGAATGGACTATAGCTATGTTGAAGACTAATAATATTACTAATCGAATGACGAAATCTATTAAATAGTAATTAAAATGTATTCGTGGTTTAAAATTTCACATATTCTGCTGTAAAAAAAGTTTATAAATTACAGACAAATCTATCTAACTTTAATTGCGCTTCGGTTGCTACGATGTCTGGATATCTATACTAATATTATAAATGTGAATGTAAGTTTGTTTGTTACGCTTTCACGCGAAAACTACTTATTCGATCATCATGAAACTTTGTACACATATTCTTGGAGGTATTAGAAGTAACATAGGATACTAGCGAAACCCGCGGCTTTGCTCGCGCTACTATATAAAATTATATAAACTTCTATGATATAAAATTCAAGGATAACGAAAACTCTTCATAGCGAATCCCCCTCATTCTTTTGCAAGGGTACATGAGAATTTTGCAGGGACGATAGATGTCCCAGACAAAATATGATTTAAATTTTAATTTACATATACCTTAACAAAATTTGATAACATAAATAAATAGTTCTTTTCTGTGTTTTTAAGCTAATAAAATTGGAACTTTCATTCGTGTTACAGTTCTATTTATAGGATAAAACAATACATGTTACATATTTTTACATTATCTCAGATATAATATACGTATAACTCTACTTAACATTAATGTCGCTATTTAAAAAACAAACTTTAAATGAAAATAATAATTCATAGCTTAAGAAAAGGTTAAAAAGCACCGAGATGGTACAATATAAAAGTGAAGGTTGATCATCCATCACATTAGTAGAGAAGGCTGAATCGTCAGTGATGCTCTGGGGTAGCATTCCCCACCGGGAGGCGGGAGGCCGTAGTAGGAATATCCTTCACCCCGCTAGGTCAGGGTTAACAGTCCCCCGAGCAGGGTGACTGCCAGCCTTCGACCTTGCTTCCAATGCATGTGTACCCTCACATTACTATGCATTCAAGGTCTCTGTACAATGTACATATATTAATAGTTTTTTTACCAACACGTACATATATGAAATAATCAAGGCATCTTCTGCGCGATGTTAAGTATAGAGAGAGGTAATTCTTATGAGTCTAAACCAAAGTGTTACTGGACATGCGTATTCAATAACTGAATTCCCGAAAGACTTATTGTATCGCTTTCTGATGACAACCTTATGACTATCCTATTAGAGTATGTAATTCATATACTCTCAAAACAAAATGCGGATATTCGATAAGGGCTCCTGATACACTTTTATTGAGTTGGAAATCGTTTGCCTGTGTTTTTGGCAGTTCTTTTAGTGTATCTTGGGGTTTGGGCTTTATTCTTAAGGGATAGAGTTAGTTTTCAGTTGTAGGTGGGTGTTGGGTCGATACGCGCCGGGCGCGCTGGATCGATAGAGGGGCCGACGTAGCGACGTGCATCGCCCGCGAGTCAACACATAATAACCATTATGCCTTTGACATTTACGCGACATCGGAGACTTTGTAGAATTTCATGTGGAACAATTTCCTCTTCTTTTGAGGAAGACTTTTCAGGAAGCCAAAAAATTGTACAGAATTTTACAAAGACGTCATAAATAAATGAGTACACTTCATTATAATTGGGGGTACGCTCTGTTAAAATCCATGAATGTACTGAATATGTATATTATTAAAGTTAATTATTTATTTTAGATTCAAAATTCCTAAATTAGTACTTGAGAGAAGACAAATCCTACATTCACATTTTTTTAACAGAGATATAACAGATTTGATAGCACCTACCTTGCCTTTCCTACTAATGATTACTGAATTATTCATTTATTTACAAATTCAATAACATCCTATCGCGAACTCCTTATGCGATAAAGCAAAAATATATTTTCATTTGACCTGAAGAATCGCTGCTTGATTCACAATTGCGTAGTCTAATAAGTACTGAAGTAGTCGATAACTCACAGTCTCATTATTATTTATTTCCAAATTATATATGATTTATCTGTATTCTGTAGAGTCAGGCCAACGCAGACGTAATATTGCTTCGTAGTCTTTGTCACAAATTCTCAAAGCGTATTTCTTTAAGACGAGCATTCGTCATCCATATATAGACATATTATATTGTATTAAAACAGTAATGAAGCGAAATCTGTACATTATTTTTTTGAATACAGTGACTTTAACGTATTCTGTACAACATATAGATAGCAAACATTTTTATCTATTCGCGTTTCTACCATAAACTATTGGAACTGACTTTGACGAAATCAATCAATATTTAGAATATTTTTAATGCAGGAAAACCTTTCATTCCCACCTGATAACATTATAACAGCTGATCTGATCGTAACATCCTTTGCTATTTATGTGGCTTACGCCGCGCTGGCTCGACATTAAAACTTACATAAAACAATAGGTATATGTACCTAGACCTACTAGAAAATTCCAAGTATTAAAAAGGCCTTAAGAATAATCCGCAAAAGCAGAATATGTTTATCTCTATAAATATTTTAACATTAAAAAGGCCCAACGAATACATTTAATGATTAACTGTTATTGATAACTAGTATGTTCCGCGGCTTCGCATGTGTTCTAAGAACCGGAAACCAAATTTTTGCTGAGGTTTTGTAACATTTTTCATTGATGCTCCGCTCCTATTGGTTGTAGCGTGATGTAATATAGCCTATAGCCTTCCTCGATAAACGGACTATCTAACACAAAAAGAATTTTTGAATTAGGACCAGTAGTTCCTTAGCGCGTTCAACCAAACAAACAAACTCTTCAGCTTTATAATATTAGTATAGATTAAAAAGGCCTAACGAATACATTAAATGATTAACTGTTATTGATAATATTGAATATTGATAACGCGGTGTGTCATAGGGTTTAGACATGTTTTTAGTTCGTATTTAAAATTTATAGCGTAATAATTTTTTTGTATTAAAAAGTACTGCTTTAATCACCTATAAAAATAAAACTGCCCATAAAATATATCAGTGCGGTGTGCGATTGCACTATTATCGACAGGTGTTATTCTTTCATTAAATATATCGATTGTTAAAGATAAGTTATCTCCCTGCTGTTGTTGTTACCTAAAAATATGATATTAATATTCATATAGAATTAGGGTTCTGAAGACTAATGGTCCCCGTACACTTTATACTTATTATTAGTCTATTTATAGACATTATAGACACTGGTTGTATGGTAATAATCGCATAATAATATACCTATTCATTTTGTTTAACATTTGGCAAATTGTGTATTTTTAAAGCCTTAGGTTTACAATGTAAATAGGGTTTTAAATTAATCAAAACATCTACATAGTCAAACATGCTGTTAAACAGAACTCAACTAAACAACATAAAAATAAATCGGTCGTCTGTACTCTCGTAATATATTATAAATCTTTCAGTGTGCTATTTACTCGATAGTAATAAGTTGGTCAAGTGCGATCACTTGCCTACTTATTTTTATTAGAAAATTATTTAATTGATTAAAAGATAAGTTAATATGTTTATATTATTTTAGTGTTACAAATATGCTTACACACATACAGTATACTACCTAATTGTACTGATCGATTAAAATTCATCAGTTTTAGACGTTTTTGCTCTGCCATGATGATGAAGCAACCGTTTAACCGTTGCATTGTAAAGAACGATCGTCTTTTAAAAATTCATATCTAATGAATATTACAATAGCTTCAATATGTATTTATAAAAAAAATAATTTTAAAGTCAAACAACATGAAAGTAATTTCTTATTTATTCTAATTGTTGTAATTAAAATACTGATTCGCTTGTAAATATGCCTGGCATTCACGTATGTCGTAGGGTATAAGAAAATAATGAACCATACATAGACTTACCTGAAAATTAATTGTAGAAGTGACGATTCTCATAGATTCAGCATAATTTCGCAGCACGGAGTCCGTGTTAAGGCAACTTTGACGCCACTCGTATAGTTGTTCCAGCCTCGTGACGCATCGCTCGCAGATCTTCTTTGGCAGAAAGTCGTCCTTCGATATCTGCTGGATTTACATTTAATTCAATCAAAACATAATAAAAATTAATTTATATGAATATAAAGATAGGTATTTTCCTTTAGTTATTGGCCAATAAGTGATCATTTTTGTTTAATCTTTAAATATTACATTTAGGTAATGTTGGTGTGTTTTAACAGCTTTGATACTAAATGAATTAGTATATAATTATAAATGGTACTGATCAGATAAACTAATTTTTAATATTATTGTCTGTCTGCCTGTCTGCGTGTTCCCGTAATTTTGGAAACGGCTGAACAGATTATGATGTAACATCATGGGGAGATAGCTGATTGTATTAGAATTAATGCAGGCTACATTTAGTTCAGAAAAGAAGAAATCAAAAAATATACCCAGGCGCGAATCCGAGCGAAGCTAGAGTAAATCGCTAGTGTACAAATATCTTTGGCGTTATAACTTCAGCTTTCAGGATTAATACATTAAATAAGAGATGTGTTATTGTCTAGATGCTATGTCTAGCTTTATTTCATCCGTACCCAAATTTCCCCGGGGAATACCATATAATAGAGTGTACGACAATCAGTTTTGTGCGGAAATGTAATCGTACGTACGTATGTATATGTAGGTACATTATATTATATGTTTAAAATATTTCCAGCATTATAAAATTAAATAATTACAGCAAATTGTATATTATGTGAATAACTTCTATCTAAAACTTGGGAAGTTGACGATGGAGAATATCGGCGGTGTACAATTTAAAAGTGTTATTTTATGTGTTTTCTTACGATCTCTCCTCGAGTCGCTCAGATTGACTTCCTAGCAGTCTAGAAAAGCGAAAGTAACGATAATTATCATATACTTTATTGCACACCACAAAATAAACATAAAAAACACACAACGAAAAGATGCACATCAAGCGGCCTTATCGCTGAAAGCGATCTCTTCCAGGCAACCTTAAGTTGGGTGATTATGAAACAGTAGGCGGTGAACACGCTTGACACGATACTAATATACATACTTATTATAAAATACATAGATACATACATAGTACACACATACATATATACATACAAACAAGCATGCGTAAATTCTAATTGTGATAATTCGGTGTAAATATATTAATTTATACAGAATATGCAACAAAGAAAACAAAAAAAAAGTAATAGAGAGCAAACCTTTAACACATTTTTATCTGCATTTTATACATGACAATTGTGCGCTATAATATTACTCACGAAGATGGTTATTGGTTAGGTAACCGTAGCTTCAATCGGTTAAAAGGGCGCTATTTTACAAAATTTTGTTAAACTTGTAATGTTTGTATATATTTTTGTGCATATAAAATCTTGGAACTGAATTTAAAAGCAGTTATCCGCAATCGATTGAGCGTAAACTATTGAAAGTTTAGTTTCGATGACAATTTATGGTTATCGTTTAATATCATTCTATTTTCTAATCTACCAAACAATATACTTAGTGGACACCCAATGGTGGCTCAATGATGGAGAAATGAGGATATAATGAAATAACTAAAAATAAACTTTAAATTAAATAAGACCCACAACTTCATCATTTATACGATATAAAAGCTTTTTTTAATATTAATTTATTACTATATTATTAATATACTTATATAATAAATTTAAAATGTATATAGGTATTATTAGTAAGTTAATTTAATAATAAATAAATTTGTTGGTATATGTTAAAGTATGAACATTTTACATACTTATTTTTTATACTATATTATATGTTGTTTGCAAAATTTAATAAGGTTTTCTTCTTAAGTTTACCTCTGGCCGTAGGTGCCATTAAACAAAATATTTTTTTTATTTTTCCTTTTTTTTAAGAAACGACGAGCGAAACTTTGTTGACGTACCGTAATTAACCTTCCTAATGTTTGAAGTACGAAAATAATTTTTTTTTCTCCCACGCTATTTATTACATAAGCTACTGTTTATTCTGGTGTATTATAATGGTTACCGTGAGATTATATAAAAAATATTATCAAGGACATATACTTATATAATAGCTCTTTTATTATTGACTAGTTCGTCATAAAACACAAGTATATATTTTATTTTAATTATACTTTATATATTTTACGCGTATATTTCACGTTTTTGTCAACAAATAATGTTTTCAACTAGGAAACCCGGCGTCGTTGGTCGTAAGTTAAAAAAAATTAACAGGTATTATAATTTTCTACTAAGATAAATGTCGCCTAAGATACTCCTTATAACATTTGCTATCTGCGAATGAAAGTCCCGTCAAAATCGGTCCAGCCGTTTCAAAGATTAGCTGGAAGAAACAGACAGACCAAATTTTTTAAAAATGATTTTCGTGAGGTTTCTTGAGGGTCATATGCATTTAGTGATAAGCTGTTATTTTTTATATTAAAATCAGACACTTTAATTTTATTTATGTACTGATGCAGCCTAGACACGACATACTTTTCATAATCTCACTACGAATACAACTTGAACTTGCGAGATTACATTCTCGCTGTTTGCTAGCAATAATACATAGCTATCTGTGAGATATGACCTTCAAACAACCCATTATAACATATATGTACTTTGCCCCTAAAATACGCAATTTATGTATAATATTGTGTTTAGTATCGCAATTTTAACTTTAAGTTATTTTAAATATATTAAAACTACATTTACATATTTCATAATTAAGCTCGCAAAAAGTTTCGAAACAACTAAAGTTTGACCCATTTTATGTAATGGGTTAACGAAAAGTTTGTTATTTGACGTTACTCTTATTCGTAAGAACTTAAAAGCTTTTACCCAAAGTACATTTAAATGGATAGAAGTTGATTTATGATATTTATGAATCGAATAAATATTATCATAGACGTACTGCATTTAACTTTAGGCCAATTGGTAATCACCTCCGGACCCGCATATGAATATAAGCATAGTATGTATATGTTTTTAAACTCTATTAATAACATGTTGTCTTGTTTATTAACAAATAATGTATTTTTTTTTAATTTATGTACTTAAATAGTTTTATTATCGATAAAAATAAACAAATGTATACTAAAATGTGTATCGGTGTGCCAAAGAGCAGTGTAAAGAGATCCAACCTTTCAGCCAACTTAGGCGTGAGAGTTATAGCAATCGTATTACATAATCGCAGTGCCTTGCTTTGAATGTGAACTATCGATTAAGTCATATATACTTAATAGTAAAACGTACTAAGCCGGCATATTTAATGAATAAGTAAGTATTAGTATTCACATTCAAAGATATGAGGCTTGTTATTTAAAAATTCATTGTATAAGGAGAGGGTTCTTTGAAGTCATTCTTAATCGCGCAACATTAATAATATAAAGTCTACAGCATTACATTAATAATGTAATTTAAATATAGAAACAAGTATTTTTTTATGAAAATTTTACTATTAAATGTGTCATAAAGTTGAAGGGAAACATGAAAATTTAAAATAGATAAAGCTCTTGTAATCGCAAGGTCTTCTTTCCGCCTTTCAATCATTCAAATGATAACAAAAAATAACATAGTCTTTTTTTTTAAATATTTTAGAATTAAAAATTGAAATGTTTCTTCATATTTTAGTAAACACAACAAACAGTTTTTTTTCCAGTAGCTGAACTTTGTTTATGAGTTTTTACTTTACCTGTAATAAATTTAGAATATTGCATTAAAGAGTTATTGTTCCTTATCCAAACGTTCAACAGGTATCGTGTTCCCTGTTCAGCAAATCTGTATTTCATGTTGTTATTATGTTCGTAGCGCGTAGCGCGCGTGCGCCTACGAGGCTACGGCAGTCGACACGTCTCTACATACTGCGCCTTACCTTCACTCATGTTTACCATTACATTGAGTTTGATACTGCGTATGGATGATCGGGAAGCGTTAATAAGGTAAGTAAATGCATGACAAAAAATGCTCACCATAGTTGGCAAGCAAGTCCGCAACTTGAACAATATCTGCCGTTGCTCGGACTCCTTGTCGAATATGTGAAGGCGAGGTCCGCTCTTGAGCGAGCACAGGCGGCAAAGGTCGGTGAACGCGGTGAAGTTGAGGTCCTCGGGCTCGGTCATCGCGAAGCACCTGATGAGGAGGTCGAGGAGGCAGGAGTTGTCCATGTATACGGCGGTGGTTGTCGGGTGGCGGGAGACGTCAACGCATGTCGCGGGCTCTCGGGGAGGCGTCGCGCCGCCGCTGCGTTCGGGGGGCACTGGGCCCTGCGCTCCCGGCTCGCCCCCCGCCACCCCGCGCCCCCCTCGCGCCCCCTCACACCCCCTCGCACCCCCACGCCCCGCTCTCGCGACTACTCGCGCGGAGGGTGGCTCGGACGCGCCGGGAAATGCGTACCAGTTTTCCCGTCTGCAATTGCCGATTGTCCGTATTGATTATGACGTCTTAATTTATATTTATGTTGGTATGACAAGGAGAGAGAATGTAATATGATGCCTTTCAGATGTGATAAGTGTGTTGTGATAGCTTATTTATTACGAACGTACTGTAATGTAATATACTGTAATGGAATTAATAATAATAACTTATTTTTGTTACTCTTTATAATACAACAATAATAATATTTATATAGATTATTGCAAGTATCATTTGCATTCAGTTGTCATATTAAAAAAGTATTTATTAAAAGTAAATAAAAATAAAAATATAACTTATCAACCTAAATGTCAATTTTGTGTATCAAAAATACTTATTACCAAGTTGTCACACTTATTGTCAAAAGAAATTAATATTATCAGAAATCTTATATTGTTCAAATGTCGATCGCTTCATCGGATTCCGGTGCGGAGCACCATTCATACTCGGAAAGGACATTAGCAATTATTAAGCCGGAGGCTTTTGAAAACGCGGAAGATATTGAGAACCACATAAGAAATAATGGTTTTACGATACTTTCTGTTAGTATATTTTCACTATATGTTTTGTCGTAAATATACCTTACGGAATCCTAAAAACATTAAATTATAAATTAAGTAATAGCAAGCCCGACCCGCTTCGCTCGGCGTAAGTTAAAATAAATTAAACGGTTTTTATAATTTTCAAGTAACATAAAAGTAGCCTAAGTTATTCTTTATAACATTAGCTACCTGCGAGTGAAAGTCCCGTCAATTAGTCCAGCCATTTCAGAGATTAGCCGAAACAGACACACAGACAAAAAAATTAAAAAATATTTTTTGATATAATTACCGTATTGACTTTGTAGAAAAGTTATTAATTTAAAATTAAAAACAGACATTTCAATTTTATTTTTATGTACAAATGGGTCAACCCTTAGCCCGAGAGGTTGACACCAGTTTTAACTTTCTTTCTTTTTAATTCTTATTATATCTAAAGAGTCTATTTATGTAATTTTATTCTTATATTCTTATTTATGTAATTTATATATAAAGCTGAAAAGAAAAGTTTCTTATATTTCCTTGAACGTGCTAAAATGAAACAATATTTAGTAATGAACTTTGGTTATGGTTATGGTTATGGTTAAGACGGGCTGTTGTCCGCAACTCGACGACTAGCGCCTATTTTGCGTGTGTGGGAATTGTCTATGTTATTCTTGCCATCCCAAGCCCTCCAGGAATCTTAGCAGGCTCTTCGCCTTGCTGAAGACTTCCGGGAGTGTGCTAAGGGTGCCAAGATGTTGTGCCCGGTATTCCGCTACACCTGTACAGTGAAGAATGACATGTGCAGCCGTTTCCTCTGTCTCCATGCAGGCTCTGCAAAGAGGACTGTCAGTAATTCCTAAGTTAAATAGGTGTTTATTAAAAGGTCCGTGACCGGTGAGGGCCGCGGTTATTTTCCTAAGTTGTGGTCTGTCAAGGTTTAACAGGCGATTTGCTAATTTGTTGTCGATCATGGGTAGCGATTCCTTCGCCTGTTTACAGTCCTTGAGTTCAGACCATATGCTTTGATGTTGCTTTTTTGAGCGTTCACGGATTTGACCTTTGAGCCAGCAAGAGGGTATCGGTATGATGTGTTCAGGTCCAGTTGGTATCATATTCGATCCCTCCCTTGCTAGCCCATCGGCTTCATCATTACCGTATGTGTTGTTGTGACTTCTGGTCCATTGCAGGGTGACTTGATTTAAATCACTTACCAGCGTCAGGGTGTTGTGGCACTCGTAGATCAAACCTGATGAGGTGTGGTTGCTACTCAATGCCTGTAGTAATGAACTTTACGGAAGAGCGTAAAAAGTTACATAAATAATATTTGTATCGGTGTGTAAAGCGAAGTTGAAAGAATTTTTTAAAATTATTATTGTGTCTGCTTGTTTGTTGTTTTTAAATGAGTCAGTTTTCTATGACAAACCATTTTCTTAGTTGTATATAGGTAATGTTTCAAATCATATACATAAATTTTCAAATTTTTTCTGACAAATTAATTTAACTTAAGTTTTCACCAAATGCACACAAACTTAAAATTAATATCAGTATAGCTACGTAAAAGTAATTTAAAAGAAAAAAAAGAAACCTAATTCTTTTTTTAAAATAAAAGTACTCTTAGTACTTAGCTCCTTATAATGTCAACTATCTGCCAGAGAAAATCACGTCAAAATCTGTCCAGGTTTTTCAGAGATTAACGGAAATAAATAGAGAGACAGACAAAAGTGTAAAAAATATGTTTTTCATATACTTAAGTAGCGTTTATCCAAATATGCATTTGGTAAAAGTATGTTCCACAAATAGACGATTTAATTTCTCTCTCTATCTAATCGATAGCCCTATACACATGTATGTATACTTAGTACGTACGATGATGTATGTGAAAACATGTCCTATTTTTTTTCAATGAGTAGCAAAATACAATGGTAAATCGTGCAAACGTGGTACATAATATTTATATTTTACTGGCGACTCACCCTCTCTCCTCTCGAGTTTGTTCCTAAATACGTTTCAACGATTAGTAGTTATAGATTTCTCAGAAATAAAGTATTTTTCGTAATAACAAATATCCTATACGTTAACCAGCTATCATCAAAACAAATTTCACAAAATTTGTCTATTGGTTTTCTCGCGATGCGGTGTACATACATATGATAACAACAGATTCGGCCTCTGTATCCATATATTCCAAAAAATATTAAATTTGTAGTCGAATCTACTAGATATTTAGTTAAAAAAATAATTTAAAAAAATAATATATTATATAAGTAATATATACGCATTGTTTTTGATGGCAGTATTGCCTATAATATTTATTTTCTAACCTGAAAGTGTCATAGGCTACGAGTGCGCATCTTATAATTCTTTATATCTTGAATTATTAAAAAAAACATATAGATATTTTAAGTACATCTTTCCCCACCGAATACAAAAATGTACGTATCGGGATTAAGAACGTCATTGAACACATTTTTATTACATTTATCTACGAAATGGTCTTTTTATCGTTCCATTAAAACGCACAAATGGCGTCCTCGAATGACTGATTATTAGAATGTGAATAATAAATAAAAACGATACAGCAAATATTTATTGTAAACTCAATTTTCTTCGTGTAGTGTTGTATGAAGGCGTATATATAAGTTAAATATTACACGCTACTCGCTAGAGCTTTAAAATGATTGCTAATTCTCCATCAAAATTCACTCTAAAATTTGGAAGGAATCAATCGTGATTGTACAAAGGGTTGCGTCCGCCAGTGGCCGGCGGCGGCGAGGGTTGCGTATGCAAAGTATAGTTGAGAGCGAGGGCGCGTTCGTTATCCTGCGATATAGTTGGCATTAGATATGACAGGGTTGGCATTCCATTTAATAGCGAAATTGAGTTAAAACATGTGTAATTGCACTTTTATTTAAAGAATATTAATTTGGCCTGCAATAATTATAAAAACGCATTATTGTCTTTCATATAACATTAATACTCGATATTATTGTAAATTGACAGGCTCTAATAAAAAAGGACAATGAAATTAAAACCAAAATGACTTGTTAACTCCTTTCTACTTGATATTTCTGTTAATATTTTTCAAAGTTAAAATGATGTAGACTATCTCTAGTGTAATATAAATTGTATAAAAATTTATATTAAATAAAAAATATTTTTATTAAAATGAAGCAACCCTGTTATTGTTAAATCTTGAGCGCCCCAGCTTCGTGCGGTCACTGCTGCTATCTATGGCTTCCATCCATAAAAAAGTAATTACGTATTCCCATTGACGTTTCGAGTGGGGCTGTCCACGACAACTTCACATGTTATAATATTCTACATTTTTCTATTCATATTCAAAGTGTATTTTGCTCACTAGATCATTAGTTACGTAACATAAAAACAAAACTTATAATAATAATAAAGGACTCTAAATTATCTACCAATGCTTTATAATATTATGTACATCTAATGAATCTTGCGCCTAGATCATTTGCGTTTAACACATAGGTATATTTATGAAAGAAAACTTACAAAATATTCTATTTATATCCCTTGATCCATAGAGTCGTAACGCGAATTTAAAACATTATAGATTTTTAAATGCATTAAATGTACGTTTTTATATTATGATTACTAGAATCATATGAAAACGTACCCTAAATTTTATAAATATAATAATATTTGCTGTTATAAATACATAAATGAAATTATTGATATCTATGGTAATTAGAATATATTTGAATTTAAACTAGGTAGTTAAAGTATTAACTTAGTAAGTATGATTAATAAATGAATTGCGTGTCTTATCTCGACATATCTATTTATATTATTCATTTATAGGAGCATAAGCTTTATGTTATCATTGAATAAAGTGAGTCATTAGGTAAGCTTATAGTAGTATATTGTGATGTAGCACGACATATTATGTGTCATACCCTTTCCTTTGACCTTGCTGGATAATGCTTGTTAAAAGCCATTCTTGTGGCATTGACATTATTATTTTTTCGGTAATGTAATAAGGTAGGCATAGAAGTTAGCAGAAGAAATTATGTAAATTTTAGTACTTACGTAATTTAGATTTACTGGCATTAGCTAGCGTCTGTGCCATTCTAGGAGTCTAACTCTAAAGGTTTTAATTTTAACTTATGTATATTTTATATCTAACACTGATCTATTTAAGTGTCTATCACTTATTGTATTTGTAAATTTAATAAAATAGTGATGCACATATATCTTACTATGTAGTTTTTATTTATTGCGTTAAAATGTGACTTTGCTCTCTCACTCCCATAGTAAGATACGAGAAAATAATTTACGCTACGGACTGCTGCTGTGAAGCTATTGATAAAACACCTAACACACTTTGTAATTTTCCTACTTCCTGCTTCGAATTAGAGAATATACCAAAAGACAGCTCAAAAAATTAAAAACTGCTTATTTTAGTAATCACTAACCACTAAACGTAGTAACCTAGAGACAAACCTTAGCGAAGTAATGGAGATTCGCTAATACCAATATAAAAAATCAATGTTATAATCTATGTTATACAAAATATAATGTCAAAATCTATGTTATATAAATTTTTTATATTACTAAATTAAATCATTAATAAAATTAATGGTAGAGACGAGTGGTTCGTCTTACGCCAGAACAAGCTGCAGAACTCTACAAGGGACACTATGGGAGACATCATTTTCCACATCTCGTAGCACACATGTCCAGCGGACCAATCATTGCTTTGGTCCTAGCTTCTAGGAATTGCATAGAAAAGTGGCGTACTTTGATGGGACCAGCTAGGTAAATATTGAAATAATTCGTATATAGCAGAAATGCTAATTTGTATGTCAGAAATACTGAAATATGTTTTCAAATAAAAAAAATACTTTATAATACATATTTTTGATAGATCAGTGGTTTGGGGCGTTCAAGTATTACGTAACGCAAATTTTGAAATTTTTTGCCTCCTTCTCCCCCCTGTGTAACGCGCCGTAACGTTTTCCTGTACACCCCCCCATAAACGTTACGTAACACCCAACTAAAAAATTTTTACCCAAATTTCATAATTATGCTGCACAAAATACCGGAAAGTCGGTAAATTACTTTTGTTATTGTTTTAATCGCGTTTGCGGTAGTAATTAATAAAAAAAACAATAGATTTCTAATTCGAAATACATGCGTATTTTATTTATTCATATATTTATTTAATAAAAAATCACACATAATTTAATAAGCATTTGCTTAAGATTCAAATATATTAAATAGGCTCAAAGTCCTAATAAACATTTTCTTAAGATTAGTTTACTTTTTTTTTAAATAAAAAAACAATGTTACGTAACGCGTTGTTCGAAGCCCCCTCCCGCCCTTGTAACGCATCGTAACAATTTACAAGACGCCCCTCCCCCCAAACTGCGTTACGTAATACTTGAACGCCCCCTTTTAATTATAATGTTATTCAATAGATTGTTGTTCTTTTCGTAAATATAGATGTTTACTATATTTTTGTAATTTCAGCACAAGATTGTTCTTATTATTCTTATCATATTATGTAGAGTGGTAGAAGCCCAGGCGTACTGGCCGGACAGTCTACGAGCATGCTACGGTCGACGCACTAAGTACGGTGACTACTTCAACGCGTTGCATGGAAGCGAGAACCATGCAGAAGCTTTGAGAGAAATACACTTTTTCTTTCCCAACAGTAAGTTTTAATAAAGCGTTTATTATTACTATTTATTATTGTTTGTGCTCTCGTCTCGTCTCGTCTCGTCTAGGCTTAAGGTTGTATGAAGACCTTACACATTTCTTGTCGGCATTTGTGATTTTTGATAAAGTAACATCTGCTACTTACTACGAGTAGGTATAATATTTTTGGTATATTTTTGGTTTAGTTAAGGTGTAATAAATGGAGGTTCTACAACTACACAAGTATACCTAAACATTAAAAATGTATCATGTACATGAACTCTACACCCGTGGACTTTGTAAAATTAGTGAGGGTTCGAAATAGGCGTAGTAATGTAAATTATTTAAATTTAGCTAACACGAGAGAACCTTTTATCATTTATGTCTAGCTGTTAGTGCTGCCTCCAATGCACTGTTTTTTTAATATTCATAATAATTTGTCTATGTTCGGAGTCTTATATATATATATATATATTTAAACAATTTTAAAATATTAGTTAGTATGTTTATGAATGCTTAAACTAATGATATAATAAAAATTAGTAATAGTACATATATGTACGTTTATTATAAATAAACTTTTAATATTTAGCAAATAGCAGATACTAGTAATTAGTAGGTACATTAGGGAAGAGAATACGTGTACATTGTACAAGCTGAATTAAAAGGGGTGAGGGTCACGATACTTTTGTATTTCCTCAAGGGCATAAGAGATAGAATTTATAAAGCTTCAGTAGAAATATTCAAATCTTTTGTAAAATGTCTGAAATAATTGCATATTGTAGGTATTAATTATTTATGTTAAAAACTTCAAACGTAACAAATTACTGCAATAATTTATTTTAATTTACTCTTAATTCATAAAACCTCAATAAATTATAATATTTTAAATAAATTGTACATTAAACACGTATATAGTTTATTTGTAAATAAATATAAAAAATATAAAGACCCATAACTAAAGTACAAACATTCGCTCTCATTACACTAATAATTGTCATGAAATGGAAGCGGGACTTGAAGCCGCGACCTCTGGCACAGCAAGCAGCGTCACTTCAGTCTGAATCAAACGTGTCGTCATATTTTTATATCGTAATGTTTATTTTTTGACACATTCATTAAAATAATACTTTCTTAGGTTTACGCGAATATTTGACATTATAAATGAAACTATCTTTTAGGATTTTGTCGCGGATTTATTATGATTTTTGGTTCACAACGTTTCGAATGCTTTACAGCGCACATGGTCACGGGAGAGACTAAGGTAATAGACGTCTCAGGGGGTTACCTACTTGTTACAGACAGTACTCCGAAAAAATAGTTTCATTTATAACATTCATTAAAATTTATCTTTTTCAGTGATAGTAGGACCAATTCTTCAGCAATGGCAAATCGGTGATTACATTCAGAGATATATAGCGCCTACACTGATGCCGGCTCTCACAGCGTTAGCTCAAGAACGTCCGGCGGAACCCATTCTATGGTTGGCGGAATATTTAAAACGGCACAATCCGAATGAACCGGAAACCGCTCCTCAAACTCAAGAGATGAGAGATGAACAAAAATGTCATACACCAATGCCATCTAAAGAGTCCATTGTTAAATAAAATTAAATATTGCAAATGTTGTAATTTAGTGTTTTATTTTAAACTTTAAATGTTTTTCGAACTACAATTATATTGTTCTAAATTGTTTATTACTTTATTTTAAGCCAAGACAAGAGAAGAGAAAAATGAGAATAGAGAAATGAGAATAGAGAAATGAATGAAGTTAATGTTACGATCATTTAAAAAATGTACGAATTTTTTCGACAACTTATTTTCAATATCAATATAATATATTATTTTCGATATCAATTAAAATAGATGCTGGATAATTTTAAAAACGAAATTATAAATAAAAAATATTATATACCTTATAACAGATCATATAGGGCATATTAAATAAAACAACGTTTCCCCCAATTTTATTTATTAGTTACAAAAGAATTTCTATCACAGGCTAACATGTAAGGATAGTATAAACATGGTTACGTATTTTTCACTATAACAATGCTTTAGGAATAATTATTATGAATATAAAAACAACTGCTACTACATTGCAGGAAAACATCGATATAGCGATTAATCGATTCCAGTCAGTCATTACTTACATTAATCGATTTAAAATTCCAAAACAACACGTCACATAGGAAGTAAAAATGATTTGTATTAAAAATCTCTTAATCAAATCATAAACTGTTGACTGTATTTAAAATTTAAAACTTCACGATATTCTACGTGACACTGGCCAAATAATCTGTGCTCAACTGGCACGCTTTGAAGCCATTAATAAGAGAATTGAATTGAATTGAAAACTTCACGATGTCAAAAAAAGACTTGTCATATTGGCGTGCAGATAACTAAATATCAAGGGGCACTAAACTTATAATAAACTTAAAAATTTAACTTACAATAGTCACAAATGAAGAAAAACAGCTAGTAAATGTAAGCAAAATAAAAAACATTTGGTAAAAAATCATGACTTAAGTAAATGAGAGATTACGAATGAATTTGCTTATTTATGTAGAGGCGCGGCTTTACCTGTAAATTAAAAATAATGTTTATTAAACGAAATACTTTTTACAGAACTAAAAAAAATATATTGGGACATTTTTTACAACGGCGCCATCTAGTTCCTTTGGTAAGTTACCAGACTTGTGTTACGGATACCAGATAGTTGATTACTATCGCCCGCCCTTCCCGTTTTTGTAACGTTTTTCAGTGCCTTACCTTCTGCGCCAGCGGTCGCGGGTTCGAGTCCCGCTAGGAGCATTCATTTGTTGAGAACAAACATTCGTGATTCTAACTCGTGGGTGTGACCTTCGCGCCATCTCCCTCTTTCAACCAGCTTAGACGGGGTTATTTAGTATAAATATAAACGAGATTTAAAAATTAGTTTGCCAAAGAAGTTTTATTTCTGACATGTGTACTTTGTACACACGCACTTTTCTTTTTGAAGTGAAACTTCTTTAGAATCGATGTGATTTCAAACTCTATGAAACGAAAAAATAAGTCCGTAGTACCAGGCGCTCAGAGACGGGGAAGAGTTAGCTTTAATTTTAATTCAAGTTTTACTTCTGACATGTGTAATTTGTACACACGCACTTTTTATTTATTTATTTATAGATATACCCGCGAGTGCGGCGCATGCGCGGCGAGGCGTCTCCGACTGCGCACAGCCCGATCTTCTTGCACACGCCCTTCGCGCCGAACTGCTCGATCAGGTGGATGACGCTCGCGCCGTATATCTCCAACATCGCGTGGCACTGGCACAATCATTATATTTTATTACTATATAAAATCTACGCAAATGTGAAGTATTTTAAAGAAAAAAAAAATCAATCATAATACAAGAACCTATCTATAAAAATAACGTCTTTAGTCAACTTCATCGGTTTTTATAGTTTCATTTAAATATTAATCAAATTAATTGTAACGTACATATACACACTACCATATCACTTTAATATAAAATTATATTTCTATAAAATAAAATAAAAGACATAATATGTATTTGAAAAAGTATTACAAAAGTAACAGATATTAAACTAAAATATATATTTTACCCGGTCGAAGTATTTAGCAGGCAGAGCATTGCAGGCCTTCTCCACAACGTGGACGATATTCCTATCCACCTTGTCGTTGCTGAGGACCTTCTTAACAGCCGTTACCACGGTCTCGCACACCGCACAGTCCAAGATTTCTTCTACTAACAGATTTAATATTCATCATTAAGATACAAAAACCTATTGTATTTGCTGATAATTTGGTTTCAAATTCATAATTCTCAAAAAGGACAATTCTCTTGTAGACCGCAGTCGGATAAAATAGTATTTTAACTTATGACATATATATGTATGACCTACATTGAACCTAAAACGTCTTCTTTTTTAGAAGTCGGTTTATTTGAAATTTGTATCGCTTTGATCGATGAAAAATTTTAAAACATATTTGAGTAGTATTTATTATTTATATGTGAAGCGTTATAAAACATACATACATACAGTTGGACAGTCGTGTAAAAATATTGAAACAACGAAAGTTAGGTGCATGTGGAAAAAATCTGTTTAGCAGATGTAGCAAATTAAAAAAAATTTACTAAAACCATAATAAGATAAAATAGTAAGCCATAAGACATGTAGCTTAAGTACCTAAAATTAAAAGTAGACTATTTATTGTTACAATTTACATCGATAATTAACAACGACTTTGACAAATTACAACTAAGATATTTAAAAACAATCAAACAATTAGATTCAAGGTAATTAATTACCGGCAGCTATAATTATAAGTAAACTATAAGTAGTAATTGCAAGAGGATGTTGATAATTTTTTTGTAAACCAGATGATAATAATTAATTACGAGTAATTTTAATAGACATTGAAATCTTGTAGAAATAGAATGACGAAAACTAATGTAGGATTTCTCGGGTTCGAGTCGAGTTCAGCAGTAAAAGTATTCAATGTGTTAGTTACCAGGACAACCAGCTATTAATATATATTCATATATATTAATAGCTGGTGTATAAAAGAAATTCATTAAAATTTGTAAAGCGGTTTTCTCGTGATGCGACTACATACAGAAAGCCAGACAAAAATTTACTATAGAATCGGCCTATGTATAGGTAATAATAACTAATTCAATAAGATTTTAAAATTCTATGGTAGGGTTATATCATATACTACATACATATAGTTCTACAGTATATACAGCATCTAGGGATTCAAGGAAAGCATACATCACTAAAGTGAAGTCACGGAGAAGAAAGAATTTCGTACAATGACCTCTTTGCCTACTGACAGTAGTCACTAACATTTTGTATAATGTGCAATTAATAATAATTAAAGGAGAAAATAATAAATTTACTAAGTTATTAAATAAATCGAGTTACAATTATTAATTTGGCAAAAATAAAAAAATAAAATACAGATACAAAAACCACATGCAAAGTGCAAACAAGAACAAACCTTACAGTCTCAGATAAAAAGTTTACATTCCTGAGGTTGGCGATCATTGCATCTGCGCGAGTGAAATGCAAATATTTATGCGGGAGTGACAGAGATAGGTAATAACAGGTTAATGTACGAATTTCTTTCTGTTTAGCGTTCGAAATCACTACATAGTATAAAACAAAGTCGCTTTCTCTGTCCCTATATCCCTATGTATGCTTAAATCTTTAAAACTACGCAACGGATTTTGATGCGGTTTTTTTAATAGATAGAGTGATTCAAGAGGAAGGTTTATATGCATAACTAGCGGATCCCGCGGCTTTGCCTGTGCTAAATCTAGGAAAAAGCCCAAGCGAAGCGAGGGTGAGTCGCTAGTATAGTATAAAATACAACCTTTGATCTTTTGCAGCGAGCTGTCGCACAGCTTCAGTTCCCGGCACACTTCATCAGGGTTGAGCTCCTGAGCCAGAAGGCTGATGACCAGGTCGGAGTACTTCTCCACGAACTCGTCGCAGTCGGCGCGCACCGCCTTGGGCAAGTGCTTGCACACACCGTGGACTACTTTCTTGATTTCGTCCTGGAATTTTAAGTTTTGGTCATCTAATACTTTCTTAGGTTTACGCGAAAATTCGATTATAAATGAAACTATCTTTCGGATTTTCTAGCGGATTTTTTTTATTTTAGGCCCCCGACTAGGGATTGCAATCCGGAAAACCGGATCCGGTAATCCGGCGGATCCGGCATCATTTTACGGTCACCGGATCCGGTACTAATGTACCGGATCCGGTGATAGCAATTTTTGGCAAAATAATAGAGCTTTTGCATGATTTGGTACTTTAAATGCGTAGTGCGTGGTGTTCATGCGTGCGAGTTGGTGTCTGACATTAATATAAGACTTGTTTGTTAGCATTTTCGAATACTTTAATAATTATAATGGTCTCATCTCCGTAAAGTTAGGTAATTGTATTAGATTTTAATAAAAAATAATTGATCTATCTGTGAAAGTGAAATCTAGGAACACTGAGCGTCGTTACAACGTTAAAATTTTACTAGTTGCCTACACTAGCCACCACTACATTTTAATTGTTTGCTCATTGCCTTATCTTAACATTGGATTGGGAAATGCTCTGTCCTGAATGATCGATGGATCAGTACACAGCCTAAACTGCTAATCGTAGAGACCTGAAACTCTTAGGGTGTGTCCTTTGTATAACGTAGTTATCCGATTAGAAAGGACTTTCCGAAATTTTATGCCTAAGGGAGAAAAATGCGGGCAAAGTCTGGATGGTGTGATTCCAATCTACTTCAAATTTTGCATAAACATACTTTAACAGAATTGATGAAAGACGTGTTTCGTATTTTATTGAAACCCATTGCTTTACGGGGTTAAAAAGGGGCAAACAATAATTTGGGAGTAACTTACATCAAAGATGATATCAATACTCCTTAGTGCTTTTGATTTAAATAACAGTTTATTTTGGTACATGTTTGAAAACGTAATACTTTTCTCAACAAAGTCAACAAAAAGTTTGTAATAGTAGGCATATGTCTATCTACTACTACTACTACGCCAAGAAAACCGAATAACTAGTTTATAGAATAGTCCTCATAACAAAAGGGATGAAATGGTAAATGGGGAGTCAATTTTTGGTACATTATAAGTAAAAGCGTATAGCCAAACATGTGTTTTGTACTTTTAGTGCGAGCGAAGTCGCGAGTTCCGCTAGTTTTTTATAAACTACGTACCTATATTAAGTACATTGATACTTGAATAACTTACTAACAGTTTATTTTGAACTAAAAAGCGAAAATCATATTGATTTGGTCAATCCGGCCGGATCCGGTCGGATCCGGCCGGATTGATGGAAATTCAGCCGGATCCGGCCGGATTGCAATCCCTACCCCCGACGTTTCGAGTGCTTTACAGCTATCAAAAAATTTCAAAATGGCACCAGTAAAGTAACTCATAAAATTTTAAATTATATATTTTAATTCTAAGGTAATTTTTAATATAAAAATATATTACAAATATGGCAATATTATTAATTATTTTAACTTAATTTTAGCTAATCTTAGTATAATTATTACAAATTGTTTTGTTATCGTTACTGTAAAATGTGGGTAGGCACTATCCGTAACAAGTAGGTATATAAACCTCTGAGACGTCAAATACCCTAATCTTTCCCATGACCATGATTGCTGAATGTCTACTAATTTATGGGCTATTTTTTTTGAAAACCAATAAGTACTTTCCCTGTACTGATTATATATTTCCCAATTTATTTTTCTAACGTAAAATTATAGCTGTAAATATCAATACTAATTTTAATTGATATTTTTTAATTACAATAAAAAGCATATTTGAATCAAAATAATAAATACGTTAATACTATTAATATTATACTTACATCATTATGTTTATCCTTTATCTGGTCATCGATTTCTTTTAGAACAAACTCGCAAATAACGCATACAGTTTTATCCGACGACGTTTTCATGGGACGGCCGTTTACTGTACTGTCTGGGATCTCGTTTGTAGCTAAAACAAATTTATATACATAATAAGTAAAATCTAAAGAGGAAAGGTTTGTATCATTGACGTAATAATACTTGGACTTCGGGTCAGCGCTCAAAAGTGTCCGAAACGAAAGAGATCCAAAACGCGAAAAAGGTTTCCAATCGCACTTCAGTCTCGTGTTTGTCATCAGAGAGAACACGCGTCAATAATGCCGCACTGTGTTATAAAATCTTGCAAAAACAACCCGAGTAAGGTGAGAAAAGAAGATGGTGTATCATATTTTCAGTAAATAAACATTTATTAACGATATAAAAGTATTATTTCGCTTAGAAACACAGTATTCCATCATAATTTCAATTAATTGTAAAAACTAGCTAGAAGCTACATATGATAAAAAAATGGGCGACCGTCAGTCGAAGCTTCATAAGCGGATAACTTATTGCAAGCAAAATTAGGCTGTATAATAATGGTCTAAGACATAAATTACATTGTTTTAGTTTGTTTATAAAAATACACATGTATATATATAGTATATATAGGTTTTCTCGGGACACTTTTTTCGTTAATTTTGCATTAAACCCGAGGTCCAAGTATTATTACGTCAATGGTTTGTATGTATGTTTGTAAAGAATTGTCTCAAAAAGTACTGGACCGATTTTAAAAATTCTTTCACCATTTGAATGCTACATTATCACTGATTAAGGCTATTTTAATTGCAAGAAAAAAATAATCCCTACTATATTATATGAAATAAGTAGCCGCGCGGCTCAGAAGTATATTTAAGCTGGAGTAATTTTGGAGAATTTTCAACCCAGCGAGTGATCGGATGTAGTTTAGTAGCGATTAAAGAGAAAAGATTTGTATTTTTGTATGTAACGAATAAACTCAAAAACTACTGGACCGATTTCAAAAATTCCTTTGCCATTAGAAATCTACATTATCACTGAGTAACACTATATTTATTACTAGCGGAATTCGCAGCTTTGCTCGCGCTAGACCTAAGTGGTAGTAAACATAGAGGTAAAAACTTATTTTATTTACTCTACAGGAGACCAGACTATGTATTGAGATTCATATAAATCATTATAATAAATCATTTTCAGAAGTCAAAGGTTCGATTTGCCATGGCGTTTGCCTACCATCGTCTATTTTAATTTTCTGGTACGAAACGTTTAGTTATTTAGTCTCTCCCGATGCTGTAAAGTATGCGAAATGTCACTAGCTGAGAATTAAAACAAATACGAAAAAAAAAAGATTAGACAATTTTATTTAAAATATTGAATATTCACGTAAATTTTTCAAATAAATTTTTAAAGTGGTAGTGCCATGCTTGTTGCCTTGGGGTAGCAACCAAATGGGCCGGCACGCCCCGTATAGTTCATTAGTACCACTCTCTCACAGAAGACCGGCGTGAAGTGGCAGCTATGCTGTCGCGTTTCGTCCGGTGAGTGAGAGTCCGGGAGGCCCACACTCCTTCCCCCCTCCCTCTTCCCTTCATCCTCCGCCTTCGTTCCCCCCTCCCTCCCACTTCCCTCCCTTTCCTGAAAGGCCGGCAACGCATCTGCAAGCCAGGCTTGCAGATGTCCATGGGCGGAGGTGATCACTTCCCATCAGGTGAGCCTCCTGCCCGTTTGCCCCCTTTTTACCATAAAAAAATAATAATAAATCAATGAGAAAAGTTAAAAAAATGAGTTACCTATATCACCATCCCCATTTTCCAACATGGACTTAGGCAGCATGGGTCGTCGTCTATTATTCCTATCGCCTCTCAGTATGGGGTTGTCGTGGAACTTGTCGATGGACGGGTGTCCGAGGGTCGGGGGTTCGGTCTTGTCTTTAGCAGAATGAATGAGGGACAAGGGATCGGTGTATTTCTTTTTATCATCGCACAGTCTGAGGTATACGCATACTTCTTGCGGAGTAAAATCAGCTATTAACATGTCTATTAGTTGGTCTTTGTAAGTGGTCACGAAGTCCGCACATTCGGTTTTCAGTTTGGATGGGAGATGGCTGCAAAGTGCGTCTAACGCTTGACGGATATTATCCTGTATAACAACACGTGAAAATTAATACATGCAATCTCAAATCAAATAAAAAAAGGTCAAATCACTCACCGCCTACATATACATATACTTATTACTGAAGCCACAAAACCATGCTACTTCATGTAAACACAGCACTTTTATTTTATTTTTATTTACATTTATTTTTTATTTTATTTTATTCGCATATTACCTATATTACAGAATATTAAGGGAAATTTTGTAAAAGAGTCAACACATCAGTCACGCACACATATTTAAAAAAATGGTTACACTTTTTGTCCTAAATGAGTTATCTAGGTTTTTTACTTTATCTGAGCATGCAATATAAACTTTAAATAATATAAATATGATGTTGCCAAAATGCATATGAAAGTATACACGGTAAATACATCAAGAAATCAAAATGTAAAATTTTGGCCTGTCTGTTTGTTCCGGCTATTCTCTGAAACAACTGCATGATTTTGACGGTACTTTCGATCGCAGATATTCAAAAGAAATTTGTCACGAAAATCCCCGGGGTTCCAAGTCTTCCGAGACTCGTAGCCAGGAGTCCGGTATCTAAAGCCGTACGTGCTAGCCACTAGGCCATATGTTATAATAATAGCATGTAGAGGCAGTGGTAGGGTAGCCCAGTGGTAACGCACTTGCTTGGATAACCGAGTGACGACACGTTTGGCTCAGTTGGTAGTGACTCTACTTTCTGCGCCAGCGGTCGCGGGTTCGAGTCCCGCTGGGAGCATTTATTTGTTGAGCACGGATGTTTGTTCTCTAGTCATAGGTGTTAATATTTATATTATGTATGTATTTAAAATTTATATGTGTAGTATATCAATTATCTGGTATCCGTAACACAAGCCTCGTAGCTTACCACGGAACTAGATGGCGCTGTTGTAAAAGTGTCCGAACATATATATTTATTTATACAGGTTTAAATCCGGGCACCTTTGATATTTTCATGTGCCAATTATTTCGAATAAGTTTACCATTTGTCTTACGGTGAAGGAAAACATCGTGTGGAAACCTGCATGGACTGATGGCCTGCCCCCCCTCTAGGGGGGGGCTCTACAAGTGGGACGTTAAAAAGTGTGATAGTACATACCTCAGTGCGGTTATCCGACAGCCTGGTATCCAGCTCTTGCACTGCGAAGAGACACAGTGGGCAGCTGGACTTCTTCACGCTGATATCGACGAGACGAACTTCCTCTGTTTTGGGACACAAACCCAGCGCTGGGCATACCTGGTTAATAAAAAAGTATAAGCTTTTGTAAACTAAATAATAGTGGACATTATTTGAATTTGGATGGTTTATATTGACATACTTTATAGTGCAACAGTCATTCTCTATTACGCAAAATGCGTTCATTCTTAGATGTTTAAATTTTAATAATGACAATGTCCAGCCAAATTCAGCTTTAGAAGATGCAATATTATAAAACGATTACATTAAAGTGGTCCATTACAGAAAACTAGTATTTTACTAGAAGCAACTAGCGACTCACCCTCGCTTCGCTCGACCTCGCGAGTAAAGCAACGGTTTCGCTAGTAAATTAATACAAAAACTTGACAAATTATACACTAAAACCTTCATCGAGAACCACTCTATCGATTGTTGAAAACCACATGAATATTGGTGGAGTAGTTTTTGAGTTTATCGCGGACAGACAGACTCACACTGGCGGGGTCTATCTCCTGCACGAGCAGCGCGATGACCGCGGGCCCGTACTGCGACACGAACGTTCGGCACTCGTCGTCCATGGCCTGCGGCAGCGCGTCGCACGCGCCCTCCACCGCCTTCTTTATCGCCTCCTGTAACATTTTTATATTGAATACAACCCTTATAACTTTAAAACCCCACAGCTGGGCGTGGGCTTCTGTTTAATGTGTAGTAACCTTTATAACATCCCACTGCTGGGTACAGGCCTTCATTTAAAAAGAGTTCAATATGCTGGCCGAAAGCTTGATTAAGATTGTCAGAATTGCAGTACTCATGTTTTTATTTAGGCAAGTAAAAATCATGTTGGAATTAATTCGTACAAGAAAATATAAAAAAAACGCAAGATATGGGCAACTGATAATATTATTGATTTAGACAGATATACTATACAATAGTTGTCCAATTTGGTATAATGTTAGCTATAGAATAGTTTGTAGGAATTACCTCGTCTCTGGAAAATGCCCTATACCGTCAAAATGTATAATATAATTTGATAATCTATACTAATATTATAAAGAGAAAAGATTTGTATGTAAGTATGTTTGTAACGAATTGGCTCAAAGCGTACTGTACCGATTTTAAAAATTCTTTCACCATTAGAATGCTACATTATCACTGATTAAGGCTATTTTAATTGCAAGAAAAAAATAATGATCCCTACTAAAACTACAATAACAGGAGAGGAAGAGGAGTGCACGACGCACATAATATATGAAATATGTAGCCGCGCGGCTCAGGAGTATATTAAAGCTGGAGTAATTTAGGAGAATTTTCAACTCAGTGAGTGATTGAATGAAGTTTAGTAGCGATTAAAAAAATGAACGCGGGCGAAGCCGCGCGTATTGCTAGTACATAATACATGTATAAGAAAAAAGCCTATAACACAAGCTCACTCACCTCAGTATTTTCGTTACTGAGCTCAACCTGCACATAGTGTAGGAAGTACTGGCAGAAGGAGCATATAGTGTCGGAGCGCGGCAGCGACACGAACATGCGCTCTATCGGCAACGCCGGCCCTTGAGACACCTCGGTGTCCATTATTTGAACGTTCTTTTGCTTCTTCGAGGGCTGCCAGAGAAAATAAAATTATTTATTTATATAGGTATTATTTCTTATTTATTGTCAGTTAAGTTTTTAATTTACAAGTATAATTCGCGTCATGTAAAAAGAACGCTGGCTGTCAAGTTGCGCAGTGACGATTTATAGGCCAATTTGGTGGTAAGACGCGGGGCGCGGGACGGCGAGGCACGCGCCGCATGCTTGCCGGCTCGCTATTGGTCCGTCAGTTCAAAATACCATCGCGCACACAAAAGTTATTAATTAGGAAATCGTTTTATACATATATAAAAAATAGAGAAACAATATTTTAAACTATTTATAAAGAGAGAGTCCGATAATAATGCAGTTAATAATAATTTTAAAACATATTTTAAACGAATTAATTAAGTTTTTTTGTAAGTAGATTAAACATTCTACACTGAATTAAGCATATTTTATTAATTAATAGAATTCTATTTAATACATTCTATCTAATATATTCTTCAATGTACCTGCCAATAACCAATATACGTATAATAGCAAAAGGCTAGTTTAAAAATAAAAGAATAGGCTTAGTAATTTCGTATGCGAATATACCCATGCGCAAACACACCCCCCACCACATTCTTCCAGCGTTCTTTTTACGTGACGCGAACTGTAGATATATATTGAAATCAATTGAAGACGTAAATAGATTTTTTGCTTTATATATATAGATGTCGGTGTTACTGGTGTATAAACAGTTTTAAATTTTAAAACAGTCATATTTATGACTGTTATAGTTGAGTTCACGCCTCTTGACAATTATTTTATACACTTCATACATTATCACACAATCTTGACTCAATTTTCTCAAAATTATAGTACTGCGACGTATCTCCTTCATCCATTCATGACTTTAATTAGTCCTACTATTGCTATATTTGAGTAAATTTAATAAACAAATAGCGAATTATCTCATTCTATGCAACAGTGCATAATTAAAAAATACATATAATCAAATAAGCATGTAACATTATAGGTAATATTTTTCTATATATATTCGAAATAACTACAACAATTAAATATTATTATTTAAATAAAATTATAATTGAAGTTATCATATTTTCTTATAGATATTGAACTAATTAATGATTTACCGCAGGCTTCCCGTAGCTATTAGCCTCATCTTGCCCAATAAGTTTAGTGGACATTGTCACAGCTTTTATAGCCAGTTCCTTCGGCAGCAATGGAGCTATATTCACATCAGTCTTGTTCGAACAAATTCCGATTAAACTGCAAATTTCTGCGCCTTTCAGTTCAGATACTAGGAAATTGTAGATCGTTTCATAATATTGATCTACGAGCTGCAGACATTCGGATTTGAAGTTGCCGGTCTGCTTGCATAGACCTGTGTATAAATATTTAATAATTGTGTTATCAATGTATTATCAACTACGAGGTACGAATATTGTGATCACAATTTCATAGATTTTGATTATTTTTAGTTTAGTTTTTAATGGTTTTAGAATAAAAATTAAAATCACCTATCTACCAATTAAAGTCGCATTAAGACCAGTTCAACCCTTTCGAAGGCTAACCAGTAAGACAAAAATTTTTAAATTTTTTTTTTCTTTCAAGTACTGAGTAAACACTGTCATGTTTACTATTGCACTGTTTGCGTTTTGATTTGTGTAAGAAAAATAATAAATAAATAAGTAAAACAATATGTATTTAGTAAAAACCTTGTAGAAGCTCTACTTCTACTACAATATTACCTACACATGTACTAAAAGGTACATAATAACTAACCAGTAAGTATCTTATGGAACTCCACCTCAGTGGTATTGGCGACGAGCGTGTCGCGCAGGTGCTCGATCACTTGCTCGCAGAACTCGCATGGGATGTCACTAAAAATATTATTATTTATATCAAAAATCCATTCTATAGTTAAAATAAATAAGATATCTAAAATAAAAGTAGCCAAGTTACTCCTTATAATATTAGCTATCTGCTAGTAAAAGCCCCGTCGATATCGATCCAGCCGTTTCAGAGATTAGCCGGAACAAACAGACCGACAGAAAATTGATCTTTTTTTTATGTAAGTACCGCATAATATATACTTTTATATGCATTTGGTGAACAATTACAACTTTTAAAAAAGTACAACTTCATTTATGTCTGTTTAACTCAGTAAAATAACTTAGATTTGTATCATATTTTTATGTAACTTCGTAACTTGGACCAGCTTGGCAACTGGCTTTCTTCTAGGCTGATCCCGTGATCATAGGTAGTAGTAGTAGCAGCTCAGTGGTAACGTGCTCGCTTTGTGAACCCGAGTGAAACGGTTTCAAATATCGTGTCTCGCACCTCTAATACTTTCTTTTATGTGCGAATAATAATTTTAACATGATTACCATACATACCCTACCATGCATGCATACCCTAAAGAACCTTATAATTATGGGAAAAACATATGAAGTCCGCCAACCCGCACCAGGCCAGCGTGGTGGACTATGTCCTGATCCCCCTCGTATTGAAGGGAGGCCTGTGCCCAGCAGAGGGACGTTAAAATGAGCTGAATATTTATTTTACACCCCGTGTGACGTCATCATAAGTACCAGGCGTGCATAGGTGTTAAGGAGTGAATGTTTTAAGACCTTAGTGTGCAATTTGCGCGAGACTTTAAATTACCTATGTACCATAAAAAATATGTAACCTATAGCATGTATATAATATGTTAACAAAAATGTTATTAATAATAAATTAATATTATTATCACTTACTCAGATGCCTTCAAATGTTTAGAGTCATCGGGGAAAGTGTAGAGGTTGTGCGAGTGGTAGAGCTGGCTGCACTGCCCGCTGAGGTGACACACAGACTGTGGGTTCAAATCCTTCTTGAGGCCAGCTATTATGTTCTCGTAGTACTTGAATGTGAGCATCGAACAGGAGTCTGATAGGGAGCCTACTTTTTGACACACCTGCAATTTATTTTAGTATTAGCATTTATAAAGACCTAGGAAGGAGGATGAATTACTTGATCAGAAAAAACGTAAAAATAAAATAAACACTGACAAATGACTAAGTTTGTGGTGTTTGTATACTAACATATTAAAAATATAAACTAATTATTTGATTTGGATTTGTTGAATAAAGTATAGTTCGCGTCACGTAAAAAGAACGCTGGAAGAAAGTGGTGGGGGGTGTGTTTGCGCATGGGTACATTCGCACACGTAATTACTAAGCCGATTCTTTTATTTTTAAACTAGCCTTTCGCTCGCGACGTATATTGGTTATTGGCAGGTACATTAAAAAATATATTAGATAGAATGTATTAAATGGAATTCTATTAATTAATAAAATATGTTTGATTCAGTGTAGAATGTTTAATCTACTTATAAAAAAAATAATTAATTCGTTTAATATATGTTTTAAAATGATTAACAGCATTATTATCGGACTCTCTCTTTATAAATAGTTCAAAAATATTTTTTCTCAATTTTTTATATTGTATAAAATCATTTAGTAATTAATAACTTTTGCGTGCGCGATGGTATTTTGAACTGACGGACCAATAGCGAGCCGGAAAGCATGCGGCGCGTGCCTCTACGTCCCACACCCCGCGTCTTACCACCAAATTGGCCTATAAATCGTCTCTGCGCAACTTGACAGCCAGCGTTCTTTTTACATGACGCGAATTATAACCAATTATAAAAACACGAGAGTGTTACAATGACATTCTTTTTAACTTGTCACGTGTAATTATTATAATAATGTACAGAAATATATTGTTAAAATAATATAATGATTTGTTACATTTATATAACTTAAGTTCGAAAATAATACATACCTGAAGCAATCCAATTAGGAAATTTTCATAAGAAGTTTCATCAAAGCGCTTCCTCACAATGCCGACAGTTCTTTTGCAGTTGGAACATCCTTCCCTTTGCTTTAAGGCTACATTCTGAAAATATGAATAACAATAAATAAATTCCATGATTTAACATTAGTAAATAAATTTTGTATTTAGCATCTAAGAGAGAGAAAGTAAATAATATTAAATACATATAAGTGACAAAACTTCTCCATTATCTTGTGCTTATTAGAATGTCTAAATATAGCTTGCTATCAGTACTAATAATGTTTAGTCTACTAGTACGATATAGGTTACGATTTTATGTTTCGTCACGCCATTTGTCACCAATATTAATGTCAATAATTATTTCATTAAAAAACAAGGAATTTATGAAGATATTTACTTTAATAGAAAGAGATTACAGCAAAAAAAAGAAGCAGGGGGACCAATAAAATATATTGGGACATTGGTAAGCTACGAGGCTTGTGTTACGGATACCAGATAGTTGATATTATAAATATAAATACCCATGACTGGAGTACAAACATCCGAGTTTAACAAATGAATACACCCAGCGGGACTCGAACCGGCGACCGCTGGCATGAAAGTACAACTTCCAACTACAAACTTCGCCAAACATGTCGTCAATAATACTTACATAGTCTTCTAGAAGGTTGTCAATATGAGCGTTGTTGCAAAGTCCGGCGACCGAGCAAACCGCTTGAGGGTCCATCTCCGAAGACAAAGTCTCAACCAATTCTGGCACGAAGTCGTCCGCCAATTTGATGCATTCCTTTGTCACGATCTTAATTGGAATCAATTTGCATTCCCCTTCGAACACTTCCTTTAGCTCTTCCTGTTGATAAATACGTTTAACGTTAATGATGTGAATTTACTTTTTTTTTTGTGGTAAAAAGGGTCAAAAAACGGGCAGGAGGTTCACCTGATGGGAAGTGATCACCTCCGCTAATTGGCAGCAACGCATCTGCAAGCCTGGCTTGCAGATGCGTTGCCGGCCTTTCAGGAAAGGGAGGGAGGGAGGAGGGAGGGAAGAGGGAGGGGGGACAAAGACGGAGGATGAAGGGAAGAGAGAGGGAGGAGGGATGGAGAGTGGGACTCCCGGACTCTCACCGGACGAAACGCGACAGCATAGCTGCGAATTCACGCCGGTCTTCTGTGTGAGAGTGGTACTATACGGGGCGTGCCGGCCCATTCGGCTGCTACTCGAAGGTAACAAGCATGGCACTACCACTAAAAGACTTTATGGTACGTGTTAACTTTCCTAAATAATTGTTATATATCTCTAATTATTACTAGCGACCCTACCCCATCCCCTATCCCTATGGATACCCCCTTTAGTATAAGTATTTTACAAACTTTGATTTTTTTATCTTTTTTAATTATTAAAACCTTCCGTGTGTCATAAGGAACATACAAAAAATAATAGCCGAATTGGTAGAGCCATTCTCGAGTTCAGCGCTTAGCAACATTCATTTTTATTTATATAGCTTTACATATTCTAATCAAGTGTTTAACACATATTAATGGTTTAGATTTATCCAATAAATATTTAAAAATTGATGATATTTAGATATTTAAATAAATAAATAAATAGTTACTTTTACATCCGAAATACCTCACTCATTTAATTATTTATTTACTTAAATAAATTTAATATAACAATGATTGTACGCGTTTGACCTCGACATAAATATTATTTTATACAAAATAAATAGATAAAAAGAACTCAAAAATTTATTTTATTATCGTCATATCTGTATAAAATTGTGTCAAAATGAGGCCAGCAAATCTGAACTCACAGTCACACAACTGATATACATAATATTATGGTCGTAACATTTTATGAAAAATAAATCAATTAACATAACTATTCATCATTAGAATATAAAAATAACTCATTTGTAAGCTTTCAAAGATAAGTATATAATAATAATACATATCTACCCATAAGTATAGTAACACATATCAGTTATAAATAATAATAAATAGTTATTAAAAAATAACAACAATAACGTATTCATTAAGTTTTATTATATGTTATCGGTCGTCGAACTGTAAGATGTTCAAGCCATACCTACTAGTACATAGAATCTATACTAATATAATAAAGCTGAAGAGTTTGTTTGTTTGTTTGGTTGAACGCGCTAATTTCAGGAACTACTGGTTCGATTTGAAAAATTTTTTTTGTGTTGGATAGTCCGAGGAAAGCTGTATTACATCGAATATCAAGCTACGACTAATAGGAGCGGAGTATCAATGAAAAATGTTGCAAAAACGGGAAGGGCGGGCGGTAGTTCTAAGATATACCATACCGCGCGACTCAGTAAAAATTTGCTTTGCGGTCTTAAGAACGCGTGCGAAGCCGCGGGAAATGCTTGTTTGTTAATAAAATAATAAAATAAAATACGTGTAAATGTAAATATTAATGGTGTAAATTTATACTTATATTGTTTAAATATTAGAAAAAAGCCTTCGAAAATTCAACTAAAGAGATGTAATTAAATTATGTATTACTATTATATTATTAAATCAAAACATTCAAGTTATTAAGTGTTTAGAGTCGAGAATAATATAGACAGTTATAAAACGAACCATGAAGTCAAATAATAACGATTTAAAATAATATATGCCTAGTACAATGATTTAGAAGGGAATACAAAAATTTATAAACGCTGTGATAAAAGTCCCTAATAAAAATCACAAATTGTAATGCCTGTTTTTAATTTCAAATTAACAGCTTTTCACTTAATGCATATGAAAGTATGTACGGTACATGTTTCAAAAATCATTTTTTTTTTAATTTTTGTCTGTCCGCCTGATTGTTCCGGCTAATCTCTGAAACGGCTGGACCGATATTGACGAGTGTTTCACTGACAGATAGCTAATGTTACAAGGAGTAACTTAGGCTAGTAAAACCGTTTATTTTATTTTATCTTACGCCCAGCGAACCGGCCTGGGTTTGCAAGTCATAAATGATTTTCCAATAATGGAAGTCTGTCAGATTCGTTGACATATTTATGATTACTGCTCCGCTCCCTTGGTTAGTAACAAGATGATATATTATATTCCTCCTTTCCTTCCACAATAAAAGCCAAATTTAATTGCTGTAATGTAAAGTGTAAAACATTCGAAACGACGGGAACCGAAAGTCTAAATAAATCTACGAAATAATCCGAGATAGTTTGGTTTAAAATATAAAGTATTAGTTTAAATCTTAGTAAATATTAACTTAGGGTATTTAAACTTTAGAAAAGAAATAATTTTGCTCAAAAAAATTAAAATTAAGGGACGCAAGTAAGTAAGCAATATGCGTAAAATATTATATTATATAATAATAACAATGACACCAGAATTTATTAATCATTATAACTTGCAAAACCACAATGACTCAGTAAGATCTTGGCTATATTATACTTAATAGTAAACAAATATATATCATAATATATTACAAGGCTCTTGTTAAGTGATCAATTCTTGTACATATGTTATACATTTATTTCGTGTTTCTCAGAACCGGTTTCAGCGATTTGGATCAAAATTTGTATTTAGATAAGGGAAACAGCCTAAAAATCGGCGCAGAAGTTTTTGAGTCTCTCGCGAACAGACAGACAGACAAACAGACAAACGCGGCGGAGGACGTTATTTTATAATATGTTGTGATGTAAGAACGGGAATGTCATTGGAACTTCTGCCTAGGTTGAAATTCATTAAAATGATGTTTATACAAATATTCTTAACATCATGCACATTTTTATAAGTATTTTTAACTAAAACTTCGTTTTCAATTTGACAATATGCCAACTGTATAATATCTAATTAGTCGCCACTTCTAATCACATATTTTATGCGGATAGTATAATGTTGTTTACTATTATGGTTCTACATATTAAATAACAAGATTTAGATTTAGACACTAATATTTCCTTAATATATAAAATTAATTAACATATTTATTACAAAAATACATAGGCCTTTTCGTTTCGTTAATTGATTTGTGTATATATTAATAAGTAATTTTGAATTTTTATTGATCCTAAAACGAAACATTTAGAATGACGTAACCAATAGCATAATATGATAACATTCTAAGGAATTTGTTTTTACCCAGGATCGCGAAAAATACTAATATTATAAAGCGGAAGGCTTTGTTTGTTTATTTGTTTGAACGCTTTAAATTAATTCTTTTTATGTCGTCAATTTATCAAAGTAGGCTATACCTATAGGTAAATAACATCAAATCACAATAAGAATTGAATTTCTTTAGTGTTACTCCTTGAAAGTGTTGTTATATTGACAAAATAGGGGAAAAGTGACTTATTTAGTAATTACCTGTGTTTCATTGCTTTGCAGCTGATCGCGGGCTTGCTTCACCATGCCCTTGCAAATGTTGCAGATGTTATCATCATCTTGAGGGAACGCCATCTTGGACCACACTCGCTGTACGCAGTGATGCGTCATTTTACATTCCCGACCGGTACTGTTTTATGAAATAAATAGGTACTTTTAACCTTAAAAATAACCTTGAAATAATGTAACTTATTTGATTAATACTTTGTAATGAATTCAATAAACTTGTTTGGTTGTTGTTTATCAAAAATTATATATATGATACTCAATTCAACATAACAAAATTTGATTATGCTATTTTATTTTAAATAGGCAATTTAAATCTTGTTTATCACGTTTTTAATGCCTTTTTCATATTGCCTTTTATAGATCTTTTAAAACTACGCAACGGATTTTGATGCGTTTTTTTAAAGACAAGAGTGATTCAAGAGGAAGGTTTATATGTATAACTAGCGGAACCCGCGGCTTCGCTCGCACTAAATCTACTAGTCATATAGGTATACTGAATGAAATGAATATTTGATACTCATTATAAGCAGGTACATATAATAAGTAGAATTATATAGAAGTATCTTATTTTCCAATAAAAAGAACACATTTGTGCCGAAAATTTGTCGTCTTCGTAGTGATTATTTAACATACCTAGTGCTTATGTACCTTTTGTTTGATTTATTTGTAGGTAAGTATTCAACCTTAGATTCTTAGCTGTTAATCCGTGGCAAAAGTTTGAGGTATGCAAAAAAATAATTAATTTAATAATGAAACCGATTTTCATTTATTTCTATCTAAATGCGAGACAACGTTAAGTAAGTAAGTATATAATAGTACCTATATAAAAATACATAGATAGATACATAGATAGATACATATATATATACCATGTTATAACATCAAATGCTACCGGTTGAGCAGTAAATAAATTACACGTATATATGTATAGAGGAAGTTACACCACAAACACGTTTCAAATCAATATTATTGCTATGTTACGATTTGTTGATGATAGAATGTCTGCTGTCTTTACGTGGCTATTTCTAGGTAATGTACCATGTAAAACGACGTTTTATGTATATGAAACAAATATTTTTAAATATAATTTATTAATAGAAAAATTTTGAGCTGTTTTTACTTTTACCCGAATTATTATGATATTGTGATAAACTAATTGCTAAACAAAGTGTTTTGGCAGACTTTAATAATCCATTAAGTTTATAGCATTAAAGAAATAAAGAAAAAATCTAAATTTTCTCATAATCTCGTGATCTTAGACTTAAAACGAACATGGTGTGATCAGTTGAGTAGTTTCAATATTACAGAAAAAGGAAAGTGTAAAATATTGTTATTGTAACTCTATAACCATGACGTTACATCATTAATTATGCAATGAAATCTTGATAGTCGAGTTTAACCTACTTCTAATTTTATCGATTTTAAGCTATGTAAGGATCCAAAATATTATAATACAATAATTAATTGATCTAACGCTGGCTTTAGGAGGCTAATAGTTGAACTCTTCAATAATTGCCAGTAAATACTTTTCAAATTCTAGAATTACACGTTAGTATTAAACAAAAAAATACATAGTTTACTTTTGGTAAAAATAATGAAAAAAAATGTTTTTATTACCTGAAGTTGCTGCACCAATAGGAAGGCCCCCACGTACATTTCGTAGCTCCTAACAGATGAGCTAAAACAATTTATCAAATTTTATCAAATTACTATAAAGTACATAGAAGAATAGCACTAAGGTAAAAATAAAAAAAAATACCATAATGTTTGTGTTACTGTCATTTGACTGATTAACCTACTTAATTGAAAATATACTTACGTTTCTGTTTTGTGTGCTCTTCAGACTTCTTTTTCTATATAAAAAAAAACAACAAATTATAACAAATACAAATCTTTTGACTAACAAGTCTAACTAATTATTATGAAAATATGATAAAAACACTAAAAAAATCTAAATCATGTTTACAGCTAGAAAACAGACTAAATGTGAACTAGGTATATACCTACCAACAAAACCTCTATGTAAAAAAAATCTTACCGAGATAAGCGAATTTAACTTGGCATTATTGCACATGCCGATAATCCTGCACATAGTTTCGGGGGAGGTATCGGATTGGAGGACATGACTCATGTACTGGTGGAGCTCGGCTGTGTTCTCCTTGCATAAAGACGCTATGGCCGGCGATGGAACATCGCGGCAGGCCGAGTACATACGAGAACCTAGATAGTCCTGAAAGAGGTCATTTGTCTAAATATTTTTTTATTACCTGTTAATCTTAAAGATTAGTGGTAGCCCAGCGGTAACGCGGTCGCTTGAATAACCGAGTGATGCGGGTTCAAATTCGGGTCTCGCACCTGTGATATTTTCATGTGCGAATCATTTGTATCATGATTACTACTTGTCTTACAGGAAAACATCGTGAGGAAACCTGTGTGTCTGAGAAAACCTAGCAAGTTTTCGAATGGCATGTGAAGTCCGCCAACTCGCACTAGGCCAACGCGGTGGACTATGGCCTGATCCCCTCGTACTGACGGGCTGGTACTGCCCAGCAGTGGGACGTTAAAAAGGACTGATGTTAATCTTCTTATCGATTTAAGCTATAGTTTTAATAAGTCCCCCCAACGTGCGTTCACCTTGTTGTGGTGGGGAGTCTCAGTAGCGTTCGGCAATGCAGCCGGGCGAGAAGCCAAGAAACGCGCAGGGACGACCCACTTCGATGGGCGGAGTGATATAATGCTAAGGCGATCCTCGCGACGCCCCATTAAGACGGAAGAAAGTTTTATTGGATTTTAGTGGGTAGTACTGGCTTATTTTTGCCGGTGAGTCCCACACTGTGCCGATACCACCATGTAAAAAAAGTTTTAATGGTTAATTCTAATAACCTCTGTAGTTCTCCTAATCAAACTGTTTTAAGGGACCACTAAATAAAAATTAAAGTTTGTATGTTTGTTATATTTATGTACGTTCTGGATTTAGGAGAAATTCACAATTTTAACGTAATCACGAAAAAGATTTTAACACAAAACAATAGCTTTAAAAGTGCTTTATCAGGAGTAAAAAATGCAGGAAGCACACACGTTGTTATCACTAACAACGATGACACTTTAAAAATAAATATTTGTCATGTCGGAACGATTTCAAAGTGGATATAATGTTAGCCAGAAATTTTGGTGTTTTTGAAAACACTACAAAAATATAACGTACTTGATGTCTGAAACTGAAAGTTTAGTTTTAAACGGAATGTGGCAATTGTATCACCTATATAATGGTAAGTTATGATATTTTTTTTATTTTTTATTTATAAAACCACCACCAAAAAATACAATAAAGTTACAGTAAAATGTAAATAAGTAATGATAATGATATACCAGTTTAAAAGGAAATCAAATTGAAAGGAATCTTTAAGGCAAGTATTTTCTCTTCTGTTTTCTAAATTAAGCTTGATTAGCAAACGTTTTTTATGAAACAGGTATAGAGAGAGAGTTTCGTTTATGTCGTGAGAGACTTTCACTATTTTGAGATGATGAAAAAATCCTTTATTAATATTATTCAAGCGAAAGTTGGCATGGATGGATGGACAATAACAACTAACCCATGCCAAAAATACTTATTTTTTTCTCAACTATTTACGTTCTCTGTAGCACGCAAACGTCACGTCCGAACTAACACTCTACAGGTTTAATTAGAAAACAAAATAATTATAAGAGTTTATTTAGGCATTATCTATATTAGATATCGCAGAAATCGGTCAATATAATAAAACAAAATGTTATCTTACGTCATTAATCAGGTCCTTAACATCCTTCAGTTGTCTGAAGAGACGGACGATCTTTTCGGATACATCGTTGTCTTTGACGGTAACGCGTTCTTGTTCCCACACTGTGCCGACGCAGTGTTGCACCGCACCACAGTCAGCGGCGCGCCTGCGTAAATACATTAGTATTTTTAAATATCTGACTGTTATTGTCTCGGTGGTTCAGTGGCTAGCATGTACGGCAAGTAGGGGTGTGCGCATAATTCGATCTTACGAATTATTCGTTCCGAATCGAATATCAATATTCGATTCGAAACTCGAGTCTTTTGAATTCAGGGTTTCTTATTTTCAATATTCAAATATAAATTTAACAGTCAATATACATTTTATTCAAACCATAATATAGTTCCGATTCGAATTTCGAATCGAATAGTATTATTCGATTCAATTCGATTCGAACTATATTCGCACACCCCTAACGGCAACAGATCCTCCAGTAGATATAGGTTTTTTTAATTATTCATTTTTTGTTAAGAAATTATCATTAACAGTCCCGAGGTGGGAAGTTAGCGATAATGTCTGATCGCCTGGTCTCTCGTTGGCATCAAAATAATGTTGGCCACCAGGCTTGACAGTGACAGGAAAGGTCGTCGCCATTGCCGATACAGGTCGTGAAGTCATTATTTATATTCATTTACATTTAATATATATAGATAAGTAGGTAGGTAGGTACTGTACTTATAAATATAGTATGTATGCATAAGTATAATTTTTAATTTATTTGTTTGTTTAAATTAATTTTTACAAAGAAAAACAAAATATATCATATGAAATGAATTCCACATAGTAATTTGTCTTTGCTCAGCTCGGAAGAGGCTTAACTCAAAATATATCGGTAATAGGTATATAGTGTATAATATATATTATATATTAACTTGCGTAAGGCATTTACTGTGGTGTACATTATCAAAGTATAATCTTATTATATTAATACGACTAAGCATTCGTGATTCGACGCTAGTCAGTAGCTATAAGGTAGATACCTATAGAAGAGAAATTTATAACATCAAAAATTGAAAATAGTGTTGTAAAGTAATTAAAAAGGCCTTACATATTGGGAAAACAATGTAACATACATTTCTTATCAAATCATGTTTTGCTGAAATGTTGAAACATGATGGAGCTATTAATTAGCATTAATATTTCAGAGTAGGTAACAACAAACATTATTATTTATTTAAGAATTACACAAAATTAAAACTTTTTCTCTCTTAATATTTTTTGTGGTTTGTTGTACAAATGAATAACTTCCAGCAACAGGACTAAGCATTTATGAATAATAGACTACAATAACATGATTCATAACCTGTATTTATGGTCCAGGAGCCAGTGACAGATTTTCATGACCAAGTAGTAGCATATAAACGATCACCAGGAAAATTTTTAGTTGAGAGGAAATCATTGAAAATATATTTTTTTTTCATGTTCAAGGAGCCAGCTGACGTATAATCCACCGTGTTATGGTCAGGTGACTATGTTTTTCTTTCAAAATACTACATAAACTATACTCTGATAAATTTTCAAATGAGAGGAAATGACTGAAAAAACTTTTTTTTTCTCCATGCGTGGGAGGCTGCCACTGCCCACCCCACCCACGGAGTCGCAGCTGATGGTCGCGAGTATTCATAGTATAAGTCCCTTATGCATTTTACGAAGTTTCGCTCGAGAAGAAATAATTGACCGAAAATGTACCTAGCTCCTGGACTATTAACATTAGGTAATCAATTAACCGATTCAACCAACTTATTGACGAATAAACCAACTTATCGACTTGTTGTTGCTTGTGAAACTCACTGATTACATAGCACTAGCAAATATTTCCAAAAGTCAGTTTTACTTATATACATACACTAGTTTTAACTCTTGGTTCGAAATACTTTCATTGTAATTTCTTTATATTTTCTCACCTTTTAAATCTTCTGGATGTTTACAAATAATCAAAATTACGGAAATCGGTTCAGCTGGTCCCGAGCTTTTGTGAGACTAACAAACATCATTTCTTTTTTATATATCTAGATACACATGTATCTACCTAATATATGTATTTTTACAATAAAATTGTTAACTCAAAACATGTGTAAACATAATATAAATTCGTGCTATATTCTTCACTTACCTTAAACTTTCACACCAATATTCTGGTCCTTTAGAACATTCTTTTGGTATTTGCCGAGCACTTGACAAACCTGTTACAAAAACATAAGAATTTATTTAATTTATTATGTTCTTCATCTAAACCTATGATATTATTATTAAAAGCAGAAATATATCTAGCAAAAACAAATAGGAAAGACAATATTGTACAGTGACTTGCTCGCTATATATTTTTTTACCATTATATTGAAGCTTGTGGGAAAATCTTTACCTAAACCAGTCAGTATATGACATTGTTTTAGCTGAAGTAAAAAATTCTATTTTATACCACCATTTTCTTTTGTAAAATATAAATGAACACAATAGATTATATTAATCAAACACATGTACGATTACATATAATAGTCTTTATGAAAGGTCAAAGTATCTTGTTATTTGAGTTACTTATCTCATTAAGTCAATAACTTTATAAACATTCTATTAAAGCAGTTCATATTGATAATAAAAATTTAAATAAGTAGGAGCAAAATCTTTTTATTTTAAAGAAGATTGAAATAATAATAAAAACTTTATATATATACAAATTATTATGTACCAATATGGTTTTACAATATGATGTATGTAAAATTGTAGACTTGATCATTTTATTTTAAGATATCTAAAATCTACATTCCAACATTTTTCACTAATTATATTTTTAATGTATATAATATGTATGTAAACTATACTATATGTAAATTCATGAACAATATTTAGTATTGGTTTGCATTAATATCTTGTAGAAACAATAATAAATATTATATAATAAATCATTCCATAAAAAGATTTGTTAACTGTATAAAATATGAACATTTGCAAAATTAAATATGATATAATACAATAATCTGATCCCCTCCTGTTTGCAGAGTACAGGAAATTCAATATTATTATAAACAGTAAGTTGCTTGTGAGTAATATGATAATTGATGAATCACATGTAAAGTCAGCAATAAAGATTAAATATATGCAAATACAACCAAATATATAGATCAAGTTAATATTGATTCATTTCATGTATTGATAATATATTGTTATTATGACTATTGTTTAGTAACTACTAATAATTTACGTAATTCATTGTTAGACAGTTATGTTTCTAAGTTATATCACGGTTTTACTATGTATCATAATAATTTTACCAAATAAAATCTATAGTATAAGAAATATAGAAAGAACATATATGACATATTATAAGAGTATTGATAAGCATGGCTTTCATTTAGATTTAAGTATGAATTACTTTACTTGAAACTAGAATTGAATTCTTTTGTCACATATTATTAAGTAGGTAGATTTGAACTCACTATATCACCAACTGTACAAACATGACTGTCTTATTATTTGACTTTTGTTGAATAACAATCACATTGACTGCACAAATAAAACCTAACATTTCTTTTTCTCAAACCAATCTATTATAATTATTGTGTTTTTTGTAAAATATTCATCTATAATTTCTTCAATTTTAAGTGTTTTGGCATCTTTAATCTATGCATGTTCTTTGTTTAATTGAAAATAACCTTAAACATTTGTAACTATTTATAGAACAATTCTTCTCTTATATTTTACCTAATTTTTACAAAATATTTAAAAACATTTTTATAAACAAATGATAATCAAAATATGTAATTTCAGTAGGTAAGTTAAACAAAAAAAATGTAAGAATGAAATATTACGCTGGTAAGTATAACGCATCAAATTATTACTACATAAAAATATGTAAGTATACTATTGAAACAAGGACAAGAATGATAAAAATAATAACTAATTAATCGCATGCAAAAAAATACTCACCTATTCCACAAAAGAACAATGTGGAAATAAGACAAACTGCAAATGCGTTTGTCATTTTTAACGCTTAAAATTTAAAGATCCACTTTCGTTGTCGCCCCAATGAAGACTAACAAAACAAAATACCCAACAATTTTCACTTTGTTTCAAATGTACGAAGTTTATTGCGTATTGATTTGATGAAGTATAAACAAATGTCAAGTCATGAACGATAGATTATAAATATGAATTCTTTACACAGACTATGTATGATATATTGAATTTTTATAACACATACGTAGAATTCTATGATTAAATTAAAACTAAATTCTTTTTTGTTGTTTCTTTATAAATAATAGCTCAATTTACTTTAATTATATATTGAAGTATTTTTAATATTTTATTTTATTATTATTGCAGTTTCAGCTATTGAACAGTAGATGGCTCTGCTACTACTGCTTTAAATTGTTACTCATAAATAACCCTATTTGATACAAGATGGCGCTAAAAGTCAACATTTGAAAATAGTGTAGATCATAGTGTAATTATTACAAGATAATTATAAGTCAATAATACAAAATGCCTGCCTATAGATATTTTTTAATAAAAACTCATATATAATATCTACCTAACCATAATATTTTCATAATTAATTTATATTCTCGGAAGTATTATTACTTAGAGCCTCGCTGTGAAATTCATTGTTTTCAATTTATTTTTCCTGTTTTTCAATATTTTAAATTATAAAGCAAATAGTTTTCCAATACGAAACAGCATCTTTCCATTAAACGGTCTTATATTTCGCAACAAATTAAAGCTGAGCGTAACTTTTATGTAACAACTACCTAATTAAGTTGTATAAATAATAATATATTATTTAGATAATTAAATATATTAATATTAGGTGTTTCAGGTTATAGTCTAAATTTTGTTAACAATTTAATATTATAAACTCTTATTATAGTGATGTAAGTTTATTTTAGTTTTAGGAACTCTGTGGATATGTTATCTCAAAGTTTGTCCTCACAATGACGTCGTGCTTTGATTTTTAAATCTGATCAAATTAACGATAGGTATTATAATGTAATAGGTAGGTACATATTGCGGTTTGTCACAGAAAATGACTGGTTTTTATTGCACTTTTTTTAATTGGATCTGGTTACATTGGTTGATATAAATAATTTTCATAAATCAATCATAGAAAATAGCTTGTGATGAACTGTTTTATATGCAACACTAGCGACACGCCCTCGCTTCGCTCGGGCACTTCCCTAGATTTAGCACAGGCAAAGCCGCGGGATCCGCTAGTTATGCATATAAACCATCCTCTTGAATCACTTTATCTATTAAAAAAAACCGCATCAAAAGCCGTTGCGTAGTTTTAAAGATTTAAGCATATAACATAGGGATATAGGGACAGACAAAGCAACTTTGTTTTATACTAAGTATGTAGTGATTTTTGGGCAGTTTTAAATTTTTAACCCCAATTTTTTTCATAAAAGTGGAAAATTATTCCACACATTTTCTTAGTAGGTTTTACGTTCGTAAATTATTGTGTTTTTTTCATACGTTAATCTTTTAGTTTGATGTTTTTTATTTCATTTTCTAATCAGTTAATTATGTATTCATCCTTAATATACCACATAGGTAACTACCTAAAAAAACTGAAAATATTAAGCAATAATGTTATTCAGTAGATTTATGCCTCGAGAAAGTCTTTTTATAAAATAATAATAGTATAATATACAGACTTATTTCATAATTTATAACGTAAAGTTGGGTCGAATAGCAGCAAAATTGTTATTTCCAACGTTTTTTCTAAGACACAATTAGAAGGTGTTCCCCGGAGAGGCAGGTCCGAGTCGGGTCGCGTAATAAAATTAAGAAGACGCCTCGGGCGTACGGTCGCGGTAAGTCGTTGCCTTTGGTGGGCATAAAACAAATCCGTCCGAGTCGGCCCGTGAGCGCTACCGTATAAAAGTAGAGTCTCTTATTTTTTATATTTATATGTATTTATATTTTTTTTACATATTATGTCGATTATATATTATTAGCATAAAAGAACAATACTAAAAACTGTCACACATAAATCTAACAACTAATAAAGAATTCTTAAACTTATATTAGTTTCAGTTATCAATTAATTCAATGAATCGTATATCGCCTTCGCGCCATTACGATTAAAAGTATATTTGTTCTTGTTGTTTTTTAAAATGTATCCCCAATAGGGAAAGGCAAAGGACTATGGTCCATACAGCCTACTAAAAATCATAGTCAACTTGACAGTTTGGTCACAGATTATTAAATATAAAAATAATGAGCTTATCCTTATTCGGCCTCTCCTGACATTCTGACGGCCTCGTCAGAAAGAACAAGAGCTTTATAGCATTTTAGGCTCCAGCAGTATCAACATCCAGATTATCTGCACACGAAGTTATCATTAATTCACTTTGGTCTGAACCTGAGAAGTTACAAGCAAAAAGTCAATTACAATGTTCCATAGTATTGTATACCAAGTAGCAAATATCTTTAAAAAAAAAGGTTGCACGTTCAAAAGGATAGACATTTTAAACACAGGGTCTCGTACCAACACAATCTTAGATATAACACATTAAGGTCTAGCATACTTACAAGACTAGACATAACACATCAAGGTCTAGTATACTTAAAGGAATAGTCATAACACATTAAGGTCTAGTATACTTACAAGACTAGACATAACACTTCAAGGTCTAGTATACACTCAAGAGTAGACATAACACATCAAGGTCTACTATACTTACAAGAATAGTCATAACACATTAAGGTCTAGTTTATTTACAAGACTAGACATAACACTTCAAGGTCTAGTATACACTCAAGAGTAGACATAACACATCAAGGTCTACTATGCTTACAAGACTAGACATAACACTTCAAGGTCTAGTGTACACTCAAGAGTAGACATAACACATTAAGGTCTACTATACACAAGACTAGACATAACTCATCAAGGTCTAGTATAACACACAAGAGTAGACATAACACATCAAAGTCTACTATACAAAAGACTAGACATAACTCATCAAGGTCTAGTATAACACACAAGAGTAGACATAACACATCAAGGTCTACTATACACAAGACTAGACATAACTCATTAAGGTCTAGTATAACACACAAGAGTAGACATAACACATCAAGGTCTACTATACACAAGACTAGACATAACTCATCAAGGTCTAGTATAACACACAAGAGTAGACATAACACATCAAGGTCTACTATACACAAGACTAGACATAACTCATCAAGGTCTAGTATAACACACAAGAGTAGACATAACACATCAAGGTCTACTATACAAAAGACTAGACATAAAAAAAAACAAGGTCTAGTATACACACAAGACTAGACATAACATATAAAGGTCTAGTATTCAAGAAAGATGATGTTACTTACTAGCAAAGAAAGCAGTACATTCATTAGGAGTCCAGTACTCCTTCTAAGGCACCACAGGTTGTAACTCAGCAACAGCATCAGTCAGCTCTCTATTGACTCTTGCCAAGTTATAAGAGTTACTCATACCAAGATACAATTTTCCTTTGAATTTCTCGTTGTTACTATGTAAATCAGAAAAATCATTTACATGAAATTCTTTAAATAACGTAAACCACTTACGTCCCTTATTGATGTACTCATTCTGCTACTTTTGACACCCGGCCGTCCCTTGCCTGGATAACTCCCGCAAGTATTAGCGATTAGTAAGATATATGGGTTTCATAGCGCTGAGCGCACGATAAGGAGTTAACAACTAAGGATAGACTCGTATAGTCTCATCATAAGGACTGCTGTACATTCAACTTCAGTAGTGTAGTGCCTAATTCAACATAATAATTGTTAGTTGACGCCATGATCAATGACTTATCTTTTAACTAAATAACAATAAGTCGTAAAGATTCATGCAATTCCGAATTACGTGAAATATTATTGAGTAAAGCGGCAGTAAGATCTTCGGCATTATGCACGCTTTCCATTATCCATTATCACAGTTATGTACTTACACCGCAATGTGAACTTATACTTTTTCACTAAAAATACGTAACAATAACCAAAAATTATCAAAAGGTGAAGTGGGCAATCCCAATTCTGATATTAGCATAAAAGAACAATACTAAAAACTGTCACACATAAATCTAACAACTAATAAAGAATTCTTAAACTTATATTAGTTTCAGTTATCAATTAATTCAATGAATCGTATATCGCCTTCGCGCCATTACGATTAAAAGTATATTTGTTCTTGTTGTTTTTTAAAATGTATCCCCAATAGGGAAAGGCAAAGGACTATGGTCCATACAGCCTACTAAAAATCATAGTCAACTTGACAGTTTGGTCACAGATTATTAAATATAAAAATAATGAGCTTATCCTTATTATATTATATCGAATATGTCAATAATAATAAATGTAGAATTTCTATCATTATCATATTTCAAAAAAATAATTTTGATCTCAGCCTATTATAATATGCATGTAAGTATGAATTTATTGCTTTACTACACGATGTTTCAATGACACAAAATTTAATGTGCAATGTGGATATTCTATAGGTTTTTCAAATTCCTATTACCTTATAAATTATTTTGATATATTATGTATATATGAACTAATAATACGAAAGCCGACTAAACTTAATAGGATTTTAAATTTCAATACTGAAAATATTGTTTTGTTTATTTAATTACCCTCCTCCTTTTGGAAGTTGGTTATAAAGTCATCGATGGTTTCTTGTAGTTAACGAAGCAAAACAGCATGTTTTAAAACATAACTAGCGTAAGTAGTAGCGGTATCTTTGTTGATATTTCTTATGAAATAATAGATAATATGTATATTATTCATATTAGTAAATTCACGTAAATGAAAAAGCCTAAATTTATTTGCGACTACTAAAACTAAACTTATTTTAAAGAATAAAAGTATATATCAATAATATATACTTCATTTTCTAATCTAACTTCTACAGTCAATGTAACATTTAGCAAAAAACTTGTACCGCATATGAAGTCTCCACCGGCGGTCACGTAGACGGTGTCCATATTCAGAATAACACTTGAAAGCGTCCTAACGCACTGACATTCTTGTTTGTCCTCATACGCCACGTGACACGACTGTACACTCACAATATACCTTTTAGATATAAACTTACTGCTTATACCCGCCAAGACGTTATGTAGAATTATTGCGATATAGAAATACATTTTCTTAACCCTTGTTCTTTTATTATCAACTTGTGCCTATTACGTGTAATCCTATTTTTAACCCTATTTGAAGTAGTGTCATATTACGGATATGCGTAAAAGTAATTGATTATTACTTCAAAATTATCTTTTTTTGGAACATCATCGCATTTCATGCATTATCAGAATAATAGAAGTATAATTAAGATTTCTTTAGCTCACTCACGTCATAAAAGCTCTATATGATCTACTTACTGTCTTTGCTTATTACTTAGTAATTTCCTCGGTGGTGTAGTGGCTAGCATGGGACGCACACCGGGAAGTCCTGGGTTCGAATCGGGGCAAGTTTAATTATTGAGTCTTTCTGTTTCGTAAGCCTCAGTAACAGCCCAGAGTTGGGTATTTGGCGGTGTTTCACCCCCGTGCCTCAGAGAGCACGTAAAGCTGTCGGTCCTGCGTCTTAACTCTCACTGGTCGTGTGGAGGATTCGTCCCACCGGAATATGAGAGTGATAAGGAATAGAGAGTGAACTGAGCACTATAATGTCTCCCGCGCTGATGGGTAGTCTTAATGAGATTAGCAGTGGCCGCAATCGGTCGGCAGGACATTATTACTCGGTGTACAGTACATAATTTATTATCATGAACGAATAAACTCGTTCATGTATATTATATATTGTGTAACATCAGTCGATTCTCATTCTTGATTATTTGGTCTTACTTAAAACAACAAAACAATAGAAAAAGACACTACTGACCTTTCTTACTTTTTTGATTTAACTGCTCTTCTCTACCATTAATTTTTTCAATTTATCATCTCAATCAAATTAAACAGTTACTAAATAACATCTTAAAACCAAACGACTCCACACGGGGCTATTCGTCCTAATAATTTACCGGAAAGAGTATTCGAAGGCTATCCTAACCCACATAGTTTACGGTCGCGATCAGTTAGCCCAGTACGTAATCCAGTGGGCATCGAGTGCAGCGGGCGGCAATAAAAAAGAGTTATAGTTAGAAGAAAAGGAAAGTCTCCGTCTCGGATCCTGGCCGTTAGTTAGGGATCAAGGGCTCAGCGCTCGCCGGGCGATAATCATAATTTTTACTTACGAGAGCACGGGAACAGCATTAGTTGGCGGCGCGACAAATCTTTCCTAACTGCGGCTAACTTCGCGACTCCACTCCACCTTGCTATATTTTTGCGAGCTCGGGATAAAGCTATGAAATAGTTGATGCACATGAGATTTTATCTTACGATGCACCGGCAAGTGTGAATACGAAAAACTCTTCTAAGAGTTTAAATTTAAGATGTTTTGATAATGTTTCTTATTTATGTTTTGGAATAAATTTTATTTTATTATAGAATAGGTATACATTTTATATACGTAAAGACAGGTTGTGTTTTACATTTTAATTTCATTTCAATTATATTTCAAAAATCCAGTAGATATTAAGTCTACGATAAAGTAAATTCAATATTCCAAAGCTTAATTTCGAAATCAGATATGCATAGGATACTCCCATCATATGTTATTGGCTTAACCTGCATGTTAGTCCTCAATTTAAGTTAGTACATTAGTCTCGAAATGCATACTGATAGAATTTTAACTGAAAAATACTATGATGGTACCTATTACAAAGACGTCTTTTTAATTGAGAATTTACTTGGATGTATATTTAAAATGGATACTTTAACATTAGTGGCAGACTAATTGTCACAATAGGAGAAATAGAGGAGTCTTGAGTGGACTATAAATTAAATTGTTCGAAAGTTTAATTCTAAAAAGCATTTATGAAAATAGACTATTGAACGTAGAAAATGTGAAAAGTATGTTTTTTACTCCTTCATGTTGAAACGGTTTGACTTGTTTGATATAGATTTTTAGAAACATTAAGTACTTATATTTTTACATGAATTCTAACTTATATTATCCAATATAATTTAAGTTATATCTCTAGAAACTAAATTAGATGCATACGAACGCAAAGTAAGCATGATAAAAGTCTTAAGCTCTACCCTCTATCGTTTCCCTTTATTTACTAAACATCACATTTTCAGAAGTGCAATACAATACTTATATAAAGCGTCCGAGAGCGAGGCGGTCGATTAAGAAGCTGCACCGTTGCCAGGCGACGGCGCCATCTTGCCTCCACCCCTAACCACCCCCTACCCCCCACTGTAAACAACTGTATCGTTGCACTGAAACACTCGATATATTAAAAAGGTTCTTGGATTTTTGAAAAACTGCTCTCGCTCTACACTGCATTTGAATAAATTAGATATGTTTCTTTTCTATGGTACAAAAAATTTGCAAATTAAGAATAATAATACAAATTAATGTTATTATTACATAAACTTCATCATTTAATTTACAGGCTACTTGTGTATACTTCATTTCGAAAAACATAACGACATTATAGTGGTTTAAAAGCTTCAGTGAGGATACAATTATAATATAAGCTTATTTAGGTTTAATGATATTTTGGGTCTTACATACTCGTATGTACTTATGTGTTTATTTTATTAGCTTTTAATTAAGCATATTGTAAAAACTTTCAATTACATTGCAAGTACATATTTCGTACAGTTTACAGTAGAAGTATTCAACAGAAGTTTTAATTACAAAATTGAAAATCAATTGAACGGTCGAAAGTTACCTCTTAAATCTAAAAATACAGTTAGAAACAGTGGAGCTGCAGTTAAATGAATGTTAAACGTGTAATTTCTCGTGAACGCTGCAAAGATAGATGGCGGCTATTATTCAAGATTACAGATACCCTTTGCCTAGGTATTGCAGAATGAAATAAATCATCTTTGCATTCCTGTGAATTGGATGTATTGACTCAAGCTTCTTACTGGTACCTATGATTTTTATTACTTTTAAATATCCTTTATTATTTTCCAACTGTATCGAAAATGTTGAAGAAAATTGACAATATAAAAGAATGTCTTACAAAGATATCAGAGCATCAAGAAATCCTAATAATATTTACGTGTTATTACGTATAATAATAACGTCTATCTCTCCACATGGCAATTCCCATTAAGTTTATATTATTAAAGCAGAAGGCAATCTGTACAACGTTTTAATGTATTATGTAGAATTATAAAGGCGTCGAGCCCCGCTTACTTCTTATGATTTATTCATGAGGAAGAACAACGTTAAATTTGAACATGCCTACTTGTACAGGGGCATTTTGGTATAAAATGTCAAGCGCTTTAAGAGCCTAATTTGTTTTTCATAAAGATTTATCGGTAACTACTCAAAAGACTAATTTTATTCGACCAAAAATATGTATCTTTCAATTTAAAATGGTCTAACTATATCGCGGAGATTCATTAATGTTGCCTTACCTATTCAAACATCGTTTCAGAGTAGGTATATTGGAACATAGAGTGTAGTAAATTGAAAACCACGAAGCCAGTGCAATATTCAGTAAAGTTTGTTCCAACTGTCGGCTTGAAGCAACCGGGTAAATTTATACACAAATATTTTCAAAAGAAAACTTCTTTGAAGTCGGGAACAAAGCCAATCCACCGCGGTTATCCGTGATATTTTCAAGCGAACTCGTACCTTATTCGCAAACATCGAATCCGAATACAATACAGTGCGAAACGAAATTCGAAGGATAGATAATTTCGTAGCAAAAGAAATAAGGCGAAGGGAAAAAAATATAAATTGAATAGTCGAATACACGCATCCCGGCATTACCATAAAGGCAACAGGGATCAAGCGGGATTCCTCTACGAACTTTTTTATTTTCCTTCCACCTCTAAATCTCCAGCGAAATCTTCGCGAATCTGCAAATGTTGATTTGATGATGTCGTGCTCCTCAGTCGTACTACGAACGTAATACGCCTACTACTACGATGCGTAGACGGTCTACGAATTCCATTACCATCTAGCCCTTATTGTTTTCTCGATCATCTAATATTTCATACTATGAGAGGTGAAAACAACTCAAATTACTAAATTCTCAATAACTTTTTCATGCTAAAAATATTGCGTTACTTCTCAAATAGAAATAAATTTGCTTTTAGGTAAATACGAGTTCATGATATATAGTATACATACGAATATTTACCAGGGTCTACTTTAGGGAACAAGTTAGGTTAAATATAAGTGTGTTTTAACCGACTTCAGGAGGAGGTTCGACAGTATTTTTTATCTCTTATCTCAAAACTTTTTTTAAGAAACCCTTTTGAAATATGCCACAATAACAAAATATAAACGGACTACGTATTCAATAACATGAAGCAGAGCGATGGCCTTTATTATCCTATGATATAATAATTAGAAGGATTAAGTATATATGATAATAACATGTTATTTTTATTCTCTTACTTAAATTTGCTACGACTCTATTCCCATACTTTTGTTACTTGTCTGCAAATGATATGGTAATGTCTTTTTAAAATGTATATAAATATATCAAGTGCGTGAATTATCTTCACATACATATGCGTAATACTACAACAGCTACCAAACACACTAAACCTTTTCCGAAACATTTCGTGAACTAACGAGCTAGAGCTAAAGGTTTGCTCTAGGGATTACGGCTCTCATCCATTGCGGTCATTAAGACACATTACCTCCCCGCCCCTACTTGCCCCCCACCAATCCGCTTTTTAATTCAACTTTTCTCCTTGCCAATTTGCATGATTACTTTCCTTTTTATTATGCTCCTCGAAATGGTTCGAGAGTATTGATACTTTTTCCCGAGAGTGTCGGAGTGCTTAATGAAATTTTCATATTACTAAACTGTTGGCTTTGAATTGTTCCTTAAAATAATATATCAGTAGTCAAAACACTTATTTTTAAATAAGACAAAATATTACTTTTAATATTAAAAGGATTAATTTTTTATATTCTCATTGAGAATCCCTAAGGAGCTATTTATTTAAATAAAAAATAATCTTAAATCAATCGTAATATATTTATCTATTATATTATAAATTTACGTAAAGTAAATATACACGACTTAAAAAAGAAACGTATAAAATATCACTAACATACTGCTTATTACAGAAAATTAAAATAGTAATGAGTAAAATAAAAAAGACAAGCGCCAATAAAATCAAGCGCGAGTTGACACCACTCAAACAACTTTATTGTTCTGTCGTTCAAACTCGACAGATCGTGATAGAATTAAATTGGGAGCATCGCACCGTTATGTGAAAAATAATAACAGTAGTATCGGATGTCTTCACGCGCCGGTGGCAGGGGTCTAGCTAATAGAAATCCAGCCAATGATAATCTGTTTTCTACACCATTAATCCTAAAGTAAGTCTGAGTACAATCTGCGGCGTCTTCGTAGAGCGCGTCGAGTTTTATGGTCTCGTTAAGGTCCGCAATTTGTGGAGTCGGGCTGTTAAGAAGCGCCTCGCCCTCATTCGCTCCAAATCCTAATTCCGACCGTGGACTTTCTTAATCTTACGATATCGGGCTCAAGGTAATTGTTTCAAAATTGTTGCGATAGCGAACGTAGATATGGGCGGGCACGCGCTTGTTACTGATTTCGGCTTTTGTAGTATTTACTGGTGTGCAGTTGGTAATGAAAATCTATTTTCTTAAAATATTGCAGTATAATTTTAATATTATCCACGTATTTATTTTCAATTACAGTAAGTAAAAGTTTCATAAGTTTTACATGTAACTGTATTTTTATAATTAGTGTACAGTATTTATTATTTAATAACTTTATTGTTCTTTCACTTGCATTAAATTATTTTTGGACGCAACTTTAAAATTATTTTTAATGAATCTTATACCATAAAAAGTAAATAAGTATATGTAAATGTAAAATTCTACATGAATTTACGTTACGTATGGTTTAAATGAATACAAATTACATTTGCAAATATACTTAATCCACAAATTAGTTATCTCCCTATCTAGCCTCCCCAGCAACAGTTCGCGCTCCTCTATAGCAAACTTACACCGATGTATAAGTAAAATAAAAGTAACACAAAGATAATAAAATGTAAAACTACATTTTTTTTAAATATAAGGTACCTTATTATTAGACAAAATAATTGCTTTATAGTTTAAAAAGATTTGTTGGAGAAAAGAATTTAAATGTACAATTAAGTTACACCATTTAGTTTATTGACATTAGAGGAATATTATAATATTAAGTTTGATTATAAATATAATAAATGTATTGATAGAGCTTTAACAAAAAAAATTTAAAATAAGAACAAATATTTTGACATCCTTAACAGCTGTCAGTGTCAATAATCATTTAATTCATAAAGTAACTTAAATATGATTTAATTTAGGTAATCTTTAAAATATTTTATGTATCTCTAAGTAATGGCAACTCGACGGACGGCTTGAAAATAAAGGTTTTATAGAGACTATAAATATATTTTAAACGCACTCTACCTTCGTTAACCCAGATCCTGGTAATCATATAAAATTAATAACGATCAAAAGCTCATTAATCACAATATATTTTATCATAAAAAAAATAAGTAGACCTGTTTCAATATTATAATTTTTACTTTAGAACTATTTTCCCAAAATTAATATAATTTGGCTCAGCCAGGTTTGATAATTTTAGGTATTTTCTTTCTCACAGAGAAAAGAAAATAAAAATACCAATATTTATTTTATAGGCATTATACCTATAATATAAATATTAGGAAACAGTCTAAGGATTTTTTACTGGCTACTTTACATTTTAAAAAGAACTTCAAAAGCTAGGTTAAAAGAGAAGCAGAAAGAGAGAGAGACGAGCTGACTTTATGAAAGTACAAAACCATTTGCCTATTTAATTTTAATAAAATATGAAAATTTTGGTACAATCTCTAAATTATAAAAAATCCTTTACTCAATTTAAAATTTATGTTTAGGAAACCTATATAAATAGATAGTGTATAGCCTGGTGTAGATATAATACAGAATTGGGCATCTTTACGCCTCATCTAGCCCTCGTTATGCCGCGATCGTAAATCTTCATTCCCCTCCCTCCTCCCTTGATTCCAAACCCACTTGAATGTTTTGATATCATATGTTATAATTTTCTTTGGTCTTGTCTTAAATGTTCAACTTTAAAGGAGTATATTTTGTTTTACACATTGAAATATAGGATTTGTAGTAAAGGAATAATTAAGCAAAATTATCGTTTATATTTTAGCAGTTATTTTAAAATTATAAAGTACGAGCTTATAAGAAACATGATATAAGCATTAAAATAACAAAATCTAAATGAAATTTAACATTAGTGGGATCTTACTTAAATTTATAAGGTAGGTACTTATTATTCCAGCCTTGTGTTGAGCCGCAAAAGTAAGTAAGTGTAAATCACGTGAACAAAGAAAAGTAACAACAATAAAATAAAAGTAATATATTATTAACAAACGTATATGTTTGCATTAAAGTAATTCTGTATATAACCTCCTCCTTTTTTGAATTTTTTTTGAAGTCGGTTAAAAAATGTTCTGTATCTGCGTGAGTAGACGCAATAAATCCAAGCGAAGCGTATTTATTTACTAGCTATGCCGCCGTAAGGCCGCGTTCAACTTGCGTTTGGGTTAACTATAATTTCTGAAAGAAATAGATATCGTTTTTCCAAGTTTTGCTTTGAGTTTAATTAAAATAAAACTTGTTCCATGACAAATTATAAAACTATAAATTTGAAACTTTTAAATGATCTCGGTATAAGACCTAATTTTTTTGTGTTAACTTTAAAAAGAGGATAAGGGATCCAAAAAAATTGTTATATATTCTTCTTTTTAATAAAATCTTTAACATTTTATACTAGAAACATTAATATTACAAGCAATTTTACAGGCAAATAATAAGAATACCGTAAGTCCATACGCAATTGTCTCTCTAAAGTCAATAATGGCATAACATTTATTAAATTGTAACAGAGACCTTTCTCCATTCCACTCATATAAATAAATAGTACGTATATACACAATACAGTATATCAAGCGACGCTGAGTGCGATATTATTTTGTAGTCAGGCGGCTTCAGGCACGGAACACAATTAACTTGTAAGATTGTCTGCGGAGGCTGCACTCGTACCCTCGCCCTCCTCGATCTACCCTCCCTCCGAAACAAAACATCAATAAACTTAACTACTTGCACGATTTTGAACCTTACTATTTTATATTAGAGCTTAAAATCATGTAATGTTTTGTAAGTTTTATGTGGCGCATTTATTTCGTGTAGGTATAGCAGTCCAGTTACCCTTGATTGGTTGTCGTTCCTCTAATCCCGTTTTGATCCTTTCCACCCAAACCTAGCCCTCACTCAGTTAACTATTGACATGCGTTCCTACCTGTTTCTATGTTTTTCCTGCGACACCTCTATATTTATTAGTTCGAAATCCATGAGATGTACATGTCATTTTTAGACAAGCTAGCATTTCTTTTGTTTATTCTAATACAAAATAAAATCAAACATTCGAAATGAAGTCAAAGATATATTTTGAACAGAATAAATAAAGAAGAAAATTTTGTATTATTTTCTTCGTAGCTTTACTGTGTAAAGATTTGTTCTAAGATAAAATTGTGTTTATTTAATATTTTTGTCGATAAGTCCAAACTTATTATTGTGCAAATCTATTTTATGCATATACCTTATACAGTCAACTCGCATACTTTATTTTGTAATGCTATGTGTTTAAATTTCCCTCAAGTTTACGATCTAAGAGTGTTATCTAGTTACAAAAAACAATAAAGAATATTTAATAATAACTTTGTAGACATAGAATCCTTCGTTTGTTGCGTGACATCCATTATCGTATTTGAATAGTAGGTACGTGTATTATATTACTCTATGATATCGAAGTTTTAAAACGTGATTTTCTTATCTAATTGCAAAAAATATTAAAAATTATCAACAGCCAACGTATAATATGAACTTTGACTATATTCGTATAGGTATTTCGAATATTATTAAAAATTGAATAGGCACATGGAGGAATTAAAAGTATATTGAATATGTAAATTATTTACAGTTAAACATAATTTTATAATCTATCGAAATATATTTATTCCAATTATTTATTTATTTATATATGTTTAAAGTTTTTATTTGTTTATTAAGAAGAATGTGTACAGTTCAAATCACAATAGTCAAAATAAAATATTGAAGAACTTAAAAAGTAAAAGGTTGTACGAAACCTGCACATTGCCTACACGATGTGTTGGCTAAGAACAAATATCATATAACTTGGGGATGATATGATATCACGTATGTACGCTCGCGCATGTAGACCCTAGACCTCAGTGACTAAGGCAATCCTTGATAAAATAAAAAACAACATTAATGTTTGCCACCATAAAGATAACATGTGACGCGCACGAACTGCGGTCGGCCACTGCACGCACGTGCTTATGTAAGTAGAAACGAAACCTAGAACAAATACTATGACGCTCTCTCTAATTAAATAATTGTGTAAATTATAATACTCATAATTACTTTTTGATAAAGCCAACGATCCATCGGCCCACGACGTCAGCTTAGACTCTCGTGTCTCTAGCTCGTGCCCTAGAAAGTCATTAGAGCGGTCGGGCGCTAGTCCGCGAAAGCTGCCACCAAAAGGAACAAAGAATCGAAAAGCGATACCGGCTAATCCCACTAATCGGGGAGCAATTGAAAAATAAAAATGTAGATGGCGGAATGATTCCATTTGGAGCCAAAACGATGCGACAAAATAATAAAAAAGGTAGAAGCGGAACGGAATGGGCCTGCCCTCGGCGGCCGACGGCTAATATTGAAAGCAAATCCTCGACTAAATCCTTAAAGCGCTTGGATTGGAGCACCTGGAAACTGTGTGTTCGCCCGCGTCGCTGGTCTGATAATCATTTACTGGATTATTGTATACTTTCCGCTTAATGTCACCGAATTTCGTGAATCAATTGGTCGCAATTTATTGGAGCACCGAACTTTGACCCCAATTTTCACGTTGGAATTTTCAAAGGATTTGGAGGTTTTACACAAGTATTTTAACTGGATCAGCTTTAACGAAATTTCTTTACGACCGATATTGAATACATTATTTTTGTATGTTTTATAAATTCTGAATAATCCCTGGTATGGCAAAAAGCTTCTAAGGCTTTTAAAATGTAATTCAGTTTTATTTCGTACCTTTTATTCGTACAATGAAATTTAATTGAATGTATTCTTTATAAACAATATTTAGGTCCTTTAAACGTAATTCCATTTTCTTGTAATATGTATACTAAATGATAAATGTGTATGTGCCTCTAATATCTACATAGTATATTTATAATAGTTATTTTAACTAATATGCAAGTATAATATCAAGTTAATATAAAAATGTGACGATATACCTACTTAATTTAGTGTCTCTTGAAATTATTGAATAAAAACATATTAATTTATTGTAAAAAAGAGAATTCGACTCTTTTCTTTTAAAAGTTAGATTTAAGCATTTATTATTTTTGAGTTCATAAGTTTTAAGTCGGTAAATAGTTGCAGAAAATATCTTTGCTGTAGGTACTTAAGTGGAGCAATATTATGATAACTTTACAAGGCTCTAAATCAAAATAGTACCTACTTCCCATTGACATAGAAAGGTTTTTCGTAATTAGAATTTTCAGAATTTAACAACATTTCAGAATTAATTATGTAAGTATAATTTATGGTAAGTATGGCATGAAACCATTGAAACATACTATTTTCAGTCTACACCCAAATTATTTCGATTGATATTTACAAAAATACACATATCTTCTTTATGAAACATGTTCCGTTTTTTAACATTTATAAATATTTACATAAATCAAAAAAGAACCAAAATTGTCCCTAGATTTTCCTTTTATCATTTTACAGGACATTTCATTATTGCTACGAGTACTGCTACGTAAGTACATACTCGTACAATGATGTTATATAGGACTAGATAAGCAATGTACGGCATCGATGCGGGACTACATTGAATATGTCCACGGGCATATTAGATCTCAGTTGTCAGCTGGATGTCAACAGAGCGGTTGCTTGGCAATAAAAATAATCAAAATTGTGAAATGTGTGGTTAAAGTGTATCAATCACGGTCTGAAAAGATTAATAAAGCAAGTGGTGTTACTTTTCACAAGTAAATTTGTATGATTTTCTCCAGATTATCCATAAAAACATTATAAGAAGAAATAAGTTTATCCAACATCGTATTTGTCATAAATGTTTCCAGTATATACGATTTAGAATTTCCTTGACTGTTGGGAATTTTGTAAATGAAAACGTTTGAAAACAAACATTATGTTAGTGTAAGTTTAAATTGATTATTAAAAAATGTTTTGTTAGACACACTGCAGTATAGTACTCACTCACTGATTGAAGAAATAGTACAATCACGTTTATTTTACCTCAATATAACATTTTTCTTAAATTTAAACACCTAAACCACCTAACCAGTAAATTAAATTTTATTTATTTTTAAATGTAAAATTATTGTTATTCCTTATGGTATACGTGCAATAGTGTTATGCTGTATGAAGAAAAAATCGGTTCACTTTTAATTGAAGAACTTAAATTAATTATTAATCGATTATTTAATAAAATTGCTAAATAAATAAATAAATAAGAAAGTGCGTGTGTACAAAGTACACATATCAGAAGTAAATCTTGAATTTAAATTAACGCTAACTCTTCCCCGTCCCTGAGTGCCTGGTACTATGGACTTATTTTTTCGTTTCATCGAGTTTGAAATCACAACGATTCTAAAGAAGTTTCACTTCAATAAATAAATAAATAAAACTTAACAATCAAATAAACTTATATTTGAATTTGTATTTAAATATTAGAGAATTTTTAGATAGTATTTAGTTTCTAGTTCCTAACTGTGTTAATCTAGCAATTAGAAACTATAATTATTACTTATTTCATCTTGATTTTATAGTTTTTAAATACATATAATATACACTAACGCTTTTTTCCATCATAATCTACCTAGTCTTTATCAATTTCTCTAAAAGATCCGTCGAATAAAAGATATTTCATAAATAAATAAATAATTCAAACTTTGTTTTTTTTTTGAAATCAATGGCAGCACCTAACCGTTTCGTCGATGACAATGTCTTGTCTCTTTTCAAAGTAATTAGCCTTATACATACATCCTTCTCTATGGTAATTAGTTTGCGATAGAAAAAATGAGACAAACATAAATTATTGGGACGGATTGACATATTTATCTATCAGTTTCAAAGCTACGACTTTTAAACGCGTAAGTGGGTACGTTTTTTTGTAATGTTTTTATTGGTTGCTCCTCTAGTCTTTTATAATCTCATTGTACTCGTATATCTGTCTCCCACTGCATCATACTTTTTCTTCGTTAATTTGGCATTGACTTAAATTCTGTTTCGTTCGATTTTTGGGCTGTCGAGTTCTTTATTTATGTAGTTTAATTTTATTCACTTACTTGGAGTACGTATTTGGAGAATTATGTCCTATCATTCTTATCATAGTAGCACGACAATAATAATATTAAAGTCTACACAAAAGGCAAATAGTATTAAACAATTTCAGTACTTAAACAATAATAATTTATTTACTCTTTAAAAAAAGGCATATTTAGTGTTATCCAATAAATAATTCAAGACTGTCTGCATACGTTTTAGGGCAAGATGAATGATATTTTTTTGTTATATACCACCTATTTACAGTATTATAAGTTGGTGTATTCAAATTTCTGCTAGGTACTTGTTGTAATATCGTTGCCACGACAACGCAATCTATCTTCCGCTGGCAGCTTGCCGCCCACTATAAAATAGCTTACGCTAACGGGAAATTTATATCCAATTCTATTTAATACACATCTTTAGGTACAACTTTTCAAGGCGTTATTGCTATTAAATATTTCTTCCATTGAAACTATGTGCGAAATGCATCTTCTTTTATCGTAATACAATATTAGTATAACACAACTTTAATTATAGTAGGTATATTTAATAGTACTAGTGCTCTCCCAGTGGTCAAAATTCGACCATATTCATAACTATCGACTTACCCTCGCTTAGCTCGGGTTTATCCCTTTAGGATAAATTTAAACAAACTTTGAATGTCTTATTTATTTATATCTAATCAAAAGCCTAAAAAATATGTTTTAAGATTCTAGTTGTAAAATGACGTAATTTCCATACAAATTTTCATCCCCTATTTCAATCCCTTACAGCACTTTTTTCGATTTGACAAGTAGCCTATGTCCTTTCTCAGACTTCTAGACTACCTGTATACTAAATTCATTAAAATCGGTTCTGTAGTTTTGGCGTGAAAGCGCAACAAACAGACAGAGTTACTTTCGCATTTATAATATTAGTAAGGATATAAAAATAATCGTTTTTTTATTGATTACACTATCTCGTCAATAGGCACAAATAGAAAGAATATTCGTTGACAAACACAAAAGAAAAACGCACTCAACTGTTTTTTCTCACAAATATTACTGTTTTTACTTTACAAATTATGTATCTTTACAAAAAAAAGGTTGACGAAATAATTTTTATTATAAGATTTATTTATTCATGTGATCTGAATCAATTTTATCAAAGAAGAAGAAACAAAAAAAAAATAATTTAATAAGTATCTCAATATTAATAAGGTTTAAATACGACTATCTATTTTGATAACTTTTGAATGCTTCGAATATTTTAAAGGTAGTAAGAAATATTATGCCTATATTAATGGAAAGTACAGTTTGGATTATAGATATTTTTAACGAGAGACTAAAGAAGTACCTAGTATGTTTACACTTAAATACCTTTTTGAATAATTAAAATAAATATATTTTTTAATAATTGTAAGCTGTATTTATCTTCACTTTTATATAATGTAAAATAATATATTTTAATATATAATAAAAACTGTAAAATCTCACATTTTAGATATTTTATGTGTAATAATAAAATTATGGTAAGATTATTTTTTCTAATGCTGAAAATTGTATGATATTTTTATAAATAAAGAAAGCGAAATTAAGCCTTAAACTATATAAATACTTGTTCAAAATTTCATATTCCAAACATTTTATTCAGAGTTAAATTATGACACTTTTTTACTGAACGTCATGACTCTACTACCAATTAGAAAAAAGAGCCTCGGACCTGCAGAGAATTGGCGATAGAAACTAGTATCATCTTTATTATATTTGAACTGAAAAAAACTTAAAACAAAGATTTTAAATAAAACCAAAGCAATATTCAGTGATATTTTTTATTATGACTAGAGGTTTTTAAGATATAAAACAATCAGTTATCCGTTAAATACTCGTACATTTACAAAATGACCCGAAACGATTGACCGCATCGTATGTATTTTGTTTGATATGTATGAAATGAAACCTCATTTTATTCATTATTAAAACACTTTGAATTTGTTATTTACATTGTTTTTCAGTTTACAATTTTTTAATTAGGCACACGGAAGAAAGTTCTCACGTGTTATTTTAAAACTGATCGCCTAAAGTACGCATCGATTCGAAGCGCATTATATTATTATAAACTAACATGAACTCGTTAAATACATTTTTATTTAATTTTTACAAAATGGCAACGACTTAATATAAAAACAACCAAGCAAAAAATTAGGTTATAATTTATACCACGCTTCAAATCGCTGTGAATTGACGTTATCAGTCAGCATTTTTCGTTCTAATAATAATTCAACCACTAAATAGTTACAATTATTTACAATTTATTTGGAAGATAATAAATATTAAGTACTCGTATTAATAATGAGATCTCGGTTACATTAATCTCATTTACACGATTGCCTCTTCTTTAAAATTTAGAAATATGGTATGCCTTCCACTGTCTGATAAAAATAGATAACGCCTTTGAAATTAAAATCTTAGTCAAAATTAATATATACTAGACGGTTTTTAAAATAAATTTAACAAAAAGTCTTATACGAATAAATAAAACCCATATATAAATATGTACTTGAGGTTTACAAGATATCAAATTGACTTCAGTCTTTTATTCTTATTTAATTACTAAATATTTCTCATTGAGAATTTATCAAATAAATAAAATTTTAAACATATTTTATCTTTCGAAGGACATTTAATAATATTATAACTATAAAATATAAAATTAAACGGTTTATAATAATTCATATTCTATTCGACAATGGAAAGCCACCCTTAAATTCTCAAATGCGTTAAGATTGCTTTATAGCATAATTAAATATTAAAACAAAAATATTGTACTAAGACTTTGGTGTAGCAAATATTTACACGTTGTTTATTATAATATATTCTCTTATAATTCATTTTTACAATATATCCAATTATAGTTTAGTTTGAACTATTTTAGGCATTTTAGTACTTTAACAAATAGGTACTTCGTTAAAATACCCGATATTTATTGATTTAAGATGTTGAATTTTTAATATTATCTTAAAATGCATAAAATAACAAGTTCTCCGTAATTTCTTCAATTTGTGATGTTGATTTGTTTTAGGTAGCGCATTGCTTTTCCAGAACAGACTGTAAATAGAGTCTGTTCTGGAAAAAAAACGTTGGCTACTTAAATACTTATTATCGATATTTGATTTTTCACTGCCAACTTTTATTTAATATAAATTTTAAATAACAAAATCTTATAATATTCTAAAGTTAAATGCTTCAAAATATAATTAATTGTAAGTAAAAATAAATAACCTAATTTATATTTACATTGGTTTTAAGGTACACAATTAAAACTATTTCTACAATAATTATTCTACATACATTAAGCTTGTAAAAATTGCACACATCGCTTTGGTATACGTACATACATAGCTACATATTTACAACAAGTCTAAAATAAATCGTTAAGTTTATTGCCCGAAGTTCCATATACCTATCTCATGGGATTACACAAACAGCACCCATATTCATAAATACCATCTCTTTTGGTAATTCCTATGAAGAGATTGAGTTTATGATTCATGATAACTACGAGTATGATGATTATTACCAGATTTTACAGCTATCTATTTCGAAATTAAGAGATATTTAAATTACAAGAATATGGTTTAATTTGCGAGAAATTATTGTTTTAAAATTATTTTTGTAAGTAAGTTGTATTTATGAATACAATGCTGTAGGAGTGACCGTTTGTATGATCAGTCAAACCAGTCCCATAGGTGCCGATAGAGGCCATGCGCGGAGGAGGTCGCGCGCGCTTCCGGCTAGGAGGCACGTGCGGCGGCGAGTGCGGGCGAGCGGGCCTCCTCGCCGCGAGCCTCGTCTCAAAGCACGCGGTCCACCACTCCGCCCGCTGCATACTGACACGCCGATAGGGGAGCAGACCCAGCCCGCGAAACCGGTGACACTGTTCCGTAGCCGCTGCTAAAACTTGACGAGTGTTGCTTCGCCTTTAATCGCAACGAAGCAATCGAAGAGGACATCGCCGGACATGGTTCAGCGCGGTACATACTATAAGGATTCGGTGGAGCTGTGTACGGACAAGGTGCTACACTACCGCCCACGCTCCCCGAACCACCTACACCGCCCATACCACCGCTGCCCACGCCGCCCATCGATGTTGCCGTGTTAAAGCAGTTCACAGAACCTTGGTGATGACTTGCTGGTACTACTGATCCGAGAGGGTTCACAGGCCATGGGAAACTCTTGGTGCCCAGCGGACTCGGCACTTTTGCCGCCCAATTGTTATAAGGATACGATGAATACAGCGCATCGGTGTCGGGGAATGGCTGCATTAGACCGTTGAATTGCGTGCTGAAACCATTCTTGAAATCGGCGGCGGCGGCCGCTGCTGCGTTCATAGCATTTCTTTCACGTTTCCGCCATTTGGCTCTCCGATTTTTGAACCATACCTGTAACAAATTTTAACTATTATCATCTATGTCGCAGAAAAGTAAACTTATCTAGTAATTTGCCAGAAAACTTTTAGGTATATTTCGAATCAGATCACGGGCTCCGTTGCGTGGGGTGCTATTAACTTTACTCATTACAAAGTTGACAGAAAGTCGCGGCGCATCGGCGTATTCGAGCCACGTAGTAGGAGAGGAGGCGAGAACCCCGCCCGACCGCAGCCAACGACCCGTCTAATTGCGGTCGCGAAATGAAGATAAACGAGCATCGCGATTGGGCAGGACGCCTCTGCAGTCCGCTGCCAGGAACCGTTCGGCCGCAATAAATGAACGGTCGGCTGTCGAGCGCCTTGGAGCCTCCGTCGAACCTACGTTGTTATTTAGCGAGGCCTCGGAGGCGGAGTGACGAGCGATAAGTCTCCGTGAGCACAGATAACGTGCGCGCTGATGTATGGCCGCGTCCGTCAGCGCGCGATCGATCGCCGACGATACCTCCACGATAAATTGCGCAATCCACGTAGCGACTGCAATAAATATTGTGCCGGCAGCGGTATTTGTCTCACTCACTGTGGCGTGTTCACCCAGCCGAAACGGTAAATAATACCCTCTTTCCTCGGTTAAGTGAACATAAACGGTCGTTTCCACCCCATATACGAGCGTTTATTTTTCGAAACATAAATTTTACAAATTCATGTGGACGCGTCTTTTTTAGCTTGAAGATAAAGTGCCACACTTGCCTGTCTTACCTAATTTTGTTTCATAATTTTAACTTAATATATGTATGTCTATTTTTTAATGTATTTTCTAAATCAATTATTATATGGTATTCAATTTATACATAATAGTAGAAAAATAAAAGTAAAACATCCTCGAGGCTCTCTTGAGTCTTTTCCAATTGTCAATGAACGGGTGAATATAGTCCACAGGAATGTTGGGGTTCAATAATGACAGTAGAATGATATTTGCTTAGGTGCACATATGTGGAAATAATTTCCATTATTTGAATAGCGGGCAGCGCAGCAGGGCGTAGGAGGCCGGAGGGTCGCGATATTGCGACGGGGCTAATCCTTTAAATATATTATTGTAGGATGTTGAGGCGGCCTTCGTAGGGGAGGAAGTTTTTAATGTTTCCTAAATCAATACTAATGTTTGCTTCTTGTAATCAATTCGTGCTTCCACTTAACATGTGATAATTGAATTAAATTATCACGATAACCAATAAGCATTGTTGTAGGTTTATATTACTATTATTATAGCTTATTATTGTAGATAGGTAAGGTACTAAGGTCTATCTGTCTGTCTGTCTATGACCGTTTCACCAGAAAACCACTAGACGGATTTGGATGAATTTTGGTATGATGATAGCTGGTTACCCGGGTCAATGCATAGGATACTTTTTATTGTGGGAAAATATCTCATTTCTGACAAATTTCAACTCGCCGTTACAAACCGGCTATAAAACATCGCACAGTATGTGAAATCTATTATATTTCCGGTCTTTATAAGCGGGCGGAGTAACGGGAAATGCTAGTATTTAATATGTAACTATATACAACAATTATAAATCTATAGTAGTTGACTAAACTACGAAGTCAGTAGGTATACCGATTTTTAGGTAATTTTAGTTACTAAGATATTTCGTACATGATAAAAATATGCAAGAAAAACCAAGCAGTTAAAGATAGGGTGTTATCAAGTTATCATGCGGGGCGCGTAGGGTAAGATTAATGCGCCCATCGCCGCGAGGCCAACATCAACCTGACAGGGACTATGTCTTACGTGAAAAACAAAATTGTTGGAGTAGAAAATGTAGTACATAAAGATACTCATATTACTTTTATTTTTACTTTTATATGTAACATCAACGTCCCACTGCTGGGCACAGGCCTCCCTCAGTACGAGGGGATCAAGCCATAGTCCACCGCGCTGGCCTAGTGCGTGTTGGCGGACTTCACATGCCTTTCGAAAACTTGCTAGGTTTTCTCAGACATGCAGGTTTCCTCACGATGTTTTCCTTCACCGTAAGACAAGTGGCAATCATGATATAAATGATTCGCACATGAAAATATCAGAGGTGCGAGACCCGGATTTGAACCCGCATCACTCGGATATCCAAGCGAGCGTGTTACTGCTGGGCTACCACTGTCTCATACATATGTAACATATTTACTATTAATTATATAATTGTAGCATAATCACACTAATATACTTAATTGATAACGCAAGCTTCTGCAGCTTGCACGTACTTGTCTGATAAAGATACACAGGCTACTGTTAGAAAATCTAGCAATCGGCAGCTAGTATCGTCCAGCGAATAGTAGGTAGGTACATAAATAGCATCTCAACAATAACGCTACTATAATAATAGTGGTAATTGGGAATTATTTTTTAGTGTAAGATAAAATAATAATATAAAACAATTTTGAAGTTAAAATTAAAATTGTAAAGTTAGAAAATCTGACAAAACACAATTTTTACAATGTGTAAAGTATCTATCAAATGAGCTGAGACTGGGTGATGTTTGTTCTTTAGACACATTTGACAAACAGGAAAAAAGTTACAGAACCATTTTGTCGTTGACTATTTATATATTTTATTATATTGTATTTACTTCTTAAATCTTTTAAACTTACTTTAATAAACTGATGACCAAAAGAGATAACATATAAAATTGAAATAATACTCCAAAAAATAATTTCATAACAAAATCTAGCTATATCAAACAGGTACTCGCAAAACTCTTTGCTATACTGTACTCCCATTTAGAACATAATATCATGGGGTACCTATAAACAAGTTTTTTATGCGCTAAGTAAGATGTGATGAAAAAAAAATAGTTGTATGAGACAATAATTTTAATTAGAAAACAAACGTTCTTAAAATACTTAATACTTATTAATGCTAAACGTCATTAATTTCAATTGATTACAAATCCAAAACTATATTAATCGGCATATTTACGTGTATGTAGTGTGTATATTAGCTTTCAATCCAGAATTTCAACGAGTTGTTATCACAAAAAACATTAGTCACTTTGTCCGCATATTAAACGCCACAATGAACTATGTGACCGCACTATGCGAATAATAAACCTATTTTACGGTCAGCGGGAGCAGGGCTGCTAAATTGCCTTAAATTTAAATTAAACTAGAATCACAGTTTTATTAGTGTCATCAATCAAACGACGGTCCATTGGAACGTTTGCTACCAACTCCTTAGTGTGGGATTATGGGATATACTGCCATGGCAAGAGGGACTGTAATTCTGTAATTCGACTTACTTGGGCATTATTCGAAAGTCAAATAAACATGGGCTCGAATAAATGGATATGAACCAGGATTTGACACGTGCGGGATTTAGGGTTGCTGGTACACATTTTATCTAACTTTGAAGACAATTATAATCATGAATGTAAGTATGAAATATACTGTATTATAATATTGTTTTTAATGAAACTAATCATTGTATTTAGGACCAAAACTTGATAAAAATTTACATTGCTATCAAATGGAACTCCACCTAATAATTTCATTAAAAATATGACGATGAAAAAAGACAACATAAAAATATTAAAAAAATCTATATTGTTCAGAATCTGCACCACTTATGTACCAGTTATGTAAATATAGCTGTTATCTTCACAATCTTTAAAACAAAGATTTTTCACATTCTTCATTTTACAAAATAAATAGTACCTTCATACATATAACAGATAAAAATAATGTATTAGATATGATGATAATATGTTTGTAAGATTACATAATCGAAGTTATAGTAATTTTGTATATTACTCATATTTAAGAGTAAATATGAGTTTCTATTTTAATATTTATTTTAAAAATCAAGAGTAGTGCCATCCCTTACATTATTAAATGCACCCAGCAGTGGAGAATGCTACTTTCTTGATCGGTAACGGAAAACGAAATACAACAACTATTACCACTTCCCAGTGAGAAAAAGCATCAATCTTTTTCATTATAAAACTTTTTTACATCCCTTTAGGGGAAGAAGGGGGAATGACGCTCACTGGGTAATGGCGCTCACCTCTGTAACTCTGTAAACATGATACGTAGCAACACACCACATCGCGTGAATTGTGAGGGGAGGGGGTCTCTTACAGACAGCGATACAAACATACAGTCAGGTCGCGTCATGTGACCGTGAAGTGCTTTTCTTTGTTTCCGCCCGAACTGATCTAACTTTTGGTTAGGAGTTTCTTGACGGTAAGTCCTAAATTTTAATGCTTATTTAAGTATTATTTTTTCTTCTGACATTAAAACTATTCAATTTTGTAATAATGCAATCAATTTTCAACAATTGTGTATGATTTTTTTTTAATTTCAATTCAATTACAAAACGAGCGTTTGGGGTAATACCGCTCATCTGAGCGCAATTACCCCTTAGTGACTTATTTTTTTTGTTGTAGATATGCCAAGAAATCGTCAAAGGACCACCGCTAAAGCGGCTTGGACCGAAGAAATTCCTTCCTTCTAACCTTCAATCTGCTAAAACTCCTCAAAACCAAGACCCAAATGTCCAGAATTTCGAATATGCGCTGTCTGATGGTACGGCCATAATTTCAGGACATACGTCTCCTTTGGCAAGTCAATCAAATGAGGATCAATCCTCTGCATCTGTTTTGGCACGTGCACAAGCACGCAACCAAAAGCTAGTTCAATAATGAAGAACTCCGGTATCCTTTGCTGCTATAGCGACGGCACCAACAATTGAACCATTTTATAAACCACGTCAAAGAAAGCTAAATATTAACTGCGACTCCTATGAAAATTATTTTAGAGGATAATAAAAAGAAAAAGTCGCGAAACTCAATAAGACCGGAAAAGATGATAAATTAAGACCAAAACAAACAAATGAAACAAATATCTTACAAAAGAAAGTTCTTCAGTGAGTGATGATGAAGAGCATCTTTGCGACGATGACAGTGATGACGATATAAATGTGGATGACGAAAGTTATAACAAATGTACTATTTGCAAAGAATTTGGAAAACATAACGAGTTATGGTATCGGTGCACCATCTGCGGAGTATGGGCTCATTCTGCATGTTCAGGATAGGATTTGCCAGATGAATACATCTGTCATTTATGTGACCGAAAATAAAAAATTACAATTTCTAAGTTGTCTTACCTCCTTATATTAATAATAATTTTATATTATATTATAATAATTGAAGTTGATTTGACATCGAAGACTTCACTATATTTGTTAAATTGAAAAACGCTTATATTACGTACAAATGGCGATAATTGATGCTAATTTGTTATTGTAGACTTTACTTTCATTGTATTAGGTTCATCTCATTAATATTTCTTTAATTAAAATGTATTTCACTTGTTATATTCCAAAAAACATGTTTTAGCGTCATTACCCCATACACTGAGCGGCATTACCCATAGTCAGGGGCAATGCCGCTCAAACATGTTTTTTTTATATTTTTTTATTACTACTAGTAGGTCAATGATAAATGCTTTTGTTGTTAAAATCTTAATTACTCGATAGTTAAAGACTTTGTTATTTACCTTAATTTTGATATATAATAAATAATTTAGAAAATACAGCATGTTTTCCTTAAGTGAACGCCATTCCCCCTTCTTCCCCTACTACCTAACTATCTGACTGCACTTTCAACGCGTTATATTGCAATGAATTCAATTCTCTCTCCTGTCTATATTTTAAGTATAATTTGGAATGTTAGAAATTTATGAGCTCTAATAATAATTTAACTTCAACTAATATTAAAATATGCATCATATAATACAGTATACACTATCTATTATATACTAACTATATACTATCTTCTTGATGTTTTAGTTGTAGCACAGATCACATAATACTAGTAGTAAGTTTAGTCCTAAATTATTTTATATATTTCACACTAACTTACTACCCACAATAAAACGTAAAAGTAATATATTTCTGACAAAGAAAACATAGAGTCAGCGGTCAATAAATAGAGATTATATGAGATTACAAAATATATAAGACATCAAATTCGACGTTATTCATTGAAATAAATTCTTTGATAAATCCGGCCAAGAGCCGGCCGAGATCCGACCGATCAAAACACTCAACATACAGTCTATCAAAACATGAGGAGGATTCAGTTAGACATCTAGTATTCTAGGAGCTTACCTCACAACTATGCGTTTAAAATTTTCAATAATCTACTTTATAAATTTGATATAGAGTTCAATTTACCGTGACAAGTTCCCGACGGGAGTAATACGCAGTAACAAATAAATTTGCGATCGGTGTTCCTAAATACACTTGTTCTAACATAGGAAACGATATTTCGCCTTATATTGATACAGTGAAACTAAATCCCCGATCTTCATTTAGACAAGACGTGATTATTATAAAATTAATTCACTAAAGTTACACGGTACTTCGGACAGTAGTGATAGAGCATATTTAAATTAAGTTATTATTTTACTTTGACATAAAATAAAGGAAGTAGATATCGATTGATTTTGTTTTATGTATGTAATACATATGCAATATATTTCAAGATTCGTTCATAAGTTTTTTTTTACTAACAGAGTTTTCATTCATTTCTTTTTATACAATATTTTTGCTAATAGTAATATAAGCAAAAATGCAACTATCATAGCTGTATTATAATGTTGTATTGGAACTAACAAAAACGTGATGGCAATTCCAATTCACTGAATAAACATAGTTTAAAAAATCGTTTACATAGAACATTCAAAGTTTGCTAAGCGCGATATGGCGGATAGCATAGCGCTAGAAAAAAGCCGGCTCACTAAACTGTTTGTGCATCGACAGGCGACATGCACTAAAAGCATTGCAAAACACCGGCTGGAGCGATCCACGTAAAATAAATAATGTTACGTGCCGCCCGCCCTGTCGACGGATGCGTAACTGGGCTTTTTTGCAAGCGCTAAAATGTTTTCGCGTCTTACTCAAATAGTTCGGTAGGCTATTGTGAACCGTATATGATGCGTTCTAAAATTGTTATACTGTCAACTTGTTATGTTCACATGTATACTATGTAGTCGTTATTTAATTAGATGTGTTAATGGGTGATTAACTATGATAATAAAGGAGTTATAAAATAAAAAAGAGTGAGAAGTGATTTTATGGTTAGGTTATGGCCAGAACGAAGAAGACGAGAATGGGTGCACCCATGTTATCTTTATTATATGTGTAGCTTATAAATATCATAATAAAGAACTACAGGCAGTGACATTTTGATAGCACCCAAAACAAATTCTTTTTTTTTAAATTGATAAAGTAGGTACGATTTTACATTTTCATAATATCTGTCTACGAATACACAACGATATTTTTTGTCCTCAATTTAACTCCCGCCCTACAGTTTCTGAGAAAACGCAAATGGGTCTCCCCGTCAAGGCAATCGTCCGTGAAACAACTCTCGACGTGTCTCATTCGCTACGTATCGTATCGTATTCAGTGACAGAGTATTAACCCATCGATCCCAATACAAATACGAGTAATTTTTGTATCGAAACATTGCAGATGTTGACAGCTGAAATAAGAATATAATATGTTATGTATATATGACTTATTATTAAGAGACAAATAACGTTTTTTAATTAAATTCCTTTTTTTAAGATGATGATGAAATATTCATATTAATGGTGGGATTGAGCGGTGCATGTAATGATGTACTGTGCATTAGTATATTTATTTTACAAACCGTAAATCTATTATATTATTAATCCGAAAATTGTTAATACGAAAACTATAGCGACTCCTTCTTCGATTTTTTTTATTTATTTCATATGAATGAAGTTTACTATAAAGCAAATAACATTAATTAGAAACGCATGGAATCATAATATATATCTTATATAACACTTTTTTGGGATCCGCATATTATAATAGATAGAAGTAAGTTCTCTCATCTGAAGTTACAAATCAACACCTATAGGTATAGTAAGTAATCGCAAGAGAGATCGTTAAAGGCTTCCCCGTAGGTAACTATACTATTCCCAGCAGTACATTAGTATTTTATTTAAATTCAATATAGGTATCATCGGCGGTTCTAATTTTTACATAGCTTATAATATTTTGTACTCTTATTATAAAAAATCTCCACTCTCTTCTTTTATTCAAGACAAGTGTCATGGTCATTTATAAGACAGTATTATGATTTTAAAATACATGTCGTTTTACAAAACATCTGCCTGTAGTATGTATTTTTATCTGTACACAGTCAATATGGATACAATAAATAAAATTATTATAAAAATAACGACTCATATTCTGAAAATATCGCGAATGTATAAATTAAATCTCTGAGGCCGAGTGACAATCCTAATTTGCAAGTGTGGTAAAGAAAACATTGTATTAACTTATCATATTTTAAGAGCCAATAAGCAGGCAATGACCCTAATGAGTGGGTAACAAAAATAATGTCGGGCGATTTATCGGTGCGCGCGCGCACAGATTTATTGAAGAGATGCGCAGACGAACGCACGCTAATCCCTCCGTCTAGGGTTACCGCTAGTAGAAATAAACATATCATATTTTGATAAATATCAAAGTAATTTATCTAACACTATAATTATAAAAAACAAGATTAACAAGCTATAAATAATCGAATGAAATTATTTATTTTTTTAGATTGAATATATTTTCATTTAAATGCGTATGATTAAATAGAAAATTTATTACATTTTGACCTATTTAGCAGATCTGTACAACACAAATCACTTTAACGACTTATGTTTCTACTATACTTATCTATGTATATTATTTGTCTCTACTTTAAAGACAATAATTTAAAAACATAAAAAAAAATCACAATATAAATTTTTCAGATGATGTAGTTATTATTATTAATATAACATAATTACTTAGGAAAGAAAGTCCCTGTTCACTTTATTTTGTGATCTACTACGGACCTTCATTTAAGTGTCGTATTGCTTTAGAACTCTGTAAGTACAGAATATAATCCTGATTACAGACTTCTAATGACAGAAAATTGATTTAATATTATCGAGTTAATTAGTGCTAGATAGTGGAACTTTTCAAGGGTGACTTTTAATAAAACTTTCCTTTTTAAGCTCATTTCATATTTTTGAACAGTTATTCGTGCATAAGAAAAAAAAGGTCAAAATGTATTAATTTGAGTTTTTTTAAAACTCTATAATCATTACTCTACGATAAAATAAAAAGTTTTATTTATATAATGTTTTACAACCCTACTAACAAGGCGAAATAACGTTTTAAGAGCACGCTGCCTTTCAGTATAGAATGCTACGACTCGAAATTAATATCTAACACTTGAAATGTACCGGGCTCATCTTAAATATATCGATTTACACGTACCTACATATCTGTAAAGTATTCCAATTTCATTATGAATTAACAGGGTCATTCAAACGCAACTGTGGAATAGCAGCGGATAAATTACCTATTACATACTAACTGGCGATCTATCCTATGGCGAAATAACGATACAAGAATCCAATAACAATAGAAAAAATAATGTCTAAAGAGCTATTTATAAGAAGACTTTGAACCGTAAATTTTAAAACCGTATACACAACAATAAAACTAAAAAACTACACGAATCTTCCTGATTCCATCAATAAGATAATCGTAAACATATTTAACACTCACGTGACACAATTGCAAGAATTTCCCGAATCAACACGTCCGAGAGCTTAACAGAACTACACTAATGCTCCACATAGCGAAGAAACCGAAAAATATTCTACGAATCCTGAACACTGTGTAAATATTACAAGCTGAGTTGAACCGCAGAATCTCTAACAGGGCCTTCCAAAACTATTGACAGTGTGTGGATGCGATCACATTTAAGCCTTGGATTATGAAAAGACCGAAATAGACGGTTCAAATCCTCAAGGATTAAGGGATTTGGTGTTCCGTTCGACGGCGGGTACAAAAATATATCGAATGCGCGCCGGATGCAACGATTAGTCTAAATATCTCGCTCGTTAATACTACGATACACCTTCGCTCCTTGAAACTACCATGTCAACTTTAATTGTTACGATAAATGTGCACTACGTTAATTCTTACCTACTGTTGAAGAATGGAAATTTATCCAAATGTATGCGATTAACAGACTCTTATGAAAGTTCATTTAATAAAGTTTAGAGTTACATTATAATTATTTTTAAATGTAAATATCATCTTTCCTTTTCTAAAATATATCTACTAATATTATAGAAAGGCAAAGTTTGTTTGTTTGGTTGTTTGAAAGCGCTAATCTCAGGAACTACTAATCCGATTTGAAAAATTCAGTGTGCATTAGATATCCCATTTATTGAGGAACAACAAATGTACGAGGGTGGGTCACTAGTTCCATGCAATCAAAATAAATCTTGAGTAGTATCTACATTAACCAAATCAAAAAGAGTTAATCAACAAATAGGAAAATCTTATTTCCTGTGCTAATTTGTATGCGTGTTCTTTTCGCTTTTTAAATTTTGACTTTTACCACAACTTTTTAATGTTTGTATCGTTTTTTTTTATTTTATTACACTATCTCGACACTCACGAACACAACGGAGTACATTTAAGATTTATTAACCATCTTTTAAACTATTTCCAATAGTCCAGTGTATATTAAATATCACCCTAAGATAATTTAATATATTTCATGAATAAAGCAGTTAACTAAATAACAACAGTTAACTAAAAAACTCACCCTCACTCTCGCCTCAGTAAGGTTCGTCCACATCGCGATCTCCTCACGCGTGGACATGTCAGGATAACGGTTCCGCGCGAAGGTTGCCTCAAGTTCTTGAAGTTGTTGACTGGTGAAGTGTGTCCTTTGCCGTCGTTGCCGCTTATTCTTCTTATCTCCTTTATCATCTAATTGTTCGTCGGGACCCACTCCGGGAGTTGTCGACTCTGTCTTTATCGTCGGTTCTGATGTTAATTGGCGATCTACGACAAAAATTATATATATCGAAAATGTTAACCATCATGTTCACAAGTATATTTTTTTCTTAAATTAGGTACCAGAAAATGTATATTTATTTTAGCTCCACTTACAATGAAGACTGGAAAAAGACACCTTACTGTGTTTTCTATTATGGTAATAAAAAATGAGAGCGAAAACTTTAAGAAAATGTTCCTTGGATAGGTACGTCTTTTAGCGCTTCGGTGATCGGGCATTATTGTCTTATTGTCGATCATCGATGTCCAACTTGATGAATAAACTAATAAGCAAATTCAACTTAATCACCATATAATACGTCCTATAAAACGAACCTGGGGTACAGACCCGAGTAGAGAAAGGGCGAGTCGCTCGTAAGTTGTATTTTACATTATAATACACTGACGACTTACCCTCGCTTCGCTCGAGTCGGCCTCCCTGAGCTTAAATGGTTTCGGAACTTATAAAAGATAAATGTAAAAATATATATTTACAACCCTTCGCCTATACAGTATAACCCACCACGTTTCATTACAAATACATAAATTATTTAGGCATACAGGACAAACATTCAAACTTTACTTTTATTTATATTAAATTATAAATCTTGTAATAATAAAGTTTTACATTACTATGGTTGCCATGTTTGAGGGTTGAGCGCTGTTTGCCATAACACAGGTATCCTAGTACCTACAGCACTTTATGCGAAACTATAATTTGTCATAAATTAATATTTGGGTAATAAAGTTCATTATTTTATTATTAATATTAAATAGAAGGTCACAAATCTGTGATACCTACTCTACTTAACACTGTCTGTAATAAACTCCAGTATTGCCACAGGATAAAAATAATTTGAGCTTACAAATAAAAAATATTAAATCATGACCGTCGGTAGCTTGTTACTAATACGTGGGATTAGGCGCGGGCGCACCCAACTTTTACGACGCAGCTGTAAATTCGTTGTTCTCAATGATCGACGTCACAGCACAAAGTAATTTATGATGTAGATATTTTTACTGTATTATCTATTTTCATAATACGAAAATGATATTACTTATTTACAATAGAAAATTTAATAAATGCTACTAAAATGAAAACTTATTTACAAAGCACTGTAATAGTTTTTATTAATATGTACTAATAATGGTCATTTAATTCAAGACAAATTCGACAAAATAATAAATATGTATAAATAAAACAGGTGTAAACAAAAACAATATTAAAACTAAATATTGATATTTAAGACTCGATATATGCACGAAATTAATATTGGTATCGATAAGAGTGTAGATAAATTAATTTGCCAAATTGTTGAACATGTTTTAAGGATAATTATGTTCGACCAAATGTCGTGTAAACAGCGGAACTGTGCCGAGTGTGAGGGGACAAGTGATAGGAGTTATTACATCAATACGTTACTGATAACGTGATCGCAATCAACGAATATTGGTTTAGTCGAAATCCCTGTGTCAATGAACCGCTTGCAAGCTATAATTACTCTCTGGCTTAGCCTCGAACTGGGTTAATGTTACATTACAGGCTATGTCTAAAAGAAAAACATGAGTAAGCACCTACTCGTATCTATCATAGTAGGCAAAGTTACTAGATTCCTTATCAAATAATCTGAGGGATGAACACACTTCTCTTAACACTTGAATTAAATCATTTATAATGTCCTACTTTACGGAATGTACAAATAAATAAATATGTATGGAAATGAATTGAAAATTGTAGGTCCTTTGCAGTTTATTACACCATATCACAGAAAAGATGTGTTTTTATCTATTCCGTGCATCATATAATAGTAAATATTGTAAGTACTTAATTATATAATAATTCATATTATAACCTTAATATAGCGGTGCTGTAATATATAAAACATATTTTGTAGTTTTATATATTTACAATTATATATGTAGTGCCATATATTACGAACGATAAAAAATAATTTGTAATAAAATCTATGAATAAAATTATAAAAAGTTCCTTCCGTTAAAGATGTGCTGAATCTTGGTATTACATTCTAATAATTCATAGTCTCTATATGTAAAAAACATATATGTCGCTTCTTAAAAATCAACAAATACGTGGTAACGAATTGGCTCAAAAAGTACTGGACCGATTTTAAAACACCACTTTCACCATTTGAATGCTACATTATCACTGATTTATATAGACTATTTTAATTGCAAGAAAAAATAAGGATCCCTTCTAAAACTACAATAACATGAGAGGAGGAGGAGTGCACGCCGCACATAATAGGTATTTGAAATAGTAGGTAGCCGCGCGGCTCAGGAGCATATTAAAGCTGGAGTGATTTTGGAGAATTTTCAACCCAGCGAGTGATCGAATGAAGTTTAGTAACGATTAAAAAAATGAATGAATGTATTGCTATCATTAACATTCTTTACTAAACGCATCAAGATTTTCTTCTTACTTTCTTTATATAAAGTTTAGTCCGATAAATAAATAACCGAATTACTCAATTAATAACATATATACAAAAGATTACTAAGCACATTACAATTTCTGACTTATAAGGTTATTATGTATAATACAGTAACATAATATCTGTGTAGGTATTGTGATAAAGGCTTTTATCTTGTTACAAACAGTTTTCATAATTGTAGTTTTATAATATAATCGGATTAACTTTAGCAACATAATTGCGGTATGTTATCTTGATTGAAGCCTAACCAAATAAAATTAATGTTATTCATATACCTGCTAGTGTCTATTGTTATATTACAATTAATAAGTACAAGTATACTTAAGTTTAATTAAATGTTTTACCTTGTATGTAAATTCTATAATAATTTAAAAATATTGCAAGAGATGTGAACCAAAAATTTTATTATGAATTTTATGACTTCATTTTGCACGATAGTTGAACAACTTAAGGAAGTAAACCATACGTGATGCATATCTTGTGTAATTCCAGTTTTGAAACAAGATACATTGATATGAGTACATAAGCAAATGTTTAAAATATGAAAGATATTTGAAGGAAAATAATATTTAAAAAATGTGCATGATTTTTTTGTCTTTAAAAGGGTAAGTATATTATTTAACTCATAAGGACATAGTGGTTACTTGCTAATTTATGCATTGTCTGATAAAGCTGTCAAAAAAATCTAAAGTGATCGTGATAATATTAATAGGTGTGATGATAATAATACATGTATAAATTATGGTTCTCATATTTTTCTTTGCCTAGCTTATTTACAAAGCTTATGTAGATTTACTTCTAATTGTTCATAAACGAAGCATAAAAATCATGTTAAATAAGGTACAATTAAATCAAAATTTTTATTTTTTTTGTATTTTCGAATTTTATCTGACTTCACCAATAAATAAAAATATAGTAATCTTCCAGTGGCGAGGAGTCTTTACATATAAGGCGAGTTTCGCCGCCTCATTTTCCCATTACATTTCATATCTGCTCGATTCTTGTATGTGACTTGTAACTACTATATGTACATATCTCATAATATATTATATTTTCAGATCAATCATTTAAGTTCTTTAAACATATCTGGTTCTGTATGAATATATTACCTAATTATGTAATAAAAAAATGTACATATGTATACACGACCACAACTAATACAGGTAGTATATTAAAATGATCAATCTGTTGGTATACTCGTCGATGTATAATGAACAAGGTGGGATTAAGGTCTCAGTTTGGGCAGGACGCTACCGCTTGCATTCTCGCGCGCGATTACAGTATCGATAGGACGATACGGCCGATAGTGTTATCATCTATACGCTTTGTGCGCCCGCCGACCCATCCATCATTCAAAAACAACCTTTACGTTTGGCCGACGACATACTAAGGTAAATAGCGCAGTTAACATGTGTTTCGATATCGGTACACGATGCCACTTCACGCTCAACACTCGTACCTGATAACACATTTCCTTTAATGTTGCTTTCAAGTTATGTAATGAGTACTCCCCGATGACACTTATTCGTATAGTCCTGTACATTGTTAACTTCGATTTTATCTGACACAAGTGTTATCTTGCAGCTTTATCCTTCAACAACTTAAATAACACTTAATATTTGTTTATATGTACACAAACAGTACATAATAAATATTAAATATGTAACATAAAGCATAACTTTTTCAAGTTTCGTACATTTACAAGACATTATAAGCTTATCGAAATATTACATGATCGAAACATGGCAATACAATATAATCTTATGTTAATATGTAATAGTTATTGTACCTATTAATTGCTATATCATGTAATGATCATCAAAGGCGGATTCTCTACACGCGTACTGCCTACATGACTCTATGAGCATTAGATCGTGTTATTTGCTCATGTATTTATCGCTGCTATCTTGTTAATTAATATTTTATGTAATTTTGTATTTTAGTAAAAATGTATAATATGTATATTAAATAAATAATGAAATAAATAAAGAATTTGTATTAACGCAAATTTTAAATATATAGAGATTACATTTAAATATATAAATTAAAATTGAAAATACCCAAAAATAATTCTATTTTAAATTCAATAACAAAAATCATAGTTATCGCTACGAACATCATAACATAAAACAAATTCTTTTACTAAGAATTTTCAATCATTTATAAAGAATGAAGCATACAAAATATAAAGAACGCAATAATGTAATTTTAACATCATTTACTTTCAATAGGTTTATATTAGATTTAAAACAAGGGAAGTTGTACAATTATTATAACCTAACTTGCTAAATGTATATTGATACTCGTAATAACTGTTTCTTGGACTCTTTGCGAATATAAATGCTACTATCCAACAGTGTTTTAATATAAGCGGGAAGAGAAAACCGTGTAATGCTGATCAAGTTTTTACACAATCTAATATGTAGATAATAGGAATGTGAAAATTTACAAAAAATGGGGTAATTTTGAAGAAATACTTACTGTCATCTGTCATTTTGCGGTCGCGACGAGGTCGGGGCGGCGCGTATAGCGACTGCTCTACCCCCGAACCGCCGGACGCGAGTGACGAGTGCCCGCTATCTCTAAATTCGCCTGTTTCTGCCCATACTGTAACAAAATGAGATCTTTAAACATAATTTTAACAAATAATAGTCGTATTATTATTTATAATGCGTGATGAAAATTGAAGTATAAATCGTAAATTGATTAAATTGAGTAAATTGGCCTCCGTAGCATAATTACATAAAAATTATCACAGTCATGTCTTGTTTTAAAACATAAATATTAACAATATTTTATAGCTATTGGCATTTTTTACATAATATATATAACAAACTATATTATATAGGTACTGATAATAATTTATATGGGGTTCCCATATTACTAATGCAGTATGTAGGACATAGGTACATATTATATATACTGTATGAAAACATAATATGAGTGTTAATTTTTAGTTACATTTTCTCACTCTACCTTGGCACTTAACCAAGTTGTAAATGTGAGTCAATTCAATCTGTAAATATAGTATTACTAGAGACTTCGTCACACTTCTACACTTTTCAGTATTAACAGAAGAATGTGTTCCAGGCCATAGCGTATCTTTGCACTAAATTTCAACCAAATATATAACATTCATACATATAACAAACTTTCATATTTATGCAACTTTATGCCTTTATGCTTTATGTCTTATTTAAATGATTAAAGTAATCATCTCAAATTGTTTCATTCAACTCGTGTGCCACCGTACGTTGATAAATCTGTGTCAGAACATTTCACGGGCGCGACCTCCTTAACTGACCAGTTTCATCAACATCGAGTTAATAGTTCAGTAGAGCATACGTTGCAAAAAATAATCATACAATTACATATACTTTATATGGCTAGCTAACCTATGCTTCGATTCACTTCGCGCGCGTCCCTTGGGGCCTTTTGTATAGAATAATATTATGTAAAGGCACCATCACATTTCGCTTTTAATTGATAAAAATAGCCTATGAGTTACTCCAGTCTATAGAGTCGGACATAGGTCCGTAGTCTTCCTGTTTAAAGGTCATCTAAATATGTTTCAAATAGAAAAATAAATTATGGGAAAGTTTATTAAAAATGAATATCTTATCTGTTGCTCTATAAGTTAAGTAATATTTTAATAACTAATGACTAATTAGTTCAAAACGACGTAGGTAATTTATTCGTTAGGGATGTTGACGCCCCGTCGCTATAGCGTGCCTTATTATTATGTGTCTAAAGTTAACAAATTACTCATGAAAAGTATTTTATATGCACGTCTTATTTATCCTGCAATTAAGATATATCTATTGTCTAATCTCACATATCTTACAATATTATAAAAATGGAAATTGTTTATTTGTTTCAAGAATGTAGGAAGTACAATTTATATTGCACACATTATTATGCACATTATATTTGAATATCGTAGATTTGAAATTAGTACTATAAATGCAAACTCCTTAAAAGTGAAAATATATACACACATATTTTATTTTATGTCTTAATTAAATTCAAAGCTTTATTTAGAGCTTCTTTTATTTCGTAACTCCACCTTGAGGGTTAGTTGGTTGCTAGTTGCTACTAGAACGAATTAGGCTAATACGAGTACAAGTAGTATAAAATTGTCAGAAATATGATTACGCAATGAAATATTATTATATAATATGTTAATAACCACACTAGTGGAGTATTTTAAGCTTAACACCGCATCACGTTCTCTCATATTATTTACTTTTAAATTTTTCTATTTATTACACAATGAATTGTCAAATCTTCGAGAATACAGTCGATTTCATCAATTGTAACTTTCGAATATTAATCTTGATGCAAACATCTTTATAGTGACAGCATAATTCCATTGTTTTGGGAAAAGTCACGCGCAGACGATCGACAACGTTGAATACTGCTTAAAATTAAAATAAAAACACAATGTAAACTGACAAGTGAGACTTTTTGTTACGAATATTTATTGAAATAGATTTTTGAAGCCTCTACTAATTTAAAATTAATTGGACAGACGGTGGACAGATCGTTACTTTCAAATACATAGTATTTGCCAAGACCGCGAAAATCAAAACAAAATTATTTGTATTTTCTTCGTTCCGTGATTTTTTTCATTTGATTGGTAAAGTTGTTTGAAATAAAAGTTAGGTACCTACTCGTATAAAGATTTCGAATATTTATATAGACATTTCGAAATGGATGTAGACATTACTGTAGAGGTTAGTGATGAAAATAAATGTATATGGTTGTATAATATATTTTTATAGTCAGATTAAAATAAAATATGCAAACATGACAAATAAAAATAGCGTAATTTGTTGTTAATAATATATTGCTTAATAATAATTCCTAATAATAAATAATGTAACATTATTAATTCAGTAAATCTACAATCTACATCACACTATGACTTTTATATAACTATAAAGGATATAACGTGGATCTGTTTATAATAAACCAAATAATTAAGGATAGTGATAATTGCCCCACATCTTATCACATCACAACTAGAACAAACGTCGGATCGTACAAACGTACAGACGAGTCGTTCAAATAAATTTTATGTTTGCTGCTCTGATAACGGCTGATAAGCGCCTTCATTGTTTTATTGGGGTTGTAAAGCGTCTCGGTTACAACAGAATTCTGACACTTGTAAGAAAAAGTGCTTAAAATATTTTTTTTAATTTTTTTGTTATCTTTCCATTTTTAAGGATTTTATATTGTAGCAAGTATTATTATTTTAACAATTACCTACCAACTCAATCAAGCAAATTGTAACTTTTACAATTTAATGTTTGCTACACTCAATATAATTAAATTGTTTTTTTACTTACATACTGTAAGTACATATTATAATAATAAAATATTGTGCGTAAATTTTTATTTATTTAATCTCGAAATTAAATAAATAATTATGTAATAATATTTTTCACGACTGTACTGAACTGGTATGGTATTAGTTTTAGATATGCTGAACTCGCAATATACCTTATTCAGTAATTAAGTTTACGATAGCATATTATGCAGAATTGGTCTTATGAAAAATATTGAATTAAACGAGGAAAACTTTTTAACAATGTAAGGCTAAAAGTTCTTTTTTGAAATTTTAAATACTATTACCTAAAATTATTTAAGTACATAGGGAAATGGGAAATTTGATAAAATTTAGTTTGTCGGAATTAATCAGAAAAAATAAGAATTCTTTCGTTTTGATTCTGTCTCTATATCAAATAGATTATATTGTAAAAAAAATGTATTCACATACACTTTATTACTCGCATTGCATTCCATCTGTAGAAAACAATTGGTTATGTGGGGCTCACTGGCCAGAAACCAGCTAGTACTACCTATTAAAATCCAAGCACCCATCTTCCGTCTTAACGGGGCGTCGCAGGATTGCTTGCGCATTCAATCATGACGCCCCGATGGCCCAGTAGGTCTGCCGAAGCAGCCAGGCGAAGTGGTTGCTCCAAAGCCCACTTTGCTATCAGAGTAGTACAGTAGTAACTTGCATGACACACCGCCCACCGAAGTAGGCAATCTTTGTGCGTTTCTTGGCTTCACGCCCGGCTGGACTGCTGGACGCTAATGAGCCACCCTTAGTTAAGTCTACCCCTACATCTAAGTTAGATATAAATTTTCAAAATAGAATTCGTGTCGAACTCCAAATCACCCAAAAGCCACGGGCGCGATGCTATAAATTGTCAAGCTAAAAGTGTAAAGAGCATAAACAGAAATGTTGTATTTACTAAAGGCAGATAGCCTCGCTGCAAACACAGATAAGTACTTGTAATTTATGATCTTGGCCCTGAACACTGAACGTAAAACCAGGAATTTTAATGTAACCAAAAAATTACTTTCGGGTTCAGTATGTAAAATATACTGAAATATATAATAATGATTTTTTTATATTACTTTTTCTTTTATTTTCATATCGACAAAAAGACAAAAGTCACCAATTTATAAATAACAAGGTATTTCCTTAAGTATTATTAAGCCTAAGATAAATATTGTTACAAATTATTACGGGAGTTGATTAACAATAGCCAATAAATTATACCGGCCGTTAAGATTAAATAAGGACTATCGAACGTTACTTATAGACGTTAAATATAGCATTTGAATCAGTGTAACTAATGACATCACGACACTGTAACAAATGTTAAAACAAAACCAAAAACGTTGATGCGAAAGTGTAAAGGTGAAATAGAATGTGTTCACTGTAGGCAAAATCACTTTGATATTTTTTATAGTAGCTAGTGATAGTCCTGATTACATCACATTTCTGGAAAAGGCTCGATAGAGTCTCGATTTTATTTTTTAGTTACAGAAGTTTTACGTTTAGTTATATCTTTATTGTTTTAGTAGCGACTCACCCTCCTTTGCTCGGGTTCGTCTCTAATTTAGCCCTAGCGAAACGAGTGTAAGTTGCTATTATAGATCTTCATGCCGTTTTTTATATTTACTAATAAAACTAATCCTAATTAAATTATTATTTATTTTCACTTCAATCGTAGGTACTGTTAATTAATTTGTTTTCATTCAATCATTATCATTCCATTATCTCAGTATATGTACTTTAGTGCACTTAAATCAACCTGCTTCCAAAGCTCATTACAATCAAATTAAACAGGCCTACTTATCTAAATGAGATCGAAACAAATAGCTGTTAATCTCGGTACAGTGGACCACCGAGCCGGTGTCTGCTTAATACCATAATCCTGATGCGGAAGGGCAGGCACTTCCGACACTTGTTTGTTTGATGCAAACGTACCTACCACGAACTTTGAGTACTTATGTCAAGTACCTAAACTATTTTATAAAACCCTTAACAGTTTTAACTTTTTCTGAGAACAGATTACTTATTTATTTTATGAACAGTTTTTTTATTTATTTTATAATGATACGACGCTAACTCTACCCGTAAAAGACGTTGATCCATTACAATTTACAAGGCACATTATGTGATGCCTCATTGTAATAGAATAAAAATATTAGTAAAGGCACAAAATATATGCAAAGGTGAAAGCTTGTGATTGAGCGTTAGTGTGGGTATTAGTGACAAATTTTCACACAGTTAAAAATCAACAATATATCTCTGAATCCCACTGGCTCCACTTATCACATTAGACGTAATGAGTTCAATTTGTGCCACTGGTTCGACGACACAGTCGAAAATATCAAGGAGTGAACCAAGAAAGATTAGGTTTTTCTTTTACAAAGGACTCACCCTCGCTTCGCTCTGGGTCGTCCCTAGATGCTCCGTGCCAAATTTAAAGTCTAGCACAAAAAATAAAGAACTTTCATACAAATTTCGAGAGCCCTTAACACCTACTATCCTAAATCCTGTCGCAAAATCCGTTCCTATCGGACGTCTAATAACTATAAACGTATTAAAACCTTCCTGCCAAATTTCATCTTTATACGTCAATAAATTTTTAATTCATAAGTGAGTAACCTTTCGCTTTTACGTATTGAGATTATTAATTTTTACAGGAAAAATAAATAAGATGACTGAAAATTTGAAAAGAACAGCCACACATTCTACACTTAAACGCCTGTTCTGCCTGTTCTCAACAAGGTCGCATTCCGTACCGGTTGTGGCTTTCCCACGGCTGCCGTTTTTGTAGTCAGTTGATAATTCAAATTTCCAAACATACCCATTTATATCTTAATGCAAATAACGCGTTGCAATAATTAATGTCAATTTAAAATAAAATCGTAGTACCTACGAATTGGTTGGTGTTTGATTTTTACAGATACGAGAGATATTCTGCTTTCGAGTAAACTATAAGTATATTATGAAATAGCAAAATGCTCGATATAGATAAAATCCTTTTATATAAATATGATTGTAGACTAATCTTTTAAGATAGAGAAGAGAAGAACAAGTTGCAAAAACTAGATAAAGTCGGAAATGTCACGTGTCGCGTGGCGAGTGGAGGTGACCTGCATTTAGGGATTAGTTGTGTCATATAGTTCTTTGATGTTTCTTGGTGAGAGGATTTTATAGTTACGAAATATCATGGATATTTTAAACGAACATTTTATATTTATTGGCCTTGTTAGAATTTAACGAGAATAATGAAAAGCTATAAAATATTTAAACTAACTTTATTGTATAAAATGTTTCTTTTTTTATTAACAGTAAACTGCCCGTAATCACGGCTATAAAAACACTTGTCGTACAAATGCTTGTAGAATAACATTTAGTCCGGCTATATCCGAATCATAAAAATCGTATAACTAAGTAATAACACTTGTATGCGATAAAGATATCGAATGCTACTGATTAGTTCGCGGTAGGCACGTCTCAGCGGTACCTGTGCGGTATCTGCCCGACCAATGATATCGCGGCGCGAATTATCGCCCGAATTAATGGCGTGTGAGTTATAAATGGCCGGCGGATTAGGGTCGATCCATTTTATTCCTATTTTACCTACCGGAAAGAACCTTCATTGAAAACGAACACAAATTCGCGGGAGCATCCGCTAATTTTCCTCCGTGCGCTCCTTTCCCCGTGCGTCGCGCCCTATACGCCTGTTTCGCTCTGACGACCTTTACTGAGCCATAATTCATCATCATTTCGCGGTTTACTGGTTCCTTATTCAGACTCAAAAGGTCCCTTTTAGTATAAGTTTATAAAGATTCGTTAATTTAACACCTGAACTTTATGATATTGTGAAAATAAATACATTTATTATGTGAATGACTTTATATTTGTGTCTATATTAGTTTCTTATATTCTATTCTATAGCACGTTTCGCAACAAACTTTCCTCAAAAAAGTAACAAGACATTGTTTCAAAGTCTTCAGACATACTCAATTAGTATTCCAAATAGCCGCCGACATATCGTACACATAAATGTAAAGAGTGGACTGTTCGGGAAGCACGAACCCCGCATTACTTTGACGCTGCAAACTTTTGCATTCCCAACTTCAATCTTAACATGTTTAGTATAAGTGCCACAGTTGCTGGCGCAACTTAGAGAGTTCGCATCAAACTCGGTTTCTATTTCACCCAAGCAATAACCGTCTTACTGCGCTAGCTAGTAGGTTCAAAGTGATGAAGTCGCGACCATTCGGCAGCGAGTGCGGGACTTTGAGGCTTAGAGTAATTGTAATAAAGCGGAGTGCACCAGTTATGGGACGTGAGAGGTTCTAGACCAAATCCCAAGTAAGCTGTAACTTCCTTTTGGATTTTCGGAAGCCATTTATCAGTCTGATGTGGGCGTCTGGAAATTTTTCATGTTTCGTTATTTTAGATAGACACAACATAATATATCCTTAGAGGATTGAGCGTATATCTTTTTACATAGTGGCAGCAATAGTTCAAGGTCGCTTTCTGGAGAGAACTAGTATAAATACACTATTTAAGATTAACTTACTTTTTATTACTAGAAAATAATTGCGCATATTAAAACATGTACTTAAAATGAGCAATGAAATTTTCCATTATTCGTAATAACTTGGTAGGTAATTAATTGATAGATAAATTAGTGTTTATGAGTTTGTTTCATATACACTAAGGGGAAAATAGTTCGTCCCAAAGCGCGCATTACGCGGATAAATCAAGTAACCCTTCCACCGCCGCAAGCAAATTACCGACCACCTGAGACTTGTAAAAATACCCCACGAAATAACTTGCAGTTGCAAATTGCGGTAAATGTATTAAAGGGAATGATGCGAGTACTTAGCTTTATAAATGGAATCTAACAAGGAATACACGTACCTAGGACTTCTTTTTTAACATATTGAGAAATTTATTTTGTTTAAATTTTAAATGTATTTAAAAAAAGCAGTATGTATTACATATAAAAAAAGGATATTTAAAATAATTAAGTTACCGTATCGAAGTTGTTCTTGAGCAAAAGGTTGATGTGACTTTATATCATATTTTTTTTGAAATATTGAGAATTAAAATAAATAAATTAAACACTAATATTATAGAAGACCCGCAAACATTATAGAAATAATGTTAAAGAGATCTTGGAAAATAAACAGGGGACACGAAATAGGCAGCTAAAAGACTAGGGTGAGAGTATTCTGAAGGTAATCACTGGTCCCATATGGACACAAATTACTTTTTCTATGGTTTCCCTTTCGATGACAGACGGAATGGGGCGCAGTGATACGTCGGATTGTGGTTACGATGTTATTATACGAATATCATAAACAATAAAGTCATGTGAGTTATTTAAGATTGCTTTGTCTTTACACAAATGATGGATAGAATTTCCTAAAATAAATTATGATGGTTATTAATTATAATTTATATACTTAGGGCTATATTTACGTCTAAATCTTATTAAACCTTAGGAATGGTTTATAGACGAACATATTATCTCCTCCTTTTTCTAATTGGTGTAATCATTTCATGATTAGTTAGAAATCGCGGAAAGAATACATTTTTTAAAATAAAATATAAATATATGTATTATCTAAAACTAGATTATTTTTTTTTATAAGACTAGGTTATCTAAAGCTAATCGAACGTATAAATTCGATTTTCGTTTTAATATTATAGGTTTAATTTATTTAAACGTACCCAACGGATGAAAGTGCGAACATTTGAATCTGACATATGTCGTTTTATTCAGCACTGCGGATTGGGGTGTCGTAAATGATGCCGTTCTGTATATTTTCAATTTGCATAAATATTAGTGCGAGCGGTAATATCATAAATATATTAGTATGGTGATACAGATTTTATGGCGATTACGAAATAATACTCGCGTATTCGGAGGGAGAAAACACATTAACTATTTATATATATGCTTTAGTTTTTGTTTTATCTCTATGTATGTGCAGACAAACTACATGCTATTATTATACCGAGGTATTCTTATGTAATTTTTTTTTAATTAGTAAATACGAACGAAAAATAATATAAGACTTTTTGCAATATACGTGAAACCTGGTTAAGTGAGACATCAAGGGATCTGCAATGTCGTTTCACTTATAGAGGTATTCCACTTACCGAGTGTCTCAGATATTCAGGTATAAATAAATATCTGTCTCATTTACAGAGGATTCCATTGACAGAGGTCATTTCAGTTATAAAGGTGCGATCAAACAAAACAATGTTATTAAATTATAATAATTAATAGTTTATGCATATAAAATTTACTCGCTGTCTCAGTTATAGAGGTACTGTGATGATAAATCGAAAGAACAAATCCCAGATATAGAGGCTTAGCTCGTCCCACTAACAGGGGTAATTCAGTGCCAAAGTGTTGGGACCTCAGCATGAGTTTCAGTTATGGAGGTTTCTCACTTATCCAGGTCCCACTTAACCAAGTTTCACTGTAATATAATAACTATTTAAAAACACGCAAAGTGAAGAATCTATCGTATTTTAGGATATAAATACACATTTGTATCCATATTACTTCATATACGCATAATATTGTAAAGTCATAACACTATAATTACGAGGCGGGTCGTAGAGACCGCGTCTCACAAAGCGACGTCATCCGCTATTGTTGTGCACTGTCATATATCACGTGACATGTCACCGTGTTTTATACAAACGCCTCGTCAGTTTTACATATTAGATTCATTATAGCCCTCTTCTTATGCCTCTATTAAAACATTGCTTATGATATATTATAATATTATTATTATGTATCCAAATTAAATAATTTTCCGAATAAGAGTGCCAACGGGTAGCGAGTAATTTTTAAAAACTTCCTTACTATGCGACAAGACGTATAGAGTATCGTAGCCTTTCGTAAATGTGTGTAACTATAAACAAAAGTATTTAATGGACTCGTGAAAAAAGAAAAATTTTAGTATTACACCCGTGGTAGTGATAATTATTCGTACTATTGTTATTGTGCTTAATTTTCACATGACTTGGATATTTTTCATTATTATGAATCAATTAATATATTTATACATATGAAAATTTTACTCAAAATAAATGACATCATTTGAAATGCCCAAAAAAAATCATAAACGAAACTTAGTCGATGAGTCTTATTCTTACTGCTCATAGGCGAGATGATTTTAGAGGGTATAGTATATTGTACAGAAAGACAAATACACATACTAGTGATAAATTAGGTTAGCAATAAACTATTTTGTGTAATTTCCTTTAAATAAATATTAAACTGGGGTACTGTCAATTGTGTTTATGTTTACGTATGTTTCACATTGTGTAGTATTTGGCCATCATAGCCCATTATGTCCGTATTTGTTCTAGATCTTTTGTTGCGGCGAGGGTGACTGAGCAATGTTCAGACAACAATTTGTCATAAAATAAAAAGATTTATTATACTATGTGTGCAATACGCAGCTACTCTTTAACAACCGTTATTCTGCCCTTTTATAGCATCGAATAAAATGGGAATGAGAAAGTAATAATATACAAAAGATATAGACATTGTTTTCGAAATTTATTACCGTTAAAGCTAATAAAATACAAAAATAGTAAATATTCGTGAACTTTAAATGGAGTTTATATTAAAATGTAGTAAAGTCTGAAGGTGTAAAATAAGTTTTCATTATTTAAGATTCCTCGTAATCGGGCTTAGATAGATTGTTTAAAATTATGTAATCCTTTAGGTATGCGTTATTTCCATTTTCTATTTGTATAGTATCAAGAATTAAATACAAAAAAGTTTTCTTTTTTAATTTGTTTCATAGCGTCGTATATTGGATTGATACCCAATGGTATAATTTAAAGAAGTGTTAGGTAAAGATCTATTTGACCACATGACAGATGGACAATACTGCAAGGGTTAGCTCTACATCTGTCGGCCAATATCAATCATTCCACCGCAAATATTGTTTATACTGTTGACTTATTATTCGTCAATATCTGTCAAACTCCAATCCTTATTGACTTTTGATTTATATCCGCATTTAGGAATTATATTTATTCCATGTCATTGTATCACTTAGCTCTTCTAATTTTATATATCTTAAATAATTTATTATGTACCTGCTAAAAATATAAAAGAATCAAAGATGTGCTTGCATAAATATTTTGGGTGAACCTTAAGCATATAAATCGAAAAATTAATTTAATAATAAAACATAGTATAATAATAAATAAATAAGCAGTTTTAATTCTCGTCGTTTATCGGTGTACTAGCTATGATGTCTCTGACTGCCACGAACCGAGGTTTGTGTTTAATGTTTACGGGTTAAATAAAAATACAAATACTGGTTGAACATTAAGCAGTAGCTAATATTAAGATTAAAACATTTTAAATTCATCTTACATTTTATATTACATGGATAATTTTTACCGAAAACAAAGTAAAAAGTTAAAAATACGAGTATGCACGTTCCGTTTATTTGAAATGGAAAATAATACGTATCTATTACGAAGGAATCATCTTAAAGCTTTTTTTTAGCTATAAAACACCGATAGACATGTGCTTAAGCTATTAAACTTTGTCATCGGCAATTAGTAAAGGCGCGACTAAACAATTTATAGGCCTACCTCCAAGACATATGACACTCATTCGAAACGGCTGTTAACAAATTAAACCGATTTGTTCTGTTATTCTAATAGGGCGATGGGAAGCGGCCGTCAAGCGTATTTTGACAAAATTTATTACAGCCACGCCTACTTGAAATTTTTTAGGATAGCATGCAACGCGACATCTGTCGTACAGAAAATGCAGTCACGCCCTACACGAAAAGCAAATTTTGAAAATATTGACATTGATATAGACGGTTTTTTTGCTAGCAACATCTTGAGCGTGTAATTCTTCTAATATGACACGCGCATCTTCTTTGATCATTGTTTTTTGGTGTTGTGGTTTGTTCCAGTTTAGAAAATATTATTAATGATCGTCGATTCTAATATTATATATTTATAAGTAAATATTTTTCAAAGTATTTTAAATGCATTTACATTTATTTAATCTCAAGGTTAACTAAACTTAATACATTTACTATATTCGACAAAGTATTTAAACTTTGGTATTTGAAATTTTAAAATTGAATATTAAATAGATTTTAAAAATTATAAGTAGTCTTAAAATCTTGCGTTTCTTTATAACTTTAACGTACGTTTAATAGAATTAAAAATAAAACTAAGTATCATATGGGTATCTTTCGCGGTTTTTCTTGATTTTTGGTTCCTAACATTAGGAATGCTTTTTAATTATCATGGTTACTAAATCTAAGTAGTAGATTTCATTTTAATTATAACTAAACTATAATTTTAAATTTGACCTTTGTTATTGTATTATTTCAGAATCAATTCAGAAGGTACCTACTAGTACATATCGTACTGAAAACAACAATAAAAATATTATTCAAAAATATTAGCAATAGGTGCATTTCTTAGTAGGCTACTATAGGATATTAAAGATGTTGTATAAATATTGAATTATAAGTATAATATTTATAATACATTTTTCTAACCTAAATTACAGGTGCTTGAACATACCAAGAAATATATCAAAGTCTTGTTAAGAAATAATCGAACAATTATGTTTTGTTTAAGTTTTTACGCCAAAAAAGAAACGTTTGCCAGCACGCTTCAAAGCGATGCGACACCGGTACCCGGTGTTAAATTCCTATGTCGTTGATCTCGCCATTTTTTTTTCGCCATTTCACAAAAACTTTGTAGTAACGGCAGATCATAGCAGACAGTGTGGCACCAACTTTTTCGGTAACTTTTTGTACTAATAAATCAAGGTGTCGAACAATAATAGTTAGGGAATGTGCGAAAGTTACGAGTATTTAAAAACAGCATTTAATGAAAATTTCTGTTGTATTGTGTACTATTTAATATTAAATATTAATCTCAGATTTTTTAATATAAGTAAATAAATAATGTTATTAAATAAATATTAAATTTTAAAAAAAGTTATATTAATTGTTATTGAGATAATCCTGTACATGAAAATTTTTTTTACTCATAAAATGTAAGAAAAAATCCAAACATTTGACATAGCATCCCGCGATATCTGTCGGTCAAATTCGGTACGTCGAGATAAACTTTTTAATCTGAGCCGGGACACGAACTAACAGAGCAAATATTTGTACCGGATTAGGCGCGCGCTCGCTTCGTAATTCATTGTTTTTAAAGTATTTAAATTCTAAAATGCATTTAAAAACATAGCTATCATTTTCAGTTTGAAAATGCTTATTATTACTAGCCCTTAGATTCAAATTGTAAAATTCCAACTTTTAAAAATAATTTATTTGATTCTTGGATTATGTAAATCCTAGTCTAAGCGAATATAAAGCCCTTAAATATTGAAACACAAAGTCGCGGAATCTTTTATATTCACCACATAATTAGTTTCCCATTTTCCCTACAACCTAATAAGAAACGGGGTTAGCGTTAAGGTGAAAAAAACCCACAAAATCAACGAAGGCTTTAGCAAGATTCCACAAAACCTGCTCAATTTAAAATTAAAGCCACGAAACGTGTTTTTCGCGTATTTTATAAAAATCTCGGGATGTAAGAACAATCTACGACGATAAGCTCAAGCGCCAATATAATACGCTAAATCGATTACATTTTTTAAATCTATTTAAAAAGAGGGTCTATTTTCACCTTACACGAGAAATAAAAAGAATTTCTTAACACTTCGCACAATAAATATTCGAACGGTAATTTAATGAAGTTCTATTCTGTCATATGTACAACAAAATAATTTTTTTTAGCATATATATTTCCTACATAATATATTCATTAAACCGTCATAAGTAAAATAATTTTTAAAAACAGGGGTTAGCAGTAGATAACTAAATAAGAAAATTGTTTGAAGTTTTATTATAGTTTGAGCATAATTGTGCTAAACAAATTAAGAGTTTCGTGTCACTATAAAAGATTTTTTTTCATTAATCAATACATAAAACTTCGCCCTATGTCGCATGGGCATAAAAAACTGAGTATCGACAGCAATTGACTAATGAACTCCACAACAATAGCATTTTAATAAATAAAATGCTGTATTTTAATCCCCCATTTAAATTCAATGAGAAGCAAGTGCAGGACTAATCATCACAATATAATGCTTCGTCGATTAAGGGGAGCTTTTTATAGTGCGACTGAGATGCAACTTATATTTTATATAAAAACAGTACAAAACGAAAGGGATGGAAAACGTAGTCGATTCATTTGGATTGACTTTAAATGATTGCCTTTTTTGTTCAGCGGTGATGGATTGCGAATCATTTTGCTTACGCCAGTTTCACGTGTGTTAAATCGTATCTGTTTTTTCGTAATAAAATATATACTACTCGCAGATACGCAATATAAAAACAAAATATTATAAAAAGGTATACTCCAAAAACCATTTCCTTTCAATATTCTTTTTATTTGTTAATCTTTATTTGTAATCTCAATAAATCACATTAATTATTATTAATTATTATTATTACATATATGAAACATAGATGCTAATTTTTTATGTTAAAGCTTTACTTTTAGGTTTTAATGCTGTTATATTTATAATTAATTCGTGAAAATGCTACAAAAAATGAAATTTTCTATAAGTTTCATATATATTTTCTATAAGTTTTAGAATTGAATTTGAAAATTCTCAAAAATATGGATGTAGAGCGTCTTTCGTGTTCATAAACTACTTCTTTATTATAAAAAAGATTCATTTTAATTATTTTTAACTGTACCTATATTTCATTTCCTTATTTTTACAATTTTTAGAAAGAATATACATACTTAATTTTGCAATACAAATTAACAATTATGTAATTAAAAAGAATTCTCAATCGTATATCCTATTCTAAAATGAAATGAAATATTTTTACTTAAAATTAAAAATAGGTTATATGAATATAATTATTTTAATACATTAAATAATATTAAGTAGAGTATCTTTCCGTCATGTGCACTTCAATACTAATTGCGTAACTAAACGGCAGGGGCGCGTAATCCGATATTGATGCGTTTGTAAAAACTATCCGATCCTCGCCCTCTCTCCCTATTTTGTCGCTGAATAATTCATCAAACAGGTGCATGATGAGCTTATTTGCTTCTTTGTGTTTTTTATTCGTTGTGTTACTTTATTTAATTTTGTAATTGCTACAAAAACACTGTATGAGGTTCTATAAGTATAATATGTATGTGTTTAATGTACCATATTTTAGTATATGTATATTTGGTAGTTGTATGTACTAACATACAACTACCAAATAATCACTAGATTATGCAATATTTAAACAAGTATATAAGAATATTAAAAACATTAAAAGATTTTACGAGCTTTTATTATCTTTAGTTTATTTTTAATTTCATGTCAATAAGAAAAATATAAACATTTTTTTATGTATAAAATAAATAGTGGTAATTATTTACTGAAGTAAACAGCAAAAAAAATTAAAATGTATAAGTACTTGAGATTATTATTATAGAAAATATTTATAAGCATTTATTTCATTAAAAAGCTCACGTGCTTGAAATATGTATTGATGATTTTATTTACGGTGATGCAGAACAAAAATGGTCCCTCGTAGATAATCAAGCGTAACGGGATGTGGGCATATCATAGCTGTATACAAAATTAAGGCTTATTCACCTCCGACCCCCATTTACACGCAATTCTTTGTTATTCATGTGTTTGTTATTGTTTTTGACAGAAGACAATTATTATTACTGATCTATTTCTTAATATAAGGTACTAGTAATTAAAATTAATAAATTATTAGTATTAATTTGGCGCAGTTTGTAGTGAACCTACTTTCTTGCGCCAGCGGTCGCGGGTTCGAGTCTCTGGGGACATTCATTTGTTAAACTCGGATGTTTGTACTCCAGTCATAATTTATAATATGTATGTATTTAAAGTTATATATGTAGTATATCAACTATCTGTATCCGTAACACAAGCTTCCTTCGTAGCTTACCACGGAACTAGATGGCGCTGTGTGTAGTAATGTCCCAACATATTTATTTATTTATTATTATTTATCTCCAAAGTATGCTAGTTGGGCACAGATTATAGTTTTATTAAGTTTAAAAGTTTATTTCTTTGTTGTGGACATCTACCTACATTTAATATGGTACAAGCACAAATAATTATACTCGTACTCATAAAAATTACACAAGTAAAATAACAATAAAAAAAATATGTACCTATACGGTTAATTTAAATTTATTTGTATGATCAACATAATATAGCTTAGTTGCCTACTACGCATATCGTAACATATATAATTTCAAAATTATCATAATACTTACATTTAAGTTTTTCAAGCGGTTCGTGATGAAGTGGAGGTGCATGGTGCAAGGGGGTGTGTTGAGGCTCATGATGTAGTGGCGCCATAAGACTTGATATCGCTGAGCCTACCGAAGCAGCCACCGACTCATGTAGGTGACCACCCCCATGAAGTTCCAGTTCACTCAGACATAGGCCGTTCTCGCCTAGCGGCTCCATTCCGGCCGCCAGCGCCTCTTTATACACTCTGAGATGAATGGTGACGCCGGGTGTGTACTTGGGGTGAACAAGTCGCGGATGCGACTAAGTTTGTCCGATTAGGCGTAGAGCATACTTCGACCAACCTATAAATAATAATTTTATATTATTTTTATGTTATGCTTCTAACATGAACGAAATTGAACGAAAAGAAAATATAAACCAATAAAGGAACTAATAAAAGTTTTATTTTTAATATACTAGCATTTGCCGCGGCTTCGCTCGCGTTCTAAAGGCTGGAAACAAAATACCTCGCAGAGCTACGGCATAATTTTGTTGCGGAGTTATGTTAATCTATGATAACTCGTACGATATTCACTGAAATTAAATGATGCCAAGAGCAATTTAGTTCAAAATTAAATACTTAAGATGAGTAACTTATTTATTTAGGTAAGGATTAATACCATGTTTTTATACATCTTTGCAAATAATGCATTATCTTAGAATAAATTTAATAACCATAAAAAGGTTATAGCGAACCTTAAAGGATAGACATATGCTATCGCTGACTTTTTTTAAGAACTTTTAAAGAGAAACAACTACGTCATACATAAATTTGCATAACTTTAATCGTTAACGCAGCGTACGCGACGAAAGCTCTGAAATTTTTTTCTCCCGATTTTGCTACATTTTTCATTGATGCTCCGCTCCTAGTGGTCGTGATGTAATATATCCTATAGCCTTCCTCGATAAACGGAGTATTCAACAAAAAATAATTTTTCAATTCGGACTAGTAGTTCCTAAGATAAGCGCGTTTAGCCAAACAAACAAACAAACTCTTCAGCTTTATAATATTAGTAAAGACTACCTACCTTTGATCAACATTTGCAGTAAACTAAATAAAAAATCCTATCAATAAATTTCATCTTCTAATAGGTCTCTATAATTTGTGATCTAGCGTTTAGTGTTACTGTGATATATTAATAAATCAATTTAAATCAATAACAATAAAGTACAGGAATTGATTTCAGCAAATCTTTAACATTAATTAGATATTATGTGTATTATGAATATACCTATCAGGGACCTACCCCTAAACAATAACAATTCTGGTAATTCAAAATGTTCCAACTAAGACAATATATCAGTAGTACGTAAAAGTATTATCAGCGTGATTTAAGACGTGTACACAGTGGTGTTAAAAGTAAATGCTGTAAATAACGGCGTGATGGAGATATACAGCCTAGCCACTTTCATATTTCAAATTGTGGTGTCAGACGATGGACGTTTTTTGGTATCATAAAGCTTGGTGGAATAATAGGAAGTAGGTGGAAAATGCTCGCATGTAGTGATTTATGTGTTTAATTGCCTTTTTTACGTGCGACTTCAGTCGGGAATTCAATATTGAGCAAAGAGAACAAAGGTCGGCTCTGAAATGCCGACGTAGTCGTTTTGTTACCTATGGAATATTCTGTTGTTATTATCTTTAGCGGAAGAGAAAAATATTATGCACCAAAATATTTATATTTTTAATCTAAACTAATATAAGCTTCTTTACAAAATAAAAGTAACTGACTTTTTATAAGCTATAAGTTCTTGTAATAGTTACTATAAGTAGGTACCTAAATTATTCGTGAACTATTGTGTTCAGAGTAATCTTATCTAACGTACATGTAAAATTATCAAACATCCAACTGTATTAGATAATTTTCAATCAATCTCAATCATATTGATATTAAAGAAAAGTATCGGTAGGTTCATATCTACTTTACATTCCAAACAGATAAATGGTAATTTTTATATAAAATAATTAATATTTCAAAAATATCTTCATTAATAACTAAAATGCAGATTTCATAATTCGCTGTATTACATTCATAACGTAATATGTAAATTACTCAATAAAGCCATATTAAAGTATTGCAAATACTTACAATTAACTATATTCTCATTACAACACTAGCATATACGTATATATAATTAATTATATTAGAGACTCGCCCTCGATCCGCTCGGGCTCGTCGCAGATTTAACTCGAGCGAAGCCGCGGATTCCGCTAGTAAATGTATACAAAAACTTGACAAATTGTATAACTACTACAACCTTCCTCGAGAACTCTATCCATTGGTGACAACAGCATGAAAATCGGTGCAGTAGTTTTTCAATGTATCGCGAACCGACAGACAGACAGACGTGACGGAGGATTTTGTTTGACAATATTAATTTACTTGAAGTTATAATTGAAATGTCTTTCTTGGCAAAATAAATTACAGACCTAAACTAATCCATTCAAAAGTTTTTTGTATATACCTGCATGAAATTTAGATGTATTTAGAAAAAAGAAAATTTATAGCTATTAAAATAAACAAACTTTCTTATTGTTTCGCTTGTAAGCAGAGATCTTATTTTGAGCCAACCTGTAACTTTCTCGTGATAAAGTTTAAAATTTAAAAATGATTTTTAAGGTATCACGAAATAAAATTAATTTAACTTTATTTCATGATTTTGGACAAATGATGAAAAAACGGCATCTTTATGGACTCTCGCGTATGTATACGTACACACAAGATCTATGAAAAAAAACGTAAAATAGTTTTTTTATATTTGCAACATATTAGGTTACATAAGTAATTAAATTTTCAATTTTTTGTTAACACATATAGTATAAATAATCAATACAAATAAATAAAATTGGAGTGTCTCTTTTTCATTTCAAATAACAGCTCTTCGCTAAATGCATGTGAAAGTATATACGATACTAGCAACAAAAACAATTTTTTTAAATGTTTGTCTGTCTGTCTGTTCCGGGTAATATCTGAAAGGGTTGGACCGACTTTCACTCGCAGATATCTAATTTTATAAAGCGTAACTTAGGCTACGTTTTAACCGACCTAAAAAAAGGAGGAGGTAGAGAGGTTATTTTTACTATGGCTTAGCTGTCATTAAACCTAGGAAGAAACCCGGGCGTTCAACCCTAATTATTAATACTACCCGGTATTCAACCCTAAATTAATAATACTACCCGGTACGGTACGGAACACTCGTATAAGCAACGTACAAATATCTACTAACGTAATATATTCTTTATTAATTCAAATATCAAATTAAAATATCACTCCGCTATAATTTAAAAGAAATAAATAACACTCCTCGATAATATTTATTGACTTTACTAATAGGGTAAGGCTAAAGTACCACTGTTCGAGCTTAAACCGTTATCCTTTAAAACCTGTAAGCCTTTCGAGCTTAAAGATTTAAGTTGGTGACAGCAAATCGTTTAGCATCCATTAAAATTAGTAAAAACAATAATACACCAGAATATTTCTTAGCAATTTTAATGTCTTCAAAATAGTTCTGTCGTCTAATCTTTACTTGCGAGTAGGTATGTTAAACTAAGATAAAATTTATCGGCTCACGCTTAAACTCTCTTTTATTTATCTAAAAACAAACATCATATAAAAAGGAGTCACATTTACTCTAAGTCTATGCTTTATTGATTGTCCTTATGAGAATAATAATAATATAATGGACTATAATACTACCTTATACATATATATTATTAAGTCATTTTGAATAATAGATAAGGTTATGTTACTTGCTTATATTTCCATGATGTAAGAAATACATTGAAACAAAGACTTTCATATCTACAATGTCATCAAAACTGAAATTATTTGGGTATGTTACATATAGGTTCGCAGGTATAATGTATTAAATATCTACATATATTAAGAAGTTTTATAGTAATTGCACTGGATATGAACATAATAGTACCATTTACAACTTTATCAAATTGATATATCAAAATATGTACAATTTAACAATGAATTTACCTTTAGCTACCGATCATCCATTTCAAGAACATAATCGACTGTAAAATTCTTCACACAATTACAGAACAACACTTTAAAAACATATCATATCAGCGAATGAATGAAATATTAGTGTAAAACATGTGTAACGACATCTAACACGGCAAATATTTGAGTGTATCTGCTTCTATCTCGTCTATCTGTTGATAACACGACTTTATGGCGGTGTCGATATTGACACGCATTACTGATACCGGCAGCGTTCGTGAGAATTCAATTCATGAATGTGAATAAAATACCTTGTTGGTTGTCTTAAGTTTTATGTAATTTTTGTTGTAGATATTTTCTTTATATTTTATCTCTAATTCTCAATGTCTACATGTATGATGGATATAAGTGATAAAATTACAGTGAAAAACCCAGGTAGCATAAATAAAAACAAGATTAACAAGCGTTTAAATCACAAATATGATATGTGTGTACATTTGTATTTAAAATTGTTCAATTTTTTTTTCTTTAGAGGAAAGATCAGTTAACTTTATGTAATAAATTGAGTGCGAGAATTAGAAGCAATGAGTAGGAATTAGGAGGACTACTTAAAGGAGTATGTATCTACTGTGATTTGTACTATCCAATTAGAGCCAAAATTATCTTTCTTTCTTTGAAGTCTTATGTTACTTATAGAAACCAAAGCATATTTTATCAAACGTATAAGGTTGGTGTAAATAACCATTTACAAGAAATGATATACCTAATCTAAATGGGTGCTGCTACTAATGTAACAATTTTTTTTTATTGCTGGAATAAAGTTATCATAGATCTTAATTAATTGATAAAGTTCATAATCCGGAATTGGATTAAAATGTAAATACATATATGTGTTTTGAAGTTGTGTAAGAAGATATTTATTTAAAATAAGACATGAAATAATATATCTTTAGATGGCTTTAAAATATAAAAAGTGTTTTTTAATAATGACTTAGGTACATATTATACATAGTACATAAGTGCGGTTTTAAATGTTGGTGTTCTGAATTTGAAAAACCGACCAGTGTGCTTACTAGGCATATATACATACCTTCTTCTTATCCAGAAAAATAAATTATTATATTTTTTATGTAATACAAGAAATAATATCGAACACTTTGTAAAAAATTTATGTCATCGATAATAATAATGCGTTATGCGTACTAATAGTGCTTTTTGTTTAAATAAATTTATTTGACTGTTGCTTAGGACAAACATTTTCTAACTTGCGTTAGAAAACATTTGCTAAATTTTTTATTTAACATAAATCATAAAATATATACTTAATAAAATTGATAATCTAAGAGGTACGAGATTTAAAACTGGATAAACTTCACTTTACTTAGCAAGCTAATTGGTGTTAATAGGCTATCAATGCCAATTCAGAATTTAAAAGGATATTTTTCACAATCCAACATTGTACCTGTTTTATCATTCTTTATAATACTTTTACTCTTTTTATAATTGATTATGATTTCTGTTCTCTGATAAAAAATATTTATCTAGACTTACAGCGCCCAAATTCCAGCAATTTAATTTATTCAAAGATACACAAAATTCTTATGAAAATTTAAAATTAACTTAATTAATATCGTTTACTTGTATTTTGATTTTATATTATGGATTCAAACTATTAACAAATAAGTTGTTTTCGCCTACAAAAGGTAAATAGATCGTTTATGGGGCAAGGTGTACGCATGTATAATAAAATTCCACAGTCCATATTGAACTTGCCTTTGAGGCAATTTAAATCAATAATTAAAAATACGTTAATAAATAAAGCTTATTACACTGTAGCGGAATACTTGGTTGATGTAAATGTGTGGGATTAGTGACTGGTTGTGTCTCACGTAGGATAAATAGATAAATTGTAATACAATATTCATTACCAAATATTTTTTTGAAAAAAGCAACTGTTGAGTTTCTCGCTGGTTCTTCTCAGCAGAACAGCTTTCCGAGCCGGTGGTAGTTTACTCACAGACTTCCAGACTGACTTTTAATATTGATAATGTAAAAATGACGATTCAAAAGAGCTTGTAAAAGTCTATTTGAATAAAGAATATTTTGATTGGATTTGATTTGAGTTCCATTATAATTGAATAAATATCCTTCTTTTACAATAAGTAAGTATAAAATAAATTATTTTATAAATATTAATAAAATTAATCAGTTTATAAATAATTAAAATAAATATTAAATAATTGTAAGTCGGTACATACCTACTACGTACTTAAACGTAGCAGAATTGCTTCGAGCAAAATACCCGTCGGCATTCACGGGGTGAAATTAACATAGTAAGTATATACAACTAAAATACTAAAAGAAGAACTAAGAAAGAAAGTTATTAAAAAATATTTAAATTTAACTATAATATGCATATGTAAATAAAAGAAAACATACGTAAACAAATTCAAATAAAATTTTGATTTTCTATTGAACTTATTGACGAAAGCTTCTTTACTAACGATGATTTCCTAAAGCTCTGCTCATACTTCCTGGGTAAAATAAATGTTTGAAGTGACTTCATACAATGCACCTAGCATTAAAAATTCTTAAGTAGTTATAGTAATTTATGAAATATTTTACAGGTACATTAACCTCATCATCACGCACCTTAATGCCTACGAGTAATTTTTGTATATTTTTTTCTTATAAGATAATAGGGTTTCTCTTTAATATTTAAATTTTTTTTGAACAAAATATTGGTATCAATGTTATTTTTTTTAAGTAAATGTATTTCTTTACTACTATTGTAAATTATAGGTTACTTATTCCGTAAATAATTTAGTTCTCATATTTGCTACAGTAAATAGCTGTTAATATAGAAACATGTGCCTCTATCTTGCATTATATGATTAGGTATACCATTTTAAGTAATGTATACATAGGTTTGCAGAAATATGTGTAGAGTTTTATAGTCTTTAGAAAATGCTCTGATATAATAATGTTAAGTAGTTAAATTGAGCTGTGTACCTACGATATGCATGTCTTTGGACTAAGATTAAAGACCATGAAAATAAATGTCAGAGCTTAGAAAATCAACATTTCATTCATGAACTTACCGTAAGAAATGTGGCACTGGTAGTTGTTTTGAATACTTGAAGGCTTAGCTCGTATCCTAAGGTTGTTCCAGAGTAGAGTCACAGCGTGCGGGCTCCAAATCCGATGATATCCGTCATAATCTCGTCCAAGCCTTAGGATTACACGCGTCCCGTCACTACGTAAACACAAGAACAATCCGATACCGATAAATCAAAGCGCACGATACGACGGGAATCCGCTAAATCCTCGCGGGGATCGCGTAAAAAATACTAGTATTAAAAACAGTCTTAAGTGGGCTTACGAACGCGGCGCGGAACGGCCCGCACTGGCTCTAATCTCGGCCACTTCCCGACGCAATTTGAACCTAACTCCACCACTCTATACATCATTCGGCGACGCCCGCCCACCGCGCCGCCGCGACCCTATACTCTTATCTCGCTCTAACAAACACGTTTCCCGCTTATAGTCTTGCTCTAACTGAAATCTCGTCGTGCCGAGTTTTCAGTGCGTGCGGGGGGGACGCAGTCAGCTGGCCGAACTTATGCGGATAAAATCGACTTTTTATCGGCTTGCTGTGACGCCTCGTGACGTCACTGTTTACTTCGGACGGACGTGGACTTATTGTAAAAATTATTTCTTAAAAATTTCAAGACGGAATCGTTTTGGTTTCTTACTATTTCGTGACTACCTACTTGTGTTGTTTTCACAAAGTTTTCTCGGTATAAAGTTTTCATGTGTATATTAACAAATTAGTTTTGTAAAATAGAGAATTGGTATTTGGTATTGGAGATAACAGTGTAGGTGATTTTTTTGGATCTCAATCGATAAAAGCTTTTCAAAGAGATTAAGGATAAGTTTGTGCCATAATGTATCTGACTAAATTTATTCAACAGCCAGAGCTCATTTAAATCGTGCAATATGTTTTCCTTATAGCACACAAATAATTGCAGTTTAAATCGCGTTCCATGCAGCGTCGCCCGCAATAAATAAACGGGCGTTCGCAACGTAAACAGATCGAGCGCATTAACCGCGCGTCGGCGTACATAAAGAGAGCGGTATAAATATAAAGTTCCCACTCGCTGCCGCGCAAACTTAGCTAAACAACGCCATAATTGCCTTCATTACTTAAATTACTGAAATTATTTATTCAAAAAGCTGGCAACATTTAGGCGCGGGCGGTCCCGCCCACAGTGGGCCGCGGGCCAATGGGGAGGCGGCGTGGCGCGGTGGGAGGGGCGGCCGGCAATATGGCGGACAGACCTGCAACCTTCTTGGACGCGTCGGGAAACCACCGACGCTGCTATCGCGTTTTTCTATACCAACTGCATAAGTTTATTGTGTTAATTGGTTGTACGTCTGAGCAATTTGGTGATGTAGTAAAAAAATAAATATTAATTTATTTTAAAACCTCCTTCAGGGTGACTTTTCCGACGGCAACTTTCCGACGGCTGACATTTATAAGGTAAAACATGTAGTGTGCACACTTAAATCGTTACTTACATTTTTTTATTTTATATCAAAATCTACCTACTTTGTGTTAGGCAAAATAGAGCAGGTTTTGAGATTTCTTTGTGTGGGTAATAGGTATTTGAATGAACATCAATTAACGCTTTATCTGAATGACATGTTTATTATTTAAGGATTAGTAACAGATAACGATACGATAATGTACTGAATGTAGGTACTTACCTACCTACCTACTTATATAATTGAAAGCAATAAATAAGAAGCTTAAATCATTATTAAGAAGTAGGTAAATAAAATTTTATTAAAATATTAACGTTTCAAAAAATTTATGATTCTAATTTATCTATTCATGCCTACCAATTTTAGTAAACACAATAAGTACTTTTAATTTTCTAAATAAATTTTAATGTTCTATACTGAGCAATGTAGAGCTTCTTAAGATTAATTTTTTCTATAGAAATATCACTACTTATTAATTAGTAAGTAATGGCTTTATAATCTAAAATTTAACCAACTTTGTCGGTAAGTTAATTTATGAAACTAAATATATCCTAAATGAGAACTTTCGTACACAAAGAAACTTATTATAATTGTAAAGTATGTAAAAAATCATTATATAATACCATTTAATAATATTATCTTTTATTTATGACATTTTTTTTATACCTAATACCTCAAATAAAGATATCTTTATCAGTTCAATATGTTTCCAAATCAAATAAAAATTTTGGTTGTAATGAACAAACTCTTCTAAAAACTGATTTTATCAAAATGTATTCGATACATGTGCCTACTTACTAAATAAATAAATATGTAGGTAAATCCATGAACAACGCTAGAAACATCCTGGTATTTCTAGAATTATCTATGAACTACTCTATGGTAAATAAAATAATGTCCTGTTGGATTCTTATAAGACTAATAAAATCATATAGGTATAAAAGCACTCATTCAATGTTATAAATTATAATACACTTAAAGTTCTATAGTAGGGACTTGCTTGATCTACTTACTTACTTTATCAACTTTGAAAAAAATATTTTTATAAATATTTTACCTGTGTAAAGTAAAATAAATATTAGTATTGGTTACTCTTCATAGTTACTACTTTGTTAGTAGGTATGTTGAAATGAGACGTAACTAAATGAACACGTTTTTTTGTATTAATAGGTAAGGTACCAACTATTTAATTATAAACTGACGATAACTACACACTTTACCATACTCTATTGTTGCATAATTAAATAATATTTTTGATGATATCTTTTTAAGTAAGTTCCATAAAAAAATAAATTCAATTAAAACTTCTAAAAAAAATAATTATTTTCACTTCATTTTCACTAAGAGTAATCCTGGTATACAGGATATAGGTATCTGGTAAATCTTTATAAGCTACTAAAAGAACATAGAGGAACTTAGAATCGACATTAGTAGGATAAAACTCTGTTAGATTCCTCTTACAATACCTACTTGCAAGTATTCTTACAAGTATTGTAAGAATGAACCTTCCTAAGGCTCATTCCTGTGTGAACTCCTACTATTCCACTCTCTGCAATACAACGTACCCGACATTCTAAGTCTAGAGATTCTACTCTAGTCCTAGAGAATATAAAATTGTACCTATGTCACTCTAATAAATATATACCAATCAAAATTAGACGTTCCGAAAAACTTACCATTTCTTTTGTGATAAATATGAAGTTAATTCGTTGCTTATTATTTTCAGAATTGGACTACAAGACTGGTAAAGAAAATTGGGGATTTTTTTTACTACATCGATATTAACTATGCAACTTGAAAATTATTGTTTAATATGACATTTATTATTAGTAATATATAATAATTAATAAAATTCTCGTTGTTTTATTATTTTTCCATAAATATCTTATATTATTATAACTTTATTAGGTAGGTACTAGGTATGTAATAATTATGGATGAATGTTCCTACGAAAAAGTTTAAAGTTATACTGATACTGACATTTAGTTAATTAACTTAATAATAAAAGCCTTCAATTAAAAATCTTGACATCTTACTTAGCATTCCTAGTATAAAAGATATTAAGTGAAACCAACTTTAGCTTGTTGCCAAACCATAGGTACGACTTGGCACAGTACAGTAAGGGAGCTTGAAAATACTTATTTCTATAACTATATAAAACTGAATATTTTGTTTGCTTATTTGTTTAAAAGGACAATGAAATAATTATAATATTTTCTTATTAAGTAGGTATTTAACGATATACATTAAAATTACCATTTCTTTAAATGTTAAACACGTTAAAATGAACTATTTAGAAATTTTAAATTCAAATGGAAACAAACGCAAACAGAAACATTTTAAGCAACACCAGTAACAAATCTAATGATTTGTCTGATTAATCGAGCGTCACAGATGTCTCCAAAAATAAAGGATGGGGTCGTCGCGAAGGGGCATTCCCCTACTAATGCATAGTGTTTGTCATTTATTGTTAAACGATCATTTTAATTTGTTTATAATGATATATCAATTTTTGAAAATAATGTTGAAAAAGTTTATTTTTATCAAATTCTTAGAACATTACCAATTTATTTATTTATAATTTTGCATGCTTCAATTACAGACATGAATTGAGAATTCTAATTGCGGATAGCAGTTAAGTTAAGTTAAAAGGAAGACATTAAAAGGCAACTGCCTTTTCACTTGAATAATTATTGGTATAATCGAAATATTGAATATAAATTGTTATTAGTATAGCAACTTTAATAAATAATTAATTAATTTACATGTACGTAGTTAAAATAATCCAAATAATGTCGTGTTATACAAATTTATACAGAATGAAAAAGTATCAGTTCTTTAAAAAGTATGAGTTATATTAAATTACTGAAATGATTTTTTAAATTCTTTTACCAATAGACAGATAGACAGCAGGAAGTGACTTTGTTTTATAGGTCCTATGTAGTAAAGTATAAAGATATGGGACTATGTAATGTAGGATTTTAAATAACAGGCAAGTAAGGCGAGTGAAAATACCTTGTTAAAAATTGTTCAAATCCTTGTATTGAAATATATAACTAGAATAACATTTTATTTATAAGTTTATACATCTGTCTATTTAATATTACTTAAAGAATTAAGAATATAATTAAGAATTTAGAAATAAGCAGATCATAACCTATAAGAGAAGTTTTATTCATCATACGATAAATATGTATATAATGATGACCAAACCTAGTGATTTAAATATGAACCCCATGAACATCAATATCATTTATGACACAAACAAGATTGTACCATATTCTATTGTAAGTTACGTAGTTTTGTCTTTTATTATAGAAAAGAAAGAACTGCTAACAATTTAGACTATTTAACTATTTGTACTTCAATTATCTCTATATATTATGTAGAAGGTAATATTAATTACTGAGCCAGGTCAGTTATACATATACTGCCTAATCTGAACTTGAAGCGCATAAACATTTATGGCACATAAATTGTAGCTAATGCTGCAATCAGCAGTTTATCGGAGTATACTCGTAATGTGATTGTTAATTATTCTACTTAGTCTAGTGCTTAGTATCTACGAGAATAGTTCATTGAAATGTATACTATAGAATTCATACATTAAATAATATTTTCGTATGAGCTATAAGTGAGTCATTTCGCATTTCTCTAATAAAATAAAAAAAAGTAAAACAAAATTATTTTATTTAAAACTTTATATTTATAATTAATTGTTAGTTACATGTATCAAAATGTACCAAAAGTATACATATATACGTATTAACTACCTATAGCAAAAAAATAAACATCATAGAACCATATAGACCAGGTACTAAGTTTCAAACGACAGAAATGCTTGACGTTCTTGAATATAATATATTAACTAATATATTTTACCACTCATTTATTCCTTCATTAATTACTTTATAAATAAGCTTACAGGGTAGTTCTACAGAATAGTGACTTGAAAATTTGCCATGATCTTAAGTAGAGTACAATAATAGAGTCAATACAGAAAAAAAGCAATCATGCTATATATTAGGTCATTTGGTGTGGTGTTGTGCATCCTTCAGCATGGTAAGTTTAGCGCTAATATGAGTACCTATAAACATGGATGCTGCGAAGATTACGCGATTAACGTAAGAACATAATCCGCTGTCAGCCGTCACCGGGTGAACTTGACCGCGTGACGCATTCAAACACTATAGGTGATATACTCAACACATATATAATAAATTACGAAAAAATGATATATTTCTATAAATAGAATTGAAGACCGAAAGATAACTATAAATTGCAATTTTTAATTAACTTGCTTAGAAGAAAAAGCTCGCTCATATAAGGCGGGTTAAATTCACAATGATTACAAGTTTTTCACGTCAGTTTGAACGTTTGTTCAAATTATATAACTTACTCATAGTTCAATATATAATAGCTAAGAAATAATTTTAGTAATATATTCATTAGTATATACACAAAAAAGCTTATAAGCATCTAAGAATATTATATAAGAAAATTAATTAATCGATGTTTGTGAATGCTGTCGAAAACTTGCTAGGTTCTCTCAGACATGCAGGTTTTCTCACGATGTTTTCCTTCACCGTAAGATAATCATGTTAGAAATGATTCAAATCATGAAAATATTACGGGTTTGATCTGATGTTCGATCTGGATTTGAACCCGCTTCACTCGGTTATCCAAGTAAGCGCGTTACTACTGGGCTACTACAGTTCATATGTAGGTATATAAATAAAAAATACTTCGTCCCCTGGTATCTTCCCAACACTATTTCCCAAACCAGATAGCGGGAGCAATAAAAGGATTAAAAGAGTTGTTTATATTATAGCATTGCATACGTGAAACATCGTTATCGGTAAAGTAATAAATAAAAGTAAATCTAGACAGTTATCAATGCCACTGAATTTTTCGATTAGATATCAATCAGGTAATATTTCTCATACCTAAAAATATCAATAAAATGTCCACAGACTAAGAATATTTGTAATAATCCGTAAGGTTGAAACTATTACATCATGAGAAAGTATAAAAATTTCAAATTTTAGATCCTATTGTTTTTAAAGCGATATAAAACCTATTTTGTTTTCGCTTCTCAAAGTTACTTTTCATTATAAAAGCCTCCAATAAGCTTATTTCTAGTTCTTATATACATAAATATGTATTACATAATATCCTTACATAATACAGTATTAAAAACCAAAAACTAAAATTCTCACAGAACTTATTATGTAAGTACACGTTATTGTTATACCAAAACAAAGATGTATTAATTTTATATAATTTATGAAGAGTTGAGTCTGAAACGAACATAATTTATTCTTAATGAATATTCATAACAGCTCAATACTCATTTAATTTTCAAATATAGACAATAACTAGGAGATTTCTGTTAAAATCGTACTCAATAATACTTTATCACCTCAGGAAACGGTGACCATGATTTACAAGTCCCTCGTAGTAACTAGTTTGTATGACAAAAATATATTATGTATCTTATTATTTTATTATTATTATATTTAAAAAAATACCTGTTTTCAATATGGAACATTTATGCGCAACAATGTGGTCCCATAGATTTAAAATGCTTTACTCTTTCCAGTGTAAATCCTAATTTTTTGAGAGTTAATTTTAAAAAAACGTCCACGAATGAAAGTGTTTCAAAATGCCGCAATGCCTTAGACCAATTAATATCGTTGTGGTAAGCTAAGAGTGAAGATAGATATAATTCACCATGAGATTTACCTACCTGCTTCGTATAAAAGCATACTTACAACTAAATAATAAAAAAAACTGTAGTAGGTATATGTTACATGATTTACCGATTTAAAGCATGAAATTGTCATCTATACTAATATCTATCTATACTAATATTATAAAGAAGTAAAGTTTGTTTATTTGTTAAATTGTAAGGGGTTATCTCGGGATCTACTGAACCGATTTTAAAAATTCTTTCACCAATAGAAAGCCACATTATTGCTGAGTGTCATAGTTTATATAAAAAATCGAAAAATAAAAAGGTTTTTACGTGGTAGTCCGTTTTGCAAAGTGAATCGGAGAAAAAACGGTCGAATGAAAGCGTTTCTTACGAACGCTGCCTTAACTATGAAAGATATATTTTTGAGTTGTAGAGAAAAGATGTGGAGCTTAAAAATGCCTACAAAAAAGTCAACGACAGCATATGTCTAACTTTGATATTTAAGTGACAAAAAGTAGTTTTTTTAATATTAGTATAGATAATTTAATTTTTAATTTTTAATATTAATAAAATAATTTAAATTATTTAAACACTCTGTTCTAAAAAAGGATTATTAACATTATGCCCAACAAAGTGGGCACGGGTCAGCTAGTTGCTAATATTTTTATGATATCTAATCAACGCTTAAATACAGTGGCAATTTAGTTAGTCAGTGAATATAAAATCATAAGTTTAAGCCATAAAGATAAATTTTTCAATCTTATTATTTTTATACAAATCGAATATTATGGTCATCATACACTAGTATACAAAGATCCAGATGATTAATCATTTCATTGCTTTAATGAAGTGAAATTATGCAGATTCAACGTGATCACAATGGCCACGATTTCTGCACGATCCCCAAATGCGCTAATTCTGCCGCCTTTCATTTAAAACACTTTACAATGGCGATGTAGGGCGAAGTTTGTAAATATACCAATATAACACGTAATAAATATGTTATTAAATTATTAATTTGAAATATTTTAGTCCTTATGAAATGTCAATTTTCAATAACATGGGCTTAAGAAGCCGTAACATAATGTTGGAACATACGGGATAGTAGAAATGTCTCTCAAAATTTCACGTTGCTCACATTTAACAATAGGTTTAATAAAACATTTTTTTTAGATAATATGATTTGACAGATTTGTAAATTGTAATGTCGTCAATTCCATGGTCTATCATAATTTCTTTAAGAAAATTAATTAAACCAAGTTTTCTTCCAGGGGGTTCACAATTGAGCCAACTTCACAAATTGAGATATTATCTTTTAATACGATTTCGTCTATGAATACTTTTATTTAATCTGGTAAGACGTTTATAATTGAAATATATCTTATACATAATATATGTAGGTATATTATAATATCTTGTTGTATTCGTTTACACATTAGATATAGGTATGTTGAGTCTTAAATCATTTGGTATTAAAGAGTAAGACAAAAATCTAAATAATTTTACATATAGCCAGCTAGAATTATTTTTGTTGGCGGGGTATTGATTTATAGTACACGAGCGACTCTTACTCGTGTCTCTACGCACGCTTCGCTCGAGCAAAACCGCGGGTTCTACTAGTTATACATATAAACCTTCCTCTAGAATTACTCTATCTATTAAAAAATCGCATCGTTTTAAAGGTCTAAGCATACATAGGGACAGACAGACAGCGGGTGACTTTGTTTTATACTATGTAGTGACATGAAAAACTTCTATTAGTGTATGTATTCAGCCCTTTTTAACGTCCCATTACTGGACAAAGCCTCCCTTCAATACGAGGGTAATTAGACCATAGTCCACCAGGCTGGCCAAGCGAGAGTTGGCGGACTTCAAATGTAGGTACCTACATAAAACAAAAGAAAACTACAAACTAGTTAGTAGGTATTAGAGCTAGTGGTTCCAACAACTACCTATAAATAACTACGAACAGGTTTCGGTAGAATTTTCATTTTGTCGAGTTGCATTTAACTTTAACATTTAACACATTAAAAATCTTAAATATAACTTTGCATCCTATCACAATCACTTATCAAGGAGCTTATTTAAATACGTAGCATGCCTAAAATTTAAATAAATGAAAAGTTCTATTCAACGAAAATTTAAATCCTTTCAAACAAAAACAAACAAACGCCGAAAATAATACTAAACTGTTTTGTACTTTATCTTCCCTGAAATACATATTTAAACATTAATAATTCCTTATAATCATTGATGATAAATGTACATTGTACGTTGGTATTTAAATCACAAATTTAATGAAAAGCTGAGAGCAAAACATTTATTTATAAAAAAACTATTCTAATTTAAATTGATTCAACAAATACAACGATTCGAGCATTAATAGTCTATGGAATAAAGTTTAATTACCGTCTCGAATCAATAGCGTCTCAGCTAATGGAATAGTTGGCGGAGTCAATCACACGGCTCGTAAAGCCCGTAGTTCAGTTGTTACTTCCACTACATATAATTACAATTGAATTTATGGCTCATGTTACTTACTGATAGTAACGAACTAAGTTAAGGTAACTTATACTAAGATGTAATTAATGAAAATTTACGAATATTTTAGGTATCTACTTATCAAATTATGTTATTGAGCTTTGGATTATTTAAATATGCATTTTTTATTTATCCTAATCTTCTTAATAGTTATATAAAATATCCATCTCCATATGTTTGTCCGCGATGAACTTTAAAAATAAACTTTCCGATATTATTTTTAACGTGTGAATTGCCCAAAATTAAAAAAATAATAGTTTTAAAATTATCACATCATTTCTAGATGTGATCTTTTCTAGCGGGGAGAAATCTAAAGAAAAAAAAATACGTGTGCCATAGCAACGCGTGTCTGTATCAGCTAGTAAGTAGATAATTATATTGTTACCTAAAATAGTAGACATTTACAGATAATAATTTTAGTATTTATGCCACCAAAATCATAGTTATTTTTACAAAAGTTAATGTCGAAATAATGGTATTAATTCTTAATCCAGACACGCCGCAAAATCAATATATGCCCTAACTAAATTAGCGTGTAAATTTCCTGTTAGAATTATAAATGGGGTAGTTTCTCGCCAAAATATTGCCACGATATAGAAATTGAACGCGTCCGGTGCGCGGGCGTCGGCACGTTTCAGTCGCGTGGCGGTCACGTGACTATCAAAAGAGGACGCGCCTCCTTTAAACCCCTAGTAGTATTTATTCTACAACTATCCTCTCATTGTAAGCTGCTGTCCTACAACGCAAATTTGGTTTAGATCTCATCTCGCACCCCCGTTACGTCATCACTAAGCAAACACCCAGATTGCATTATTATTTAATTGTCTCGAGTGCTTTCTTTTGTGAATTTTCAATGAGCTTTGTTGAACTCTGATTAACGTATAGGTCGCATGAATTTTGTGTAGTATGTAACATATGAAGATACATATACGAATTAATTACAGTAAAAACTAACCTTAGTAAACGCACCATTTTTGTAAAAATGTTATTATACATATTAAATTAAACCCTCAGCTTATTACACAATAAAAAAACAAAGACATTTAAATAAAACAATAGAACACTAAATCTAATCAAATAATAGGTAAGTATAGTAAAGTATTTTATGAAGTAAAATACAAAAAATTATAAAATCATCACGCTTCCTATAACGAAATCTACACGGCGACCCAACCTGAAGTAATACCAGCCATACATCAGCTTCCATTCTAATGGTAATTCGGGATATACGATATTGGAGCCACGGTCCCTCCATAACAAATGTTTATTTTATACACAACGCCACTAACAATAGTGTGCAAATACCTAAACGCCGTAAATGGCGGCGCGATGCGATTTAGATGATAATGCCCGAACAGAAATAATAATGGACGCCGCTCGTAATTTCTCTCTGTTTACTCTCGCGGTTTTCTATTAATATGACCAGATATTTTTATTGTAAATTGATAGGTTGTGCTTTATACCATGGCTATAAAAATATACCTATATGTTTAGTTACTGAAAAAGCTTCCTGCGCGAACCTATTTCTTTAAATATGGCGAATTCGATATCTGTAGGAGCAAATTTTTACATTATATTAATGATTATCTAATTAACCCTTTAATTTAATAAATCAAAAGGCGATAATTTAATACATAGGTCCTCTTTTCACATAACTTTTTTCTTCTTCCCATGTTCTTAGAGCATTATAAGTTCTTGCGTCGAAGAATAAGCTAGCAATATCAATTAAAATGACATGAATAACATTTATTTTAACATGAGATACACACAACTTTATAGACAAAAGCTCTCAACTGTTGAACTATTTATTAATTGTGACAAAATGAGCTTAGATAAGCTTAAAGTATCGAATGTTTGTGTAAAAGTTCCATCTACGAGTAAGTTCGTGTAAAATTTATAATCAAAAACTGTACGAAAATTTCGTAAAGTTTTTGATAATATAATTTGTCTCCAGTAGATTAAACTTTCTCAACTCGACTTTATAACATTGAACCAAGATTTCCGAGAGAACCTAACTGTTTTGCCAGTAAATTTTGTTCGTATAAACAAAGACAACGTCGAAAGCTAGTTAACTATAGAGCAATATACTCCCCCAGCATTATATATAAATATGTAAACAAAGGGTAATTCGGTAGCTATGTGAGCTTACATGTTTAATTTGATATTTAAAGGTGGGTACACCTGACAGCCCTAACGCACATGCATATTCATGTGCTTCATTAATCATACCCCGCTAACACCTACAAGATACTCTCGCACGAATTTCGTGAAATATAATGAAGTATTAGTTATGCATGCCACTATGACGCCGCTGCAATTTGTTACGGTAAATTACACGTTTGAACAATTTATATTTACCCTTTATCGAAATTTATCTCGTATATTAATAAAGTGCTACATATATTTTAGGAAGTCTCGGTGGAATAATTTTAAGCAAATTTAAACAATTAAAGCTTTATTTAATTGTTATTTAACAATAGAACGAATGTGCGTGTAATAAATTGTATTATGTACATAATAAAAAACTAAGGAACAAAAAAACCGCCCTGTAAAATTTTCGGGTTAACACTCGCTCGTGCCCACATTTTTTTTATTCATAAAAAATAGTTTACAATGTCAGCATAATCCAAAAGGATTTTTTACAATATTAGCATACGGCACAGAAATAAAAGTCGTTTAAGGCCTACATCTGTCAATGGGCGTGGAAATAAGATGCATGGAGATTTTATGTTAATATTTGGTTACTGCGTTATGAACGATTGCAACAATATTGCCATTTTCACAACCCCATTTTTCTGGTATCAATGAACTTTATTTAATCGTAATTTCTTGATTTTATATTGCTGAATATGTAAATGAAATGTGACAGCATTAATTTAAGACAAAAATCATATTTTCTATAAAAGTTTATGTGTAGAGGTACCTACATTTTATGTACTTACATATTATGTTCTGATAGATAGTAACCCACTAAAGTAAGAACAAGTGAGTCATGTAAATTAAGAATGGATTACGTATTATTTATTTTAAATATATAATTCATATAACGCTACATAATATGTGTGTGGCTATATATTGTATTCGTTACTCATTAGCGATGAAAAGCTGTACGCATTTGGATGAGTACACTAACGATGAGTAAAATGAAACGAATAAGTTACTAATTACAATTATTTTATATTTGTTTCGTTTTTTAAACTCGTGTATAGTAAACCTTAGCCCCAATTCGCCTTATAAGTTCCCTGTGCTATACATGTTATCAGCGCGGGAACACGAGCGATAGTGACACATGTCAAATGTCATAGACGCGTCAGAGGCGATCGCGCGGCAATCCGTCACCGCGTCTGGCCTCCTGGGACCGGCGTCGATCGACCTCACTAATTTGTTACTCTTGATCATTTATATGAAAATAATTTGTATTCTCTTTGTTGTTCAATTCTAGATTAAATTTGACTGCCCAGTCATTGTTTTTGTCACAATTTTTCATTAAATAAAGCTACATGTAAGAACTATGGGAAATTATTATTTTAAAATCTAACATAATTCTTAGTTCCTAAGCCAAGTAAAAGTTAGGTATTTCCATAGCTGGGCACCGTTAAACGAATAATTAACTCGTTAATCGCTAATCCGTTACTTAAAAAAGTTAACTTCGTTAAACGTTAAAGCGTTACATTTCGGAAGATTTAACGAAAGTTAACGTTAATCGTTAATCCGTTAACACATGACTAAAATTGCATATCTTACATCATTGCGCTAATAGCCTTTTTTTTTTTTTTATTACGCTTGGAAAATGCATTTACGCACCACAACCCAGGCCTGGCCAAAGGCCTGCCCGGGTAGGGTCTGGGACTCACCCGGCCGGGGTGTGCAAGAGCCGGTCCTACCCACTAAAAACCAAGCAGCCCTCATCCGCCATACGGGATCGCTTAAAGCACTCAACCGCGACGCCCCGGCGGCAGGCACGGCCCATCAGGTGAGGGGACTGCTGAGAAACAGCCCCCTCTGTCCACCGAAGTGAACCCCTTCAGAAAAGTGAAGCTGCTCGCAAGTCCACTCTGCTGATCAGAGAAGTACCCGGAGCAGCCCCACGTGACACCTTAATTGCGCTAATAGCCTACCTACTTATAAAATCTGTTGGTTTGGGTTCTCGAACTTAAAAGCTTTTCAGCATTTCGAGGAGGTGCCTCCGTTTGGATCGACACCCTCTCCGCCCTGAAGCCCTGCCCGCGCAGGGCTCAATTGTGAACTCCGGCGAAGGCGGAGGCACTTGCAAAAATATACCAGTTTCTTTTTTCATGTTCGTGGCAGTGTGGCGCGGCACGGTGCTTGTTAAATAGTGGGTACTGGATTAACGATTAACGGACTTGAGAAAATGTAACGGAAGTTAACGCTTCCGTTAACATTTTTTAAGTTAACTTAAAAGTTAATCGTTAATCGAAATGTTAACTTCATTTATTAACGATTAACGGATTAACGAGTTAATGCCCAGCTATGGGTATTTCCTAATTTATTTCACAAAATTTATTTTCTTTGAGGTGAAATGCGTATTATTAGTAGGTATATGATAGGTTTGTTCCTAGACAGAAATGATCCCTGAGTAGACTATAATATTTATTTCAGTCCAGCTATCACGCATGTATCAAACCAGTCAGAAAAACATACATACTACCTACTTGTATCTATGTATCTATGTTTCGGTGAGGGAAAACATCGGACTGTGCCCAACAAAGGGTCGTTAAAATTATGAATTATACTAATTATATAATATGTACATTGTTATTTAATTGAATTATAGGTATACGACATATTATGTTTTTATTTTATTTTATTGTGTTAGCTAACATAGATACGAATATTATAAACTTCGTCTCTCATAATGCTTTAAAGCTCCTTATATAATTACCCAAAACACGAAAGTTTTCGTAAATAATATGTGTTTCGTAAATAAGTTGTGGAAAAAAACGCGGTATATTAAAAATATTTGAGATGTCTAAAAATGCGCCTGAATGAAAGGCGCCGTTAACGTAAAAAATATCGCATTAAGTCATCTTGTTTACAGTACAGCAGTTATGTTTGCCAAAATTAGTCAGCTTCCAGACGTTATTGCGTTTAAGAGCAATAACACATGAGTAAGTATATAAAGAGTTTGTAATATTTTTTTGGTAACCAGTAGCCAAATTACCTATATATTAAGTTGTTAAAAATACCGTAAAGTTTTTATTTTATTACCTATCTTCGAGGTGTGAAAAATAGAGAAATCACGAGTTGACAATTTGTAAAATGGTAGGTATCTATTTTGTAAGTCATCAAATTTAAAAGTTAATTTACAACGAACTATCAAAATTTAAAATAAGAATGTAAGTATCATTATGGTTCAGTCGAAACAGGAAAATAGATAAATTGCTTTTTAAAAGCGCATAGTACAATGAAAAATTTAATAAAATATTTAATAGTTTCGTCCGTTTCGATCTCGTATATACCCATTTCGCAATCACTACATGTTATAAAACACAGTCCTTCGCCGCGTCTGCCTGTCTGTTTGTTCGCAATAAACTCAAAAACTACTGCACCAATTTTCATGCTGTTTTCACCATCACTCGTAATTTGTCAAGTATTTTATTGTCTGAAAAAAATTAGCCGTCTTTTGAATTATGATTCAGAATTAAGGACGCGAGAATAAAATTCAAGCTCATCACTTCGCTTGATGCAACGCCTACCCTCCCCGCGCACCGTCTAGGGACGAGCTCGAGTGAAGCAAGGGCGAGTAGCTATAGTACTTATTAAATAAATGGGGCGATATTTTTCAAAGCACTACTGGGCACAGTGCCATTTCTGCAAAAAACATAACATATGTAGGTATTTTGAAACTGTTTTGAATGAACTATGCTTAGAGACAAATATGAGCTTTTACAATTTTCGTTCAATTACAAAAATATCTTTAGATCATAATATTTTAGTAGACGAGGAAAATTTTCTAATATGACATTTTGTTGTTGGTAACAGAAATTCTATTTTCATTTACCTACTAGAAGTCAAATACATATAAATTAAATTTATTTTTATATAAATAGTGCAAATGACATAAATTTTAGGAACCTATCGTTGTCTCAAAAGCCAAATTAATTTAGTGATGATTGTAAATAGTTCTTTAAGTGAGAATAAAACCAATGAGTAAAAAATACTGAAGAGGAAAAAGAATTTTAATTTACTTTTAACGATTCTTTAAAACAATTTCGAATCGGATTTACCAATCATGGATGATAGGTAGCCATATTTTCCAGTACGCTGAGTCAACAGCCGTCCATTCATCGGTGCAATGAAAATATTGCCCATTTATCTTTTGTTTTTCGTTCCAAACCTCTCGATTTAACTCAGGTGTGAACGTGAATTGTGCACGCCAAAATTCATTTATTGAATCGTTGATATGTGAAATCACTATTTTGTTTGACATGTTCAATTGAATGTCTGAAGGGATTTGTGGAAGCTCTCAATAACATTACGTTATGTATAAACGTTTATTTACACAAACTTAAAATCAAAAGACTATAATTAAGTTATGTAATGCATGAAGCTGTAGGATTATGTAGTGTTTCATAAGGAAATGTTTTTGTATCTCCATTTTATATTTATCTATCTGATTAAATGACATGATGTAACAGCAATAAAACGTATATGATATGATTACTGCGATAAGTTATTTCGAATACTGTTAGTTTTAAAAGTGTTAAATTATTAGTTTTTTTCAGTAACTACATGTAGCTACAATTATTTATATTGAAAATATACGTAAAACTTTGTAATATAAACAATAGTATGTTTAATCGCTTATTTCGCGATTTTTTTCTAATGCGTTTATTTAAAAACAACATGAAATTATTTAAATTAAACGTCCGTACGTTACGTTATTTTGACACAAATATTTTTAAAATGTTTACTACTAAGTACTAACAAGATAGTAACTCCATCTAGTGTCGAGTAGAAGAACAACTTCAGCATTGTAAAATATATGATATTTCTATGCGACAATAGATGGCGAGAAATGGTCAATATGAATTAGATAAAATTTCGCTTATAACAATTTTTATTTGGTGAAAATTTAAAATGCTAATAAAATTTAATTGGTTAAGTAGTAAGTACATATATTTATATCTACTTACTATGAGAAAATGGCTGACAACAAACTTAATTATTTATTTATTTACAGTTATTAAAATTAACTATACATTAATTATTAATTATGTATTGTACTAGCTAACTATTGTTTCCGTTAGTTTATGATGATGCATACTAGAATGTTTATTCACTCGGGTGAATGCTTAATTTTTCTTGGCTTTGACTTATACGGAATGATATAGAACAGAATATTCATTTTTAATTCCTTTCATTTCAATATGTCATCGAATCAAGTCGGCTACAGGACTGTGTTCAGACCGTTCATTTCTCGTTCATTCGGAGTGGAGTGAGAGATACCAGATAATAATATCCAACATTGTTGGATCGGTTCACTAATGAATTCATTCGGCACTAGTGTTCAAAGAGTAAGCTAATGTTTCATTTTATGATCAGATGTGTCACTTTGAGTGAAAAATGAAAAGTGAAAGAGAACAAAAAATGACCCGTCTGATATCAGCTTAATAGCCAGACTGTTCTTATACGGCATCTAATTAATGGCTGTTATTTCTAAGGTTTCTGATGGTTTTCACAGATTTTGTGCTTATTTAATTTATCATATTAAAATATATTATATACTTAATTACTTTCTTTTGATGAAATAAAACAAAAAGTAGTTTTAATTTTTATTTTTCATTGGTAGATTTGATCCCACAATACAGAAAATAGAAATATAAAAAACCTAGTGCCAGCAATTGAGTTATCCGCTATAATATAATTAATAAAATTTAAATATAATAATATGAAAATCTGTCAGTCTGATTATTAATACAAAACAAACTATTAAATTTTTTTTTTATTTTATTCTGAATTAGCGCAATTAAAGCGAATACTATTTATGATCGATATTTATTTCAGTATCAGTATGTTTACTTATAATCCAATCTTCTATATTTTAAGCAAAAACACAAATATATAAGATAAATGTTAAATTATTATTATATATTTTTTTTAAATCACAAAAAAGCTCGAATTGAGCCAACAACTCAACAACTGGCAACATTTTATATTACTCACTAAGAATAAGAGCATCACAGATGAAAATAGTAAATTCTAATTAGAATATCAGATCTATAGTTCAATTTTAAAAATAAAATGTCTGTTATAAAGTAATAAAGAAATGAACTCAATAAATAGATAAAATAATGAATTTAATTACTTTTATAGGTTTAGACCATATAAAAATATAATTTTCTAATTACATCTAAATTTTTTTTTAAATTGAGCAACGATTCAAATGCGTATGGAATGTCTTAATGAAGATTCTATTATAATCACAGTTGATAATATCCAACATACAATATATAATTTTTTTAAAGTTAAACCTTTTGATACAGTCTAAAATACTTTACACTTTACAGCATTTAAAAAAACAATGAAGGCATCCATAATATGTAATAACAAAAAAATAGCTACCAAATTCATATAACAAATTTAAAAAATAATAAATAAAACAACTCAAAAATAGACAACAGTATTGATCTAAGTATAGAAACATTCATTAAATTTCATATTCTACATAACATAAAAATATTCAAGAAGAGAACTTTAATTTCTTAGGTAACAAAACCACCTAAAATCAGAATACTAATAATATATTAATTACGGTATACTTCCGTTATTAACATATAATAGCTCCCTAAATTTCATATTACAATACCATAGAGCTCAATAAATTTGTAATTTCTAGAATATTCTCATGGTGTTAGCACAGCCATGGTTCATTCGGTACTGGACATAGATCATGGCTGAGTTATGCCAGTAGTAGAGAGCGCCCAGAACCAAGACGTGCCACCATTGGTGTGAGTGTCCGAAGTAGTCCACCTTGCCTGGGAACCAGCGTTCTGGTACCTGTGAAGTAATCACTACATAGTATAAAACAAAGTCGCTTTCTCTGTCCCTTTATCCCTATGTATGCTTAAATTTTTAAAACTACGCAACGGATTTTGATGCGGTTTTTTTAATAGATAGAGTGATTCAAGAGGAAGGTTTATATGCATAACTAGCAGATCCCGGGGCTTTGCCTGTGCTAAATATAGGGAAGAGCTCGAGCGAAGCGAGGGCGAGTCGCTAGTAAAAAATATAAAAAAAATCCTGTATAATTAAACTTACCTTACCTAGCTACCGTCGCAATAGTCAAGTGCACCGTTAAATACCTAATATGTATTAGTTAAATATCTTTTTTGTGACCAACTCAAAAAAGAGAATTTATTCAATTAAAAAACCGTTTTGATTTGATTTGTAGGAAATATTTGCTTATGGTTTTCATAATTAAAATAATTTTTAATGGATATTTATTTCTGATATAAATAAACAAGTCACAATTTTTGTAGGTTTGGAAAGAGAAAAATCGCTTTCTTTTCACCTATTTCAAAAATCAAGAGTGTTTGTATAAAAAACATAAAATGTCTTCGATAATAATTGTGAACCGAATTAAATAACAATTTAGTGCACATACTATAATTTAAAAATAAAAACCAAGGTCGGTTTTTATTTTTAATTTATTCGCTAATTACTTCCAAATTATCTACAATTAAAAGTAAATAATATGCATTTTCTAAAAGTAATGCTATTATTTCACCCACACTTATCTACTTGAACAACTTGCTTGGATAGGTATTAGGTACTTTACACTTGTGTTATAATTTTGAAAGTTTGTAAATGTAAAATTAGCGTTAAGGAGTAAAGAACAAACACACACACTCGCTAACAAACGTTCTCATTTTTCACAACACGTCAGTTTTTAGTGCCAGTAGTCGCGGGTTCGAGTCCCGTTAGAGAAAATTTTGTGACCAGCACAAATTCTTGTACTTCAGTGTTTTAAATATTTATAGTATTACTAGCTGACCCGTGGGCACTTCGTTGGGCATAATGTTAATAAACCTTTTTTAGTACAGAGTGTTTAAATAACTTAAATTATTTTATTAATATTAAAAATTAAATTATCTTTAGACTAATACTAAAAAACAACTTTTTGTAACTTAAATATAAAAGTTAGACATATGCTGTCGTTGACTTTTTTGTAAGCATTTTTAAGCTCCACATCTTTTCTCTAGAACTCAAAAATATATCTTTCATAGTTAAGGCAGCGTTCGTAAGAAACGCTTTCATTCGACCGTTTTTTCTCCGATTCACTTTGCAAAACGGACCACCACGTAAAAGCCTTTTTATTTTTCGGTTTTTTATATAACCTATGACACTCAGCAATAATGTGGCTTTCTATTAGTGAAAGAATTTTTAAAATCGGTTCAGTAGATCCCGAGATTACCCCTTACAATTTAACAAATATACAAACACACAAACTTTACTTCTTTATAATATTAGTATAGATGTATGTATTATAACTTATGTACACATGTGCAATGTGTATTGTATCAAAAATCTGGTATCGGTAATAAAGCACCATCTAATTAGGACATTAGTCTTAAGATATTTATTATTATTTACAAAATTAGTATAATATTAATTTAATTGCTTAGCCTAATTCTTTTAATGTATTAGTAAAAAAATAGTTGTTTACCTTGAAGGCGTAAATTGCGAATGCCGTTCCACTTATAACATACATTCCTATCACTCTAGGAAAGAATAGCTGAAAGAGAAATTGAAATTGTGAGTAAAATTATTTAATTTATTTAAGCCATAATATCGTTATATTATATTAAAAAAATCGATAGAAGCCTTATTTCTGTAGCTATTATAATATTATAGTAAATAAAATTTAATTTTTATAATGTACTTATTAATTGCAATTGTCTTTTTAATACCTAAGACGATAGAGAGACTAAAAATCTAAATAATCTACGAAACTGTATAATATCTTGAATACTAATTATTAATCGTATCAAAAAGAGAGAAAAAAACACAACAAGACCAAAAAAATGACAACAATTAAGTGATTAATGTCAGGTGTGTTTTTAATACTACTTCTTATGTTGAAAATTATTGTTAATTATAATATTTGACCAACAAAAATTATACATTGACTTTTTATAATTAAGGCTAATAGGTATATCCTGCTAAAGTTTATTAGCATATAATGTATATTAAATAAAATTATTCGTTAATATAATTTAAAGCAAAAAAATTGCACGTAAATGTGACGTAATGATGCTAATTGTTTAATTTATTTCATTCAAACTTAGTTAAGGAAGTTTAACTCAGGCCAATGTTCTTTTAAAGTCGAGTTTGTATTACTTTACTTGGTGAAGCGAAGGTCGCGGGTTCGAGTTCCGCAACTTACTGGATTCTTTTAATTTAGTTTTTTGAAGTAAAACTTTTTTAGAATCGTTGTGATTTCAAACTCGATGAAACGAAAAAATAAGTCCATAGTACCAGGCACTCAGAGACGGGGAAGAGTTAGCCTTAGTTAGATCTCGCCCACCGCGAGTCAGTGACATTTCTAACTCGTGAGTGTGACCTTCGCGCCATCTCCCTCTCTCAACGAGCTTAGACGGGGTTATTTAGTATAAATATAAACGCGATTTAAAAATTAGTTTGCTAAAGAAGTTTTACTTCTGACATGTGTACTTTGTACACACGCACTTTTTATTTTTTTTTTAACCCTCCTACTTTCACAGGCCCACTTTAAATGGAATCAGACCATAGTTCACTACGCTAAGTTATTCATTTGTTTCAATACTAGCGACGTTTCAATTAAAACATTGTATCTCCTCACTTGCGACCACCATGCGAATATAAAAATATATTATAAATAAATAAATCATTATTATTCTTGTTTTGTTGAGTGAATCTCGACTTGTTTTGTAGATTTTGTTTATTTGTTCAATTTCTTTACATCATAGAATTGTTGTTTTTTATACCTATATAACTATTTCACACATATTTTTGCATGCGGTATTCACCTTATAAGGTAATGCATTTAGCAATAAGCACTTTGTAACATAGCATAATTATTACTGTATCATTGTAAATACCACTGGTGAATCTTAATAAATAAATAAAAAATAAAATAAACAATTAAAGTACATAAATACGGTACGTTTGGCTCAGTTGGTAGTGACCCTACTTTCAGCGCCAGCGGTCGCAGGTTCGAGTCCCGCTGGGGGCATTCATTTGTTGAGCACGAACGTTTGTACTCCATTCATGGGTGTTTATATTTATAATATGTATAAATTTCAAATTTATATACGTGTAGCATATCAACTATCTGGTACCCGTAGCACAAGCCTCGTAGCTTAACATGGAACTGGATTGTGCTGTTGTAATAATGTCCCAGCATATTTATTTATTATTTATAAATTTTAAACCTTACCTGAACCATGGGGTTATCGAAACCTCCCATAACATAAGTCCAATGTAACGTAGGGAGAACGCCATACGCTGCCCACCCTATGAATACGCACATCTTGACTGTGTATGGTATTTGAAGTTTTGGAATTTGCAACACCATGGCGACTACAAATATTAGTGTCACCGACAACATATAAAACGCCTTCAGCTCCTGGAAATACATTTTATACATTTATATTTATTTATATAATCTATACACTGAAATACATTCTATACAATAAAAAATTGTAATAATTATAATAATATTAGCTAAAATGAAGTTAATATATACTATTGCTATATTTTTTTATTAAAATTAAAATGTTTAGAATTAAATATAACTCTATAAGGTACTTTGTTGCCATTAAGATTTTTTTTGTAAATTGTGGTTAGGCACTACGTGTAACAAATACTAATATTAATTTCTGAGACTTCAAATATCTTAGTCTCTTCCGTGACTATGATTGCTGTAAAACATTCGAAACGTCGGGAATCAAAAAACAAAATAAATCCGCGACAAAATCCGAACAGATGTTTTCATTTACGTATGTATATTCTATACATGTATTATGTACTTTACATATATTATGTAGTTTCAACAACTTTATGTAATTACTATCGTAATTTTAAATAAAACTATATTTCTGTATGTTTTGATTATTGGTTCCCGATGTTCCGGACAAAAATCAAAATAAATCCGCGACAAAATCCGAAAACATAGTTTTATTTATTTAAAATATCAAATATTAACGTAAATCTAAGGAAGTATTATAATATTCATTATTTTAAATTAATAATGGGAAACTGTAAATTTTTATCGCGCTTAATTACTATACTATGATATAAATTAAACATGTTTTACGTTTTTTATAAGTACACAATGTAGGACCTACGTCATATAATGGCAAATTGCGCGCATACTTAATGTCCTCAAATTGCTCTACGTTTAGGTGTTCATGACTAGATACATCATTTTCTTTGATCATAGATTTTTTTATTTTTATTTTTATATTTATTCCCCTTTCATATCTAATATTCTATTCGCATGATTATTTTTCTTTAGTATTGTATCGTGAAGAATATATTTGTAACAACCAATTGTAACCACTACATACAGGCGCGACGATACTGGTTATTAAGCTTTGTGTCATAAAATTGCTTGATTGCGGACGATTTCGATTTGAATTAACAATGAAAAATGGTCGTCAACGGGTCATTTTGTACGAGGTCTCGCCGCTGTTGCGTTAAAATACAAATAAGTACTTGATACATATTAAACGAGGACAGTTACTGATGACTCGTTGTATAAATTTTAAAATATCAGTTTTAAATTTTATACAACGTTTAAATTATATTTAGTATAATTATTTTTACATTTTTAACGAGGCAGTTTGAAAATCTGTAGTTAAACTTTTTTTTTTCTCCAGCAAACAGGCTACAATTGTATGCAACGTGTATTATAAAACTAAAAAAACATATCTAATAGTTATACAATTAAAAAAAATATGAAATAAGAAAAAGAACACTAACAACCAAAAAAAACAGCACCTACTAGATCTCAAAAATAATAATAAAACAAAACAAAAAAATAATCATAAAACTTAAAAGCTATATGTGTGTGTAATTGACGTGTGTGTATGTGTGAGGTAAGTTCTATGCGTGTGTGTGTATGTATATATATTTATGTTTAAGAATGAGTGTGTGCCAGAGTTTGTGCGACAAGAGTTCTATGTTTTATTAAATAAAGAATTAATAAATTGTTCAGTCGCATCAAACTTAACTTACTTTAATCATTACTTTTTTAGATGTTTACTACTATATCTAGTATGCCTCAAAAATATGATCTAATGTAAAAAGTAGAAAGCTATAGGTAATCTAAGTAGGTATATATGAGAAAATTGGCCTAGTTCGAGTCAAGCTCGCGCACTAAAGGTTCTGTGCCATTAAATTTCTTAAATGTAAGTACATAACTTTAAATTACGAGGAGTAAACGAGCAAACGATCCCGTGGAACCAAAACTTGAAGCAAATTAGTTTAGTTACGTATAATACGTTGTCAGCCTTTAAGGGACCCGAAGACACGACTCTCAAGGATGACGATAGGCGATATTCTAGCACTTAGAGAAAACCTAATGACAGCTATTACTATGGTTCAACATAAAAGTGGCCTTTAAATGTATGCCATGAATTTAAAGATCAAAAGAGAAACAGAAAAGTGATGTTTAACACCTCAGCAATTTACTTTCTAGTTTCTAAACAGTACGAAGTACTTATAATATCTCTGGGTCTATGTAAGTACTATGCACCTATAACATATTTGCATAGCTGGGCACCGTTAAATGAATAATTAACTCGTTATCGCTACTCCGTTACCTAAAAAAGTTAACTTCGTTAAACGTTAAAGCGTTACATTTCGGACGATTTAACGCAAGTTAACGTTAATCGTTAATCCGTTAACACGTGATTAAAATTGCATCCTTGCGCTTATGACCTACCTACTTATAAAATCTGTTTGTTTGAGTTTTGCAACTGAAAAGCTTGAAAACTTGTCGACTTTACCAAACTTACATGTCAGAACGCGTTTTTCACGTTCGTGGCGGTGTGGCGCGGCACGTCGCTTGGTAAATAGTGGGTACTGGATTAACGATTAACGGACTTGAGAAAATGTAACGGAAGTTAACGATTCCGTTAAAAAAATTTTAAGTTAACTTAAAAGTTAATCGTTAATCTAAATGTTAACTTCGTTAATTAACGATTAACGGATTAACGAATTAATGCCCAGCTATGCATATTTGATATATTAAATATAAATTCTCATCCGTTACTACGGTATTCCACTGAACACGAAATTAACCACGACCTAGTTTAAATGAGCTTATTGGTAGGTACCAACAACATAATAATTAATAGTTTATATCGATTTTTTAAGTTAAATCTGAGCCATTGTTAAATAAAAAAAATCTTTATAGGAAACGTTCTTTACAATATAGAAATTATGTACGATAAGGGCTACAGTAGTTAAAAACTGTGTCGTAGCCATTAACGCCCACTTCCGGATTATTTATACATTTTTCCAAAGCAAAGATTTCAAAATAAAAACATAATAGGTACTTCAAATAAATATTAGTTTTGTTAGTGCGACTTCCACATATATTAAAAAACATGTAGTGAAGGTCAATGACGGCATTTAACGCAACACTGTTGCTAAACAATCGGTCAGGTGAATCGATAAATTAGAACGATCGGTTACCAACATGCGTCTACGCTATGTAGAAACTTATGTATATGTATTGCCATTAGTTAGAAATACTCCGCATTTTTTATTACATTTTTACGTATTCAACGAAACTAACTTTTTGCTTGCCTTTGTTCTTAATGGAACAAATTATTTTACTTTTTTATCTGACAAAACTGGTTAATTTTTGTGACTGTAATATTTTTAGGAATTATTTTAATCTTATAATAAAAATAGTACGTAAAAATCGACCTTCGAATACGAAACCTACCAAAATTTTAAGTAATATAGCTCTTCAAACCAGATTATCGTTAAACATATTATTCCAAAGATATACATAAGTATAACTACATAATATTATTCCACTTAGTAAAATAGCCGATAGCTAGATAAGCTTTATCTAACTACATATTTTTTAAATGAGTGAAATTAGTCGATGAGAGATGATAGGAGAGATTTGCCTTTCACTTCCTACCATAACTTTTACTTGCGTGCAACCTGCTTGTCCGCTATTGAGGTCTTGGAGATTAAATCTCATTATAACACCAGCTTTTGTTCGTGACATTGGATGTTTCAGAGGAAATTGCATTTTAATGTGTTAATGCTGCTAAAAATGTATATTTTAAACGATTCTTTTATAACGATTCAATTTCTTATTCAATATACAGTGAAACCTGGTTAAGTGGGACCTGGATAAGTGAGAAACCTCCATAACTGGAACTCATGCCGAGGTCCCAACACTTTGGCGCTGAATTACCCCTGTTAGTGGGACGAGCTAACCTGTATTATAATAGACTTTTTAGGAATGTATGTGACGTACCTACGTCCTACATATTATACATAATATTATGTGGAAAATATGAATTTTCTATGTAATTAATTATTTCAGACTATGTTGACCATAAATATGTATACCTATTATATTCATTAATATTTTTCATTAAAACTATTAGACATAGACACATATACAAAAAATCTGCCAGTTCTTCGAAATAGAAAATACTTTTAACATTAATTAAATTACATTAATTGTAAAGATGTATCTTTAGATAATATATAATTAATGTTGAAGCGAGAACATTAATGCTAATTCGACTAAAACCAAATGTATGTATAAACATACTTTTTACAAGAAAGTAAGCAAGTTACAGTTAAGTAGAGCAAAGGTTTTCGTATATTCGAAATCGAAAAATATTTCACTCCATTCCCATTCATTAAACAGAGACAAAAGAAACTACATAATATCTATATAATTACGCCATACCTATACTACGGCAAAGTTTGTTCCGCCCCGTTTGAGTGAAATGCTGATTTGCATGATATGACGGATATCTTACACGATGTAGATATTATATTTCATATTACACTAACAATGTAATATGAAAAAAATATAATTTAAAAAATATAAAAAAATATCGATATTTCTGTTAATTGCATATATTATCTGTTTAAAATAATATTAAGGATAATATTATATTAATACCATAATGTTGATATCTATCGTGAACGAAATACAACAAGACCAAAATAGCCAAGAAAAAAATATTAGCAAGTTTATAAGTTTAATGTCTCAGGGTTTTAATGGGGTGAATAAACTTTGGTATTTTGCCTTTCCAAAGAATAAAGATAATCGAGGTCAATGTCAATGTACGATGTTCATTGTATATTAAAATATAAACGCGTCTTATAATGATTTTTATAAAAAAAAATTTCCGTATAGATATAAAATTTTAAAACATAGGCGTGTTCAGATGTGCTCACTGCTCGTATCCAAAAGTAGATAGTCACGTAATGTTTATTTAAATACTGCTATTACATGATTTGTTATACAGCGATCATTCAACATAAATCCATAAACGAGAAATTACAAGATATATTTTTAATTGATATAATCTGTGACATATTTTGATTGCATTCACTGATTTAAAAATAAAAAAAATAAACTAGTTCACGAATACCATACAGTGAGTAATTAGTACATAGTACATACAATAGACTAAAAGAATTTATAAAAATTGTAAAGGCTAAAACTTTATTATGTTATGTGAAGTTGTATTTTACATAACATTTAAATTCTGACATTAAAATAAATATTTATATTTAAACGTATGTGTTATATGTGCTAGTAGGACGAATCTGTAAAGACACACGGAAACTACTTCATGTTTTTATGTTAATTGACAAGAATATATCTCGTTTCTCAAATAAAGTTTGAATAGCTGAATAACATAAGTTCTTTTAAAGTTTTATAGAATTAGACGGTAAAGTTTATTTATTACATATATTTTATTAAAATAAAGGCGAAAACAATCGCGGATTATTGCAGTTATAAGTAAATGAATAGAATTACACAATTTATTTCATTACGGAGCTCTATCTCCATGGTCTCGTGACTTTATGTTATATAATCAAATTAGAACCACATTGTTAGACCTTAAACGTACGTTACATTTTCGCAATTGCCACTGGCAATATAAAGGTCTTCATTTTTTAAAATTTAAATTGAGGGCAATTGAATTCGAAAACTAGCTAAACAAAACGTATAAAAACTTCATTACAACCATTAAAAACATACGTATGATTATAATTTATAATCTGCATCTTTAGATCGTAAAACATATTCGTAAAACTTTTGATAGCAAGTTCGTAGATGTTACAGGCCAAATAGATAAGGTACTTAAGTTTTGGTTGTTGCATCTCCGGAAAATAAGTTATTAATTAGATTTTAAGTCAAATATATTACATTAGAGATATCTATATTTCCAAAACAATTAAAAGCCGCTTAGGATTAATGAAATAGCCATAGAATACTTACATGATGGCACCAAAACGCGTAGTATACTCCAGATGTGTATATCGCAAGCAAAGACAGCGCGATACCGAAGAGATCGTACATCAAAAACGTGTTGTAATCGTGCTCAGATCGACAGGAAAATGTGTGGTAGAGTGCCGATAGAGCCATACAAATCTAAAATGTGAACAAGTTAATATTATTATCTAAAAATTACTAGGTTCAGTTCTTGAGGCATAAGCTCAGCTTTGCATTTGTGTGAGTGATAACTAATAGCCAATAGCCGCGCATCAAAAACCAGTTAAAACAGGTTTAAACCAATCTCGCAACGTTTATCCGTATCGTCGTGCCTATCCGTACACTATACTCACACAAATGCAAAGCTGAGCTTATGCCTCGAGAACTGTACTATACTATTAAAATATAGTGGAATGTTGACTAGTGGTAAAGCAGTGGTAATGCGCCTGTTTTTCATGTGCGAATCAGTTCCACAAGTTAAATCTTGTCTATCGGTGAGGGTGGACTTCGCGAGGAAACCTAGGATGTTTTTCGCAGCGTGGTGGACTATGGCCTGATCCTGATGAATCTACGTTTGAAGGAAGGCCAGTATTTAGCAGTAAGATTTCATTAATTTTATTATTTAATTATTAAATAATAAAATTAATTTGTTGATAGGTACTTAGGTTTTACATTGTTTTTGAGTAAAATATTATAACGGATTATTCAAAAAACTACAGTTTACTCAAATGTTATACTATACAGTAAATATAAACTTTCCAGTAGGGACCCGGAAGAGACAAACATTTTCATGTGCCATTGAATGCGAAACATGGTCAAGCTATCATTTATGAACTCGTTCAACGTCTGCAAGTAATTTTGTTGGAAACCGGTTCTAGGAAATGAAACCTTGGTATGCGAAAATATGATTAAAAGTCGTCAAGACCGTATATCTTCATTTGTTTACGGCCTAATTTTTACATTAAGAAGCATGCGGAAGTAACAAGTCATCAACAAGGTTTTCATTAGAATTTATATTTTCATACCTACATATTATGAATAAATTAAATTATTTTGCGTTATAATATTTAAGGCCAGTGAAAATTATAAATTTTAAGTTAAAACTTAAAATAAATGGCTTTAGACAACTTTCAATACTTCTGCTTCAGTATCATTACATATGTAGATAAGTACCCTAGATACTAGAGATTTACCCTTGTTTCGCTTGGGTTGGTCTTTGCAGGTGCGTTTTAACAGTCAATTAGATTTGGCTATACTACCTGTATACATATTTATTACTTGCCTTTCCCGCGGCTTCGCGCGCATTCTAAAGGCTGAAAACCAAATACCTCCCGTTTTGCAACATTAATTCATTAATACTCCGCTCCTTTGGTCGTAGCGTGATGTAATATAGCCAATAGCCTTCCTCGATAAACGGACTATCCAGTACAAAAATAATTTTTCAATTCGAACCAGTAGTTCCTGAGATTAGCGCGTTCAACCAAACAAACTCTTCAGCTTTATAATATTAGTATAGATTTATTGATGTGTATGACTTCAGTTTTTTTTCTCGATGAATGAAACGAAACGAAACGAAACGAGTGCCTATCACATATAGCCTTCCACAATAAACGGGATATTTAATTCAAAAACAATTTTAAAACGGATCAGTACTTTCTGAGGTTAGTGCGTACAAGCAAACAAACTCTGCACAAAATGTACATTTATGCACACTTCGTTAAATACCATCAAGGTAATTTATAAGTTAATGCTTAATATGTTAATCTCAAGACCCAAAGAACGTGTAGGGTGAGAAAAATATTTTTTGCTTAAGGTAGCTTTGTAGGTACATGGCAGTTGTATCGCATCTTCAATAAACTTGCAAGTTAACCTAACCTACGTATAAGTCACTAGGTACAAGATGGATTCAAAAGATATTTATTCTGGCATTCAATGACTCTTTAAGACTTATAGGTACTAATATTATAAAGCTGAAGAGTTTGTTTGTTTGGTTGAACGCACTAATCTCAGAAACTACTAGTTCGAATTAAAAAAACTTTCTGTGTTGGATAGTCCGTTTATCGAGGAAGGTTATAAGCTATATTTCATAACGCTACTACTAATAGGAGCGGAGCATTTATGAAAAATGTTGCAAAAACGGGAGGTATTTGGTGTCCAGCCTTTCGAACGCGCGCGAAGCCGCGGGAAATGCTAGTTCAGATATAAATTTTAAAATTAGAACTTCTCATATTTTTTTAATTAGTACAATCTCCGATAAATTCGATATCAGACAATCTCGTCTCGTTATATAATGAAAAATATTAAAAGACTTCATACAAGATGCAGGTAGGTACAAAAAAAATGTATTTAAATTCTAGCGATAATAATAATTGATATCATGTCAATAAAAACTAATACAACACCACCAAACCATTTTACGAGTATATTCACATACATGAATAATATGTTTATTATATACGCTTTTTTGTAACATTTTTTAACGTTAGGTAGAAGTATATATATAAAGTTTTATATGATACCAATTCTGTACCAATATCAAGACACATACATCTTAAAATAATCAAAAAATAACCTCTCATCAGCTTTTTACATATTTTGGCCGTAGGTATCGTATACTTTCACTTACACGAGGGAGAGACGCAGGTCGGATATGAAATGACCACGATCGCAAGGCATCGACAATCGACGAAGAGTTATCGACTAGGAAAGGAAATGCAACCTTGAATTTTTATTTTACGTAAATTAAATACCTGTGATATTACTAATATTATAAAGCTGAAGAGTTTGTTTGTTTGTTTGGTTGAACGCGCTAATCTTAGAAACTATTGGTCCGAACTAAAAATTCTTTTTGTGTTGGATAGTCCGTTTATCGAGGACGGCTATATTACATCTCGCTAAGTCCAATAGGAGAAGAGCGTCAATGAAAAATGTTGCAAAAACGGGAAGGAAGGTTAGTTCTGCGAGGTACCATACCGCGCAACTCAGAAAAAAATTGGTTTCCGGTCTCTTTAGAACGCGTGCGAAGCCGCGGGAAATACTAGTAAATAATAATTTTAATTTATAAAGTGATGAATTACATAATAAATATATAAGTAATAAATATCGATACTAATAATTAAAAAAAAATATATTCGTTTTAATATTTTTTAATTTATAGGTACCTGTAAAATATACATTGTATTTTTTTAATTTATCACATTCATATTTAGATATCTATCTAAACATATTATAATAAAAAATGACGTCAAAGTCGAACATTTATTATTATTAGTATGCACGTACTTATAAAATCATTATGGAATGTAGCAAAGCTATCCTCTTATCTAGAGTATTCAACATTTTCGCTTTTATTATGACATCCGCAGATGTTTGGATCAATTTTTTGCCAAGGCTTGAATCACAAAACCAGCCATTAGCTGTGTATATTTAAAATTATAGCCAGAGCTTCCAGTTTTAGACACCAACATTACATTTATGCACCTACACCATAAAAGGATTGACATGGGCACTTTACACCTCTATGTACAGATACCAACTCTCGCATTTTGTAATTTACTTATATGTTGTAATTTTAAACACATTAACCTTTCTCGATAGCAATTGACAGTCATTCACATATTAAAAATATTATTAAGAATGTACCTTAAAAGAAAGTTTTATGCTACTACAAATATCTATGCATCTGGTAAGGTCATCTTGCCAAAAATTTTTATAATCACATTAATCCATCTTAACAAGATGACGATCTCTACATATAGTTTAGTTTTTACTATGCTCTCTTTTGTTATATACACTTTAACATTTTATAATTTAGTACAGTTTTAATAATCTTATTTCATATCTACCAATCTCCTCCGTGCCTTGTCTATTCTACGTGTTATTTCTAACGAAATGATCACGGTTGTGAACATAATGAAAGTTAAGGTAGTTACTAGTTAGGTACTTACAAGGAAACACGAGAATAATATCGCAGCTACGGTTTTGTCGGTCATTGTTGCGTGGATGTTTATGATGACCAGGTCATTGATTGTGAGGAACAGTAGCAGAAAGAAGCCGAATAGGTGCGTCCATATATTCATTGTTTCATTTGTCCACCAGAATATGCTGAAAGTGTATATCTTATTAGTATTAAAAATATTAAAATATTATGGCAAAGCAATATCATTTAGAAACAAAAACATAATTTTATAATAACAAGATGACATACATATTACATTAAGTAAAAAAAAAATCTTAGAAGGCTCGTCTTGACCGAATTTCACATATTGGCGCAAAGCTCTCTGCTCAACCATCTGGCAGCAGAGCTTTTTGGTCCCTTGCCAAAGCGGTCGAGACTAACTTCTGTCGGCCCTCACTCCCACCGCTAGTAAAACCTGACGGATCCCTCGCTCATACGGCAATGGAGAAGGCGAATCTGCTTGCCTCTCTTTTTGCCCAAAATTCATGTCTAGACTCTGGCAATGCTTCTCCACCACATCTACCTCACTGCGGGATTTCAATGCCTGAAATTCCCATCACTAATAAGGAGGTAAAGAGAGTATTGTGTCGTCTAGATGTGAATAAAGCTTGTGGTCCTGATGGTATACCAGCGATAGTACTTAAAACATGTGCTCCCGAGTTGTCTCCGATACTGACACGTCTGTACCGCCTTTCTCTTAAGACTGGAATAGTGCCTAAATCCTGGAAGCTTGCCAACGTGCAACCAGTGCCCAAAAAAGGTAGCCGTGCTGACCCTGCCAATTATTATCGTCCGATCTCGATCACCTCCATACTCTGCAGGATTATGGAGCGTGTATTGAACAATCGTCTAATGGCATACTTAGAACAAAACGATCTCCTCAGTGATCGACAATATGGGTTTCGCCAGAATCGGTCGTCTGGGGACCTTCTAGTGTATGCCAACCACACTATTGGAGAAGCTCTTGAGCGAAGTGGGGAGGCGATCTCTGTCTCCCTCGACGTCTCAAAGGTATTTGACAGGGTTTGGCACGCGAGCCTTATAAGCAAGCTTTCAGCCTATGGTATATCTCCTGGCCTGATCGGCTGGATTAAAGATTTCCTGAGTGACCGATCACTCAGAGTAGTGGTTGAGGGTTATTCATCTCACCCGTTAATGACCAACTCAGGAGTTCCTCAGGGGTCTGTTCTCTCTGCAACCTTGTTCCTGCTGCATATTAACGATCTGCTTGTACCCGGTATCTATGGGTACGCAGACGACAGCACTGTTGTAGAGAGATAACTGCCGAATGCTCGGGCCAGTAGAGATCAAATTCAGTCCGAAAGAGAGGCAGGAATTACATGATTTAATTCCCCCATCCCCTTTTCATCATCGGACGACGCGACGAACGGCTGGTCTCCATCCTTATGTCGTGGACATCCCACCTGTCCGGACGAAGCGTTTCGCTTCGTCATTTATTATACGTACGGCTAAGGATTGGAACATTATATATTTCCGTCCGATTACAATATGGGTGTCTTCAAGGCAAGAGTGAATAGGTGGCTACTGAATTAGTGCGACTTACCATCTACGACTACGTTACCACTTACCATCAGGTGGAACGTAGTCAAGCACTTATTCAGAATGGATAAAAAAAAAGAAAAAAAAAATAGGACTAGACTTTGACATAGAAATAATTAATAATGATAATAGTTTCTTAACCTTCAATGTGTACATAAGATTATCTAGTGAGGGTTTTTGCCATGCAATCTTAATTGATAATATATTTTAACAGATTCCTGTTTTGATAATAACTAAACAGTGTTACACAGCACCATCAGTGTTGTAATTAGAACAATTTCTTGTTGGACTTGAAGGAATAAATCATTATGAAAAATATTATTACTTTAAATAATAAAATAATATTTGGTTCCGAAAATTGAATGGTTCTTGTTGGAAGGTATTGTTTTGTTTTTAATTAAGGACTAACCCGAGAAAAGCATGATTGAGTTGAAAGTCTACTATATTTTTTTATAGTGTCAAAGGTTACATTCATTCCATATCATAATATACAAGAATAGTTTCTTAGTGCTTAGCAGATTCATAGTGTCAATAAAAAATAATAATTTAATGCTGAATACAATTTGAATTTTAATATTTTTTTTTATTATGACCCACTTATTTACTCCATATATATACATTATATACACTTAGGTATGATACATATTTCAAAAACTAATATACACCAAATTGTTCAATTGTAGATAGGTATTGTATGAAATGTATAATATTATGGAAAAAACAGAAAACTTTTATATTGTGTTTAGTATTACAAGAGATTAACACATACTTAGGCTATGAATATTTCTTTCTAATTAAAACTAATTAAAATAACACTTATAGAACCACAAAAAACAGTCATTATTAAATGTTTTAATAAAATGTTATGAGTTATAATATTATAGTAATTTTATATAATATGTATATATTTATATTTACCTTTCCCAGCATAATTTTGTGGGCAATAACTTTCTATAGCCATCTCTTATATAAGGATTATGCTGTAAATAAACAGGTGCCTCTTCATACTTCAGTAGTTTTCTGTAGTTAATGTACTCTACATCTTCATCAGTAAGATTGTTATTATCTTCAAGTTTCTTTCCTCGCCTGAGCAATGTGTTTCCAGAAGAAAATTCTGATTCTTGATTGCACTCATCTTCAAGCTTAAATATATTATTTTTAATTAATTTGTGTCACTTTATTTTTCATTTACCCATTATCCTACTTTATCTCAGTTACACATTTAATGTTAATAATAGTTTTATATACACAAAAATAAATTAATTTAAAAACAAAGACAAAAGAAGTTTAGAAAACGGCTATGAACTTTTCTATTAGAAAGTTGGTAGATCAACAAAAGCTTTTACTTTAACTTACTTTTTCTATTGGCATAAATTGAACAGTTTCTGCTTGACACTCGCTCACTTTTCTGGTCATGGTTAAAGTCATTTTTAACTTATAATGTTACCTACTATTTGCTTTTATAATTATTTATGAAAAGGAGCACGATTAACTATACTTTTAGAACTTACAAATACATATTTAGCGCTCAATCTGCCAGTAAATAAAATAATTTTCCAGAAAAAATCAGTTTTGGTTTTCGCATATATATTTGTATTCTACCACATAACACATTAACACAACCAACTACACCAACTGTTGTTTCAAAACTGTTTTGACTTTTGACTTTTGACTTTAGAGTTTTGACTTTTGTTATTTTGTAATTTGTAAGCTATACCGCTGTCAAAATTTGACATCAAATGTCAAAACTCAACAGCAAACATCACGGTCGAGTAAAAAAGGTCTAGCAACAAGCTCAGTTTCAGTAATAAGAGATTTGTACGATTTGTGAGACAAGTTTCGAAGCTTCTCGTCAACGCCGCTGCACAGCGCTGCTATCGACTGTACGCACTGACCCCGCCGTTAAAGTGACAATCATAAAGTATATTCAATATTGCTAACATTCATCTATGGCTACGTTCCACTAAGCGCCCACAACGACCAAAATGCTCCTTTAGTCGTTCCACATAACGACCGCGGTCGTTGTGGTCGCGGCGAAAACGTCACTTCTGACGCCATGGCTTACGCTCACGCGAAGCTCGCGACGACCCATCTAAAAAGGTGGGTCGTCGTGATCGTTGAAAAAATTAGCGGCGTTTTCAAAAATCAAAAATGGCGACCGTGCTTACGTTATTTCATGCGGAAAGAAATATTTTAGTAGAAGTGAATGTTTTTGCAGCGGATGCTAAATACACCACTAATATTGAATATAAAAAATTAAATTATAAATTTTTTCAATATAAATAGATTTAAACAATAATTAATTAAGTATATTTTCAAGGCTTAGATTATAACCTAACCACTTAAATCTTTTGCATTCTTTTTTTAACTCGCCGTTTGTATTATTTACCTCCACGCTCAAAACGCTCTATAATCCATTCCACTTGAGTTTACGACAGTAACGCTCACAAGCAAGTGGAACGGGAAAAACTACGGTCGTGTGCGTGATCGTTGTGAACGCTTAGTGGAACGTAGCATATGATTGGTACATAGTGACAATTGAATGGTATTTATGAAATACGAAATAAATTCAAGTAATGTGAAGAGGGTTTAGTACACAATATATTACTTGGGATAAAAAAGAGACAATAATATTCTAAGTTACGCCCCAGTCTATTGTCACGCGACGGTCGTAAATGGAAACTATTGCCACGATAAGCCGATGTAATCCCCCACTATCGATGCTAGACCTTCTTTCTACACGAAGGCAAACACAGTTGTCAATTTCAAAAAAGAAATGTCAATTGTATTAAAAAAAGCAATACAGATAATTAATAACATTATAGGTTTTAGTGTTGCCAAATGTAAACAAAATTAATATATTTTATCCTTTTTAAAATGTTTAAAAACTATAATATTTATTTTAATTTTAATATTGTAAATGATATAGTAGCCCAGTAGGCTCTCGCATGGATATCCGCATGATGTGGGTTTGAATCCGAGTATATTTTTATGTGCGACACATTTTCTAACATGATTACCACATATCTTCAGTGAAGAAACACATTGAAAACCTACCAGCTAAATTTGATAAGCCGCGTGATAGACTACGTCCTAGAGAAGCCCGTGCCCAACAGTGGGACGCAAGTTAAAAAGTTAAGTTAAAAAGGGCTGCATATAATACAATTATAGATAATATACTAGTGTTAGGTATAACCTTAAATTACAAACTTTGAATGTCTTATTTATTTATATCTAATCAAAAGTCTAAAAATAAATTTCAAGCTTCTAGCTTTAGAAGTGACGTAATTTCCATTCAAACTTTCATCCTCTTTTTTTCGTTAGGAAATGCATTGACGCATATCACCAGGTGGTTATGTGAGACTCACCAGCTTAAATAAATAAGCCAGTACTTCCACTGAAACCCAACGGCCTTCACCCGTCTTAATAAGACGTCGCAGGATCGCTTGCGCATGCAATTACGATGCCCCAACAGCCGGGCTGGTTTGCTATGGCACAACCAAGAGGGTTGCTTCTCTGCTATCCAGAGAAGTATCAGGAGCAACTCGCATGACACACCGCCCACCTAAGTGGGCCCTTCTTGCGCGTTTCTTACGACAAGGTGAACGCAACTTTCATCTTCTCTTTCAACCTCTTCTGCCCTTTTTTCCCTTGAAAAGTAGCCTCTGTCCTTTCTAAGGATCTAAACTATCAGTAATTTATGCGGGGTAGGGATGATCTACATCACTTCTTAGTTGAATGTGTCCGGAACGCTGACAGGAGACAGGAATTGATGCGCTGTTTCAACATTTGCCCAAATGATGTAGGAGTGTTTCAAAGCGCACTGTCTATACCTGACTCAGAGGTATCCAAAACGTTATACAGATTTAAATTGAAGTAGGCAATAATTATAAGTTTCTAATAGTGCTATAAGTGTTGATATAAGTGTACTTAGGGAACGATGGGACTGACATTAAGTTCTGTAACTAAAAAGTCCCTAATAAAATTAGAATAAAAAAACTATCAGTGTACCAAATTTCATTTCTATCGGTTCAGTAGTTTGGGCGTGAAAGCGTGACAGGCAGACCGACATACAGACAGATTCATGGACAGATAGATAGATAGACAACAGAGTTACCGTCGCATTTGAAATATTATTAGAAAGGAGTAACAATTTAAATTCGAGCAAAAAATATATAAAATTATAAAGTAAATAATCTTCCGACACATTTGTCTAAAAATATTTAGGAGTTATTAATCTCATTTATAATATAGTTTGACGATAAAATTAATTTACTACCAGACGCCGTACCTGGGAAAGTTTCAAATTGCAAAAATGTGCGTGAAAATAACCCTATTTGCCTACTTTGTTATCCAAAAATAGCGCCCAGAATTCTTATCCATAATACGTCACGTCCGAATTTTACTGAGTATTGCCATATATATAAATTATATTGATTTTAAAATATAGTCTGATAATTATATAAAATAATCATAAAATTAGAAAATAATTATATCTTACTTTTTAGTCTTATTATTTTATTTATTTAATGATATATTATTCTTTCCTGTTTATAAATAGAATCTTTTCAAATGAGTAATTCAATATGTAACGAATTTAAAAAAAGAGAAGTAATCATGAACGCTCTTTGTAAATGGTCGATTTTCCTGTTTGCTGTTCTCCGTTCGTCGCGAGTGCGTTAATTTTATTAGAACTTGCGCTCTGTTCTAATTCTTATTATTTCTTAATATTAGTTATTATTATTTTTATTTAAGTCTTTGAAGTTTTATCTTAATAGTAACTTTTTCATTATTATTGCATAAAACGACTTATGTGGTACTTTTGCGTTTAGACGGGAGCCATCTTGCAATCTCTAATCAAAGGTCCTTGGCTCACAGTTTCGTTGTCTAGTTGAAAGGCAGTATATTCAATCATAAAATAATCAAATGGCGTTAAAACGAATTAATAGGGTACGTATTAAGGATTTTGATGCTTATTTTAAAGATTAGCTTCAATCAAGTGGTGTGCTTCATAATTCGTAACAGACGTCGGGAGTGAATGTTTCGTCATTGTGAATACCTACTATCGAAATTTCTTCTGGATAATTCTGTGTGCGTGATTATTAATTAAAAGCCTCAAATATTTTTCATTTTAACTGCATATTTGATATAGTCACGATGTTTTGCTGGTTCTTAGAGGCTACAATTTTATGCACACGGCGTACATAAAATGTCGGAAATATGTGCCAATTTTAAGGTTTTCTTACTATAAATTCGTGACGAAAAAAGATTGCTGCAATGAACAAACTGTATAATTTCATTAAACATGATCAAAAATAACGGTTTTTTAAGATTTGTAGAAAATAGTAATTGTTCATCTTTGTTTTTACGAGTGATGATGTGTTTGACATGTTTTACTTATCACTGTATTTCCTGCATTAATGTAACGCAATGACAGAAATATTAAATGATGTTGCAGGAATTACAAGATCTGGGTAGAGATCCACCAGCACAATGTTCAGCAGGACCACACGGAGAAGATCGTGAGTACCTATTGATCTTTTGCTTGATACATTATATTTGTGACTCATCTTACGTTAATTGATAAAAAGCTAATCTTAAAAATAGTGCGAATTATGTTAATCTTTATTGTTAGTTTGAGAAGTTTAAAGCACTAGTTTTAATTCATTTATTTCATTAACTTTATAAATATTATAAAATTATTTTGATTAATGATGATAAATTTTAGTTCTTTAGTATAGAAAGTAAAAATTTCCTAAATTTTATTAAAATGTAATAAATATTGAATTAATCACTTTCATTTTTTTTCAGTATTCCACTGGCAGGCCACAATAATGGGTCCAGTAAGTGTCTATTGGTTGAATTAAATTTAAAGTTATTTTGTTCATTTAGTTTAGAAGCACTACATACATATGACAAATGTTTTCCCCTTTTTTTCAATGAAGCCTTATAAGTAATTTAGTAAAGATTACATTGTCTTGGACAAAAATAACCATAACTTATATAATGTATAATTACTTTACAGGTCGACAGTCCCTATCAGGGTGGTGTATTTTTCCTGACCATACATTTCCCTACAGACTATCCCTTCAAACCACCAAAAGTTGCATTCACAACACGTATCTATCATCCTAATATAAACAGTAATGGTTCAATTTGCCTTGATATCTTGCGTGCACAATGGTCTCCAGCACTTACCATATCTAAAGGTAATAGAAAATTACTATATTTCATTGTTAATGTTATTTTTTTTTATAATTTTGTGTTTGTATATATAATTTATATATTTTGTTACAGTGTTGCTCTCAATCTGCTCACTTCTTTGCGATCCAAATCCTGATGATCCTTTGGTGCCAGAAATTGCTAGGATCTACAAAACTGACAGAGAAAAGTACAATGAATTAGCCCGAGAGTGGACTAGGAAGTATGCCATGTGATGAGTCAAATGCGACATCAGAAAACATATACACACACATCGCCACAGCCGGGGCTATACCCTTCCTATCTTTTTCCACTCCAAAATCCCCTTTTGTCTGAAATCCTTACTGATCACCTAAATTAATGGAATTTTGTTGAAATCTACATGGTCATTTAGAATCTGATTCTCTTGTAATTTATATGCCAATTAATGCAACTAAGTAAAATAATTCACATATGCAAATAGTTTCAGTTCATATAATGTGTAAGTACCATTTTCTATAAGAATCTGATTTTGGTTTAACATGGATGTGTCGGTAGATGTCTTATCGCATACACTCATTTAGTTAAACATTAGTTAAATTTAAATAATTTCAATTGATGTAATTCGTAAAGAATTTGTACTTTAACTAGATCTAAATTGCATTGTGGAACTGTACAATAGCCATATGTTAGGAGTTGGAGCGTTGGTTGCTTTATACTTTCCTGTTCATTAAAATATGACTTGTCACTGAATTGTATGTATAGCTCATATGTTACAGAACATTCTGGTTAATGTAAGTAAATTGTTAACAATGAGCTTGTTGATGGAGTTGAGTGAGTGTTAATTTTTTTTAAAGATTTTTTTAAGTTAGTAAATATGTAATAGCCAGCTGAACAGACTGACAATGATTTAACCTGTCAGTTTTCTTTCATCCACAATATTCAGAAACGCTCCTATAGTTACACAATACAGTATAAATTTCAGTGTATCTCATAAGATGATAAGTTTTAATTAATCTAGAATTTTTTCAATATGGCAATCTTTATATTATAATTTTATTTAATATATATTGTGGTTGTAAGGATACCTGAGTTGTGATTTCCACGAATTATCCCGTGACCCATCCTTATTTCCCATATATTGTATCAACTATCAGTATGGCATATGAAGTCATGGCATAAGTGGCAAAGTATGGTGTGTTTACTTTACAGCTGTAAGAGAAAGCTTTTGTTCATTTGGTTAACACAGGGAGAGACTACTCAAAGCTTTTCAAACTGTAATCAGTCGACGATGTATTTTAGCTTCACTAAATTGTAAGAAACAATAAATTATTGTGTATGTAAATACATGTTGAGCTTTATTTAGGATACTTCCTTTTTTATACAGCTGTATAAAATCGCTTTTAGGCAAAATGCCTATATTGGGTTCTGATGAGGAAAAATTGGCAGTAGTTTGAGAATGAATAATATACTGCAAGTACTACTAAAATGATTGTACGTCAACTTTATTTTTGATGAATCATTGTCTTTTTATCTCTAAATAGAATAGTAGGTCATTCTCCTCTTTTCAGGTTAAATTTAAATAGTATCATCAGTACATTGACTCCAAGATCATAGGACAGTACAATTATTTATTAGTTATATTAAATTAATACATAATTAGCTTTAAATATCCTTATCTAATTCAACTATTAATACAAGTAGTACTACTAGAAATCATATAAACGTCATTTTCTGTAAGCAATATTGAATTCAATAAAATTCCGGGTTATCAGTGGTCAGTAATTTCATTAACGACTAATAATTAGCAGACAAATTAGATAATGTTCTTATTTATACACGTCAAACCTGTAAAGAAAATGCTACCTACGTCATACCGGCGTTAGTTACGGGTGAATGTGAGGTATTAAAATGAACCTTAAGCGCATTCGCAGTAGAAATACTAATAAATTCTAGTTTAAAATTCTACAAGAGTAATGAGATTTGTTTCATCGTCTCACATCCTTACATAATATAAGACGTAGTCCAATTGTGTATAGTTATATTTGTCCCGAGTGAGATGTGACACTGATCAAAGCTAAAAAATTAATTGTATGTAGAATTTAGGTACTTAAAACAGCTGTTTTCTTTTTGAAATTGTACAAATTGAAGAATTTTATTATTTGTTTTTATAATTTTGAATATTAAACTAATTCTATTTCAATTCATTGACCTGCGAGTTCATATATTTAGTATTAATACAGCCTTTTGCTAATAATTTAAAGACCAGTTAAGATGGGAAGAAGAAAAACGGTAAATACATTTATCTTTTATTTAAATAATTTAAACCAGTCAAATATTTCTACATAATATATAATACAAGGCGTGAAAGGTAAATTTCAAATTGAGTATACTAATATTTTCTAACCACATTCTACTTTGTGACTTATGTCATGTCATGTTCATATGAACTAGAATTAATTGATGTTATCAGTCGTATACAATGTACCTAGATTGAAAGTAAGTATGCTATCATAATAATATAGAGATAAGGGAGAAAAAACACACAAACAATGTTAAAATTTATTAATCTAACACTACATTTAAGGTACATACATAAAAGGCACAGTTCAATGGTCATTATGTTTGGCATTTCAGGTGCGCGAGTTTATGCATTTTGATATTCATCTATATTCTATACTGATATAAATAATTATTAGTAAAAATAATTTAGGTCAAGTGAAATATAACACATTTTCCGATTTACGTGGATTTTTGACTTGATTCTGTGGCGGTTTTATTTTCGTTCCCGACGTTTCTTTTATGATAAATGTTCATAACGTCGGGGGAAAACATAAAACTACGACAAAAACCAATAATATAGTTCATTAGGATATCAAATGTGTTATAAGGTTCTTACTCCACACCCATCGCCCACCTTTAACATACTTTATATAGTTTATTATTTTATGACGTCATTAAAAAATGTCGATCTGTTTTCGTTTTCTATATGATTACCAAATAAATAAAGTCAATTTCCTTAGGTATAAATTAGCTATATACCAAAAGTTGCAGGTTTAAATACACAATACAATTAAAGCATATTTAATATTAAATGTATAAATTAAAATATATATCAAAGTTCAGTGGTTTCCATATTTTTGGCGTTTTTCATTTGCTCCAACTGTTGATAGAAATCGTAATTCCCCTGGTTCGTTTCCGTTTCCGTTTCATTTGACTGTATTGAAGGAAATGCGGCGGTTGTTATGAAATATGGTTTTTCGTTTGATATATCTTGGTCTACCGCATTTTCGTCGAGTGAATCTCTTTCGGAGCGACTTAATTGGTCATCTGATTTATACCAGTCGTTTTCGTAAGCGTGCAGCCATATTGGATTTGAGCCTTTAGTACTGTGTTTGTTTGTGTTTGGAACTCTACCTCCGGAACTGCGAATTGTCATATCGGATTCGTGTGCTGTGGGAGATGCTGTGAAAATTAATTATAATTAAGTTACGATCAAATACCTAGTACCTACTATTATGTTAATCTAAAATTAAACCTTATTAATTTAATACAAACTATTACAATGAATGGGCATATAAATTGCTGGTATATTAAATAACATTTTATATTTCTTACAATAGGCGGTAGCCGTGGCAGCTTTCAATTTTCTCACGAAATCCGCTCTTTGTGACAAACAAGTCATAATAGAGATCACAAGAAGTACGGCGAGAAACAGAGTTGTCCAAACGAGCCAGTATACTGTTTGGTTGGCTGTTAGAGTGTCGGCGGTGAGTGGCTCGTACTCTGCCGGCTGAGTGTCTAATACGTTGAATTCCTGTTGAAAATAATATAAGTTACATGAACTAGTAACTACCCATATTTTTATTATAATACTAATTACTAATAATGAAAATATAAAGTTACTGGATATAATGAACTCGGTTACCGCAAGCAAGAGTCGTTTGTTAGAAAGACTTGACGGATTTGAGTGAAATTCGAAATGTAGGAAAAAACGAGAACGACATCATGTTAATAACAGATAGAAGAGCTTGCGGTTGTTTTATTAATTCTTATTATTTAATTAAATATGTTGTTAGGTAATCTATACTAATATTATAAAGCTGAAAGTTTGTTTGGTTGAACGCGCTAATCTACGCAACTACTGGTCCTAATAGAAAAATTCTTTTTGTGTTGGATAGTCCGTTTTATAAAGGAAGGCTATAGGCTATATTACATCACGCTACGACCAATAGGAGTGGAGCATCAATGAAAAATGTTGCAAAAACGGGAAAAATATTTCTTTTGATTTTCAGCTTTTAGAACGCGAGCGGATACGCGGGAAAGGCTAGTGTTAACTAATACAAAAACAGTGTTAGAAGTTAAAATATAATAATATATTGTACATAACATTATAAATGCAGAAGATAATTTTGGTTTCTCGACACTGCAACAACTCAACTCTGTATTTGTGTTTGTAAAATAGTCTAGAAAATGCATGTACTTTTTTCTAATCATATTTTCATTTAAAATGCCCTGACTCATACACCTTGACATTATGAGGCGCGGTCGAGGACTAAGTGACCTGGGGCGTGTCTTATATATTATTTACGATAAAAGCTCCATGAAAATATAGCAACCATATTAAGTTTGTTACTAGAAACATAACATGCGCAATCAGGGTAGGCTGAGCCTTCATTTTATTGATTCTTGTCGTAATCATCAATGACTGCGACATTAAGATTAGTCATTAGTGCGACTTAGCGACACAAATCGATAAAATAGTGATGACTTATTTACTATATCTAAACTTCAGGCCCAAGTAAATAATTCAGTAGATATTAAATACTAACAGAAAATTCAATGACAATCAATAAACCCTACAACACAAAGGACAATTAACAATAGTCGATACTAAAGTTTACTTTTCTAGTGAATGGTGGAATAGAAAAGGTCTCAGGTAATTGTAATCATTATATTTATTACGTAGCGTGCATATATTGAGCTACGACATTACACAGCTCAATTATTGCTGTTTTAGGCTAAAAAATCGAGTCATATACTTATTTAGGTATTCTTTTATCTTTTAATGATGCACCTATTAATAATTATAGGATCGGATTAAAATATATAGCACTTGTTTATTAAAACAACATGAATATCGGTTAATAATTAGCAAAGATAATAAATATGTTTCATATAAAAGTCATACACTAATAAGTAAAATTATTTTTGAAGTTGGTATAATAACGCGACATTTGACATCGATAGATCACTACAAATAAAACAAAATCCTCCGCCGCGTTTGTCTGTCTGTCTGTTCGCGATATACTCAAACCAATATTTCACCAATGGATAGAGTGGTTCTTGAGGAAGCTTTTGGTATGTCACTAGCGGAATCCGCAGCTTCGCTCGCGCTAATTGAATACCTATTATTATTTTATAATATTGAATATTAATATAAAATTTAATATTGATATTGAATAGCTACTAATTTACTAACTCCGGTTGCTACACTAACAGGTTAAGAATGTCTAAAAGTCAACAAAAATTAGAGTACACAAATTAATATCTAAAGAATTAGTTGATGGTTTATTTATAATAATGATAGTTTAATACCCAGTATTTGGACTGGGTGTATTTGGACGATTTTGACTCCGCTCTATAGTAGTATTTTATCTACTTTAGAATGATTCATATAAGCGTCTAAGCTTAATGGTGAGCATATTAATTGATTCCGTATTTAGTTCCGTACGATCTTAACCTTTAAAAGATGTTACTTTACTGACAAACCTTCCAAGCAGGGGCGTATTTACCATAGAGCTGAGGCGGCCATAGCCCGGGCGCGCCGAGCGGCAAGCTCCGAGGTGCGGTGAAGTGTACAATATTTTTATTATATTTTACTAGCGATTCGCCCTCGCTTCGCTCGGGCTCTTCCCTAGATTTAGCACAGGTAAAGCCGCGGGATCTGCTAGTTATGCATATAAACCTTCCTCTTGAATCACTCTATCTATTAAAAAAAACCGCATCAAAATCCGTTGCGTAGTTTTAAAGATTTAAGCGCACATAGGGATATAGGGACAGAAAAGGCGACTTTGTTTTATACTATGTAGTGATTTGACATTTAAATAAAAAAAATAACGCTTCGAAGCCAACCAATTGTACAATACCGTCGATACTAACAAGTATCTAAATGACATTTGATTTAATAATTGTTATACGTTGTTGTTGTTTCTTTCAAATGAAACACTATAGTTTATCGTCACTTTATGGGGCGGCAAAGCTAAACTGGCCAGGGAACAGAATTTTTAAATACGTCACTGCTTCCAAGTGACACTTCCCTTTCATCCTGTATGAAAGAAAGAGAAAAAAAAAATAAAAAAAAAATATGTGTCATACCTTAAACAAATCATCTAGCTGCTCTATATTCTTATCAACTAACTTCAACACTTGTTCCACTTCCAACACAGAGTGATCTTCTCCATTCACTAAATGTAAATACAAATCAGTCTTAGTATTGTCTACCGATCCATCTTTGTTTTCGTGTACTCTCAAGTCGTCTACATTCACAACAGATTCCGTTACACGGGCAAGTTTTTCTCTGAATATGTGTATTTTATCTCGTATCTCGGAAGGATGGGAGCGTAGAACGAAACGAACTCGCTGATCTTCCCTTAGTAAGTAAATGAAAACGTGTGCTTCGTCTTGCAATCCGTCGGTGTCATTTGCTAATACCTGCGAATATAACTTTATGTTGAATATCATAGTATAAAAATGGCAGATGGCTTTTAATTGTCACGGAAAAATGGAAAGTTTAAATAATATCAATTTTCATGTCCAAAGAATTCAAAGTTAAAACGGGTATAGTGCCAATTCGTGGCAAGATACACATATTTACGTCAACACTAAAGCCGTTTCCCGGCTGACATAGCAAATAACATATGATAGTCGGGTGTGCTGGACCTAACTATGCAAATTTTATGAAAATAAAAGATTTCAAGTTTGTTTGTTACTCCTTTACACTGTATTGTTAGTACGTAAGTAAACGTTTACATTTCTTCCTAGGATGAGAAACATTAATTTATATACCTACTATATAAATAGTAAATGTTTTGTATGTAATTAATATGTATGTATATTAATAGTTCTAAAGATAAGATTTGATAAACAAGCCTAGAGCTTTACAAATATTTTTCCACCATAAGATTAGTATAAATATAAGGTAGTTGAATAGATTGAGTTACCTTAAAATCAAAATAACCCTTCATTCCTTTTTGAGGGTCGAAGTTCAGCGAAACTGCGCCAGTTTCAACATTCACCAAAAAAGGCGATACTGCTAAGTTTTCCAAACCCTCTGTTAAAGTTTCTTTTACTTCACCAAGTAGATAATAATTAATTTTTGCGTTGACACCCTCGTCCAAATCTATGGCCTAAGAAAAAAAAATGATTTCTCGGGTTAAATGTATGGGACTCGGCAAAACAAATTCAATGAGTAGAAACTCAAAGGTTTTAATAATAGCGATTAAAACAAATTGATTCTACTATCTTTCTCTTGGTTTCATTGTAAGATTGAACTTCTTCAATGGTGGGAAAGCATTATATTATCATCTGGATTTCACAAGACAACAAAGTTTTAAATGGACCAACTAATACGTAAGTTTTTTTATGATCTAATTACATAGCTAGAAGATTAGTTACTAGTAAATAAATAAATAAATATATTGGAACAATATTACTAATCACACATCACCATCTAGTTCCGTGGTAAGCTAGGAGGCTTGTGTTACGGATAGTCGATATACTACACATATATAAATTTTAAATACATACATATTATATCACTACATAGTATAAAACAAAGTCGCTTTCTCTGTCCCTATATCCCTATGTATGCTTAAATCTTTAAAACTACGCAACGGATTTTGATGCGGTTTTTTAATAGATAGAATGATTCAAGAGGAAGGTTCATATGCATAACTAGCAGATCCCGCGGCTTTGCCTGTGCTAAATCTAGGGAAAAGGCCGAGCGAAGCGAGGGCGAGTCGCTAGTAACTAATAAAACTAAAACGCATACAACAACATAGGTACATTGTACATTCTGACAGTACGTGTCTGCGCAACTCAGCAAAGAAAAGCATGTACAGAGTGGACACGAATTTCTCACAACACACATTCCTAACAATTATAATTGTCCGGTACTAATGATTTTTTTATATTTATTTACATCGAATTACATCATATTATATTATGGAATAAATGAAAAAGGAATGGATATTAGTGAACAGTAAAGTGTCGCAACGGTCGAAATTTTACACTTTTATCCACCAAGTATGACGAGTACAACTTGCGATATGAAACTTCGTTCCAAAGATAGAACAAAAAATATATTTTTATTAAATATTATTTAAGTAAATAAATAAAGATACTTACCTTAACATGCATGAATTCTATACCAAAGTCAGCCTCAGTAGTAACTCCTCCCGTAAATATTTTGCTCACAAACGCCGGGCTGTTATCATTCACGTCGTTAACTGTTATGTGTACTTTTAAAGTACTTATACCGTCTAATTCTTCATCATATGTCGGTTTGGCCAAACAGTCTTCTGTAGCTAGTATTGTTAGTAAATATTGGGATTTAACTTCCCTGTCCAAGGCTTTTGATGTTAACCTAAGACAAAATAATATTTAGGAACTATTCAACAATTTGTACGACACAGCTTAAAGTAAAATGTAATTTTAAAACTATTAACGATAGGAAGAATTAAACATTGGTTTTAGACAGGATAGAAAAAATCAAATCTATGACAATAATGTAATGATAATTAAGAGCGATATTTTTGAAGGGTACATTTATTGCTACTTGTTATGTCTTAAAGTTTTCGAAATTGTAAAATATTTGAACGCTTTAAATAGTATTAAAATAGATAAATAATACTGTAAAAACAATAATAATTGATAATTACCTATGAGTATTTATCTCTAAATCGAACATTCCATCGTCATTTCCGTCCACTATATAAAAGCAGACTGGCAACACCGGTTCGTCCCCACGATCTATTTCATCCCTCTCAATAACACTCGGTAAATATGTACTATAATTTTTCATATTCTCAGTTATATTTAAACTTATGTGTTTGTATGGGAACCTAGGGCGGTAGTTGTCGACATTTTGTACGTATATAGTTAAATCCAGGTCAGAGCTGAGCGGAGTCGGGAGTCCGAGGTCGTATGCCTCTATTCTTAACTAAAACAAAAGAAAATAAATTTTCTATATTTAGAAACGAACCATCTGAATATTAAAAAACACTACCTACAAACTAAACGAAACTATGCTTTTGGATTTTGTCGCGGATTTACTTTGACTTTTGGTTCCCGAATCCCGACGTTACGAATGCCGAATTTCGAATTCCGCGACAGAATCCGAAAAGATAGTTTCATTTTTAATGTCAAATAATTGCTAAAACTTAACAAAGTTTTAAATACTAAATAATAATATAATATGTAAAATATTTTAATTTTTATTTTTAACTTATTTTTCATTCGAATTATGTATATTTTGAACTTTCAATACCTGGCTATAATAAACATTTAAGTGCATACATATTAGTACGTACCTATAATAAAAAAGGTAAAAAATAAATTCTATCATAACAATCACACACCGTGTTCTGGACACGGATGTAGTACAATAAGACGTGATTAGTTATTGTATTTTAGGAGAATGCCATTTTCGCTACACACGTAATTTTTATTGTAATCAAGCGATACATAATACATACATACGTAAGTATATATTACTCTATACTTCTATGTGATTGCGACGTCAATGTATACACTACATCGATAATTTTCATACTACATTGATACGTCCCAAACAATACTAACCTCAGGTACTTTAATGGTGACATTCTGTGCAGGATATACAAATATAGGGGCATGATCGTTGAAGTCCGTCACACAAACACGTACCTACATAAATATGTACTACGTCATTGAAGATTTTGTCATAACCGTGTGATAGATTTTCTCAATGTGATGCAAGTAGAGAAATGCCTAGGTAGTAATTAATTAATTAATTAATAATAAATTATTAGGATTCCGTAGGCAAAATTTTAAAATGAAGACCGTATAATTTCTTCACTTTCGTCTTTCCATATGTTAAATGTTTAAAATATTCATCACGTCATGATATTTATGTGTTCATGAATCGAAATTCTTAAATTCGTTCCTACAATATTTCATTTCTGAGATATCTATACTAGATTAAATATTTTCCTATGTAGAAAAAGTAACCTAAATGTTGAACAGGATAACCAGTGTCATGATAACAAATTTCATCAAAATCTATCCAGCGGTTTTCTTGTGATGCGGTCATAGACAGACGGACCAACAAAAATTCTAAAAACTATAAGCTCAACATCTGTATCGATAATAATGACTATTCTTCTACGACTACTCTTCTATAAGATTTTCCAGAAAATATTTAATAACCGATTCGACCTAGTTAGAATTTTATAAAACGTACAGACCAGTGTTTCCCACACATTGTTCTGCCATGGCCATTATAGGCAATTTTTACACTGCCCCTTCGTGACCCACTTAATATTTTAAACCCAAGCTAATACTAAAAATTAATCATTAATACACTGCGTGCGTATTATTTTTTAAATGAAGGCGGGATCGTTGCGACCCGGTATTTTTTATTTATTTTGACCCGGGACCATGGGACCCGGCAAATGGGAAACACTGGTATTATTACACTAGCGACACGTTTTAACGGTTAGTGTAGATAAACATTCTAAGAACTATGCATTCAGCCTCTGTGTCGATAATAATATCTACCTATCTAAATTAAAAATTTTCAACTAATATTTAATGTACGATTTATCGCAGTTAGAATTTTATTATAATATATTGTATAGATTACTACTACTGCATTTAAATATTTTAAGCGCAGTCACTGTTAGGAGATTAAACGCACACATTTTAGACATACGAACGCTTTGTCCGTATTATTGTCTTAATCTTAAAGAAAACCATATTTATAACCGAAGAAAATATCAATTTGCTATGCTAGCATGCTTACTTGCATAAGTGTATCTATGATAATAGCACTATATGTGTAATTACAATCACGTCCATTAAAAAAAAACAAAGACGTACGGCGTATGCACTCGATAAGATGTTAACTTATCTCTATCTAGATGACTTTGGAGTACCATTGGGCTTACATCCACGTACATTGCATGAACTTTGTTTATAAAAAGATAATAATTAATAACACGACGTCATGAGATAAGTAATCTTCGTCACATCTTGCATAATGCAAAACCTACTGATCGATATTGATAAGATAATCACTTATCATTATATGCGTTTGATAACTTTTAACCCCACCTTTTTAACAATCCACAGTTGGGCACGTGTTTCACTTTACACCGTGAATGGCATTTGTCATAATCTATCACGTTGGCAAAGTACGGATCGACTTTGTTACCCCGTTAATTTCTATACTGCCTAAGGTGACTCATGCTGCAAAATATTTGCGTATATGAAAAAAAATCTAGTAAGTAGTCTGTTTATCCCTATCTATGTGTCACGGAAGTCGGCGTGCAACTTTTAATTGCGATGCGTAACTCTGTTTACTACTGCGGGTATTGCACGAGAAAAATAAAAAATAAATAAAAAATTAACCAGATAATTAGATCGCTTGCACCTGTTCGGATATTGTGTTGTGCGGAACAAAGTATTGGTAGCGTGAAGCGTGAACAGCTTATTAGTTATTATCTACCACTTGCATTCCAAAAACATGGAAAAGTATTCTATCTAATTCTCTCGCTTACTTAATCATATACATTTAGGTATGCATTTATTTCTTTATCGTGATGCATTTTCGTTTCATCAAGCTTCAAATCACAACGATTCGATAAGAAAGTATTCTATACAAGATTCTATACAAGTTTCACTTCAAGAACCTCAACCAGATGACCACATAATACATAGTTCACAACATGTACTCGTCTCACACGATGCACACCTCTGCCTATCACTTCCATCCACAAAAAAAAGTGCGTGTGTACAAAGTACACATGTCAGAAGTAAAACTTATTTGGCAAACTACTTTTTAAATCTCGTTTATATTTATACTAAATAACCCCGTCTAAGCTCGTTGAGAGTGGGAGATGGCGCGAAAGTCACACCCACGAGTTAGACATAGTTAGAAATGTCACTGACTCGCGATGTGCGAGATATAACTAAGGCTAACTCTTCCCCGTCTCTGAGCGCCTGGTACTATGGACTTATTTTTTCGTTTCATCGAGTTTGAAATCACAACGATTCTAAAGAAGTTTCACTTCAAAAATATATACAATGAAACATATAACCTCCTCTTTTTTTAAAGTCGGTTAAAAACTATAAAAAGGCTAACCTGGTATGTAGTCTGCTTGTCGCGGTCGAGCGGGCGCGCGGTGCGCAGCGCGCCGCTGGTGGCGTGCAGCGCGAAGGCGTCGCGGTCGGCGCGCAGGCGGTAGCGCACCGCGCCGTTGGGGCCCACGTCCGCGTCGATCGCGCGCACCTCCACCACTGTCGTGCCTATTGTTGCGTTCTGGAACAAACCATTCTTTATCATAGGAGCCATTCATTTATTACGTAAGACTATTTTCGCTAGTTTTTGACCCCCTCCCCCCTATTATAAGAAAAAGTAAGAATAGGCCGACCCCTCCCCCCTGTTTAATATTTATTACGTAAAAGTCTAAAAGAAAATTTGAATACACGTTTGGTTTATTTTAATTTTTATTTTTCAAAGTAACATTTTTTTTAAATGTTTATTTGTAATTATAAAGGTGCAGTACCTTTCGCTCGGTTGCCCGCGCTTTTTCAAGGTATAATTTTAACTTTGCGCATTTTTTTGATCTTACGTAAGAACTATCGAGACTCCCTCCCACCCCCTTGTAAGAAAACATAAGACGTGATCGACCTCCTTCTTCCCTAAATTGTCTTACGTATTAAATGAATGGCCCCATACTAAAATTCACTGCCTCGGTGGTGTAGTGGCTTGCATGTACGGTCAAAAATCGAGAGATCCTGGGTTCCAATCCCAGGTCGGGTCAAGTTTAATTGTTGAGTCTTTCTGTTTAGTAAGCCTCAGTAATAACCTGGTTTGGCATTTGGTGGTGAGTCACCCTCCTTAGCTCTAACTGATTGTGTCGAGTAGTGGTCCCACCGGAGTATGAGAGTGATTGGAATAGAGAGTTTGTGTGCATACACTTGTGCACTATAGTGCATATTATAATATCTTCTGCGCAGTTGGCTAGTCTCAATGAGATTGGCGCCGTGGACGGAATTCGGTCGGATAACATTATTATAATAATTGGGTAATGTTAAATATTGTAAATGATTGCTCGAATTAAGGTTATAAGCGATTTTGCGAGTAACAAAAGAGAATGCATGTCACGGGCACACGCACTCATACTATTCCAAAAGTAAGTAGTAATCACTTTTCATCATGTCTATCATTAGCAGAATAATAAAAAAAGTATACGTATTAATAATTAATTTTGGGCATTTATTTTTGCATTAACGCCATAAAAAATAATAAGCAGTTGTACAAATTACATCAATATTTATCATATATTACATTGATACGTCCCAAACAATACTAACCTCAGGTACTTTAATGGTGACATTCTGTGCAGGATATACAAATATAGGGGCATGATCGTTGAAGTCCGTCACACAAACGCGCAGCTCGCCCCTCACAACATTGGCGGGAACGCCAAGGTCCCGTGCCTCTACCATAAGTGAATAGTTTCCAAAACGATCCTTCAATGAATGCTTGGCGAATAACCGCCCTGTGTTCGCATCACCGCCCACTTGCTCGAAACGGAATAGATCTAAAATAAAAAAATGTTATTTAATCTATATTAATATTATAAAGCTGAAGAGTTTGTTTGTTTGGTTGAACGCGCTAAACTCAGGATTTACTGGTCCAATTTGAAAAATTCTTCGTGTTGGATAGTCCATTTATCGAAGAAGGCTATAGCTATATAGCTATATAACATCACGCAACGACCAATAGGAGCGGAGCATCAATGAAAAATGTTGTAAAAACGGGAAGGTCGGGCGTTAGTTCTGCGAGGTATCATAGTGCGCGCCTCAGAAAGAAATTGGTTTGCGGTTTAAACAAAGCCGCGGGAAATGCTAATAAAGTAAAAAATATGTTTGTATACTATGGGATAATCTACACATATAAATAAATCCAAGGTATTTCGAAACTGCGCATTAAGTATTGTTTTGGAAATTGTTATTGAAATTGTCATTATTATCGATATCAATTCCGTAGATTTTAGAATTTTTGTTGCCTGTGAACGTATCACGAAAAAATGAAAATAAGTCCGCATTATAAGTCAATAATTCAGAATAAAAAATAAAAATTGTTTTGATAAAATCGCTTTGACAAATAATCACCAAAACATTGAATTATCAATAAATATATAAAGTTTCAAGATTCATAAATACCATGTCCTTTTCCGGCGACCAAATGAAACTGCACTCTCCCATTGGGCGAGTTGTTATCATCCGCATCCGTAGCAGATATGGACACTATTGGTTCCCTGTGGTTGTGGAACTCCGTTATTGTTGCACATTCTGTCGGCAGGTTTAACACCGGCGGGTTGTCGTTTACGTCTTCTACGTACACCCTGTATACATACAAAAAAACGCTAAAATCAATATCATAAGTTCGTATTTAAGTAACTTATGCTTAAATAAACTCGGAGTGAGATATAGAGATAGATGCCGAATATCAAGATTTATAGATGTAATTTAAAATATTAGACAATTATTGCATATAAAACAGTTTTTTTTATTTCTTTGAATTATAATCTAAATGGTCCATTGATTCGATCGAAGTTATTTTAATACAGTTTCAGCTTACCTTTTAAATATAGTAATCTAGATAACTAATTATACGTCAAATACCTTAGTCTCTCCTGTGACCATAATTGCTGTAAAGCATTCGAAAATTTGGGAACCAAAAATCAAAATAAATTCGCAACAAAATCCGAAAAGATAGATTTATAATTTATTGTATAAACATTAAAAGTAACTCACACGATCTGTTTAAAAGCGTTCCTGCTCTCTCCACTGAGGTACCCGAACTGGTAGTTGTCCCACGCCTCCACAACGAGGTTGTAGGACGTCTGCGCCTCCCGGTCCAACCAGTCCGACACTTTCAACGCGCCTGTGTCTGCGTTTATTAGAAACTTGCCCTGAAATATTTAAATGGAAAAAAAGTATCAGAAAAACTGATTTCATAACGGTATTTCGGAGGAACAGTGAACAGTATTTATTTAAAACGTTAATTAAATATTTGCGTAAATCTAACAGAGTTTTATATCTAGACTTGTGACTATTCCTTGCTTTGCTCGGGTGTATCCCTAGATATATTTTAGAAAGATATGAATAGTGGTTGCGAGTGGGACTTATTTTTAGTACATTGTTTTGAGGTATTCCTTATAACGTATAACGTTTTTTTTGCTAGAATTAGCCATGTAAATTTCCTGCAGGAATGAAAAATTTTCCTGTACTAAAAAGTATCCTAAATATTGACCCGAGTATAATTCGCGTCATGTAAAAAGAACACTGGCTGTCAAGTTGCGCAGAGGCGATTTATAGGTGAATTTGGTGGTAAGACGCGGGGCGCGGGACGTCAAGGCACGCGCCGCATGCTTTCCGGCTCGCTATTGGTTTGTCAGTTTAAAATACCATCGCGCACACAAAAGTTATTAATTACGAAATTATTTTATATAAAAAATAGTGAAAAAATATTTTTGACGTATATTGTTTTATAAAGAGTGATTCTGATAATAATGCAGTTAATAATTAAAAAAAATATATTAAACGAAATAATTTAATTTTTTGTAAGTAGATTAAACATTCTACACTGAATCAAACATATTCTATGAATCAATAGAATTCTATTTAATGACATTCTATCTAATATATTTTTCAAAGTACGTACCAATAATCAATATACATCGTGGGCGAAAGGCTAGTTCAAAAATAAAAGAATAGGCTTAGGAATTTCGTATGCGAATGTACCCATGCGCAAACACACCCCCCACCACTTTCTTCCAGCGTTCTTTTTACATGACGCGAACTGTAGTCAGTTATGACTACAAAAAATTAAGTTAAGATTCGCTAACTTTTGTGTGAAATACGCACATCGATTTCTCCAACTTCTTGTTTTATTATATTTAGAGATAACTAGCGACTCGCCCTCGCTTCGCTTGGGCTCTTCCCTAGGTTTAGCACAGGCAAAGCCGCGGGATCCGCTAGTTATGCATATAAACCTTCCTCTTGAATCACTTTATCTATTAAAAAAACCGCATCAAAATCCGTTGCGTAGTTTTAGAGATTAAGCATACAAAGGGATATAGGGACAGAAAATGCGACTTTGTTTTATACTATGTAGTGATAATAAAAAACACACTAACCTGTGTAGAAACACGATCAAGTAGATACGTAATCTTCCCGTACTCCCCGGAATCTGCGTCTTTAGCGGATATATTCGCTACGGTGGTCCCGGGCGCGGCGTCCTCCCTTACTCGGTACTCGAAGGGGGAAGGGTCGAATATGGGGTTGTTATCGTTCTCATCTAGTACCTATTTAAAATCGAAATACTGGTAGGTATAGTTGCATAAGTTTGTATGAGCATGTGTGTCTGTACGATTTGTTTAATATGTTATTTTTCTGAAGTAGTTTGTTTAGAACATATATTCCAAACCTTTTAGTGACTATCGCTCCCTTAACATTTTAAGTAACTATTAATTATATCAATTTTATGTAATTCTATTATCTTTTAATAAATTAGCTACTGCCGTGACCCCCTTCCGCCCTCACTAAAAGCTCCAGCGCCCACTCGAGGGCAGTACAGCCCCCGACCCCCGTTGGGACTAATCCAATGGTTTAGAGTATCGTTTTATATTTGTGTTTGATATGGACAATCAGTTCAAATGGATAATAAATATTATATTGTAAATTGTAATTTCTTTCGTCAGAATTGACTCAATTACACAAAGTTGTTTTATACCTGGTATATTACTTTTTTCAGAAACGTTTTTAAGCAATTTATACACTTTTTCTGAAAATGGCTTAAAAGGCTATTTAAACTAAATTGTGAAATCTTGTACGCTTCGAAGCTATTAAACATAGTATTGAATTATAATAAATAGATGTTAAAAAAACACACCTGTATAAACATATCCACAACAGCATATCTTGGCGGGACCCCACTGTCCATGGCTTTCACGGTGATGTTCAACCAGGGATACATTTCGTGGTCTATTTTGTTAGCGACCACTAACTCTCCCGTTGAACTTTCCAAATGTAGGAGACTTCTTAACTCTTCAGCACCTAGTGTACGTGACTTTAATACTATTTTGAAAGGATTTATTAAAAAAATAATTTATTGTTTGTTTGTTTACATTGGAGCGAATTCTTTGCGTTTTATCGAAGAACATTAAATAATCTTAAGACATGGTATATGCATAATATAAAACAAAATCGTTGCGGTGTCCCTGTGTTTATCCGCATACATCTTCTAACGCAACGGATTTTGATATGTTTTTCACTAATAGAAAGAGCGGTTAACTACTAGAAGAGGAGTGTAAAACAAAAGTATAAGAGCAAAGATTAGGTGAACAAAGATAATGTACATACATCATACAACATTAGGATATAATTCTTATGCAAAATATTTTAAAACTACATAACAAAATAAAATATGAAATAAGATTTTTTAAATATTATTATACTATTTATCTATCTTCTATATATGTATATAAAAAATTCGTGTCACGATGTATGTTCGCGGTAATCTCCGAAACTACAGAACCAATTTTTATCAAATTTTATAAGCATCTGTAGTTTGATCCAACTTGGGAGTAGTTTTTATATCAATTATTGATCACAATATTTGTTATTACAAATTAAATGTTTATTATACGACTTTAGTGTATATTTATCGGTTAATTCTGTAAAATCCTAATAGATGGCGGTTTGGCATCTAATTTGCACAGATAACCTACCTTCAAGAAAATACATCATAGTCCGATTTTTATCAGCATCATCAGCTGTCACAGTTTCGATATGTAATCCGTTCTTAGAGTTTTCTGTTATGGATGTTTTATAGAAGGGTTTTCTAAACTTCGGATTATTATCGTTTTCATCCTCCACGACAATTGTCAGTATCTCTTGAGCAGTTTGTTCCGGACCGTCGTCTATAGCGGCCATATCTTCTACTGTGATCGCAAGTTTTATGATTTCGACTTTTTCCCTATCTAATAATCTGAAATAAAGTAATAAATAAACTGGTAAAGTCGTAACAAATATATAAATTGGATGTAAGTCAAAATCTGAATGTTTGACACAAGGACAAGTTATAGTCTGGAATAATACATAGCTTACTTTTTATTCCGGAAAAAATATACTTGTTAGACCTTTTTAAACGTTATTACTCAACTCTTAGGCGTAGAAAATAATTTTAAATAAAATTATATCTCTGGATTTTTATACGGATAATTTAAATGGCTCCCAACGTTGCGAATAATTTACAGCAAAAATAGTGGAAAATAATTTACGAACATATCGTACAACATACAAAAAAATATCAACTCGACTAGTCAAAAGTCTAAACTAGTCAAAGACGTACATATCGTAGATATACATGTATATTTGAATTAATTTTTTGATATCAGTCTTTTTACCTAATAAGTTTCAAAGTGCCATCAATAGTATTCAAATCCCATAGAGACAGGTAGTCATAATCTGTTATTGGCACGGATATACCGTCTTCGTTCCTCGCGGAACTAGACGCCTTGTCTATAGCAAATCGTAACACTGGTTGTTCGTCCAAGTCGTATGCCTGAGCTCTGAAAATTGGTGTTCCGACCTAAAACATAAATATGAATAAAAAAGTAAGTTTTGGAAAATGGAAAGACTAGTGGTTCACCCTTTTTCCGCTCGGTTGCTACTGGAAGAGATTTTTACCAATTTCATTTAGAAATATCGGCATATTTTAAACTTTTCTTTAAAAGTTAGAACGCTAGGAAATCCACACGAGTAGTAGTTTATGGACTTTATACAAATAAACACAAACTTAACTTTGAAAAGAAAAATTTATTTCATATCATCTTTTTTATACGATTCATTACGTTATAATTTAAGACATTTAAATTGTACAATCGCTACCCCTCTAGTTTTTATGCCCTAAAGTTTTCTATAAAAGCTATAAATCTCACTTTAATAGGATTTGTTTTAATTTAACTTTTAGGTTTTTACTGCAAACTAAACTTACTTGTGTGTTCTCCATAACATGCACAGTACCGGGTTCTAGAAGTATGGGCGGCTTATTGTTCACGTCCACGATAGTAATATTGACGATTACAGATGAACTTAATTGTTGATCCCCGATACCTCCGTCCAGTGCCACCTAAGAGTATGACTAATTTATTGAATGTATATTATACTGAACATATATTATTTATTTAGTTATTGGAAATAATTGTGATGCGACAGAGTATTTTTAAAGTGGGTTCGAATCACTATTTCGTCAGACAATTGTGTTCAGATTACATAATATAGTATGTTTGTTTATAGAAATAATATGATTGGGGCATATCGTTTAATATAAATTTAGTAGTTCATTGGAATTGTTTTATTTTATAGTTAATCTATACTAATATTATAAAGCAGAAGAGTTTGTTTGGTTGAACGTGCGAATCTCAGGAACTACTGGTTCGATTTGAAAAATTCTTTTTGAGTTGGATAGTCCGTTTATCGAGGAAGGCTATAGGTTATATTACATCACGCTACGACTAATAGAAGCAGAGCATCAAAGAAAAATTGCGAAAACGGGAAGGGCGGGCGTTATCATACCGCGTGACTCAGAAAGAATTCGGTTCCTGGTGGCAAATGCTAGTATAGATATAAAACATTTCATAAACTTACCACAGTCAAAGTGTATCGGGTAGTCTTGGGTTCGGTCCGGTCCGGGTCGAGGCTGGCGCCGGGCGCGACCGCCACCAGCCCCGAGCGGGAGTCGATCACGAACTTGTCCCCGGCGCCGCGCTGGATGCGGTACACTATGCGGTTGTTTGGCGACGACCCGTCTCCGTCCCGGGCTTTCACCTACATTTTGAAATATTTATCAGTACATATAAAAAAAGAAGCGTCTGTTTTAATTTAATTTTTTTAAATAGCTTTAAAATTTGTTTCATATAAATATGTAATTTGGATGACAATATTTTTTTGCGATATCGGTTATTTTCGATATAATAAATAATAATAACAGACAGTGGTAGCTCAACGGTAACGCGCTCGCTAGGATAACCGAGTGAGGCGGGTTCAAATCGAGTCTCGCACCTCTGATATTTTCATGTGCGTATCATTTTTATCATGATTACCACTTGTGAAGTAACGGTGAAGGAAAACATCGTGAGAAAAACTGCACGTCTGAGAAAACTTAGCAAATTTTCAAAAGACATGTGAAGTCTGCCAACACGCACTAGGCCAGCGCGTTGGACTATGGCCTACTCCCAACGTACTGAGGGAGGCCCGTGCCCAACAGTAGGACGTTAAAAAAAAGGGGCTGATGATGATGATGATGAAGAAATAATAATGAAAGAATTAATAAAGAAATAAATAAACTACATATTCAATAAAAAAATAATTAATTTGTATTAATAATACTTTAAATAATTTATATAACACCCACCTCTAACACGCTAGTGCCGCCGGGCATGTCCTCTGGTATGGCGCGTCTGTACGCGGCCTGCGCGAACAGCGGCGCGTGGTCGTTCACGTCCTGCACGTAGATCGTGACCGGCACTGTGGAGGATAATGGCGGCACGCCGAAATCTCTCGCGAGGACCTTTTGGTGGGAATTAATACTTATTGAAGGGTTGTTAATCTAAAGGATCTAAGTGCGAAAATTGAAATGACAATATATCTACGAAAATACGATCTAAGTACTTTTAAAATTTTACCTACACAATCCCATATAAAGTCGAGGGGGTCTTTGTGCGAAGGACAGGAATCTCATGAGTAGGATTTCTGTGGCGCCAAGCCAATTTTATTGTTTTTTGTTATATACTTCTAAATAATTAAATCGATACTACGAAATCTTCTTTAGACTTCTACCTTCAATTATTGAATAATATTATATAGTGACTCGCCCTTGCTCCGCTCGCTTTCGTTCCCTACCCTAGGCTGCTCTCAGGTTTATTTCCTAGGAACGTTTTAATTTTTTTAAGCGTAGTGCTTTCAGCGAGCGTGTTGCGCAAACACTTCAATTTCAGTAAAAACAAATTAAATCAAAATGAACTTTATTCAAACAGGACTACAATTTTTGAATCGTCACTTTTTATATAATGACAATATCCTACAAGATATGTACAAGAAAACTCACAGTTAAATGTATAGGACGTATATTGCTATTATCCCCAGGAATTTGTTCAAAGTCCACAGCAACCCGCGGGGTGATGATACCGAGGTGTGGGTCGATGGAAAAGTTATTCTTGTAGTCACCGCCAACTATTGAATATTCTATGTAACTGTTTTTTGTTCCTGTAAAGAAAATATATAAACCATAAATTAATATTTATTCTTTATTCTAAGTGAAATCTTGTTTTCTGCAAGGTAATTAGTAAGTTGAAAAAAGATATGGTAATAATGTATAATCAATAAAAAATGTAAATAAAAAATTTAAAAATCAATAAAAAATTTAAACAAATTGTTAAGATTAATGACAAGACTATCAAGAGTTTGATCCTTATAAAAGACCCTTTTGGACAGTTTATATTTAAAAAAAATTATATAGACTTTTCTCTAAAAAAAACTATTAAAATTAATATATTACCCTACAATATATTAAACATATTAATATGTGGGGACATTTACACACAAGACTATCTAGTTCCATGGTAAGATGAAAGAAGTCTTATATAGCAGTAAAATTTCAAGGTATTGGGCCTTAATAAAAAATGTAGTGTATACAGAATATTTAAATTGTTAAATAATACTAATTATGTTATTTACTATATTTATTACCGTTTAAATCAATATCTCTTGCTTCCAGAAAAAGAGGGTTTTCAAATTCGAGCTCATTCTCCAACAATCTTGCCTCGTACTTATTAGCAAGGAACATCGGCGCGTTGTCGTTCACATCTTCAATATTAATTATTAATTGTACTGTGTTTCTATTACCTTTGCCCTGAAAAAAATATATTTCATTTATACAAACATTCATAATTTAATAAAATTAAAATAAATTGTTTTGTTTGTTATTCTTTCACGTCGAACATAAATGTACCTACCTAGTTCCCAAACAGAACCCAAACAAAGCAAGGGTGAGTGACTAGTCTTACAATAAAACTGATTTTTATTGATTGATTGATTATTTTTATAAGCAATTTATACCTGATCATCCCTTGCTTCAACAGTGAGGTAGTGTCTTGAAACAAGTTCTCGGTCAAAGTTTTCGTCGCCAGCTTCTCTTACAGTTATAACTCCTGATATGGGGTTAAGATGTAATCTGCAATTACAAAGGATATAATCTACATTAGTTATTATTAGTCACCTAGGGATGTACCCAAGCAAAGCGAGCAAAGCGAGCGTAAGTGTAAAAAAATACATAAAAACACTAGCACTCACCATCGCTTCGCTTCGGTTCGCCCCTACGTATGTTTGTATGGATGTTAATTTCATACCATAACATAACTTTAATGTTCATCATACCATAGGTTTAATGCCTTAGGTAAAATTAGGTAATTTCTAAAAACATACTTAAATCTATTTTCTCCCTAACTACTATAGTTATATCAAAATAAACTTACAAATGAGCAATACTCCCACCAAGATTGGTATATCTAATACCTCTTGTACCATAGTTATCTGAATCTTGATCTAATGCTTGCACCCACGCTACAGTTGTCCCAACACCACAGTTTTCAGGCACAGAAACTACATATAAAGATTCAGTGAACTCAGGAAAGTTGTCATTCTCATCTTTTATATGCACTGTTATTGGAACTATACTGAAATAAATAATTTTAAAACAATGAAAACAGAAGTAATATTTCACTTATGACTTTATTAATATAATTAGAAAGAAACTACTATACTTGAGTCTATAAAATAATATCTGAGTAAAAATACATTCTAAATTTTAACATAACAAAATATTTAATATTAGGTAAATTTTTAAATAAAACTATTTTTTTACATTTTATTGTGGATTTATTTTGATTTTGATTGTTTTGTAGCAATCATGGTCATGGGAGATACAAAGATTTATGGGTTTTTGTTAAACACATTATACAGCTGTTAGCTGTATAGACTGTCTAGTGTCTACCCACAAATTTAAAAAATACCAAAATTGCACCAAAGTACCTTTAATTTCAAACATTTTTATTTAATAACTTAATAAGTTTAATATTTGACTATAGAACTATAGAATTACTATGTAGTTTTAGCTGTTATTATTTTAATTATAACACTTTAGTAAAAAGGTAAATGTTAAAATGATTATTGTGTAAATTACCTCATCTTTGGTTGTTTTGCAACAACTTCTTTAGCTATTAAACTAAAATTCATGACTGTGACTTCCTCATAATCCAGGTATAATGGATCATTTACCCTTATTAAGAAAGATGCCTCATTGATACCTTTAAATGGTGTCACATCAAAAACACCATTGTCACCTACTAAATAGAGTTCAAATGTTCCATTTTTGCCCTGAAAAAAAAGTAAATATTATAATTTTTATTCTGTATAGTCTAACTAATACTACTACATTTCATGTACAGTGTAACTAATACAATGGACTACTTAATATAATATAAGACTTTATTAAAATTAACAGTTAACTTTACTAAATATAACAGTATATTTTTAATATAAATTAAATTCAATGTCAAGTAATTAAACTATTAGAACAATAATGTTTGTGGTGTTTACCTGATCATAATCAAACACTTCTGGCACAGCATCTTGAAGGAATGTTATAGGTGTATTTTGTTGAGCATTCTCTATGATTTCTCCAACATATCTCTCACTGCGAAATCTTGGTTTTTCATCATTCACATCTGTTATTATTACAGTTACTTCTGTAGTAGCACTGGGCAAGGGGGATACCATGTGAGATTCTTCAGTGGCCTGTTGTAAAGAATTTGTTTATGAATTACAAGAGTATTAAGAATATTTTAATATTAATTTAAAACTAAAATAATTAAAGTAATAATAACAAACCAAAATTTCAAGTATGTAGGCTCCATTGCTATTATTTGGATCTTCTCTGTCTAAGGGACTAATAGTGTAAACAATTCCAGAGCTGCTATCAATATCAAAATGTTCCTCTCCACCAGATATAATGCTGTAGGAGATTCGGTTATTGATCCCTCTATCACCATCAATTGCTCTAACTGTAAAATAAGTTATACAATTTGTTATTAAAACAAAAAAATACTTTAACTAAAAGTCTACTAATTTAAATTATAATAGAAATATAGAAGGCCCTATTTGATGTTTTATTATTTAAAGTATCAGAATTTATTCTAGTTTGAGTAAGCTACATTATAATTAATAAAGTCACCTTGCAATACTGAGGTTCCCTCAGGTGCATCTTCACTAATCCTAGTAACTGGACTGGCGACGATGAACTCAGGAGGTTGATCCTCAACATCTTGAACTTTAACTAATATAGCAGCGGTGCCAGTATTCACTCTACCCTGATTTGCTCTATCTACTGCTAGAACTCTTAATTGGTATAACGATTTTTGTTCATAATCTAACCGGTTAGTTAAACGTATCACCCCTTTTCCATTTACAGTTTGTATAGCAAAGTTATCCACATCGCCATCTAATTCTTGTAAATTGTACAAAACCTAGAAAAGCGTGTTAATTAGTGAAAAAAAATTTGATTTAATAATATCTTTTGATTGTGTATTGAAAGTCAAAACTTAAATTGATTATCGAAAAAAACATAAACAAATGTAAGTCAAATTTTATGACATTGACGTTTGAGTTCGGGTACCTTGACCATATAAAAATAAAAAAAGTTTTTTTTTTTTTTTTAATCTGGCAATTCTCGTACATAGTACATTTGCCATTATCAAATAAAAAAAGTTACATACACAATCTAAAGTGGGTTAAAATATTTGGCTAAATTACACGTTTAAAAAAACATTTAAATAGATGAATCTACCTTTTCGGATTTTGTCGCGGATTTATTATGAATTTTGGTTCCCGACGTTTCGAATGCTTTACAGCAATCATGGTCACGGGAGAGACTAAGGTATTAGACGTCTCAGGGAGTAATATACTTGTTACAGACAGTGCCTACCCACAATTTGTTTATAATTTATTATTTACTTGTCTGTAAGTATATAACCTCTGAGACGTCTAATACCTTAGTCTCTCCCGTGACCATGATTGCTGTAAAGCATTCAAAACGTCGGGAACCAAAAATCATAATAAATCCACGACAAAATCCGAAAAGGTAGTTTCATTTATAATGTCAAATATTCGCGTAAACCTAAAGAAGTATTAACATTTAAATTTAAATAGAGTAAAAGGTGGCGGTTTTCATTCGTTTGGCAGGACGATGGCAATGGGAAAGAGTGGATGGGTAGGGGAGAAGCTCCCTATTATCCCTATATTACTCCCATTACAAGGTAATTCATAGTTCCTGAGAAAATAGGCTTTGAATGTAGCACTCGCCAGCCGCTGCCACGACACGCTCGCTTCGCTCGCGTGCGTTGTGATTCTGTAATTCGACACATTTTTGACATAATGATCCTACGTCTTTGTCTCGCATATCGCAAAATCCTATTTTGTTATCCTTTTCTCTCACGTTAAGTTTTTATTAATTTTCTCCAAAAATATGAATTACCTTGTGTTGAGAGTATTATCAATATAATCAGTGAATAAAATCCTACCGTATATATAAGTTTCACTCGACACCTCCTGCCAAACGATTGTAAACCCAACCCGAGTAAAATGTAAGCGTAAAAGTTTAAGGTAAAGATTATTTTTATTAATTTCATTTTTTGGTTTACTTGCTTAGAGCGTTAATTTAACTACTACACTAGACTTGAGTAGTAGTCATTGGAATTCATCAAAAATTTAATAATCAACAAATAAAATATACTATGCTTAAGTAAACTGAAATTTACTTGTCCATAGGCTCCTTCGTCAAGGTCCGTTGCTTCTACGGTAAGCAAAACACCGGGCGGTGCGCCTTCTTTAACAGTTATTGCAGAGGGATAAGGTTTAAATACAGGTTCGTTGTCGTTTACATCTTCGACTAATAGCAGGAAACTTTGCGTGATAAAGTTACCCTCCCCCAAGTGACCATCAGTTAATGTTAGTACAAATGAGTATTCATCGCGTACCTAGAAGAAATAAAACTTTTATTGTTAAATTTTTATTAACTTTTTTTTTTCTTTAGCAATAACATAGGTAATTAAAAACTTTAATAAGCATAAATAAAAATATATTAATTACTTCTCTATCTAATTCCTTAACTAAATAAATATTAGCTTCGTTGGACGAAATGGCTTCTATTCTTAAGATATCACTACCGACTTGCTCTCGTACTCCAAATTGTAATGTATCTCCGTCAGGGTCGACGCCCCTTAAACGGTATATTAAACTACCTGAAATTACCAATAACTTGTTGTACTGTATATTAAAATATTATAATCCTTTTAAAAGTAAAAACGCGATGAAATAATAACTAAAGATTTTAAAATTAAAAATTTACTAACATCGGCAGACGTAGGCACTACGTAGGTTTTACAAAGGTTGCTAAGAAGAGTTTTGATCAGATATAGGATCAATAATCAGTTTCCGACTCTAAGTGCACGGGTAAATAAAAGGATTAGAATAAAATATATTGAATACATGGATTCAAATATATTTTCCGGGATAATATTTTTCCAGTATTATATTGTGTTAGTACCTAATATTATGTAGAGTGGGAGAGCGTGAGAATATACAGGGATAAAATATAGTTTGATGGAAAAGTAAGTATATAAAACACTCAAATTTTTATTAGAAGTCCCACAGTATGTATTTCGTTTAATATTATCGACGATGACTAATATACGATTACGATTAGTTTCGAATTGCAGGTGAGCGGGAATGTACGGCTTCCCTTGTTGGGTATAGGTTGTCTTGGTAACACCACTTCCCCTTCGAAGTAATTTCCGGAGGTCTGTCCTATCGTGATAACACTTAAACGTAGTGGTAAGTAAGTAAAGCAGTTTTCGACTGTTCTTCCTTTAATGTACATATAACATTTACACAAAGTAGGTTATATTTGTTTATAAAACTTCTTTAACATGCAAATTCCGAAATAAGCCTATTTTATTATTAAAAATGATTGTGATTTCTTTATCGTAAAACAAATAAGCTTTATATTTAATTAAGATTGTGAATTTATGATTAAGTATTCATTTACATCTGATAATATGTATAAATCAAAAATTATGACACTAGGAAGCTATGATCAAACTTAGTAAGTCTAATTCTAAGAACTTGGAAGGCAAATTATATAGGTTGTTATAGCAGAAGTTAAAGTAGGTTTATTATAAAAACTTACCAACAGGTGTGTCAGGCCCTTCCTTTAATCTTAAAACTATTTCTGAGCGTCCATCGAAAAGAAACCGCGGTGGCCTGTTCGCAGACACCATTTGGACACTCAGCATACAAAATATATTTAAAATGCATATTGTCTGAAACGATTTTAAACGAACTCTTGGTGGAGATTTCGCATTTTTCGTTGAGAACACTCTTGCTGTCATGGCTCATCTGCCGCATTGGATCTTATTGTTTATTGTAATAAAGAACATTTTCCCGGAACTTTTCTTCGCACGGTTTCACCGTGAGAAGATTTGGCGCGTGCAATACAGGCGAAAGTGTTGACACCACTCTCTTTATTTAATTTCTGCTACGTGCTGACAAACTCGAGTAAAATCACAGGTGCCTGTAAAAGATAGGTGACTATGTTTTAATTGTTTTGTTAAAGTTAGAAAGGTGATTGTGAGAATTCTAACATACTTATTTAAACTTTTGTTAGCTGCTATATGTTTACTGATGTGTTTTTATTAATGGTAAAGAAAATGATATTTTCTTACTGACGACGTGTTCAGTCACTTGGTAGTGACCCTACTTTCTGCGCCAGGGGTCGGGGGTGTGAGTACCGCTGGGGGCATTCATTTTGAGCACGAATGTTTCTGCTCCAGTCATGGGTGTTTATATTTATAATATATATGTATTTAAAAGTTATATGTGTAGTATATCAACTATCTGGTATCCGTAACACAAGCGTCGCAGCTTACTACGGAACTGGATGGCGCTGTTGTAAGAATGTCCCAACATATTTATTTTATTTATTTATAACGATGGATTAGATACATAATTGCGACACGCATAGATACCATATATTAAATACATAACCGTTCCTATATAATAATTAATAACAGATCTAGATACTTTCAATATAATTATTATATTCATAAATTAAATTAGTAGGTACTATTAGGTACTAGCTGTGGTACGAGTAGAAGCAACAGTTATATTTTAAATAAATGTATACTTTAATAGTAGGTTGATATATTAACTTAATTGCAATTGCACGACGTTTAATATGCGTTAGTATATACTTTAAAGTAAGATACAACAGTCATTAACATGTAGGTTATCGTAGTGGATAAACAGTGCGTGTCAAAGGCTGAGCTTGTTAACTCGCCGTATCTTTAACTCTACGCGTTTAGTCAATCTACACTTAACCAACGTTGACATGTAAAATTAGTGTAATTATTAAATATGTACTTAGGTAAAATCTACTTAATCACTTACATAATTTTATGTAACATAGTATACCTCGCTCTCCTAAACTTTAAGACTTTCTCATCTGGAACTTTGCTCTACAGTATCAAAGTTTCATGTGGTACTGTAGAACTTTGTCTGTTTTTAACCGACTTCCAAAAAGGAGGAGGTTATATTTAGTTTCAAATATTCAAATATTTTTTTTTTATTTATTAGACTAGAAATAGTTTTTTCTATTTAACATTCACATATAATTATTATGTGTAATTATTCACATATTATTATAATATAACATGAACAATGTACATTCGTACATGATCTGGTTGAGAAGATTTGATATTCCCGCTAGCGTTAGCAAACATCTTGCTTAACTAAGATTCAGTGCATTTTACTATCTATTAATACAAGAACCATCTTTAGATTGTAGAGCGAAATTAAAATTAGTAAATTCATGGGTAAATAAATAATAACGACTAGTCTTATGGTCATTAAATATAAAAAAATGACTACAGCTTAAGATAGGTACCTAAGACTTAGATTGTATAATACTTAATTGTAGTTTGTAGATTTTTTGTACAAAGTAAGCAATAAGTATGCTTAACTAGTACAAAATGATGTTGGATTTACGTTTTGTAAGTCAACATTTAGTAACCTTTTGGTTTCATAAAAACTCTACATTTAAATTTCCTTATCTAAAACTAATTGCACAAAGTATCTTCTTTTTGTTATTACGCAAGTAGATTTCTGTCTGTGTTTACGGTAACATGGATCATTTCTTTTGAATAGTACCTACTAAATAAAAAAAAATGCTTCTAATAAACATATTGACAGTAAACGTAGGGAAAGAATTATAGTACTTATATTGTTGTTTTGTTTGTGTGAAAAGTAAAAGTTCAATTCTGTAATAGATACATATTAAAATATTTTCACGAATATTTTCGTTACGTAATTCCTTCTCAGGTTTGCTAATGAACTGTTACTACACATTTAACAATGACAAGAGCATAATTACAAAAAGCGGCTTTATTATAAGCGAGTGAATTATTTGTAAAGAGGTTCGTTCACACGCGTCAGCTTTCAAAACAATAGTTGAGATTACATAAAATTATTTAAAAACGGCCTCGTGTTAGCGGATGCGCGTAACGTATGGAGATGTCGTTGACGTATGGCGACAATGTGTCAAAACGGGCGTCGAAATGTGTCCTGTCATGCGAGCTTGAAACAAAAGGGTCAAAGAGCGCAACGGGCACGAAGGCCGTTGACAGTGGCAAGTGGACTTTTAATGGGAATGAACTTCATATCGGAGTTAGCCGGAAAATGAAACAATGGTAAACTTTAAAGTCTACGGTGTAGACTGTAGACTCTACGTCAAACAGAAATTGCTGATTTATCAATAATAAGAACACTATGTGCAAGTGGTACAAGATAATAATATAAAATAACGTGTATTATTGCTTGTTTGTTTGTCTCCGTTTTATATTTTTATATATCTTTGTTTTTACTAGTCATTCGATTATAATAACTTTAGTGATAGTAGCATAAGCAATTTGAAATTTAATAGTCTGAGTACAATTACACGCAAACCAGGGAATATATAGGCATGTATAATTACGTGTAGATACTCATGTATAGGATTTTAACCCGTACGAGTTATTAGTATATAAGGTAGAGCGGTGAAGGTGTTTTTTTATAAAAGATATCTACGATACTATTCTTTGGGCAAACATAAACTTTTATGACTTTGTAAAAATTTTATTTAAGAAAGCCGAGTGTAAATTAAGTAAGTACACAATGTGTGTTATTTGCGCGATGGGCGTAACGGGCGATAGGAGTTCAACGCGGCACCGAAACGAGAGAAAGCTACCCTCCGTTATTTCAATAAATATGACTAAGTTATAATGAAGGAAAATATAATTTGTGTTTACACATCTACATGGGACTCGTAATGAAAAAAAAAATTAATAAAAAAATTATATGCTAATTACAATCACACGTATTATTTCCAATGTAGAGTTATCTACTATTTAGAAGACATAGAAGGCGAAAATGTCAAGTTAGATTGTTATTTTTGTATATAATTTAAATTTCGTTCACTAATAATATTACATTACATTTTCAGGTTAAGCCACGTTAAGCCAATTTATTGTCTAAATGGATTAATGAAATAATTAGTGGGATTAGGGACAAACAAATGTGGTAAACTAATTTGATATTACAACACTACTACACTCTGCTTTACAAATTTGTCAAAATTATGTTCTATACGTAAAAATACTAATATTTATAACATCTGTTATAAATATTAGTATTTTTACGTAACGTAACAGTCTGCTAGACTTGGCCAGCTTTTTCAAGCAGCTTTTATTATAATTTAATATTATAGCAAATAAATATTACTTATTTCCCTAACAAGCTTTCCAGTTCATTTCCGCTTCGTTTTCGTAATAAAGTGAATTCGTAAAACATAAAATAACTGAACGGTAGCGATAAAGACGCACACTCTTTATTATCTATTATTTTAAAGGACAGATTTTAGAAGAAAATCAGTTATCTCAAAGTTAGTCAACAAATCGGAGAATTTTTACTTCAGGAAACTCGGGTTCGTCGTTAGCTAGGTATCTATCTACGTTACGTAGGTACGTTTTACTTAATTTAATTGATAGTATGAAAAGCTCACACGAAATTTTATTACGCACCGAAAAGGCCGAATTCTATTTAAGATATTTGCTTGTCGAATTTTTAATTTCAGATGAAAAGATGATGGAGATAAAGATATTTCACAACGTAACGAATACGAATCCATAAATATTAAAGCGTAACCTATAAACTAGATATTTGTTAACAACCAATTTTGCTTAGTTAGTAGTATTTAAAATTACTCAAGAATCAGATGTTACCTTTATAGTCATGGCGAGAATGTATATGAAAAATAAGTTTTTAAATATTTAAAAATGTGAATGAAGTGAATAACTTACAATTTACAAAACTTTTTTCAATTTCTTGTTTTTCAATAATTATATTTTACTAAATTTTTAGTTTCATTGGACGATGTGGATAGATTTTTGTGTTGTACTTAGTGTAAGTAAACACAGACTTAAATTTATCTATTTAAAAAAGGTTATGAATTAAAATAGTAATCAAACTCCGTAAATATTTTTTATACTAAATTAGATTTTAAATAACAGTCTATAAATTTTTACTATTTGAGAAACGTAATTTTATATTTTAAATCTTAATTAAATATTTTTTGTGTAAGTAGGTACCTACTGCTTTACTTCTATTTGTTCAACTATTGTTTTAGAGCCCATACTTATGTTCTCTGTTCATAACATTTATTTATGCCTCGTATTAAATAATTTATTTTGATCGTTAGATATCAACGCAGGTGGAGATGTAAAACACAAATTACAATGTAGCATCATGACGATCATAAGGTGTAATCTACAACGTTTAGTTTGTTCTCATTTTCACTTTTCATCAAATAAAAACAAGTCTGATGTTTCCTGCATCATTATTTATTTTCAGTAATTTCAGATATAACAAATGTGTTTGTAATAATAAAAGTATAATGGTTTGTTACATTTACTATGTGTAGTGGATTGGTGCTCTTAATAAGTTGCGTCCCATTGTCTTTGTTTCTTTATTGGATCAAAACTATCTCCATTACACCATCCAATATTAAAATAAATTTGATATAATATGTTTAGGTACTTATTTTACAATATTACTAAGTAATCAGCAGTACGTTTTTCCAATCCATCCATTGCTCTATTACTGTGTGACACAAGAAGAAGCCTATCGACCAATTAGTAATATTGTATTTAGTAGATATTATACCCTCATGTTAAAAAAAATAATATTATTTCATTTTGTTCACAATATTGTATAAAAAGATAGGTTCATTTTTTATTTTACGATGTATTGTTTAATGGTAATACATATATCGCAACATTTTTAGTTTAGAAACTTACTATGACTATTAAAAACAGTTAAGATAAATTTTACTTTTTTGGCATATAAACAGAGCGAGTATCACAATTACGATAATGGAAACGCTCAACGTGATTCTACAGAAGACGTATAGCAGGTGAGCCGCTTTTTATACGCGAAAGTCTCGGTCTTCGCAATCACGCTTAATTATAGGGTCACTTCCTTCATTCACGTGGATTATATTTCTCCTATTGCAAACTGTTTAACTAACTAACGACTTCTTTATTTTATACCGACTTCAAGTCTTAATACGTACGTAGTAAGTATTAATAAATATATTTTAAGTATCATTATTTTATAAGCCGCTTATAATACGTTCGAAATAACCTACTTACCTACCTACTTAAAATTTCAACAAATGTCATAGCTATCAACTAAAACTAATTGGAAGAATATATACCTATGTATGAATAAATAATTAGCTAATAACTGTATTACATATTTACATGTAATTTAGTTCTCAGACTTATTTTTCTCTTTGTATTCGACATTGTTAATTGTAAATTAAATAGTTATAATAGAAACTGGCTATGAATGCAATATAATATAGTGTACACAATAACGCTGAAAACTACGACACATTAATAATTTGTATTAGGGGAAGAAGGGGGAATGACGCTCACTGGGTAATGGCGCTCACCTCTGTAACTCTGTCAACATGATAAGTAGCAACACACCTTATTGCGTGAATTGTAAGGGGAGGGGGTCTCTTACAGACAGCGATACAAACATACAGTCAGCTCGCGTCACGTGACCGTGAAGTGCTTTTCTTTGTTTCCGCCCGAACTGATCTAATATTTGGTTAGGAGTTTCTTGACGGTAAGTCCTAAATTTTAATGCTTATTTAACTATTATTTTTTCTTCTGACAATAAAACTATTCTATTTTGTAATAATGCAATCAATTTTCAACAATTGTTTATGATTTTTTTTTTAATTTCAATTCAATTACAAAACGAGCGTTTGGGGTAATACCGCTCATCTGAGCGCAATTACCCCTTAGTGACTTATTTTTTTTTGTTGTAGATATACCAAGAAATCGTCAAAGGACCACTGCTAAAGCGGCTTGGACCGAAGAGATTCCTTCCTTCTAACCTTCAATCTGCTAAAACTCCTCAAAACCAAGGCCCAAATATCCAGAATTTCGAATATGCGTAGTCTGATGGTACGGCCATAATTTCAGGACATACATCTCCTTTGGCAAGTCTATCAAATGAGGATCAATCCTCTGCATCTGTTTTGGCACGTGCTTGTAACCAAAAGCTAGTTCAATAACGAAGAACTCCGGTATGCTTTGCTGCTATAGCGACGACACCAACAATTGAACCATTTTATAAACCACGTCAAAGAAAGCTAATATTAACTGCGACTCCTATGAAAATCATTTAAGAGGATAAGAAAGGGAAAAAGTCGCGAAACTTAATAAGACCGGAAAAGATGATAAATTAAGACCAAAAAAAGTTCAACAAGATCAAACATATGAAACAAATATCTTACAAAAGAAAGTTCTTCAGAGAGTGAAGATGAAGAGCATCTTTGCGACTATGATAGTGATGACGATATAAATGTGGATGACGAAAGTTATAACAAATGTACTATTTGCAAAGAATTTGGAAAACATAACGAGTTATGGTATCGGTGCACCATCTGCGGACTATGGGCTCATGCTATATGTTCAGGATGGGATTCGCCAGATGAATACATCTGTCATTTATGTGACCAAAAATAAAATATTACTATTTCTAAGTTGTCTTACCTCCTTATAATAATAATAATGTTATAAAATATTATATTATAATAATTCAAGTTGATTTGACATCGAAGACTTCACTATATTTGTTAAATTGAGAAACGCTTATCTTACGTACAAATGGCGATAATTGATGCTAATTTGTTATTGTAGACTTTACTTTCATTGTATTAGGTTCATCTCATTAATATTTCTTTAATTAAAATGTATTTTACTTGTTATATTCCAAAAAACATGTTTGAGCGTCATTACCCCATACACTGAGCGGCATTACCCATAGTCAGGGGCAATGCCGCTCAAACATGTTTTTTTAATATTTTTTTATTACTACTAGTAGGTCAAAGATAAATGCTTTTGTTGTTAAAATCTTAATTACTCGATAGTTAAAGACTTTGTTATTTACCTTAATTTTGATATATAATAAATAATTTAGAAAATACAGCATGTTTTCCTTAAGTGAACGCCATTCCCCCGTCTTCCCTAAGTATCATAAAAACAGCACTTAATATATTTAAATATAAAGTTTCACTAATGATCAAATCAATAAAAATACATGACTCTTATTTAAAAATAGCAGGATTTAAGGGCGTTTGCCCCATCAGGTGTCTGCTGCTCAGTGAGCGTGTCGATGCGGTTAGGCATCACTAGGGTCCGGATTCACACCGACTTAACATGGCATGGTGGTACTGCGATACAAACTGTTTTAACAAAGTTATCAATTTTAGTTAATTATTACTTTTTCAATAGTTAATATTAACAAACTTTTTATTTATACAATCTAATCTTTTTGTACTTTTTTAGAATATATATAGGTATATTTTTGTTGTTTTTAATGATTAAATTAATAAAAATAAAAAGCATCGTAGGTAAGCGATCCCTATTACAAAATAAATAACTTTACAAACACATCATATTAGGCCTATTTATCTGCATACCAACTATATCTAAGATAGTTTGGACGTATGCGATAATATCTCGTAAACTGATAACATGGTGTTTATAATAAAAAAGAAATCAATATTATATCAGTAAAATACGTGTTAGAAACCGAAATAGTTGATATTTAAAGATGGTTAAGGCTAGGAAATATGTAGTGAAAAAGTATTTTGAGGGAATGCCAAAGCGCGATGATTTTGATATTGTGGAATATGAATTACCTTCACTCCAAAATGGAGAGATCCTTGTTAAAACCGAGTTTGTTGGAGTAGATCCATACATGCGTGCTTATAACAGAAGATATCCGATTCCTTATGACCAGTTTGCGTTTCAAGTAGGAGTGGTTGAAGACTCTAAAGACCCAAGATACCCCGTTGGCACTAAGGTAGTGTCACACAAAGGTTGGTGCACGTATAGTGTAATTAACGCAAATGTAGTATCATCTCCGATCGATGTAGTGTACAAGGCTCCAAATTTGAATGGTTTGTCGCCTTCACTAGCTATTGGTGCGGTTGGAATGCCTGGAGCAACTGCGTATTTTGGTTTCCTTGAAATCTGTAAACCTAAATCAGGTGAAACAGTCGTTGTAACCGGCGCGGCTGGTGCCGTTGGATCACTAGTAGGACAAATTGCGAAAATCAAAGGCTGCAAAGTAATTGGATTCGCAGGTACAGATGATAAAGTTGAGTGGTTAGAAAAAGAGTTAGGTTTTGATAGAGCTTTCAATTATAAGACCGTAGATATTGGCAAAGCTCTTAAAGAAGCAGCTCCTAATGGAATTGACTGCTACTTTGATAATGTTGGTGGAGAAATGAGTAGTATTATAATTAATCAAATGAACCATTTTGGAAGAGTGTCAGTTTGTGGAAGTATTAGTGCGTATAATGAAGATATCGCAAATTTGCCTAGAGCTCCGATACTTCAAATGGATATTGTGATGAAGCAACTAAAAGTCGAAGGTTTTCTAGTACATCGCTGGACGACCAGATGGTCTGAAGCATTTTCTGATCTCAGTAGATGGATCAAGGCTGGACAAATAAAAACCAAAGAACATGTAACAGAAGGTTTTGATAATATTTATGATGCATTTGTAGGAATGCTTGCTGGAAACAATACCGGTAGAGCGCTAGTGAAAATATAATTAGAACCTAATTTTCGGCCACAATCTTTATTATTTTGTTGGTTCGGCGTTATAGTCAATAAATTAATAAAACTTATAGTATTTTTTAATAAAATTGTTTTACTATTACACTATTATATAATAAAAACATTGTGATATCCATTCAAATAATGATAGTGATTCATATCTCAAAGCTTTATCTGTGCCATTGATAATTTGGCTCATTCTGTCAAAATAATTTTCTTATCTACCTAATTAAAGAAAATATCAAGAGTATGTAAAAAGTACACTTAATGGATGCTATTAATGAAAATCTATGATACTATGACATACATCTCACTATCACCTTGATATTATGAACTCAGTATTTCGCACGATTTCTAAGGGAACAAAAACATTTTCCCACAAAGAATTTTCCAACATTTACGGATGCGAGGAAATATAATTATTAGGTATACGGTAAATAAACTTAAATTATAATATAATATGAAATGTATAATATATCTTAAGATAGACTGAGCCTTTAACGACTTTAGCGCTTACCTTGTACGACAAAGACCCGCTGCTGCCAGCTTAGCAGAACCATCACGCTACTGTGTCAGACGATACATCGATAAGTTAATTATGTAAGCTAATTGCACTTCAAAGTAGCCGCCTTCTAAACTTGCGTCTTCGAATGACATCAAAAACATATAAAACTGATAAGAACGACTGTCCGCGTCAATAAATATTTTAGTATTTAGTGTTAACCTACTCGTTTGAATTGATAATTCTATAAGCTTGAAAACATATAGTTATTTATTAAAATTCGTTATTAATTTGCTTCATAAATATTTTTAAAAAGTGCTTTCTGCATTTATACTCTACAACTATATATTACAGTATTCCTGAGATGTATTTGAAATTTTAAATAAAGTTATTGTTTCAAATTGATATCGATTTTTCGAGGGAGACTCCTGTGATCAATCATGTTTGCTGAAAGTAGCAAAAAACTTTTTTCCTTGCCTTAGCTACTAAGGTTTTCTTCTCTGTTCGATAATTTTTATTACATTACTAAACATGAATAATTTTATAGCTTCAAGTTATTTGTGTTATAAATTTATTTTGCTTGAATCATAAATAAAAATAGTCATAAAAATTAAAAATGCACTCAATCACGTGATCATAATCTCTAGGAAATGTATCGCATGTGTAGGACAATTAAAATTGCATCGACATCTAGGGAAAGCAGTTTACGAATAATGTTATAATAGTAACATTAAAACGTTGTTCACAGTTAGTGTTATTATTTTGTTTATATGTTTTGCATAGTAGGTAGGTATATATTATAGTAGATAAGTGTGCTAACGGGTTACTGCATAATCAGAATTAATGTCTTATTCTAGTTAGAAAGTAACACTTAAGATAATATAATTTTTATACCAAAAAATTAATTTATTACGTTTTATATATACATGACGAAAGTAGAATATGGAAAGCGTGAAAGCATTTAGTGGACTCTAAGGTAGAGTATGGACAAATACCCTTGATATTCTTTTATAAAAATATTTATTAGTTTTACATACAAAAATGTTCATTGTAGTATTTGGCCAATTACCAATGAACTTTCTTTACTCGATAACTATAATTTATATGGATATAATAGCTGACCCATAAATTGAGATCTGTCACGATCTACTTCACGCGATGATTTGTTTATAGCAGATGTTTTCAAACATATTGATTTAGAGTAAGTCAATAACGTAAAAATATAGCTAAGTAACGTTCCTGTAAATTATTGCTAATTGTTAGTATGAATGTAGTGAGTTTGGTTCCTGTTTAGAATTACGTATTCTATTGTACCGATACACATTTATTTGAGTTTAATAGGTATTGATTATTGCATTTTTCACTATTCGCTCACTGGGGACGGAATAAGGAAAAATGGCTATTTCTTGGTAATGTTCATATTTATTATGCTAAAATATACAGAAAAGAAATGTATTTTTTTAATTTATATTTTTGCAGGCCATGGTGTAGAGAGCCCTGACTTACAACTATGAGATACAGGTGACAAGTTCCATATATAGTAGTGCTTGTTTTATCCGTATTGCACCAGCTAGTATTAGATTAAAGTAGGTACTTAGATTTTGTTTTTTTGACACATCGAACAATTTAAAGAAATTATTGTTACGTAAAATTGAATTGGTTGTATTTTTTATATTTTGTTCTTTTAAAACATATACCAACAACCGAATTTGTTATTCACAACAATATACTCTTAATTGTTTTCAAAAGGTTTACGATGCCAACGCTTATTTAAAATAATGGTAAAAGTGAAAGCTTATACCGGATCAATTGTTATTTAATTAATTATTATGGAGAAGCGATTCTTTTAAATTAATTCATATACTTGATTACTTGATAGAGAATTCTGAAGAGTTATACTCAGGTCTGTATAGTAAATATTATCGCTAAATATCGCATAATGTATCGCATATCGCTAAATTAAAAAAAAACATAAGTATTAACTGCTTTTGATGCTCTTTACTATTGGTAACATAACCAATTCGAAGTCACATAAACCAATTCAAAGTCACTATGACTTTTTGTTGATAATGTAATCGTGACCTAAGAATATTCCTGCCTTACATAAAACATTAATTCCTCTTCTAATACAAATTATTACCAATAAATATATATAATGTTATGATGTTAATTAATATTAGCTTATACTAAGATTTTATTACACTAAAATATGAAATAAAACAAAATCTTACAATAAGCTTCCCACGTCCAAAGCTTGAATGATTTAAAAAAGCACACGGTTTGAATTTCGAACTATAGCGTAACGCAAGGGACCGTTCACTGCACTTCCTATTGCGGTGCGGGCACCGTCACCGACAGGTTGGCTATGACTGACTGCTTGTAACCTCTTGAGTCTTGGCCATACAAAATATAAGCCTATATGCCTATATTCATAGTAGTAAAGTAATTAATGTTGTTTAAACAAGATCATATCATTATTTTCACGTCACTTTCTTAGCAGTTGAACGTAAGCAATATTTAAAATAATCACAGTGACTGAGATTCAATATTGCAACTGCGTAATATAGAAAATCATGTCATATATTATTATAATGGTTAAAAAGAACTATTATTTAGTCTAGAACTACATCAGATAGAACTATCATTTATAAACAGACATATTTTTTATAAATCGGAATAATAAAATACTCGAGAACTTAAGAATATTTAGCTACTTTGTTTCAGATACAGTTGAGAGTATATAAATATATATATAAAAGTTTTATTTGTTTTTAATACTTTATTTAAGCAATAATTAACCCATTAATTATTACGAATTAGGAATAACCCATTAATTATCACGTTAGAGAGTGAAATATATTATTGTAATTGTCATTATTATCGATACAAAGGTAGAATCTATCTATACTTTTTAGATTTTTTGTCTCTTTCTTGAGGAACGCAGCAAGAAAATACCACAGGATTTTGAATTTTTATGTTTGTTATGATGACCGCTGGTTATCCACTTAACATATCGGATACTTTTTATCACGGGAAAGTATCTCATCTCTGAAAAATCCTAACCATATATCTATCGAACTATCTAAAAGACGTACTTAGACACAAACCCGAGTGGAGTGAGGGTGCGTCGCTAGAAGAAAATATCATTATTTAGGCAAAGTACTCTGCCAAAGGAACACATACCTAGGTACTTATCTGAAGAAAGCAGTTATGTTTTAAATCTATACTAATATTATAAAGCTGAAGAGTTTGTTTGTTTGTCTGTTTGGTCGCTACTTACGCGCTAATCTCTGGAACTACTGGTCCGAATTGAAAAATTCTTTTTGTGTTGGAGAGTCCGTTTATTGAGGTAGGTTATAGGTTAAATTACATCACGCTACGGCCAATAGGAGCGGAGCATCAATGAAAAATGTTGCAAAAACGGGAGAAAAAAAAGAAAAATATTTCTTTTGATTTTCAGCCTTTAGAACGCGAGCGGGGCCACGGGAAAGGCTAGTTATACAGTAAATCATTGGTCATACTTGAGACACATAGTTACGTTAGTTACAGTGACAGTAAGACGAAACTTGTTCTTCATTTTCTCTCTCTTCGTAAACAAAATTATTCGTCATTAGCGTTGTGAATTTGGTATAGTCTGGTCACCCAAGCGCGACTCTCCCTCGGACGCGATGGACGTGCGCTGACCGTGACGCTCAACCATATGCTACGTGGCCGGTGGCCCACAGATTAATATCAGTACAATCATGACGAACCTATAACTGCTTTCTTGGTTTAGTTATTTTCTATTTAATTTATTGAGATTTAGCTAGTTAGTCAAAAACAGGTCTAGTTAAATTTTGCGACTTTTGACTTAAAAATCCTATTAGTTTTCAGATGGAGAAGTTTCATGTAGATAGAAATGCGGGTAGCGCTAGTGGTAGCTATTTGAAAACAGAATTATTTGTTTAAAGTGAACTTTTAATAACAGTTTCCGTGTCTTTAATTAGCACTGCAGCAGTGCTATACCTCATTGTTTTAATTTCTATTTCTTCTTCCACTTATTTACTGCGCAAATCTCATCGATGCTAGACTATCTATATCATATACAATAATTTATTATTTATTATAATTACTGAGTGAAGACTTTGTACTTTGAGTCTATTCAATCTTCATATCTCATAAATATCATTTATCTGGGGGCACGGTAGTGCCCCCGCCAAGACGAGCCAAGCGAAGCGCACGGGCACTACCTACCTTTTCTCGAAGCGCTTCGTCGTTTTTTTGAACCCTCATAACTTGGGTTTGGATTATGCTAGATCAACAAAATTTTCGGGATATATTGTCAATAGCGGACTTATTGAACATATTAAGTTTTAATTACATTAGCTTTTATACTTCAGATTTTATTTATATCTAAAAAACGCTGATTTCGTCACTGACTCACTGATGATCATCAAAATTCTTAAGGTATTTCCTAATGTCCTAGAAAGCTGAAATTTTGTATGTAAGCTAGTATTAGCACACAAACAACAAAAAAATTATAAAACTTGTAACTTTCATCCCCCAACCCCTTAAACTAGGGGATGGGAGTTTGTATGAGACCTGTAATTTTAAATTAAATTTTGATGACGCTAGAGGTCTAATCTAATAATCTAAAACTTTGTGCCCCCAGATATATATATGTATAGGTACTCCTTGTTAAAAAAAAAAAAAGAAGAAAAAAATAAAAAAAATGTTTGTTACAAACAACTTACAAAAAGAAATGAAATCCCACCAAAAACATTTTCATGTAAAATGTTGCCAAGACGAGCCCATATGACTCGCACTGTCAAAAAGTTATCAGATCTCATGTAGAGCCAAGCTTCTAACACTACACGCCCTAACTCTACAAGGCCTAACTTCACAAACTCTACACCTTAGTCAAAATATGTGGCTTGGCCGTTCGTTACTACAAGAACTATTGTATAACACAAAAGTAATGAACAGTGAATTAATTTTTCACCTTACGCCGATGTGAATGTAGCGAAATGGCCAAACCACATATTTTGACTAAGGTGTAGAGTTTGTGAAGTTAGGCCTTGTAGAGTTAGGGCGTGTAGTGTTAGAAGCTTGGCTCTACATGAGATCTGATAACTTTTTGACAGTGCGAGTCATATGGGCTCGTCTTGGCAACATTTTACATGAAAATGTTTTTGGTGGGATTATTATTTATCAGTATCGTATTAAAATATGTATCTAATTTTAGAATCATTTTATATCAAGCATTTATCATTTTGTAGGTGGATGGTGACGTAAATTATAATTCAAAGTCGTAGTTTTGTAGGTGCAATTATCAAGCTTATGTTTCGCCGGAAGTTTGGGTGCACTATATCGTCCCTTATTAACCCGCGAAGCCGCGGGTTCCGCTAGTTATACATATAAACCTTCCTCTTGAATCACTCTATCTATTAAAAAGCCGCATCAAAATCCGTTGCGTAGATTAAAGATCTAAGCATACATAGGGACAGACAGACAGCGGCAAGCGACTTTCTTTTAAGTATAATTAGTAGTGATAATTATTTATGTTTCAGTCTTAAGTTGCGAGCGGTGTAAACACGACGCATTCATATCGCTTAGAGTAAACAACTATTGTTTAATTCCAAGAATCGATTAGTGCGAGTGCGTTTTATCGCTGTTCGTATTTTAGTTAGCGAAAATGATCTTTATTGATTATGGCTGAGGACTCAATATTGAATACAGATATTAACCCAATGGATCTTTATTGTAATATGGAAATGAACACAATTGAGGGACAAACACATTTATATGAGGAGTCGATGGATGATTTGGGAAGAAAACGGACAAGAGAGGAGGAAAATGGTGGTCAATGGAAAGAAGTTGTAAATCACGCGCAGAAAAAATCAAAAATAATGAATAGTTCAGAGAGTGATTCAATACAAGTTTGTATTACAAGTAAAAATATGTTACCAAAGGCATTTACTTTAGCAAAATTATTCCGCGAACAAAAAATTTTGGATGTTATGAAAGTAAAATATATTAACCCATATAAAATTAACGTAAGTTTTAGTCATGAATCCAGTGCGGAATATTTAATATCATGTGAGGAATTTATAAAACTGGGATGGAGGTTTCAAAAGAGCTGGGAAGTTGGTTTATCATTTGGTATAATTAAAAATATAGATACAGAGTTGTCTGAAGAAGAAATAATAAAAAACATTTCTTGTGACTGTGAAATTGTTATTGTTAGAAGATTAAATCGACGTTGCGAAGAAGAATGGATTCCTAGTGATACTGTTAAAATTGGATTTAAAGGTTCTCATCGTCCTAGATATATTTATATACTAGATCTTAGAGTAAAAGTAGAACAGTATGTTTTTCCCGTTACGCAATGCTCTAGATGTTGGAGGTTTGGCCATTTGCAAAAGATGTGTCCATCAAATAAATCTATTTGCCCAAAATGTACTCAGAACCACCCGAATTGTGATACAGTTGTGTACAAATGTGTAAACTGCTCCGGAAATCACATGGCATTAGATAAGATTTGTAGCGTATATAAAAAAGAAAAGAGAATACGAGAAATTATGTCAGAATTTAATTGCCCGTATAAAAAAGCACTTAGCATGTATGTTCATCCATCCCCAGATATAAATATAGTGAGGTCAACTCCTTCTCCAAATAATAACGTATTCATGCCGACAAGTACGATAGAACCGTCCCCATCATATTCAGAAGTTTTAAAAATACCCCAAATTAATTTAAAAGCAGTCTCTCCACCTCAGAATGCCAAAAAACCAAGTGCTAAGAAAAAGAAGAAACGGGTACAAATTTATGATAATATTTACGCCGACTTTTCTACAGATTCTGATACAGATCTTGAGAACAGAAATGAAACACCTACAATAAATGAAGAAGAAAATAAGCATCGGAAAGAATATAAGACACTGATACAAGATCTACTTAATAAATTAAAAAATATAATGTTTAATAATAATTTAACAATTACGTCTAAACTAAAAGAGATAGCTAAATCTTTAATTGGGTGTATAACTTCAGTAGTCATAAATTTTTGTTCTGGTTTACCTATGGTTAAACAATTCTTTAAGTATTTTAGTGATGGATAGAAAAGTAAGTAAAATAATAAAGTTAAATATTTTGCAATGGAATTGTAGAAGTTTAAAACCTAAGTTAAAATCATTCGAACAGGTCTTGGTCTTGGAAAAAGTGCGCATTGCAATTTTATGTGAGACTTGGTTTGAACCAGATGCCTTCATTAAAATTAAAGATTATAATATTTTTAGACTCGATAGGGATGATGGTTATGGTGGTGTGGCAATTTTAACACACAAATCTATAGTTGCTCATAGACAAAACGTTCAAGGAATAACTGCAGGAATAGAAGTTATTTGCGTTAAGATTTTAAATTGTCCTCAAATTAATAATATATACTCTATATACTGTCCTAATAGTATCAACACGGTACAAAGAGACTGGGAGTATCTTTTTTCTTTAGCTGAAAGTAAATCATTATTATTGGGTGATTTTAATAGTCACCACAGTTCGTGGTCTTATAAAACCGACAATAGAGGGAATCAAATATTCAATGCTTTAGTTCAATCGAATTTAATTTTGCTTAATAACGGTAGTCATACACGGTTTCAACTAACGAATTCTATTTTAAGAGAATCTACTCCAGATCTATCTTTTGTATCCTCTGATATTTCATTAAACTTTAATTGGGTAGTTACTAACGAGTCACTTGGAAGTGACCATCTTATGATTAAAATTGATTCTGCATTACATTATGATGTTGATCTTGAAAAGAAAAGGAATTTTAAGTTAGCTGATTGGAAAGGATATTTTGATTATTTAGAAATATTGTTTAGTGACTTTTCTGTAACAAATGATATTCAATATGATTACAATATTTTTATTTCTCATGTTAATGAAGCTGCAAACAAATTTATTCCTTTTATTCAATTATGCAACACTCCAATTTCTAGATTTATTCCTCGACCCTATTGGTCTGTTGAGCTCTCTAGAGCTGTAGCTAATCGCCGTATTGCTCTTAGAAACTTTCGACGCAATCCCACACCTCAAAATTTGGAAATTCTAAATGAAAAAATACAATTCGCTCAAAGATTGTTAAGAAAGGCTCAAAGTAGGTCATGGCAACAATTTTGTACTTCACTCGACAATAGCTGTACTTCTCATGAAGTATGGTTTAAAATGAAGTGGTTTAAGGGTTACAAGGATACTAAGTCTCACGTCAATATTGAACTTATTAATGATCTCTTAAAAAATTTATGTCCTGATTTCGTTTGTCGCGAACGCCCTATATTTATACATGGTAATGAATTTTTGGAATCAATGATCTCATTACATGAAATTGAGGCTTGTATAAAAAATAGAGATACTGCTCCAGGTAATGACTCAATTTCATATTCAATGATTAGACACTTACCACAGTCAGCTAAAATGATTCTGCTTCATATATTTAATAATATTTTGTCAATTGGTGTTGTTCCTTCACAATGGCGTAATATTTCAGTTATTCCCCTACCTAAACCTGGACGTAATATTCAAGATGTTTCATCAATAAGGCCAATATCATTAATCTCTTGTATTTGTAAAATTTTTCATTCCGTTATAAATAAAAGATTAGAATGGTTTTTAGAAAAAAATAATTATTTGTCATCGGATATGGTAGGATTTAGGAAATCTCGTTCATGTTTGGATAGTTTAAGTATTCTTGTATCTAGAATACAAATGGGATTTTGTAATAATGATGTTACTTTAGGATGTTTTCTTGATTTAGAAAATGCTTACAACAACATTGATATCTTTAAATTATTACAGAATCTAAACAGTCTAGGAGTAGGCCCCCTAATATGTACTTACATTTGGAATTTTTTGACAGATAGATATTTAAAAATTAAAATTAATAATTGCTGTATTACCCGAAAAACTTGTCAAGGAATTGCGCAAGGAGACCCCTTGTCTCCACTTCTCTTTAATGTCGCAACAATAGATATCTGTAAACTTTTTCATAATGTTAACATTTCACAATTTGCTGATGATTTTCTTTTGTATACCACAAGTAATAGTATAGACGACGCCACAAATGAACTACAAATTGCCATTAATGTATTTTCAAAAGCAATTGATCGACTTGGATTGAATATCTCTTCTGCCAAAAGTAAAATTTGCCTTTTTAAGAAGGGAAAGAATAGGAAGATTATTAAAGTTTGTGTGAATGAAAAAGCTTTAGAAGTTGTGGAACATGTAAAATATTTAGGTTTATGGCTGGATAGATCTCTTAGGTGGGGTAAACATATTAATGAAATCTATGCAAAAACTTCCAAATGTTTAAATATTTTTAAAGTTTTGGCTGGACCCGGTTGGGGGATTCATCCCAAACATTTAAGAAGAATTTATTTATCTATTATCCGTAGTCGTATGGACTACGCTAGTTTGCTTTTTGACGATTGCAGTGAAAGTCATTCAAAGAAATTGGATAAAATTCAAAATCAGGCTCTACGAATAATAGGTGGTTTTATTAGGAGCACACCAACTCATGTAATGGAGGCCGAATTGAGTATTCAACCACTTCGTTTCCGTAGATATTATTTAGCTGGTAAATTTTGGCTTAAATCATTTTCCTTTGAAAATAATAAATTAATTAAAATTCTTCAAGAGTGTTGTTCTAGTATTTCTACTTTGTGGAAAAGAAAACGTTTACCATTGCTAATGTTAATTCATGATACTTTTAAAGATACTAACATGCATCGTAGCAAAGAAATTGAATTATTCTCATTGGATACTTGGGTTAGTAACATAAATTTAACAGATCTAATTAAAATAAATATTAGTAATGAATTTAGTCCTAAAAGATTATTTAACGTCAATGAATTGAGAAATATATGTACAAAATATATTGAAGACCACTTTAATGGTTTTTATAGAATTTTTACAGACGGATCAAAACAAAAAGACTTAAGGGGTGCAGCGTTTTTAGATTTTCAAACTTTGGATTGTACTAAAATTACAATTGATGGACATATCTCGATTATGCATGTTGAACTATTGGCTATTTTGGAAGCGTTATGTTACGTCCAGACTATTAATACTGATAAAATTGTAATTTTCTCTGATTCTAGGAGTTCACTTCAACATATAGCTCGATGTACATCTAATATTAGAAGCACACCAGTAGCTTATGAGATTTTGAAATTGATGTATGAGTTTAGTAAAAATAATAAAAAAGTTATTTTGCAATGGGTTCCGTCCCATGTTAATATATTGGGAAATGAAATGGTAGACAAATTGGCTAAAGAAGCGACATACGAAGGAAATTCGTTAATTGTAGCACCATATTATTCGGAATGCCTTTATTTAGTAAGAAGAAAAGTTCTCAATATTTGGAAAGAGTTTTTTGACAAAAGGTCAAAGGAAAAAGGCATTTGGTACAAGACTATTCAGGCTGAACCATTAATTCGTCCTTGGATTGACAAGACCTGTTTGAATAGACCAGACACTGTTCTTGCCATGCGCCTTCGCTCTGGACACATTCCATTAAACAAATTTGCTTTTTTAATGGGTAAAGTCACAACACCAAATTGTTCGCAATGCGGAGTTGTAGAAGATGTTTTCCATGTTTTAATGGAGTGTGTGCGGAATGAGCCTCAGCGTCAAAGCTACTGTATAAATAATCCAATAATTTTATCTACAGGAGGCATAAATATTGTACTATCAAATCCATCTTCTAAAATAGCGAGATTAATTTATAGCTTAGCAAAAATTGTAACAAACTCAAGTAAAACATAATACTATTGTTATACATATTGTAATTGTAACAGAGCGTCATAGTTGCATATAGTAACTAAGCTCTTTAAACGGAGATTAAAAAAAAAAAAAAAATTATTTATGTTTAATTATAAGCTACTTATGACGTTTTTAACGTACTGGGATTGGGCTAAGCAAATTAAGCTATAGTTAATTTAAAATCTTTTAAATAATACGTCCAGCTTACGACCCTTGCTATGTACTGCAGTCGTGCTTGGCTGGTGTCGTGAACCGTTCCTGTCACGATTGGCTTCGTGCGCCATTACACGCACCACACTTGTTACTCTACTAATAACTGTACAATCGTTACCCACTATTAGGTAATATTCTCACGCATTTTACTTTGAATTTAACAAGTATTTTCTAATTTAGAGAAGAGTATATTACATAGAAACGTAAAATACTGTATAACATGCAAATAACTATGTAAGTACATTGTACATGCATCGATGTACGTACATATTACATTGTGTCGTAGATACCTCTTAATACACGAAAAGGTTTAGTACTAAGCTTGGTCAATAATTTATTTTGTCAATGTGAAAATAACTTATGCCATTGATCATCGAAAAATACTCTTGATAAAAAACAAATGGGAATCATTATGACTTGCTATTTATTTATGTGATAAAGATCAAAAAATTATATAATTCATTGAACCTAATAGTATGAATCGTATAGACGTATATAAGTAACTAATAGTATGAATCGTACATCGTACATCGTCGTAGTAAATGAATTTATTACACAGAAACAGTTACGATAATCCGATATCAGCGGTATTATAAAAAGCGATGACTTAATACTTAGCGTAAAGCAAAACATCTCTACCTAGGTACACATTTTTCACCGAACTGTAGTTTTAAAAAAAGTAATAGTAGAAGTAATAACATTTAACAATCAAAAGCTCCAAAAGTGACGTTACAGAGTGCTGGTTTTTGATAAGAATTATCAACGCGACAGTTTTGATTTCCGGTGGAAAAAAATCTAATTTCCTATTTCATTATTTTTGTCAAAATAAAAAAAAGTCTTTTAGTGACTTTCCTATCATTTTGGCATCCGATTCGTTTACTTTTTACTCACAAAAACCATGTAGTTTGTCTGATCTGTCATTGCTTATTTAGCAAAGTTACCGGTTCGATTTTTTATAAATAGTATGTATAACATGATCGATAAGAATGTTAGACAACAAAAATTATATTTTTTATCGGAAGAAAATAATTATGGATTTTTTTTATGCAGAAAGTTGTTTTGTATTGAACGAGATACGATTTAATTCCAGTAGGTAGGTATAAGGTTATCTATTTATAGTTTGTTTGTTCGATAATAATGGAAGTCATATAATATCTTAACTGTAAAAACAGATCGTTGATATAAAAGACATGTTCAAGTAAATTACATGTACAAAATACAGTTAATATTTAGCGCGAGCGAAGCTGCGGGTTTCGCTAGTAAATGTATACAAAACTTGACAAATTATTTACTAACACCTTCTTCGAAAACCACTCAATCTTTTAGCGAAAACAGCATGAAAATCTGTGCAGTAGTTTTTGATTTTATCGCGAACACAAACAAACAAACTGACAAACTGAGAGACGCGGTGGAGGACTTTGTTTTATAAAATGTTGTGATTATACGGATTTTTCTTTTGATAAAAATGACATTTCGAACGGATTTTGGGATAGGGCCGGATTAAGGAGGTCCAAGGGCTCTCACAAGTTTGTATGAAGTCCCTTATTTTTTGTGCTATACACTTTAAATTTGGCAGTGAGCACCACTTATGAATAAAGATGCTTAGTAATATATTGAAATAAAACATCAAAATAATTTATCTCATAATTATTTCTTTATTTTTAGATAAAGTATATTGTACATCCGTTTAACATTTCTATGTCTGCACTTTCTCATAAAAATAACTCCAAGTCCAACTTCCTACCATATAATGCTAAGGCTTCATGAGACTAGCAAGCGATCGATTGACCCTAACACTGGGATTTAACAAATGAGACTTTAGGACATCGAAATAGAGCACAAAATCATTCTCATTCCAGGATGACTATTTAAAACCTCATACTAATCATAGGTAGGTAAATATAACAATAATTTTACGTTGTAAATAGTTGAACTATTTTTTTAATACAGTGAAACTTGGTTAAGTGTGACCTGGATATGTGAGAAACCTCCATAACTGGAACTCATGCTGAGGTCCCAACACTTTGGCACTGAATTACCCCTGTTAGTGGGACGAGCTAAGCCTCTATATCTGGGATTTGTTCTTTCGATTTATCATCATAGTTACCTCTATAACTGAGTCATTGAGTAAAATTTATATGCATAAACCTCTGTAATTAAGATAACATTGTTTTGTTTGATCGCATCTTTATAACTGAAATAACCTGTCAATAACCTCTATCAATGGAACCCTCTGTAAATGAGACAGACATTTTTTCCTACCCGGATATCTGAGACACTAGGTAAGTGGAATTCCTCTATAAGTGAAACGACATTGCAGGTCCCTTGATGTCTCACTTAACCAGGTTTCACTGTTTTTTGACTATAGGATGGTTACACACCATGTGATACAATTAAAATGAAGTTTTATAATAATTTGATTAAAATTAATATAAACTCTATCCATATCTTTCTGTGTACAATTCACTTTCAACGTCTCATATTATGATTATTTTATTATAGATTTTTACTTATAGTATAATATTTTTTTTAAATAAAGTGTGACGCAAAGGCAAATCTTGTATGATTTTTCTTATATAAATGTTGCGATCGTCAACGCAAGTGTGTGATTGTTAAAGAATGTAATGATCTTGAACAAAATTGTAGGATTAATTTATTTGCAAAATACATAATTTCATTTCAATGTAAATATTTTTTAAATAGTTCATTATATTTCTGTAGCGCAGCAGCAAAAATCTTGAAAGCCATGATGAATGTTTGCACCTAAGTTATTATAGTTATATAATGTATAATATTACTATATATCGACTATTACATTTAGTTTATGTTATAAGTAACATCTACTAACAAATCCATCACAATTATTTAGAATATCGGTTGTTTTCACTTCGTTTTGGTTACATTATCTATATTATATTATTTAACTACGCAGTTTATCTATTTAATTATTCTAGGAATTATATTAAAATAGTTGAGTCGATTTGTCAATAAAATCTATTCATTATAACAACATTATTAGACACAAGACATTATATTCTACATAATTAAAAAAAAATCATGGGACGCCCAGTAGATGTGAAACATCTAAGTCGGTATTATTATTAATATTCATAATTGGCAAACCCTATAACGAACGTTGATAAAATGAATTTATTTATTAATTTTTTAATTTTAAGTTATCGTAAAAATTACAGAATATATATTCAAAATATAATAGAAAATATTAATGTATTTTAACTTTGCCGTAACAACATGAGTCGATTTTACTGCCGAGACACAGATGTTTCACATCAAAAGAGCTATTTGACCGCTTCATTAATATTATAATCAATATATAATCTGTATTTTTCAAAATATAATTATAAAATAAAAATAATCGGCTACACACTATAATTTAATTACAATTTAAATTTGACTAGAAATAATCAGTACCTATAGATTTACTTAGTTATATGAAAATTATATATTTATAATACAAATATTAAATTTTTTAATTCACACTAATCACAAGAAGTTAGTAACGCGATTGCACCAATTTGTACGTCCGCTTTCATATAATACTTTTACTTATAATAATGATTCTATAGATAATATAATGATATACTATACTATACAGATATTAAATATGTAGAGGCTTTTTATTTCAAAATATTATTGATGTCTTTATTTTTTTTTACCAAACTTTGCATTATGATACGATATGATCGTTTTGTAATTGTTCGACCTATCTTATATTCTTTTAAAGATAAATATGATTTATACTACAGAAAATATTATCTTTATAAATACTTTATTATAATGAAAGAGAACAAAACGCTTATTCTCAAAGGCCTTATTTTTATTTTATAATAATTTACATGATAAATATGTGGCATGATATCATTTTAACGACGGTGTTTTCTTTAATGTACGTAGCGTGACATATTATTGTTGTTTAAAGTGAATAGCTACGAGTGAGAGGTGAAGGAGTTTCATACTAATATGATAGTGTTTAAAGTGCCTTATTCTACATTTTAAACGATCTCCTTATAGAAGCAAGGACTTATATTTTTAAGATTTTTATTCATGACTTCCAAATTTTATGTAACGATACTCGTTTTCTCATTAAATATGTTCTTAACTATTCTATTTAGAGGCAATAAAAATAATTTTCGGAAAATACAAGTTTTTAAAACAGCTTGTTATTTACGATACGATATTTACATTAGGCGTAATTTACATTATGGAATGTACACATTTTAAAAGAAATAATTAATTTATTTAATAAAACATGGTTTGTAGTTAATGTTGATTTTATATTAATTTCATTTTACTTTTTACAAGAAATCTGTGAACTATTTCTGTACACTCCATAATGTTAATAGTGCGTTATTGTGGAATGCCATACATTTTTCACTACAATAATAATTACTGAAAAATAACTGAATATTTACATATAATTTAATTTTATTGTACTTGTAATGGTTTTAATGTATTGCTACCATTACAGATTCGTTGCCAAAAGTTTGGTCAGATCTGAAAGTCCACACTGTTCTTATATACGAGTAGTTTAAAGACTATTTCCTACAAGAGATCAAATTCAAGAAAATAGTTTTTTTTCCAGGTAGGAACTTAATTATTAAAGTTTTTTCAAAGTACATAGTTACAGATCCATTTTATTTCTTTTACTATATTATAATTCCAGAACAACTTTTACATACGCAATTTTTATGCACAAAGATCTACGTTTGTTAAAACTAAGCGAATATATTAATCTCTATTCTTTTTCTTTCCATTCTTACTTTTCATAATATATAATACTCTTTCTCACTCTATCATTTATTTCTCACAATCTTTCATTCTCACTTTACTACTTTTATGTTTTAATAGTTATGAATATTAATTTTGTAGTAATTTTGGAAGAATGAAATGTTAAAGCGTATATTTATTACTTTCTATTTTAGGATTTACTTACTATATGTCATATTATAAAAGTATGATACATTTTAATTTGTTAGTGCATTTATTACACCATTATCATATATATTATATACGCCTGTTGGTGACAAAGCACATGCACTACTTATAAACGAAAGGGCCACAAATGAAAATTATGTTTTTTTTTCAGGAGAGCCAATTTTCATTTATTTTTTGGCGTTTACTTTCAATGAAAAAAAAATTCTATGCCATATACCTGATGCGTATTTTAATCCCCATGCTCTTGTTTATTTTTAATTATTTAGTGTTATATATAATATTCCTAAATAGTAAGAGGCCGATTTTAACGGTTGTCTTTGTGAAGCTATAAGACTAACGGCATTTTGGCTATATTTTTAAATTAAAAGTGATTTTGTACAATTTCAATTTGTGGTCCCTTCGTTGTATCGTTAGAATAACATTCAAAAGTGCGCTTGTACCAACTTCACAGTGAATTTTAGACATGCTTGATTTAAAATACTCGAAGTCTGTAATCTAGTTGTTAAATTTTCATAATAAAACATTTGAAATATTGATAGCCTAAAAGTGAGCATTCACTTGAAAGTACTTTTTTTGTATTGAGATAAAATATTGAGTAGAAGAAAATGTGTCCGTAACGTTATGCTTAGATCTTGTGCGTTTAATACTGATGGTAAAATTTAATTATATCTTATAGAAATTGATAAAATCATGATCTACGACATCAATTCTTCTATTAATTTTCAATTTTTATTGCACATTTGGAGGTCGTAGTACGGTGATGCAAATCGACCCTCGTAGTATTCTTAGTAAGTCGATCACTTCGGGTGTTTTCATCGATGTAACGTTTTCATCATTGACCTGTAAGAAATACAAATAAATTAGTTAGGCCATTACACAGCGCCATCTAGTTACGTGGTAAGTTATGAGGCTTGTACTACGGATAACAGATAGTTAATACACGTACAAGTATATAATTTATAATACATACATATTATAATACAAATAACCACGACTGGAGTACAAATAGTCGTGCTCTACAAATGAATTTTCCAGCGGGACTCGAACTCTCGACTGTTGGCACAGCAAGGGCTTATAAACTGAGCCAAACATGTCGTCAGTTTCCTAGTATTCGGTAAAATATAACTTTTCTTTCTTAGGTTTACGCGAATATTTGACATTATAAATGAAACTATCTCTTCAGATTTTGTCACGGAACCATGACCATGATTGCTGTAAAGCATTCGAAACGTCGGAAACCAAAAATCATAATAAATCCACGACAAAATCCGAAAAGATATATATTGCCACTGTAATATTTGTTACATTAATAGTGTAATATAACTGTCCCTTTTTAGCCGTAGGTTAAAAAAGAGATAGCAATACCTGCAGTATGACGTCACCGCTGCGCAGGCGTCCGTCGCGCGCCGCCACGCTGTCGCTGTACACGGCGGAGATGTAGCTCTGCCCCGACTCCGGGTGGCTCTGCACGCTGAACCCCAGCCGGCTGTTCCAGCCCCGGTTTAGCTCCACTGTCACTATCTGTGCATGCCCACAGGGAAATGAGTTATTCTCAATCAATTTATATAAATTAAATAGGTTTTACTAAAAACATATATAAAAGAATACGGTAAATACATCAAAAAATCAATTTATAAAACTTTTATCTGTCTATTCGTCTGTTTGTTCCGGCTTATCTCTGAAACGGCTAGACCGATTTTGACGGGACTTCACTTCATTGACAGATAACTAAGATACATACGGAAGACAGAGTAATTAGGCTACTTTTTATTTTATTCGAAAATTATAAAAACTGTTTTATTTATTTCAACTTACGCCCATCGAAGGGGGCCGCGTTTTTGTAGTATATAATAAATAATAGGTAAATAATTTAGAGACACCCTGGTCTCTAGCTAGAGTGCTATAACACCACATTCAAAACGAGCGACTTTTCCGACCGGTGAATCCTACATATCCCCTCTATGTACTCAGGTGGAACGGTGGTTCTGCGTTACGCGTTATTAATACAAATAATGTTAATTTATAAAAATATTAACTATTAAGAATTATGTTTTATTTTACTCTTGGTTATAATAGTTAAAAGTTATTGATCGTATTTTTTTTCTTATTTTATTAAAAATGTTTCATAGGAATCATTTACGTTGCAGAGACTGACAGAATAAGGTTTGTATTTTATCTGCAGAACTTTGACCATCGCATTAACTGGTTTTGTTTATCCAAAATCCAATTTTAAAACTACTGTTATTATTGCACCAAAGTATATAAACAATATTATTTCAATAATAGAGCATTGTGCAGTGTAAGTTACTCATCAGAGTCAATAAATGTTGAATTTTAAAAAGTAATCCGGCTGGTTGAACACAAAAGGAACGGCTCATGCACAAACAACAGTGCTGCTACTTCAGTCGAACTTTATTGTATAAAATGTCGAGTCAAAAGTATTGTTCTATCTAGAAAATTAAACTATTTTTAGAATTGGAATTGAAATAAACGAACGAACAAAACAACTATTAATGAAAAAGTAATTAATTGTTTTTAAGAGCTGTGATAAAATGTTAGTGTTTCAAAAATCGAGTGCTAGAAAATAACTTTACACGCAATCGGTAACAAAATTAATAAAGATTGTATTATAAATATTGTTTTAATACAAAAACATATTTTTAGGCGTCATTTCTCTGAAATACATCAAAACATTTTGTAATTATCTGTCTTTCAAGTGGACTTACGCCTTCGCAAATTAATTAATTTTTGTATGAATTTTTCAATAAAATAAATGTAAGCTTTTGCTCGAATTGCTTCGTTTGAATTTCGACTGTTTTCCCGTTCTAAATTGATTATATTTTTAATGGACTAGTGTTGTGATTAATTTGAACTGAATGAACACCAATATTAATCTATATACATTAACGTAATAAATGTTTTTAAATTAAATAAATCTTACCGTAGGTTCTGTGCTCAGGACTTCCACCGGTGTCTCAGGTTCGACGTTTTCCTTTTGGACGGGTTCAATATCTTTAGGTTTCGGTGGAATTTCCGATGGTATTGACTTCGCTTTTCTCTCGTTGTCCGGTGACAATGCTACACCTTTCCACTTCTTTAAACCGTTACCTATAATGTAGTAGTTAGAAAAATAATTAATATATGAAATAGGTTGCCGCGCGGCTCAGGAGTATATTAAAGCTGGAGTCATTTTGGAGAATTTTCAATCCAGCGAGTGATCGAATGAAGTTTAGTAGCGATTAAAAAAATTAACGCGGGCGAAGCTTCGCGTATTGCTTCATATATTGTAGATTTTCGAAGAAATTAATGATTAACTCAAAAAGCTGCAACTTTTTATGTACTCAACAAAATAATTCAATAGCGTATTCTCAGTGTAGCAATTCCATTTGAGCAATTCATAAGGAGCCTCCAATCCACCAAAAATTCTAACTCAAATATATTGTTAGTCATGTGAACGTCGCAGATTCTGATCCCTTGTAGAACAAATATGTGTATTTGTCTTGGTCTTGTTAAGACAGAACGTGACTCAATAAAGATGAAAAGAGGAAATCGGATTGTTATATTACTACTCGTATGTTTTCTTTGTTTGACAAACTTCCTTCCTTTTCACCCTCTTAAGAAATGATATCCGGTATTGTAACTATCACATGTCCTTCCCAGGGCTAGTAAAGTGAAAAGTATCAGACAGACAGACCGACAGAGCTACTTTCACATTTATAATATTTATAATATTAGTATATACCCAGGTATAAATCATTCTACTGTACGTGTGTATGTCACTGAACTTCTCCTAAGCGGCAGGACCGATTTTGATGAGATGTTTTGTGTGTGTTCGAGTGTATTCGAGAATGGTTTAGATTCACATTTCGGTCCACTACAAAATGTATTCTTTAAATTAATTAGTTATTTATACATTTGCACAATAAATTACATATTCAATTATAAATAAATAAGTTTTGCGCATGCATATTGAAACATTTCACCGGGAGCAAAAGTTTATAAAAAATTTCTATGTGTATAAGACGTTTGTCGGGTCCGCTAGTAATAGTATATTTGTTTATATGTAAAAAAATAATCACCATCGTCCTTGTGTCCATCGGAGGCGCTTTCGCTAGTAGTAGTTGTTGTATGCAAAACTGCACTCTGATACGCTGGGCTCGAATGTTTGAAGCGTTCGTCGCTTGATAGTTCAGCGGGCATCGACACTGGCTCGTCCGAGTCCGCCGGGAACGCCGGCTCACTAAACCTCTGCAGGGCTATGTCTTCCTGGTACACGTTTGTGGCATCGAGTGTGTCATTGTCGAGGTTATTTAATTCGTAACCGTGTGGCGGTACTGAAAATTTAAATGTGTGTGTGAGTAGTATACTGTTTATTATATTATAGACACAAAATATTGTGTTTCTATGTATTGTTATTAAGTCATACATTTTCAATTTTATTGATACGTATTTAAAAAAAATGATAGGCGTTAAAATTTAAGAATTATATGTTTGTTTGTGAAATATTTCATATACTTATATTGTTTTATTTATTAAATTATTACAAGTCTTCATTTATATTTATTGCGAAATTTATTAATAAATTATAAGACAAACTACAAATTATGCTTAGAAAAAGCATTACTTTTCCAATTTTTTTATTAAGTGACATATGAGAAGCTGCTTAATGTTATTTATGCGATATATTATTATGAAATCAAACGAAAAAAAATCGATGTGTATTATTTTTATGCATTATAAATATTAACGTGGATACAAGATGTTTTTTTAATAATACCAATTTTACATAATGGCATACTCTACACTATTATTTTTCTCTACTTTCCGCTTTATTAGGCAATCTGAAAAAAACCGCGCGACAGCCATATAAATTTGTTCTAGAATTCAGATATAAACTAATAAGTATGCTCATTCAATGTAAATATTTTTATATATCTTTCAGGAATCGAACCCACGGTGATACTCAACGAGAAGACTTTTAACGTGCCCTACGTTTTATATATTTTTGGTTTAATAATGATTACTGTTTCACACAATCTATTCTAATATATCAAACCGTGATGAGAGAGTTTTAATGTACCTATGGTTTACTATAAAACATACATTCGATACACTTTCTATAGTGCGTGATTGGGAACATGCGTGTGCACGCGAGCTTATGTGGAATATTACACCTTTACCTAAACTCTCACCAACTTTTCAATGTATCGAAGTTTTCACAAAATAACAATAATGCTTACAAAACAAATAGAACAAAATGGTTACCTTTTGTGTTTCAGAGAGTATTTCTATATACAACATTTATATGTAGCAAGAGTGTACTTAAAGTAAATACAAGCTAAATTATAATATGGTAAAACGATCAATATATGTATTTAAAATTGTTCATTAATTACTCACAAGGCATGACATTAACTTGATTAATTATGTAGTGTAATAATAGTTGCGGGTTTAAGCCGTTAACTAAACTAATAAGTCGATGGTGTTAGTTCCAAAAGGTGAGTAAGTTTCGACTATAATTGTGCTGCTTTATGGGTTTGTCCAAAGCATAAGTACAGAATCCTTCAGACCGTCAATTTGCTGTTTTGGATCAGTGTAAAGGAACTAGCCAAAAACGTTTGTTGTTTCAATAAAATCAGCAAAATTAAAACGGAAATATTAGATTGTCTACTTGTAATAATAATTTATTATTTACTTAAATTAAAAAAATCTTTTAATTTGACTATTGCAGCTTATAATTCAATTCTAAAGAATTTACATAAATTAAATTACTCGTATCTCACTTTAAAAAAAAAGATTTTCTTAAAGTATGTATCGATTAAGAAACAACAATAGTTTTTCGTCAGTATATAGGCAGAGGCTAAATACGGGTATGGTACGAGTATATAGTGCGAGCCGACAGAGTCTCACCTGTCAGGCTTAGCTTTTGTTTTCTACAAGAAGGCGGGGCCGTGGGACTTGTAAGTGTAATAGAACGAGGCCGCTTCAATTCTTCAATAATTATAATATCCGTGTTATTAGATTCTATATAATCTAATAGTGATTGTTCCATGGTGGCCGATCTTTCCATGGTAGTGCGACGCTGTAACGTCGAGCGTTCGGTCCCCGATATTTCGGTCGGACTGTCGATGGTTTGGGAACGCTTGAAGCTCTCAATGCGCTTTGAGTGTGTGTCTAGCTTTACGTTGCTACTTGGCAAATCTGTGCGGAAAACCTACTAGCTTAGACAATAGACATGGCGTGGTTATAGTGGTGCAGTGTTAGTGTCTTTATTTATATAGACCTTGTAAACAATATACACATACAATTAGTACATACTATAAGGAGATATCGTAAAATATGAAAAAGAAAATATAAGTATTTTAAATTTTTAATACCTTTATGAAACAATCAAAAAGAAATACTGTTATTTAATAAAAATATAGCTTAATTATAAAAAAAAATTGCGATATCCTCTTATACTTCACCCAATAAATTATTTATATATTTAAGACATATATTCATTAGCATTAGATTTACACATTAACATAATATATTTACATATATACAAAGTTTAATATTTCAAACCTTAGCACTTTAGTAGAAAATCGGATATTCGTGCGGAATATTGCTAACAAAATTCATTAATTTAAATCACTAGCCAGCACTACTTGTTCGGTAGCCGCAGTATTTACGATTGTTAGCTAAAATTTATGCACAATAGAATTCTACCAGCTTAAATTAATTTATTGCATTGTTTCTGACAGATATGGGTATTTATAATAATAAATCGGCTATTGCCTCGATATATCTATTTTGTGTGCCATAAAGCTCAGTTTAGAAATGTGTAGGCGCTTCGTTGTGTGATTTAATTTAAAACATTTGTATATTTACAAGATTTTTATACAAACAAGTAATATCTATTTCTGTACAAAAAACTTAATTTTTTATGTATTTGTAACTCAATTTATAGTAAACTTCTTTAAAAGCTTAGCTTTAAATCTATTGATACGATTAAAATAAAGATTATTATTATTTTTAAACCTAGACTGTTACTTATAAAGACACAGCATGTGCAGGATTTTGGGTTGACCTCATTACCAATTTTTTTTGAAACACACATTTTAAAAATATTCACTAACACAGCCGATATTATAAATTCTAGTTCTCATTAATATTATATTACGTGTTTAATAAATACATAAAATATTGTTTTTTTTTAAATATTTTTCTACCAAACTACAAAAATACTAATATTATTTATTTAATCGAAGCATTGTTTTCTTTCCATTATATAATTTATTCAAGAACTGCAACATTTTAAATGCAAATGAAGCTATAACTAATAATATTCAATGAAAAAGAGAATAACATTCATTTTAATATTTCTAGGTTCCATTTCATTTGAAATTAATTTATTTATCGGTAAAATTCATTATAATTTACTTACTGTTGAATTTCAACATGAACAAATCAAGCAACAGGTAAAATGATCATCGTAAATATCCCGTTTGACTATTAAATATTTAGCAATAAAGCATTGAAAAAATATAACATTTAACGAACAAATTTTTACCATTGGGGGTTTCATAATGGTTATCCTTAGTAAGTTTTCTATGTTTGCGCGGAGACAGGCACGGCGAGCGCGAGCCGTCGCCCGCGTCGGGCGTGAGTCGTCGCGCGGCTAGGTCGCATAACATCGACACTGCTTCAGCTCTGTGTAAAAAAGATACCAACTGATTGTTTATAATAGACTAGCATTTCCCGTGGCTTCACACGCGTTCTAAAAAACGAAAACCAAATTCTTTCTCAGTGTTATGATACCTCACAAAAATAACTCCCGCCATTCCCGTTTTTGCAACATTTTTCTTTGATGCTCCGCTCCTATTAGTCGTAGCGTGATAGAATCAAAATAGCCTATAGTCTTCCTCAATAAACGGACTATCTAACACAAAAAGAATTTTTCAAATCAAACCAGTTGTTTCAGATATTAGCGCCTTCAACCAAACAAACAAACAAACTCTTTAGCTTTATATTATTAGTATAGATAAACTAGAAAAAGTAATAATTTTTCTAAGATGCAGATATATAAGTATATATATCGAAGCATTATCATTTTCACTTATTATTTTCCGTCATTTGTATAGTGGAAGTTATACATAATGTGACTACGACATATAAATATTTGATATTTTAAAATGAAACTGTCTTTTCGGATTTTGTTGCGGTTTTGTTTTGTATTAGTAGTAAAGGTTAAGTAAATGTAACTATGTTATACAACTTTATAGTGCATGAGATTAGTTCTTGAGATATAATTAAAGAAAGGTCTACATTTTAATTCGAAAAACGGCTTAAATACCTATTACAAATCCAAAAACAAAACACAAAAAATGCTTTCGTAAATATATTTTCTTATTCTTGACAATTAAAGTCATGAATTTAATTTAAGTCATTAATTTAAGTTTACAATAACTCTTTTGAAGTTGCCTTCTGAAATATTTGTATAAGAGTTTACAAAAATACATTAATTTACATAAAAAGAAAAATTTATAACATACCTTAAAGGCGGTTTAGGTCTACTAATAGGTCCCTCGGAGTCAGTAGGTCCTTCTTTGGGCGACATCGGCGACAGCGGCGTGGCGGCGTGGTCGCGGTACAGACGCAAGCGCACTTCAGAGCCGCACGCGCGTAGGAACGCGACTGCTTCAGCATGCGACATGTTAGACATTGGCGTGTCGTTCACCTGTACAGTGTACACATACATTATATCATTGCGGATGATCCCGTGGAAAATGGTTATTCTATTTAGGGACTTTTTAAGCATAATGCTAAAATGTCAGTCCCATCGTTCCTTAAAAATATATCCCACACCACTTATATTACTACAATTACAATGCTATTTATTAAACCTAAAATTGTAAATCATTTTAGCCGCCATTGAGGTAGGCTCCGTGAGGAAAATGATTACTGTGGTTTATGAAAAATATAAAAAGTGATATGCATTTAAAAAAAAAAACTCTACAACTATATAAAGGATTAAGTTTTGATTCATACTTATCTAATTTAATACTTAAGAAAGTTTTTGTGTTTAGATATACTCCTTAACTGTTTTAACATAGTCGATTCCTAATGGGACTTTTATTTTGTTGGGGATGGGTTTACAATCGTTTGGCAGGACAATGGCAATGGAAAGGAGTAGATGGGTAAGGGAGATGTTCTCTATTATCTCTATACTACTCCCATTACAAGGTAATATATCGTTGCATAGTTCCTGAGAAAATAAAAATTGAATGTAGCACTCGCCAGTCATTTCGCAACCCTTTGTTGCGATATATTATAATAATATTTCAAAGAGTTTTAGAACATTAAAAATGTGTCGTTTTCGTGAACTAGACTGGGATATACACTGAAAAATATCAAAAAGCAAGTAATATTCTAAGTTTACAAAATACATACAGCAACTATTCTATCTCCAGGTTGTATTCTGCCGTCGCTTAACGCCGGCTCTCTGACTAGAGCCCGTACGTAGTGCCCGAGGGCGCTGTGATCTTCCTTTCTCAGTGTGAAGCCAAGCGAACCGTTCACTTTTGTCATTATTATGTCGAATTCCTGGGAAATATTGTCATGTAGTAAATATATTACAAGTTATATGAAATAAAATTTCGCAACGGTAAAGGAGTCTAATTTAATATCACTTTATTATATAAGTTAATATCACTTTTTTATATTAGAATTGACTTCTTCTCTTTTATCTTTGCTATATATAAATTGAATATTTCAAGTTTAATTTTTTTAAGCATTTTAATGTTTGATTGTCAAAAATAAGAGCGGTTTTGTATTATGAAGATGTTAGAAAAAAAAAAAATGAATCAAATATAAAAAATAATTAAACAAAAACACATTAATTACCGTGACTTTTGATCACAATATATAATGTGCAGTATTATAATGCGTATATACGAGTACATACATACGGCGTTACATATATTTTTGCATATCAAGTTTGCAAGCAGTCTAGCAAGTAGCAACTGTATCTGAAACTTGCCGGTCTCAAGCCTTTGTAATGGGATTATTCTGCGTATTTTACATATCATATTACATACTGTGCAGAATACTCACCACGGATCCGTCATCCTTTGAAGCGTAAACACAGAGTCTTATTATTAGGTATATAGGAAAAGCATATTTTACATCTACTATAATATTTAGCTCTACTTATATACAAATACCGGAGTAGATACTTATAATTTTTAGATAATTTTTATATTACTATTGAAGTTAACCATTTTTTACTGATTTAATTAATTTAAGAAAAATATTAGTTCAAGTTCTCAATCTAAAGTATTAAATAATAATAGCGTGAACCAGACATAGCAAATCTTACTTGATCTAGATGTAAAATTAAATTAGCCATTATATAAGTGTTTATATTTCCATACCACCTATATTTTTAACTTAATGTATTAATTTAAATTTTTTGTCCATCTGTCTGTTTGTTCCAACTAATCTTTGAAACAGCTGGACCGATTTTGAACCGAGTTCAAAAAAGGAGGAGGTTATATTTTAGAAATTTTATTTATTTTAACATGCGGAACCCGTGCCTTCGCTGACGCTAAACCTAGGGACGCGAGGGTGACTCGCTCTAATAAACTAAATATTACACATCCATGTTTATTATCAAAACATGAAAGACATTTCCGCAGAACGAGATAGGATTAATTGCCATTGTGTAAGCAATCAAAATATTATTATTATTTTATTTATGACGAAACGCGATTTATACATTTGTAAGCTACAACAATGTCTTTAATTATGTAAACTGAACCAGTGACACTCGATAACCGGTGAATAAATGATACGATAGATCAATATGCAAGTCAACTGCGGTGAACAAATTAATGGAAGCAAATTACTGTTACGTTTTATGGCTGGTTTATGGTACTTTTTAAATCTGTATTAAACTCTATTAAATATTCAAATAATGTTAAATACTATGTAAATTACAGCAATTTCAATATGACTGTGGCATATTAACTTTTATCTAGATAACTAGTTACAGAATCGCTCGAGGCAAATGGATTTAATCGTTACTTAAGCTATAATTTTCTTTTCTTTTCATAGAAATAAGATAGTAGATAACAGTGTTGTAATTCCAGGTAATGCTTAAAGTTTGTATATAAGTATTTTTATATGACACTGTCCTGGAAATCCACATAAGTCACGTAGTGAAGCCCCTCTCCAAGTAAGAACTCTCAACTAGCTTACTTAGTGCCACCTACCGACTAAAGAGCTTAAAGTGTTTGATGTATATGTTAACTATTCATGTCTATTATAGTGCTTGAAACACCCGGATTAGAGTAAGTTAGTAAGTTAAGTAGTCATAGCAACGTAATAATATAAAGGACACTTACACCGTACTGTATGTCGTAGACTGGCAAAGGCCTGTCTAGGTCTGGGAGATGTAAGTCCTGGGTCCTCCTATCATCGGGACTAGCTTCACGTCTTCCTCTCCCTTCTGATGAAGATGTTGTTGCGCTGCTTGTGGTTTGTGAAAGTCTATATAAATAAATGTATATAAGAGCTCTAATATCAAGTGATTTGATCACTTTACTGTGGATTTATATTACAATCATATTGAAAATAACAGTTCGTGTAACTCTCGTCTAATGTAGTGTGTATACATTACCATAACAAATAAAGCTTATAAAATATTATTTGTTTGTAAATGTGAGGTATGTAGAGTTTATGTTTTAGTATAGCGAGGTAATATATCATAGAATTTGTTAAAATATTTAAGTCATAAGATAACGATATAACATGTTCTTGTATTTTATTATTACAGAATACGTCATAGATGTAAGCTAATTAATGCCTTAGGTAGTTAAATTTAATGCCGCTTTCAACGAAAGCTTTCACTATAAATGAACAACTATATGAAAGCTCAACTTACTTCATGACTTCCAAACGATGTAATAGCTATACAATATTTAGTATTTTCATTTCATTGTTGATTATTATTCTAGTTACATTAAAAAAAAACAAATATGAAGTTTTTGCCGTAGGTAGGTTACGAATAAGCCGTTATTTTCTAAATAGCTACGTATTTGAAAAGCTTTTACAATTGTAGAAATGAAACTGGATTATTCAGGCCGGGTTTCCCACAGTGGGAAATTTCATTCGGTTCGTGACATTTTCTGTAACTCTACGTTAACAGACTTGTGGGCTCATGCTATTACCGAGTTGGAGTGAAAATATTTCCGTGACATAGATAAACTGGGTTGAAATAGTATTTTCTACATAATATTACATTTTATGAAACGTTATTTACATAGTAAGATATGTAAACATAATACACGGTTATCTTAATATAAATTACTTTGTATTGATCCGTCAAGAAAAATAAAATTTTGTAAGTAAATACTGTACTGTACTTTGTAATATATTTTGTTAAAATGTAAAAGTTATTTAATACTTATAAATGACGGATCAGATTTTTATCTTTACAAACACACAAATGGGTTTTGTTTTTACATGTCACATTTTGGAAATTTAGATAAAACTAAATAATATGCCGTCAAAATCGCGCAAATAAATTAATAATTGTAATAATAGAAGTTATACCTCAAATTTAAAGTTCGTAAGCTCGTTTTAATAAAAATATAAGCTATATAAATAAGCCTTTAGCTGATTAACTGTTAAAATTAAGTTGGTCTAACATTAATGGAGTACCGCATTTTGAACAAGAAGGATGAACATTGGATATACGAGTACAAATGCTTTTTGCAGTAGCTTTATTTTATTTGCGTACTTCAAGAATACCAATTTCCTGACTTTTAATGGAGTATCCGAGATATTTCATTGTGCGAGAAAAGTTCGTTGTTAAGGATATCGATTTGCGAGTGAGCGTGACATATCCGGACATGGTAAGTTTTACTGGGTGCTTTTGTTGCAGTTATATCACCCATTCTCTAGGTTATAATTTATTCTCTTTGTCTACGACTTATATGGCATTATTTATTCAATTTAAAAATACGTTGCAAAAAATTCCAATTACGATGAAATTTTGCTTCGAAATATATTTCAAGACTCCATTTTATTGGATCAATATTAATAGATGTTATGATAAATGAACAGGAATAATCGTCTCACAACACTATTTCGGCGACAACGACCAAATCGACACCAACAATTTATACTACGCTAACTCGAGTTTTAGGTAAAATCGTTTTTTTATGCCAAATTGCTTAAAATGTGGTTTTTTATATGTAATAAAAAAATCGTGAAGAAATACACAAAAATAACGAAGTTACAAATTTAATACAACGCTAAGTAAAGGTACTTTCCGAAATTACTCGTTTTAAATTACGCTAACTATTATTAGCGGAGTGTAAACGGGAAAAAGACAAACCGCTTATTTTTAAAACCTTTATCATTAAATCATAATCGATAGAGTCATTCTTACAAGTTTATTTAAAATATTGTTAGTGTTATGTTATTATTATAAAATTTTCACGAAATCGATCTAAATATTAAGTGGAATTAGCCAAAAAGGAGAAATATTAATTGAGGAGTTTTGATAAAAATGGTGAGATGCCGCTTCATACTGTCGAGAGAGGTAAATTTAATGTATTATTAAACATTACAGTGTAGGTTAAAGTATATAATTACGTTTTATACTAATACGCTACGTTTTTTTTTGAAAATTTGAGCCACATAGCTTAAAGTCCGTGTAAAACTACGCTAACATTTAGTTAGCGTAGTTTAGGGCGTTCGTGTATACTTGTTCGTTTATAAAATGCACTACTTAGCGACTTTACTATTTTAAATACTTATGTTATAAGGTATTTTAATTAATTTATTTATAATACCTTGACAATATTCTAAATGTAGATATTTTTAATACAATTAATTATATGATTTTAATATATTATACCTATGGTTATAGAATCATTACCTACAAACGTTGATAATCCTGAATTCGTGGCTTTGTATGACCACGTCATGTTAGCTGAGCCTCATTAAGTTCTGCAAGCCGAGATATAGTCAATAACGAAAACGATTTACTATTATAAGATATATATTTGAATCAGTTATTCATTACAATCACTCCCAATACTCCACTTAATATTTAATTCACCAAATGTATTGAATTAAATCCAAAAATCTTCTACATTGACATTAACTCCACCAAGTGTCGAACTGCAACGTTCTATGATAGTGACTATTCTGCAGTATCGAAAAATAATAAACGTAGATCTAAAAAACGGACTGATGTGGACCTCAAATGTTTTAAACTTGAAGATTAGTGCATAGGTAGAAAGAGAAACCGTTTGTGTAACAAAGCATTGGAGTATACCACATCAAAATGAAAAACTAAAGCAGCAAGAATCAATAAAGTCAGTTGTAATACTTTCTCAGGTTTACGCAAATATTTGACATTATAAATAAAACCATCACTTGGGATTTTGTCGCGGATTTATTTTGATTTTTGGTTCCCGACGTTTCGAATGCTTTACAGCAATCATGGTCACGGGAGAGACTAAGGTATTTGACGTCTCAGGGGGTTATATACTTGTTACTGTGGGTAGGCCCTGTCTGTAATACATCTAGGCCTACAGACGAATTGAAAAAAAAATTCACTAAACATTAAACAGAAAACGAAATTTTCCGTAAGTTAAAATTAGAATGTAAACAGCAAGTTGTCTTTAGTAACAAAGTAGCTTGTCTTGTAATTTTCAGAGAGTTTTAAGCTCACCACAAATAAAAGCGTAATAAAAGCGTGAAGGATAAAATCATATGGAATAAAGTTAAAAAATTGAAGTTTCTCCTGATAATTTGTCGGGTATATAAAGTTTCGAGAAAACAAGTAGGTATAGTTTAAGTGATAACGTAAGCAATCAAATATAGTGTTTCTTAAGAAATCTACTAGATTATCCCACTTGGAACCCTTTCCCGAAAAAACATACAAAACGTTGTTAAAAGTTTTATTAATGTTGTAAAATTTAAGACTTAAAATATTATTTTGATAAAAATATTAACTACTTAACATGATAAGAAGAACTTAAGTGATGATGTAGTTTGAATGTCCATAAGTACCTAATGATAACAACCTAGGTATTAGGTACTATTTAAATTATGTAATTTATATTTACTTATTAGAAGTTTGTGTTTTATTAAGAATAAAATATTATGTGTAATGTGATTTAAATATAAAAATCATAGGCGAACTGTGATTGATCTGACCTTTATTCGTTAATAGGTACCTACTACACGAAATTTTAATAAATAATCAATTGCTATATGTGCTATTTTTGTATAATGATATATTTATACTTACAAAAATAATATTATCCACAGATTTTATCAAAAAATATAAAAAATCAATATGTATTATAGCTCAATGAAAAGTTAAATGATACGCTAACTTATCGCACAGGTCGATGTATAGTCCGCTATGTATAAATTGACGGCTTTTAATCCGATATCCGCCAGTGGCGCATGTACCGTTTAAATAAAGCTATCTTTAATAACTTGTTATTTAGCTTAAGAATTTATAATAATATATCTTGTGATTATATATAAAACCCTAAGGTTATAATAAATGCATAACATATTTTAAAATTATTATTACAACACAAAGAATATAATACTTTTTTAACACTAACACTACCCGTAATAAACTACGCTAACATTAGTTAGATGTGTATAATATGTTAAATCTTAGTAAGGAATTACGTGCACACACGGCTAACTCGCGCTAAATCAAAAAATATAAATAATTTCGAAAAAGTTTATATGGGAAATTATAATGAATAAATTAACTATTATGGATACCAAATTTCAAAAAAGTATCTTAATTAATATAAAAGTTATCACGTTTTTCCCTTTATAAGCCTCTACTGTAAAGTTCACTTTTATGAGTTAGCTTAGTATAAATTGCTGGTGTCGAAATAACAGCGTGTAAGCCTTAAACAAAGCGCGCCTCATAGCTCAACTTCACAATGGACTGCATGGTATGAACGCTACAAATGCCTTTGGTGTATGGACTCCGTTCACTGATGGCATTTAACAACTTCCTATAATTTTAGTTGCACCAAGAATACTAGAACATGCATCAACCATTAAGTCTAGGCAGAGAGAGAGAGAGAGAGAGAGAGTCTCAAATAGAGGACTAAAATTTGATTTTAGTTTAAAATAAAAAAGGTGCTGCTTTCAAATGTTGGTTATATTTTACATATTTAACAATCTTTAAAATATTTTTTTGGAACGGTGGCAGGATAATTTTATTCAGAAATAACTGAATATTTCCTACTTATACACGCAATATCATTGATATTAAACTGATTTTAAAGTCGTTTTCCTTTTAAGTTCAAAGAGTCATTTTATTTTTATTAAGGCTTTGTTTTCCAAAATGGTTTCTATTACTAATATTGAGTAGGAGTGCATTTAATCAATAATTACTTTGAACGTTATCAATCTTCAGTAACTATTGAGTGGTGATCTCACCTCGCGTGTAACGGATGGCAGTTGAGAGGATCGAGAGGCAGGTGTGGGTGAGGCGTTCTGGCTGGAGGGGTCGGTGGGTCCGGCGGCGTCACACTCTCGAGGACGTCGCTCGGGGGCCGGCAAACCCGTAGTTCCACCCTTGTTGACGCAGTGCGAAGTACTTCGAGAGCCTCCTGTTTTAAATAATTTGTTAATGTTTAATACTGTTATGAGATATATCAGCGTAAAATTGTAAATACCGATCGATTATAATCTATGCTACGAGATTATAAAATGTTGAAAGATTGTGAACCTTAACATACTGCTTACTATGTAACGCATTCTACTCAGTAGCGTCTGGCAATCCGGCCGAACGTGAAGCCAAGAATCGAGCAGGGAATGCCCACTTCGGTGGGTTGCTCTTGGTACTTATCTTGATAGCAGAATGGACTGTGAAGCAACCCTGTTGGCTGTGTGGCCCATCGGGGCGGCGTGCTTGTATGCGCAGGCGATCCTGCGACGCCTTATTAAGACGGAAGATGGGTGCTTGGGTTTTAGTCGGTAGTACCTATTGGCTGGTTTCTAGCCGGTGAGTCCCACCTATGTGTAGGCGGTATGCGTAAGTTCATTTACCATAAAATAGGCCATAGTCTACACTTATACGTAATTGTATCCGAAGTCACACACAGATAAAACCTTTATGTAAACTAAATATATAAATAACAGTAATTATATACTTAATTTCGTTTTCCCTTTTTCCATATCTTTCCTCTTAACGTAAATATCTTTTGTTGAATAGAATAACATTTTTGCGAAAATATTTGTTCCTAAAGTATTTAACCTTGTAAAGCCGTTCTGTACAATATTTTATTCCAGGGAGGTTCTATTTTAGATAGATAGGTATATAAGTATTCACGGTTTTAAGTTAATTTGTTAGCATATATGTTTCATATTAATATTGAAATTTAATCTAACTAAAAATGGGAAACGTTTTCCACGCCGATATCCAATACTTTATGCCCCAAAATACAACGTTGTAAAAATTTTGTAGCTTTGTAGCGGAAACAAGTATAAATTCACGTTTCGTTCGTGACGTAAATAACGAAATAATGTTTTACCAACGATTGAAACCAAATTGCCTAAAAAAGGAGCTGATATTAGTTTCCCTCACTCTGGCCCAGGGCGTGCTTAATAGCTTAGCCAAACCGAGGTTATTGAAGCAATAAGCCATTTTGTGGGAATGTGAGTATCGATCGGGCATACGTCAGAGGGTTGTTGTGCTTTTAACCTTATTCTCTATTAAAATTATTAACTTAAGTTAAAACGAGTTAAGTAAAAATACACAGAAGCATATTTATATACTTAATAGTCTATTTTTAGTCTACTAGATTTTTACTACCTATCAAGGGTAAGCGTAAAAATAACTTAATCGATATTATAATAACGACGAAATAAATTCAAATTAGGTTAGCGAGACTCCAACACACAATATACGTAGGTATATTTTTAGATAGCCAATTATTGAAAACGATATTTTAATGTTTGAAAGTTAATATGTAATGTACTTTATATTTAGGATCGTCTTTAACACCTACCAAATTAGTAAAAGCTTCATTAAAGACCGTTTGTAGCTCAAAGGCTCATCCATTTTGTGAGTGTAAACTATCCTTGAATAAACTTTATTCCCTAATTAAATAGAGCGCAGTAATTAAGGCTGGAGTTTCTAGACTAATACTAACATCGGGGACAGTTGTGTTAGGAGCTAATTCGGTGGGACAAAGGAGACAATCTATTTTTCAAGTGACACTAACAACAGCTTTCATCTTTATTTGTTCGCTTTGTGGAGCTTATCGAAGTATCAAAAGCTTATTATTGTTAGATATGAATTAAAGCTTTGTGTCCCTGATCCGACCCTACCGCTGCAGACGCCCTTGTTAAGACGCAAAATATAATTGATAGCAGAACGACATTTCTTATGATTTGTACACGAGTATTTTCTTTGAATTTCTTTTAAGTATAGCGAAATTTATTTGTAGTAGCTATTGTGTAACAACCTAATTGGGTAAAAATGTAGGATATTTTTCCTCAAATACTTTGATATATTAAAGAAAAACGTAAAGACTTAAACCTATAATATTAAATAAATATGTCAACTTTTAACATATATAATATTTTCCGCGGCTTCGCACGCGTTCTAAAGACCGGAAACCAGATTCATCCTGAGTAGCGCGATACGGTACCTCGCACAACTTACGCCCGCCCTTCCCGTTTTTTCAACATTTTTCATTGATGCTCCGCTCCTATTGGTCGTAGCGATACATATACAATCTATAGGCTTCCTTGATAAACGGACTATCCAACACAAAAAGAATTTCTCAATTCGGACCAGTAGTTTCTAAGATTAGTGCGTTCAACCAAACAAACAAGCTCTTCAGCTTTATAATATTAGTATAGGTACCTACTGGTGAGGCAGATAGCCCAGTGGTAACACGCTCGATTTGATAACCGAGTGAAGAGGGTTCAAATGCGGGTATCGCACGACTGATTGTTTCAAGTGCGAATTGTTTCTAACATAATTACCACTTGTTTTAAGATGAAGGAAAACATTGTAAGGAAACTTGCATGTCTGAGAGGGCCTAGCAAACTTCCAGAAGATATGTGAAGCCTGTTCCCCTCGTATACAAGTGAGGCCCATGTCCAGTAGTAGGACGTGAAAAGGACTGAATACCATGTTAGGTACATATAAAAATTAAATTCTAATAAGCTATGATATAAAATAGCATATAATTGAAATTCGTTGACTTAATAATATTTTTAACGCGTCAATTTTCCCATTCACTGAACGGTTGTTTTACGTTAAATCGATTTTGCTTTTTGTTTGCCTTGTCAAAATACAATTACGGGTAAAAATCGCCAGCTTGCATGAAAATACATTTTAAACGTTTTGTTTGATTTACAATTAAAGTCTCTTTTTCATATTATGTATCGTTTTATTATTACATATATACCTTATGGATATGAAATACACATAATAAAATTGAACTAAGTCAAATATGTACAGTGAATATTTCTTGAAAATTCTTTTTGATATAGTCATTATTATCGATGCTGAATCAATGGTTTTTAGAATTTTTGTCCGCTTGTGACCGTATCACGCAAAAGCCTCCAAGATTATCTGGGTTGACATATACAATTTTAACTGCGGAAAAATGACACATCTCTGAAAAATCTATACTTATAACTAACAATTATAACACACTAACTAGGGACGAAGCCAAGAAAGCGAGGGTGCTTACTAGTCAATAATAAATACAATATTTTTGTATACATAATGTATATTTTCATACTGAAACAAGATTATCCTTTATAAATGTAATAAGAAAAGATTTTCACTTTGCTCAAGTATGTTTGTTAGGAAAAAACAGTTTGTTTTCAATGAATTCCGAAGTTTCTTTGCTCGCGTTATCTGCGACATGTGTTTACAGCTCTGACTCGTGCACATTGTGAGGCAAAGTTTTCCAATGTTGGAATACCATTCGGTACGTGCTAAGGAACTAAGATTATAACACTACATCAATCCTACGGCGTTGTTTGACTTATTGTTGCTTGAATATTGCATATTAATACGAGTGATGCCAAATTTTTAAAAAAGAGTATGATCCCTTCTTCTTATTAAAATACGTAGGTACATTAGTCCGATCCAATTAATATATTATGGTACAGTCGAAACAAATTTTATCTATGTATTACAAAGCTTTCAGCGTAGTCATTAAAAATTTCGATCTAATAGTCTGTTATTATACATTTTCATAAATATTTATATGCATTTCTCGTCCGACCTAGATCAAATTTTTGGATTTTGTACTGTGTATCGATAACAAGTACTGTTAGATTTCAAGAGTAGTCTAGTCTTGCACGTCTTGCGTCTTGGGAGTCATAATTCAAATAACATCTTAATCACTATACTACCAATCCTATTTGGTACATTCAAGAGTTCCCTGGTGTATATTTAAAGTCCAAGATACTATGTCGATAAAAGTAAAATATTAGAATAGTCTTCCTTATAGCCTATATTCTAAACAAAGAAGCTAATCAAAAAATATATTTATCATCTATGTTATTACAGACGGATGTGAATGATTTAGAACTTTTTCGAAGTTAAAAAAAATTAGCTAGCTATGAGCTCTAGTAGGGTCATCGTCAAAGCTTTTATTACTCATTCGAAATATACATACTAAAGTTTTGTAGCTTTTACTTTATGGGTTAAATGTGATTGCAAATAATTAATGATAAATGTTATAATCAAACTATTATTCGAACTCTATTTTAAAGAACTTTTCAATGTTCTTAGAATTAGCACGCAACATTAAGCATGTTTAAATGTAGAACACCATACGAACGACCTAGTTTAAGAGGAGTCTCCCTTATAATAAAGTTTACAGAGTCTAACTTTTAGGGCTTGCGAGTTGGATATTTATAACTGTGCCATGTTGTGTAATGTGCACATTTAGTGCTACTTGCGCCTGAGAAAGAACGAAATACAACTTGAAAGCCGACATTTCTCAGCTTATTACTAAACTACGCGGCTCATAGTAAAATGTGTTGACGTTCATATAAAAGTTTTCAGGTTTATTACTATGTTTTCGCCCACAAATGGTGTACCAAAACTTAGGCGTACACTATGTTTGTTTCTAGTATGGAAACATTTGTTTTATGATTTTAATTTTGGAGTTTAAATGTTATTCCATATTTATTACTTTCAAGTTAAGTTTTGTTTTCAAGTAATACAGAAATATTTAAATTTTATGAAATACAACGTATAGAAGATACCTTAATTTTATTTTTATTTAGTAAGTATGATAATAAAATTTGCTATTTCCTACACCTAAAGGTTGCCTGGAAGAGATCGCTGTTAGCGATAAGGCCGCCTTTTGTACATTATTCCTTCCTATGTATATTTTCCTTTCTTTTTGGTGTACAATAAAGAGTTTATTATTATTATTATTTTTATCTTTATTCGATTCTCCCGTTGCGGGGGTTTATTTTTCTCTAACGCGGACATTGGTCAAACATTAGAGATGTGACTTGAATTATATCTATTGCATTGCTAAAAATTTTCTAACAATGCGACAAGTGTTGAGAATAACCGCCTTTTGTAATTGAATATAAATGAGCGGGTGAAGATTGAGGTGTTTGAGACTGGTATGTAGCGTGACTGGTATGACTCCGGTGGTTGATAGTATAATTGGAATTGTTTTGACTGTATTTACATGCCACTGTGTTTTAAGCTCAATCGATAGATCTTTATATTTCGTGATTTTATCTGTGTATGTTGTTGCCAAATTATGTGTGTTCGGTATACTAACATCAATAAGGTAAACTATTTTATTCTTCTTGTCCAAAAGTGTTATGTCTGGGCGATTATGATGAATTGTTCTATCTGTAATTATTGTTCTGTCCCAGTATAACTTGTGGTCTGCTGTATCTATTACTGCTTGTGGTTTATATTTATAGTATGGTACATTTTCTTGAATAAGTTTATGTTTTCTAGCCAAATATTGGTGAATAATGTATGCAACCTGATCATGTCGATGTTTATAGTCTGTTTGGGTTATTGATTTGCAAGCTCCTGTTATGTGTTGTATGGTTTCACTAGCACTGTAACAATGTCGGCAGATATCTGATTGAGTATCACGAATAATATATTTTTTATAATTTCGTGTCTCGATCACTTGATCTTGTATAGCTAGCATAAATCCCTCCGTTTCAGGAAACAGCTCACCTTTCGTTAACCATGCATTCGACGCTGTCTTGTCGACGATTGGGTTGAGCAAATCCCGTCTATGCCTTCCATGCAGTGATTTTGCTAGCCATACTTCAAATTTGTCTTCAGGTTTTGTAATAAGCTCATTTGGTTGTGTCGAATGAATACTGAGGTTCAATGGTGTTAATTTGTAATCTGTTTCTGTAATTATTTTGTGGAGCAGTGAATGTTGTGAGCGAGTGTAGAAAAATGATCTGAGTGAGTGTATCTGTTTATTATGAAGATTTTTAATATCTATTATACCTCTCCCCCCTTCACATTTCGGAAGAGTAAGTCTCTGAATGCAAGAGCGTGGGTGGTGTTTCCTGTACTTTGTCATGAGCGTGCTGATTATACGTTGATGTTTGTGTAAATCAGTTTTTGACCACTTAATAATTCCGAAAGAGTACGTTAATATGGAAATTGCATATGTGTTAATAGCTTTAATAATGTTAAAGGAGTTTAAATGTGTATTTAAAATTTTATTTAACCTTTTCTTAAACTTTTCATTAATAATTTGTTTAGCTTCTTTTTGGTGTATTTCTTGTGTCTGTTGATATCCTAAATATTTGTATCCATTTTCATCATCTACTGGATCAATGAATTCACCTGTCTGCAGCTGATAACTATTATTTTCTATATGTCCTCTTCGCACTGATTGTATCCTACATTTGTCTATACCAAATCTCATTTGGATGTCTGTGGAAAACATCTCGGTAATGTCTGTAAGTATTTTTAAGTTTACAGGGCTAGGTGCGTAAAGTTTTATATCGTCCATGTACATGAGATGTGATAAAGTATATTGGATGTCTTTATGTTTGATTTTATAACCTTTGCCACTGTTATTTAGCATTATTGACAAGGGGTTTAAACAAAGGCAAAACCAGAGGGGACTAAGTGAATCTCCCTGAAATATTCCTCTACGTATATGAATAGGCTCTGTTTCAACTGCATTAAATAAGTTACTAATTTTTAATTGAGTAGTCCAGTTCTGCATATTATTTTTTAAGAATTCTATAATCATTGGGTGTATTTTATGTATTTTTAAAGTTTCAAGAAGCCAGGTGTGTGGGATTGAATCAAAAGCCTTCTGATAATCAATATACATGGTATATATATTTCTCTTTTTCTTGATCGCCTGTTTTGATATTACCGAATCTATAACAAGTTGCTCTTTACAGCCCTGACTTTTACGTCGACATCCTTTTTGTTGTTCTACTAGTATGTTATTGCTATCAATATGTTTGTAAATTTGTTCTGTAATACAAGATGTTATGATTTTATATATAGTTTGTAAGCAAGTGATTGGTCTGTATTTTGCTGGGTTACGTTTATCTGTGTGATCTTTTGGTAGCATGTATGTAATACCCTGTGTGACGAATAAAGGCAATGTGTTTGGTGATTTTATAAATTTGTTTATGTGGAGTAATAGATATGTATGTATACAAGTAAATTTTTTATACCAATAGTTGTGTATTCGATCAGTTCCAGTAGCTTTCCAGTTATGAGTTTTTGATATGACACATTTTAATAGGTTCATATTTATTTCTTCGAAATTCATTTCTGTCACACGTTCTTGTAAATATTGTGTTTGTTCATTAACCCATTCACTATTCCTATGTTCCACAGGGTTGGACCATAAAGATGACCAAAATTTATGTAATTCTTCTGTAGTTGGTGAGTCAGATGTGTTAAAATTTTGTTCAGGATTATTGTTAGGCCTTTTTTGTGTTAAGTTTCTGTAGAAAGATTTTTCATTAGTTTTAAAATGCTTGTTCTGCGATTTTCTTAACGAAGTTTGCTTGTATCGACGTAATCGACTGGCTAAAGCACTAAGTTTTTGTTTTAGTGTATCTAAGAATTCTGCGAGTGTAGAGTTTTCCGTTTCATATTGTGTGTGTATTTTGTAGTTCGATTTTATTTTATTAATATGTTTTTTAAGTATTTCACTACGATTGCCGTGGATATAATCAGTAAGTCGGCCTATTTTTACCCTTAAGTCATTTATTCTATTTTCTAATCTCTGTTGCCATTTTGGAATAGTTTGTTTTAGTATATTTCTTTCTTTGGAATACGAAATTTTTGATCCATTAAATAAAGAAGCTGTTACTGCTGCGCAATATATTAGAGTATGTAATGTTTGAAAATCTTTATCATAGTTAAGATATTTCGGTAGTAATTCGGAATTTATGAATTGAACTACTGCCACAAATTTTTTGGTACAATTTTGTTTTGGGATATAGGGTCTTCCAGTAGCAGGTGTGTTAATAAATTCTGCATAAGTACTAGAAAATATAGAGAGTAATAAGGTTTTATCTTCTTCCAGAAGGCTATATTTTAATATTTTAGGTTCCGTTTTATTGTTTGTTATTTCATCAGGATTAATCAGTTCAGTAGTATTTAATGTCGGGGTTATTTCTTCAGCTGTGCTGTGCAAGCTCAGTTCAGTAGTATTTGAATTACCACCAATTGTAAGTTGAATTCGTTCAGTTGAGTTTTGAGTGTCTATTATTGCACTATCACTATTATTAATTATAAGCGCTATTTCATTTTTAATTTCTTGAAGCCTTTCTAAACTGATCAATTTATTTCTTACTATACTATTGCGCTGGTCAGCAATTCTTTGGACTGAAACATTGGCTAAGTCTGGAAATTTTTCTACAACTTGCTGATGAAGTTGGGTTCTATATCCTGTCATATTTTGTTCTAGTTGAGTTATCCTGTAGTAACATTTCATTATTGTTTCATTAATGTTATCTGTCCATCTTCTACGTTGATTTTGTGTTTGTGAAGTATATATTTGTGCTAAATTGTTTTCGCTCTGGAGCAGTTTTTGGACTTCATCTTTAATTTGTTGAATTTTAGTGGGACTTAGCAGATTATTTCTCATAATTGCTCTACGCTGGTCACATACTCTTTGTTTAGAAGCTTGCATGTGAGGAAACTGTTCGGTAAATTTTTCGTGTAGTGGTGTAAGATAGGTGTTTAATTCCGTTTCTAATGATGTGAGAATGAAATATGTGCGTACAATGAATATGTTCATTTCTATTGTCCATTTCTTTCGCGTACGAAGTACTACCTTGGCGGGTGCAGGTACGTCAGCCATATTAGCCATCTGCACAACGTCTTCGGTAGAATGAAGTGAGGTCGATGATAATGATGATGAAGGTGATAGTTGAAAAATGGAAGATGATGAAGATTGAAAGAGTGATGACGATGGTGATGAGTGTGATGAGTTTCCGGCTGTAACATATTCTTCGACAGGAGTCCGCCTGTTCAACTCCTCGTCGCCGATGGTTCGCATACTGAGACACCCAGCACCGGCTCCAGGTGCGCCCCGGCGACCCCCGGGCAGCGGCCGCAAATTATACACTCTTTTATCCATTGTATCTTCATGTAAGGGTTGGGAATTATTGGTTTAGAAAGAGTCAGCCTAGGTGTTATTGGCATTTAAGTAGAGACCAGATGTTGTGGTCTAAGGATGTGGTTCTTTCTTTCTGTAAGCCCCCCCACCGCGACAAGTATTATTATATTTACAAATCATATTCAGATATTTTACAAATCATGTGCCAATATAAAATCACTACACCTTTTGTACATTATTCCTTCCTATGTATATTTTCCTTTCTTTTTGGTGTACAATAAAGAGTTTATTATTATTATTATTATTATTATATTTACAAATCATATTCAGATATTTTACAAATCATGTGCCAATATAAAATCACTACATATTATAAAGTCCTCTGTTACGTCTGTATGTCTGTCTGTCTGTCTGAACTCAGACAGGTTTATAATTTCTTAAGGTTTTTTGTAAATTGGCAAATAAGTGTTGGCGATGTCGGAAAAATGATGCCATCATATAACCATATAAACTCAATACATTCCAGAATTATTCCTCCCAATAAGATCTATCTCTTCCGTTAAACTGTAGCGACGCATCCGAGAGGGGCTAAGTCACTAGTCTATACTAGTATTATAAAGCTGAAGAGTTTTTTTTTATTTATTTGCTTGGTTGAACGCGCTAATCTCAGGAACTGGTCTGAATTGAAAAATTCTTTTTGTGATGGATAGTTCGTTTATCGAGGAAAGCAATAGGCTATATTATATAACATCACGCTGTGACGAAGCATAAATGAAAAATGTTACAAAAACGGGAAGGGCGGGCGTTAGTTCTGCGAGGTACCATATCGTGCGACTCAGAAAGAATTTCGTTTCCGGTCGGCGCGAAGCCGCGGGAAATGCTAATATTATTATATTTTAAAAATCAATACTTACATAAGTGCTAAGCCCGGCTAATGGAACGCTGTTGGCAGACAGCAGTAAGTCCTTCGGTGCGAGCCTGCCAGTGCGCCATGCGGGTTGAGGCGGATACAGCCGTCGTATCCTCACGAGACCGCTACCCCCACAAACAGACATACCAAGGCCTCGACCGTCTTTTTCAACTACAACCGTGAAGGTGTTTTCTGTAGAATTAACAATCAGATTAGTTATACAATAATTAAACTTAGTACTTAACTGTACTTATATTAAAAGAGGAAAGCTATTAAAATAATTGGTATAGATTATGGGATTAAATTAGTTACGAATTTTACCTAAATCCATTACTTTACCAATATGCAATGAAACGTATCTAATGGTTTTGTATAGATTTATATACCAGAAATAATTTTAAGCATTAGTAGGTAGGTTTATAAAATCAGTTCTAGAGCTATAACAAAATATTATTGGTTTGATGTGTTTACTATTCAAAGACATTAAATACTGCACACTATCTATACTCTATAGTCATTTCGTTTCGTCGATTTATATGTACTTGCTATAAAATAAAACACATATAATAATAAAATATGGTGTAAAAATTGTACATTCAATATTGTTATAACCTAAATATTGTCTAGAGGTTATATAATTCCGAATGCACAGATCTTAGAGTTTTGTATGAACTAGTATATCTCCCTTGCTTTGCTCGGGTTAAGTAAATTAAATCTATCTCGAGGGATCCGTACATTTTTCTAGGATACATAACCAATGTTCTATTGATTATATTGACAAAGGTGAAAAAAACAGCTTTGTTTCATTATGATTGGTTTAGTAAATTCCATTTCTACGGGTCTTCATATAAATCGTGCGCTATTTAGTGTTTGTGGAAAATCGATGGATAAGAAACGGTATAATACATTTTACGCGACAGTGATTTACTTTTGTAATAACGCAAAAAAGAAATTAATGTTAACCTTAACACGGTATAGTTTTGGAACATTATTGTTAGTAGCTTATATTTTTGTTTGTTTTATGGTAAATATATTATATAATCATGAAACAACGCAATTTACATTTTAAAAATCCCAATCTATTATTTGCACACATTAGTTATAAGAGAGCAAAATCGCGGAACCCACTTAGTGTTAGGTAAATAACAAATAAACTCTGTATTTGAATTTTCATCAGTTTTACGACCCTCTCTTTTACGATAAACTTTTATCTTCAAGAATCTCAATATTGCACAGCATAGTTTTAAGTTCCAAATGGTATTGCATTGTTTAGATAGTGACGATCAGCTACGGGCAACTTCAGAAGAATGCTGATTTGTTTCACAGTACTGATTCGATCCAAGCAATTGCACTGTCAAATACAACTTCCTCGTGCTATGTTACAATCTTATCAAAGATTCTGTAAGAAATGTAGTTTTACATGCTTTGTATGCCTTTTATATATTTTATATATAGAAAATAAATGTGGATAATGATGTAACTAACATCGGTCTAGTTTTAATAACTATCTGATATTTCTCTGACAACCTTAAAAATACCTCACAAACAACGCCGTAACTTATTTTAGTGACATAATAGTGAGAGATCAAATGTTACTTTAAACTATTTTAATTATCCTAAGTGTATTTTATTTATTTTACATGTATTTCTCATAGAGAAAAATTGTACTACAGGTATTTACGCCACCAAAATACCTATTTTGACATGTTTTTCTCAAAAAAAAATTATTCAGATTTAGACGTGTAAATTTCTGACATTTCAAAATATTGTTAAATATTATGTACTTTAATAATACCTAATAATCATTATTTATATATTTGACTAGTAAATTAACATAGTGATCGCTCTATTCTCTTGATAATAAAATAATATATCCTAATAAGAATAACATTGGCTATATATATTTATAATAAATAAAAATACATAGTATTTTTATTTCTGTTCTAAAGGCGAGTGTGAAGTAAGAAAGATACTATTTGTACGTAAGAAGTAAACAGGGACTCTCTTTCAGTTTTCATTATTTATGTAATCACATAAAAATAAAAACTTCATGTTTAATCCGCAGCTTGATAATAAAGTTAATATCATTTGACAAATGATTTTATTATTTTAAATCATATCATTATAATACAATATAATATTTCAAGCTCTTTTATTATAAATATCTAATTACTTCAATGAATCCAGACGAACGCGGACAAATGTCGATTTACGGTCAATTTAAGTTCTTTTTATGCCAGTAACGGACGCCGAAGGGTGTTCGACATGAATTAAACATCACCTAAGGGAATCCACAGAAACAATTTTGGCAATGATCTCATTCAATTCAGGCCGTTCCTACGCAATTCTCTCCACATAAGGCAATTTTTAGGTAATTTGTGGACTTTTATTTCTTTTTCCTTGGTTTTGGGAGAAGTGATTTTGTCTATCCGTGATATTAGACAATTTTTATACTACAATCTATATTTTATTTTCACTTTAGTCGTTTCCACCTCAATTCTTCGCTACTTATTGGTTTGGATATTGACGTGATAACTTTTACGAGGTCACATCATAGTGATCATTGTTTACATTTATAATATGTCTGTATTGAAAAGTTATATATTTAGTATATCAATTATCTGGTATCCGTAACACAAGCATTGTAGCTTACCACGGAACTGGATGGCGCTGTTGTAAGAATGTCCTAACTTTATTTACTTAGGTACAACATTTTAAGCCGATTTAAGAGTACCAATATTATTATCCATTTGGTCTCGGGAATTCTTTTTGGGTCTTAATGACGCATTTCAGTCGTGGTCTAGCATTTGGATGAGTGTTAAATTGATGTTGTATTTTGATTTTTAACATCAGGTAGTGTGTAGCAGTGAAGTATTGTAGACCTTAAAATATTTTAGCCGGAATTCCAGTCCGCCAACTATAGAAATAATAATATATGAACATATATGACACGTTTTCCCGCTGACTGAAGATGGCTTTGCATATTATTATCCTTCTCTGGCTTCCAAGCCGACACCTTTACTTTGCCTTTTATCATATATGCTTTCTGTTTTGTCTCGTACATCTATACAAATAATAAAATTGTAACTGATACAAATTTTATAAATAAATATTCATTAAAAAATCGCATTGAAATAGGCATAATTATCGATACAGAAGCAGGTTATTTTCATCCCGAGAATCACTGGATAGATTTTGATGAAATTCAATATAATTATGAGCTAGTTATTCGGGTCAACACACAATACTTTTAGTGTGGGGAAATATCACATTTCTAAGAAATCTATACTAACCGTTAAAACGTATCTAGAGACGAACCCGAGTGGTGAGAATGCTGCTAGCAATATTTTGAATCCCTAGTTTATGTAGAAGGAATTTAGAGCTTCTAAGACCCCCGCTCTTAGATATAGCGTGTCTGTAGGGCGGTCATAGTTTTCATTGTTTAAGTTTTGGACAATGCGTGAAAGATAGGGCTTTGTCATTACTGAGTTTAACACCTAGACGGAGAATGCGTTTAATTAACCCACTAAATGTAAAATCTAGTCTAGAGTGAAAACTTTACTCATTATATATCAAGTATTTAGTATAATTATTATGTCAATGTAACGTAGAGCATAAAAAAATCGCCATAAATCCACGGCTTAGAGAAATGATTACCTATTATTATATAAAAAGCTGCAATAAAACTATATAATATTGTTTAATACATCATCATTCATTATTCGAGAAACAAGTTATAAGTAGGTATGGACTTTCTCGCTGCTTTGATACCGATTCTATTGTATTTAAGAGTGAACAATGTCTTAGTAAGAAGAAAGTAACACAATACGTTGGGAAGTTCAGTTCTTTGTGAAAAAATTATTAAACTTGTATTTAAATATTATGATGAACAAAAATAGACCGTTAATCAAATTGCAAATATTACATAAATGTTGCGTGAATGTGACGTCGAAGCAAAGTAATATTGACGTAAATATGACGCCAGCATGAAGGTACTTTATGATCTGTTCTCTCGTTGAATAAGATTTACCGATTCCACATAATTTGAATTATAGGCTGATGCTGATAGAAGCTCTATATGTGTGATAAGTATTAAAAATGTATAAAATTCCAAATGGAGATATTTTGTGGTTCGCTTTGCATTTTTACTTAGCCGATTACAACCTGACATCATTTCCAAAATTATATAAGAAAAAATAAGGAAAATCAACGTTATATATATCATTCATTTTGTGTGTCGGATTGAAATGAGATGTAAATAAAAACGCTTATAAAGGAGGCGAGGTACATTAAGTGCTTTTGACTAAATATATAGACTATTTGGTTTGAATAATAAGATCTTACTGATTTTATTTGATTTTCTTACTAAGTATCCTCCCGCATATCGATTAAATTCAGTTTTAAAAAACAATAAATACAAAATCTGTTCAGATGACCCTAAACCAAACTAATTTAATAAATTAATTTCTCTTGAATATATATTTCAACCATTGAGTTAAAATATATGTAGTATCTATAATTTCGACAAAAAATATCAATAAAACATACCCTACAGGCGTTAGGAAAATCACAAATATATTATTAATTTAGGTATAGTATTATGTTTTAACCTTTAACTGTGGACACGCGGTCTCACAGACCGCTAAGGGTTTTTAATTTTCGAGTTTACCCCCTTCCTCTTACTCCCCGCGTCTGTGACGCTCAGTAGCTTCAGTTTTAGTGACAAAACGAGTGTTGAAGTGTGAGGTTGTGTCGCCGGCTCCAAATTGGGTAAGTTATTTTACTTTAAACTTTGACTGCGGTCTGTGAGACCTCGTGTCCATGTTTTCATACAATAATAATTTTTGATGTTTTGTTTATTTTTTAGATTATTCGCTTCAAAATGTCTATAAATAACATCGAGAGCGCTAGTACTTTAAAACAAATATCAAGGTCACCGGTGCAACAGCGGGCTAACAAAATATTACGTGTCGAAAGCCCATCTTTTGAAGAAGACGATGGCCTATGGTTATTTTCTATAGAATTCTTGACTTGTGCGGTGTCAATGCGTATGTTCTATAGAACCCGCACCAGGTCAAAGAAATAGAAAGAGGTGATTTCGTAAAAAAAAGCACGTTCTCTAGTTGTCCCTCATATGCAAAGACGTGTGATGACATCCAATCTTACAAAGGATCTAAAACTCACACTACAGCGAGTTTTGGGAGCAGACATGCCTCCAGAAGAGCCTCCTACTGAGGAGATTAATTTGACAAACCGGAAGACATGTCGATCTTGTCCTTTCACAGCGAAAAAGAAAATCTCAATACACTTGTGTAAACTGTAAACAGGTCATATGCCTTCAGTGTTCGAAACCTCTCTGCAAAGAATGCCAATAATTTCACCCATATTGACCCACTGTCAGAATTTTTATGTTTTATGTTTAAGAGTTTTCTAGTTGATTTTTATTTAGTTCTTATATTATATTTATGGATAAAAAGGTTAGTTTTTCTAAAAAGTTTAGTTGATTATAAGTTTTAGTCCTAAAACTGATCTCAAGTTAATTAAGACTAAAAAAGCCTAAGCCTTTAATTGTTTTGAAACTTTAGTTATGGAAGAAAATAAATAAATATTTTTATAAAACTTATAAAATGTTTTAATTTAATATAGATATATAAAAATAAAAATGATAGCATAGCAATTTACTTATTTTTTTAATATATTTTACATCGAAACTCATTGCGGTCTGTCAGACCGCATGTCCATAGTAGTGTTACAAAAAAATAGTGTCCATAGTTAAAGGTTAATGTTTCATTCCTCTTAAAACAAAATATTTTAAAGACTTTGACGACAAATAATAAACATGCTTATTATATTATTATGTAGTATTATATGCTATAAATTACATATAATAATTTACATACTACATAAAATAAACATAGTACATAGTACCAACTCGATATGCTTTTATCAGAAGGTCTTTCCCCTATAACATTTACGTCTATTGGTTGGGATAATCTTTCATTTTGAATACAATGGGTTCTTATAAAAATGTCTTATCACATTGAGTGCTCGCCCTTTAATGTATAAGATGTCTCAGAATTGTTCTCCATTTATAAAAACATACTAAAAGTAAAGCTTTACAGTTATAGTATTATTGAAGTTAATTTGATTTGATATCTGAAATCCACTTTATTCATATTTTTGTGTAATTCATAATAATTAAACTATAGTAATTTGTTTAACTCGTATATTGGAGTTCGCTCCTTAATAACCTTAATGGAAACCGTCATTTAAATATGAGGAGTGTAATTAATAAAAGCGTTAACTCAAAAGCTTTACGTTTTACGTCATTGTAACATCGTCTGAGAAGGATACGAAAAGAAAACTCCTCAGTATTAGTTTGGCCTTCTCTAAAGTTAATACAAACACACAAAATCTTGCATATATAATATTGCCATGATGTTTATTCTACAACTTATCTACGACATTATCGACAAATGTGACCAGCCCACTAATAGATATTCCTAAAACAACAATACATAACATAACAAATATCCTTGAACTGGAGATTTCCAAAAACGATGACGCAATATAAAAGCGATGCGGCGAATGCTAAACGCAGCCCGTAGGCTGGTCATTTCGCCGGCCAACTTTGCCAATATTGGAACTATGGGCAACTAGCACATTCAGCTGGTGTTTCGAATGGGAACAAAGTGGACTTTAGTGAATAAAGCGCCACGCGTTTGCTCTTTGTAACGGGTTTTAGTGCTAAACAGATATAGTTTTACAAAATTAAATTTATCTTTTACTATAAAATTAAAGTGCCTGCCCTGCATGTATTCCAAAATAGCTCTAGATACTTGCATGATAACAAAATATAATGCGACCTTTAAAACATGTAAAAATATTTCTACTCTCTACTCGATTATTCATAACGCCTGCACCGATTTAATCGAGACATTTTTGGTTAACCAACAATACAGGACAGAGAGTTTATTGTATCGCAATGCGCATGATTTTGTTACTTAAGTCCCAGTAGTATATGAATTCGTTACACGTTTTTAAAAGTTCGGTATAATTTAGATATTTTCTTTTTAATTATTTATTATATTATGATAGATGTAATATAGTACGTAGTACATAATTATTATGATTTAATTTTTTAAATCTCTACATTTACTTCAAATTTAACATAAGTTATGATACATTTTCACATTACCTATATTATATTATAGCAGAGAGAGTATGCAACATCTATATTAACTCAAGAGTCTTAAATGTAAAGTACATAAAAACTGAGAGCACGAACATTACTTAATCGTCATAAAATATTCATAAAACATATTTCAGCTTTAGAGATGCAGTTAAAAGCATGACGCCTGCCGTTGCCCGTAGAATTATAATTTGTGGTGTTCTAATTAAGTATTCATTCACAGGCACAGATTTAAATACGAGGAGACTTAATTCACTTACAAGCTAAGTCAGTAAATATTTTTAGTGAAAATATCGTATAAAAAGAATTTTATATTTAAAGTGCTAGTACAATAGCGAGTTGAAAAATCCCGAATAAAGGTCATTAGTGCGATATCTAAATATTTAATGAGTTGCCTGAGGAGCAACGCAATTAAGCAGTGCATCGTAGAAAAGATACGTGAGCTACGCATAGTTTAAAAAAACTGTCTTATTTTAAATTTGATGTTAATAATAAATTAAGCCTACTTATACTGTTAGTATTATAATTTAAGAATTATACAGGTAATAAGCATTTCTTAAACATAAAGCACATATGTTTCGAAGTAATTTATAAAACATATCGCTTCTAATTGGTAGAGTAAAAAAATAGAGAAGTTTTTACAATATGTCAATGCGAAACTACTTGTTTAGTTACTCTTTTTAAATTTGGTACGAATGTTTTTTTACAGAATTGCGAATACTATAAATCAATCAACGTAACAACGAGTAGTTCCATGCATTTTTTATCGAACACTTGTATTGAATAGTATGGCTCGGGGATTTTTGTGTCTTTGGACGATTTCAAAATATTTAAAGAAAAAATTAAAATTAGTGAAATCTTTGCCATATTAGTTTTTTTCGCGATTATATAATTTTTTTTTGTTAGTTGGGTCTCAGGCCTCATAGTGTATATTTTCGATTTACTAATTTAGTTAAAAGTAAAAAAGGATATAAATTAAACTTGTTTTTCATATACTTTCTTACTTATTCTTAATACTTTCTTAGGTTTATACGAATACTATCATTTCGGATTTTTTCGCGAATTTATTCTAGTTTTTGTTTCCAATGGGGAAACAAGATAGAAAGATAGTTTCATTTGTTTTTCATAGTTTATTTGTAAATGATTGTAGATTGCATAATGATCCTTAATGAATACTAAAACTAATATGCCTAAAAATTAATAAATAAGTGTTAAGTTTTGCCCTTTTCTAATTCAATAAAAGATAAAATTAATATAAGCTTGGCAATATGGAACCCTCCGGTGTGCAAGTCAAACTTCCATTTGTTTAATTTTTATATTAAATGTACAATGTAGGTACATTGTACATATACTAGCGACTAGCTATTGCTGCACTGTTCCTGGGTACCTTTTCGTACTTTATCAACTTTAATCAAGTTATGAATCCTAAATATATTATTTAGGCTTTCATACAAATTAAAAAAAAATTGTACAATAATAATATAAATAATATACTCCTACAAAAATAAAATAGCTAACTTTGAAAAAGTCAAAATTAACTTAGATACGCAATTCGATACTTGTCCATTTACATAATGGACAGAGCTAATAAACGAAGTGAATACACGAAGACATACAAGATATATTATATTATGTGCTTTTGTTTCATAGTATTTGCTTGTTCACCTATACATTCTGGATCACTGAGTGCGCAGCTCAGCGGTGCGTGCAATGTACGCATAAGCTTACAAATACCTGTTACATATATGTATATTTCAAAGTTTAAATACAATGTTTGTGGGAAAAACTACTCTATATACCTTCGTGAGAAACATTCCATATGTCAAACAACGTATCCAACGCTATATTTTTTGCCAATAAAAAATCTATCCCTCTATTCAATTATAGTAATGTTCATGCAGACATTCAATATTTATATTATACTAGCGACTCACCCTTGCTTTGCTCGGGTTTGTCCCTATATTTAGCGAGACGCGAAATAGAAAAGCGAGACCATCCTCGACAACCACTGTATCCATTTGTGCATACAGCACGAAAATCGGTGGAGTTGTTTTCGAGTTCATCGCGAACAGACAGACAGATGCAACGGACGGCTTTTTGTATAATATGTAGTCATACATTTTTTATTTTTAAATGAGTCTATAATATGGAGCTTATAAGTGTACGGTATAAGACGTTAGTTATGGTACCATATTATTATATAAGGCCGTCGCCCGTCGTAGCCAACTGGCTATGTGCTCGGAACCGAGTGAAGCTGGTTCAAATAAGGTCGCACCTCAGATGTTTTTATATGCGAATAATTAATTCTAACGTGATTATCATTGGTCTTACAGTGAAGAAAAACATCGTGAGGAAACCGGCATATCTGACAGAATAGAGCAAGTTTTCGAAAAACTTTAAGAAGTCTTCCAACTCTTGAAGTGGGACGTTCAAAACGGCTGAATACACAACTACATTATATGGTAAAATCAATTACCATATTTAAGAAATAGCTTATAGCCGATTTCACTGCTTTATCTGTCATCATGGTATTTCATTTCCATAATGTTACAACTTTTTATTAATAGCAGAAAATGAGCATGCTCACAATTATAATAGGTTCAATTCTTCTCATTGTCAAACTTCGAAGAAAATTATTTCCATAATTAGCTCGACTTCTCACACTAAGTTTTTTAACTAACAATAGCGATAGGGCATTGTTTGATTCATTACACATGCCTAATAGAAATAATTTTCTACGGTCTAGATCTATCCGACGAGTATATTCGTACTAATAATTATAAACGCTTAGGTATTAATAAAAATTGTATGTAAATTAATTTTAAATATATAATTATAAATGAAACTATATTTTCGGATTTTGTCGCGGATTTATTATGATTTTTGGTTCCCGACGTTTCGAATGCTTTACAGCAATCATGGTCACGGGAGAGACTAAGGTATTAGACGTCTCAGGGGGTTATATACTTGTTACATAACCCCTTTTTTATAATAGCTTCAGATTTATTATAGTAATTAATTATAGTAGCTTCAGACTGACAACAATTTAACTCTTTAATATAGTCTCAAATCCCTATAATAACTTCAGACGGACATACCAACTGACATACTAAATGACATTAACTCATTTTATAGTTTAAAAGTTATAATTCAAAAGAACTTAAAGAGGTCTATGTGGATTGAGCATAGTTAGATTTGTTTAATATTATATTATCAAATTTAAAAATGATTTAGTTTGCAGTGGTGTTGCTTAATATTTAACTTAAAATAATTATCAAAACTCAAGTTGTTTTTAACTATTAATCTTTAATTTATAATATATGAAAGTTTAATATTGCTTTAATAATTTATATTTTAATATAACACATTATACATATTTTAATAATAGCAACACTACTTAATATTATTTTAACAAATATTAGAAAATTATAATAATTATAATTATAGTAGCTAAAAATAAGTTAATAATATTGCCATATTTATAATATAATTTAAAAATTTTAAAATCTTAAAAGTATAGAATTAAAATGTATAATTTTATAGTCTATCATTTTGAATATTTGTAAAAAATTGTGGGTAGGCACTGTCTGTAACAAGTATATAACCCCCCTGAGACGTCTAATACCTTAGTCTCTCCCGTGACCATGATTGCTGTAAAGCATTCGAAACGTCGGGAACCAAAAATCATAATAAATCCGCGACAAAATCCGAAAATATAGTTTCATTTATAATGTCAAACATTCGCGTAAACCTAAGAAAGTATTATTTAAATATATAAATTTGTTTCGTACGTTACAATGGTTGCGTGGCGTAATTTCGTGACTAATTAGTAATTAGTATTATTACAAATGGCCTGTTATTAACAAAAATAAATATGTTGTGACATTATTATAATATACAGTGGTCTTACATTTGAGTGTAGAAGAGATATAAGAAAGTTGATACTATAGACATTAGACATATATAATTTTAAATACATACATATTATAGATAATAAATAAGCATGACTGCATCACAAACATTTTGTGCTTAACAAATGAATGTCTCCAGCGGAACTCGAACCGTTGGTACAGTCAGTGAGACAAACTGAGCCAAATTTACCGACATAATTAAAATAATAGTTAACTTGCGAACGATAAAAAAGGGGAAATTAAATCAAATATTAAATATAAAATAATCAAACACGGGATAAATCATTTTTTATATAAATATTCAATATATAAAAAAATCTTTGTTAGAAGAAATGGCAGGATTGATGTCAGTTTTAAGCTTTGATCATTTAGTCGGATGAAGGGACGGTTTTAAAAACTCGTAATAGGTATTCCTCCGTCCAGTTTTGAAAGTAAACACACCGTGTATTTTTTTGCTTTATCTACATAAAAATGATTCAAAGGCAATTTACAAGTCTATCCGAAAATATGTGAAATATTGCTGAACTATTTTCTTTTATGTTTTGATATAAGGTCGTGAATATTACCGAAACGGCCGTTATATAAAAAAATGTAAATGACATAAGCAATTCGTTCTAAAAGATGCTTTATTTTTGACAGACTTATGAACAAGCAAAATATTTTTAAAACGTACCAAGTTTTTGTCATCTATGAATGTATGCAATCCAAAATTATTTTTTAAAAGGTAAATAATTATGTATTAGACAGTTATAATACGAGTATAATAATAATAGAGTAGTGAGGTAGGAGTAGTGAGGGAGAGCCGTCTTATAACATCAGCAATCGTATTTGGTAAATTAATAAACAAAAAAAACTACATTCTAGAAAAGTGGGACATTGCTGATAAGTCAAGTGAATATTGATCACTCATATTCTCTATCAAGAGTGAATGGAATCGAAGCAAGGCCGCTATATGCACCAGCTGCGATGTTCTTATTCAGAATTTTCCCTTATAAAGCTGAACCTTTTGTAGTGGTTTGTTCATTATCCATAGTTAAAAAGGAAAAAAAACCTGTATCGTAATTTAAAGTCCTTAATTTAGATCTTTAAGTCAGCTATGGCTTATAAATTTATCTTACAGATAAAATAACTACATAATAAATGTATGATAGATAACATCCAAATGAAAAATTAGACGCGGGGATCCAGTAGGCAGAATTCATTAAAAGATAATACGTACGTCGTACATGTTTGGAACAGTGACAGGGGGTGGAACATATACTCCTAACAACAGATAAATGTCGGAATAATTTTTCATTGGTTTGTTTTACTTAATGGCTTTAATTGTTTTAGATTTCAATATTTACATATAAACCCTTTACCCTTTTACCGTTGTTTTACATACTCGTATATACTAATTGTTAATTCCATCTATGTAAGCCTTCATGGCCAATTTTTAACTACACCATTTAGTCCTGCGAAGAAAACCAACTTCAATTGAGATATTGTATTAGAGAATTATAGTGCAAACACATGAAAACTGGATAGCTATTTCTCTCTCACTCAATTTCTTACCATCAAAATAAAGTGGCACGAATATTTGATTGTACTAAGGAACGATTAGGCGAAGAACAGCTTTACGTGTTTATAATAAAGATGTAACACTCTTTAAATTTTACCATCGAGCTGCTTAAGAGAATTTCTACTAGACCAACTATGTACAGGCTACTTCAAGATTGAAGAAGCACTCTATAGCTATTCAAAATCATACAGAGAAAGATTTTCTTAATTATACGCTGCCAATTATACATATAAGTACTTATAAACTTATAAATTTTATTTTAATTTAATTATTCAATACCCAGCCATACTGTAATACTAATAATATACTAGTTTACAAAATGGTTCTACAGTTTGTAAGTAGAAATAGAAGCTAATAAAGTTAAAATAATAAATAATGGATATATTTGTTCTATAAATGGATGGATTCAGTATGGCGTGTATTGCATATTGTGTAGTTGAGGATTTTAAAATACGAAGATTGTGATTTCGAGACATCCTTTGCATGAAAAGGAGTAATGAAGCTATTCTCTTCAAGATTTAGGAGTTTAATTACTGCTTAGCGTTGAATTTTCCGGAACATTGTGTTTTGTGGTTCGGAGAACTGCCTTGAACATTATTAAATTCTGTAAGTTTTCCTCTTTGTTAAAACTTGTGATTTTTAAATTTTTACGCCAATTTGTAAGTGTACTAAATATATATAATATTTGTTGTAACTTTTATAACTGTAAATATTTTTTTTTTATGGTATAAAGGGGGCAAACGGGCAGGAGGCTCACCTGATGGGAAGTGATCACCTCCGCCCATGGACATCTGCAAGCCAGGCTTGCAGATGCGTTGCCGGCCTTTCAGGAAAGGGAGGGATGGAGGAGTGAGGGAAGTGGGAGGGAGGGGGGAACGAAGGCGGAGGATGAAGGGAAGAGGAAGGGGGGAAGGAGAGTGGGCCTCCCGGACTCTCACTCACCGGACGAAACGCGACAGCGTAGCTGCCACTTCACGCCGGTCTTCTGTGAGAGAGTGGTACTAATGAACTATACGGGGCGTGCCGGCCCATTCGGTTGCTACCCGAAGGTAACAAGCATGGCACTACCACTTAAAAATATTTGTTATAAGTTTTATATGTGGCACTACCACAAATATAATATTTGTTATAAGTTTTATAACGATGCATTTAATTTCTATAAACTTCTCTATAGCACTTATTAGTTTTGCATGATCGTGATTATCACCAATGTTAACATGATGTTTAGTATTGGAATTGTGCTTTGCATGACAATTGTCTAATTCTGTATTTAGTACTAAAGCGACTCCGCCCAGTGTTTGTATTGACTCAGGTACAGTAATTACGAAATTGCGTGTAAAGGTACTAGAAGCCATTGTTGTTTGTTTTAACATCGTATTACATCAACATTCACCCCTTGCGTGAAAGACGTGAAGTGAAATTTTTAAATAGCTGACCTAAATAGAGCGTTATTTACATTTTTGTGTGCCTGAATATATTTAAGTATTCATTGTAATGGACAAATATAAATAGCGATAAAATTCAGAGGCAATAATCCTTTGTGGAGTGAGGTAATACTGAAGCAGCTCTCTAAATATTGCAGGTTCGATCCCTTCACAGAGTAAACGTTTCCAAGCACGTATACTTAATTTTATCAACTTTTGTGTAGCCATTTCAGCTTAAAGGATCGAATTTAAAACATAGATAATGTATTGATTTAGATATCTCCTTAATATCACCTTAACCAACTATATTGACTATGCCTAAAACAAAACACTCAATGATTTGGATTCTAATACTTTAACATTTCCTACTTGGTTTTAATACACTCAATTCATTTTATTCTAATAGTTTTAAAAATTCCTTCGCATTTTTAAAAAACGAAACAGCAATTATTGTTATATCCACAAATAGAAAAGATACGATTGAAAGGAAAAAGTCAAAATATTCCATTTATTTTCCTTCAATTGATGCCAGCGGCAATAGCTCTCGACGTTGGCAGTGAGATGATTAAGCGTCAAGAACAATCGAAAAGCGCAGCAAAATGGCGGTCTGATGGGTTTCAATTGGACAACGGACAATTCAATTACCATCTCACAGGGAGTGTAAGATACCATGACGGCAGTCCACAAAACAATCTATAATAATTGATAGCAGCCAACATCATTCCACATTGAAGCTTTTGTATTCACTTTTGATATTATATGTTCTATGCACATTATTTGTAGTTCAAATGTATCTCATATGACTGTACAAATATATTGTGTATAGGTATGACGTATAGTGTAAGACTAACAAAGTTCAACGAAAACTCCAATAACAATTTCAAGAAAGTACCTATTATGTGAACAATTTCAATTTAATCGTAGCTAAGACTTGTAAGCCTAACACATTGCCTTTTTGCTAGTGTAGAGTTAGCGCAAATGACAAGGGCCGAGGTGAGCCCAGGGAGTTGTACGTAGGCCGTGCATACAAATTGAACGCCTAAATAAGATAAGCCGCTGTTTTGCTCTCACCACACGAAGGTGGATTAAAATCTACAGTAAAAACGATAATGGAAATTCCTTTTACAACAGTTTATTTTTAACTTCAGATAACGTAATATTTGATTCTAGGAATTGAATAAAAACACCTCTAAGTAATAATAATTGAATATGTACATTTGTAGTGTATATATAGGTCTCTCAGGAATCAGAACGTGTCAGAACTTACAGTGTTGTAAACTAAAAGTTTTTACAGTGTACATATTATAAATAACAAGGACATTATAATTTATAATAAATTTGATAACTATAAAAACACGCATAAGAGGCGCATAATTTTAGTTTGATATAAAATTTTTAATGAAATATTAAGTTTTGAATTTATAAACGAACGCTAAAGTTTTAGCGTCTGTAATAGCAAAAAGTAAGGGCGTGTTACGGAGAAACATGTATTCAATATGCCTTATTGGTAAAATAAATCTTTTTCTTTCCTTAAAAATGAGGTTTAGTCTCAGAGTATAAGGGTGATAGAGGGTAATAAGGTTCTTGGATTTAAGTTGAAGTTTTGATACAATCAATTGAAAATAGTACTCGATTCACCTATACTTTTTTTAATCTAAGAGATGGAGATCACTAAAAGTCTTAAAGAAATTGACATTTTTAAGCATTACTTAAAGCATCATTATGTTTAATAGAGATATAATAAAATGGTATTTATTGGTAAATATGTGGCATTAATAAATAAATAAATAAATTTGAAAGTGCTTTGGTAAGACTTTCATCTGAACTTAAAGATCACGAATAAATTTATTACAATTTGTATACCACAATGTTTGTCTGTCGTGTAATTTTGCTTTTGTTATTATTAAAAACAATATTAAATGTTTTTGTTGGTAACACTTTTTAGGCATGAGGCATTGGGAGGATTATTTGGAAAAGAACATAATTACATACTTACATGTAAATAAAATTATTTTCCTATGAAGTTTTTATGTGCAAAAACACCGAATCACTGCGCTCGTTATTCAAATACGAAATGTAGATGGAATCAATTTCTGGATTGCATTTTACGCTCAAAAAAATATTACACTACGTTAGGTTTAATTTCATTAATTAAAAAGTTTCGGCATCAAAGCGTAAATCTAGCAACTCGCTCGACTTCGCTTGTGCAAAACGTTTTTTTTTTAAATATATATGATCTGTTTGTTTATTATTTTTGCCAAATAAAATAAGGTAGTTTGAATCTTGTATATAGCGTAGGTAGCCCAGCGGTAACGCGCTCGCTTGGATATCCGAGTGATGCGGGTTCGAATCCGGGTCTCGCACCTCTGACATTTTCATGTGCGAATTATTTATATATCATGATTACCACTTGTCTTACGGTGAAGGAAAACATCGTTAGGAAACCTGCATGTCTAAAAAAACCTAACAAGTTTTCGAAAGACATGTGAAGTCCGCCAACTCGCACTAGGCCAGCGCGGTGGACTATGGCCTGATCCCCACATACTGAGGGAGGCCCGTGCCCAGCAGTGGGACTTTATAAGGGCTGATGATGATGATATATATAGGTGTTTTAGTCTATACTGTTAATATACTCTTAAGCTATTTATATCCGTTTATTTGTCCGCTGTTCCTACTAAAAAGATAGGATATATTTTATCTCGGTTATTTTCAATAAACGATATTAATAATGCAATGAAAAGTTGCAAAATGCCTTAACGCATATTACCCGTAAGAAATACGTAAAAAAACGTAGTTGAATCATTGAATATTTTTCGGAAAATCTTATTGTCTATAGGATGCGGGCGGAGCCAAAGAAAATGCTATACAAATTTTTTAGAGGGGAAATGGATCAATCAAATTATGACATGTAATATTTTGCTTTATTTATTTAAGTGGAACCTTTTTATTGTTCTTGGAAGTACTTTTACCTACGTGTATCAAATAAATAATTATAAATATTGATGTAATTTTAAAAAAAACGTATTTTCTAATTTTTGAAATAAAATATTTAACATACAAAATGGGTAACTTAAAAATTTGCAAATGACATTCGTTTTAATTTTATTGTTTGTTATTTTTTTCATCTTTATACTTTACCTAAAAGCGGTAATGTGGCACGTACAAAACACCATATTTCAGACGATATTACTAAAGCCCTTGAAAGGACAAAGCCTTTTTTGCATCCCGGTAATGTATCCGGGTGTCAGGGGAAAATGACAGCCTGTAAGGTTTCCCGTCTATAAAGATAAAAGCCAACGTAAACTCTTTGTTTGAACTTTTATGTCTTTAAGTTCATTTAAATTTCATTACTAATTCACTGTACTTACTCGTACCTACTTTAAATTAGGTATTCATATAATCTTAGAATAATTTAATAAAATTATATACTATTAAAAATGATTCATAATAATATATAATCTTTTATGTAATCGTTGAAAGTGGTTAACAGTTGATGTTATTTGTTATCAAGACTACTCTCTCTACTAAGAATCTACAAAACTCTCATTACTAAGAATCTTATTAGAATCCAGATCGCCTTTTGAAGCGGAAATATTCGACATAACTTAAAAGGTAAGTTCAGTTATTTTAAACAAGCTTCGACAAAGTAGCTAAATTATTTACTTCAAAATCTAGCCTTTGCTAGTGTAGTTGTTATAAAGCTTCTATAAGCTCGTCAACTATCCCAAAGTTAAAGTAGCTTTCTTGTAGTCTTATTTACGACTGATGTTGTATTTACAACTACAGTTTTGAAATAAATTTTTAGAACTGTGTTAAATAGTAAGAGTAAAATAATTAAATCACTTGTTGAAATTGACATCAATATTTATATCTAAGCATTTTATTCTTTGTCTGTATGATATCGAAACTTAAGTTTGACAATTCTTTATTTTTTTTAAAAATTATTCATTACTTACAAAATAAACATAAACTATATATTATATTAATTTTATATTGTTAATCATACAGGTTTGGTAATAAAGAATGATGATTTGGAATGTTCGATGATGATTCAGTCAATGACCGTTCTGTTGTCGGCTTTTTACCTAATTGAATATGTGTTAAGTGCACATTCAATGTTTCAATAACAAATACCTTAAATGTAGGCATTCTTACAAGATATAAATTTACTTTAAAATCTACACATAAATGACTAATTTTTTTGTTAAGGCTTACTTACTTACTGCTTTAGTAAATAAATGTTTCACTTTCTTTATTGCTTCACACTCTAGTAGTAGTTTGTTTTAGTTCCGTTTACTTTTGCATTTGCAAAATTTGCGAAAATTGACTCAGTAAATAAACTGTTACGCGGCACTCTCTCACAACAATGACCTCTCCGATATGCCGAGAGTAAACAAAAGTTTAGGTCACATTGTTGATTTAATAAAACGTATAAGTATTATAAACGTAACGTACGTATGAACGTAAAAGTATTATAAAGATATTTATAAAATTTTACTTTTCAACTGTGCTAATTTTATTAGAACTGTTACGAAACTGTACTGTTACTGTACGAAATTTCTGTGAAAAGTTCAATAGAATTTATTTATTGAAGATTCTAGTAGAATTAATTTAGTTATAAATATTATAACTTGTGTTTGTAATTTGTTTTATAGGATATCTCATGTTTAATATTTTTAATTCATTATTATAAAAATAAATACGTACACACACCTTAGATATATATTTATTACTTCGTAAAATTCTTTTAAAAATTTCTAAAACCGTTCAATAAAATGGTTATACCCATAGTTTATAACCCAGAAGCGAGAGTTTAGCTTTCAGAATATATAAAGTATGTTCGTCACAATTCAGCGAAAAAATATCTGATTCAGGAACGATGTAACGTAGATGGATTACTCCAGTGAGCATGATAAAACAAAGATTAGCAAATGTAAAGGAAAAATGATGAAAATTTTAGTATTCTTTTCGTATAGGAATTCTATCGTATTTTTACGTATATATCACATTAAAATGTTATGACAAAATCACGTTCCTTGACTGCCGCTATAAAATATAAGATTTATGACTTTGGCGGATATTAGTATAATACGCGCACGGTACTTTTTATTAAAGCTTGCATGTAACTTAGCAGTGCACTGCAGTCAATGGGAAAGTAATCCTTCTTCGAGATGAAGCTCAAAGATTTTTAAAGACAAACTTTTGAAGTGTGATGATCTATATTATGCTATGCCAAGTTTGATCAGATATGCGCGGATATATTATTTAATATAAATAATTTTTCAAGGGGAAAAGCTATGAAATATATTACGTATTAAATAATACCCTACCCTAAGTTTCATTTTATATAATACTATATATTACTGCGGTGCATTGCAGCAGCAAAAATTAACTGCAAATTACCTTTAATTCAATAGTGCAAATTAAATTTATACCAACGCTCAATTTACAATCATTAACATTACCATATTTCTCTATCACACACATTATTTCAAAAAAGCTAATAGATTCGGCTCTCTTGTGAATTGAGTTTTTGAGAAGGGATTGTTTTCACTGAATTGTTAAACAACAGTCACTTATTAAGCATATATTTAGCTTATATTAAGAATATATTTAGTCATGGTCAACCTTAGTTTATATAGACAGCTTTTATGATGGCAGACGGTCCATTCAAATAAGCGTTCCAAGGTTAATTCAACTACACCTTAAGTGAAACAGCGCTTTTATGAACATTTTGAATACCTTTAGTGCATTCAGAACTGAAAAGTTATAAGTAGGTAAAAGTAGGTCGTAGCTAATTTGTGTGGAGTAATTTTTCCTAGGTAAAACTGTCGATAGAAAAGGAAGACATTAATTAATATGCTGAATTACAATGCAGCTATATTCTATGCATTGGAGCTTCAAAATAATGTTGAATGTATTGGTAAAAACTCACCATCCGTGATAAAAGGATATACTGCCCGCAGTTCAGCTTCGTATTGTTCAAGTGATATGGGCGGGACGATGGGTGGCACATAGTCTTCCTCGGGTGACCTCTCCGAACCGTAGCCTTGATCAAACCCCGGGTCTTGCAGCTTCCACACAGGTTCTGCATCGGATCCTGAGATAATTACATTAAATACTTGAAAATCTATAATATATAATATATGTATACACATAATAAAATAGAAACAGGGGGCAATCTGTTCATAAAATATTTAAAATAATTATTAAACTTGCGTATCGCGTACAGAGTTTAGAAACCAACGCAATAGTTGTTGTTAGTTTCCTTTTCACACAAAAAGTACTAAACAGGAATAAACTAAACTTTGTGTGGTGATAATTTATTACTCTGGTCAACATATGGGAGATAACTTTCACATCAGGAAAATCTTTTCCCATGGGAAAAACAATGAATGGTCGACTGACCCACCTTCATGCAAAAAAATTAATAATTTATTATAAAAAAATTGTAGCATGGTTAAAATTAACATTATAAACAATTCATTATGAATAAATAATTAAAAAAATCGCAATCGGCTGTAAGTTCTTTTTCAGTAACTTAAGACCACGTAACGTATTTAAATATACGCAATTCAGCTGTGAACGAGTAATGCTTATGTATAGAATTGATAAGTATTTAAGCTGCGACTGCATTTGTGTGTCTCGTAAGATACGCTCATAAAAATTATTTCACGTATTTAAAATATACATAGGTAAATTGCAACCGAGCGAAGCAAGATAATTTGCTAGTCTAGTTTGAGGAATATAGTATAGAATTATGAAATAGAGTGAAAACACATAAGTTGTTATTTGTCCTTACATCAATTCAAGCTCTTCTTTGTCGAGCATTTTTATAGCAGGTTTCAAATGTATTCATACTTTTATTAAGTTTACTTTACGAGAATTTCTACATAAATTGTAAGAAGTTCAAGTTAAAATACAGCTTTCTTTAAACACAAGTAACTTAATAGTTTGTTTGAATAAATATCTGTTCAGTCGTTATCAAGCTTAAAAATACTCTGCAAGCTTTGAAAAAAGAATAATTACACAAAATGAAGGAAAAAGGCCTGAGATAAAAGAAAATAAAATCTCATTATGTAAGCATTATCTACAGCCTTTATTCCTCACCCTTCCCTCTATTATGCAGAAAGACTAAAATGTTTTGTTTTTTTTGTTTCGCTTTCATATAATTTAGCATCTTCTTTTCAATTCAATTTGAATTCTTAAAGTTGATCAAGTTGGAATAGTCGGCCGTGCCTGAGTTACTAACCATTTTATGAATCCCGCACTTTCCGTTTTTTAATGAAACATTTTCCTTGAAAATTTCATTGGCTCCTAGTTAAAAGCATTTCTGCTTATTTCATAAAATGGTAGGTTAATTTTTTCTAAAATTCATCAACATGTACCTAAATCAAAATATGTACATATTTTATGTTTTACCTACATATTTACTATATTACTTACAGACTGACTTTTAATTTTGATATTGTGAAAATGACGATTCAAAAGAGCTTGTAAAAGTCTATTTTTAGAAAGAATATTTTGATTTGATTTTAATTTGATTTGTATTATAAATCTAGCTGATAATAAGACAGTCCGCAGTCGCATTTTTTATATTTTATAAATACCTAGAATATTATTTTTCTTACGTGTTTTAATATAATAAAATAATTAAAACATAAACTAAATGTTCCTGTATTAAACTACCAATAAGAAATAACGTATATAGTTTTGTAGGTTAGGCTAAGAAAGCATTATGAACACTTCAGTAATGTATCAGAACTTTAGGCACGTACGTTGTCTTTGTACTTAATGTAAGCTCTCTGTTTCAATTCGCTTAAAGCTCAGTTCCTTTTAATATAACTTGATAATATAAGATCTTGTTACGAAGATAAGATTAATAAATAAAAAATGAAGACCTTTTATAAATAAAAAATGAATTACCAAAGCGATATTATTACATACATTTACTTCATTTATAAATTACTAGCTTTTCCTGCGGCTCCGATCGCTTTCTAAAGGCTGAAAATCAAAAGAAATATTTTACTCCTGTTTTTTCAACATTTTTTATTGATGCTCCGCTCCTATTGGTAGTAGCGAGATGTTATATAGCCTATATCCTTTCTTGATAAACGGACTATCTAACACAAAAATAATTTTTCAAATCGAACCAGTAATTCCTGAGATAAACGCGTTCAACCAAACAAACAAACGAACGAACTCTTCAGCTTTATAATATTAGTATAGTTAATATTAAATAGTTACCAAAAATAAAAGTAGTAACAGTTATACTTTTTCATTTAAAATGAGCACCTGACATAATAGTCAACTTTAATTTTAAATCGTACAGTTTAAATATACCAGACATGAAAGAATTCAAATTAACATTTTACTTAATACTTAGATATTTTATACAATAGCGAAAAATATTATCGGAAACAATGGCTATTTTTGGCCGTGGCACAAACAATACTTTATTATAATTATGTATTACGTCGTTAAAATTCAACATTGTAAGTTAGTAAACTATGTCGTGTCTCATTGCTTTGCTCTCGATCTACTTGCTTCTTATCTTACTGATAGAGTTCAGAAGGTCGCAGTAAATAACGTCAACTCTTCTGGTTCTCCTCTTAGAATGGGTGTTCCGCAAGGATCTATCCTAGGTCCATTTTTGTTTTTAGTTTATATTAATGATCTCCCGTTTTATGCCGATAAGTTGTGTGATATTGTACTCTTTGCGGATGATACCTCCTTAATTTTTAAAGTTGATAGAAAGTCAAATAATTACGACGAGGTAAACAGTGCATTATCGCATATACTTCACTGGTTTAACATTAATAATCTGGCTTTAAATGCCAAGAAGACAAAATATATGCAGTTTTTATTACCGAATGTAAAAAGACAGAATTTGAATTTGTATCTCAATAACGACACATTAAATACGGTAGATTCCACGGTCTTCTTGGGATTGACATTAGATTCGGGTCTGCAATGGGGTCCCCATCTCTCGTCTCTTGCGAGTAGACTGAGCTCAGCTGTTTTCGCTGTTAGAAAAGTCAAGCAGCTAACGGACATTGATACTGCCAGACTTGTTTACTTCAGTTATTTCCATAGCATTTTATCTTATGGTATTTTGTTGTGGGGTAATGCAGCGGACATTAAATCGATATTTATTCTACAAAAAAGGGCCATTCGGGCTATTTATAACATAAGCGCTCGTGATACTCTCCGCGGACTTTTTAAAGAAATAGGAATTCTTACGGTTGCTTCGCAATATATATATTGTAACATTATGTTTGTTCGGCAAAATATTAATTGCTATTCAAAGCACAGCGACAAACACAGTATAAATACTAGAAATAAGGATAAACTTGTAACACCCAGTTTTCGCCTACAAAAGGTAAACAGATCGTTTATGGGGCAAGGTGTACGCATGTATAATAAAATTCCACAGTCCATATTGAACTTGCCTTTGAGGCAATTTAAATCAAAAATTAAAAATACGTTATTGAATAAAGCTTATTACACTATAGTGGAATACCTGGTAGATGTAAATGTGTGGGATTAGTGACTTGTTGTGTCTCACGTAGGATAAATAGATAAATTGTAATAAAATATTGTTACCAAATATTTTTTTGAAAAGAGCAACTGTTGAGTTTCTCGCCGGTTCTTCTCAGCAGAACAGCTTTCCGAGCCGGTGGTAGTTTACTCACAGACTTACAGACTGACTTTTAATTTTGATAATGTAAAAATGACGATTCAAAAGAGCTTGTAAAAGTCTATTTGAATAAAGAATATTTTGATTTGATTTGATTTGATTTGATTGAAATTGTTCTTTGATACCTATAATCTACTGTACATACTGTATATTTGTTTTACTGAATAATTCATCAAGCCCTATTTTGAGCGTATTGATATTATTGAAATAAATTGAGAAGTTCTTTAAAATATAATAGCCTTTGCGTTTTTAAATTTTTAATTTTAAAAATCAGCGATCAATTTAGGGATTTTTTCTAAGTTTTAAACAGTCTTCAATATGAACCAAACGCAATTCACGTGCTGAGTGAAAATAAGAATTCAAAATTATTTTATTTCCTAAACAAAGTAGAAAAATAATACTTTTCAAACTATGTCGTTTTGTTATTAGATACCATATTTTGTAAACACAATATAATGCTTCTACATCTTGAAAGGTGTTCCATTTGAAAATTATATAGGTATATATAATAATTAAAAAATAATAAAGTATGTATATTGAAAAATATTTAGGTAGACAGACAACGGTCCCTACGATCTGTATTTTTTTATATTAATTTACTTAATATTTTGTTACTTAAGTAACTACGCTGTAGGTAAAATTGTTGAAAAATACTTGGAACTGCCATAACTTACCGAAATTGACGCATCACTTTCATTATTAAAAAGAAAAAACGTAGAAAGAAAATAGAATAACAGTAATAGGCAACAACAAATCTTAAGTGAACAAAACATGTTTGTAAGAACAAAGGTAAAATATCGGTTTGCATGGTACGGATTAGTTGAGGCTTTCTAGTCAACGTTACTAACATTGATTTATGGATGCTATGCTTTCGGTACATTTTGCAGCGTGGTTTATGAATGTATGCAAATGTGATGCTAGCATACAATTTTCCGCACTTGCTTTTAACCAAGCTTAGGTCAGGGTTTCAGTATGATTTGCAAGTAACAAGATAAATTTTCGTCTCTAAAATTATATTAGGAAGTATGACCAAGATATTTTCAATTTAACACTAAAAAGCTTTTATAACAGAGGTAGTAATAAAATATTATAAAGAAGTTTTAGATATAAATGCACTTGTGCGGTATATTAATATGCAATTAGAACAAAGAGGGGATCGGACTATTAGACATAAGCGTATCATGTAGGTATTGTACCTGCGTGCATTGAACGTTGTACTAATGCGATTCTCATGTAACTAGTTTATTCCTTCTATACTGATTTTGCATATTCTAAATATTCAATATGTAATATCCATTTCATACGATATCATTTATTATTTTTCAGTTAATGGAAAATTAATAGTTTAACACAGGAATCGTAAAACTTTTAAGGAACTTTAAGTAGCTACTACCCATATCTAAAGTCTAGACCTTCCCCATGAAAACTCCGTCTATTGACGAAAACCATACGAGATATTATGTTCGGTAGTTTTTAAGTTAATAGAGACGGATACACAGAATTTCGCGGTTTATGAGACTATTTCTATTTTTCCACGCAGATTATATGGCAAAATCAAATAATAAAACAGCAAATTTATGCTACGATATTTGGCCTTTTTTATTAGGCGAGCTTCGTCTGTAATTCTTTAGTATGAGTTAATGATACATAAACACTGAATAATCGGACTATTACAATAATTATAAATGAGAGAATTTGTGTGTCCAAATTGTATCTTACAGTATACCTTAAACCAGTCCACTGTACCAAAAAAGAACAACAAAACCTTTATCTTTCAAGATATAGATTTTAATTACTATATTATTATTTCCTTATGTACCTGCTATTGTGTAAAATCACTTACACGTGAGTAAGGAAATAGATACTGGAGATAAAAGAGAACATTTATGAGATAAGGAAAGATAAAATCAATGAGTAGTTATAACAGTAACGAAAACTTCTTTCTTCATACCGTCAGCAAATGTTATACGTTAGTATACGTGGTTAAGTAATTTTGGGTATAATTTAACAATTAATAATTATATTTAAACAATCGAATATTAAAATATGTAACTTAAAACTTTATATAATAAATTATGCAAGGCCTATTAATTTAATGCTCACATTTTCAATATGTGGTGTTCGCTGTCTATAATAAATTGCCTATGGCAATATTTTACAAACAGATGAATATGGTTAGGTGCACGTTTCACTATCATATAAATATTAAACTATTTGAAAATTACTGAACGCACGTCTGTTGAGTTGTTAAATTTTCGAGAGAAAAGTATATAACTAAATAAGTAAAAAGACTTAATATATTGATTTAATTACTTTTGTGTAAAACCCAAATTTTTATTACCTATTTTTTATTTTAACTTTAATCGCGGCCCCACTCCCGTCATTCGACAAAAATAGGTTCGCCATCTCCCCCGCTATCTAAACTCACCATTGAAAGTCTCGTAAAATTCCGTTACCCCATTATTCTTTCAACGCCTTTTCTGCAGGAAGCCTATTTCAGTGCACAAATTTTATCTCCGGAAAAAGCGGAAATCAAGCACAATGTGACAGATACGTAGGTAAAAACAGACATAATATTTTTTACATTGTTGTGTGGGTTTGGGTATAACGAAAATAACCTTTCGGGAATTAAAATCTAATTATAGACGTGAACTGAAAAAATATTTTAATTTAATACAACTTACATACAACAACACAAGCTACCACTATCTTTAATTTATATTTAAACCTTCTCAAATTGTCTGGCAAGAAGAATTTGCCCCTTTATGTCAGTATTCCACAACAAATGCATTGCACAATTCTAACAAGCCCTATTGTACTTACACGATGTGACACATAGGTCCGGTTCCAATTGAGTCGTTATATACGAGTACGAATATAATATGTATATGGAAAGATCCACATGTAGAAAACATATTTAATTTTACATTTCTTAAAAGTTACGACTAGTTAAAATGTAAATAATAAATAATAATTCAGTCAGGCGAGAGTGGAAAATGCTTCAAAAGATAATATTTTAGTTCAATCATTCACTCTAAAGTGCTTTGATGTTTAATAATATTGTTTTAGTAGGGTTTGTTGATTGTTATTTATCATTTCATAATGATTACCAAAATTCCTATAAAAATTGAAAAATTACATAGAAGTAAGAAAATCTGTATAAGAAGCAATAAAACTTTGAATAAAATTAAAATCATTAATCATTAATGTTTTTAATTAAATTGCTTAAACTTTAGTAAAGGAGATAACTTAGACATTTGAATTTTCTTTAATGAAAAGAAGGCTTGGAAATTAATTGAAGCACGGCTAGGGTCTTAAAAGCTTACATTAAAAAGCTCAAAAGTGTTATGAAAAGACTGCAACCTGCGCCTAGAGCTTGCAAACAGCCTTACTTTACAATCTGACAACGTGAACAGCCTACACTTGTGAAATTGTTGAGTAAGAATCCTGATAATATTTTTAGCTGTTCGTTTGGAGGTGAATTTAATATACAAAATTATACAGTTCAGGCTTTTAAAGCTTTCGATGTAACGAGGTAACGCAAGTATTGGATTATATTTTTCGGAATATTCACCTGTAATATATTTAATGTGAGCTTTTAATATTCGCAGCGAAACTTTTCCAAATTAAAACTAGAAAATTATACAAAAATATTTAATTTAATATCCTGGTAGTATATTTACATAACTTTTACGTTTTACCATAAACAGTGTTGAAAATAAGAAAACTAGAGCAAAAACGTCATTATTCAACTCAGCCCCGGCACCTGATTAAAATTTAAATATAAAGAATCCTCTCGCTTATAACACCATAAAAGTTGTTTCCCTTTACTCTCCTGAAATAATATTCTTTAGAAATTTTGCAAACATTATTAATACTATATGCATATATTAAATCTCCTATCTCTTGAAATTTTATACACCGACTATATCTAACTCGACGTAATTTTAAATGCCATTGTTATTTTTTGATCGCTTGCAAATCACACGGTGATGAAATATAATATTTTTGTTCCTGTACTTCATTATAAGTCTTTATCAATATTTAGAACTAGATTATTCAGTATTCTATGAATATTTATATATTAAATCATACAGTTTCAAGACTAAAAGTGGTTTGGTTGTACAAATAGAAGTAAATTTCGGCATTGTAATAATAATAGGCCATTTTCCTTTTCCACTGCGGAATAGCGATAAATCAACGTCATGTAAAGTCCAATCTAACAGGCAAATTGGGATTAATAATGGCCAACAAAGAAAGCTTTCTACGTTTATTCCGTTGATTAGTAAGACAAATTGGTAAAGATATATTAGCAAAAGTTTGTGGGTTTCCAACTCATTGTGTATTTATAAAGTCTTTACAGCCACTGTTTTATTGTAAAATGTACAGTCTAATAGAAAAAAAATGTAATTCTGTTGTAAAGTTTTATTTTTATCTAGAAGTAAGGAAAATTAAAAAGTTAAAAAGAAGGAAAATTATGTACAGTAATTATGAAGATGTAAGACTACATTAAAATAATGTTACGTAGCTTACTATGCTTCGATCGGTTGCTTATCTCTCTATACATCAGTTTCAGGGTAAAAATGTTAAAATTACATATACACTTTTGCAATTATATTCTTTATTTGTTAGAATATAAACATTACTTAGAAGTGTTTAACGTTTACGGATATAGAATTAATACAATTATTCAATAATATTCGTATTAAAGGAGAGCGAATGCCTTATGGGAAAACACAATATGTCCTATTTTTCTCAACAAACACGACTGTATATCAAGAATAATGCAACTGCTTTCTCTTACACATTTATTTGTCATGAATTCATAAAATAGCGGTTTCCAATGCAATATCTAAGAAAAATATGCTCATAAATTCCAATAAAGATACCTTAGATAACATTTCAATAGAGTTGCTGAGTTGCTAAGGTAAGGCAGAAAGAGTTATTGTTACCCTTTTCTTTAAGTTTATTTTTTTCCAGGATAGGAATATTTTTTCTGCAAAAAGCAATGAAATTCATGTTCATGTTATATATATTCTAGCTTACCCTCGTTTCTCTCGGTTGCGTCCCTAGTTACGTTTTAAAATAGCTAAAAATAGATATTGTGATCGTACCTCAAGAGATAGACATATGCTATCTCGAAGTTTTCAGGGCTTTTTAATTTTTGTACATTGTTTAGATGTACTAAAGCGTTAACCAGGTAATCTTTTTTCGACGAAACACTATCTAACATACAAACTTTCCTTTACCTTATATGGGACTATGTAGACTATATATTAATGGAATACAATTTAGACAAAAATTATAATATATATATATGTACTTTAACCCGCACTAGCCCAATTTGGTGGTCTATGGCCTGATCCCCTCATATTGAAAGGAGGCCCGTGCCTAGCAGTGGGACGTTTAAAGGGCTGAATACATACTTTTCTATATATAAATGAAGAAACAGATAATCCATTCACATTATAAGTACTTATATTGTAACTACAATGTTCAATCTTTAATGACATAATTTCGCCATCATTTGCCTTTTACTAAGTGGAAGGCTAAGTTGTCCTTGACCTAAAGTTATTCAGGGCAAGTATGACGTCACTCGTGTCCCCCTAAAACCGGTATCTGATGAACGACAAGCACGCTCGGAATGGAACAAATAAACATATGCATACACACATATCTACATACTAAATTGTATACATCCGTGGGACTCGAGCCAAAAATTTGTGTAGCAAATTTCTAATTGCTAGAAACAATTGCAATGTCAAAAACGTTCTCTTTAATCTATACATTAATTTAAAGTATCTAAATATCCATAATATCCAACCCAAAATTTTCCATTGTAATATATTTTTATTTCATAATCTATATATCTAGATAGGTTCTACCGCGAAAATTATCCTTTAAGTAGCTGAATGATTAATTGCATGGAGAATCAATCATTATTGAAGAAGGGATTCTACTATAGAGTCTACCTATACATTGTTACAAATACTAATTCTTAAAAAGGGTCTTACTTTTAAGCTTATTATATAAAACTAGTACTGGAATTCAGGACATCCCTACATTATTATTGTTATCGTATAATACTACTACGAAATATGTATTTTTGAGATAAAATTATTAAAATCCAGATGGTAATATAATATAGTTTAACATGCCCCTCTTAATATAATTACACTTATAAAACGAGGCAATAAAGCGTGAAGGTATTTGTTTGTGTTCTAAAAATTACATTTTTCATTTGAATATATCAGAGCTCTTAAATGGTTTATTGCTGTTGCACCGTGTGCGGAATACCGGAACTTTTAATTAGAGCTACAAACATAACCAAAATATTTACATGAAGTTTCACAGACAAAAACATACGTAAATAATCGTAACTGTTGAAAACAAACTTTTTTATATATGAAACATAACTTTTAATTAGTTGGCAACAAAATACATTAGTTTATGTTTCATAAGCTACTTCCTTGTCTATACATAATATGTATAATAACTTTAGCGTATATCTAAACGATTGAGCCCTATCTTACTATTATTCATCGCCCTTTACGAATATGAAATTTTGGCTTCCTTAGCGAGAATACAAATAGTGCTTCAAATACGCTACTATAAACTAGAGGTAAATGATTAAAGTGAATCTCGTTTTCATAAAATTACTGTAGTGTTCACATTCAACGTTTAGTACGTAAACATTTGTAACGTGGACATATGCATGCGAATTCGGATAGAAAGATAAACTAGGCACATCCTTTTAAAAGATAAATTTTTCATTTTCGACTTATTACATAAGTGATATGAGCCGGGACGATGGAACCTAGCCTTTATGCAAACCTAACGACCGCTTTGTAGTTCTACCGGATGTTCTGAATTATGTGATTATTATACAGTTCAAGCATTCGCCTTAGGAGCAAAAGCGAGGTCTATTAACTCGCTCGATTAAACTAAAACTGCAATCAGTTTTCGAGTTCATAATCGTTTTATTTTATTTATCACAACGTTGATTTTAATAGTCTATTTAAAAAAAATAGGATAGCCTATTATAAGAGGTGTTTATTTATTATTTCTTTAAAAAATGGTTCAAATATTTCATTAACTTATGTCCTCAAGTCAATTCTTATTACAAGGAGACAGAGCTGTTTTACGGCACTATAAATAATAAAGAAGTATTCATATTTCACAAGACATTTTTAATCTAATATCTTTAATCATATTTTTAAGAAAATCTAAGAAGATTAATTTTCCCTCGCGGCTATTAGGCGTTTTATCTCCTGAACGTTTTATATCTTGATTGAGCCTATATAAAGGAACGGCAGCATCCATTTTTTAAGACAGTGTATGAGGCTTCAGGAAATTCTTGTAACATTTTGTGAAATAAGGAAATATTTAATATTTTATACTCAGAATTTTGTAAGTTGACGCAAAAATTGTAAGCTTGAAAATTCAGTGTTTTTATTCCTTAAACAAATGATAAATTAAATATACAAGGTTAACCAAGGAATGACCTAATTGCGTCACATTGGCATATACTGATATAGAATAGGATGCTATCTTTCTTATTTATTATCTATTCATAATTTTTAATTTTCCTATTTTTTCTTTAAAAATTAACAGTTTTATAGTAACGTAGCAGTTAACTTAACAATTTTAAAGCCTAGTGAGCACTATTAAGAAAAATCTATTATAAAATCTTTTCCGTCCTATATTTTCGCTCCGAGTTTGCAATTTTATGTACTTAGATCTACACCAACTTTACGCCCCGAACTTTCTCATTCTCCGATCAGAAGAGTGTACGGAATTACAAAGGAAACTTGGGAAGTGTTTTCACGAAATTTCAAACGTACAACCGTCTGTAAGGCCGAAGGCATGACAAAGTTGCCTGAAGTGACTAATAAATGGACTTTTATGAGCTTTTCACAGTGGCACTACTAAACTACTACGAACAAAAAACTAGCGTGATACAAACGATTTTAAAAATACACACAATACATGAGGCCGTCAGGGCAAGACAGAATAACCACCTAAAATAAAACAACGTTATGTTAAATTTGGAAAAGTTTAATTTATAAATGACCTGGGTGCAGTGTTACTTACAAATAAAAAAGTACATGTGTACAAAGTACACATGTCAGAAGTAAAACTTGAATTTAAAATAAGTAAGGCTATCTCTTCCCCGTCTCTGAGTGCCTGGTACTATGGAATTATTTTTTCGGTTCACGTTTGAAATCACATCGATTCTAAAATCACATCGATTCTAAAGAAGTTTCACTTCAAAAAGTGCCGCTACAAAATTTGTTTTCAAATTTAATTTTTTTCAAATATTTGGTAATGCAATAGTAGCCAAAGCCACTCAGTACTTTCATAACTCATTGCCATTGTTTTATGTGGCTTAGGCTGAAAGATATGCGGTCGAACTCAAAACAAGGAATCTTAACCCATCGTATACCATACCCCGTCTATAGACGTGGGCCGAGGTGCAAATCAGGTAGGTGGAGGTACATGAATTGTTAATAACAGCGGAAAACAGTTACATGTAGGTACATTTTGGACTAACCCTTAAAATATGTTTCTAAAATTTTTTAAACATTTAGACAAAATGGCCTTACATTTATTATTAAAAAAAAACGAAAAAAATAATTTCTAACTCGAGACAACGTTGACTATACTGACTAATAAGTTATTAGTAGTAAATATATAAAAATATTAAACAGCCTTTATAGTCTCCAAAGTACCTGTCAGTGGATTAGGATGATTTTATACAGACATCACAATATGTATGTAAAACTTACCAGATTTAGATACACGGTAGCGCAAACCACGCCCACTCTTGGGATGACATCGATTATACGTTCCAAATTCGCCATAGTTGTTGTTTACACGACTGTAGTCAGCTAAATGTCGGTTTCCATCCAGATGGTTGGGTAGAGACCTATTCCAACCCATAACATCACCGACAACTGACCCGCAGACTGACGATTCGGTCTGACTTTTCGTTTCTCCATTGCAAAGATCCCCGCTAGAACGTGCTCTACGGCCTTTCAGGCCCTTTGCGGAATGTTGGCTGATGTTTGAGCCCATTGCGAGGCGGGACCTCAGGAGGGCCCCGCCGCCCTCATTGCGCCAATCTTCTTGTGATTCGGTTTCGCTTTCCGAGCACGCGTCCTGCTCTGTAAGAGAGAAAGGTTACTTTAATTCGACTGGATTTTAATATAATTACTTAATGCTAGTTAAAGTTATATTTTAACCGAGGTATAGGTAAATCTATAAAAATATTATTAATTTGTTTCATTTCTATACCTAGTTTATGGAAAATAAGAAATACGTAATTCATAAATAAAGAAAGTTTTACGTGTAGAAGTTTATATTACAAAATAGTATTGTCTTAAAAGTTTCTGATACTGCATTCTTGATTGCTTCCAAGATCTCGACGCAGAAAGCCGTGCTTCGGTATTCAGATTGCGAACTATTGCAAACTGTGCTTATCAGGAATCTTTTAGCTTAAGATTCAACGTTTGTTACAATTGTCTTCCAAGAGCTCGGCGCAAGAAATTGATTGATTTCTGAAGAAACTCATTTTAAATAGAATCTCTCTTAGAATTCATTACAACAACGATGAGTAGAATACAATAGTTTACGTATTGTTTACTTTAACATTATTCATAGTAATCATTTGTTTCATTTTTAAAGTATATAATTTTCAACACTTATACTTTTAGCCCTACTTATTGTGTTCAGTTGTAGTTCAACATGCAACTGTTAAAGGATAAAGATATTGCTTTCAGTCTTTGCATTTAATTATTTTCTTTTCTATATTATATTACCTGTGTTATTTTATATAACTTACTGCTCATATAAAGTAATGTACCAATAAAGTGATTGCTAATAATTTTATGATTAAAAGCATCAATAACTTTTTTTAACTTTTTGTATTGCAATAAAAATGCGACTTCGTTAGATATTACCTACCTAATATTATTCTGAGACCTGAAAGTTTAGTCACTGTAAAATATTCGAAACATCAAGAACCAAATATTAAAATAATCCGCAAAAAATCCGATAAAAAGAATAACTTCATTTAAAAAAGGACTTTTCAAAACTTATTCTAATTTTAAAAATCCGTAAGCAATTTATTTGACAGTAACAGGTATATTATATATTCTGTGGTAACAATTTTAAAGTCATAATAATGCGATATTTGGGTCGAACTGCTATCTCGGAGCACAATTAAAAGTTCACGAAAATGTTACTTCTTCCTTAATATTCGGCACAACCATTTTTCATGTTATTTTGAATCTCATTACTTTAGGGAACCATACTAATTAATTGAACGAATATTATTTTAGTTAGGAATATTAAACTGAATGCAAAAATTCATAGTTTAATACTAAGTAGGTATACTAGATGTAAATTTTACGTTGCTTGCTTGATATAAATTATTTATTTTAATATTTAAAAAAGGGGTAGTTGGGGAATGGTCTTCGTTCAGCCTTGGTCGGCGTAAGGTTTATTGATTAAAATTATTTAAATAATTTATATGAACATATAATAATTATAATTATTATGTAAAGTGTCACAGTTCAGAAGTATATACTATACTTTTCTATTTGATATATATATTAAATATAACCCAAGTCCCATGACAGGTACTTTTCATGCTAATTAAATTAATTTCCGACCCCTTTATCCTTGCGCAACCATTTGTTTCCCAGATTAAATTGTATTTTACTGTAAAATAATAGCTCTGACAAGTTGTATTTAAAGCTATCTCGTAGTTTTCACGTAGTAATAAAATTTACGATTTAATTTTACTGACAAAAATACTTGTTTGTACAAGTATTCAGTCTTTTTTAACATCCCACTGCGGTTATCTGGCCATAGTCTACAACGCTGATTTACGACAACGCCGGTTCTGTCAAACATTCAGGCTTCCTCACGATATAATTCTTAAGGAAAGTGGAAATCACGTTTTAAATGATTCGCACATTATCAGAGACTCCGCTTCACTCGGTTACCCAAGCGAGCATGTTATCACTGGGCTACCACTACCTTAAAATGCTTATTACTTTGTATGACCTATTAACAACTAAAAGCTATGTTTCGAGATCCTTAAAAAAAATTAAGCTTTTGTGTAAAATTTCACAAAGTCTTCTAGATAGCCTCTTATTGACTCAGCATAATGCAGACGCGAGGGGCATTGTTCCCCATTCGTTTAAAGACTAGGCTAAGAAAACAGTTCTTTGTTAAAAATCTAAAGAGAATAACAGCGCTGGCCTCATATGCAAATTTGAATGTGAATTAATCAAAATTGAATTGACTGTGAAATTTTCTTACTTTTATCTTTATCTTTCGACCCGACCTTTTTCTGCCTATAGAGATCCCATGATTTTTATATCCCAACAGTATACTTCGATCAATGGGTTCAATTCAAACTGTTGATCGATGATCCAAGACAAATTATATAATTCGTCGCTAAGCAACGAGTCTAAGCAATAGCTGAAGACATTTTGAAAAATTCTCTTTATTTGGTCAAAATATGATTTGTGAAGTGGCTGAGTCTATCTCAGCCACTTTAGAACCATTAAATTAAACCATCTCTTTTATTAAAAACACGCAATCCTTTCGATATTGCATTACGTTTCATTATGGCAAAATGGTCAAAAAACGATCGATGATACAGATGCTGGCATATTTGATATATGTATTATCAGAAGAAAAAATACTGCACCTAAACACCGTTTGCATTGATCGTGAGTAGTAAAGCTTTTTTTTCGCGGATCATTAATTAATATTTGCCTGTTTTGATCCAGATCACAGTCAGTCTATCTGCGTAATAAACGTCAACACCCGTCCCAGCCGTTTGACCGTGAAGCTGAATTTTAATAGTAGAATAGTAGGTATGTAATATTATAGTACTGACTGTAGAATTACAGATAAAAACAATTTGATTTCTGTTCCGCCTAAAACATATCAAAAATAATTATGTCCCCAGAATAAAATAGCGTAAATATCGATCAAAGCAAACGTTAATCTATAAATGCTTTAAGGCTTAAGCTTAAGAATTAACTTTCAATTAAGATGATGACGAAGGGGTTGAAAGCATTCGAAGCGAGAACCCATTGACTCGAACCGATCTGCCTGAAACTAATTTGGCTGGATTCACATCATTCCTCTGAAAACAGTGCTATTTAACGCAGTCAATCGTAGTTTTAATCTTTCATTTACTGTAATATGTAGATTGTAGTTATGCTTTAGAAAACCGAATAATATCATTTTGTTTTTGGTGCTAATGTATGGAAAGTATGTATGTACACATGTTACAAATGTATTAGTCAGAAATATTGGTTCGATACTGCTCGACGGACTGATCGACTCGAACCTATGTTATATTTATAATAAAAAAAGAAATAAGTACCTACACATATTATTCATATTTAAATTGAACTTTTTGGAATGTTCATTTCCATACACAACCATAACTACGATTTTTCTACTAAAACTGTTTCACTTAGCGTTACATCTATTAGATTGTTAACTTATCGGGACTGTAAGTAAATCCATTTGGTAGATGCAGACGGAAAAATATTTATAGCGAATTTCTACCGTAAATCTTTTATAGTTTATCCCGAAGACCTTCGGGTGCGGTTCAAATAGGATTAAGGCTTTATTAACTTCAAAGCGTGCCAGAAATTGAAATAGATTGAAGTAAATAGAGAGGAAATTTGATTGCATAGTTTACTGATAAATTACTTTTGTCAAAAAAATCACTGAGATTCTATTAGGAATATTTTGGTTTTATTTCAAATTATTTTTGGGATACATATAATATTTTATTTGTAGGAAAAACAGTAGTAGGTTATCATTTTTTAATTACTAGCGAAATCACAAATCCTAAGGCTTAGCTTATTTACGTAGGTATAATGACTTCACTACTCAAATTGTAGGCGAAATTGAAAAATTTATAAGTAGTAATCCGAAATATATATTGGTATGTACTTCAAACGTCGCATGTTCAGTTCTTTCCAGGAAATTGATATTTATTTTGACTACATAAATATTTGTCGCATGTTCTGTGTATTGTTTACGGACTTCCAATAAAGGAAAGGTAAAGAGGTTATTGAGTACTGCGTTATTAGATCTTCAGAAATTATATTTGTATATATCATATAGGTAAGTGTTTTCCGATCTCTAACAATGTGCAAACAAATCTCAAGCAATAATGTATATATAAACAAATTTTTGTGATAATAAAATACAAGTAATTAAATATCAAAGCAAAAAACAAAAAGAGTATATTCATAAAAAAAAGAATCAATCAATTTCAAAAACAATCGCGCAAAACATAGATATATAGGTCATAGCACACATATTGTGTGAAAACATGCCTGCGTCAAATTAATTAAGACCGATTATCTCTGATCTCGTTGATTTTGCTTTATATTGGTGAATGCGAAAACATCGCTTAAATTCTTAATAAAAGCATTTTTGGAATTTTAATTATTGTTGCGTGTTCATCTTCACGAATCGACCTCGTTTGTTCTGTTTTGTATTAAATTTCAATAATACTTTGCACGGAATCTAATCCGATGAACATTTTTCTACTTTTTAGAAGTTTTTAACGAATGTTTTCATGTATTAGTCACGATTATTTAAAGACTGCTTTATTTATAAAAATACCTGAGTTGAGAATACACTCACGTTTTACTGATATAAAACGAGCTAAAAATAAAAGAGAACGCAATAGAACTAAAATAAATATTTATCTATGTATAAAGATTTTCTATGATATTAGGGATTTTTTTAAAGAAGTCAATGTAAGAATAAATAACTTTTCCAATTATAGGTAAAGAATATTGAACATACTTATTTATATAGATTATTAATACTTATACATATTAAATTATTAAGGTTGGTGATTATTAAATAACATTAACAAAATAACAACTTAACTTTGTAACTTTTCCTAATTCCTTACTCACAGCCTCTGGTGTTAGTAAATGAAAATTAAAATTTATCATTCTATTTTAGTTTAACAAAGGCTAATACAGGTCACTAAACAAAAAAAGGATTTTAACTTTAAAGCTCTGAAGATGATATAAACGGCTACCGGATCTGAAGTAGAGAGCACTTGTCTCCGTTTGAGTGGAGCAAGCACTGCGCTTTCAATAATAATAAACGCAGTAAACCATTGCATGTTTTACTTGCATCACGAAGTTACACGAAAAATCTCTTAGTATTTTTAATTTGCACATGTTTTCTTGAGAAGTGCTTTTTTATGAGAGTGCTTTATAAATAAAAAAATGTTTGAAGTCATTTCAGTATAGAAGATGGCGCTATGTTTGTCTGCTATACGGACCTACGTTAAGAAAATATACAAAATTTCAACTTACTTTTCAGATTTAAAAGTTTAGTTTTTCCCAGAAAGTGTTTTGTTCACGTCGAAAATGCTAACTGTATACGTCATTTAAAGAAAAGAAATAAAAGTATCGAATAAAACTGTGAAAGCTCTGCTGCAGTCTGAATACATATTCATGCTTTAAAAAGATTGCTGCTTATCACTGGTTATAATTTGGTTTTTCAAGCTACGGACTTTACGGGTTTTAAATTATAGTTGTTTTTATATAATCCGTTCAGTATAATTCGAGTCATGTACGCACTAGTAAACTGAAAAACATAATGTATTATTTATTTACCATATTTGAATATAAACGAAGGAAACGAACATACTCGTAGTCTCATACTTTTCACTTCAATTATCGAGTCTATCTAAAGCGCCAGCTTGAGCTCATGACATTATGCTATCATACAGTCTATACGCAGACGTGATCAGTAAATGGATGAAGGGATATTATTTAACTACGTAAAGAATATGTATTTTTGAATTGTTTACCTTATACTTAGACAATAATAGTTTTACTTTTTCGTGTAGAAATGAGATTTCCTTCGAAATAAAGTCATACTTTTCCACCATTCATAAAAAACAATTTTGTAATTTATTAAATCTGAGTTGGTTCAGTGGATTTTGCTGCAATTTTTTAAGAACATATAAAATCATCCAAGTACATATATATAAAAATGTATAAGTTTTACGAAAAAACCTTGGAAGATGTCATGATAGAGAAAAAAATGGGAAAGATTGTTTTTGTTATTTCTTATTCAATGTCGACTCTACGGAAATTAAATATTGAGATCTAAGATAGCTCGATATGACTAGGAAATTGGTTTAATACTTTCTTGCTTCTCCGCAAGTACCAAGCGAATATCTCGTCTAAAACCAATATACTATGTTAGTATGGATTGACATAAATATTTATAATAAAATTAGAGCGTATCTTATCAAATCTCGGTGAAGTGGAATGTGCCATTATTATTAACTTAACGATTATTTATATCATTATCTCTATCAGCACCTGCAACGCAGTAGTTGACACAGCGATAATATTTCCTCTACTAAAGTTTACAATCGTCATTCACTAGCGATAAGTCCTTCGTCTCATTTTAATAACGTCTTAACTGTGATATATTTTAAAACTTTTAATAGTGTTACTAATGTGTGAGTAATATGTGAATTATTTTAGTAGGACCAACTATTTATTTGCTTTACTAAGGTGCTTATCGTACCAGCACACGCGATGTACGTCGATAAGGTTAGGTACATATTATAGGTATCTAATATGTACCTGCACTTGATGGTGACTGAAGTTTAAGACTATGTAGATAATTTTAACCGTACTAACAATTTATGTATTATGTCATAAATGAATAACATTCACCTGGGCCTCAAGTCTGCTATTGCAATGTTGTTACAATTGTCTATCAATGACATCGTAATTGCTACTTTTTGCAATTTTGGTAGTCTACTAATTCAATGGTCTTCTGATGGTGTATCACTGACACTTCAATGACACTTTGCAAATAATTGGTAGTCCCGTACGTAATGACAAGTCAATGATCAAACGTATTGCGTAGTCTGTTAATCTATCTTTTTGGCTTTGTATGATCATTTTAAATAATGCTTAGTCTTTAAAACATATATTGATAACATATATAATCGAACTTAGCCTAAATAAACCGTTTACGAACGCTTTTACAATTGACAAAATTGTCAAAATCACAAGACCATTGATCGACCATTGTAAATTTAGTAGACTACGAAATTTTTGACTGATGGTAATTGAATTAAAATTGCATTGTTCTATAATGACAATTCATGTAAAATAGCAGACTTGAGGCCCTGTATATATACAAGATATTATAATATTATGTTATCTCTATATAGTATTGCCCTCAAAATCTATTTAAATTATCTACAGCGTGAAAAAGTAATTAATAACCTCCATTTCTCACACTCTGTCGTATTAATACTATACGTTATTATGAAAATAGTTTTTTCATTACTATTATTACGCTCGTTACTTACCATACATCGTCACTACATAGTATAAAACAAAGTCGCTTTCTCTGTCCCTATATCCCTATGTATGCTTAAATCATTAAAACTACGCAACGGATTTTGATGCGGTTTTTTTAATATAGATAGAGTGATTGAAGAGGATGGTTTAATGTATAATAACAGTAGGCTATATATTTTATACACGTGCGAAGCCGGAGCGGGCCGCTAGTAATCTTATAACCTCAAATTAAAGAATCATCTTGATTAAAGATTCCTCGGACTTAAAATAGATCAAGCAGTTTTTCTTATCTCTAGCCCCGGGGATTCCCTTTCTATTGTTATAAAAATGATCATTTTTTAAGTATGAATAGCAAGTAGGCATACCTAATTAAAATTTTAATACTGAGAACAGTATATCAGCAAGCAGTTTCGTATTATAATTAATTAGCCATATTACCTATATGGAATGTTAGTTAAATTATGTGTCGGTAAACATTTATCAACGTAGTTCATTATAATCATCCATACCGATTATATTCCCAGTGAAAATATTTAAGATATTTAAAGCTCTGTGGTTTCGCCATATGTGTACTTCTAAATATATTTTCAGTCGATAGGTATGTAAGATGAGGGAAAACCTTAAAAATCTAACATATGTAGTATAGACTGGTACGAATCTTCAAAATTGTGCACTATTTAAGTGTCAATATTTTAGTTCAAAAGTAAAAATAAATATGAAAACGAATGAATGAAAGGAAAAATTCCCAAATGACAAACAAACATTATTCATATACGTTTCATAACACATACATACACATTAGAAAACTTTCAGAAACCCTTACGATCCGAGTTTATTCCCCTATGGCACTTCTTGTGTACCTATTTGATATATTTTTGGACGTATTTTTATAATAAGTTACGACAACTCTCGATCCACATACGATTGCTACAGTCATTTTGTGAAAAAAGTATTAAAATAATGAGGTTTCGTATTTATAAACAGTACACGATTAGTTACTCAAATACGTGTTGTATTTGAGTAACGTTGTTATAAGTATTACATTTTTGTCCAGTAATTACGAGAAATTTTACTAAAATTATGTAATTATGTCAAATAGGTTTTGATTATTTACGATTTAGATTAAAGTCAAATAATACTAATAAAAAGTCTAATTAAAGCTTAGTATTATAAACCGTTATTGAGGTCTTGACTAACTTTTTAAAGTACCTACTTTAGTGATTATAAAGCTGTAAATATTTATAGGGTTAAAATATAATACTTGAATTCGCATTAATTCGTAGCGAAATATCAAAGTTTCACGTGTATTTTTAATAATAAAAAGGTGATAATGAAGTAAAATATTTACCTACAACGCAAATACTTTGTAAACTCTTATGTATTTATGTAGCATTAACCTGTACTAAGATGTTTTGAATTTATAAACACAAGAAGACAGGACGTTAAAAGTAGTACTACAGCTTCTAGATAGTTGGGATACCTATCTAGAAGCTGTAGTACTACTTTTGACTATCTATATAAGTAGAAAGAAATCTATCCCACGGGAATGTACATTTTTTCAGATTATAAGTCAAATATCGTCCAGATCCATCCATCCAAAATTACACATTTATAATATTTATGGGGTGAAATTATAAAGCAAATTAGGTATTTATATAATATACCAATTTATATTTAATGTAACTTAACCATTTATTATTAACTGCTATCATCATACGTTTCATAAACCTATCAGAAACATGGACAGACTATAAAGTCGAAGTAATAGTCTAGATACGCTTTTCATAAAATAGCAGTATAGTTAAACATAAATTCCTTAGTAATCCTGTAACTATCTAGGGAGAATGGACTTAGCGGCGACGCGACTTGTCTCTCACTACGTTAGGTATTTATAGCGTCGGTATGCATCGCCCACCAGCACATCACCACTGTCAAGTTCATTACTCACTCATCTCTAAATGTATTTGTAACTCTTAATACCTTTAAAATAGAGGTCATGTTGCGTTACCGAACAAACAACACTGAACTATTTTATCTCATTTAAAATCTTAATTCTTGTATATTAAGGTATAAATTATATTGCGTTTTAAAATTAATATAGTATGTACTAAATTAGCTTTGTAAAACTAGTCCAATTTTACATATTATACCTACATATTACATCGTTATAAAGACTAAATTATTGGTCTTATAACTGCTATTATTATTGGCTCTTAGCAGATAGCACCGTTTTTTGTTCGAATAATTATTTTTGAGTGTTATTCCTGAAAATTATCATATGATCACTTTTTGGTGTAGTAACATACTTAATAATTTATATATCACATATTTTACGAAAATAAAAATCTATTAATAAAATACATGATGGGCAAATAAACGTTGCACAGTGCATAGCATGTTCTACGGCTTTTTCTATTAAAGTTTCACAGATTTCTTGCAAAGGGATTTAACGTTTATTTCTAATCTAGTCTAATATCCCGAACTGACAGTCCTTTACATTTTTCAAATACTCTTACTTCGTTATTTTTTACTATTCAGTATTCATATTTTAAATCAGTTTACATTTTTTTTAAATAACAATATACCCTCACATTTAACGTGTACTTCACACAGGTCACCTATAGAATATATAGAATAAACAAGGATTTTATATAATATGTTGTTTATGGAATATATAAAATCCTTGAGAATAAACTAGATAATAAACGATGTTTTGCAAAAAAAAACAAGTTTGATTTTCATTTCGTTGCTGCATATATAGAGAAATCACATATTTATCCATAATTAAATTACTAAATAGATTATTCATCCTTACTATACTAACATTAAAAATGCGAAAGTCTGTCTGTCGCGTTTTCACGCAGAAACTACAGAACCGATTTAAATTAAATTTGGTACACAGATAGTCTAGAGCTCGGACATAGGCTACTTTTCAAAGCTAATAAAGTCTGTAAGGGGTTATTTTTAAAGCTTGAAACTTGTTTTTGAGGCTTTTGATTAGATATAAATAAATAGGATTTAGAAAAATAATTTAAATAGAACTAAGATAAAGTTTGTAAAATTTTATCCTAAATGGGGTTCGCTAGTTTAATTATAAACCTTTGTTATGATAATTATATAGGTCTATTGGTATTTTGAATGTAGAATTTATATCATGTTTTCAAGATTATCTCCAACATATATTATGTCTTTTTACTAGGAAAATATCACATTTTATAAGCCAGAATGTTAAAATAATATATTATATTTCGCTTTCAAGTAATAAGGAAGTTACATTTACTTTGTTAGACAACGTAATAACTCCGAGGATATGTTTAATTAGACGCAGAGTTTTGTCACATCATTCATCATGTGTTCCATTAGTTTGAATACGATCGATCAATTAATATACACGCGTCGAATTACTGATTAAATATATTATATATAATGGTAAGAAATATTCTCATAGGCAACCATAATTGAGGCACATAATGCCTATGTGTTTATAGAAATAACCTTGGTGAAATATCATAAGTTATTGGTTTCTACTTATTATGTAAATAATATTTTAGTAACTTATTTATTTGTATAGAGAGCGTTTGGTATGGATATCATTTGATATTTAAGTCACTTTTTATTGACCGACTCCAAAGAGAAAGAATTCATCTGTCTGTATTAATAAATTTGACGCGATTTTATATTAGCACTAGGTGTTGTAAGGACATGAATGAAGCAAGATCTTAGACGGGTTACTACTATTGAAGTAAGAAACAAGTAAGTTAAATAATTTATTGAAACGAAAATATTAACAAAGACCACATTCATGTTCAATACGATTGTAGAGTGTAATTTATCCATCCAATAAATATTAGGAAATTTATATATATATATATATATATATATATATAATTTATATACCCAACGAAATAAATTGTAATAAACTATGTCATATATCACAGAAGAAAATAATTTCTTTTTACACAATACATTTAAAAGTAAATTGTCTACACCTCTATACTTTCTTAAAATCTCGATACATTTAAAGTGACAAATATTTTAATTACACTAAATCTCTTAGACGTTTATGTACCGTTACACATTTCTTTTCATCCATTAAAACAGTTAATTTTAAATAGCATAGTGATTATCTTCATTACGGAAGCGCGTCGTTCATTTACTTTGTTAGTGCTAGCGCAATTGATCAATTGCTGTTTACGCAGCGTTCGTTGATACTGTAAGCTATAGCAAATAATTCACGTTTTAATTCTTATATATCTTTGCTTTGCTTTGATGCTTTTAAAAACGATAAGCGTTTTAATAAGACATTAGACTCATATTCGTATGGGATTTATATCCCTATTCTGATGCGCAAGGCGCAGTTAGTGAAACTAAAAAAGAAAAATCATGAAAAGACTTATTTTATTAATTGGTTATATTTTGGTTATGTACATACCTAGTACAGATATGTGCATACTTATTTTGCTACAATTTAAAACTTTTGTGCCTGGAGAAGAGTGGCACCAAGAAAAGTGGTAGGTACAAGCTGATACTGAAAGCAATTATTTATTTTCAAAACTTGGGTACGTGCTTGAACAAACAACGTTAATCGATGAAGACGGATAATAATAGATGAATCGGTAAATTGAAAGAATAAATACACTGACATCGGATTTTCTTTAAACTACCGAGCTTACTCTTATATTCAATAGCATTTTAGTTTTCCTTATTATTATAACGGCGAGTTAATACAAGATAGTTGTCATTCCATAATGGATTTTAATACAATTAAAATGAAAGTATTGTAATTTATATAATATTATTGTATTATAAAAAAAATAGTTATTTTTAGTCATAACAGGAAATAAGATACTTAGGTACTAAAAGCTTATTCAAAAGTATCTAGCAGCTAAAGTGTCTTCCATTTCCTTATCAATTTTTTATGGGACTGCCCGGAAGATAGACCTAAAATGAAATGGTCGTTATGGTTCGTTGTAATGGGTGTCTACCGCGCCCTTTTTACCTGACCGAGCCTAATTGAAAAAAGGGTATGGTGCCATGAATGCCAAATTTTGTTAGTTTGTAAACTATTGAAGGCATCCAATATTGACTACAACACTGTCCTCTGTAATAAGATGTGAAGTGAAAAAACAGTAATAAATTACATAATATTTTCACAGGTCATCTTAGGGTGAAAGAAAACATCTTAAGGAATCTGCGAAGATAATCTGGCATCTTCGAAAGACCTTGAATTACGTGCCAAGATATAACCGTTCTAATCCAGTGTGGTAGAATATGGCTTGAACACACTCATGTTGAGTAGGTAGGGCGGGGCTAGTTGAGCAATTTTTCACTTGAGCGGATATAGCTCCTCAATAATAAGTTTCAATGAGTTGTTATGTGGCTTGACGGATTAGTAATTTATCCCTTAGCAAAAGTGTCTAAAGTATTTTTTTTGTAACAAGTCGAATTTAAGAGCTACAGCTGTTTAAATGCAGATAGTCAAGTACGCTCAATGTACCCCATAGGTGAGGTAAGTTGAGCAAGGGTATAAGAGCAAGTTGAGCACTAAGAATGTCTAACCAAACCATGGGTTCAATGTTGACTAGAGATGAAGTAAAATATGTGTTTGACAATCAGCTCTTTATTTATAGTCTTTTAGTGACAGAACAACAAAACTTATTAAACGTATGGTCGTACAATTTCCGGAGAAAATACTTGTATTAGGTCGATCGTCTCGTTTTTTTGTTGCTTGAACCAGGTTCGGGTTCTGGTTTCCGTATGGATAGCTCCGGATTTCGTTTTAAAAACATCGTAAGCCATTCTTTTCCGGCCATTTTATTTGCATTCCAGCTGGGTGGAATTTTTATGCCAAATTTAACAGCACATTCGTAGGCAAGACGACGGACGTCTTTTGGAGAATATCCATAGAAGATTGATGCCATTTGTAGCAAGTATTTTTTCAGAGTCTTCCTGTGTAGGAGAAAATACTTGCCTCGATGTTGCATAGCCCATGGATGAATCACTATCTTCATTTAATTTCTTCAAAAATCTTGTCAAAGTCATCTGTTTGATACCAAATTCTTTAGCGGCGGCATTAACACTTTTTTCTTCATCGTCGACAGCCTTTGCAGCATTTTTTAAATCTTCAGTAGTGTAAGAACATCTTGTAGTCTTCCTCTTGTAAGTCCGCATCCTAACAAAAAATAAAACATTCATTATTTTAGTTGTTTGAGTCGTGGGGTAAGTTTAGCAACTATAGCTCAACTAACCCCAACCAGGAATTTTAAAACAAAAGTGAGGTTATAAAAAAATCGTAAGAATTATACCCAGAACCTCTCGACATATCAAAAGTACAATAATTCTCTGAAAGATTAACACTTACCTGATTGAAAACAGATTACAATTGACTACTACAGACGAAAACTTGCGATAAACGACGTTTTTACTTTTTGGTCACAAAATAAACTAAACGCACGGGTGCTTCACTCGTTCGTCCAGCCGCCACTAGTGAAACTACCGCCCCTCCCGCAACTCCTTCTTTCCGCCATAAGATGCCTATGTACGGTGAATAGTTTGCGAGATATTTCGATTGCCCAAATTGCCCCTATGCTCAACTAGTCCCGCCCTACCTAAGTTAAAAAAGAATGAATACAAACCCAAATCCTTGGACCTGTCCTTGAAAACTCGTGTTGATACGGTAAGTAAAAAAGACTGAATACAAACCCAAATCCGGGATATATACCTATTTTAATAAAATATATAATATTTCATGTCTTGGTCACATCATTTAATTCATGATCAGTTGTGCATGCCCTGGTAAGCGTAATAAATTACGCCGTGAATCGTGACCTTTCAAATTGAAACGGTTTTGGGAAGTATAAGATCTCCGACTTATTTCCTAGCAAATTATTTAGGAAAGAAGGAAAACAATCAGCAATATGTATCAATTATTATTAATTCGATTCTTATTATTACTAGAATTTTGTTTAAAGCTTTAAGAAAACTTCTTTTCCGGTTTTACTGTTATCAGCTTCGCTTATTAGGCTTTACCAATTGAGGATAACTAGTATATATTTTGAACTTAAAAACTCTTAAAATCTAATTTTGTAAAACAGAAATAAACTATAAGTGGATTAAACCAGAAATAACGGAAACTTTAATTTAATATATTTTGGTAATTCGCAGTATTTGTGAGTAACGCAGCTAACAATATTTCATTAAAATGGACCAACGCCCTACAAAGAGAGAGTTGAGACATTTTTATTGAGCACAATTTATTCTAATTGTTTTTGCCCTCGTAAATATTGCTCAAATATAGGTAAGCATCAAATGTTTTTGGATAATGGACGTAATTCTTGTGAAAATATTTTTCGATTTGGTATGAACACTATTTCATTTTTCCATTATTTAAATATTTTGCTTCAATAAAAATAAGTTTAATTTATAGTTAAAAAAGGTAGGAGTAGCAATATAGGAACTAATTTTGATACAAATTTTCAGAAAAAACAATCTATACATATAAATAAAAATTAAACTAACAGCTTTTCACTAAATCCATATGAAAGTATATAAGATACTATCAACAAAAAACCATTTTTTTAATTTTTGTCTGCCTGTCTGACTGTTTGTTCCGTGTAATCTCTGAAACGGCTGAACCTGATTAAGGGACTCCCACTAAAAACTTATGATGATGTCCTCCCGACCGATTACAGCCACGGCGACCAATCTTATTGAGACTATAATAGTGCACAATTGTATGCGCAGACACAAGTACACTCTCTATTCCTTATCACTCTCATATTCCGGTGGGACAACTGCTCGACACGACCAGTGAGAGTCAAGGCGCAGGACCGACGGCTTTACGTGCTCTCCGAGGCACGGGGATGCTACACCGCTAACTTTTCAACTTCGGGTTGTTACTGAGACTTACAAAACAGAAAAACTCAATAACTAACTTGGCCCGATTCGGGACTCGAACCCAGAACCTCTCGGTGTGCGATTGTACATACTAGCCACTACACCACCGAGGCAGTTAGCTAATGTTATAAGGTGTAACTAAGGGTAATTTTTAACCGACTTCAAAAAAGGAGGTAGAAATTTTATTTATTTTAACTAGCGGAATGAACCCGAACGAAGCGAGGGTGAGTCGTTAGTAGAAAAATATAAAGCATTTCAGATAAGAAGAATCTACCTGAGATTGCCATAGAAACAAAATAGAACTGGATACGACTGGTTTTAGTGCTGAACGAATCAAGTTCTGAGAACTTGTGACTAAAGAATAACATCTTAGTACCTACCTACTTAAAGAAATAAAAACGTCTCATGAAAATCTAGCTCACTAGCAATGTATAGTAGACAAATTTAGAAGTCAGAGGTTTCGCTTTAAGGATAAACTCTCAAGTGTCACGGAAAATGCTTCGACCATTTATTTCTCCTATAGAGCTTAAGCTTGTGACATAAGTGGTTTACCACAACAGTGCGGAGGTTAGCCTCAACCATTGGATTATCGGAGTCGCTTTAAAATATTGGTAATTCTAAAATCTTTTATGGTCACACACTTCTATACATATAAAAGTAATAAAATTGAGAAGATTGAGAGACTGAAGTCCGAGGAGAGTTGGAAAATCTTATTGAAATCGTCATTATTATACAGTTGCCGAATCTAGTTTTTAAATTTTTTTTCCGCCTGTCTGTGACCGCATAGCGAGACCACTGGACAGATTTCGACGAAATATGGTATGACGATAGTTGAGCTGGTTATCGGGGTCAACATATTATAGGACACTTTAAATTTAGGAAAATATCTAATTTTTGAGAAATCTATACTACAAATACTAAATAAATTTAGTTTTGAAAAGAGCATCTTTTATTTTTCCTTTAAATAAAACAAAGCGGTCGGCATTGACCTCAAAACGTGAGGTGTTCCCAGAGCAACGATGGCTCTCTGGAGGCGTGAATGTGAAGACTAGCTAGAATGCATAATAAGGCTTTCGCTGAACTGCGCTCACTTTCGAAGTGACCCCTAATTCGTCAAGCCATTTCGTCGAGATGAAACAACCATTTTGTCGCCAGAAGAAATATCCCATTCAACGAGCCTTTTCGGAGAACAAAAACATTCATTATCATTCAACTATAAATATAAATACTCAAAGCGTAACTTTCCTTCGAACCTTTTGTAGAAAAAATTCAAATAAAATAGTACTGTTTTGGATGAATTTAATATACAAAATATTTATTCCATTAAATTTAAATATGTACTACTTAACTCTTATGTTGTGCACCTTGAGGCATTTTTGCAAAATTAATAATATAAACAATTACTTTAACTACGGTATGAGAGGAAATTGAAGTAGGTACGTACAAGGAATAAGTCTAGGCATTAGTAATATGTACAATGTACATATACAAAACAATTCGTTCACTAACTTCAAGGGACTCAACAACGTAAGTGATTAAACGTGAAGTGATAAACAGCTGAGTCTAAAATCTCAGTTTTGCACGAGGGTTCTTTAAATTTAAACGAAAGTAGTAGTAGTAGTAGTAGTAGTAGTATAAAATAAATTCGACCATATAATAAAATATTAAATAATTCAGAATCATTCTTGAGTCTAAATCGACGGATTTCAATAAGATTTTTATTACGTTATAAACTAAAATATTAACAATAAGTTTAATTAAATTTAACAATAAGATTAAGGAGTTTTAAACATGCCCAGTTTTAATAGCTTTGGATCAAATAGAAAATATAAAAGTGGGTGTAGCCGTCGGCAAAATCACGTAAAACGTTAAAATAAATGGATATTCTACATACAATGGGCTGGTATTGGTGGCAAAAACGATGGGATTTTTGTAGTCATACTATGACAACTTTTTAACACGACGTTTCAGACACATTCAATTACATATTGGCTAGAATTTCTAGTAAAGAATGGCCTTAACTATAAAATACTAATAATATTCAAGCTCAGTTTGAAATTTATTTATTCTTGTAGTTCTAGTTGAAGTATCAAGAAATTACAAAGAAGAGAACAGCTTGGATGCAGTAAGCGAGCAGTCTGAAGCAAGGGAAGAGTGACATTTTTTGTAAAGAGCATTTCAATCCGAACAAAATCAGTTAATTATATATAATTTATGTTATTTTATAGAATATTATATAACCTGTGTAAGCTATAGTTATAAAAAGCCCTCATGAAAATATAAATAAAACTATCTTTTCGGGTTTTTCGCTCTTTTTTGGTTCACGAGTTTCAAATGCTTTACATAATCACCATGGTCACGGGATAGACTGAGATTTTAAAGGTTTCAAAGGCAATATATAGCTGTTACACTTACAGACGGCCTACAAAGTTCGTAATGTATTAAAAAAATACAAAAATTGCACGAAAGTACCAACAATTACAATACATATTAGGATATTTTAATTTTAATACTTGTGTAATTTTATACACATTTATTAATACTTATACATATTTATTAATATACACATAATGCTGCTATATTTTTGCTGTTATTATACTTATCAGTTCTAATGATAATTAAAACTTTTGCCTGCCTCTTTGAGACATGTATATAATCAAAGGCCAGCCTAATCAAATTCGAAAATTTTAAATGAACACTTAAAAATAATTTTACATACATTTGAAACAGTTTCATTATATGTACATATGTTATAATTATTAAATTATTCTCGCAGTCTTTAAATGAAAGTATACCTAAACACAAATTAGTTCGTGAGAATATCCATTGTAATAATTTATAATCGATATCTCGAGTTTCTACAGAATCGAGAATCTGTACATTACTAAACCTGCTAAAAATAGGTACCGATAGTTTACCGAAAACTGTATATTCGTTTTAGGATGGAAATATAATATTTTGACTTTTAAGTTATTTTAAAGTACCTGCCTACTAATCTTATTGTTAAATAGTAGGTAATTGATTATTTCTAAACTTAGGAAGCTATAAGTACCGTTTAAACTTGCTTTATTATCTTGATCAGTAAAGAAAGCGAATAAAATTATGCAAAGTTGCATTAAAATGTGAGAAAATAAATGTATTAAAAAAGGAAAGTTGAATGTTGATTAGTTAAATAATAAACTATGCAAATTAATATTCTCTTAGAAAGTTATGGGATATTGTTATGAAATAAGTGCGCAACTATTATGATCATAATATACTTATTATATTTTACTACAATAACTGTTAGATTGTTCGATTTCTCTATCGTTTTTACAAAAATGTTAGTTACTGCAAGCGGCTTTGCTGAAAAACATATTATCATTTTTAGTCAAGTAGGTACTATGATTGTGATACCTTGTTAATATTATATGTATATTACTTTTTAGGGTTTCAATGCCACGTGGTAAAAACGGAACCCTTATAATTTTGCCGTCGATAATGGCCGTGCCCGTCTGTCAATATGTCACCGCCATATAGTAAGTCTAATATTATTAGAACTATACTGCCGAAATTTAATAGGAAGGTGTCTAATATAAATTCATGATAGGAGAAAGGGATAGACAAAACCGAAAGAGGTGGCACTCCATAAAAAAATTGCGTGAATAAATAATTTATTTCAATATTTGTTATTATATCGTGAAATATTTTGGACAGGTCTTTAAAATTCGGATGAAAAATTAGCATTTTAAATACATGTTTCATGCTACGGAACCATTGGCGTGCGATTGTCTGATTTTTTGTTCTTAGATAATTTAATTGATTTCCATAAATCGTTAGTAGGTAGGTATGTGTTTTTAGCCGAGACACTCCAACAAAAAATCGCTACCAAAATTAATTCATCCAGCCTCGAGTGATGCGCGACTAAGCACTAAATAACCGATTTCCTGTGATCTCATAATGAAATCTTTAATAGCAGACGGTACTAAAGTTATGTTTTACCGAGTTGTAGCATTAATATTTTGCTCCCATTCTTCATTCCATTAATATTGGTATTGTAATAATATTGTAAATGATGAAATTTTAGACAAATGTTTGTTAATGAAATACGTCAGAAGAGCTGACAGAATCTGGATGAAATTTGGCAAACAGATAGTTTTTAGTCTGGAAAAGCAAAGTCTTTTTATCCTGGAAAATGTACCGGAAATAGGTTCCCGAGTGATATATTTTAAATATAAATTATGTTTCTCTAGAGACGAACCCAAACCAAAGCGAGTGTGAGTCGCTCTTTAGAATATAATATGTTATTTAAATGAAATATACATTTTTACTATTTTTCCTTTAGTATTTACAACGTGATTGAATAAACTGCGACGTGTTCTCTTGGGGTAAGCTTAGATAGGTCGAGACGACTCATTATGAGATTATACCTATCTAGGTGCTGTTGATGCTTTAGTTACCTGAGGGATGTTAGATACTTTTGCAATACTATACGAGTATTTAATAGTAATGCATGTCGGTAATAGGTGTGTAGTAAAATTGGCAGGTATTACAGATATTTGGTACCTTTATTGTAAGGTGTAAGGTAAGGTACCTATATAAAAATCCATAAATAGGTATGAATAATTTGTGTGTGCACGCCAAATTTATATGCTTAATCAATCTAACTATAGAATTTCCATAAAAAATTGTACTTGCCAAGCAGTAGTGTGAAAAAGATATTTTTCTAAATGACATAATAGAAAATAAAGATGATTTCCCCTTTTTATGCACTTTCCTACAACGTTGTCCTGACGCCTGACGCTATATTTTGTAGTTGTGAAATGAACAGTGAAAACGTGCGATACTGCAGTTACAAGGCAGTTTAGCAAACGCTGAAAAAATTGTGTAAAACACTTCTATGGATTCTTTTATTCATTTTGTTTTCGTATTTTTAAATATATTAGTATTCGGCTGTCGGCATGAAACGTGGCCATCGGCACTGGTTAATTCAATAGCTATTCGGCGAATGCAGATCACAAATGACATTGCAGATTTTTATTAATGCATCTTTTTCCTTATATTATAACGATAAATATTCCATTAGTATCGAAAGAATATTTAACCTACGTTATATTTAACGATACCTTTCATTAACCTAAATAAATTAGGTACACTCATCATAATTAGTCATAGCCTTTCAAGTTCAGCTTGCTGTTCGTTTTAAAGGAATACCTTTCATCTTGTTAAATGTTTTTTTATAATCTTTAATATAAATATTTTGGAGCAAACGTAAATACTATAGTAAACAAACAAACTTGTATCATTAAAAGTTGAAACCATATCTAATCTTTATTCTAGACTTAAATCAAAATGTCAAAGTTCACTTACCAATATAAGCACTGCAATATGAAACAAAATCCGGTTCAAATCAAACTCAAAAGCAAACAATCGAAAATACCACAGTCCACACTACGAATTCACATAATATAACGGAACAGAACGGTTCGAACACAAGCAACAAAAACACTAGCGTAATATATCATTCAGAGTCGTGTGATACAGGAATCTTTACGTAATTATGTTAAACTTGTATAGGAAAGTCAAAAATCGTTTCGGTATACAATACACGTGCTAATACCGGTCGGGCTCGACCGGTCGACGTGCCTCGAGTGCTGTCAAACCGAGCAGCTGGTACGCGATCTTGGTCGCTCTAGCGGGCAAACGCACAACTAACTTAAGTCCTAAAGTAAAGTGGGCTAAGTCACACTTCACGCATTTAATATAATTTTTAATTTATATCAGATTTTTTGTAAATTGTTTTAGAGTTAAGGCTGTCGTAAATTTTGCTTTAAGTGCTGGATGATTACTTTAAAATTAATGGATTATTATTAAATAATATCATAAAAATATAATAAACAAATCTCAAAACTACAAAATTTAGGTACGTATACAAGATTTTTTTAAATACAAAAGCAAAAAAAAATGATGAAAAAAACTGAATTTTACAATTTAATTTTTAAGTGATGACTAAGTATAAAAATCGCATATACGATCGTTTGTCTGAAGGCATTCCAAGCGAGCCGCGTCATGGCGGCGCGTCGGCGTTGGGGAGGGAGGATATTGACTTGCGACGCCGTCACTGCGCATGTACTTTACCATGTGTTTCTGTTTTTAAGCCGCTCATACTGCTAAGAAAATTATAACTATTTCTTTGTTTATACTGCGATTGTATGCAATTACTGTTTCACAATCCGCTGTAACGATATTCGTTGGGCCATAGCCGCAGTGGCGCAGTATATAACGATATACGACGGAATGACCTCGACAGCCTTGACCCTAACTAAAAATTAGCTCCGTGCTTACGTTGTTTGCGATTGATGCGACTATAAATAAGTTACCCTGGCCTTTATAGTCTTCACGTATACAGTTATATCTAAAACTTGCCTGTCAACTGCTCGAATATATTAGATACCTTCATAAAAGGTAAACCTCAAGAGATTATAATTACTAAGACTTTAAAGACAAAATATTAAAACACACTTTAATATTGCCCACATCACAGATTCAGAGCATATTATATTGTTCTATATAGCTATTATATAGAATTATTAAATAATAAATATTTCGTTAAAAATATGATATTAAATTTAAAAAATAAATTATTACTTATTACTAAAGTAAATGAATTATAAATTAAACTTATTTAAAATATAAAAAAGAGATTATATCTGTTTGGCGCTGTAATTAATTTTCAAAGAAAAATGAAGCTCCTACAAAAAAATTATCCTTAATTTATACTTAGCATATCTAAAAATTCAGTTTGCTTGACCTACATCGGCACTCAAGTGCGACCATTAATTTATTTCTAAGTTTGTTTCATATTGGTATAATGTGACTGCAGCTGAGCATCTCAAGTGTTGGCTTGAAGCCAATGAACGAAGATTTCTTAGATGTCACTTTTTTCGTCGGTTTTCTTCACGAAAGGCAAAAAGGAGCGGAAACCATTACATTGATTTATGAAACAAGAGGCGAAGAAGGCTTCGAAGCTACACTAAAATATTAAGCTACGTTCCTATACGTCTATATATTACATTGGATATTAATGGTCTCTTGAAGCATTTTATATTCAGATATCTACTCTTTTACTTTCGAAATTCAGATCATATAGCAAGGCCAAGTTATTGAGAGCTTAGTATACTTAACATTTTACAAGTAGGTACGAGTATAATATAATACACTTTCTATGATTGCTGTTACGTAGTTATTTTATCGTGTACTATTTACATAATATTATGTATGTTTTATGACTTTTAATAATATAAATAACATAACAAACAATAACACTCACAACTAACGTACATACAATAATAATTAATTTATATCTATTATAGAGAGTGAAAGTATGAGAGAGAATGTATTCGGCTAGATAATAGATTAGTGACCAAAAAAAATTTTTACCTGATTGCATAAATGTAAAAAAAGAGGAGAACAAGTAGACCAAGGAACATAGTTATACATATTACTTGAACCAATGACATGATTCAGCATTCAGGAATGATGCACAGAAGCAGCCAGTGTATGAAAACACTAGCGAGATCTAGCGCGACCAAAGCCGCGGGTTTCGCTAGTATATTATACATATTATAAACCTTCCTCATGAAACACTCTATTTATTAGAAAACCGCATTAAAATCGGTTATAGAGTTTTAAAGATCTAAGCATATATAGGGACATATCGATAGCAGACAGATCGGGAAGCGCCTTTGTTTTATATATGTATAAGTATGTAGTGATGAACATATGTATGTATGTGTCCAATTGCATAATAGTATGTTTCTTCGTCAACTCGTTCTATTCTTTTTCGTTTGTTTTTACGCAGTCGGTTTTTTATTTTTGTAAATATTAGATTTTTTTGTTTTAAAAACTACGATATGTACTACATAGCTGTTGTTAACGGAATGAAGTGTGCTGAGTTCAAATATTTCATAATCATGATATGAGAGAGCTCCGAACATATATTTGGCTTAAGAAAATACGCCAAAACCAAACGGAAATTTGTCGGTACGTGTTTATTTCTCTATGTTATTCCAATTATTTTAGTGCTTTCTTTAAAGTTTATCCTATGCTACCACAGCGCCACCCTTATTCGACGCATTTTTACTAACAGTTATTCATACACTGATAATCTATGGAGTGTAGAGGATTATGTACTCCTTATAGCTCTACACTCCATTGATACCTATGTATGTTAATTGTTACCCTATAAGTTATAACACTCACGTTATTAAAACTAAAAATTAAATGTCAAAGAATATTCATACATAAAATACGCACTGTCACTTTAAAATCCTCCGATAATTTTCAAGGGATTTTAGTCTTCTATTAGAAATAGCACGGATAGTCACATCGTTATGTAGAAAATCGAGCCTCTTACGAAATGTAGAGACATGAGTCGTAGAAAAAAAATTATATGCTATATTATAAATAATAATAAAAAGAAAAAACAATATTTAAATAGACACTTACTGACTCTTACTGACTTAATTATTATTGGAGTAAGACAGTATTATGATAGACTTTGTTTGTTACTTGTTTATATTATGTACATAGAAGAAAATCAAAATAAGAGCACGAAAGATTTCTATTTTATCTTATCCTATATTATGTTATTGCTGATAATACCATAGCTCTTTAATAATTTAAATAAGAAAGGTAATAATTGAGGCAATATTTTTTTGTGGAATAAATTAAGGCAGCGCTGTGTACAACTTTAAGAGAACTAAGAAGTAATAATGCAACAAAGTTTTGGTTTTAACCGCTAGAGGGCCGGCACGATTACTTTATACCTCAGCTTAAAAGGAGAAAATCACTCGTGGAATTTAACACAGATGGCGGTATCAATATCATAGAACAACATTAATATGTAATACCTTTAATTGTATGGAAATCAATGAATAATAATTCAACTGAATATAGTTTACATATTCTATTTTTTTTTAATTCGTATATAATATAGAAAATTATAAATATCGTATGATATATTATGAAAACCTATATTGGCCTTGATGAGTTAGTAGTTACTAACTCATCAAGGCCAATAAATAAGCCTAAACAGTAAACATGATATACATATGTACCTATAACCTATTTTTTTAAATCCTTGTAGCTGTATGGTTAAGCTTTCGTTTTACTTTAAGACGTAATATGGATTTCAAAACGAACGAACGAACGAAATTAACGCATTTAAAAATAATAGAGCGAATATCCCGAGCCAAGCAAGTGCAAGTCACTATTAGTACCTCGTGTACACAAGTACACTAAGTAACAAACACCTGTTCGGCGTTACCTCCAATATATATCTATGAACCATTCCTATTGGAATAGTTTTCTAAACGACCATGTCGGAGTCAGTCCATCTTGGGAACTAAGACGTCACAGACAGACACACAGGTAGACCTGTGTGTCTAGATTCCTACATTCTTATGTACGCAAAAAGAGGGGTTATAAATAAAATAACAGGAGCTTAAGAAAAAAGATATCCATAAATAAATGACTTACGATAAGTTAAACTTAGAGATCCGGTGGCGATTTAAGCCTATTCAATTATATCGCAACGATTTCAAGGTTAATGGATGGATTAGCAAAACCAAGCTTAGGTGTTGCTGAGTATTTAATCAACAAATAATTGAATTTCTATAAAAAAATAACGTACATCATACAAGGAAAAAAATATTATTCTTATTTCCCTATATTTTATTTATAATAAAATAGGCAAAATGCAAATCAAGTCACTAGGTACTTTTTTCTCCTTTGATTGTCAAGCATTTTTTTTGCATTTGTAGCTGGCTGTTATCGATAAAAAAATGTGCTGGTCGAACTTCGACAATAGGGTGAGGCGAGGGCAGCGTGAGTTTTTATAATTTCAAATGGTAACTTAAATAATCTGCCCATTTGTTAAATCGGTACAATAATATACACAAACCTACAAATATGTATAAAACATACATATTTGTAGGTTATTTGCACAATATTAATTATTGACCTTCATATCAAATCATTTTGTTTGTGAATTAGTAGTCGTTCGTCACCGTACTTTGCAAAAGGAATATATAAAATCAATAACATTATATAAGAACATGAATTCAAATTATTTCTACTTAACTTTCAGTGTGAAAAGTACAACAGTATTAAAGTTCTAACAATGTTATGTTGCTGTGTTATGCTCAGAGTATATCTACCAATTATTACCTAACGAACCATATGACAGCTGGACCAAACAACTGCTCGCCATAAATCAGCGGATAATAGAGTGTAGCATTATGTTAACACAACATAGACCTTTACAAATATTTCCTATATACTAAGAAACTTTACTAGTATGAAAATAAAGGCGTTTTCGCCTACGCAATAACGGTAGTGAGATTTATGGACCCTTTAAACCTATTTTCGTTGTAAGTAACACCTTACTGAATGTTAATGAAAGGCATCCTAAATGGTGTAAAGTGTAAAGAGTCTAAAAATCCTATGTCCTTGGGATTTATTTTTTTGGAATTTTCCATAATACTCGTATTTATTATTCTAATAATCATTTTAATTTGTTTAGGTAACAAAAAAATGGTATAAGATACGTTTTATGAGTATTACCTTGTCGTATACATTACGTATAGTCATGATGGAAATTTAATTTTATATATGATACGTACCTACAAAAGCAATCGAAGTCTATACTAATATTATGATATGTGGAGTTTGTACTTTTCCTACAACATCTAAAATTTTTTATCCATTATGAAAATTTTTTTTTTGCTCGTAGTATATTGTGCTTTTATTGAGGAAGGACAAATATATATGTACGAGAATGTTTAAAACAAATGAACCGAACCGGTAACTCAACAAAACGTTAATTAATATGTATATTACTTACTGAAAAATGGTTTAGAGCATACAACGCGTCGCTTCTCTCTTAACTTGTTCTTAAGTATCCTTCTCTTTAAGCGGTTAAGTACTACGTCAGCCTCGTCTACGCTCTCAGATGAAGAAGTGCGGGTAATCTGCGTGGCACCGCTGACAGTGTGTCGCCTTTTTCTTATAAACATGCTTGAACCTCCATGCCAGTGGTCTATTTCTGATATACCTCTCCTGTACATTTTCAAACGTTTTTTCATTTCACAATCAGCTGCTAAGTCTGTTGATATGTTTATAAGATCGTTATCGGTCGTATTTTCTTCAATTTTTCTAGATCGCCATGCCTTTTCCGAATAAAATGTCGGAGATTCCTTATGCGTTATTTTTTCGCTAGAATATCGTTCCGGTGTTGATGTTCGACGTAGGTGTAAAGCAAACCAATCTGGATTAGAGCTAGTGCGAGCAGGTAAGCTTTTTAGGTAAGTGTTGAGAAAAGATACTTTATTCGGGGGATGTTTGTAAACAGCGTTAGATTTTGAACGGGATACCGATTGACACCCTTTCGGGCGAACTGACAACGTAGCATCATTGAATGACTGTGACGTTTGAAGTCCTAAACACACATTTTCCGGTTTGTCAAAGGCTTCTTTGTTGTGATCTGTAGGCTTATTTAGAGACGTCGTGGAGGATTTGCATGAAGTTTCTTGCGAAGTGGATATATAGTTTTCAATGATTTCGGTTTCGTTCTGGTGTAATTTATCATTAGAAAGAAAATCTTCGCAAGTCTCATTGTCAGAGCTTTTATAGCTGCTTAGTTCGCTCGGGCCTTCTGAATGGAAGGGCGTGGTGTCGAGGCTATTTATTTGCAAATGGTGGAAGTTGTTGTTTATAGTGAGTTTACTTGGAATGTTTGAAACACTGCTAATATCCTTTATTATATAAGAGGCACTTTTTCTGTCATTATTGTCACTTATTTCTACAGGATTACGGTAAACTCGAGTAAATACTCTGTCACCTGAAATTGAATTATGTTTTCGAATTAAATGTTTTCTAATTATGTGCCTATAGTTCTTCTCCCGTAGTGATCGGCTAGTTTTTAACAAGGGTTCATTGCAGTTGGAGCTTTTAATTGAAATATTGTCATCATTGGTTTCAATTAGCAAATTTCCTTCAGAATCAAAAAGTTGAACTGTAGGGAATTTGATACCAGGGGAGAGATTTCGCGTTCGTAATTCCCATTTACTTTGACTAGGTCTCCTTAGTTGTATACGAATTACGTTGTCGTCTATTATTGGACCATCACTATCACTCGAGTCCGTTTTTTTCGCCATTTTGCAAATTTTTCTCTGTTATTTACTCCAGACATTTGTTTAAATAAAAAAAATATGATTTTACAAATTTGAAAAGCTTATTACTTAACATTAATTTGTTTGTTTACAGTCAGCTGTTGCTCAGTTTGGCATATTTCCAATAATACTTTGGCATTCACTTTAAAATAACACCAATGTCAATTTTGTTTTTCAACACACGCGTAAATTTCCGTGATATTTTTATGATTTACACCATATATTAAACTAACACCTGTAACTACACTGTCACTAATACCTGCTGTAATGTTTTCTGAACACACTGTAGCGTAAAACGCAGTGTTGCAATGGTTGCATAAGGACCATGTTCGGCGGTTCCATGCATCGTCTAATGATTTTGTACGGTATAAATTTGTGTAATAAAATGTGAGCGTCTAAACAGATGATCTGTTCAGTTGCGACTGTTGTTCTTGTTACCGATAGTTTTCGACCCGCATTTTACTTGAGCGTGGGCATTGGTCGACCGCGACTCCGGACATTTCTGCACTGAGAGCAAACTACTAAATAGACTCGAGGCACTATAAATAGTGAAACGCGTCGGCAATCTGGCTGGCTCCCCTTGAACCTAGGACGCGTAACAAACATAATCTGCGTCCACGCAACTGTTTACACTGACACAGTTTTTCCATTTGGCCGCGAGGCGTAACCATATGTACACGAGTGTTATACGCAACTGGTTCGCAATAATGCCTACAATCTACATTTATCGAAAACAATATTATGGGCTCAAATAACATTCACAGTAGGAACTGTCAAAGTCGTTTCATCACAGAATGGCTTGGTTAATCGTTTTTACAAACACGTGGGTAGCGTAGAGGATTGGCAACAACGATACATGTTTTTAAACATTGTAGGAACTATCACGTGGAATATTTTCTTCTATTTTTATTAAGTACATACTAGTCTTAGTTTTTGACTTTGTCTGGACTGACTGTATGCAACTGAAAGTATGCCGCATTTGCATTAAGAATATTAATAATAAATAATTTTAATTTCTTTTTTAATATTGCAATGTTATTAAAATTAGTTTTTGTTAAATATTGTTAAAAAATTGTTAAATAATAAAATATTGTTAAATGAAAAATTTGTTAAATATTGCGTAGGTTGCACCTATCGTGACCTAAGATAAAAGTGATACTGAACTTTACTCTTCTTTGTAGAGCAATAGGTAATAAACAAAATTTCCTTCATTGCTAACTTTTAAAACTATGTTATAAAAATTTAAATTATACTTAATAGGTAATGTTTTAAATCAAACTTAAAGGTACACAAAATATGCTTCGATTGGATACAAACTGAACTTATAAACGCTTTCTAAATCAAATGTACATGCAATATTAAATGTTAGTGGTCACTACATATGAGCATTAGTACTTGAAGCCATCGTAAAGAACATTATGAAAGCATATATTTAGTTTTAATCTGAACTTTAACACTCTAACTTTAAAGTTACATTTGAAATGGCTGAAAAATTGACAAATATTTCAGCAATCTCGAATTTTACAATCTGGCGGTCAAGCGTACCTACCGTAATGATCGTAGCAATCTGATTTTATTTGCATTTTATTTGTTGACTTAAAATTACGTACTTTTTGGTTAAAGAATATTAAAATGATTACATTGATTAAACTTTAAAGACAGGTATGTCATATTTTTTCGTTTTATTTTATATTGTACTAGCTGTACCCGCGGCTTCGCCCGCGTTCATTTTTTTAATTGCTAATCAACCTCATTGGGTTGATCTGTAGGAAAAAAAATTGTCTAAAAAATAAAAAAATAAAATTTAGGGGTGGACTACCCTTAACATTTAGGGGGATGAAAAATAGATGTTGGCCGATTCTCAGACCTACTCAATATGCTCACAAAATTTCATGAGAATCGGTCAAGCCGTTTCGGAGGAGTATGGGAACGAAAATTGTGACACGAGAATTTTATATATAAGATTAGTAATAATTGATAATAATATATCAGTCATATAATATTAATTAATAATATTAATTATTTGTTATACATAGCAGTATATTTTGTAATAGATGGTTTTTTTATAAGATTTTAAACGTAAAAAGATTTTAGTGAGCTTTATTTTTATAACAGGAATTGATATCATTTTAATCTTTTAATACAAAAATATTACCATAATAAATTTTACTTTTAATTTTAAGAAATAAACACATAATAGAAATGCCTGACGCGGCTTTAACACAAATATTTCTAGAGTCTGGCTCGTGTACTGCAGTTTTGCTCATTGAGATATGTCAGGCGGCGTGCGATAAACATTATTCAAGAATAAATTATGAGCTTGGTGCTTTTGATTCTCTAAGGCAACTTACATAAAACTTTTATATTCGACAAGCAAGTTTTCGAATTCGAAGCCGGAAGCCGTCTTGTTATTAAATGTAGTTTTATGGGTAACGTAAATATTTATTTAGGTTTATATCAAACTTGAGGTTTGAACGTGGGAGTGCAATTAGTTCTTGAAAAGAAAAATTTAACTATGTACTAAATTACATTCAATTCCATCCAATCATTTAAGCGCAAAGAAGTAACAACTTTTGCATTTATAAAGTCCTTAGTGTGATATGCTTACGTTAACGAATTATGTATCTAAGAACTATAAAGTAAAAAAATGTACGAATTTTTTTTCACTTTTTAGTTCTTACATAATTTTTTGTTTCCTAGACTTTTTTAACTAGGTATTATCTAGCTAGGTATTTGTTTTCATTTTTAAGTTTGATCTGATTAGGTACCTTGTTTATAAGTTTTTTTTATTTTTTTTTATCTATAATAGCATGTTTTAAAATTATTTTTTTAAATGATTTATTGTATTATTATTATACGTTCTTTTCAATTTGTGCAAAGTTTTAGTTCTATGTGAAGTTTTGATGTTGGTGAAAATCGAAGATTCCGCACGTTTGTATTTACCTATACATTTTTTATAAATAAAATAAATATAATTTTAAAATAGATTAAATCAGTAATACATAATAATAAACCTTTAATAAGTTTCTTATTATATTATAAGGATAGCGGAAGGGCATGATTAAATTATAAAGGGCTTGTTCCAGAAGAGCGTGGGTGCCGTTAAAAATAGGTTATTCAGAACATTTCGATTTCCGACAGATATACAATTTTTTCTTTTAAAACAGCGTTCAATATTTCATTGTGGATAACATACCTGTCACGGGTTCGTCGTTTTTACGCCAATGTAACTGACATTCTCACTCAATCTTGATATCTATTTGAGGCTTTTCTAAGATTTTGGGTTCAAAAATAAACTGAAAAGTAAATACCGCTTTTATATATATCTTATTAGATAAATAACTTGTAACTTAATTATGTATTTAACATTTTGTTGAAGCTGTTTTACTAAATAGGTACCTAATATACTTACATCCTTAATTAGGTAATCTTGACACAATTCCTTTTTTTTTAAGTATTTTAGTTAATTGAATTAAATATATACTATTCGTATATTGTATGTTTCTAAAGAACGTATCGTACATACCTACATTTAGTATCATCAGGGGAAAAGCAAGAAAAACTAAACGAAACAATTTTTGTGCCAATATCGACATTCATTTTTCACTAATTATCTATTACGTACACCTGACGTCCCCTAACTCTATTTATCAACACTAATGGTTTTATAAGCTGTGTTGGTCTAAAATAAAAATGGTAGGTATACAAAAGTGATAAAAGGGTGACTAAAATATTCATTCATTTTTTGGAATCAACATAAGTTTATGCAATATTAATTAAAAGAATACAAGTTAAATATTTTTATACCAATCTCCAATCTAGCTGGACCGATTTTAACATGACTTCATTTGGTACTTGACAGATATAAGTGCTGGTAGCTGGTGTTATAAGAAGATTATTTTTTAAATAGAACGATGGTTAATTATTAATATATTAATATTATAAATGTAAAATTATGGATGGATGGGTGCTTGTTACTCAATCATGCCAGTACAATAATTAATAGTATGAAAAACCACATAGTTTGCCGTGGATTAGGTTTGGTTTTGTTTTTCAGAGAGTTCTTCTATTTCATACTAATGTACCTATGGACGAACCTAAGCGAAGGGTGGGTAGTCCCTAGTTATTCAATAACTAATAACTAACTAATAAAACCCACTAAAACGATTTGTAAATGTAAGGCTATAAATATTTTTTGCGTAAATTGTAGGGTATTTCCTTACTGAATTCTGGCGCGGTTACAAAAGACCCTCTTTTGTCTTCGCCGTCATAAATGATGTGGCGCTATCTACAATAATAAACACCTGTTTGGTGGCATGTTTGATATACGTTATAAGTGAAAATATACGTTGCTTAGAAGAGATCAAATAATTTTCGCAAGACGAAACTTTATTTTAACTTTATTTGCCTATGTCATAAGTAGTAGCAGTAAACTAACTAATACTTAATCTGTGCAGTAAACTGGTGATTTAGTGAAACTGACGAGTAAGGCTAAAATAAAATGTAAGTTGATGAGCTAACTCCTGTTATAGTGGTAAATAAAAAAATTGAATTCTATCAATCTTTTACATCAAAGAAATCCTAAATCGTCCATCATAATCGTAATAGCGAATGAATATAATAATAGCTTCAGTACCCAAATATTCGAGGATACCACTTAGACATGCGAAATGTATTCACCGAATTGAATAACAAGCGACCAAAAGGAATTCATTTAGATTCGCTTCGTAATGGAAAACCCGATTTGATGGAAATATGTTTGCCTACTATTATTATAATCGTATTTTATTGTATCAATCAAAACTTTCTATTGATGTTATTGTATAATATTAAATAAATAAACTATAAGTATAGTTGTGTTCATATCTTAATAGCTATGTAGACGCTGAATGAATTTAGATTAAATTTCACTTGTCTCTGTCACCGGCGGTGTAATGGCTAGTAGGTACTAGTAGGTACGGCTGCAAATAGAGGTTCTGGGTTTAAACCTGGGTCGGGTCAATTTTATAGTTATTGAGTTTTTCTGTTAAGGAAATCCCAGTACCTGATGGATAGTAAAGTAGGGGAGTTGACGGTGTTTTATGCCCGTTTTTACGTGACTAAGGCCTAATTTCTTCGTTTTGAAGAGCAGTGGGACGTTAAAAAAGGCTGAATAAATATAGAATATAATTTAAAAAAAGATTTTTATATTACTGTAAAATATTAGGAAAAATAAAGTTATCAAGTAGACTTTTGACCTGGATCTAAGCGCATCGGATGTGCGAAAATTTGAAATTCAAATTGAAATATGAAGTGTCAAATCGATGCGATGACATCGCCACCGTGGTTTATTTCTTCTGAATTTATAACCAGATCAGAGAAAATAAGATTATTTTTGGAGGAATTTGTATTTAAACTGATATGTGTAATGGAATCAAATAATAAGTCCTTAACTACTTTATTCATTCCATGAAATCAATGACCTGCAACATTTTCTAACACGCTGGCAGCTTGCTTTTTCGAAATAAATGATGTTTTATAAAAATGACCAACACAAACTCCTTGCCCCTAGTGTATGGTAATGGTAGACTCGTCAATCGGGACTCGTCAATGAGAATTCAGAAATTATCCGGTTTATACGCTAGTAGTACATGCTAATGGACATCAATAATAAATACAAAATCGTTGGGTTATCAATATTTTTGCGGTTCTTACCAATAGTAATATAGTATCTCTATATCTATGGTTAGTCAGTCATTCCATTACGCCCTACAATATTGCCAAACCATAATGAATCTCACTAAATCTTGTCATATATTACACTATTGTAGGTATCACAATACTTCGTTTAAGTTAATGGGATTCTAACTTGTGCTGAAAATCAATTTAACTATTGAAATTGAATGAAATATTTGCCAGGAGAATGATATTTTACCTATTAAATTCACTGGTGAAATGAAATTGAAACCTTCGAGGAGTTGTGATCCTGTCCTAAGAGGACAACATAATGTTATGTTGAAGTTACGTACTATAACGTGTGTTGACAGACACAAATAAACGCAAACACTCAAAATAATAGTGTGGAATTCTAAATATTATATTTTATTGTTCCAAAATAATATTTATTAATCGAATAATGAATAATTGAACTTATTATTAATAAGAGTAACACGTTTTTGTAAAGGGAGAAATAAATATATCTTCATGTGATTACTTTGCGTAATGATAGTCAAGTTATTACCATAAGTAATAGATTTTTCTTTATTATGATTCATTTTAAAGTCTAAAATAGAAATTAATAAAGCTTTGCAAGAAGTAATGAATAAAGTATATGATAAAGTAGCGGTTGGTAAAATTTTGTATTACTTCTTCACGCATTTTAATATTTTTTATAAGACCCCGGTTTTCACTTTCTATTTTTAATAGGGTCCCGGTTGAACAGATGATGAGACCCAATATCACACATTGATGAATCTTCTAAATAAATATTTCCAATACAGTATTTGCCTGTAGTGAGCTCAGGCTAGTATGTCACGATCATCAATAACAGCAGTCAAAGTCGAACATTGATCTTCAGCTACAGCAATCCCATTAACGATAGTTTTGTAAATGAAGAATTCATCATATCAATGAAGTTATAATGAAATCGACTACTTTTTCAGAGGATTATTATGTTAAGCAAAACGAAATATTTTTTTTATTTACTTTAATTATTGAGTAATTTTATCCGGCATAAAAACCTCTTTAAACATAATTAAAATTTGTCAATCTCTGTTTTTGATTACACTTAGGCAGTCGACTAAATCAACATAAAACGTATAAAGAGCTTAAATGTTAAACTGGAAACAGCTTGTTTTAATCGAATAGTCTAGTTGGTTGAAACTGTAACAAACGTAATAAAACCGTGCCATTTCATGCCAAGCAAACAATTTTCCACAATCGCTCTTTCCTTTTCGATACCGTAAAAGGAAAAGAGATAGCTACAATTGAAAAGTGAGAAACAATTTGTGTTCTAACAAAGTTTGATGTACATTGTACATATTATATGTATGTTGTATGAGTGTAACGTCTATTACTATGATTGGATGGTATACAAAATATCGATGTCATATTAGAATTATTGATGATTGGTTTTAAGGAAATTTGAAATTGAAATTTATTCAACAATTCTACCTTAATTTGACAATTTTAATAAATATTTTACAGAAGGAAATGAAAAGTTTATTTCTTTGTATAATAATAATTATTAATTATACAAAGAAATACCTAGTTATTATTAACAGATATTTATACATCTATACAGATAAATAAAATAGAAGTGTCTGCTTGTAATGCCATAACAAAAGCATTTTACTAACTATTAATATACGGAATTATATACAGTACTTGAAAGAAAAGCACATCTTATAAATTTCTATCCGCCTAACTGCCTGTCATTCTGTGTGTCTGTTTTTACGACTAATTTTGCAAACGGCGAGATTTTTAATAGTAGTTAGTAAAAGGAGTTTTAGGTAAGGTAGGTTTTCTTTAGCAAAATAATTACAGTGCTTTACTTTTATATTAAACGAAAGAGAAGGTAAACCTATGTTTTTGTCAGCATCTTTTCCTTTTCTACATCTAAAAATCACTTTTAGTGAATGTAATGAGACATACTGACATTTCTTTTATTTGTTTTTTTACGATCCACTGCTTACAGTGTAAGTCGTCAACTGTTAGCCTTTGCGCGTTCATTGATGTAGTAAATAATATCACTTGGCAGTTAGTCATCTCGTCAGTATGTGTAGGAATAAAACAACTTCTGAATTTTATTGAGCACAGAAATCAGCTTGATTTGTTCTAGTAATTCGAGAGTATTGTGCACCAAATAGCCACCATTTGGAATTCTTCCAACAACTTGTCGGTGATAGTTTTGGATTAAAATTTGCTATATCATAATATTTTTTTATGGTGTTGATAATTAATTGATTTAAATATTATTGAATAAAGCTTATAAATACCACCACGCAAAACTTTGAGGATGTCATTCGGTGGGACTAATGCCTGGTTGGGTCTAACGTAGGATACGTACGCGTTGATAATTATATGTAACATTATATTATTTTACTTTATCTAAGTGATGATTATATTAAAATTCCATGTAAATGTTAAGTAAAAAGACAAGACAAAATATAATATAAATAACATAGTCCATGTGGGCCTTAGAAGTAGAACGGTATACCTACGCGTATGAAGCGGAATCTCGTTTAATTTTTTCAGTGTCGTACCGACTTTTTCTCACGCAATCTTTATGAGTAATATTGGACATAAAGGAGCATTATATATTTTCGTGATTGTAAGTTTCAAAAAACACGAAAATAAAAATTATAAAAATATAAATAAATTACCTATAGGTATATTATAAAAATATAAAAAAATGTGATATACTCTGTAATGTAACCTAATGGTCTAAGATCCCACTGCATGATTCTGCAGGTACGCGTTTTTTTGATTAAATTAATCTTAAATGAATATTGAGGAAGCAGAATCATGCAGTGGGATCTTGGAATATAAAGAAAGGCTTGTGTTAGTTTGACTTCTCTGGCTTAGTTAGTTTTTTGAGGTATATAAATTACTTTGAATAATAGTCATGCGTACGGTTATTTTTTTCATATATCTAAAGATCAATCGGAAGCCGGTCACGAAATGTACATAATATATTGTCTGTGTATCGATCGAGTATTAAAACATTAGTTTCGATATAATAATAATATGTAGGTCCCATTTGGGGACCAACTCATCATATAGAGGAGTTGAGTCTAGCCGCTAGACCCATTCATCGTATCATTAAAATTATTTTATTAACTTTTCAATTTGTAGTTACCGTTACGTACGCGGTACGTTGGGAAGCCATTCACAAGAGAATTGAATTATTGTCTAAAACTTGTCGTTAGAATTACGAGTAGGTATGTCTTATTTAACATTTTACATAAATGTTTTTGTTATTAATAACAAGGATTTTATTAGGAATACCAAATTTATACTTAATTATTATTAACAAAAAAATACTATCAAGAACATTGTTTGAAAAAGGAAAGTGTTTTATCCACAAACGATACGGTAATTTGACTCTGAATCTCCTTTGCACCCTCGTCACTTTGACGGTATCAGTCAGATGAGAGGCCACTTCCAACATGACTGAAGTACGTGTAAACAGAGAAATTCTTATCGGTAGATTAGGATTTTAGATAAATAAGCCATAGACACACTTATCAGTACATATAAATAAAATTGAAGTGTATGTTTCGCCAAATCCATGTGAAAGTATATAAAGTGGTACTTATATAAAAAAAAACAATTTTTAAATTTTTGTCTGTTTGTCCGTATGTTCCGATTTTCATAAAAAAACCGTATTTTAACTTACGACCAGCGAAGCGGGCCGGGTTTGTTAGTTTATTACATTTGACTAATCAATATAAAATGAATTGATTTTTATTGTTATTTTTGTAAAAGTCTGATATTTAAACTGGGAAGGTACTGAGTTTGCACTGTAAAAGTTTAATACAAACACCAAATTCTACAAAAAATATAAATTAAATCAATTTAAGTTATATATTAACTACATAATATACCTACTCAGTATATTATTACAATTTACTCTAATATGCACGTATGTGTTTAGACGGATCTTATAGTCATTGGGTAGCTTAGGTAATTCCTCCTTTGTTATTTTTTATTTATTGCATTTATTCATAAGAATGTTATTTACATTCAATGTCGTATGTAAAAATGTCATATAGGTATAGCAGTATACCCTAAATGTATTACATTGAAATATGAGGAGAAAAATTTAATTTTAACATTCCGCTGCCCACTGAAAAAAGTCTTAAAATGGAATGTGTGCGGAGTGCAGAGGCGTGGCAATAAAGACCGAGAGTAACCACAAAGACAATTGCTTTTTATTGCAAACATAGAAAGTGTTGTTATTACATTACTATTTATGGAACCCACCACCATATTTTACTGATAACATATCTAAGTTTTCCTATTATTGAAATTCAATAAATAGACTTCAAAAGCTAGCCTTACTAAACTTTTTCCAGACCTGATTCTCTTACGTGATTATAACTATTGTTGTAAACTGTAAAGCATTCAAAACGTCGGGAACCAAAAATCAAAAGAAATCTGCAAAAAATCCGAAAAGATGTTTTCATTTTTAATGTCAAATATTCACGTAAATCTAATAAGTAAAAGTGTCATATTAAAAATTATAAATTTTAAATAATGAACATCTACCTTATAAAATAGTTTTCTACTTGTAAATAGTTCAGTGAAACTGTTATATTTACGAGTATATTTCAATATGCTAACATTTCTGTTATATTTATTAGTAAGTTTACTTTACCTTTAGCACTATATAATAAAGTTTTGTTTGATTAATACGTATATTGTTTACTGTGGAGGATATGAAGTCGGAATAAACAGTTTCTCTCAGAATGTAGAAATATTAAGTTTACTATAAAGTAATATAGAGGTAGGTGGATAAGCTGTTATATGTGAGATGAGTGACTGAAGGTTTAAGCTTCAGTGATTTTGGATAAATTTTAACGGTATTTCGAAGATTTTAATACTTATATTAAACGCACAAACCGCTGAAGCAATTTTCATTAAATTTGGTATGAACATAGATTCGACATTAGAGAAGGAAATAAAATATAGGACTAAATCTATAGATAAGTATAATAAAATTCTAACATAAATCTGTATATTGAATATTTTTTGAAAACTATTTGAAGTATTCATTTTTAATCTATATTTATTAGAATTTTTGTCTGTCTGTCTATCTATCCGTCTGTGACCGCATCACGAGAAAACCATAGGACAGATTTTGATAAAATTTGGTATGATCCGGGATCCGGGGAATTTTGGGATACTTTTATTGCAGGAAAGTATTTCATTTTTAAGAAATCTGTACTAACTGTCAAAACGTATCTTTGTCGTATTTGTATTAGTAATAAATAAAATATTGAAATAGGACTTAGGATTTTATGTTTAGGTATTCTTTGGTAAGAAATAAAGAGTCTTTTTGCGTGTTTGAAAGATTACTCTTTAAAGTTAGTATTTAATATGGGATGATTTAGTCATTTTATTAAAAAAACGCCTTTTTGAGGATATCTTAAGCCTATGTGAACTCTATATTTTGCTACTATACTACTTAATATAATATATATGATATAATTATTTTTGTATGTTATATTTGTAAAAGGAAAAGTGAAGGTACTTTTCAATGAAGTCATCAAGTGAAGCATTTTCTAATTAAATCACCTAGGACTAATTCGAGCGAAGCCAGGGTAAGTTACTAGTATTATACATAAAATTTTTAGCATTGATTCTCATACGTTCCAAAAGAAGACGTTAAGAAATAGGATTTCCTATTATAACATGGATATACGATGAATACACACTTAAATGCCTTTGATATCTTCAATATTCAAGTATTACTTAATCATGAAATATATTTGCGGAATTGAATAAAAACCGCCGAAAGGAATTCATTCAGAAATACCTCGCAATTGAAGATCTTACTAAATATTTGAAATATATATTTCACCACTTTTTTTAAAAAAAAAGTTCCATGTATATAATTAATTAAAGTTTGTAAAGCGTTTAAAAATCTGTGTATACAGGATTTTTCAAATGTTGAAAAAAACGATTGTTCCTATTTTAATGGTATATAATACACACGTACGTCGTAAATAATGTATGTTCTCTATCTTTTCAGTTATACATATAATATTATGTATTTAGATTTCAGGTAAACCATCGGTTTATTTTTTTGTCTTGATCTGATTGATTGTGAGTTTTAAATAGTTTTAATAATTTTATGTTATGGCTATAAATATTTTATTTGAGTAATAACCAAAATAGCCTTCTGGTAAAGATGATAAATTTTAAGCATTCGTCAGAGGGACGGCGACCTAAATTTTAGGTGGAATGTTTGACGGCCGTTGCTATAGCACAAGTTTTCGCAATCGACCGGTGCACCATAGAGTCATACTGCGTGGTACCCACAGTAATGCAGTGGTATAAACTAAGGCTAATAAGGTGACTAGGCCACTTGTATACGTATTTGTTGCCTATTATTATTTACATTATAACCGACAATTTGAATCAAAAATTAAAAAGAATTATTGAGCTAAGCATATTATTTTTTTAACACTTAGCAAATTGAATTATACTCACTTTGGATAAGTTTAATTATTATTATATTGCATATTATACACAAAAATGTTATTTATTATAAAAATAAGATATAAAAAGAGTAATTGTTGAATTTCTCGCCTGCTTTTTTTAGCAGATTCCGTGTTGATAATGGAATCTCCCACGTGGACTTAAATACCGTACGTATTTAAGTATGGAAATAAAAAATGGAAATATTGTAGAAATCTATTTATATAAAGTACTTTTGGATTTCATATTTCTTAGTTGATAAATTTGTTGCCTGTACGTCTAATGAGACGGTAGCTTATCAGGTCCCTTTTTTAATGTTGAGAAATGTATACTTACATGTGGGTATGTGATAAAATCCAACAGAACCTCTCGTGTCCTAATAGGGAGTCGCAGGATCCCTTACGGGCGGCAGGTTCGCAGAAGCAGACCACACAATTAAGTGGTTAATTCAACGGTCTACTTCGCTATTAAAGAAGTAGCAACCCACATTGAAGACCGTCCACTGAAGTGGGCCGACTCCCAGCGCAATTATTGCCATCACGCGCGGCTTTACTGCCGTACGCTAATACGATAAGGCGTTCAATATCGATGGGAAGGAACATATTGCCTTAACTTCAATTACGTATATATAACAACACACAATAGACGTGATATGTTGTTATAACACAGCGTTAAGTGAAATAACGTGTGGCTACTGCATTTTCGTATAATAGTTATCAAAAGTGAATTCGAAACTTTTCGAAACCACGAATTTGAACCTCATAATGCGGTCTGTTTATAAAGTTTCACTTTCATATTAGAAAAAGTAATTATTATAAAAGATTATTTATTTTTAAAGTACATAGATGTTATTGAACGATTTTTAAATGATCTGTTATAAAATTACTACTCAGTGTTATAACTCAATCTTTTTTCACTAACCATTCCTTTACCTAATTCAAACAAAAATCTGTACACATCGTCAATACGTTTAAAAAGTAAAAAAGTAAATACACTAATTGAATTGCTTATAACTGCTGTTCATAAACTCGTCGATACAAATTCGATAAAGCGTGCCGTTCCACGCCAAACAAAGGTTCCCTTTCAAATATTAGAAAAGATAGCACTACATATTAAATCCTAGAGCCAATTGCTGCATTTCAAAAGCTTCGAAAAAATTGTAATTAAAGTACATTATTTTTAAGCTATTTTTGATTTGGGTTTAAAAAACCTGTCTTAGTTTTAGAAGCAATTTTACCTTATTTTCCCATTATTATTCTTAAGCAAAAAGTATGTATGTATATTGCCAATTTTTGAGTTGTAATTTAGATGTACTTCGAAAATTTTGCCAATAAAGGCTCTATGCGGAATGGGCTGCACGATATCATGAATTATAGCACCTGTGTGGATGACAATTGACAACCGATAGGAAGCTGTTGTGTGGTAAGCCGGAGTATTTTACTAATTTGTAGGGTAGTAAAATATCTAAAACGATCCTAAAATAATACTTTCTTAGGTTTACCCGAATACTTGACATTATAAATGAAACTAACTATCTTTTCGGACAATCTTTCCGCGACAAAATCCGAAAAGATAGTTTCATTTATACGGTCCTAAAAGTAAATATGCTAGCATAAAATGATTCAGCTCATAATAAGGTAATAAAGTTATTAATTAATAATATATTAACTAACAAGAAATAAGACCGTCCTTACCAATAATTTATTAAAATAAGAATTATTTTCATATATAAGAATATTTTATTCGGAAGCTCGTATAGACTCTGAAAGGAAACTTTTAAAAGTAGGTTTTATTTTATTGTAATAAAAATATGTAATGGAAAAATGCATAAAATGTAAATTGTGGGTACAAAGGATTGATTTGCTTCAAAATTCTAAAGGATAAACAAAATTTTCATACTTCAATTGAAATAAGCTCAACGTTAAGAAAATCACGTACGAGAGCGTGCACGTGACTCTTATTGAATGGCACGCATAGGCTAATGGGGGATATAAGTTTTATAAAATTTTACTGAGACGTTTTTATTTTAGAAATACACATAATAGAAATAAATGTGAAAATAAAAATAATAATTATGGAAATTTATATTGCGCGAGATTTTTGTATTCTATTATCGTTTTTTTAATCAAATGGGGTACTAAATATTTCAGATTTTGATGTATGAATTAAGGTGTGACAGCACGTAAACTACTTGAATGGGCCTCCACATAGTGGGTACGACACAATATAAGGGTTCAGAGAGATCTAACCGACTGCAAGGGCTAGTTGATTATATTTTTTGCAAGTGAAAAATAGAGAATACAGACTCTCTGTAATTTAGTCAGTGCAATTACAAAAACTGATAAAATCGGTATCATAACTACAGATATTATTAAAATTATTTAAAATTAAAAAAGCTAAGAAAGGATTTACTATAAAATTCAAAGCTTTACATGGTATAGAGCGGAAAGTTTAATTGGGAGATTATATTTAATTAAATATATCTATAGATTTCTTATTTTAATTTATATAAAAATATATATTGTATGTAAATATTGTTCTAATTTTAGTCAAAAGGAAGAAAACTATCCAATTATTAATACTGTAAATTAATCATCGGTAACGGTGTAGATTGAACGATAGTGGATGCAAACTGCAACTTTAATAGCGTTAGTCAGCTGTTGAGAACGCAGCACTTAGACCTAGTGTCCAAGTAATCTAATAGGACATCATCGAGACTTCGGTCCTTTAAACTTGTTAACTGAAAATGGCGAGGGTAATCTTATAAACCAATTTTGAAGCACCAGTAAAATACTTCGTAATTAACATAGTATTCTATTTCCACATGTATTTATTAATAGTAGCCATTAGTGCATTCTCTGGCAAAATTCGAAAACCGCATAAATTAATTAGGTAGGCTTTTTTATTTCTACGAACAAAATATGTATTAGGCACGGACAAAAATAGATATGTGAAGAGAAACTTGTACTTATAAAACAGCTGGTTCCAAGAATCTGATTGGGTAGGATGATTAATTTACTTTAGAGGTAAAGTTCGCTTGAAATGTCGTCTCACAATGCGAGCCATCTCGAGCAGTCCATGATATCGGGAGTTATGCTGCAATTCGTTAAACGGCGCTGAGTGCCCTAAGCATGAACTATAGTAATTTGGAAACTTTCAGAGTGGCTATTAATTTTATGAAATATATTTTATCCTGCGAGTGGATAGTTCGAAGCTCAGTAAATGATATTCATATATATTTTATATGATCTACACATTTTAAAAACTATAAAATTAAAATCGACAAGAATAGGCAAAATTATCATGTTGTGGAAAGTGTTGATGACATTAAGAACTAAATAATAATTTATAATTTGCTCCAAAATTTTTGTTAAAATGTTTCCAGGTGCTCTCGAATAACAATGTAATGATAAATTATAAAAAATTGTGAATCCTTTCAAAATGTTTTAATGTTTCTCTATATTGATTATTTTAGTTTGTTTGTTTATAATGTTTTAATGTCAGGAACTACAAACCTATTTTAAAAAATAGAGCGATTCAAGAGGAAGGTTTATATGTATAACTAGCGGAACCCGCGGTTTCGCTCGCGCTAAATCTAGGGCCCAAACGAAGCGAGGGCGAGTCGCTAATATTCTATAAAGAGCATTAAAAAAAAGAAAGCCGAATTCAAATGTACTACCCACATAGCAATGTCTTTCTTTTTTCTCGTCAAGTTAGACGTTTATTGTTTTTTTGGAGTGAAATTATTATAGTCATTCATTACAGTCCCAATTTGCCGGCAAGGGGTGTGAAACATAATCAAGCGTAAAATTACTTTCTTAAGACTGATGACCGAAAGGCGCTAGCTCTAGCCCAATAAGCAAAAATAGGTCGTATTTTATAATACATAAAACTTCAAAGTACGGTACATTATATAAACTTTGTACATTGATTAAGTTATTGCTTCTTCTAAGAGAAATATTGTAAATGTAAGAAAAGTTTTAAGCCCTTATTTTGTTTTTTTTTGTATATCGAAAACTTGAAGTTTTATACTTCAAGTCAAATTAACTGTTTATCTATCTGTATTTAATTAGAATCACTCTGGAACATATAATTAAACAAGTGATTGCTCAGTGATCGAACCATAACCAGGTATGGCTTAAAATAAAAAGTGTAATAGGGTGGTGTAAGCTTTAAGACTTAAAGTTTAAGTTTAAAACATTTTCACGTGTTAAGTTTGAGAAAAAATATATAAAAATAAACATTTTCAGTCGCAATACTTCAGCAATTATGAAGCTTAGCCGATATGTTTAAAATCAAACAAAATTGTATAATAGAAATCCAGTAGAAGATTGGCAGGAAATACCCAAAACTGACTTAAAAATTTCGGATTGACTAATCCACGAAGGTTAAACTGATATTTATAAAATATGACGGTGACGAGAAGTTATTTCTCGTCTACGGTTTAATATATTAAAAGCTTTAAACTTGTACGTAGTAACTCGAAATAAACAACACTGTCTGAGATTACGCGAATATTTATGACCACATTTACTGAAAATGATCACAAAATTTAGTGCTAAGCATTGAAATAAATAAATAAAGCTGCAATATTAGGGAAGGAGGAACCTTAATAATATTTATTTATTATGTTATTGCAATAATAATCCATCGCGTTATATTATGTGCATCCTGTTTACCATCTTACTTGTCTATTTTGATAGTTATTTATTAAAAACATATATTACATACTTTTACTCACAAAAGTAAACTAAATGAAGTAGAAATATAAACATTCAAGACATTTCATTGTATTGCTTCAAGATCAATAAATAGTTGTCCTGTTATAGAGCATATTCTTGCGGGAAATCATTTTGTACGAAATAAAGAGAGCACAATACATTAGATAAGTACATAAAGGCAGAAACAATTTTAGACCCTCGTCAATTTGATACGTCAGGATAACCAATATCTGCTTAATGTCACGTTTGTTTCAATGATATTTTTGGTAGTCGTTAACAAGGGTAAGTAGGGATAAAAATAAATGTAATGAGGCGAATTGGATAAACAAATGGTCTGAATATAGCCATTACGAAAAGGATTGTTAATTAAGGTACTCTTAAAACGAGCTCTCTATTTACCAAAGGACTACCTTACGTCTCCCAATTGCGAAAAATCTCTCAAAAATATGCGAAAAGATTACTGTTTTTACGTACTAAGAACTTTTTTTTCAACCTAATTCTTCTATTATTATAAAAAAATATATTAAATAATAATAAATATAATAATGATAAAATTATATTATAATAATAAAGTAGACTCGATAAAAGTTATAGTAAATTTTAACTAAGCGTATCATTAAGAGGATAACGTAAAAAGGCTTACGTACCAAGCGGCATTGTGTGCAAAGCTTTTAAAAGTTCGACTCCATGACCACTTCTGTAGAGTGGATATAGGGAAATCAATATCAAAGGCAGGTTTGATATAACGATTCTGAATAGGTAAAAAATATTATACGATTTTCAATATGAACTTGCTTACTTTTACTTTGAATCTATATCTAATAATTTACGATTATTTAAATAAAGTATATTTACATGGGATATTCAAATTATTGATTTTTTTAGTTGATTTCATTAAACATAATAATATGTTTCTTTTATAATTGTTGCCTATTATAATTAAAATATAATAATTTTAATCTGCACTTTCATTTTTTCCCAAACATGAGCTTCTCAATTGCAATTGGAAGTAAATTAACAAATATTGTCCATCTTGCATGGATATTTGGCATGGAGGTTTAATAAAGGCTACCATTTATTCAGATTTCAACATAAAATTAAAGTATAAATAAAAAAAATAGTAATAAATAATCTACATTTACCAAATATCACAAATATTTCTTTCATATTTTCTAACAAAATGCAGTACAAGATAATAATTCTCACTATCAATAGATTTCCGCCTGAAAGGACTCGCATTGCCGACAGTCGACATTCTGGGAGAACTTTTAAAATTTAGTTTTCTCTCTGGTAATGGCTCTGGTAGTAAAAATTAACTATGCTACGTTTTAAACTGTTAATATTTAATGACTTTAAATATCAAAACAGTAGAAGTATTATTAATATAAATATAATGTTATTAAATAATTTCAAATTTAATAATTCTATTAATAATATAATAATAAAATTATAATTAAATTTATACCGGTATGAAAAACATTATATTTTAACGAGTACAATATTCATACTAGAACTGTGTACCTTAGTAACGTTCAGCGTTAGCAACTTGAAGTGGACTAACTATCGTACCATGGGGCGTAAAATTATCGTACATGGATCGAAATTATCGTATTTTTTAGGATAATGTCTATTATAGATAAATAAATCATATAAATTGTAATATTGATATGCATGCAAGTACTCTATAGTTTATCTTTTTTAAACCACCGCTGTCAAATCAACAGAACACTGAAACCCAAATGTTTTACACGTAGTATACAGACCTGCGTACGATAATAATATGCTATCATACATCGTACGTAGGCACATTTAAGGCAAAATTATCGTACGGTTCCGAACGCTGGTAACGTTATGTTTAACTAAATGACAGATTTAAGCACTATTCTTTCCATAAACTTATAACTCTATTACGTTTAAAAATTTTGAACTATCTAGTATCTACTATACTTAAGGTTCTGTTTAATATACACTTTATATATCTAAGAGAAAGTGCGGAAATGCTACAAATGTTGTTACCTATAAAGTGTTTACATTAGTGGAAAGTGCGGACGAAAATGAGTATACCACTCTATATTCGAATAAAAAATACGAATGTTTGTATGAAATGTTTTATTATTTTTATTCAAATTAAACTACAGAAAATCTAAAATATATATGCTGTAAACATTTTTTTGTTAAAAAAAATCTATACAACAAAGAATTACTTCGAAACAAATATCCGAGGAAGCAAAATGAAATAGCATGTGATTGGAAGTTCGAGCATATCCATACATAGGTGTATTCTGTTCGTATAAAAACAGTACACCACATTGTGACTGTAAAAAGATTTCATGGCATTCGAGATCAGGGTTCTTTCATGTTTTAGCGAACAATTTGTCTACGTCGGTCTGACAGAGAGCTATTGTTCACGGTTGTGTCCGCAATATCGGCTTACGTCTACTTAACTAATATTAATAGGCTTTAATGTCGTTTTATTTAAGCATTTTATTTGTGTAGAAGTCTGAAGTACATTTTTATTATATTACTATTGTAATAGCAGTCGGTTGCGTTTGCCTAATGCGCTAGCGTTTAAATATATAAAGGCAAGTAGTATATTCCAAATATACTACTTGCCTTTTCCCACAGCTCTACTCGCGTAGGTACTTCAAAAGCTGAAATTTAATAAAAAAATAAATTAATTTAAAGTTCATGAGATATAAAAATATAATAACTTCATATTAGGAAGTTTAAGTTTTTATAATTCGTTCCGCAATGTTACTTAGCTAACATTATAATGTAGAGCTTTATAATACATCTTCATTCTACAGCAATATAATTCGGGATCAAGCTTAGGGACTGGCGTTCAAATATTTGTACGTGGAGGGCAAGGCTATAGATATTAAAGAATTTATTATTTTTGTGAAGAAATCGAGCGTATTCTCATCTATGTCCCCATTGTTCTGATTTTGAGAAAGCATTTGTTAAATTTTTTCTATAGATACGTATAAGTTAGGTGAAGTTATTACTTTTTATCATCTATAGAATACTGGAGTAACATTGCTAATAAAATATCAGTCTTTATATTGTATTCCTGAAGAACATTTTGATATTATTATGAAAATATATGTGAGATAAATAAAGCTCCATTTGAACGTGAGTTAATTTAATCACGTTCAAAGAAGTAGGTATATGATGAACATGACCATATTATGTATTTCAATATTTTTCCCGCGTTCACTTTGTTAAAGTTTCATCGACGAACAACAACAAATTTAAAAAAATATATGTGGTAATCCTAATATAACATAAAAAGATTTAAACGTCAACGTAAAAAAATTATAATACCATATAAACATATTAAATATTATACATAATAATCCATTTATATTTAAATTTTATATATAAGGCTATTATATATACTATATTAATGCAGAATAAAACTTAATTAGACATCAAGACAAATTGGAAATAAGCATCATCTAAGAAAGATTTAGTTGATTTCAAGTAAAATACATCAATTTACAAAATTATCTGACATTAAAAAAAATGATTTACCTTTAAAATTCGTTTCGTATAGACATAGCTAAATCAACAATAATTTAGTTACCCCCAACCTTTAATCCGAGGCGGTGCTTCAGTGATGGTTTTCCGATCCTATTAACCGCAAAGCTGAGAGTTGATTAACTGTAGGTTGTAGCGAGGGCAAACGATCGACGATATTGCAACTTGCCTGTAACACTTTTCCTTGAGATTTTACAGGAGATTTTCTTAATATGGATTGTCTATTTAATTGTGTAGGTAATAAATTAACTTACAATAGCCCAATTAGGTTTTTATCAAGGTTCTAAAACATACTTTGAATCGAACGTACGAGTACAAGTTTATACTCATATGTTTTTTGTCATACAGAAAATTATAATTATTTTGCTTATTAGGCCGATTCGAAAATTTCAAAATATTGAATTTCTTTGAGACAGTTACTAACAATGACAGTTAGGTAATTTTCCTTAGTTTAAAGTGCTTTGTTATTCTTCTGAGAAGTACCTCAAAAGTGGTTTGTAAAATATAATAGTATACAATGTGTATATCTCAGATTACAAAATTATTTTTTACTTTTTAGTGCATATTAATTTGTTTTGGGATAGTTTTTTTTGAAGTCGGTTTTTTGTTAAAATATTTTGTTGAAATCGTGTGGGTACTTGTTTCTTTCTTAACGAGTATTTTCATGATGGTGCAGACTCTAATGGTCTTATAAACTACTTATTTTTAACTACTTTTAAACAGATTTTAGATAATAAATATTTATTTATAGAAGTTTTAGCTAAATTATATTCTATTAAAATTGTATTTAAAACACCTTCTTGTCTTATATTATCGTGTAGATTAATGTCGCCTTACAAAGTTAAATTGCACTTGCACTACTCAAATCGATCGACGTTTCCAATTGAAATACTTAAACGAAGTTATTGTTCCTTTTTAGCTTCTTTCGTGTTAGATTCGAGAGTTTGTGGTAAGTTAATTAAGTAGAAATAAAGTTTTTAACTTTTTACTTGTGTATCGCTTTTCTATGTTTTTATTTTCACTAGCATTAACTTGATTCGGTTGTCTTAGATTTACTTAAGTAATTTTTACAAATGATTTTCAATAATTAAAAATGTCGCCAGAAGCTTTGCTTTAACAAAAGGCCTAATTTTTTCTTTGCTATAATCATGTTGAATTGGTTATTTTAAAGCTTTAGTTTTAGCAGCAAGTAATGTATTTGAATTTTACGATAATTTAATAAGGTTAACTAAATTTATATAGTTTAATATAAATATAATATAAATACTAAATTTATATAATTTAATAATGTTAACAAAATACATAATAAATGATCGAACAAAAGCTTCCCCACAATCAACATATCCAGGTTATAATAACTTATTAGTAACCAGCTGACTATTTTACTTCTGCTTAATTAATATTTGCACAATTTAATAGCCGTATTGTCTTACAATTTGAATAATACGTTTCCCGAATCTCCAACTAGGTATAAATGTAGGTAGTGTATATGTATTGTATGAAATTCGATGGAAAATGTTAAATTTTGACAAATGTTTTTTCAACAATAAATTCATAAATATATTGAATTCAATTCAACTCCATAACTTACAATACAACAAAACTGTTTATTTACTTATTTTTACTAATAGAAATTTAAAAAAAGAAAACTTATTATATTGCATTCTAATTACATGAAAATAATTAGATACTATACTGTAAAATAAATTGAAAAATGACAACATGAAGTCACTTTAAATTCAATTCATATTTTTAAGAAAGCTCAAATAAAACGTCGCAAAGTAAGTTGCATATCTAAAAAGCAATTCTGGAAAGTGTATTCATAGACCAATCCTTAGTGAAGCGGTTGAGCGACTTTCACAACACCCTTTCATTAAACGAGGTCACACCTTCAAATGATATAAAAATAGGGTACCTTTTGTTATTTTATCATCAGGAAAAGAAAATCTGATGAAAAAATACTAATATATAAAAAAACTATCTTTTAAAGAAATATTTACTAATTATGATTTAAAGTTCATTTTACGGGTTTTATTTGAGTACCGCTAATAAATGTATTTATAAAACAACAATTTACAATATAAAACACATATATGAAGTCCAATAACCAATGAAGTTTCCACTGATAAATTACACATAAAAACAAGCTAGTACCACAACAAATTATGTAAATTTTTAGTATAGAGAAAAATATATAGAGAAAAATATTTAAAAAAACTTAATGATAAATTCACTATTCGTGACTATATTAAATATATAATTAGTAACTACATATAAATATGATTTAAATATTCATCGCTATTTAAGAATTATCAATAGAAATTAATATAGGAATTAATAATATAACTTGGTAGAAAAAGTCACTATATATTTTCAATAGACTCAACTACAGCTAAAAATAAAGCTACGAAATTTGTGAGAGTAATATGAAACAACTGTGACCAAGAACGTTAGTTACCCGAATTTTAAGAAGCCTTCCAAAATAATTATGAAAGTTGTCGAGTATCGAGTATTAGACTGTAGGACGATGGATAAAGTTTGACCGTTATTTTATATTCGTCTTACTAATAAAACATTTTAATATAATTTCTATGAAAATTAAGATTTTTTTATAGATTTGTATGAAAGTTGTTTTATTTTTTTATTTATTGTGTTAGAAATATTAATAAAGAGTAAAAAAACCAACACTAAAATCTATTTCATGAAGTTATTTTATTGAGCCGAAAAACGATATCTTTATTCTTTGCTATAATTTAGTAAGCAATTGAGTATCTTGCAATATGTGACGCTGCAAATTCACACTAAGGTTATGGTAACCTTTAACATTTGTTATATTATTGAATTAATAGATCACAAAGTTTTCAATGAATTAGATCTAAATGGAAGTTGCTCATATGCTTGCCGTTTACACTCTCGATCAATTCACCTTTAAAATAAAATAAAAATACAAATTAAAATCGGGTTACCCGTTTCGAGCGCAACGATGGCATACAGATACACTCGCTAAACTTCACGACATTTTGCGACGGGTGTAAAAACAGCCTTAACTTATATCTATCAAATAATAATTATTAAGCATTAATGCAGCTATCTATAATACATGAGGCCAATTTACAAAAAATGTTTTTGGTATAAACATACGTGTATACACTACGTGTATACATTTTACATACATAATTTTGTATAATTTGTTTACAGCGACCCGTATTTACTGTGAGAGACGTCGTGCGTGATTTTATTGTACTTTTAATAAGAATAGTAAACATTTAGTCCCTTATATGCCTCTCTACGAGACATGGGTTTCCGAATATGAAATGAAGTAGGCATAGAATAGGAATAGAATAGAAGTAGGAAGTACACTATGTCATTATATTTAGAAGCATTCTCTAAGAAAAGTATGTTTCTTTACAATATTATTACTCCAAAGTATTATTATGCGTAGTTAGTGAGTGGTAATCAAGATCAAAAAACGATTTAAACACAACAGTAAGACCTGAGCTTAAATTTCGCAAATGCATTACCAACTGTTTCATTTTTTATTGCAAATTATTCTATCCCACCGTAATTACTTATTTACCGGGGAACACCTGTGTAACCTATTAAAATGTATCATATCTCTACACTTTTAAATTACTTTAATCGCTCCGCCTTAAAGCTTTGTTTATTTTTTTTTTCTACTTGTACAGTTATTTATATTTGTTATAAAGTTATCATTTGAATTATTTAAATTGAATACCTTGAGACTATTTTGCAAAGAAAATATTATGAATGATATGATGGTTTTGGTCTAAGGCAGTAAATACGATATTAATAATAATTTAATTAAAACAGAATAATCAGTTATTTTTGTTTACATATAACTCATAAAATATATTACCTATAAAAAAGTTATAATTGAGTCCAGCTAAAAATTCGTAAACAGTATGTTTTATAAAATGTTACCTTTATAAATCATGGCGGGTTATTTTTACTAAGTCCCGTAACGATGACAAATGACAGAGTAGGTCTAATAAAAATTGCCTTCTTTTAATTAGGCTTTTGTAAATATACATTAATAGTGTATTAAATGCAAAAAATATATTTTAACGCTACTCGATTTATTTTCGACTTAACTACGATTAAAATAATATTAATATTATGTATGTATTTGTTTGTTATACTGTGGTTATACTTAGTTAGCTTATCACATGTTATAGGCACATTGGGGAAATAATTACTGGTATGGGGCCTAAAGAATAACTTTTTTATACTTGTAATTTTTAACACTTGATTATATGTTTTTCTTTTTTACCAACTCATACCAGTCAGATTTACTATTTGAAAAGTCTTCCCAACCTTGTAACACTCGTAAGCAACTGAAGTCTGACCTATTAAACATTTGGTTTAGTTTCTATTCCACGATATTAAATTCCGAAAGAGACGGGATATTTGCTCCAGAAAGTGTATTTTTTAATAATGTCAATGTACGTGGGTGTTATGTCTAAAAGCTGTCGTAAGATTTTGGTTTACGGTTTGGCAAAGAAAGTTTGATTTTACTGCTAATACGTATAATACTACTCAACTCTAGTTTTAAATAACTAATCGTATGTCGACCGTAGTCCGATCGTAATACCAGGGCCTCAAGTCTGCTATTGCAATGGTGTTACAATTGTCTATCAATGACATCGTAATTGCTACTTTTTGCAATTTTGGTAGTCTACTAATTAAATGGTCTTCCGATGGTGTGTCACTTACACTTCAATGACACTTTGCAAATAATTGGTAGTCCCGTACGTAATGACAAGGCAATGATCGGATGAATTGCGTAGTCTGTTAATATTTTGACAGTTCTAATGACCACTGAACTAACTCACTGTTAACTATTAACTATAACTATCACCATTATTATGTATGCTAGTACAGTAGGTAATTTATACCACAACCGTCCACGAATAATTCAATTCAATTCTGTTGTTGATGGCTTCAAAGCGTGCCAGTTGAGCACAGATTATTTCGCCAATGTCACGTAGAAATCCACGAATAAATAATTGACCTATTAAATGTGAAATGACATTGATATTTAATGTCAATTTGACAGTTACAGATGAAACTTATTTATTTTTGAGGATTTATTATTTATATTGCATTTAAAATTTATATTTATGCTTTTTATGATCATTTTACATAATGCTTAGTCTTTAAAACATAAATTGATAACATATATAATCGAAACTAGCCTAAAACTCATTTCGGTGATCGCTTTTTTAGCTAATGGCAATACCAATTCCTGTTCTACTACAATTCAACTACAATCCAATTACAATCCAATGACAAGACCATTGATCGACCATTGTAAATTTAGTAGACTACCAAATTTTGGACCAATGGTAATTGAATTAAAATTGCATTGTTTCACAATGACAATTGTATGTAAAATAGCAGACTTGAGGCCCAGGTCCTTCTATAGATTGTAGTCGAAGCTGATTTTTCTTTGATAAAGCACGTGGTCACAAATTGAACATTAGTCGATGTGATCTAGAAGTAGAACAAATGTCTAAGAGTAATTTTCGAACATACATTTATTTTTATAGATTTATCGTATATTGTTGTTATCACGTGATACATGACATATATGTATATATATACATACATGTATCACTTGATAACAACTTCTACTACGTATTAACAAATCTTTTATGTGTTCACATTTCTACCACAACACACTTTACTATTTTCTACACAAAGTTTTCTGGAAGAAACCGCTGTTGTGAAAAGGCCGCCTCTTGTGCATTGTCCTAGTGTTGTTTTTTGTACAATAAAAAGATATTATTTTTATTATTGTCAATGTCCTAGGCATAAAAGAAGTAGCAGAGCAATAAAAATAAAAAATATAATCTTTTCATGCAGAATGTTGAATAAATCTTCAATGACACTTATTTTGGTGACAATCGCATTATGCCTTGGAAAGCGTCGCCTGCATTGGTTGCATACCGCCATACCCAAATACCAGTTTAGAGCAATTTGGCATGACGCCCGCCCACAAATCATTGTCGAATACACCTAAGAATCTGAATTATAAACTTTGAAAGTTTGATGTAGGTTTACTTATTATAGATGACGTTCTTATCTAAAATTTAATACATTTTTGCTCTTACTTTTTTGCTCTGTTATTAATACAATAAAGTTTAATGATGCCTTAAAAATTTTCATGGACTTTTACCCAGGTTTTTAACTTATGAAATTAATGATAGTTTTAACTAATTTATACTAGGTTTAAAGATTTAAATGTTTTTATAAGAACTTATTCTATGAATTTCCTTCATTGGCAGGCCAGAAAAATATTTCCTGTGCAAAACAAATAAGTACATCTAATTGTTCGTCAGCTGCCAACTGAATGACTGACAAATGCACTAACATACTTTCGCGTTTATAATATAAGAAATATCTTTCACAATTACAAAGCTGTTATGTTGATGTTTCAAACAAACAAAAACAATAACCAAAAACTACTTTATAATTTAAGTACTAAATCAATTTTTCAAATCGAACAGATTATATTTTTAAACATTATGCCTTGATTTACTTTTAATACTTGGATTACAATAGACTTCTAGAGTTTCGTTTTTACAGTTTTGCTTGTTATCGTTATTTTCGATCTATGAATGAATGGATAAAATAAATTAGTTTGAGCTTTGTTGTGTATTTTTGTACGAATAACTATTCTAATAAAAATACCAATAATTTTTGCCAGTTAATAAGAACCATTAGTTCTTAAATAAACATGAAGTAGGTATTTATTTTACTATTATTTAGTTTCACTCACCCTATTCTGCAAACTAGGTATCTACGATGAAGGCATCTAAATGCGTACAAAAAAATAAAATGTAAGTTAAGAAAATATCAATGTCATTATATTCTCATTATATTTTATAAAAAAACTCAAAAGTTATAAATTCGTAAACAGACTCTGAACGTTAACGCTGTATTTAACAATTCTTTTCGCGTACCGCCTGTTAGATGCAGGTGGCGCTGAATTGTTTAGGAAAAAATAAAAATCGCTATTTATTCCGCCCGCGAACAAGCTCTTGTTATTTCCACAAAAGTGATCTGCATAAAAATGCACTATCTCTTTACAATTCCTATGCAGACGGCGGTAACTTTAATGCTGAACACTTACTGAGTATTTCAAAAAGAGAATTTAAAATATAAACGAAAGAAATCTATACCTTTATTGCGAACTTAATTTACAATTTTGGCACATTAATGAGTAGAATCACAAATATTTTGTATTTAAAACAGCGATTTTGCTCTTAACTTGCAGGTAAATAATAATAATATAGGAATGGTATAATCTTAAAATTTATGTGTTTTACATTTTTCTTGGACAGAGTTGAATTGAAAATAGCTTTTTGTACATTATGATGAGCTTCCTTAACTTTTTTGTCATTTTATTGCAATACAATGACAAAAAAAAACTCGCTCGGGTGGCTCGCTCATTTAGTGCGAAAAGGTAACAAACATTCACCCATACTAATTTTTGCATCTAATCTAACAATATAATTTGACTGATAATGTGAAGATGCTAATCTTGAAAGGTTTAATGTGCAATAGAATAAAAAAATATTTAATACAATAAAAGCGAATATTCATAAATGTTGCCTTACAAACTCTTGTTTGATAGAGATACGTGTCCAAAATACTCGTAGCACCAAACAAAAAGGCATTAAACCCTGCCCCATTTTATGATCGGTGTACAATCTGGAGGTCGTAATGTTGCAGATACTAACATTAACGGCCAATTTAATATTATTGACGCCTTCACCCAAGAATATTGTGAAAAAAATCCACGTTCTACCTATAAAATTAAATATTCATTTATTTGATATGTTTGGTTTTTTCATATTTAGTTTTTAAGCTTGTGACTTGAGTGTCACAATAAAAAATCAATCACTTGACGAACACTAGACAATGTATATAAATTAACAAAGTTAGTTCAATACATTTTCCTCCTCTGCTTATTTCCTTTTTTTGTTTGAGTTTTTATATAGACAGGTAAATTCTATTCACTTCCACGTGTTTTTCTCAAATTTTCAATTATGATTATTAAAAAATTGTATATTTTCAATTTAAAAACATCGAATAAAAATTCAATTCGAAGAAGGAAATTACGATTATGAACATTTATTTCATTATCTTTTATTACAGATGAATTATTTTTGACGAATGGGGAAGTTACCTCCATAACTTAGCTTTTACGTTGATGTCCCGCGTATAACTTTATCGACGGATCACGAAGCGTTCCATTAACTGTCAGTTTCGCATTGAAATATGTTTCAATTATGTAACTGCGATTGAAATGGAACTGAAGACTATTAATATTTGCATCACAAATAAGTTAAATAAAGTGAATTTATAGAAAAATAAAGATAATATAGTTTTTTAGTAAATTTTACGTAATAAAATAAGAACGTAATATATAATTACTATAGATTCTTTGTTCAAAATTGGTAGGTTTCGTTTTTGTTGTGATTTGTTTGATCGAGCGCGGAATTCATATTGAGGTGCATTTATCGCCATTTTATATCATAATTAGATTTCGATCCATTTGAATGAATAAATATTTTTAAATATTTGGGTCATTATTAACCCCGCGACCGCTGGCGCAGCAAGTAGGGTCACTGAGCCAAACGTGTCCTCGTTTACTTGGATTCTCTTAATAATGGATCTTATGTTCGCTCAAATAGACTCAGACTTATTTTATCAGAAAAAAAAAAGTTTTTGCTGATTAATAATCTAAAAATAATATATAGTAAATAGACGATGTAAATAAAGAATAAATAAAGAATAAAAAGCCTAGATATTTATATAGCGAAATAAAATTTATAACTGTTGATTTATAAACTAAATTCCTTTCAACTTATCATCAAAATGTCTCAAACGCACATATATTCCGACACTAATTAATTATGTAATAAGTTCCATAAGAGTAGCTATTTTATTAATACAAACGAGCTTCTCCATTTTGGAACGTAATAAGATGTTCTCCTATATATTGAAACAGTATTTAATTACATTATCTAAGAAAACTTTGAACTTAAAGCTCAAGAGGTCCATTAGGAAATAAAATTACCGATTTTCTATAAAGGAAGAAATATCGAATTTGGCATTAACTGATTAGAAAACGGTATTTGATCTATTGTATTTGATTATTTACGATGTTTGTTTTTTCTTCAGTCATGTCAGGTATTATTTCATTGACTTTGTTACGAAATAGAAAGTATATCTTTGATTTGTTTGTTTGTCACTTTGTCGTGGTGGATCTCATTAGTATCCTTCAACCCAACCAGGCATAAAGCCAACAGACACTTCGGTAGGCGGTGCATTATGAGGGTTGCTTTTGGTACTTATCTGAAAGCAGAATGGACTTTGGTAATTACCCCTTGGTTGTGTAGTCTGCTTCATCAAATTTTCTATCGGAGCGCCGTATTCCTGCGAAGCCCCATTAACAAACACGTGCCATGTTCTGTTGGGCGTTAGCGCGTAGTACCGGCTTTTCTAACCGGCAAGTCCCACGTGTATGTATACGGGTAGTTTACGGAAATGCACATCCCAACATTAAAAAAGTTGGGATCTGCCAACTTTGCTTATTTATAATAGCTTTTGCGTGTTGCTTATAGTATTGCCTAATTGCCTATAGTAATCGAAGCAACTATAACCTATTAGTTATTATGATATAAAAGCTATTTTACTTTAAAGCATCAAAATATGTTAAGTAGTTCTTTCGTGTTAAAGTGCATGTAACTTATTAATTTAAATTAATGTTCGAGTTTGAGATATTAGTAAGACCTCCAGATTAACGTCTTTTTAGGGAATACAATCGCTTATTGATAAATCACATGCAGCTGGAGACAAGCCTCAAAAATTAAGTGGCAAAATGTCTAGGCTATTTTTTAACTCAAAATCAGTTAAATTTATAAATAGGTACAAGAAAGGAAATTACAAGTAAACTAAACCATATGTACAAAGCAAATATACACTTAATAATTACTGTACAAGTCGTGTAATAAGGTACAAGTCAAAATACAATATCGTCAAGTGTCAGAATAAACAATGATAATGAAAGACGTTTAATTTATTCCTCGGCTCAAAGAAAAACAAATGCCGATGGACTGTCTGCTCTATCATTAATCTTGAACAGCTTATAAAGTATCCACAGAAAAATTCAAAGCGAATGTTAACTTAAGTGTTTTAACAAATCGCTCTAAGTAAAGAGAAAGAATCAACTTTAAGTGGATTTGAGAGGAATTTTACAAAATTTTTATTACAATTTTTCTCAGAACTAGGCACAGGTAATGTAATTAGGTAGGTACCTAGAAAATTATATTTTATAGAAGAATATGAAAGTGTTCATTTTTGAACATTACCACTTAATATGTCATTAACTTATGCCGTATCATAACGCAACTGCGTCCCTTTTAGAGTGCTTTTAGTATAATCACTAGCCTACTTTACCTTGTAAAGGATTAAGCTCTACATCCCTAGTTACGAATACGTTATTGAAACCATTTACCATTATCATTACCTGTACAGAATTAATTAGATGTTAATGTTACATAGAAAAATTGACTAATAATTGGGAAAAAGGATTATAAGATTTTTTTTCCTCAAATAACTAAGGAATAAATATAACCTTTACAAATTGTGAGAGACAGAGCGAAATAATCTGAGTCGCATAACAAATAATTATTTAAAGTGTTTTAAAATATATACCTTCACATAATTATAACTTTGATTCAAGTAATTCTTTCTTCAGGTCTAAACATGGTTGGAATTTGTTCTTAACATTTTTGGGACCATCCTCGATTCAAATAAAAGCATTATCGAAAGAACCCCTTATGAAATGATGAAGTATTAATATTATTGCTAACCCGTAATATGCTGAGTATCCTGAGGACTTTAAGCTAATTTGTATAAATTTGTTGGGACACTCACTCTCACTTTGCTCGGATTCGTCCTCAGTAAAAAAAAAAACGAATTAATCCTAAGGCATTTTAATCGTGAATTTTACGGGATGTTAAGTATTTTTTGTGTTAATCAAGAGAGATATTTCTCTGAACCAAACTTCATCTAGATATGTTCAGCCGTTCTAGCAAGATAAAGTAACAAACATTCATCCAAACAACTAAAGTCTTACCTGAATATTCCATGACAATAATTTTCATCAACTAAGAAAAATAATCTATTTATTGTTCATACATATACACTAATTGAAATATTCACTCGTGTGAGTAATAAATCATATTATCGGCTTGAGTTCGCGGCTTTTTATTGTGTACTGCGGGTCATATTGGAAAGCTTTTATTGTTTTATTTCTATTCCAATTTTGAATCTGAAATATTTTTTCATACTGCACTATATTAATAATGGAGATACAAAACGATGCGTTAATATTTATATTTTAACCATATATACTATCCCATAATTATATTTTACTAGCGACTCGCCCTCGCTTCGCTCGGGCTCTTCCCTAGATTTAGCACAGGCAAAGCCGCGGGATCCGCTAGCTATGCATATAAACCTTCCTCTTGAATCACTCTATCTATTGGAAAAAACCGCATCAAAATCCGTTGCGTAGTTTTAAAGATTTAAGCGCACATAGGGATATAGGGATATAGGGACAGAAAAGGCGACTTTGTTTTATACTATGTAGTGATAGTGAAGTGATGATGATTCAAAGTCCATGAGAAATGGAAATACAAGTGGTATAATTTTAATTATATTTCTGCAAAATTATTTATTGCAATTTGTTCTCGCAGAATATTTTCATAAAATTACGATGTAGGTATATTTAATCGCCTTTCCACACATACATAGTTGACGCCAATTAAGAAAGTCTTCTGAGTTGTGTGGGCGGTCATACAATTTAGAGGACTAGCTTAATTGTTAGAGATAATGGTGCAGAACCCTTCATGCGCGAGTCCGACTCGCACTGGACAAAAATTGTTTTATTGTCTCGATATTGCATAGTTAAAAAGAAAGTATATGGGATCACTTACGGCATCTAACGTAATTAAATACAATAAGAACCTGTTTTATTTAATTTTATGATATACTTATTATTTATTTGTATAATTCGTATTTATTATTTGTTGGTATAGCTTTGTAAAATTTTGATATAATGTATACTAATATTATAAAGCTGAAGAGTTTGTTTGTTTGGGTAGGTCCGACTCCGAATAGAAAAATTCTTTTTGTGTTGGATAGTCCATTTATCAAGGAAGGCTATAGGCTATATTACATCAGACTACGATCAATAGGAGCGGAGCATCAATGAAAAATGTTGCCATAACGGGAAGGGTAGGTGGTAGTTCTGCGATTACCGCGCGACTCAGAAAGAATTTGGTTTCCGGTCTTTAGAACGCGTGCGAAGCCGCGGCAAATGCTAGTATTAGATAGAATAGGATTATATATTTAACATGCTTTACGGCTTTGTATATTTATCTCGGAAAATTGAACATCGATTTGCTGTCAAACTGTAGCCGCAGGTGTTGTAGTAACTGAAGTTATCTTGACGTTTTATTGGCGGAGAGCGACCCTCTTAATTAAAATATTCTGGAGAAGCAAACTTTTGTTTACATTAAGGAATATGCTAATTTTTGTAACTTCAATATTATTATTTTGTATTTAAGTTTCAATTTTGATGTAAACAAAAACCAACATCCTGTAAAATATATGTACGACTCAGAAATATGGTTGCGTACTTTACAAAATCGGAAAGAATTTAATGTCAGAGTTAGACAAATTTTTAAATTAATGACAGAATATTAGCAATATTATTAAAAAAAAAAAGTTGTTCTCAAAATGCTAGTCTTTTTATATTTTTAATTTTGACCTGTTTCTCATCTAGTAAAAGTCACAGACGGACAGACTGACAAGTTAGTTATAATTTAATGGTTTAATTTTTATCGGATCCCTGAAAAGCCTTATTGAAATTTATGAATATTTCTTTTTTTTAGATTTCACAAAGTTTACTAACAGTTAGCTATTTATTTTCAAATCTCTGTAGATTTAAGAATAATGTCATAAAATTCTAACAGAAACGGATCTCTCTAATTAATATTTTTTGGGAAATCTTCTTGAAATAGTAATTATTATAGATATACGGACCGAATTTTTAGTTTTTAGATGTTTTTTTGAAAATTTTGTCTTTGACTGCATCAATAGAAATCACCGGCCAGATGTTAATGAAATTTTGTTCAGTGCTCAAATGACAACTAATTATCCGATTCAATGTAAAGGATACTTTTAAATCGGGAAAATATTCCATTTCCGACTCCGAGAAACCGAGAATGTATACTTACTGTTAATGTGACACATAGGTTACGAGGTACCTAGTTATGCTCTATTGTTTTAATGCATAAAGGTAGCATGTGATGTTTATGGCAGCAGCTGCTCTTACAAGCACCTCGTAAAGTATGATACATGTGTATGTCGTGTATGTATTAATAGTGAAATGCATATCGTTTATCTGGAATATAGCCAAATTTAAATGGCATTGCTTTACTAAAAACCTTTAACTTTAATTGTTGGGATATTCAACTTATTTGATTGTATATAATATTAATATTTTATATGCATACTGAAATATTAAATAATATACTTACTAATATTGTCTGCTGTGTCTTAAAAGTAGAGTTAGCCTCGAGTGAATAGCATTCTAAGACAAGGAAAGCGGCGCAAAGGTTCGTGAAAAGACTTTTTCTGGACAAAAGAAGTTCAATCGTAAACATTGACTTTATTTCAAGTCTGATTTTCTAGAATATTTTTTTTGTATAAAATTCTTATTAATAATTTTTTTCTTTGTGTTGTGTTAAATTTTATCATAAATCTTCTTACAATGATATGTAGATGACAATTTTTTTAATCACTCGTAAGTATATTATTTATTGAAGAGCAGATTTATTCCTCAGTATCTGTATCTTTAGCTGTGTATGCTATAAGGTAAAGTCCTGACTATCATATTAAGGTTAAAATTTTATATATGTCTACTGTATATGTATACTTTACTATATGTATACTTTATCTATGTCAGGATAACAATACACTGTCAAAATTAAACCGTTTTTCATTAGGAGTACTCTAAAAATACGTTAGGTGTGCACCCCAACGTTAGATTAATATTTTGATAGATCCCTTTGACGATTAATCTCGGAAGTCCTCGACGGGTGGCGGAAAAATAACATACTTTTTGTTAATTTAGTACTATATACTGTTCCCCAAAACTAGGATTATTCATCAAGCCCATATATGTATTAGTATTTATATAATACTAATATACATATAGGTTTACTTATGACTAGATTAATTTTATTTATTTACTAGCTTTTCCCGCGGCTCCGCTCGTGATCTAAAGTCTAAAGAAAATCAAAAGAAATATTTTTCTCCCGTTTTTACAACATTTTTCATTGATGCTCCGCTCTTATTGGTCGTAGCGTGATGTACGATTAATATATGTTTCCTCGATAAACGATCCAATACAAAAAAATTTTCTTTTCGGACCAGTATTTCATGAGATTAGCGCGCTCAACCAAACAAACAAACAAAGCTTTCTCTTTCTTCAGCTTTATAATATTAGTATAGATATAATGAATTTGCAAATAAAACACATTGTACATAGCGACATCATTGTGTACTTTATTAATTACACCATTAAGTAGACTCGTACAACATAACGTAACATGATCATAGTGAAGCTTCTTATTAACTCTTCTAGCATTTTTCTTTAAAGATCCGAAACTAAATTCTTAGATTTTACATATTAGGATGTCTCTCTTGGCAAATGAGTTATCAAGCATTAATACTTTTTAATTCAATCCAGAAGTTCCGGAGCCTTCCTCAAAAAAATATAATCAATATTAGTATATATTAATTACTACTATTTTTTCTCACTAGTAGTTATGAAGTTATATAATAAAAATATAATAAACAGAAAGTGCTCCAGATAATAAATTAATATAATATTTCCAATATGTATGCATGTTTATATAATAATTTTATTTTTTTACTGGTTACCTACTTCTACATATTTACTATGACCATGTTACGATAGCTTATACTATCCTATACATTTAATGTTATATTCGTTTAACAATCAATTGAAAACATTGTTTAATTTCTATAAACTACATTATAAATTGTGTATATATCACATAATGTATGTTTTGATATCATAATTTATTCTATTGTTTTATAATGTTTAATAAGTATATAACCATTTCGTTAGTATAAATATTTGACTAAAACTAGATGGTATGAATAAAAAATGCTTTTAATAAACAAAAATTTAAAAAATACAAACTTTAAATACAATTTAGTTTTATCATTATAATATAAATAATACCACTAAAGTGAAACATTAATTAGGCATTTCTTAATCTACCTATAAGAAAGTTAATATCTACTAAGTAAATAATACAAGTCATATAATAATAAGTGATATGAGATAATGATCGTAATACATATACGTATTGTCTTTTCATTTATAGTAGTATATCTTAACTCTAGAATACCTATTGCCAATTGAAATAATATAACATCATAACGTCGTGTACCTGTCGCATAAACTAATTTTTTTTAACATATACCTATGTAAGATTTTAAATTATCTCTGATATGTTTTATGTTAAAGAATGTATTAAAAAGCCTTTTTAAATTTCAACGAATATTAAAATGACACAATTCATTGCTTTGCCAGTTTTTAAAAACTTGAAAATTTAATGTAAATTTTTATATATCCTTGCTCTGCGTTAGGACATAGTTAAGAGGAAAATTTACCAAAATTATGTATATGTAAAATATACATATTCTTAAGTAATTTAATAAATAAAGGTTCTTGTTTAAACTTCCGTACTTGTTAAACTCAAGTTTTTGGTTTATTTGTAAACAAAACTTTATGAGATGAATAGTTGAGTATTTGCTTATAAAGTACAACAAAAAGTTTTTCGCTGTATCTTATTTTGTAACATCAACCGTCAATTTTATACACGTAGACTACCGGCAGCAAATATGATTTAATGCTGAAAAGGAAACAGTGGTTCATGAACATTGTACATAATCGTTTCTAAAGTCAATCGAGTGGTAGCTTTAACAGATGTGCCTTGTGCCATGCCAGGATGACCGTATCGCGATATTTTAAGCTGACTGGGTTCTAGTTATTTCTGTTTCTATAACATAAGTAAAATATAAGATAAAATAAAAATTCTACGCTCCATTGCGTTAGATACTTATCCACAGCATCCAGTTACTACAGTAACAATAAATAATAAAACAAACATGCTTTTATGTTATAAAGCAGATAATAATTCTGAAAAATATACCTTCCATTTCTAGTAAGAAATAAATAATATATAACATTAACAATAATAGAGCTAAGTGTAGATCTATACGCAGATCCCTGAAGCTCGGCTTATTCTAAATTGGTTCAATACTATTATAGCCATTATACTTTAGCTTGGTGTAATTTGTTTATATAGTAGTAAAATTGCTTATCCCATACAAGACAAATTGAGTAATACGCTCGTCAGTTATTCGTTACCTTTCAATATTCCAGCAAAGAAATATTCTAAAACAAAGTGGGTGTTTTAAGCAATATTAAAACGTAATATACGCGCAAGGTGAACTGAGGCACATAATAACATAATGTCTACTCCCATACCTATACGTGTGATGCTTCACTTCCACACCGGAACACACACAGGATGTTGACTCCATCCACGCTAATAACAGTTCAATTTCATTTATTTCAATCCACGTAAGTAGAAATTATTCGCTCGTACATTTTTATCTTTATTTTTCTTCAATATTCATCACGACATACTTGACTCCCTTTCATTGATATTAATTTAAAAGAGCGTTATGAAAATTAAATAGTTTATTTTATATATTTCCGTATTTAATTAAGACTTCTAACTATGTCAACTTTTTAATTTAAAACTGTTAGTGGAACTTATGAAAGTCATTAACGCCTCATTTTGTGTTTATAGTATTAAGTACGAAAAAAATATTAGAAACTTTTCAAAGATAAATTTACATAACAAAACATAATTATAATCGATAGCGTATATCGATTATTTTAAATATTAATTTTTTTCTCGTTTATATACGTAGAATTACGTAGAAAGTAGTAGTACTTTCGTTGCAAGAGTACGTATGTACATACAAAGCATTTTATTGCAATTACAAAATATACTGAAAATAAAAAATATATTATGCCATAAATAAAACGAAACGATTAACTATATAATAGCGAAATTGGAAAGCTGCAATATTATAACAACTAATACTCTAATCTTCAGTCACGTCCATCTTACGTAAGCATTTACAAAGTTGCAGCGAATTGAACACTTTACAGTTAGATGTCATTAGAAAAAACCTATAAATGGTTACATTATTACATTACAATTTTATATAAAATAAATATGTAAATCTATTATAATATGGTATATTGAATATGATTTTAAATATTGTAACTATCGGTTTTATTGTTTAATCCCATTGACTTTTCACTAACAAAAATGACTACTTAGACAATTTAACAACAATTCAATATTTCTTTACATTTTAGTTTTTTCCATATCTTCATAACTAGCTGACACTTGAGTCCCCGAACCACCATTCTAATCTTTGCATGACATCAATTTTATTTGAACTAATTGGTAAAAAATTACTACGTTTATTATTTTTGATTTCTACGATTTCATAAGGCTTCTTTGTATTAAACTCCTACGTTGATCTGTAACAATAGAGACAAAAATAAAACTACTTGTGGTTTTTAATAAAACAGGAAACTTTGGGAGGATGGATGTACGATTCCCATAAAATGTACTGAACAGATTTAGATTAAAACTCTAAAATATTGCTTATTATAACACAAAGGCTATATATAATTTTTAATTTTATAATAATATATGAATGAAATGCGCAAACAAATAAGTAGGACAATGTTACTAACGTTACCTACGTAAAAATAAAGTTAAAATATAATTCCGCTTTTTTAACATTCAAATCCTCGATGCTGGTCTCCAGGCCACAGGCCACAGGCCACAGTAGTTAGTACTTCACCGTATTAGCAAGAGGTTGTCACATATTAGTGATTTTTCTATTGCAATTGAAACAGCTACGATATTCAGGTTTCAACTGGCATGATTTTCCAAGCAATTTGAACTTAATTGTAATTATTTTATAAATAAACACATAGCAAAAGCGTATCACTAGAATGTGTAGAACGCCTTAAGTACATAGGAGTTAATTACGGTTTCAACGAAGTGGTTTGTGGTAGCTTTGCCAAGCACAACAACTATTGTACTCGTAGCTCTATGATGTTTATGAAATTTAAACACTATTATTATCAATTATAATTATATTATTAAATTACTAAAAATAGGGCTTTCAAAAATTTGTTAATTAACAAAAAGTTTGGAAACGCTAGTACATGAGTAGACTAATTAATTATTTTCGCTTGATTCCTTCATACTTTATTACGGTTTTAGACGAATTACGATCAATGAGTGATCACTTCAAAAAGAAACCCATAGAAATAATGTCTAAAATATAATATACTAGCCTTCCCGCGGCTTCGCGCGCGTTTTAAAGGCTGGGAACCAAATACCTCCCGTTTTTGCAATATTTTTCATTGATGCTCCGCTCCTGTTAGTCGTAGCGTGATGTAATATAGCCTATAGCCTACCTCGATAAACGCACTATCCAACGCAAAAAGAAGTTTCCAATTCGGCTCAGTAGTTCCTGAGATTAACGCGCAAAACAAACAAACAAACAAACTCTTCAGCTTTACATTAGTATAGATGTAGTAAAATAACCCACTTACAATATCAGTACATGTACACTAAACGACGTGTATCGGACAGCCGTCTTTCGACCTGACGTTATCCATAGGTGGCGGTATCACCACATACGTGTCGCGACTAGCAAGCTCTTCTCCACCAGCGAATAGTGGTGGTGGGGGGATGACGTCACTCTCCACCTCATCTTCAATCACCTCCTGTCTCCTTCGCCCAGGCATGTAGTTCATCACACAAGTTACCGCGATTAGGAACAGAAAGAATACAAACACCACATCGAACATTATTAGGAAGTTAACCATTACTAGTTGCATTCTCAGCAGTCACATTATGTGCCTTCATACATCGGTACACATTATTTCAGGGCATTTTTATGTTGTCTTCGCAACCTGAAAAAAAATTAAATAAATTTCGTTTTTTGTATATCCATAGCCAAAGTAATTTTTGTCATATTTGCAATAGGAGAAAAACCAAAAAGTACTGAAATATTACTGCTAACTGAATTTTTTTAACATACACGTAGTGGTCAAGAAGACCTTATTAAAGACCTTATTAAATTATCAAATATTCGTGATAATTTAATAAAGTCAATTAAAAGAATTAAACTTTTAAAATAATACTATTTTTTCATATTTATGCGTTTCATAAATAATTATTATTATTAATTACAAATCTTGTAATTAAAGTACCTATAAAGTGCAATATTCCTAAAAACTAAATCGTTATCTTTTAATTTCAGTCTTTTGACAAACCCCCGTTTACATTTCAACCATTTTTTGTTATTTACATAAGAAAATAAATTGTCGTTTGTTCTTTTCGCCAAGAGTGTTAAATAAACATATTTATTTCTCGCCCTAAATTGCCTCTACCTTGTACTTTTCCGCTGATATAACGCTTAGTGAGTATTACGAAGGTTCAGGTCCTACACAGAACTCATTTTGTAATAAAGGCTTTTTGCTTGAGCAGCTTTTGTCTCCTTTATCAACTCTCGACAATTTGCAATTTTATATTCTCATTAATAAGTCGAGTTCTGACAATAAATATTAATAGAGGCACACCCTCTTTCCGGTCGGGTTCGTCATTACATACTTTTTGACGGTTAGTATAAATTTTCCTGCAGAAAAAGTACTCTATATGTTGACTTAGATAACTAGCTATCATCGTAATAAAATTAATCAAAACCTGAAAAGTCTAATAACTGTAGGTTCAGCCTATGTGTCGATATTATTCACAAAATATGTTTAGTGTACAGATTCGAGTGGCTTACAATTTTATAATAAAAAGACTTTCCAATGTACAAAACTAACCAGTTTTGCTTAGTATAGATAGAAATATGTAAGTTTGGATAAGTTCGATATTCTTTACAAGAGAAATGATTGATTGCCGATACAAAATTTCAACTTCCTTTCTCACCCTTATTTAATGATTTCCCGGAGTCTGGTTAGCTATTTCTATACCATACTACCTTTCACCTAAAACGGTTTAGAGGATTGAAGGGTAAGTAATACATAGACAGTCAGAGCTACTTTCACATTATTAATAATGTATCGATTGTAACGATTAACATTTTATTTGTAACTAGCGACTCGACTTCGACTTTGTAACTTTATCGCGAGTGAAGCCGCTAATGTATTATACATATTATAAACCTTCACTTCGAATCATTCTATCTATTAAAAAACCGCATCAAAATTCGATGCGTTGTTTTAAAGATCTAAGCATACATAGGGACAGACAGGCAGCGGGAAGCGACTTTGTTTTACACTATGACGATGTTGTACCTAAAAAATGTCAAAATAAAATAACAACATAAAGTTAAAGAGGTTAAATTGAGAAATAAAATTAGTTAAAAGCTAAATGGCTCATTTACTGAACTTGGAATGTATTTAGAACGGACTATTTATCTCTGGAAGCAGATGGGTGTAGCTTAGTTAATATTATGTTTCGTACTAGAGAAAATATCTTTGGTGACCTTTATTTATAATATGTAAATCTCTATTGTTTTTTGGTAAAGAACTTAAAGACATTAAGAGCAGTTTCGTCATACGTGGTAAAAATTAAATTTGTCATTTTTGATTAGTCATGATAATAATTTTTATTATTTCATTTTGCAAAATAAATTCACTTATTCGTTAAAAATCCCTAAGAAAATGAGAGGCTAATTTTAGTTTAGTTAGTGCGATAAAAAATACTTTCTTCATAATTTAATAAATTATGATACCTAATATATTTAATGTTTGCAAAATATTCACTCGTGCGTTTTATAAATGATAATTCCTTACAAAAACGAGCGTTGTTTGAGTCAATGTAATATCCGTTGAAATCTCGTTTATCTAAATTGTGGTCTTAAAAACTGGAACGAACTTTATTCAGGAGATCATGGGCGGTTTTATTACGTCTGATTTGTTTTCGGGATTGAAAGTGACACTGTGAACTCCGATCACGTAATTATTGGGCTTCTATTGAAATACTGACCTATATTGGAGATGAGACTATTTTCATCTGTTTACTTGTATTGTTTGTTTTTATGAGATTTATTCAATAAAATATCCATTTCATATTATATTTATTTAGTTTAAATTATGTCATCTCATCCTAATTTACAATTTTAGCCGAAAAACATGTACTTACTGAGCGGCATATTTCTTACTTTTCTTTGACTACAGCAAGAATACTACATTTTTATACTTTCTTCTATAAAACTGAGCTATTTATGTACTACAATATTGTACAATGACCATCTTAATATATAAAGGGAAATTATCAACATATATTAAAAATTTTAACCCCTAAATTACTAAGAGCATTTATAGATTGAAAGATAAACATGAGTAAAAACTGAGAATCGTCCAAATGTCTTGCGTGAAATAACGCAATTTTGTTTTTCTGCTATCTTAAATGGTTTGCGTTGAGTTGTGTTGACAGATTGACAACCTACACGCATTATGTTTACTTATAGCATCTACATATTATGTATAATTTACTTTGTACAGTACTGATTTATTAATATATTTAGCATAATTTTCGAATAAATTTAATTCAATTCTACTGAAGCAAATATTATCATTATATAATTAAAACAACACTTTTTCTTATAACCACATCTCGTATATACTTATATACACTTAATACTTTCTTAGGTTTACGCGAATGTTTGACATTATAAATTAAACTATCTTTTCGGATTTTGTCGCGGATTTAGACGTCTAATACCTTAGTCTCTCCCGTGACCATGATTGCTGTAAAGCATTCGAAACGTCGGGAACCAAAAATCATAATAAATCCGCGACAAAATCCGAAAAGATAGTTTCATTTATATACACTTATTATAATAATCCATTATTATTAATCATTTATAATTTATAAAGTGTTGATTAATGGGATAGAATGTTGAAACCAATCCGACGATAGATCATATTTCCTTTATTTACCTTAAATAAAGAAGTATACATAATTGTTGAAATCGGACTACGATGTATTATATAATTGCGAAAAATTGATTAAACGGTGCTGGTGTATGTGCGTATACCTACAAATGAGGAATTTAGATGGAATACCTATTTTTATTCGGCAAGAGCAATCGTTAATACAAATAAACAATAATTATTATCCGTCGGAACCTCCTGCAGCTGGGCTCGGACCTATTCTTAATGGGATTATGCCATAGTCTACCTCGCTAGACTAATGCAACTTGGCAGACTTGGCATATATTTTTGATAGGTATTAAGATTTTCCTGGATGTGTGGGTTTCTGCATCACAAAATTTTAACCCGAATAAAATTGTTTTTCTTTAACTTTTTAACATACAATACAATTTGTGTGTTTAAATGATGATACATTAATTCTATGTTAGTGATAAAATTATTTTTATAATATATATAATTACCTACCCATAATTTTTATCAGAACTATAATTAATATACGTAATAATAAATTTATTAACGATATATTAATTAATATATGAAGTATAGTTAAAACATAAAGGCAAATCACTAATTTAAGGGTGATAAATCGACGGTTAAACGATAGGTCAAGTCATTAGACGGAATTTGTATATTCTGTTTCTATCTTAGACAAGGGTGAAGGTTTAATACAAAGCCGGCTTTAATTTCACAACTTTTGGGTTCGTATTTTGCTTGAGGTTTATTAAATAACACGGCAATAAGCAAGTTTAGTTAGTTTGATCATATTACCTGTATCAAAGTGCAAAATGATTTAGTTCTATAACCTGAATAGGCTAATAAATACTGATATAGATAATAATTGTACTCGTAATATCAGGCACTACAGCTGCAATACAAATATTTCAGAATTTGTATTTTTTTGTAAGTAAACTTAAAATATTACACTGTAACAAAAACAACAAAATAATATAATATTCTAACAATAGACGGCCTTAACCTTATTGAATAAAAACAGACGCTGTTCAAACCTACTTTTGTGAGAAGTATTACGAGTACAGTATGTTTGATGTATATGATGGTTACTTGATTTCTGTTTCTATATATGTAGGTATTTGATTATATACATCATGTAGGTACATTCTACATAATTATGAATAATTATACAGATAAAAAATTGAAGTGTAATATCAAAATAAGAACTTTTTACTACATGAAAGTTATATACTTTATATTAGATAGTCGGTACTTATTAGAAAAAAAAAAACATTTTTTAAACTTAGATCTGTGCTTATACTCGTATTTTAGAAAAAGAATTAGGATTCCGCTCGAAAAAATTAAAACGTACCCACCTAGAAACATCCGAGCGAAGTGAAGTTAAATAAATCACTAGATGCAGAATAATAAAGAAAACATTGCTACTGCCTAATCCATATTATTATAAACTGAAAGTAAGTTACTAGTAACAGCTACATAAATTTAAAAAAGGCAAAGACAGATTGCGTTCTAGAGTCGGACATAGGCTAACTTTAATCCTGTCTCCTTTAAACGCCAGTATAAGAATATTAAGAGTCAATGTTACAGTACGAGACATTTACAACAATTAGATTTGGTTTGTGATAAGTTGTTTTACTTTTTATATTATTTGTATATTATATTGTTCAAAACATACAATATTCGTAATTTGTAAGCTTATTTAGTTTCGAATTATAATATGTCCAAGCAAAATGAGACAATATCGTAAGGATTTTGCCTTATGAACGCAACAAGTTTTGAAATTTGGAAAACATCTGCATTAAATTTTATTCTTTTCCGGGTGTTTTTGGGCGTCCGTTATATGATACTTTGTTTTTGATGGGCACTCCTTACCTTGAGAGGGGAAAATAATTAATTATTTTGTTCACAAGGTTTTCTTTGATGAATTTATTATTATTATTAACTTTTCTTCTTTTATATTGGTATGCCTAATTTATCCCATGAGAAAATTACTTTGCAATCCAACAAAATGTTATATACCATTTTAATCCTTGATATAACGTACGATTCTATCCCGTGGGGAATAGTCCCTTTCATTTATTACGTTTTAGAATGTAATCGGAGTTACAACTTATAATTATGCTTAAAAATATATCGCCATACGTCTTTCGATATTAATATATTATACAATATAAATATAAGCAATAAAATATATTTAATATCTTGTAATAATTTTGACTCATGCATTGTGCAACCTTACGAAGACATCTAACGAATAGTTAATTCGTATTAATTCGAAACACGGAAACTCTTTCTATATCCCAATAAAATGTCGCTGTCGTACATTTTCCAAAATAAGTATAATATATAAGTAATCCTTTATCTAATTAAGTATTACATAATGATGGATTAAATAAGATTCTTAAGTAACGATTTAACGATAAAAACACTTATGTGAGCTTATTCCTCCAAGCTTATTTATTACAAAGAATATTCAGGATAATCATTTAATTTAATGAGGTATTTCAAGTTCAGTTTTTATTTGAAATATTCTACATAGAGAAGGACAAATAAAAGCTAAAGAAACTAATTCAAGATGTCCATTATATAATAAAATATACAAGAGGGGATATACTCGTAACTTTATGCTTGGGACGTTTTCTGTAACTGGAGCATCCTTAGGATGTGGACTTACGGAAGTACGAAGTTTATGCCTTTGAGGAACTTTACTGAACGATATGTGTGTATTTATGTTTGTGTTATTACCGTATAGGCCTTATGTTAATTCAAAATACAAAGTTTCTAGGTGTCTAGTTTTCTAGGTTACACAAATATTCTGTGTAACTTTTGATATGCGGTTATTATGTAGGAAATTATTATTGGGGTATTTAGTATTGTATTTATTTACAATAAAGGAAATTACAAGTAAACTTAACTATATATACAAAGCAAATGTACACTTAATTTTTACTGTACAAGTCGTGTCCGCGTTGAATAGTGGCAAGAATGCTGGCCACATTCCCCCCTAATTATTGAAATTGAATGGCAATGCCGATTCTTTGGGCGAAAAATGAGCCAGCTGTCCTGTCACCAGTAGATGCGATAAGACGAGGTGTTTTTACAAAGCAGCATTAAGTGTATATTGTTTGTGGGTTATACACTTAAAAAACTGCTTGTCTGAAAGAAATTAAGCAGTTTTCGAAGGACGCATACATTTTAGAAACCTGCATTTAGGTAGCGTCGGGGTTTCTGCTAAACGTTAAACTCAATATATTGGTACAAGTACATTACTATCGACTTGAACTATTTTACTATGATAATTTAAATTTAACAACGTGGAACGTAATGGGTTGAATTCTGGAACTCATCCAATTTTCTATTTTTTTTATTTTTCAATATAAATTTTGCTCATTTTACTCCTTTGAAGGCTGTTTTGATGAATTTTGAATAAATTGTGCATTTATGTCATAATATGAATATGCAGTCTCAATGCTTTAAGTCTAGCAAATTCAGTAAGCTTACTGATTTAATTACTATCGTTAATCAGTTAGAATAAATAAGATTAACATATTACTCGTATATACATTTATGTAAATTGTATATAACACATTGCATATGTTTTATTAAAAAATGGAGCACATTCTCTTTAAGCAAAATCATTATATTCAGATTTTCCGTTGCTGACTTTTAAAATTCGCGTAATGTATGAGTTCCCACGCCGTGGCATTATTCTAACGAGCCTTCATTATATTATGTGCGGATAACAAAGTAGTGCATGATTTATATTATTTTTTATGATATTCGTTTCATATTCGGAATGCTATTTGTTATAATATATGTATATAAGTAAGCTTTATCGGTACTTTTTAGCTATTAAATTGATTTTTGTATGTCATATTTTTTTGAAGAAGAAAGAATTCTAAAATACATATCTACTAATGAAAAGTTCTTATTTTTATACTTTAAGAAGTGGATGTATACGTGTATGGCGTGATATCAAATGTAAGGGCGAGATATCGTTATGAGGTGGTTACTTATATAACAATATCTATATATAAAATGAGAATGTAAATATACTTCGAAAAATATTACAGAAATTAGGCATTTTTAAAATTTCTTATCTTTCAATTTTTTCCTTTTCTTTTGCCTTCAAATTTATCCTTTGAAAAAGAAAGTTTATAAATTCTTTGAAATGTTTATTAGTACAGCCAACGTTCTGACTTACCCTACTAGACGTAAAATCGTACAAAGAACTAACATAACCTGTTCAAAGAGTATATTTCTTTAAAATATCTATAAATAACCTCGTTATTTCGCCCCGTTTTTCACACGTGCTATTTTGAACATGAAATGTTCTATAAATCCTATGGAGCTCGCTGGCGACGTCTCCACTTTGTTACTACTAAATTTGGAACATGATAGGGTTTCGCCTTCCATTTTAGGAACGTTCTGACAAAATTGAATACGAAATAAATTCGATTTCCTACGTAAAGTATGGACCTTCACGTAACAATGTAAAGTCAAGATATTATTATTCTACATTGTGATCTTTTTGATCATTGTGATTCATGTTATGGAGCAACTTAATGAGGTAATTATTGAAAGCAAACGGTGTTTTGTACCGACAATTATGTATATAAAAGTTTCTTATATGAAAACAAATAAAAATATACTTTTACAAGAACTTTTAAATTCCTTTGTATAAATGGCTTGAAAGCGTGACAGTTAGGCATAGTTAATTGTCAGTGTAATAAGTTCATGAGGTATCTACAACCAGCTCGGAAGGTAGTTCTGCTGAGCAGAATTGGCGAGGAGCTCAACTTATACATATTACACTTTCTACTCTCTTTAGAATAATGACTAAGTGTGTCAGAAAGAGCGTTTTTGATGAATATTATAAACATTTTCATATTTATCTAGAATGGAGTTATTTTTGAAATACGTGCTATTGCTATATATTAACTAATAATTAATATTAAAGCTTTAAAATTTATAACTTGACTTGATTACAACTGGCAGCAATACACATTTTAGCCATATTTGGCTGCTGATTGAGTGAGGCGGTAGAGCTCCGTTTAATGACATTTCTATTATCAAAAACCATGTCTTCAAATAAAAGCCGTCAATTTAAGCAAACAAAAGCAGCATTATTTGTAAAATTAACTTAAAGAAGAAGAAGAATTAACTTACTTTTTGCAGTTTCATATTTACTTTTATCAAGGTATTAATAATAAGTATATTCAAATGTAGGTAATAAATTGATTTTACTTTCTGAGGCTACGATGATATAATGACTAATTCATATTTTAATAATAATATTTTTCTAAGCTTTTAATTTTTTCCTAACTCTTACAAGTTCACGACACATCATACAGGTTTATATAGCAGTATGTTCTTACAAAAAAATTTTAGAGCTACGATTACAGATTCTATTTCAATTGAAATTTATAAAATTACATGAAAATATTGCTACATGCCTAACTGCGTATCATTTTTATAATACCTTTTATTAATATCTTGAGAGTAACGGTAATCTTTATGTCTAATAAACCTCATTGTGGGCTAATACCACTCAGTAGGTAATGCCTTCTTACTGATGAAAAACGACAATCGAGTGTGAACCTCTATGTATTCCCTACCTAGCATATACGGGGTAATATATAAGGGACATTCCTTCGTGGAACAGAAAGACAAAAGGAGGAAATGTAATATGACAATTCTGGTATTTTCAAGATTTTTTTGTTGTCTTAATTAAATTTCTTAAGCATAAGAGCATGTGATGTTATCTTTTAACCAATATAAAATACTTTTTATTTGCGTATCAATTAAATAGCTAAAAAAAACATTTTCAGATCAATTCAAATCAAATTAAAATATTTTATTCAGCATAAAAATTGTTATAATTTCTTATTCATCGTCATGAGTCTACTACCAGTACCGGAAAGAAGAAACCTCTAGTAGAAAGAAATTAAGATAAATAATAACGGTGGCGTAAAAAAACACATGATCTAAGTTAGTTTTGCTTTATACAAATCCCCTTCGCTTCAAATGATTATGGTGAAAATACTTTGATTTGTTTTTTTTTTTGCTTATTGTGTTTTTTCAATTCTTTTTCTTTCATATATCATATTTTCGGTTTTTTTCAGAAAGAAGGAAGTTCTTACTTCGTTTTTTTTTCATTTGTTATGTCATAACTATGTCATTTATTAATTATTATTTTTCTATGTTTGAAAGTAGAGGTATATATTCTTCCAGTTTGGTCTCATTTAAATATAAAAATTAAACCTACCCCTAATAATCACTGAAAATACCTAATTAGGTAAAATAGTATATAACAGAAACGTAAAAATCAGTCTTTTTTCACATTTTAGTGGTTTTTCAGTCGGTTATTATATAGCTCTGTGTACCTATTAAAGAACAATCACCGTCTAACTTAACAACTTTGTTCTGTTTCTAGCATAATTGTTAAGACTTTTAATTAAAATAAATCTAAGTTCTAATATTATAACTCGGTCAGCTGGTCTACTAAGTTTTACTAGTTAAATCGGATTGGAAGAAAGATATATTTTATGATTAATTTTACTTGATTTTCAAAATTAAAAAATATATTTAAAGTTAATTCTTATAACAAAAGCATTCCACGGAAACCGTACGTCTTCGTATGCGAAATGCCTTGCATGATTTTCCTGACATAGTTTCTTGTGACATTATCCAAAGAAGTACATCTACGGAAATTAAGATGCATACAATGGTAGTATATTATGCCTTTACTCTATGGTAGGAAAGTAACAAACATTCTTCTTAAGAAATATAATGTACATATACGTGATTATTTATGATAGTTATAAGATAAATAATATATCATATAATTTATGGTTATTATTATCTTTAAAAATGGGTATATTTATGGTTTTCAATTAATTATTTTATTATCATTTTTTACCATTAATTAATTTATTTTTACTTATTTAAATAAAGAATTGGTGGTAGCAGCTATGTAATGACTTTAGAGCCATTTAAAACCTGACTCTCTCGCGTGACCATAATTGAAGCGAGTCATTTAATTTGTTTAAATATTTTATTTACAAAAAAGTATTAAAATTATATGAGTAAATTACAACACTTACCATAATATGTCAATTGGAGAACCAATTATGACCTAGCTGGATATTGAAGATACCCTATCTAGGCTTGATGACCCTTTACCAATAATAGGCTTAGATTTGAACATCGATCTATTATAGGGTGTGAATTGAATTAACCCCTATCTAAAATTTACGATCTAACGTTGACGCAGGTGGCAGTAATCGTGTTACTGTTTCCGTCATGTTGGTAATATATTTGGTTGCGGTACGTTTTGGATGGAGTGTTTATAAGTCGGCATATAAAGATTTATGCTCTGACTAATGAAGAGGCTTACATTTGGAAACGTGCTATTTTATACAATTCGCTTAGTATACAGAATTTTGGAAGCGAGAACTTACTGATTGTACGGTCAATATGAGAAATAGTTTCAATATATATTTTTTGTTAATTTTAATGTATTATTCTTATTACATTTTTTTTCCACTTGTGCTAAGAAAAAAACTATTATTTAGATTAAATCTTTTAACAGGAATGAGAGAAATAGTTATTTTAATTATTTTTAACAGTGCGTTTATTACAACATTATTTAATTAAAGTGTTAATATTCCATTTTTGATTATAGTTGTTTAATATTAGGTTTATAAATATAATATATAATTTACTATACCTTTATAGTTGAACTTAAATACTTATTTTTTTATTTAATTGAACTCAATAAAATGTATATTGTAATTGAAAAATTAACAACTGTAAAAATCCATTGATCTATTAACATAGTAAAAAATAATAATATTCTACTGAAAAAAATATTAATTTAAATAAATATTTTCCCATCACTTAACTTACATTTATGTCCATATAAACCCAAGCTAGCGTCACTCACGTCATTTACATGTCCACTCGCGATCCGCCACCGTCGGTATGCGCCAGCCGGCGTCGGGCGGCAGACTGAAGACCCCGCACTCAGACACCCCTAGTTTTGATTTACAAACACCACTGTGCCAGTTTGACAAACTCGTGACTTAAACCAGGGATATTTTTGGACACTTTAGGAGTTATACGTTGGAAGATTTGTATTTTGATATTAATTAAAAAAAGCTTGTAAATTAAAGTTGCTTGAAGTATTATCTATAAGTAATATTATCAATAAAAGAGTTTATTAATGCACTAACGTTCATTTTAACAGTAAGTAGGTAGGTATGTATTTCTCAGAAATTAGATATTTTAAGCACTAAAAAGTCCTATAATATCCTTCTCCCGATACGGTCACAGACAAACAGACAAAAATTCTAAAACTATAGATACATTCGGTTTTTGTATCGATATTAATTTATAAATTAGATTTTCCCAAAATGATTAAGGGTACAGGTTCGACTTGGTTAGAATTTTTTTCTATATAGATTTTTACAGATAAGAAGCATACACTATATACAAACATTGATATGAAATTATGATGCAAAATCTACTACTTTATTATAATTATCATTTATGATCTCTATATAGAAGCTTGAAAACAACTATCGTCGTTACTATTGGATCTTTAGTTCAGACATAGAGAATAACAATTACGGGCTTATTCAGGAATGATTAAACGTAGAGTCAAATTAATAATCAATCAAATGAATCATTTTACATTACAAATTTATTGTATCACATACAATAGTTTTGATTACGAGTAGGTAAATACTCAAATATTCATATCCAGGATAGAATTAATATTTAACTATGTGTAAATGTAGCTATTATATCTATAGGCTTAAAAAGTTTATAGTGATTGCTTCGCCGGCGATCGCGGGTTCGAGTTCCGCTGGAGGCATTCAATTGTTGCCCATGAATATTTGTACTCCAGTCATGGGTGTTTATATTTATAAATAATATGTATATTATTATGTTATATACGTGTAGTGTATAAACTATCTGGTATCCGTAACACAAGCCTTGTAGCTTACCACGGAACTAGATGGTGCTGTATGTAACAATTTCTCAACATATATATTATTATTTATTTATAAATGTCAATTTGGAGATATTTAGCTTATTTGTGACCTTTGACCTTCTGTTTAACTGAAAAACAACTTGCGATATAGATAGACGAGTATACGGTGACTCGTCTCATTTGGCTCTCGTTTTTTGGCGAGTGCGAGAACTGTATCGGCTTTTAGCATTTTCTTATTTGTATTACATCAAAAAAATATATATATAAAGTAAATACTTGAGACAAAATTTACGCCACATATTATACGTACGTGCGAATAATATTACTAGCAATAATAGATTAACATAATAAATATTGTAATTTTGGTAATTTTAATTCATCTTCAACTGTTTTAATAATATCATGAATTACAAACTATCACTTATCTAAAATGTTTGATTTAAACCAATATTTCAGAGTTAAATACAATACATTGTTTTTTTTCTTGGTACAGTTTATAAGAATTTTTTTACTCGGTTATTCATTGTCCGTCACATTTGAGTTCTTTTTAAACACCTATTGTTTATACTATATTGATATCTATAGCACTAATAATACAAAAGAAATTCTTATTTTTGCTTGGTTTTGATGGCTAAACTACTATGCAAATTCTATAAAGGTACAGGAATTTTCAATTTATATTTATTTCATTACTTTAAAAAAAATAGTATACAAAAATCATAATAAGCCAGTTGAAGCTTATCGTTAATTACTTCGACGAATAGAGCGTATGAAAGAAGTAAGCAATTAATAACAGAACATAATTGTAAAACATAATTGTACTATGTGGTATACAATTACTTTACTTATTAAAATAATCTATTAAATCTAAGATTTATTAAACATTTTGTTCGTTTTCACAAATTTAATCTAAACTAATGTTATAAAGCTAAGCTCTATATAAGATAAACTCTTTAGAGTTTGTTTGTGTGTTTGTTTGTTTGGTTGAATGCGCTAATCTCTGGAACGACCGGCCCGAATCGAAAAAGTCTTTTTGTGTTGGATAGTCCGTTTATCGAGGAAGGCTATAGACTAAATTACATCACGCTATGACGAATAGGAGCGGAACATCAATTAAAAGATGTTGCAAAAAATGGGGGGTTATTTGGTTTCCAGTTTTAGAACGCGCGCGAAGCCGCGGGAAATGCTAGTTACTTATAAGAGTTTACAGAGCGTACTATAACGTTATATCTTATTAAATAATCTAACTTATACAAGATATTGTGCCAATTACGTGTGGTAAGTATTTATTTTAGAGTTTAAATTAATGAATGGTAAACAAAACAATTTTCTAATTTACATGAGACAATATTGAAGACTATGTATCCATTATCCATATTATAATAATTTAATTATTATTTAGTATATTATATACCTTATACGTTTTTAACTTTGTACCCAGTATATTTTATAAAGCAGGTTACAGGCATACGAAAGATGCTATAAGTTATTCGTATTTGGACGATCAAATTAAGTCTCACTCGTGATTTTATTGGTTGACTTCAAACGTTATAGGTACTCCACTCGGTTGTAATTTTTCTCGAGTATGTTACGCAATAAGTACTTTCATTGATTATATTATGAAACGAATTTCATTTCTATAACCTGCCATGCGTAATCCATTTCACCTGCCTCTATTTGACCAAGATAAATTTTACAAACAATTATTAATCCATTGATATAATAATAACATTCAGAAGGTAGTATGAATAGCTGTATATCTGAATGTCTTGATATATATCTGAAAAATCGAGTGGCATATTGCGTTAAGATTAGTTTTATTTCTGGGGATTTACCTGTCAAGTAATTCTTCTCAGAATTTCACTGCAATGAGCTCGTGAAGCCGCACATTCTTACGTCTCATACCCTACAGGTATATTGAACTGCCAATCTGACACTATGACAAACGAATTAGTTAAAGGTTCAACTTAGAAATTTTTTATGAATAATGATAAATTAATACAAATAAGATAAAGAATAATAAAGATCCAATGATTAAATACCCGAAATAATTTAATTTTATGCTCTAATAAAATACCTCTGGCGATTTATTTTTGTTTGATCAATTTAGTTGATTGGAGAATTCAGTTTTGATGACCTTTTAGCTAGTAATTAAGTTCATTGAAGAAGATTTGAATGACTTAGTACCTACAGATAGATTAGATAGATTATAATTTGAAGTTCTTCATAAGATATCTTACATCTTAAATTAGCTAAGAGGTCGCGTTACCTGTATATAATATTATAAAAGGTGTACCTGAGCGAAATTGTTACTTACACAAGTTATACTTGTACAAGTTATATTTGGTCTATTGCAAATGTATGAATAGAATAGATTTTATTATATTTCACTTTTAATAAATACAATTACATAAAGAAAACATTTGCCAAGAAAGCTTTTTAAAATGTAGATACGTGAGTATAATCATTAGTTCAGAAAACTCGCAACAGCGGATATGTCCGAATGACGTGCTTGGACAATATCCGTTGCAATCGCTCCCGGTCCTCCAATTATTTGCTCGCATATTCCTTCTATGTATGACATATATTGGGAATAGTTGAAATTTTACTGCCTTTTTGCCTGTACCCTTTGCCCTTAAAATATAAACCAAAGAAAAATATATATATTTAAGGTAACGAATCAAAATCAAAAGTAAGTATATAAAAGCTTTTGGAATATCAGTAACAATTTACCTGACAGTAGTTATACAGATCATATATACCGGAACCATCGTGTATGTATTAATTATACTAAGTATCTCATTTAAATTATTTTTATCTTTGGATCGTGATAACAAACTAAAACGAAATAGATATGTACGTACATAATACAGCAAGGTGTACAATGTACATGTTTATGGTTTACACAACCCTTAAATTTCCTTTCACCCTCACCATACCCTCAGGGGTTGAATTTTTAAGAACTCTATCTTATTCACTTCCTTTATTTAGCAAGTTTTTGTATCCGTTATTTCTATGAATATAATCAGTTTTCAATTGAAATATCGAGTAATGCATTTTTTTAGAAGACTAGATTTTTTATTTTGTGAAGGAAAACTTTAAAAATGTTATTTTCAGCAAAATTAACTATACAGCTCTCAGTCCAGACTATTACCTTTGACTAATTTGTTCTCACATCTACCTACATCTAGATATACACATCTTATTTTTAAATACAACTTCAAACAAAATAAACCAAGTGTGACTAAAAGTGGCACAAATGTATAATTGAAATAAAGTCAATAATAAGCATTGTATAAGAGAAAAGGAATTTAATGATCACAGCCTTTGTGGCACTTGTTGCTTTGTTCTTCCTCCTTTGAAGCGCCTTATACTATGTATAGCGGGATCATATCTATTTAAGATTGGTTTTGGCTAAGAGAATCATGAAGGAATAAGGAAACTTAGTCGAACGCTAAATCATTGTTATTAATAGTTTAATTAATTCATTTAAACATAATAGTTAAAAGTTCGAATATTATAGAGTTTAAATATAATAAACATATGAGTTTAATCATAAAAGAATAGATTTCGTGGAACAATATGTCTCCAAATCTCATTGTGAGGTTAGCCAATAGTTATATAGAAAGGAAAGCAAATGTTAAGATAACAATAGACATGCCCTCAATGGGCAAACGAACGCCGAAAGGGCCATCGGTGTCACACTCAGCATTTAATTAAATTTCGTGTACGACGGTTGACATATGACACTTGTGATTTGCTTCAGAAGATATACGATTAAAACGTGGACGAATTGTGAAAATAACAACAAAATGACTATCATCATTTCACAGTGCCCATTTTACATGCAAATATATGAGCTCAATGTATGTTAGGAAAAATTACCTGGAAGTGGGGCTAAATTGCAAAAAGGGTATGTAAAGTATGTATGTAATCTAACTTTAATAAGTATTCGTTTATAAATAAATAATCGTACTCAATATCATTTGCCAAATTATTAATAATAATCTAAGTCGAAATCTGAATCTTAATTCTTATTTCAAGAGTTTGCGATAAAATGCTTGATTTTTATTTCTTATTTTCCGGTTCCGTTTTTTCATTAATAACTGCCTAAAAATAGGTCAGAGTTTCTGTAACTTCTTAAATATTGTTTCTGTAGAATTTATTTTAGTTAAACAAAGCAATGAAACAAAAATATTTTAGTCTACATTTATAAATGTCCAACAATAAAAATAAGGCAGAATACGTACACAATTTTTTAAAAGATTCATAACATCTTTAAAAAACTTTATAATACTATGCATATGTAAGTAGCATTGCTTACCTAGTAGTAAGTAAGTAATTACTCAGGTAAGCAATGTCAATGGACTGAAACGTTATAATAAATTATTTAAGTAGGTTACGGCGAAGCGTCGCTTATATTGTGATTTGTGGGGCGGCTAAATATTTCCTGGGATCATCCATGGTACCTTCTGATATTATAATTATTCGAGAAAGAAGAAAAGAAAGAGCAAAATCATTGGTATATATGAAAGATATGTTTTACCTATATATCTTTCATATGGGCACAAGAGTAATATAATATGTGCGTGTTTCCTTTTTATTGTGCCGCACTCGATCTAATATTGTCAGTTAAGCTGGAAAAATCGGTTTTGTCAACCAGTTACGTGGTACATGATACGACACTCATCGATGTTTATTGTTTAGGGTTCACCCGAATCTTTTTAAATTAAATATAAAATAATATTAAATTGGCATATGAAATTTTTTATACCAGCTAATGATTCTAAGTTAGTTTTCAAGGTAACTTTGAATACCTACCCAGTATCGAAAACAATATAGGTAATTATATTTGTTGGTATAGAGACGGGTGTGAGAAAAACTAATTAATGTTTTCGAGTGAGAAGCTGGTGGCCATTTATAATCCCTTCCTTTATCTGCACACGTTAATTATTTGTGCTCTACAGAAGTTTTGATGAATGCCATTTCAAACTTGAATAGTTCAATACGCGTGTAGTTCAATTTAGTTATTAACCACATATCCCAATCTACCCATTTCATATGGGTACTTATGGCTCTATATATTTAAACTATATATTTAAACTATGTATTAAGACTTAAATTATTAATTAATTAATAATTACATGGTGTGAATTAATTAGATATGAAATTATTAAATATATATGTTAATAGGGTCCGTAAAGTAGCCCGACGGTAATAGAAGCGCTCATTCAAAAACCAAGTGAAGCGGGTTCAAATCCTGGGTAATATTTTCATGTGCCAAATATTGTCACCATTAGTTATGCCACCAGTCCTCCGATAAAAGAAAGAAAAACTGTGAAAAATCTTGCATAATATCTGAGAGAACCTACCAAGTTTTCGAAAGACGTGTGAATTCCGCCAACGTGCACTTTGAAAGTATGGTTCTATAGTGATTATAGTATAGTCTGAGGATTATGGCCGTATCGCACTCGTGTGGAAGGAAGTCACGTGCTAAGCAGAGGGACATGAAAAATAACTGAATGTATAAATATAACTTTTATAGGTATATACCAATTATATTCTTTATATCAAAAATAATATAGAACACGATTTTATTTAAAAATCTAGACTTTCTTTAGCGTTCATGGACCTGTACGAGTATTTAGATTAACAAGTTTGTTGAGTAATGGGCTAAATGTAATCTACACTTTATATTCTTTGACAAAGCTTTTATATTTTACCGTTTTATTTTTTAATTTTCCATTTTCCATAGCTCACTTATTTACTATGTTTGAATGTATACTACATTTAAGTAATCATTAAATAAAAAATATAGACAAGAACAAAATATATGTTAGAGAGGAACAAAAGATTTACCAAAATTAGAAATGCTTCGTTCCAAAGAGTTAGTGTGTCGAAATATCAGTTGAATTTCGGAGTTGAGTGAAAATTGAAAACAAATAAGAATAATTATTGGAAACGTGAAGTAAAATTATAGTGAACCAGTGGTTCGTCTCAAGGTACGATATTTTTGGACGAGCCTTTAATATTTGTTCCAAAAAGAAGCGGTTTCTCTTTGCCAGTGAAAGTCCTGTCATAATCGGTCCATCCGTTTTGGAGATTAGCCAGAACAAACAGACAGTCAAATAAAAATGATAAAAATCGTGTAAAAAACTGTTCTGTCGACGTTACAAACAGACACTCTAAATATTTATCTTTGTTAAATATTATGTATATACCAAAAACTCTCATAACTTACCAAATTCATACGATTTGCGACCGTTTGCTGATTATTAAAGCCTCCCTTAGGACGTGACTCTTGCTTGTTTCACAAAATTGGGTCGCTCCTCCACTTTATAGATAACATTTAAAAGCACTTCCAATTTTATCGATGAAATTTTCGACAGGTTACGTTGGCTTTATTACATTGACACTTATTGTTGCTGATACAATATTATTTTTAGCTCCAATAAAAATATTTGAGGGAAAAAGACTTACTTGTTTCGAATAAAATAAAACCAATACTAGTTTTTTGCTATTTTAAAAACTTGTACTTTAAAGTTAGTACTTACAATTTTGAACCATACGTATAGTTTAAAACTTGACACATTTATTATTTCATAAATTATAATATATGTATATGAAAAGATAAAATACAAAGCATATTTTAGAAGGCACTAAGTTTGTAATTAACATTTTTGGCTCGAAAATATTTACAAGGTACGAGCTGGCAATAAAATATGGCCTGACTTATTATCAACATAAGGCTACTTTGTAATTTACTTTGTGTCACGTTAAGTTTAAGATACATGAAAAAATGTGATAATTTTCTAATGGAAATTGATAGAATAGTTGGTTTTTAATAATATTAGTTACAATATTGTTTTAGATGAATAATTATCTTTTGTCAATATGCAGATAACGTCAGTTACAATTAAACTTCGGAATAGGAGAACGAGAAGAGTCACGGGGAAAGAGTACCATATTTCTATGCTAATGTTGTAGTAACATTTTGTATTTAGAACCTTTTATACTTAAAATTGAAATTTTGTCCATAGTATATTAATTTAAGGCAGTTTATGTGCAGTGCCGTTTAGCGTTTACGTACCATCTGAAATCTATTTCAAGTTTGAAATGAAATTATCTTTTTGGATTTTGTTGCGGATTTATTTTTTATTTTTGGTTCCCGACTTAATTTTATAAATCCTATTCCTAATTCATTCTGAAAATTTTTAATATTAAAATTTTAAACTATATTATACATATGGCAATATTGTCATAAAATATTGCAATTTTTTTGATATAATTTTAAAATTTAAAATGTTTACAATTAAAATATAAACTTATTGGGTACTTTAGTGCTATTTTCGATTTTTTGTAAATTGTGGGTAGGCACTGTCTCTTACAAGTATATAACCCCCTGAGACGTCTAATACCTTAGTCTCTCCCGTGACCATGATTGCTGTAAAGCATTCAAATGTCGGGAACCAAAAATCAAAATAAATCCGCGACAAAATCCGAAAAATAGTTTTACTTATGTCAAGTATTCGCGTAAACCTAAGAAAGTATTATATTTCAAGTGTTAGATTACAGGCTAGACTGTAATTTCAGTAGTACTTCTATTTGTACTTCAGCATAGTACGAGTAATACATATGAATGAATGAAATTAAAATAGGGCGTTATAAAGTTAAAAGCAACCTCAAACGATATTCTGAATAGACATTTCATTCGAACGCAGCTTTGATACTTCTAGCGTGCTTGAAACGTGTCTCCTAATGAACGTCGACATAAATCGTCGCAGATATTTTCATTTAAGTTTTGAGGATCATATTACCTGTGTTGAAAGTATGTACGGTAATGAATGCATACCTGCGCGTGACCCATTCACGGGGCCAGGAAGTATTCTTATTCCATTTACCGTCAAGCTCTTTAAATAAATATGGAGAAATCTCATTTTAGAATAATTAAAAAAATAAAATTATGCAGGTTTAAATTGTATAGAGCAGTCAAGTTATTTAATGAACTGACTTCATTTTCAGTTAATATTTCTGATGCTACTTGTATTAATTATGAACGTCAGCTGCGTTTCTTAAGTTTTTTTTCTGTGAGATGCTATATGGAACGAATAATTTCAAAAATACCCTCGCTCCGCTCGGCTTCGTCCCTACGGTGATAAGTTAATATCCATGCAGTACTTGTCGCCAGAAAAGCAAATAAATAGACATTATGTAGACTGTAGGTGAAAAATAAACCAATAACTAAATAGGTACCTAGTTATTGTTATGAAAACATGATGGAAGCACGACTGTTAAACTAAACGTCTAATTCAATAGACAAATCTTCGAAATAATAGATAAATTTTCTACATAACACAACCCATATTATCGACAACAATGCAAAAATATAAAAAAAAATAAAAAAATATAAAAACAAAATATAGGAGGAGGTGAAATTCCATAAGTGGCATTTTCAGAATAGGATCTGTTACTTTACAATTTACATACAAACTTACAAACTTTAGCTATCTATATATATATAATGAAAATGGTCTTCGTTTGAGGCTCAATCACGCCTAAACCACTAATCGTATCGACATGAAACCACCACCATTCAATGCGAAATTTTTCCTAGATGGTTTATGGCTATCTATTTATTGAATTCCAACATTCCTTCATTTTTTTATTGCTGTTTTACTTTTATGAACATTTATCCCGCTAATAAAAACAAAAGATAAGCATTTTCTCTTGATTCTTTTGTTTTCATGGATTTCAACAGAGTATATTAAACGGATTATGGTTTTCTACATTCAGCTAAGAATCTACTCACGGTAGTGGAGAACGGCTGGACCAATTAGGCTTTTTTTATAGTCAGAATTGTCAGGAGAAAGTTTTGTATGTAAGAAAATTTTAAAAAAGTCCGATAAAAAGTTAAAAATTTCGATGATAATCGAAGAATTCCCATCTATATAGTCACTCACCACGAAATCTCGGGAACCATAAGACTTAGAAACGTGAAACTTGGTAGGAATATTACTTTTGCTATGTAGAGGTCAGCTATGAATAGATTTTAAGAAATCCATCCCCCAAAGGGGATTGCGGGGGCGTTAACAATGAACAATTCCTGTTTTTAAACTATAGCTCCCATAGACTTCAAATTTTGTAGGAATCTTCTGTAAGAGGTGTAGAAATAGGCTATGAACGAATTTTACGATAGCTCACCCCGCAGGGGGTTGCGGGGGTGGGTATTAACAATTAATATTTTTAATTTTCCAGCTAAAGCTCCTACAAGCTCCAAATTTTGTAGGAATTTTCTATAAGTGATGTAAAAATGATTTATGACCAAATTTTACGATGTCCCACCCCAAAGAAGATTGCGGGGGCGTTAACAATGAACATTTTTAAATTCGAATCATCTCAAAATGGATTTCAATATAGTTTACTTCCGACAGGAATTGCGGGGGTGGGTGTTAAAATCTAAAATTTTAATTTCCAACCTGTAACTTCTACAGACTCCAAATTTGGTGGGGATCTTCGTGTATGTAGGGATATTTGTGTATTTCCTTACAACAATCGTCTTTTTGGCAGCGGAGAAAAAGTCATTGAGAGGTTTTCAAAATTTAACTTTACATGTAGCTATCCAATCAACGGACTAAGAATTTTACATTCATTTTACTTTTGCAGACTACATATCCGACGAATTCTTTTATTGCGGGATCGCGGAAATGTAACAGATTATAATGAATGCATTTTCTAAGCACTTGAGATGTGGAAAAGAAATTTAGTTACTTATTCCAATAGAATTCATAAAAAACATGAACAATTAATTTTCTATAAAAAATTGATGTCACGGAGAAAATTTTAGTTAACAGAAAATTCGTCGTACTAGAACCTAGACAGATTTTAACTTCACATATGAAACTTGCAATGACTTTAACTTAAACGATTTTAACGACTTTAACTTTAACTTAAATGATTGCACATTGAAAGTTACAATGAATATTAGTGAGAAAAATCACCTGGATGGAAGATACAGGCTAAATCGATGGAATTTGGAATTTGTGTAAGTCTAAACAATATCGATGCTTACAGTTCTATCCGCGGGGCCTATATAAATAGGCCCCGCGGATAGAGTTCCAGTTTACAGTTCTATCCGCGGGGCCTATTTATGTTCATACAAAAATAAAAAAAGGAGAATAATAAAAATATGAAAAAAAATAAAAATGAAACATAAAATGTAATTTATTTCCTTTTTCAATTCGCCCAGCGAAGCGGGCGGGAAACGGCTAGTTTATAATAAGTACAGAGAAAGGAGAGCTCAGTGTAACGTTGGAGTAAGTTGCACATCGTTAGCATCTATTCTTCTGTTTTGTATTATGTTACATACTTTCTTGAAAGGAGATCAATGTAATTCCAGTTTATTAGTTATTACCTATGTATATCTTATTTATATATTTTGAAAATAATAATAAAAAAATTTATTTACGCAATTATGCAATAAATAAGGTTGATGTTTGATTTCTAATATTTCTCATTCTTTATTTTATTAATACCTGCTACTTCAAATCAGTTAAGTGAATATTTTCGTAACAGTCCTTACCTATTACTCGACATTCTTCATTCAGGTGGCTCGGGCATATGAAGTACGATGCTTTTAGTGTGATTATGTCGTCAAATCTTTTGCTTTCTGCTCGGCAGCATTATTAGAAGTCATTCCAGTCCGTATTCCAAAAGAGCGAGAAATTGCGGTGTAATGACGACATGACGATAGTGCTCACGACGCGTAGGCTCCACCTACTAGGTCTACTAGTAATGAGTCCACCTATCATTCTTTGATGAAGAATTAAAGGTTAAAAGTAAAATAATTGCATTTTCATGTTATCTTAATCTTGTTTTTCCCTAATTCCGCTTTAAATTTGGGACAAGTTACAATGACTTTAATACTTTGAGGCAGAATACTTTCAGTGATGTAAATATTAAATGTGACAGATTTTAGTATTAAAGTAAAATTTAATAAATTTCGCATCATTAAGTAGAATTTTAATGGAATCACTGCTAACTACTGTTTTATTACTTGGAAATTGAATGTGAAAAGTTGAAATGCCTTGCTGAAATTAAAAGCGAAAGACATTTTAGTACAATTGCTTTTATAGTTACGTAGGCGCTTGATGTCGTTTAATAAATTTAATTACGGTCTTAGAAGCGAAATAAAATGAGCAGCGTAACATTTTTTCAACGAAAAAGGGTAAATTAACAAAATCCTAAACTTAATAAATAATCCTTACTAATATTATAAATGAGAAAGTAAGTATGTTTGTCTGTCGCGCTTTCACGTCAAAACAACTTGCAGATGTAATTGGATTGGATAAAATGTGATTTTTAGTTTTTAATATGTTGTTATAGTTTTTTTTATTTGTTGTCTGTTTCTGTTTCTGTGCCTGAATAAATAAAATAAACTTATTTTTAGGCGGTTTATTCGATATAAACTAGCGGAACCCGCGGCTTCGCTCATGCTAGTGCTAGTATGTAAATAATAATTTAAAAACTTCGATCAAAATTTTTAAAATAGGTATTATAGAAAAATGAAAAAGCTATTTACTTAATAGCTACTATCAAAAGCGCTTATTGTCACTTAATACGCTTAATCACGTCTTAGAAGCGAATTAATCACAGTGAAGTATTTTTTCTCTAAAAATGTTTAAACTTTATAGCTTTGTAATGTTTAGATGCAGTTGTTAAGAAAAAGAAATGTGTTGTAGGAAATTACCGATCTCATTTTTTTCTGTTGACAGAATCAGAAATCACATAAAGGAATATATTCATTTTGTTATCTTTTGAAGTGGCGTGCGGCGAGAACTGTAAAAAGATAAATATAAAATATACCATTTTAATTACTTAGTAGATATCCATCATTATTAAATTTGGTTTGCGCGATCTTGTATTGAAAATTGAAATTTTCACCACACATATCGATTTCCAGTAATGAGAGTCAGATACATAGTCAAATGTGTTTGGAATTAATTAGTGAAATAGCGTGAGTAATTTGAATGCAATCTGTGCAAATCGCAAAATGGCGGGGAGTTGTGGCGCCAAAGATACTAATCTAACATGGCGGGTCGACTGACCGCTGACCTATGGAACGTTCTGCGATTACGTCACTTCTAAGAATTGTAAGTGTGCTCAATCGATTAAGCGAAGTAATTAGATCTTCTTCTACTAGTTATTATTAATAAGCAAAAAAAATACGCCCAAAACGTTTTTCGTATTTCTGCGCTATTACTTATACTATTTGTTGTAAAAGGAAAATGTTTTAACACAGTTTAATTATTATTCGTTTACAACTTTGCTTCCTTAAGTCAGGTGATGAAATATACCTAAAACTGACTTAAATTTTGTTTTATTATAATGAATGTAAAATGTACACGAGCTAGTCTAGTTCAGTTGAAATTCTGCTTAGGGAACCACCACCCCTCACGCTTCCTTCAGATCTCATCGAAAGTTAACTTAAAGCTAAAGAGCTTGAAACCAATTTTTCAGATCTATAATAATAAGTAGGCCATAAAATATTTTTTATCAATTTTGTAAATTATGCACACACACACATACCTGTTATCTATATATTAGATATACGAACCACAATCTCTATAGTCTATGATATCTCTTAAAATAATTCTAATCTAATCTCATAAAATATTATAGTATGGATATATATGAGGAGGTGCATAAAATGCTTACACAGGTTACGTGGTGTCGGCGTACAACGTCCTATGTTCGCTCCAAAACATTCCCTAGCCCTGTCTAAGCAATAAACCTCGGTAATTACGGAATAGCTTCGTACCTGAACTGTGTGCGAGACTATTTATTTAATCACTTTGACGGGAAAATAATGGATATGCCTCACTGCTTTCCCATCAAAATTGTTTGAGTGTAATCTATCGAATATCGTGTCCGCCGCGATGAAATAGCTTGGTGTGCTCGATTCAATATTTGACCCTTGAAATTATGATATCTAGTCCAGAGTTCTAGAGTGAGTAAACTTTGGTTAGTGTATGAACTAATCTGACCATATGATAGGTCAAGAGGTATAAGTACGTGATTAAGACTTCTACGGTAGAGATATTGCAAGAAAACGTTCCTTGTTATACTTATTAAAAGTATTATAATTTTACTTGAAAATTAAATTCATGCTCTGAAAATTAGAAAATGTAAATCTATATTTTTGAGATCTACATTGATTATTAACATTAGGTCAACTAAAATAAACATCAATGTGATTTGTCCAAGTGAACTAACAACTAAATATGAAAACGTTTCATTTTTTATCACAAAAACATTTAATTATTATTACTTAATTTGTTTTTGTAAATTAGTAACATTTATTCTTCTTAAGTTTAAAAATACTGGTTTTCTCGTCTAGAAAAGTTTTTATTCCATTTTAAATTCTGGAGAAAAGTTGTGCGCAAATTGAAACTTCTGATGCAAAGGGTTACAGAAAGTCTCTGAAACTTCAGTTGTATATGAATCGTTTTACATATACTTAGTTCGTTCATAACTATATTATGTACATCGTACAGCTTTGATGCGTATAATATACCTACCAACACATATTTTTTTCTAATCTACTGATCTAGTAGGTACACCAATCCTACTGGTTTAAATAACAGAGATACTCTCGCATTGTTGAAATACATTTGAAATGTTTGTCACATATTTCTTTATAGCTTATATCACAAAATTAATTGCTAAGTAATTATTTACTATTACTATTACACAAGTATAAGGTAATAATAATGAATTTTATTATCTTTATATATATTTATTATTATCAGTTTTGATAAGAATATGCATATAATAGTAAAAAACAGGCTAAATATTTTTGACTTTATGTCTAGACGATACACTTAAAAAAGCTACCGCGCATACATAAGATGTCAATGAACCTTAAATATTTACTAAGTAGGTATATATTGATTTACCTAACAAATGCCACTAAGAGGTTACGTACGAAATAATAAATTCTTAAAACCATTAAGGTTCAATATATTCAGCACACCTTTTAAATATTTATATCTACTTCGTTAATAGTCGCGTTGCTCGTCCTTACAAGGATAACGACGCCGTGTACCGAGATTGCGGCTGTGTTCTTTTTGATTTCTTAGAGATAATGCATTTCTATTACGAAGATGTTAGTTGATTATGTGAAACTGATCATCCTATGTAGTTGTGAAACTTTGTACTGTAGTATGTAATGTAATAGCCTTTGTTTAAATTGTTTATTTTAGATATGTAATAGGCAATAAATAAAGAACGCAATGGATTTTATTGCGGTTTTCGTTAATAGACAGAGTGATTCAAGAGAAATGCATATAAGTGTAGAAAAAAGCCGAAAATATCTCATTTTTGATACCTATATCTACACTTATTGTTAAAACGAGTTGATAGTTTCTTCAATAAAACAGGACTCCTGAAGTACACAATTTATGAATATATCCAAGCAATATATTTATCAAAATATAGACTACGATAGCTACTTAGAACATGCTCGACTGAAATTTAGTTTTGTTTAATCAATTAAAGCTCATTCTAAAATATTTAACCTGTAAAGAAACATCGTCAGCGTTTTGACAAAGCTTTCTTTCACATTTCACACTTATGGAAAACATATAATTTCCGCTAACCAGTAAAGGTAATCTTTCACAACAACCATCCATTCCGAGTAGATTATTATTTTATTTTGTTCGAAATTCGTAAAAACCATTACAATATGTATAAGGCCATAATAATTCATATTCTGCCTTGCGTTTTTGTAAGTCCATTTGCATTTTACTTGAGCTTCGCCAACAATATAAAGATATAAATAGACCTACCTACATATTTCTGCATAGGTATACCAATTTAGATGTAGACAGTATATTATGGAAGTGGAAAGGCAAGAACCGTAGAAGCTTTGCGAGTTGCGAGCCTGTCAAAACTACATTATCAGTCTGGCGCGCCGTTGATAAATACTCTTTAGTATCTACATTACTTGTGATTTAAGCTTTACCAGTATATCACATAAAATTCTAATAATAAGTGTAAGCGCTGCAGCGCTAAGTTACATCTGTGAGTTACTCTAGCTGTGTGATCGCAAATCGATCTAGTAAATGGATTACTTTTATTATTTACACTGAAGTAGCAAACTTAGTAGAGTTAATGTAAGTCTTTGTTAAAAAAGATATCGGAGTGAAGTAGGTAATTTATTTCGTAGGGCATTTATTTTATCAACAATACGTGTTAATTTTAATGCAATATAATGTTGTTTACTTTAATACTATTGATTTGGAAAGAAGATAAACAACACAGGTTTAAATGCCAACAAATAACAATCAAGGAGATAATAAATGTAATACAATTTTATTTTTAGTTATATGCAAGACTACTAAAGGCTAAGTAGTGTAAACTTACTTAAATATATTGTTACTAGCCTTTTCCGCAGCCCCGCTCGCGTTGTAAACGCTGAAAATCAAAAGAAATATTTTTCTCCCGTTTTTGCAACATTTTTTATTGTTGCTCCGCTCCTATTGGTCGAAGCGTGATATAGCCTTTAGCCTTCCTCAATAAACGGACTATCCAACACAAAAAGAATTTTTGAATTCGGACCAGTAGTTCCCGAGATTAACGTGTTCAACCAAACAAACAAACTCTTCAGCTTTATAATATTAGTATAGAAGTATAGATTAATACTGGGTAATATGAGGCTGGGTAAAATGTTAATACAACCAACAACATGTTAAATATTTTTCGAAAGAACTCATATTGTTTTTTCATGAAACTATTCAGATTCGCTTTACTATTTATATATTTTGAAGTGAAAATCCTATCTATTTTGCTAACGCAGATGAAGCAATCTGAACTATTTGTTGTTCGTCCTAGGCGACCGAGTAAATAATGTGAGAAAACAAGGGATAGATCGCTTTATATTGGAAAATGTCACGTAAAGTAGAATCAAACGTGTATAACAGAGAAAATTCTTTCGATCAAAATTCATAGAAAAATTGAGAAATGTTGCAAAACTTGCTTCCGACTTTGGTTTTTACTGTAATAGATTGTTAAGTTGATTAAGCTGAACTGTAGTTATGAAATTAATACCATAGTACTTTCACTGCTTTAATATTTATTTGCGTAATGAGTGATTGTTACCAATTTGAACCGAATTTATAATTATCAGACTTACGTTTTAATGGTTAATATGAATTTCTCATAGGTGAGATATTTTTCCGAAGTAAAAAGTATTCTATATGTTGACCCAGATAAGAAGCTATCATCATACTAAACTCAATCAAAATCGGTCACAGAATGACTACTTCATTAAGATTTTTCTAAATATATTTAATGTGCAGATTCGACTCAGTTAGAATTTTAGGAGGTACCTATGTATTTTACAAATCGTATCCACACAAAAGTAACAGTAATCTTTTATAATAATATGCAATAATATATATATTAGTTTCTATATAAACTTTACTTGCTTGATATATAAAGTTGTCCAATGTTTTTTTTAATTGCTTCGAGCTAATCTCGGACGGTGATCGCTTAAGCTCAATAAAAGTCAGAGTTGATTAACAAGCACATTTTTAACGTACCTTCGTTACTCACAAATTTGAAATAGTTTCAAATGATACCGATTATGATGGACAAAATGAGCATATGTAGCCTTTTAGTTATATCATTAACATTAGGATGAAATAGTAAACTAAATACTTTTATTTGTATACTTTGTGATAGTGGTAGAACGATACTGTATTATTAATTTTATTGAAGTAAGGTAAAAATGTGATACATATTTTGATATTTATAATATTTTTTATATATAAGACGTTTCGAATTTGTTTCTTAATGAGCTTAACCTGAAAACTGTAAAACTGACCTTACAAAATATAAACTGTCGTAAATATAGTTTGGTATGTATAAAAACCAAAGCCTTGAAATTTATGTGATTGTGTGACTCACTCTCGCTTCGCTCGGGCTTAGTAGCTTCTGTGAGTAGCGTGTTTAAACAAACTCCAGCTCTTTATAAAATTATAGATTTATAATTAGCATCTGTAACCACTTCTTAAGCATCAAAATTTTATATAAAATAGATTCAAAATTCTTTCAAATTGCAATTCAGTAACTATTGTAGTTCAAAGTATTTTTTAAATATTTTCTTAAAGTCCGAGAATACTTTAAGGCGACTGAAAAAGGATATCTTGGGGTATTACAGAATTATTATGTTTTGTATACCTACTTAAGTATAGGAATAGGAGGTATTTATTTTAAACTTTATGCATCGCACAAGTATTCTATAAAATCTATTCTTTTGTACACATTTTCTGGAACGTAAAGTTATAGATTAAGAGTAGGTACCATTAAAATAGTTTAATGTGTGTTAATTTTTTTTATATTGTTATCAGAATTTCGTACTATACTTGTGAAAATTTTAAATAAAAATTCAAAATAAACGATAGTAAAACGACTCTAATGAACGTTAAAATACCACACCATGACAATGGTTTTTGTTTTACAACTTTCGAATGCTCCAGTGACTAGCCGTCAAGTATCAATTATGCAATGTAACACTAGATCAGTGCGCGCAAGAGTGAAAGCTCGCTTAACAGTACTGTATTTGACTTTAATTGTCATACGTGTATAGGAAGTCCGTTCGAGACACGTAAGCAAATATTGATATTGACAAATGAATTTAGACGGTGTGCATTATAGAGTGATGTATGGTTTTAGAGTTCCCACGAACCAATAAGTTTCTACTAAATAAAAAATGAGGCAGTTGTAGCCCAGCGGTAACGCGCTCGCTTGTATTACCGAGTGATGCGGGTTCAAATCCGGGTCTCGCTCCTCTGATATCATGTGCGAATCATTTCTATCATGATTACCACTTGTCTTACGGCGAAGGAAAACATCGTGAGGAAAACTGCATGTTTGAGAAAAACCTAGCAAGTTTTCAAAAGACATGTGAAGTCCGCCAACACGCACTAGGCCAGCGCAGTGGACTATGACCTGATCCCCCTCGTACTGAGGGAGGCCCGTGCCCAGCAATGGGACGTTACAAAGTGAAACACAAAGCAATCACTTAGCTATTTAGACTATGGTCTGATCCCCCTAGTATTAAAGGCCCGTTCCTAGCAGTGGAACTTTAAAAAGAGTTTTATGGTTATGATTTTTTAACATATTTTATTTAATTGCCAGTTTGTAATTTGCATTTTATTGCATTATATAGTTGCTAATTGATTTACCTGTGTTAAATCATAAAAGGTCGAATAAATTCTTAGAAGAACGTTCTTAGAATTAAGCGCTATGGAGTAGGGTCACTTTTTATCAAATCCTTTTTACGCTTCACAATGTGTCAGTCCACGGTAAGCTCGAATAACTCGTTCATTTTTTGTGCTATATTTTGACTTTGGCCCAATTGATTACGGTTCAGGTATCTACCAATACAATACACAATAGTCATGGTCAGCGTTGGCTGGAGCAAAACAATTACTGCTACTAAGACATGCCTTCACATAAACCGTACTGCTTATTTACTTCTAAGTTTACTAAATAACGTGAAAGACCGCGATGAAAAAGGTGACTTCAAACCGAGTTATTTTAACAATATATATACACGTTTATTTCATATATCATAATGTGGTAATCAAAGAATGTAGAGAGCATTACCTTTCTCAGAATCTTTTTAGTTCTTATCTCGAAAAGATTTTTTTTAATATTTAGTATTGTAAGAATAAAGAATTATTCGTAATTTTAAAAGTTCAATATAAAATTGACTGTATTTGAATTTTTTAAGCGTTATATGACAGGCTGTTTCGTAATCTCTAGAGTCTAGAGATTTGTAATAAATACTTATTATTAACTTGCAACTACAATGACACGTCAAGGTAACTTTCTATCAAATTACGTATCGTTAACTTTCCACATTTTACAAGAAAATACATTCAACAGATTGATCTTACGGGTTTATACTAAGGGTATTTATTACTTTTATATTTTTTTTGTTATTATCGTATTTTCATATTAAACAATAAACATTATATAAATATATTATATTAAGAAAAGTAAATAAGTACATTGTACATTGTATGTATCACATAATACTAATAACATATTGAGATTAAATTATTAAGCGATTTTCTATAAAAAGTATTCTCTTATTTACGATTGTACACAGACGATTTGTCTCTTAATTCCTGCTATACAGATAAAGAACATCTGTTTTACATATTTCAATTTCTTAAAATCGAACCTGAAACACCAACAAATTCATTCTAATACTCAACGGGCACTCCCATAATTGCCTTTTTAAAAGCCTATTTTTCTCGTCGTTATCGATTATTATATTACCCTTATAGAACCCCTACAGTGAAGACATAATTGAATAATCTTCATTCAAATTTTCACATCTTATTAACGTGATACCCTTGCTTCATTATATTTTAACAGCCCGCGGCTTAGAATCAGAATTAAGTCATTATACCCTGTCTCGGATGTCATACAAAATGCTAAGTAGTATATTTTCCAGCCATTTATATTTAAGAGTATAAATTTTTGTTATTTTGGTAGATAAATTAGGTGTACCAACAATTTATCTATAAATAATAAATAAATATGTTGGGACATTATTACACACAGCGCTATTTAGTTCCGTGTTAAGCTACGAGACTTGTGTCACGGATACCAGATAGTTGATATACTACACATATAACTTTAAATAAATACATAATATAACTATAAACACCCATGACTGGAGTTCATTCGTGCTCAATAAATGTATGCCCCCAGCAGGACTCGAACCCGCGACCACTGGCGCAGCAATTTATTTATACCAACTATTAATCTTTCAAAAAGTTGGGAATGATGGAAGACATGTAGCGTTCTGATAAGCTCTTTCTTTTGTATTTGAAACAAACCAACAACTACAGTATACCAACAGATACCTACAGTAAGTATATGTTTACAAAATAATAACTTTCACGTATAAAAAAATGTTTATTTTTAATTTTTCTTAAACTTATTATACAAATATGTACGCTAACTTAACATTACCAGTTGTATGACAAGTCATTATGTGGTTTACACTTTAAAATAATTTAAAGTAATTAAAACATTACGAGTGTACAAACGTACCATCTAATTATGTCACTGCGAGCTAGATGTCATTAAACTTGCTCAGATACATTACTAGCAAACTATTAACATTGAACCATAGTACTTACATCAGACACTAAGCTTTAAGACACATTCCGTTTTGCATAACGTCTTGTTTTACGTTAACTTTAGCGTTTGATCTTGTAACTTGTTTTCATATTATCATCTATTACTATATACTTGGTGGTGTAGTGGTTAGCATATACGGTCGCACACCTAGAGGTCCTGTGTTCGAGTCCCGGGTCGGGCCAAGTTTAGTTATTGAGTCTTTCTGTTTCATTCGGAAAACCGTCGGTCCTGCGCATTAAATCTTATTGGTCATGTCAAGCAGTCTTCCGGAAAAAAACAGGAATATGAGAGTGATAGGAACAGAGTGTGCACTTGTCTGCGCGTACACTTGTGCATTATGATATTATCTCCTGCGCGGTTGGCTTGTCTCAATGAGATTGGCCGCCGTAACCGAAATCGGTCGGGAGGACATTATTATTATTACTATATGCTATAAATAGATGTTTGTTTTCGATTTTGTGTGAGAAGCATAATTCGTGGAAAAATAAATGTAAATTAGTTCCAAGAACTTTTCCATTAGTTATAAGTACTATTTTCGTATTACTACATGGTAATAGTTTTTTTAATTATGTTGTTTATTTGATATAATTCTGAGACACACATTTCTTAGAAACTTAATCAAAACTTTTGCATATGTTTTGAACATGTTACAAAAAAATGAACTTAAAGGCTTTTATATAAATCAATTCATAACTATCTTAAACTTTTCTAGCACTGCTATTACTTCTCACTTTCAAGTTTATAAAGTATACACTTATTTAGTATTAAACGAATATATAAATAAAGTCTATGACTTATAGGAACATTACATATTTTACGAGTGGTAACACATTTTATTACACTGGAAATAGATTCATACTACAGGTGTTATAGTTTAAATAGCACAGTAGCAATAACATTTAACTGTATTTTCATAGGAATGAATATTATATACATAGACGGTAGAAAGAACAGAAACGGAACGATACTGATATTTAATTAAAAGCTAACATAACTATATCAATATCAAATCATACAAATTTTGTGTAATTTATACCCAAAAACTAAACCTACAAAAGCATATTAACTAATGAATATATAGTATAAAATGTAATAAGAGTTGTGTTACTTCCTAGCTTGCTTACAGATTTGACAGCACTTATACAAAACACAAGTTACGCACATTCTCTTCGCTTTTTTCATCTCTGTAAAATTTCAATTTCATCGTGTAAAACCATAAATGTGACTTACCGTGTTATTGAGTTTGAAAATGATGGGTTCTCATATTAAATTTCATCCCTTTCAATTTTTACTATTGTGATAAGAGGTAGCCGTTCTCCTCCTACTACCAACCTATGCCTGTATTAAAAATCATGAAAACGGGTCAATTTTAGGCGTAGGTCCTTCAAATGAAAATGATTTTTAAACAAATACATGGTAATCAAAAAACCTTAAAATTTTAGTATTTAAGGAATATGTACATTGTACATACTCCTTATACTATGAGTTGACGCCAAAATATTAATTCTAATAACCCTATATTAAGGTAACGTTTATTTAAGTTTTGAATATGTGTAATTTAAACTAACATGGCAAGTTGCTTTAGAAAGTTTCAAACGTTATGATGCCATAAATAATCAGCTTATAGGGTATACCGCAGATTTGTTATAACTCGGTGCCAATTACGTTGTATGTACGCAACTTGTTATGCGGTTTGGGATGAACTAGTGACTTACTCTTGCTTCGCATGGTATGTATAGAATAGATAAGAATAGTTTACTGTTCAAATATTTCTGTACCTGTAATTTTCAGTTCATTGTTTTGATAGACTGCTATCTCTTAAGGTTTACGTCAGACTAAATATATTTAAGTGCGTAAACCACACACAAACATACATACAAAAAACACAAGGATATAAATATTGTTTTGGCATCTGTGTTCGATTTACACTGCTTAATATATACAAAAATCACTAGGTAGGTCTATAAAAATACTGCATAAAAATAACAATTATTTATTCTTTTCGGCTTATCTTGCCACTTTTTATTTCTTGGCTAGTGAATAGTGATCACAATTATTCACAGACAGTGACCTTTTTTTAGAGAAGCCCTATTATACTAGTAGGTACTTATTCGTTTTTATTATAATTATTATGTTATAACCAATAACATACAACAATTACAATAAAGCTGATTTAATTATGGAGGTTCATAAGCAACTTAAGCTTATACTCCAACGTTAACAAAAGCAAATTGTTCAAGCATAGTTCAAGAATTTTTGACTTTAAATTAAGTTACAAAGTTAAAGTTGCGAAGTATGGCGTCAAATGACAGTGTCTGTAAATTACACAACTTCCCTTTCCGAGTAAATCGATGCACTAAACAAAGTTACTTTGTTCGGAAACTGTCCTCTTAAATCTGTAAAAGCTTATTTTGAAGCAGTGAAAGTTTATATTACAGTGTTTTTAAATGAACCACTTAAATCACGTACTGTTATACAATAGCTGTATCATGATCAATTATAACATACGTGCGTCGAGGCTTATTACTACATCTGCAAATAATGAATAAGACGTATACAGAGTGATTTTTTTGGTGGCTCTTATAAAGTGTGATGTTAAAATGAGATATATAGATAATTTTCTGTTTTGTCCAGTGATTTTCATACAATTAAACAAACATACAATTCAAAACAAAACAAAAATTCTAAAAACTATAAATTTGGCCACTGTATCGATAATAAGTAACTTTACTACCCAATGAGTTTAATAGATAATCTAAAGTTTCCTAATTTGTTTTCAATAGACCTCAAATATTTAGCAGATACAACTAAAGCGATATTCAAATAACAGATTGAATCTGAGAAACAAAACTCATGAGAGGTTATTAGGCAGTTAGTGGAACATGTATGTACTCGAGCTATCTAAGTGCAAACTAGCCTGTGCCATTGCGTGAAGCAAGTGAGATGGCTCATGGCTCTAAATACTTTTACAATGGAAGGTATTGGTACGATATTTTAGTAAATACGGTATGTATAGTTATATTTTTAATTTTTGAAATCGAATTTTAATTATTATTTATTATTATTCATTATTATTTACGCAAAATATCTACAGCATAACAATGGTGCGACTTGTTTAATTTTTTAAAATAAAATATATAAAATCTATTAAGAATACACTTATTTTTATATACGGACAACTTATTTTAAAAATGATTCTGCGTCGAATGGTATAAATGTCTTTGTCCTTGGAAATAACCTCTGGGAACCGATCCGACCATTACAATAAGGAAATTGTTGCAGCACGGAAATCGGTGCTGCATAAGTGCAAATTTTAAGACGGACAATGTTTTTAGGCTTTCGTAGCCGAAAGGCTAAAACGGAACTTTATAATGTCATCATCTTGTAAAGCTAAGAAAGTATTATTACTACTACTAGGCTAAATACATACCTATTATTGAAATATTTATCTTTTGATGGCTTTAACTAATGTAACATGGTAATTGCAAACATTTTTAAGGTGTGTTAAAATACAAAGTCAATTAAAATTGACTAACTATTTATTAGTAGTAGTATTAACTATTTAGTAGTAGTTTATTAGTAGTATATATAATAGTACATAATAATCATTATGATTTTTTCAGTAACATATACTTTACATCTAAGGATGTTATTTAAATATGACGAAATTTTGGAATCTAATTTAATAGAATTAAAAAAAAATAAGATCCAGATGGTTCCAATAAATAATGAATAAACAAAAAAATACGCATCGATTATAGATCTTGCAGTTAGTAAGAAAATATTCTCATATTTTTACTATCGTACCTACAGGTAATTCAATTAATGTATACAGCTTATGTTCCCGGTAGCTAACGTGTCTGCAGCATCCATTAATGTATTATATCGGTACGGTTATGGCAGGAAAATCGTTAGTGTCCTCTTCAATTGAATTAAATTGTTATAATGTAACTGTTCACAAGTTCACTGCAGTCCAGTGTTGTTGTCTATATATATATGTCAGGTCTATAAAATGACCCTAGAACTCACCATGTTACAGAGGTAAAGATAGATTGCTTACACTTTGAGAAAGATGTATAATTTTATTGTGTGTTTTCTTTACTAAATCTTTACATATATGTAGAATGTACATAAAATTGAAAAATGCCTGTGATTTCATACAAATTTTGTTTTCTAAAGTATATTGATTTATTTCTAATATTATCAAGTTTTTTTCTCAGTCTGTTCGTTCGGGGTAATCTTTGAAACGGCCTTAGCAATTGTATGGGACTTTTACCTGTACATATTTAGGGTTCTAGTGCGAAGATCGAAAACATATAAAATTTAAAATATCACGAAAAAGTCTGCGATAGTATTTCCTTAGGGACACTTAGAATAACAGTTTATCTAAACTGGAAACTTATCTCCAAGACCCATGAATTGAACTTAACATTGAAAATAAAACAGGTAAATGTAATCATATAGTATAATATATAACATATAATAGTATGCGTAAAACATTATTTATTTCTATTCAACGTTAATATAAAAAAATGTTTACTCACTATGATTTTTCTAGTAAAAATAAATTCAGTCGTCGGACAAATACAAGTACCCTTAGAATCTCAGCTCGTTTTGTATTCGTAGCTTAGTCAAGGAGTGTTCATCTTACAAAAGTATGCGATGTGTAAATTAAAAAAAAATGTTTATTATTTTTATAAATATTATACCTAAAATTTTGGGAATTTATTACAAGCACCAATATAGTTCCATGGGTATGAGATACTCGAAGTTGATACACTACACATTATAGTTGTTATGGATGAAGACCGACGATGACCGAGCGTGCACGATGGCACGCGAGAGCGAGACAGCAGCAACGACACCCGACGGCGAGGCAGCGACAACGCACGAAGATTGCCGATTGTATTAGTTATAAGTCTTATTCCTTAATTATACTCATGTTTGCTCGTTAGGTTACTATCTATTGTAAGACAATAAATTTGGCCACACCCCCTTTTAATTGTATATAAGGCGGAACATTTTGTTCCTCCACACCATTCGGAAGACAGCTACTGAAGAAGCTACTACTAGAAGAATACACGTGAATACAAGAAAAATAGTGTTTTATTGAAGAACCCCATACAGTCCACGACAAGCTGGTCCATCGACGCCGGATTGAAGATCTGAAGATTGAAGATCTGAAGAGTGAAGAAATATCCAGCGACAAGAACGTCTGAAGAATGGTCACCGACAGGAGTCAAGGTGATGCTACGGAGGCGTCCGAACGGCGCCGTCTGGGGGGTCAGCGCCGCGTTGAAGAGCAGCGCGGACCGGTAACCAGACGACGATTGGAGGGTCGACGTCACCTGGAAGAACAGCAACACCTGGAACCTCGGGAACACCTGGAACCTCGGGAACACCTGGAACTTCGGGAACGCCTGGAACCTCGGGAACACCTGGAACCTCGGGAACACCTGGAACCTCGGGAACACCTGGAAGGTCGGGAACACCTGGAAGGTCGGGAACACCTGGAAGGTCGGGAACACCTGGAAGTTCGTGAACACCTGGAAGTTCGCGAACACCTGGAAGATCTGCAACGCCTGGAAGAGCAGCGACGCATCGAGCTGGAGCGGAGAAGACGACTCTCCAGGGATCCACCAGCCTCGCCAGCCACACGGTTGGATACTGGGGTTGGGCAAGGGGCCACTGCTGGTGCCTCTGCCCCCACAACCTCAACGGCCTTCAGACCCCTGAAGACTGGAGACAGACCAAGGACCAGGTCTCCAGGGCATTCAGTGCGGTCGACGGCTACCGTGGCTTCGAGGGTACGACTGGCGGAACTTGAGGCTGCAGAGAAGTTGGCAGTCTTGAGGAAGAAGGAGTTGGAGATCGAAGCTGAACTCATCAGGAAGCGTCTGGCTGCGGACGTCTGCAACATCCAGGAAGATCAAGAGAGTCTGCACGAAGAGCAGAACTTGGAGAATCACCACCAGAAGGTGGACACGTGGCTCCGCACCAACCCCGTCAGCACACGGGGGGAGGAGGTGGAAGCAAAGAAGACGGAAGGAGAACGGCACCCTCGGTTCTACACCAGAGGAAGGTCACCTACCCCAGCGAGGACGAGACCAGGCATCGAGCAATTGGCTGAAGCAATTGAGAAGATGGCCAGACCCAGGGTAAGATGCACAGACCTACCGATCTTTGCAGGAGCTAACACCGAATGGCTGACATTCAAGGCAGCATATCAAGACTCGACGAGAATATACCAGATTTCGGCGATCGAGAATCTTCAGAGGCTGAGGAGCTGCCTCCGGGGAGAAGCACGGGACGTCGTGGCTGCTCTACTGCATGCTGCCACCGATCCTGACGTCGTGATGAAGACTCTCGAGCAGTGTTTTGGGCGGCCGGAAGCCATCATCGATCAAGTCTTTGTGGACCTGAAGAAGCTGCCGAAGATAGGGTCATCAGCTGTCGACCTGAACAGCTTCGCCGTAAAGGTCCAGAGCGTCGTCAGCGTGTTGAAGAGCATCGGGCGCCAGGGTTACTTGTACAACCCAATGCTGGCAAGGGAGGTCCTGGATCGATTGGGTCCTCACCTGAAGTCACGCTGGTGCGATTACGCTGAGGAGCATGAAGGTACGTCGGATCCAGAGATTGTGGTGCTGTCTCGCTTCCTCATGCGCGAGGCCGATAGGGCACTGAAGTACTCGTATGCCCCTCCCACAAGCACCTCAACACCTGCAGTCCGGAGGGAGACCAGACCCTCGATGAACAACGGGATCCAAAGGAAGAAGTTGGGCACTGTGTTCAACGTGACAGAAGCTGAAGAGGAAGTAATCAGCCAATGTCCCTGCTGCGAGCAGAACCACGCCTTACCGCAGTGCTCCAAGTTCAAAGGACTCAAGCTGGAAGAACGATGGGAGCTGGTGAAGAAGAAAAAGTTGTGCTTCAAGTGCATAATGAAGACGCATAGGCGCATCCACTGCAAGGCCAAGCTGTGCGGCGTGAACGAGTGTCGCCGTCCACATCATCCGACCCTGCACCAAGAAGCGAAGACATCCAGACCCTCGACCCCGACCAAGGAAGCTGAAGCAGTGTTGGCAGTAGCAACCAAGGCCACAGTCAACCCTCAAGCGGTGCTGCTGAAGATGTGTCCAGTGACTGTCATTGGACCACGGGGGGAGAAGAAGACCCATGCCCTGCTGGACGAAGGGGCAACCATTACCCTCATCGACGAGGACCTGGCGAAGAGCGTCGGTGCCAAGGGACCCCTCACACCACTGCACATGCACGGAGTCAACATGTCCCAACGCGAAGAGGACAGTCAGCTGGTCGCGGTGCACCTGGAAGGGAAGGATGGGAAGAGACACAAGCTTCGAGCGCGAACAATCAAGAACATGAAGCTTCACCAGCAGTCCATTCCCAGCACGTTACTGCAACAAGAGCACCTTCAAGACTTACCGAAGGATGAAGTTTGCTACAACTTGGCACATCCTGGAATCCTGGTGGGGACAGACCACTGGGAGCTAATCGTATCAAGAGAACTACGAGTTGGAGGCCCGAATCAGCCAGCTGCCTCCAGAACAGAACTCGGCTGGGTGATACATGGTACGACACCACGCAGCATAGTAAAGAACCAAGAAGGCGTTCTTCACGTTTTCACACCTGGAATGAATGAGGACTCAAGTGAACAGGAAGACCAACGCCTGCACGACTTGGTGGAAGGGCATTTTCGGATCGACGCGCTCGGCATCGCTCACAAGTCAAGGATGAGTGATGTGAACTCCCGGGCCACGAAGATTGTAGAGAAGACCTTAAAGAAGATCGACGGGGGGTATCAAGTGGGACTACCCTGGAAGGAAGATAACGTGAAGATGCCACCAAGTTACGACGCAGCACTCCGTCGCCTAGTGAACGTGGAAAAGAAAATGGATGCCAGCCCAACCTTCGCCGAGGAGTACACCAGGCAAGTGGACAACTTGCTTGAGAAGGGGTACGCAGTACAGTGTGACGGCACGGAACGATCAAGTGACGTATGCTGGTATCTACCACACTTTGCAGTGCAGAATCCGAACAAGCCGGGAAAGATGCGACTAGTGTTTGATGCAGCAGCAAAGAGCAGGGGTGTCAGCCTGAACGACCATCTGCTAGAGGGACCTGACCTGCTGACATCGCTCCAAGGTATATTGTTCCGGTTTCGAGAGCGGCCGGTGGCTATCACCGCCGACATTCAAGAAATGTTCCTGCAAGTGAAGATTCGTCCTGAGGATCAGCCATCTCAGCAGTTTCTGTGGAGGGGCGCCGATCGAAGGAATCCACCTCGACATTTTAAAATGGCGAGTATGATATTCGGCGCAGCGAGTTCACCCTTCATGGCCCACTACGTGAGAAATCACAACGCGGAGATACATTCGAAGACGCATCCTCGTGCACTAGAAGCTATTACCAAAAGCCACTATATGGATGACTTGGTGGCGAGCTATGATACTGAAGAGGACGCTCGACAAGCCATCAAGGAGATCAGGGAAGTGCACTCAGTGGCGGGCTTCACATTGCGGGGATGGAACGCCAACAAGACTGAAGTGTTAGGCGACGTACCCAAGCAGCTGCTGGCAACCTCACCAACCCGCCTAGGAGGAGACGGGCCTGAGAACAAGATACTTGGTCTGCACTGGAACGCCCAAAAGGATGAACTGGGATTTAACACCTCAATGAACAGGGTTCCAGCAGAAGTGCGCGCCCAAGAACGTGCGCCGACGAAAAGGGAAGCACTCAGCGCGGTCATGTCCATATATGACCCATTAGGACTGCTGAGTCATTACACGATACGAGCGAAGATCATCCTGCAGAGTCTCTGGCGCATCAAGATGTCATGGGATGAACCAATTCCTGCAGAGGAAAATGAGATGTTTTCGACTTGGCTGCAACGACTACAGGATCTCGACTACTTACGGCTGGAACGTTGCTACGACCTGGGAGGCTACCAGGACCTGGAACTGCACGTGCTATGTGATGCGAGCGAACAAGCCTATTCAGCTGTGGCTTATTGGCGCATCACCAGACCAGATGGGACAGTGAACGTGAGCCTCGTGGCTGCCAAGGCGAAGGTAGCGCCGAAGCGCACGCAGACTATACCTCGACTGGAGCTACAAGCAGCAGTTATCGGCGCCAGATTGGCCGATACAATCAAGAAAGAACATAGGATCGAGGTCCCGAGGACAGTGTATTGGACAGACTCCACAACTGTCATCCATTGGATACGACACGACGCGCGAAGATACACACCGTTCGTCGCGCACCGACTTGGGGAGTTAGCAGAACTTACCCAACCTGAAGAATGGCGATGGATTCCCACGAGTGAGAATATAGCCGACGATGCTACCCGATTCGCGCACACTCCAATCACCAGTGAAGATCGATGGTTTCGTGGGCCGGAATTCCTGCGACAGCCAGAGGAACTGTGGCCCGCTGAAGGGGTACCTGCAACAGAAGAGGAGGTCCTGCTACACGTTGCTGAAGAGGAAGTCCTGCTGCACGTTGCTGAAGAAGAGAAGCTGCACAAGGACACACAGAACGACGAATGGCTACCGGATCCCGCACGTTTCTCAAAGTTTGAGACGCTGGTGAGAGCAGCTGCAAGAGTCCTGGCATTCGTGGACAAATGTCGACGTAAAGCGACGGAGTTGGAGCATCGGCACGTGAAGGAAGCTGAACGCGCACTTATACGCCGCGCGCAGGCTGACAGCTTCAAGGAAGACATCGCACGAATTAGATCATCTCGTCCCTTGCCAAAGACGAGCCGACTATACCAATTGGATCCAGTGCTAGAGGATGGTGTGCTACGAGTGAGGGGCCGCATAGGGGCTGCCACCGCACCACTTGAAACGAAGAGACCTATCATCCTCGATGGACGTCACCGCGTTACGAGACTTCTCGTGCTACGGGAGCACTGCGCTGCGGGTCACGCCAATCGGGAGCGTGTGACGAACGATCTAAGGCAGCGATATTGGATCATTCATCTACGACCTACGGTGCGCACCATAGAAAGGGAGTGCGCACTCTGCAAGGTGCGAAAGGCAAAGCCACAGGTCCCAGCCACTGGGGATCTGCCACGGGCTCGCCTAGAACCTTTCCGCCGACCATTCACTCATTGCGGGATGGATTACTTCGGGCCAATGATGGTGAAGATCGGAAGACGCCGGGAGAAGCGATGGGGAGCGCTCTTCACATGCCTCACGTCGCGCGCAGTACATCTCGAGATCGTCCCGTCGCTTTCCACGAGTTCGGCGATAATGGCGTTGAGGCGAATGGCGGCGAGGAGAGGATGGCCGAGTACTATGCACTCGGACAACGCAACCAACTTCCGAGGAGCGGACAACGAACTGCGGGCTGCATATCAAGAATGGGAACCTGCACTGAAGAAGGAAGGCCTTCTCCACCGTATGGAGTGGAGATACATTCCTCCCGGTGCGCCGAACCAGGGAGGCGCATGGGAACGACTGGTGCGCTCAGTCAAAGTCGCACTAGCCGCCACCTTGAAGGAGAAGGAGCCGACCGAGGAGGTGCTTTCTACTCTGCTAATTGAGGCAGAGTTCTCCATCAACGCCCGACCCTTGACTCATGTGAGCGTGAGTCCGGACGATCCAGAGGCGTTGACGCCTAATCACTTTCTGCTAGGGTCATCAGCGGGCCTACCTACGACTGGGCCCTGTGAAGACAACGACCGACGCACCTGGCGAGCCAGTCAAGCGCTGGCGGATCATTTTTGGCGGCGATGGGTGCGAGAGTACCTACCAACTCTCGTGCCTCGAGGCGCGCCATTGACTAAAATGAAGATGCTGGATAGGGGAGACATCGTGGTGGTAGTTGACCACACCTTGCCACGCAACGTGTGGCCTATGGGCATCGTGGAACGAGTATACAAGGGACCCGACGGCGGCGTACGAGTGGCAGACGTCCGGACCAGGAGCGGCGTCTTCAGGCGCCCCGTCACGAAGATCGTCGTGCTGTTGAAGGAGGAGGCTCGCAGCGCTACGCCGGGGGGAGAGCTGTTATGGATGAAGACCGACGATGACCGAGCGTGCACGATGGCACGCGAGAGCGAGACAGCAGCAACGACACCCGACGGCGAGGCAGCGACAACGCACGAAGATTGCCGATTGTATTAGTTATAAGTCTTATTCCTTAATTATACTCATGTTTGCTCGTTAGGTTACTATCTATTGTAAGACAATAAATTTGGCCACACCCCCTTTTAATTGTATATAAGGCGGAACATTTTGTTCCTCCACACCATTCGGAAGACAGCTACTGAAGAAGCTACTACTAGAAGAATACACGTGAATACAAGAAAAATAGTGTTTTATTGAAGAACCCCATACAGTCCACGACAATAGTAAAAACTAAAAACATCGGGACTCGCTATCGCTTGCACAACAAGTAAGGACAAATTGAGCCAAACGTATCATCCTATTCGTCAATAATCAATTTAAGATAAAAGCTCATTGCAACCTCGTAAACCTTATTCGTAAAATATAAACAAATTTTAAAAATTGAAAGTATTACACAAATAAAACCTCTAAAATAAAAGTATATTATATATAACCTAAAAAGTATATTTTGGTAAATAATTGGAAATGTTCAACAGAAGGGACACAATAGGCTAAGATGCCGGAAGATACTCCGGTCGGTGACGTACTAAAGAAATCTAACAGTCCTTGGCTCTACGATACGGCTCTTTGTGAGAAGGACTATTGAATAGATTTGCATATACATACATACATGAGAATTTTGCAGTAAAATTATGTAATTAACCTTTCAGATACGTTTTTGTTTAATTAGATATGGTTTATTGAATCTTCTCGCATTTTTTGTAGTATTTGCGTGTATTTATGATAAATAATGAGAAAATTTAAATAAAGAGTAGTTATTGATAACATAAATATTATTTATAGCAAAAAGTAAAACAGTGATGTGAGAGCTACAAGGTCGACAGTGCAGGTCATGGACAGTGCAAGCTCAATTGAAACGGCTGAGCAAACAAGCGTATTGGAGTACGAGAGCCCTCGGAAGACGCCTCTAGCTAGTCATCTTTTCAGTCAGTAGATATGTGACGAATAGGTGCTTTTGATATTCTTATGCGCTATTTTTAGTTTCCCATATTCTTATGTTCATAAACCTTGAGATACTTTTTTAGAATCTAGTAAATAGAAATACATATTATATTTTATTTTACTTATTCATGGAAGTTGTGGACAAACTAAAAGTAAGTTAGTAAAGTTACAATTAAAAAGTATACCTAATGGTTATCAGTAAAGTAAATATACGTTTGGCTTAGTTTGAACTTTGAAGTGACCTATTAGTGTGCCAGCGGTCACGGGTTCGAGTTCCGTGGGGGCATTTATTTCAGTGATGAGCACGAATTCTTGTACTCCGGTCATATTCCATGTATGTATTTAAAGTTATATACATGTAGTGTATCAACTATCCATAACACAAGGCTCGTACTTACCATTGAACTAGATGGTGAATTGGTCAATGTCCTAACTTACTTTTCGATATATCGAGGGACGTAAAAGCTTATAAATAAAGTAAAACTAAATTGTTTAGCATAAAAACATTATAATGAGCAATATTAATGTCCAAAATAACTCATGCTAAGGAGCAAACTATTCACTTTGTAGTATTAGTGCAGTTTTGTTGTCAAGTATTACCTAAGTTTTCTAAACACTTCATCATACAGCATTGTGAAGACTGTAGTGAATAGTAGACTTGAATAGAAAATGCAAAAGACTGTATGCAGTAGAATGTAGATGATTACAATGTCTGATGCATTGTTGTTCTTCCGATTAATTTGTGTCCGCTTTTTAATCAAGCTTTCAAATAGGCCTATGGGTGGAACCACACAATTATTTATGTAATGAAGCGTTGTTAACCTTTAAATATCAAACCGTTTATCGTGAATGATAGTGTTATAATTGTAGGTATATTTTTCTTATACTATAAGACTGATGGTTTTTCGTTTGATTTTTACATAGTGACTTACCATCGCTTCGGTTGGTACATCCTTAGAGCTATTATTTTTATATTATGTTAAACAGTGGTAGTAACGCGCTTGATTAGATAACCGAGTGATACGGATTCAAATCTGGGTCTCGCACCTCAGATAAATCATGTGTGAATCATTTCCAACGGTGAAGGAAAACATTGTGAGGAAACCTGCATGTTTGAAAGAACTTAGCAAGTTTTCGAAAGACATGTGAAGTTCACTGATCAGCATCATATTATAAAGAGGCTCGTGCCCATCAGTGGGACGTACAAAAAGTTGAATACATACAACTTTTATGCTAATGCCAGTTTACCGTTTCTCATAGAAGAGGTTTTACAATATTTATAATAAGCTTATACCAATAAGTGCACGAAGGTACCTAAATTATATTATATTTTAGTTCAAATTACAATCTCAAGGCACAGGTTGACAATCGAGCTCGCAATCCAAGCGATCACCCGCGGGGCTGTCAGCTGATTGCAATAAACTAAATTTTAAATCGACATGGATCGTTCGAATCGTTCAATAATTGATTTATCGTTTAATCAAATACAGGTAGTATTTGACTAGTACGTTTAAATAAAGAATATAACCTATATATAATATGAATTTTACGTCACAAAGACATTATTTTACGTTGTATTTCTTAATAGTTACGTATTGTTATATATACATACATTATATTTTGTAAGTATTTTCAAAATACCCTGAAATTGCTTAACTGTTAATTCTAAAGAGTCTTCTTTTCTGTTTAAACTTGGTTTACCTTTTTTATCAGTTGTCAAAATGAGTTTAATGGCACATTTAAATAGACATTTTAGTTCCGTTTTCATGCATTTTGTACAATTAATTTTATCAATTGCGCCAAAAAAGTTCTACTTCTATTTTAAGAATTATTAAGAGCTTCAACGATATTTTTTGTTTTAACGAAAATCCGCAGTAATCATTTAATTATTTGTGCGTTTATAGTCTTCATTTTTATTTTTATCGGTTCAATAAATTTGGATCTTAAAATATTTGTAGCATAATCTAAGATCATAATTTAATATAAAACTTGTTCCTAAGCAATTCATATCATCTATCTTCAACTCCAAAACACATTAAACTAAAGCGAGCTTCAACTTAATATAACACCTTTATCGAACAATGGTTAGATCTAAGGTAAATTTCTCTTGTCGATTATTTCCATTAAGGTTGCCTACGCTTTCCCAAACTTATGTTAGGACTTAATATTTATGACCTGTATATGTACCTATATTTAAAGACTATAAAAATTCTAGAAACGTGAACATTTAAATGCCAGTTTGGATTTTCCATTCATTCTCATTGAATTTATTTATATCAGTGGGTGGTGGCGTTAAAATGTCTAGGTAAGAACTAAATGATCACTTTCGTATACTTTATAGTGTCAGTAAGGATTAACAAGGTTTTAAAATAGTGAAACGGTATGCTTTTTATTATTTACTCTTGATGAGTAGCGCATAAGAATATTTTGTATTGTACCACGAAAAACAGTCAACAAGATGACGTTAGACGATGAATACGTATATTATGTAACTAAAAATGCCGTGGGTCAAAAATTTAATTAATAAACAATATTTGAGTGATGGTATGGTATAATTCGTTATTTTATATATTTTTAATCAATTCTTTTCATATTTGGTCTTAGAATCAGACGAAAGGTAAAGTTTTTTAATCTAATATTATCATACTTTAAGTATTTTAGATATAAAATTTAAGCATTAAGGTATAAAAACCCGTTTATATTATTTGAAAGGTCTTAGATAGTTTGCCATAAATATAAATTATGGAAATCACTGTTATATTATGTGCTCTGCATAAGAAAAACGACGCCCAATTGTAATTTTATACGAGCTTCTATGGTTTGTTGGTATGCTTAGTGAGACAACTCGGTCACATTATTTTATCTTACTAGTGAAATAAAAAACTTGTACTTAACCTCGCAGTTAACCTATAACATGAACTGAAGCCTTAATAAAAATTTTCTATGTGTACGAAACTTTATAGGGTTATGTATTTAAGTTCAACTGTTGAGAATACATAATTCCATACAAAATATACTAGCTACTTACTGTCACTCTGCTCGGATGCCTTCCTTAAGTTTTAACGGTTAGTGTAGATTACTACAAAAGACTAATAAGTATCCTATTGACCCATTATCATAATGGATTTCTTGTGATTGCAGATAAACAGATAAATAAAAAATCCAAAATAGTGACTTTTTCAACATTCGAATCAGTTCCATTTTTTTAATGGATATTTATTCTAATTCGGCGCTGTGATATGTTTTTACATGTAAATTCTGCATACGTAAGATTAAATATTAAATATAGTTTTAGTAAATAAACAGATATCAAACCTGTATGCAGTAAGTACTACTTAATCAAAGTATTCTTAGCTCTCATCGCATTTAATTAACTAGTCTAAATATAAAACAATTTACACAAAGGTAATTCGAATACTCTATACTACCTATTCTATAGTATACATAGCAAGTATCGTACATACATGGCGCCAGTGTCAAGACAAAACCATTAAGCAGCGTTTGAATATCGCAACACTTTAGTGATGTAAACTTATTTATTAATTAATGCTAAAATATTAAAATGTTTTTTTCGATTATTAATACGAAATCGTAAGTGTAGTTATTTACTTTTTTCTCATTTAAAGCTCTGACGATGAAAATTACTAAATTGCTGCAGTCACTTATTAATATATTCATTGTGTTTATAATTATTATATTTTGATTTGAAAAATTATATCACTAAAATACTTTAATTCTGACTAGAAAAATTTGTGAAGAAACTCGAATGAAAATTGAATTTTATTTGACTTATAGGTACTTCTTTACGTTATAAATTTAAACGATATTTAAAATAAGTTTAGCTACTATCTTACTATCTTTTTATCGACTAGGACATACAAACTTAAAGAGTAGTCTTTAGTAAGTGCTTGAAAGTTTAAAAATGATCAATGTCAATCCAAAATATATTTTAGAATAGAATAGAGAGAAACTTTTCTTTGTGACTTTAGTTACTTCCTACATCTTGGTTGAAGAATCGTCTCCAAAAACTCTACATGGTATACTCGTATTCCCACACAAGCTTTCACAATCTGTTGACATATTGAACTTTAAAATTGAAGGTTTAACGGAGAAATACACGTTAATAATATTAATAAATAATTATTGTACATCATTAATTCAGCTATTTATCGACTCTTCATTCAAGTCTCTACACTAGCGTACATTTCATATTGCATGTCCAGTACCACACCGCCCACGGCGAAATAGCTCGATGGATCCGAATGCTTTCCCGACAAACTAAACAACGAACAATGTTACGTTACTGTGAAACTTAAAGTGAAGTAGCTCGTTTCCTTTTACTTCAGACGAAATTATGGAGATACGCTGGTTTTATTTTGGTTTTGACGTCATAGAATACAAAAATATGCAATTGCAAAATATGGACAAACAAAGACTGTTTATCTGACTTCTAAACAATGGTCCGTATTATTCGGGTAGAACATCTACCTTATAGATATTTCCTCATAAATCTCTGTGCTACTTGAAAAGTTTGCTAATTAATACTCAGGTATTATATCGAAGAAGATAATTGATTTGGTAACTATAATAGCACGTACATATGAAGTCGTTACTCGGAAAACTTAACTAGGTAGTTCTTTATTATACATCACATCTGCTTAAGGAAAAATGACAATATGTACTCTAACTGAATAATAAAATATATGCAAAGCATCGGATATTTTTAATAGGCAATTTGTTCAAAGCTGTCATAAACTCCTTTTTTGTTTTGTTTTGTTTGTCTTTATTAAGAAGTTATCCATCAAAATTTCCAATAGAATAAATTTTTATAATATGAATACCTAATAAATACATAAGCGTAGTAAAAATTTAATATATTATACCTGGGTTAGGTGTCAAAGGTTTACATTTGCATTTACTAAGAAATATAAATTTACACCCTTTCCATACAAGTCGTTTAAACTTATTGCGTTACCATTTCGGTATCCAAGCTGAAACTCAGTTAGTACAACCAATATATAAGGCCATAGTGTTGCTAGTTGTCTGCGTCGTATATCATTAACATCCAGAACCCGAGCGTCCATTAACATCGCTTCGTGTAGCCGTTGCGTGACTCCAAACATTTTGTAAGCCCTACCGTCGATGACCTTAGATTAAAGTTTAGCAAAAATGATATCAAGTTTTCGTTGAATAAATTCCATTATATATAAATAACAAGCATTTCCCGCAGCTTCGCACGTGTTCTAAAGACTCGGAACCAAATTCTTTCTCAGTCATCAGCGGTATGATACCTCGCCGATCTAACGCCCGCCCTTCCCGTTTTTGCAACATTTTTCTTTGATGCTCAGCTCCTATTAGTCGTAGCGTGATATAATATAGCCTTCTCTCTATTCATCGATAAACGGACTATCCAACACAAAAATAATTTTTTATCGGACCAGTAGTTTCTGAGATTAGCGCGTTCAACCAACCAAACAAACTCTTCAGCGTTATACAATTGTATAAAAACATACAGTTGTGTGTGCAATCACAGTTGTGCTTTTTTATTCTCATATACTAGCTACTACTACTTATCTCTTATATTAGCGACTCACTATCCGCTAGGATTCGTCCCTATATATATTTTAAGTTTTAACGGTAAAAAGTATTCTATATGTTGACATCATTATACCAAATTTCATCAAAATCTGTCCAGAGGTTTTCTCGTGATGTGGTTTTAGACAGGCAGACAAAAATTCTGAAAACTATGGATTAGGCTTCTATATGATATGGATAATTCATAATAATAACTATTTCAATAAGATCTTCAAAATATATTTAATGTATAGATTAGACTCAGAATTTTATTGTGTGGCTATACTTATTCCACCACATGTTCCCAAGCCGACTTCGGTACGCGACTACAACAATTTCCTTATTGATAATTTTGTAACAAAAGTACCCAATAACTATTTATAACCTACCTGGACAAAACTATAAGAGATAACATAGCAAGTAAAACAATTTTATCACAATGCCAGTAGAAAAGATACTAGTTAAGTCATTAAGATATGAAAGCCATATTATAGTATTTTTTTAATGAAATTGTATTGAATTGAAATGAAAAGCAGTGGATGAAGAGTAGGGAGGCCTTTGCCCTGCAGTGGGGACAGTACGGGCTCATAATAATAATCAAGTTTTAATGAAAATTCCACGTTCATTATACTCTGTTCTGTGACACATATACCCTAGAGATAACTTGGGACCTGTAACATTAGTACAGTTTGTTAATTAAAAGATTGTCGACGCTCATTTAGATTTGTTTACTCGTATTGTCACGACTTATTGTGATTTACTGGATGTTTTTGTGTCTTTGCTAGATTTTGTTCGGAATGAATACATAAATCTTAAAAATATTTGGATTGATATAATGGTATAATTAATTAAAACAATTCTCACTGGACTCAAATAGTAGTAGTACCTTTAATCTACTTATTCCTTTATTTGTTTTCTAATACAATATATGAAAAACAATTAGGTATTGATGTAAAAATTTTGATTTATGCTTTAATACGTGTAAGAAATTTTGTTGTCATACATGACGCTTGCGAGGTGGGCGTTAATAACTGCGACACAGTTTTATACTAATGCAGTTATTATCGTTATGGTGTTTCTGTCATACATGTATTAAATATTAAATAAATAAATAAATAAAATAAATAAATACATATTATATATGACGTGTAACATCTGACGAAAACGATCCCGAGTTAATGCTTTAATTAGTTCATGTCCCTACCTGAAATCATATGGATTATAAACCAAACGGATTAATTAATTCGTATCAAGTCAGAACTTTATATATATTGTAATCTTCTAATTTCAAAAAAATGTATATAAAAGTATATACATATATACATAAATTGAAAAACATATTTTTCGAAAGCCAAAGTAAACGTAAATGAAATAATTATATTAAAATTGTTATGTGAACGATTCAAAACATGTATCTAAGGGCTGAAAGATTGCTTGCTATAATTTTTAAACGCTTTCTTCGTTTCCCTAATCGTACTTACATTCCAAAGTAGTAGTTGCGTGTAATTTGTAAAATAAGAGAATATCGATACTCGCACGTTCGAAACGTAATTACTTGTGAGTAATTGCACCTCTATTTAAGGTTCAAAGCCAATTTGTTTTACTAGATACAGTGCGTTTTTTGTTCCCTTATTTACAATTAAGATTTCTCTAAGATATGCGTAAACGCATTAAGTTTAATTTTAAATGTTAATACATGAAAATATTACGTATGAGCTTTTTTATTCAAAATTAAAAGTTTAAGTTAACTAAGCTCGTTTCATTCGTTTTCTTTTGTACTCATCTGTATACTATTTTTTGTAAAATCTATAATTTACATCTACTCCAACACGAGTATATACTTTTGAATGTAGTTCGATTAAAATAGAGGATATAGGAGTAGATATAATATGAGCAAATATAATATTATAATTTCATTTACAAAAATACTCTTTTTTAATTATATTATACATACTACTAGTGAATCAACCTCACTCCGCTCAGGTTCATCCTTACTCCCTAGGTACGCTACTAAATATTCCTAAAACTATGGACCGAAGAAAAATAGAAGGAAACTGAAGTTTTTTTTGTAAACAAAGTAAAGAATGCATCTATTTTTACGAAATTCAAGAAATATATCATCAAGTTCCTCAAAGCCTTGGTAATGACATCGTAATGCGACCCATAAATTTAAAGAGCCGTAATACACACCACTATAAATATTACCGAAAGTGGTGATTTACCAGACACTCGAATGGTTGGACAAAAAAAAAGATCAGTAATGGACCGTTACCTCTAAATGATTACAAAGTGTTCTATTTTATACATACAACTAAGTACTACTCGTATCTACGAGAATATGAGCTTTTTATACATTTAGTATTTGCTTTTATAAATAGGTTATTAAATTTATTTGTAATTTTTATTACTTAGTACCTTTTGCTAGTCTGTTTTACAATCTATATCTTGAATAAGAAAAACATAGTTTTATAGCAACTGCAAGCCTAAGTGTTATTAAGAAACAGTTTTTTATATATGTAGATGGATAAAATCAAATCAGTTCAAAAAATAATTTAATAATGATTATGGTTGAATTTTAATCATTGCGCGAATACAGTTAAGATTTACCACTTTAAATAGGTATATAGAATGTATACGTGTGATTCTCCTTCGCTTCGCTCGGGTTCATCCCTTCATGCGTGGTAACTCTTGGTACGGAATACTTTCATTGCAAATTCTTTATATTTTTTCACCTTTTAATCCTCCTTTGGTCTTCTAAAAAGTTTCTTAACCAAAATTAGGCAAATCGATTCAGCCGTTTTCGGCTTTTTGTGTGACGAACAAACGTCGTATATATATGTATGTATATACATTAAGTAATTTGTTCTTCGTATTGTACACTTAGTTATTTTTAAAATTAAGGAAATTAAATACTCAATTTTCAAATTCAGCATCGGTTCCGATTACTTGATCCTCACGTAATGGCACAACTTTGTTTAAAATTTAGTACCTATCGCAAACCGTATTTTCAAGTTTAATTTGTTTATATAATAGGAGTTTGTGAGTTGTTTTGTTTCTGATAAATTAAATAATGATCTTAGGCAAAGTAACTTTATTAACACATTTAACAGGTACTAGCGACTTACCCTGGCGTCGCTCGAGTGTTTTCTTAGGAATGTTTTATATTTTGGAGCGAACCTCTTTTTTCTAAAATTAGAGTATTATAAGTTAAGTACGTCTTATAAAATTAGCTATCTGCCGGTAAAACTCTTGTCAAAATCAATTCAGTCCATTCGGCGATTGAACGAAAAAAACAGAATGACAAACAAAATATAGAGAGACAGACAGACAAAAATTACAAAAACTGTGTTTTTCTCATAAATTCCGCACTTAAATTTTATTTATATGTATAGATTTATAGATTTAGTTTAAATAGTTGGATACTTTATACGTATTAAATGAATAAAAGTAGTTAATCATTTTAACTTCCTAGACTTAAGTGAATTGCAATATTAAGTAGCTATCTGTTAAATAATATCTGATATCACTCACTCAACATAAGTTAGAATCCCTTAAAGATTTTTTCTAACTTCAGTTAAATAAATTACATCTTAACTAAAAAGTAGGTTCAGCTACATACTTGATCTTCACGCGAGAAATAAATATCCTTTTCTGCTTAGAAGAAATATACATAAAAAAATTCAAATAATTATTATTTTTACTTTAAAATATTCATTAATTTAATGAACTGACGACTTATGAAAGATGATGATGATGATGATACTTATAGGGGAGACCTACACACAGCATGGTCTTGCAGTGTTGTTCTTATGAATATACGAAAATAACATGCATTGGATATATATTTTTATGAAAATTCGTATTATGTCCTATCATGCAATTTAGTTAATTAATAAATTACGAGGTATTTTCTTGTGCCGAATAAAAGTTTTTTCGAAAAATATTAATAAAAAAATCCTTTAGAAAATAATAAATGTTCGAGTTGTCACAAATCGCCGACTGATAGACGGTTAATCGTATTCATGTTTAGTATACCATGATGCTCGATAAATGATTTATTATTTTGTTTTCATAATACAATTTTTTTATAACTTATACAATATCTATTTTATTTTATTTATTTGGTGTAGATATAATTTGCTTGGAATAAAAATGTTAAACTTTTTAACATTTTGTACAAAAAAGTACAGAAGTCAGATTTGTCTGTTTACAGGAATGGGTTGAAAATATTTGGTATTTTAATTGAATGTGACAATAGGCTTTAATGTTAAATGAAGTAATAGTTTTTATAATTAGCTAAATTTGTATATACAAACAAATAATTTGAACTCTAGTTAGAACAATGTCGTATTAAAAAGATGTTTATTAGCACATTAACTATTGGACTGAAAGCGATTCTCTAAAGAGAAATCTAGAGACATCCAAAACTTCGAAATATTGAGAGTAACAAAAGTTTGTCTATCTTTATCTCAATAAAATGTTTTTTTATTTGAAAATATTCAAGGTGTAAGACCCGGATTCGAACCTGCTTTACTCGATTTCCCAAGCTAGCGTTATCACTAGGCACCCACAGCCTCAATTATACGAGTATCACCCATAATAGATTATGATAGAACCACAAATATTGAATACTTTTAAAAGATTAGACACAGACTCAATTACCCGTGGGATGTATTTTATTTTATTACTTCGAAGTTTTATTGACATTGTTGGGAATATTAATTTCGTATTAAATTTCAAAACATTGGACTATAAGTAGAATATCCCCTTTTGGTTTTATTACGCAAAATGAATTAATTTGTTCGATAAAATTGATTATAACGTAAATTAATTGTTATTAATCAAGATAGTTGTAGCTAGCAGACCATCGTAATATCATTTTGTATTTAACATGCAACTTCTTTGCAGTAATACAACGGTAACAGTGTATGTTTCTTGCTCTCACCTTTACCACTTTCTTTCAAAAAAAAAATCTTAAAAAATTCAATCTCAATTAGTATTTACTAGGGAATGCATATTTGAGACGTTATAGATAGAGCATCAAATATGAGATCAGGTACCAATAAAAAGAAATTTCCAAATCGAATAAGAATTGGTTGAAACTTTACTTTTTTAAGTCGGTCAAAAATGTATACCAACTTATCGTTACTTACTGCAAGACAATCTCATTTCTGGAAATCCTACTCTAACAGTGAAAACTTGTCTAGGGACGAAACCGAGCGGAGCAAGGGGAAGACACTAGTGTTTTCAATAAGTCTATTCGAACTATTTTTCTCTGTCAAATCCTTCCCTCCAAACGTCGTCATATTTATCGCTCGTTATGCAAGTACCCACTTGTAAAATATCCGTAAAAATCAGTTCAGACGTTTAGTAGGTTATAGCAGAGTATTAGAGGTAGAGTAATATATATACACCATGCAGTACTTTTTCATAAGATTTTTAGGGTTTCGTAAGTAGGTAAAATCTTATGAAAAATAAGATTTTTAGCTAACTCTAAGTAGTAACCAAGGAAAAGAAAAATTCCCTGATAAGAGACTCATGTGAATTGAAAGTGAACCATTCATTAGTCAAATTATGAAAAATAATAAAGTTAGAGTGATAATAAAGTTAGAGTAATAAAGAAGGGTTAACATATTTATTTGATTTATCGTGAGGAGACACATGTTTCTAGAGAGTTTTTTATTCACGCTAATAGTTATTATAGCTAATACTGATTGAAGTTGTATAATTAAAAAAAACAGATCAATTTAAAACAATCTTGTATTATATTCATGAAGGTACTCGTATATTAACTAGTTTTTGTAATACGGAATAATTTCCCTTTCACTTTCCAGCTGCAAAGTTAAAGTTTCTCATAGAAATACAATTTTTGTACAGTGGTTAATAAAATTAAAATCGTAGATGGCTAAATAATTTATTACACATTCGACCTAGCAAAATAGTAAAAAATAGTTAAGGTGTCTTGCTACGGAATCCTCGGTATGCGAGTCAATCTTACACTTGTCCGATTTTATTGAAGAGTAATTTGCATGAAATATACTGCAAGTGAACTTGTAATATAATTTTATATACGTCACATTAAACCCCAGATATACACTTATACATTACTTTTTGATTACATAAGAAGCTATTCAACATAATTTCTTAAGACCTAACTTGTATTTTGTTTTTGCTGCTATATTTTAAGGAAACATTTTTTCTATCAATTTAAAAGCGTTTCAACGCAATTCATTCACATTTATTTTCGGTGTTCAAAGCAAAGTGGAATCCATTAAGATTCGGTGAAACGATATGCTCTCGGTATTTTATTTTGTCTCTTTTACTCGGAATTTTATCGCTCCTTTTGTAAAAATAATAATAATAGAAAGTGTTTTAGTTAAAGAGCAAATAATTTTGCCATTCAGTTGAATATTTTCTAAATTAAGCACCTTTTATTACCTAATACTTGTGTTTTAGTTAATTACTTCTTTAGAGGAACGATGTACAATTTATATTTCAAGTACTTAATCAATTAAAATTAATTTGTCCATATTTCTGTTTCGTCCTCGATCCTATTTTGCATAATATTGAAATAAACAATTATTTTAAGTACAATGACATGATATTTACATATCACAAAAGAAGTTTACAATATGAAATACGTATAAATAATGTAATATATAAAATATTATTTACAACTATTTCTGTTATGTAACATTATTTCTACCTCCTTTCTGTGTTTTTTTTTTATTTTTTATCATCTTGAATATTCATTGTTCACTCAAACACATGAAATTTAATTAAGCAATTTTAAAAACGCTTAAGTGAATAAACTATCTTTTTTGGCTTCTGCACCGTCTTAAAGAGGGAGATTTAACAACGTGGAAATGTTTAATGTATGATCTTGGCTTTATTAGTCTTCCATGTGTAATAATTAAAATTACGTCCTTAAAGAAAAATATATTTTTTTAATTGGAAAGTTACACTAAAATAGCTTTATAAAAATATTTTTTATTAAAGGTGTATAGTGTTTTCATGTCATCAGCTATTCGTATTATATTTTCATTGAAGCATATAATTTCATAGGCATAGGTTAAAATTAGCGTAATTGAATACCAGCAAGTACTTAAGTATGAATCAAACAATTTTGAACCAGAATGACAGATATACAGACAAACAAACGACTAAAATAGAATAAAAATTGTACTTTATATCGTTTTAATTAAATTCTCTTCAGTACACAGTGTCCACTTATATCTACTAGTTCATTAAAAATAGCAATACAAAAAGGTGGAGGTATGTAATATGCAGTACAGGTATTCATTTTTCCATCATTAATATTCCTATACATTTTTTGCAATTACAGTTAATGTTATGTCAATGAGAGGTTTTTACGTGTTTCGTATAATAATGTATACATATTGTGTTATACATCATTTATACTATAGTCATAATCAACAATCATTGTGAATAAATGTACTGAGATTTTTTAAATATTTATAGGTACTGTATTTTAATAGTATTAATAATTATCGCCTGTACATATTAATTTGTTCTGAACTTTCCTCGTATTAAAGAGTAACTTCATCCCTCTTAACTAATCAATATGTATTTTTTCACAGAACAATTATCATCAAAATGATATTTTTTCTATCCTGTTGAACCTTGCTACTATCTACTAGTATTTCTAAAACTATTAAAGGTTACTTTGATAGATAGAGCGATGATAGACATTTAACGAGTCAGAAAAAATCTAAAGAGTGTGAATTGAGTGAGTGGTCGCGGCGAAGTTGTTCAAAAAAAATTATTTCCAAAACTCATATCTAAGGACAATGGGTAGCTTACAACTAACTTCCTTTAAATTAGGGGTGACACAATGTTTTATTATTTAATTATCCTATTATAATATTATTATATTAAGTAATATAGCTGGTGTAAATAATATTATGCTATTCAATTGATTTTAATTTACCAAGTTATAAATTAAATGAACAATGACAGCACATATTTTTTTGTAAATTTTCGCTGTACTTACTAATTTCGTTACTAATATTACCTGTTCCAATAATATTCATAGCCTCAATTTACGTATCGCGATCCCAAGAATATGTCGCACCAATATTCCTATATATTGCGGGCCAATACAATATTTTGATACTGAATTAAGTTTAATTATTTAACTAAATTTTGATAGTATAAAAAATAAAATGATAACTTTAATAATATCGAAATATGAAATTATTAATAACGCTTTTCACTTATACCTTAATAACTAAACTATCGTTTTCTCGTCCCTTCGACTCTTCACACTTAAGAATTCAATTAATCTTCTGGCATCTACGGGGTCCGAGATATTCGTGACTAGTAATTTCTTTTTTATAACAAGAACTAGGCAATCCACACCCGATATTTCTTTAGAATAAGAATAAAACAAAAAACAAAAAGTATTGGGGCCCGAACAATGAGCGATGATATGGATTTATCTCATAAACTAACCAGTAGGATCACTCATCAAGCGTATCTTTAGAACTTAAATGCATAGATCACGATTAAGACAAGCCATAGGTAACTAACAATAAAAATAAGAACTTTTTTTAAACAAGATTAACGCCTATTCTTCGTAACAAAATTAATTTTTCTTAGTATCGCCTAGAGATATTTCAACATACAAAGGTATTCAATATATACAACGAAGATATTCCTTCATATTTCTTCGGGAATAACAAAAGAACGCGTCGTGACCTTTAGTCCGGCGCAGACGCAGAAAAAGCAAAAAATGTGCGCACGAGCAAATGAAAACGAAATAAAGTCTGGTCCCAGACAATGTCTCGAATAAGATATAGCATTTTGATTAACCGTTGTCGGGCGTCGGCCTCTGAAGTATACTTGCGGATTCTTTTGATATATTTTATCTAGATTTTTTCTCAAAAACTGTATTTTAAATGTTGATATTATGTAAACCGGTTTTGTGACTAATAATTTTTAGAGCTAAGATACGAGTACCTAGGAGTAAAGTAAAGGTATTCTAAATCACTCTTAGATCATTTAAATGTCATGCTAAATTAAACCATTAAAATTTATTTAAAATGAAATAAAAAAATAAAAAGCTCCAATGGAAAATAAACAAACTGCTTTATAAATGTCATAATTCAGATCTTATAGATTATAATTAAAAATATCAATAAAGATTACATTATGATATTAAATACTTTACAAGCAAAAAAATGAATCACATCGCTTGACCGGTTCGCAAGGCTTTTTTTGCATCGGAATTCCAATCTCCGAACATGACATAATAATTAAATTCCTTTACTTGACTTGGTATATATATAATAAATGTTTATATTTTCGGTATCGTATTTCTTGTTCTTTTAATTAAAATAAATTAGGTTATTTTGTCCACGCTACGATTGGAGAAGAGCTTTCCTTTTTCATTCAATTTATTTTATAAGTGAATATGGATAAATATTATTTTTAATATATAGACCCGGATAACCAGATATTATTATAACAAAATCTATCCAGTGACTTTCTAGTGATGTAGCATATGCATACAAGCATCGATAATAATGACTATTTCAGTACATATTATAATATATTTTATTTTCCAAAAAATATTTAATGTTCAAAGACAGTGGTAGCAACGCGTTCGCTTGGAGCCCGCATCACTATGCGGGCTCCAATCCAGGTCTCGTACCTCTGATATTTTCATGTGCGAATCATTTCTGTCATGATTACCACTTGTCTTACGGTGGAGGAAAATATCGTGAGGAAACCTGCATATCTGACAAAACCTAGCAAGTTTTCGAAAGACATGTGAAGTCACGCACTACTGGACTATGGCTAATATTCCCCCTTGTACTGAGGGAGGCCCGTGCCCAGCAGTGGGACGTTAAAAAGGGCTGATGATGATATTATGCGTGAAAGGACATTTCGCGTTGTTTTTAAATCTAAAAATTAAAATAATTTTGTTGACTTAAATCTGAATTGTGTTTTCTTTTTAAACTTTGATTTGTTCTTATAATTGGGTATTGCCACCGAACGAACCCCTTTATTGCTCTATAATATTATTTAAGGGGCAGAATGAATTACGACCTTAATGCAATTTAAATGTAACGTCAACGATTACATTTCGTAAGTATCGTTACGTGAAAAGTTCTTTAAGTACTATTGAAACGATTTCTATTAGAAATTGTACAATTTATTTAGATTTTTAATATTTTAATATTTGTAAAAGATGAGAAAGATGTATTATCTAGTTCTTTCTACATGACATTTGCAAAGTAATCCTTGTTCAACTGACATGCTTTGAAGATGGTTACCAAAAATTGATATAAACTATAAATTGTATTAAATAATTAACTCTCTATTTATTCTACACTTCAAAGCTTCTATCGTTTTCCAAATTAATTATATCACTTTCGGAGACGGTTGTAGGCTGTAGCTTCCTCGTGGATTGACTAAGCTCACGCATTATAGTTCATTATATTAACATATAAACGAAGTAATATCAATTTTAAACAGATCATCCTCTTACGACTATTACCTATCATCGCAATAAAATCGTGTCGGCTATTTTAAAGAGTACTCAAGACCCCAAAAAGTAGCAAACTTCGTATTCTTGGTAATTATACAAGCTGGTAGCTCACACCCTATACCTACAGTATTCATGGCACGCGATGAATAGCCTCAGAGCTGAAGAGGAAAATATTCCACTAGTAAACATATTTATATTACTATAATATTGACGACACGATGGCTCAGTTTACTTGTTGCGCCAGCGGTTGCGGGTTCGAGTCCCGCTGGGGGCATACATCTGTTGAGCACGAATGTTTGTACTCCAGTCATGGGTGTTTATATTTATAGTATATATTTATTTAAACTTATATATGTAGTATATCAACTATCTGGTATCCGTAGCACAAGCTTCTTTGTAGCTTACCACGGAACTAGATAGCGCTGTGTTTTATAATGTCCCAACATAATATTGATATATGTATAATGTACATACATGATAAATGTACATGTTAGAGGGTTTTAATGACGAAAATGACGATATATGGACTTTATTGTAGTTAGTCTATAAAAGTCTACTTTGTCGAATCCATTACCTCCCATGAGAGAGTGGCAGTCAAACAATTATTACTCGTATTATTAGATTGCAAATTTATTAGTATAAGGAGTAAATAAAATAACGAAAGTTAATCTTTTAATATTTCTCTATTTATCCCGTCCGTTAAAAGTTAATAATTTTGAGAAGTTAAATATTTTTATGACATAACACGCTGAAGTTATTAAATTAAAATATTTTAAAGTGTAAAAACAATGCTTTTCGTGATAGCAATGCGAGTTGTAGCATTCGCGTTAACTCTCATTCCACTTTAGGTGTGCAAAGTAATATTACATATTTTTGTGCTTGTAATCAGAATAACATCAATAATTCACTGTTACTTATTGTTGTTAATGAAAAATTAAAGATTAAATAATTAAAATGTAATCTATTTTCTAGCTATTGACTCAAAAATATATTTTAAATACAAAACCTTCAAATAAGACTATTACAAAGTTATCGTCCCATTGAGCTTAGTTGACCCCTGACAACAGGTAACTAGCTAAAACAAAAACTGTATAAGCGATATTCCTCGATCGCATTAAATGATAGGTTTGTACACCGAAGTTGACCCTTACAAGTCTAGTTATACGAAAAGGCGACGTAACTATGTACTTCATGTGTACCGGGCTCTCTAGCGGGTGGTTTGTCAACTCGACCGACGTTCGCCTTAGTTCCACTAGGCACTAGTTCGGTACGGGCCAACTCGCGTAACGGACGCGTACTTTGAGGCGCGCGCATCTTAATATATCGAACTTTTGAACACGTGTGTAGGAACTTTGTGCTTCTGTGGACTGTGTGTCAGTGCTTTTGGCGGGAGACGGAAAGTCGTATGAAAGCTTTCGTAACGTGATAACAGTAAGTACTGATTTGATTTATTATCAATTGCTGTCTATGAAATATGGCTAACTAACGCCTTTCACATGTTAATTTATACCTTTTGTTTTGGTTTTAAGTAGAGCTTTGTTATCGTTTTAGTTGTTCTTATTTTATTGTTTATTATTATGTAGTTAAATCCTTAAAATACTAGTTTTTAACACGCTTTTTAGTATTTTTTTTGGATATTTTATGTATTATTTACATATAAAAATATATGGCAGTTGAAACTTGTTCAAATAGATTGATAGATAAAAATAGTTAAATTATATAATATTATTTATAGTCAAATGGTGTAACATATTTACATTTATTTGACTATTATCAATGACTTATTAATTACTTTGAATAAATAAAAAATAAAGAAAATAATTAAGTGGAAAATAACAAGTGTTTTTGAGGTTTAAAAAGGACATGATGTGTATTTTTGTCGCATCGTGATAAAGAATATGCAATTCGTTGAAGTCTTTCGTATGCAGTACATGCGCCTGCGCGGCAATATCAATATATATTTTAAGCAAGCGGTACAATGCAAGACAAGAACAAGAATGTTTTGATTATATACCTACATACATAAAATATATTTTGCAAAAAATCTTTTAAAAATTAACAGCTTATTATTATTTATATTCTAAAATGTTGAAAGATAAAAGATATAAAATGCACACAATTGTGAAAAACAAAGCCAATCGCAGTGCTAAATTTGTATGAGAAAATCGTGAGTCCTCCAAAGCCATTAAGGATAATAAGAGACTGAAGTATGTATATCGCGCTATAAGACAAAACTTACGAGCTACTTGAATAGCCAATTACAATAGCAACGCTTCCCAAGTTAGTATACGGACGCTTCCTTAGTTAGAATACGGACTTTCCTAAGTTAGGTCTTACCCATTCCTTACTGTTTACCCCTAGCGGCTTATTCGTATTTTCTGAGGCAATTTAAAATAACTACCTGTTTCTTCGCATTCCATAAAGATAAATTTTATATTCTCTCTGTTGTTAAAAGTTTTATTGCGATTTCAGTATATATTGTCAGATTGTGCTGATCCTTCTCGTAAATAATGCTACTTAGAAGTACCTATATTAACATTTATTATTGTGATGGGAGATATGCTTGTAGTTTATAGTCAATTTTGGGAACAGCCAACTTTCAACACCATAATATAATATGTAGATTAATACAGAAGGAATAATTACTGTAATCTTTATTCATTGCTTATTAAAAAGAACATATCAATGAAAAAATATAAATGAAATATTTTATAGAGACGTATACAGTACATTAATTCTATATAAAAACAGCAACACAATAATAAAACGAGCGCCTATTCAAGGAATACGTAGCTCACAAGTAATAAATAATGGTGGAGTGGTCAACCCTCAGCTCTGGTCTTTTTGTAGACTAATCAAGGAAGATTTATTCAAAGTTCAAAAGGAAATGGAAAACTCATTTCCATGATTTATGGTCTGATTAAAGCTTTCTTATATATTATAAATCGTAATCGTTCGATCGTTTTCATAGATTTAAAAAAATCTTAAATTATATATATTTTTTTCGGATTTAGTCGCGGATTTATTTTGGTTTTTGGTTCCCGATGTTTCGAATGCTTTACAGCAATTGTAGTCACGGGAGAGATTAAGGTATTTGACGTCTCAGAGGTTTATATACTAGTTGCAGAGAGTGCCTACTCACAATTTACATATAAAATTACAAATATATAATAATAAATATATAAATGTATCAGATAATTAGCATATGTATTATATTATATACGTATGTATATGGAAGTTGAAAACACATATTATATAATAAGTATTGGTGAACCAAAATACCACGGCAATTTTGGCTTAATCTAATATCGTGGTGCTTAGATGTAGGGCAATGTGAACGTGCTCTACATTATTCATTAAACTGAAGCTTGACACAAAATCATTATAGTACTACGGTGACTCATTAAAAGAAATTTCAAGCTAACGTACTTTGTAGAGTTTTGTATAGAATGACTCAATACTAAAGTGATTACATGATTTTATCGCAGAATTTATGTTTTGTTTGACATTTTTGCAATCATATTTTAGGTTTCACCGATTAAATCACGACAAAAGTAAATAAAAAATCAGAAATATCTTGTTTTTAATTTATGCATATAAATAAAATTATTGTGTCTTTTTGTTTGTTTTGTTTGTCAAAATTTTAATAAATGTGAACAATATATATATTAAATATTATAATACTTATAACAAAAACACATTAGCCTAGCCAGGTATAAACGCGAGCGAAGGGAAGGTATGTCGCTAGTTTACATATAAAGTCATTTTGATATCGTATTTTCCAGTTTAGAAAAAAAAACTATTAAAATATGTCAACACAATATGATGCATAGTGCACGTGGAGTCATTCCTCATTTTAATTTGCATACAAAAGATGTTTTCATAGTCACTTTCATCTTAGAACCGGGCTGGTTATTATAATGTTGATAATTTAATTCATCGTTGCATTTTATTTGCTCATTTCAAATTCCTTCGCACTTTATCGCAAAATCGCTTATTAACGATTTCGCGGTCGATTCTTCGCTATAGATTCCAGACGATTAAAAGTTCCGTGCATGGTCCATTCTTGGCTCACATATGGACCATGATTTGTTATATCATTAATCTTACTTAAGGCTCGCGATCAATGAAGCGAATTAGATCAGAAGTATAGTTGTAATACTAATTAAAAAAATAAATAAATGTTGTCTCATGGCAATCGTTGACATTGAATTTTTCCTTTTATTTGCTATGATGTCTGTGAATCTTCGATATCTTGTTCATTTATAACACCTACTTTAGTTTTGAATATAACTATATTTCTAATTCTGGCTACAAATGCATTATAAATAATAAACATAACATCGTATATCCGGTGATAGCTTATAATCAATAGAACCCACGCTTGACACGAAAGTCAAACTGAGTAATAATTCCAGTTAAATGACGCGACAGCTAGTCGTTGACTCCAATGACTCTGCCCTTGACTATCTGGTCGATATGTAGACTTAATACACATTCAAATATCAATGGTATGCCCTATTTCGTAATTAAAAAAGCTTTTACGCGACGCACGAGGATTTTCAGTGAATGTGAAGTAGGTGGGTCCAATTATATTCAATGATTTCAGTAAATCAGGGTTACCTTTCAATATGTTCTCTAGCTGTAAATTCAATATCAAGAAATGTATTTTTTTGAATAAAATGAATAATAATAAATAAATAAATATTTTGGGACATTATTACACACAGCGCTATCTAGTTCCGTGTACGAGGCTTGTGTTACGGATACCAGATAGCTGATATACTAAATATATAACTTTATAATGGATCTATATTGTTATTATTATTTAATTTATTTTGAGTAGAATCTGAACAATAAAAACATTTCAGAAATTCTTATTGTAATAGTCATTATTATCGATCAAGACGCGAAATCTATAGTTTTTTAGAATTTTTGTCTTTCTGAGAGCTTCTTGAGAAAACCACTGGACAAATTTTGATTAAAATTTATAAGGTGAGAGTTGGTTATCCGGATCAATAAACAAATAGGATATTATATATTTATAAACGTTAAAACCTATCTAGGGACGAACCCGAGCGCAGCAAATAATAAATATGTCAAAATTAAATTAAAGTTTTTCTGTATTTTAAATACGTCACGCTATTTGTATTTTACATAAGATCACTTGACCTTATTTAATTTCTTTGTATTTTACATAATATCATATCTTGACCTCATTTGGTTTCATAATGAAAAAATCTGAAGGTATTATGAACAATATTCATGATTTTATAGAAGCTTTATTAAGTGTCCTCCAAGTGTCAAATAGGTCTTAAATCCATAGTGCTACAATTTCAATTTCAGCTGATATTACGTCGATAGCATCAAATCATTTCGTAACCTTCGCCTTGTGAGTGGTTTACAACACGCAACTCTGCGTCACAACTGAGATTTATAAGAGGCAGACGTTCAGGAATATTATATAAAATTAAAAGCGGTATATAAAAGTAGGCTTTTTCATGTGTTTTGGTAAAATTTGTAATTGTAAACTAAAAATATTTTCGTTAGTAATTTAACTTGTACTCACGCTATTTCCCCACTTAAGTTAATCATAAATTTAAGTGGCCTAAATTTAGTTTATTTATTATAGTTAAGATTTTTTAATGGTTACAAAAAGACTAGCTGAATAATTTCTAAAATATTATATGTGTTAGTTTAATTGAAGCGAATTTGATTTCTAAACGTTTTATTTAACTACATGCGTAAAATCTCTATTCGTATTGTCCTTATAAAGTATGTGCTTAAAACAAAATGGGTATGGGTGTCGTAACTATTCTCTGCAATTGACCCGACTGGGCTTGCGAAATATATAAAGTAGATTTCTTTGTTGAGTAGATTTTGTCAGTGTCTACAAGCTGTATGGCCAGTAACAAAAAGGAACAAATACAGTTGCTAGAAGGAATTGTAGTGAAGTTTTACAATATATTTGTGTTAAATGACTAACATCATCAAGTTAAAATAATAAGGCAGAGTTTTATTATTTTAACTCATATATTTGTACTCTAGGCATGGGTGCTTATAATATTTATGTATTTAAACTTAGTATATCAACTATCTGGTATCTGTAACACAAGCTTCCTTCGTAGCTAAATGGAACACGGAACTAAATGGCGCTGTGTGTAATAATATCTCAACATATTTATTTATTTTTATGTTATAAGCTAGTGACTCGCCCTCACTCCACTCAGGCTTGTCCCTAGGTACCTAGAAGCCGCGGGTTCCGCTAGTATATGTATACAAAAACTTGAGAAATTATACATACTAAAACTTTCCTCGAGAACCAATCTATCCATTGGTAAAAACAGCAAAGAAGTCGGTGCAGTAGTTTTTGAGTTTATCGCGAACAGACAGACAAACGCGGCGGAGAACTTTGTTTTATAATATGTACGTTATATTATAAATAAATGTAAATAAATAAAAATAGCAAACGGATTATATTCATTATAATAAAGGAAGAAATTAAAGAAGCTTTATTATATTATGCTATCTCTCTTTCGAGGGAAAAGAGAACTAATGCTTCAGGAAATAAAGCAGTGTGAGTGTGTAAATTAGAAAATTCAAAATGAATTCTGGATTTTTTATTAATTTCTTAATGTTTTTTTGTATATTCTATAAAACTGATACAACATTAATATACACATTTTTTCGTAATAAAAATTTCGTTTTAAGGAGTAACTGATACATATGAGTATATTAAAATAAAATATAGTTTGGTTGATAGATAATGGCAGAGTCTTATTAGTTTTTCTCTAAGAAAATAATGTCCTTAAGATGTCGAAACCGTGTATAGTGTATATGTTACACCATGTGTTAGATTGATGAATAATTCTTCACCACACTAATGAAAACAGTTGAGAGATCAATTAACTCCATTTTTAATAGAAACGATTGATTTAAGTTGTAAACTCTTACTTCAATCTTAAAAGGTAGTTCGTTTTGATACAGTTACAAATCTATCATGAAATAAGTTGGCAATAAATCCTTTGCGGTTTATTTTAAGAACTCCTAAAGCAACGTTTCTACGACGAGTTACGCAAGCTAAATGTTTCCTTCATTTGCTTTGAATGATTCAGGAAAAGCATCTTCCACGAGGCCGGCTACTACATAACCGGCCTTATATGAAATGCTATTTAGTATCTAACATCCTCCGTCTTAAACGTCTTTATTGCTTACAGAATAAGAATTAAGAAATGTATTCCGTAAAGACAGGATTATTCATTCACATATCCATAAATGGGAAACTAGAAATATTGCCGGCGGCGTGAAACAACTCGGTAAATGCGGACAGCATCATAAGTTTGATAAAAAGTGATCAGTATATTCTTGAGTAAGCTACACGTCTGCTTGCGCAATGCCACTGAACGTAAATAAATATAAAATGTAGATTAGCAAAAACTTATATGGATTTAGTATTAGATTTAATGTTATTGTCAAGTAGTAAGTCAGTTAGTGTCCGCCGTGGGTCGTCAGCGGAACGGGGATAAAAGTTGGTTTACGTCTGTTCCCGTTATACAATCTATTTCCTTGCTAAATTTCATAGTAATTTGTTCATTTCTCTATGCCTAGTAGCAGAATATATCCAATTTAAAAATTATTATCTTCTTGCAATTAATCCTCGCTCCCCTCGCTCGGGGAAGTCCCTAGGTACGACTCGGATAACAAGCTACCATCATAAAAAATTTCATTAAATTCTGTCCAATGGTTTTATCGTGTTATGGTCACAGACAGACGGACTGACAAATAATCTAAAAATATAGATTTAACTCTTTGTCGATAATAATGACTATTTCCATAAAAATTATGCACAGATCACAACTCACAATTTTATTATATGTATAGATTAGGCTAATGGTCTTATTCATAACGGCGATTTTTATTAATAATAATTCAGGTGCGCCCGTTCAAGGGTGAAAGTAGAGTAAATATATAAGTAAATCAAATATCAAGGTTTGCAGTTTGAACATAAACAGGAAAGCAATTAGTAAATAATGAAACGTTATCTAGTTCCAATATTTTATGTGTACAATTTTCAGGTTTAACGTTTAGATAAAGACTGTCGTATTTTATAATACATGAACAAGTTAACAATTGCTATTGTTATGAAATATCTATACCAATTTCTATAAGTAAGGTATATACATAGTATATTAGGTGGATAATATTAAAAAAAGAAAGTAGTATTTGAGGTAGGTATTTTATATTTTTGTATCAGTATGGTAAAAATTTCGACCTTTTCTAGGAAGGAAATCGAAAAAAAATATTTATAGGAAATGAGAACTTATAAAAGAAATAAAGATTATAAACATCAACATTTAAAATTTTTCACCTTCAAAATGTAAATAAATTACACATAATAAATAATTTAATTCTTCTTATTACTTCAAGAAACAATATAGAGCAATCTCAATCGTGACTGAGACAAAATACTCAATAGTATACCTATATTCCAAGCAATATGTCACAGTACAGGATCAGATAGCATGTCGCGATGGCAATAACGGTCAGCGTCGGGACAAGGGATTTATCGCTTTGGAGTAGATAATAATTGTTTTCTGGATATCGGTCCAAGTGGATCGTGGGCGCATTGAATAAAGGACTCGTCCACGCTGTCTACCTTTGAAGCTCTATCTAGAGTGAAGAACTATTGATTTAAATATCAAACATCGTTATTTTTGAGATTATTTTGCGTGCTACTCCTATTATTATATTCTTTAAAGAAGGTTTAATACATTTTTAATTGATTTGAGAATTTTCAAAGTGAATTCAAGATAGATGTAGTAATCTCGAACTTGAACATAAAAAAAAAATAACATTTTTATTCTTAGAAGCGACAACTTTTATTATTATAATATGAGGGTAATAAATCTTTAATAATTGTGTTTACATTCTAAACTTTGCATTTGTTACTTAGGCTTAAACTGTTATATCTGTTGCATCTTTTATGCAAATAATTCTAACGGTAACTGTAAGCAATTTTAAGAAATTGTCCATATCTGGTTTACGTAGATGTTCTGCAGACTTGTTAAGATTTATCATCTTCGTAAGATCTGCCAACAATAGCTTTTACATTGTAAGAAATATTAGATATTTTCATAAGAATTCGAATTAAAAGTTTTCTTAATTAAATATTTTATTGCAATTTAAATCAATTTTAGGGGCCAATAAATCAGACATTGGTACTTGTCATGTTTTTGCATATATAACTAACTGGCTTATGAATAAATTAAAATATAGATTTATTATAGCTTGCTACGAAAATACAAATTACAAATATTCAATAAATTTGTACACTCTTGTTTCTTCAAATTGAGTTCCTAAGGAAATACTATTAAAGAATTTATTGTATTGACTACCGGACTTACGTGAGATTCATAAAAATTCTTAATGTCGTCGAACCGGTATAGAGATGCTTTGTATACATAAATGTGGTTAATTTTTTTCAAATATATAGTAATTTATAAGTTAATTATTAAATTCTATGTATATATTAGTTTCTAAGAAACAATATATGTAATATCTATTTTATATACCCTATTATATACCAATGCAAAAACATAATTAATCACTGTAATAAAACTTAATTACAAAATCAAATCACCTTTATAATATTATATAGCGCTATAAAACGAAGGCTCTGATTTGCATAGTTCCCGGTAGCCTTATTGTTCGTGTGTGGTCTTCATTTCCATGGTAACGCTATCGTAAAACGGCCGATCTTTGCCGATGGACGGCTAAGCTAATTGTCAAGCCAAAGAGCAAAACTAAATGTCACCAGTTGACCGTTACCCTCATTACCTATCTGTAGAGTTAACAGCTAATTAATTAGTAGGGTCTATATAATATATATAGTATTCTGTTCTAGTTCTATGGCAATACGATGGATTTATAGTTTTAAATATGTTTTTTGTGTTTAAATTATTATTCAATTATTCGTAGTTATATATTTAAAGAAAAGTTAGAGATATTTTACTGTACTGTCTGTTAGTCAAAAAAAATATTAGAATTAAAGAAAAGGGAGGGGGAGTTCAAGAAATCTTATATGCTCTCTTTCTCTCTCAAATACACACGGGTATGTTAAAAAGAGTCAATAATGTCTTTACGTAATTAATGAATAGACCTTTATTAGTTTTAAGGTTTATAGTAGTATAAATAATAATTTATTGTATAAATTATGTTTGATAATTATAATATAATAATACAATATATTAAACAAATATAACTAGCTTATATGCTTTCAACTAACACTAGATAAAAGGCGTAATAGCTCCGTTTAAACACGCAATATAAAACTCGCTTTTATTATTGACAAATGATAAAGTTATAGTTATTGGTGAAAATAATATATAAAAACAGGTTTAGTAGGCAAAGTTTATCACCTAAACCAACAAATCTTTCATCTACAAAGTTACTATAGATAAAAAAGGATATAAATCAATTTAAATTAATTTCAAGATAGTTCTCAAAGTAATCGATCCTTCGATCTTCACGCCGTTGGCTGTTCCTGTGAACTATTGAACATTTTGTACTGCTCGTATGTTGTACTTAGTAACTATAATGTATACTTTAAACGGAAGTGAAGCGCTTTACCATTAATAATATTATTAATGCGATATTGGTGTTGTTTATTGATTTTACATCTTTCTTCCATAGTCACAACAGCCTTACATTTTTTGTCTATAGTATAGAGCATTTTTTTATGTTGGGCCATTATTACACACAAAGCCATCTAGTTCCGTGGTAAGCTACGCAGCTTATGTAACGGATACCAGATAGTTGATAAATAATATATTATTATAATATAAGTTTAAATACTTACATATTATAAATACAAACACCCATGACTAGAGTACAAACATTTGAGTTCAACTAATGGACGCCCCCAGCGGGACTCGAACTCGCGACGACTGGCGCAAGAAAGTAGTGTAGTCGTCGTGTATTGCAAAGTTTTCAGTAGAAAGTTTTTGTAGATTATTAGTAGGTATTGCAATAAGTATTATTAGTAGGTATTATATAATTTGTGAAAATAATTGAGATGTATTAGATGATGTTGTTGTAAAACTCGTCCAACTAGAACTGGAATAGAGAACGTTTTAATATGCGTAAGGATTTGCCGTTATTTTAGTGCTAACTCAGGCGATTCCAAGCTATAACTTGTTGTTGACACGAAAGTCAAACATGTGATATTCAAGCTTAATTAAAATTAAAGGAAATTAATTAAAACGTCAAAACCACTCTGGAAAATAAAACAATGAAGTCATAATTAATGGCTCTACATTGTAAGAGGAAAAGTTTGAGTTTTATTTAACGGAAATTTTGATTTTCTATTATAATAACGATTTTTTAAATTGCAAATTATAAAAGGAATCTGTTTTAATTATAACTACTGGTTTACAAATAAATCTCGCCTTTGACCCCAATAGTATAACTACTTCAAAATCACGCAAATATGCCTGGAAATTAAGCTTACAGCTATAAGTCTAATTGAAATTGTAAATCATAGTAAGGTTATATTAAAACACTTTTGATTTAACTTGAAGCAGAAAGAATTTTAATAAATTTCTTACTGCTTGACGACACGTTTGGCTCAGTATGTAGAGACTTGCTGTGCGGGTTCGAATCCCGTTGGGGGCATTCATATTTTGTTGAGTACAAATTTTTGTCGTTCACTCATTGTTATTCATATTTACAGTAACTTATAACACATTAGTTTGTAATAAAATAATAATTTGAATTTTTGAAAGTATTTTTGTATTTTTTAACCCAAAACGCTAAATAATCTTAACCGTCACTTGAAAGTAGTCATCAGTAAAAGGCTAGTTTACAAGCATAAGCTTTTTAGGTCACTATAACTAATTAAATGGTTGTTGTTCACGCAAAACACCGGTAGCTCACGTAGTGTAGCTCGTATAGGTTCTATTAGAGCTTCGTGATGGAAAAGATTTTATGGTACAAATATAACATTTTAATTTTTAACTAGGTCAGATTTATCAGTGTATTTTAATTGTTTGTTTTGCTATGAGTGCTTGTAACCATCACTTGTCATGAAATACGAGTATGACTCTATAGAGTAATTTATTTTTGAAGAATAACTCGTTTAACAAAATTTGCAATATAATGAAATGAAAAAATAAATACTATAAAAAAATGTGATCATTTAGTGTATACAACAAACTTGTTTTCTAAAAACATAATATCTTTAGATATTTTAATATAAGAAAAATAGAGAAAGAGAGATGTTTGTACATTATTCATTCGATTTTCATGCTTTAACATACAATAATAAATTTGCATTATTATTAACCATTTTATAACTATGATATATTGTTATATATATTTTTTGTTTCTATACAAAATTAATTGCTAATTGCAAAATCAAGGTAAGCTACAAAATAAAAATAAAAAATAATGAGCTTGGAAGTGGTTCGTTAACTATAACCTAGATTTTATATATTATGTTACTATATTATTATATCGATTGATTAATGGTTGTGTATCTCAATACTGGCACGGTTTCATGTAACATCTTTTAAACGCCTGTCAAAACTACGCTACTGACGATCTTTTCGTCCAATTTGTGGCGATCGCTTGTTATGTATGAACATGATGTAATTAACTTAATATGGCTTTAAACATTATATTGATTTTTATTCGGTACTTATATTATAGATTGTGTAGAGTTATCTAGTCGAAAATATAGTTTGTGGATTTTATATTAAACTAGCATTTTTCGCGGCTTCGCACGCGTTCTAAAGACCGGAAACAATTTTTTTTCTGAGTTGCGCGGTATGGTACCTCGCAGAACTAACGCCCGTCCTTCCCGTTTTTGCAACATTTTTCATTAATGCTCCGCTCCTATTGGTCGTAGCGTGTAGTAATATAACCTATAGCCTTTCTCGATAAATGGACTATCCAACACAAAAAGTAATTTTTAATTCGGACCAGTACTTTCTGAGATTAGCGCGTTCAACGAAACAAACAAACTTTTCAGCTTCATAATATAAGTATAGATGTGAATTTATGATACCATTAATATATGTCTTATACTTATGACCTAGGTATAAGATTTATACTAATATATTATTGCCCTTTCCTATTTTAAAGTGATATCAATAGCTTATGTCATATCACTCAACCTAACATTTTATCCGCAAGTGAAAATAAAATTAAAATCAATTTAGCCAATACGTTGCTTAGAGATTGTAGATTACAGATATTTTTTACTTTGGAAAAAAATATTTTATTACTGCATACGGCCATTTTAAAGTTTGTTTTTTATTAATTTACTCAAATCTATATATATATAATGAAAATGGTCTTCGTTTGAGGCACAATCACGCCTAAACCACTGATCGTGTCGACATGAAACTACCACCATTCGATGCGAAATTTTTCCTAGATGGTTTATGGCTATCTATTTTTTGAATTCCAACATTCCTTCATTTTTTTATTGCTGTTTTACTTTTATGAACATTTATCCCGCTAATAAAAACAAAAGATAAGCATTTTCTCTTGATTCTTTTGTTTTCATGGATTTCAACAGAGTATATTAAACGGATTATGGTTTTTTACATTCAGCTAAGAATCTACTCACGGTAGTGGAGAACGGCTGGACCAATTAGGCTATTTTTTTTTATAGTCAGAATTGTCAGGAGAAAGTTTTGTATGTAAGAAAATTTTAAAAAAGTCAGATAAAAAGTTAAAAATTTCGATGATAATCGAAGAATTCCCATCTATATAGTCACTCACTACGAAATCTCGGGAACCATAAGACTTAGAAACGTGAAACTTGGTAGGAATATTACTTTTGCTATGTATAGGTCAGCTATGAATAGATTTTAAGAAATCCATCCCCCAAAGGGGATTGCGGGGGCGTTAACAATGAACAATTCCTGTTTTTAAACTATAGCTCCTATAGACTTCAAATTTGGTAGGAATCTTCTGTAAGAGGTGTAGAAATAGGCTATGAACGAATTTTACGATAGCTCACCTCGCAGGGGGTTGCGGGGGTGGGTATTAACAATTAATATTTTTAATTTTCCAGCTAAAGCTCCTACAAGCTCCAAATTTTGTAGGAATTTTCTATAAGTGATGTAAAAATGATTTATGAACAAATTTTACGATGTCCCACCCCAAAGAAGATTGCGGGGGCGTTAACAATGAACATTTTTAATTTCGAAGCGATAGCTCCTATAGACTCCAAATTTAGTGAGAGTGTTCTATATGTAATATAAAAATGATCTTAGAGCGGATTTTACAAACAATAAAAAATTTCAATTTCGAAATATAGCTTCTAAAAATTCTAAATATAGTAGGAATCTTTTATTATTCACATAAAGATCATCTCAAAATGGATTTCAATATAGTCTACTTCCGACAGGAATTGCGGGGGTGGGTGTTAAAATCTAAAATTTTAATTTCCAACCTGTAACTTCTACAGACTCCAAATTTGGTGGGGATCTTCGTGTATGTAGGGATATTTGTGTATTTCCTTACAACAATCGTCTTTTTGGCAGCGGAGAAAAAGTCATTGAGAGGTTTCCAAAACTTAACTTTACATGTAGCTATCCAATCAACGGACTAAGAATTTTACATTCATTTTACTTTTGCAGACTACATATCCGACGAATTCTTTTATTGCGGGATCGCGGAAATGTAACAGATTATAATGAATGCATTTTCTAAGCACTTGAGATGTGGAAAAGAAATTTAGTTACTTATTCCAATAGAATTCATAAAAAACATGAACAATTAATTTTCTATAAAAAATTGATGTCACGGAGAAAATTTTAGTTAACAGAAAATTCGTCGTACTAGAACCTAGACAGATTTTAACTTCACATATGAAACTTGCAATGACTTTAACTTAAACGATTTTAACGACTTTAACTTTAACTTAAATGATTGCACATTGAAAGTTACAATGAATATTAGTGAGAAAAATCACCTGGATGGAAGATACAGGCTGAATCGATGGAATTTGGAATTTGTGTAAGTCTAAACAATATCGATGCTTACAGTTCTATCCGCGGGGCCTATTTATGTTCATACAAAAATAAAAAAAAAGGAGAATAATAAAAATATGAAAAAAAAATAAAAATGAAACATAAAATGTAATTTATTTCCTTTTTCAATTCGCCCAGCGAAGCGGGCGGGAAACGGCTAGTTATATCTATATATATATATCTACACACTACACACACACTGTGTACACTACAACTATTAGGTGAATAATGAAATTAATGAGACTGTTAATTCTATTCTAAGTAAGTACTAAACATTAAAATCTAAATATTAAAGTTCGTTTAACTTGTAGTTCATTTATTTTTTGCAAATTATTTAGTTATAGTAACTACAAATCGTATTTTATATAATTGGTTTAGAGACGGGAATATTATGTTATTAATTTAACATTAACTTACGAAGTATTGAAATGATGATTTTATATTATTGTATGAAATGACAAAGATTGTAAATAATTCTATAAGTACATTTTTTAAAGTTTTATTGTATAATTTGTTTTGTAGAACCTTTGTCTCCAATCATGTATTTATATTATGTATGTATTTAAAATTTATATGTTATATCAACTATCTGTTATCCGTAACACAAGCCTCGTAGCCATGGAACTAGATGGCGCTGTTAAGAAAAATGTCCCAACATATTTATTTATTTATGTTATTAGGAAAAGAAATAGTTTTTTTTAACTTCAGACAGAATAATTAAAATACTATATTGAGTTTCAAAGAATACCATATCTATAAAGATTTATGTTTTAAAAATGCCCTGCATGCCTCCTTTTACCTGCTGAAGACGAATTTCTTTTTTTTATACCTGTAGGTGATTTATAATACAATTTTGCTTGTCTGCGGCAAGGTTGGCAAAAACCGAAGGGTTTTTAATTTGTATTCGGACTTACAAGGAATGTTAGTATAGAGGTCACTCCAACTTTAAAAATAAATAATTACTAAAAAAACAATGAGTTATGTGTCTAAACTCTGAAAGCTTACAGTAATTAAATGCTAAAATGTTCAAGATTAAAAAAAGCTAGCACGAAAGGTCAACTTTAACATAGTCAAGCCGAGCAATTATGGTAAATTTTATTAGTAACTGCTACGCATCTTGAAGTGTTTTGATTGTTTGAATGAGCCGTTTTTATTTCTTTGGTGACAAAATATAAACATTAGAAAAGAACTTAAAATTATTTTTACAATGAAAAATGAACTTACAACTCACATATACTCGTATACATATGACAAAAAAAAATAGGAGACAGGCAATGGAATAATATATAACAAAAACCTATACCAAAAAAGAAACAATTTTACTTTTGTAGAAGTGTTCTGATTCAAATTTTATACCACTTTCGCAATTATAACGAATCTAACGACACCTTTGAAGCTAAAATCCATCGAGAAGTTCAGGCCACAAAGCGTGCCAAACAATTATACATACATACATACTCTCGAAAAACATAACCCTCCTTTAGGCACAGTTGGGTAAAAGATAAAGTGCAGATTCCTTGTAGATAGAATGTAACATAACATACAAAATTTAATACCACCACAACACAGCATAATAAATCAATCGTCTAAGAACTCGTAGCTCGCTTACGCGACTTCCTGCATCGATAGGCTTATAGAGATAATATATTTTTTAATTATGGTCCCAGCTCTATCTTTCAAATACAATTAGTAAAGTAAGCCAAGAACTAAACCGTCCAGTAAAGCACATGCTCCACCAGGAATGAACCTGCTACTTCTGGCACGAAAAAGAAATCATAAGATAGTATTATAGATCATGCCTAATGAATATCAAACGAAAACGGACAAACGGTATATTCAAACCGAACAAGTATTATTGGTGCCAATGCCTTGTATTGTTACCAAGCCTTTAATTAACATGCTATGTTATCTGGATGTGGCTAAACGTGGAACTTTTAATCGAAGGGAATAGAACTAATTTACATAGTTTAACTATTCGCCACGTTCTTTCTGCGGATTTCACATCAAGATATTAGTAACGGGAATGTCAATCAGATAGTTAGGCCCTTAGGTCAGCTATTTACGCAAATTAACTGATTACGCGGGTCAACTTACGTAGTGGCCCCATACAAGGCATGTATGTAAGTTCTTCGATGTATTACCTAAGAATGTTACTGAAGCAGCCTGTGTACATAAGAATATTAGCCAGCGTGGTGATAGTACTGATATTGGAGGGTGGCTTTAACCCAGCAGTATGACGTAAAAAAGGATTGAATACATACATTACATACATAAAAATATATTTTTATCATTTGTATGTATAAGTCAGTATACAATTTTAGTCTTCATCATCTCTTTCTAGTTCTAACTAGCTAGCAAGCTCGGACAAGCAAAATAAAGGCCACAATTAAATTCTCATCCATCATATCACTTACCAAACACCCTATAAAGATAAACCGATATTTCGAATGGCGTGTGGTCGAATGTCCGACCGATCGTAAACCTTACTCCCCGGCCCGGGCGGCCGGCTTGTCACACGTTTTTATGACGGCGTACGTACAGACAACAAAACAGGTATGCTTTAATTAGAGATGAAAACTACAGGGGATCTTACTAATAACTAAGTTTTAAAGCCAATAATGTTAAATAATAACATATGTTATACGACAATACTAACAGTAAGTAAACCGATGGACAGTCAAAATTTTATGGCAAAATAATAAGTATGAAGAATTAATTTTAATTCATCAAAATTAAGACGTGTTTAAGGTATTTGTATTTTTTTATTTTTGTATTAAATTTTATAACTGAAATTGTTTGTCATTTGCATTTATTTAGCAAACGGTGCGACATTATTCTTTCTATATCATTATTTTTTCTATACATATTATAATAATAAAAAAAATGAAAATTCACATCCCGATGGAAAATATAAATATACCTGCTTGATTTCAATTATAAAATTTAATACTAAAGTAGGGTTTCGAGCTACATGTCACTCCAGAGTGACTTTAGTATGTTGCAAAAGACGATTTGGGGATTTGCTTAATCAAAGAGTGAGTGAAGAGGCATATAAAACTTTTTTACATAAACATGATTAAAACATTCTTTATTATTATTGCTATTACTATATGCTACGAGATATTTAATACTTTAATATATAAAATATATTTGACATGCCATATAAATATCTATTTTGTAACTAGTTGATTTATATCTTTATACATCTCAAAATAATGTGATGAACCGGTTTCACTTTACTTTTTCAATCATTCCATTCATCAGTTCGTGGTTGAAATTCCTTGTGTTTTATGTATTTTATTGCGTCCTTACGTACCGGATGTCGACGTACTTGGCTAAGGTCACCCGAGTACCTTTTTTATTAACGTCTACATACGTCGAATATTTAAACAGATTAAACCAGCACATACTATCGATAATTCAACCCCTTAAGAAGTGTAAGTTTCGAATGCTTTAATAAACAGAAATTTCGCTTTTATTATAGTATTTTTATAATTTGTAGGTTATAATGTTAAAGTGAATTTTAATATATTTTAATTAAATTTATCCATCAAATTATATTGCAAAGTGGTGCATTTTATTTGCCGACTGAAATTAATTTCGCCCATCAACCGTAATTACACTGACAAGTGCAATCAACGTTGTGATTATTTTACACAATTGCCTCATAAATTCGAAAACTTGTATAATTGAAAAAAAAGCATCGAGAATGCGACCGCAAATGTTTTCACACCGACTCGAATCTTAAGATAGCCGTGAATAAAACCCATGAGAATTATATAGTTTCTATACAAAATTGAATGCGGTATTCTACAGTGGACAGTACCGTATACCCTAAATATTTATCGCTAAAAGTGTAACGGGCTATTTTCTTAGTTAAAGTGCACATTTTCCTTGTTTAGCTTTGACATTGGTCGATGAACTTTTTTTTATAGGTATTCTATAATTAAGAATTTTAAAGTATAATATGTTCAGTTATATTAATATATGGTAAATCTATCTGCTGCGGTAGCTTTAAACGTTGATTGAAATATCAATTTTACTTCAAGTAATAAATAAAGAGATTTAGATTGAACTTTAAAGATTTACGCAAAGCCGTATTAAATCGGAAAAGACTTCATTACGGTTTATAAATGCTGGGCTTACACGTGCGTTTAAATGTGCGTGGGAGGGAGGTGTTGGCAACAATGCAGCAGTCGAATGTGAAGCTGGATTTATTTCTGGGCTTATAACTCAAGCCAATACGTGACCGATGCTCACGCCCACGTGCTAATATTTCTTAGAGACGGCCAAGGGAGACTAGGCAACATGCAAGTAAAAATGTTGCAATATAAAATCTATGTATGATATGATTACCTATATAGTTATAATTAGACTAAGTTATTGAATTTTCTGCTAATTTGTCTGTCGTGCTTTTTTAAATAGGTTTTTTTTTGTAAAAAAGGCATATTAAAAATCGTAAAATACTCCACACCGTTAAATTATTCTCATACACAAGTATAGGAAATGTTATTTTCCCATCGCCTTTTACTTTAGTATTTTTGTGCTTCGGCCCAGCGTATGGCATTCCATAAAAACTTAGTCTTTCGTGTTAACAGAATTCTAAACGACTTTGCAATGTGTATAAGCAACGCCTACAGTGGCATTACAATATGCAGTTTGCTCTATGATTTGTGCTTGTTGAATAAGTCCCGGAGAAATGGTAGCCATTTTCACGTACTACCGGGGTCGTAACAGACCACTATTAATAGCTAAAGGTCACTTGAAAAGGTCGTATCCTGCTCTGTCCGCTTTCTACAGCTCTGATTTTAAACTAGTGCAACGCCGTTGGCAATTTAAAAGGTCAAGCAAAAAATGTTATCTATTTTCAGTTTTAATCCACATTCTAAGAGTAAAATTTTAAAGTAGTATTTGCTTACTGATTTATAAAGCTTAGGTACATATTTTATAAGAATTGTCTGTTTGGTTTAAGAATAATAAAACATTCTACGAGAACTTTGCATTTAATATATATGTATAAATATTTTGTTTTTTCAAAACATTCAGTTTTTTATAAAAACTAAAACCTTTTTTGTTTGCGACATCAAACCCGGGAAGTTACTTCGAAACATGTTTCTAGAATACGTGAAATTAAAAATTCATTGGAATGACTGGGTTGTTGAGAGCTCGTGAGTAATTTTGCGATGATGATTACTCGCTAGGCTTCGTCGATGAGAAACGCTGAAGAGTGAAGGATACACACATAATATCATAAGTGGTTCGGGACTTTAAAGGACAACGATCCAGCGATATCCAGTATTGCGTTGTACACCATATAAGGTTAACTTTTTGTCACAATGAATTTCATACAACTACTTTCTACTGTGAACGATTACGCCTCCACTTGGTCGTATTATTACGTCACTCTGGAAATTACATCAAAATGAAAAAAAGCATTAAGAAATATTGTTCAAGTTACAAATCTTATAACTGTTTGTAAGTTTGTAATTTCTTCAAGCTAAAATGAGTTGACTGACAGTTTGGATGATATTTAATTATCAGATATACTATAATCTAGAGTCCTAATAAATCTACTAGTCTGGAGACAAAGCTAAGATATGAATTTGAGAAAAAACCAACACTATGTTGCTAATAAATTATATATATTTTAAAGTATATATATTTCATACATATTTTTAAGTCAAACGTTAGTTATAAAGCTATAGTTATTCATACGCGGTTAAATTTAACAGAAAAAGTTATTTAACTAAGTATATACATGTTTTAGAAAGTTTATTTAAAGAAGAAATTTGAGAATGTATAAAATGTTATGAAATACAGAAACGTATTACAACGCATTTTACTCTACAACTGCATTTGGCGGGAAGTAAATATTTGTAGTAATAATGTACACATAAATGTGACCAAAAATAGTGAAGCAGGAATCAATAGTTGTTAGCCTATTTGGTGTAAGAATTACGTTTACGAAAATGGTATTAGAAAAATTTAACAATAGATTTTCATAAGTTTGTTGAAATCTGTATCACTGGTAACTAAGTAGCACTGTAAGTAATAGAGATCTAATAATATGATGCAAAAGTATAAAATATGCAAATGACACGTTTAATTTTTTTTTCAATGTTATTATTAATATGCCCGAAAGATAATTCCGCAGATATGGTGACTCAATTAACTCGCCTGTTATAATTTGTTCACCACAAGAGTTTTAGGTTCATTGCCCGCGTGCTGTTTGTCACACTCGTAGAATTTTTGGGAGCTACAAATTTTTTTAAACTTCTACTACCAATATCCTAGGATACGTGAATATTTACCTACTGTCTGAATCATATGTATTTTATTTAACTAATATAAATACTTGAGATATTAAATAACTCACTTACATTTTTGACAAACAAAATAACTCTAACTTGTCTTTAATATTCATAGTTAGAAACTAGGTCTTTAGTAGCAGCCAGCATACATAAATTATGTAAGAAAAACTTAGCCGAGGAGACATATGGCAACAAGAATTACCTAAAGGTCGTAAACTCGTCCATGTTGGAAGTAACATAGGCTTATTGAGGAAAGCTGCTTACCTTCGGATATCGGTCGATCTCAACGAGTGCGTTATGTACTGAATACAAATAAAAAAATCATATACATAATACATATAAGTAATATATATTATAATTTATATGTACATGTATATTCACTCATATTAAAACATAAATTACATGTAAGTTAGTTACACAAGTATCATAACAGTTTTCCATTATTAGATTTTACAATGATAATCTGAAATATATTATATAAAAAATATGTACGTTTGTTTGTATGATGACTCTATATTTATATTATTCTTAAATCATACATCCAATGATGATAAAATTTTGGTAAAGTATTCATGAAGATTTTTGATATAATGCAATGAAAGTCGATTAAGAAGAAGAATATATAAGTCAATAACTGGTCATCAACTAGAACTAGACTTTAGGTAATCTCGTTTTAACTGAAATAAAATAGCGTCAAATTATATGCTAAATTATATGCGACGGATAGCATCAGTCACGGACGTACAAGTGTAAAAGAAAATAAAGTAGTGTTTCCTGTCGGTCATTAAGTAAGTAGTCCAGTAGAAACACCTAATAATAGACATTAGGCTTTTGTGTGTTAAAGTTGTATGACCTGTAACTGTTCAATGCAAAATAAAACGCTTTAAAAAGATATTTGGTTAAAAATACCTAAAAATATTAACGATATGATATGATTTAATTCTATAACCGACTTTCAAAAAGGAGGAGCTTTTAAGTTCCTGCATATATCTTTCCTTGTTATAATTTTCTTAGCGCAACTTTAATATCATATTATGAAAATTTATGCAATGCAAGAATAGAGTCTACGATCTCTACTACTCTCTCTACTCCGGCATTTTTGGCTTCGTAAATTTAAAGAGCTCATTTTAATAAAATTAAAATTAATATCATAAAATTTGTTACAATTTCTTACTGAACGTCATGAGTCTACCACCAGTTGGGAACGAAGAAAGACGGAAGGTTGCGCAATGTTTAGATAACATATGCATGGTATTTTAAAAATAAATACCTATATTATAATGGTTTGCCGTTCTGAATCATCAAGGCCGCATCGCGTACGCTATCCTCAGGTTCATTGAATTGTTTCTTAGCATCATATATTTTTTACAAACATTTGACGATCGTTTCGAATAAAAACTATTTAATGTGAAAATAATCTCTTTATCTTTAGAATTCTAGATACTTTTTTTACATGAAACTAATTTTAATATGTAACTTTTGAAAACGTTTTAAGTTAATCATTTTGTAATAACGCAATTAATTAATGTATATGGTTTATTTAGTTCGGTATGTACATAAAGCTGTAAATTTGAAATTTAGTTACGATTTATTAAACTATTGACAAAACCCAACTGACTGCTATTGAAAATTTATATTGCGATTGTAAAACACAATTGGTGCAACTGAATAAGTTGTTAGTTGTAAATTAATAATTTTGTGGAAACGTAACAAAATCTTACTTGTTCGTTGTCAATAGCAACGTTATCTAGACGTAACTAAACAAAGATTACGATACAGCATTAATTACTGGAGTGTTGTGAAAATCACGCTTTCTATATCTTCATCAGCAAAAACTGGTCGTTGGTGCTTGCTTGGGCAAGAGTTGACGCGTAAATTGCTACTAATCAACAGTGGCCGACTTGCTCTATTGTTTGGTATAAAGGTAGTCAAGCATTGATATTTGATCTCTGGGCGTAATTGTGAAATTCGTAACTGATATTGAAATATTGGAACGAGTCTTAATAATGTTTGCATAGTATATTAATTTAGAATTAAATTTTAACTTCAGACCGCAATTAATTTAACTAAATAAACATATTTGTATAAAGTGCCTAATAATATGCATATATCATAAGCCATATATGGATATATAAGACTACCTTCATGGTGAATAAGTAATGCACTTCATAAGAAATCGTGCCCACGAATAATAATGTCAACACGAGCTACGCCTACTTAAAACTTCATTATCTCGAGCAACATTGACACTCCTTTTAATACAAAATGCACTGAAAAAAGGCTCATTTAATCTGGCTCACGTTTTGCTAAATAACTACTCAGGTTATAGATAACATCACTTTGTTCAAACTACTGTAGTGCCGTTATATTTACGTTGGTTTGGGCATAAATGAACAAACAAAACATCCGGTGCAAGCCCTTAGGTATGAAGAAATATCTTAACAAATATTATATGTACCTTTTCTAATAGTTCAACTTTGACTTAACCGACGTTTAACGATGTTTGGGTTAAACATTTATTGGAATCATTACGTCGGCTTGGAAAGCTAATGGCTAATTTGTTTGGAAGAAAATATTTATTTTAATAGCTAGTATTTACCATGTAAGGGTAAAAGTAAAAAGTGCATATTGGACGAGTGTATGGGATTTTTATGGTTCATAACGTTTGGTTACTCCCTGCAGTTATATCAAGTACTTATAAGTTTTCTCGGGAGACCACTAGAAATTTTATATTGTGTTTAAGCTCAACCTGTATTTATATTAAAACTCGAAGCACCGTCGAAACAAATTGTGGAACAACAAAAATAATAAAATATATTCTTATCTCCTTTGTTATGTTTGTGGTGAAGTTTTCAAAGTATTATAAAAAATGTTTAATTAATATTAAAAATCTTGCAAAAAAAAATATATTGTATTGCAGCCTAAAATTTTAATTAAGAAGGTAAGTTTTGTAGAACAAAGAGTCCCGTGAGGAATATGTTAACTTAATGTATAGAGTAGCTTATTCGTATATTCATAATCATAACATGTAAAATTATAACACATTTTTTGTCTCTATAACAAAGTAACTAAAAAGCATAAACTAATAAATGTTATACACTACAAAATAGATTTACTATACAAATTGTATTCAATAATAAAATTCAATAGTAAAATGACTCTTGGAACATGAAATGTATATTTAAGTATATATTATAGGTACTCGTTAGTATTTCGAATACGCAAATGATATTATAACTGCTATAATACTTGCTATAATCTTAGATATAAGATATTCAGACGTCGGCGGAACGTACTTGGCCACGTGTACTAAAACATTAACACTGCAATTATGTACTATAAGCAAAGTCACGACAAACTACAAAAGATTGTTGATATTACATTACTACTAGCTGTCTGGAATTTTCATTCAAAGTGGTTTAAAATGAGACAACTATACGTAGATTGAATTAAGATAACTTTTAGCCACTTTCAAAATTGTAGTGATTATTATTATTGGCCTGGTTGATTTGCTTGTTGTAATCTCTAAAAGTATAACAGGAGTTAGTTTATTTAAGCTTAAGTTAAAGCTTGTAATATTGAGTAAAGCTAATATCTGAGTCATAGCTAGTTCTCTCATTCTTTAAAGCGTTTCAAAGCGCAATTATTATACATAATATACACCTTATCTATTATCTTACTAAGGAAATTTGAACACAATGCTCAAGAAATTCTAAAAATAATAATTGGACCGCGTTATTATTATATAACAAAATATAAGCAAACAAAACAATAATTTTTATTATTACCATATCAGGATAAACAGCTATAACGTTAACATTACCAGTTGAGCTTTCGCCGCATTATCTAAGTCCCGCGGACAATAGACAGCATGCGTAATGCGTTATCGTAAATCTACCTCTTACATTCGACTCTCCTAATGAGGAGATCGCTCTAATTCTTGAGATATGTGCTAATTGAAACAAAAATGGGAGCTTTATGTTACTAATTGCCCTTAATTGAATTTCTCTTGCCGTGTGAATCATGAGAACTAAGTTATTTCTTTTGTTCCAGGTGTACGACTAAAACCGTAAAGACAGTGCTTTTCAAAGGATGAGGAGTAAGCAACGAAGCTGGAGTACCTTATTTTGCCTGGATACGCTACAGGCAACAGGTAAGTTTCAGAGAAACTTATTTAGTAAAAAAAATAATGTACATACGAGTATTATTCGTTAAAAAAATTAAGCTCGATTGAATAAATTCTTTGGATTGGTAAAAAATAGATTACAAATTGAGTTATCAATGATATAAAACTTTATAAAAGGGTAAAATATACTAAAAGTAGGTTCGAAAATTATTCTTATTTGAAACAAACATTTCGCTGCTTATCCATTTATCGTGACGTAAACGACTTGATTGTTTGCAAAATTAAGATGTTCCTTAATGAGGACAAACAAGCATTGTGATTACATAAAAGGAGTATTTAAAATTAAACGCTTACGAAATCTAAATCCACTGTTTACATGTTCCATAAAGCTTTAGCACATATCGTTTCACACCCACGCCTTGTTGTATAATTTCGCGACTTAGCATGTTATGTACGGTCATAGAATATCGGTTGATCTGTAAAAAACGTGAGGTTTAGTTTATTTATCACAGGTATCTTCATTATTCAGTTATCTACATAGTATAAAAAAATTCGCTTTCCGCTGTCTGTCTGTCCATATTTCCAACGGATTTCGATGCGCTTTTTTTAATAGATAGAGTGATTCAAGGGGAAGGTGTATATGTATACTAGCGGAACCCGCGGCTTTGCTCGCGCTAAATCTAAGGACAAACCCGAGCGAAGCAAGGGTGAGTTTAAAATAAAAACAACCAGAAGCACACCCTTATTTCACTAATGCGTGTTTCTACTAACCTTTTTACAGTAGATGTCCGAAGGAATTCGACATTTTTGATTAAATCAAGACGATAAATATATTTATACTTTAATCGTAACTTAAGTCTGTTTTAAATGAATAAAGGGTTTCACACTTAAAAGATGCGGAAAGAATTAAATGGGTAAAAATATTTTTTTCGGGTATAAAATGCAGCAGGCAGTTTTGTGCAACTTGACACTTTCCTTGTTGTATAAATAATTCTATTATAATATATTTACGATACCGAAGTGAAGTAGAGAAAATGCTTTATTTTATCTTATGTTCATTTACGTTTAATAGCTTAAGTACCTATTATTTTATGAACCGATAATTTTCTCGTGTTTTTCTTAATTATTTCCATTATTTATACTGCTTATATTGATATTTTATTATCCTATAAAATTACAATAGGAGATTTAAATGGGTGTAGTAATTTCTAATATATATGACGATATATGTTTAATGGTTTGTTTCTCTAGCATTACAAGGTGGCCAGAAATCTGCAATGGACGTTAAATAGTACTAAATACCTACATAATATTATGTACAAACATACAAAAGTGTATTCATTCATATGGTGCATTTTGGTTACATCATTTACCGGTGTAACTCTAAACTACAGACCGTAATTAAATGTATAATATATAATAATACTTAAATAAATAAAGCTTCCGAAACCGCTTGAGGCGTGAGCCTTAATTAAGGAACAATTACCATAACTAAAAGAACTATAGACCCTGTTCATTAAACATTACCATAATAACTTGCATAATATGTTTGTAATAACATTTTGCATTTTACGAACCATTCATACGCTTAAAACGATAATTACAGAAGGCTAATCTTGGCTGTCAAAGAAAATATACTTTTAAAGGGCTTTAAATCCTTTATGAGCGACAATGAAGCTAAAACGGGTATAATGGAATATAATGGAGCGAAAGAAAGTCAAGACATTAGGTAGCCACAATGTCTACTTGCCTTAGATTTTTATCTGGAGTAAAGAGCAATTTAGTTAAGCGTAAAGCGGATTGAATTAAATTGTAGCGGTGGATGACTCTTGTTTCTTTTGCTATAGCGGTTTATTTCCTTTTTTTTGCCTAATTTGACACTGATTTAAATATGAAAATTTTTCATATTTGCTTAGCTTATAGGTAAGTTAGTAAATTATTGTTTTGATGAAAATCTATTGATGAATATTTTATTATTATTTTATTTAGTAATGCAGATTGACATCGACGAAGCTGTAGGATTTCGTTTGATAGTAATTTATTAAGCTATATCTTAAGTTATATTAATGGTAAGATATATTTTTATTTTAACCTCCCAAATTAAATTTGTGATGTTTGTGCTTAAAAAGCTTAATTTCTTTAAACATAAAAGTAATAAATCTATAAAATACTCCTTAATTAAGGGTACTTAACTATATTTTTTTCTTTCACTCGCCTAGCTTCGAACAACATCCGTAATTCACACTTACAACCAATAAATCTGCTTTCCATTCCTAGTCCATAATAAATTGCTTCTTCAAACCGAGCTGTAACTATCCAGGCGATACAATAATATCCTTAAACAGGTTTAAGCAATTAACGTTTAAAAATATGTATACATTTTCATTTGAGTAAACTTATCTGTGACTATCATTTCTTAATGATTTTTTTGACATATTGAACATAAGTTATTGTCACGAATTCAGTATTCGTATGGAAAAACACATAATAATTTATGTCATAAATTTTCTATCAAATTAAATTAAATAATTAAAGGTTCCTTATTAGTGGCAATAATCGTTAAAATAACAAAATGGCAACGCTAATGAGGCACATCCGTGCAGCGCTATTTATTATTAAAAAACATTAATTGTATCCAGATCAAAGCTACCGGCTCTGTTATATAATTACGCATTACACGCGAAAATATGTTTTATTTTACTCAATCTAGTGAAATAGTAAAATCAAGAATGAGACAGGTGGCTTTAGTTGTTACATACGTCCATAGATACGTATACACTTATATACTAGTTGAACTACAGTTATTGATAGAATCAATATTTGTATTTAAAAAGTTAAAATATATAGTTACGTTGGTAATAATCTAGATACTTTTCTTTCCCTTCCCTTCGAAAAACGGAAATTAGTAAAGTCGGATCTAAATTCATTCCAACCAATCCTTTGGGCTTATCTCCGATCGTGACAAGCGCAATCGGCTTACGCTTTTCACATGCGTTTGCATACTCTTTGTGAAAAGGAATACACTTCGAAATATATTCTATTGGAAAATATTTGATATATATTTATTTGGAATAGTGGAATCTTATATTAGTCTTTATACAAATTTCGCATAAGACAAAACGGTACAGCATTTTTCTGTGTTTTTTAACATATTTGCTTTTTTTTTGTTTACTAACTATTGACGAACTTAAGCTTTATAAAAAAATATGTAAAGTAATTATGGTCCAAATTGACCATTGAACGAGCACTATTTTTTCATTTTAGTTAAAAATCTATTATAGTAGGTATAACTTAATGTACTTTCTTGGAGTTTTTAAGGAAGACTTTATTACTTAAATATACGGCCACTTATTCCTTAAATATATAACGAGGGGCTAAATGCACGAAATCCTTCATGAATTAGCCGTATAAGTCCAGCTATTCTGCCTAAAACGTCTTTCCGCTTAAACTCGTTAGTACGCCGAGGCAAGAAACCTTATGTACGAGTATCATACCAGTAATGTAATTATAAGAATGTTGTTTTATATCATTTTTTTGTTTGTTAACTGTTATTCTTTCAAGGTGACTTGGAAGGCCAGAGATTACAATAACCTCCTTTTTTAACGTTGGAAAATTCATTTACGCCTACCATTAGTGGTTATGTGGGGCTGACCAGCTACAAAAGCCAGTACTACCCACCAAAGATTTACAAAACATAAAATACCAAATATTGTATAACTCCATCTATATGATGAGACACTGCTATTTCTATAATGTTTTGTGTTGCATAGTTCGTACAGCCAGTTAATTATTAAGGCCCCATTTACATAGAGATAGTTTCTTACTTCGCAGATGTGAATATCGAAAGATATAAAAAGTTGAATGTTGCAAATTGCACAGTATTTCTTAAATTTTAAGGTTTACATTGGTGTGGAAGTACTCATTCTATGCCTACATACAATTTTTGTATCGAACAAAATAATTATGTGGAGGACACCTACACTCTTAGAAGAATGAGTGAAAGTTATATAAATAGTCTTTAAAATATACTCTACGGGATATGTTATTATAATAAATAATAAAAGATTTAATTGTGTTATAATAAACCACTTCATTAAAAATAACTAATAAATGGAAATAGCATATATTCTCGACGACCGCAGTTATGTCTAATTTTAGTCGTACCAATTACACAGTAGTCGTAAAATTTTTTTAAAGGCTGGAAAAAATAATAAAACTTGAATTTAGTCTGGTCCTTACTTATTAGATATTAATGTTTCCATACCAAACCTTGGGATTTCCGCAAATGTATATGTAACTGTCAGCCAATGCGATGCGAACTGCATCGATACTTGCTCGAGCGCATCGGTTAGCGACATATGCCTGTCATCGACATAGCATATTCAATCGAGCGTTCTTTGAAACGGATGGTCCTTTAATGCATTCTGAATAATAATGAAAAATCATAAGCAAATGCAAATATTATCCATGATTCAATAATGATTGTAAAAGAATAGCCCATCTACTTGAGTTTTTTTTTCTGTATTTTTGTCTAGAAACCAAACTATTGTCAGATGTTTTTTTTTCTTTGAATGTTAATACATCATAGATTCGTTTTCATTCCAATACATTTATTGATGCTTAAGTGTAAATTATAGGTTTCAACTAGCGACTCGCCCTCGCTTCGCTCGGGCTCTTCCCTAGATTTAGCACAGGTAAAGCCGCGGGATCTGCTAGTTATGCATATAAACCTTCCTCTTGAATCACTCTATCTATTAAAAAAAACCGCATCAAAATCCGTTGCGTAGTTTTAAAGATTTAAGCGCACATAGGGATATAGGGACAGAAAAGGCGACTTTGTTTTATACTATGTAGTGATGATAGTGATAACATCTTACCATTTCTTATTACGAATATTATTATACGTATAACTATATAAAATCGTTCAATTACTGTATAAGGTGTGGTGGGATCTTCCCCTATTGGATATGCGTCTTTTTTCTAACGGTTAGCGCTATTATGCAGATAGTTCAACTGTATTTCAATGGCTTTTATATATCTACAAAATGGTAAACCATTAGGTGCGAAATTACCTATATATTACAGATTGCCATCACAAGCACCAAGTATTTAAATTAAAATGTCACATTATGTTATGCATTTATGATCTGTAGGTGGAAATTCATACTATGCGGCATACATAACAATATCGATCAATGCATAAATACCCTATTACTGAGTAGGATATCCTTTTTCCTGTAAATACGTGAGTATAATAGACATTTAAGATGTTCTGGGATAGGTTCTCTTATATTATGTATGCTATATATTGTTGCTAACTAAAGTTTATAAGCTTCACTTAGTCTCGTTAACGTAATATTTTTATAAGTATTTGTATAATTAATAACGTCACATGGCAGTCGCTTTTCACCAAATATGGAACTAACAAACTGATTAAAAATATAACTTGAAGTCATTTATATTATTATTTATATTCCAATTATCGAGAAACATGGGCTTCTGTAAGCAACTGTTATTCTTGAAACAGCTTAATATGTATGTATCAAATCGTTATTCGTAACTAAGAAATTGAAATCCGAGACAGCTAGAAACAAATTCGTCGGCGCTCGTTACGTCCATCAGCATGCATCATCGCAGACCACACAGCGAGCACTTCAAGTAAAAACTACGGTTTCGCAACATTGTCACGATCTATGATTTCAATTTGTTATGTTTTCACAATCCTTTTATACCTAGATTTGCTTATTGTATACAAAATAATATTTTTTATATTTAAAACGAATCTATATAAAATTTGATGTTTCGAAATATATAGCGTGTAGATAATTGAGATTGACCACTGTAATTGTATTATAATTATATATTTATAATATAAAAGCAAAATAAATATAAAAACCTGTATAATGTGTATCTGTAGCATAATATATTTCGTATTCTTAATTGTATCTTCTTGAGGAAAGCAAGTTGCTACATAAGTAACTTTTGTACGAAATTGACATCACTAAGGGAGCTAACGAAAAAATATTACATCTTTTGACTGAAGTTTGTGGGTTCGATTTCTGGTGATGACTGATTGCTCTTATTTTTTCCTATTTCAAGACAGCCTGATGAGGCCTGGTGAGTTGATAGATGTATTTTGTTAACATTTATGAAAGGCTTGCTATATATTATTGCTGCTATATATAAGGGTGAATTGGTTGTCATAAGCTCATGCAATGTTTATTGAAATAAATCATTTTTATGGGTACATTTTGAGTTCCGTAACGATTAAGAGGAAATATTGTGTAACAAAAAATTCGCGTGCATCGCTAATCAAGACATTATATCGCTATAACGGTATGCAGTAAAAGCACCCGCCGTATGTTGACGAACATGCACAAACGAGTTGATATAAATGCGATCCACCGGACAAGATAAACCGGGCTTGAACCTAAGCAACCTGAGTTTTGTCTAAAAAAAGTATGTATATAAAAGATTGACTGTGTTTCTTTAACTGTTTTCTACGATACGATAATGTAAGTACTTATCTTTTGAACCGTTTTAAGTAATAAAAGCGAACTGGTAATTTGATTTTCTAGTGACATAAATATACACATTTGTTGATAAAAAAAGAAAAATATATTAAATAATGCCGTTTGTTTAATCCTTCGGTCTACTCTATAGTTGAAGAGTATAATATATAAGTATTATGACTACAAACAATATTTAAATTCACTTATCACAAAATATCGAAAACCGCTTGAAAAGGTGAAATTAGGCAGGGAGGTAGTTTATAGTTAGTAGACGTCCGCCAAGAACTTATTTTGCAGGGCCGGGTTAAGAAAATTGTATACAATACCTTAATTTTTCATTTTTAATTTATATTTTCATAAGCAATAAAGCAACCAATTCAGTATTCTATTTTCATAACTGAACAGAGAGCAGTTTGTGAGTCACGGAATGATATAGCGAACATCTATTTTCCTGTTTTAAAAACTAATTTATTACAAAAAACTAAAGTGTGACTAAAATCTTAATTAGTTGAGGCTCGGACTAATCAAGATTAGATCACCAGTATTAAAATATTAAAAAATAACAAAATGTGACTTTATAATAACCAGAATAGTCTTTACTTCTAGATATATTTATGAAAACATTAATATAATAGCGTAGATTATTCTTCAGGTAAGCAACTACCAGCATTTTCAGATCTAACTAGCTGACCCGGCGAACTTCGTACCGCCTTAGCGTAAATTTGATGCGCTACTTTATTTTGTATAGCTGACCTATCTTATGTATGCGTACCTATTCAATTTGAACTGGAATCTATAATATCCTCCATATAAAAATGAATACCTATTTCCCTGGTCTCGTCATACCTGAGAAGGAATTTACTAATTTTATTAAATAAAAAATATATTTTTGTTCTAAATTGAATGACGTTAACATTTGTTAGCGCGGTTATGTCTGTGGTGTCATAGATCACCACAGAGTTTTTTGTTTTTAATTGAATGACGTTGACATTCGTAACGCGCTTTTTTTAAAATATGCAAAATTAAATGTATATTTTTCAATCTTTCTGAGAAATTTTTTTAATATTTTTTTCCGTAAGAACCTTGTACAGAGTATTAGAAAACTACAAAAAAAATCAGCCAAATCGGTCAAGCCGTTTTCATGCTATGTCGTGACAACGGAAAACGGGTTTCATTTTTATATATATAGATAAATAAATATCTCTCCTTTGTAATTCTCATGGAAGTATCTAACAATAAGTGGGCAATTCACTCAATTCAATAAAATAAAGGTTTGTTAAATTGAGAACAAAAGGAAAGGAAGTGATATAAAGTGGCGTTAAATCCTTTGGAGAGAAACTTTAGATATTTTTAACAATAAAACTATTAGGTACTATCTTATTATTTCTATACGCATTCTTTATAATAATATCTTTAAATTTAAATGATGATTTTTAAATAAGTGAATTTAATATTTTTTCTATAGCTAGTAGGTATGACATTAGGTGTATAGTATTATTTACCCTCTTACCTCCACCCCCTATTTTTAATCGTGATTTTAGTATATCTACCCATATTTTAACTCAAACCAGGTTAGCTAGAAACAAATATAAATCATAACTTATTAATCCCATATCATTACTATTCATAACCAGCGCATTAAATTGAAAAACCTAGTTAACGTTGGGCGGGTGATAAATAATCCTGAATTCAGTGTCTTGTTCGAAACAGCGGCATTAGAACTATGTCGTTTAAAGTACAATACACTTTGCGTAATTGTATTATTCACGCGGTAATAAATTTGCGCTTTCTAAATTCTGCTATATTCGTAAGTTCATTTGAATTGGTATGACTTTTGTTTTGCCTTTGTAAGACTTTAAGTCATTAAGCAATTATTTCCATTTAACATACGCTTACTGGTGTTCTATGTGTCTTGAAAATGTTTATCTTTTAAGGGTAATAGGGATATACCTAAATAAAGGATCGATGTCCCTCTTTAAATCATTAGAATACCTACATTATATTTTAAATAATATTTTTAATTTATATTTACTAGTTTATTCCAGTACATGTTTCGCTCAATGCTTCAAAATAAATGATGAACCCTCATATTATGGTTTGATATAGGTATAATATATTTAGAGGTATACTAAGGGAGTTTGATACACTCGTAGTAGAGACGTTAAGACTGGGCTATTTTAAAAGAAACTTACATATAAGTATATATAATAATGCAGATACTGAAGTATAAATATAACTTCATTTTCATTTTCATATCGTCTAAATCCTTAAAAACATTGCTCTAATTCAAAACATAGTATATAAAAAAGTAACCTAATAATCCTATTTGACAAATTCCAAATGTTACATAATGCACTGGTAACCTTATATCAACAAATCAGACTCCTATTATATAAGTTGACTTTCAAAGTAATCTCATGGGCGGTTTTACTATAGACGACACGACATGACACCGTTATAGGATCGTGTACATTGCTTAACGTTACTTTCTTATGTCACTAAACAACGATATCAATAGCTTTCTTGTAAATTTCTCAAAATATTTTAATATTATCAGACCAATTACTAGACTAAATACAGTAAAGTCCACGTACTTTATAAATGGAATAATTTCACGATATTTAAATTGTAGGTACCCACCCGTATTTACTTAGGATCAAAGATTGGTATATTTATGATTAAATCAATGAATTCAGGTTCAGACAAGATTTGGTATATTATTTAATTTCAATAAAATTTTAGCTTTATGTGTACAGTGCTTTTTATTAGTAATTCTTTTGATTATTATTTCTGTACCATGTTGCATTTTATTTTCTTAAATTTCGTTTGAATAGTGAAATTCGAGTCACAGTCAAAATATAATACGTTGTTTTTTGGATATGTCTATATACCTATTTTGTTTTTTGTGTTTTCATGAAGCTCTAGATTTCAACCCTTCCTTAAATGAAAGTGTTAAATGTGTATCATTGTTTAAATTTTCAATTATAGATTAATATAGTAAATTATGCTTGTACATTCTGAATACACTTTCTAATATTCCAAGAATAACATGGCTTACAATAGATACGTCTAGGAGATATGGCGACACAATAGTGCTATCTGTATCATCGCTCCGTTTCCCATGAGTAATGGTATTGATTTCTATAACGACATTTCAAATAATTGTACAAATAAGCAATATAAAATTATGAGAGATTGGAGACGAGTTATCGCATCGTAGTTTCGAAGGAAATTGACCAATTGTGGTTCAATCATCGAGCGAACGCTCTGTGACCCGTCCTTTCATTTGTCAAACTAGTTTTAGACTAACTTCTACCTTATTAGCTAAGCTCTTTTGTCTGACAGCGTGATGAAATATAACCCGTATTGTTGTTAAAGCTTGTTGACGAAGATTTTAAGAGAAAAATTAAGTCCAGTTAATAGTTTCTTTTTCTAAATGAGTTTAAAAACACTATTTACCAGAGCATGGTGTAATAAGTAATGTCATTAATGCCAATTAATTTATTCAAAGAGTACGTATGAGTAGTACTATTTTCGCCTCAAAATTTTTAGGCTTTTAACCGTCTTAGTTCGTCTAAGTAGTACGTTGTACTTATAATATTCCCATTGCAATCTAAGATTCTAATTTATTTAAGGCGTGTATTATTATCGTATTATACTTTCTAAGTATTAAATATAAAATAATCTGAAATTTCTCTTAACAATAAGACTAAGAATGCAGGAGCATGAACTTCTCCAACAATGATGAAATATAACTGCACAATTTTCTATCAAATTTGTCCACAACAATGGAATGACCGCTATTTCATATTGTGTACAATATTTCTTCAATCTTCTATCGTTATATACGTAGCTTTTTATTTTTAAAACTTTTTATGGGATAAGCATTTGAGTGAGATGAAATCTTTTCAGCCGACCAATAATTGCTTGTAGATTCTGTTTACATGCGATTGCTATTAGTGTGAACTTATCTTATAATATTAAACGATAAATTGTATTTAATTGTATTAATAATTTATATCTCGTGTAATTCGAAGATGATTTGTACCAAATTTTGTAGTAAGTTTATCTAAATAGTTTCTTCGGAAAAGAAGCGTACTTAGGTAAGTTATACGAGTACATGGTTCCCAAGAAACATCCCAGAAAAAGTAAAGCGAAGTTCGTCCGCATAGATACTGTGTTATAACATATGGTTTTGCTCTTTGATGTTAGTTTTGATCTGCGTAACATAGGTGCGTTCTAGGAGCTAATCAAATAGGCCAGTGTAAATTACTACAACCGCAAACTTGTTGGGTGAGCTTGTACGAATTAACCAGTTGCGGATACAATCACGATTGCCATTGCTTGTAATGACACGGTGTGTATTAAATAACAGACAAGAATCAGGGCACAAAGTAAATGGCTATAACTTCTTAAAATATTTTGATGACTGTTGTTTTATAGTGTATTTTGGCTACATTATTGCTACGAATTTAACATATATTTTTATTACAGAATAGAGCGGTGACTGATATACCTAAGTATTAAACTACATCTATGATTATTATAAGCTTGTAAAAAATAAAATGTATACCTAAGTATATTTAAATAAACAAATTACATATATATTAAATATTCGCAATACATCATATTCAAACTTAACTAAACTTCAACTTCAAACCATGTTTTCGAAATGCAGACGTAAATTTACTTGACAGATTCTTATGTGAAAAAGAGTTCGTGACAGTCCACTGAGAATACATTACGATCCTGCATTTACAGGTCATAGTGGTACTTGGATTTAGTTTCGAACTAAAATTTCGCAAATATGGTCACTAAAGTGCCTGACAAAAGCTTTTGTATGGCGTGTATTATGTCCTCATCAGAACGCTCACAGCCATTCCTGTCATGATCTAAGGAACGTAGCAGATAATCATGAGCCAAGCGTCATAACTCATGCTGCAGAATATTTAAATTCGTGTTTGCACATTTAGCACGCAAGCTGTAACAAGCAGATAGTTATGGTTCTCACGCGAACTTTACATATGATTTTACGGTAGTTTAAAAGGAAAATGACACTTTATAATATTAGTCGTTAAAAGCAAGTATTCAAAAAAATGATGCTTTTTGGATATAAGTCCTCTCATAACTAATTTCAATTATACTGGCTACTCTAGTTAGGTATAGAGAAAGTTTTCGAACAATACGTCCTGTGCTTGCGTACAAAATAATAAATCAAACGTATTTCCAATGCATAACTAAGCAATTTCGCAGCTGGCAATAAATAAGGCTCTTTTGAGGTTTCATATTTACTAATAACTTAGATAAACTTGTTATTCTGTCCACGGAACTAACAATGCGCAGGCGCAGAGATAACCGATATAGAACGTACCTCAGCCAGTTACGCTCGCCGAATGATAACTGTCTTATACTAGATACTGTACATTTTTAACATGAGTGGTCGTTAAATCACCGCATTATGTTCAACATGGTTACATAAAAGCTTGTATTGTAGGAGACCTTCCGGCATGTTTATGTCCACTTATCAAGACCTTACAAATCGACAGTCACGATTTTATAGGTCGTTTTATATGAGTTTTCGTGTATGAAAAGAAATTGTCTTATCGTGTTTGCGACGTCGCTTAAAAGTTATTTTTAAATCTATACATAAAATAAAATTCTAACTTAGTCGAATTTACATCAAATACTTTTTGGAAAATCTTCTTAAAATAGTCATCGATAGCCAAAGGAGGCCGTCGGATACGCCGAATATATATACTATAGTTCTTAAAATTTCTGTCTGTCTGTATATTTATTTATTTATTTATTTATTTTTTTTTATGACCGAATCACGAAAAAACCAGTCTACAGATTTTGATAAAATTAAGAATGTTGGCTAAAGCGGCTACTCATCGGGTCATCATCAAGAATCAAAAATCAAAAATATTATAGTTTAGGTGTTCAAAAATAATTCGAATGTGGTATATATATATATTTAATTTTTATCAAATATGAGTGTAACGTAATGTTCAATGATTTGCGAAGAAAAGTTCCAGATATACCGTCTACTTCACTGTTCCGGAAGAATGGTTGTAGTGTTAGGTATATTTCTGCGAAATGTTTATAAAAAGTATTTTTAATATCAAACCATATTGCATTTAAATCGTATGTTCCGTTATCGAAAAAATGTTTATTTAAGAAATTAGTGTAATGATCAGAAAGATAAAGAGGAAGAATTACTTAAATAATTGCTTTTTTCTAAAAAAAAGCATTTTTTTGGCTATTTGTTGAAAATTAAAAGAACAATCTCTAAAATTCTCTACAAAATAACATTGTGGCCAGTGATCTTTCTTCCATGGTCGGAAATTCTAAAGTTATCTCGTCATCACGCACGTATATTTATTGCATTCACCTACCCCTGTGCAGTATCGCCAGATCCGCCACACTTATGTTAATTTATTCACATTTCAATGAGATGACTACAAAATACCTTTAACCATGTTCTTTTTTTGCACATTTTTTCTTTTGCTTTAACGAATTTTAAGCTTTAAATAGCACAATACCATCGTCTCGTTTATATGCTTAGCAATCGGTGATTCATAAATGTAAATGTTATGAAAATAATGTAAACGGAGTGCTAGAAATGCAAATATCTACATACAAACCGCCTATTGCTCGCAGCGCATAAATCAAACTTAGACAGACGTATTATTAAGCTTGCTAATCGCTTTCGACATGTTTCGAATGTAATAATAAATGTAAATCTTATTATATTATAAAACGCGTTTTAATGATAGAAACTAATTAACTTGGTCGCAAGCTTCAAGAGCCCTCTGTAAATATATTTCCTGTTATAATTATCATGATATATGAAATATTTTATCTTACTACAATAAGTACCTACTAAAAATAGCAATGGATGCAGAAAATTTTGAATCAAAATTTTACATTTAATTTAAAAACCAGCAACGTCCGAGAGGATTTACAGACTAAGCTAAATTACATCATCTTATGTTAATTCATGCACCAGGTTGATATTCCATATAACTAAATTTACCTACCCATAAAAGTGTTAACATAGTTTATGGGTTAATTGAGTTAGATAATATGTCTATGGATCGATATGATCCATGGCTACGTTGTTGCGTAAATGAAAGCTAAAGTAACTTTAAAACATTATAATTTAATTTTTTCTTTATTTTTAAGTATAAGTACATAAATTGAAAAGACTAAGAAAAAAGTTCATAAAAATTATGTTATTCCTATTAATATTCATATTACAATAAAATACGAACAAAAATAGTTAACATTTAGATTTTTTATTTTTATCTATAGGTATTGTATGTATTGTAACATAAACTCGCAATAAAGTGTTTTAATTTGACTTAAGATGTACGAAAACAAAATATTAGCGACTCACCTTCGCTTTACTCTTGTTCGTCTTTAGTTTAAAACAAAAACAAATCTAAACCACGGGAACCATACAAATTTTCGAGATAAAGAGTAAACTGTATGCTATTCCAAACTATAATATATCTATGTGCTAAATTTCATCAACGTCTAGATCTGGAGTGATTGAATAACAAATGGATAGATGGATGCCATCTAAACTTTCAAATTGATATTTTTTATGGGAAAGTAATGGGATTACATGATAGCACTAAATATCAAAACATATATAATATCTTGTGCTTGTCAATGAGTAAAAATTACTGGCAGTAATTTCCATTGAAAGAAATAGCAAGAAAATAGCCGGGAGATATTATATTCCGTTACTCAGTGTGTGAATTTCCTTTATGTTTGTTATTACCCGTGACCAATAGCTACAGCTATTATTAAGTAACCGCTATTGATTAATTTGTCTCTTTATTTTTTCTCACGTAGTACTTATTTTTCTTATGATTTAAAAATAAAAATATATTTATTCATAAATACACATACATTATATGAAAATTTGCAGAATTAATAATATTTGTGACCATTTGTGATATAAATAAAAATCAATGAGAAAAAAAGAAGAGACAGAAAGAGAGAGAGAGAGAAAAGGGGAGAAATAGAGAGAGAGAGAGTGAGAGGGTGAAAAATTACATCTTTTAGTTTAATATTTGATCTAAATAAAACTGACTATTTGAAAGATGAATGACGTAAACAAAATAGCAGTTGTGAATTTTATTTTAGATTTTATAATCTTATTGTTTTGGATTACGTACATATTTGTATGACGCGACTTATCTGAACAATCATAAATGCATGTTAGTGAGTTTTTGTATAGCAGTTAAAATTGCCTTATTTCAACTCTCTAGCTCCCACGCCATGGCGTAAGGTATGCTAATATAAAATATAGATGTTTTGTTGCAAAATCTTTCACGAATATGAACTATTTAAGAACTTTATTATATAACTAGCTTCTGTAGGGTAACTTAACTAGATTCTGTAGGGTCCAGACGTTGAAATGAAGAATAGAAAATTAGAAAATTAAACATATAGAAAATTTTTATAAACTTTTGCTCCCGGTGAAATGTTTTAGTATGCATGCGCAAAACAGCGTTGCCTAGCAACGACTTATTTATAATTGAATATGTCATTTATTGTGCAAATGTATAAATAACTAAATAATATAAAAAATACATTATCTAGTGGACCGAATTGTGAATCTAAACCATTCTCGAATACACTCGAACACACACAAAACATTTCATCAAAATCGGTCCAGCCGTTTAGGAGGAGTTCAGTGACATACACAATCACAGAAGAATTATATATATAAAGATATACACACTTGCTGATACGATTAAAACATTTTAACTAGAAGAGAATTAAAAAATATGGTTACCAAATGATGGCACATACATACAAACAACTTATAAAAAAAAAACTAAAACATGGCCTCATAAAAAATTTGTGCGTTATACATGTTTATACAGTAGTCATCTCTAAAAGCATTGAGACCACAGAAGTAGGAGCTCCTTGTTAAATATTCTAAATTGATGAACGTCGTTAGTATTTTTAAGTAACTTGCCAGTACTACAAGAAATGTGACAAACATCGTAATTTGTATATGTCTCATTAAGAACTGACCCGGTTTCAGATTTCCTAAGGCGCATAACAAAGCAGCCCGAAGGCCCGAATATTGAAGACCCATAAAGCATAATTAATAGCTTCAAAGTTTTGGTACTGATGTAATACGTTGCGCAAGAAACTTCCATAGTTTGTAACAATACTGTCCAAGCTTGTGATCAGATGATTAGACGTAAATCGATGGCACGATTATTCATGGGATCTAAAATGAAATCACATCATGCAAGTTTGATTTTAATGTTAAGATAAAATGGCGTTATAAGCAGTCAAGCATTGAACTTTTAAGTTCCAATTATATCATATTTTTTAACTGATAAAAGATCTTTTTAGGTCATTTTTTTAAATTGATAGTTTTGGATGTATTCGCAAATTATACTTTACAGTTTATAAATAGATTGTATATATTTTTTTGCTAAATTGCTATTGCTGTTTATTATGTTTATATGTGTGTCATTAATAATAGGTACAGCTAGGATAAAAAAATATCAAAAAGCTTTTATATCTATAATCTAGGTAAAGTTTCTATACTTGTTAATGTTTTTACTTTATGTAGTATAAAATATGACAGCTTTATATTTATTTTCTTGTTACAGGTATGTTGGACGTTGGTATACATACAACAGAAGTACCTACTGCAAGAAAAAGCAACTTATAATAGTATGTGAAATAATAAATATGTGACTGCGGTATTCAAACCTACACTCAGTCCAATGAGACTCAGTTCAATTGATCGTTTACTATCTAATATGTAAATGAGATTAGTATATATTGTCAAAGTGTCATATTTCTCCACCCACAAGGTCGCATAGGTGTTTTTATTTGTTTTAGAAGATATTTTACACCAACTTCCTATTAGAAGTTTATGTAAATTTAATAAAATACTGTTTTAATAAGTGGCTTATACAACAATAAATATAGGTACTTAATCTGTCTTCATACGTTAACAACTATGTAGGGGTCACCGCTAAGCTTCTTACGACTTGACCGTAATAGTAGTCACGTGTCTCGATAAATATTGTATGTGCTCTCTAAAGTAAATATTAATATATTCTATAGAAAATAAGTAAATCAAAAGTTACTGAATACTGTGATTCACCATCAATAATAAATGTAACTTTTTTTGTTAAAAACCAGCGACTTGCTCGGGTTCGTCCCCTGATTTAGCGCGAGCGTAACCGCGGGTTCCGCAAGCCATACTTATAAACCTTCCTGTTGAATCACTCTATCTATTAAAAAAACCGCATCAAAATCCGTTGCGTAGTTTTAAAGATCTAAGCATACAAAGGACAGACAGCGGGAAGCAATTTTGTTTTATAATATGAACTGATATTAAATTGAAATATAATAGAACATTTTTATTGTTTGAACAGATAATATAATGAATTAATATTTTAGTATTTTAACTATATGATGTACTTTATTCGTTAAAGAACATAACCTGTGGTACAATATAACTCAACTTCTTTCTTCGAGTAAGTAAATGTAGGTTACATCAATTACCACGATATTATTAAAAATAATCAAATACCTACGCAATGCAAAGTCACTTAAAACATATAAAGTATTTAAAGTTAAGCGCTTATATTTCGCTTTCAATATTTGTAGTTTCAAAATATCACTCAAGATCTAGCCTTATAATGGATTAGAATATATCAAATTATAAATCTTTGCAAGCATTCGAATGACCGATTGTGACATACAAACGACTAGACATACACTGATCACCATAATCGACATTAAATATTTAAATAAATGCCAATATAATTGGCCCCGGCGCCAAAAGTCGCCAGACATCACTCATCTAAAACGTAGACATATTGTATATCATTATGTCGGCATAACTGTTCGTTATAATATTTGAGATTCTTTACATAATTTAGAAAAATATTTTTCTATATAGTACTCATTACATACTGCGACTTATAAAATTTACAATACGTTATCTGTCTACTGTACATTTTATTTAACTAAGTTAAGCTTTGTTAAACTACTTTTGTTAAAATAAATAAATGGTTAAATACTTCTATTAACTATTATTGAACATTTATTCGATACATTTAATTTTTTAAGTTTTATTCATAATATAAAGAACTGTAGTAAAATAAATTAAGAGCCAATGATAATAAAAAAAATCTATGAAAAAGTTTATTGGAGAATTGGCACGATTTTGCGACTTCTAGAGTTAAAAGTAAATTAATATTTTGTGACAGATTATTAATGTAAAAACTACTATAGTCTATTTTTTCTTACTTGTCTTAAATAGTAAACAAATATGGCGGACAGGTAACCAGAGATAATTTCATAGAGATTGCAATGACGAATGAATGACAACGACTGAACTTAATGGTTTTTATGCAGTGAACGTAAAGTATTGGGTAGAAATAATACGACAAGTTAATTTGATAATTTTATTACTCGGATATGACCTCCTTACTAATAATAATTTTAATAATTTTATTTTCCTTTTTGTCTTAATATAAAGTCATTTTTAAAACTTTAAACTAAAAAAGCAAATAAGCGATCGAAAGATCTCCGAGAGCGAAGTCCCTCACTCCATTTTATTACACAGTGCTATAAGATAAGAAATAATAATAATTACAATAACAAATAAATAATCAGTATAAGTTGGTTAACAGCAATTAAAAATCTTGTCTATTCTACAGATGACACTCCTTTTTTAAAACCTTATAAAATTTGAAGAAAAATGTCGTACTTTGTAATTTACAAATATTGTTATTTTTTTAAAAGTTCAGTTTCCATTCTCGCCAAATAATTTTACATGTTACATCTCTATAATTCAGAGACAAAGTAACGTATCGAAACGTCAAAATGTTTTGTTCATATTTTATCTATAGAATTTAGTTCTGTTAAAATTTCAATTTTAGCAAAAATAATGTGTTCAAATCATAAATAAACAGCTTTTATAAGTGTAATTCATAGTGTATGTGTTTCTAAAATAGTTATAAACGATGAAACCAAGTCTAAAATGCGGGATTTTCCGAAAATAAGTGATTTTCGTTCAAGGCAGTGTTTGTTTACCACTTAGGACAAGTAAGAAAAAATAGACTATACCTACTACTATTACTACTAGTTAAACTGCTTTATATATAAATATATTTAAAGAATATAAACAGTATTTATGTACTTCAATTTGGAAATTCTACTAAAATAAAAAAAATATACATGGGTATTTGTTATCTGCTTCATCGGCATGGTGCTAAGCGCCTTAGACGCCTTACGACCGCAGTCGTGGTCACAGTGGCTTACTCTAATAGGTGTTAGTGTGTAAAGGACCAGCTTAGAAGTTCAGGATTCCATTGAATAAATAAAGTTTCGGAAAGATAATTTTTATAATATAGATCAATTGTGTGATTCACAATCTCTTCAATGAAAGCTCGCGTAAATTTATTATACACTTCGACAGCAATTACCTACTACGAGTATTATTTGACTTCAATACGTAATTTCAAATGAAAACAAAGTTGCGTTCCACAGAATTTTGCTGTATAAATCAACCTACAAACGTAACATTTATTATTTTTATAATTATTGGGAACTAAAATTCAAAATGAATCTGCGACAAAATACGAAAAGAGAGTTTAATTTATGATATAAAATAAAAAAAATGAAATACCTTTCATAAGTTGCTATTTTTTTAAACTGATAAAAGTAAATAGTATTTAATGTAAATTATTAAAAACTTTATTTTTATTTTTAATTAATTAATTAGTGAAAAGTTCTTATAGTTTAATCACAATCAGTCCATCAACATAAAATTACCGAGTGCAAGAAAGGTCTAAAAACTTAAATGGAAAAGACAGACATATTATAAACGTCAAAAAAAATATTAGAATAAAGCCAGCAGTGTAAAAGTTCTTTGTAAGTGAATTCACAGTGAAAAAAGATCACTAGTTATCTAACATATAGTCTGATGCCGCTCTTTATCAGGGGATCAACGATAAGCTCTTGAAAGCTTAGTGACTGTGTTTGTGGTTTTGTAGAGCTTAAGAATATAATTTTAATGCAAAAGCTTTTTTATTTTAATAATATTTGTTCTTTTAATTGTTACGAGTTAAATAATTTAAATAGACGAAATAAATAGACCTTTTTGGAGCGTCTTCTCTACAAAGAAAATTACTTCAATTAAAAAATTTTTTACTTAAATTGTATTCTCAAACGTGTCAAATTATCACTACATATTATAAAACAAAGTCACTTCCAGCTGTCTGTCTGTCCCTATGTATGTTTAGATCTTTAAAACTACACAACGCATTCGATGCGGTTTTTTTATAAGATAGCGTAATTCAAAAGGAAGGTTTTAGCACATGATTTGTCGAGTTCATGTATACATTCACTAGCTATTAATAACCCGCAGCTTCGCTACCACTAGGGTAATCTAGATTTTAATTTATTTCGTCAAATATTGTTAAAGTCATCTACTGTGTACTGTATATGGATAGGTATACAATAACGTATCAAGAAAAAAAGAAACAAACATCTAAATGTTAGGTTTGCTGCACAAATAATAGTATCACATACATGTATAAAGAAACCTAATATTAAAGTCATCAATGTATGAAATTAAATCTAATCGAGGACTTAATTCCACTTTACACAAATTATGTTCTACAATAATTATGCAATTATAAGATAAAATAGCAAACATGATCTGAACGTGACCAAGAATACCTGCGCGGCTACTGTAGCTTCTTAGTCGCACTTAACCTGTTAATAGCATTAAAAGGATTCCACCGTAAAAGGCTTCAGCTTAGGGCTTAGTAACTAAACGCTCAATTAGTTACGACCTGTGTTCTAAACAAGTCGTATTTTAATAAAATCTGCTTTCATTTTCTATATAACAACACAAAGTCGTTATTGTTGTCTTTTGTAATATTTTTAATATTTTATCTAACCTAAAGGAATACATCACTACGCTATCTGTGGTAATTTTGATAAGGTATAACAGAGTATTATTATTAATACTTCGACTAGTTATTCTCATTTAAATAGTACCTATTATAAATCTGAATGATTACAAGTGACTTTGTGGTTTTGCTCTTGTTGAAATGTAAAGTAAATGATAATTATACCGATTTTTTCTATAAAATAAATAAAAATGAAATTTTTGATTGCTTAGCTTTTAAAAAAGGCTATAACTAACGATGCCACTTATCTCATGAATATTATAAATACAATAATTTGGATAGATCACGAAATTTGTTACTTAATCACGTCAAAACACCTTAACGGATCTAAATGTTTGGTCTGGAATTATACATAAATTACTTTTTACGAGTATCTCGGAAAAAAGTACGATTCCCTTGGGATAGATTTGTTTTTGTCTTTATCTGGGGACGAAGCTGAGTGAAAATAAATGCTAGTAATTCATTAATAATATTGTGAAATAAAGTAAATAAAACAAAACAAAAATTGTGAATAGGTAATAACGGATTTTAAATATCTAAATTTTAAATTAGTTGACTATAGAGACCCTTATGAAATTTCATTAAGCTCATATGAAAATAGGCGGTACATTGACAGTTTGTATAATACAAAGCGAAGAAGATAGCAGTCGTACCATCCGTCCGTTAAGCTGATTTACAAAGACCCACTGAGTCTGCTATAAACGATATCCGTGCTCAGGATTAAAATAATTCAGACTTTAACTGCAAACGTGCGCTCTGTGAGGGCAATGGTGATTAAATATAACCCACTGGAGATTTATAAGTGTTTATTTCTGTTACGGGCCCTTCTCAAAGCCTTTGTACTACTCTTAATAAAACGTTGTTTGTCGTAAGTGAATGTATTGTTCGTCTTTGAATGTACTAAGTGAAAAATTTATAGCGACCCCTTTTGAATAATCGACGCTGTAATATTAAATGAATATTCGCATTTATGGAGAACTTTTAACTACAATTGAACTAAAATGGTCAACTAAAACAGCTTCGTACTAGTTAATGGGAAAATTTAAATAGTTTTATGCTACTGATATGTCCGAGGTCCGAGATAGTACCTAAATGTTGTTAGACGATTTGATCGTAAAGTATCAAGGAGGCTGTAAATCATATTTATTATAACAATGAATATCTTATTAAGCTGATCGACATATCTATTGTTTATTCTTATGAAGGGGATAAAAGTAGTTAACTTGGTTTGCAATACAAAAGGTATCAGTCTAAGGTCCAGTGAAGTATAAATCATAGCGCAATTGTTACCGGACATACGTCAGATTATGAAAGTACTAGTAAACTTAGAACAAGGCTATGCAACGGCAGGCCCTAATTAAATGTCTAGTAATTCGATAGTTACCACTCGAAACGAACTTAAACCTTTTTGAAATAGCCTTCAAACTCGCGTTTAAACTAATATAAACGCAGAGTCAAAAATTATAACTACCTGTTTATTTAACACAATATAAATCTTTTTTTTCTAACAATTTAGCTTTATTATTTAACAAATAAATCAGGTTCAATACCATGACAAAATACATATTGCGAGCACGAGACCTCCGGATTTTACGCATTACTCAAAGGTATTCAAATAGAGATGTAGCTATTCACTACAAATTCTATAAAATTGCAAAAAGTTGCCTTTTGTCGATGAGCGATGTAATGGAAGGTCGTTTAGTCGAGGTCCAGGACCGCGGGAGATTGCATCAGACATAGGGTAAGGGCTTAAGCATGACTATCAGATTATTCGCACGCATATTACAGGCATAGCTGAGCCCTAGGCACAGGCTAACAGTACTCCGCGTGATTAGACGCAACACGATACAACCTATTGTCGGTACACGATCTCAGCTTTGAAATTGCGGAAATAGCTTACATACAAGCACCGAGACGTTTCAATCGGCAAGTAAATATACGCTCGGATACACCGGTCATGTTACAATGGAATTAATTACTCTTGCTCTACTCATTCTATAATCATTCAGAATGATATATTGCCACATGTGAACTGAAATTTATTTAATTATCTCTTATGATTCCGGTGAAAAGTAATTTAAAAAAATCTTATACATAAAACTATAATATCGTTCATTTCAACTGTAGACAAGCCGAAGCATGCCTAAGTATTTATTCTACACCTTACTTAATCCATATTTGAACAATACCCTTTATATTTATTCACGTTAAATAAAACATCTAAAACAATTGTTTACCTGAAAATTATATTGCTTAACACGTCAATAATTAAGTGTAAATAAATACGATCTGATTTATAAAGTACTAAACGCTGCTACAGTAGACTATTTTACTGTGTCGTTAAACACCATTCTCATATCAAAATGAGATTCTTGAAATTTATTACAGTTCCATTATGTCTAACATTCATTACATTTAAAACTTAAAAATGTTTGATAGTCGTAAAACTGTAACGTAAGGACATTGGTAAGCGTGGAAGTGTTTACGAGCCACCTAATGAGAAATACCATCGCGCTCGCGCGTGACTAACTAATGCCGGTCCCTCAGCCAGATGTGTCTAATCGACTCGGTAAGAACCCTAACAGTTTTACCCAAGAATCAGTATCCAATGACTCTCAGTATCTACAAACTGCACGACCTGAGACTATGAAAGAGTCTGCGAATCAATTTTCCGAGCGACATTAGTTACTATACTCGTGCATACTTGGCTGACGTAAACATGACAAAATCTGTTATTGTCAAAAATAAACCTTGTAGAACGTTGCTCTTACATGCCTTATATTTTTGCTATGTTATATATTTTACAAGAAAGCTATGTTTTGTAATAAATCTATCGTATAAAAATATCGTAATACAAGAATTCAGAAAGGAGCTTAAGGCAATAATCAGCAGAACTCGACGTTTGACTCCGCAATTGTACCTTGGAGGGTTCGCGAGGAAACAAAAATTACAGCGATCAATACTGAGAATATTCATATCTCAAGGAAGCAAACTTTGCATCCACTATAAATATTATCTTATAGATTTTATATAAATTCCTTTACATTGTGGTCTCAAAAAATATTAAAATAGGGCTTTTGAAATACGGTAACCATAACAAAGGCATTAAAAAATAAAAAGCCTTTTTAAAAGCGAAGAATTTAACCTATGAAAAATATTTACACTCGAAAGCAATCAACAAAAACTCCCACACCAAATAGAACAATCAATCTTCCGAACTCTGAAAGGAATCTCAATCAAAACAAAATGCGGGGAAGCTGGGATAGGATAAAAGTTACTATAAATCATAAAATCAGGCTTTATTCAAAGCGGTTTATTTGGTCTTCGGTCGATCGAAAATATATTTGACCCTTACCTTTGTATCGCTCGGGAAGGGTGCACTTCCAATTTGTCCTGTTTGAGAAATTAACGCTTCAAATGTTATTTATGACATCATTAAAATTTTCTTAATCACTTTTTTTAAGTGTTACCCAATAGATATTTTTTGTATCTTTAATATGGGAACATGCCGCTGTCGGAGCTGTCGACGCGCGTAGCCGTCGTTGTAGCGTGCGTAGGACGAATTTAATTGTATTTTATTTTATTTGTCTGTACAATGCTATTAAATAACGATATATATTATTTATTACGCTCTAGTAAATTATTTATAGCAAGAACATCGTGTAAATTAAAATTTTATAATATAATTTACGTATAAGTTTAATGGATTATGCTAAAAGTATTTTTGTTGTAAGTTTTTGTTATATCGCTGTTTTATTATTTTCCTACAGATAATAAGGTTTTATTACAGTTAGGAGCTCTAGATATTTAACAAGCAAAGCCAAAAAAATACTATTTATATGAATGGAATAAAATAAGTATATATGAATAGTGTTGAGTTAAAGGGCGTAGCCAAAAGGAAAATAAACAGCTTTGTGAAAAAATAATGTTAATAGCTTTAACCTTTTAAGAGATTATCTTTAGACATAACTTTCATATAACTTATAGTTAAGTTATCTATCGACAGCTTTGCCTAGTGTAACTCTACCTTTAGGCTTGCGATTAACCTCTGCTCTTGCACTGCAATATTTACTCTAACCAATTTTGCTTACAGCTTGTTAAGATATTTCCTCGTATATAAAATGTAAACTAACACTTTTTTCTTTATTGCATTAAAAAGTTTAAAAATAGATGTAATTCATTTACGACATAGAAATTTGTTTAATTAATTATATCTTTTGATACGAACATTAATGTCAACATTACATTAAAAACTTTCTTCAAATATTTAACTTTAACTACGAGTACCTAAAATCTAGTAATTATAAAAATAATTCACTCGATATGAAAAGTGTTACGTCTATTACTCTCATTAGTGTCTATATTTAACCAATTTTATAACTTGTGAGAAACTATCATGGTACAAATTTTAGATAGGCATGTTAGTTGTAGCTAAAATATTTTTATATTTTGACGCGAGTGAGTCAGTAAGTTATTAAATAGTATAAAGTAAAAGATTGTTCTTATTTTTCTGTACCCATTCTTCAAATCTTATGTTTCAGTTTCCATAATAAAATAATAATAAGCACAAATAACTACTTACTATATAATAGAACTGTAATCTGAATAACAAAACAGACAAAGGTCGGATATAAATTCTATACGTCATCTTATTGGGAATACTCCGTTATTCTCAAGTCCATATCGAGATGAGTTTATGGTGATTTGGTACTATTCACTCGGAAATTGGTGTTCAACTTGACTCCGACTCGACATGACAGAGAACGAATTGCTTATCGGTTATCAAACTATTTTAAGGTCGTAATTATCAGAACATGCACTGTAGTTGTTCACAGACCATAAGAAAATAGGTTTTCAGAAACTTTAGATAGTAGGTTCTCATAGTAAGTCTTTAGATTGTAAATTTTTGCAATAGTTACAATTAACATACATTGTATATTTTTAAATTTTGAATAAAAGTGAATACTCACTTTTCATTATTATCCATGAAAATTACAACAATTAATATTTTATTAGACATTACATTATATGTTTTATATATTACTAGCGGAACCCGCGGCTTCGCTTGCGCTAAATCTAGTTCTGCATAATATTAACATTTAATAATAGTCCAACGATAAGGTTGTTATGGAAGCAAATATTGTAAGTTGATATGTTGTTGTCAAATTGACATTTCAAGTCTATCTAACCATTACGTAAGCTTTAGATGATTGTTTTGATTTATATATTTTTTATTGATAAATATTATAATTTAATACTAATTATTTTCCTATTCCAGACTAAGAGAAATCCAAAAAATTGAATATCATACAAATTGGTCCAGCCGTTCTTGAGTTATAAATGGTGTAACTAACACGACTTTCTTTTATCCAATATACATTTTATGCCAGCTTTAAGTTTGATCTTATATCTCATACACATATTTTAGTCAATCATGGCAGTTATATATGTAACTCAATTCTGAACGACCATAACAATGAAGCGGTTACATGAGATATACCACGTAACGACACTCATCGAAGAAATCATGGTGAAATGATATTCGCGCATGCGAGCGAGCATTCCCGACCCTGACCCCAGGTCGACAACCCCGCTCGTGACACTTCGATTCTCTATCGATCACGACTCGGATCTCGCCATCCAATCGATATTTTATTCGATATTTTTCTCCGCTTATCTGATCTCGTAGAGACCACGAACCGTGTCTAATACTTGCCGAAATCAGTATAAGCACAATGGGTTACAGTTAAATTTTTGTATTATTATTGTTGTTATACCGCTAACTTTGATAAGCAGGTGGTTTTTGTCTTCTTAGAATAGCCAGATCCAATTACAGTACGTGGTCTTAGTGCGTCCAACAAAACATTCTCTGATTACAGTGTTATGGTAAATTGATAAAGGAAATAACAGCACTGATGAATATTACATCTCATATAAATAGTTTTCAGAATATATATACTGCTTTCAGTAAGCTAAAGTAATAAGCCATATCGTGATCTCCCAATAAGCCAAGATGTCATTTTCCATATATTATTTGTTTAGTTAATGTAATTATGAGTATAAATCGTTAGATTATATTTTATAGTTAGTTATGTACACACAAAACAAAAGGTATAGGTATTTTTCACTATTTATTCATTATACTTTGATTGGAGTATTTTTGGAGAACTAATCATGACATAAGAAATATTATGAAAATGAAATCTGTCTTGCGAACTAACAATACGAGTCAAGTTGATTGATATATCTGAGCAATGCTAAAAGGTCAAAAATCATTTATTACAATCAATCGTAACAATATCGTGGCTGCTGGGTATACACCATGCAACGAGAATCATAATACAATGTACAGGCGTTAATTGAATGCATAGTTGCTCAATCCAATTGCTCATTGGAATTATAATTAATAATATAAAAGGTTAGACTTACATCCATAAGTAAAATCTGCTTTAGGAATCAAATTCATTAATATTTCCGCTAACTTGCTTATATTGAGATATCTATAATATCACGAGTGAAGGGCAAAATAAGCTTGGCAAAGGCGACTTTGCATCTATGATTTTGTAGGAGGAGTGCTGTCAAAGTGAAACGTAACTCGATCCCCAACTTTGTGTTTTAGATTTTCAACAAAAAGCTACGTAAAGTACTATCTGAAGAACTTTAAATACTATTTATTACCTTGGAATCAAAACTTAGTTTAGACAATTGAATAATCACAATAGAAATCAATAGAAAGCGACTCTTAATTCATTAATCAAGAGAGACAAATGTGCAAGCATTTGGTAACAATAGCAACAAAACGATTAATGAACAGCGATTGTAAGTTCAAATGATTTGTAACGTAACTTACAGGGTACGCATGAAGCATCTTAAGAAGCGATCCCTGTGTATCTAGTCCCGCCCACACAATGCACTGTTGTGTACCTCTTTCGACACTCAAACAAGCCATAAATTATAATTTTTAAAATCATCGTGAAGCAATATGCATGAGACGGGTCTAATGAATGGCTCCTCGACGTGTCGTTCTCTCTATTCCTATGATGAATTTAACACGTTTTTCCATTCAAGCTCAGGGCAATGTGTTAAAATCTATTATAGATAAGACTAATAAAATTTACACAGGTAATTTACTTTTATAATTAAGTTATTATTTTATCATGAATGATTATTATCATTTACATTTTTAGTTGATATTATCATGGACATTATTCTAGCTTATTTATGCCTGGATTATTTGCAACCCTAGGTCCCTAACAGTGGCCTGTGTGCTTGAAGTAGCACAAATCCCATCTCTATAATATTATGTCTGTGTCATAAACGTTTCAATCAACAAAAATCAAACAACAAATAAACATACAATGTTTTGTATTTAGTATTATTCGTCCTGGATAAATCAAATTTCATAATTAATATTTACGCGTAACTTAATAATATTATATTTAAATTTTAAACATAAGCTATAACATACCTATTGTTGTAATCAAAAATATAAATCATCACGTGACTCATACACGTATAATTGTTAACTTTTACTATTTCATTGATTTTTTTGTTTAAAGGTAAACATTTTTTTCGGTGATTGAACCCTAAAATTATATTTTATAATCGTCTTTCAACCCTGAGATCACTCGAATAGAAAACATATACCTACAAGTTAAATCCAAGTGGGAACCAAGCCTCGGGCGCACTCACCTCTAGCTTTGATTGTACCTTACGATGACAAGCCCATTCCCAATAATAAGTATTTATTACTACCGCTCACTATCCTCTGTAAACGAAACTAAACAATGATTAAATTCAAGAATTATTTTATTATAACTTTATTCTATTATACAGCATATAAACTTTTTCTATTGAATAAATAAATACAAATAAGCATATTGGGACACTATTTCACACAGCGCCATCTAGTTCCGTTGTAAGCTACGAAGCTTGTGTTGCGGATACCAGACATATACTTATACTACATATATAATTTTAAATACCATCATGATCATCAGCCCTTTTTAACGTCCCACTGCTGGGCACGGGTCTTCCCCAGTAAGAGAGGGATAAGGCCATAGTCCACCGCGCTGGCCTAGTGCGAGTTGGCGGACTTCACATGCCTTTCGAAAACTTGTTAGGTTTTCTCAGACATGCAGGTTTCCTCACGATGTTTTCCTTCACCGTAAGACATGTGGTAATCATGATATAAATGATTCGCACATAAAAATATCAGAGGTGCGAGACACGGGTCAGAAGAGGTGTGAGACACGGATTTTAAATATATACATATTATAAATATAAGCACCTATAACTGGAGTACAAACATCCGAGCTTCACAAATGAATGCCCCAAGCGGGACTCAAACCCGCGACCGCACTACAAACGTGTCGTCCTGCTATTGAAAAAATGCCATAACGCTTTTGTCTAATTTGGCCTTAACATCTTACTAGAGACACGGCCATGAGTTTAACAAAGAATATGCAGCAAAATTTAACAATAATCTCCCGCCGGTAAAAATGACGGCTCTTCGCTACGATTATCAGAGGCCAGAGGTCAGATGCCTATCGGTAACAAGGTTTCAAAGAAGAACAATGTAACGATATTATATTATTAGATAATGAGAAAAATCGTTCAACGTTTAGAGGCTAACAAATACGTTTAATAGTAATGTAGCTGTATTGGTGGGTTATTACATGAATGTTATCCGATATTCTGAAGCATGTTGATTTATTTTTCATAATAATTATTCTTTGATTCCGTATACATTTTGAATAATGTAATACTTTTTTAATATTTAATATCATAAATGCTATCTAAGTAAGCTAAATATAGTATGATATTAACGGCAAAAGGTTTATAAACTATAACGGTCGGCATCATCGAGGCATCACACTTCAGTCAAAATTATTGGCTCATAAGCTATACGATCTCGCGTGCTACCGCGCTGTTAGTGACCTAGGTTCAACCAGCATTCCTTCTTAGGCTTAATAATACACGAGTCCGACATAACGATCCCGACTCACCTTCATTAAATCTGAACTATCTACCGTACGTAGATGTGAACCTTCTAAACCATCGCAGGGATTGCTAGCAAACAAATAACCATTTAAAGTAGATCACTGTTTTCGTATAAGCATCAAACTTTGTTTGACTATAAACACTAATTACAAAATTTATTTAGAAAATGATACATATATAAATATTTCTTATTCTTCACTTTATATATTCTGTTTGCTTAAAAAAACTTTAGATGTAGGAGATGATTTAAAGATTTCTTTCACGTCTGATCTAGATTCTCGATCCAAAATTCTTAAACAAAAAATGTACAAAAAATCACTTAAGAAGACCACATTGGTTAGAGCGAACCTTCAACATCCGGCTCTGATTTATTATTATTAAGATTATTTGTATATTGAGGGTGAGGTTCGCCTTCACAGGTTCATTTTTTAGCTTTTAAAAATCCATTAGGGATTAACATCAAATCTTACCATCGATCCTTTTATTATTAACATTTCATTTCGTAAAAGATTTTTTGTAGCTATTATCCTTGTAAAATATTTTAGTATTATTCAAAATACTTGTGTAATAAAATATTTAAAAAAAATAGATAAATCAAGAACAGTTAAACTACAAATTACTGATACAGGTAGATACTAATAATAGAGATGGATGTTCAGTAAGGCCCGGAAACATAGACAATATCCCTTTATTATACAGCGTGGGTCGTCCACAATTCAAACTCGTTTTAGACATACCATAAATTAACATAACGATCACAGATGACTTACGAACACGTCCTTTTAATAATCTTCCAATAAATACTCTTCATAATCATAATTTATTAAAATAGAACATTCCAAAAGTAATCATCTACTGATTACTGTACAAAATGATTTTGATAATTTTCGTAATCTACTTTTGGATATTTAATGTAGAAGATATTTAGGAACGCTATTAAATTGTGGGCCATTAATGTCCTTTGGATGAGGAATGTTTCTCCATTCTATTACTTATACCAAGAGTTCCCACGATGCTGTAAAAGGTCACGTAAAATTAATAATTGGAAATATTAATCACTTTTGGTTATCAATAACTATTAATATTTTTAAATTTATAGTTTTTGATGACTTTTGAAATATATTTTTGCGTTTTGAGGTACATTATACTCCACAATAATTAATTAATTCAGTCATGTTTTATATTTCTTAAACTTAAACTTGTGTCCATAGTTTCGTTTCATAGATTACTACAAGTATTGAGCAAAAACAACCTTGTTTGCAACTCAAGAGGAAAATTTTCTGATTTACTTCTTACAATTTGTACGTGATCTAATAGTTAGCCATAACGGTGTCAGTGTGAATGGGTAAAAAACTGGGATACTATTGATAAAAAAACTGACAAAGTGTTACAGGAATATAACCTTTTTGATACCTATAATAAGGATGCTAAAAGCGTGTAGAATGTATCCAATTAGTTGTTCAAGAGTGTACAAAGCGTCTAGTTAACATCGCGTAATTGAACATATCAAAGAAGCATTGTAAGCGACCGGCGACCGGCCTACCCTCAAACACGATGTGGATCCGATTGCGATGTATCGATTTTATCAATAGTAGATACGCACTAATAATTATTTTGTTAACAATCTAGTCAAATATCGAATTTTGATCTTCCTAATCATCTTATGAAGTAGAAAGATAAAATATAATATACAATGAAAGCTGTTACAAATCTTTTAAGTTTATACGTAGTAACATAAAAAAAGTTATTTTTTTTCTAAGCAAAATAAGCTTAAAAAGCATAAGCATATCGAGTATGACGTGTGATTACCATTTGATGCATAAATGCATGATGCCACTGTTATGTTCTGTTATTCCATTCTGCATCAATAACGTACCGATATTGAGCACAGAATCATGAATAATAAGCGCCTTACTTTACTCGGTACTATGCAGTTACCACATATACAACTGTAAATTAGATTATTCGATAGATAAGCAAAAACGTAAATAGAAAATGGACAGAGTTTTCATTGTTCTTAACTCGAACAAAGCAGAGGCAGCAAAAAACTTATATAATGATATGGTCAAACCAATTGTGTAACTTTTAACTCGTTTAACAGCCATCTGTCTTCAGTAACAGTTAAATAATCTGATAAGTTATTAAATGGGAACTTAAGTGTGCAAGAATTATTATTATACGACGATTTATTTTTTTGGTATGGACCACTTATTGCGAATCGCTGTAATTGAATTCTCTAAATGAATTGGACATATATAGACACTTCGCAATTACATAGTGTGCATATTAGGAAAGCAAAAGCACCGCGTTGTGTAGATAACTAATATTTATGTCAAACTTAACTTGTAAAAAAAGGAAAAATTTTCAATGAATATCAAAATATATGAGGTTGCTTTATTGTAAATACCGTGTGAAGAAAATTGAAATAAAATATATTTGTGGTGTGAGAAAAATTTTAAAGTTTTTATAGTTTCCTTTAAACAGTGCTATAAACATAAAACGTAGATTATAAGATAACATTATTAATTGCTATTAGTTCGTTAGTGCAGCATAAGTTAAAAGGATTGAACAACGTGAAAATGCATTGAAAATTTTCTCATGACATTTTGCCAAAGGTTAATGATTTAAAAAAATATCTACTAAGTATACTATGACCGCATTTATAATGAACAGGATTTTTATTACGTGATACTTGTATATATGTGTTATGAAATACAAAATAAGTAAATAAATATATTTTTATGTTTTGAAAACTCATAATTTTAATCATAATGGTGGATAAAAACATACCTGCACAATATTTTTATGGAGTAAACTTTGAAAGAGCTTTGTATGTGGGTCGATTCGATCGTGCAAAATAAATCGATTTAATCAAGAGGAAACATTCCGCATACTATACGCAACGTACGTATTTAGATAAAGACGTGACTAGAGAAAGTGGTCCACGCGTACTGATACGTGTATAACGACGCAACAATGATTTGTGTACTGATTTTTTATCAAGAGCATTGATTATTTTTTTAAGTAATTTAGTGTGCTATATTCTTAAATGTAGAAATCTAGACTATTACATAGTACAACATATTTTTTATGAACTTCCGTTACACGAACTTGCTTAATAGAATAATCGTGTAGTATATAGTAGTATTATAAATTATCGATGTAGGAAATTTGAAAATAATGACGTATGGCAATACTTCGAAGTGCATATTTTAATAATATGGCATGAAGTTCCAAAGAAAACAATTGACTTCAACGTAATTACTCGAACTAAAAGGAAAAAATAAATGAGTCCATACTGTAAAGTTTTATATTCTTAGTACAAAGACCAATGAATCCATTCCTATCTGGAACCCAAATCTCTATTTTCCATACAATCCAAGTATATCAATAAAGAAAACCTACATAAAGTTCAGTGACTATCGCTTAAAGTTGTTGTGTATGTTATATTCTTGTAAATGTTAAAATTTACCACCCAAATTCAAATAAAATATTTTTTCTTATTTAGAATTTTTATATATATTTCGTATCGTATCTAACTACAATGAATAAAAATCAATCTTCCTTTGGTTTCACTATAACTAATACAATTGTAACAAGTTAAATGAGCGCAGATTACTATCATTAGATAATAATCATTGAATCACTGACAAACTAATCAATGGCAAGAGTTACATAAAATCGATAACGACCAATCGTAATCGACTTTAATATATCAGAAGCATATTTTATTGGTACTTCATTAGACCACCTACGATAGCTTTAAAATAGTCTATTCAACTGATGATGATAAAATTTTCGGATGATTAACGACTTATCCAATTTAAAAATTTAGTATATTTGTAATTAGTTGACGAAATATTGTAATATATATCACTACACAGTATAAAACAAAGTCGCTTTCGGTTGTCTGTCTGTCCGTATGTATGCTTAGACCTTTAAAACTACGCAATGAATTTTGATGCGGTTTTTTAATAGATAGAGTGATTCAAGAGGAAGGTTTATATTATGTATACACTAGCGGAAGTCGCGGCTTCGTTCGCGCCAGGTCTAGGGACGAACCCAAACGAAGGGAGGATGAGTCGCTAGTACCTATACCTTGTAGTTAATATATTAAGCTACCTTAAGCGAATTCAATACTGTCCATAAAAACCATATTTTACGTCCGATTAAATTCATCTATCCGTGTATTTCATCAAAATCTATCCAACGCTTAAATGAAATTAAAAACATAATATACACATACAAACTTTCAAATCTAAAATAATTTAAAATTATAGAGTAATTAAATTTGTATTAGAAATTATATTAGGTTTCCTTTCATTATTGTAGTAAGAAATTAAACATTCAAAGGAAAGGCAACAATATGAATCCATCTAAATCAGATTGCCCGAACTCGCGTTTAATTTGCATAATCCTAATTTAGTTCACTTCAGAGCAAACGATAGGAGCTTCTATGTTTGAGGTTTATATCTATAACTTATTATTTTGAACGAAGAGCTAAGAAATGTATCGTATTTAAACTGTATTTATTACAATAGAAATTTTATTCATATTAAAAAATTAGTAATAGAAGGAAAAAACAAAATGGTTGTTATAATAAGTTTTATGTTCGTAAAAAATTTGCGTGCGTATTGAACTAAATTGCCAAAAAACCTAAAATAAACCTAATACAAAATATGAACTTATTATGAGCCTAGTAACTTTAAGGACGTCATTGCAGAACACGGTAGTAATAAACTACCGTGCCTAATTCCAAGCAATATAATATAAAGCAGTCTGGTTTTTTGAAACAATCTTGATTAACCTTTCTAAGCCATTGCGTAACTGTAACGCTGTAGGTTGATATAATACAATAGCCGGTATTTACATAATTTAGATATCGTCATTTAATTATAAAATTTAACATACCATAAAATATATAGCTTAATAAATAGAGGCATTTTAATAATATAGTATAGCAGTATAGCATGTAAAATTAAACTAAGTTATGCCGCTACATCTGTAACAATATAACTGATCCTATCTGAAAAGGGATTTAACGATATGAGGGATGCTATAATTTAAGATATTACATTTACAAACAGACATAAACTACCAATACAACATAACTACTTATAACTTCTAAATAAATTACTTTGCGTGTAACGTAAAGTAGAGAACTTTTCAAATAAGGATGTTAAACATAATTTCTTAAATGTTATACATATTTTAAACGAATTTCAGACACATCAATAATCGTTATCAACACATAGATTTAGTACAACGCCATAAGTGTATTCAGGTCAACTTCGCCTTATACGTTAGCCTTTACGTAACTAAGTCGAAGGGTCAGCTCGCGTGATCCTTGCTATAAAGTTAACTTTTTGTACAGATTACACCGCCACGATACCACCGTATAAGGGTCAGGGAGTCAAACACCGTGTTTATAAACCTTAATAAGCCGACCAGGATTACGGCCACTCAATAAAGCTTATCTAACTAATTATCGAGAGCAAAGATAGAGAAATTAGGCGGAAGTAATACAACAATTAAAGTAGATTTGGAAAAGTGGTATATAATAGCTAGGAGTCGGTAATTCTATGGTCTAGTAGTTAATTAACTGACAATTCCTATAAAATCCCCTTGCTTCCATAGAATATCACTCACAAAGTCACAATTAGGTATCTCTTATACGGTATCCTGTAATCAGTATACAATAGTAGTTTAAATAAATAAATACCTAAATAAATATGTTAGGACATTATAACAACAGCACCATCTAGTTCCGCAGTAAGCTTATGTTACGGATACCAGATAGTTGATATACTACACATATATAAATTTTAAATACATACATATTATAAATATAAATACCCATGACTGGAGTTAACATTCGTGCTCTACAAATAAATGCCCCAGCGGGACCCGAACCCGCGACCGCTGGCGCAGAAAGCAGGGTCACTACCAACTCAGCCAAACGTGTCGTCGATATTTTATATAATAAATATAATAGTTATAGTTATAGTTTTTATATCCACAGTATGATAATAGTGATACTAAAGTATGGAAATTGAACAATGTATTATATTTTTGATATTTTTAATTTTTCAAGTAAGTCGGTCGTCCGATATGTGAACATACACATTCTTCACTATAAAATATTAAATAACACTAAGTTCGGTTATTAAAATGTAGGTAGCCTACATACAGTGAAATTAACGACGAATCGATATTATTGACCAGTGGATAACAAAGGTAACACAGCGCTGGCGTAGTGGTATAGATTTTATTCAAATTGTGAACTTTATTTCTCTAAATTAATCGAGTTTATTACTTGAAAAAATATTTTTTTCTTAAACAAATTGTATTTGTATTTAAAACTGTCTTTACGTTTTTTGCTCTTGACAGCTTGTTAGAAATATAAAAGTAGTATTTATATTATAAGTTCTCATATATTATATACAGAACACTGGCTAGAAAGATTCGACTTGATTTTTTAATATATACTTTTAGAATGCAGCCACTTAATTAAAAACATTTCTCTTAACCGGCTAAGAGCTTTACTCTATAAGAAGCATGGCTTTAAAGCCCATTAGTTCACATTATCATATCGAATAAAAAGTCAAAACGCATTATGAAACGAAATTTCAATATAGATACCCGAGTTTCGTAATCCCACCCAATATGGGATTAACTTAATCTACTGCACAAACGATAGCTGGATCCCTGAACAATATCATTTATGACCAAAGAAAGCTATAAATAAAATGTTTCAAAAAGAGTTATTATAATGGAAATAAATTTTTATTGTGCAGTTACAGGCAGTTAGCGGACAATAGCGATATATTGTGTTCAGAATTAATCGTTTAGTTCATAATTTTATGGCATTACATTGATAAGTTATAATAATAATCGATTCATATTTAAATCCCACTGATATGTACATGCGATTTGTATGTACATAAATGTTGTTATGATTGCTTTGTGTCAATTAGTTTGACATTACACTGTACCACAGAATTAATGAATAAATAATACAAACAATTGAAACTGCTTCCTTCTGAGAAGCATAAGATGCTAAGTAGATATAATGCCAATTTGCCTTAAATATTTTTAAAAGAAATATTGTATATAAAAAAGTTAATTATATTAAATAAATTATTAATTAATTTGCTTTTATAGCAAAATGGTATAGTATCTACTATTATTAAGAACATGTTCTATGTAAATTAATAATCATTTTGGGATTTCCGGTTTTTCTTTCATGCATCAACTTAGAACGGATTGACGAAAAGTGCTTGTGCTCTACTCGTTAAAGTAAAGAAACTTCAATGTTAAGTTAAAAAACTGCTTTAGTACACTTAAAAACATAATAAGTTTCACAATAATAAGTACCTATTAAAATAATAAAGAAGCGTGACCAAACGGAACACTTTATTAAAGTGTGGTTCTAGGGTCAAAACGACATCGTGCCGCGACCATTGCACTGTCCCCCGCTGTTCATACCCTGTGGAAATCTCCAATCACAGAAACTTCTTAGAATCGACAATGATAAATGCATCGATCATGGAATTCCTGTGATCAAAGAAAATAAATGGTTCTTCACAATGTCTGCAACACCTAGTTACTTGTGTTGTGGCTTTGCAGATTATCCTTTTGTACAATGATCGACGATCGGTATTACACGCGATTGTTATTCTTGTATTGAGATCATTTATACCGTATCAACATTTGTCTACTTGTTTCTTTACAAATTTTTGGTCAATATTCATAACATTTCATCCCTTAGATCATTAAAGAACAATCAAAGAATCATGTCGGTATAATTCGAAAATGATAGTCACGGCTGAAGAAACAACATTAATTTATAGAAATTACTACCCGATCGCGATCCCTAGGGCAATAGAATCAAGCGATAGAAGCGCTTAAAGAAATATCTCATTAATGTATAAGAAAATAAATAGCGCCATTCCAGCGCTGACCGCTAAAACAAAAATTGATGATTTAGGAGTCGCGTTTGGTCCGGGACGTCAGGATAATAATTCCTTAATTACGTTCCCTTGGTTTTCCAAATGGTCGAATGCCAGTAATTGCTTTTCTGTCGGACCTAAACTGGTTTAATTGGCACTGCTGTTGGAATGCACGTTCATAATTCATCTGACCACGTTATTTTGATATTCGATGGAAATATTACTATAAAAACACAACATTTAAACTACTAACAATGAAAAGATTTATTACACCAATTCCATAAGATAGAGCAGAAATCAAAGAGACTAAGAAAAAATAATCTATATCTGTATACCATAATAAATTTTCCATTGAAGGCAATATTTCTTGTATAAAGTAATATGAAGGAACTTAGATTTCCATTGGAAAATATTACTTCATGAACCCATTTAATGGCAATCTTTAAATCATTTGTCTCGTTTATCAAGATGTCAATTTATACGTATGATACAAATAAAGAGCTAGCTTTGCGCTGTATAAGATAAAGTGGCTTGGACGAGTTATATGTCACAAATATTTCATCTATAGCTACGAATACCAAGAAGGATAGTTTACGACCACAATGAAATGCACATATAATGGAAGTATGAAAGACATTCAAATCAGCATTTACATTCAACTTAAAAACAAAATTTCATGCACTACTTAGACGCTTATATTTTTTTATATTTCTTTTACATAGTGAGTCACAATATACCGTGATTTTCATAAAAAAAAAAAAAATTTACGTCCGAAAGATGAAAAGATGATAGAATATGTAACTTTATAGACCAATTCAAAACAGGATGGGTAGAAATATTCTCAATTGGATTGTTAGTTTTTAAGAGGCACCATATATTGACGATCGTAAATCAAAATTAAATAAATTTTCTAACTTAGTCACTTTATTAAATTGATATAAGTTTTTCTTATACATAATATGGAATACTACATTATGTTGATATCTAAATTATGCAATTGAATCTCGCGAACTGGTTGAGACGCTGTTGGCAGACTGTTCTAAGGTACTTTCCAAGTTGGCATTCTAGTGCCAGTGAACTTGTTACTTACACAACTGCAAAACTGAGATAAGGACCGCGAATTCACCATCTCGGAATTATACTCAACGCCTGCGGTATAGATCACGTTTGTTATCGCAGATAACTTAAATCTATAGCTGTATGCACATGTCTTGGAATGCATTGTAGATGGGTTTTGTATAATTTAGGATGATATGATAGAGCCTTGGATGCGATATAGCAAGTTCTGTACATATTCTTTAATTGTTATAAATTGTTCTCACAAAATTCCAAATTATTAGTAACACCCTATTTAATAACTGGTCATAATCGAATGTTCATTTCGTGCTTCACTTTGCGAAATTAACGTCAGGCCATGCCTCGCTTCAATGAGCTATTGCACGCTTAATATGTTAAACTGATACGCGAAGTGTCAGGAGAACTCGTGACAGGGTTACTCAACCTTTGGCCCGGAAAATGCAAGCAAGTAGTGCCGATTTAATTTTCATTCCATATCTTATACTTTAGATTGTCGGGCACTTACTTACTCACGTGAAACGGTTGTCAGTTAAAATTCATGCCAGTTTTATTGTTGGCTAATTGTATAGTTACAGTTGTATTGTATGCTAATATAAAATATAAACTATTCTGACACTAGGAAACGTACAATGTTGTGCCTTTTTTACACTGTTGCAAGATCCAATGATAATAAATATTAAGAACACTGAGCCATTAACTAATTAAATTAATAACTATATTCCAAAAATCATTTAACGTTTGCTTAAAATTAAAAACTACAATTTTATTTCCCTTTGCTGTTCCTGTAGCACAATTTTACAGACATTGTCCATTAGTGAGTGTAAGGGCGAGGGTTTCTCGAAATTGAGTTTAAAACAAGTTATTACATAGCTATAAAGTGGATGTTTCCTGGTCATAACAGAAGCGAGTGATTTCATAATGATTTCCCTCTTCGCAACTTGGATTTGTGGTATTCCAAGATAAGGGTAATTTACAATTGATTAGAAGTGAGATTTGTAATACTGTTTCTAATATGATAAGTGTTTATCAGTCTTTTGGAACGCCACTTAAGAAAAAATGTCAAAAAAAAAAATTAAAAAGTCAGAACAATTATTTGAAAATACTCATTTAAAGAAAATATTTAATACCTATATATTTATATAATAACTTGCCGTATTCAAAGCGTACAATGGAAAATTGATTTAGCGAAACTTCTTTGTAAAACAAACTCTCTTTAATTAATACATTTTACAGCATCTTTGAAAAACGTCGTCTTAAATTAACATAAGTAATATTGTTACGGCTCTAAAGCAAAATGAATTACTGTTTATTGAGTTTATAATGAATTTAATTTACTACAATTTAAAATCTATACACTTACCAATACAATACGTAATTTAATGGCATCGCATGTACTAAATAATTAAAGGCATTTACGAGTCTACCGCATATTATTAGGATACATGATCCTTTTACTTGGAGTACAAATTGTAAAATTGTTTTTATTAAGAAAATTAAACGCTACTAAAGTCAATTTGATTATGAAAATATACGAGCTATTAAAAATTTTTACATATAACATTTCGATATGCATATGTACCTATGATAATAATTATTGTGAACTTATGAGATCGATGTTTCTTAAGACTAAATAGGCTCGGTAGATTGTACTATATTTTTTTATTTCTTTTACTCAAAGACTATCAGTAGTTTTACAGTTAATGAATACAAGTACATAGATATATTTAAGGTAAACGCGACATGCTTGAAATAGTATACTTATATAGAAAATAAAATTTGTAACGTATACCTTTTTGATGACAAAATCACAAACCAATATATATAAATAATTTTAATACGATTGAATTCATGAAAGAATTGTACATTGAATAATTTAATGAAAAATGTATGTCGGATTGATATTTTGAATGTAATAAAAACAAAGTCTAGTCTAGGATTTGATTTGTACTGGTTTATTTGCGAATTATTTGGTAATGTACGTATTCTTTAGTAAGCAACATTGTAGAAAACTTTACCATTATGTTTTAACCAAATAATATCATGCGTTTAATTTAACCTGAACTACACTATACTATATCCACTATATCCATAATAACTTTTGCTTATTACTATACTTTCATTGTTATTAAATTACAGTTTTGCTCTTTAAATAAGGGTAATGTTCTTGGTACTTTTACCTGCTTAATAGACCCAACACAATAGTTTAACGGTGTTGATCTCAGCGATACGATTATGGCCTAGCCCTTACATAGACTTATGTTATTATTAAATATTTTTTGTTACCTATTATCTGTTTTCATATTATTATATATCGCATTAACAATAGGTATTGACAATTAATCATAACGTATTATGTATTTAACAAAAATATCAAATAAAACAATATCCAATATGATATTATAAATATTACAAAAATAAATAATATTCATTTAATGTTACATAAGTTCTACCCCGATTCAGTTTAATTCAATCTCAAAGTTTAATTATATTCTGAATGTGATTCTTCCTTTGTTTTCATTATCGTTCAAATATACTACATTTGCCATGTTAATTACCTATACTTACACAAGAACACACAATTATTACCAATATTTAAATATCATTTTATTTCGAAATAATTCCAGAAATAAAATATTAATTACATTAATTTATTGTTCAATAAACGTTACAACAACATTCATTCAGTTTAATATTATATTAATAACATAAGCGTAGATTCATTTTATTCAACAAAGGATATAAGTACATACCTATCTAAAATAATTTCTATCTGTATCACTATCAAGATTAGAGCTTTTAGCGTTGACGCACGCTTTCATGCTTTTTCTTGAGACTGCTTGTACTTATTTGTTTATGAAGATTGCTTATTAAAGCCGCGAGTTCCACTAGTTAAAATAAAAAAATTCTAAAATAAAAGTTGATTAAGTTAATTTTTAATAACATTAGCTATCCGCGAGTGAAAGTCCCGTCAAAATCAGTGCAGCTGTTTTAGAGATTCGCCGGAACAAACAGACAGACGGACAAAAATTAAAAAAAATGATTTTTTGATGTTAGTATTGTATATCTATACAAATATTATAAAGCTGAAGAGTTAGTTTGTTTGTTCGGTTGAACGCGCTAATCTCAGGAACTACTGGTTCGATTTGAAAAATTCTTTTTATGTTAAATAGTCCGTTTATCGACGAAGGCTATATTATATCACGCTACAACTACAATACAATGTGAAAAAGATATTGAAATAAGTACATAACTGAACTGCACGTGGAGTCGCTGAAAAATGCAATTAAATATATATATACTTTTATTGTTTAATCCCATATCCATAATTATTGGCAGTGGTGGCCCAGCGGTATTACGGTATACGAATTATTAGCGGTATACGAATCATTTTCTATCATGATTACCACGTGTCTTACGGTGAAGGAAAACATCGTGAGGAAACCTGCGTGTCTAAGAAAAAACCTAGCAAGTTTTTTGAAAGACATGTGAAGTCCGCCAACACGCACTAGGCCAGCGCGGTGGACTATGGCCTGATCCCCCTCGTACAGAGGGAGACCCGTGCCCTGCAGTGGAAAGTTTTAAAAAATGGGCTGATGATGATGATTTATTGACGACATGTTTGGCGCAGCTTGTAGTGACCCTACTTTCTTGCGCCAGCGGTCGCGGGTTCGAGTCCCGCTGGAGGCATTCATTTGTTAAGCTCGGATATTTGTACTCCAGTCGTGGGTGTTTATATTTATAATATGTATGTATTTAAACTTATATATGTAGTATATCAACTATCTGGTATCCGTAACACAAGCTTACTTTGTAGCTTACCACGGAACTAGATGGCGCTGTGTGTAATAATGTCCCAACATATTTATTTATTTATTTATTATTGATGATAATGATGATGATGATGATGATGATTTATTCCCTTGTCTCCAGGATGACGTTCGCAGCGGCACTGGTGTTGCTCGCGTGGTGTGCGGCGGCGCGTGGCGGCGACCCGGTGTTCGACCCGAGCACGCTGATGCGGCTTGTGCTAGTGCCGGCGGACGCGGCCGTCGGCTCCATCGTCTACCGCGTTCGAGCCTCTGACCCGGACTTCGACTATCCGCTACATTTTGAACTTATTGGTAAGAATTGGTTTAAACTTGAGTTACAATTGATTTGGCATTCAGTTGGCAGTGACCCTACTTTCTGCGCCAGTGGTCGCGGGTTCGAGTCCCGCTGGGGGCATTCATTTGTTGAACACGAATGTTTGTTCTGTTAATATTTATATTATTTATGTATTTAAAATTTATATAAGCAGTATATCAACTCGTAGCTTACCACGGAAGTAGATGGCGCTGTTGTAAAAAATGTCCCAACATATTCATTTATATTCAATACGTACATATGGTGTTAATTAATTTTAAGCAACTTATCTTCACTTCGCCCTCAGGAACCCTTAGGTGTTTTGGAGTAGCCTACATAGTAAAATGTATCAGTCCAGATAATAATATACCCACACATGAAAAAGTTCGAAAACATGATGGCCCTGCCGAAAATTGTATCGGTCTCACAAAAATGAACTCTACATGATAATGAATGAGTGAGATAAAATAATTGTTAAATATTCGATTTCGCTGAAATTTTTAATTTGCTTCAGGTTTCGCTTTTTCTATACCTACACCTAGGTAGGTAGGTCTTTCCAAAACAAATCGTAACTTTTCCCAAAAAACATGAAAAAACCGCTTGACGAAGCTCGAACTCCTAAGCACTGCGTTATAATATAAATTAATTAAGATAATATGTAAAAAAATATTAATGATGTAACGTTAGTCAATTTCATTATTTATATAAATTGTTAACAGGACAAATGGGTCGTTTAGACATCGGCATCGAGTCACTCCCTTGCACGCGTTACAACTCAGTGTGCCAGGCGAACGTCATATTACTTCGGAGGCTAGAACCTGGTCGCTACGTCGACTTCAGACTGTCGGCTCGTAACACCCGAGGCAGGAGTGCCAGAATCGCTTGCTCCATTACCGGCACTAATGCTACTACTCCTAGGGACACAATATTCCCCCATCAGCCTAGCATTATATTAGTACCTGAGGTAAGTAAAAACAACAGTATTCTAGTCTAAATAACACGTTATTTGTGCTATACTACTATTTGTGCTAATACTTCTCCATACCAGAGCCCTACATAATTTTTAATTTTATCACCTAAAAAGGAATACGGTCATAACGTTTTATTAATAGTAATAAACTAGTAACCCGCTGTTTTTTTAAATATGAAATTCTCCGTTTAAAATACATACGTAGCTCAGTATAATAAAAAACCAGTGTTGAAATATAAAACTTTAAAAAAACAGTAAAGGTCTATAAAAATGTAAGTAATAGGTTTTGCTCATAGAAACTTTTTAACTTTATTTCACCTCTTAACAATTTTTATTACCCATTACCTAAATTATACTAAAATATATATATTTCCAAATTGATACTTTAAAAGTAAAGTAAAAATATGAATATAAGAGTGGCGTAAAGCAAAAAATGGTTTCATTCAATAACTAGTAGTGTGTATATAGAGCTGCCGATATCGGATCTGCACTTCGCAATATTGATGTCATCAAATGAAGCATAGGACGCTGCGGCGTGATGTGCCATGATTGATGATGATGACGAACCCTCGCTTCCTCGCGGAAACGTAATCGAAATTATCCACTTGCGAGCGACCTTTTAAAAGACGATAAAAATAATATTTACTACATAAAAATTATAAATCAGATAGCCAATTAATTTTTATTCGATCTTTTGAACTACGACGTTTACAAAATTAATTAATGTTGCAGGATGCCAAACGTGGGACAGACCTCGAAATAGTCATTGCGAGAAAAAACTCCTTGATTCCAAAACCACTGGAGTTGGAACTTTGGGTATGTATATACTATGTCTAGTTAATTCTCACGTAGGATAAATAAAATATAGATATAGATGATTATTGTATTACTATATTGTAATCAATTTTATTTAAAAGAGCAACTGTTAAGTTTCTTGTCAGTTCTTCTTAGCAGAACTGCCTTTGAAGGTGTTAGCTTTCTCACAAACTTACATACTGACATTTAATTTAAATCCTATATTCTCATAATATAAAAGTGAAAAGCTTGTAAATTTTTTTTGAATTAAGTATATTTTGATTTCATTTGATTTATTTAAATTTTAAACAAGAATATAAAGTGATTATTGGTTTTAATGATGTTCCCAGAGTGACAGCGTTCAGTACGCATTTCCCTGTAACCGCGTAATGAAGTTTCGCTGCCACCACTAATAGGCCTCATTTTCATCGTGATATGGCGTTGACGGAATTTCACTAGCATAACTCATTTATCATTTCATTTTGGGAGCAAATTCATATATTATAACATTAAATATTTTAGTAATCTTTTTAAAATATTCATTGCTGCATTATAGTACCTATATTTATATTCTTTTACCTACGTACCTACATAATATGAAAAGTTGTGAGAGATGATATGTTTTTCTTTTACTAAAGTAAAATACAACGATACATCTCCATACCTATTTGATATTTCATCATCATCATCAACCCTTTTTAACGTCCCACTGCAGGGCACGAGCCTCCCTCAGTACGAAGGGTTCACGTCATAGTCCACCGCGCTGGCCTAGTGCGCGTTGGCGAACTTCACATGTATTTTGAAAACTTGCTAGGTTCTCTCAGACATGCAGGTTTTCTCACGATGTTTTCCTTCACCGTAAGACAACTGGTAATCATGATAGTAATGATTCGCACATGAAAATATCAGAGGTGCGTGGTCCGGATTTGAACCCGCATCACTCGGTCATCCGCGAGCGCGTTACTGCTGGGCTACCACTGGTCAATTGATATTTAAGGATGTATATTTATTGTTACCGAAACGAAATATAGCTTTAATTATAAATATACTTTTGGGCTATGTTTGCTTACAAATACTCAAATAATTACTAACAAAGGTTCAATAGTTTCAGAGTTCATTGAACCCAACTAGCAAACAAATATTTATTTAGTATTGTAATAAAAATGATGTGAAGGCTTCAATGAGTAGAGTTTCTAACTTTGTCTAAGTAGCAATCATAAAACATTCTTAAATAACTTAACTTAAGAGATAGTTTAGATTCATATAAATAATATAACAAAATCAAGGACTCACTGTCTTTTATCTTATTTAGTATCAATAATATACTGCTACTATTCATAATATATTTATTTATATACTTGCATTATTAAAATTTGCTATAATATAGGTCACGCGGAACACGATATTACACAATTACGGAGCATTAAGAGCTCTTGAGGCGTATTAAATTTCTCACAGTTCGCAGTAAATGGGTGGCACCTATGCCTTGAGGTCTTATATTATTTTGCCATAGGAAACTTCTTACGATATATTTGATAAGCTTTAATTAATACTTGAATGTACCTTAACGTAAAAAACCATAACATTGAAAGAATTTTTTCTCCATTTTTACCAAATAATTTGTAAAACTCCAAACGTTTACCGTTATCAAAGGACATTACTATTTAATAACCCTCTATAATTCAATAGAATTAAAAATATACTAGCATAGGTTAAGGTATTGTTGACACGGTGTACCCGAGATGTTATCGCGCGTACTTTATTTACCGGTTCTATTGAGAGGCCGGTGGAAAAACGCTTCTTATCATCCATTAAACGCTGTAATGATGGAGCGTGTAAGGACACGCACTGTAATTTAAAGCGGGCTGTACGTGATGAAATTAACTATTATATAGTGTTTTCTCATTTAAATTTCAAGCTAAACAGTAATAGTTCATGGCAGCTATGTTAAACTAATAAAATGAATTACTCTTTTGTTAAAATTTCAAAAATACATTTTCAAACATGTGTAGTAAAAATATTTCACTATGATATTCTTCAATTTCACCATAAAACCTTATAATAAATTAGTTGACCTTATGAAGAGGTATTTATTTATTATTATCCACAGTGTACGGTAAAATCAAACATGGTTTTTGTTGCACTGTTCGTGTTTGGAATTGTGTTTAAAATTATGAATAAATAAATAAATAAAATAATAAAAGTTTACATATTGTTTTTTTATTAAATGTAACATTGTAACCTCTCAGATTTATGTAATTTAAAATTAAGTATTTTATTTAATTTTAAATAATTTATTCTATTTAATTATTAAAAAAATTATGTTTTAGTTTTGCTTTAATATTTTTACTAGTAATTTCATTATTTAATTCATTATTTAGATTTTTATTATTATACGTATAAATTGTAAATTACTATAGACATCCACAGTGACACACATTAACTGCAACTGCTAACGGAAAAACAAAACTACGTATAGGTGACTCCTATAGTGTACCTATATGTAAATATTAGATTAAAATACTATTTACATATTATTCATACGTTAGCTCCTTCAAATAATCGGAACGTTAAGTACCCACTGATTCAACGTGGCTCAATACTCTCACGCTTAACTACGTCATGTTTGTTATAATAATGACCGCCTCTTCATCCTCTCCTTATAGAATTCAACGATCTCTCGCCATGCTTTCAACATTATATACAAAAGCATATCCATAATAAAACTTTGCGGAATTTTTACGATCGTACTATTTTTTTAATTTCGGGCGCTCAACCTATTCGCAGCTTTTACGACGACATCAAAGCAATACCAAGTTTCAGGTCATATAACCTGTATGAAAGAACTAGTTCATAAAGGTTGATTAAAACCTTTTTTCACGTCTACATTGTCTCTTTGTGCAGGGTTCCCCGCTCTTCGCAATAAGGCAGCGTCGTGTATCTACAGAGAATACAGAAGGCACGATATTCTTAGTCGGCCCATTGGACTTCGAAGCTCAGTCCATGTATCACTTAACGTTATTGGCTGTGGTAAGTTCTACGAATGCCTAATGTAGTTCACTGGTATGCATTAACGAGAATGATAAAAATAACGGTCGTTTGAATGTTCGTTATTTTAAGGTAGCATTAGTTTCATCTGATTAGCATGAAATATGCTTGAGATGCATTTCAACGTCGTAACGTTGTACTAAATTGATTTTGTGACACTAATTTTGTAATTAAACGAGAAATGGCTAATAAAAGTGTGAGATAACGTTTTGGAATGTTAAATATTACAGGATCCCTATGTAGAACTGGGAAAAGATACTCGGAATATTGCCGGTTTAGAAGTCGTGGTAGTCGTCCAAGATGTTCAAGATATGGCTCCAGTGTTTACATCGGCGCCTCCCATCACGCACTTGCCCCGTCAAGTGGCGCCCGGTGATATGATAGTGAAAGTTCGAGCTGAAGACGGGGATAAGGGAGCGCCGCGACCGATCAGATATGGCCTTGTATCCGAAGGAAACCCGTTCACACCGTTTTTTAACATCAACGAAACTACTGGTGAGTTTAATTTAGATCTTTACTTTATGTTATCTGTTTGAGAATAAAATTCAAAACAATTTTATTTAACTTTCATAGTATATATATACATGCACCTAAGGCAATACTCATAGAAATATAATACACAATTTAGATTGTATTAAAGCAGCTAGATATTAGTAATGTATTGAATAAGGCTATGTATGAGACACTTATCGAATGTGCGGAAATTCAATTTCCACACTATGTGCGTTGTCCACCGATAACATTCATTTAAACTTTAACATTGTATAAGTCGAAAGTTTCATGTAAAATGCATGTCCACTGCACACTTTAAGAAAATTCGATCGAAATGCCCTTTGATATTCAGAAGTTAAGATATCAGATCTCGTGCAGGCATTGTGTGATGGTTAATTCGTCCGTTTCATTTAACATACCTATGTATATCCTGAAAGGACACTCTCTTTAATGATGTATATGTAGACACACAATAACGCCATTTTGATTTATAATTATATCTAACTCTATAACACTCGCGTTATCGTAAATCATATCACGAATCAATCATCAAAATCGGATAAGAACATAGAATCGAATATACTCTTACGTACATAATCGTATAAATCAAAGTATATAGTGGGGTACAAACTTATCAAGTGCCAATTAGTGGGTCTAATCAATGGACCTAGCTTAAATACTGAGTGAGTTTAAGCTTTCGACAGTCACTTTAATAAAACTTATAAAGCTATATTATTCTCTTTAAATAATATTTTCTGAAAAAATCAAGTACTTGCATATCGTTCATATTAGTAAAAAAGTTAAATGATCACCCGACTGCCAGCGTCGCTTCGTGCACAACCTCGCGTGTTGCTAGTGGCAGTTGTTTATGAGTTTTATGTTAATGTAAATAACATTTAAATGTAAATAGAGTGCATTTTCTGTAAAACTTACACTCAAACATAAAAGACTGACTATATTACCACAAATTTATCTTTAAATTTCAAATGCGTGAATATTTATATTGAAAGCTAGTCCAAAAAAGCTAGTTGATCTCTAATGTACTCTTATAAAAGTAAAAAGTCACTAACTCACTCACTCTCTTACTTACTGACTCACTTATCCCACATATTAAATTTGTCAGGGGTTTAGTTAGCAAATAAATAAATAGTAGACGTCCGCTAAGAACGGATCTTGCGACAGGGCCGCATTAAGTAGGTCTAAGGGCTCGCAATCTTTTTGTATGAAATTCGCTAGTTAGCTACATGAAGCATCTTGCGGCGTTTTCTTTTAATCATATAAAATATCCTTAATACCTGGCATTAAAAATAAAACTCAATAGACTTAAGAGATTTATTACGTCAATAACCGTTTAACATCGCAGCGCAGACGTAAAGACTCATTGTATAGGTCTAGATTAGTATGTCGAAAGTCACAACTTATGAAGATCCATTGAAATAAATGAGCCCTAACATTAATTCTGAAGGCAATGGATTACTATATTTCTTTCCTTCGATACTTATGTTTGCATTGAAAGTGTATATAAATGTCGTAATATTCAACTGTCTTATAAACTAGTTTTTGGCATTGAAAAACATCGTTAATATTATGTGATAGATAAATGGCATAGATATACGTGCTAGCCTTAACGCTTTGACCATAGAAATCTCTTTTTATCTATTTATTTACATAACAGAATGGTACTGGGGTGAGAGGTCAAAGTTTTTTACTATTTTTTGAGATAAAAAAGTACCTATTGTTTCACTATTTATTGTACAGCCCTATACCGTGTTGGGAAAATTAGTTAATTAACCAAAAATATAATAACATATACCTATTAAATATAAGATACAAAAAGTAATCCACTCCACTGAAGGTATCTACACATAGTAAATACCTTCTATATTATGAAACAATATGTAGCATGACAACACATCTGTATCAGCTTGCTAATTTTATAAAATTAACATTTATTTTCCCCAGCTTATTGAAACCTACACCAGGGCAAACTTTGTTCGCCACTAGAAAGTACATTGATTTTTCTCCTACGTAATTTTCCGCTCAGATTAATTATTAATGCAAGAGGTCGATGCTCTGTAAAGGAACGATATTTTATAGAAACATTTTTATTTTAAAATTAACAATAAGTCTCAATAAAACTTGTATTTATGTATAGTATGTATATAAAATGGACCTAAAAGTAATTTGCACTGTAATAACTTTTAGCACAACATGTAGTTGTAAACATATGCCTTACCATACTTACATAAGGCATAATTATGGCTGTTTACTAGTCATAAGTATATAAAATTTTACTTCATGCCGCCTAGTAATAAAATATTTATCTTATATTGAAAATTAGGGTTTATTGTCCTTTAAAACCTCTTAAATAAGTGTAATTCAATTGTAATTGTCCGACTCAGTCATTGTAGTCTATCTCTGATAAGATAAGCTTGTCGTCCACAAGCTTCCAAAGGGTATCCTTCTTCCTTATCGAACATGGCCTCTGACCTGAGTTTTACCACCACTGCATCGCGTGACCCATTTCACTTACTATTTTATACAAAATAACTACAGCCATTTTATCAAAATTAAATCCAACTGTAGCCACTAACTTTGACAATTAACCACTAAGCTGTGCTTATTTCCTGGTATCAACTGACAAACTCAACTCAACTATATTCACTGTAAAGTAGACTTTATTTAAATCTGTGAAGCGTCAAAGTCAGATTACATTACAGCTTTTTAGTCTTCATTAAATGTCAGATGGAATTATGAGGTTTTAAATTAAAGGCGCTAGCTCTCGTAGATAACAAGACTAACACAATGTTCACACTGTGAAAGGAGCTTTTTGAAACCGTCTACAGTTTAAATGGGAATATTAAAGCAGGTTAATGCAAAGTATACTTTATTATTGGACGATTACAAGCTAATATGGCTTGAATAAACGATGTAGTTCGATATGAATTGGGTTGTCCCAGTTGAAGATCGAATGCCTAGCCCAGAATCTTGCCGAGTCACCGCATAATACCTCATTAGACCACACTCTGTCGTTTAACAAACATTGTGAATAAGGAGCGAGCTATCGTATTTCATAATATTACTTACTTTATACAATTTGCACTCAGTTATCCAAGCGAGCGCGTTACCACTGGGCTACCAATGTCTTAGTTACTATTCAAACTAAGTTTCTATGTAAAACATTATAATTTTACCTACTATATAGCGTACATTTTAGGTTCCAAAATCCAAAGTAAACATTGTATAATATCCCATACAAGCGCAAACAAGGCCTACTATTGTAAACAATCGAGCTGTCTTAACTTACTTTTCATAATGAAGGGATACTTAGTTTGAATAGTCTTCTGGTAGACATGACAATACACACTATGGTTCCGGCTAGAGACAACTGCGCTTCACAGATACGCTCAGCTTTACCGTTAAATGATAATGATTCAAATCATACGAATCGAAATTCTACCTTTCCGCTTATTTTGTATTACAATAGCATTTATTTATGTTTTGAACCCATAAATGTTGTATGATCATAGTTTTCAACTGTAGTCTGTTGAAAAAGTAGTTGTTTGACCAAAAAGTTTGGAAAATCGATTGGTTGATAATTTTTGCACAATAAAATGCTAGGTTTTAAAATTTTATGTTTTTTTGTATATTTCTTGGCATGCATCCCTTCAATATAAGGGGGATCAGGCTAAACACACACAAACTTGCTAGATTTTCTCAGACATGCTTCCTCGCGATGTTTTCCTCTATAATATTATAAAGTATTTCCAACATGGGCATATCATAAGTGCGACATCAGACTTTGAACTCGGTATGCGTCGTTTCTACATGGCCATTAAAAATTAAGGGCCACTTAATTTTTTTTGTATATTTTCACAGAGTAATATGATATTTTATCACACATTTTTTTAATTAGTAGGAATATTATAAATGGTCACGGACCATGATTGCTGTAAAGCATTCGAAACGTTAGGAACAAAAATCTAAATAAGTCCGCGACAAAATCCGAAAAGATAGTTTTATTTATAATGTCAAATATTCACGTAAACCTAAGAAAGTATATTGAATACAAATAAATAATAACTTGCAAGGGTCAACTTACTCAAATTCCTATTTTTCATTCTAACTAAGTTGTGAAGCTCATTCAGACTAATGGTTTTGATACATAAAATGAGTCGCAATATCGTATTTTTGCTTGAGAAGTTCCCGATGGATCGCATGTCATTGACAAACTCTTAGTGAATCTGTTCAGGGAAAACTTGTATATTTTATTGCAAATGGTTGTGACGGGTAAATAAATTGTGATGGATTTTTTCTACTATGTATAAGGTCGTTGTATATTGATGATTAAATGCTTTTACAATACAATAAATAGTACATACAAAATATTATTTTTATTCATTAAATTTAATAATGTGAGAGTAAATGATTTTTTATAGATTTTTCAAGTATTTAATTATCAAGTGACAAGTGTATAAAATAGCTACTCGTAAGTAGTCAAAATAATAAAATCATTCTAAGTCTTGACTAAGTTGATCTTCTAACTGCCTGCTGCCTGTTTTGTTTGTACGAGTATAATGATTATCCTTTGTTATTTGATCCAAACATTTATTTCATCAATTTTTTTGTGACTATGTACCTAGAACCGAAATTGCTGTTGTTGTCCTTGAATCTGAAACCTTGAGAGTTGGAAAAATACTGTTTACTCACGAGTCACGCTTTAATTTTGGATAAAATTTAATTACCTAGTATACCTACATTAATTATATAATGGAAATTTATATGGCGTTTCTCGAGTAATGCGCAACTAAATAAATAGACAAAACTATGAAAATTATTAAATAACGAAGATCGCGCTTATTCAATTCAATACTTTTGTTAATGGCTTCAAAGCGTGTCAGTTGAGCACAGGTGTCGCGTAGAATGGAGAAGACACGAAGGAGATTGGTCGGTAACATAGAGTCAATAAGTATATTTTTATGATTGATGTATCTATATCAAGCCGTTAAAGGTGTACTAACAAGATTGATAGATGTTCATACCTACTTTTTTAAGTAATTTATTAACGAACTCATGAAAGTTTAATGAGGCGAAGTTGTTTAGTCAGTGACAATTCGAGTAAGGATTGAGTTAAACATAGAAAAACACTTTGTATGTTAATTAAGTAATTAGCATCAATTTAACTCTTTCACTTAGTACCTACCTATACTTTTATAAAATATTCTATTCTATTATACATTGAACACATATTTTGAGGCAAAAAAATACTTACTCGTAGCAATCTCATTACGCAAATTACTGAGCAAATAATTTGAAAAAAAAGGCTAGAGCCCTAATACAAACGACAAATATGTAGGTAGGTAGGTAACCTATTTAAATGTTTATTTTAACGATTATATAGATATAATCGTATGTAAGAAGCAGGTACTTACATTATCGTATATATTTATTGTATGTATACAAATACAATATCTAATTTACTACGAATTGCTATTTTTAGTTAACTTTCATGCGACAGCCGTAGTAAAAAAAGGACGTACCTCGTCACCTTCAGAACAAAACATGGGTATCATAATGTTTTATTCAAAGAGACGGGTGAAGAATGGTTTTTGTTTCGTTTTAATATAATAACAGACAAGCGCGCGACAAGACCCATGTTAAGATGAATCTTATATAATCTTGTTTTAAATTTATACTACTAACTACCTTCGGCTCTGGCTCTATTTAATATATGTACATTCACAGTACATATAGATTTAAGAGAAATTAGGTATATATTGTTTTGTTAGTATAAACCGAATCATAACAGGATATAATATTATAAAGAATACGTTTGACTTTTTCTATAAGTAATTTAAGCCTTTCCTCACTGATTTTCAAAATATTTTAACTTTTATTACTAAAATACCCTGTTAAAAATATTTATAATGGAACCTATCTTCCCAGGAATAATGTTAAAGGCTAGACGTTAAGTACCTAAAACAATAAAGCTATTTTATGTAATTATTGTTCGTCATGACACCCATTGACCTAAGTACCAAATGACTCATTATAATTTCCCTTTGTAAGCAGAAATCACGTAGGTGTTACTGTCATTCAAAGCATATTTAAATGGATACGGTTGGAAAGATATTTTCTGAACGCACTCGGTCCATGCAAATCTGTTTAAGCCTGTATGCTAATCGCAACATTGCAAAATATGATTTGTTGTGACGAATACTCTGTACGTATTGTGAAGTTTAAATCTTGCATCTTATTATAAACTAACTAATTATGTACTTGTTTTCACAATTAACATATACCTATTTATATATGTATGTGTACAGCGCAAGACTGAACTTGCGAAATCTGTATAAGAAATATTTTTTAAACTATGACTGTAACGTATTGTGTACATATATTATATAGTTACCCCAAGACGATACATTTCTCGGGTCAACATTTACGATATTTTTTACTATAGGAAAATATTTCTTTCTTATGGGAAAACACAAAGTTCTTAGGAATAAACATAGCTAACGCTTGCTAATTCTTCAGAGATAAAGGTATCAAAACTATGCACAAGATTATGCACTAATTGTATACCTATCATGATAAGGGTACAGAACTACAGTACAAAATAAAATGAGAAAATGTTCGTACATAATTTAAGTAATAAGAAGGTATCATTATTATAATACAATATAACCATAGCCCTGCTTCAATTAGTTGTGTGACTATCTAATCAATTTAACTTCTTTATTTTGATGCAATTTTAAATTCATTTTACAGAAATGGACAAACATTAACATCATTATGTATGTTAACATTTTCTTGTTATGATATGGTCAACGACATCTAGCGAAAAGCTGTCGAAATACGTAAAGCGTTACGTATTACGTATTAAATATGGGAGCTTCAGATTCCTTAAGCTTATTCGTATACAGAAATAAACCTAGATGGCACCAAATCGTATATTTATTAAAAATCTTAAAAATTTATTAAACACACACACTGTGTGTTAGACCGTAATGAAATACAAACTTAATAATTACCTATCGTATGTAGAATTATTATGTATGTAATCTGACCAGGTCGTAAGCATTTTTTCCGCTAGGTGATAAGAGTGGCCCTCTCCAGATTTTTTTTCCATTTTTTTTGAGTTGGCATAATAAAATAGACCGTACTTATAACCCTAAATTTACCGTACTTATAACACGGAAATTGCTAGTTTTCTATAATAATTAATAATTAAAATGTTTCGTAATTATTAAAACTTTGTCAAATTGTGAAAATACTAGTAGGTCCCTACTCGGGAGTAGGGACCTTTAAGTAACCTATGTCTACGCAGTAGCCTATTATATACTTAATTACATCAAAACCCGTCTAACCGTTTTTAGTATTTTGAAATTATAATAATCCGATTTATTAATTTTTTCAGGTGAAGTGACTCTCGAGAGGCCGATCGAAGAGATAGCAGCAATATCACATGCAGGAGCTCCTATACTTCTCACTGTGGTAGCTGAAGAGGTACGACTCTCACGGGAAGAACCTGAAGCCATGTCGTCGACTGTTCAACTTGCTTTTATACTACCTGAACGAGACAATTCGCCTCCGTACTTTGAGAATGAATCGTAAGTCAATATTGTAGTTTTGATAATTTCTAAAATAATATTGAAAAGAAAAACACGTTCGCAGTGTCACAATCAATTCTAGTCCATCATCGTTCATAAATATTTTAATTTCATATTACTTATAGAAATATATAATATACTATACTAAGATTAATTTAAATCAGTAGAATGTATCAGTAGTATATTTCAGTAGTATATTTCATAACCGACATTTTTAAATATAAATTTTTGGTATAAATTATGAATATATATCAAATGTATTATTTGCTTTTATTACGTAAAGTATAATATAGTATATTGTTGTATCGCTTTCCAGATACATAAGTTATTTGGATGAAAATGCTCCTCAAGGTACGGCGCTAGTGTTCAACGATCCTTATATTCCCCAAGTGAATGATAACGATGCTGGAAAAAATGGCGTGTTCTCTCTCTCACTAGTTGGAAATAATGGTACTTTTGAAATATCACCAACAGTTGCGGAGAGGCATGCGCAATTTATCATCAAAGTTCGGGACAACACAATGCTGGATTTTGAGGCCCGCAAATCAGTCATTTTTCAGGTATACCTTTAATCTGACACTTTATGTAAAACGTTGAATCATTGAATATGAAAAATAAAAAATAAACATTAAATATTAACATTAATAAGAATAATCATAATGTTATTTTGTGTTTTAGATTTTGGCGCAAGAACTTGGTCCAGCAACGAACTTAACAGCAGTTGCAAACGTAACTGTATATTTAAACGACGTTAATGATAACCCTCCGGTATTTTTAGCACTGTCATACGATGTAGAATTACCAGAAAACGTTACAGCTGGAACTAGAGTCGTACAAGTTGCCGCAGATGACGTAGATACAGGAGAATTCGGAAAAATCCAGTTTACTGCCATATTAGGTTATTTGAATACGTCATTAAACTTAGACCCCATGTCGGGAATAATTACTATAGCAACAAATAATCATGGCTTCGATCGTGAAGCGATGCCAGATTTGCATTTTTTAGTAGAGGCTAGAGACAATGAAGGTGTAGGTTTAAGAGTAACAGTGCCATTAATTATTAAGTTATTAGATGTAAATGATAACCCACCTGAATTTGAGAGGTCGTTGTATGAGTTTGTATTATCGTCAAGTTTAAATAACTTTACATCAGCGGCATTTGTTAAGGCAGTTGACAAAGACGCTGAACCACCAAATAATATAGTAAAATACGAAATAATTGAAGGAAATAGAGACGGAAAGTTTGCAATCAATGAAGACACTGGTATGTTTACATACATAATATTTTCTCATGATAAATAATTGAATATTATAAAAAAAATTATTTTGTATTTTTTTTCTTTCAGGTGAAATTTATCTATTAGAATCTTTAAAAAGAACCAAGAAGCAAAACGTCCATAGAAGAAAGCGACAATATGATGACGAACAGGAAAGCGAAGTCTATATGTTAACCATTAGAGCGTATGATCTTGGAATACCAAGATTATTCTCAAGTGCAGCTGTAAAAATTTATCCTCCAGAAAGTAAAACACGGACAATGTCTTTTATAGTTCCTGGTTCTAATCCAGATAGAAAGAAATTAGAAGAAATTTTAAGTACATTATCTGGAGGAAAAGTGACTATTGTAGATGTAAAACCTTATAAGGGAGATGATAAAGGAACATCAGATCTAAGTGGCCAAGAGTCTAGTCAAGAAAGGTAAGATATATTATTAAATACCTACAAATTATACATAAATATTTGTGAAACGTTTAAACAAAATTTTAATTCAATAATTATTTTTAGAAGCGTGGTTATAGCTGTAGTACGTATGGCTGGTAGCTCCGCCATTAACGTAGCAAAACTCCAGGAACAATTAGCGAAAAACATGACTGCTTATTCAACAGGCGCAATAAATACACACAATAATGAGCATACGTCGAGCAGCGAAGATAACTCGGTAATAATTTCTTTTTGGCAAAATAAAACAATAAATGATAATTGAAAAAAAATATATATTTATATAATAAATATTTGTTTCAGGGTGTATACAAAGCGGAAAGCCGTTTATTATTTTGGCTTTTAATCTTATTAGCAATATTAATAGCTCTAGTGCTACTTCTACTTATTTGCTGCTGTATATGCGAGGGTTGCCCCTTATATATGCCACCAAGGTATTAAATATTTTATATGAGAATTGTATACACGCTTATAGCAATAATTGTCTACACATTTATCTTAATAATACTATTATAATTATTTTATTATCTATTTTTATACATTACATAGTTTATGTACATATTTATTAATAATTGTATGCTGCTTATTTATTTGACATGAAAAATAAACAAGGAAAATTTAACGAAAATAGTTTTTTATTGGCTATTTATTTGTATTAAGAAAAATATATTATGATCTAACAAAACGCACAAATTTCTATCCCACTCTTGCAATAGAGCAAAATATAGCACTTTCACCATTTGTCGGTCTTAATTATTATAAAAAACAACATAAACAACAGATAGGTACATAGATATCCATTAATAAATTCTAGGAAAAGAGTGATACGTGTCAACTCCACAGAGGACGACGTGCATTTAGTGGTACGCGACAAGGGAGTTGGGAGGGAAAACAAGTCGACGCAAAATATAGAAAATAAGTCTATACAAGCACCTGAATGGAGAAGACGAGAAGCCTGGAGCGCAGAACAAACCGATTTAAGAACAAAACCTACGCAATGGAAATTCAATAAAAGGAACTACAGAGGAAAAGAACCAACTAAACCAGCTTCAACACCTGGTGATATTAGACAAGAATTTGTTCATGCAGCCACTGATAATGACTACAAATATGATAATACCCGGCAATCCATTCGACAGAGGTAAGCAAAATTTTAATTCTTAGAAAAAAATGTTAGATTCGAGCTCTATCATTAACGAAGTAGAACAAGACATCTTATTATATTTTTATTTTACATTATCTTTACATAAATAATATTAACTTAAAAAAATATTTCCCTTCTCTCTTTATTTATTCGTTTAACTAACTTATTTTTATATTAAAGCCATTGATTTTCATCATGATATTTGTTTTTCAGAGATGGTCCAAATATAATATATACAAAAGAAATGCAACATCAGAATGCTTTTACAAATAAACATAAAGAATATATCGAGGACCTCGAAAATGGCTACGACAGAATAGCAACTTTACACCATCATCGCAAGGAAACTGACAATGACTCTTTGCGAAGACACGAAATTGAACGTGGCTCTGAAGTCGGAGGATTCCTTAAGTCGGATAATGATAGAAACATTCATGAAAAAGAAGAAAGTAAATCAAAGCGTGAATTTGATAAGCATGCCCAATCCTCCTTAGGTAGAGATCAATATTTTATAAAAGAGGGTAATACAGAAATTCTAAGATTAGTAACGCGAGGTAAAAATGATGAAGATGAACGTTACGTTAATCTTCCCATTCATCAACAGCGACCTGTAACATTAATTCCTCATACACAATACGTAGTTGTTGATAGTGGTAAAGAAATGCTAATGGAAAGATTTATTCGAGAACAAGGCGAAGAAGCGAGTAACATGAGAGAAAAGATGAATAAAGTCACTGACCTCGACGATGTTTCTAATGACAAAGATAGTAAAATTATTGGGCAAAAATCACAAGGTGCTGACAATCAAAACCTTCACGCTTATTCAAATTTGCATCCGGATGTGCCGGGGCTAGTTCCGCAAAGATCAGATTACTTACAAACTGCTTTATTGGAAATGCAAAATAAGTCATCCATCCATCAAGAACTATTAGAATCTTCTTTACGAAAACAAAATGAGTTACTTCATCAAATATTAATAGAAAGGGAAAGAATGTTGCAAAATCAAGAAACGGCATCTCAAGTAGAAAGCAAATTGGAAACTCAAAGTTTACCTGGGCATTCTGTTATGGCTACTCAAACAGAATGTCATATTGGCACACAAACAGAACCGCAATTGTTAAATGAAGTTAAAAGAAAATCTAGAAGTGACAATGACTCATATAGTGAAGATGATTCACAGCCAACAACAGATCATACCAAAAAAAGTGCCTGGATAAAAAAGAGAAAACCTAAGAAAAAAATTAAATACAGAGACCCTAGACGAAGCATACGAGTTTATGAACTAAAAAGAAAAATTAAGACCCCTATAATTGAAGAAAGTGACGTTTCTCCTTCCTTAGAAAGTGAAAAACATGTTAAAATAAGTAAAACTAATGAAAGAGAAGAAAGGATAAAACACTATGGAGACATTACCAAAAGTACAATTACTACTTCGAAGAATGAAACAGTAAGTTCAACTCAAATAAAAACTGCAGATGGTGATAAAAAACCGAAATTACGACGAGAAATTTTAATGGAAATATCGGATTCACTTGATGAAAAACTTGACTCTGATGAATATAACAATAAAGCGAGTATAGAAAATGATATAACTCCCACGAGGGAAGATATTGCAATGCAGAAACTTACCCAAAAACAGGAAGATACCAAAAGTGTTTCAAGCGCTCGTAGTTCAAATAGTAAAGACAAAAGAAATTTAATATTTTCACGCCAGGGGTCTTCAACTGAAGAACGTGAACATGCTATTGAATCTAGCAAAAAAGTACTGATAACCGATATAGACGAGAATGAAAGACCTGACACTACAATAACAGAACAACTTATTGGGAAGGAAGCATTGTTAAGAAAGGATGCTGAAAGTGAATTTACAAAGTTAAGTGACTCTTCAAAACCAGTCCAAAAAAGTTTACCGAGATATATGCAGTGGTATAATAAAAAGACAAATGTAGGCTCGAGACAATCAGCATCGGAAAAAATTGCGCCGGATAAACCTAAACGGCCCTCAAAAGCAAAAACAGAGCAAGAAAAAGATTCTAAAGAAAAATCTGGTCGATATGGTAAAATATTGAACAAAGAAAGTCAGATTCAAGTTGGGGAGGCGAAAAAAAACTACAAAGATAAAGAAAGTGAATTTATTCATCCACGTCTATTAAAAGAAGGGAGAGTTACACCTGTACCAGGGGGACCACTACCTGATGTTCATCCATTATTACAGCACTCTGAACATAGATACGAACACCAATATGAAAATCAAAACCCATTATGTTACATTAAGCCAACACATATACCTAAATATCTAGGAGGTTCAACGAGTGCTCCTGTTCTACCTAAACGTCAATCTTTAGAGCAACAACCCATATACGTGAATCAAAATGATATAAAAAATAAAGATAAACAAGATATTTCCGAAAGTGCTTTAACACATAGTATATCAATATCAACCAAATACGATAATGATAAAAAATCTACTGGAGAAGTGCATGTTTCCAAGATAAATATTGGGGGAGATTCTACAGCAGAAATAGCCCAGAGAGGTGTGACGTCAAAAATTGATGATAACGATTCTGGTATCGCCATGAGCACGCTAGTTCAACAAGCTGGTAATATAAAACGATTGCCAATAACGGAGAAAAAAAGCGTTTTTACAATCGCATATGATGATGTCCAAACAAAACAACTGAGGCCTGACAGTAGTTCCACGTCTTATTGAATAAAAATAAGTTTTTTGATTCGTCATCCAGAGTGCCTTATAGATATTATTTTTCTATAATACAAATTGTAAACTTTGTTCCGTCCTATTTATTGAATATAAATTTACTTATTACGTTGTATTTGTAAATAGTTTTTTACATAAATGTATTTGATATTACTAATAAACAACTGCCTTTATTTATGACTGGTTTATAAATACATTTTTGTACTTGTATGAAACACTTATTGTATATAAAGTTATTATAAGGAAACGTATTATTTAAATTAATTATAGCTTTAATAAATGTATTGTAAATAATAATTTCTTCATCCACATTACCCGTACTGTTTCAGTATGCAATTCTATATTTGTTATAAAATATAAAGTTATACGATTATAATTATGTGTTTGTTTTATTTGTCATCATTGTTAAATATATTTTAGTTATATATTTTCCAACTTTATACGTATTTATACACATAGAAACATTCACGAGTGCCACTACAGGCCATATTATAAAGTGAAAAATAGAGCTAAAAGAAATAAGGCAGGTTTTCAATTTTGTTATTACACAAAAAAGTATCGTATTACTTGTATAATATCGAACATTTGTGTTAAAAGAATTGTGCATAAATAAACTGGTAGTTGTAGTAGCACGGACAAGCATGAAGCTACTCTTAATAATAAAGTGACCAAGAGATGGCACTATTGTAATAAAGTAGGTAAGGATTAAGGAATGCAACCAACCGATTCTAGGGTAAGTCACTAGCCATAACTACATACTTTTTATATTTCTTGATCTCTAAAAATATTTGTCCATTAAAAAACAATATATTTATAGTTAGCAATAATATATAGATACCTGCAACATAATATTACTTTTATGATTATGGGGCTTCACTACCTCTTCTACCCTTCATAAACTTAGCTAAAGAACGCCTGAATAGTAGTTAGTTTCAAGAAAACATTTTTTTTCAAAAACTTCTATTTATTTCAAAGAAACAATAGCTAGTTTCTAAAAAAATAATTAAAAGACCTGTTACTGTTCTCTATAATACAGACTTTTGTAAATAAAATCTTCAAGACAAGTAAACCACAGTAAAGACAAGTAAAACCTATAATAATTTACTACATATGGCAGATAAATAAATCCATGAAAACGTTATTTATCACTAGCGCTATTCCTATGCAAGGTTTTTACGCCGCCAGTGTCGGCTACTTTGGCCCACTCGGTACCGGGCTCGCATCGACACGCAAGAGTAAGTTACTCTACATTATCAACCTCTAATCAGTATAGAGCTGCAGCTATTCTATAATGGATGGCGCTATAATAAAAGTAAAACACATAAATAAAACATTTAGTTCCAGCTTTTCATCGACAGGTGTCAGATTGTAAACAAATGAATAAGTAAAATTATCATGTACATGGCGTATATTGTGTTTTATAATGTACTAGCGATTAACCCTTGCTTCGCCTTGGTTTGTCCCTAGGTTCCGCTAGTAAAAAGAAAAAAACAATCTAAAATGTAACCTCCTTCTTTTTTAAAGTCCCTTAAAAAGTAGCCTTAAATACGCATTATAACATCAATTATGTGCGAGTGAAAGTCCCCTCAAAAACGGTCCAGCCGTTTCAGAGATTTGCCGGAACAAGCTGACAGACAGACAAAAATTTTAAAATTGATTCTTTGATGCAAGTGTAGTATATACTTTCTTATGCATTTAGTGAAAAGTTGTTAATTTGAAATTAAAAAAAACACTTCCATTTCATTTATTATATAATTAATATCATTTATATAAATAATATCGAAAATTTGTTTTCAAAGAATAAAAAACAAATGACCTAGTACTTGTAGAAGTAGCTCAGGCATGCAAATCTACTCTTAATAATAAAGTTGCCAAGAGATGGCACTACGTATATATAGTACTAGCGACTCACCCTCGCTTCGCTCGAGTTGATCCCTAGATTCAGCGTCGCGAAGTCACGGGTTAGCGGAACCCGTGACTTCGCGACGCTAAAATAACGACGTAAAAATAAATAAAATTTCACCTCCTCCTTTTTTGAAGTCGGTTAAAAAGCCTAAGTTACGCCTTATAACATGAACTATCTGCGAGTGAAAGTCCCATCGAAATCGGCCCAGCCGTTTCAGAGATTTGCCGGAACAAACAGACAGACAAACATTTTAAAAAAAATTTTTTGTCGCTAGTATCGTATCTTTATATAGTAGTATTTTTCATATGCATTTAGCGAAAAGCTGTTAAGTTGAAATTAAAAACAGACACTCCAATTTTATTCATATTTATGTACTAAGAATGCAAGCAACCGATTCCAGGGTAAGTCGCTAGCCATTTACACGTATACAGGAGATATATACCAGTAAGCACTTAAACGTATATAGGGGTTATATACAAGTTAGCACTTTAATTAATAGTTTTTATATTTCTTAGCAATATTATTAGGTGCCTACAACATAATACGTTTGTTTATAGGGTTTCATTACCCTTCATAACCTTAGCCGTAGCTAAATAAAGAGCTTCTGTATTCGCTCTGTGCGAAGCCGGTGGTGGGGAGAAACTGATTTACCGTCAGCGCTACCCGTGGCTATATCCGATACTACGGGGGGCTGTTTTTATGTTTCGAGTTAGCTAAATATACAAGTGAATTGTTATTTAAAATTTATTTAAATAAAATAACATAAAATGAGTCACAAAAGTTGTTGTGTTGTAAGTTGTAAGAATACAGGTAGAAAAAGTGCTTGTCATTTTTATAAATTTCCAACAGCAAGTTGGAAAATAAATCAGAGGAAAAAATGGATAGCCGCTGTTAGGAGACAAAAGTAAGTAGAATCATAACCTTACTATCCGTAATAATAAAAATCTTGAAAGGAGTAAAACTTAAAAAAATAGTAAGTTTAGAAAATGCTAGGAAATATTATTATTAATTAAAAAAAAATTTTTTTTAAACATTTTTAAATTTAGCATAATTATATATTAAAAAATAAGATTGAATTTTTTTATTATAAACTTTTCATTAATTATTTAAGATTCATTTACTCTTTGCCACTTATAATATTAAACAAAAAGATTATCCATACCAATGATCATAAATTTTAAATATTAAATATTAAAATCTAAAAATAAAAATGATAAATTTAATCGATTAACAATTTTTCCCAGCTTTATTATTGAATTGTAATATGTTAATTTTAGTTAGCAAACATAATCTATTTTTTTTGTACTCAAAAACAATCAGCACTTTTAATTTGTAGAATTTTGAAACATAAAATATTTTGGTAATTTCGTTTAATCTAAATTTGCTATTAAAAAAAAATAATTGAATGTTTATTCAAGTTTTCTTATAATTTTAATTTTAAAAAAAACTTTTTCTATTTTCTTTTTATTTGATTTCAGTCTGATTTCAGTTAACCTACCTTTATGTGTGCTAACTTCTATGCTACTTTTTCGGTATTAACTATACTTACATTTTATTTTTTAATGCACAAGAACACTTTACATTAACAAATATTTATTATAAATATTCCCTTTAATTAAAAAAGCATTTTTTTATTTATCATTCGATATTATTATTACTGACAGCCATTCAATACTTAGTAAAATATATTACAATAGCCCCCTGTAGTTCAAACGTACCATGGCGCTGAAGTCGCGCACAGAGCGAATAGTCCTTTTCAAGATTAGTATTTACTACGGCAGAAATTAAAATCCACGATAACGTTCCAATTCCCACTGGCTTGGATGCTTCCTATACCGCGGCCAATGTCGGCTATAGGTCCATTCGGTACCAGGCTCGCATCGACATGCAAGAGTAAGTTACTCTACGTTATCAACCTCTAATCGGTATAGAGCTGCAGCTATTCTATAATGGATGGCGCTATAAAAAAAAGTTAAACATAAATAAAACATTTAGTTCCAGCTTTTCATCGACAGGTGACAGATTGTAAACAAATGAATAAGTAAAATTATCATGTACATGGTATGTATTGTGTTTTATAATGTACTAGCGATTAACCCTTGCTTTGCTCGGGTTCGTCCCTAGGTTCCGCTAGTAAAAAGAAAAAAAATCTATAATGTAACCTCCTTCTTTTTTGAAGTCGGTTAAAAAGTAGCCTAAGTTACGCCTTATAACATTAGTTATGTGCAAGTGAAAGTCCCGTCAAATTCGGGCCAGCCATTTCAGCAGGCCGACACAAAAAAATATAAATTGATTTATTGATGCTAGTATCCGATATACCTACTCCCATATGAGTTTAGTAAAAAGCTGTTAACTTGGAATTAAAAACAGACACTGTATAGGTGCCTACAACATATTTAATACGTTTAGAGGGCTTCACTACCCTTCATAGCCTTAGCTAAATAAAGAACTTCTGAATAGTCCTTTTTAAGAAAACATTTTTCTTCAACAACTTCTGTTTATTTCAAAGAAACAATAGTTTTAAAAAAAATGTTCTAAGTACTCGGTACAGTTCTCTTTATTAATATAGATTATCGTAAATAAAATCTACATGTACAAGTATATTAGTATTTACTACATACGGCGGAAATAAATCAATCCACGAAAACATATTTCCCACTAGCGCGAGCGCTTCCTACGCAAGGTCGGTAGGTTGCTCTTTAGCGCCGCCATTGTTGGCTACTTTGGCCCGCTCAGTACCAGGCTCGCATCGACACGCAAGAGTTGTTTACCTACGTTATCAACTTCAAATCAGTAACCTCTAATCATCTTTAATAGATGGCGCTACAAAAAAAGTAAAACCCAAAATAGAAATTTAGTTCTAGCTATTCACCGACAGGTGGCAGATATAAGCAAATGAATAGGGAAAATTATGGCGTATTGTATTTTATACTTTCAAGTTTCACTTTATAATATAAGTAAATATTTGTTATATTATAAAGTGTAAATTTGTTTATTACCTAAATATGAATTATTGGCTTAAACATTATTATTTTTAAACAAACCTTGGTTAATATTGAATGTAATCACAACTCATTTACTAATTTGGGATGTAAATTAAGAAAAATCATTAGGATGTTTTCTTAATAAAATTAAGTCTGTAATCTTATCGATTACAGACTTAATTTTTAAAGAATGACCTAACAGCAATAGAAAATAAAAACTCAATACTTCTATAATTTTCTAAAACTATACTTCTATAGTTTCACGGTACACTGCAATTAAAATAAATTTAGAAAATTTCCTAAAGCTGTTAGGTACGAATTATGAAAACAGAAATAATAAACATGTCAATTATAAAAGTCATAATACTTATCTAAAAATTGAGACGAATCTTAATTACTCTTATGCTTACTGTGTCCATTCTAAAAGCTACGAATTCGATTGATAGAGGGTTATACAAATGTTTTTATATTTACTTTTTACAATGCGTTTAATGCATATTTGCTTAAAAGTATAATATGATGTGATTTCTTAAAATTGTGATGAATTATGCAAAGAAACGTTATACAAACTCGCTCTTATCTGTCATCTGTCTGTCTCAAACTTTATAAAATCGATACATAAATTCTTTATAGATTAAGATTAGCAATCCAGAAATGTAAAGTTGAACATTGTTTCATCGAGCACTCAATCATTCGCATGAGCTGTTCTTCAGCTCATTTGCACAGACAACTCGCGCGGAAAATTATTTCTTTTCATATTCCCATTTTTCACGTCTTACTTAAAGTTTCCAATGATGGGGAGTTTACAATTCCTCTGTTTATTTTTGACTTTTTCCTGCGAAGTATTTTGCTTCTGAATTGTTTGTTTTCCCTAATTGCTTAGGTATTGTCTAAATTATGAGATTTTTTTAGTGTAGTAAAATATTTTTTATAAAATAAACTGTTATAAAGCCCTCGGGCTGATAATATATTTTACTTGTTGGCTGGAAAATATATTTAATTACGTTAGCGATATTTATTACAGTTTGCTGATTCGACAGTCTATGTCCTTGCTATATTTCAAAAAAAATTCTGATATAATTTCATTGTGAAAGACATTATGATGAAAAGGCATTTTTTGGTTTTTCTGAATTTTATATTCATTATGTTTTTTGATAAATATTTAAATTTTATCAGCTGTTCTCAGTTAATACGTTAATAAATGAACTTTCATTTTTATCTATATAGTTTATTTTATTTTATTCCTAAAAACAGTAGGTAAGTTAGAACTGAAATTAAAGTACCTATGTAGAATTTAACATGCTTTCATACAGACAATGTACTTTATGAAAGACGATAAAAAGTTAACCAATATTATTATTGTTAACTCTGGCGGAACTTTTATTAAGAAAGTACCAGGGCGACAGAAACAGACATGAGGTATGGAAATTACGTCTCCCCGCGGCGACTTGCTTTCACGGTCCACTGGCTTGATCATAATAAAAACTCGCGCCGTCGCCTTCGCACGAAGTTTGACCATAAATTCGGTGGTCTTAGTAATCGTCCGCTTGCCGAAGGCGAAATTTTCTCCCGACCCTAGATCTGCTTTTAATATAATAATAAATATCACAAAAACACTACTTTTTCTGTAAAGTTCTTTTCTCTTTTGTTTCCCCCAGGGCGAGCCAAGACCATTAAAAAGGTTAGGGCGGGCGGTATTTTATGCGTTTTTAAGTGTGTAACAGTCATAATAGCCGTTGTATGGTATCGTAAATTAGGCGTTATACATGTTTATGTGTGCTATAATCAAATAAATCTAATGTAAATAGAGCAGGTTTAAATAATTAGTAAGTAGTTACCTACCTAACTTTTGATATACTTTTATTAAAAAAATATATTTCTTAATATTTTCTTTTAGTTTTTATCTGATATTTAACAATAAAACGAATTATAAGTATTTGAATTAATTAACTTCAGAAGTAAGACTGGTTTTTGAGATGTAACAGATGAGAATTGCCTAAGTGGCGGGTTGTACCGCTCACTCCGCGAGAGGGTTAACTTTGAAGTATCATTGCGTTTATTAATGGTCAAGTTCAACCCCGCCGCGCCCCAATTGAAACTGATTGCTTTAAATGAATTATTAAATTGACACCATTTGTTATAAGATGCTATATTTTATGAAATTAAGGTAATTTAATAAAAAATCAGTAGTATTATTACGTAATAAGTATACAGGTTATTGTTGTGTGTGTTCTTTTTAAAGAAAATTTTCAAAGTAATATGAACTTTGAATGTAACTAATTGTGCAAGAATAGATGAATAGTACATGTACTAAAACGTCTTTGTAATCATAATTTTAAAGACCCTTTTATTCCAATTTAAACGTGTGTTAATTATCTAATCCGGGCAAGAGCAATTGTAATGAAGTCGGTTAAAAAACAAGGAAGTTCAATACTGTCGTAATACATCTTATAAGTTAACAATAATTTGTAATTTCAAAAATTTTACAATAACGGACAAGCATTAATTATAAGATTTTATTAATTTTTCTGGGTCCACCTCCGAACGTAAAATTGACACTTATTGCTTTTAGCCGAATTTATACCGAAAAACCAATTAATCACGTCTCCTCTATCATAGCGAAAGCGCAATAAATTCTTTACGGACTTTAATTATTTTCTTATGATTTTAATTTCTCGACACCCTCGCCTAATCTTGGATTTTCGAACAACTGTCTCCACTCTGATTTTTTGAAAGTTCGCGACTTTTATTAATAAAGGGAAGATAATTAATACTACTTAAATGTTGATTAAGTTTTTAGGAATTTAATTGGGATTCTTTAAGTAAATATTGTTTTTGTTTTGATTTAATTTAACAGGTATATTCTAGGTTATTTTATAATATTTAAAATAAAGCAATAGAAAAGACATTCAACTCCTATAGAAATATGAATATCGGATGTGTATACATTTTGAACGTAACAACTTCAAAAATAAACTATACTGAATTTTACCATGTATGCAATCTTAAAATCAATAATATGCATTTGAAATTAAAATCATAAATATAGTTAGAAGAATCAATTCATTTTTATTTCCTTTAGTATGATCGTTTATTATTCATTTGTTCACAAGTCTCCATAATCGATGGCAAGTAATTATGCGAATTCGTCCTAAAAACCGCGTAATTAGGGAACCATTTGTCCACAACAATAGACGGTCTTTTCGGGCCCCTTTTCTAGCGATATTAGTGATGACTTCAATAAAAATAATTCTTGTCTTTTAGGCAAATTGCATCGCAAAGTCCAAGGAAAGCCTTTAATTAAGGTTGGCCCCTTTGCCACCCCGTAAACAGCGTTGCGGCCGTCACCTTTTATTTTTGTTAATTCTCAGAGCTCTTTCTTCGCCGCATAAGTTACTTTCACCCCTTCCTCCGTGATTCTTTACGCCTTTTTGTCACCGTTTTGAATTCTTTTGAAGAAACCCTTTTCTTCCCATCTGCTACGCCCGTCGATATTAACTCCGCGACGAGTTAAACTTTTTAATATCCGTTAAATTTTGTTACGCGGGCTCTAATGCCTTTTAAGGAGATTCTGAAAAAAATGCGAGCACTTAACGACAATCTTGTTTGGAAGAAAAAGTACTTTAAATTTTGCTGTAAAGGAGGTGAGTATTTACTACAATAATAATATAATAAATTCTTTATACATATTTTATTATTCGGGTGTGTGTTATAATAGATTGTGGACATTTACTTGCAAATGAGACTTCCTGTTCAAAAGGAATAAATGAAAAGATATTTCTTAAGATTCATTAAATTATTCACAAGGGAACAAAGAAAAATAATGTAAATTAGATCGAAATGTTTAAAAAAAAGTTGTTTGGAAACACAAGATCGTGATGGGGCCACAGTTGTCGGGACACGGAATTTTTAATCCATTTCCCGCAGTCGATTAATATTCAGGGCTCGGCCGGTCTGGTTCATCTCCTTTTCCATTATTGCCTGGACGCCATCGTCTTCTACCTTCACTTTGATTTTCAAAACTAATTACGTTGCTTTTACAACTAATTGACTTACAAAATTAAATTAATAAATAGTTAATTCTTTTCATATAAAATAGACTTTTTATGAACTTACATAAGTTATACATACATTACGATTAAAACAATTATTTTGTATGAGTTTATTAAATATCCATAAATAATTGTTCCTTTTTCAATTATATTGGAAGTCAAAATAAATAAATTTCTAGTATTTTCTCATACATAATCTTTTAATTAAGTTATAAATGTGTCCAAAGCACAAACATACACTCTATGTGGAATTAATTTATATTAATTACGGCATCGTTTATGTCGTAGTTTGGTCTCACAGTTACACTAATATAAACCTATTCTGCATCCTCAAACAGCAATATTGTCTTAATATATTCAATATCCAGGGAAATGATAATTTACCGACGGTTAGAATCCATTATGGGTATTTACTTGACCTGAGCTTAGTGCTTACTAAGACAACAGGGGTGACCGTGCACTGCTTACAAGCACCAAAACATTGGGCTACTTGAGAACACTTACCGAAATACACGAGGGACTAAGATTAAATATGGTAGATATTAATGTTAAATATCATAAGCCCTTATATTTATGCCCTTATACTCTCGTCTAAATACCTACTTCTTTTATCAAATTTATTACAAAATTAATACCTACTCAATATGACTATTTTTAATTTTTGTTTCTATGATATGCGATATCATTATTTTCTTATTTTTAAATGAGTATGATAATAGTGATTATATATTTTCTAATAATTTTGAAGTCAATGTGTTTTTAATTAAAGATTCTGTCTGTCCGTCTGTGAATTACGAGAAAACTCGGAACAGATTTTGATGAATTTTGGTATACCTAATGATAGCCAGTTATCCGGGTCAGCATTTAGGGTACTTTTACTGCGAGAAACCTCATATCTGAAAAATCTATACAAAAAGTTAAACGTACCGTAATTATTAGTAAAGTATGTCGATAACTAATTGTTACTTCAGGTATTCTCGAATAGACGGTTTATAAAAATAAAGTCCATGTACCTACATCTTCCAAGATAGATTTTATGAGATCTCAGAAGGTTTATAAAGTCTATGTAGGTACATCTTCCAAGAAAGATTTTATAAAATCTCATAAGCATAGACAAACATCCACCCGCAGCTGTCAATAAGAAAATAAAAGAAGATAAATAATACGAAGACAAACAGAAAGGTGAATCGAAATTACCGTGACCTGAATTTGGAATTCAAATCTCGAGCTGTGGCTTTTGCATTGGCAACAGTGCTGTGCTACTTGATTTTTATATGAAATATAAACTTTATATGGCATTTACAGAGTATACAACTTTTATTTAAAATAGTGAATAGGTAAAGTAGTGAAACTTAATTTTTTTAATTTAACTTTTTTAAAGCTGTATTATGGATTTTCTTGAATTAAATGAATGCCTTACAATTTACATCAACACAAAGCATTTGATGAATGATTAAATTAAAACCGGTCAAAAATATTTATTTTAATGAAAATATGAATATGATTTATACAGAACCTATCTTTACAATTCAACAATAGATAAAAGATAAATTTTAGCTATTCAAACTTTACCTGTATAATACAGATAAATACAGAAGAAATAACTAAAACTAAAAACTAAAAATAAACCACCAATCAAACTATATCCGATCAACGACAATAATGTGACGTACGTAGAAATATGTTTATGACCTACGAAATATTTCAAGAGGAAAATCCGGGATAATCTATAAATATTGCCCTCGACACTTTCGCTCGCAAATTTTAAAGCGACAGTACTCCTTATTGTACCCGTACAGTGAAAAATGTATGCACACCCCCTATCGTAATATACGACGCGCGTGGGGAGTTATTAAAATTATAAACAAATAAAATTATTCAACAGCACCCTTACGAATCTATTCGTGGCTTGAATATTTCGTGTGTAAATTCAAATATTAAATCTTTGAGATTCTTTATAAATCTAATGAGTGAAACAATAAAATATTTTTAAAGGAATAGTCTCAAAACACATTATTTCTAATATGATTGGTTTAATTAATCAAGATATTACTGAGCTTCATGCGTGCTATTTTAAAAATATGCATATTATGATATTTTATGAACAATACATTACGCCATTTTTCATTTTTTTTCCTTTGCCGATCCCACCCAGGGCCAGTAGTTTCGACATAATTAGCATAGTATATTCTTTATACTATGTTATTAGGCATCGATATTGTATCGTTACGTCGTAATTGTCAGTGAAAGACGGGTAAGAGATGACGGGATTGCCGGCCCAGATAAGGTAAAATTCTATATAGTTATTTTACAATGCAAAACATTCCCCCTGAATTAAACGTATTCTTCGGAGAAGTAATAGAAGACGTCAATGTAAATGAGGAATAACTAAAATATAATAATAAATAAAAAAAGTATGATTATTTAAGTTTTGAATCGACATTGTTTGCTGGATATAAATAGTTTATGGTTGTTACAAATATATTCTTACACTATGAGCTAGTGTAAAAATATATTTGTAACAACCATAAACTATTGGTGGTTCTTAAGGTTTATTAAGTCACTTGGTTTCTTTAATATTTTTTAATGTTAAATAAGGTATAAAGGTAATCGAAAATTAAAATGAGGACTCTCAGGCTGTGTTAGGACCAAGAAAGTTGCTAGTAGGAATATATATTTTACTTTTCTTATCATATTAAATTGTTGTTGATTCTTCTTTCCATCTCTTCTCCATCTCCAGTCCTCTCCAAAACATAATGGTTTTAATCATATAAAATAAAGAAAAACAAAATATGCTGCTATAAAAAATCACAATTTCCCTTTCGATCACATGTCGGCGTTTTTCATATATCGATATGCCTGTAACCCTGTTCCCTTTATTTTATATTAAAGCGATAAACATGTCGATTTCTCGAGTCACGCCTGGCCGCGCTCCCTTCGAATATGCAAGTCATGAGAAAGCGCTTATCACAAGGTTTAGATACCTCTGAGATAAACGTGAGATGAATTGCTACATCGCTATGTGATCTTAGTTCACACGAATTTGCATACCTTGTATTGTTTCTGTAAACAATACTAACTACTCATAATTATTTATATCTTCCTGCTTGAAATTCCAGTATGTGTACAACGTGCAATATTTCTAAGATTTTTTCAATACAATAAGTATAAAATAATCGTGAAACAAGATTGTGAAAAGTTTATTTTTAAGATATATGTATAGGTATTACTTAGTTAATATGTGATATGGTTCTTAATAGCTAATACATTAGCTAAAAAAATATTTCATCCAATATTGTACTTCAACAATGATTATAGTGACGTAAAATGGTTTCATTTGCGGAAATTTTAAGCATCATAAATAACGTTCGATTACTCTAATCTAGCGTTGGGGCCGGCATCGGACACTTTAACAATGGCGTTAAAAATGAGTTCGCAGTCCAACTGTCAGCCGCGATGAATCACTCCGCTGCACAGAAGAAATATCTGTTGGGAGTTATTTGCACAATTTTGTACATTTTGTAGTATAGGAGATATGGAACGGAGAGAAAACTTATAATAAGCAATTGGAAAATCTTAACGTCTATCGATTAATATTTAAAAATATTTACTATTTTCGTTTTGTCAATGAATTATGAATGTATTTAATGAGGTTATATTACATTAATTTTCTACGTTTATACATATAAGTATTTACGACCAAGTGATGCTTTTGTAACAACGTTATTAGAAATTACATAATATACAGAGGAATTTCCCTCAATAGCTGTAGACTCATAAAGCAAGCGTGTTGAACAAGGATTGTGTGAACAAGCGGCCGCCTGGGACGCAAAACTTCAACAATTCCCTGTTGGCTTGTCGCGAGCAGAGTTTTACGGCCAAATTAATATGGCAAATTAATGCGTTTCGAAACCGTATAATTTTCGCATATGAGAGGGTTTCTTGCGACATCCCAACATATTGAATACCTTATAAATTAACGTTACCTCCCAAAACGTTTCATGTAATATTTTAGTTTATTTCTATAGAAGTAATTGTCAGATTTGCTTGCACGGGTTTCGGATTGCGTTAAACCACCAAGTGAATGCTGTATCTAGAGAACAGTGAGACTACTGGGGCGAGATTTGAATCATTTTTCCATATGGAAATAATATAGCGAACAGAGCGCACAAGACAACAACGATATGTTAATTAAAGGAAAATATACTGTACGTATTTCATGTTTATTTTGAGTCAGCAGATACAGAAAACGGCAATTGTTTTTTAATTTCTTCTCCATTAAAAGAGTACCAAAAGTTTCATATCAAGTTTTGGCCTTATTTGATCAAACTTCGAAATTTGAAATTCTTCAATTGTTTGTTCGCATTGTTTTGATACCGTTAAAAGAAAAACATACATTTTTGAATTGTATGTGATTATAAAGTGTTATCCAAATTTGCTATTCAATATTGCCAAAATAATTTTCTAAACAAAAAAAATACATATTTTTTCTAATCTAATGGAAACACTATTTAAGAAACTGAAATAATATAGTTCACTTTAAACACGTTTAATTATTCGTACAGCCGTAAGAGTATAATATAAAGAGCATGTGACTTTATGAGTGCGATTCGTCACGACAATTGAACATGCGAGGGTCTGATGAGACACATTTCTTAAGCGTAGTACAATAACAATAAAAAGTTACTCTGAGACTTTGTTAATTTTAAACATTCCTACTTTGTAACGAAGCAAAAAGGGTTCCAATTTTAAAATAAAAAGTAGTATCTTAATAGAATATCTAATATTAAAACAATCCATATTGCTAAAGTAATAGGTAAACTCTTAACTCGTTGAGTATTATATATAAATAATAAGGCTACTGTTCCATTTCATCTTACGCAAGATGGGATACTTACCCTTGTTAACGATGCTGGCTAAGATATTAGCTTGTTAGAATACATGTATGTAAGAGTATAATGAATACATTTAATATAACAACGGACGTCGACAATATTGAGAGCAAACAATTAGAGGCAAGTTAAGGGAGGCAGGGGGTGCCGATTAAGTTATACACATGCGGGTTAGAGGGTAACCCTGACTCAGGAAGATTAAGATTCATCGAAAGGCCCTTACATGGAACAAACATTGTATTACGAGCCGGTGTCTTGGCGATGTTTGCCTAAGGTAGGCGGATGTTAATTTAGAATTCACCCCCTTCAACATCGTGCCCAATATTAATATTTTGATACTGTCGCGTGCAAAATATTCTCCTTATATTATACAGAAAACTTAAAATACAGGTTGGTTTTCTTGGGCTAATTTGCGGTGACAAACAAAGGGCGGAGCGGGATTCCCATTAATGTCCTGGAAACGCCTTTGGATTGTCCACAGCTTGACCGTCCGCTAGGGAATACTCCGCACTATTAAAGTGCTAAGAGGGACATTATTTTACCCTCTTGGGTCTTGTCATCAGAATAAATTAACGAATTAGTCGTCTCTATTATAGTTTTCGGAAGTGTTCAGAACAGCTTATGCGATTATTAATTTAAAAAAATAAGAATATTATATATTTTTTATAAATCTTAAATTGTTCTATTACCATACTATTTATAAGGAAATAAATTTACAAAATGAATGGAATCATTGTTAGCTGATAGGGGAGGTCCGAATGATGTGTGTCTTTTGTCTCGTTCGGCCGAAACGAGACAATGTAAGAAAAGAGTGGTGCGTCAGCAATTGCCATTGGTCAAGAAATATTAGATAGATAGAGCCACGAAAAATTAGAAACGGCTATCTTTATGTTTCAGTTGCAGAATAAACGAACAAAAGATCCACCTCATGGAATATCGCTCATATATTATGAGTATAGTCATCTGAAACGTAAGAAGAGGTTCGAATGCCTTTAGCTAATTTTAAATAGAATTTATTTTACCGGTGTTCAAACGAATTTTAATTAACACATATAATGATATGGATTTGCTTGTATCTTCTTAAATAGTTTATTATATACCTAATTGAATTATATTTGTAATCTTTCCTTATCTGTAGAATAAATAAGAAAGATATTATATATAAGTTTACTATGGACTTGCTTAACGTTGTACATATTTTTAATTTTACTTTTTATTTTATATTTATTTCACCCATTTTGACCAGGTCATAGAAATGTTATACTATCAACGTTCTAAATTGACGTAACCAATGTTTTTTTTTAAAGTTGCCACTTCTATATATTCTATGTGCATTAAGAAATCAGCAGCAAAGATCTGAGCTCTGAAGGTCCGGCACATTAAGTACAGACCGCAGTCGGTTTATCAATCGGGGGGTGACTTTATTTAAAATCACTACCTATTGTGACTAAAATTGGGTATTGAAGTGGAAAATTTATTGCTTTCTGAAATTTATTTTGATTGTACTTATATTTTACCTTTTGAAAAGATTTTAATTTGGTTAGGCCATAGACATGAGTTGATTTAAAAAGTTGAGTAAAAGATATTTAAAATATTTTTTTCTATCAAGATATTTTTGAATAAAATTTTAATATTATTAATCTGAAATTAAATCGAAAGTAGTCAATACGATAACGTTATATGTATTCGAGCCACAGCTGGCCACGACTTACAAGCCTTACTTAAACTCTAGATGAGGCTATAGTTCACCACTTGGCCAAGTGCGATGATCGTCAACGACTTATATCGCAAATATTTCGCAAATGAAAATGTCAGAGATGCAAACCCCTTGATTACCCAACTGGACTGATACTGCCTCTAAATCGAATGAAATCGCAATATTTGTGCTAATTTGTGATAAGTGATAATTATCAATTTACCTTTTTTATCCTATGTATGAATTAAACTTTACTAAAAAATAAATTAACTTTCCGAGAATAGCCAGTTATTTATTAAAAACGGAATTTTGAAACAAAAAATATTTTTAATAATATTAATTAAAAAATAAACAAAGCTTTGCCTATCTCGTCGAACAGATCATAAAACCAATTTTATATGTAGCTCTTAACTATCGAATATTGTTATCGCTACAAATACCAGGCAAACATCAAGTCGAAGGATTTGCTGAGATCTGCGGACAGTCGGACTATCGGATAAATGGGCCGGTAATAATAAAATGTAAGGGGTAAGATGTAGATCGCTATTTAGATAATTGTTAGCTGTGTCCGCACTAGCCAGTGTATCGGAAAAGTCGTTAGATATAGGGAGGTTTTATTACCGTCCGAGGTGGTCATTTATAGGAAAACTATCAGAACCGTCATAGGAAATGGATGACGTCGTTTTGTTGTTTCCGGAAAACGGATGTGAGAAATTATTATGGTGTAAGTCGTGTAATACAGTTTCAGAGTTGTAACTTGTTATTTATAGAGATCTAATACTTCGATAATATTAATTTTGTCCAGGATTTTAAAATTTGTTTTTACTAATAACTTCTAAGAGTCTGAATTTGAATAGATTTCATTTAATTTCCAGTACTAATAATACATATTAAAGGAAATAACATTAGTTTAACGTAATATATTTAATAAAACAAGGTTTAGTATAACATTTTATGCAAAGAAAATGTCCCCTGTTTATTTAGTTAAAGCCTAAATAAGCGGCAGGCCGCCAGGTGAGAAGTGAAATGGCTCGCGATTTTTCCCTTTGTTCCCTACAATTTCCCTTATACCACTTTATTTTATACCTTCTAGCATTTCCATCGCTTTATGTTGGGTCTATATCAAAAACGTCAGTTAAACAGCATCGCTTTAAAGCGCTTAAATGTAAGTTGGGGGTGGAAATATTTTATGCGTCACTGAACGCATTCTGTCGGTCCCAACAACGGTCGAATTATGACGGTCAACTGACCACCCAACAGAGACGCAAACGGGTAATCAGATCGACAAACATTTACTCCTTTGATATAGATAAAACATCTTCGTGTTCGTCGCTTTTGTTTTGATATCACAAGTTTCGTTGATATTGTTCTCAGGTAGTCTTCTGGAATATTCTCGTCTTGTCCTGCGAAAGTAAGAGACCAGTGAATAATCAATATCTTGTATACTTAAAAATATGAATTCGTTTTAATAAATGAAATCGATCAAATTCAAGCAGTGTTACATTACTTTGGTACTTCAAGACGTGACTGACATGAGTTTACGAGATTCTATTTGTCATTATATTATAATCCTTAACCTTATGTTAATAAAGTTTAAATTTAAACTTTGAGTAATAAAATATCGTAGTATTTGCAAGTTCGATGTTTAACGCCACCTGCGTCGGCTATCGTCTCATAATATTCGGCTTAGCGCTCGTACTACACCGCACGCAGCGCATTTATATTAAACGACTTCAACTTGCAAAAATGCATGATCAAACATACGAGGGTGCCATTTACATATTATGACATATTAACCGCAGCATTCCTTATGAAATAAAATTATTATTTTAGTATGTATTGGATTTCGTCTTTATAATAATATTCTCTCTGATAAGTTTAATTACGATAGTTATCAATATAAATTCAAAATAATATAAAAAATAAAGAAAATTGCTTTAAGTGTGCTTCTATTTTAATTAACCATTAATGATAATACAAAGACAGACCGCACAGTAACATAAACATTGAAATAAAACGAAGTAGACCCACGTGATGCATGGGGCTGTTGAAATAATATTATCGTTACGACTCCGTACTTACTCTCCAAGGAAAATCAACATAAAGTGAATAAAAGAAAATTATGAATCGCACGAAAATAAATTACCCCGTGTTGGCGGCAAAATAACATCACATTTGAATGCCTTTTATGCTTTATGGGCCCGTAACTATATGAATAAGGACTCGCTGCTTTATGAGACATGGGAGCACGTACGTCGCATAATTTTTGAACTTGTTTAGAATATACTTACTACCGTTTCATATGATTGTCTTATACTTTCTTTAATCATTTACACAAAAAAATTCAAAAAATGTACCTAGTAGTTTCTTTTTTAGCCTCATTGTAACTCAACTTAAATAAAATGATTTAAAATAAAATAATAATAGTAACCTAAGTATGAAATATGTGATTTATTGAGTGGAAAATGAAAATATTTCACGTCTAAAACCACGGCCGATACTAACCGAGCAGTGAGATATGGTGTGTGAACGCGCAACGCCTACAAAACCTGGCTCAGGCGCGGAATAAATTTCCAATAATTACATTATCGAAAAAAATTGTCCCACTCACCGCCGACAAATTTCTCCGTACCTCGGAAGCCCATAATTCCTAATGACATGCAATAACCGTACCCCCAATTTTCGACATAAACCCGCCATAACAATATCGACATCAGCAAATTTTTCGCCGGGAATTTTTATTTGAGAATAAGTAACACTTTTCTCTGTAATCAAAATTTGCCGAGCCCCGCGGTCGGATGTTTATCGGCCACTCAATTTGATTTTTACCACCACTCTGATTTCACTCCTTTCAAGGAATGTTAAAACGTACGTGCCACGCGATCCCCTTATTTGCTGCTTTTTAGAGATTTTTTGCATCATCATTTTTCATTGAACAATTTTAAACCTGCATTTAACTGTATACAATTTACAAGAAAATTGTCTTTGTTTCTATAATCACATATACCTACGAGTATGTGTTTTATATTTTTCTGTTAACTAAGACACAGTGACTGTACAATACTTAAAGACACTCTTTTCAGTGCTTAAATTACAAAAGAATTATGAAAATCAATTACGAAAATATCGTAATCGTAAAAACTACCCAAAAAATACAACCGAATACTTATTTTCTAAATTCGGTGAAGAATTGAAAAGTATTCCAAGGGGATACGAACTTATATATAGGATCATCAAATTTTATATTCATCGGATTGTCACCCAATGTCCATCGAAACGTGGACATGAAATACACATATTTATATTCTGTCCGACCGATGTTTCAATTGCAAACTATTTTACCGTTATAATCCGGTTCGAAAAGAAGGGTGAGTAGTAACTTTTTTTAAGGAAATTTGTAAAAAGAACATTGCAAAAAGGAAAACAACGTCCTTACTGACACTTAAACTTTTTGAAATTTTATAATATAGTAAACTATAAAATAGATCGGATTAAAGCAAGATGTACCTATGCTAATTTTAACCTTATAAGTAGGCCACCATCTTTTTTTGTACTTTCCCTGAGGCTTCAGTTAGAGCCTCATTTCTGCATGAGGGCTTATAAGACGTCACAAGTCTGATCACGTCCCGACCTCCTTATGACTAATGACCAGCTCACATGCCCTCACACCTCATGTTTTATATTCAAATCATACAGCTTCCTGGCCCTGATTAATGCTATTTTCTTACGATCATTTGCAAACGTCTTGAGCTAGGAGATGCGAATTTTAACTAATTTCCTTTCTAACATTTTAAACAATCGAAAAATATATTTAAATCCACCAAATAGTTTTGATATAATATCTTTGCGTTTAAATCAAACATTTACAGTACTCTCATTTGTAAGACGTCTGGGTACGCCTTAGACAAATTAATAACGAGATAAAGAAACTCGGCGCGTCTTAATTCATTAATTAACCTAATTGTATTTGCCGCGACTTCCATTATTATGGTGTTTTGTGATAAGTACAGAGTAACGAAATTTTCAAAACTATTTAAATATTTTTTTAAACTAGTAACACTTTTGATATCATGAAATTCATTTAATATATAAGTAGTATTTTAGTGAGATTATATGTAGGTAATTATTTATTTGAAAAAATAACATATCATTTTCAAATCTGAGAACACATTAAATGGAGTGTAGTTCTTGACGTTCGTAATAGTTCTTACTAGTAAGAAGTGTAATAAAAAAATATTAAGGTTTCCTCTGAGAGGTTATAATCTGTGACATCGGTTTGTTTGATTGCCAAAGAAAGGGGTAAATCGAAAAGTTTCTACGAAGAAAAATTTGGTAATTTAAGAAACAAAATAAGCGCCGAACCGGCGGCTGCTCGAAAGATTTTTCACTTTCAAACATTAATTGCTACGGAAAGTAAAATAAGTCTGTGCTTTGCTTTTCGCCTTTTACTGTAATAAATTAATTTTATTTTAAAGTTGTTAAATGTCTATAAATAATATGGTTAACTTTTAACACAGAAATATAAATCAAAATATTTTTTCATAGTAGAACGATTCTAATTCTAACCCTATTTTTATAATAAAAAAACTATCATTTAGCTTCTAACTAACGAGTTCGTGATATAAAAGCAAGTACAACAAAATAGAGGGTGAATTTGTTTTCTTCCATAATAATTTAGTATGCCATAACCTAACTTTGTAAATAAAAGAGAAACAAATTATTGCTCCCCGTGTCGCACATATCATAGGTGCAATACGCGGCAGTAAAAAAGTTGATATCGTATTCGTAATAGATTGTGTTCGTACAGCTATATCGGAACTTTCTAAATCGTGTCATAACTTGTTTTTCTATTGATATAAAGCGTATCAACTTGTATAAGGGTATAAATATATGTATGTATATTTTATATGTTATGGCAAAGCTAAATTGAAAGTCATATATATTATTACGTATTAGTGATATATTTAAAAGAATGATATATATTTATTTCGTACTTTAGCTCTGTTTACGTCGGAACAAACATTAAAACTTTTCAAACTGAAAGGTCATTTAATTGAGTTTGTTCAGGACAAAACAAAGAAGCGAAACTTTTAAATTGAGTGTCCGTGAAGTGTTGCCAACATGTTGATCTTTGCCTTCTGTTTAAAGTTAATATTTTCTTTATTAAAGTACCTACTTGTACTAACTTTACCGAATGTTACCCACTATGTTACCAGAGATCTCTCCTTCTTTTTAGTTTTTAGTTAAAACTTTGAGTCATTTACATCAAGAAATTTTAGTAGAAAGACAAGAAAAATAGATATTTTTATAAATATAGTCTAGTATTTGCTTCTTTATTTGAAACTACTATATTTAAAGACATCAAAGTTTCTTATGTCTGTTATTAAAAAAAAAATTAAGGACTCACCTAGCGAAGCAAGAGTAGTCACTAGTATATGAGAACACCTAATGCTATCATTAAAAAAGAATGTAAAGTTCCTTAATAAAATATATAACTAATATTTAAAGCATATATAACAATTATTCTTTACCAAAGTCTAACTCATACATCCATTTAATCAAGCCGACAAGCAGGCAATCAGCGAGCCTGGAATTAGAATTGAATGTAAATGTGCGGGCTTTATCGGGATTATAGTGTTCGTCTGTGAGTGGGAGATAGTTGCGGGTCCGAGCCTTTACACATGTGCCAGTGAAGGAAGACACCGGATTCAGAAACGACCGCCCGTCTCTACATGGACGTTCGAGTTAAACGTATTTAGGAATATCTATAACTATTACCATCGTACTTTAATAATTCAGTTTTGTTTTAAAATTAATTTAATACAGGTTCTTAATATAAAATCGCTATTTATTCTAAGCTTATTCTAAATTGACGTTTAAATTATTTCAACCTCTTAATGCTTTATTAAGTAAAAAATATTTATAAAGTGTTTTGTGAACTAGTAAATATATTGTTGCATTAAAATGTATTTTTTCTGTTTCATTCAATAATAGCTTCTGATAATAAAGTTACTATAAAAAAACCAACGCAACAAAGTCGCACTCTAGCTCTAAATAAAGTGGTCGTTACACACGCGTGAGGCGCCATATATGCCCGTATCCCACCTCTTTAACAAATTTTACTGTCATCTAATCCACCCTTTTCACAGACCATTCCGTGCCGTACATCGTATGACGATAAAATTATGAAACTTACGTAGTTTGATAGTAAATTAGAATTTAAATATAACTATCTACTATTTCTTATGTTCATTGGTTTTCTTTCTGTAATGATACCGCTAGAGATTAATGATAATTTGATAGCTAGAAAATCTTAATTTATTCATACTTTTATACATTATAGGTTAAATAAATATATCTTGAAAATAAATAGAGTATAGATTTCTTATTTTGAGAGAAGATCACGGTAAAAAACTGTTACTAGGTACATGTTTAAAAGAATCACTTGAACTTACTTAGTGGCTACTTTTACACTATAAGAGTGTAGAAGTATCCACTTTACTCATTCAAATAGAACATCAATTGTATAAGAATCAAATATAGTGAAATATTATAAGAGGTACGAAGAAATTATATATAAAAAGGACCAGGTAATTAAAAAACGAAACATTACACAGTTACATATCACACACATAGCTATGTTTAAATTAAGCAAGCAATTTAATTAATAGTTTGCAACAATCAGTTCCAAAGTTGTTTCATTAAATCACACCATGGATTGAAACTATCATTAGGGTTCGTAAGCGATCGTGAAGCTGTCAATCCCGCCAAACCGCGCATTACGCTAAATGGCTCGCGTAACGGGACGGTCCGGGATCCCAGGATACTGGAATGGGGGAGGAAATAGTAACAACATGCGAGGATATTTGGCTACTTATGGACAATAAAGCAATGTAACACGACTACCGGTCTCGGAAATGGTATATTTATCTAATTTAGTGATGCGACCCAATTATATCATTTGAATAATGTTCTACATGACCACCTTTGTTTGGGTAACGTTGTTTAATAAATTGATGATAATTTATATGAGGATGGTTTAAATTATCTTTAGTTTAGAGAAAATACATAAAAATGATTTAAAATGACTTTGAAACAATTAAGCAGAGTAAGTGAGTGCTAGAGATCAGTTACCAGAGTTGAAAGATTCTTGAAAAAGCTCTTATAATATTTTATTAGATATAAACTTTAATTCGAAAATTATAGCTTTATCGATGAAACATCTCAAAAAAACTTAAAATAAATCAACTAAATTGAGTTACCTTTGGTTTGTTGATACATTGAAAGTAAAGCCAGACGACAATAATATACAGTTGGAGGCATTATCGCTGTTTGACTTCACATTAAATCTTAGAGGCGGCCCATAAATAACGCAAACTTTTATCCCGCCCGAAATAAGCACTCAAAAATGCAAAGAGCAGAACGGTATAGAAGCACGTTCACTAAATTTATTTTGTTTCGCACAATTCAAATAACCATAACTCACTGAACCTGAGCCTATCTAACGATATAATGAAACGCCGTTAAGTTCCGAAGTAAAGCTTAAGTTTAGAGTGTTCTTACCTCGAGATAAAGATGTCTTTCCAATTTATTGATCTCGCCTACTTTTGATAATGGGGAGGTGCAATTACAACATTTTCGTTAAATGAAAATTCCTCAATTTCCAACTATATTTTTGTAAATGTAACGGCAAGTTATAAATGTTTTATTTTCACATAAAACTGTCACAATTCATTATATCTATAGGTATTAAAGAAGCATAGAGATAAAAATTGTTCGTGGCTCATGTCTAATCGGCAATTTAAAACATTAGATATCGCCATATGTATATAGCTTTGTATGTAAAGCTTTAAGAAGTAATAATTCCAAAGTCACCCTCACTCACTTACCTAAAAACAAATTATGTGATATAAAAATCAAGAGTAGCAAATTATCCCATCTATTAGTATATTATAATAAATACTGCTCAAAACGACGCGTTATATTTAATTAATATTTATTATATTATAGAATTTAAAATCGTTTCTATAACGGTTGTAAGTTACTATTACATGCTAGCAATAAAAATGTTTGTAACGATTGCTATATTACATTAACCTTTCAAAATATAAAAAAATATTTTATTAATATCAAAACCCCTATTCAATTCATCCTTATACTAGCCCAAAACAAGTGAAGCAAGCCTACGGTAGAGACGCCATCTTGCTTCAATAATTAGGCGGTTTACATTCAAGTCGCATAGTACGTATGAATTTTAGCTATTGTCTGACATTGGACCTCGGAAGCTATATCATTTCGCACCTTCGATCTACTTAAGGGTAGGGGGTGAAAAACGGAACACATTATAAAGGGCTAAAAGGATGTCGTTGTAAGAGAAAAGCCAAAGATATTTCAAGGCAAAAATGTTGAAAGTAACATATCACTTCTTACACTTATATATTTTTTTTTCTTTTTGATTTTTTAAATAAATAAAAAGAAATAATTACTTTTTCTATAACTTAAAATTTTCTATAAGCCAAAATGACTATGTACTAAAACAATTTCAATTTTGCGTGTTGAAAATACACTTGTACACATTACTCAATTCCACCACACTTTCAACTCCCTTGTTTGCGTCTGCACGTCTATTTATCCCAGACAATCCCTCAACAGTTAAACAAATGCTTCCATTGAAAAATATTAATCTTAGGACGCCTAATAGATATTTATGCATGGTCGGAAACAATTTCTATGAAGCTGGGGTTTATTTTGCAAACGCTTAACAAATTCAATCAGCTGATGCTGTTTACCATCAATATACTTATCCGCTTCCCTCATTATATTATAAATTATATTAGTCACGGTTCAAAGAATTCGCTGCACTTGTATGCTTAAATATAATATCTATACGAACGTCTTTGATTCATTATGGCCTGATGAGGAGGTAGTATCGACAAAAAACTAATTTTTAGTACCATATGGAAATTATTATTCACAAAGCTTAAAAACAAGTTTTAAATAATTTTCGTTAATATTTAAGAATTTATGAAATTAAATTATATAATATGAATGTTAAAACATAAAAGATTTCTACATTAGAGAGTCTGGTACAAGGCTGTCTAGACGTGGCTCCAGCCACGAGCGAATATTTGATTAAGTAAAGAGATCAAATAGTGAATTCATGCTACGTCGTTAAATATAGAATATTGATAGCTAATTAAAAAAATATTCTGTAATTCGTTGTCAATATATATTTATTCATCGCTCTTGGCTCTCTTACAAATAAGTTCTAGATGCATAATTTAAATAACTTCTGTTAAAATTTTACAAAATAGCATAAAAAGGCATGATATTTTTTAATGATTAATAAACAAACGTGAGTTATGTACAAATTATTTTTAGAATACATTTATAATTGTAACTACATCATTAGTTACTGAAATAAACAAAATAATAGCTAAATTTGAGTAAAGTAACAACATATCGCATTTGCACTGTCATTTTTTATACTGTCGTCAGTAAAATTTTGCTTGAAAAGGAACGTACGAAGGAACAAAACCGAAACAGCGTAAATTAAAAATGTACGAAAAAGAAGCATGATGACGAGGACAGGGGCTCAGTTATGACAAGTATGTGAGCCAATGGTGTTAATGAAAACGGTTCTGAAAAAGAGCTTCGTTCAAATTTAAAAAAGGGTATTTATGGGTAAAGAATTTTCCTTGCCATTTTATGCTTCAAAAATATTATTGAATTTGTTACATAATTTATTAATATACGTTTCTTTTTGTATATGTAATTATATTATAACCTATTTGTCGAAGAGTATGCATAGCATCAAAAACAATTTCAATCAAAAAGCAAAAAATGCAGTTAAAACATACATAATTACCGTAACATAGTGCTTTAAGTTTATTTTAATCAGTTTATTACGTATATTATACCTTTGCAAACTAATATTTATATTTTAGTATAATTCATTAAAATAATTTAATGTAATAACCATTATTTATTTCTACTAAAAATCTACCCATTATTAGCTTTAGTATTACGTACATGAGTTATAAATAATGAAAATACAAGACAAATGGTTTTAATTAACCTGATGGGCTTATGACTGATCGCCTTGAATTCGTAAATTTCGTCGCAATTAGAAACACTTGCAAATTTCATATCAATTAGGCAGCCACCCAACATCACGCCCTCGTAATTGTTTTTGAATGCGTAGTTCCTGCTTCACGTGATTTATTTTGATTTTAACTGAAAGTTGGAAATTTGTTAGTTAATTTGATACTTAGCAATATTATTTAAATAAAATATATGAAATTTTGCAAATAAACGACACCTTTAGCAAAAATATTTCCATAATTCATTTCCATAACTTACCGTAATAAATATTTTTTTAGAAATAAAGCTGAACAAAAAGACACAATACGCCTGTAGTTTTGATGCAAGCTTTCCACACAGCTTTTCACAAACCGAAGGAAATCGCAGGAGACGTCTTTTGAATAATTTCTATTTCTGGGACAGACAACGGAACGGACTGAAATCTGCAGCCTTGACAGCTAATTAGAGTTCTCATTGTTAAACGAATCTTGCCGCATTTTCTACTTTTCATCGAACTCTCTTTCAAATAGGCCTAAACCAGAAGCTAATAGGGTCCAATCTTGAATTGCGAGAATTTTATATTCATTAGCTTCTTTCTTAAATATTTCGAGTACTGGAAAAATACAATAATCCGTTGTGAATTGTGGGCATTGTATTGAGTCAGTGTCCAGGAAGGATGTTTTGCCGGGGTGCTCCTTTTATTGTCGAATTTGCGTTTTATGAGCTGTCACAAAGGGAGTGCTGAGAGAATGTGACAATTCTGCACCCTTGTCTTGTCTGTTTTTTTACAACTCGACGATTAACTAGCTTATTGTCATTCGAAATTCATACCATTTTTTTAAAGGACCTATGAAAATACATCAGGCATATCTTTAAATTCAGATTATGGTTATTGCTATAAGATTGGTAATAAACACAAAATTTATAATGAATTTTACTTTATTGCTAACTATTCAGTCCAATCACTTTATTTTCGGAGAATATCAAGCATATAAATAAACAAAATTTAAATTTAGAATGGTTTAAAAAGTAATAAGTTACATACGTATACTATGGAAAGCACAAATGAAATCTAAATAATTCTTCCAATGTATGTCCCTATCTTAATAGCCAGTGTCCAGATGCAAACGACTTTGAAATATGAAGGATATTTATAACACTTACTACGGACGGAGGACCCAGATTTCGTTATTAAGTTCTTAATGACATGGTGTAAAGGATTTCTGTTTCCACATAGATCGATCACATTTGTTATTAAAAATGCTAACAAAATTAAATGTTTAATAATATTTTTACTAACAATATAGAACAAACAAAACTGGCTCGGTCAGCGCAAAATAAAATAAATGAACAACAAAATCGTTTCGTTTTCACTTTCGATTACACAAAATGTCATCAAGAGCGCAGAAACCGCAAGAGTCAATAAAATGAAATCGCAGCGTACGCGAAACGAGGGTGTCGCCACTGTCGCCGTACGCGGTCGGACGTGACGCAGCTTGACGACGGTCACTTTATTGCTGACCTCTGTCTGTCTCTGCGCTCCTAATCACTGCTGTTGATATTATATTGATAGATCATTATTTATTAATGGCTGGATGTGATTTTGTTGGCAGAATAACTATACGCCTTTAACACTAAGGTTAAACACTTTTTTTTAATTCTTCCCGCAATTTTTAAAGACAAGTATATATGCCTTTTTCCTATAATTATTTTTGTAGTACATATACATTAAACATTGATCAAATTGTAAAATGTTATAATAATTGTAAAGTTACTAAACTAACTAATAAACTAATGAAAATGGCAAGAAAAGTTTGGCGTTATTTTAATTATTATTATTACTAATAATCCACGATAATTCCATTTAAATTAGCACTTTTACCTTGATCATGTTCCACTCATCGTATTAATTAAGGTTGTATATGCACGGACTCGGTCCATTAGACGAAAGACAAACAGCGGTACTCGTACTACAGTTATAATAATCTCTGGTCAAATTTGCTTGACCCGTACTTCTTCCCTATGAGGGGTTGTAAGCTCTTAATTTGTATTGAGATTTTTAGCAAAGTAACGTTACATTTTATTTATTGCCTTTTTGTACAAATAAATTTATAAAATAAAAATAAAATCTGATAACTTTTGTTATAAAATATTTTGATTCTCTCAGTTTGCTCTCTAAGTGAAAGTTTCATTACCATTGATTCGTTCGTCTATCTGTTAGTACTTTACGCTTAGAGCTGTATTTCTGAAATTTCAGTAGATACAGTAGTACAGTAGGTAGAAATCTCGTGTACCGCTTTCAGTGTAGATAGGTAAAGATTTAAAGTAATGAAATACGTCTGTTAATACGTAACATAATTTAATGTTAATTGGGCAAGCTATTTAATGTTGTTTCTGCTAAGTGTAGTCATATGATATAATATTAGTCTGAATGGGGATTATTATGGTTTTTTATCTTCAAAACTTTGACCTTTAATATGTTTTCATGTACTTATATTGAACTTGCGCCATCTAGTTTCGTGGTAAGTTGCAAGGCTTGTGTTACGGATATAAGATACTTGATATACTACACATATATTACTTTAAAATAAACACCTATGACTGGAGTACAAACAATCATGCTCAACAAATGAATGCCCCCAGCGGGACTCGAACCCACGACTGCGACCGGTACAGCAAGTAGGGTTACAACCAACTGAATCAAAAGTGAAAAATCATCAAATAAATATAATTTAATACATCAGTAAGTCTCCATTATTGCCAACATATAGGTATATCCATGCATGTTTTAATCGTCTACCCATTTAAACTTTTCTAACTACGGAACGCTGAGCGAGCTCGTTACCGACGGATTATTAAATATTGAAACAGTGTCCGTCAGATAAAAGCTGCTTCCTAGACGACCAGTAAATCCCTACCAAGGAAAGAGAACAAAGACAATTGTTTTAATAAAGTTCTATTTACACGGGATATCTATTTCAATCTGCGATTGTCGTTTGTATTTCGGCTGTGTTTCAATTAAAGCGATATGATTTGTTATTATTATACATATAATATATGTAGCCCGAATCAGTAACTACAAACAACGAATCAACATGTTTTTTGAAATGTCATAATTATTTTGCATCATAATATACGGTATAGAAACAAAACATCAACCACGTATGTACACACGTACTTACCTATATAACAATAGTTATGTAGAATAGTAAAAAATTATAATTTTCAATATAAATGAAATTAAAACTTGAAATTTATCACCAATTTATTTCCAGTTTTACAGTAGACCGCCTGTAAATACGCTTACTTTTGTCTAAACAGTTCGTTACTTATTCCGCATCACGAACTGTCCATATCGCCACCTGGTTTAGATGTAAGCCCCGCGAAATTGTTGGATTAGGAGTGAATGGACTAAAAAGAAACAACAGTAACAGATTTATTCAGTAGCACTCCGGATTGAATTCGATAATAGATACAATATAGATAGATAAAATTATTTTTGTTATAGGAAAATCAATGAAATTTTTAGTAATCAAATAAATATTTACGGGAATTCCTTATATACTAAAAGAGAACAAATTTAATTTATGTATAGGTGCATAGTTGAAAATCGTAGATAAAAAAAATGAAATCGTAGTTGAGCTTAAATCGGTTATCGGAGCTAAACACCCAGGGGTGTTTAATTGTGAAAAGAAATCTTTGCTCTTTGTCAGTTTTACTGAGGGGAGCTATTGATTTCTTTTGTTTTATGCTGATTGAGACACCTTACCGAATCGAGGACCCCACGTTTGAACGCCTCACAAAACACTTTATTGCAAAGCGAAATGTAAAAATCTCTTATGAATTGATTTAAAAATATAAAGTTCTAGTAAAAACAAATTATAGTTCAATAAGGCATTGATTTTCTAACGATACCAATTCTTGGAGATATTAAAATTTTAAAACAAGTTAGATAAGTTGTAACATTTTCTTGTTTCTGCAAGATAAGATATTGTAAAATGGTCACTGTAACTTGTAAGTATAAAAGACATCAATCTTAGTCGAATCGATTCTTATCAAATGTATCGCGTGAAACCCCGATCAAAGCCACAACATATTGATGCGGTACTTGAAACTATTTAAAATGAACCCAATTTCTATGTTAATAAGAGAGCAACTTGACGAATAAAAGTAAAAGAAAAGTTTAGAGCCAATCAACATTAGTCCCTTTGAAACTCACTGCTAGGCTCATTTCTCTTGTGATTGACTGTACTTAAGAAAAAAATTAGATTGCCACCTCGTGTGCGATAGCATCGCGTTTTTTTGAATCTTCGCTAATGGAAGTCTGTTTTATCTCCAGCTTCTAACGTTCTTATGCGGGCGACAATAATAAGATTTTGACACGTTAATGAACGACAGATTAGAGAACGATCAAAGCGATCAAGAATTTAGCGAACTTATGTAATGATTTGCATTTATTATGTACCTACCATATAATTTTAGAATAAAATGAAAACTTCTTTAAACTAAATATTGATTTGAGAAAATATTGATAAGAAAAGGTGAGAAAAATATTAAATTCGTCAGTGTAATAATTGGTTTCACTCAATCTCACTAATGACTATACAACACTATAAGTCATGCGAAAGAATGATGACAATGATAAAACCCCCACCGATCACCAATCACTTTTTCAATTCCGTCTCAAGGTATCCTCCTGTAAAGAGCGTCAAGGAGCTCCTTAGGCCAGGGGTGACGTCAGCGGCGAGTTTAATTGCGGAGCACTTCGTTAACGGCCGACTTGATGGCATCTATAATGAACACCCGAATTAATGTAGTGGGCGAAATCGAAAATCGAAGTGTGGACACCCTCGCGCAATTCAGAATTTTGTTTATTTAGGATTGGTCTCTGAATTACTTATTTGGCTCTTGTTTTAGAAAGCTTTGCTGAAGTAGTTGAAAAAATAGTTGTTTATCGGTTTTCTTGATTTTTGTGTAATATATTAGGTACTTACAACCCGTTAACAGTTTGATAGATTTACTCGACTGCTTAGCATCGAAATAAAATACGATAAGTTTTAGGTATTTCCTCACAGTTTCATTCCAATCCATTCGTTCATTGTCAATAATTTCTCAGTGTTTATATTTATTTACAAAACAAATTTTATGTAACTATTGTATCTTATATTTTATAATACTATCTAAGTATAATAAATTCTCTTTACATTATACACTGCTATATAAAACGATATATCCATAGCCAGAACCAATCAACATTTTCAATTGTTAAAAATTCCTTCCAGGCTCTTGTTTTGCGACGGCTGGTCCTAAATAAATATGCTAAAATAAGACTTTAGAAACGTCTCAATACTTGAAGCTATTGAGATGAGGAGGGATTTTGAAATAAAAAATTGGTACCATGAAGATTGACAGGTGCGTCTTAATAACTACGGCGACAGCTGCTTACCAAAACGAGAAAAGGTAAATTGCCGACTTTATGAATTGTAAGCGTTAGGGAAAATTATTCCAATTCTTTTGATAAATTTTTCTGATGACCCGAAACAAGAACTGCTATTTCTACAATATTATGGTTGATTTCTATGTTATACTTACTGCTTAAATGATTATAAGTAAATATTATAGATGTATTCAATATATCCTTATTCAATTTTATACTAATTTTAAAATCTTTGATAGGTAAATAGATGTAATGTATTGATAGTAAGAATTAATTTGGGAGACATTACTACTAGTAGGTATAGCATTTATGCAGACAAAACGTATTTTATAGACAATAGAAGGGCTATCCGGTCTGGGCATCAGCCACTTATTCCGCTGGCCTAAGCAAATTTTCGCCCGGCTCTGTTGGTTTTTCGTCGGATTCCATTTCTTCATTTCTGATTATATTATACTATACTTTGGATAAACAGTGCCAGTACCCCAACCCTTTTACACTATTACTGTTAAGAGGAATGATAACTATGGAGTTGGCTTTTAATTTTCTTGTAATATTTTTTTTACTTTGAAAAGTGTGCAATGTGTAGTATAAACAATAATATTTATTGTATATTTTATTACTAACATTAGTAAATTGCAGCTATATTTTAACATGTGTTTTATAACTATATTGACTGTAGAGACTAATTTTTACTATCTATACATATAAATAATATTGGAGCGTCTGTTTTTAATTTCAAATTAACAGCTTTTCAAAAAATGCATATTATGTAAGTATATACGATACTAGCAACAAAAAACAAATTTTTAAAATTTTTCTGTCTGTTTTTCCGGCTAATCTCTGACACGGCTGGACTAATTTTGACCGGACTTTCACTCGCAACTAGCTAATATTATAAAGCGTAACTTAGGCTACTTTTTAATCGACTTTAAAAAAAGAAGGAGGTATATATTTTATTTATTTCAAGTACCGGAACCCGCGGCTTAGCTGACGCTAAACCCAGGGACGAACCCGAGCGAAGCGAGGGTGAGTCGGTAGTTATAAATATATGTGCATACTTGTATTTTTTATTGTCTTAAAACGATGCACTAGAAACTTGAAAAAATGAGTAATTTTTTGTTCATATTTTTTGCATAAACCTTAAAATTAACTAAGAAATACATTTACATTTTATTTTGTAATAAAGGGATTCTCCATGTCATGTAACAATTTTATAAACATTTTTCCGTAGATCTAACCGCTGTAAAAGGTTTTTGTATACGTTGCTTTTTGACTCCTTTTGGCAGTTAATCCAATATTGACCGCCCCGGCAGGCTATTGACTTATGTTTGTGTTACTCATAATAATTCGTCGGGTACCTTTTATTATTCAAAACATCAATTTGCTCGAGTTGCTTTCTTTTGCAGAAGACCATTAATTTTATTATGTTTATTTTGCTCCGTTTTGTATTATTTCTGAGCTTCTTTACTTTTACATAAATAATTGTATGTACTGGAGTAGCGTATTAACGTTTCGTAATCAGTACTAGTGCACAATATAGTACATATATAGATAACCTTGTATACTACATACCTATCTGTATAATTTCTGTAACAAAATAATTTATATTCTTCGTAAAAGCAGTAACGAGTTTCTTTCCTTTTTATAATCACTATTATATTAATATAGAAAACTGTGATAAAACTTAGAATATCCTTAGTTAGTATAAATGACATAGCACTACTAGGCAACATACAAAATATTATTCAATGCTGATCTTTGTTATAAATGAAAAATAAATAAAAACAACTTCCTCGTATGATGAAATTTTTAAACGATAATATTAAATATAAAAGTTGTATTATCACATTTCCATTGAGCCACAAATAAGTCTTTCGTTTATATGTAGGGTAGGAAAGCAACTTCCGACACGAACAAAGAGTTCATGGTATCTAAATGTTAATCTTTGGTCAGTCGCGCAAAAATTATGTTTTTCGGGCTCAAGTTACTGGGTTGGAAGAACCGTTCATTAAATTTATTAAGTTATATCTAACACCCACACGCTTAGATGTGGGAAGGGGAATTCTTGGTTATTAATAATACAAATCCTGTTATTTGTGAAGGTTTTAATTTAAAGCTTAGGACGATCGTGGACATATTTAAATAGAGTAAGTGTAATGTAGCGGTTTAATCTGAAGAGTTATATTTAAATTAGGACTCGCTGTAGGTATTAGAAAAGTAAAGAGGAAGAGACTAAGGTTTCAAATGTCTCAAAGTTCATTATATATGTACTCGTTACAGACAGAGCCAATACCTACATAATTTTTAAAAATGTATAAAAAATATAAGAAATGTATTTTGTATTGGTAAAGTTCCTCATAATAGTTGTTTTTTCTGGCTAAACTATTATGTAAGATAATTTGAAATTTTATAATTTCTTTAACCTACTCAAGAAACGTTAATGGTTCGAAAAATGTTATTACCAAGTTACAGTGCGGAGAACGTTCTAAAGGCTTCGTTTTATTTCGCGTCAATTTCTTCAAAACGAAATGACTTCAATTTGAATATGTAATGATGGCTTAGGATAATCGTTTGGCTTACACTAATAAAGGCTCTACTTTAAAGCGGGAGTCTCAAAAGAATCTAACAATCGTTCGATTCGATTCGGGGGTGGTATAATTTATTCGAGTGTGGATCGCCATTTTGCGGCGGGGCGGTCTGCGCTATCGCTCCGGAAGACGCCTTAAGACATTGATGCTGATTCTTTTTTTATTATGCTCCCCTGGTTTCTTAAAGACGCTAATATAAAGCGGCCATATATAAATAAGCCGCCTTTGTGAATACTCCTCGATTTCTAAGGCAGGAAGCGATGCTACCCTCGTCTACGGAAAACAATCTAAATTACATTTTCACGCAACTTCAAATGTCTTATTAATTGCGACTTTTCAATGCGATAAATTTTGTTCTTTTAATGCGCACATTTTCAAATCCGCTTATACAAGGCAGTGATTGTGAAGTCTTGATTCAATTGTATTCAAATTCTCTTTAAAATTAAGTGCATTCTATTCAGATATTAAACCGATTTATTTTAGTTGATTCTTGAAATATATTTATACATATAAGTTAAAAGCTTTTGACTAAATGCATATGAAATTATATATGGTATTAACAACAAAAAACCATTTTTTTAATTTTTGTCTGTCTATAAGGAGTAAATTAGGCTACATTTATTTCAGAAATTTTATTTTATTTAAAATTGGCTGGGAGTATCGATATATTTCTCAAGGATTTATTGTAAGTATTCCCTTATGTTACTTTTCCATTAAATATTCCACATTATTTTCGAAGAACGCGTTCCGAAAAACACCTGAATGATTTAAAGGTGCCCTCAGACAGCTTACGATACGACTTTCATCACCTTCGGAATGACCCGTATCCCTCTAGCTTTTAGATAATGCGAGATAGTGTCACAAATTCCCAAGGGATTTGTCAAACAAATGCCCTGCTATGTATCGAAAAAAAATCGACGGCTCAGTAGTCGCCATTAAGGCTATTTATGGGTGATTCTCCCTTAGCTTTTTTATTAATAAAACGTATATTATGCGCACAAGTGCGTTTTATATGGCGGTCCGCCTTTTCTTCGCGGATATTATCGTCCGTCTTCGGACATCTAATACTATCGATTATATATTAGGATGAAATATTTTGTTCTATATTGTATTCATAGTGAATGAAATGACATAAAACTGGAATGTTTTGACAAATATTCAACGTAATTTTATTATATGAAAGAAAAATTTAATATTAGGAAGAGAAGGAAACAACTAGATATTTGTGACTCGTTAAGGGAGAGTAGTTAAGATTATTGAATAAATTGTAATGTTTTTATGTAATAAATGGTGTAATAAAAGACTACAACAAATCTTATTTTTATTGTCCCGTATTTGCTACTATGTCTTTGAGTATACATATAAATTATTGATTTGAGAGGTATTTGTGTTGGCTAAAGCGTAAAAGCAAAGTTTTCTAATATTTTTGTTTATCAGACTCGACACATGTAAGGCAGGTAGATGTGTTTACTTCATACTTGCGGCAAGCAGTTATGCAAACATGAGTATTGATATGGGAACTTTGTGACAGGAAAACAAAAGCATTCATACATATACATGTCAAAAGATATCGAAAAACGTTTTTATTTATCTATGTTTAATATTATTTAACAAACAAACAACAAGATATGTTGATGTGTTTACAAAAGAACTTCGAAGTAAAAATATTTAACTTGCTGAATTTTTTAACAACATTCTATGTAGTAACTATTCAAGTAATCTGTGGTTATATACATTTTGAGACAGCACCATCTAGATTCATGGAGCTACGAGGCTCTGAGTTGTGGTTTCCAGATATTTGATGCACTCAACATTTAAATTTTAAGTACATACAATATACATACATATTACAATAATTATAAGTTTTAAGCTCTCGGGAGAGTCTCTCTCATGTCCATGATTGCTATAAAGCATTCGAAACGTCTGGAACCAAAAATCAAAATAGTTTCGTTTATAATGTCAAATATTCTCATTTTGAATTATATTTTTAAGGGCAAATATATTCTAAAGTTAAAGGTCAGGATTAAACGTGTTCTAAAATAATTAACTAAATGTAATCTTGAAAACATACTTCGTCTGATCCTAAATCAGATTTATTGGTGTTTTTTCTTCCAAGAGAGAACTTTTCAATCCCTCGATGATGTTTGCGTAAGAGCTTATAGACGATATACGAAATCCACATGTTAATGGTAAAGTTCTAGTACGTATTCAGCAAAAGGAAAAAACTTTTAAACGTTTTTCGTAAGACATATGCTGTCCATGTCTTACGAATAACATGCGCTAACCCGCACTTGTGGTGTACTATACTCAGATCCCCCTCGTATTGGGGGGAAGCCTAGACCCAGCATTGGGACGTTACTAAGGTCTGAATAAAAATGGTATAGTATACCTGTGGGCGTTTCACCTAATTTTTAATTATTATAATTTATGTAATACATATTATGTTGCTATAGGAAGGCAGACACGCGCAAAAATAATTTATGTTGCGTTTCTGTTTTAAGTTTTTAAGATATCAATGATGTTCACCGCTCATATTCGTAGGTGAACATAACACAATAATATATACATAAAAAAGATAAATCCTCCAATTTATACTTCATTTCTCATATTTTATTACGTTACTGCAATACCGCATAAGATTTTGCATAAAAATACACTTTTCACGCATTTGAGAGTTTATTACACCTCACGAGTTAATTCCCTGAGTCTGACGATTCTTACAAAGAGAGCTAACAGGGGCGAAAATTAAAATGTATTTATTCGAACAGCATAAAAAGCCAATATGAGTGGCAATAAAAAGAGGATGCAGTGAGAAATAATAAAAGATAACCTCTGGAGTGAATGGAAGAGCTCTTGTAAAGAATGTTTGCGTAGTGGATAAGACGCGATCAGGGGACACCTCCCCCGGCGTGGGCAAGAGAAATTAAAATCTTTTCACAATGTCTCACTGTATACATATCTGTAGTGATTCAAATAATGCATGTAAGATTTTTTTATTTCATTTCATTATTCTGGTGATTATTGTTACTACATATTTTTGACGACACGTTTGGCGCAGTTTGTAGAGACCCTACTTTCTTGCACCAGCGGTAGCGGGTTCGAGTCCCGCTGGGGGCATTCATTTGTTAAACTCGGATGTTTGTACACCAGTCATGGGTGTGTGTATTTATAATATATATGTATTGAACCTTATATATGTAGTATATCAACTATCTGGTATCCATAACACAAGCTTTCTTCGTAGCTTACCACGGAACAAGTTGGCGCTGTGTGAAATACTGTCCAACATATAAAAAAAACATATATTTTTATTTTAGAATGAGAAAAATTGAGATTTAAGGTTTCAAAATTAAATAATTTTATATTATTATTATATTATAAGTTGTTGATATAACGTCAATAGTTTTTTTATTTATGGTTTGTTATCGTAAAATAAGTCTTGTAACGGTGATATTTATTTAAAGTATTTACTTCATCTGGTAATCGAACCTGTAACATTTGATACTACACAAAACACCAGGAAAAGTTTACAAATAGAAAAAACATTTTAAGAACAAATAAATTTTGAATCTTACCTAATATTATAAATAAGTATGTATTTTTTTTTTATTTCATTATTCTTCTTTCATCGCAACGTATCGATATATGATGATTTTTATATCAAATGGTTTCTGTATGCTACTAGTCTACAAAAAGCTACTTACGAGTAGTATTCATATTCTTAATATCCCACAGTGTATATAGCAGTTACCTGATCAAACTTTATGTACCTACTTGTATGAGGTTCAGAACCTTATTTCCCAAAATCGCGACATATGTGTCTTATTAACAAGGCACTTTAGAAGCACCTCATTTCTAATTCAGAGTTGTTCTCTCGCTGCGACATTAAGTCGTTACGAACCCTTGAGCCCACAGTCAAACACAGAGTATAGAAAGAATTAATAGTATTTTAACTTTTTCTTAATATTTAAGATTTGAATCTATAAAAATAAAAAATATATAAATTTATATATCATTATTATTAATTTTTTTTAAATTTAAATTTTTAATGCATATATTTTTTCATGCAATAACCCCAACTTAATACATATTTATAGTTTTCTACTGAAAAACAAATTGGATTAATTTATAAAAAAATATAAACTAACTATAATTTAACTTAAATAATTAAACTCTACGTAACCGCATGCGTAGTTTTTAATATTACTGTGATATAACTCATCATATTAAAAAATCATGATAATAAATTTTCAGAAATATTTATATACCTTATATTTAAATACCTTTATTACTTTAAAATTACCTAAAATACAAAATAAAAATAATCTAAGAATCATAAATATATGAATATTCTAAAATATGAAACTCTTCTAGTGATATTCGCTCTTTGTAAACGCAAGCGGTGGTATTACACAGTGCTGTAACTTCATTTCTGTAAGTCTCGTTTCATGAGTAGATTACAAGTAATTAATTTATAAGAATACGGCTGCTAGAGCCATCAAATTACCTGCCTTTATTAGGGTCGCAATTGCTATGATATTAGAAAATAGGTTTTAGTATAAAAAAGGGCCTTTCTATAAAGTATTTTTCTTAGTTAGACCAAACTTTATATATCTATTACTAGGTACCTACTTTAGGATAAAATTTTTACAAACTTTTAATGTCATGTTTATTTATATCTAATCAAAAGCCTAATAAATAAGTTACAAACTTCTAGTTTTAAAAATGACGTTATTTCCATATAAACTTTCATTTCCTATTTCAACCCACACACAGCCTTTTTTTCTGCTTGAAAAGTAACCTATATATTTTCTCTCTGGTTCTAGAGTATGCGTTTACCTAATGTCATTTAAATCGGTTTAGTAGATTTGGCGTGAAAGCGCGACAGACAGACAAACAAACAGATTTACTTTCGCATTTATAATATGAGTAAGGATTAAATTAGAACCATATCCTATAAATATCGAGTATTTTTCATATTATCACTTATTTATTTTTTGTAATCACTTAAGTAGGTATATACCTAACCAGGAATGGTTGTGCTAATTCAATAATGTATAAACTATTTTAAACAAGTAGTGAAGAGCCTGAAATTTCTGAGTAACCAAGTCATATAATTGCGACAATGATAAAAAATATCGAACATTTTATGTAATACTACTATTTTAGGCATTTAAATCAAAAAATATATTGTAGTAAACTATGGATTAGCTTATTAGATAAAGACAATTTGATAAATAATTTTAATACGTCTAAACCTCATAATGTGTTCTTCTCTTTTTTAATTACTATTATAACAAGTAGTGATAAACAGTGAATCCTTGATGTACATTATCTTTGATTTATTAATTTTCTAAATTGAAGATAAAAATACTTTATTAATTTAAGTATTCTAAATAGCTACTTCATATTTTATATTATGTAAATATTATATTACAAGAATAAATATATTTAATTTTATTGTTCCTCACGAAATGAAACCACCGCGCCTTCACGCGCAAGCTGTTACTTTTAATGTTACTCGGTTTAGAATTAATGATTTTATTGCTGCAATTACCAGTTATTGTGGTAAGTATTTAATATTCAGGTTTACTAGCTAAATAAAATAAAATTATTTCTAAAAAATTCAAATAGTGATATGTGATAGGGGTGTGATGCGTTTTTTTATCAGTATAGATTAATTTAAACTCTATTATCTATAATATGATTAAATTCTGAAAACTAAAATCTATTTATGAAAATGAACTATCATAATATACATATTTTTAGAAATATAATTTTGTATATAAGGTGTCCCTGTATTGCATACTATATACAAATTAATATAAATAAAACTTAAAAATAACACAGTAAGTATATTTTCACTTCAATTGCTTATTTATCTGATAGAAAAATATTTATAGGTGTTATTAAACACTATCTTGTACAGATAATATTGAAGAATAAGAATACCATTTTACCTTTTATACGTTATGGTGGTAATGATTTCCCTTGCAGATTGCCAAAGACATTTTACCTGGAAACTTCCCTTGCCTCTAGGGAGCGATTAAACATGTAAAAGTAAGGATAACAAAGTAAACGAGAAAAGCAGCCAGTTAGCACGTAGCCAGGAATTGCCAAACGTTTGCAGGAGTTCAGCTATTTAGTATCGAAGTCTCGGTGGAGGTATTTAGTTCTAGTGTGACATTTTTCTTGAGCTTTTCTTATTGGTATAGTATTTCTTTAATATGAACTATGTTTTTTACAATAAAGACTTTTTCATAGTATAAATTATTTTAGTATGAAGAAAAAGCTTTCAAGTTCGAGATTTGAATGATTCATAGATTTTTTATTTGAACAAAAACTGTTCAAAAATCATATATAAAAATAATATTTTTGTAAACCGTGACTTAATTCCTATTATTTTAATTGCTATTGAACGAAGTTGAGAACAATTTTGGAAATTTTACAAAAAAAAAGAGATATTCCTCAAAACACAGTGGCAAGGGGTGGGGACTGGGGAAGTTGTACAAAAACTTACGGACTTACTACTTTCGTGAATTAGCGTGCCCCCAAAAAAGAAGCGACAAATGAAGTTGGTTAAAAAAGGCATGCCTATAACTATATTGACAAATGTATATTTTTCTTAGTTTTCAAAAATATTTCTTATTGTAACTCCAAACCATAATCATTTATAATGAATTAATGGGTTTTGTTTGCAAAGAGCGATTAAAATAATTAAAACTCCCATTATAAGAGCCGTCAGTTCGATCTCAACGGAGACATTAGTGTTTTACTGGTACTACCCGTGTTGTAACGGCAGATTAAGCACTACAAAGAACAATAATTATTTTACGACCCAATATTTTTGTTATTTAACTTGACTTTTAACTGAATTTATAATATTATTTAATCACAAAGTCACAAAATAAGTATGTGCAGTATATCTAATATCTGGTATCTATAGCACAAGCTAACTCACCTAGGGACTAGGACTTAGATGGTGCTGTGGTTAATATCCTAAAATATTATTTATTTATTAGAGGGGTAGCTTCCTCGCTGACTAACATACAGACTTTTCATTTAAATTCTATACTTAAAGTCCGATTCAAAAAAGCTTGTAAAAATCTATTTGAATAAAGTATATTTTATTTTGATTGATTCTCTGACAAAAATCTCACGTGCAGTACGTTTATACATTTATACATGCAAGTTTTAAATTGTGGTATTGGATATGCATTTTTATCTTCTATCCTCTCTAGACTTGTAAAACTTAGTTTCGTCTCATTTTTACATCTACATATCTACCTCGACGAAATACTATTCACTGAGAACTTTCTGTCTTCACATAATGAAATAGTTCAAAGTTTAAATGAATAAAAGAAAGACGTGCCATGTTGAAAAACTTTTCTATTTCAGTCCTAAAAATGTTTCACTGCAATGCCACGTACACATTAACGTAACTTGGGAAATTCTTAGGCAAACGTTCGCCTTCTTATTACAATAATAATTATCAAGAGTGGAGCTCAGCCGACTTTTAATTGATCCTCGAGGGCGACTCGCAGATAAAACTTATCAACTTTCTCTATTACAGTTTAAGAAAACCGACACTGCCGTTTTGTTTGGCCGATAACGCAGTTTTCATTGCTTTGCGAGTGTAATGTGACGTGTAATCGCAACGGGAATAACTAAGAAATATTTGTCCAAAATTGTCTTTATTGTAACGTTTAATTTTGTACAGTATTTTTTCTTGTAATAATAAAATAAAAATTGTTACAATTTCTTACTGAACGTCATGACACAAATTCTCGAAGAAACCTCTGATGATGATGATGAATTGATACAGATAATAATATAAAAAAAACCGTAAAAATGTTAACAAACTTTTTTGTGTAGCTATCTAAATAAATTATTAATTAAAAACAAATTGTGAGTGACTGTAAGATGTAATGATCATATGCTTATATTAGAATTTAGAATATATTATAATACTTAAGTACCTATAACCCCTTCCTAACCTAAGACAATAACCGGCGCCGAATAATAATAAAACGTTTAGTGAAAACGAAACAACAAACTTCCATATTTTATTACGATCGTAATCGTAAAGTGTTCTGTATCCCACGTAAAAGTTCCATCTTCCCCGTTGCTCTCCCCTCAACCGAGATTTCATTATGGAATTAAACTAAAACTTAGATAATATAACAAATTTTAAGGGCATAATTTGTTTGTTCCCTTTGTATAATTAATACGTATTTATTAATTTTAACAAAGAATAAAATATAATTTGCCTTTTGAATAATATATAATATTATTATTGAATAAAAAATAATGAATAATAATATTTTCTTAAAAATATATACCAAATATTAGCAAATCTACTAAAAGGTAAAGATTGATAATTAAACGGAATACTTCTGATCATTATTGGAAAACTATAGTAACCTTGAGTGCAATCTTTTTGATTTATTTTTATAACAAATATAATACATATTTAATAAATATGTGGTAAATTCCGATTATATAAAGGAAAGGTTTTCTAAAAATAACAAAAAAATTCAAAAAAATATGTAATTTATTTCTCATTTAATTTAGTAGGAAAACAAATAAATTAGACGGTTAATAGTTAGGTAAGAAATCGGAAGAGAGTTAGGCAATTAGAGGCGCTTCCTGCGAATTTATGTGTTTACGTTCAAAGCATCTTGCAACGGTGCGTCGATTTATTTGCAATAGATTACCGGAGATCGTTACTTGAGGGGTTGGAAAAGCACTAATGACTTTGTTACGAAGTGTTAGTTATATTTTTCAAAACAAATCTTTTATTTTCTTACTTGTGATACAATAAAAGAAGAAATAATATTTGATAATTATAAATCAATGTAAGAACAGATTGCAAGCAGAATAATCGTTTTCTATTGTCTTCGGAACCACTATCTGAAGCTTTTGTTATGAAACGTACAGCCACCGCTGAAATAAAACCAAAAATTGAATGGCAGAGAACTGAATCCTAAACTACATAGGTTGTTATTGCTGGGGTTTTTGCTAATTGGCATAATGTATCATAAAGGGTTTTAAAATACTTTCAATTCGAATATTAATTTTTACTTATTACAATGAAAAATAATTCAAATGTTTATTTTTTTTTACTGGGGCGTTCGTCATAATAATAGCTGTTAAGCTGCAAAAATGGAAAGAGTTAGACTTATTCTAAGACAAGGCGACCATAGAGATAATTTTAAAAAATTCAAATTATTTTTTCAACTAATTCATAACAATAATAATTGAAGGTAACTTTGAGTGAACTGTATTATCATTTTTATTACATTACAAACAATATTTTCTAAAGCTTTTCCATGCAATTAAACTTTTACACTATTACTGTGATAGTAGCGTAATTTAAATATTAACCAAATAACTATGTGCATTGCATATTTACTATATAGGTAGTAGTAGGTATGCTATAGTATTAAAACTATTTTAGTGTCTAACAATACCTTTAAAATTGTTAAAAATTAAAAGTTTTGAAGGATACTATAGACATTTGGGCGTATCTACTGTTTACTTAAGCGTATTGAAACGCGGTTTCAACCAATTTATCTTTTCCGGCCACACCGCACATCTCGGCCTCGCAGATAGTGAAGCAAAACACCAACGTTGACTCGGACGCGCCAGAACGTGACAATTGACAGCTAAGCCGCTACTGGGCAAGGAACGTTTTACTCCTTTTGGTCCACATTCGCACACATTGCACCGCCGGTTTCTGACGACGTTATTTTTTAATCAAATATATCCGGAACGGGTGATAGACGAAAGGGTCGCAGCAATGAAAAACTAAAAGGAAAAAGTAGCCTTTTAAGCAAATAGAGACGAGACGAAGTTGATTGGTTTTGTTAGCGAGCCTGTTGATTGGCATGGACGTAAACAATTGGTCCAGTGTTTAAGTTGAAAGGACAATTGAAACTCGACGATATCGCTACATGCAGTAGCTTTACGCGGTTTGTTTTCGGTATACCGATGATACTCAACTAGTATTTTTTAAAAATAAATGTTTTTACATATTGACACTGCTCTGTTTGCGTGTGAAATAAAATCAATAGGCCATTTGTAAAAATCGAATATGTGTCAATTTAGCAAACCTATTTAGACTGACTTCGCTGGGCGTAAGTTAAAATAAATTAATTTTTTTTTTGGTGTTCTAATAAAATAAAGGAAACCGAAGTTACTCCTTATAAAATTAGCTATTTGCGAATGAAAATCCCGTCAAAATCGGTCCAGCCGTTTCAAAGATTACCCGGAACAAACAAACAGATAGACAGACAGACAAGTTTTTTTTAATGCAAGTACCCTATATAATTTCATATGCATTTAGTGAAAAGCTGTTAATTTGAAATGGAAAACAGACACTTCAATTTTATTTTTATGTACTGATATTAGAACTGCTGAAAAGCAATCTATAAATTGCCTTTCAAAAATTGTTAAAAAACAAAGTAAACAATGATTCTAAGAAAACTGTAGAGTGAGAATCTTTGGGCATCATTGCACATGAACTACATAAATTCTCATAAATATTCACGGTGAGTAACCAGGAGGCAATAAATCAGTGATCCTCAACCGCTATCATGAGTCCATTAGAGGTCTGGCCGCCCGGGAAATGCTTTTTAAATATCTTATGTTTTTTTTTTCAATGTAAGACAAGAGAATACTTGCAAATATGGCATCTTCAGCTTTTTCTAGGTTGTTATTATTTGTCTTAGACTTAGACAATTCTGGTATTGTTTACATCTAAGCCAAATATTTTACCAGATATGTGAGATATTAAACATAATTATTTAAAATTTTTGCAGTGCAGAATAAAAACCAGTACAGAATAAAAATATTTTAATATTTCTTAAAAGAAAACAGTAGCATAAATCATTCCAAAATAATTAATTATAATGAATGGAGGTTTTAATATTATATTATTGTATCAAATATGCGCACTCGTCGACTTGAATAAATTTAAACGGTCCGAGAATTTTTGGGTCTCATTACGTAGTATTTATGTGAGGAGATAAAAATATTAGGGACACGCTTAATCGGTAACGGATGAACAGCACACCCTTGTCCCTTTTGAGGACTATTTTGTAAAGTTTTAATTTAATTTGTAATTTATTTTATCTTTTTTTGTATTAGGTAATACCTAATATTATTCCAGTGAAATAAAATCGTACTAATAACAATAAACAGTAATATAGGTATCTTGTTCCAATAATAAACTGTTAATTAAATAACTATAAGACAGAAGCTACCTAACTGAATAGTAATATTACATAAAAATAATTATATGTAGGTACTGAATAGTGTGTACATAAGAGGCAATAAAAATTATACGAACTAAATACTTGGGTACAATGAGAAAACCATTTTCAACGAAAAAACAAAAAGATTACGACTATAAATAAAATAACACCACATCATTAACTTTCTAAGAAATGACATTTATCAAAACAAGCAAAAAAGTGAGGTCGTGTCCAGGACAGTTTTAAATACTTAAATTAATTTCCCCTGATTTTCTTTAAGAAGTTGTAACTCTCCAAGTGGGGATAATGCGATGATATATAAAAAAGGTCCCCGTGAGCCGGGCCCTAATAAATTATACCCTCGATAACAATGGGATTTTTTCAGGCCCCTTTTGTTGCAACTTTTGATATCACCTGAAAGTATTTGAAAGTTAAATGTATAACGAATAATTCTAAACGAGCTAAACAACATAAAAACATTTGTGCTTTTAATATTTTTATAATTATTAAATAATTCATTGACTTATTAATAAAAAGTAATTAACAGAAATTAAAAATCTCGACTGCGTATAAAAACTGAAAAGATGCGAGCAAGTTGAAAAAATTAAAAATTAAAAAGTTACACGCAAACGTATTTATAATTGCTGGGTGTCTTACTACGTATATGTACCTACCTTAAATAAACTTAAGTAAATATATTTTTAAGATAATATTCTTTGATGCAAATAAATATTATCTATGTTTTTATCCTATATTGGAAAATATTATTATATGGTATACATATTATGACAGATTCACTTTTCATATAAGCGCCTTCTTTTCAAAACACCACCCCAATATTATAATAAACAGCCAATATTTGAAATATTATATTCAATGATCCTTCGACGTGAATGCAACATACAAAGTGGAAAGTAGCCACTACTTATAAAGAGCAGTTCTTTTTCACGAACTATAAAAAATAAAGCCCTAATATCGTTAAATGTTCCTTTGGGGAGTGACTGGCCAAAGCGGAAAATTCGCCGAACATATGGTAGGGTTGCTATCATATGTTTAATATACTATTCTTGTGTTTACATTTTATTAAGTAATATTAACTTTAATCAAATAGTTTTATTAACAAATTAATCATGATTGATGACTCACTTACAATTTTTATTTAAAAAAGGTATCCGAAAAAATCAACAGAGTTTGCAATATTTTGTACATTGTTAACGGTACTTTAGTTGATTATTTCTTAAAACTTAATTGTAAATATTTATATTAGTCAAGAATTTCAGAACAAATAAAATAATGAAATTAAGAATATATATTACTATTTTATATAACAGCCAGCCCTAGCTGAAAAATGGGCAATGCGACCAATTTATATCGCAATAATCCGCGTGGACATTACGTATCCGATATTATCGGCGCCCGAGGTAAGCGCTAGTTTGAGGACAAAAAACGACTCTCATTTATACGGCCACTTCTCAGTGACAAGCCATCGCCTCCCCTCTGCAGATTACTGATATTGTTCTTACTTTACTCCGATAACTAATCGCTCAAAATAGATTAGGGAGTCAATGCTAAATACGATTCATACTTTTTGATTTTAACTCTTAAATTATAAAACGAAAAATCTCGGTTAAATATAATATGAATATAGTGGTATCGCGCTCGTATATATAACCGAGTGATGTACGTTCAAATCCGGGTCTCGCACCTCTGATATTTTCATGTGCGAATCATTTCTAATATAACTACCATTTGTCTTACAGTGAAGGAAAACATTGTGAGGTTATACCAGGTAATACGCATGTCTAAGAGAAGCTAACAAGTTTTTGAAAGGTTTGTGAATTCTTCCAACCCACACTAGGCCAGATTGGTGTAGTATGATCTGATTTCGATCGTATTCAAGGCAGGCGCGTGCCCAGCAGTGGGACGTTAGAAAGGGTTGAATACATAAGAATAGCATAGAATACAATACTTTCTTTAAAATTGGTAGTTAACAAATACTGTTATTATTATTTAGATGATACACTTCTAAGACTTCGAATACGCGTAATGCCTCAGAAAAACTGTATGTTTTGACAATCAATTCATTTAATTTAAGAGTCAAGAAGTTGAAGTTTGAACTATTTAAAGATTTATTAGAATCAATAATTCTGCATCCTTATATCCTCCAATAATTTTTACAATTACTCAAAATTTATGGCTCCTAATTCCAAAAAATGTTATCTTTTACATAATATAATGTGTATTTAGTTTATTTTCAATAATGTCTTATTTCGTATACATTAAATCTTCGGCTGTTTGCTTTCTATAACCCCACATTTAATAAACTTACGAAAAGTAGCAGTCATATATTTTAAATAGACAATACTGTGTTGAAATTTTATACAACACATTCAAATAATTTAATTATACACTTAAAGATTAAAAACCTCATATTAATATTATACTTAGCCAAATACAAAAAGTAAACAAGTCTGGACCCAAGTAATAACGTCTGCTGTGCCTGCTTGTTACTTAAATTTTACAAGTATCTTGAGAATGAACCAGAGACACAACATAGCATAAATCGATCAAAAGTAATTCTGTGACAATAATAAATGTAATTTTTTTCTATGTTACAAAGAGGAACTATAATTAAATTCCATAAAATTAAAAAGAAATTGATAAGCTATTAAAAATAATCATGAAATGACAAAAGGTGCATTCTGTGCCTATACAAATAAAGTTTCAGTAGCGAAATAAAATGCTTTTTCCTTTTATAGAGATCACAAACATGACCCTGCGCATTGTGATGTAATTGAAAAATCAGTGCCTCGAACTACATTCAGCGTTTCTATCTATTATTCAGTTGACAATCAAGTGAAATTCCGAAAAACGACGTGAAAAACACACGACTGTTGTTTCTCCACGATGTGAGGTATAAAAAATTCACGGCCTTAATCGCTCCGATGACCAAACAAAAGCATTGAATTGCAGCGAATCACGATATTTTGCAATTTATCTCATCAATTATGATTGGCTTTTGTCAAGAACGAATTACTTAAACATTTATTTATACTAAAGACTGTAATTGCTAAAAACTTAACAAAAAACTTACTATGTATAACGATGATGTTTAATGTCAGTATGGGTAATATAGACTTTACAACGTAAGCAGGCATAAGGTAAGATGGGCTCTCCATTACTAATATCTATTGGTAAACAAATATAATGTATATATGTCCTACCTATCATGTGTATAGAAATAATTAAGTTGAACATATATGGGTATAATCACAATTTAACTATGAAATACAGTTTTTTTTTTTGCTAGTTGTTCAGTTCTTTCATTATTTAAAGATTTTTAAGCATTAGTAGCGTTTATATTATAATTATGTATAATGTATGAAAGCAGCATAAGATAAAAATAAGGATTCCTTTGATATTTTCCTTCGCCATATGCGGGTGCACCGTTCCCTTCATCAGTAGGGGAAAATCTGCGGACTCATCAAAACAATAAACAAAGTATCGGAACCCTATTTTATTATGTTATTATGCACGCCGCTCTATGATTTACGCTGCACGATGCATGAAGAATCAATGTTTATTCAGAATATTATTATAATGGCTTAATACTTTATTTTAGTATAAATTATTTTTAAGAGAAAATACCAACTCGAATCAGGAAAAGTTTATTTTTGAAATAAATCGATTTTATAAAATTTTTGGGAGGTATTATATAAGCACGGTAGCTTAAACGTACGCTCGTTAGATAAAATTTTATTTAATTTACAACGATGAATTTATTCATGTTGTGAATTTTATTCCGATCGGAATAATATTTTATTTAGCATCCATTGTCTCATAATGAGCGAAGATCACTTCACAAGAGGAGAAATAAAAGTTATGTCAATAGCTTGTTTTCTTCTTAATATATAACATTTGTATTTTTAAAGAAATCTTAATAACATAGGTAGTTAAATTTTGTTAAAGTAATTAATATATGGCATGTTTCTTGGAAGAATTTTCATCGCCACAAGATTATCAATCAAGAGGCATTTGCCGGTACAAATTTATCATAAGCGTCTTATTGTGACGCCCGCGCCGGATAACACAATATCCATCGGATATCCGGAGGGGAACTCAACATCATATTTTTATCATCATTACGTCAAATTTAGGCTACATTTATAAGGATAAGATTACAACAGGTACTAATTGTACATCACAGGAAGCCTAAAAATATTTAATTAACTGTACTAAAAATTAAACAGTTTTTTTAACATTTAATATTCTTCTCTCCATAATCTTTATTTATTTAATTTTTGTTAGCTTGTTAATCATTTTTTATCTTTATATTTAAAAAAATATTTTTTTACTCCCATTTTTTCTCTACTATAAGAGACTTATAACTGAACAATCCATTTAAGATAATTTTATTTCATTTCTGATATTATTGCTTATTAAGATTTGAAAAAAATAAAGATGACCTTTCAAATATTAAGGTATGTCTACATTAGCCCTATCTCAATATTTTTAAGTCTGGCTCGCGATGTTTTTAAGGGCTCTACATCTTATTGGCTGATTAATGATTGCACAGTCACCTAGCCCGCCAAGATAAAAACAAAATAAAAAAATCTCTTTAAAAGTACGTATATAATAACAAAAATAGATACGTATCTTGTATTATAATTAAATATGAAAATGATGATTTTATTAAGAATATCAGCTATGTATTAAATTTTCAAAAAGACATTTCTGGATAATTGATTTCTGTTATTGGTCGAAAAGCATAGCTAAATAATGATTTGTCAACTGGATCATAAGTATGATTCTTAATATTTTTGATTCATTGATTTTAAGGCCACGTTCGTCTCAGTTTGTAGTTACTAAGTAGTATTTGCTGTGCCAAGTAATATTTTACAAAAACTGTAATTTATTATATCTATATAAAGATTAAGGTTTTGTAACCAAAAATAGGACTCTAATACTAAACTCATAAAACCCATGTAACCTTAGTAAATATATCCCTTAAAACATCATGAAAACTTTGAATAGTATCAACTTTATTGATTCACTCCAATATATTTACCAAAGCCTATGACGAAAGGTTATAACAGAATACTCTTACAGGTCACCTTTGGTCAAAGAATATGTTTAACATATGAAGGAATAGCATACAAACCTGCAGCAGATATATGAAAGCAGATGAAACGCCACTCCATCTCCTGAGGCAACGTGGATCTCTTATGCACAAGCGTTGTCTTCATCATAGTAAACTATTTTTAGGCCCAGATGCAGTTATGGATTGTTATTAGTTTATTACAACGGCGGTTAAGTGAGGAATCGCCGAAATTTATTTATTTATAGATACAGTAGTAAATAGGTCGAAATTCAAAGTCAAATTCAAAATATTTTATTAGGCATATACCTTATTAATACATCTTTTACAGAACGTCATGAGTCTAATACCTGTTCAGAAAAAAGAAGCCTTTGACCTAAGATGAACTGGCTTAAAAAATTCTGAGATATACATTTATAAGTATATGGAATACAAATTACTTCAATAATACCTTAAAAATATTTTAGTTTATCCATATATACATACTTTATAAGTGTAGTCAAATAAGTCAGGTATAAAATTACACCGCTCAGGATTTTGTGCTACACAATCTTTTATATGAGATGAGAAGTATGTAAAAGATATATATGTAGTATATTTAGTGAATCTTCATAAGCAATACTAGCTTTTAGAAATAGATAGATACTGTAATTGTAATAATAATTAACTATATGAGTGGTCAAATTTAGCCTAAAATAATATTAAAAATGAACTATACTATTGCGGCATTGACATAACTACATTGAGAACATTTTTAGCAGTGCATATAATTAATATATTATTGGAAAAGGCTCTATATAGCACAATACAGCATAATATAGCAGACCGGACGCGTTGTAGCACATTTTTAAATAAAACTGTAGTTTAGTAATAATAGCTGTTCCTCATGGTGGGTACCTTTATGGAATTCCTCTCAAGATGTGAGAGATCGTTATTTTTCCTTTAAAATAGTAAAAATAACTCTCTGATCTTGTCTTTAAGTTGAGTAAAAACACACATTTACAATCAGATAAGAAGTATTAAACATAGTAAGTTCCAGAGTTCATCGCGAATCAACACACTTCACACTTTTATTATTATTAAAATAGTAACAATTAACAATTTAATTACGTCTAATATAAACTAAGACATTTTAGAGCATATTTGATATTTAAATTATACTTAACTGTTTCGTCTTACTTGTGATGTTTCCTCAAAATACTTCAAAACACTGCCTAATTACTTATACACTTGTATAAAACAAAAACTATCGACATGTTTAATACATTAAATTTACTTAATATATTACTTGGAGCTTTCAAAAACAAATGAGTAAAGTTACCGTATGTATGCTCTTTAAAATACATCATCGCTAGGTATTAATCAATCGTCTAGAAAGTTAGACCGATCAATATGCGAATCGCCATATCCTGTATGATACGAACCATTTAAAACACATTTTTTTCGCTTGAACTTCTTCTATTCAAATGGTATTCTAAAATTTGGTGCGTTATACGGAATCGTCTCTCTCAAGAATCCATGCCTCAAGCTATGAAGGAGGTGTAGAAGGCGTTTCAAACACCAACCACGCCCTCTCACTGGGCGTGCCGATATGGACGAATATTAAAAATAATATATATTGTATGTTTGTACGTAGAACGAATTCTTTTATAGTCTATAGCAGTAATAAAAGCTTTATTGACAGAGAAATGCATTTGAAGTATTGATTTGTTTTTAATAGTATAACATCTAAAATACTTTGTTTTTAATTAAGTAATCAAATGTTATTACTACTAATTTGAATCATTTACTGTTTTGTAACTAATTAATCGTTACTAATTGTGATAAACGTAAAATATATATAATACCTGTGTTGTTCCGTGTATTCTGTTTACACGTTGTTTTAAAAAATCTTAAAAACTGATAGGTATGTATTCTTAAAAATTGGTCGTATACTATTATTTATTAGTGTTGTTATCATAATCGTTTTTATTAACTTGAATATTTATAATTTGTTAACAATATACTCTGTAATTTTACCCACATAGTTCTACAAAATCTCTGTAAGTATGACAAATGCTACGAGAGTCTACGTAGTAAAATCTGAAATCTAAAATGAGGGCGGGGCTTCTCTACGGCGACGTACGAACTTTCCCGCTACCACTCGAAACGTTGAACCAGCAAAGTGGAAACCACTTACAAAAGAACCGTACCATGATATGTTTATACCCTGAAAAGTTCCCAAATACAAGGAGCCAAGCGGAGTGAGGGAGCTCGTTTTATATTGGCAGGCTTTGTGAGAAAATGCATGGAAATTGAGGGAGGAAAAGGAATTCGACAGGATGTATTACGTAACGTCAGTCCGGCGTTGGCAGTGTACGGGGGAGCACGTCTCGTCCGCTTTCCTAAGTACACAACAAATAACAACAACGTGTTTAGATTCGTAAACAACGAAGTTTTGGAAGTTTATACATTTGAAGTAAAGGTAAGTGATACTAGTACTTTTAATTTTTGGTTTGTAATAATATACTATAGTTTTTTTTTTGTATTACTTACTATTAGCTATAATATTTATTCTGATTATAGTATTTATGATTTTAAATTATATATTACAGACAATTTAGTAGTTTTAATATATTTATTTTATATTTATGTGAATTAATGATTTAAATCAAACTTATTAATTAAATCAAAATTATTAATAAAGATGATTAAGTTTTATAATTATTATTCAGTTTAACATATGTTTTTATAATCATTGATCAAAATATTATTTATAGGTACTAATTTGAACATGTTATATGTATTTGTAACATTTTGTATTTAAAGAATTTATATTCGGCGTGTCTTATATCATGTACGAGAGCTAGATAATTTTTCTATTACTTTTAAAAATAACAAATGGAAAGGATTGTTAAATTATCATTAAGAATTGAATAATAACTGTTTTTTCACTTTTAAGTTTACACATTATTATTTTATATGTAAATTTTTATTTAGCAAACCCGGTCCGCTTCGCTAGGTGTAAGTTAAAATAAATTAAACGGTTTTTATAATTTTCTAATAAAATAAAATCAGTTCAAGTTATTATAACATTAGCTGTTTCAGAGATTAACCGGAACAAACAGACAGACACACACAAATTTAAAAACTGATTTTTTGATGTAAGTCTAAGTACCGTATATACTTTCATATGCATTTAGTGAAAAGCCGTTAGCTGGAAATTAAAAACAGACTCTTCAGTTTTATTTATTATATGTATTGATATGACAGACAATTTATTTTAAATGAGAATATTATAAGAGTGTATATTAAGTAGGTTACAATTATAACCTATAAGTTTCTTGTACATGATGTCGGTTAAAATTCAAATCATTATTCATAACTCATAGACATTTAAAAATACACGATATATCATTAAAACATATTCTTAGTTCAATTCTCTTGTTAATGGCTTCAAAGCTTCGCTGATAGCTAATGTTATAAAGACTAACTTAGGCAAGGGAGTACTTTTATTATATAAATTTTAATGATTTTAATTACGTCACGGATTTTTGTGCTACAAACTTAAAATTTGGCAGGAAGCACTTAGAGATGAACCCGAGCAAAACGAGGGTGAGTGATGAGTCGTTAGTTAAAATATAAGCAATTGAAGCTTAACAATTAATAGTATATATATATTTTTAACATATTATATTTTTATTAAAATTGTTGAATAAAGTAAATCGTTACATAGACAAGTCAATATTTTACTATACGAAAGACAAATTACAACATTTTAAACATTTTTGCAATGCTAAATTTCCCGTGTCTTTAATGCGTCACCCCTGATTGTTCCCCCATGTTTACCGTTTTTTGGAAAGAGCCCATTTATCGCATGGAAATCAACGTTATTATTGCACCTTGTGAATATTAGCAAAGAATGTTAAATTTTAATTTCCTTGTATTCAAAAATATTTCTCAGATGTAAAGCTGACTTGACGATTATTATTAATCCTAGATGAAATTAATTACACGTTATTATTATTTATTATAAATGCTATAACTTATGTGTGTTTGTGTGTATGTATGATACTCCCTCACGCTAAACGACTAGATTAGATTTACATGAAATTAAGTCAAACAGTTAGACTGTAGCCGATAAATAAAATTGTTCAAATATCATTGGTAAAATTGTGGCATATGTTATTATTTCTCGACGCAGTAAATATTGTATCTCTAAATAAGTTAGGAAAAAATTAATTCATACATTATTTCAATATATATTTTAAACAAACCCATATTTTCTTCTTTCTAAGTATTACAATTTGAAACGCTATTATGCCAAACAACAAGTAAATTACCATAAAACAAACTAACAACCATTTATAATTACTAAAAAACAAGGGTATATTATGAAAAACTTTGTATCTTATTAGAAGCAAGAAAATTACTTGTCTCAGATACGTCAATGCGTATTGTTTTGGTTGCATATCAAATGCACCCCTGTTTACGTCCCCTTGTTTACTATTTACGAGGGAGGGTGGCAATACTACGCGTGGAAAGCGTAGGTCAAAATGCGTGAGGTGCATTCACCATACAACAGATTTAAGATTTGAGAAAAGTTCAGTCATATTTGAATTATAAATTATTTTATTTTAAAAACTAACAACTCAACCCCGCTCAAGCTTAGTATCTCCCGTGACCATGATTACGTTAAGAATTCAAAATGTGGAAAACCGAAAATACAATAAATCCAAAACCTAATTAATTTAATACTTTCTTAGGTTTACGCGAATATATGACATTATAAATGAAACTATCTTTTCGGATTTTGTCGCGGATTCATTATGATTTTTGGTTCCCGACGTTTCGAATGCTTTACAGCGCACATGGTCACGGGAGAGACTAAGGTATTAGACGTCTCAGGGGGTTATACTTATACTTGTTACAGAAACGTCGGGAACCAAAAATCATAATAAATCCGCGACATCCGAAAAGATAGTTTCATTTATAATCTCTAATTAATTATTAAATTTTTCAATTATACGAATAACATAAAATGAAAAACAATAAATAAGTAATTTAAAATTTGATTATGATTTATAATATATAATATTTGTATACAATAATTTACAATACATTCGGTTTTTGTAACATATGTATACGTACTCACTAATAGATTTACTATAATTCATGTTTGATGGATGACTAGATATGCTTATTAAAACAAGTTTTATTAATCGTTATTATCAAAAACATAATTTTCAGATTTCATCATTTCAGATGAGCTAAAATAAAAATTCTATTAAAACGCAATATTGTAAATTCAATGTTGTTACAGATATATTCGTAAGAATAGAGATTGAAGAAAAAAGAAATATTATGAAATTGTTCGTTAAATGTATGCATTGTATATATATAACGCGTTCTTAATTTACACATTATCCTTACTAATATTGTAAATGCGAAAGTAAGTCTCTCTGTTTGTTTGTCGTGATTTCACGCCAAAAATACTGAAACCGATTTAAATGAAATTTAGTACACAGGTAGAGCTTGAGAAAAAAATAGGCTACTTTTCAAGACGAAAAAAGGGCTGTAATGGGTTGAAATAGGGGATAAAATTTGTATGGAAATTACGTCATTTTTAAAGCTAGAAGCTTGAAACTTATTTTTTAGGCTTTTGATTAGATATAAATAAACAAGACATTCAAAGTTTTTAAAAATATTATCCTAAAGGGGGTACCTAGGAACGAAACCGAGTGCAGCGAGGGTGAATCGCTAGTCTATAATATGCTAGTGTCAAAATAGCAATAGGTAATGAAGTGCGTTTTACACCAAAATTATTAGCACCAAAAAAATTCATGGCAACACTGAGCTAATTAAAGAAAAGCTGATCTGAATATTTGATTACCAGCCAGAGGGTAATAAGCTAACCGCGGCATGGATTAATAATTCAAGATTTGAACAATTGAATCTGCCACGATATCTGTATTAAATATGCAAATTAGTTATTTATTCAAGGCGCGCTACTTTCTCTCACAAGGGGGGCTTTATGAAAACTTGGCGCTAATTTACGTGTCGTTCTTGTCATATCTCTGTGACGGGCGTCGCGCGTCGCGGTGAACAGATTTTGCGTTTATACCTCTTTATAAATTACATTGGAAATATACTTTACAAATTATTCCATAGGCTTATAAGGTGAAATATGTATGAATATTTGAATCAATTTGAAGCTGAATTTGAATTAAATTAAAGAATGAAACCTTCACTTTTGAAAGTTAAGTTATTCTTTGCCTGATTGTATTCATTATTCTTAAAATGATAGAAGATTATTTTTACTTCATTCATATAGAATAATTTAAATGAAGAAAAAGAATGAAATTGATTATGAAGATATAATCATCATTTTCATAGGAATCACGCTCAAGCCAAGCTCGGGAAAAAAGAAAGTCATACTTAAAGTAATAAGATTCAATAATTACGTAGTAATGTTAACATTATAAATTTATCATAATATCGCAATAGGGGCGGTACATCAAACTGTGTCTAAGGCGGCATCGAGATATTTATCTCATACTTTTAAGAATTTAAAATAAATTAAAAATATATTCATTAAACACATTTATCATAGTAATTTGTCCATGTTGATTGTAAAATCATTATAAATTAAATACTCATTTTATTAAAAATCTTCAGATATGAACCCAGCGTCAGATCTCAAGCTGCGCTCTAGATGTCGCTGGCACGTTAAAATTCAAGCTATCATTTGGTTTGTTTGATTCTTACATAATATGATTTGTTATTTTGATGCTCTACATTAAAAGAGCTTCGATGAATGCTATTTGTAATTTAAAAGTTATTTTGTAATGATTCAGATATATTTCAATATTCTACAAGTGGAAGACAGTGATGAATACGGTTTCTAAACGATTACGAAGCGCGACACGTAAACCCGAGTGAAGGCAACACGGTTCGCAATCGCGTCAACTCTCGGCTAATTTCTTGCTAAGACGGAGTCTAGCACATGGCATAGCACTTGCCTTTGAGCCCTGCTGAGGATCAGCACCCATTAGCTAGGAAGTGTATCTAGATCCGTATTGACTATTGTCTATTCGTGATGATAGTGAGGTCCTACGTAGTCATCATTAATAAATTGAAAAACAAGCTAAGTATTTAAGGAAAAAGTTACAAGTATGTTAAGTGTGTATAAATGAAATACCATGAGGTGAAATCTTAATGGGATCGTTGCCGACGAGCGGCGTGGTGTATGTTTCCAAATCTTGTTCTACCTTACTTTCTCCAACTGCTCTAGCTTGTATTGATGGAAATAAAGTACTTATGAGAATTTCAGCTTAGCTTTAATATGTAGTCTGTAGAAAAATATTACAATAAAATTTCTCATTTTTAAAGCTTTAAAATAAATTGGATGATAGTACTATTAAAAAAATGGAACTAAATAAAATATTCAATATCATCACGAAATATCCAAAACTGCAATGAAATTATTAGAAAATATCTATATAGGAAAGTGTTGTGCCTATGGACGATTAACCTGAGGACACCATGGATATTTTGAAAAATTAAAAAATGAATCGAACTGAAGTGACTAGCTAAAGTAAAATTTGTATTACTATGAGTCTAATAAAAAAGAAAAAATCTTTATCTTTTCATACATAGGGAAAAAAAAATAAAATTCGATATGTAAAATGATGATTGATTTTTTTTTGGAAAATCTATTAATATAGTCATTATTTAACGATAATGTTGAGGATTTTGCTCAGTTTAACCGAAGAAGACAGAATTTCTTCAAATTTTTTCATCCAATTTCATTTTTATATATTTAAGCTAATACAAATGTTACATAATTTTAAAATACAAAGCCAATATTCCGAAGCTAATCAAAATTATTAATTGAAGAATATTAAACAAAAGCAAGATATCGCGAGGTTGCCCCAAGAGAGACGTTTAATTTAGATTATTTATAATTTCGCGGCGAGTGGGCTCGGGCTAAGACGTCGGTACGAGCTAATTTCCAAAATAAATATTAGTTCAATCAGACTCTACTGGCCGTTATATTAGTCATTGTGGGGCTGCGGAAATATTATTACAGCAACTTAATTGTTGTACCCACTTATACAGCCGATATTATTTTAGGGCGTGTTTATTATATCCGAAATTCTATTTACTTTCGTCATAAATTATATTTCTTTTTAAGTTATGAAAATCATTTCTTAGTTAATTTTCGCCTCTATAATACGTGACTTTAGTGGATCATGGTCGTCTGTTATTAATCTAATAGAATAAATCTAATAGAATTATTCCAAGAAAACCTATAACACACAAAAACAATCACAATTGTAAGAGATTCTCATTTATTTTAAATAAATAATAATTAAATACATGAATGGAATTCATTATAATTTAATGCTATTTTTATTATCGGTAAGTTAAAGTTAATGAACGAAAACAAGTAATAATTCGGTGCTGAAGATCATACACCAAGTAATTTATACTAAGAGCAAGATGAGACATATCCCTCGAAGGAGGCATTGTTTTCAATAAATTAAGCGGACAAGGTACTCCCCAAACAGCCGCCGGCCTCCGTCAACACAATTATTATACTCGGACAGCCACCCTTGTTGATAAACACACTCTAAATAAATTAACTGGCCTTCATTTCAGTTCGATTGTAGATATGTAAAAATGGTTTAAATGTTTATCTTTATTTAAAGAACCGACTACTTTATCTTTTATTTTTTTTATAAATAAAAGTGTTCTTAATATATCATTATATTGTTACAGTTTGGTGCCCAAAAATGAGTGCACGGCCAGCTACAGCCGGTACTCGCACGAAGAAACAAAATCATGCAAACATACCATGCCCCATCGAAGACTGCGCCCGCTTTACATATGGGAAACTTCCAGATCATTTGACCAAGATTCATGGTTTAACTGGGGCAGAAAGAGATGCTCTAAATGAACAGCAAAGAAAGAGGTTTTTCAATGGCGAACTATGCCAAGTCCGATTTTTAAAAGAATCAGCTATTCGAGATCTTTGGGGTGCCGACTACGATGATCCACGTATTCGCGCAAAAATTCATCAAAGTTATTCTCTAGTGAAAATAAGGATTATACCACTGGCAGCCACACAACGTGCCCGGCCTCTGACAGAGCAAGACGCAAACGTGCTTACAGCGTACAACGCAAGAACTGCTCCACGTCCCACTAGAGTACAAAGATCTCGGGCTCGACCACGTCCATATTCAGTACCAGAAGCAAGTCCAGTGGAAAGCCGAGTTTCAAGCGAGTCTAGTGAAGAAGAAACCCCACGTAACTCCTTACCGCCATCCCCTCCGCCTTCATCCCCATCGCTACCACCATCTCCTGCACCTTACGAATTACAGCCTGTAGAAACACGCTTGCGAGATATATTTGACTCGAAAATAGACGCTGGATACAAAGCAGTGATTGATGATATGAAGAAGTCAATGACCATGGGAAGAACACTCGGAACGCGTAAGAGAAAAGCCTATCGCACATATCGGCGGTACGCTAAGCGTTTGATCGCTTATCTTCATCGCCAACATTCACCTCTCGCTTACGACGTAGATGTATTGTTATGTGGAGAGAGACAAGTGTGCGCTTTCTTAGAAAGAATAAGCAGCGAACACAAAACAAAAACACTGCGAAATTATATTGTGGCCGCGATTAAATTACTTGACTCACGCCTTTTTGCCATAGAAACGGATCCGTCGAGTAAAGAAAAGGTTGCTTCAATGACTCGCGTGTATGAGTTTTTGCATGGACGTCTTAATGCTTGCGATCGATTACTATCGCAAAAGGAGTCTACATGCCAGAAGGAAGAAACTCCATTCGATAGCGACTCAATGGATCAAACATTCAACGAAACTTACGACGATTTGGTGTAACTTTTAGTTTTAAAAAACTTTATAGTTCTAGTCTCGTTACAATCGAACAGTATTATGAATACATTGTATATAATTACTATCTAGTCAATATTATTTATTACCTATATTTAATATAATTATTAATTTAGAATACAGTACAAATTACCACAGCTTTCGAGTTTTATATTCTGTATAAAATTAAACGGTACATATTGCAATAATTTATCAAGATTTTATAATTTATAGTCTTTTTTAGAATTTATAATTAATATCAGTTTTAAAAATTCTTCACTTCCATCACAATTCACACTTGTAGTAATGCTTAGAATAATATAAGTAATGTATATATCAAAAATACCTACGTGTTAAAAGCAATAAACCTTCGTATTTAATATGCACTATGAAGTTTATATAGTAATTATTATTATTATATTATATAGTAATAAGCAAATGTATGTACATATACTTAATGTTTTTGAATTTATACTTTTTTTGGCGCGTTAGGGAAAAATGATGAGAGTAAATTTGTACGATGCGCGCGCACACTGTCACGAAAAACTGACACCCTGAAGTTAGCTATAGTCATCATTTTAGTTTTTCAAAAAAAGTTACCAACATAAAAGTAAGGACATCTACGTATGTTTGCGTGAGAACTGACAACTGTATTCACGATATTTATTTTTATTTTGTAAACTGCAATATTTCTGTACATAAGCTTTATCTTAGATATAAAATCGTAGAAAATTCAATTATATTTATTTTCAATAAATTACTTTTGCTCTATACCAAAGTAATAAATAATGAAAGAAGTAGATTATTATACACTGGAAGATTAAATTGGCTGGTTTCTTTCCGACAATTTTGTTTTGAACTAGGTTATAAATTATAAACATTAAAACAATGTTATTATACTTAACATATTACTCATACATTGCCTACAGGCAATTTATTCTGATATATTTAATAGTCCCACTGTTGATTATAAATATGACTAGGAAATTACATCAATTAAAAAGTAGTTGTAGACAAATAACTAATGCCAATTTAATACAAAGTGTGTACATGTTTTATTATTTTCGTAGCTTTTTTAGTAGCTCAACGATCTTTTGGTCTGCTAATTTTAAATATAACAATGTGAATATGTTATTAGATACATAATATATAATAAATAAAAATATAAATACATTTTTGTAGTCATGTGCTAAATGCAATAATTTATGCTACTTTTTCTCAACACCTAATATAAGTACTTAAGTAAATGAGGATACGGATATTCGATAAACTTATTTATTTCGTAAATGCTATATAATTGTGTATAAATATTAAACAAATACCTTTAAAAGTGGACGTAGTACTGGATGTAATACAACTTTCTGTTAATAATAAAAACACTTAGTGAAAGACTAAAGTTCAAAATTCAGACATCATTTTGAAGATACCTTCTCTCTTGTCTATTTTATCTCATAATTATTGTAAGATTTTTGTAATTAAATTAATTTATGTATATAAATTAATTCAGTGGTTAATTAAAATGTGAACCATTAATAAATACGTCATGTCATAGACTGTTATAGTTTTTTTCTTGCGTAAATATCCTTATAGAATATTCTTGTTACCTATTAAAACTTCGAAAAGTTACTTGTGTATATCTTAGGCATCTTAGTTTATTACAACTTGTATAACTGAAATCAGTTTTAATGAACGGTATAACTTTATTTATGTAAGAACAAGAAGTTGCTATAATGTATCATAGAAGAAATATTACATAGAAGTTTTATTTTACTGAATGAAGACTACATGAGTATGAAACAATTATTGATACACAACTCTACATTGTATCAGAAATAATAGAAAGAAAGAGATTTTATTTATTTTGGCAATGGTTACAATACATAGGTACTTAAATATGTTGCAATAATATTAGATTTGAATTTTAATTAAGTATCGTTAAAAGACGTCACCATAGTTTTTTTTTACATACAGTTATGACTTTTACTTATTAAATAATTTAATAATTACTGAATCAAACATAATATGCTCTTAAATAAGCTCAAATAAGTCGATTGTATCGCGAAATTTAAAACTTTAAAATCATAGTTTTTAAAATTTTTGTTTGTCTGACTGTCTGCTTGTCTGGCACAATCACGAGAAACCCACTGACTAGATTTTGATGTTTGGTATATTATTATTATAATTATTCTTGTTTGGTAGCTGGTTATCCGGGCCAACATATAAAATAATTTTTAATTTAAAAAATATGCCATGTCTAATAAATAAATACCTATTATAATACTAACTAATCTTTAAAATATACATAGGGACGACATAAAACGAAAAAAGGGTTAGTATCTAGTAAATAATAAGTTTGTCTGTCTGTGACTACATAAAAAAAAACCACTGAACAGATTTTCATTGGTATGATGCTATTTTTTTCTCCGAATCAACAAATAGGATACTTTTTACTGCTTTTTAATCTAAACTAACCGTTAAAACGTTAAATACGTTTTAGGGCACGAATTCGAGCGGAGCGAGGGTGTGTCTCTAGTTAACTATAATATACCATATTATCAAATCTTTCATTTGAAAAACCTATAATGTAAATATATAACCTAATTACTTGGAAAAGTCAAAAAGAAAAAAATAAATTTTTAGATTATTAATTATCAGAATCGCAATACAGAATTCAACAAAAACACGATAGTAGTGACATCTTGTATGAACTATTTCCTTAAAATTACAACTTTATCGCTACGTTTTTGTCCACTCACCTCCAGATGGCGCTTTCAAACCAACATTCCATTACACTCTTACCGTACCATGCTGCCCTAGTACATGGCGATTGTTACTGCCTGCTCCAGATTCTCCACCAGCGGACGACGCGCGTTCCTAGCGTTCCGAAGACATTCGTGAAGTGCCTTATCTTTTTATATCTGTTTTCTTGTACGCGATAAGAATGTTATTTCGTTAAACTTGTTTGTTCTTTGACAATTTTATCTATTTAATTATATTTTTATTTACTGAAACTTTTATTTTATTACCTATAAGATAATTTTATTAAGCTTTGATTAATAAATATAAATTTCTTTATAATATTTAACTTCTATGGTTTATTTGTATGTTTAATATAATCAAATATTTTAAACTAAAATATTATATTGCTTGAAAGCGTGTAATAGGGTAAACATACGACATGGTATTCGCAGTCTATTTTAAATCTCTCAGTCATAGGCTATTTCTGTTAACACTGCCTTGAACCAAGCACGACCTATATAGGTTTCATGACTAAGGAACATTCGAGAAAGAAATATTATCGAAGAAGTAAACTACAAACCTCCAGTGATTTATTTGAAACTTGCACTTTCCTATGGTTTTACAGGTGTTTTTCGCTCACGATCCGTTACTCTAATTTAAGAATATGCGTAGGTGAGGAGGCGTAAAAATAAAGCCGTTAAACGATCGTTACAAATAGATGCTTATCTAGCTAGTTTTGAATTCCTATGAGTGATTCAATTTGTTCTTTGTAAAAAAGAATATCAAATATCTTCTTTGTTTTTAATTATATTTTATTCATTAATATAGATAAGTTCATATATAAAAGAAATAAAGTATTTTATCTAGTAACGAATCATGCAATAATTTTGATTTTCTAATCCAAGGCGGATGCTCATTGTTAGGTAGATTCATTATCTGAAAAAAAAACCATAAATAAATAATAATAAGAAATTAAAAGACCTCATTTAGTTCTTTCACTGTATTGAAATATGTTTTAATAAACAAATTGTAAATTGTTGTTGGCAAAGTTGTATTTTTTTATTTTTAAAGTGAGTGAGTCAGAACTATTTCAATAAATTACGAAACAATCTAAACTCGAATATAAAACTACTTAAAAAAATTAATAAAAAAGATTTACAACTAATATTATAATATATTATGCGTAAACATAAATAAACAAAACATAAAATAAATTTTATTTTTAGCGCGATAGATAAGCATTTAGCACGCGCTGTTCGTTGGATACGCGTAAACAAAATGACATTCACCAACTTGAAAAGTGCAACGGCAAACAATGCAATACAAACTGGTTGACGTCACTCGCATTCGGTGCAAAGTGCATGTATGCACCTTAATCTCCTCGCTTTCATGCTAGCCTGGTGATCGTTCCTTTTGTGAGCCACCAAAGGGGCCCTATCCCCTTCGAGAGCACCCTTCTCTGGGTCATCGTCATCCGGTCATTGAACTCAGCGACCTTCATGTGCATTTTGCCTTTTAACACTGTGTGCAGTAACGCTTCAATATTTTTAATAAATATGATTATAGTACGAATTTTTGTTTCGTAATTATGTAAGTAAAGTTATGTTATAATTTGGAAATAATGTTTTTTTTTTATTATTAATATCTACATACCTTTTTATAATGTTTATTTATATACTGTACATATATAATTTTATTCGTGATATATATATATAATATCGTGAATTAGTCATACACAAAGTGTTTCTGTAGAAAAAAACACTAAAATAATTAAAATGCCTGTCATAACCTTTTGGAAACCAATAATAAACCTATGTAGTAATCTCAAAAATAACGTGATGACTTGTTTGTTGTGTAACAAGCTTGAAAGGCTGTCTTACCAGGAACTCGAAGGACAAGGAGTACAGAAAACGTAAGAGTAATTTGATGCACTTCTGCATAATACAATATTGCTATTCATATTTTGTTTATAAATATCTACTTCAGTATAGCCTTGCTATTATATAATATGTTATTTTAAATAAATCTTAATGTTTTTGATATAAAAATTTCTTCTAAATCATGGATATCTGGTACGAAACTTTTTATTTGATTCAAAAGCATTAAATAGGTTTAGTTTTTCTTCTTAACTTCAGTACTTCAAAAAAGGAGGAGGTTATATGTTCCGTTGTATATATAATATATATTTTTTATGCATGTTCACCGATTTCTTCGCCGTCTGTGGGCCGATTTCAAAAATGTTTCTTTTGTTTGGTAGGGTATAGTTTCGAGGTGGTCCCATTGTCATCAAGTCAGGATCTGATGATGGGATCCCAGGGAAATCGAAGGCAACTCTCAAAATTTACAGGCACCTATTATATTTTTGATATATTTTCTAAAACCGATAAAGCTTTTACGTATGAAAATCATCATCTCATGTGGATGAGCTGATGATGGAAGGTAAAATTCCTCAACAGTTGTTTTTATGTGTTTTCACCGATTTCTCCATGAATTGTGGGCCGATTTTAAAAATTTCTTTTTTGTTCGGTAGGGTATTAACTTATAAATTGATTATGAAAGAAGCCCTTAGTGTGTAAATTTTATGTTTTCTATGATTATTGTTATTAGTTTTTATGTATATAAAGTAATATAATTATTTAATTATACTGATCATTATAAATTAATTCAGATAAAAATAATTTGGCGATAAATATAAATTATGTACCGCCAAATTACATACGTAGTATTTACAGTTTGCCAGTGGTGACAAGGTTTAGATCTCTATAATATTTTTAGGTCAAGTGCATCATGACGAATGAAATATACTTTAAAACGTGAAAATCAATAATAATAAGCACTTTACACGTATGTTGTTTTTCTTAATATTAAGCTTAGCCCAGTTAAGATGTCACACCGTTCGTTAAAAGCACGAAAAATATTCAACCTCGTTCCAGTTAATATAGAATCTCAAACGTGTCAGCTATAAATACTCGTATTATGTATATATATAACATACTGACGGTTCCAGTATTATAACATTTCTTTAGGGCGTTAATAATTGAATTGAATACTATATTCCTATCATCATTATATACAATTACTTGATAAATTACCTCATACGACAAATAAGTATAGCAAAAAATATGGATAATATTCTCAGAAAAACTGTACCGACAAATAAAAAACCTTACAATATTTAACTTTTACTTAATAGAACGACAAAACAGAGAAATCGTAAGTTGAGTTGCATTCCTTTTGGTCTTAACCCGTGTTTTGTCCCATCTTGATGCATTACCACAAAGAAGACGAGGTACCACAAAATCACTTACTCTACCAAAGAGCTCGGCTTTTCGTTCTTGTTATGATAAAACTATTCCAACTGATTTTCATACTTTTTTGTAAAACCATTAATAATATTCCAATGACATGGAAATTATAGAAAGCTTTATGTCCAACAAACTTACTTTAGACAATTCATAATAGCATTGAAAAAAAAATTATATTATTTTTAACCCTGCAAACTTCTTTAATGATATTAGGCAATCTGACAGAGCTGTTTTTAAAAAATTTAAAACTATTTATTCAACAATATTTCTAACACAAAACATTAAGTATATAGGTCTATTTTCGAAGTTCTCATTCATATTAATAAAACTAAAAAAAGCCAGTGGACTAAATTAATTTCCTAAAAAAATAAGTGGAACAGATTGACAAAAGTTCACATTCGCGAAATTACATGATAATAGGTCGTCTTATAATAACATAGTAATAAATAATAATAATATTACTTAATTGATCCGACCATCCGTTATGGAATGTTACAAAACTTTTTCCGCCTTCAATGGGCTGAATTCCTGACTTTTTAGTAATGCGGTTGACAAAAGGTCATCACAAAAATAATTTTAACTTTCTCTTTAAAGAATGGGTTCAATCACACGTATTGATTAATTTACCAAAGTATTATTTATATTATTGTATATATACACGTTACATTAGTGATGTTTGTATGTCTCTATTGTCGGGAATTGGGTAAGTAAAACACAAATTGTCCTAAATTATTTAGAAATTTTATGGTTGAATAATTTATTTTCATCCCGAAGTACCTTACTAATCGATTCTGGCTGAGTAAAGAGATATTTTCGGCCATCGTTTGCTCGTTTCTGCGTAGTGTCCATTCTCACTGGTATTTACACGGTTAGCGCTTTGCCTCGTATAAAACACGTGAGATGACTCAGTAGCGCTTATTTTGTTCCCAACGTTAGCGAAAGAGCCATCTAGTGACAACCGTGCCAAACTTGCGAGTGGTTAGTGAAATTGTGCAGTGTTTTGAAAATCCTTTATTATCAAAATGCCTGGACGTCCTATTTGGCAGGTAAATTTAATTTAATACGATTTTCTCTTTATTTTATTTCGTCTATTTATTAGATGATCTATAAGTTATCTCGTCTACCTGAGGTTTGTGTATCTACCTGAAAATAACAGGTGAAAGAGGAAAGATTTGCCTACGGTTTTCGAACAGTATACCTATTGCCAAACGTTTACTTGTGCCTTTTTATTATTTACAATGAAAATTGTTGTAAAATAAAGTAGACATTTATAAAAAAGTTATTTATTTTATTATCACATTGCTGCTACCTGCTGGTATAGCCTGCAGATTACCCAACTGTCAATTTTTTTTTTATTTTGTTAATAATTATTCATATATATATATTCGATTATTTTACATTTATTTTATTAGTAAATAAGTCAAAGCTTAAAAAATTACAAATAAATTTTGTATTATTTTTAACGACTACTATAAAAAGATAGAAAAGTATAAAATCATGTGACGGAATACCGCTAAGCTACTAAAATAGATAAATCAAGTCCCGGGTTAGGCTTTCATTTTCTCATTTATTTTTTCTTAATATATTAACTTTACACAAAGAGTTTCATCCTGTCATTAGCAAAACTCCCAATTTTACACTAAAATAATAATAACTAACAGTCTATTTTATTTATAAATAAGCTTCTTAAATATAATAATCAATCATTGACTTTCTTATCGCACAGTTTTATTCATGTGAGTTTTAATATCTCCGATCATGAAATTTGCTGGTAAATTATGGAATATTTGTTGCATGAAGTCCAGTAAAATATCTTCGATAGTCTTTGATAAGATCGGCCTCAAAGACTCTGATACGGGCCGCCAGTTCGCGTTCAAATAGGCGTTTGTGCTGTCCTCTGGAAATGAAATAAGTAAAATCATTATAACACTAGCAAACCTGGCCCGCTTCGCTGGGCGTAAGTTAAAATAAATTAAGTTTTATCACTACATAGTATAAAACAAAGTCGCGTTTTCTGTCCCTATATCCCTATGTGCGCTTAAATCTTTAAAACTACGCAACGGATTTTTATGCGGTTTTTTTTAATAGATAGAGTGATTCAAGAGGAAGGTTTATATGCATAACTAGCAGATCCCGCGGCTTTACCTGTGCTAAATCTAGGGAAGAGCCCGAGCGAAGCGAGGGCGAGTCGCTAGTAATAAAATAAAAGTAGCCTAAGTTACTCAGAAAGTATCGTCAAAATCGATATTGATATGTTCTTTAATATCGTAGAACACTTTTTTGTTCTCTCATCAATAGTTTTCGCAGCGCATGCAATGAAAGATATTTATAGGCATTTGGTACCTTGGGTAACATTGTTGTAGTTTTAGTAGGAATCCTTATTTTTTTCTTGTAATTAAAATAGCCTATAATAATCAGTGATAATGAAGCATTCAAATGGTGAAAGAATTTTTAAAATCGGTCCAGTACTTTTTGAGTCAAATCGTTACAAACATACTTACATACAAATCTTTCCTCTTTGTAATATTAAGTATAGATTAAGGAATTTAGAGTATACCTAATTATAAATATGATATTTATAGTTTGTTACATGTATTCTGTATGTTCATTTATATTTTATACATATATAAAAAAATATGAGTCGAATCTGTTCTTTCATTATATTTAGAAAATTTTATCGCGACCGAAATCAATATTACAAGGATAATTTGTGGAAAATCTCAACGGTAAATGAAAACGTAAAACAGATATAAAAAATGTTTTGTTTTGCAAATCGTTAGCGAATTGGCAACAAGTGACGTCCGAGGTCAGCAACAACAGCGTCACACAGTGTTTCAACGTTGCAATTTGTAACACAAAAGTACCAGGAGATCAGACAACACGTAGAGGTTGTTTGAAAGTATCATAGTATATATGGCGCCATCTATTAACGAATAGCGCATTTATGAATAATCTTTGGTGTTTTATAGTAAACATAGATGGGGCTGAAATAATATATAATATACTTACCAAGTGACGAAATACCGTCGAATAAATTACTCATGTGTAATTTTAGCCCACCAATGTTATATTTTACATGTACTTTAGTAACATTGAAGAATGGTAAATCATCTTTTTCGTATAACTTTACATCGCTTACAATATCTATTGTCATGTTACCTGAAAGGCGATTATTTGTTAATATCAGTTCACTTTTATGATACTTTGTAGGTAAAAATAAATACATAAGCGTTACTTACTTGGCTCGAACCAGCATAAGCCACTGCCTACTAAAGGTATCAATAAAATCTTCCCTTTTAAGTCATACGTGCCCTCTATCCTTATTTTTGGGACACGAACTCTCGTATAAAAATCATACGATTTACTATGCACCCTGGAAAAAAGAAAAAAGGAGTTTGTTCACATACTATTCTCAAAAAAACCTAAATTAAATTAGCGGAGTTGCTTTATGGTATTTGATTTCTTAAGCACTTGAAAAAAATATGTATATATACATAATATACCTATGTATGTGTAAATGTTACATAAATGCATACGTACTACGTAGAGACACTCAGACTAACATAATGTTATGTTGACAAACATAGCTGGGCACCGTTAAACAAATAATTAACTCGTTAATCGTTAATCCGTTACTTCAAAAAGTTAACTTCGTTAAACGTTAAAGCGTTACATTTCGAAAGATTTAACGCAAGTTAACGTTAATCGTTAATCCGTTAACACGTGATTAAAATTGTATTTTTATATCATTGTAACAATAATGATCTACTTATAAAATCTGTTGATTTGGGTTCTGGAACTTAAAAGCTTCTCAGTATTTCAAGGAGGCGGGACCGGGCTTTTCAGAGGCTCAGTTCAACGCCTTCAATACCCAGCCGTTTGGGACTCTACAAAAGCCACTTCGCTATCATGAGGCAACTCTCTCTGGCCCTGGACGGACGCTGGACGTTCCTTCTTCATTTCTTCCAGTTCACCCCGATACTGAAGGAAGCCGTTGACTATCGGCAGGCTTTTGCCGAATGTCCGGGGCATTGAATCTCTTTGGCGGTTCTGAGATTGTGAGGTCCATGGCACAGCGTGTGGCAAACGGGGGCACCGTTTGGAACGACGCCCTCTCCAACCCGAACGGGGTCCAATTCTGCAGTACGCAGCGGGTCCTGGCGGTGAAGGCGATAAGGGGACGCACAGTGTCCTTCTGGCGGGTGTTCACCCTGGGTACTCCAGGCGCAGGCAGAGGTACTCGCCGAAGTGTACCAATTTCGGGCGAACGTGCGCCCGTCTAGCTGACGAGGCCATGATCCGGCGATGGAGAGAGCAACTGAGAAACCCAGAGGCTGGCCTGGCGAAAGTGGATGCCGTTCGTCCTGTTTCACTAGGTCAGGAGGCCCACACGGTGTCATGACTTTCAGACTGACGCAGATGCTTACCGGGCGCCCGGCACGTGAACACGCACCAACAAACTTACCTACCAAACTTTACTTAGGTACCTGGTTTCGTTTTACTCGACGCGACGTGGTGCTTGGTTAAGAGTAGGTACTGGATTAACGATTAACGGACTTGAGAAAATGTAACGGAAGTTAACGAGTCCGTTAATTTTTTTCTAGGTTAACTTAAAAGTTAATCGTTAATCAAAATGTTAACTTCGTTAATTAACGATTAACGGATTAACGAGTTAATGCCCAGCTATGTTGACAAACATTTAAATTATACAGATGACATAATAATATCTATGATAATATACTCGATGATTTGACGACTCGTTTGGCTCAGTTGATAGTGACCCTACGTTCTGCGCTAGCGGTCGCGGGTTCGAGTCCCGCTGGGGGCATTCATTTGTTGATCATGAATGTTGGTACTCCAGTCATGGTTGTTTATATTTATTATATGAATGTATTTAAGAGTTATATATGTAGTATATCAACTACCTGGTATCCGTAACACAAGCATCGTAGCTTACCACGGAACTGAATGGCGCTGTTTTAAGAATGTCTTAACATATTTATTTATTTTATACTTACTGGCTCAATAATACGTCAGTTTTGCCAAAACCCGTTACCGTGACGTTGTCTAGCGCAGCATTCACATTAACAGGTCCTTCGCCTTGCAATATTCTTATTCTTGGTACTTTTAAAGGATCTATTGGTTGCAAATTTATCTCTGGGAGCCCTGAAATCGGAATTTTGAAATTTGTGTTGCAATGAAAATTGTCACCATCAAGCAAACAAGATGAAGAAATAGCACTTTCGCTTTGCTTGTCCCACTATACGTGTGTCGTAATTGAGGCTATGACTTATGCTTGGTACTTTGTGAACTTAGTTACTAGCTAAGCTATCTTAAAATATTATTTTCTTTATTACAAAATTATTATGAGAATCCCAAGAATGCTTAAAAACTACTGCTATATCGTGTCTTACCGTATATTAAAATGTCTTGAAATGTTGTTAAATAGATCAAATGTAAATTTATTGTTTATTTTATAATCATAATACATATTTCATAATTGTGTTATAACTTTTTTTATAAAAAACATAAGGTTAGATGTTAAATAATTCTATTAAGTATAAAAATGCAAGAATTCAACAATATTATTCAATGTAGTATGAATACTAAGTAGGTATCCAGCACTAATGGTAGGTGCAAGCTGCAGTTCGTTGTGCAATAGTACACACGCCAACTGCCACTTACGCAGCTGACTTGCCTAGAACCACATATTACCTACTATGCGTAATACCATCATAAGAAATGATGCGTATTAAAATAATATACTAGACTATTATCCTGGTATTACTCTTTATTTAAGTTACTTATAAATTCGTCTTATTGCTAAGTGAGAGCCTAAAACACTAGGGTTCCGTAGTATATATGTCAGTATTTCCAAAATATATCGATAAAGTAGTACTAAATACATAAAAAATCGTAGATATGTAGTTGTTTAATTCTACAATAATCTTTTATATTTCAGTTTTAGTACTGTATCTTTACAATAGAGACATCATAAGTATATTATTTTTTAATTTTTCTACGATAAAATATCTATGATTTATTCCATTAAACACTTAACCGGCTGTCTTAATTATAGTTAAAAAAAGCAATGCAGCAAACATGGAAAACCTATTATGTTTTTACCTGGACCCAAGGCTTTAAATAACTTCTGTACGGCTTCTGTAGAACAATCATCGAAATCTGGGTCACTTATCAAACAAGTCTGGATAAAACTGGCTGTAAATAGAACAGATAATTAAACTAATTATTTTTAGATTAACCTCTAAAGCTTTAACCTCTAAAGGCTTTTGAGTGATTAAGTCAGCTAAATATGGACCGGCATCTCTATATTTGATAAGTTATTTTTAACTAACTGCCTTTTTGAATGTTAGAATATATCTTTTCTTAATCATTATAATTGCACGTAATTATACCTAATATTTTTAAAAGTTTCTTTTTTATATAAATCAAATTGGGACACAAAAATAGGCAAATTAATTATTTTTATTTTAGTATAAATTAAAAGAAAATATAATTAAAAACTAGAAAAATACTTACGCTTCGTTTTATAATATTCAGCAGTAGTTGCTGAATATAGCACAGACACTATAAATAATTTGAACAGCATGTTTTTGATTCGATTTTAGGTGCCCTAGGTTTGTAGGCCCCGAGCAGGCAGCTCGAGGTGGTAAAGACTGCCTTACCGGTGTCGATATGCCTACTGTTAGCACGAAGTGGGGGCACAACGCAATTCAGTAAATAAAACTTAAACTTTGCCCTTCCAAACTTGATTATCATCATCCCCTTTGTGTTTAATGTCGCAATTATGTTACGCCTAGAAATGTAATAATAGATATTAAAGACATAATCGATGGTAGTTACTTATTGTTAGGTTACTTATATAATGCTATTGAGTGATGTTTTAGGCGTTTTTTTATTAACTTTTTTGTTATTCTATTACATTAGATGAATTGACAAAAACGTTTAACGTAGAGTCTGTTATGATTTTTTTTTTACTTTGATTCGCTATTTTACGAATTTGTTAATTAAATAGCTATTACATTTTTCAAGTAAAATCAGTAGGTATATTATTTTGTTTTTATTCATTGCATTCAAATTTCAGTAGATTTTTGTTTCGAATAAAATCTATTTAAGATTTAGTTAAAATTTTCAGTTCAAAATTCAAACTCCCTGCTATATTCCTTAGAAGTTTTTATTACAAACTGTGATAACGCAGAATTTATTTAATGTATTGGGTTATAAAATATTCTTTGGTACAATGACTATTTTTATGCCAAAGGTCACCTTATCGTTTGCTTTACTTTCCACGTGAAAAAAGTGTGAACTTATGTATACAAGCTTATAGCCATTATTAATGTTAAGATAATTTACAAAGGAATGTTAAAAATATATATAATAAATATATTACGTATAATGAAAGGGATACATCCTATTTTGCAATATTACTTCAGAGATTACCTGCAAGCTAGAAACCTAACTATCAACACCAAGTTCCTGTAAGACAAGTTATTCTAGTTAGTAGTTCGACGAAGCGATGAATTCGTAACAGAAACCCAATAACCGATAATAAGTGTTACACTGGTTCCGTCCCATCGACTCCTTGAATGCGATATTTATTTAGTAATCGTCTTTAAGCATAATTTCCTGCTTTGTCATACTTTTTTCAGCCTTTTACTTTAAAACATAGTGTATCAAATTTTAAATTATTTTTTATTTTAATTACTCAATAAATATTTAAATATTACGCTTAAATTAAGTTTCAAAAATCATAATGGATTATGATTGAAATCTACAGTGGTTTTTTTGTCTCATTGCACATCAAATGAGAAGTTTTTGAACAAATTTAATTTATTTTTTAAATAATTTTATAGCAATAAATAAACAAGAAAAATTTAAAATATAAAAAAAAATTAATATTTATTCTCATTTATTTAGCAGATCCCAATAAACAGTTATACCTCCCTAAACAAAGCAAGACCCCTGGGTCATGCTTAAAAGAATACATACTAACATAATATTATATTGTATTTAAAAATAGTCAAAATCATAGAAGTGAAGTATTTGTTTAGTTACTTTAGTCTCGAACAAAATAGGAAATGTTATGAAATAATTGCATTAGTGAGGGTGTGTAGAGAATGGCTTCATGAACTTAAAGACGGCCTTGAACGGTAAATGCTAGAAGCTTACACAATTATGTTCGGGAATAGGGTAAAGTACACGAAAATTTGCGTAAATAAATTATATTCTGTATAAAATTACTTACATATTACGAATATTTATCAACGAAAATGATATAGTATATGATAAGCGTTTTATACTTCCAAGAAGACTCTAAAAATACATATATTTTACTATTATTTGTCTTTGAAATAAATTAATATTTGATAATGAATGTGACAATTGCTATTTTGTTTTTCTGAATCATGGTCTTTACCAAAGAGCCCACGTTAAAATTTTTCCTAATGAATATCTATTAAATCATCACAAGAAATAGATACTAATTACTGTACTTCTCCTATGTCAAGGCTCCCAGTCATATGGAATTATTATTTAACACATTCGTGCGTGTTGGCTTCTAGTCAAAATAATCAAATCATAGCCCACGCAGCGATAACGCTCGTTCTGGAAATTTCGCTATATCTTCGTATCTTATGGCGCCCTGGTACTTGTACTTTAGTTGAATCGCGGGATGAGATTTGATCTTACAGCATCTGAGTATGAGATAATTAAAAAAATATTATCGTTGTATAAGTACTCCTTTATTGTGACGTCATTTTATACAGTACTAGTGTTTCTTTGCGGTTTTGCTTATAAGTGAAGTTGTATTCCAACCACTAAACATGACCTCTATATTGTAGAGACGTGCGTAGTAATGAGAGCTCAAGCTGTATCTATTCAGATGTTTGCGCGATGGAAATAAAATTTATTATTTTTATAAGTCCAGATTGTAAGCTTTTTTGATGCGTGTGCGAGTGAATAGATTACATGTTGACTTTTTATTATATGAAAGATAAAACGTATCTTTCTGTATTCCGTACTCTAGATATTGTATAATTATTAAAATACAATGCAAAAATGTCTTATTTCATTGGAAATACTTTAAAAAAAATAAGAAAAATAGTCTTACTTCTATGTTGGTGCTGACCGCATCTATTGCTAATTCCGTATAGTAGGTATACTGTAAAGTAAAACAAACAAAACATGTTTATTTTTTAAATAATTGTATAAAATATTACGATCACAAAACCATAAAAACTCTTACGAACAAGAATATAAATTTAATTTACTGTAGAGTTCATACTTGTTTGCGGTTATTCTTGGGTTTTAAATCCATTTTATTGCTTGAAAGTAGGTTATAGGTCTTAGAAAACACGTATTATTTGTTATTAACTAAACTGTGATTTAGTAAATACGAGATTTTCCTTTAAAACCAGTTACTACCCTCGCTTCGCTTGCTTCGTGGATGTAAAATTGTACTTGTAATATTATAAAGCATTTTTAGTCAATCATTGGCTATATAGATACATTTCTATGCGTTTTTCCTCGAAATCTGTTTAGGTTTCAGCCTACGTAAGTAAAATATACACAGACAAACTATCACATTTTCAAATTTATCACTAGATATGAGTAGTATAAAACTGTCCCTATATCCCTATGTACGCTTAAATCTTTAAAACTACGCAACGGATTTTGATGCGGTTTTTTTAATAGATAGAGTGATTCAAGAGGAAGGTTTATATGCATAACTAGCGGATCCCGTGGCTTTGCCTGTGCTTAATCTAGGGAAGAGCCCGAGCGAAGCGAGGGCGAGTCGCTAGTTATTAATAATTGCAACCTTAGTTTCTCACGAAATATATTTTTTATACATCCTTTTATATTTTTTTACTAAACAAACTCTGTCTCAATCCGTTAGCATAAATTTTGTTTTAAATATTTCCACATGTCACGTTAATATGTCACGTTAACTTTGTCAATTGCTACATTATACTTTCGCTAACATCCCATATCTTTCAACAGTCTCGTGTTTTGTAAGTAGGTAAATAAGTATAAAATATTTCGCAAATTATCTTAGATGACAGTTTTGTTAGGCATTAAACGTTGTGAATGAAACTTTAAAATAGGTACATTTATTATTATTTCAAGTACTTATCTACTGACTTTTGAAAAAAAGTGTTTTCAATTCTATTATCTTTACACCGTTATTAAATGATGTGTGATAAACTCGAACTAAAAAAACGACTTCGTGTCAGTCATATCGAACTGAAACATCCCAAATATACCGCAAGCCTTCAATCTATAATAATAATTGATCGAAGAGGTAAGCTCACGCCTTACGCACACACTGACATAATTATATGCGGAGAGGCCACCATATATTTATCCTCATATGTATGTATACGCCTTGATATAGAATTGATAGAATTAGCTATTTTTTATGTTAGGAAATTACTAATGGACGATATAAATATTACATTCTTACATTGTGGTTTAAATAAATATGTTAGGAAACAGCGCGATTTGGCTCCGTGATAAGCTACGAGACTTGTGTTACGGATACCAGATTAGTTGATATACTACATAGATACTACACACGTATTATAAATTTAAACACCCATGACCCATGACTAGAGTACAAACGCTCTTGCTCAACAAATGAGGCATTCATTTGCAATTCCCAGCGGGACTCGAACCTGCGACCGCCAACGCAGAAAGTATGGTCACTGCAAACTGAGTCAAAAGTATAGTATCACTCAAACCACTCTCGCTCCGTTTACTGAAAACAGTGCTTCACTATTGATATGCATTACGCAGTCTTTCTTTTTTTCTTACCGTTTTGTAAAGTTAAATTCCATTTTATGTAAATTTAAAAATATGTTTTCTTTGATACTGATTAATATATTTTATGTTATATTCATTAATCAATTAATTGTAAAGTTACTGTACTGGCAAATATTTTATGTTCAAATGAATCTTGGCACTATCTGGTATTTCATCTAGAATATGCCAAATTAATTTTCATTACCGACGTAATAATAATGATATATTCTTTTGCATAAAATTTAAATGAGAAGTGCAGCTGACATAATATTTCAGCACTAATTTATGCAATAGTTACCTATATAATAAGGTTTAGCAAATCAATATAGCTAACTAGTTATATAACTAAATACAAATTTTATATAGGTACAAAACTTATATTAGAGTGAAGGTATAAAATACATCAGTAAAATATACAAAAATTTATTTAATAGTATAAAATATTTACAAAATAAGATTAGTCAGGTAAAGAGGCTTTAGCTAAGATAACATTTGTTAGTCTCTTATTATTTTTAAACCCATCGCGCAACTCATTTCTAGTAACAAATTGAATATAACAAACATTCATCAAGCAACATAAAAATAACAATAACCCTGAGTTTAAAGATAAATTAGCCAAAATTTTGAAAAAATACTGATTTCCCGAATATTAACTTGGCGTTGACACATAATTAGTATTACGTTAATTACATGTGGCGGGTATTGCCAAAGCCACCGTGGCCGGACTGTGAGGCTCCTTTGTTGAAGCCCATCTGAAGGTTAAGTTCAGCGTTGTGAGCCCTAAGTTGTTCTTCTGTGAAGGTTCTTTCGTTCTTTTCTGCCATCTTGGGACCTAGATGTGGTCCATTGAATTCAGGGTGCTTTTGCGTCTGTAAATTTATTAAATAACTAGATTAACACCGTTGAGAAGGAACAGATATATGTTAATATTGAACAAAATTATTTCATCAATTATTTTACTTGGAAACCTGAAATAGTCAGATATGTATTTGATTTAGAGTTGACTATTACAATAATTTACTTTAAATAAAGGCATATAAAATACATACTATTCTACCCAAGGAGTATAAACACAAGGTGACTTGAGGAATGTTGCGCCTCTCAAACAGATCAGCCGTCTGGAAAATTTCCTCCTCTGGAACGCCATACTTTTTAATAGCTGCCTGGAACCTGGAATTTTCGATGTAGTCGTAAATATATTGCAAACGTGACCAATAATGCATGTTAAAGTAATAAATAACAATGACAAGCTCATATTTTTGATTGAGTACCTTTGAATATTTTCCATTAGCTGAAAATTAGTTCCTCTTTCTTGGATTTTTTTAACGGATCCAGGGGCTAACTTGTTGATAAGCTTACACAAAACGACACCATCCTTGAGGACATCCTCATACGCCCCTTTCGGCAAAGGCTCTCCGAGCACATTGGCGATCCAAGTTAGGACCTCTTCCTCTTGTTCCTTGTTTCTAGCCTAAAAACATATGTTTCTGTCAGAGTTTATGTCAGAGACGTAAATAAAAGCAAAATTTTGAACTACGGCCATAAAATATCTGCTCCAGTGCCAAGTCGTTTGATGGTACAGCGACCGGATTCCAGAATCATATCCGAAAATAACCAAACTTATGGTTGTTATCTTAACGATGCGCCTGGAAAGCTTTCGAGTTAAAAAGACGTGTGCAGTAATTCATGATGTAACACACAGCTGTGCATGCAGTCATGAATTAAAGCTGATACAGATATTTTTACCGCCAACGTCATTGACAAAACTAAATAGTAATAAAAATAAAATTTTAAAAAACACAGTGTTTAAGATATAATTCACAAATACGTTAAAGAAGTTCAAGTGCAAAGTTTGTGTGAATTTTATGATTATGTAAATTGAGTGGTAAAAATTAAAAGTTAATCAAGTTCTTACAGGCATCTTGATATGAAAACTTTTAATGAGCACTAATGGGACAAGTGTCCTGATCCGTATCAAAATGTGGACTGGCTTTGAATCCGCCCGCCCAAAGGCGGTCAGCGTCGGCGGGGGCGGCGGGCGTCATTCGGACAGTTGTTTTCAACAAGCTAAACTCAAGCGCATACGTAATTATAGTTATTACACCATTGCCTTTCAACCTACGATCGCATGATGGACCATTTCAGTCGTGATGTTTCATGACTGAATAGTTTTATGATATTATTATAATAATATTCATCAATGAAATAGATTTTTTAGGAATAAAGAAAGCAAGTTATTGTTGACATTTAATTTTCTTTGAAAACTTTTATTTCATATGAATTAAGATTTTTTGGTATTAAAACATGCATACATACATATCATATATTTTTACACAACTTATTAATCATAATAAAATTAACAATTTATAATTATTATGAAAAGGTTTCAATTGAACATTTTTCATTCAATTTTGAGTGAACATTTTTCATTATCATAGTTAGGTAGCTTATATAACCGCTACAAATTGCTGTGATGCAATATCCGGCGTCAATTCTATTTAAGTTTTTAATCGAATCGCATTAAGAACATTTCATGATGTTTTTACGACTGTATCCGACTATCTATAATCAGGTCTCTGCTATATGTCCCTATTTTTATATATTATCTACTTACTAAATACCATCTGCTACTTATAACAATACTGTTTTATTCATACAAATTGACTCTACCACTGAAAATTGGCTTTCTCTACAAATATTCTGATTTTGGTTAATTGGCTAACTCTACAATAAAAATTTGCCAAAAAATAATAGCCAAGGACTATTTACTACAATAATAATTTATACGTGGAGTTACCTATTAGGATTTTATTCAAAGTTGCAACTTAACGTTGACTTTTTATGCGTATAACTAATTTTCAATAGTTGTCCAAAAATAAATAAAATTTACTTATTAAGATAATAGATTATTTTGTCATACTAAAAAAACATTCTGTATTCAAAACAATTCGAACGCTATTCATCAATCCGATCTTCGGAATGCCATTTATTACAATTCGCAGTCGAGCGTGTCAATAAGACTATAATTACCTATTTGGTTGTCTTATTAGTTTAAAATATAGCACGGGTATAAATAGTCGGTATAAGAAATTATATTTTAAAGTAAATATTAATTACTTATAGAACAAGATTACTAGTAGATAAACTTAATATTTCTACAAAAGTTAACAAAACATCTGAAATAACTGGACTGTTGTGTAAGTCGTTTTATAAATAATACGTACAATCTCCTTGATTTCCAAAGAACACGATGTTTGATTTCAAATGCCTCTTTAAAACAGTTCTGCTTTTCTTACACTTTGTTCATGTCTAACTATTATTAAATATAGACGAGAAATAAGTGCATTAAAACAACTATGAGAGAAATATTTATGTTTGTACGTTTGTCATTAATCCAGCTATAATCTAATATTAGACTATTTTCGAGTACACTGAATGATGTCAGAACAAACATTGTGGAAACACTTTATGTTTCTGTTACGCGTATTTAATTTTACAAAAAGCATTCATTTTAAATGGAAGAATTAGCTTAATTTTTTATCAAGATTTGTTTGTCATTTATTTCAAATTTATCTATTGTAAATCGATTCACAGAGAAAAGTTTAATCAAAATGTTTATAATATGGAGATAGATATGTATTATGTAACTTAAGTTTTCAGCTTAGCTTACATATGTTACTTTTTATTGATGTACCTGCCACGTACAAATAAGTGAAGACGCAGGTAACTACTATACTGTCAAATTATTTAAACGAGTGTTACAAAACGCTGTTACAGCCATGGGTGTTTCCATGCTCGTGTGGATAAATTTAACTCATCTAAGCCTAAACATAAAAGCCAGTGAATGTTATATTTTTAATAATATGTTAGGTAGAAGATATTGATACATATGTTTTACTTATAAAAAGTAAAAAGTTTAATTTTATTTGGTATTAAAAACAAATATAATTACGTGATATTAGTATGTGATATTATATGATTTTTTGTTGGAGGTTTTTGGTACATATTATATTGATCCTTAATAAATCGGACTGTAATGTATTGTAATGTAACATTTACGAAACTCAGCTTAGGTACTGAAGGGGCTTACTTTTTCCTGCGAAAATAAATAAAGTTATTTTTGTATATTTAGAAATATAAATTACGAAATATATTTCGTATAAATAAAGAGGAAACATTAATAATTATAATGCATATAAATACATCTTGCGTTGGCGCAAGTCCAAAAAAGTCAAAGTACATTTAGTTTGGCACGTGCTGGGAAACCCCTTAAATGTTTAAGTATTTTATTATTACAATTTTATATTATTTAAATATCAATAATAATAGATAGTGGTAGCCCAGTGGTAACGCGCTCGCTTGTATAATCGAATAATGCGGGTTCAAATCTGGGTCTCACTCTCACACCACGGGTATTTTCATGTGCGAATTATTTCAAAAATGATCTTATAAATGAAACTATCTTTTCGGTCTCGGTCTCTCCCGTTACCATGATTGCTGTAAAGCATTCGAAACGTCGGGAACCGCGACAAAATCCGAAAAGATAGTTTCATTAATCATGTCAAATATTCGCGTAAACCTAAGAAAGTATTAAAAATGATCGTGTCTTACGGTGAAGGAAAATATTGTTAGGAAACCTACATGTCTGAAAGAACCTAGTAAGTTTTCGAAAGACATGTGAAGTCCGCCAAACAGCACTAGGGCATGGTGGTATATGGCCTGATCCCCCTCGTATTGTAGGCCCGTGCCCAGCAGTGGGACGTTAAAAAGGGTTGAATACAATATTTATTGAAGTCAATTTTATTAAAATATCAGACGAATTCAAAACAAAATGTCGTTGTCTGTACAAAAATGGTTATCAGGTCACCATCACCACTCTATATTACATTAGCGAAGTAATCTGTTACAACTGGCACGCTTTGAAGCCATTAGCAAGATTTAATATATAAAACGTAAATGTTTTAGATCACATAATACTCGTACTAACTATGGAAAGTCAATGCAATATTTGCCACATTTTAAAATATATCTGCATACATCGTGTGCACCTCATTATGTGTAATATAAACAGTCTTACATTATAAACTTATATACGTACGTTTATATTAAGTTATTAATTATATATATTGTTTCAGTGTGCCGGTAAACGCGAACCTGAAAAGGAACTAGAAGCGCAAAGATGGATAGAAGCAGTCATAGGCGAGAAATTTCCATCCGATCTGCCATACGAGCTGGCTCTCAGGAATGGAATAATTCTGTGTAAGCTAATGAATAGACTGCAGCCTGGTATTATCTCAAAAGTCAATGTTTCGGGTGGAGACTATAAGTTTATGGACAACATTAGCCAGTAAGTTTTATTCTAATTACCTTTTTTTTGGTGGGTAAGTGTAATAAATATGCACGAACTCCGAGAATATTATGCTTAAATATGTTAAAGGTACATATTCTGCCATTAATTTTCCGGGACTTTGGTGCAAAAAGATAAAAATTAAACAACGCTATCCATTATCTTTTAATATATACTAATACAAGCTTATCTTTCATTTAATAATCTGTAAAATTACGTAAAAAATAAAAATTAACCTTCTTGGGATTTTTTATGGTCTTTTCTTAATTTTACACAATCTTCTGAAATAAATCCAAACACATTACGACTTATTATTTGTCACTGAGCCGATAAGCTAGACAGGATATTAGCATTTACCTAAATTACTCATTGTCTATATTTTCTTATTTACAGATTTCAAAAAGCATGCGTCAAATATGGAGTTCCAGATACAGATCTCTTCCAAACCACAGACTTATGGGACCAAAAGAACATCGCACTAGTCACACAAACGATCTTCGCCCTTGGCAGGACGGTAATAGCTTTATTGCATTGTTTAAACTTGATATTATAGTCCTGTATAATAAAATATAAAACTTTCGCAGATAGAAAGACGAAATTATAGGATTCATTTTATTTTACAAAATAATTTATGTTTTATACCTAAACGTATGATATATCTACAGACATACAAACACCCAGAATGGCGTGGTCCTTATCTTGGCCCAAAGCCTGCTGAAGAAAACCGCCGTGAATTCAGTGAAGATGTTCTTCGTGCTGGAGAAGCTGTTATCGGACTACAAGCAGGTACAAATAAAATGGCGTCACAGTCCGGCCAGAACTTTGGTGCATCACGCAAAATTATCCTCGGCAAGTGAGGTTGCGAAGGAGGATGCGAAGACCGGATTGTAAAAAAATAGATCTTTTATATTAAGTCTGTATCATTAGTTATTACCAAAGATTATTTTGTATTTTATGTGTATTATATTTAATTATTTTAAAATTAACAAAAGTTCAATACTATTCTAGTTACTTTTCAGTACATTATATATTCTTACCCTAATATGTATTAGTAATACTAATAGACTACACTATAATACATGTAACGTTCGGCAATTTCGTTCAATGACAGTAAACACTATTTAAGTATAAATAATTCATTTATAATTATTATTATTATATCTAAGTCTTAATTCTAAGAGCCTAAGATTAAACTCATAGTTGTTTCATTACCTTTACGTCATATTTTTGTAATAGCTCATATTTGATTGATGCTAAAATAGTTTTGTTTTTATGTTATTCAACTCACAACTGTGATGTTTGTATCCGAATAAGAATTATTGTATGAAATATGTAATTAAACGTGATTAAAACATTAATTTATAACTAAATATTTCTACCTTTTTCTTTGTACACCTGCTAATCATTAACATCAAAACAGGGGCCGAATCTCTCGAACGTGTCAGCTCCATCGACCATCAGTGATGGAGACGTGACTGGCCCACTGCCACTTCAGCACTGAGTACATTGGTATATAGGTTCTAGCACTTTAGTTGTATGGCGAATGATTTCATTATGAATTGTGTGAAACCCCAAGTTTGTCTGTTTATCTGTATGTAAAACCAGTTGACAGATTCTTTAAATGGTTATTGATGATAGCTGGTGTATAAGAAATATTATTACAAAGAAATGTAAAAACCGAAAAAAATAGTCACTATAGGTATACTGAAAATGCAAAAAAACAGCATCATGAACCTAGGGTTAAATAATAAGAAAAAGCAAAATTGAATTTTGATAGAAGGATAGGATTATTAGTTTGAGGGATCTCCCATATAAACGTTTGTTAAAAGTTCTACTAATTTGTGCCCAGATGGCACTCCTAGAAGCCACAGAATAAAGAACATGAACATAAATGTTCTACTAAACTTCGCGCCCAATATGTATTTATTGGAAAATTGGTAATTCATTCTCAGCACACAGATTCTATAAAAGTTCGCAATGTAGGTTACATTGAAAATTTACATTAGGTATAAGAAGGTTACTTAGATTATTCAAATTTTAACCAAAATGGCCGTAACCACTAGCCAGTTTAAGTCGACGAAGGCCATCACACAAATTCAAAAGTAACCGAAAGCAAAACAGATGTTAATATTATACTAGTTATTTACCATGAATCCTACAATTGAACGTTAATAATATATTTAATTTGCGTTCATTTTTATAAAATACTATATTTGAAACTAGTCAATAATTCAAATTCAATGAACATTGAACACTAAGGAAGCTGCGACATTGGATTTTACCGATCTCTCTGATGACAAGCGATGAGCAAATGAGCAGAGAGCAAACTAACTTTGATGATTTATCGATAGTTATAATTTAAACTATTACATTTTATAAATTTAATTACTAATAAACCTAGAACTCCACTGGTGTCTATAAGCATTATTTCCGGCGGAAACCAAGCTGGTTTTTCAAATCACTACATAGGTACTTAGTCTATACTATATACTATATTTACTATATTCATAATTAATTAATTAATAAATTATTAATATTATAAAGAAGTAAAGTTTGTGTGTTTGTATATTTGTTAAATTGTAAGGGGTAATCTCGGGATCTACTGAACCGATTTTAAAAATTCTTTCACCAATAGAAAGCCACATTATTGCCACATATATACTGTGTGTGAGTGTCATAGGTTATATAAAAAACCGAAAAATAAAAAGGCTTTTACGTGGTAGTCCGTTTTGCAAAGTGAATCGGAGAAAAAACGGTCGAATGAAAGCGTTTCTTACGAACGCTGCCCTAACTATGAAAGATATGTTTTTGAGTTCTAGAGAAAAGATGTGGAGCTTGAAAATGCCTACAAAAAAGTCAACGACAGCATATGTCTAACTTTTATATTTAAGTTACAAAAAGTAGTTTTATAATTTAATTTTTAATATGAATAAAATAATTTAAATTATTTAAACACTCTGTACTAAAAAAGGATTATTAACATTATGCCCAACGAAGTGGGCACGGGTCTGCTAGTCTATACTAATATTATAAAGAAGTAAAGTTTGTTTATTTGTTAAATTGTAAGGGGTAATCTCGGGATCTACTGAACCGATTTTAAAAATTCTTTCACCAATAGAAAGCCACATTATTGCTGAGTGTCATAGGCTATATAAATAACCGAAAAATAAAAAGGCTTTTACGTAGTAGTCCGTTTTGCAAAGTGAATCGGAGAAAAAACGATCGAATGAAAGCGTTTCTTACGAACGCTGCCTTAACTATGAAAGATATATTTTTGAGTTCTAGAGAAAAGACGTGGAGCTTAAAAATGCCTACAAAAAAGTCAACGACAGCATAATATGTTTAACTTTTATATTTAAGTGACAAAAAGTAGTTTTTTTATTATTAGTATAGATAGTTTAATTTTTAATTTTTAATATTAATAAAATATTTAAATTATTTAAACACTCTGTACTAAAAAAGGATTATTAACATTATGCCCAACGAAGTGGGCACGGGTCAGCTAGTATAAAATAAACTTGCTTTCCGATGTCTGTCTGTCCCTGTGTAAGTATGTTCAGATCTTTAGAACTACGCAACGGATTTTGTTGCGGTCTTTTTAATACCTAGATAGAGTGATTCAAGAGGAAGATTTATATGTATAAGCGGAACCCGCGGCTTCGCTCACGCTAAATCTAGGGACGAAACCGAGCGAAACGAGTGTGAGTCGCTAGTAGAATATTATAAGAAGCTGTAAAGCGTAGATACTTACTGATTACTATATTATGTAGTTTAAACTCATGTGTGGAGTTTTGCAAATTGCATTTATACAGAAATTAAAGTTATAGAATCAACGAAATAATAAATTAAATCAACATGAAAAAAAAAACAAAAATCAGAGAAAATATTATCTACTATTTAAAAAATGAAGTTAGGTAGGTACCTATGTAACTTTCGCTTGAATTCAAAAGCCGCTGGACTGATTTGAATATATATTTTTTGTTTTGTTGGGAAGGTATAGGCATAGAAATATAACTCAATGGGTGAAATGAAAAATGATGAAAAATATGTAAAACCCAAGAACAGCTGAAAAAACGAAAAGTTTAGAACTGTTTTTTTGTATGGGAATCCCGAAACGCGAAAGCGAAGTCGAGCAAAACGAATGTAAATTGTAAGTCACAACTCGCAACGAAATAGTAATTTAGTAAATATAAAATACCGCATAGTAAGTATAAAGCGCCATCTAGGGAACACGCTCCTTAATTGAAAATAACTTTATCAATCGATATTCTTAGATAAGTAGATTATGCATTATATTAAAATAATATTCAATATTATGTCACATTTAACTTTATTCACATTTAAAGATTGAAATAAAAAATAAACTGTTAAAATTAGATACATTAAAAGAGCCATCTACCTGGTAACATATTAACTTATTAGTCGAGTAAGGAAGTAATAGTTGACAATATTTCCATACAGATGGCACACTAGGCAAAGGAATGCTCAAGGCCACTAATAGGGATGTTAATAATGATATTTAAAACATCGATATTAAAAAATCGATATACGATTGGAACTATCGTTATTTGTTTGCTAGCAATACGCGCGGCTTCGCCCGCGTTCATTGTTTTAATCGCTACTGAACTTCATTCGATCACTCGCTGGGTTAAAAATTCTCCAAAATTACTCCAGCTTTAATATACTCGTGAGCCGCGCGGCTACCTATTTCATATACCTATTATGTGCGGCGTACACTCCTCCTCATGTCCTGTTATTTTAGTTTTAGTAGGGATCCTTATTTTTTCATGCAATTAAAATAGCATATATTAATTAGTGATAATGTAGCATTCAAATGGTGAAAGAATTTTTAAAATCGGTCCAGTACTTTTTGAGCCAATTCGGTACAAACATACTTACATACCTCTATATAATATTAGTATAGAAGTATAGATTTCTCAAAAATAATTTTGAAATGACAGATATTTGATATCCCTTTCAAAAGTTCCTAGTTATTGGTAAGATATAAAATGTGTACCTAGGTACTTTTTTTAAATGTCCTATGAATACAATAAAATTCTCATGAAAACTTATTTGAAACAATTGTTGCTCCTGCAAGGCACACTGAACACGTTGGACGAGGAACAAAATTTGAAACTGTCTTGGCTTTCTTTTTGCTAGTGATTTATGAATAATTGGTAGGTATTCCAAAGGTTAACCAAAACACAATCAAGTTAACCAATAATCTTATCCCAAAACAATGGCGTATTGTGTAGCGCTAGACAAACATGAAGAATAATAGGGAAAGACAAAAAGTAAAATTAATTGTAAAGCTCAATAAATCATTGTGGACAAACATTTCATAATTGGTTTCTGCACCTACTTTTGTTACCGCTATAAATGTCTGCTGCTGGGTATCCTAAGTAAGTGAATTATTATTTAGCCATAGTTATATCCTCCGCTCTAATTACTTTCACACTTGGTTATTTTTATGTTTTTGAATAGGTATCGCCAATTAAATAAATTGTGCTTAAAAATCTATTAATTTTAACTTAAAAAATTATGAAATATAATTAAAATCGATTATACGAGTCGACAATCGATTTCTTGCAACTTATAATTTATATTCTTCGAACAAATATTCACATTTCACGGAATGAAAAGTGAAGTTGACAGCACTATTATTAAATAACAAGCTGGCGAGTACTTGTTGTGGTTTTTGTTAGCATTTAGTAATTTTATTTAGATATTAAATTTTGAAGCAGTTTTTCCAAAAAATATGCAATCCTACTGTGAGCAAAGTGGAAAATGATAACCTTCGGTGCCTCGAATAATTCCACAGCTACGGAAGAATCTGGTACGAAAATAATATGTGATTGTTAACGACGAAATTTAGGGGTTTGTAACAATAATTTATCATTTATTTTAGGTGATGTTAGAAGCATTTGCGAAAGTATTTGTAGTGATGGATCAAATGCTACCGTGCAGCCAGGGGTTAATCAAAGGCCCCGAATGGACATCGCATGTGTTTTGGATGTGACCCAAACATTGAACCTTGCTCACAGAAAAAGAGCACTGGAAGAAGTGCGTCTGGCCTCCGACCTTGTAAATGCAAACTTACACCATATTCAAGTAAGTCCAGAATTTGTTTTTCTAATAATATTGTCAGTATACTTACTAGTGATAGAGAAAAGGAAGAAATATAATAAAAAAACATTTAATGTTTTTGATGTTTTTGAATTTAATGTTTTTGAATAAAGAAGTTTATAGATAATAATAAAGAATAAATATTTTTAGTAATGAATCCATGCTCTGTTAAGAAATATCAGTATAGAAAACTTTATTCATTGATATAACATTTTGAAGTTTCTTTGAGCTAAATATTGAATTCTTTGGTCACACTGTCTATATTTTTTATTGGAATTTAAATGTTATTTTTAGTATAATATATTACCTATTTGTATTAACTTATACATTATGTCATCAGTAATTACATGGTACTTTAAAGTGTCAACTAAAATTATCAGTACTCCTTTCTTTTATTGCTACTACTATATTATATCTTTCATTTAAGACATTCCTTAATTTTTTCTTTTTAACAACTTATATTCTGTATGCATGTTTTCAAAATCTTATATTTAGATAAGAGCTTTCAAATGTAAACTGCAGTTAAAAATTGAATCTTTTATAATGAAATTTTTATCTTTTATGACAGTTTGAAAAACTCGACTTTGGTGAAACCAGTGTACTGGATACTTTTTACAATGCAGATGTGGCTCTTGTGGATCTCAGTCTTCAAGTACAACAGAGCTCTTTGTTATATCACCTTGGAGTTCGGGAGAGTTTTGATATGAAGGAAAATGTACTTTTGTATAATGATGTGGACTCAGATGCTACTTTACGGCTTAAAGTAAGTACAAATATTTTGTTTAACTTATGTATAAAATTATAACACAAATTGAACCATAATAAAATATGATCTTTATGTTAATGTATAATAATGTAAATTAATGGCTTTAATTCTTGTGAAATAAACAAAAACACATATTTTAGTTAAAGTCTAGAATATATTGAATACTAAATTGTGATAAATATTTTTATTGTTATGTATACGATTAACAATTCACAAAGGATAATCATAATAGCAAGGCTGAAGATATTATTCAATTCTGTAGTTAGGAGTCAATGTTGCTGTGTTATATTGCGACACAAAGAAGTCATCTAGATATGAATTGTGTACTAGTTAGCGTACAGTGTAGTTACTGCATTATGTATGATCAGTTTAACATGTGCGATATTAAGGGCAATAAATAATTTTATTATGTAATAATAACCTATTATTGTATATGACTTTGTTAATAAAAATACCTACTTGCTTGAAAGTTATGTCAAATGTATAAAATTGTAGTTGAAATTAACACAATCAGCAGCATTTTGTCACTATTAATAAAAAAAGACCCAAAATGGAATTTTATCTCTTAAAACCATAAATAGATAAGTATTTGAGATTCACTATAAGTTAATTATTCTAAGTAGTAGTGCTATTAAAAATACAACAGAATTAAAAACCTCCTCCTTTTTTAAGTCAGTTGAAAATATAATTGATTTCAGTTACTCTTAAATAAGACAGGATTGGTGAGACTGAAATAATGTTAATATGGTCTATATTTATATCCCATAGTGGAAATAAATATTGCATTTTCAACTTTACTTTGTACTTTCCTTGTGGATTGTAATTCACCAACCAGTACTTGGCCAGCATAGTCTATGGCCTGATTACTGAAGTCCCCTTGTATTGAAGGGATGGCCCAATAAGTGATTTTGATGGTTAAAGAATAAATACATTTTTTTATCTACCTATATTTGAAAATATAATTATTATTCTATTTAATATAAATTATTAAGGATCTGTCCGTTTGTCTATTATTATCTGGAATATAGTCAGAGGAACATTGTTAGTAATACAGCATGTAGCAGGTACACTGTTACCGAAGCCTTGAATGATAATATCAATAGTTGTTACTCTCAATTTCTCAATTGCTCTATACAGAGCATATTTCACATTGACTGGGGATAACAAAGAACATAGGTATTTTGTTTAGTAAAAAACTTATGTTTTGTTTTTGTTTTAATTTAGTAGGTATATATGTAATAACTTATTCATAGATGAATATTATTTAACAATATCTGAAGCATGTCGTTTTGAATGATATAAAACATATCTATGAAATTTCTGCCAGTCTATTACTTCTTATCTAAGTTAAAGAAAAGTTTTTTTATATATTGAATGAAAACCTAAGCTTGAGCCTACATTAAAATAATTCATACTATCCAATGTCCAGTGTCCGATGTTTAACCATAATATGATTCAATTGCTAAACCGATTTCAAAGAAATAATAGTACAGTACATAAAATAATATAAGCCGCAGATTGGCTGCAGATGGTTTGCTAATAATGTATAAAAAAAATTAAATATAAAAAAAATAACGAAAAAATCTTCCATGTGTTGTAAAAAGACCCTGATCACCTGTTGTTTTATTGAATAATTGGCACATGTATCATCTTCAAATTACATAGGTATTCGAGTAATTAAATTATATCTATCTGTTTTAACGATAGGTATATTAGATTCTTTCAAGTAAAGCAAAAATATTACTCATCTATACTAATGCATATTATTATAAAACTGAGTTTTTTGTTAAGTACCTACCTATTGGTTCGAATTGAAAAATTCTTTTTGTTTTGGATAGTCCGTTTATCGAGGAAGGCTATAGGCTATTATATTATATTAAATCACGCTACAACCAATAGGAGAGGAGCATCAATGAAAAATGTTGCAAAAACTGGAAAAAATATTCCGTTTGAGAGCTTCCGTTGCGTGCGTAAACGGTTAAAGTTTGTGAAAATAATGTATGACGGAAATTCTCCTTTAAAAAGTCCAACATAGCATATATCTATATTTAAAGTTGACTACCTAGGTATATCCTTCTTTATGGCAATGAAATTTGTTTTAAGATAACGCATTTGCGAAGGTTTTTTTATAAACATGATATTAATCCTTACCTAAATAAATAAGTTACTCATCACAAGTATTTAATTTTGAACAAAATTGCTATTGACATCATTTGATTTCAATGAATACCTATCTTACGAGATATATGATACGATAAAGCTATGCTTTAATATAACTTCGCAACAAAATAATTAACACCGTGCAAAACGCGCGACTCTCCTTTAGAATGCGGGCGAAGCCGCGGGAAAGGCTAGAAGTGTGAGGGTATAAAAGTATTAAGTATGATTAAAGTAAACGATTACAATACAATAATATACAGTAATTTAAGTAAAAAACTTATTTTACATGCGTTTAGAAATACAGAACTAGTAAAATTTAAATATATGTAAATGTAACTGAATTTCTAACCCAATATTAAAACACGGAAATGGGTTAAAATGTTCTTTAACTAACAAGCGCCAATAAGAAATGTATAGTACATCGAATAAAATACTTACCGAGGTCAAAGTTGTACATTAAATGTTTATCAAAATTGTGTGCTTGCTTGTTGTTTGAAAATAGAATTATGAGGCTGAATAGGATTAATAGGAATATTTATTTTTTATCTATATTTTTTTAGTAAATATAATTTATATACATTTTAATACTATCATCACCTGTTTTTAATTTTTGATTTTGATATTTTTACGTCCTCTTGTTCAAAAGAAGAGGACATGTTTAATAATGTAATATTAACAACTCCTAGAATATAACTAGGTTTTTTCGGATATATCAAAACTATGAGGGTTCCGGGAATACCATTTGGTTACGGAACCCTTAAAAGTAGGTTCAATATAGTCATATATAAAGTCATTTCTGAAAATGATTTTTTTTATGAGAATGTGGTTTTTAATAAAGTATTATAATGTAGTGGGATTTTCAAACGATTTCAATAGCATTGTATATTTTTCAGATATCTCTGCCCAACTTCCTATTCGTGTCGTACAAGTTAACAGATGCGGGTACATGCGTTATAACGAACCCGGCAGCTGCTAAGTTTAAAGGCGAAGAGGCACCTGACCCAAAACAACATTTGACTTTACGTCTCAAAAATATCCTTCAGGATGTTGAAGTCCAAACCAAGTGAGTTATCAATGTTTATTTCGACTATTTTATTCATTAACTTAATAATAACTATAGTTAAATCTTTTCCCACGTTTATAATCATAAGTATTAGTCATTAGTGATGGATTAATTTATAGCAACAATTGATTAGGGGGATTTTATTGTATATCGAAAACTTGCTACGTTTTTTTAGACGTCTGAAAGTCATTCTCATAGGCAAGACCTTCCGGGTTAGTTTCATAAGCCGTGATCCGAACCTGTTAGGAAATACCCTTATGAAAGAACTCCCTTAGAGCTTCATACTTGACATTTTGGCAGCATCTTTTCCTGTCCGCTTGGTGACATTATAGGTATGTCATGTCAAGTATGGTTAACACTACACTCAACAAAAAAAAATCCGAAGTTTAAAAGTTATTTAATTTAGTAAAATACAAACTAAAAATACGAGAACAAGTTGACAAATGAACGTAGTATAATACAGTCCACTTCTATTTGAAGTTAAATATATTGAACGCAATAAATTAAAAAACTGCTTAAAGTAAAACAATGATAATCAAGATATTTTAAAAACAATTTAATATGCAAATGAACTCGTAGACTGAATATAACTAGGTTTTATCGGATATAACAAAACTATAAGGATTCCGGTAATACCATTTGGTTACGGAACCCTTAAAAGTAGGTTCAATGTAGTCATTTATATAGTCGCAAAGTCATTTCTGAAAATGAAAATTTGATGAGAATGTGGTTATCAATAGAGTACTATAACGTTAACAACACGTTTAGCTCAGTCGGTAGTGACCCTACTTTCTGCACCAGCGGTCGCGGGTTCGAGTCCCGCTGGGAGCATTCATTTGTTGTGCACGAATGTTTGTACTCCAGTCATGGGTCATAAAATTTATATATGTATAGATATTAACTATCTGGTATCCGTAACACAAGCTTCGTAGATTTTAAAAACAATTTAATATGCAAATGAACTCGTAGACTGTCTCATGGGTCTGACATTTTCTCATAAAGTTATTATTTTATTGCGTACATAAATATACGCCCACGGCGAGATTATGTTGTCATCATTGTGAATGATACTATTAATTATTTGAACGATTTATAACATTATTTTTATTTATATGCAAATTGAGGAAAAATGTGTGGCTTTTAGTTCTTGGCTTGCTTTGTTGATCAAATAGTTGATATATGTATGGGTACTTCCCCTTTTTAAGACAAACTAACAAATTACCTGTGAAATATGTTTATAAAAACAATATTTTTGATCAACTTTTATGAACCTTTCAGTTTCTTCAAATTGCAAACCTATTTTTAAAATTGTAAGGTCAATGAACGAATCAGTTTTTGTGCAAGAGAAATAATCAAGTACTTATAACAATTATATGAATTTGTTTTTAATGGACATACATAAATATGACAAAGTTATTGGGTGTTTTAAAAATAGCTTGTCTACGATCACCCTGGCGTACGGAAATTCCCGTCGGACAGGCAGACGGCCAAAAATGTTGAAAGATCAATACAGTCTATGTAACTAATTTTTGCTTTTATATTACTAATAAAATAAAAATATCAAACTTTTACTGCTAGATGTTATCAGTCAAATGCAAAAGACTAATCAGTCATTATGGATTCACCACTTCAAATGTCCATAATAATGAAAAAATAAAAAATACTACAGGGTTACTCGAACTTATCCCGAAAGTGTTTACGAACAGAAAATTTTCTAATAACTTTTTTTTGTTTGGCTTGTTTAATTTTTTTTTCGGATTTGCTTTTCGGATTTTGTCGCGGATTTATTTTAATTATGAATTTATGTAATTATAAGAATGGAGAATCGACAGTTTTCTTAGATTTACTGTCATACACACTATGATTGCTGTAAAGGTAGTTGGCAGTATTCTAAAGGTCGAATCGGGAACCTAGCTAGATTTTATATTGTCTCTACTAGTTGAACGGATTTTAATAAAACTTTGGTACCTAATGTGCAAAATATTATTAGAAACTGCTCAATGCTCAATTCTATTCGTTTTCATATAAAAAAAGGAAATTTTAGAGAGATTTGACTAAAAACAGGAGAAACCATTAAAATTACCAAGACAAAATAATAATTTCAAAATTTCTTCCCAGAGCTCATATACAAGAAAAGTTCCTATCGGACTTACGCAAAGCTCGTGAAACCTATAGCGGTACAGAGTTGGCCAACGTGCTTCACGCGATGCGAAGACGCCTGGACGATCCCGCGGTTCTATCCGGAGATACGATATTAAATCTTTTGATATCGTACCGTGAAATACAGGACTATGACGCAATAGTCCAAATTGTTGACGATCTCAAAACTATAATGAACAGAAAGAACTATGTCAATATGCCGATTATTAGGTTTATGTATGCTTTTGCTATGAATAGGTAAGTAATTGAGTAAATTTTTATTTTTGATAAAGTTTTAAAAACAAAAAAAAATATTGCTTATATTAAATTTTTGAACTATTTGTTTATTTTCAGGAGGAATAAAGAAGGTGACAGAGAAAATGCTCTAAAAGTTTGTGTGAAGGCGTTAGAAAAGAAAGAAAATAGATTTCCCGATATGTTGTGCCTCTGCGGTCGCATATATAAGGATAAATTTGTAGAATCTCAACACACTGACGTAGAGAGTTTGACTAATGCTATACATTGGTATGTTTACCTCATTTTTAAAGTGAAACTTTTTTAGAATCGTTGTGATTTCAAACTCGATGAAACGAAAAAATAAGTCCATAGTACCAGGCACTCGTGGAAGAGTTAGCCTTAATTTAAATTCAAGTTTTACTTCTGACATGTGTACTTTGTACACACGCACTTTTTTTATTTTTTATGTCATATACTAAAGCACTTAAATAATTCAGCGAAAAAATAAATTTTCCACAATATGTATGACACAGTTTGTTGTGCCAACCGTCGAGGTTCGAGTCCCACTAAGAGCATTCATTTGTGTGATGATTGTTTTGTAGTATTGTTAAAGTACAAACATGTTTATAATAATTAAAAATAGGTGTAGATTTTGCCGCGGTTAGATTTCTCGCGTAGATAGATTTTCTCGCAGTAATTTGCATCATTCATCTGCTCTTAAGCTCTTATCTAATTAGCCTATAAGCTTCCTCAATGTCTCATAGATTAGAGAATATAAGAAAATATATTATATCGAACTGGCAATTCAATTAAGTGAGTTATAACAAAACCTATACTAACCTAACCTAACCTAATAGTGTAGTGTGAATATATTTCACAAGTAAAGTAGACTTGGCATTTTGGCCTTGACAATTGCATTAATATTTGTATACCATACAATTGTTAATTTTATACAATTGTTAATTGTCCTTTGTTTTGGTGTTGTGTTTTCTTATCTTAACTTTATGTGCAGGTACAGACAGGGTTTCGAAGTGCAACCAAACGAATATGCGGGTATTAATTTGGCAACACTACTAGTTATAGCTGGGAATGAGTTTAAAAATTCACAAGAATTACAACATATAGGTATGATAACTATACAAATTCTGTAATATTGTATTACAAAGTTGATTTTTATTTAAGTATACTGTAGTTATTTATAATAATAATATAAATGTTTGTCTGTTGGTAAAAATATATCTGTCATCATAATATATGTATATGATAGTATTCTATTGATATGAGATAGATGGCGCGCTAGTCGTTTTAGATGATAACAAAGATTTATTAGTCATGTAGGACCGTAATATTGTAATGTGATAGATTGCAAAAAATATTGTTATAAATGAAACTATCTTTTTGGATTTTGTCGCTCTCCCGTGACCATGATTGCTGTAAAGCATTCGAAACGTCGGGAACCAAAAGTCGTAATAAATCCGCGACAAAATCCAAAAAGATAGTTTAGTAAACCTAAAAAAAATTGTTATCATGATTCGAACATAATTTGCGAGCAAGGCATACGAATACGAATTAACAAAATTTGAAAGTCATCATGACAAAGAATTCTTCGTTCTCCTAAACTAATTTAATTACTTTGAAACGGAATATTCCATGACACACTTGGTGTCATCGCTAGGTTTATCCTTGAACAGAGTGGTACAATGTAGTTTTTTTTAATATATTTTTTTATTTATAATGAGTATACTGTTAATTCCCTAATATTGAAAGGAGGCCCGTGCCCAGTAGTGAGACAACATACTATTAATATTTGTACATTATTGTTTGACCTTATATTAAGTTCTAAATTCTTTAGTTTGAAGCGTTTTAATGACAAGTAAATAAAGATTGAAATATAACTTACTAGCCGTTTCCCGCCCGCTTCGCTGGGCGAATTGAAAAAGGAAATAAATTACATTTTATGTTTCATTTTTTTTTTCATATTTTTATTATTCTCCTTTTTTTATTTTTGTATGAACATAAATAGGCCCCGCGGATAGAACTGTAAGCATAGATATTGTTTAGACTTACTCAAATTCCAAATTCCATCGATTTAGCCTGTATCTTTTATCCAGGTGATTTTTGTCACTAATATTCATTTTATCTTTCAATGTACAATCATTATAACATTTCCGTGCCTTTCTTCCAAAAATTAATAATAATTGACATGAAGAAAAAAATTTGAAATGAGCATTGAAAGTTTTAGTTAAAGTCATTGCAAGTCTCATATGTGAAGTTGAAATCTGTCTAGGTTCAAGTGCGACGAATTTTCTGTTAACTAAAATTTTCTCCGTGACATCAATTTTTTATAGAAAATTAATTGTTCATGTTTTTTATGAATTCTATTGGAATAAGTAACTAAATTTCTTTTCCACATCCCAAGTGCTTGGAAAATGCATTCATTTTAATCTGTTACATTTCCGCGATCCCGCAATAAAAGAATTCATCGGTTATGTGGTCTGCAAAAGTAAAATGAATGTAAAATTCTTAGTCCGTTGATTGGATAGCTACATGTAAAGTTAAGTTTTGGAAACCTCTCAATGACTTTTTCTCCGCTGCCAAAAAGATGATTGTTGTAAGTAAATATACGAATATCCCTACATACACGAAGATCCCCCCCAAATTTGGAGTCTCTAGAAGTTACAGGTTGGAAATTAAAATTTTAGATTTTAACACCCACCCCCGCAATTCCTGTCGGAAGTAGACTTTATTGAAATCCATTTTGAGATGACCTTTACGTGAATAATAAAAGATTTCTACCATATTTAGAATCTTTTGAAGCTATATTTCGAAATTGAAATTTTTTATTGTTAACACCCACCCCCGCGAACCTTATTGGAGGTGATTCATTGTAAAATCCGCTCTAAGATCATTTTTATATTACATATAGAACACTCTCACTAAATTTGGAGTCTATAGGTATAGCTATCGCTTGGAAGTTGAAAATTTTCATTCTTAACGCCCCCGCAATCTTCTTTGGGGTGGGATATCGTAAAATTTGTTCATGAATCATTTTTACATCACTTATAGAAAATTTCTACAAAATTTGGAGCTTGTAGGAGCCTTAGCTGGAAAATTAAAAATATTAATTGTTACTACCTACCCCCGTAACCCCCTGCGGGGTGAGCTATCGTAAAATTCGTTCATAGCCTATTTCTACACCTCTTACAGAAGATTCCTACCAAATTTGAAGTCTATAGCAGCTATAGTTTAAAAACGGGATTGTTCATTGTTCACGCCCCCGCAATCCCCTTTGGGGGATGAATTTCTTAAAATCTATTCATAGCTGACCTCTACATAGCAAAAGTAATATTCCTACCAAGTTTCACGTTTCTAAGTCTTATGGTTCCCGAGATTTCGTGGCGAGTGACTATATAGGTGGGAATTCTTCGATTATCATCGAAATTTTTAACATTTTATCGGACGTTTTTAAAATTTTCTTACATACAAAACTTTCTCCTGACAATTCTGAAGATAAAAAAGCCCACTTGGTCCAGCCGTTCTCCACTACCGTGAGTAGATTCTTAGCTGAATGTAAAAAACCATAATCCGTTTAATATACTCTGTTGAAATCCATGAAAACAAAAGAATCAAGAGAAAATGCTTATCTTTTGTTTTTATTAGCGGGATAAATGTTCATAAAAGTAAAACAGCAATAAAAAAATGAAGGAATGTTGGAATTCAAAAAATAGATAGCCATAAACCATCTAGGAAAAATTTCGCATCGAATGGTGGTAGTTTCATGTCGATACGATCAGTGGTTTAGGCGTGATTGTGCCTCAAACGAAGACCATTTTCATTATATATATATAGATTATATTTTTAATGTTACGACTCACGCTTTGCTCGGGTTTGTTTCTAATGAAAAAAAACGTCATCCCACAGAAACTTTAAATAAACATATGTATTATTCCTAACTATAATCTATCTTTTTCCCAAATTTCATCCAGATACGTTCAGCCGTTCTGGCGTGATTCAGTAACAACCATCCATTCATCCACACTTAATTTTTTTATGGCGTTACAATATGTATCTACCAATACATATATTATTTTAACTAATATTAGTTTATCTGCAAGACGGTATAAGGAAAATGGTTTTAAATAGGTACTGTCGTGACATGTACTCATTTGTTTTTTATTGCACTTTAACAAAAATATTAAAATATGTTTAACGCTGTTGTATATTTTAAACGATATAGCTATGTATTAAGATTCATATGCCAAGTAGAAAATGTATGTGTAATATTTTAAGTATCAACCATATATTCAGTGCAATTATTTTACATTATATCGTAAAGAAAAGCGAAGTAGCCAAATACTTATACTCTTCATCATCAGCCCTTTTTAACGTCCCACTGCTGGGCACGGGCCTCCCTCAGTACGAGGGGGATCAGGCCATAGTCCACCGCGCTGGCCTAGTGCATGTTGGCGGAATTCACATGTCTTTCGAAAACTTGTTAGGTTTTCTCAGACATGCAGGTTTCCTCACGATGTTTTCCTTCGCCGTAAGACAAGTGGTAATCATGATATAAATGATTTGCACATGAAAAAATCAGAGGTGCGAGACCCGGATTTGAACCCGCATCACTCGGTTATCCAAGTGACCGTTTTACCGCTGGGCTACCACTGTCTTTTATACTCTTATCGTACGGCAATAAATAATTTTCTTAATCAAAAAGAAAGTACACAAAAATACAAATAAAAAGATTATAAACAAATTACCTTACTAAATATTCGAGTATGCGATACTCGGATTTACTTATTTCCAAAGTAAATAATTAAGAAACATAAGTAAAAATCATCCGTACATACTACTTTTAATTATTTTGGCACAAATGTGGTTAAGTATATTAAATATATTTACCATTTGTATTTACTCGCATTGCTAAAAACCGCATAGTAGGCTATTTGGATTATTGTGTCATTATTTAAATCCTTGTTTATTTCAGAATACAAATTAATATAGAATTTAAGATATCCTACACTGAGGATGGATGGATGGTTGTTGGTCTCTCACGTAGAAACTACTGAACGGATTTTGATTTAACTCAATATGAAAAAAAACTTCTCGCATGAAAAAGCTAATGTTACGAGTACATATATTAATAATATTATTAAGGTTTTGTTTAAAAACATATTTTTTCTACTTGTTGACTTCCAATTTATTGCAAAATAAGAGGAAACGAATGATTCATAAATGTATTCAAATTTTTGTTTTTTTTTGTTTTGATAAAGACCAACGTTTTAAATATGAGTAATATTCATACTATTGATGACCATATATAAGCGTATTTGTGCAAAATTGGATTAACCTACTTTAAAATAGAGGAGCACAATTATTAATTTATGCTATGCGATAACTTAGCTGATTTTATTGTGAATCGACTTACAGAATTCTTTTTTTAAACAATAAATACGTTATTGTATAGTAACACTTCCAGATTGACTTTAGAGGTGAAATAGTTACTTTCGATTGATTTTAAACTATTTTTTTTATTAAAAGCTACTATCTTTTGCATAGTATTACAAAATACTATTTACTTTACTTTTCCTTTTCAGGTATGGTACTTAACCATTTAATAGGTAAAAAAGGCAGCTTATCCTCTTTAAAGGATTATTGGGATGTGGCAACATTCTTTGAAATATCAGTTTTGGCCCAGGACTATGTGAAAGCGATACAAGCTGCTGAATGTATGTTCAAACTGAAACCTCCGAATTGGTACTTGAAGTCTACTATAGGAAATATAGAGCTTATTGATAGGTATTTTTTGTTATTTGTAGTAGTTAATGAATGGTATTATCGTTTAGATTTTACTTTGACAGTGCTATTAATATTTTATTTGACTTTTTTTGTTTTGTTTTGTTTCAACAAAACAGCGTTTAGCTCCTTCTAAAATTGAGTGACAGCCAAAAAATACTACAAAATAAAAAAATTGTAAGTAGGGATAAAAAATTAAAAAAACACGAAAAGAATCGAAAAATATTTATTTATTACAAAGGAGACATACAATGTGTATTCCATCCAGACAGGTTCTAAAATTAACTAACAGATGTTTTGTGGTAACATATTATAATATGACGTGCTCTTAACAAATAACTATGGTAAACCACAATAAAATTATTGTTAAGGAAAATTGTAATACTAAGGTCACATTAATCAATTCATTAATAAAAACTAATAATATTTTACTTATTACATAAACTTTTTCTAGGTTTAGAAAAAGTGAAGAAATATCACCAGAACAGCAAATTTTCTCGTTCTGGATGGAGTTTTTTGTAGAGGCAACTAAAAGCACATGTGAAAATATTATACGCTTCCCCGTAAGTAATTCAATTTGTATAAAATTTGTTTATTAGAACTCTTGATTATAAACTTCATTATTTAATAGGTCACTATTAATATATAAAAAATAGAGACATTTTGAATAATTATCTCTAAGTAAAAGTGGCGTCGAAAATAAAATTTAAAAAGTTGAAGTTCTTATTGTGAACACAAATTCGAAACCACACTACATAAGTATATATTTAAACGAACCAACTTTTGTTTAAGTTTTGTTTTTCTCTATCTACAAAGCTAAATTTGTTTGTAACTTATATACTAATATTATAAAGAGGAAATATTTGTATGTAAGTATGTTTGTAACGAATTGGCTCAAAAAGTACTGGACCGATTATAAAAATTCTTTCATCATTTGAATGCTACATTATCACTGATTAATATAGGCTATTTCAATTGCAAGAAAAAAATAAGGATCCCCACAAAAACTACAATAACAGGAGAGGGAAAGGAATGCACGCCGCACATAATATATGAAATAGGTAGCGTGGCTCAGGAGTATATTAAAGCTGGAGTAATTTTGGAGAATTTTCAACCCAGCGAGTGATCGAATGAAGTTTAGTAGCGATTAAAAAAATGAACGCGACCGAAGCCGCGCGTATTGCTAGTAACTTATAAAAATAAATCCATAATAATTCCAGGTAGTGATATTAGAAACAACAAAAGTGTACATACCATCGTATCTGAACGTGAATATGGGCGCGGAGCAGAAGTCGATAGAGATATTTAACCTGTGTCTGGATCAAATGCGCGGTACTTGCCGCCAGGTACACCGCTGGCTGTTCACCTCTGATATGATTAGGTCTTACAGGTTAGTTTTATCGATGTATAAACGTAAATCAAGGCAGTGGTAGCCCAGCGGTAACGCGGGCGCTTGGATAACCGAGTGATGCGGGTTCAAATCCGGGTCTCGCACCTTAGAAAATTTATTTTCATGTGCGAATCATTTATGTCATGACTACCACTTGTCTTACGGTGAAGGAAAACATCGTGAGGAAACCTACATGTCTTAGAAAACCTAACAAGTTTTCAAAAGGCATGTGAAGTCCGCCAATAGACACTAGGCCAGCACGTGGACTATGGCCTGATCCCCCTCGTACTGAGGGAGGCCCGTGTCCAGCAGTGGGACGTGAAAAAGGGCTGATGATGAAACGTAAATCGTTTTTGTTTTTTTAAATTAAATAAATACATCTGTTCATTTCTGCTTCTTCTCAGGAAACCCTAAAAAATAAATCCGCCATATTTGATGTACAATGACGTCAGTTGGCTTATTGTGTTTCGCGCATCAATCCCTATCGTTTAATCTGTTTTTTATGGATGAATTAAAAAAGTACTGGACAAATTCTAAGTATTCTTTAATTGATGAAATGATTCGCGCATGAAAATATCAAAGGTGCGAGATCCGGCTTAGAACCCCCATCATTCGGATATCCAAGCGTAGTGCGATACCACTGGGCTACCACTATCTTTTGTCTGGAAATACATGATGTATGCTAACTATGAAAAATAAAATAGATGTGCCACTCAATATTTTTTACATCATAATATACTTCTCATCAAAAAAATCGAAACGCCGTGCTAGTTTATGTTTTGTAAGGATTATCAGTTCTTTTTACTATGAAAATTAATTTGAATTTAGAACAATAACATTACAATTTGAAAACCTCAAAACTCACTATTAAGCGAAATTTGATATTTATTGGTAAATAATAAAAAGAACTGATAATCCTTACAAAACATAAACTAGCATGGCGTTTCGATTTTTTTGATGAGAAGTATATAATACCTAATAACTAATTCCGTTTGTTACAGTCTATACAAGCGTGACGAGCGCTGTCTGTTTTTGTACGTGAGCGAGAATTCAGATGATTTTCAAATTTTCCTCCCATCTCAAGCGTTTCGCCAACATTTATATGATCTTCTGGGGGAACTCACGGCGGACCATGAGAAGGTCGCGGATTTAGATACCAGTGTTATGCAAGACCAGTTGAAGGTAGGTTGTGGACTGAATATTGGACGTTTTTAGCTTATTTTATCAATATTATAATTGTAAGATTTAAATTAGTAGGTACTTTAGAAAAAAGCTCTTGGAATAAGTTAAATGTTACAAGTGAAGGAACTAGTGGATTGTTTTGTTTTAATAGTGTAATATGTAAATGATTTTTTCCACTGTAATTCAATGATAAATGATATATCCTTAATAATTAAAATCTAACGGTTGTTAATATAATCAAAGTTTGTTTTTCTTTATCACTGAATAGAATTTATTAGTGAAAATATTTTAATTCGGTTCTTTCTGGTCTTTCGCCATCATATACGACTTATTATTAAAAATCTCAGATAAAACACTCGAGGCTTGAACCCGCTCAAACCTGAATCTAAATCCAACATTTTATTTATTTCAGTACGAATACGAATTAGACGATTGTAACAAAAGAGTGGTACTCGGTAAAGGTACATACGGTGTCGTGTACGCAGCGAGGGATCTCAACACGCAAGTGAGGATCGCAGTTAAAGAAATACCGGAAAAGAACCTTGGAGATGTTCAACCTTTGCATGAGGAAATATTGCTGCATTCACAGCTTAGGCACAGGAATATTGTACAGGTATTGTTTTTGAAGTAAACCTTCTTTAGAATCGTTGTGATTTCAAACTCGATGAAACGGAAAAATAAGTCCATAGTACCAGGCGTTCAGAGACGGGGAAGAGTTAGCCTTAGTTAGATCTCGCCCACCGCGAGTCAGTAACATTTTTATCTCTGTCTAATTTGTGGGTGTGACCTTCGCGCCATCTCCCTCTCTCAACGAGCTTAGACGGGGTTATTTAGTATAGATTTAAAAATTAGTTTGCCAAAGAAGTTTTACTTCTGACATGTGTACTTTGTACACACGCACTTTTTGAAGTGAAACTTTAATTTAAATTCAAGTTTTACTTCTGACATGTGTACTTTGTACACACGTACCTTCTTTTTTTATTTTTTTTTGTTTCAATTCATACAGTCTAGAATATTCTTGGGTAAGAATTTTCACGAATGTATATAGTCGTATAGTTGAGAAAGTAAGCAGTTATAAGGAGCAAAACTTATACATACCTACAGTTCGCGTCACGTAAAAAGAACGCTGGAAGAAAGTGGTGGGGGGTGTGTTTGCGCATGGGTACATTCGCATACGAAATTACTAAGCCTATTGTTTTATTTTTGAACTAACCTTTCGCTCTCGACGTATATTGGTTATTGGCAGGTACATTGAAAAATATATTTTATAGAATATCAATAAATAGAATTAACTTAATTCAAAAAAATATGTTTGATTCAGTGTAGAATGTTTAATTTACTTACAAAAAATGTAATTCATTAATTTAACATATTTTTTAAAATTATTAACTGCATTATTAAAAAACTCTCTCTTTATAAAATAATATACGTAAAAAATATTTTTTCTCTATTTTTAATATAAAACCATTTCGTAATTAATAACTTTTGTGTGCGCGATAGTATTTTGAATTGACAAACCAATAGCGAGCCCGAAAGCATACGGCGCGTGCCTCGCCGTCCCGCGCCCCGCGTCTTACCACCAAATTGGCCGATAAATCGCCTCTGCGCAACATGACAGCCAGCGTTCTTTTTACATGACGCGAACTATACTTCAGTATTTTATTTAAACTGTAACTTAACTTACTTATAATTAAGAAAGTAAAATACTTATTCTTGCTTTATTTTACTATTTTTATGACGATACGTTTCGCGCAGTTTGTAGTGACCCTACTTGCTGCGGCAGCGGTCGCGGTTTCGAGTCCCGCTGGGGGCATACATTTGTTGAGCATAAATGTTTGTACTCCAGTCACGGATGTTTATATTTATAATATGTATGTATTTAAAACTTATATATGTGTAGTATATCAACCATCTATTATCCATAACACAAGGCTCGTACCTTACCGTGGAACTAGATAGTGCTGTGTGTAAATATCCCAACATATTTAAATTTAAAAAAAAAAATTTTTTTTGTTTAAATTCATGGAGTCTAGAATCTTCTTGGGTAAGGATTTTCACGAATGTCCTATAGTTGAGAAAGTAAGCAGTTATAAGGAGCAAAAATAACACTTATTCTTACTTTATTTATTTACAGTACCTCGGTTCTATGTCAGAAGACAATTACTTCAAGATTTTCATGGAACAAGTCCCTGGAGGGTCACTCTCTGCCTTGTTAAGATCGAAGTGGGGTCCACTCAAAGAAAATGAAGCGACAATTGCGTATTATACTAAACAAATTTTAGAAGGCAAGTAGTTTTATTTATAATTTTTAAAAAATCTGTGACATTCCATCCAAAGAAAAAAATTCGTGGTATATTAATAAAATCACATCTTTTTTACATTAAAATTTATTAGCTTTGTTCACAACTTATTTATCTATTCAATACGCCATTTAAAATACACTAGAAAAAGTGACGCCTTTTACCAAAACTAATCTACAATCTATAATAATTTACACAGGCCTCAAATACCTTCACGATCAGAAAATCGTTCACCGCGATATAAAAGGGGACAACGTACTAGTAAATACCTATAGTGGAGTGGTGAAGATATCAGACTTCGGCACTTCGAAGCGACTCGCCGGTTTGTGTCCGTCTACTGAGACCTTTGCTGGTACTTTACAGTACATGGCACCAGAAGTCATTGATAAAGGACAAAGGGGATATGGCGCTCCAGTAAGTCTTTAACTAATTACTTAATCAGATTTACGTGAATATTGGATATTACAAAAGCATTTGTTTTTCGGTTTTATTTTCTGAGAGACTTCTGTGTTTGAATTGAATGACAATTTAATAAAATGTTTGGGCCAACTATGTTCATTTTTTTAGCAACTCGGAACATAATTTCTGGAACTCTCAAGGACTTAGCAGGATTCTGACGTGTTCAAATAATTTAATTTATTTAAATCATAATAACAAACGAATAAAATTATTCTCCCTAATTTATTAAATAATATTGTGTAACAAACCAAGAGCAATAGATTCGGCCTCTGTATCGATAAAATTAACTATTTCAATAAGATTTTCCAAAAAATATTAAATGTACAGATTTGGCGCGCGTGTGTGTATGTGTATGTGTGCGTGCGCATGCGTATGCGCGTGTGTGTGTATTATTATACATAAAGATTTTTTGTAGAGATATATCCACCTTTTCAACGTATTTTAATTACTGTAGTACAGTAAAGAGTTTAAATTATATTATTATTTTGTATTTGTAAGCCATTAACACTTACACTTGCTATAACTTCCCGCTATTTCTAGATTAGATATAGTCTCAGATTTAACTATCCTTGTAGTGTAGTAGAAATATTAAATAATGCTTACTTACTCTCTAGGCAGATATATGGTCATTAGGCTGTACGGTGGTAGAAATGGCGACGGGAAACCCGCCATTTATGGAGTTGGGATCGCCTCAAGCAGCTTTGTTTAAGGTAAAATGTCCTATGTTTAGATAATGCTTTCTTGTATAGTACTAGTTTTGTGTATATACGACTTACGAGTACAATAGTAGAAGTTGTCCTTTGTGTAGTATTCATTAGTAACATTTCTGTTGTGTTTAGTTATTGCTTACTTGTAGTTTCAATTTTGTTTACAGTTAATTTAATAGAGTTCTTACTTTGGGTAGTATTATGTTTTAGATATATGTTTGTAGAGTCTAACTGCCAGTTTCTATAACCTATCTACCGATAGACCGGTAGATACTTTCATACGATTTTGACAGGTTGTAACTTTTAATGTGTCAAAATAGTATGAAAGTAACTACCGGTCTATCGGTAGATAGGTTATAGAAACTGGCAGTTAGAGTTTTAAGGTTTTTTTTAATAAATTTGATTGTTTTCAAAAGTATTAACAAGTCAGGGGTAAAAACTCAGAATCCCAATCCCAAATCCCAGATCTCCGGTATTTTCATGTGCGAATCACGTCTAACATGATAAATCTTGAAGAAACCTGTATGCCTTAAGGAACCTAGTAAGTTTTCGAAAGAAATGTAAAGTCCGCCAACCCGCACTTGGCCAGCGCGGTGGACTATGGCATGCTCCCCCTCGTATTAAAAACTTATGTCCAACATTAGTGCGTTTAAGAGGGCTGAATATTTACAATATAACTAGAAAAACTATATTTCTGAACTTAAAATTTTAGGTGGGATATTATAAGATGCATCCGGAAATGCCCAGTGAGTTATCAGTGAAAGCAAAGAACTTTATTCTGCGCTGTTTCATACCGGACCCCGAGAAGAGAGCTACGGCCTCGGAGTTACTAGAAGACCCTTTCTTATGCGAGTGAGTATACAAATATAATTAATATCTTATTGTCAACCATATGTACCTATGATTTCTTTTTTTTTAATTATCTTTTCATTATTACATTAATAATGCCATCAATCGTAATAGGGTCATAGGTCATAGGGTCGTTATATTTGGATAAAAATTAGGGATTACAAAGGGATACCAAATAATCCAAAAAAAAATGTTGCATAAAAATCCTTTCCCCAGTTTATAATCATAATAGTTCATTCCTTTTAACGTTCCACCAGGAACTGAAACCCTCTCAATACAAGATCACCATTGGCCCCTTGCGGGTTGACAACTTCACATTTATTTAAATAATCAGTTTTCTCAACTCAGAAAGTTTTCTTACAATGCTTTCTTTCATTGTATTAACATACGGTTATGAAATAATACTTTCTTAGGTTTACGCGAATATTTGACATTATAAATGAAACTATCACTTCGGATTTTATCGCGGATTTATTTGGTTTTTTAGTTCCCGACGTTTCGAATGATTTACAGCAATCACGGTCATGGGACACGTCTGCGGTGGTCAAGAGACTTAAAAGGGGCCACCTAATTTGGTAGGGGCAGCGCTGGCAGCCTCACCATAAAAAAAAACCACACTCACACAACCAATTCGCTTATGGTCCAACGACCGATCGCAAATATCCAAAACCCAAAAAAAAAAACGGTCATGGGAGGTCCGTTCGGGTCGGGATAAATGACAGATAGTTTCATTTATAATACGGTTCTGAACATAATACACACGATGTCATAATTAAAGGAAAATAATATGACTTAAATAAAATGCAGGAAAAAGAAATCCTCATTGCGACTCGGTAGCAGCATCGACTATAGCAGAAGTATATCCGTGCCTGCAGACAAGGCGCGACCTTCTGTAGCCCAAAAGAAAATATCAGAAACAAGTCTGCCTGGAAATTTGCCTAGTTCTCCCGAAATCGAGTAAGTATACTTTAAACTATTAGATTAACGCATTAAATCGCAACATTATTCAGGAATGTCCCTGATAAACAACTGCGTATGTTTTAGACGCTAGTTAGCACCTTAGTTTTTATATCTGCATCAATAAATTGTTATTTAAAAAATAATTACTAAATTGCCCATCAATTAATATCCATATAATAATAATTTATGCATGTATAATAATACATCAAGCACATCTTTATATACTCAGTAGAAGTCAGTAGATAATATTATATCAAAATATAAAAAAAAAAAAATATTTTAGAGTAAAAAGTATTTATTAAAACCAACATTTAAATATTTTTGTTATCTAAGGGATGTTTATGAATAAAGTTATTTCTTACACTAATTTCTCTAGAGCTTCCACTATATGAAGACAGCATGGATTTTACATTCAAAAACACATTACAAATAATCACCTATTTATTTGCATGAAATAGATTTGGGTATATGTTGAAAGTTTTATGTAATTTATATTATATATCCTTGTGTATGACGTCACCATCCATAGATATGGTTTTTGGGAGCTTACAGTGTACGTACTACCATATTTGACATCTATACCGCCATTAAACTAATATTTTATTATAGTTTACATAATTAATTACAAATAAATAAGTGATTGTTTTTGTTTTAACTAGTTGTGAATAGGGAGTATTCTGTTTTTTTAAATATTTGTCACAAATTCCGTCTGATCAATAGCGTTATGGCAACTACTTTGAATTTCCCACCTATATTGAACATTTTAATTATTATTATCTCAAAAAATTATCGATATAGGTTTAATTCAGAATCAATAAAGTTTAAAAAAAAATATTTAACCTATATTTAAATCACACAAATATTCCCTATTTTGTTCGTCTTATAAATGTACTTGATTCATGAGTATAATTTTTATTAACATTTTTACATATTAATAAGTAACTACGAAAAAAATACAATAATTAGTAGTAAAATAGTTTGCTTAATAATTTTAACAAGATTATCGAAATTAGTTTTCTTTAAAAAGTATAAACGAATAGAGGATGTATGAGCAATTGAGCATTATTCACAAACATAACATTTCATTTTCATAGGTTTACTGTATCTGTTCCATACATATATCTCTTTAACTAATATACATTTAATTATTGACATTATATTTGCTACGTTTCACTAAGCGTTCACAACGATCACGCTCACGACCGTAGTTTTTCCCGTTCCACTTGCTTGTGAGCGTTACTGTCGTAAACTCAAGTGGAATGGATTATAGAGCGTTTTGTGCGTGGAGGTAAATAATACAAACGGCGAGTTATAAAAAGAATGCAAAAGATTTAAGAGGTTAAGTTTTAATCTGTAAGCCATGAAAATAAACTTAATTAATTATTGTTTAAATCGATTTATATTGAAAAAAATTATAATTTATTTTTTTATATTCAATATTAGTGGATTTTATATTCAATATTCCTCTGTATCGAGGAATTCTTCATCAATAACATGATCCGTGACATCATTAGAAAATTGAAAATTTTCATCAGCACGATCAGCAAACGTTGATGTTCCGGGTTGTTCATTTAAAATTCTGTTAAAAAGTTGTGTCGCAAATGCTGTGTCTATAATAAAAATAAAATTTTCATCAGTGAAATTTTAAACGTATGTAATAATTTTTTCAAAAAGAAAACTAATTTAAAGAAGGCTAAAGTTAGGTTATATAATTGGCAATCAAGGAAAAATGTATATATGTATATTAATTATAAACTACAATTATTTTTTCTAAGCTTGTTTTACATAATTATATTTAGCTGTGGAGGCACGTTGAGCATCCGCTGCAGAAACATTCACTTCTACTAAAATATTTCTTTCCGCATGAAATAACGTAAGACGGTCGCCATTTTTGATTTTTGAAAACGCCGCTAATTTTCTCAACGATCACGACGACCCACATTTTTAGATGGGTCGTCGCGAGCTTCGCGTGAGCGTAAGTCATGACGTCATAAGTGACGTTTTCGCCGCGACCACAACGAACGCGGTCGTTATGTGGAACGACTAAAGGAGCATTTTGGTCGTTGTGAACGCTAAGTGGAACGCAGCAATTATTGACATTATACGGATCAAATGGTTGAAATTAAAAAAAAAAGATATACCTAATAAATCGATAAGAAATTCTTTCCTACAACTAGCAAATTAATATATTAACTTAACTAGCGACTTTGCTTTTGAGCGAACGTTAGTTATACACTAAAACCTTCCTCGAGAACCACTCTATCCATTGGTGAAAACATCAAGTAAATCGGTGCAGTAGTTTTTGAGTTTATCGCGAACAGACAGAAAGACGCGGCATAGGACTTTGAGTAGTGATACACTTTTTGAGTAGTGTTTAAAAAATGATTTTTTCAAATACATAATATATCGAAACATAGCATTCATTTTCTATACATTAAACATACATAATTAAAGCGTCATAACACAAAACTAACAGAAATGTATGGTGTGTGCCTAAGCCCTAAGCGTATATTTGTTTCCGCACAAGGGTTAAAACGGTGCGGTCTAATCCAACAATGACTAGGACGGCGTCGTCGATGCTCTCCCCGATACTGATATACCCACCGGATCTAATGAATAGCAGGTAAATTCTAAACAGTCATACACTTTCATAGAATTCGATTAAATTACGTTTTAATATCGATATTTCATTCCGAATAAGTTTAAGTAATCTATTGTATCGATATTGAGTTTTAAAATTTTTGTATTAGATTAATCGATTTTAAAATCGATTACAGTGTTCTATTATTAATTATTAATTTATGCTTATTAGATGCTTGTTTCATTGAATTCTATGAAATAATAACAGGAATATGTGTAAATGTTATTTAAATTAGTTTTGTCGTATTCTTTTATTAACGTCACAATTCATATCGATTCATTCACAGATTATTTATTATTCAACACGCTAAATATCACTGAGCTTTCACTGTTTCGAATTAACACTCATTAACTGTATGTACGGTTAAAAGTTAGATGTAATATATATTAAAAGTACTTTCTTCTCTATTAATGCTTTGATAAACTTATTTACAAACTAAATAACAATAATTAATATAGAAATTAATATAGAATAAGTTTAGTGTTATTTATTTATATATTATTTTATATGACTTTTAGTACAATGCCGAACACGCCGTCGACCGATGAAATGGACAGCAATGACACGATTTTGAATAGACGAAGCTCTTCCGGTGGCTTGCTGTCGCCAGAGGTACATTTAATGTTTATCATAATTATCCTGATCGTAACGTTATTAAACAGAATGATACACAATTTTGAATAGACTATTTATTCTGAAACGAAACTGGTAGATTAAAAGTTGTAATATGTAAGAAATAATAATAATATTTTGGGACATTTTGGGATAACAGCGCCATCTAGTTCCGTGGTAAGGGGCCATCCATAAAGTACGTCACGCGAATTTTAGGACTTTTGAACCCCTCCCCCCGTCCTTGTCACAGGTGGTCACATTTTTATACCCCCCCCCCCCCCCCTCCTGATGTGACGTCACACATTTTTTAAATTTATGTATGTATTTAAAAATAATCGAGAGAAAACAGCTATTTTCATTTTTTACTTATTTTTATTAAATAATAATCTAATAAAATCAACATAAAGTCCAACATTTCTTAAAACCGAAAAAACAAACGACTAGTTAGAAAATAATAAACGATTAATTATATTAATTAAAGATAAAAAACTTAATTATCGAGTGTCCATGGACTTTGGATCCACTCTTTTATATCAGCTATTACTGGTAAATCAGGCACTTCATTTTCGTTCTGAATTTGAACGTCAGGAACATCCTTAGTGTCGACATCATTCTCTTCCATCCATAAAGCATCGTCATCATTCATTAAACAGAGAATTTCTTGGGCACGTCTAGCCGCAATTCTTTGATGACGAATTTTCGCTATAGGTAACATTTCTTGTTTTTTATGCGATTGTTTGTGTTGATTAGCGGCTTTATATGAGGAAGATATAAACCACATACGCTACACGATCTTTTAAATATGTATGACTATGTATGACGTTGTAATACAACGCCGCTCTAGAAGTTAAATGACGTTGCATGAGAGATTATCGCATAGCGAGAATGCTAAATTATTAATAAATATAGATCAAGTTCGTAAATTTTTAAAATTTTTAATTCACATCCAAACTTTGCGTTTTAGTATTTTAAATTTTAACATGTGACGTCACAAAAGTATTGACCCCCCCATGCCCCTTGTCACACGATGTCACACTTCGGTGATACCCTCCCTCCCCATTAACGTGTGACGTACTTTATGGATGGCCCCTAAGCTACGAGGCTTGTGTTACGGATACCAGATAGTTGATATACTACACATATAAATTTTTAAATACATACATATATAAATATTAACACCCATGACTGGAGAACAAACATTCGTGCTCAACTAATAAATGCCTCCAGCGGGAGTCAAACCCGTGACCGCTGGCGCAGAAAGTAGAGTCACTACCAACGATCAAAGGATGTCATACAATTTGTAATAACTGTGAATTTAATTTAGGACCAACCGCAAGTATTGATTTTTGACCTTCAAACAGATGGAGCAACTAAATTGTATTGTGTGTTTTTTATTATATATCTTCATATATTCTATATATCGTATATTCAATTCGTATATCATATCTTCTGTCCAATTGTGTGTCGGTTTTTACGTTTTTTTTTTGTATAAAAAATGGAGTGGGTTAAAAATAAAAAAAATATAAAATAAAAACCACTGGGTCATACTTTGTTAAATTTTAATGGGACCAAATGACAACTATTCCGCATCAAACAAAAGAAAAATCACGTATCACAGAGTAATCGGTGTACATACATAATAAAAATATCGATCGAATTGATAACCTCCTCCTCCTTTCGGAAGTTGGTTAAAAACATTTACTCACTCAATTCTAAGTATCTTTTAAATGATTTTGAAGATAATTTACCTTTTACAATTGCAGGTTGATATGACAAATGTGCCTCGATCATCAATCGACATAGAACACGATGGCTTCTACCTCCTCAAGAAGGACTCGCAGCGCCGTCTCACTCTCTCCCGCGTGTTAGAGCAAGACAGTGAGAAAATATGCTCCAAATGGATGCTCAGCATACAACAAGACTTTGGGAATACTGTCTTAACACTTGTAAGTTATTGGTTGGGAATTATTATTTGTTCATTTTTCATTCATTCACTGATTTATTTAAATGGGAAGCCAACGTAATAAGTAATAAAGTATCTTGAAGTCAAACAAATGTTTAAAATAAGTATGTAAACTTAAAATGTGCCATTTAAACTAACCTAACACATTAAATGTCAGTATTATTAACTTACAATTCACTATGACGTAAAACAAAATGATCAATCTAAGGATATTAAGAAATTTTATTATATTGACTAACCATTTTAATATCATATTTATTTGTAATGACATATTATAATATATACAAATATTTACATTTACAAAACAAATATTTTTTGTAATTCTATTATATTGTACCACATAAGTTATGTAAAATAAAGATTATTAATATTTATCATTTTTATAGAATCATTTAGAAACTCTTCGATGTGCGCTCAAAGATTACATAATGGACCAAAACAGAAGTGTCATAGAGCGAGCGATAATAGTTCTCAAGGAGGAGTTAGATTTCGATGCAAACGCGATAAATGAACTGCACTCGGCCATCTACATGTTTCAAGAAGCTGTTAATGTTGTACTGAGAATGCATAGTATAAAGCCACATTGGATGTTTGCTTTGGATAATCTTGTCAGAAATGCAGTGCAAGCGGCCATTACTGTTTTGTCACCAGGTACGTTGTTTCGATTTTATGAATATCATTTATTGAAGTGAAACTTCTTTAGAATCGTTGTGATTTCAAGCTCGATTAAACGAAAAAATAAGTTTATAGTACCAGGCGCTCAGAGACGGGGAAGAGTTAGCCTTAATTTAAATTCAAGTTTTACTTCTGACATGTGTACGTTGTGTCTAAAAAAGTACGTGTGTAACGTACTTTTTTTTTAATTTAGTTAGTGACTGTATTTTGACTGTGGATGATAGTTATTTTAATTTTAAGTTTTTATCTCATATTGAAAAAAAATTTTTTTTGGTATTTTTAAGGAGTCATAACTGACTATAGCGGAATTCTTATAATGTCGCCCTGTATGTTCTTCTAGAGAATATATTGCGAAATGTATTCGATACGTGCCTTATGTAAATTTTTAAACAATTTTGTACTCAAATTACAAAACATACAAATAAGTTACTGAAAAGTGGAGAATAGATTCGATTTTCGACCAAAGATTGTTGAGGTTGATTTGAAATTGACTTTCTTAGGTTTAAGCGAATATTTGACATTATAAATTAAACTATCTTTTCGGATTTTGTCGCGGATTTATTATGATTTTTTGGTTCCCGACGTTTCGAGTCATGGTCACGGGAGAGTCCAATCTCTCCCGTGACCAAATCCGAAAAGATAGTTTCATTTATAACATATAAGTATCCTTTTTTTACTTTTTACTGTTAAATTGACTTTTTTTAGTTTGGTGCATGTGGAACCTTTGAATGTTAAGCATTTTTTTTTTAAATAATATTGCGACTATAAATAAAGATGTAAACTATCCTATCTTTGAAGTTGTATCAAACTGCACACGGTGTGCAAATTTGATTAAAATCGATTAAGTAGTTTAGGAGTCCACCGCGAACAAACAACGTGACACGTGATTTATTTATTATACAATGTGTGCAGAGCTAGGCGCGAACCTGGCGGGGCAGGAGGCGGAGAGACGCGCGCCCGACGCGTCCCCCTCCGCGCTATCATCCGCGTCCGCGCGCGACCCGCTGCTGTCTCTACACCAGGCGCGCCAGGACAACCACAAGTACGTACAGTTCGCGTCATGTAAAAATAACGCTGGAAGAAAGTGGTGGGGGGTGTGTTTGCGCATCGGTACATTCGCATACGTAATTACTAAGCCTATTGTTTTATTTTTGAACTTGCCTTTCGCTCACGATGTGTATTGGTTATCGGCAGATACATTAAAAATATATTAGATAAATTGTTATTAAATAGAATTCTATTAATTAATAAAATATATTTGATTCAGTGTAAAATGTTTAATCTACTAACAAAAAGTAGAAATAATTCATTTAATATATTTTTTAAAATTATTAACTGCACTATTATCAGACTCTCTTTTTATAAAACAATATACGTCAAAAATATTTTTTCTCTATTTTTATATAAAACCATTTTGTAATTAATAACTTTTGTGTACTCAATAGTATTTTGAACTGACGAACCAATAGCGACCCGGAAAGCATGCGGCGCGTGCCTCGCCGTCCCGCGCCCGGCGTCTTACCACCAAAGTGGCCGATAAATCGCCTCTGCGCAACTTGACAGCCAGCGTTCTTTTTACATGACGCGAATTATACTTGCTAGCTTTTGCTCCTACTAAATTGTACACAATATATGAATACAATATATTATTTGCACACAAATTAATTTGACGACACGTTTGGCGCAGTTTGTAGTAGGACATTATTACACACAGCGCCATCTAGTTTCGTGGTAAGCAACGAAGCTTGTGCTACGGATACCAGATAGTTGATACATCCTTTTTAACATCCCATTGCTGGGCACAGGCCACCCTTCATGACGAGGTGGATCAGGTCATGGTCTACTATTGATTATTATTGAGTAAAACGAGTTTATAGGCCGCTCCTCCTATTTGCCAAGGAAATTGAATGTAACCTGTTTTGCCATTATATAAATCCTATTTATATTTAATTATGATTTATATTATTATTATATTTATGTATTTTATTATTATTGAGTAAAACGACTATATAGACTGCCCCTGCCATTTGCCAAGGAAATTGAATTTGGAAATTATTTTTTAATTTCAGGTTACAACAAGAGCTTATTGAAAGCTACCAACAATATCAAACGCTACTTCGATTAATGTTAGAAGAACAGAAAACACAAACTCAAATAATAAAAGAAATTGTAGAGAGTAAAGCAAAGTAAGATATTTTTGAATATTATTTTTCCGAAAGATCATATTTTTTACTGTAATGGAAACCTATGTATTTTTGTGACAATTTTTTTTCTTATACCGCAATAAAAACTGTTCTATATGTTGATCCAAATTACCAGTTATGATCATACCAAAATTTTATCAAAATGTGCATAGTGGTTAACTCGTAATGTGGCCACAGACAGATGGACAAACAAAAATTCTAAAACCTATGGACTTGGCGTCTGTATCAATAATAATGACTTTTCAAAAAATATTTCACTCTGAATTTTATTAATGTATAAATTAATGGGTAAGAATTATTACTAGAAATATAGCACAATTTTCGACAGTTCAAGTCAATGTACGTCAAATCTTAATATACAATTTTTTTAACGCAGGAATCAAACCCGTAGTACAAACGAAAGTGAGGAGTACGATCCAGAACAATTGCAAGCATTCAAAGAGTGGTTGTCGTCCAGAAATGTACCTGAAAGCGCAGCTCTCGCGTTAGTAGAGCAAAAGTATACATTGAACGATTTACTGCAACACGCCCAAAGAGAGGATGTGGCTAGACTTAACCTGAAGTAAGTTGTGATTTCGGTTTTTGAGTTGGCCGGGTAATACGTTTGTTTGCTTACTTTGAAACTGAACGGATCTAGATGAAATTTGGAACTAAAATTAGATTATAAACTGGACTAACTAGCACATAGGTTACTTTTTATCCCTTTTCAAAAAGATAGTTTTATTAGCAATTCTACAATTATTATTTTTAATAAAATCTGTTATACCAAGAATACTATATTATTAAAAAAGGGTGTGGCCCTTAAGGGTCCATAGTTATTGAAAGTCATTTGAAACGTTATTACTGTGTAAATAAAGGAAAAAATTAAACAATTCAAATCATTAATTTATTACAGAGGTGGTATAGAATTACGGCTGTGGCGAGCGATCACCGAACACCGGCTAACCTCGAACCATCTCCGTCGCGCTAGCAGCACCGAAACTGACATAGACAATAATTCTATAGTCGTAGTCGAATGTTCTAAATGCAAAACCTCCAGAACAATATCGTCCTGTTCCAACAACCCAACGGTAGTTATAAAAGAAAATGGCGACGAATTTTGTACAGAAAATGGCGTTGTGAACATTTGACTATTAAGAGGGTGGTGCACTCTGCAATAGGTCTTGTAAGCGGTTTAGATTATTAGTGGATCTTTCTGGTTATAAATTTATTTATTAGTATCAAATGATGTAGATACCCCTTTATAGCACCCTTTTACTATGAGTTAAGCTGTTATATATGGGACATTTCAGGTGAAGATGGATAAAGTATATGTACGTATTTTTTTTTATTTGAGATTCAGTTAACGAATAGGACTCTTAAAGATTGATCTGGTCAAAGAAAAAGGGATTTGTGGATTTTTTTTCAAATTAATATTTCTTTATTCAAATAGACTTTTACAAGCTCTTTTGAATCGTCATTTTTACATTATTAAAATATAGAATTTAAATTAAATGTATGTTAGTAAACCTGTGAGGAAGCTACCACCGGCTCTGAAGGCAGTTTGCAATACAACTTTTGACTTTTTTATTTTTATAAATTAGATTTTTTACTAGTTTAAAATTTGAGTTTCAAAATTTCAATATCTTCGACCATTTAATTTTTTTAATGCAAAATAAAGCTCAATATGAATAAATGATACGTGAAATGCCCCATATATATTTAATTACATCTTTTAAATTCAATTCATACATATACATACATACAAATAATAAAATCTAATGTTCCATAAATGCCTGTAGTACTTTCGTAAAATACAATAATGATAATATTGACAAGTAAAAAGTACGTATTCAAGTAACATATTGCGATTTCATTGAGAAATAATTTAAAAAAATGGCTTCATGTAACGAATTTAAAGCAAATTTACTCAGTAAAAGCACTAAAGTAGTAGAATTAAAGCGTGTTACTTAATATTTTGTTCTTGTAATTATAAAATGTCGATGTTTAACAAAATGCTAATATGTACTAACACACCAGGGCCTCAAGTCTGCTATTCTACATGAATTGTCATTATGGAACAATGCAATTTTAATTATTTATTAAATTATTATTAAATTATTATTAAATTCAATTACCATTAGTCCAAAATTTCGTAGTCTACTAAATTTAGAATAGTCTTGTCATTGGATTGTAATTGAAATGTTGTAGAAAGGGAATCGGTATTGCCATTAGCTCAAAAAGCGTTCGTAAAAACATTTATTTAGGCTAGGTTTGATTATATATGTTATCAATTTATGTTTTAAAGCATTATGTAAAATGATCATAAAGAGCCAAAAAGATAAATTTTAAGTGCAATCTAAAAAATCAAACGTCAAAAATAAATAAGTTTCATCTGTAACTGTCGCATTTACAAGTAAAAGAAAAGTAGCAATTACGATGTCATTGATAGACAACTGTGACACCATTGCAATAGCAGACTTGAGGTTCAGGTATGAACGAATGAATGTAGAACTTATCTCAAAATAATATGTAATGAAGAAGTCTTCATCGAGATGACGTTTTAATTTAATGCTTAAATTGTATTAGATAACTAAAAACACATTGCCTTTTAGTATTTTCAGAGTGTTATTAATATAAGGATCTATTACAAATTTATTCCATTTTAATACGTTTTAAAATCATGTTTTTGGCAATTATTAATATTAATGTTCTAAACTGCTTATCGCTACAAATAACGGCTTATAGCCTCGAGTGTATCACCCTTATATGTAAATAGTATTTAATTACGTATATTTACTAATTACTAGTCTTTAGTCATGGACGATTATTAATAATTTGAATCGATATTTAATTATTATCGATTATGAAAACTAATAAGAATATTTTGTTTAAAATGAATCATAAAGTCTACTTACGAGTAAATTATATTTTAATGAATAAAAATACGTTGTTAAATTTTATTGTATTTTTATAACTAGCGCCTTCTAATAATAATTATCGATAATTTTAACAATCGAATCGATTTATGGTAATCGTCCATAATTTTGTAAATAATGCTACAGCAATAAGCTTTGCGCATACTTGGTGCTAATGTTGTGATGTCTTGCAAAGTGCCTTGAATTACGCTTGATAAATACACTAGGTTATACTTTTTCTTACGTCACAAAATCATAGATAATATATGTGATAAAATAATGCATAAAACACTATGATCGTGATATCTACTAAGTATGACTTTGATAAAAAAATAATTTAAATATCGCATATGTAGTGAGTGTGACCCTACTTACTGTGCCAGAGGTCGCTTGTTCGATTTCCGCTGGGGGCATTCATGAGTTGAGCACGAATGTTTGTAAACGTGCCAGCCAAAGCAAAATAATCTTAATAGATACATGTTTAATTAATGTATTGATTTGTAAATATAATCAAAATACCCGTTCGAAAGTTCATTGCAAAGGCAGGATAAAACTGTCCTTCTTGGCTGGCACCGACTCCAATAATAAATAAATAATTTTTTTTTTTTTTATTTCTTTTAAGTTTCGATTTGTAACGTTTTGAAGTCGGTTTTTATTTTTGTTAAAAAAAAATTTATTTTATTATTAATTTATAACCTTACTTTAAATGAGTTTTGTGACGTAAGAAATTATTAACTATTGTATAATATAAATCCCGAATAGGAACTATGAATGTTATACGAATTATATTGTAGTGCAGAGTTTACACGAGACAAATGCAAAGATATATTTATGCATACCTTTAAAGGTAAAAAATATTTTATATGGCTTAAAGTTGTAGAAAGTGATAATATACAATAAAATATGTAATATTTTATGAAACTGGAAAAGTTATGTACTACTGTATATAGAAATATATAAGACCCTTCTTCAGACTAAGGACTTAATAGACTGAGTCTCATAGAACTAAGAAGCCAGCCAAAATGCTTTAAAATACTATACAAATGACTATTTTATTATAAAAAATAGTGATCTTTTTTAAAAAGAAAACAAAAATTATGCATATTTATATAACTACTGCGTTTATCTATTAAATTTAAACGATGTAAGTGTTGGTGAAATCGATAAAAGTAACAAAAATAGCAAATGTTATTACATATTATTTATCTATAGATATTTCTTTTGGCGAACTCCGTCTATAAAATTCTTTAGTCTGAAGATACATACTGAAATAGATATAGCATCACTATATAACATAGCAATGAATGGCGGTTTTTGGTGTCTACAAGTTCTAATGGTATAAATGTTGAAATTATCTATAATACCCAATATCGTGCCTTTATCGATTATAATGTATAATGTGCCTAACATATTCACTTTATAACTCACAAACTTATTGTGAAATAGAAACTATTAAAAATATCACAAAAGTATTAAAAATCAAACATTTGTCACATCATTTAATGTACACACAATTGTCTCGTTTTTGCATAATTTTAGTTAAACACTTAAACAAAGTTATCGTTAAAATTAATATTATAAGATATAATACATAACTTGGTTGATTTTTATTAAAAATTAAAATAATTAATTTTAATATTTTGTGCCATAAATACATAATCATATATACTTTGTAATATAGTTTTATTTACATCGACTTAGTTGTAACTCTAAATATTATGTTTGTTAAAATAATCAAGAGCTCTAATATCTTGTACGAGAGTAGATTAATTTTTTTTAATAAGTAATGTGTGGTTCTAATAATACTTGCACGCTAAGTTTACTTTCGATATAAGATCATTTGATCCTTGATTTTTATATGTTATTTTTGTTTATATTTTTGTATTCAACCTCGTGTTAATGTAAAGGTAGCTAAAGAATTTAATTTTGACGATTTATTTCACATTTTCATCAATTGAAAGTTCAAACATACGTTAATTATTAGTATACATAATCATATTCTATGTGCCTGTGACTTAAAAGTACTAATAAATTTTTTTCATTATTTGTTACAAGTTTCATATAATATAACATAAATCACATATTTTCAACTATTTTCACCATATATATTTTTATATATCGTATAGCAATAAATGCCTTAGGCAATATATTACAAGTGAATGTAGTATAATAATTAAGCACTACTCTAACAATACTCAATGATACTGTTGTGAAGTACAAAATATAAAGTGTTAGGACTAATATTTTGTTTTATTTTTTATCCTACCGTAGTGTTTAGTTAAATTATATTTATAGATTATAATATTTAGTTTTATTTATACGACGATAGTTGGAACAAAACAAAATAAATATATAACTTATTATATGATGATATGATATTTAAAGGCATATTGCTTTAACCAGAATCTAGTAAAAAATATAATTCATTGAATTTTTTAAATCTATAAGCTAAATTAAAAGGGTATCTATAATGTAATTAACAAAAATGAAAACCGACTTCAAAACGTTACAAATCGAAACTAAAAAGAAAAGAAAATAATTTTAATTACTTAGTTATTGTTGGAGTCGGTGCCAGCCAAGAAGGAGAGTTTTATCCTGCCTTTGCAATGAACTTTCGAACGGATATTTTGATTGTATTTACAAATTGATACATTAATTAAATTGTATTAGGATTATTTTGCTTTGGCTTTTATAAAGCTGAAGAGTTTGTTTGTTTGGTTGAACGCGGTAATCTCAGGAACTACTGGTCAAAATTGAAATATTATTTTTGTGTTGGATAGTTCGGTTATCGAGGAAGGTTATAGGCTATATTACATCACGCTGTGACCTAAAAAAGCGGAGCATCAATGAAAAATGTTACAAAAACGGGAAAGGCGGGTGTTAGACTGTGAGGTACCATACCGTACCGTGCTCAGTAAGAATTTGGTTTCCGGTCCTTAGAACGAGTGCGAAGCCGCGGGTAATGCTAGTTATAATATATGGAAGAGCTATCTCGGGACGCACATTTTTCGATTATAGAGTACCTACGGTTTGTTACTATGTTAATAGTTGTTTTAAATACAAGCGACAGAGATGCTGTGAATACTAGGACCCTGAGGCATAATAAAGAAAGATTGTAAGTCTTCAAGTATTTCTCTCTATAGAACTTTTATTTTAAGATCTGAAATAAGTAATATTTAAAGGTATAATAAGATTCAACCGTTCTTTCTTAACTTAAAGATTAAAAAAATCTTAATATTCTGTTTAGAAAACATGAATTATTTATGGACTTAAGATCGTTTAACCTGATCTCATAACCGCTAAAACAAAACATACTTACCAAAACTCATACTACAGGTACCTAATTTAAATAAAATTTAAAAGAAAAAATCATTAAATTGTAGCACACGGCAATTGTTAGTTTAAGATATAATCTCAAAGTTAAAAACAATTAGCGAATTTACTTACATGAAAAAAGTCCGAAAGAAAATGTTTTTGTTCAATGGCAAACACAATAAGTAGTAGTTATCTTCAATAAACTTGACCCCAATATAGTTGGCGTGACTTTATCACAATATGTAATCTACTTTATACTTACAACCCTCAGGCTTAAATACATGTGAAGGAACCTATACAAAACATTCAAGTTTTCAGACGAGTAATTATTATGGTACCTCTTCGCATTTTAGGACTTACCCTAAATATTTGTCTATTTAATAAAAATAGTAAAATTCTTCCATCTTCATTGATAACACTAAAGCTGATAGGTTAGGTATAGGATAGGATAGGTTAGGTATAGGATAGGATAGGTTAGTAAAAGTCGATAGGAAAACAAAGAAATGCAGCAGGTACTGAACTAATTTGTCTCTACCAACGAGTATTTATATAAAAAATTATAAGTAAGTAAATACAAGTCGCTCGCCGCCGTTTGTACGCTTAGATCCTTTAAACAATGCAACGGATTTTTAATGCAGTTTCCATCAATAGACAGAGTGATGTGATATAATACATGCATAATAAAGTAGAAAAATCCGAAAGAATATCTAATTTCTGAAACATCTATATGTACAAATCGTTAAAACGTATCTAGGGACGAAGCCGAGCGGATGCTCATGATAAATATCATTTGGCAAGTCACGCTGCCTCAGAAAACTTTCAAGACAAAGGTAATATTTAACTCAAGTTCACTTTTACGTGATGTTTCATTTTAAAACACGACATGAATTTAAAATACATACTTAACTCTTAAGTAAAATATGAGCTTTAAATTTCAAAAAAACGGATTGATGTGTGAACAAGTCTTCTATCAAAATTCAATCAACTTCTCTATGATACAAAGTAGAATGTAGATGCATACATTTAAATTAATCTAAAAGTTAAATTCATAAAACCCGAATAACAAGAGTAACAAGTAATTTGAATACGATCTTATTAGCGACGTGAACCGATATTGTTACAATTTAAGTTCTCAGTCCCTCGGGCGTAAGACGTAAGACATTAATTCAGCACTGTTTGCGGGATACGTCTATCCTAATTTACATACACCGCGAAACGTATTAACTTACGTTACGAACGTCTAATGGAATTCCTATTAGTTTGCATGACTTATACATAATAATATATAATATGTATATGCACATATATTTACGGTTCCGGAAATGTCCGTGTATTTGTGAATAACTCCAAAAGTTTAGAAATGTTTCTATGTATTATTATTTATTTTGTCATTATCTATTTCCTTTAAGGTACACACTACACATTTATGTTTATGTATTTCATATAAAAGCAAAACTCTCTTATATGTAAGTAAGTAAGTATATAAAGATAATAAATATCCTAACTTGTAGAAATAAATAAATTTAAGTACATACCACGATATTATTTTCTTTATCAAAAATATGTACTCTCAGTAGTGCCTATACACACGTATACGACGTTACAGTCTTGCATGACATGTGGTTGCGACGAAATCTCACACTAAGGTTTATTGACAGTGCCATTTAGTTAAAATGATTTTGTGGTGGCGTCTATATATACTCGTATAACGTAGTGGCGTTATATCCATAACATGCATTTTAGCGACCGTATCAATTTATTAATTACAATACCTACCTGTATTATGATTTAGAAGAACATGTTGCATTCGTTAATCTTTCGTTTTATATCGTTTGAAAATATAATAAAATAATATGTAGATGATTCACTAAATATATATGCTTTGCCTTATTTTTACGCTTAAAGACATTGTTATAGGCATGTGTTGGAAAATAAAATTGATTGCTTTTTCGTCTTTAAAGTTTAATATAATAGCTAATTCGTATTTAAAAATTTAACTTCTATTGTACATAATCAAGTGTTCTAAGAAAATTATTTTTTATCGCAGTCTAGGGTGGTTCAACTTGCTAATAAGGTAATTAATAAAACAGTTAAGAATAAAACCTTTTATTAGATGCCAGTTTATAAAAGTGAAACTTTTGCTAAAACAGTGGGGTGGATGTCTACTCAATTACTAGAGCGTCTTAATTATATTAGATATGCTCGAGACTTCGGATTTGAATTTCAATCGAGGAGCCCAAACCCGTGTCAGACAGACGAAAGAATTGTTAATTTTATTAGATTCGCCCGAAGGCTTTTTAATGTAAATCGAGCTCTGATCTCATTATACAGAATTTTGTAGGCGATCCTATTATGTCGCTGCAATTACCTATAACTTAGGATACTTACATTAAATACGGTTTAAGATTGTTTATTTCTTCGTTTAAGTTTAAGCATTTTGCAAGTCTGTATAATAGAAAACCTCTCAAAACTTTAATAATAACATCAATGCGAAGTATTTCTTAAGAACTTAATAGTCGTAAATTGTCTGGACAGCAGTTCGTAGTTTGCATCCCCTACCAGAGAATAAATTCAACTTTTAATAAGTTTCATTAGAATAAGAAAAGCTGTACAGTGCACCGATTAGTTAGAATGTATTGTTAAGTTTAAAAACAAAGAACCAAGTAGGTAATTGACCATTACTTCTATAATTTGGTAAATTGATGCGGGTACGAAGATAACAGACGATCAATTTGCACATACAATTTATGTAAGTCGATTGTCCAATAAATCAAATTGGTCCCTTAGTTACCATTGTTCGATGTCAGTAACTCCTTTTATGAGTAGGTATGTGCAAGCGTCGGGCTGGCAGTGAACCAAAACGTTGTAACTTGCATAATGTGGATTTATATCAGGCGCGAGTTCGCTAAAGCGGAACCCTGGCGTCTGAGCCGTGCCCTAAGCAATTTGCACAAGTGATGCTCAAACGATCCCACCTCAAACGTTCTTGGCCTTAGATTATCTTATAATAAGCTTTGTTGTAGCATAAGCAGCGGTTTTCATATCCGAGAATATTACACTTTGCTAGCTACGTTGTGAATATTTTGTGCGAAAGAGGTGAATGCTGCGTACTCTACAAAAATGCACTTAGAAATACAATTCTAGGCATGTAACCTTCAAAATAATTAATATATTTTTTTAATATGCGAATCATGTCCAACATTGTAAATGACATTTGTTTTATGGTGAACAAACCTGTCATGTCTCAAAAAACCTCGTAAGTTTTAGGTAGACGTGTGACAGTCTATCTACCTGCATTTGGCCAGCGTAATGCATATGTCCTGATCCTCCTTATGACTAGTAGTCAAGTCGGTTAAAAAGGTACGAACTTCTTGTGACAAGGTGATATAGTAACAACAAGATTACTGGCTTAAATTAATTATATCGGGAACAGATTATTTCTATACTACGTGACGTTTTTACCATTAGGTATGCATCGAATTTTATAATATACTAGCGACTCACCCTCGCTTCGCTCGGGTCCAACTCTAGGTTTAGTGTCAGATAGTTAAAATAAATTTACCTCCTTCTTTTCTGAAGTCAGTTAAAAAGTAGCCTAAGTTACGCCTTATAATATTAGCTACCTGCGAGTGAACGTCAAAATCGGTTCAGCCGTTTCAGAGATTACCTGGAACAAACAGACAGACAGACAGAAAGACTTTTGTTGCTAGTGTCGTATATAGTACTTTCATATTCGTTTAGTGAAAAGCTGTTAATTTGAACTTAAAAAATAGACACTCCAATTTTATTTATATGTATAGATATTTTTGTAAATATAAATTAATAAAATATCTCTAAGAATAAAATAAAGATTTTTAATGACATCCAGTGGTCGATGTAAATTTTTAGTTAAAAAGTCATTGTTAACTGAAAGTTTATAATTGAACTGGTTGAGACTTAAGTCCGGGTAGCTTATTTATTAATGTACGAGAATAGGTTTCACAAAAATATTTTGGTGTCTTAGCTCACGGAATATGAGATATACCTATCTACATGATTTAGTAGATAATAAATATCTTAATACAACGATTATAAATTCCATTTTCATAACGAAAACCCAGACTTCGCAAAGTATTATCTTTAGTCAAAATGTAATATTTCAAGCAGGTGGCAAACAACCGACACTGTCATCTCATTTATGTACCGATCGCCTTAACCCTAGAGATGTGAGAATCGAAATCGATTGATCGCAACGACAGACGGTTTCCACGTGTTGAAAGGTCTCAGATAATATAATATAAAAGCTTTCAAGAGAATAGCGCTTCACGGCATGTCTGAAGTATCAATTCAGCTTGTAAGATGACTACCTCTCGGATGTTCCAGACCTCCGATGGCTGTATTGGAAAATTGCTACGGCACGCTCTCAGAGTAAGAAAAATCTCGCGGGAGTTGATTTTTATTAAAACTTTATAAAGGATACTGTTGCTTGATCATGCATATTGCGGTTATACTAAGCTATAAGTACATGTTTGTGTTTCTTTTTCTTTTTTACTCAAGTTTTATCTTACACAAAAACACGAAACTTACGAAAAACTTAGTGCTCTCAGACATGCAGGTTTCCTCACGATGGTTTACTTCACCGTAAGACAAACGTTAATCATGTTTTAAATCTAATGCACATGAAAATTTCAGAGGTGCGAGGATTTGAACCAGTTTCACTCTGATTTTCCAAGCGAGCGCGTTACTAAGCTACTGCCTTACCCGTTTACTTGCCGTTATCTAAGTGTAATATAAACAAAGATATTGTTATAAACATTCACTGTTTCATTCATATACATTCATGCAGGTATAAATAGAGAACAAAATGTAGAAATGAGAGTTTGAAATAATACTTATTTTGAGCGCTATATAAGATTAGGCTAGTACAACATAGCGCGGTATCGTTACACACAAAGAAGTTTTCCGCACCGTTGCTTAGCCCGGAATCGAAAGAATGTGTTCCAACTGCCTTGTGATATTTTATCACGGACTGAAAGGAACTTAGGGATTCTTCTGTTTGTTTGAACAAACGAGCAACAAATACATTGCGGAAATGCAAACCGCTTTTATTTTATGAAGCAAAGCAATTCAAAGGAATACGACTTTTAAGGTAACAAAGGATTGACGCAATGTTCCTCTTAACAACTACACTAAGTGCGTTTTACCATGCTTATTTGTTCTGATATTGCAAATTAACAATTTTACGTCTGAAGCCTGCATTAGCTGTACTAGAAATCTTCTCTATTATTTTTTAAACTTTCATCACCATGCTACCAAAATAGCTAACTTTTAACGCTAACGTTTATTGTATACTAGCGACACGCCCTCGCTTCGCTCGGGCATTTAGCACAGGCAAAGCCGTGGGATCCGCTAGTTATACATATAAACCTTCCTCTTAAATCACTCTATCTATTAAAAAAACCGCATCAAAATCCGTTGCATAGTTTTACAGATTTAGGCATCTCTGTCCCTATATCCCTATGGATATAGGAGGGACAGAGAAAGCGACTTTGTTTTATACTATGAAGTGATTATTCATTATATTTATATTTTACATACGTTTTGTGTTTGTTGAGAACATAACAAAGATGTTTGTTTTCCATTCTACCCACTATCCAAAGTACTTATTTGTAAAATTATTAGTCACTAATATGTAGCAACACTGTACAAAATCACGATTTGCATAACACGTACCCATGTATTTGTTGTAAAATATGTCACTTATGAAAGACAAAGCGTCTCTGTTATTACAAACAATATTTGCTTAGGCTCGTACAACCGAACGGGATTTGCATATTGGTAGCAAGCTGTCTTAATTTGGGCGTAATGTGTCGGGGACTGGGGGTGTCGCCCACATGATGCCATTACTGTGCAATTTATTGTCTCAATCTGTGCCTACTTCGACTGCAGACTGAACTTACAATTTGCTTCCAACAATACACACGAGCTTGTATTGGTTTTAGAATGAAAGCTAATTACGCCAGCTTTGGTAATCTTATTATTTTCACTTTAGAGCTCCAAGCTATAAAGTATAAAGGAAACACGTCTGTTTTGATAAAAATAGGATATATCTATAGATAATTTACATCCGAATACTTGTAACAATATGGGCAAAACTCTTAAGCTACATTATCTCGAATGGAAATAAAACTTTCAACAAAAATCCGGGCAATTCGAGACCCGAATGCACCTAAAGGACAAGCAAGAGAAGCAATAAAAATACCTCGCGAGGGTCAATCAGGTTAAGTGTTTTGTCCGCCGCGTATTTGCGTCCAAATAATATATATCCAAGATTTATACGCAGAATAAGTGGCGAAATTGCTGGAATAATAGCTAGCGTTCTTTGAGCGCGCCTGCTACGGGATATCCATTATGGTATTTCGATTTTGTTATATTTACTTTCAAAGTGAAAACAGACCTCTATCTATAAGTGCATTGGTAAAATTGAAACATGATAAAATTTTTATATATTTTTAATTTTTATTTTGTTCTTATTAATATAGGCCAAATTAAGTGCTATAGAAACTAATTCACAATTTTCTATTGGTACATATTATGTATTTGGAACCGTATCAATTTAAATCTGTTTTCTAGTATAATTCTTAAATAAATAATAAGTATGTTGTTTCTTAGAAACTAAATTTACATAGCTGCTTTAATAAGAGATTATGTTGACGACTGCTATACTCTGAGTAAGACGTTTATGAGGGATTTACGTCTAATCAAATATTGTCGCGTGGGCTTGCGACGACTTTCCAAGTAGTGGTCGCAACAGGTAGCGTCTGAGACGAGCTCAACTCTAATATAAAACCTTTCAGCGACTTGCTTAAATTTACATTTAGTTTAAATTTTTTGAAAGTAATATGAAGATAGACCGCATGCTTTTTTACAGAATGTCTGAACGCTTTTATTTTATTGTAAAAGTTTTGAAACATAAGCTGCTTTTTTAAATGACAATAGAGCTTAGAAGTTATTGCCTTTGAAATGTTTTTCATTCTTTTCTTTTATTATTTAATAATGAACCGACAACATTTTAAACGGATGTATAAATGTTAAATACGACTAAATATCATTTATTAGTGATATGTTAAATTATTTTCTTTGATAATATTTTCTCTATACGCTGATGTCAACATGACATTTGTTATAATTTTGCAAAAAAAAAACAAATCTTGGCGATTTCATTAATGTTTGTTATCAAATAAACTTTTTACAGTACTTTTAGATTTTGAAAAAATATTGTTATTATTCGTACAAGTTGATAGAATATACTAAAGCAAATGTTTATTTATTTACAAATGTACAACATTAAATAGATTAACTTGATATGTTATAAAAATTCTTTGTCTCATGGCACGCAATTCTTATTAAGTTTTTGTGTCTCGTATTGTTCTTGTAATTGAAATTTTGTTTTTCTTTGAAGTAAATAATGCCTACAACTGTTGTAATATTTCCTTTGTTTTGTTGGTAAGTTGTATATTTTTTTAACTAATAAATAATGACATATTAACTCTGTTAATAAATTATTATTAGTTTAAGCGTCTAGCTTCGCCTTAATAACGTCGATAACATAAATTTAAGGTATTAAAAATAAATAAAAATAGTAAATAACAACACAAAATTAATTCAACTTAACTATAGAAGCTTTTCAGAAAATATTGAATTATCAAAACCTTCCAGGTGTCGGGATCGTGTCTTGGAGCGAGGATCAAAATTCAAAATGTATTATTTATAGATGCTAGGTGTCTGGGGAGTGTTGGAGACATAGGCATTCTCATATCTACTTATAGTCTAAAGATGTGATCACACTTAAGGTATACATACTTTCCAAACTATTTTCAGCAAATTAATTGTATTGCGTTTAATATTTTATTTTTAAATAAAAGACAGTCTATTGTTTTAGTTATTACTGGCAAATTTCTTGAGGCACATGATCAATAAGTTCTGCATTTTTGGCATTTATGGTAGAATTTTGAGGGAAAAACTGCAATTTGTAAGTAAATTTTAGGACTCAGGAATCATGAAATTAGAAAATCATTTGGAAATATCAATTGCAGCCTAATGTATATTTGTATGTAGGTATATGGGTAAAAGAAGCATTTTAGTAAATCTACCCTAAGAGAATAACTATGAAACTATAAATAACAGAAACGAATAGTCTTTACAATATTTTATACCCTCTTAAAAATATGATAAGATAAAAATTTAAAAGATTGTCCTTCAGAGGGCAATAATAATATGTACGTAGGTACATTGAGACGGCAGCGTTACAACTTTCAGTTACTATATGACAGCGCAGGGAAGAGTGCTAATTGGAAATACATGAGAATTTGCATTTTACTTTGTCCCGAACTCCCCGCGGAGTGACGTCTAGAGGAATCCTTTGTCGGTGTTGGAGCTCATTTAAGACTATCTTAAGTATTAGATTTTACGATGTATTTGACGCAACATTTTTTAATGGCTTTACGCGTTAATTATAATTTTACTATGTAAAACAATTTTTCTTTTATATTTTATATTTTATTTATAAATTGATGTTTTATTATATTTTACTGTCTGTATGTTCCGGCTAATCTCGTAAACGGATGGACAGATTTTGAGGGGACTTTTACAGGTTGATAGCTAATTTTATAACTTAGACAACTTTTATTTTAAAAAAACTACTTACAGTTCCGCTACAAAAATTAAAAGTAAATTTAATTTAAAATATCTAACATAGGTTTGATATTGACTTAAACTTAAAGTTACCTACTACTACTAAGTATCTAGTATAAATATAAATATAAACTTACACATTTATTACTATCTCAATAAAAACATTACTATTGACGATAAATAATTAATATTTGAAATATCAAGTATAAAATATAAGTAAAATTAATTATAATTGTTATAATTAAATTTCATACGAATATCTTATAGAGTAAACTGTTTTGTTATAACTAGATAGGTATTAAAGTATTGTATTGCGAAGATTTGCCCTCGGGGGAGTCTGGCAATCAGAGCGAACAGCGCTCGTTCCGAATCCATTAAGGATAAATTAAAGAACGTCACAATCCGCGTAAGCGAATTTAAGTACATGGCACCTGACTTGTGCAATATTTGTATAATACGTATAAGGTTATAGCAACAAATTAATTATCTATGACTGTCGTGAAGCAAGATTATTTTGCGCCTGGCCACTAAAAAACTTAGGGCCTCGTGAAATTAAATTTCACGCGCAAATTAATATTATATTTATACATTTATACTTCATTATTTGACGTCACGTTTGGTGCAGTTTGTAGTAAATCTATTTTCTTGCGCCAGAGGCCGCGGGTTCGATTCCCGCTGGGGGCATTAATTTGTAAAACTCGGATGTTTGTACTAAAGTCATGAGTGTTTATATTTATAATATATATGTATTTAAGGTTATATATGTGTAGTGTATCAACTATCTGGTATCCGTAACACAAGCTTCGTAGCTTACCATGGAGCTAGATGATGTGTGTAATAATGTCCCAACATATTTAATTATTGTATATAATTTTGCTTTGCAAATCCTATTACAGTCAAACCCTACTAAATGTCCATGGTGAAGAGTTTAATATCGCTCATAGATCTCTTAGCTTTATTATTTTTATATTATAACTGAATTTTTTTTGTAGAACTCACAAAAATGAATCCACTCACACGTAAAATAAGATAAATGTATCAAATGTGACACATCTTTCAATATCATAATATGAACATGGGGCATGTATTAGATTCGCGTCATTTGTCTTACCCTTGTCCTAATGGCAGCAGCTTAATATTCAATTTTTTCGCCTAATTCTCTTGGTATTGCGCAGGAGATTAATAGTCTTCGCCCTTTTAAAAAATTACGTTAAAGGGTCTCTGATATCATAGAGTCGTTAATGTCGCTGCCATCAGTCATGCGTGCACTAAATCTGTTTTAGATCGCGCCTCTCACGTACTAACTCAATTTCAACATCGACCATTTGTAAATTATTTTATGTACAAACAAAACCTGACAAATTTTATCGTGTACGTATAATATTTACTTGTGAATCTTGCATGCAAAATGGTGTACATAGGTTTCGAAATTATGAATAATAATTTTAAAAACTTCATAGATGAAAAATGCTTTGTTGTAAGTTTCTTCGCTTCGCCCAGACTCTTTTTTTAGCTTTAATAACTTTTTGTAGCATACTCCTAGCCCATTGAGACTGCTTATAAAGAACTACAACCGGAACTTTGCTTTATTCCTGCGTGCGTGTTAAAAGATTAAACTAACTCTATATCTACGAGTAACATATTCTCATTTGTAATATTAGTGAGGATTTAGTAAAATATACTTACTTGAAAAGGTGAACTTTCTCTTTACTTTCTATCTCAAAAAAGTACTTACCTATATATAATATAATTATTAAAACGTATTACAAGTGCAGGTACTCCATTAATATATACCCAGTAAAAACTTGATCTAGAATTAACAGGCCAGGTTGTATGATTTTAAATGACTTCTATAATCAATCAAATTGACGGTGACATCGGGATCGACCTGTGCTTCAATCTATCCAAGCATCGTTCATAAAACCATATATAATGTACTTAAAGTTATAATGTATATAATAATTCATAAGTTATATTAAAAATTAAAATATATAAAATTAAAAATAAATTCTAATTAAGCATGCAGAAAATGAACCCGCCATCTGCCGCTATCCATCAAGTTGGCGTCGCAGCCGACCCGAAATACTTACTCAGGGACTGATCCCATTCATAATATATAAAACTTAATACCAAATTTCACACACGTGAATTAATATATTATGCTAGCATTATTAATTTTTACTTAGTGCAACTTTAGCTTAAAATATTCCGTAAATGAGTTTTCCTATATATATTTCTTTTAATATGCCAGAGCAACGTTTGGCGCAGTTTGTGGTGACCCTACTTTCTTGCGCCAGCGGTCGCGGTTTCGAGTCCCGCTGGGGGCATTCATTTGTTAAACTCGCATGTTTGTACTCCAGTCATGGAGTGTTTATATAATATGTATGTATTTAAACTTATATATGTAGTATATTAATTATCTAGTATCCGTAGCACAAGCTTCGTAGCTTACCACGGACCTAGACGGCGCTGTGTGTAATAATGTCCGAACATAAACACTGTATCTTTTTATGCATGTGTGAAGTGTATAAGCAATATCTAGTATTTAATTTTACCCTGCTTTAGAAAAGGGTATGCTTTAGATAGGGGGTAGAAGTAATATTAGATGATGTGTAAATCTGAACAAATGCAATACAACTTTCGAGGGCATATTGTTTCTATTTAACAATGGAGAACTTTTTTATAAATGTTAGTAAAAGTGTCTAAGGATATATATGACTTGTCGTACGAAGTATTTAATCGAAATATTTATACACTAAGTTGGTTAAATTTTGGATATTTGCGTAAATGTAAAGATAACAAAAGGTAAAAAGTTTTAATATTCAATAAACTCGTGCCATCAAGAAGCTGATTTTAATAAAAAAGAGCTTCCATATAAACATACTCGTATTTCACACTAAAATGTTTTGTGCATAAAAAGATAATTTCCATCCATTTGGTGAGGTTAATCGCCAGTTCGCTGTCAGGCAAGGGTTGAAGTCTCGTAAATACGTAAATGCTATATCCATTACTACCATTATAACGGGCGTCGAACTTATTTCGCACATTAGATGATATTTTGCGTGTCATTGTCTTAGAACCGTTGAAATTGTAGCTGTATTTCGTTTCAAATATATTAAAACACTATATTAAAAACTTTTATATTCATAAATATTTTACAATTTATCGCTATTACTAGCAACGTGATTATTTATACATTTTTAGAGCACTCAAAGGATTTTTGGTAAATCACTTTTTATTGGACGTGCAAGTATGTACATTGTACGTATGTTATTAAATTCGTCTAATATATATAGAAATTCGTTAGCTCATGATTTTTAGAAGGTAAAATATAAATATAATGCATGATGAAATTAACTGTTGTGCTCGAATCTGGATTACATTGAGTAAGTATAATAATAACGAAATTCAATCCGTTAAAAACCATTATAAATTCCTAATTTCTGTCTGTTCGTATATCACAGTTCTGTTTTCATGTTCGAATAATTTCTGACGTGATTACCACTTTTCTCTATGAAGGAAAATATCGTAAGGAACCCTACATGTCTGAGAGAACCTAGCAAGATTTTGAAAGACATGTGAAGTACGCCAAGCTGCAATAGGCCAGCGTGGTGGTCTATGGCCTTTCCCTTCGTATTGATGCCATGATCGCGCCCAGTATTAGGGCGTTAAAAACTGCTGAATGCTATTATTCTTATAACTTACATTGTATTGTAATCAATAAGAATTTTATTATATTTTAAACTAATCATTTATTGGTAGAACATTAGTGGAAAAAAACAAAATTAAAGTTTGAACGAGTGACTTTATGATTATCGCACTTCAGATTTATATTAAATGTTATTTTACTTTTATTAGTTTTATCATTTGTAATAAATAATATAATTTCTTATCTTATCTTTATAAGAGATAAGATTTCTTAAATTGATCAATAATAATTTATATTGTGTTTATGACAAACGTAATAAAAACTTACCTTTAACTTGTGCTATCCATTTTAGTACCTATTTATTGTACTTTTGACGCAGAGAGTTACGCATTTTTAAAAACGAAGACAAGAAATAATAAGAGCATATTGCAGCGTGAACCGTGATTAAAATTAGGCTAAACATAATGCCATTATTGTATTATCACGCATGAATGCTTTAGAATTCGGCGGGGCTGTTCTGTTGAGATACGGGGCTCATAATAAAACAATATTAATTATTATCAATCGACGCTCGACTGATTCCTTTGTTCCGGACTCGGTTTAATAACGGAGGAATGCGTGCATTAAACCTCCGGCATTTCACGGTACTTTTGTTTAAATAATAAATTGGATTTCTATAAACGTTACTCCTCTAAGAATAACTGCTCCATATACAGTGAAACCTGGTTAAGTGGGACCTGGATAAGTGAGAAACCTCCATAACTGGGACTCATGCTGAGGTCCCAACACTTTTGCACTGAATTACCCCTGTTAGTGGGACGAGATAAGCCTCTATATCTGGGATTTTTTCTTTCGATTTATCATCAGTTACCTCTATAACTGAGACAGGGAGTAAATTTTATATGCATAAACCTCTGTAACTGAGATACCATTGTTTTGTTTGATTGCACCTTTATAACTGAAATAACCTGTCAATAACCTCTATCAATGAAACCCTCTGTAAATGAGACAGATATTTATTTATACCTGGATATCTGAGACACTGGGTAAGTGGAATACCTCTATAAGTGAAACGACATTGCAGGTCCCTTGATGTCTCACTTAACCAGGTTTCACTGTAGAAGTATTGTACCCAAAGTTCCAAACTTCTTATGTATCTGTCAAAAGTACTACCATCATTCTTTGATTTAACCCATTATTATTGTTGAAACATACTCAAGTGAAAAGCGGATTTATTAACAGTTGTTACATTTCAAAACAATACATTGAATGTATTACAACATTAATAATATTAATTTATAAGTTGTTTTATTCTCATAATACTTAGGGAAATTTATCTAAGTGATATACGCGAATATTTGACATTTTAAATGCTTTAAAAGCAAAAATCACCACAGGAGAGACTACCTATGTTCTATACCTATATAAATCATAATGTAATAATTTGAAGAAAAGAGGAATCGCGCCATTTCTCTGTCTTTCCTTCGAAACTAATGTTAGATATATAGTGTATAAAAGAAGCTCTTTTTTCATCTAGTAATCTTATCTTACGCATGATATAAATGTGAAAGTTTTAATGTTTGGATGTTTTTACTCAATCACGCCGGAACGGCTGAACGAAAGGGGTGAATCCGAGCGAAGCGAGGTTGACCGCTATTAATATTATATGTGACTTGCTAGTAAGTACACATTTAATGAGATTTACCGTTTACGAGTTGGATATTTCAGTTTTCGTTTGGCGTGTGTTTGACGGAGCCACGGGATGTCCTTAGTTGGTTAATAATTTCTTAATCACTCTATAACTTCCTTATAAAGAAGTAATAGAATGGCGAAAAAATCAATTATGTTCCCCTTGTTGAACTGTCGTCGAAATGGGCGGAGGCGAATCAGTTTGTTAATAAATTCAAATTTATTCGTTGATCACGCTCGCGTCTCGCTACTAACGTATTTAAAAAGTGATTAGAAGTTAAATTGACACAATATGAACTTTTTGTCCCGCTACAAAACTTAATCAAAAACAAAATTATTCAATTTGCATCGAAATATCTGTCTGAGGAGAGCGATATTTTTTGCAAGCTCCCGGTGTTGCAAGCACTAACTGCTCTTGATCTATTTACGAATAATATTAAGTTCTAAACTAGCTTTTTCTATTCTTAAATAAAAACTAAAAACAAAATTCGTATTATTTAAAATGAGAATCAAAATTAAATTTACATTGTTGCTTTTATGGCTAAGGTTCGTAGCGTCTATTATGGTAAGGTATTCATGAAAACAAATGTTTACTCCCAGAGGGCGCTGGCAGCGTAATGGAGAACTCCTCGCAGAAATGCGGAATCACCAACGTATGTGAACTTATGCTAATTACTTTCTAAAATAATCCGCCTGCAGCAAGAAGTGTTGGAGTTTCTTATTTATTTCAGAGGACTTGTTTTCCTATGACAATTATAACTAGACGAATATAATAAATTTAACTGTCAGATTTCTCATGTGTGAGAAATTATCTCATTACTAAATATGAAGTTCAGATTTCAGATTTTTTTCGCAAAATTTCAGATTGTACATTGTTTTATGTGATCTTATTCTAAAACAAGAAGAAAAGAAGAACTTTTTAATTGTAAAATATAAATTTTGTTGAGACTTTTTAAAGTTTTTGTTAAAATAAATTCTATAATAATTAAATATTCGTCATAGGATTTTTTTCTTATTTTACTGCCAAAATCACATTTGCAAACTATTTTGTGGTTTTAGAGAATATTTTACAGCTAACTTATTTTCTTCTGCGCTTTACTCGAGTATTATGAAAATATCGCCCTAAGAAAGCAGAAAGCGTTTGTCAAACCAGTGAAATCCCACTACGGTAATTAATCAAACCTAGGTATATATTTCAGTGTAATACAAGATTTTATTCGTCCAATCTGCGCCATGTGGAACTTAATTTAAATTCTCAAGTTAAATCTTTACTCCTTAAAAGAAATCGACTCTACGACCTACGCCGCGCCGCCGTAAGTAGTTGTTAGCAATCAATTTTGTTTACTACAGCTTACAAATTTTGTAACGTAATGTTTAAATATTGACGTTGATTCTTAAGAATACTACAAACTATTACAATGAATTTTAACGTTTAAATTAAACAGAGAATATTTGTATACGCTAACTGCTTTCCACTTGATATTACGAAATAACTTGCACATTTCGCGTGTTGTCCTAAGGGACTTGTAATAAACCTACGCTTGTCAGTCAAAATGACGCCGGCAAGTGACCGCAAGTGTTGCTCCGGGCGAGTTGACCCTGTGGTCTCTTAAGAAGCGTTGGTTCTGACACTTGTGTAGTTTAAAGTGTAGACCTATAGCGATTATATTAATGTTATGCATGTGATTATGCTTTTTGCATGCGTACTGTTTTATCACATTATTTTTATGAAATATTCTATAAAATTATACTACTTTATTTGCATTTTTAGGTCTTTTGATGCATAACTTGGCTAAGTATATCTGTCGAATGCCATAAGTAATTATGGTGCTTCTATGTGGTGTAGCTTACATTTAATATCTGTTACATACAGACTACCTTCTGTGAATTGTTATGCCTACAGTACACTTCATTTCGAATAAAATTGTTAACTTTATAACTAACACCAACTACACATAAAAGTTTTGCCCGTCTCACGAACATATGGCTGATGGTTTTATCTTGGCACTTTTTCTATTTGACTTTCTATACTTATATACGAATAAAACTTCTTAACTCTGAAACTAAGTGAAAGAAAAATATTTGCTATATTAATTAATTATTAAAATCGCCTTCATTGCATCACTTCCAAAATAACTTTTATCTTCGTCCACTACAACGCCTCTTCAATTAAATCTACTCTTAGAAAGGTCTAAGAAGGTATTTATTAATCAACGAGCTCCGAATTCATAGCCTTAATGAAATAGGGAACTGGTTAAGTATTTACACAATATTAATGATTTAACGTTTTCTATTATATTATGTATAAACAGTGGTTTCCAGCTCGGAAAACCGAGGTAGCAGTTCGATTCCTGGGTCTCGCACCTCTAATATTTACCATACGAATAATTTCCAACATGTGAAGAAAATCATCGTGACAAAACTTGCATGTCTGAGAGAATCTTTTCGAAAGACATGTGCAGTCCGCCGACCCGCACATGACCAGCATGGTGGACTATAGCCTTATCCCACTCCTAATGAAGGGAGGTCCGTGCCCAGCAGTGGGACGTTAAAATGGCTAAATACATTATGTAAATAGACTAAATATATACACGAACAAAATTTTTTATATTTCCTTTAAAATGCAAATCCAATGTAGTTTTAGTTTATAAAAAACCAAGTTTCCCCTCGGGTTATTATGACTGAGAAGTTTCAATAACTCAAGTTTGCGGTCGTGAGTTGAGAGCAACTCACCTTGTAATAAGTTCCTCCTATTTTATAGTTAGCTAATAAAAACTCGTTCGACACAAAATTGCTTTTTGATTTTCTGTCACAAGTTTATCCTTAGAGTTTTAATTACATTCTATTCATAAGGTACTTCATACGAGTATGTAGGTAGCATACAAAAAAGGAATAATGATTTTGAAATAATAATTTATTATTAAACACCTAAATTATATAAAGTTAGGATTAGAAAAATCATGATTTCGTCCATCTTTGATAATTGGACACATGCGTACGCCGATCAGTTTCAATTTTTATTAATGATTAATTTGCAGAGAACAGAGCATTTTCTTTTATTCATATTACAGACATCAATAAAGTTCAGTTGTTAGCTGGGAGGCTAGTGTTATACCAGATACACGATAGGTGTTACACTACACATTTATAAATTATAAAATACAAGAATGACAGTAAGCCCAAAAATTGATCAGCGGGACTCAAACCGGCACAGCAAGTAGAGTAGCACTACAACCTAAGCCAAAGTACAAATAAATATAGTTTAATTAAGTAAAAAGTTTAAAGCTTAATTATTACGTATATATTATTTAGAAAAAGACTGCAGCTAAGTAAATTCCACCTTTACATTAAAAAAAATATTATCATTTATGTAAAGCTTTGTAATTAGTGAAACAAAAACGTTGATAAAATTATTTTTCCACAAGCGTTGATACTTTAAAGGTAAGGATTGTTGTATTAATTAAAATTGTTTACTTCTCTGTGTAAATTGTTAACGATTTCAGTGAGTACAAATTTAATCAGCCCTCGGCGATTATGTAAATGTGATAATGAATGGATTTGCTTACGTTCGAATAAGCTAATTCGGCTCTGCCATGAACTGTACAAAAATCTATTAAACTACAGAATAATCCTTATTTACCTTATTTTTATTATTATAATTAAAAAATATGTACTTGAAAAATTAAAATATGTGTGTAGTTTTATCGTAATTAATCTTATAATAGGCATAGATGTTTGCTTTATAATAGTTCACTTCGACAATAGTATTCGAATATAGTTATTTTTGTTGACATTAAATCTCATCAATAGCTACTAAAAGAAAATCGATAAAACCTAATCTGTTTGTATTGTAATTAAGTAAAACACATAAAATTGTATTTAAGTATTTATGTATCTATTCTTTATTTTAGATTAATGGTTTTTTAGTCAAAAAGATAGCACAATGAATTCATTACCTGGATTATATTTCTTCAGGCATGCTTCAGAGGAAAGAGTGTCTTCTTTAACCCTGTTTCCTTGTTAACAAAATGCACCTTATATTGTTTAGCATTATTTAATTCCTACATTGTTTTTTCTACTTCTTTTTTTCCCCAGGTAAGTAAAGTAGCTATCTTAAGCCATATTTAAATAATAAAAGTACAACTAAATTAAATACCTATTAAAACGTAAATATCAAAACGATAGCGAGAAAGATTTATAGTTTCAACTATCTAAAGTGAAATCAATAGCAGTACAAATTAAGCAACTCTATCCCCGTGAGTACAACCGTAACCGAATTGAATAATTCAGAGCAAACCAATTAATATCTGCTTGCTTGCCCACCGCAGACGGAGAAAACGGCCCGAGAAGATCCAATTATTCTTATATAAGGTATACAATTATTCTTGAAGACGGACCGGACTCAGCCATGACTTTTGGTGCGATCCTTGACCACTAAAACGAGGGCTGTTTATTTAGTTTACCCACCTTGTTAGTGTTGATGAATCGAGTGGAAATAATGATTTTTCGATTTTACGATTGTGTATTAGTTTATAACTAAGCTTTGCCGTAGTTTTACTTGAAACAAATTTAATCTTATAATTTAATATAAGTATAACTTTTTTTTAAACTGCATGTATTTTCTATGTAAGTACTAGGTACCTATTTTTAACTACAGAATAGAACGTAATATTGCGATTATTTAATTTTGAATGAGCGCATTAGAATGTAACAACGTCACGTAAGAGTCTGTATTGAAGGAAATTGTACCATAATCATTGACTACGCGATTCCCCAATCCTTGGTAGTGAATAGCAAATAAAAACACTTCTATGAACGGATTTGTTCGATATTGAATTTGAAACCCTTTGATGATACTGTTATAGCGCTCAATGAATTTAGCTAAACGTCTCGATACATGGAGCAGAAATAAACGATCTTTTTAGATATTAAAATGATATATTTTATCAACAAGTTTATATGTCTAGACTTTTTAAAACTTATATGTTATTTAATTTTTCTATACACTTTTAACTCTACTAAAATAGCTATCACGAATATCAAATTAAGGATTTTTTAACAAATTTTGTGGCGTAGGATAGTAGATAAAGGAGGGATCGCTGGTTCGATTTCCGTATTTAGCATGGATCTCATCTTATATAATGTATTATGTTTATGGTTTAGCTGACATTGGAAAGGGTATTGACTATTGGGTACCACTATCACACTACCTGTTAACTGGACACTAACTAATGTCCGCAGTCCGGACAGAGCAAACTAAGGACGGAGATCGAAGTGAGAGAAACTATTTTGTATTATAATGATTCTGACACTTATTTCACCTAAATTATCACTGCGAATAAATGTTTAGTAAAAATGGCTTAAATATATACGTTACTGAAAAACTTCTGTGACAAAAAATCACTTATGAATGAAAGCATTAATTAATTTAACAATAAGTAAAAAAATCATAAGTTACAAAGGTTTTATTATAAAATTGGATTGTGTGGGAAATCGTATAATATCCGCTTGGATCCTTTACGAGCAATACAGCCGGTAGCAATTTGACTAAACTGTGAACCGCGTCCAAGGTATGGCGCAACGCCAACATTTACTGTAACTACATAATCTCGGTGTGCATTCGAGTACGAAAGTTACATTTTAAAACGAAGCGGCACGAGAAAATTATTGCTTTAATAACCTTATACGAGCTTTAAAGTAGCTAATTTATACTGTATATCTTATAATATTAGTCGGTTTATAAAGAGTAAAAATATCTATAACGAGAGAAATACCACTGAATATTTAAAACTTTTTTAACAGGTATATTTAACAATATTATAGGTATTAATAGCAAGTCTCCCTACCTTGGATTAAAAACGAAAACAAAACACGATTACCATACACTTTTCTAGGATGAAAAGTCACTTATGTGCTATTCCATAATCTATTTCTGCGCCAAATTTCATCCAAATCCGTTCAGCCAGTATATTCACAATGACAATATCAATGGGATTGTTCATACCATTTAAATTTCTTTTAGTTAACATCAGAACATAAGCTAAAAGCTTCATAAGCCAAAAGCGTAAATTTATATGAATAAATTAGTAGTAATGCGCATGTTTATTGAAGGGGTTTCTTTTACGAGAGTACAAATGGGTGATTTTTCGTAATCCGCAATCAACAAGGCTTTTATTTAGACGGAGGCAGTTCTCAGCGCAATTTGGTCTTGAGTGTAAGTAAACAGCTTGGTAATGAGAGAAGTAGCTCGTTGTTAATTAGACGTTGGCTAGGAGCCCCATGATATGGCTATAATAGGGACAAAAAATACATATTAAATAAAGAATTAGAAAGAAAGATATTAATTAAGAAAGAAAGAGTTTTAAATGTTCTAAAGAAATTTTAAAATTCTGTATTTGGTAAGTTTAAGTTCAATTACGTTATTAATATAAGTAACTCATAATTATTTATTAATAGTAAATCTAAATGGATGAGGACAGTAAAATTTTGGTTTAAAATTAATATTAAATTTAACTAATATAAAAATATTTTGGTATAACATCAAAATTGATGTAGGTAACTGTTTAACCTACCTACATAGAAAAAAATTTAAAAATGTTGCTGATAAAACATATTTGGATGTGATTTAAATTCAGTAAATCTTAATACTTTCGTAGGTTTACGGGAATTTGATTTTCGTTTGGTCGGGAGAGAGTCTCTCCCGTGACCATGACTGCTGTAAAGCATTGGAAACGTCGGGAACCAAAAATCAAAATAAATCCGCAACAAAATCCGAAAGATAGTTTCATTTATAATATTCAGTAAAGCTTGTCAGTAAAAGTGAAACGAATTAAAGTATCACTATTCACTAACATTGATTTAATCGTAAGTTATAATAAAATTACCAATCATTAAACTGATGGTGCACCTTTTTTAAGCCTACTTATATACATTAATTTTAAAGAGGCAACTCTGACTGTTCAACCTGTAATAGTTCCCCTTCTATTTAACCCTTCGCGACTTGACTCCTTTTTGGCAAATCTAACCCTATTACCTACTAAAACAGTTATATAGGATTTTTAAATTATGTCATTTCATACATAAGTAAGCCATTTTATGTGAATTTTATCATGTGATTTTACAACAGCTTTTACCTACTCAATAAAATATTATTACTTTTAAGTCATTTTAATTTATTAATTTAGGCGGTAGGCTATTAAAAATCTTTGTTTAATTACAAGATTTTTGTATTATTAATATAAATACGTAATATCGATAGCAATATTTATACAAGTATTATGTATCGTAAAAAATAAATAATTAAATCTTAAAAGTATTATACTTATTATTTCGTTATATGAATGAGAAATCTGAAAGGATCAGCTAGATTTACGAGTAGTGAATACAGAGCAATGCTATGCAATGGTTTTGTAAGGTCTCTGGCTACGGGCCATTAACATTTCAGTGTTGAAGAACTCCAATAATACAAATAATGTCAGCAATTCGATGAATAAAAGCATTGTACCTCAAAATGCTCTTATTTAGAGATTTAAATGGATCCTTACTGTTTTTATTCACATACCCTGTTATTTCTCTAAATTCCTCTAAGTCCTTAAAACAATGAACAATTTTATTTTGAATATAATATAAAATTATAACAAATGGTAAATATTAATTAATAAGTTCCCTTAATATGAAATAATAATTTAAATGTATCTTAGTATCTTATAACATTTCCTAAGCAGTAATGAATATAAAAATCATGAAAATTACGTACCTAATAACTTTGTTACTAAACTGATTTTGATGATTATTTTTTTATTAGCAAACAAAAGATTTAAATATACAGAAATGTTACTTTTATCCGAAATAATCAGTCCAAAATGAGGTCCTGAATTTTGTTGATTTTACATAAAGCATCGAATAGTTTCAGAAACAGCCAGACATGAGACAAGGCTATGTTTATTAGTCACTTATATAATAAAAATGATAAAATGGAATAATGAAATGTTGTGAAATGATCCTCGTTAGATATATGTAGGTATGTATGCTGCGTCACGTTAGTAAGATATCGGTAATAATAAAAACGCTTATAATAACTTAATTTTTTGTTTTAAATTATTTCAACGCAATATATTTCCACACTAAATAACAAAACACAAATAAAATAACATTGTCCGTGTGAAAAATTCTTCATCCATGAAATAGAAAACACACGAGATGTTTGGGCGAAACCAGGTTAGAAGTTAGAACTCAGGTCCGCGAAAAATAAATACTTTTAAAAGCATTTTATATATTTATAGACACATCTGATGTATGTAAATGTACCGAACCCGTATTCACGTGGATAGCTATTCAATTCCAACGTAAGGACCAAAGCCAGTTTTAAATATTCCATGTGCGGTCAAGCATAAAATCTACAAAGAAAATGTATTACCCATCTTTTATTGCATTTCTCCCCTAAAGCATCGGTCTGGAGATAACACAACTTTATATCATTTTATCAATATCATAAAGATGGTAAATGGCTTAAAATATACTTTTACTTCAAAGAATATCGCGTGAATTTCATTGTTATCCCGATACAGTTATTTATACCAGCATCTATCTTATGTACTGTGAAGTATTCAGATATGTCCTTTATGTTCTTTGTAAATAAACTGATATAAAAACTGTTTTTCAACATGTTTATTGTTTATTTTTATGTATTACAATACTACATATGTAATAAAATTATAAGTTAGAATCTGTTAAATATTTTTTTAAATATTATTATAATACAGAGTCATTATTATACAAGGGCCCAATTTCTATGGTTTTTAGATATTTTGGTTTTTTTAAACTACTTTATTATACTGTACTTGCTATTCATAAAATAAATTATATATTATAGGTAAATATTTTATTTATTTTATAACATTTTTAATGTTATATACAAGGAAAAAATTCTTTCAGATTTTTCATCTAATTATGCACCAATTTTTATCCAATTCCACCAATATAAGCTAAATTAAAAGAATCAATTATTAAGTTTTGTAGAATAAACTCCCATATACTGGTAGGTACATACAGCAACGATGAATATACGTTTAAAATGTTGGGGAGGCATACGCAATACGCATAGATAGCGTTTATAGGGTTTTATTTCAGCTACAGAGATGTGATTGGCAATAGTAATTTAATATTTTATATCCATTTTTTACTATGGTTTATTTCAATTGCAAACTACTCTCATAGGTACCTATCTCTAAAAAAGTTTTATTTGCGTTAAAATGACATCAGTTTTTGATTTAAACTATAAAGTAAAATGTATGTAATGTATATTCAATAGGTAATGAGTCATGAGACACATCTGGTTTTAGCAGGTAGGTTCTATGTACAATTTATATATCCTTATTATATTTTATAAAAATATTTTCACAATATAATTAAGTAATAAATTAAAAAGTATTTTTAAATAGTAGATTTAATTAAGAAAATCCAAGTATCAAGATCTACCAGACAGGTATCAAAATAAACAAAATATGACACAAGATAATGCTCTTACCGAGTTAATTAGAGCTGTTTAAAAGCCTTAAGAAGTACCCACTTTCCATTCAGTTTCTTTAAAGAACCCTTTTTCTCAGATGTCACCAATTCCTTTGCAGTCAATCGCAGACTTAGAGGGGATTGCTAATTGAAATAAATATTTGCGTGTCTAATTCCCTTAGAAACGACACTTGTTTTACCCGTCAATTAGGAATGTTGCCCTTTACTGATATTTTAATTGCATAGATTTTCTTATAAATTCTTTTGATATCGTTAAGCATTTAGTAGTACCACTTTCAAGCCTTCGTTTAAATTAATTTTAAAGCAATTTATTTTACGAGAATATTATTCACTTTACATGATTTATATTCATAGCATGTCAAGTGAATATGAAGCAATCAGTTAATAATGACATATTGTTTGTACTACAAATAAATTGTAATCGAAATTAAAATAAGTGTACTATTTTAATTTAAAGTAAACTAATTTGCAGAATTTTCTATTTGGGTAATTAGGTATGTTTTTTCGATTTATTCGAAGTAACGAACCACATCACAAATAACTTTTTTTGCTAAAAATCCAATTTATCCTCCTTCTAATGTCATATCAAGTTCAAATTTAGATTTTCAAGGAAATCCCTGTTTCTTAATGTGCATCTAATATGAAATCTAGATGGCAAAACCATAATATTTCAATATTACGTTGGTTGAAGAAAAATAAGTAAAATGATTTTAATAAATATTTATACCCATAGAAAAGAAAAAGCTTTCGTGAGCACCTTTTGTATCTTCTTCTTATTAATAAAAAAATCAGAAAGTTTGCATGAATAGAAGTTTTCACTCAATCACGCCAGGGCGGATCATGATGAAAGACACAGACATATATTTTACAATGGAATTGCACATATACTCGTAGAACTAACTCTAATAATATAAAGTAGGTAGATCTGAAAACAATAATCCAAACTAATAAAATTCTTATATATAAAGAACAATATATATGAAATACCACGAATATCTGAGAGCATTAGAGATTTCTATTAAGTTTTATCGAAACCTAAGGCAATCGAATGTCGCTAATGGGATGGTACAATTGAAATAGCTTGGAAAATCGAGCAATAAGTATGCATCACGGCGAGGAGTCGGTGGCTGATGCAGGAGATGTCTGGCAATTCAATACCATTAGAAGTGCTCATCTCTATTCATCGTATATATATCATATAGCGGAGCAATCTTTTAAATGTGCATGTTAAAAAATTAAATAAATATGTGGATGATGATATCAAAACTACGTTGGTTTTTGTTTTCTTTCATATTTTAATCGTTAACTTCATGTGGTTATCGTGACACATCTCAATACACAGAATATCGCGACTGCGATGTTCAGGGGAGCCTAAAATCTGAATACCGACGTACCTATATAGCTCCTAGCTTAGATAAAATCTAAAACATAATATTTAGCTATTATTAAACTCAATAATTCCGTAAAATACAGAACAAATTAAATATTTGAAATTAAAAAAAACTTTCTTCGCCAACTGTAATTTGGATTTCTTTAATGGTCTACAAAATTAACTTTTCAATCCATATAAATAGAGCATTTGTAAAACTAAATTATGAAATCACAACATCATTATTCACTTTATTCAACGGTAACTCGTAAAAAAATAAGGCAATTTAAGGTTTATATAAACATAGCAGCTATTTTTAGAACTAACGAGCCCTTCAATAGCAGGGAGTACCGAAATCCTTTTCCATTTCGAACTTTTCGTGTACAAAGCAAAATGAAACTCACGAAGGGAGCATACGCAAGTGTAGATAATGACCACTAGTCTCGCTTTACGATTATTTGAGTGGATCCAGACACTAACGTCCTAATTTATAACGTTAATACAGGGGCATGATTGCCACCGGCCACATTACTACCACGATATTAGCTATGACAATGGGTTTGCTTATGTGAAGGATTATGAAGTATGGTAAGTATCTTTTATCAAGAACAGGCTGCTTTTAAGCTAAAATGGACCTTGTGACTCGTCCCTGTACAATGTTGTTAGAGGCGTCCGGTCCAGAATATATGAACTGAATTCCTATTAAACTATGTTCTCTATGAGGCAGCATTCCTAGATGTTTACATATTTTATATACGCTTAATTTATGCGTTTAATTTAGGGTAATATATGATTATTATTAAAGTGAATTATTTACTAATAAATACACAAAAATTCCGTCCATCTTTTGTATTTGTGCTATTTGATAAATGTTCGTTTTCTAATGCAAATTGAGTACCTATTTTTGAATAGTAACGGAGATAGATGCGATGCATGAATATAACGAAGAACCACGAGTTTTTCTTTTACGCTATAACGATTAAACGGATTTCAGTGATTTACGTTTTATCGTCGAATAGGTACATGGGAACGATACATAAGCAAAATACTTAATATATCTTTTTAAAACTTGAATATTTCTTAAAGTCGTGTCAATGTACATAAAGTTATTGTTAAATTTAATTTAAAAAAATATTATTTTCCTTTTATGAAAAGATATCTCGAATAATGAAGTAATTAATATAAACCTATATATTAATTACTAATAACATACATAATAAGGTATGTATCTTTCAAACGATATATACTTGTTTCTGTTTCCATTCATGACAATTATAGTATATCCACATACATATATTATTTAACTTACGGGTAACTGTACAGTACAATAAAGCGTGAAATTTACAAAAGAATTATAAAATGTCGGAGAAATAAATAATACATGCGAACTTTACTTTTAACGTGAAAGGCCAGCATTTTTCTTATTTATCTAAGTCTGCATACTTAACAACAAAAGTTTATTTTGCTCGTTATTTTTTGTAACGAAAAAGACTGATCGAGGCATGAAATATTGAGTGGAAAGCGAAATTTCGTCTGAAAAATTATAGAAAAATATACAGCTAACCCTGAACAGCAAAGTTGAATAGCAATAAAAAGGAATGAGTTGCAAAACGTTGTCGAATTAAAATTTGTAGCAATCAAGAATCGCGAGGGAGTTGCGATTGCTGTAGTTTGATTGTTTGCAAGCAAGTAATGAACCTGACCGCTACACCGTTCGCATAACGATGCTGCCAGGGCTAGCCGGCTCTACGACTGTCTAACTGAACTACACCCGAAAACAATATATTTCTCTCATCGTCTGTTTTCTAAACTTACGAAAAACTAATTCCCAACAGCGGGTAAGTGAATATTATTCACTAGCAAACCCGGCCCGCTTCGCTGGGCGTAAGTTAAAATAAATCAAACGTTTTTTTTTCATTTTTTAATTAAATAAAATTTGGCTATGTTACTCCTAATAACATTAGCTATCTGCGAGTAAATTCCGGTCAAAATCGGTCCACCCGTTTCAGAGAATAACCGGAACAAACAGTCTAACAGTAAAAAATTTCAAAAACTGATTCTTTGATATACGAGTAAGTACCGCTTTTAACTTTATGCATATGAAGGAATATATTCCTTTATTCATTGTAAAATATCAAATATCTCTAGATATAACTAAGAAAACTTTACTTAGACGTCTAGTTTGCTGAGTGTTGTGTATCGGACGGCTTCTCCTGAAATTGAATTATTTGTTCTTTTAATTGAGTAAAAGTTGTGTGGGTTGATGTTGGCACTTAGTAAATACAGAGGACATCAGCGACGTTTAAAGTGTACAATTGAATAAGTTACTGTTTGCGTTTTTTATAGATTCTTACTAAAATACCATAACGTTTTAAATATGTTTTTTAATAATAAATTGTATGTAAATTTTCATATTCTTAGATGTTTTATTTAAATTTGAGATTGCGAATTTCATCAATGAAGATAAAAGCAAAGAAATAACGTCTCAAAGAAAATTAATTAGAAAACTGCTTATTGTCAAAGCAATTAAAAATTAAAATAAAATACACGATATATTTTTTTGTTTGTAGTAAACATAATTAATTTTTACTATTTCTAGACATTATTAAAAAGTTATAATAGTTCTTTATTTACTTATGACATACCCTCGAATGTATAAATATGATCGCTAAAACTGTATTGAATTTTACTTTCTTTGTGAATCACTGATGATTCACGCGATCGAGGTCAAGCCAGTTTGACTCACCATCTGAAAATAAAGCCATGCAATTTGTGTAACACCTTGTTATTATGTATCATGGGAAATCTGTCTGTTACGGCTGTCTATCAAATTTTTTACTATATCATAATTATGAGATTGCTATCATTAAATTCTTATACGCCTGCTTTATTTCTTATATGCTTACATCTATTTACATCATTTTTAAGCACGCTAATACGTATACTATACGCGAAAAGTAATTTAGTTATCTATACTAATATTATAAAGCTGAAGAGTTTGTTTGTTTGGTTAAACGCGCTTATCTCAGAAACGACCGGTCTGAATTTAAATTGAAAAATTCCGTTTATCGGGAAGGCTATAGGCTATATTACATCACGCTACGACTAATAGGAGCGGAGCATCAATGAAAAATGTTGCAAGAACGGAAGCTATTTGGTTTCCAGCCTTTAGACGCACACGAAGCCGCGGGAAAGGCTAGTTATTTATATAACTAAAAATCCACTAGTTTCCTCTCAAGCCCCAATGGCAAAACACAGTACCAGTCAGTTATAATTTGCATACACGGCAAAAAAGAATGCTTTAATCCAAGCTAATATACGGTTATATATGCACAATGCAGTAAATTGTCTTGAGTTAAGATATTATATTGCTTTGAATTTCAAAGTAATATTTAATTAAGTAAATAAAACATAGATTCAACCAAAATAATACCGGCGATTTATTTAATATTATAAAATCTTGAATATAGATTATGATTCTCTTCGTTCAAGTGCTCGGTTATTTAAAAAATATATAAGACAATCGATTCGTAAAGCTAAAGTGACGATTGTCTCGTTCTGATCTCTGTTTATTTCAAATTAAGACAATATTCTCTTAAACCAAAATAATCATTGTCTTAATTCAAAAATATTAGTTTACTAGAACACTTTTTGTAAGCTTTTTCTTTCTTTCAGTCAAGATAGCGGTTCTCTTATGTTGAACTCGGTTACCATAAATTAAGGCGACATATTTTTCAACAGATAAAATAATGTTTTGTATCAAGAAAAGAAGTTTTACTAACAAAAGCTGACATATTATGCGGAAGAAATTATGATATTGACTGAATATTAGATTCGATTGACATAAAATGAAATAAATGTAATTATGAACTATTTTTTGTTGTATATAAAAATGTTATTGTTTTAACCCAAAGTATGGTCGGGTTCTTGTAAAGATTTTATTTTTTAAACCAAACATGCAGTTATATTAGATGAAAAATGAAGTATTTCAAATAATTATGTATTTTACTTGGCTCAATTGAATCAAATATACTATTGAGAAAATATTGTCTAAGGCTAAATTAAAATGTGTTCTTAAGGGAAACTGACAAAAGCTCGACTCAATAAAATGTGTTCGTTAAGTGAAAAATCCCATTAGTGTAGTACCGTTCAGCATTTCTTACTCATGCATACTGAACATCGGTTTTACGGCATATTGGCAGCCGCATCCGTTTGTTGATACATCGTTCAAGCCGATGTGAGATACAATTAGCTTAGAAAGTTCAGTGTCAGTACGAGTAAAGTAAAGTTAATGAGTAAAGAATGCTTAACGGTGCTACCCTCATAGGATATTTTCCCCAAACAATCAATCCCAAGGAGTCGAGCGCGTATAGGTCCAACTGCTGCTGAAACATAACATATAAGATTAAGAATATAGATGAATATTGTCAGTTTCCCTTTCAAGCTTTCCCTTGTAGCGCTTCGAAGATTGATTTGATAAATAAAAGAGTTTTATTTTATAGTATGTAATTTATTTATTTAAAGTAAAAAGAAACAATACAAATGATGTCATCAATATTTTAATTAACAATTAATACAAAAACACATACAAAACAGATCACTTCTTTAACTATTCTACTTTTCTTCAAGATTGTGATCGAAGCTCCACCCGGATCTGTCAGCATTTTGTGTTTTTATGATTAGTAAGTAACCCTTAACCTAAAAAAAATTAAAATTGAATTGGAAATTTAGTGCGAGGTTAAATGCCTTATTTTCTGGCGTATCAGTATTAGTTTCAGTCAGAGCTTAGTAGGTATGAGCTCGCAATATAAAGTAATTAACAAATGATATTTTATATACTCTTACAATAAAGTGTTATATCTAGAAAGTAGTGCTAACATATGACAAAAGTTTAGAAACAAAAATTCCAAACATGGATACCTGGATAGGAATTTTTTTTCAAAATGTTTTATAAAATCAGTTCATATTTTGTAATTAAGTTCTTCTTTCATTAAAAATCAAGTATAATATGTTAAAAAGGTTATCCAAAGTAATGAATATATTTAGAGCCCGATATGATGTTTATTTTCATAGGAATAATGGTAAACAAATCATCTAAACGCAATAAACTAAAACTATTTTTCTATTTCTTGAAACTGAACTCCGATTTAAAATGTCTGTTATTTGTTTTAAAAAAGACAATGTGGTAACATGATTTCACTTACCAACTTGGCTCCAGCTGGTATCTATAAAACTTTCCACTTAGTTATAAAATCATGCACATCAGTAGGTATATTCCAATTCATGGCGAATCTGTGCCTTATTCCATATTAATTTTATTTCTGTCCATGGTTCATAATTACTATTGAGCCATTTAATGTCGTCTTCATGTATACCTGAAAGGAATGATTGTTTTTATCATTTGTTTGAGTAATCATACATAAGTAACACTGTAAAATAACTGAGAAATTTACAGCTTTTCACAACTGCATTTAGTAAAAAGCTGTTAATTTAAAAAAAAACAGACACTTCAATTTTATTTATAATTTATATACTAATACTATAGTACATAAATTAACTTTTTACTTAAATTTTGATTTTTTAATAAAAAAGTATATGAATAAATCAATAAATACACTTTGAAGCCTATAAAGGTATAAACCTACATACAAAAATACAGTTGAATAAAGTGCCTCTTTTTTTAATCTAATAAACTAAGGTTACTTTTTATAGCGACTTTTTTGGGGATAAGTAGGTATATGATCAAATCTGAAGCTTGAGAATCAATTCCCAAAACATATTCTAAATTTAAATTTAAAGGAAGGTACTTACTGCGAAATGAATCAATTATATCTTCAGGAATTTCCCATGACGTTAAAAGATCTAATAGGTTTTCCATTAATGTTGGTGAAAACTTATGATTTTATATATATAGCAATATACTCTACGCTTATGATGTTCATCTGACGCTCCGATCGCAAATGAAAAACTTTTTGAAGTAACTTCTTAAGAACACTGAACAGTGAACAGCGGCATACGGCATTTCGAAAGACAAATTAGATCGGGTTAATTGCATTATGTTTCCATTCAATACAATCACACTGTTTCGTTTATGAAACAAAAACGGTTAAGCTAAGACCATCACAAGATTAAATGGATATTGTATCGACTCCTTTCAATATATTTATCAGTTTCCATCCAAGAAAACGAGTATGTTTGAGTTAAGAAGAATATTTACTTGAATTAGTTACAACACCTATTTGTTTTCACTTATTTCAAATAAAATTTTATTTGTAACAAAATTCCATGATGCATTGCTGTTTGCTTAAGATAAAATATAAACTCTTAAACGAAAATATAGAATGTTTTGTATTAAGATATCATATGTTCCAACCAAGAATATTGCTTAGTTTGAACCTAGAAACCCGTTTTCTTGAAGTAAAGTAATATTGTATTGCCTTACCATTCCATTAGTTTAGTTTAAATGAATCGCTCATTTACATTGAAGATAACAAAATATTTGATTTGGCTTAATATGTTCTTTAAACAAGCAAATTTGACTGTTGAAACAAGAATTTGAATTATTTGTAGGCAAGAAAAATTTATACTATTGGAGCAATAAAATGTGCATTAAGTTAAAATGATATTGTTGAATTAAACTAAGAAATTGATGGATTCAATTCAATTTAACATAAATGTATTTTAAGACGTTTAACTTTGACTTAAGGAAATATGTTTAAAACAATATATTTTCTTAATTGAAAAAAATCTCTAGACTCTTTTTTTTCCGTGTATTATTTCAATTGTACAAGTAGAAAATTTCAGAACGAGACAGCCCTGCTATCAGTTTTCACGGCGAAGTAAGCAAGAGGATGCTCGGAATAACTTAAACAATGCGTCTGAAATCTTGTCGAACTGCTTGACATACCGAACGTTCGATTCCAACTTGACTGCCCGCGCACGTCTGCGGTCCTGCTACCTATTCAATCCAAACGATAAAATTTATTCGCATTAATAAATCTCTAGAAGTTAGACGAAACGAACAAAAAGGAATTGATAAAAAGTTATAAGAAAATATTTAATCGTTCGATTTCGTTAATATATTTTTTATAATATTTTCAAAAGGCACTTTCATACTCAAATGACAATATTGTTACATTAAAGATTTAGCATAGTAGAAATGTCGCCCCAGGCTAACATTTGTATAAGTGAACGTTAGTAAAATTAATATAAAGTACTTTGTTTCCAAGTCAAATGAAGTTATAAAGGACTGAAAACCGTCTTTCGTGATTGTCATTTGGTTCGGATTCCATAAATAGCCGCGAACTTAAAATAAACAGTCAATAAAATATCAACTTTATCGTGGCTGATGTTACTTCAGCTTATGACAGAGTTATTTATTATTTTAATTAGTTATTTATCGTATGACTAAATTGACATTGCCACCGAAATTAAAAAAAACTCAACACAATTTAATATCACTTTTAATGACGCTATTGGCCTTCAATAACTATTTTATAACGTTATTTGCGTTACAGAAATAGGGTTAATGGAAGTTTACCTACATATATATTGTACGTTTAAATTTAATAAATAGCATGTGGAAAGTTTTGTAGTTCATGGTAATATCAGATCTATCAGAGGGGATCGTAAGAACAACCCCTTAGTTTTGCGGATGGGGAAAAAATAATCCCTCATCTAAAGCTTAAAAAAATAATACTTGTATTTTATTCCAACTTAAATATCTCTCAAGAAACAAAAGCTGTTGTTTACACTGTTAATACAAATTGTTACAAGGTATTATTTTAAAACAAAACATAAACGACGCGTTTCATACTTTTCTAAATGTAACATTGCGAGAGAAATGAGCTTACTGAAAGATATCTCGTGGCTAAATCATCTTTTCTCTTTGAACTTGATACTGCTGTTAGAACGTTACAAATGGCTACATCGAATTACATGTTTTAGAATTATTAGTTTTATATTTCAGAACTTTTATTTTGTTTAAGTGAAAGTTCATTTTTCATAGTCTTGAAGTTATGTGCAAGAAAATTTTCCTTATTACTTACTAAGATAAGTTTAACTAAAAGCAATAATATTTATTATATTCCACCTGTGTCCATTATATTAAATATTTAATACACCATGAGAAATAGTACTAGACGTACTTGTCTGTAACCGTAAAAAATCGAAATTAACGAAAACTTCAAACAAGTTATATTAGCGTTCTCACAACGAGAAGCCCTTAAAGCTTAAAAGAATTTCTTAAACAACCGATGGCTCACCTCTAGGGTGTAATGACTCCAATCATAAAGCGCCTCTGAATTACAGGCCACTTCATCAAAGACGAAAGACCTCGTAATGAGCTTGCATAATTTTGTGAAACTGTTAAGCTCGCTATATTAAGAAGAAAACGTATTAAAAGTGAAAGCGCAATAACATAAAATCTTCACGTAAATTTTGTGGTTACGAAGTGGAATATATGAAAAACGAGACACAGAAATATTAGTTATATAATATTTTAAGATGACTTTTATATGTTCTGTAAATATTATTCTTACCAAATATATAAAATACATATAATACATAAATTATAAGTACAAAAAAAATACTAGTACCTAGTACTAGATACCTGGTTTGTTCACTCTTCTAAGAATTCTACAAAAACATTAAACCTTACTCATATTATATTTTTTTTTTATTTATTTATAAAAGTACACAAACAACATACATTCATGAACATTAATTATTAAAAACAAGAAACAGTCAAATATGTAAGTCTTTAAAAGTGTACATAACATTCACTTGTCATAATCAAAGGTATACATTCAGATCAATAATTCTATAAGATTAGTATAATTAATTAATAAATACAATTTAAATTATTATAATGGCTGTTTGTTTGTTACTTTTTCACACCAGAACGTCAGAACGGATTTTGATGTTATTTGGCGCAAAGATAGATTGTAGACTGGAATAGCGCATAATTTCCTATTTATCCCAGAAAAAATGTATAATTCCCGTGAGACCATTTTTTTTTTGTTTTTTAATAGGGATGAACCCGAAGCAAAGCGAGGCTGAACTGCTAGTATATAAATAATTAGATATGAAGACAGTCAGATTATATACTAAAATTATTTTTTGGCGAAATTAAAGCTTAAACCAAACCATTATATTCACTTCACTCTAAAAATAAAGCAGAAATATTACCAATTTACCACGAAGTCTGGCTAAACCGCAAATGTACCGAAAATGAATGTGAATTACAGTGTTCTTATTTTAATGATGAATTCGTTCAATTCAGTCACGAACGAAGAACGTAATCGTGTGAAATATAGTTTTCTAAGAAAATTGATTTTATAACAAGGAAAATTATTTTTGGAGCATACATTTTTACGAAATTGTAGGAAGTTTTATCCTCATTTATTTTTAGTTCTATTTGAATGAGCTGTAAAGATTTTTATTAGATGTATTAAGTACGTATACAATATGTTTATGCTCTTGGAAGCAACGATAGCAAATTGAGTTCTAAGCCATATAAGTTTTCTATACTACCTTGAGTTGAGTTCTATCGTCATTCATTTCTTTATTCAATTTCCATTTCTTCAATTTAATAATGTGACCATTATTTTATTACGTTTGGTTTTCAAATTTTAATTGTTAAGTGAAATTAATTTAGTGCCTTTATGTACATTTAAAATATATTTTTATATTTAAAATGGAATATAAGATAATCGTCACCTATTACTATACCTCGGGGAGTGTTTATGACGAGATTTGCAGACATATTTCAATGTTGTGAACCCACCAGAGTTCGTTTTGACCTGAGTTGGAGACAGCATAATTGGCTTATAATTTAAAATCCTATTATATTAATACAATTTATTTAAAACGCTTATTAAGAAAAAGTTAAGTGATATGTATGTAGAGGTAACGCTTTGGCTTGGAAAATCTAGTAAAGTGGGTTCCATTCGCGGATCTTTAAATGTCTCGATGGTGTAGTGGCTAGCATGTAAGACTGACATCTGAAGGACCTAAGTTCGAATCTCGGGTCGGGCAAAGTTTTGTTATTGAGTCTCTCTATTTAGAAAACCTCAGTAACAACCACGGAGTTGGCAAGTTGACGGTATTGTTCTCAGAGAGCACGTAAAGCTGTCGTTCCTGCGACGTAGCTCTTACTGATCGTGACAAGTAGTCGTCCCACAGGAGTTTGAAAGTATTAGGAATAGATAGTGTTCTTATGTCTGCGCCTACATTTGTGCACCATAATAGGTATCTCCTACGCAGTTGACTAGTCTCGGTGAAATTGGATGCCGTGGCCGGAATTAGTCGGAACATTTTTTTTGATCTCGCACCTAGGATAGAGCTTGGATGTAAATAAAAAACGAAGGAAGTCATCGTGAGAAAACCTGCATGTCTGACAGAACCTAGCAAGTTTTCAAAAGAAATGTGAAGTCCGCCAACACGCACTAGGCCAGCGCGGCGGACTATGGCCTGATCTCCCTCGTTCTGAGGGAGGCCTGTGCCCAGAAGTGGGACGTTAAAAAGGGCTGATGATGACGTAAAGTCTGAACTTAGCCAGCACGGAAAAATATGACCTAATCCACGTCGTATTTTAGAGAAGACCGTGCCCAGCAGACACAAGAACATTATTACTTAAACATGCTTTTCATCAAGTCCACGGCGAAGGAAAATATTTAGTGTTTAAAAGCTTCAAAATGAAAGCAAATGGTTACATTTATAGGTATCGATGCTTGTAAATACAGCATAAGGAAAACATAGTACTTAATGTATAAAAGCGTAGACTACACAAAGTACGGTAGCATCTCGCTACCTGTAGCAGACATTGTTGTTTCTCTGCCATCGATGCTAGTTGTTTTGTTATTGTCACATACTGTTAATAGTTTACAAGTTGTACGTAAGAAGAAACATTTTTATTTCATCAGTACATATAAAAAATTGTAGTGTCTATTTTTTAACAGCTTATAAAAAAATAATATAAAAGTATATACGGTACTCACATGAAAAAAATAATTTTATAAATTGTTGTCTGTCTGTCTGTTTGTTCCATCTAATATCTGAAACGGCTGGACTGATTTTGACAGGACTTTCACTCGCACGTAGCTAATGTTATAAACAGTAACGTAGGCTAATTTTATTTAATTAGAAAAGTATAAAAACCGCTTAATTTGTTTTAACTTACGCCCAGACGAAGAGGGCCGGGTTTGCTACTTAAATATAAAACCAAAAAATATGGAAAAAGTGTTTTGATTATTAATAATTTTGTTAAAAATTTAAATACATAAAGTGGATAAAAATTCTGCTTTTCGATAAGTGAATATAATAAGCGCTTAGCCAAAAATTAACATGATATCTTAAAAGGATGAAAATTTTATTGTATCACAGAAAATATATATTTCTTAATTTGGTATTGCAATAGCAATTTATTATACTTTATGTAGGTAAATTAATAATTAAAAACAAAAATGATTTCCTGAATTTTTCTATATTAAGCTAGGTATACACATAAGTAGATACATACATATGTGAAGAAGTTGTTTTCTTAGGAATGTAACGTTTCAAGTGAACTATTTAGGGTCCTAATGGCGTTGAACCTGCAGACGACTGGGGTGGTAGAGCCACTTACTATCATACCCGTTCGGGTAATGGCCTCGCACCTTCCCAAACACGTTAGCTTTGGAAATGTTAAATGTCAACTCTTCGCTTTTATGTCAGATTGAACACTGACTACAAAAAGCTGAAGCATCTACTCCCAACTGTAACTTGTGAACATTTTATAAGTTGCTATTCTGACGATACTTGATAAAAATCTAAATAAAATAGCATTTGCAACGAAAATTTCATACACAAACTGAAATACGAAAGGTTGGTCGGTTCGTAAAAAAGTCGCTCGCTGTGGAAATTAACTACGTAAAAACTCACCATGTGTACGAAAAGGGCGAAAGTGGAAAGTGTCACGAACGGCATTTGGCATTCAGCCACCAGTGGTATTGATGCAGCAGACGGGGGATACTCATTTATTCATAAACGTTCAAAAACTTGTCACTGCTTCCCACCAGTGCTATGCTAACGCAATCCACGTATTAGTAAATGTTTGTTTTGCTCTCCAAACATACACATTAAACGATGCCCAGACACGACTTCTGACCTTTTGTTTCGCATCACATTGTTACTTTAACGAAGTTATTCCTGTAATTAAGATGCAAATCAAGCGTTAATTATGTGTGTTCAAAAAAGTATGTACACGTTAAAGCTTTGTGCAAACATTTATTTTTATACAGCAGAGTACTGTTTATATAAAAATCTGTCTAAATTTTTTGATTATTCCATTTTTAGAGTACTGTATTTCTAAGCTTTTGCCGAATGATGCCCGTTCGGCACGTCTACGTGTCCTATGTTTCAGGGGTCTATTATAGATATACCAATATCTTAAAAGGTCGAAGGTAGTCGCCTAAAATTTCAATAAAATCTGTTATTGTATCGGATATTTAAAAAATATTCTGTCCAAATTAAGTCTTGTTTAGGCATAAAACAATTTATACGCGTAAATATAGTGATAACTTAAAGATATATAAAACACTAGTTTACTATGACTCGGTTATACGGAACCCTCAAACTAAACACTCATTTTCGCATACTTTTAGATAAGAAAATTTACTTAAATATTTAGTAAATATCAGAATATTGAAGATATAAATTATAATTTTTATTTAAGGACAACGCTTATCAACTACTATAAAGTAAATCAATAGCATACATAAAGTTCTATATGTGGATACAGCAAAATCCTGAAAGGTACAAAGCATAATATTATGTAGCTCATGAAATCTCGTCGCGTTCGCCCGATTACAGGTTTACACGCGGTTGAAGCGATGGCTTACGCTTGCATTGACCAGGTTTGTATAGAATTAATGACTCCTTCGTGACTGAACTCACTTTTCAACGACTAGGGAAAGTTTTATATTCGGCCTCCGTTATATTTATAACTAATCTATTAGGTTTTATTTCTTTTAAACGTGGCTATTCACTGTTTATGGCTAGATAATGTGCACTTAAGTTTAACAAAATTAAAGTTCGTTCTAAACGTAGAATCATTTAAACCCTTACTAATATTATTATTAATGCGAACTCGGTCTGTCTATCTCTCGCGTTTTCATGCCAAACCTATAGAACCGATTTAAATAAAATTGGTACACAGATAGTCTAGTTCAAGGCGAAAGAAGGGCTATAAGGAGTCGAAATAGGTCATGAAAGTTTGTATAGAAAATACGTCATTTTTAAAGCTAGAAACTTGAAACTTATTTCAAAAGAAACCTGGTACCTAGGAATGAGCCCGGGCGAAGCGAGGGTGAATAGCTAGTATCATACTATAAGTATAATTTAAAGAAGCTTTAGTATATTTTAATAAAAGCAGCCTTTCTTATAATGTTCGTATTTACTGAAAAGTACTTGAAGTGAATATTTCATATGACTTTGTCTAGTCGTGACACCATTAGTATTGATAAAAGAACTCTCGTTTGTGGAACTGCATCGAACAGGCTAAAATACACATCAAAGATTTGTTTTCTCCATTTACTGATAAAATTGATTGTAGTATGCGCTTTATTGGTTATTATTAGAATAAAATGAAAAGTGCGATGGTATAATACATAATATATCCTTACATTAAAATTGTAATAAAATTCTTAAAGTTCTTTACGTGTGATATAAAGCTAACTAAACTTTTAAACAATGAATATAGAGCAATAACAGCGATTCTCACCTAAACAAGTCCATGGTAGCAGATTCGATTCGCATTTTTTCAGCCCGTAGGTACATACGAGTATGTACGTACCATAGAAAACTTTAAAAGTCATCTTGTCTATCGTAAACTATTACAATCTATATTATTAAATTATAACTAATGTAAACATTATATTTTTAAAATCTTGTTGAAATAGTTATAATTATTAATTACTAACAAAGAGGCCTAAATTATAGAATTATAGTTTTTAGAATTGTTGTTTTTCTGTCTTGAAACGAATCATGAGAAAGCCACCAGACCGATTTTAATAAAATTTGCTACATTGGTAGTTCGTTGTCCTGGAAAAATATAGGATTTTTTATTGCATTAAAATATCTCTGAGAAAACAGTAACCATTGTTCCAAGTTTCTGTTATTAATTCCAACATTTTTTCATCAAAATGTTTTTAGTGTAATCAATTTTCTCACTTTCATTTACTGTAACATAAATAAAGAGAATATAATTTTCTTCGGGCTAATCTTCACTAACACCCGATCCATCAAGTCTTCTTTTATTTAGACAATTAATTTTATTTCTTACTGTAATTGCAATTTCAATGTCAGAAACTAATGGATTGCATTCGGACTTCGAAATAAAAATTTAATATTATGACGATTTCCAAGGAAAAAGGTAAAAAATGTGGTACGATTTTCGTGGGACGAAGAATAATAGAGAAAAAGTCACGGAGCGTTTTGTCTAGACAAGCGATGACAAGTAGTAGCCTTGCACGACGACACTAAGCCCGTGTTATTAGATTTTGATGAGTTGTTGACGAAGTTTTTCAACTTTTTTGCCGGTGTCCGTCGTTTTTCGTAAGTTTTCGAATATTTTAGGTCTACGTTAACTTTCGAAAATTCGATTGTTCTTGGTAATTACAAGCAATTTTCTGTGGCTTTTCATGAGTTTTAGAGATATACTTCTAAATTAAAATTCCACCTTTTTTAATACATTTTAAATAATATACTCATAAGAAATTTGCACAAGCCAGTTTCAGTTTAAAGTCAAAAAGTTGTCTGGCATCAAGAAACAATAAAAGCTTTAAAGACCAGTAAATGCAATTATTTCATTCATTTAATAAACATATAACTAAAATACATCCAGAACAATCGCACAAGAAGCGTATATTTGCTAGCAATATAAACATTTCACCAGCAGAATGTCTGTACGTACGTCACCGCCCCGCCTGCGTGCACATAACAGCTTGCATCAAATATTAAATATAACATAATACTAGAAGCGACCGCGCTCAATTTCCGTGTGGAAAATGGTACGGACGGGAAACTATTGTCAAAGTACTCGATACTAAATAAATAAAGTAAAATATAGTATTGAAGTTACAAAACTAAATTTATTAGCAAAATTATATTTCATTTCAATGTTGAACGTATGTCACTGACAGTTGAACTTCAGTGAATGCAGACTTCGCCCACGATATTCGCATACAATATACGACCGCATTTAATTTCCGCGTGGCAAACTGTATTCGTGAGACGGGGGCTATTCTTAATGAATGCAATACTTATTGTGACTCAAATTTCATCTACACCCTATTAAAAACGTTTTCATAACTTATTACTCCGTAAGTAATAAGATACGATACGTGATAATCTAAGCGTGTAAACTTGAATTTGTCTACTTGCTATTCATGTACTTTTTATAATAAAAACTATGTTAAAATATTACTTAGAAAAAAAATTAATACATTTGTGACAATTTAAGAAATATAGTATAATAATAGAAAATGAGTGTACTTATTTTTATCGAAATATCGCATACGTCTTATATAGAGAAGTGCCAGAATAGAGAGGGCCGGCCGGCGCCGCCGCCGATATGTGACAAGCTGATATGTTTTGGGTACAGTCGCATGTCGGAACTTGCTGGAAACAATGACACGACCAAACTGATATTCATTTAAGTTCATATACGGAACTGACATGATTCAAATTAAAAATATTAAATAGATATTGCGTTACTGCTAAACGTAATTAAATAAGTAGGAAAAGCATTATATTAGTAGGAATAAAGTCTATTATTATTGACTCATATTTTATGTACAACGAAAAAGTACGAGCTATGTTATTTACAACAACAGTTACCTATTTAAAGTAACACGCTTTAAATGGAATTCCGATAAATGAATAAAATTCTTGGAACAATTTTCATGGCTGAATTTATTTGTTCTCTTTTTATTCAACCGTAATTCGTCTGAGTAAGATACAATCTTTAATGCCACAAGATTTCCAATTTTTCTAATAAACAAAATTAGATCAAGTTATCATTCTAGGTATATAACAGTGTTTACTTAAACCATTATTTAAAAGTAATTAATAATATGAACAATTCTAATAGAAATAATGAGTATTTTATTTATAATTGTAATTTATATACAATTAATTATAATATATAAATAAAAATTTTATACTCGCACTCACCTTCGCTTCGCTTGGATCGTGACTACAAACAGACAAAAAACTGCTAAAAACTATAGACTCTGCCTATAATAATAGCTAATAATAGATTTTTATATATTATTAGCATGAACGAGTGGTTTATTCGTTCATGATTATTAGCTATTATTTTTTTGAAAAATCTATTATTATCCATTATTATGAATAGATAATAATGGATCATAATAGATTTTTCAAAAAAATATTTTATTTAGGTACCGATTCGAGTCAGCATTTTATTATATGTATAGATGTAAGAAAGCTTACGACATACTGTTAGAAGGTAGATAAAAGCTCTTATCTACTAATAGTAGGTAGTTTTTGATTAGTTTTTAGACTGGTTTTATATTTTCTACGTACACCGATGAAAAAAACGTGGAAAACAAAGGGGCCTTATCAATGGTGTGCAGTCTTATTAATTATACGGTGACAAATATCTGTGTGCTTATATCGATTTGTTACAAGAAGTAACTGAAATTACAATCATAGTTTTCTCAATAAGGAAAAATATTTTAATTAATTTGTGATGTTATTATAATAACTGCGCTAACATTTTGTATTTTATTATCTTTTTTTTTCTCCAGGTCCATTTTTGTAATATAGACCATTAAAACAAAACAAACAAACGCACATACAAACTTAGTGGTTATATTAGTAGTATGATGTGATGTGATGTGAGACATAGGCAATTAAAAGTTACTGAAAGTAGTGCGTCGCAAAATTAATTAAACGAAGTAGTAGCGGATTATTGGTATCTTTTAATGAGTTAAACCTAAACAAATTTTCATATTGTAATAATAAGCTAATATTTTTTTATCCTGTATAATTGAGTTACAACTGTTCCCACGAATAAAAATTTGCTAACGTGTACCGAATTAGAGCGATTACAATTTGTCGAATAACATACGATATGTTGGATTTGTTTGTGCAAAATTACCCCGTATTGTATGCTAATGAGAGTCAAATTAGCTTGTACGTGCCATAAATACTGTATTATATCAATATTGAGACCGTCTGCGGCTTATCGGGGTATTGTGTATACCTAAGTATATATTGCTATGAGTATATCGCCGTACATTGTTCTAACGCGTCCTACCGTAACGAGTGAACAATATTAATAATAAGTTTTGCATTGCCAATTGCTTACGAATGAATCAAATGACTTCACATTTGAACCTCTAATGCGATTTTCATATAAAACACAGATTTTTACACATAAATCATTACTTTTTATTTTTTCTTTAAATAAAGTGCTTTAATAGAAAATGTAACTAATTTATAACTTTAAAACATAATTAGCTTTACGAAAAGTTTTCAGAGAAAGCATAGTAAATCACCCATGCGCTTTCAATTTAAAATGAGTAGTTGGAAATGTATATTTTGATCAGGCCCATTCTCAATGTCTTTTTACAATGTTTTCACCAAATAAATCTACATGAATAATCACTATGTGGGAAAATGGAATTTGCTTATTTTTCGTAACATTAAATACCTGCTAATATACCAATTATTCGTTTTTTTAAATGTACTAATTGCTTTAGAATAACTTAAATTTTTTTCACGGCTGTATTCGTAGTGGTTACTATAAAAATTAATACATATAATAACATACTTGTATATTAAACTACTTATTTCAAACTTCATACATGTTCATAGAGTTATTATTTTATTCACACACAGATGTTCACACTTATATAACCAATAACCATACTCGTGACTGGTTTTATGTGCAATTAACAAATAAAAAATATTATATATTTCCTTCACGAATTTCAAAATAAAAACGCAAGCACTGTAACAGCATTTTAAGTGCATGGTAGTAATAAATAATATTGTGATACTCATCGCAACAGTCGAACAGTTGTAGTAACGTTTTAATTTAGTCCGACGATAAATGTTAAAGCTTTGCATTTTACAATGACACGATAAAATTGTTCGAGTCAAATGAAACATATTTTTTCGTTCTTCTAAACATTACAACATTAATTCGATATTGTAAAAGAACTTTTAAGCTAAATACATATAATAATACTTTCTTAGGTTAACGCGAATACTTGAAATTATAAAGGAAACTATCTTTTCATTTTATTATAAATATGGCAATATTATTAACTTATTTATAATATAATTCAAAATTTTAAAATTCTAAATGTTTAGAATTAAAATGTATAATTTTAAGGTACTTTGATGCCATCTTGGAATTTTTGTAAATTGTGGGTAGGCACTGTCTGTAACAAGTATATAACCCCCTGAGACGTCTAATACCTTAGTCTCTCCCGTGACCATGATTGCTGTAAAGCATTCGAAACGTCGGGAACCAAAAATTATAATAAATCCGCGACAAAATCCGAAAAGTAGTTTCTTTTAAATACATATTATTTCAAATATTAATCAATTGTGATTAGTTTTGTAGTCAAGCAGACTAATTACACACCCCTCTATTGTTTAAAACATTATCAGTTTCAGCAAAGCAAAGAGGTAATTTACGTAAATTCCTTATCGAGGCGGGAGCCATGAGCTTTTAAAAGTGTATAAATAAGCTTTATCAGAACGCCCGCTGTGTATTTTATAGAGTACATAACTTCGTGTACTATGAATTTAGATACAATAGCTTCTATCTAGTCGTTAAAATAATGTTTTTAGATATGAAAAAAGAAAGGCGTGAAAAATGTTCATCCTAATAAATTTTTATTTTACGCCCACGCAATCAGCTTACAGAAATTTTATTTAAATTTCTCTTTACAATTATTATAGAACTCGTAATCAAAAGCTCTGGTATAGCGTGGTCGGTATATAAATAATACTAAATGAAAAAGACGTACGCTGTACTTTTATTCGCAACTTTCATTGTGTCACAGAGACAAAGAAGACGCCGTAGGGTGAAGGTAGTCCGTAGTAAAAATAAAGATAATTAGTAAAGGCAAAGCTTCCGGACAGCTGCCAGTTCCACCAGTTCGGTGAAAGGGTTCTGTGAATAATGTATAAAATATTATAATATATATTTTTAGATAAATCTATACAACACCGGTACGGTGGAGTATCGCTGTGTGATTTCATTTTATGTTGAAATTGATTACTATGCAATTTTAGTAGTATAATTATTGTAGTAGATAAGTTTAGAATATACGTATTTTTGCATTTTCATACGATTCTAGCGTATGTTCCTTGAACTAAACCAACCCGCAAACAGAAAGGGTCAGTTAGAAAATCTTCAAAAGTACCTGACCTAGCTTTATGAAATAAAGACTAAAATTTAATGTGCCTGAATAAAAAATTATTTTTATTTAAGCACATTAAAATATTCTTTAATTTAGTTTCAATCTAGTTTTGTAGAAAGGGAAATACATTTGTATTGTTTCTTATTTACTAAAGGTTAATAAACCCCAAAACCGCACAAAATATAGACAGGTGTTTTGTTACATTTGTTTTCGTATAATATTTTTATCGTCTAATCACTTTATTATTGTGATTCGTGTTTGATTATAATAAAAAATCTATTTTTGTTCAATAAAAATATTTTTTACCATAATATCTAATCGATAAGACCTTTGTCTCTGTTCTAACTTCCGGTTAATATCGATAACAATTTTCAATTAATGTAACCAATGTGTTAGGAGGCACCGTACCTAACTATAAACGTTACAGCTGTTCAAGTACAACACTTTCAAAATTGCCTATTATAAAATTTATAAATTAATTGATTCTCATTTTTCGTACGCGTTCTTACTTACAAAAAAGTGTATACAGATCCTTTTTTACGTCCCAATGCAAAGGTGGAAAAAGGTTTTCTTTCAGTACATGCGGGATGGATTATATGAGTCCACCACGCTGGCCAATCCAGGTTGGTAGAATCCACATGTCTTGTTAGGTTCTCTCTAACATGCATCCTCGCGATGCTTTCCTACACCGTGAAGAAAGAGTTATCATATTACAAATGATTCGCACAATAAATTTCAGAGTTGCGATATCCGGGATTTGAACCCACATCACTCATTTCCTCCCAGGCTTTTATTCAATTAAATTAATTAATTATTCAAGTTTATTAGTTAATTTTATTCTTTATTAGTTACTTTTCATTAATTATATTATTAAAATGATTAAATAAAAACATACACAAATAATACACAATTACGATATGTAATACAGCCTGATAATAATCAATTATTATACGCTTATTTCCACGTTATGTACGAATCGACTAACCATATACTTTTAAAGAACATCAATAGCCGATCGTGAGAGCAAGTCACGTGAAATATCCATTTGGGTAATTATTCAGAAATTTATTAACTTAATATTATCGATTCCAGATTTAAACTTTTACTGTTTAAGCGACGTGAAACGATATTGAGAGCTGTAACATACCATACATTAATCAAACATAATTAATTAATGGCGGTAGAGTTAATTCCATAAATTTTTGCTTACGTTTCCCTCTACTTTTTCATTACTTTTGTTTACATTCTTTTCTTGAATAAATTTGTTTTCTTTTATATTGTGCAAGTATCTATATTATTTAAAATTTTACCACTGAAAAATAATTCTTAATATCCCTTATACATAAGTTCTCTTTAATAACTCTTCAACGAGTTTATTTTTGTCTAATTATTATAAAAGAAACAAAGGAACATATTAATAAAAAGATTTTTCTAGTGCACACTCAAAGTATATTTGCTTTACCTTCCTTTAATAAAGACACTTTAAAACACGAACTTCCCTGAAAGTATTAGAAGAATTTTCTTTAGAAATTCGAGATAAAAGTATCAAATTAATTTTTAACAGTGCGCCGTTAATACAGCCGCGTTTCTTTTGTGGAGCATTACAATGAAAATTTGTCTAAAAATCGTAACGTGAAGCCATCGCATGGAAAAAGAATGATTTATTTATGTCAATGGGCAATATCCGAGGGCTATGTTTTGCCTTACAAATTGGTTATTGTTCAGATAAACTTCTTTTATTACATTGTTAGTAAAATGAGAGCAGGTAGCTCTTTTCCAATTACCCTCTACTTCAAATAATAAAGACGGAATTTGACGGCTAATCCGGATTTTTTATTTCGACGTCAAAATTGTATCGTATTGTGTTCGAGTTTTTGTTTTCCTTCATAATAAAAGCGGTATTGAGGGGAGTGAATTTTCTTAATACAATATATATTCTAGCGTCTAGACTTAGCCATGTGTGAAATAACCTGGGAATTGTACACCCACTAATAAACCTTAAACGTTGGATATAAAACTAATAGCGAGCGTCACATCGTCGTAAACTCCGTTATTAACTGAGAAGAGGCTTAGAGTATGTATCCTTTGTCTTTGTCACAAGCGAGGACTTTATATTATTAGTGCAATTAATAAGCTTGAAGTTTTAATAGTTTTATCTTTTAGATGAGAAATGTGTAGTTATTTTATTTAACTCAATTACTGAAAATATAAAAGTAAATGTCAACATTTTCTAGTAAAATAGCTTGCTAGCTTCTTTCTTTAGACATTATCTATAATGAAAGAATTCACATTATATTTTTTTACGTTTACTCGTTATTATTTTGATTTTTGATTCCCGACGTTTCGAATACATATAGCAATCATAATCTCGGGAGAGATAATAAATCCGCGATAAAATGCGAAAAGATAGTTTCATTTATAATGTAAGAATTGTTAAACATTCTTTAAAACTGCTTATTTATCGTTAACAAAGACACTATACTTTATATTTATTTCATGTGTTTCGGCTTATGTAAAAAGCTATGGAAACAGACTCGATGTATTTCTTGACGCCGGTGATGAATTCAAAAACTTTTCATGTACAATTTTATCTCATTTCAGTCGAGAATTTTAAATTTTCAGTATCATTTAGTAGTGTATTACATTGAAATTCTATCACAACATAATGAAAGTCATAGTCATACAAATGCAAGCATTATTAGTGGGTAATATACACATAATTACAATATTTTTAACACAACTTCATAACCAACTTCAGTTACGACTAATAATAGTATCTATCTCCTCTCACCTAGTATGTTTAATTGCATAAATAAACAGCATCAAAATCGTTGCAGTAAACCCAGACTATTTATTTACATATATCAACAAGTTAGATCTAAGCGCCAAAGATCAACCGTACAGGTGTTAGTCAGCGATAACTATTACGAGATTGGCATAACACTAGAGGGAATGCTTAGATAAGCCGAGTTAGCAATAAGGCCTCGACTTACTCTTGTAATGGTCATCTGGTGATATTAATGTTATCTCCGTGACTGAGATTTGTTTTGCTTCAAGTTGGACCCTCGTATATTTATAGATAAGTATATGGGACATGTACTTGGGTTGAAAGCTTGGAATGTAATTTCATAGTGAACCACCTTTGTCATCTTTGTGCTTTAGCAAAATAATGTTTTATAGAATTGCACAATATTGTAGGGACATGAAAATCTTTATGAAATAAGTATGACTGAAACGTATTAATTTATATAATAAAAAAACCATTAACCATTTATAAAAAACTATTTAAATTGATTTTTCACTAAAAGAAAATCAGAGTACATTCTAGACAAATTATTATTTATTAGATACTAATGACTCACCCTTGCTCCGCTTGCTTTTGTTCCCTAGGTACTTTATGACAGTTAGTATATATATTTGTTTGTTTTTATTTGATAGAGTGATTCAAAAGGAAGGTTTTTATATGTATAATACATGCATAATATAGTAAAGAAACACTGATAATTTTAGAGATACGAATGGAGGTGACGACTGTCGACTGCGTTTTCTTTCTGGGTGGCTTCGCTCGCGCTAAATCTAGTATTAGTATTTATTATAAATGATTTATGTACAGATAGTGGTAGCCCAGCGATAACGCGCTCGCTTGGATAACCGAGTGATGCGGGTTCAAATCCAGGTCTCGCACCTCTGATATTTTCAATTGCGAATCATTTCTATCATTATTATCACTTGTCTTACGGTGAAGGAAAACATCGTGAGGAAACCCGCATGTCTGAGAAAACCTAGCAAGTTTTCGAAAGATATGTGAAGTCCGCCAACACGCACTAGGCCAGCGCGGTGGACTATGGCCTGATCCCCCTCGTACTAAAGGAGGCCCGTGCCCAGCAGTGAGACGTAAAAGGGCTGATGATGATTTTTTTTTAATTTTTTAATGTACAGATTTCACTCGGTTAGTATTTTATATTCATATCTATTAATTATCTATAGATTGTATGTAGCGCTAATCTGTAGCACCTTTTTATGTAATACGACAGCTGAATTTAGCTTAAAATTATAAAATTTAATTATGCTATACTTCCTTCAATTATACAAAGCATTTTACGTATTCAGCTGTCGAGTTATTTGAAAGTTCTTACGAAATAGCACTACATTGAAAAAAAATCGAATAACACGACTCTACACTTGTTATTCACTTATCAATTTTAACAACTAACAACAGAGCACTGTAATAATACACCAGTTCATTTCCATGTCGATGCATTTTAATTGGAAGATATTATCGGCTAGTAAATACTGTTATACCTACGAGTAGACAGATCGCCAAATTGGAATTTGCGTCCAAAACCCGCTTTCATTCATGTCAAATATCGCATTACAAATATAGGCCTGACACAGTATTTTTATTTTATTGCGGCCTTTTGCAACAACTTTTACGTTTATGACTTTGAAATATATTTAAGTAGTACCATATATGTATGTACCCATATTAGATTTAATTAATAGCATATATTAATATTTTTATCTCTCGGATTATTAGAAATAAGTGTAGAGCGAGTTGCCTTAAGTCTCAAAACTGAAGCTAAAAACATTTAGTTAAATTATTCTAGGTAGGTACAATGGGTTGAAATAAAATTCTACTGAACGTTTAGCTTTTCTAAACTTCCCACTGCTGGGAAAGATCCTCTGTTCAATATGAGAATAGACCACCAGGCTGGCCAAATGGCAGACTTCACACTTCTTTCGAGATCCGGATTTGAACCCGCTTCACTCGGTTTTCTCAAGCAAACGTTTAACCACTAGGCTACCACTACCACATTCATGAAATAATCATCTTTAATAATAATACAGGCTTTATTCAGTATTATTATACTAACAATCGAAGATTAATTATTTAGGTATCCACTTAAGCAACAAGTTACGAAATATAGAGACTGTTGATTGCCAGTCCTTATAAATTGGTACACAATTTCCCAATTGCTAACGAATAAATTTAACAAGTGAATAGCAAAATTTATTGTCTCGATATATTATTTCATTTGCCTTTACGTAATTTGCAATATGCATGTATACTAGGCTATCGGTTAACCGTTTAATTTTATATCATCAGATTTTCATAATAATATTTAACTCATATTAATATTAAAAGAAAATCTCGAACATTACATATGCGTCGCTTCAGTGCTTACCTACCTATTTGTACAATTTGTGCTTGATTAATATGTCAAAATATACGTCTTTACGTAAACGAAAATAATATAAGTTTTCTCCATACCGAAAATCTAATTTAGCGATATATTATGAAAATATCAACCGACTAAAGTTTAAGTGGTACCTACCTTTAGACGTTGGACCAGGAAACGTCTAAATGGATAGACAGCGACATAATTATAAAGTCCTTTCATAACATTTCGGATATTAAAACTTTCAAAAATGCCTTTACATGTATATAACTTAAATAAAACAACTTTTTAAATTTCATTGTCTTAATATTTTAGACCTTAAGAATATAAAAAAAATCAGCTCTACAAAGGTTCAAGAAGCATCTGTACAAGTAGACGTATAATTTACAGTCAAAACAGCAAGTTCGCACAAAGTTTAATAATTATTATTTTTATTATACTCTTGGAATTTATTTAAGGTAATGTTTATTTTTACAAAGAAACTTACTATGCAACATGTCTGTGCGCGACGTTGGCAGATGGCGCTAGACGCTAATGACGTCGGCGTCGGGACATTAAATTATTTTTACGATCTACCCGCGCGATCTAACACAACTTACGAACCGGTATAGTGCGCTGTTTCTTCAGCTTTAATATTGAGTTATGGGTTTAAAGAGGTAATAAAAATTGCTGCAGAAAACGCCCGAACATTATTAACTTAGTTAGGGTAATAATTAGTATTTCTTAGACACTTTAATTGAAATTTATGACGTTTTTAACCACTCCACTAAAATAAATACCTATATAAATTATTAATTATCTTAAACATATTATGTTTGGAGCATTGGAATAAAATTAATAAACAAAAATAAGATAAACCTAGAAAAAGAGCTTGTACATTACTTTTCAGTTTCTTTACATTGAAAATTAATATTTATTGCTTAAAATTCGTAACCAAAACAATTTTAAAGTGTGTCAAATGTATAGTTAGATAAGTCAAAAATTTGCGATATGCTCTTGCTTTATCAAGCTGTGTTTCCACCACTGAATTGACAAATCACCTGATCTGTGGTTTCCGCCGTAAAAACAAAATATATCGTTGGTGCAACACTTTTCAACTTCCAAAGATCATCAAGTTTTGTACTTATTTAAGATATGTTATTATATAAATATGTTATAGTAATAGGTACGTACTAAAACTGCACGTAATTAAAAATACGCTGTTGATAACCTTTTAGGAAATATTTACTATATGGTATAGTTTTCTCAGATTTTATTAAGAAAAAACGTGTCTCTGTTATCATAGATTGTGAAAACATATACGTTTATTTATCGTACTAATCGTAATTTTTTCCTAATATACAATGATTTCCATAATACCTACTACATATTATAAATCAAAGTCCTCAGCCGCGTCTGTCTGTCTGTCTGTTTGTTCGCGATTAACTCAAAAACTACGGTACCGGAAGGATTTAGTATATAATTTATCAAGTTTTTGTATATATTGTGTATATTACTATCGGAACCTAGGTCGGTCAATCTAGCTAGTGAATATTATAAGATATTGTTATCTCATTATAGTGATAAACATCGAAGTAGAAATCAAAAGCGCTATTTTAACTGACTCAATAAACTCTGGTAATAAAAGTCACATAATATCAGGTTAACATCGCGATTTATACAGCATTATATATCTATTTGCGAGGTGTTTAAACGAAGTCTAGACTAGGTTTTAATGCTGTTACTTGTAACGTTATCTGACGTATCGGGCGAGGCTGTATGTATGTATTATCAGTATGACTTATAACTGTTTCGTAATTTTGGAAGATTAAAGGTTAAGAATTAAGAATCCTGTTTATACTATACTTGATAATCAATATATGTATGTATCATAATTGCTTGCTAGATCATTTTGTTAGTTAATCTATAGAGAAATGATTCAGTAAGTGTACTGATATAAAAAATATGTAGGAATATTAATTTGACTTTTTTCCTTAAATAACTTTTGTTTAATATGTCAGGCCAAATGTCTGTATTTATGAAGAGAATGATAGTAAGTTATAAATATATGTTGTATGATGTATACTGTGTATTATCGCTTGTCACTCTGGAACAGAGTAAGAGATATGATATCTATGATACCTTGTAAGAGAAAGAAACAGTATGAATATGAATAGTCTACCAATTCGCAAATTACCAGGTGGATTTCATCCCCTTTTGTATTGAAGAAAAGCTCGTATCCAGCAGTGGGTTAAAAAAGTTATCTGTATGTATAAATAAAAATAATAAAATAAATCGTATTATAAAAACTTACAGTCTATTCCATTATTCGCGCCCTTTATATTTTATGAAAAGTAAGCATTATCAAAAATGAATGAAAGACATTTTTTTCATAATCGTGTTAGTTTTTCATTATCTACTTAAATTAATAATTGAGAGATGTATATAATTAACATAAAATATCAACAACATACATTATTTTGAAGAGGAGATTAAAACGATGCTCAGACATTGTGGGACTTTGATTTTAATTTTGCTCTGTAGCAAGTTTCTCTATGTATAGAAAGTTTTAGTCGGTATTTGAATTCACTGTAATTAGATTGCAGAAATTGTTGTTATTGTAGCGATTATCTCGCGGGTGCAGCTTAATAGTCGTCTTATTGCTTTCCTGCATGCAGTCGACTTTAGTGGCCCTGAGGAGACTGCAACACGATATTATTTCGTTAATTACCTTTTCATAACATACCTTACACATACCAAAATTAAGGTTTAATTTTATTTTATTTTATCCTTTTCGCAATGTAATATTTATATTAAATCGGAAAATGATATAGTTAGTATACTTTGAGCTAAATCAGAATCTATTTTCTACTGAAAATCTCGTCAATATTAGTTCCAAATCCAAATTCAACATCACTTAGCAATCAGACTAAGCAATAAAATAAGCGCGCATCATGCAAATAAGCTTATTGTGTATTTAAAAGCACTCTTTAGATATATAATTCAAAGTTACAGGAATATTTCTTATACTTAAATATATAAATATACTAGCATTTCCCGCGGCTCCGTCCGCGTTCTAAAGATCAGAAAAAATAATAGATTTCACATACCATGTGATTTTATAGCCGGTTTGTAACGGTTTATTGAGATTTCTCGGAAATGAGATATTTTCCCGCAATAAAAAGTATCCTATGTATTGGCCCGGATAACCAGCTATCATCATACCAAATTTCATCCAAATTCGTCTAGTGGTTTTCTCGTGATGCCGTGAGAGAGAGAGAGAGAGAGAGAGAGAGAGAGAGAGAGAGAGAGATAAAAATTCTATAAACAATAGATTTGGCCTCTATATCGATAATAATGTCTTTTTTCCAAAAAAAAAAATAATGTACAGATTTTACTCATTCAAGAATTTTATTATTAAACTCATGATACCATAATGCTATGTGACAATTTCACAATCGATTTTGTCCAATGTTGCGACATTCTGCGTATACGATACCGCATAACGTAAAATAAAAATCAGTCACTTGTAAGAATATTGTACGCACTGTTTAACGAGAAACATGGACGACCAATTCACTTGTAAAATAAAAGGGATAGCTATGTGAGAATTGCGAGACGTAATTCTAATCATAATTAGAGTTGATCACGTCGGTTGATATGTAGCTAGTAGGTAGACGATTGGACGCAGATGTTTACTTAATAACTTAGTTTACGTCGCGATATTAGTTTTATGAGGCCACAGGGCTTGATCTAATAGTGACCCCGGTGAAAGTAGCTTTTCTTTTCATTACTATGAGAAACTACTCGCAATTACTGTGAAGGTAACATAAATTCGTATGTTTGTACGTGTACGTGTGTTCGTATCTGTCTTCGAGATTAAAGTAAAAGAGAAAGGAAACTTTGTAGAGTGGAAATAAAATATCGAATATTTTATGAGTACCTTTTCCCCTTTCTTTATATAGATTATTATACCTTTATATTATTTAGTCATCAACCTCTAGTAAAAAGAAAATAAATAGTCTTTAATTTGATATTTTTTGAGTGATTTTTCCATATACGAGTGTTGGGAAAAATGAAAATGTCTACTGAAATACTGATTATTATCAATAAAAAAATATAACTAAAGTATTACAGAACTTTTCTTCTTAATAGTAAAATTTTGTCAATAAGTACTTTCCATATAATGCGCTATTTCTATAAAAAGTTTCATTAGAACTTACTTGAATTTTATATGTAATATGTTTACTATAAAAATAAATTGATCAATTTAAAATTCAGCGACTTGTGTTTTTTTTTAAATTATAACTGACAAACAGACGCACGTTCGCAAAGACAAACACTAAGAAAATTATCGCCACAACTTATTAAAGTACGTTTTATTATAATAAAGTATTATGCTTATTTTACTTAAGACATTGTTTAATTGTTGTTTAAGCCCCAGTGTATAATTTATCAGATAATCATGAACGTAGACGATACACGTGTGTTCTTTGTTCTTTGGGCCGTTCGCCTTGAACCCATCGGTTTGGACGGATGAACTATATTAAAAACGATATTCTAAACCTATGATTATCTCAGTCCAATAGATATGATTTTAATGAGAAAACAGTTTTTTATTTATTTCACGATGTAACACAAATTACCATATCGCCAGACAATGCTAAATCGCTCGTTAACGTTTTAAACAACAAAAAACTAATTTAGAATAACCTAATGTTTTTACGACTAACCCTTACAAATGTGTTTTTTTAAATAACTTTATTTATTCATATCTATACAGAATATAATTTAAGTGTCTATTTCTAAAATCATCATAACAGCGATTTACTAAATGCATATAAAATTTTCTACGGTACTTATAATAACTACATACATTTTTGTCTATCTGTTTGTTCCAGCTATTTTCTGGAACGGCTGGATAAATTTTGTCGGATTTTACACTGGAAACTATAAAATAATATATAAAATAATATAACTATAAAATAATATGGCCTATAATATAGTTGATATTATAGGCCATAGGGAGGAAGCAAACGAGTGTGCCGCTAGTTATTCATAATATTTCTTATTATGACACAATTAGCAATTAAGAATTTCTTAGGTTTATGCGAATATTTGCCATTACAAATGAAACTATCTTTTCGGATCCGAAAAGATAGTTTCAATTTGCAATTAATTAGAAATAAGTTATAATGATAATATGAAAGAAAACAAACACATAAATGCGAAAATTATGTACCTACAACCTAGCCTATATTTATAAAGGAAGCTCGCTTCCTTAAAAAGTTGACAATCAAAGAATATTAGAACGTATATAGGTAAGTTTCACTTTATTAATAACTACATAAAACTAGATTATATCAAGTAGGTAACTTAGATGAACATATTTTCACTCTTGTAGGAATAATCTAGCAACTTTCATTATACGAGTAGGTGTGGTGATTGAATTAAAATTTTCATATTTCCCATAAAGTTTCGTATTACTACTTTTATTTCAGTCCATTAATTTAATGGAAAACATTGTTCATAAATGAACATCTTCATTTACTATATAATGGCATATATATTCATAACGAATTGTATTACGTCAAAGTAACATATTATTAAGTTATGAACTTACAAGATTTCTATGAATTAAGGCCTTGCACATTTAGAACCTGATTATAATTTATATCAAATTTCTTAAATACTTTGTATAATATATAGATACTATTCTGTTGCTCTTTAAAGTTTTAAAATCAGAGTTCATTCAGTTCAAAATTGGTTCAGTTAAGATGTGATCACTGTACTAATATTATAAACGCGAAAGTTTGCAAGTATGGATGGATGTATGTTTGTTACTCTTTCACGTAAAAACGAGTAAATGGATTTTAATGAAACTTTACAATAATATAGCTTATACATTAAAATAACACATAGGCTATACATCAGCATAACACAATTTATAAAGATAGTGTGTGAATTACCCAAAATATGACGGGAAGTGTCAAGTAAGTAGTAAAAAATCTGCCATCTGCGAGCTATTCTGGCGTGCGCTGCCAAAACCGCAAGAGTTACACATATACATATTACAATTATGATGGAAATGTCTATCTTAAACAAGCGACTCACCCTCACATCGCTCGGGTTCGTCCCTAGATTTAGCGCGAGCGAAGCCGCGGGTTCCACTAGTCTTTGATTAATATTAATATAATAAAAATTATGGGAAGCGTATCGCATTATCACTTGCTATTGTAAATTAGTCAGTACATGATATGAATAAATGATATGTCAGTTTTTATTAAAATTAACAGTTTTTCACTAAATGCGCATGAAAGTATATAAACGGTATTAAAAATTCATTTTTTTGTCTTTCTGACTGACGGCTGGACATATTATGATGGGAATTTCACTCGCACATAGCTAAAGTTATAATAAGTATCTTAGGCTACTTTTATTTTATTAGAAAACTAGCGACTCGCCTTCGCTTTTAGCACAGGCAAAGCCGCGGGTTCCGCTAGTTATGCATATAACCCTTCCTCTTAAAATACTCTATCTATTAAAAAAACCGCATCAAAATCCGTTGCGTAGTTTTAAAGATTTAAGCATACAAAGGGATATAGAGACAGAGAAAGCGACTTTGTTTTATACTATGAAGTGATTATGAAAGCCGTTTAATTTATTTTAACTTACACCCAGCGAAGGCTGGGTTTGTTAGTGAGGAAATATAATTTAATTATGTGAAATATAAAATACGATAACCCGTGTAGACAGCTTTCGCCAGTGTGGTGGGCTTTAACCTAATTCATCTCATAATTAGGAAAGGTTCATACTAGTACGTACTTTGCCAGATTCACATTAAGACCCGGGTCCCATGTAGAGGCATCATAAAAGACTTAATTTATGTAATTGCACATCGGATTTTTATCACGTCAAAGTTACTTACTTTGAAGAAATGAAAATTCGAACAATGAAATAATTACAGTACATACTCTCTAAGTAAAAACTAATACATTTATTTACATTTTACCACTAATTAACGCTAAGACAATAAGTTTTTCGGTTTTGTTCATATTAGACAATGTTTATATAAATTTCATAAGCAATATTTCTTACCGGCTTGAGCCGTTTGATGGAGTATATTAAATACCTCTTGGTAGGTCTTTTGAATCACTAAATGATAATGTCAAAGTGATCCATGCATCATTTACGCCTATTAGTAATTGGATACTATGACTTGGCTTGTATCAAATTACGTGTAAACTATTTCCGTATTATTCTTGCCCGCAGCGTTCCTAGCAACATGATTGTGATTGATATGTTGATTATAGATAGCACTTTGTTATGCTTGAGATCTTTTATCGCGGAGTACTTTTCCGACGAAAATACATTATTTTTTTATATATTTTAGCCGCATTATGCATTTGGTAGTAATTAGGCAAGAGGACACAAAACTATTGAATTTCGATTTACAGACGAGCTAATTTCTTGAGCCTTGCTGTTGATATGTGTTTGTTTAGGTTATAATATTATGTTCTAAATTAAAATCCGAATCTTTACATAGTACATGTTAGTTCATTTTATGTTAGTTTTTAATCTTAATTTAGTTATTTAGACAAATATAACCCGTTGGTAATATTTGACTTAAAATAATAAAATTACTTACTTTTATTGTGACTTCGACTTGATGAAAGACATTGTATGTGTAATGAACCATATTTTATGATAAAAAAGCAAAATTGACTAGTCTGGCTATCACTATAAAGCTAAGTTTTACAAACAAAATCGTAAATTTTACTACGACTTCAGGACCTTGTATGTAGTAAAGGAAATCACTAAAATGCTGCTTGCACGTACAACAAACTTTCCTCTTGTACAGTTGTTTTAAGATCGGCGTATCACGTAGTATCTTTTAACGTACATAATTTTCTTCCCCGAAGCGTCTACGAAGTTTTTATCGGCTTCATACGTGAAAATGAAACGGTGTAATCAAACTAAGTAATTGCTCCCAAAATTCTCATTAAGGAAATTTAAAGCACGCGTTTTATGAACTTTGATCTTTTATTGAATCGTGTTAAAATAAATTTATTTGAATTCAACCTTTTATATGACATTACCATTAATGTACATATATTATAAGTATTTTAACGTATTTATTACAAAACCTTTTGGGAGATTAGACTGCGATTTTAATCTAAAGCAATAATTGAAAACAATGAGACGTGAATCACCTATACTATTAAAATATTGTGAAATCGCCTAATAATTTAGTAATTATAATTTGCCTAGTAATTTTAATATTGTTGTGCCCTAAATCAGTGAACTTCATTATATACATTTTTTTAGTTTATTCACTTACATTAAAAACTTATTTCAAATACCATTTTTTGGTCATTATATTAAACTACAAAATTATTGAATTTATAACAGTAAATTTTTTAAAATTCAAATAGAAAAAATTATAAAAGTGTAATTATTTGTACTTCTAAATGGAACTCGTACACTAAATATGATTTAAGTACAATTTTTATTATACATTTTTATTTTCAACTGTAGCACTTGAAAGAAACAGTTTTCATCCTTTAACAAGCGAAATTGACCTTAGTTTTATTTGATTAGTTCCATAGAAACGACTAGACCAGACAATTGTACTCTTGTCTATCGCAACTTCAGGTAGGATTACACGAAATTTCTTTCTACATTTCGCCTTACGACATATCTAAGTGGAATTTTATTAAAGGTCAGATACCTTAGCTTATTCTGACTTAAAGAAGCGAAATAAAAACGTCAAATATATAAAATTACATATTTGTTATTTTTAAAAGCTTTTGAATTTTATTTCATTTAAAAGGCACGTTTAATATTAAATAAGAAGATAAGGATCTTAAAAAGATAGATGTCTTGTTCAAGATTTCTATATAGGTGGTCGCAAGTTGTTTTCTGGCTATCTATATGGCTATATATATTTGTACTATCTAATAATTAACGTAGTAACATAATTGTTTACAATGCATAAGTTTGCGATTTATCTTCCTTACGAGTAAGTTTGTGTAGGCAAAGAGTAACTGTTGTGTTTGTTGCGGGTTTTCTCAGCAGAACTCAAGTAAGCTTTTTCACGGACTTACATTCTGAAATTTAAATTGATTATTCAAAATTCCTTGGTTTTTTTTTAAACTTAAATATACGTTTAGATTTGAATTGAATGTTTTTGTCGAACGCCATATAGTATGTGTCACTGGTAGATTAAAAAAGATTATAAACACCCGGAGATTTGTCAAATGTTTCATTTACATTTCTTACAATAGCAATAGTAGAAATTTACTTACATCATTGGTATATGTAATTAAAAAAATCTGTATTACAACATAACACAGCATATCTATGACTGAAATACAAACCTTCGTGCTCAACAAATGAATGCCCCCAGCGGGACTCGAACCCGCGACCTCTGGTGCAAAAGTACGGTCACTACAAACTGAGCCAAACATGTGGTCATTGCAATAATAAATTAAGACACTTAAATACAAAAAGCAAACACCAAAATACTGTTATAATACATTAAACGAAAAAGAAAGTCTGTCTAACGTCTGGACTTTCAATTCAATGATGGAGGTTTGAAAAGAACTAATTCGTTGTGCAAGTTGATACGGAGCCATTAGAATGATTGCCGTGATGCCGTCCCATCACATGATTCGCTGTAAAGTGTGTGTAACAGACTGGGCCTCTTAACGGATTGAATTTTATACGAGCATGAGGGACAAGGGTTGTGCATGTTTGGTAATATTGTGATTTTTGTATTTAAAATAAAATAATTATTTTGGGACTTGGGACATTATTACACCATCTAGTTCCGTGGTAAGCTACGAGGCTTGTGATATGGATACCAGATTGTTTACAGATAAACTAGCAGTCCCTTTCTCTTTCGTGGACATCCACTAACTATTTACTAATTCCCTGCCAAGTTTAAAGATTGTAACACAAAAAATGAATGACTTTCATACAAACCCTTAGACCACCTCAATCCGGCCCTATCGCAAAATCCGTTTTAAATGGACATTTACTTACTTTAAACTACCTCCTTGCCAAATTTAAAGTTCCTAGCACAAAAAATGAAGAAATTGAAAAAATCTTGCGTGAGACCTCCTTAATACGGCCCTGTCGCAAAATTCGTTCATAGTGGACGTTTGCTAACAATTAACCTTCCTGCGAAATATAAAGTTTGTAGCACAAAAGATGAAGGACTTTCATACAAACTTGCGAGAGCCCTTAGACCACCTTAATCCGGCCCTATCGCAAAATCCGTTCTTAGCGTTCACCTACTAATTATAAACTACGTCCCTGCCAATTTTCATGTTTATACGTCCAGCGGTTTCTGAGATTTCGTGATGAGTGTTTTTCGCATTTATATATATAGATTTTAAATTTATATATAGATTTTTTATATAAATTTTAAATACATACATAATATAAATATAAACACCCATGACTGGAGTACAAACATTCGTGCTCAACAAATGAATGCCCCCAGCGGGACTCGAACCCGCGACCGCTAGCGGAAAGTAGGGTCAAATATAAAGTTTTCATATAATCGACAATCGTATGATTAAATTTCATTGGTTACTAACGACTCACTCGCATCTCCGTTCGTGGTCGTCCCTATAGGGTTTAGTATATATTTCTCAAAAATGATATTTTTTTATAAGTATGCAACTCATATATGTTGATCCGGATAACCAGTTGTCACTATACCAAATTTCATCAAAATCTGTACAGTCGTTTTCTCGTGATGCGGTCTCAAACAGACAGACAAAAATTCTAAAAACTATAGATTCGAATTCTGTATTTGATTACTATTTTAATTAGATTTTCAAAAAAAATATGTACAGGCTTGACTCAGTATATTATAGAATTTTATTATAAGCATTAATTTAATTTTATTATAAGAGTTTAGCATATTTGTGTGCTGCATTTTAAGCTCATTGTCAAGGTGTTGGCGAAATTAGATTGATTTGTACTAGTCTCTGCCATAGTTCGAGCTCTACTGCGGTGATTTGCGTATATTTTACCGTAATGGGGTTCATAGTTCATACAAATTCATAGGATGCAAAAATTCCGTGAGGAAACGCACCCCATCAAAACTGTAGAAATCTACAGAATTTAAATCCGGTGCGGAATTAATTCCACACGGCGCGCACTTTTTTGTACTTGCCTAGATTTATAGTTTACAGATTTTACGCGCACTACGGATAATTTCAGATGCAGCGCTACTCGCTGGACCACAGTGGGTGCTTTGTCTGAGATAGCAATTGCAAAAATATTCTGTTTAAATCAGATTTGAGAAATTTTATACTATTATTATTCACATACATAATTTAAAATTAAAAAAAAAAGATTCCATTTCTTATGGATTAAATTAATAATGTGTGTTTAAAAAACTTTAATTTAAACAGTAATAATAGTAAGTACATGTGTTACTTGGTTTTTTTATTGTTACGTACACAACCCTATTGACAACAGACGGATTAGGTGCATCATATTATCCAACATATTTGTTATGATTTCATGTGTGCGCAATTTTTACTACGGTTAATTTTTTATTATAAAAAGGTACATTACGCGTACTTACTTATGTTAAAGATTATATCAATTAATTAAATAAACCACGCTAAAAGACGTTGTTCTGAGTTGCTTGAAAATATGTGTATTTCTACTAATTCTCTATTATGTTACTTATCAATTCCTAAACTAAGAAACATTGGAAAACGGGTTGAAACAATCAAATATAGACCATTTATTATTACAATCTACATACCTATTCTCACAGATTAAAAAAAATCATATTATATATGAATAAAAAAAATTACATAAGACTCATATACACAACAATCACTAGAATCGTTAAAGATATTTAATAAATAAAAAATTGACAAATCTATGTCTATGATGAACATAATACATACGTGTGTATAAAAAACACGAAAACTTTTGGGTTACAGTTAACAAATATTGTGCATTTTGGTGCCATTTTTGATTTTTTGTAATCATTTTTAAAATAGTGGGTGGGGTCTGTAACAAATATCTTTGAGATATCTAAATTCTTTAGTCTCCCTTGACCACGATTGCAGTAAAGCATTTGAAATACGAGATACCAAAAATATAAGTTCATTCTCGAAAAACTTGGAAAGTTAGTTTCATTTATAATATCATTTTTCCTTTCGCCTGCACTCGCTATCTTTTCATATTCAGAACTAGGAAAAGGCAGAAACATTTATTTAACACTGTAAGTTTTTAATGTACCTATGAATTGTACTGGCGCGCCCTTATCAAGTTGCTACATTTAGTCCGCAGGCGTCGTCAACCTCCTCAAAAAATTTACTGTTGCAAAGCCATTCAGTTCACTTTATGCGCTACTTTAAGCACAGGTGAAAATTGAAAAAGTTTATGTTACGACTCATTTTTACATCTCTAAAAGGAACGTTGAAGTCTAATTTAGTCGCAAGGTCGCATTTCGTAGAATTGGTCTGGTTTTATGTATTCTTTCTTATATTTCACGACATAAAATATCTGCTTGAACAGTTTTTAAGCAGTCGTAAGCATTGCATCTTTGAAATTTAATCAAGCGAATCTAAGCATGTACGACACTCTTTAAATAGGTTTTAGCATATTATATATGCATATTCAAAGGAATTTTTAATTTTATCATAAATCTGCAAGTCATGTATGTACACTATTACCATGAAAGACTGCTAGCGATAATATGGCTATTACAACAATTTTTAAGGCGGAGTCGCAGACGCATCGAGCAGACGCGAGTTGGTCGTAAAAGTGAGTTATTATAACCGCGTCCACTGAATTTGAACAATCGCCGTTTTACAAGCATTAGAATATGAGCTTTAGTTTAAACATATTTAAGATCTATTTCACTTGCAATTTATAATTTTTCAAAATTTTCATTTTACTTTCAAGGAATTTAATGCTTAAGCACATATATTAGGTGCTAGTATTTGTTAGAAGACCTATCTATCTTAAAATTTTAAACTAATTTTATTAAATATGTAAATAAATGATAATAAAAAATACTTTATGTTTCCCGCTATATCGTAAAGAAATCTAAATTATGATAATAATGCAAATGCATTTACTCGTATCAGTGTACTTAAATTCTACTTGGGCATGGTCGTTGGTCGTTTATTTTCTACTCTAGTAAATGTAATCTATAAGAATATTTATATGCGCAAATCATAATGTATTCAAGAGAATTAGCATAATACCTATGTAGTTGAATTTAAGAAACTATAACTAGTATTTAAATTAGAGTATGTGTTTGTGTTTGTTAATATGTCATTTTATTTCCACTAAATCTCTCGCTAATTTCATGAATACGAAGAGTGTAAATTATTTTTTTATCAAACTATAGCAGGTTATCGGATTTTAATTGAAATTCGAAGTAGAGTAACTTATGATATCCTTTGTTTCAATATAACATTGATACGTAAAGGTGGTAATGGGGACACACAGACTAGAAAAGTCAGCACTACCCACATTTTTTTTATCGACACCACAAAACACCACGCAAGTAAATCCGCAGGTAAACTATAGTTTAAAGGCCGGACTTAATGATCTATTTAATGATTTTGATCGATTGCTTTATACGCCTAGCAATTTCTAATTTTATTATTTAAATTAGCTTAAAATGCTTTTCTTATATCTTATTTTTTTATTTACAGAATACTTTTTGTCACCTACAAACATTAAAGAACTTGCTATAAACGCGTTATCAGTAGAAGAAAATTATAAAAAATCGTAAGTGGTGTTTGTGTAAAACAGAATGAAGGGTGAATTAAAATTTGTCTGCCTCTTAAACAACTATCTTTATTCTTTTAGTAGTAAAACAAAAAGGAAGGTGTGAAGTGTTTTTGGGGTTCCTACGTTAGGTCGCTTTTTATATCGTGCACAATGCAGCTGCACAGTAATTAAGTACATGGGTATGACTTTGTTTAATTGAAAATGTTATTTGTTCATTTGTCTTCATACAAAACTTTAAATTTTAATTTTATGTGTAATATAGTGAACTTTTTTCGAACACACTTTTATCATAGAGTAAAAACGATTTTACTCGTTAGCTCGTATATTAATATGTATTTTGTAGTCGTCGAAATGTCTTATTTATAAAGGACCAGGGACGAACCCAACACAAATCAACGTTAAGTCCCTAATGAAATATAATAACAATATTTATACATTTTAACTATTGTGTTTTTTTTATGGTAAAAAGGGGGCAAACGGAGGCTCACCTGATGGGAAGTGATCACCTCCGCCCATGGACATCTGCAAGCCAGGCTTGCAGATGCGCCTTTCAGGAAAGGGAGGGATGGAGGGGTGAGGGAAGTAGGAGGGAGGGGGGAACGAAGGCGGAGGATGAAGGGAAGAGGGAAAGGAGAGTGGGCCTCCCGGACTCTCACTCATCGGACGAAACGCGACAGCATAGCTGCCACTTCACGCCGGTCTTCTGTGAGAGAGTGGTACTAATGAACTATACGGGGCGTGCCGGCCCATTCGGTTGCTACCCGAAGGTAACAAGCATGGCACTACCACTTCTAATGTTATTTTGACTTATAAGCTATAATATGTTACATTTATGAATTTTTGAGGTATAAGAAGTAAAAACATCTACACATCCATACATGATACATCCTCCAAACATTCGCACTTATAATATGAGATTAGTAATATTTAAATGTGTTCAAATACTTATTTTCACCTTTGATATTAATATTCTACTGTTCAACAAGCAAACAAAACTAAAATAACAACAAATTTCCATTATAATAATATTTTAAGTAAGTACGTACTTTCATGCCATATTTCAAGCCAGGTGTCTATTGTGCTGCTATCCTAACGCGAACACTTGACGAAACAAAACAGTAGGTGCGAAGTGCAATCAAGAGCCCTCGCCGTGTGCACCTCTTTACACACATTGCACTGTTCGCAGTCGTAAGAACGTTTGTGTCAACAGAATGGTATGAAAGAAACAAAGTGGTGTCATCAAACAACTTGCATTTATCTACCAGTGTTTATTCGTTACGAAAGTATGTAGCAAAATGTGATAGTAAAATGAAGAATTTACTTCTCTTGCAAAATTTTTTAATAACTTCTTTACTTTTGTTCAAATTCTAAGATTATTTTTTTTCATATTGTCATTTTTATTGATACAGAAGCTGAATATATAGTTCTATTTTTTTTGTTTGTTCGCAGCCGCATCATGAGGAAACGAACATGAGGAAAGGACATATTTTGATGAAATTTGGTATGCCGAGAGCTGGTTATTCCGGTAGGACATAAAGGATACTTTTTCTGTAGGAAAATATCTGAGAAATCTAAACCAATCCTTAAAACTTCATCTAAACTCGAACCCAGGCGAAGCGAGGGTGAATCGCTACTATGCTATATTTCTGTAAAAGCTAAAAACCTTACTTAGAGCCAATTATTTATTAGCCATAATATAATTTTGGACTGGACTTGGATGTACTGATTCCAATCGCGTTGAAGAAATACCTATGTCCTACAGTGGGACGTTAAAAGGGCTGAATAAAATTCACTGCAAGGAAATGCGTGAATGGACAAGATACAGCAATAAAGTGCAAAGTAACGATTTTCCTTATTTTAAAATTGATTACCACCAACTTTCCTTGATTGTTAAATGAACGTAATTAAAACTTTTGAATTACATTTTGCCTGATTTCTTTTTTAATTTGGCTCTAGCCAATTCCGTCAGCACAACGGGGGATGACACTCCCTTCTTACTAAAAAAGAACAATGAAAGGGTAGCGGATATTACTTTTAGACGCATTTTTATAATAAAAAGTACTAAAAACATTCGTCTGGAGATCAGTTTCAAGTATTTCTATTAAGATACTCTCAAGTTATGGAAGAGTCAACTATTCTAGTCCAATAGTTTTCAGTACAGTTTTTGTGATACTTATTAGTTACTGTCTCATTATCAATTCAATTAAATATCTGTATCAATGGTATGTATTAATAGTAAAAATAATCAGCACTTAGGTATATATACTAAAGTTGCTGTATTTGTGAAACATAAATTAATAATGTACATAATTATACCAACTTTTTTCTTATTTTTTAGTGCGAAAAGATCAAAAATATTCGAAAAGTTGACTTTGTTATTTTAAGGTCACATAACGACTTTCACAATTCACATAGTGTAGGCACATTAGTCGGAGACCAGGAGAGCTTACATAATCTTCTTTGTTTATCAATATTTTATCCACACTCATAAAGCTAAGCTTACACCATTTTACACCGTTCAGTAGCTTTACGAGTTACTTTTGCTGACCGAAGCTCGAGATCATGGGATGCGTGTGAATCATAAAAAGTTTATAGACAAATATAAAGTCCTGGGGTTCATCAAAGACAGAAGCCGGGAAACGATAGGACCCCACTTTATTGCTTGTTACGCACCATAAACACGAATCGATAGCTCGAATTTATTTTTTACGAGTATATGAGATGTTTAATGGACGATAATGCTCGTTCGAAATACGTGTGATAGTATGATAGGTGTCTCAATCGAAATAACAGTAATAAATAGAATGCCAAAGTACAGGCTAACCAACGCGTCACTCGGATCATCTTCTTAAAAAAACTAAAAAAATATGCCATGGGAACCATATTTTATCCGAGATAAATAGAAGCCTATCTGCTTTTTGACACTATGAACTATTTCTGTGCCAAATATCATTCAGAACAGTTCCATTTATCTGAACTACATGCATTTATACTTATACTCTATTCGTCTTCGTCTCTAGATATCCTTTAGTATAAGTTTATTACAAAATTTGAATCAAATCAAATCAAAATATTTTATTCAGAATAAAAATTGTTACAATTTCTTACTGAACGTCATGAGTCTACCACCAGTTCGGAAAGAAGAAACCTCTTACCTGAGAAGAACTCTCGAAAGAAACTCAGCGGGACTAATATTTTTTTATTATAAAAACATTCCGTGGGCCTTCAAGAACATACAAAAAAAAATCGCCGAATTGGTCGAGCCATTCTCGACTTTTGCGCGTACCAACATTCATTTTTATTTATATAGAAGAAGATAGATTAGTAAGATTATGGAAGATTAACAGAGAAACCTCTCTGGTCATTCCAAAATTGCTTACGTTTATTAATTTAACTAGAAAATTTCTATGGGGCCTTCTTAAGCTGAATTTCGAGCGTCTGCAGTTTTTCCGTCTGATCGTCCAGTAGCGAGAATAAAGATTGTGGTACTCAATACCTAGCTTATAATACCGGCTATCGAAGGATCTATTCATTGATCTTCAACATAATAGTCAGCGGCGACCAGTCATGTGCTTACCCTGTAAACATGGATCTTTAATATCCTTTCAAATATTATCAATGTGCAAGTATGCTTATTGGTTATTAGTTCGAGATTGGTATTTTTTCGATCGAAGCAAGTATTAAATTAACTAATCATTATGTAGATAAAGTATATTAAAATTTTGAAGCAAATTTAATATATCAGATAAAATAGTATATATTTTGTTAATATATACTAAACACTACAGATATAAAAAATTCTCAATTGCACTCTATCACGCTATAACCGATAAACGACCGAACCTCAAACAAAAAGTTCACGATGGCTTTATTAGTTCACTATAAAATATAAATTAAATTTACCGATCTCAATTATCGAAGCAACACTAAAAATATAAATTCTTTGCTTAAATAGAAAGAGCACGTTTCCAATCAAGTTAGTAAACAGAGCGGGCGGGGTGTGCCTAAAATGTATTACATACGCGGTTTTGTGCGCAATAAAACTGTTTTACGTGTGTGTAAGCCCTGATAAAGCGCCCGAGGTGTCCCTTGCCCACTGCCCAGTTTATCGTCTTTCACTTTATGATGCACAAATTTCTATAAACCCACCGGATATTATTTTAGAGCATGTCATTGACCCCTGGATATGCCTTCATTGAATACAATTTTTTATTATATTTTACAGAATTAAATTGTAATGAAAATATTACGCAGGCCAAATCTGCTTCAATTGGATTAGATTTATGAAATTAAGTGTAATATTAAAAGCTCTGGTTGTTGTAAAGCACTGTTATAGATTCTGATAAAACAGCTCAAGCTGAGGCTTTGGATCTGCTCTACATAGTTGAAACGCATCTTCACATACATATGAATGTACTGTATCTAGTTTGTTAAACATATTTTAGATATTAAAATCAAATTAATATGTGTAAGGATATTTGCGCAACTGGCCTTATAACTCTGGTATTTCTAGCGTTCTAATCAATAATCTATTTTCCATCATACAACACGGCCTATACTATAATAATTTTATGTATCTAAATACTTATTTAATTTGTCATTTTATAATACATAAAATATATAAACAAATATAAACAAATATGATTTAATTTTGCTCAATCTAGTAAAAACAACGGACATACAGACGACCAAAACATTCTACTTATATATAGTCTTTAGTCGATAGTAAATATAGAGTAATGTGAGGCCAACGTGACAAATGTACCGAAGGAACACATGTCCTTTACGTGAGTAATGTTTTTTTATTTTTCCATAGACTCGTTACGAGGAAAATTTATGAGTGACCGAAGCGTGCGCAATAATTCAAACTGTTGCGCATTTTACGCATAGAAGTTATTCAACAACCTTTAGATTGTACTGAATGTAGAATGAAGCAGCCAATAACATTATTTATCTCAGTTATCCCATTTAATAATTTAAGGCGTAAACCAACAACATATTTCTGTTAAATGCTAATACCAACTCAAAATACATCTCAAAGGTCATACGTACATTGTAAATTATAATATCATAAATCTTCTACTTTGCCTTAGGTTATTGAGGTCTATTTGTAGATTAAAACGTATATGCAAATACAGTTCTATATAATTATCGAGTACTTCATACAATATAAACAAATAAGGCAACTACGATTAAGAACACTCACGCCAATGTTGAAAAACGCAAAAGTTAGACGTACACGTAAATGTGTATGGCATAATGTGTCACAAAATATGACAGCATGAACAAGTTGTCTTATAATAATATTTAGATTTCTGGCAAAAATATTTTGTCTTTAATAAAAAAGGACTATAATGGATACCTATATTTAAAAAAATTGAATTGAAACGAGCCCGAGCGAATTTGGCGCAAGCGAAGCCACGAGTTCCGCTAGTTATACATATAAACCTTCCTCTTAAATCACTATCTATCTACTTATTAAAGAAAACCGCATCAAAATCCGTAGCGTAGTTTTAAAGATCTAAGCATACATAAGTACAGACAGATAGCGGGAAGCGACTTTGTTTTATACTATGTAGTGATGATTTAAAGACACTATTTGGAAATACAAACTTAGTTCAACTGTTCATAATTAGCTCGTTCAGACACAAATGTCTGCAAAAAACCTCTGTAAAAAAGTAAAATGGATATTTGCTTTAAAATTGTAAGCTTATATCTCATCTGAAATTAAAACCAAGAGCAAAAACTAAGAGTCTAATAAGGAACTTTGTGTAGTGTGTAATTACTTCACACATCCATCTTAATCTTGTCATATCGAGGCGATCTAATAATATTTGAAATTGAACCAGCAATAATGAACCTATAACAACCTGAGCGATAAAATTAATTGATAATGAGGATCTCGACGCCAGACAATTTTGAGATGACGAATAATTTTATGATTCAATTTTAAGAGTGCTTATATTACTTTGAGAGCGGTTAATGAAGTCACTTCGCAATTGTATAGCAGTTTTATATAAAACTTCATGGTTAAATGAAGTTAGAGGCTTTTAATTATTAATTAATAAAGAAAATAATAAATATCACTTTCAATTTCTTAGGTTTATGCGAATATTTGACATTATAAATGTAACTATCTCTTCGGATCTTGTCGCGGTTTTACTTTGATTTTCGGTTTCCGACGTTTCTCATGTTTTACAATAATCAAGGTCACGGGAGAGACACTCTCTCCCTAAAATCTAAAAAAATCCGCGACGAAATCCGAAAAAATAGTTTCATTCACTTATTTATTTTATTCAAAATAATTTAACTATGAGTAGGTATGTTCAATGCTTTATTCATAGAAGATTCTTACATTCATTGATTTAAATCTATAAATACTCAATACATAATATAAACAAAACAGTGCTTAAACGATGTATTTCTATGCAAATTGAATCTTTATTTAATCCACGTTTGTCTAACAGTAGAAATATATGTTCACTTTCAAGAAACTCGTTACTATCGTTATCTCTAAATTAGTGAAGGTGGGATTAGATACGAATTTGAATAGCCTGAAAGTACCATCCAAACAAATCTAAGGAACAGGGTACATGTAAGTGATAGCGGATTTTAACGAAATTATTTTATAGCTTATTTATGCTGTGGCATGTTTTTATACCTAAAAAGTCAATTACTCTCATAAAAGTTTATCTTTTTTCATACACAGATATTACAGATAAACTATAATTGAGGTTTCTCTTTATAATGTTAATAACAGCTTTTTACCAAATATTTGTATATATTAAGTTATTTATGGTACTTATACGAAAAACATAATTTTAAAAATTTTGGCCTACTGCCTCTGTGTTTGTTCAGGCTAATCTCTGAAACGACTGGACTGATTTTGACGTTACTTTTGACAAACGGACAAAAAAAAATAGAAAGGAGCGTAGCGAGGGTGATTCGCTAGTATAATGTATTGATAATAATTAATTAATATGCGAAAACTGAATCCAAAATGTAGACCATGTAGAGCATTCATTCTATTGCTTTACACAAAATTATTACGTAAAAAGTTTTATTGGTGCTATACAAGTATAGAACCAATTAAAGTTGACATTAACCGAGTAATTCTGTACCGTTTTAAACACCTTGCATGTCATAATAAAGTTAACATTTAAGGTTTGTAAAGTAATAAATTATTTACACCTGTTATTCGGTAATAGCATTAAGGTATAATAAATTAATTTTCGTTGGTTATTTGATCACTTACCTTTTATTATAGCTATAAAATCTACAACAAACTTAACTAAATAGACAAAAGATTATTTCCTTGTTTCTATTTAAGCGTTGTTGAAGTTATTCTATAGCTAGATTATAATAATAGTTAAAACTTTAAATGGTTAATACAAGAAATCTATAATCTATACATACTTATAAATTAAAATCTGTACACAAATACTTTCTTAGGTTTACGCGAATTTTTGACATTATAAATGAATGTCACGGGAGGTCACTCTCATTTACACCATGATTGATAAAGAATTCGAAAAAGATTGATAAAGCTTTCGAAATGTCGGGCACCAAAAATCCAAATAAATCCGCGACAAAATCCGAAAAGATAGTTTCATTTATAATCTGTACATTAATTTTTTTATTTAACTTCTTAATGAACTAGTCATTATTATTCGATACATAGACCGAATCTATAGTTTTTAGATTTTTAGATTGTCTGTCTTTCTATCTATCTGTGAACGCATTACGACAAAACCAATGAATAGATTTTGAGAATTAAGTATGTTCACATCTGGTTATTCGGGTCAACATATAGGATACTTTTTATTAGGAGTAAATATCACATTTGTGAGTTTATTAAGGAAGTCAACAAGGAAGTGAGTCATTCAGTAAATAATATAAATTACATAAATTTAACATACTCAAGTCATAATTGAGGAAAATTGTTTTGTTTTGAACACTAATAGGTAGGTATTATAAATAAAAACTTGTGAGTTCTAGTGTTTGTAACTTTGTTATGATTTCACAACTCAATGGAATTCAGTGTAATTCAAAATAACTTACATCAATATGGCGAATTTGAATAGAAGCGTGTGTATGTATAAGTCGATGTGTGAATGTACCCATGAGTCAGAACCCATCTGAAACTGCTGGAGCGATTTTCATCAAATTTTCAGGCAAAATATAGGCCCAGCGTATCGTGTGAAGTTTATCAGTTTAGTTGTAGTAGTAGTTTAGTAGTTGTGTAGTTGAAGTTCAGAAGTTTAGCAATATGAACATAGCTGAAGCCTCGGGTACTGCTTTAGTTTAAATATCTATAAAAGGTTAATCATGATGATATTTAGTTTGTAAATAATTAATAATTGTTTCTTTAATAAAGAAATTTTCATTTAATTATTTCTTAATCATACAAAACGCTGCAAATTAGACGTACCCTTACAATAATCCTTTGCAAGGGTGTGTGAGATATAGCTTGTGTTTGGAGCCATTATTTACTTCAACGAAGGTTGAGATATTTATTAACCATCAGAGCGTAAGCCAGTTTGGTTAATACTCACGTTAGGGAGATGAACAGCTCCTGATAATGAAAGCAGTTTTACATCTCGTGCTTATTTTCGTAGAGCTTTAAAATTTGAACCAAACTCGTAAAAACTTTTGTTATAATGATCATGATGTTAAAATAACAATTTAAGAATACATATAAAATAATAGATATAAAAGTATATAATACCGTACATATAAAACACGATTGTTAATTTTTCTGTCTTTTTCTCTTCTTTATTGGCAGGTATTTATATCAAATGTATGTATAAATTTCATTAAGTTTGATAATATAATAGCGACACTTTCGCTTCGCTCGAGTCCGTCCCTGGATTTAGTGCGATCAAAGCCGCGAATTCCGCTAGTTATACTTAATATAAACCTTCCTGTTGAATCACTCTATCTATTAAAAAAGCCGCATCGAAATCCGTTGTGTAGTTTTATAGAACTAAACATACATAGAGACAGACAGACCGCGGGAAGCGACTTTGTTTTATATTATGTAGTGATAAGTAAATATGTTGTACTTTCAATATAAATATAGTTAGGTACCTAATATGTTTATGTTGATGAACTATACAGATAACAAAATATTAGGTTGAAAAATACTAATAGCAGAATTGATCACTTAATTTACAATCTGGAATTAAATAGAAACTAGAAAGTTGTGTTGGGCACTTGTTTTAATGAAGTATGTGTTGTTCATAAAATAAGTTCATATTATATTATGAAAGCGGTAGACCACAGATCCAGTTACTCAAGTTCCCACATCAAAGGCTTGTAATGCAAGTACAATGTACATAAATAGGTACCTACATATTAGTGTATATCTAATGTGACTTTATTTAATAAACAAAGTGTTGAAGTCGTCTAATAATTTTGTATATAAACGCTTGAAAAATCTGAGAAACTGCTCAATTGTTAATTTAACAACTTTTTCTTTCTTTATGTAAAATTGTAAGGTAACGTTTATAAGATACGCAAGTAATTCAAAATCTTTATGAAAATTTATGTTTTAATTGTTAAGTACACATAGAATGTTGTAAGTAGTATGTATATACAATGTTCCTATGCCTTCAAATTTGTTTATGTACAATGTACTAGCGACTCAGCCTCGCTTCGCTCGGGTTCGTCCCTAGTTTTAAGGGCGAGCGAAGCCGCGGGTTCCGCTAGTTATTCATATAAACCTTTCTTTTGAACCACTATATCTATTAGAAAAACCGCATCAAAATCGTTGCGTAATTTTAAAGATCTAAGCATACATAGGTACAGGCAGTTTTTTTTATTCGCTGTTGATTCAAAGGCAATTTTTTCAGCTTGTAAAAGAGTAAACGTAAATGCATACTTTGATTATATTCAACTACCTGAATAACATCAAAAGTAAATGAATTAAAAATTCTAAGGCACTCAACCTCCTGAATTCCTATCTCAGTAATAGAATTCAGAGGGTTGATGTAAATGGTAAGAGATCTCCTGGAGCTCCGTTTGCTATAGGGGTTCCACAAGGTTCTATTCTTGGTCCATTTCTCTTCCTAATTTACATAAATGATTTGCCATTCTTTGTACAGGACAAACATGAGATAGTATTGTTCGCAGATGACACATCACTTATTTTTAAGGTAAAACGTAATTTACTTATGTACGACGATGTAAACGATGCTCTCTCAAAGGTTGTCTATTGGTTCGATTCGAATAATTTATTATTAAATAACAAAAAAACAAAATTAATAAAATTTACAACACCTAATGTTAAAATTGCTGATAATGGTGTAGTATTGGGTGGAGAGATGTTAAGGCCGATAGAATCAACTAAATTCCTAGGTATCATCATAGATTCGAAATTACAGTGGAATCTCCATATTGAGGGGCTAGCGAAAAGGCTCAGCTCTGCAGCGTTTGCGGTAAAAAAAATTAAACTTATTACAGACGTAGATACAGCTCGCGTAGTATATTTTAGTTATTTTCATAGTATTATGTCGTATGGAATCCTATTATGGGGTAATGCAGCTACCGTTAATACCATTTTTGTCCTGCAGAAAAGAGCTATTCGTGCCATATATAGTTTAGGACCTAGAGTATCATTAAGAGAAAAGTTTAAAGAAATAAAAATATTGACTGTTGCTTCCCAATACGTGTACGAAAATGTTATGTATGTTCATAAAAATATACACGAATTTCCCAAGAATTGCGACATGCATAGCATTAATACTAGGAGCAAACATAAACTTGTAATGCCTGTGACTCGCTTACGCCGAGTCAGTAACTCTTTTTATGGACAATGTATACGTCTATACAACAGGATCCCAGAAAACGTTCAAAAAGCTTCTATTGCCAAATTTAAAAAAATTGTGAAGGAACGTTTGTGTACTCAAGGCTATTATTCGATTAACGATTTTTTAGAAGACAGTACGCCTTGGGAATGATGTGATCGCCGCCAGGCTATTTCAACATATAGAATTATTGTTAATTTACAATTTAATTTAAAAAAAAGAGTGAGAATAAAAATGTAGTGATATAATAATTTTTGAATTCTCTTATAAATTGTTATAAAAATTGAATTTTTAAGAAAATACTAAGTCTATTAAAAAATTAAAATAATATACGAAAAAACTACAATACGGTAGATCTTACAGTACAATTTAAAAAAAGATTTGAATGGTTTATTTTAATCAAGTGCTAAAATTACAATACATTCACATAATACTTTATAACTTAACTTTCTGTGTAGGTACTTTTATGTTTAAGAGGTATAGGTTTGTGTAGAAAAAATAAAACAAATTGATATTTTTCATATTTTTATTATATTTTTATAAAGGTTTTATTGTATTTATCGTAGGTATAGTGTCATTTGAAATATATTTCAACTTTAATTAGCTTCCCAATTAGATAATGTGTAGTAGGCGATTACGTACAACAAAATACAATGGTAAGTAAAAAGAAATGAACCGTTGCGCTATACGTTTACAAAGTTTAAATAAAAAGCTTAAAAGTAAACAGTGTGTGTATTACAGTAAGAATTAGTGGGGGGTAATGAACATAACATATTGGGTTATTAATTGTGCATTAACTAAAGTAGGTAAATTAAAATTAATCTAACTTCAAATTAACTTTAAAAGCTGCTTAACATAACATAATCGTACTTCGTAGTTGCCTATACGGCACCTAATATTCATATCTAGGGAAATAATTTTAATGGTTCATTTGAACTATATGTTATTGTTATCTATGCATAGATCTTTGTCGGCGACATCAAAGGATCTTTTAAAACTAAGAGCCCTATACAAAGCCTATCAGAATCGACGCAGGGCTTTAAATAGAACCTATTGCTCACACGACCTGACAGACTATGTGAACTCTTTCTAAAATAATTTCCAGTCAATAACAGTTAAACAAAATTGGACTAAACAACAAGGAATTTGTACTTTGGGAAATGTGATATCATAGAGAATCGACTAGGTCCTCATCAAATGAATATTAAATACTTAATGAACATTGTATGAATAATATATAATATAAGCAATATAAAAACGTAACATAATCGGAAACACTAGACAATAATATAATTCTGCTAAATAACTGAAGTAATTCAGGTTCGCCGCCAGAATTGCAGTGGAGCAGTTCTCGCATCCACGATTGGACGAACGATTCATTCGCAAGCCGATGAAGTCGACTAGAAACGGCCCCAATATGATCATATCGCGAGACACTCCCCACTACAAGACTGACATCGAGGAATTGTCTAACAATATATTATTAATTGAATAGAATAAAACTTCACTAAATTTTGTACCGAAAACGTATCTAGCGTTTTAATAAAATGATATGCTTGCGAACAGCGACACTTTGGTAAAGATCACAAGTGCAGGGACGCTGCCCGCTCGTTCGTAAACAAAATCAACGAAAGGTCCCATTCACCGACTACCCACTACACATTCTGCTCACTATTGATCAGTGTTGGCCGCTCGTTCGATTGTCTGCGTTTTATCGATATCATATTAATAATAAATGTCACAACATCAAGCCGGTATAAAAAACACTAAGCCTACTAAAACTACTACCTGCGAAAACTCTTTTAAAGAGTAAACTTACACACTAGATTCGTAAAGTAACACAAAGCCCGCCGCTCGGGCGACGGGCGCAATATCAGGATCCGTATAAAATATAACATGTTTTTTATCTTCTTAGTTTTATTACAATTTTCTGAAACAACCTTATATACTACTCATGCTTTACCAACGTACAAAATAGACAATACAACGCTCACTATCCTTATACTTTTCATATTTCAATCGTTACAAAAGGGAACTTTTCTTCTTATAATAAACTGAATAAATCTAGGCTCATTCATAATTAATGGTTCAAGTGTGCCAATTCCTTATGCATTTACTGCAAATTTATAAAAATATACATACATTGAAACGTATAGTCAATTTGTATCATAAAGTATATCATCATATATTTTAAAACGATTCTTATCAATATCTCAAGCACTTAACCGTTACACTTAATATTAATCAATTGGCGTTTCCTGAGCTTCTTATCCTAGCCTTCTTTCACATCGAGCCATATTCCAGAAAAATTGTAAGTAAACAAGAGATCATAGTAAATACATATGTCACAATCACACCCAATATTAAAATTAATATGTAGGTAACCAGTAGGTATACCTGCACTAGAAATGAAATTAATTAAGTTTAATCACTATTCATTCACCCAGTCATACATTGCTTACAATGAGAAAAAAGCTAAAGTGAGATGTTTTACAAGACCCAATTACATTTGAAGGAAGAGCGTAATAAAACGGGAATTATACGCTGAAATAAATCTTAAAGATAATCTGTTAAAAAACTCGATTAATTAAGAAAGAAGGTCTTTATAAAACAACTTTTATAAAGCATCTAATACAAACTCACGACAGGTGAAATAGCCTAACCTAGACTTAAAGGACCTTTTCTCCGTAAGTCTATCAAGAAGGAGTCTTAATATTCCTCAGTCGGTCTCATTGTTTGCGTTCTAAGACTTCGGTCAAGACAACTTCTTAAATAATAACGAACGGGCGGTCTCAAGGAATACCTATTATCGCTGTTATACACGTACGAGCTCTCGTCTCGATTTGTCTTACAAAAATACTACAATCTACGATTTCAGTAAAAAAGTATATTACTTGATGTTAAATTTACGAATTATACATATTAATAGAAAAAACGTTACGTCTAAGTTACTCGTTATCGTTACGAAAGTACAAAAGTTTTATTATTACGAATTATGACACTCATACCCTGATGCACCCCGCGCACTACGTAGTAAACGGTAGTCTAATTGCCACGCAATTGCTTAATTATTATCTTTAACCAATTCGTAAGATTATCACCAATTTAATCATACTTCCCACAACTTTAAATTTCATGACTGAATTGTATACCCACAACTTGTATTGGAAAATAAATACAATTCCCGGAGCAAACGCAGCAAAACAAACAAGGCATATTGTGAACGCTTTAATATTGTATCAAAATGGGAGAATTCAAAAAATATTCAATGTTTATCATTTACGTTTCACACAAACTCTACATCTAGACAGTCTTTTGATAATGTGCGTTTGCTCGAACACTGCTTAAACACCCAATTTATGACTCACAATCAGTTCCAGCTGAAATATCACTTTTCACATTCTCATCGCATTTGTTAGATTGAGACTAAACTTACTTATTATATTATTTTTACGAATACGAATGTCAATGGCGTAATGACAAAACGTTACTCAAAATGAGAAATGCGATGGAGCGCGACGTTAAGCCTTAACTACAAAAGTTAATACAAAAGGTTAATACATATCACTACTTTAGTGTAGAAAACATCGAGTATCAAAATATAATTAACACGTTGATTTGAATCTTTCACTAACCAATAACAGCCGTATACTATAATCAGCCAATGCGTTTGAAAAATTTTGAGCTTTTACTGCAGACGCTGGTTATTTTGGGATGCCTCGTGGGCAATGCAAAGGACCAACGGAGACTTATATTATTGTATTTAGTATTCTTGGATTTCTTCAATACAAAAGAGCCAATCGATGTGATAGAATAAGTTCAACTTTTTGCCAATATTTAAGTGTAGAGCTCCATTGTTCCTTATGACGTTAAAACTTGCATTTTTGGTGTTCTCTAGTTATTAAATAGCTTAACTACCCTTAGCCAATACACAACTTTACCGTGGGCGACCAAAGTCTTCTTACCAATCACATTTTGGAACTGTATGCCTGAGACAATTTAGAAAATATACGATATATTATACATATTATTATGAATGCTAATTACGTATAACTAGACATGATTAAATATAAGGGGCAGGGTTATAAGAGTGGTTAGTCATTTAAGTAGATATCGATGTCGATATTATTGAAACAAATGTTATTTTGTCGAACTAAGTGCACGCGCGAACGCAGCATCTATGACCAGAATGTACACAATTTTTAACAAAACTCGCTTGGCACGAGAATATCGATTAAAACAGTAAAAATAAAACACGATGACTTACTTATATGTGACCACAAACACACGCTCATTCACTCTTTATAGTTAAAGGAATTACTTATGACTCTAAATGAAAACTACAGTCGAAATAAGGTTTGATTAATCTAGGTTAAAAGCAAGACGAGACCTAGTTCGGCAAATGTCATGCCGATAGCTATCTACGTATGGTGTGCTCCTACTATGTACTATACTAATAGCTTTCGATAAAATACAAATAAATATACATAAAACTAATACGAGATATAGTTTTTTAATAAGTAACAATTTTCGCCCTTAATTTACCAACATAAAACAAAATTTCTTTAAAATCAATATAACGGTTAGTCACTTCAGTGAGGTGAAACGCTTCCGCTTCATTAGGATTTACAGCAACTATTTCGTATAAATTATCTAGTTCAGTGTTACTTTTAATATGTATTTGATTTACTTTATAAAATTTGCAAAAGTAACAAATCGTTTCTTTGTACTTTTAAGCAATTCACTAAATTACACCACTTTAAATTCAACATGTAGTTTGAATGTAAGTGTCTAAATAAATTGTCATTAATTACAAAATTTAACAAATATGTGCAAATAAACTAAGAAGTTGGCAACGTTTGTGTAATTACATACATTTATTTAAACTGAACAAATAACTAAGTGACTAAAATATGAATAATAAAACACATACTTCGATTATGTATCTATTGTATACGAGAGTAGGAAATATAAAATATTTTAAACGCTCCTACATCTTTACAACCTTGGGTTTCATTCATATCCGATGCGTTATCCAAGGAGCTTTGGTCAAGTTCTTTAAAGGTACAATAGAATGGAAATTTTCATGTACTGAAATTTTAAGATATAATAAAAGTTCGAACTAGGAAAAATCTTAACAGTGTAAACACTAAATTATTAATAGTAAATGTACACGATTCGAGTTAAAAAGATTAAATAGGTTTTATATTTACGTACTTTAAAACGGGGTAAAACAATATTTTTATTACGATTCATTAAATAACAGAGGAAGATTCAAGATAGGTTGAGCGAATATTAAAATACGTTATCCTTTATTCTTTGTACTGTGCAACCGAAAGTACTACTCGTATTTTAAGTAATTACTTCGTAAGTATAACTGATAACTCTGAAACGTATTTAATTTTGGAGCCCGCGGACCAATATATAAATTTTTCTATTTTAGTATCTAGAGAGGTAATGTCGCACTTTATAAAATATTAAAAAGATCCCTTATTTCAGAGGACTTTAATAAACTTGTTAAAGCGGATATTTACTTCCAATATATCGTAATTACTTTGAATTTGTACCGGAGTGAGGGGGTAACGTCAATGCTTCGCCTCAGCATAAACCTTTCCTATGATATACATCTAAGTAAGTTGGCTCTGTATTGACTATTAAACAATGTTTTTATAATTTGTGTCGCTTTCACTAAATAACCGAAGTGTAATGTCATTCCACTTTTCATTTGTACATGGCCACCATCAGATGATCTGGTTCTTTTTTTTTAATATTTTCCTAAATATACCAACAACAGCTCGTTAATTTTTTTTATTTTTTTTTTCAAATTTTTTTATTGGATACATACATTTAGTTAAATGTATATTAAACTTTTTAAATATAATTCTATATTCGAACGAGCAAACTTCGATAAAATTAAAATTGATTAACATATGAGATGACATTACAATTCGGCATAATGTTAAAAATAATAAAGGATTTTTGATATTATTGACATTATGTACTATCGATTTATGGCTTAACTAGAAATATGCAATAATATATCTCAATAAACACTTTGTAAGCATCTGTGTGTAGAAAAACGGCATTATTTACAATACTATACTGTGCTATCATAGTTTTCGATATAATATTCTCAACCTTAGAGTAACTTTTAAGCAAGGGAATACAAAATTTAAAAAACGTTAAGAGAGGTATTATAAGAACAACCATACTCGACGAACTGGCTACTATAGTCCATAGATTTAAAAATGTATACTTACCATAAACTAGAACTAGAACCAAGGTATAAATATTTGTCACATATCATGTTTCAAACAAAATTCTTTACCTACAGGCCAAGTTAACATAAATTTTTATACTACATAATCAAACATGTAATATAAGTAAGTAAGACGATAGTAAGCCAGTTCGCCGCCAATCAAACCGTGCCAGATGATAATGACGATGAGGTGCAGTGATGCGGATGATAGTAATGACGTGCGTGTGATATAGGTGATGATACCCTGAACGTGCATTTAGACCAAACGAACAAAGACCTAAGGATAAGAGCCAAAGATTTGGCTTTCACTAAAAGCTCATATTATAAGCTGACAAGTGGCTATGAATAACCCGCCAATTAAGACACCCAAGGACGCTTTCTAGAATATTCTAATAATTTTAGTACAACTGTGGTAAAGGCCGAACACTGTAACCACGTTTGCACTAAAATGCAAATTGAGAAAGAATAGGAATTCGCTCGCTTGATGTAAACCCGACATGAGTTTAATAATACGCAACATTTATGAAAAAATCGTATTCAGTCGACGAATTCTTCCAGAACGAAGTATTTACTCCGTTACGAAACCGAAGCGATTACTTTAATAAAATGTAAATGGCAGTTTTGATTTTAGAATAATGCAAAAATTTTCACCTATAAAAATTGTCAAGTCTTCATAGAATTATTGCCTACATTGTGAACATGAATGTCCACGGATATCACGATTACCTATTTTGTAAAGGAGCCATTAAACACCTATCCGCACCACTTGGTCTATCCACTATTTACTAAACACGCACTAGAACTAGGAATTTTATCACTTTTGCGAGTAATAAGTATCAAATGTATCAAAAACTTACCTAAAACATTAACCGTTAAACATTAATGAGTAAATGTGCATCACTTAAACACTTATTCAATGTCGAAGCGCTATCCTTACAAATAAATAGACATCCATGATAATTATAAGAAAATCCTTAATCTAAACTATAGATGTAGCCAAAAATCTTTTCGTTTAACAAAAAAGTACTGTTTCGTATAAATAAATGCTTTCAGTGATAAGCGGATATTTATCTTACAAAATATTTCTGTTTCGAATATTGAGGTTCTCTTATTTGATATGGCACGATTCCATAAATTCTATTCTTATAAATTTTTACTTTTTTATAGAATTCCGCTGATCACTGAACTTAATAATAGATTCAATAAAAACAAAACAGATATCCGTACATAACCTTACTATAAAGATAGATATATGTTGACAAGCTAATCATATTATTGGTGACACAGCAATCGCTTAATATTAAATTCCTCTACCGTTATTAAGTGAAAAAAATATTTATAAGTAAATGAAAATGATATCAAAGTAAATAACCTAACATGACATTTGCAATCCCTTTACAGAATGTAAGTGCCATTTGGTGGGAGAAAAGAAAATCGCCATAAACCTACGAAAATATTGTATAACACTTAAGTTTAAGTTTAAAGGTTTAAAATTTTGCTAAAATAAAACATAACTAATAAACTAAATTGAACTAAACAACACACCACTCAAAAGCCCTATTACATAGAGCTCTCTTATCAGTATCACTGAAATCAAAGGTAATTATAAAAAAATCTTTTTAAGGTCCTTCAGAAGGAAAACCACTCCGGTTTAAGGTTCAATCAAAAATTAAAAAAAAAAATGCAATTTCTGGCGTCACTATACAGATACCCCTAATTATTATTTTTGATAAAATCAACATCTACCTATTTTAATCAACAAAGTGCAGAATAAAATTAAAATAAAATCAATAGTATGATCTAAACCGATACATAAAATTATTTTCAATAATACCAACTTAATTTTAACAAAAATTATACCTAGCGCCTCAAAGAGGACATACAAAAGTTCAAAAACACAGTTGTCTCACTTGCACGGCTTATGCGATTTGGTTCAAGTAGTTGATGAAGTCATTGGAGAACAATTGCAGGTTCGACGGCTCGTTGACCGGAATGCGGCGCGGGGCGCTGCAACTGCTCAGAGGTATAGGTCTTTCCACAGGCTTAGGACGAAGGCTTGCAAGATACCTCTCAGCGAGTGATTCACCAAGGCTCATAGCGAGGGTTTCAGGGCTCAGCCCAAGCAGGGAAAGTGATTCCGTTATACTCCCTAACGCTGGTGTGAGGAATTTTGCAGACTCATCCGTCGTTTCGGGTGCGCGAGAAGCCATGCTCGTGTTGACCACTGGGCGTAAAGCAGGCGGGGAAGCCCGTCGTGAAGGAGACGGCGCAAGTCCCCACGTTTCTGGGGGGGTGCCGGGAGAGGCTCCCGGCACCGCCGTTTGTTATGGCCACTGCTGGAAGAGCGGGAAAACCCGTTTTGTGAAACAGTAAGACAGCGGCTTTACGAAATGAGTATCAACGACGCGGCAATGTGGACATGTCACTGGATGAGAGTAGTCCGAATAATTCAAACGTTGGTGCTGGTGAAGAAGTGGCTTGTAGCAGTTGTTACACTGTGAATTAAAAAAAATACGTTAAATTATCATTTAGACATGAAATAATATACATTGTTTCTGTTAGTTTAGTAACTGACCTTCAATCTTTCATTGCAACATGGTGTAGCCATAAAGATATCATAGGAGTACATGGTGCCAAGCACAAGCGACGAACCATCCCACTTTTGTCCACAAAATCGGCAACGGATGATACGGTCAGGATCACATCTCTCCAAGCATCCCATGCACACGCACGTAAGATACTGTGTGCGACCCTCAACTTTTACCTGAATAACAAAAATATATATATTTAACACTTATATATTATAGCAATAGTTTTTATAAATCTATAAATTAATAATTTATACGTCAATGTCGTCAAATATCGTAGAAGAAGACTGCATACTAATCTTAAGAAACAAACACGTATTAGTATTTGAGAGAGCTAACATTCATGTCGTAATTCACTGAATAAACAACGCCAGTCGAGAACTTTGGAGCGAGTTGCAAAGATATCTTCTGTTATTTCGTATCTCGAACTAACTTTCAGAATCTTGTTTAAGTTTGGCATCAATGTTACTGTACTGCCAGATTTTATTATTTTTACTGAACATGAAAATATACAACACAGTAATCTAAGATTTTATTTATGAATTCATAAAAAATCTAGCATACCTCAACGGCACCACTCGTATGTTGTCGAGGGCTGAGAAAGAAAGTCCCATCAACCAGTGGATAGCGATCAAATACATGAAGAGTTTCTTTGCAAAGCGCACAAGACACACGAGGCTTATGCTGACCAGCCAAGGTGGAGAGGATGAATAGCCGCGTATCATCATTGCCGTGGTTTCCTTCGTCCTCAATCTGCAACAATCAAAATATTGATATCGTAAAATAAATAGTAGAATATTAGAACCGTTAACAATTTAAGGGAAAATAAATTGTATTATAAAACAAACGTAAAATGTGTATGGTCACCGGTATTAGAAGTTAAGATCATATATAGGTTACAATAAATTCGTTGTAAATATAAAGTTCTACTTGGTAAACCGTGTTGACGATTACAACATATTATGAGTATAATATACATTTACATATTACGATTAATGCATCCACCCAAGACACCACAAGTCTCCCTTCATAATAATCCAAGTAAATGACTGCATAAAGCTGAATAATGAAAGGTTGAAAGGCAATTATGCTGAATTCGGAGTCGAAGTCAAACAAAAGGCTCACAAGCGCCACAGAGATCGATTGTAAGCACAATTTGTTCACGTACGAGTAATTTGTGAAAGCGAATAATAATGAAAGTTTAACGAGTTACTGCCATGAGGTAGGACATAATTAAATATATATTGAACTATCAAAACGCTAGACAATAGTTCCTACATTATAAAATACTATATGCTAAAATTTAGTCTTTACTTTTCAACTATTTTGCTGAATAAAGGAGGCAAATCGGTACGTAAAATTTATGTCATATTATGCAAAATCAGAATGTAGCTTACATTTGCACATACCATCATGTTTGATTTTAGCATTCCTATTATTCTATTATTAGAATGACGTTGTGACACCAGGAACACATAAAACGTCTTGGCGAGAGCATTGACCTACGCAAACAAACACACTACGATTTGCAATATAGAATAGTGCAGTTTGCCAAGAGACAGGGTCGGGTAAGTCATCCGGCATCACGACCTACCTATACTGAACAATTAATTACACTGGATGATTAACGAGTGATAACGTCTCGTCCATTTGTGAATTGCAGTCATTACCTGTCATCAAATTCATAATTGATAAGTAATAAGCCATAGCATTCGAGTGTCTGTGAGAGGCGTATGTAATAGATTTATCTAAATGATGAACATACTAATAAATAAACCTCAAAATAGTTACTGTTTAATGATTTACCTTTTATACTAAGAGCAATCCTACTAGTGAATTAGATTTAAAATACCTGAAAAACAATGAAGTTATAAAAATATATTATATGCTTAAGTTGTCGCCTTAGGACTAATGAGTGACAATTAAATTGTTAAGTGCCGCCTTAAGCAAAACTTCACTGAGATTGCTCGTGCTCGCCATACTCCACTGTAATATTCTTGAACTTGCAAACGAAAAAAAATATTTTTTACTTCATCTGAACCCTTTATTGTAAATATAATTACTAATGCATATGGAAATTGGTTTGATACTTCAAAATGGAATACAATCAATTTATTAATTATTAAGTTTTAATCAAAGCGATGCAAATAGAAGTAGCACTCGAGTTCCGAAAAACTTGGATTTAGCTCTGCGAAATTTCATTATCAGTCTGTTCGTTTGTTTCGTTGTTCAAACAACAAAAGCGTCAAGTGGTCGTTTAAAAGAGGAGACGAGAGGAATAAAGTACGCTTCAAGCCTCGTTAGTAGTCGACATGCCGCAAAACGAATGTACACACATTAAAACTTCCCAAAATGAATGTGCCGCAATAATCAAGGAGGATCGGTAAGGACATCTTGAAAGAGTTAGGATTGTCATTTATATTCAGTAATTAAAAGTAAAGATAAGATAAGAAAACAAATACATATTGGTATAATGAGTTATACAGTCGATAACTAAAAATAACCTTTCTCTTTTTACAGACTAAATTAAACAAATTCTCTTTTATAAATGCAACCTCATGACGTATAAAATAATAAATCTCAACCGTCTCTTAGGGTGGCTTATTTTTAATTAGGCAAATGAAACTTTTGCTATTATATTCATTCGTCGTTGGCACTCTAACTCTAAGGAGCGAAAAAATAAAATAAAACTAAAACCAGAAAGAAGAACCACAAAAGCAAAATGGAGACAGAGTAATCTTTAACAAAATTAAAATATCTTTTCTTATGATTATCTTAAGGAAGACTTACAGAAAGGAAACAGGTTTAGTACAAAATGCCAGCGTTGAATTTATGACTATAATAGATGTTTGTGCTGAATTGCAATTTTTCAGCAGTACATTTCAAACAATATGTCTGCCAGCGGATTATATTTGTGGAGCTCAATACATTTATACTGGAAGTTTCGTTGCGTTTACTCTATACTTTCCATTGTCTGAGAGCATCACAGTAATTCACGGTTTACTTTCTACATTAAAATGTACATTTAAAAAAAATGAATATTACTTTCTTAAAAATAAATATGCTTACAATGTAATTGTTTCCTCAAAAATATAGACAAAAGATTAATGAATGTGCATGAATAAGTAGTAAAGTATAAAACAACTTTAAGCAACGTGCAACGTAAAGCATACAGCGAATATTTTGGTAAAGGTATTTCTATATAAAATTATCTGAAATATTACTATCTTGTTCAAAAATGTGGATGATCGTACGAAATATACGAAAATTTTATGAGTCGTGTTTAAGATATTTGCTCGCGTGAATTATTTTCACGTCTCAAATATTCCATATTTCAGGAAGGATATTGCGTGTCACAAATTCCATCATATTTTAACACTTATGAAACGTTTTAATTGTACAATCAAATTTTATTACATCACATATTATATATGTACATATTATAGAATTTAAATACCAGCTTTAGTAGTGAATCTCAAAATTATTTTTCAAATTAAGATATTACAAAGAAGCAAGATATTTCAATTGTTTTAATTCCATTATGATTTAAGTTAAAATTGATGTAAATTATAGCAGACTACATTGAAACCTAATGAGTTTACGGGCGCTTTGATACGAATTTGATGAGGTAGAGCTACAAGTGTTGAAGACTCAATTTTAATAAAGACAAAGTGCTATATTTTCTTTAATGTATGAAATAAAATATTTTTTCATAATGGTCGTTATTTAATCAACTGCTCGACTCGACAATGGCAAATAAAATTGTTAAAGCTCAAAGATATTTGAATTATGTCTTGGCAGACACGAAAATCTACTTATCGTAACTACATTTTATAGTTAGTCGTATTGTTATATCTTTAGATAGGTAATGGACGCTAGACCAGTTTTTTTATTATTCTTAATGGTATCTTTATTCTTAGATTTTATTATTTGTGTAACTACATTGCTTATGTTTTTTAACAATTCTTTGTTATTTTATAACAGCGTCTTACCCTCACTCCGCTCGTTTCGTCTCTAGATGCGTTTTAACGCATTTCTCAGATATGAGATAAATAAATAAATATGTAATAAATAAATATATTACACACTGCACCATCTAGTTTCGTGGTAGGCTACGACTTACGAAAATTTATTAAACTTTTGTCGATTATTTTAAATCATCAAATATATTTAATGTACATATTACTAAACTATAAATTACCTAGCACTTGTTGTATTTACTAGGTACACTATTAAGAAACGAAATATCGAAAAGCGACAGCGACGACAACGATTTCAACTACTTATTTTAACAAGACTAAATAGAATGAATTTTATTAACATCGCTCAAAATATGAGTATCATTGTCACTAATTCCTTTGCCCGAGCGTAAAATGATACATAAATAACCAATGTGTGTATTGATGTAGGTCAAGGTATACGAACTCGTGAGTAATTGTTCAACGTTTTAAACGATATATTATATTTTCTTAATGTTTACATATGAATAAAATTGAAGTGTCTGTTTTTAATTTCAATTTAATAGCTTTCCATTAAATGGATATTAAAGTATACACGCCACACGGTACTAACAAAAATCAAAAAATCAATTTATAAAATTTTGTCTGTCAGTTTGGTCCAGCTAATTTCTGAAACGGATGGACAGATTTCGATGCGACTTTCACTCGCAGGTAGTTAAAGCTAATGTCATAAGAAGTAACTTTGGCTATGTTTAATATTAGACGAACCCGAGCGAAGCGAAGGTGAGCTGCTTGTGTAAAATATGTTTAATCCGTTATTTTCATGTAACAATAATATTGACATTTCTGAGAAAATTGTAACGAAGCTTTTTCATATTATGCGATTAAATCACTAAGCTAATAATGTACATGAATACAAGTAACATATATTTTAGAACGTGTTAATTTATTATTAACAGTTACGATTAGTTTTAGTACACCTAAATTACTATGACTGGATTCGCTATACCTACTTTGTATTCACCAGTCTTATTTCTATTTCAACTTAGTATATAACATAATATAAAAATTCAATAATATGTTTATATCAGAATAATCTTATCCTGCTTAATATTGATATTTTTTTAACTCAATCGATAAAGAATCTCGAAAAATAACTTAAGTAAAATAACGAGTCTGTAGTTCGAAGCGATAGTGAAACAAACATGAACGACCACGTGCGATCACAGCTGAGTCAACATGATTATTCATAACATATGGTGAAATCCTTACAAAGTGTTATGTCTACTGCTTCAATTATGGCGATCGGTTGGAAATAAAATAAACTAAATATAACTACCTAAGCAAGTAAATCGATTTTCTTACACTATACTGACTAATCATATTCCCCGGTCTAGTTTCTTTTATTGATATTTTAAATTTCGATTTCTACTGTCATGTCGAAGTTTAACTTTCGTATATAAAACAACAAACAAACGCTATAAATGTAATAGTAATAGAACTACTATCTTAAGCTCTTAAAGAAGCTGTATTAGCAAATCATCCGAAACTCATAAGAGAAACCTAAGTGGTTTCATGTATTATACGAATATTATACAAATAAAAAATATATTGAAAGCCTCCAAAAATACTATTTCAATTACTCCCAATCACTTACACTGTTTGATTTCATTGAAATTGAAACCTAAGATATTTTAGAGACTAATCTAATTTACCCCAGACAAACATTGGATAAACTTCGCCTTGCTGAATTAATTGGCTGGATATCTGCTATTTGATCTGACTCAAACGAAATAATTCGAAGAATCAAAGATATTTCATGTTCACATGTAAAGCTTGTAATTTCATTTAAATCTATCAACTTAAGAATTGTATTTACTTTTAAGTTTGCTATTGAATATGTACTTTTGTAGAACATATAATACATAATTATATACTGTATATTCTGATATCTTCTTTGAAAAAATACTTTGGAACTAGTTATTTTTTAAGGAAAATATAACTAACTTTATCAAAGCACTTATAAGAAAAACAATAATACTTATAAATAAGACGTTATCACTTCTAAGACTTCGATAAATATAGAGAAATAAAGTAAATTGAAATGAGATAAACCTTATTTAGTTGAGGTTATTATTCAGCATTTTTGGATCGTTAAAGTAGGTATATAATTTCATCCAAATCTGTCCAGTGCCAGCCAGATTGGCCTGTTTTGTTAATAATGACTAAGTCACAATTTTATTATAAATAAATAAATATCGCAACATATTTCACACAGCGTCATCTAGTTCCGTGGTAAGCTACAAGGCTTGTGTTACGGATAATATTTATATAATTTTTAAATACATACATATTATAAATATAAACACCCATGACTGGAGTACAATTATTCGCGCTCAACAAAGCCAAAATAAAGCCCAGCGGGACTCTAACCCGCGACCGTTGGCGCAGCAAGTAGGGTCACTACAAACTGTGCCAAACGTGTCGTCAGATGTATATTTTTTTATAAATAACTATGACGTTAGAATATGGGTTAGCATAGATAAAATTATTACAATGTGACCACAAAATATTTGAGTATGTAAACAATATTTGTTATATAATAATAACTAGCGACTCGCCCTCGCTTCGCTCGGGCTCTTCCCTAGATTTAGCACAGGTAAAGCCGCGGGATCTGCTAGTTATGCATATAAACCTTCCTCTTGAATCACTCTATCTATTAAAAAAAACCGCATCAAAATCCGTTGCGTAGTTTTAAAGATTTAAGCGCACATAGGGATATAGGGACAGAAAAGGCGACTTTGTTTTATACTATGTAGTGATGATATTTAGTACCTACCGCAATAATGCCTTACTAAAGCGATTATTTGCCATTTACTAACATTGTTAGATGTTTATTTATATAATATCAAGTAATTGAACAACCACTTATACATTCACGTAATCTACATCAGTTTCTGGAATGTTAAGGACGTTATTACAATTGAAAATAATAATGTACATATATTATTAAAATTAATTGCCATTCCAAAGGACAACATTGCATATATTATCAGATTTACCTATCTTTAAGTAATATCAGTGCCACATGTGAAGTAGATAAAATAAAAAAATCGGTAATTTAGGATTAAATTTCAATTAATTCATTATATATTTATTGTAATTGTTCCATTTTATAAATAAGTTATATTATGTACTATCACAAGTTTTATAGTATGTATATAAAAATCGTGGATATACTTATATTATGTCTATTACGTTGGTTAATTTGGTCAGTATTAGATATGGCAAAGCAATAAGATTTTCTACATAAATTAATTATAGATATATGAAAACAGAGGAAGAAATTTATGTTAATCTTACAAAATATGGTTATTTTTATGGTAATGATAAAATAATTGTAAAAAATATACTATTCTCTTTTATGTTTCAAATAACTTTAATTACGTTTAGCTTAAATGTTTTAATCATTATTAAACTTATATTTAACTAAATTTAGATACTTCTGAGGTAACTATGTATTGCAGTAATATTATTAACGACGAGAAACGTAATGCTGATAGCATTATCGGTCCCGATACGAGTATAAACCAACCATGCTTCGATAACCCTGCACTTAGTTGTGTCACCTCTGAACAGTTTATCAAAGATGTTTTGCAAAGTTGCCACCAAACAGCCTTGTAAGCAATTATTATCGGTGGAATGAAATAAGAGCATTGATAAGAATAAGGTAAAAACAAATTCAATATACGCAAAGGTGTATGTCAAAAATATATAATTTCATACTTTATTTAGCTTACAGACGTTATTAAAACTAACGCCAAGAAGTAACGCTATTTAGTATTTAGTAGTAATTTCCAGTCGATGTCAATAAGTAGGTACTGTTCAGTGTTTTCTCTCTCTCTCTCTCTCTCTTCAATGTAGTACTAGTACTAGTAATAAAACTTAATAATTACGGTTATCAATACGTATGTTTGTTTGACTTTACCAAGTTATGTATATTAGCCCCATACATGTATTTTTTTTAGTATTTTAAAACTATGTATTGTACACCATACTTACATTTAAAGTAGCTCAATATCATTTTGAAGTATTTGGCTCTTTAAATCGAACATTGCACGAGTTACTTTCCTAAAATGTCATTTAGTAAAGATTCTTCATAAAATTTCAATGGTTTCAATAGAATCCATAAACGTTTGCTTTTGCTTTATATTCTTTAAAACAAGTATTTGCCATACTTATTACTTATAAAAAGCTATTTATTTACGTGATCAACTAATGTTGTCAACATTAGTGGTAACGAAGAAATACAAGGTTTATATTTGCATTTCATCCCAGTGTTGCAACTGTCATTGACTGTTGCGTTAAGTAACTCGCGCTTAGAATTATAAATCCTTAGACCTAGTTTGGTAAATAACTTATTGCAACCTTTCATTATATAGCAAAAGAACATTATAGGAATGATACCAGTATAATTAAGTGTTGCAAGATTCGAAATTAGTTAAAATTCTTAGCGTAAGCAATTATATACTTATTATATATGCATATTATGAATATGCCGCTTTCTAAGTCGTCAAGTATGGATTCAATCATGAAATGGTTATAAAATTAAAATTAAATAAATAAATAAACAAATAATTTTATTCAAAATAATCAAATCTAAAAAGCGAAAGGTCACCCACTCATTCATCACGAAATAACAAAAACCGCTAGACAATAGATTAAATTTGGGAAGGAGGTAGTTTATACTTAGACGTCCGCTAAGAATGGATTTTGCAACAGGGCCGGATTAAGGAGGTCTAAGGCTTCCACAAGTTTGTAAAAGTCGTTTATCTCATCAATACAATAAATATTAATATTTGCAACTACAAGAGGTCAACTTTAAAAAATATGTCTTTAGTTATCTTTAGTTACGTATGACATAATCGAAAAGTATTTAAATTTGACATGCATAATAATTAAGATTATAGATAAATTATATCGTAAAGATATATATTGAATGACATTTATTTGTATTGTAGCAAGCCACACACATGATGTACCTATATATTTATTCTACAAGCATCTCTCTCGTCATTTTCATATCTAAACGCGTCAACTAAAAGAAGCAATGGTTCTTACTTGGAAAATGATATATAACCTTCATTCATCCCCAACCTGTCCAACCATTCCCTTGGGATATTTACTTAAATATTAATAATGATACTAATACATTTAAGGATATCTTTTAAGAAGAAGAATGTTTGGAGGTCAAAAAGTATTATTTGTTTATTGACTCCTCAAGAACATTTAATTGGCAAAGTTGATAGTCACGATTTTGAAACACGACACACAATATAATTACTTAATTATTAACATTTTATACTAATAATATTTATTATCGACTAGCTGCGCCCCGCGGGTTCACCCACGTAGTTGCCGTTCCCTTGGGATTACAGGGATAAAAAGTAGCCTATGTCCTTTCTGAAGGTCTTCTCTATCTGTGTACCAAATTTCATCGAATTCGGTTCAGCGGTTTAGGCGTGAAAGCGTAACAGACAGACAGACAGACAGACAGACTTACTTTCGCATTTATAATATTAGTTAGGCTGTTGGCATAATAACTTTATTATGTTGTTTTAAATACATGAAAATTCTGAGTAAAATGAGTACATTAAATATTTTTTTGGAAAATCTTATTGAAATACTAGATTTAGCGCGAGCGAAGCCCCGGGTTCCGCTAGTAAATGTTTACAAAAACTTGACAAATTATATACTAAAACCTTCCACGAGAACCACTTTCCACATCCATTGGTGAAAACTGCATGAAAATCGGCGCAGTCGTTTTTGAGTTTATCGCGAACAGACAGACAGACGTGGCGGAGGATTTTGTTTTATAATATGTACCTACTGATATGTGAACACACACATTTGGTAAGATGATGGCTAGTTTTTCGGGTCGTCTTATAGGGTAAACATACCGGTTATCGACCGTTTAAGCGACTTGTTGACTTCGGAGTTGATTTTTATCATAATGTTGTACTCCAAGATTTTTCAAAAAAATATCATTGCATCCTACAATAGTCTAGTTTCATTAAACCTAGCGCCTATAGATGTATCAGTGATACATAATTTAATAAAAATATATATTCGTAAAATTAGCAAATATACCGGTTATCGGCCTTTTCACTCAGTTATCGTCCACCAGTGCACTGGTTATCGGCCACCTATTTTACGGTAGAAAAACGACTCTTGTGTAATAGCCTGTAAGGTTTATAATAGTATGATAATAATACAATTAATAAATTCACAAAAGCTGTATATTTTTACTCTCTTTTACGAATTAAAAATAAAATTAAGTAACGGTATTAAGGTCAAGATCACAAGAACCACATTTAACACGGGCTGGAGTATCTTCTACTTTTTTTTAATTCTCTTCTTTGATGGTTGGTGGTGGTGAAGTAGTTGTTCTTTTCTCTTTAGCTCTTTCGAGCTTTCTTTTCTTAATTTAGTTTTCTTTGTCCTCTTTCGCTATATCTCTTTTTTCATAGTATTGTTGCCAACCTAAGACTTGTGATAATTAAATGTCACTAAATGGTGATAATGAGATGTCGATAAGAGATATATTATAAGAAAAACTATGGAATCTTAATAGAATTTTCGCCCTAGCGTTTTCGAACGCTTGTTAGAAGGACTTTTAAATTCAAAGGAAAGTTTAGGGGCTCTTAATTTTTTTTTCTTTACTGATAGGTGCCATCTGATAAAAAAACAAGCACAATTCTAACACCGAGCACAGCAACCAAAATGTATCAATTATCTTTAAAACATATAAGCTTATTTACAAGCTTGAATAAGTTCGCCTTTACAAAATAAAAACAGATATATCCCAAGGGAACTATATATTTTTCCGGGATAAAAATTAGCATGTGCTATTCCAGAGTATACTCTATCTCTGTACCAAATTTTGTGCTTGAGTAACAAACATTCAAACATACATCTTAACTTTCACTTTTATAATATTAGTAAATTTATAAGGGAGTTTTCAAACGGCCGGGGACAGGTTTTGTTTTTACTGGTCATCGGCCGTTAAATATTCGCTATTTTGGAAGGCCATATCTTTGAAAATATAAGGTATACAGGCGGTCGTAATCTAGTTGTAAATTCACAAAACTCTAGCTGTTCACAAATATAGTGCAATGTATGTTGGTGAATTTAAGGTTTCCGCAATAAAGGCAAAGAAAAACGACGCGAATAAACCGGTTTTGCGACCACCCAGTCGGAAAGTAGATTTTGTAATTAATCGTTAACGTATTGTCCGTCCACCAAAAATATCATAAATTATAAAAAGTTTGATGAGTTTAGGCACTTGAATATTGAAATTAAACATGCCTAATTCCCACAAACCAAATCAATGACCAATAAAGTAAGAGTAACACTTAAAAACTTACCTTTGAAAATAAATCCACCTACTATTTTTTTCGCTAAATTTTACACGCGTTCATACACCAAATTTTGAAAGAGCGACTGAGTGCTCAATTTGAAAACTTCGAGGTCATGCCGTTAAAATATAAACTGTGAAGTTCGCCCGGATCGAATGACGCGAAATTAGAAAAGATCGGTCTATAACACTGTCTATTATTTAAAATAACATGCGAAGTGGTCGAAAAGGGGTAGTGGTCGGTAAACCGGTATGTTTACCCTATTAATATGATAACAACTTTTTATAGCGAAAAAGTATCTCATTTTTCCGAGCGGAGCAAGGATGATTCTTTATAGACTTTATTTTATATGAATAACAACTTTATCAGTTTAATAGAGTTTAGAGAGTAGGTATAAAAAAAATAAATGCAATAAAATTGGAAACATATCTACTAATAAACTCTTATATTTAATGACCATCGTAAACAATTACCATATAGAACGCATAATACTTGACATAAACAAGAATTCAGAAAGCATTTAGTTGGCAGTAACATAATCAACGTGCGTAGGTAAAGGCATGCGTAGTGCATACGATAAGACCGTATAGTTTCTCATAGAGGATAATGCCCGCTTCAAGGCGAACATAATAAACATGTACATTGTACAGCCCTTAACTGAAGTAAAACATTCGCAGTACACTGACTTAGGAATCTTGTAAAGAATTGCGAGTGTCAAACTTAACCCGTGTGGCCGTTTGTACGCTACTTGCATAACAAGATATCAGTTCTGGGTCTAAATTGTAAGATAGAATTTGCAGTTAAATACAAATAACGTGATAAGTAGGTGGAGTTTTGATTTAGAGTTTATTAATACATTTGAAAACATTTAATTTAAGTACTAATATACTGTCGCAATTTTTTATTCTACCTTATAATTCAATATACGCTCTACTTATTTATTGTACTTCAAAGAACTAAATTTAATATTTATGGATAAACGTTTGCTACGAAATAATATTTTTAAATTGAAATTACAGCTAGATTTATTTGTTTCGATTTGTAAAGCAATTAGTTTTAAACAAGCTACTTACTCTCACTTCGGGTTCAGATGTTTTATTTTTAAACCATAATTCTTTTTTTACATAAATAGTTATTTTGATGTTACGAAAACACTTTAATTTTATTTATTTGCATACAGGTTTGTATTAAACTTTTAAGAAAAAAAAATACATTTTCGTTTTTTTATTTCATATTTTCAATTTCGTCTATAAGCGAAAAACTTTAGCATAACTTATCGCAAACTAATCACAAGGTAAACTACGCCCTTTGATTTCTATCGGTCGTTGTACCATAATAAACCGAAGAGTTACGTAACAAGTATTATTGTTGGAAACACTCGATGGTTATTTTAAGATAAAAACTTCAATAGTTATTCATTTAAGTGATACGCGTGAAGTACATAACAATTACACGCATGTTTGTGAAACTTTCTAGAAACAGTACTGGTACTTACAATTACCCGATCTGATGGAGTTAGTTATTTTACTTAACAATCGCCATAATAATATGATGACTTAGTATATATTTATATACTACTTTTTTTAGTATACTTGCGACTCGCCCTCGCTTCGCTCGGGCTCTTCCCTAGATTTAGCATAAGTAAAGCCGCGGCATCCGCTAGTTATGCATATAAACCTCCCTCTTGAATCACTCGTATCTATTAAAAAAAACCGCATCAAAATCCGTTGCGTAGTTTTAAAGATTTAAGCATACATAGGGATATAGGGACAGAGAAAGTGACTTTGTTTTATACTATGTAGTGACTATGAAAACTAATACAATTACGTGCCTTTGATACTTACAGTATGCCATACTGATCCATACTACTCATGAAATATAATCGCCAATATTGTACATAACCATGTTGAATTGAAATTAAGTTTAATTTGGCATTAATATAATAAAGATAATAAGATAATAAGGCGTGGTAGCAAATCGTGTTTAACCAATTTGAATAACTTCATCACGTTAACATGCAAAATGACCGTATCATAGCATGTTTCGATGCAATAGACCTAAGTGTCATTAAATAAAGTCTAATCAACAGCGTTAATTATTAAACACGGATTAATAGTTTTACTTGCATTTTCTGTTTATGAACAACATATCCATGAAAACTACGAAATTAAACACTAAGGGGTTTAGCCTCCATTAAAAACCCCTAATATTTTTAAAAGAGTACTACATAGTAATTCACTTTTTAACAAGATGAAGCGTGAAAGCGTGTTTAAAATTTTATCGGGGTGTTGGCACAGTCGTTGAGAAGAGAGCTTGCAATGTTTAAAAGAGGCAACCCTTATCCTCAGTCGGCTCCTCGGGGATGTTAAAGGATTTAAAGATAAAAACGCGGAAAACGAAGTAAACTTAACTCCGCCTCGCTCTTAGTACGAACACAGCTAAAGAGAGGCAAGATTTTTGAGACTTAGCAAGCCCTTTTTACTTTAACTTAATCTCGTGTAAATTTGTTGTTATTTGTATATATAATAATAAGAATGTAATATAAGTAGGTATTTTAATTAAATTGTGTCCAATGCTTCGCATGCCAAGTAGAATGAAATAATGCATAAGGTCTATGACCTGTAAGTAATTCATAGAATGGGCGAGTGAGCGCGAGGTTCAGCCCGATATGGCAGGTGTGTTATGTAAGCGAGCTGCGCAGGCGCATTTACCGACACCAAATGCCACCGTGCTATTCCTAAGCTACTTAGTGCTTGTGCCAAGGCCTCCAAACAATTGAAAGTACATAGAACTTGTTTATAGCCCATGCCTCTATTTCAAATAAAGTGCGCAAATCGACGTTAAATGCTTATAATTTACCCTTATTTCTAATACAAGCAAGTTTAAGGTATGAGTAGTATGCGCAAATTACGATCCATTTATATCAGGTGCTGTCTAAACTCGAGAAGCTTCCAGACAAATTTATAATAAAGTCCCATTAGTTGTCCCTCATAACGATAACATTAGATATAGCCGTTACCGTCCCGCACTTTAAAAGCACAATTTAAAAAATAAATTAGATAGTGCAGTCTAAATACGGGAGGACATCGGGAGGAGACTACCGGGTGGTTAGGACCGATGAATAACAAAGTGAGAAGGATGGATTATCGTCATCGGTGCGACCGGGAGCGAGACGAGCGACGGGCGCGGGCCCAAGTGCAGCAACAACAAGCTATGTGCACACAGACACCGATCGATCAGTGGGCCCACCGCCCGCCGCGCCACAGCCAATCTATCGAACTTTGCTTTCGCATTTTGAAACTGCCCAAAACTGCCCAATTGTTATAATCATAACATACGTAATACCCATTTTTAAATAAATTAATGTACTGAATAATTTTTTATAAACGTAACAAAATACTTGGTCCAGGTGTAGCTTAGCGTTCTCCGCACGTCGCGGACCGGTGATCACTTATTTAACTTCGAGGTATCGTGATTGTACCGAACTCATCGGATAAGCCGCCTCCTTTTCGATTTATATTTTTTATTTCAAATACTTTTCTGTAAGTAATGTAATATTTTCTACTGCTTAGTATTCTTTGGAAACTTCCCAGTGTGTCTCCAACCCTCTTGATTTGGATTTCTTTCAAGAAATCTATGGTTAAAACATTTATTTTTGTTTCTAGATAAACATTTTATTTTTATGAACATGCCCAAATATTACGCGAAGTACAAAGTAACATTAAATAAATTTGCCCGAAATAAAGTAATAAAATTAATGTAAATAAACGACTATATCCATTACATTTTGAAATAATGGCTCAATATTACGACGAAATTGCTTCAATTCATCAACATTACTTTTTATTGGACATAATTGCTTTGTTACACTGTCTTAAATAAGATTTATTTTATTATATCTCAATCAACACAGCTGTTAAATATTTTTATCTTTTTAGTATAGGCTACAATAAGCTTCCATGTAAATTGATGATGGTAATATCATGCGTGCATTTCACAGTTAAATTTACTATAAAAGATTTTTAACATCGTCTCCATTGATAATTTTACTGATGTTAAAATATTGTTACGCTTAACAAAGAGTTTTTCGATCACTGAACTCATGTTTGAACCATCTTTTCTTATTAAAATAATAATTATATGAAAAGGAATTAAAAAAATATATATATTATGTTCATTACACAACTAACAAGATTGGGATCTGATTGAATGATTTGCTTAACATTTACGAACTCACCCAACTTGTCATAATGAAATGATAGTCTACAACAAGATAAATAAATTTCGAGAACAATAAAAAAATATGCATTTAGTTAGGAAGAAGTATTATTAATTTTAAAATTACTGTTCTAAATATACTGTGTAAAAGCCCTTCTTTATAAGTTGTAGGGAGAAAGCAAACGACATGGCTTTGTTGGAAGTTATTAATTGCTTTTTTATCTAACCAAAAGTAGTCATTACTGGTATCAAAGAAAGCAACTATTAGAGTGGCGTAAAGGGAAAGACAACGGCGAACAGGAAGCCAATGTCACTTTAAACTTGTCGTTGAAAAGTAACATGTGAACAGTAATGTAGAATGATAAGAAATACATCGTGATAATGTCTTCGAGTAAAACTTAGACTTAATTAACAGCTGTGTAGTACGAAGTATTTTAAGTATTTTAGAATACAGCGATAAGTGAAAGCGTCAAGAATCATATTACGAACGATATAAGATTGGAGAACAGTCGCCAGGAGAACAAAGCTCGGACTAACTTAACAATGTGTTTAGTTTCTAGATTATACCAATCCCGCCCGACACCTAAACACGGATTTTAGATAACATTCAAACTCCAACCACACTGAATATAAATGAGATTTTAGAACACTAGATCGCCCATCTTAGGGATCTCGTGCATAATTACTAGATATTAAGATCGTTCAACTACAATGCAGTCTATGAATATCTTTAACTCTCGCTTAAATCCAGTTCATTTCAATTTGTAAATTGATACTTATTATGTTAGATGACATTATTTAATTTGGTAACAATTGGAATGGTTTTTACGGACGCGACGTAACAAAACACCGAGTTGGTAAGGGTCGAAGAGAAACGGACCCGCACGCACCCTCACCTCCCAGCTGCTTGCGTCTATTACGATTTCAATGTCAAGTCCGATCAATACCAGCCGGGGTTGTAAAATTTCGGCTGCTTTCGGCGCGTTCCGGGACCTACGAGCGATTCGCGGCCATACTAACCTACCGTAATGCGTCGGGGTGCGTGCTCCGTAAACGATCAATAAACGCCTAGTAAGGACTGGGACTGTTTTATAAATAGTCTTGAACTTCACCTCGCTTGTCGTTACAATTTCTTGGGCGAAAGTGTCAAAATATTCATAGCTATCACGATCGCGTGCGTTTTACGGGTGCGACAGTAAAATTCACACCTGTGAATTTATTCAAAGAATAAATAATCAATATTTGGAATGCTCAGTAAAATACCAGGCGTCTCATTATTTAAATTACATGCACAATCCACACTGGAGAAACTTTGTATATCTCAATAAGACGTGACAATCGACAGCTGATGTGAATATTTCACTGCGTTTTCATGTAAATCGCCCTTCGAGGTTCGAAGCAATTGTTGGATGCAATGGCTGGAAAAATGTCACTGAGCAAGCCCGAAATGGAAAAACAAATGCGGTGAATTTTTGCACGTAGACTGAAATAGACGCTCGAAATGTCGATATCTGCGCTTTATGTTTTATTTCAATTGGAAAACGATGGTGTTTGAATCAGATAAAAAATATTATATGTAAACTTTCAGAAATACGAATGTAAAAAGGATGAGGGAAATAATTAAAAGAATTCAGAGAGAGCGATGGGACGTAACAAAATGGAGCTAGTTGGTGATAGCGAGGGAGCAAAACGGTAATATTAAAGTCGAAAACGAGCGCTTCATTACTCCAATGCTGGCAATAACAATACGGCTAATGGCGCTCCGGCAATCGTCTTCACTCCGGTTTCTACTTAAAAATATTCCTCTACAAATCTCCGACATCTAAAATCATTACTGGAATTCTTATTAACTTGTACTAAACTTTTAAATTCATTCAATCGACTTATACTATAATCTTGTATAAATATTATATCATTCATATCTTGTATTAGTAAATTATATTATTAGTAATATAACTATAAATCCCACGACGAGTGTTTGAATTAAAACTATTTATATCAGAAGTATCTACATCCAATGTCATTGTTTTAATCGATTTGTAAACAAGGCAAGTTGATTAATATTCAATTTTCAATTAATTCCACTGAAAGTTATGCCAATTATAGCAAGATATATAAATTACTATGCTAGTAATAGTTTACCATACAGTTTCTCATCATCGTAGATACGTAGTTTGTTTTGTATACATATGTGTATACAATAATAAAAAATATCGCTAGTGCAATGGAACAAGTAGATAATAATATTTGCAATACTTATATTTATGTAAAACATACGTTTTAGGCTAGTTTCAATATATAGAAATTTATTATAAGAAACCATAGGATTCCTTATAAAACTTCTAGTGAGTTTAATGAAATTATTTCCTTTAATTGCAACTTGAGCTTGAGGAGTTGATATAGCTGGTTTCGAGATTGCACGTAAAGCCACAGGCAGAAATATTATAAGTAGAATACATTTGTTAGTACTTCGTTTATCTATGTTTATGTATTCTCTAGCCATAGTTCGTATCATAACATGCACAACGTGTGGGTAGGTCACGTAAGCACTGATAATTTACTTTTATTAGTTACAAGTCGTAGCAAGAAAATTCCATTTAATCTTTGGCATGCACTTTTCTTGAGATATAATAGTCCTTATTATTGAACAGAAAAATTTTACCTTTGGCTCAGCAATATTTAGTTCATTCATGGGTTTAGAGAAGCTCGTAACACAAAATTACAAATGTAGAAATATAAACTTGCAAATATATTTTCTCAGGTTTAATTATCGAGGTCGATCTATTTTAAGCGTCATAACAAGAATAAATCGTTTTATATTTCTATTACACTTGAACCTTGTTTAAAATGCCTCTAAGGAATAATTGTTCGAGGAAAATGTTGTGTAAATGTATTATCTATGACACTTGGCAAATAAATAGGTATTGTTAGGGGAATTTTCCTCGAATTTCAACGCTCTGTGAATCATAATTATCAAAGTATTATTGATATAAATATACAAAAATTAGGAGCATTGGTAGACATGGACCTACTTATGAACCCTAAGCCGCTTGCATACCTCGATTATACCGAACTGATGTTTCGGCACCCGATTAAGATTTCAGAGAAAAACGATTTCAGAGTCTGTGTCTAATTTACAATATACATTATGAGATCACACTACACTACAATATATAATATATCTTAAAATATTATATGTATAACCGCAAACTCTACTGGAGAGTTGGTTTATAGGCTACTTTTTGACAGACCTCAAAAAAGGATGTAGGTATGTGTCAATTTATTAACATTTTTCGTTGATATGCTGTGCAATATCTTCATAGTTATTTTTGGTGATTAGATAGAATATATCAGTTTTAGAATATTCAATTAAAAGAAGAAGCAATAAAAATTACTAACAAGATCTAATTAAATCATTAGACAACAATAACAAAAACAACAAATGAAAGGTACGTAACATATTTACGCACGTTCCGTGAATAGTCTGTAAGTATTCATTCACGATTAAAACTCAAGATAATTAAAGTACACGTTTAAAACATCCGTTTAATGATGCATCCAGTACTAGTTACAACAGAGTGGGCACTTGAGAATTATCACGTCTATCTTAACGTGCTATAATAATTTGCTAAGCTATAAAATATCAAACCACACCTCACAATTAGATCTCGATTACGCGATACGCTAGTGTTATTAAAGGTAGCACTTAAATCTGACCCTATAAGGAAAACGAGATAAAGATATACGATATATCTAGAACAGAGATCTACGCAAAAACAAATTATAATTAATGATATGTTTGGAATATTATAATTTATTTTGGTTTTAATTACACGTTAAGAGCAGCCAGTTTAAAAATCTGTCTTAGACACTTATGTAATTGGTATATAATTTATCTAGAATCAAAGGCAATTATGCTAATTTGTTATTAGTAATTAAACGATTTATTGTTATAGTACAACTATACAATGTAATCGAGAGGTTACGAATAGAAACGCAACAAATTAACATGGTGGCTTTACTTTACGATTCTATGCGTTAGAGATTTGCAAGCGTTCGCGTTGGTGGCGCAGGCGCAGCCGTGCACTCTAAGTGGGACGTGAGCGAGCATCGACCTCACGCCCGACTTCAGGGTTACCACTGCCGGCTGGCGACCATGCCAATAAACTCTTACGTAACTAACATCTACCATTCACATTATAAATTGTTATTTCTAAAACCCCGTACATTTTGGCTCGGAATCAAACGTTTATCCAAACATTACTTATAACGTTATCGAGATAATAATAGTTTGTTTAGAGATCATCGACCGCTCTAGTTCTATTTCTAGTAACCAGTTGCAACGACATATCTTACTATGTTATTTCGTGGAAAATTCACTATTATAGTTGGAACGGGAAATATTGAATACAAGTGGATTATTCACACGCAACTAACAAAGTGTTATTTTAGAAAAATATTCTCTTAATTTGTTTTACATTGATTGAAAACAAATTTATAGTAGTTGACATATACTATCTTAAGTTAATTTATTTAAGGTATTAATTATTATATTTGATATTTAATTATATTTGAGTATTATTAATTCGTTGTGGGAAGAAACTTATTGAATTACATCCTTATATTCGACTTTTTGCGGGTAGTATTAGCGATATATTATATTACTCATAAACAACCTATTAAGTCAATTAACTATACCTATCAGAAGGTAATAAGCTCGTCTGAGCTTTAATTAATAGAACAGTACAATATTCTGTAGAAGTATTTAGCTCATTCTAATGGCTAGGAAGTTCAATATCGATGCTGTGGGCGGCTACAGTCACGCTGCACTGTAGAGACGCCTGTCATTTAGGAACTAAGGCCTCAAGTCAAATCTAAAAAAAATGTAATAAAATAATGAGATGTCATAGAATATATTTAGTATATAATATCTAACAATTTCAAGCTAAATATTACTGAACGCCTACGATTTGGTATAGCTAGTTGATATTATTCTTGTATAGCTTTAAATAGTATGTGCAAGTACTTTGTTTACATGACACTCAATGAATTTATATAAGTAGGATTGCATATATTAGGCAAATCGAGATCATCGTGCTCATATATGGATAACATGGCGTAAGCGTAATATAATTCACCTGGTGCACATGATGCACCTGGAATGCTTTTAATGCCTTTAAAACGTGCAAATGCAGAATTAATTTTCAGTAGTTAAATATTTCATTTATTTTATGATATTTCATAAAAGTAAATAAGTATGTTAATTAGCTGTACAATGTATATAATATGAAGACTTTGGTATAATAAATATTTATTAAACAAAGTGCACCATTGAAGGTAACAAGGACCGCTAACGAGCATTTCTGACACTGATGAAGATACGTAAACGCAGAATTTCATTACTACTCTGAAACGTTTATCGAAACTTGTAAAATATGCAAACAAGGTATGCTTATCGAGATTGAATTCAATACAGTCTGATGATTACAAAAACCTGCTGTACAGCCATTTCCATTTATAGGCATAACATTCTGCAAGTCTATACTTGCAATAATTATATAAAAAGTTGACCAGATATACACGAAATAGTGGAATCAGTGGTTCTTGGGCAAAGTTCCTAAGTTTGCCTTTTAAAGAGAGTGCCTATAAACGATGTCGAAAACGTATCTCGAAGAAAATGCGCAAGTTGATTGCACCACAGCGTTAAATAGTAGGACATTCCTGCTGATTTAAGGTTTATACAGTTTAAGCATTTACGTATCACCGGCAACTAAGCAATTACGTCAAACGATGTCTTGCGAAACGATTGATATCTGCTCTAGTATGAGATTGCACGTCATGCTATGATCGAACTACAACTTTTTATGTTAAGGGGATTACCTCGCTCAAATTCCAAAAACACTATAAGTTTAAAGAAGATTGTAGATGAATCCTCTCGTACGATTACCATATAAAAAATATATGATTTACTTAAGGTTATCACAAATACATGCTATTGTTTTAAATTTAAATAAACTCTCCCAAATTTGGAAAAAAAATATATTAAATAGGGCCTTTTTCAACGTAAACTGTACTTTTTCTCTGTAACGGCTAATTAGTTTGGCGTGAATTTTGTACCAAAAAATATGTAATGACGTATTTCACAATTTCTATTGTTTTTTTTAATTTTATTATTCTGATATTCTTAAATAATAAATAAAAACCTGAAACTTAACCAGTACCCCACTGACGCACCCCCGCTACGGCCTGTGGCGCGTACTCGGGATGCGATACAGCAGTGTCTCGATGACTCTTGTGACGAGTGGACTACACGCGCGTTATTTTTTCCAATTAATACCTAAAACTTCTCGTTTTGAATGATTTTTGAATTAAACCATATATTAAATAATACAAATATAAATATTTCGTAAAACAAAAACAGAATTTAAGTTTGTAAGTATATGTAAAATGGTTTGTAATTTCGTTTTGTTTTTTGAACCTATCATAGAGTAAGCCAGAATATAATATGCCTAAATATGCCTAATGCCTAAATATAAGAATAACTAAGGCATTTTTTTTAATATTTTGTTCACACTTTATAGACAGTTATTGTTTATTGCTCACATAAAAATATACCAATACCTACATCCTAATAATATTACAAATAAAGAATAGGTGCGTTTAAAGAAGGTAAGCCATTTGTAAATGTTGAAAGCAAGGTCAACCTAACTATTTTCGTTACTGAGAACCATTTACCTACTTACCTACCTGGTCATCAGCAGATCTTCACCATATAACATTTAGTAAAATGAAAGCTATGTCAGCAGGCATAGTGCATTGTGTAGTTTAATATAAATAATATAGATTATGATGTAGGCACTATACTCGTACAAGACTACAAAAACTAGAGGAAAGGAACAAAATGAGATTTCTCAGAGATCGAATCAAATAGGCAAAAAATGATTACAACGGGACACATCTGTGTTCTTGCTTAATCTTCACTTCGTTTCGTTGTAGTATGGTCGTCGGTCGGTAGATGGCGTTAAAATAACAAATACTAGTACAGATATCAAATCATCAAGGTCATCGGGCGAGGTAGGCGCCTTAAGAAAGTTGCACTACGAGATTTAACAGCCAACCAACCCTATTGTATCTATTAGCCGGATACTTTCTTATTTCTTACCATTTACGGGTCGTTGAGAAAATCAAGATGCATTTGTAATAGGTATTTGTAGCAGAAAAAAAAGAGATTGTGCTTGACACGCAAGATAAGATACGAAATTATTTACAGTATAGATCATTTTTTCACATAACAAATGTTAAGTTAAAGATTACTGTGACTCGATTAGATTGAATTTCGGAAGTGCATAAGCAACAAAGCATCAATTTAATCTATCAGTTACGCTTCATACAGAGCACGCTTGGAAAACTTTTCAATTTAGCGAGATCCGATTTATCAATCCAATAATGCCAGCGCCAAAATGATAAAGCTATTATTGAGGCAAGACGATTTAAAAGAAAAACGCGGTGCTAATCCACATGGGAAGCCTTGAGCGGCGTATCGGGTAGCCACTAGCCAGGCGAACTCAGTCGGATTCAGTTACATGGACGACCGCGTCGTACCGGCCCCCATCGCATAAAAGCCCAGCATTATTCCATATAAATCAATTATGAACTCGCAAAAATGTTTAATCAGAAATAAATAGTAATATTAAAGTGTCTAAATAATACTTTGTTGCGAAATATTCTTCTTCACTTTTGTTATATTGGACTTGATTTGTGTTTTAATTTTATTACAATTTTCTTTTTCATGAAGGAACTTAACAACATGAAGTATTGCGCTATTTAGATGTTTGATCGTGAGTTGATCGATATCAATTTATGTTTGTACGATGTGAAAACCGCTTACACGATGAATTCATAAGCCAAGTTTGGTGTGTACAGCTAACCGGTCTGATCAATATGCTGGACGTCATTGCCCACCATAAATAGAAAAAGTGATTTTAACTTTAATGATGGTACTTTGCAAAAACGTGCTCGTCTGTCACTGTTATCAATTACATTGCAACTAAATTTCTTTACTCCGTTATACCTTTTTTATATCTTCACGCTGTCTCTAACGGGGTACTTAGAGAACGGTGCGATAAACACTATAATCATGGCATGCCACTTTCATTTTCCTAGACACATCAATTTTTAAAAACTTGTGCATGCATCCACAGTTAAATTCATTAAGTAAGCGAGAAACGTAATATCTGAAATTTACTAAACATAATTGACAAGAAAAAATTAAGTTAAACGGTAAAATTTCTGCAATAGGTATATTTGCTAAGTCCCATAAAATTCCACCAGTTTGTACATAATGATTTAAGACGGTGAATGTACAGCTTTAGTATTCTATAAAGTTCTATGTACTAATATATGAGAACACAAAATTATGAAGTTTCCCTAGTGGTATACAAACGAGGCACTGTCACGCGACACGAAGCGAAACGACAACAAGACAATACTAGTCGTGTTTACGCGATCAAGCAATGTTCAAAATTATTGCCGTAGATTATCCTAAAGGTCACAAATGATTTATCAGCTCGCTTTCCAATTTAACCGACCAATATACGTATTATATTCAAAATATTATTACAGATATTTCTTTAAATCTCAGCAGTAAGTAGTTTTTGATATTTTGTGTAAATAAACGTCTCGCCTTACGTATTATTCAGACGTGTGTGACGTGATAAGTGCAAGCGTGAAACAATAACTTAATGGCCACAACAGTAAAGTAAGTACGTTTAAACGTTGGGTAGTAATAAATATCAAACAAACGTCGAGTAAAAATAGAAACAGGCACGGCGGGCGGGCGAATGACCGTCGGTTGACATACAACGGACTCAAGGCCTGCGGAGATTAGATACCAAGTGCTGTCGCATACAAACATATACCCTCGTCCTTACAATAGCAAACTGACTTGCTTCTCGTAGTACGTATTAAGTTATTACTTAGGTACAACTTATGTATATATTTCTATTGAAAATGAAATTCCAATAAGAAACCTTACACGATGTACCTAAGTGTCTAATGATGACATGAGTGTCCAAACACGCTAACTAGAATCAACATTTGCTCTGTGCAGCTTTAAATGCTAATGTAATTCAAAGTGGACTTTTGTAGCTACGTGCTTTAAAATAAACATTGAGATTCAGTAGAAAAGTCAGTAAGGTAGTCGTAAAACACCTAGTGGCGCGATTAAATTACAAGAGTTACGTTTATTTGGTAGAAAGCGGACCGGTCGAGAGCACCTCCCGTGACGGCGTTTTATCCTGAAAAGTGTCAGACCAGTGTTTTACGACACTCCCAAACAAACTTTCACCTTTATATTTTCAGAAATAAAAATATTTTACTGTATCCCTATATATTACGGGGACTGGAGTGGATGCACTAGATTTTCTATTCTCATTGCATGAAAACATGTACTTTAATTTAGATTTAATAAAATAAACTACAGTAAAGAAATAACCCTTCTAAGTGGTGTAAGTGGAAGAGATGACGAGACTAATGAGTTAAGAGATAATACGCCACTAGTACCTCTTGTTGGAAAATGTCATTGAAAATAAGTGGCTGGTTTGAATGAGTGTAACCTCAACTTTCTTGATTCCTAGAAAATTTCACTTATTTATTTAAGTATCAGTATAGTACATATGCAAAATCCTTATTAAATAGGTATTATAATAACTTTATAATATGTATTGTGAATCCTTACAATATAAAAGAGCGAAACAGTTTTTCTTGTCCACCAATCTTAATAAATTACTTCAATCAATAGCAAGTGGTTAAAGTGGATGTCATTACTTACTTACAATGAATTTATAGCTAAGAACTGTAGCTCGAAGTAATTTAGCATGTCACTACACAAAAAATGATAACAAATGTCTTAAATATAAATTTTGCAACGTACCTTTATTTGATATGAGTTGACTTTATGTTTAGGCAGAAGATTGAACGTGGAGAAATCTAGCCTTCTTGAAAATATTCCATTTGCGCCAGCGCCAGCCCTGTTAAACAAACGAAGATCAATTAACTACAAATTATAATAATATAGCAGTAAGTATATAAATAAATTCAATAAAATTAATAATCGAAGTGTGAAAAATGTTGTTCCAGTGGGATACAGACTCTATCTCTTTAAGTGAGTCATAAAATCCCAAAGGATAACAAAGACATTCTAGTTAAAGATCTGCATTTTATAGTTTTTTTACTACGTACATGAAACTCCTTCGAGTTACGTCAAAATAAATACATAATCCATCCACCTAAATGAACGAATAATAAATGATAAGCCCGTAAAAGTTCCTAACCAAAAATGATAAGACATTTCGTCTTTACTTATATTGTTTAAATATTAATTAAACATGACCGCTTTTTCCAATATATACATCTCCTTGAACTTTCAAGATGCAAACAATTTACGTAGTTTGCATAGATACCTAAGAAGGTCTAGTGAAATATAATGACGACTATATTACGTGAACTGACAAATGTAAAACAATACGAAGTTCTCCAATGCTTTAAGCATTACATTTATGACATACATGTCCATGCTCCATACTCACAAATATACTAAAATTTATCCAAAGCCGATTAAGCGTGGAAGGTTAAGGAAACGATCAAATAGTACACATACTAACTTTCACATATATAATAGAAGTCCAATTATAAACGTTTTATCAAAATATTTTATTCTCTTTGCTTCCCTATTTGTTTTATATATTACAAAGCGTATCGCGCAGAGATGTCAAATCAAGCTCACGTATCAATGAAATCTGTGGTTTAAGAGCACGTTAGAGAACACATTTTTTTTTTCAAAATCGCCATTTTAATATTTGTAATATTTCATAAATGAAATCCTCTACGTCAATTTAAGTACCCATTTATATAAAAAACATATAAAAAATAGATTGTTTATAATTTTTTCAATAGAGTGAAGTCTTGATTTAACTACGCTTAACAAAAACATATTTTTTGCAGACTACAAAAACTTTTGTAGTTTTTAAAATGCTGAACCCGAAAAGACATTTGGCAGCGATAGCGCCTTAATATTTAAAAATTGATTTGTAATTCAATAGGTACATATTTCATTTAAAGATATTTTTAAAATACTGTGATATTATGCTGTTGTTAATATTTTACGACCTACCTACAGGTCTCAAAGAATCAAAAATCGAGAACAAAAGCATTATTAATAGCGCAATTCGTTGCCGTGCGACCCGCAGTTTTATCTTTACTGCCGAGTTACCCGAAACATATTTCTTCTGACAGAACGATCAATTACTCTGTATTATATTAAGAGTTTGGACACGAAACCACAATAAGATTATATCTTAGCGCAAAATTAATTTAAAAATATTTTGAAATACATATTAAATAAATTATTCTTATATGCATAGATTATATACACAACACATCGGTGGCGCCGTGCAAAAAGCAAAATAAAGCTTCAAGGTTGCGCGAAAAAACTTGTTTTTTCACTGCCAAGGTCAGTCGAATTAGATACCGGCTCTCGTATCTCGTTGAGGCGTGTCAACATAGCATTGTGTTTACATTTGCGTTAAGATAACAAACGCCGATTATATAGGCGGTTATATTTAATGCTAAATGTGGATTTTAAAATGGTTAATTTTAAAAGTAATAAGATATTAATACATCATAATCTATACTAATATTATAATGCTGAAGAGTTAGTTTGTTTGGTTGAATGCGTTAATCTCAGGAACTACTGGTCCGAATTGGAAAAATCTCATCAATGAAAAATGTTGCGAAAACGGGAGAAAATATTTCTTTCGAGAGCTTCCATCGCGTACGCTGCGTAAACAGTTAAAATTATGTAGTAAATATCATGTATGACAGAATTGTTCCCCTAAAAATTACATACTCTAAACACATTTTAATATTGAATTTACTATCGCTATTCATTTTATTCCTAAATTGTTTAAAATTTAACTTAACTGAGTCGTTGATTTTACAATCCCACTGTGATCAATTACTTTAAGACAGCTGCGCATTCGTACATATCCGTTTCCGACGTACCTATAAAAATTAAAAATGTAACTCGCATTCACAAATGAAATATTATCACATTATGATATACATCAAGTCTTATAACATGGCACATTGTATATTAAACAGGTAATTTAATTTTGAATTTCAAATTAAAGAATAGGTATGTACTTATTAAAAAACAAATACGTTGCACTGTCTCACGGAAGCACGCTTGACTTAATATGGGTAACCTTGGAAACGTAATTGTTAGTTTTTTTTTTGGATAATGGACAGAACACGTGCAAAATTTTTGACTTAAACACTCAGTTATAATGTGATAATAGTTAGTTTTAATGCTTTATTGTTTGTGCAAGGTTAGGCAAGTCGTTCAAAGAGTGTACCTAGGTACTTATATATATATGTATATTTTAACTAATTTGAACGTGAGTTAATTTTAACTTGTTTATTTATCTCCCATTGTTTTAATAAGATTTGAAGATATAGCAACGAATTTTGCTTGCCAGTTTTGTTGAGTGTTCTCAAAGTAGGAATTTACCTACAGTGTTTGATAAAGTGTCTATTAATTTGGTAAAATTCAATTCAATTCTTTGTTAGCTTTTAGGTCAGATTTTATTATTTATACATCTAACATGTTTAAAACGTCAAGAAAATAATTAAGACACGTTTAAGTAAGTAGATGTAATTTATCATCTATAAGTACATAATTACATATAAATAAAATTGAAGTGTCGGCTTTTAATTTCAAATAACAGCTTTTCACTAAATGCATATGAAACTATATATAAGATGATAGCAACAAAAACATTTTTTTAAATTTCTGTCTGCCTGTCTGTCTGTTCCGGCTAATCTTTGAAACGGCTGGACCGATTTTGACGGGACTTTTACTCGCAGATAGCTAATGTTATTTATGTTAAGTCGTAACTTAGACTACTTTTTAACCGACTTCTAAAAAAGGAGGAGGTTATATTTAAAACACATTAAACCCAGGGACGAACCCGAGCGAAGCGAGGGTGAGTCGCTAGTATTGAATAAGTACATAATATTAAGATTTTACCAATACAGTCAAATGCGCATATTGTTTATCTAGTTTTATCTTCAAATATAGACATTTAAACGACCTTGTTTACAAGTTACGAATTTTTGAATTGATACATTGTGAATGCAATATGGCGGTACTGGCCTTGAATGCTGAACAAAAATAAACATGTTAGTGTCGAGGCGTTTCTATATCAAATGATGAGTCGACTGTAGTGGTCGTACATATGTACGGTGGTACATATTTTTATAAACAAATGATTCACAAATAATTAGGTATATAAGGACAATTATTATATTTTTTTATTGTAAAACAAAGAGTAGTCAATATATTTATTATTTTCAAATGACGTTTAGGTATATGATTAACACTTATCAAGGTGCGGAGGTACCTAAGTTATTTAGCATGCCTATCAATTTTACTTACAATCTAAAAATTTAATTGTATATCTCAAGATAGGGAATCTCGCCTTTAGCGAAATTTGAAATGTTTATGATTGACATTAATCTTTAAAAAAGTGTAATTTAGAAGGGAAATAATATGTACATTAAGCAGCAGGTATAATTTTTAAGAGTAGGTAAATACTTATGAAGACGTAAAATTTATCAAAGTAAATGGCTATAGAGGAATACCTACTTAAAAAAAAAAAAATTAACCGCTTATAATAATATGTAATCGAATATAAAATATATAATATTTAATCGGTCACCTAGCATTCTGGATTACGGAACGTGTATTGTAAGTTATATAAATGTATTAAAATAGCAAATCATCAACCAAGTTTCAATTAAGGATATGAATAACCTTTTTAAAATAGAACGGTCACCCTAAAATTAGATAACGTTTCAAATAAATGTAATAATTTATTAATTTATTCAAATATCCACTATTTTAACATTTATAATTAGTAAAACATAATTTTATAATGAAACGTATTCTATCTTTTATCTCTACAACAAAAATAAAACATCCTAAATTGAATAGCGCACAGTAGCTGTCTATTAAGTTTAGCGATAAGCCAGCCATTGTGGTATGAAAGTAGACCTAGTAGGAGCCGGGAACCGGTCGGACTTTCTCATTGAGATCAACCCACGGTAACCGGCTTCGAATCGGGATCGTTGCGTGTTACTGCAGTTAGGGCCGTTAATATTTACGTCTTAACCCTGACATTGCCTTTTGTAGAAGTTTTGTGTTATGAAAACAATTTATAATTTATGCTACGTATTACATTCGAAAATAGCTTTGCAGTAGCAACTCTCCTGTAGGGAGATATTTTTAGTAAAATGAACATAAGACGTCAGTTCGTAACTGCGTCTTACACTGTTATAATCCTACCGCAATATTAAATATGTTAAACCTTACACAGGATAATAGAAAACATTAACGCATAAAGTGTGACAAACATGTACATAAAACAACTATAAAATCACCATCAAGGTGCCTTTGCGCGGGTATTAAAATATATTACATGGAGTTGATCTTTCGAATTTTCGAAAAACACGTCTCCATAATTGATACTTAGGATTCGAGGACTGGCCAGTCCGTCGATATACTGGATTATTAATCGTCATAACATAAACATCTCTAGGTAAAGCTCAATGCTACCTGATAACATCAATTTTGAATCAAAATTAGCCCAAACTAAATTTAGAGAAAGCAAAGCCGGGTTTCGCTAGTTATATACTTAAACCTTCCTCGAGAACGACTCTATACATTGGTGAAAACAGTATGTAAATCGTTGCAATAGTTTTTGAGTTTATCGTGAACAGACAGACGCGGCGGAGGACTTTGTTTTAAAATATGTAGTGATGAAGGTAGGTACAACAAATAAAAAAAACGAACGGCAAAAAGATCTTAATCATCTCACAATGTACACAAACTGTTTGTGGTCGTTGTTTCGTAACTGATGGAATGATTTCGTATGCAAGGTCAACACATACCCAAACATTAATCCTTGTCAGCTTTACATATTGTTTACTTTACTGAATGATAAATGAAATCAATACCAGGGTTATATTACCTACACTAGAAAAATCTTTATACATACTCTAATATGTACCTAACTGATAAACCGCAAATTATAAGTATTAGATATTGCCATTTCATTAAGCAATAATAAAATACTTTAATATATTTATAAAGTCGCATAATTGTCTCTCTTTCAAAAATAAACAGTTGGACGGTTTTGATGAGTTTTAGTACCCTAATAGTTGATACATAGTTGATACTACGAGTATCAATTGCATCAATCAAATTAATAATAAAATTTACCAAAATTTTACGTCTGTATATATATAAAAAACTCTAAAATCTATTAAACAGAGCAAGGACAAGTCACTTGTTAATATTAAAATGTTCTTACCTCGATACGATATACAGTTTAAGTCTTCCATTAGGCGCAAAAAATACGCGTGTAGTTTAGTAATGCAACGTAGAGCGACGTTGTAAACAATAAGGACCTTGGCCTCGGTCGCACAATGGGCCCCACTAAATTTGGTTACCTAACACTCGCCACGGTTGTTCACGAAATTTACCATAATTGTAATATATAGCTTACGCTTTATAACACGTTATTCATAATTTTTAAAATACTATAAAATATTTTTCTTTATACTAAGTACAGTTATTTGTACTTGATATCATGTGAAGCTAATGAATAGAGTCGTTTATCACAACATCATAATATGTAAATCTAATATCAACACATTTTTAACAATGTATTTCGAATCTTAACCGTAAATAAAATTAGCTTATTTTTAAGCGCATAATAAATTATGTAATTGCGGCATCAAATATCCCATTATTAAGTTACGACGAAGAAAGAGTACAGACGATAAGCGTGGTTAGCGTTTCATGTTTCAACATTCATAAGATTCATATTATAATAATACATTATTGCCGTCAACAATGCCCGGAAATTTAAAGGTTGGCAATATGAATTTTTATTTTGTTGTGATATAGGTATGTCGCATTCAAATTTTAAATTTAGGTCAGTCATAAATCTTATTATTCATAGGTCTTTGAAGACATTTTATGAATAATTTTCTTATTAATTGTAAACATGAAATTAAATAGAATCCAATTAGTTCGAGTTAACGTAAGTCATGAAATTTTCAGTTCGCACAGTTTATTTATTATAAAATTACATTGTGCAGCTTTTTGTCTTGTGAACGTATTATTTGTATAGTATAATTCAGAACATAATATTCCTTGTAATACATACTTTAAATATCTTTCCTGCGGTGATAATAAAATTATTAGTCGTAGTAGCCTCAATTCCCAAGGCTCTCAAATTTTAAAATATACCCTCATTAGGATTCCAAAAGTCTTCCATAACACGGACAAAGAAACCGATACCTATTTGAGATTGTTGAAGGCGACATTCCCTCATTAACCATTCAAGTCCAAATATTTCTTTGAAGTTTGATATACGTGTTGTTTAAAGAATGTTTTTAGATAAGTATATAAATTACAAACTCCTTGCTTCTGTTTTTATTTTATACATTAGAAACTAGAGATTTCGTGTGACTTTACTCGCATCTTACGGTCATTGTCAGTAAACTGATGACTATGGTCTAACTCGTCTTTCTCAATGTTATATTTCTATAGAGCATAATAAGTATATTATTTATGCTAGAAGCATTTTATTCATTTATTGGTTGATTATATATTTATTTATATTTGTATGAGTATATATTTTATGAATTTATATTCTTTTTTTCTCTTTATGTATATTTAGCGCCCCCTCTTTCTTATATCATTTTCCTACACCTAAAGGTTGCCTGGAAGAAATCGCTATTTTAGCGATAAGGCCGTCTCTCGTGCTTTTTCCTATTTCTTCTGTGTTATTGTTTATTTTCTTCTGTTTTAGGGTGTACAATAAAGAGTTATTACTTACTTATGTTATTTTACAGGATATTTACACTAGCGGTAATCTTCGAAGACAACAAACGCTTTTAAAATTAGTGTAGGTGTTTTTATGTGAGATTAATTCAGAAAATAGGTCGAGACAGACTCGTACAAACAAACGGGTAATAAAAATAATTAGGCAATTAGCTGATATGCGCGAGGGCACGGCGTTCGATCTTGACTATCCTTATTGTATGGTAAAATCAAACTGATCCAATTGACCGTATCTTAACTACAGTGTGAACTAAACTTTATCGCTGCTTTATTTAAATTTTTGAGTAGAAGCTACTTAAATAAAAAAATAAACATGATATTTCACAATCCAATTATAGTAAACGATACAATTATTCAAAATGTTTTTTTCTGTTATATTAAAATGATAATCTAATCGAAGAACTGGAATTGAATTTCGTATGCAATTAAATAGCCACACCAGTATCATATGTATAATAATATCAAATTGTGACGTTGATACCAGTTGAGAAGCTTATAAAAGTTTATTTACAGACACATTGGCAATAGATTTATAATAGCATGATTATATATTCGATTCGAAGGAAAAAACTTATCGTTATACAGTTCATACGAGTAGGATAGACTAATCTTTAAAACCAATCAATAGCTTTTTATACAGCCTATTGCAGGTGTTCTAGTTAAGACTTATTTTGAGGCGCAATTTAATACGAAAATTGTCGTATTCGTATTTAAAACATTCGTTTTTACTTCTACTTATATAGAAAAACAAAAAAAAACGCTGAAAACTGTCAAAACTTTCTTTCTAAAATACAAAGTGCTAATATGCATAATTTACCTATACTTAATTATAAATAAAATTGAAGTGTCTGTTTTTAATTTCAAATTGTTGTATGTATTAGTTAATTATTGAACCCTACTTTATTATCTGTAGATTATTTTGTATTTATAAAACTATGCATTATCTATGTCAACTGTCACTTGACATACCGCTTTCTCTTAAAATAAAGCCTCGGTACGTTCCACTCTTGCTGTTATTAATTTATCTCTTAATCTCTAATTATCTCAAACATCACATCAGGTTATGGGCCCAGATCACCTGATTTCTATCGAATTATTGAGATAAGTGCAAGTATTAATCAAAATACAAAGTAAATTCAGAAAACAGTAATTTCGTATATAACCTTAGTCAACACGAGGTGTTTCGTGACACAATTTCTTCATCAGCAAAATGTCTTCAACAAGTAATATGGCACTGATTGAAAAGCTGACCGGAAGAGAAAACTATCCAACGTGGAGATTTGCCGTTCAAACATATCTTGAGCACGAGGAGTTATGGCATTGTGTTACAGAAGAAAAGGTCGATGTTAAGCAAGATACGAAAGCTAAGTCAAAAATTGTTTTATTAGTACACCCCATCAACTATGTACACATACAAGAGGCCAGAACTGCCAAAGAGGTGTGGCATAACTTATCTAAAGCTTTCGATGACAAAGGGTTGACACGCAGAGTTGGCTTATTAAGAGATATGATTACAACGACGCTAGAAACATGTCAAGGCATTGAAGATTATGTTAGCATATTAATATCTACTGCTCACAAATTAAGAAATATAGGTTTCAATGTAAATGATGAATGGTTGGGAACTTTATTACTGGCTGGTTTACCTGAGGTCTATCAACCTATGATAATGGCTCTTGAAAGCTCCGGTGTGGCAATAACAGCTGATTCTGTAAAAACTAAACTGCTTCAAGATGTGAGAAGTTCTGAAACAAATGCTTTATATGTTAAAAACAAAGGCAATCGGTTGCAGTATGCCAAACAAGCTTCGGAGAAGACATCTCAGAGTAAAAGCAAAGGCCCTAGATGTTTTATATGTAATAAATATGGACACATAAGCAAATATTGTAAAAATAAGAAACAAAAGTCACAACAAAATACAAACTATGTCGCTGTATTTTCTGCAACTACAAGCAATGAAAAAGGCTGGTATATAGATTCTGGAGCATCAATGCACATGACTATGCACAGTGACTGGCTCTATGATAAAATCCCACCTCCAATTAGCACTATAAAAGTGGCAAATGGTGAAAAACTTTTAGTAGAAGCTTGTGGAAAAATAAATTTAAATGTTGCTGACAGTAATGGGAAGATAAATACAATTCAAGTGCAGAATGTACTTTATGTTCCTGGTCTAGCCACCAATCTTCTCTCAGTTACTCAGATGATTAAAAATGGATGTCATATACAGTTTGATGAGAAAGGTTGCAAGATATTAAACAGAAATAAAGAACAAGTGGCTTCGGCAAAGATGATGAATAATATGTACCGGCTAAATACTAACAGTATTCCAGCATACATATCCGCATCAAAAGATAATGATTGTTATCTATGGCATCAAAGAATGGCCCATTTAAACTTTGAAGATTTAGATAAATTAACAGAATCTGCAGGCATTAAGTTAGAAAATAAAGACAAGATTCTATGTATTCCATGCCAAGAAGGGAAACAATCAAGAAAACCATTTCCTTCTAAAGGATCTAGAGCACAAGTGAAGCTTGAGGTCATTCACTCTGACATTTGTGGCCCAATGGAAGTATCATCTCTTGGAGGAGCTCGCTACTTTGCCACCTTCATTGATGATTTCACCAGAAAAGTATTTGTATATATATTAAATAAAAAATGTGATGTATTTGAAAAATTTAAAGAATTTAAAGCTTTAGTGGAGAACCAAATGAATTTAAAAATAAAAACTCTACGAACAGATAATGGTAGAGAATATTTGAGCAATGATTTTTGCAGTTTTCTCAAGAAGTCTGGAATTTCACATCAAACCACTACTCCCTACACTCCACAACAAAACGGTCTAGCGGAGAGAATGAACCGGACTTTGCTAGAAAGAGCTAGATGTATGCTTATAAATGCTAAACTACAAAAATATTATTGGGCAGAAGCTGTATCGACTGCTGCTTATATTACTAACCGATGCCCAACAAAAGCTCTAGCATTTATGACACCAGAAGAGAAATGGAGTGGTAAAAAGCCAGACATTACTCATATGAAAATTTTTGGTTGTGAAGCAATGGTGCATGTTCCAAAAGAGAAAACAAAGAAGTGGGACTCAAAGGCAAACAAAAAAGGATACAGACTTTTTGATCCTAAAACTAGAAAAGTTGTAATAAGCCGAGATGTGGTCTTTCTTGAAAACTCAGTTAAAAGAGATTACTCACTTGTACCACTTTCAGAGACTGTCTTGGATTCATATGACAACAGTGATGACTCGGAAACCAAGAAAATCATACTGAAACAGTCTGAGACAACTGAAGACGGATCAAATGAAGATTTTTACTCTGATGATGAATCTCTGTATGTACCTGAAGAAACTATAGATCCATCTGAGTTAACAAATGTCACAACAAGAACTAAAGCAAGATTATACAGAATGCAAGCTAATAAAGAAGAAGAAGCAATTACTTACAAATGTACAAATGAAATTGTAAGTGAACAGGATGTTCCACTTACATACAGTGAAGCATTATCTTCTGATAACCCAAATGCTGCAAAATGGAAAGAGTCCACTGAAGAGGAGCTAAAGGCACATGCAAAGAATAAAACATGGCAATTGATTGAAAAGCCTGAAGGAGTGCGGATAATAGGCTGTAAATGGGTCTTCAGAATAAAAGACGAGCCATCTGGTCCCCTCTACAAGTCAAGATTGTGTGCTAAAGGATGTAGTCAAAGGGAAGGTGTTGACTACAAGGAGATATATGCTCCTACTGTAAGATATGATTCAGTACGTATTCTACTTTCAGAAGCAGCTCAACACAACTTGCATATCGTGCAATTTGATGTCAAAACTGCATTTTTGTATGGAGATATTAAAGAAGATATTTACATGACACCACCTGAAGGTTTGGATGCTCCTTATAATATGGTATGTAAACTTAATCGTTCACTTTATGGTCTTAAGCAAGCCCCAAGGTGCTGGAATCAAAAATTTGACACTTTGCTTAAGAAATTTGGTTTTAAAAGCTGTTATAAAGACAGGTGTGTCTATGTTGGAAAAGTAAATGACAATAAGGTATATTTACTCCTATATGTAGATGATGGACTTCTTATTTCAAAATCAAATGATACACTTAATAAACTTATGTGTGATTTAAAGAATAATTTTGAAATTAAAAAGTGTGATTCAAAGAATTTTGTAGGACTACAAATTGAAAGATATGAAGAAAGTATTTTCATTCATCAAACAAAATACACTGAGAAACTTCTATCCAAATTTAATATGCAAAATGCTAACTGTAATAATATTCCAGTTAATCCTCACACTACACTGGAGAAGAATGCAGAGACTCCTGATAAGAAGATTCCATACAGAGAGGCAGTAGGCTCACTGATGCATCTGGCAGTGGTAAGCAGGCCCGATATAATGTATGGAGTCAGTCTGGTGAGTAGATACCTTGATTGTTACGATCACACTCATTGGAATGTTATCAAGAAAATACTGAAGTATTTAAAAGAAACTAAAGATTATGGTTTATGGTATTCAAAATCACAATTGAACACAGTAGAAGGTTACTGTGATGCTGATTATGCTAAAGACACCTCCACAAGAAAGTCTTTAACTGGATATGTATTTATCAAAAATGGAGCTGCTATAACATGGGCAACTCAGCGACAACAAAGTGTTGCTTTGTCTACCACTGAAGCGGAATTTATGGCCGCTTGTTCTGCAGCAAAAGAGGCTATGTGGTTAAAAGGACTCTTAGTGGATATTGGTGAATTTAATCAGGACTCAATATGTTTGAATATAGACAATCAAAGTGCAATTTATTTAATTAAAAATGTTGATTATCATAAGCGTTGTAAACATATAGAAGTGCAATATAATTTTGTAAAAGATAAATATGCAGAGAAACAAATTGATTTGAATTATGTATGTACAAATGAACAATTTGCTGATGTATTCACTAAAGCTCTTCCTAAAGATAAGTTTCAGTATTTTAGAAAAAGAATTGGTGTTCTGAAATTAAAATAGTAACTATATCTTACCTATATTTGTAAAACATTATTTTTAAATATTTTTGTTTAAGTGAGGAGAGCTTGTTAAATTGCTTTAAGTCTTAAAATGTATAATCATTTTGAAAAATTAATTTTTTTTTGAAAGGGTTCAAATTAGGTGGGAGTGTTGTATGTATTAGTTAATTATTGAACCCTACTTTATTATCTGTAGATTATTTTGTATTTATAAAACTATGCATTATCTATGTCAACTGTCACTTGACATACCGCTTTCTCTTAAAATAAAGCCTCGGTACGTTCCACTCTTGCTGTTATTAATTTATCTCTTAATCTCTAATTATCTCAAACATCACATCACAAATAAACACCTTAAACTATAAGGTTAAAGGTACTAACATTCAAAAATCAATTTTTAAAAATTTTGTCTGTCTCCGAAACGACGGACCCGTTTTTACTAGACTTTCACTCGCAGATAGCTAATATTATAAGTAGAAACATAGGCTACTGTTATTTTAGAAATTGTTATTTATTTTAAATAGCCTAACCCGCGGCTTCACTCGCTCTAAATCTAGGGAAGAACCCGAGCGAAGCGATTCGCTGCGAGCGTTGAGTCGCTAGCTATAATAAAGTTCCTTCTTTATACCTTTGTTTATCCAAACCCTATAAATGCCAAATGTTAATTTTAAAATGAGATCTAGAAATGCCAAAAATACGTTTCATTTAAATAAATAACGTTCATAAGGAAAACTTATATGACACCAAGACATTTGAAAACATTAAGATTGTAATGGATGAAATGGACTGTTGAATACAAACATTTAAATATATAATTATCCTATTATTGTTATTAATGTATTCTGAGATCTAGATTACTGTCTGTTAATTAATTTTATTTTTATAATACAAAATTATTTGGCGTAACGTAACATAATATATCTTCTACATACATACATACATACATACATACATACATACATACATATAATTATTAAGCCTTTCCATGACTTTAATTTAGAAATATAAACCTACAAATATAAAGTGTAAAATCCACTTTATTTTTTTGGTTTATTTATTAATAATACTAATAATATCTGCAACAAATCAGAACCCCTTCCAGAACTACAGGCACGCAACACATGTATTTTATTTAACAATATTTTATTCATATTATGTACAAAGAAATATATTTATTCATCGAAGAAAGAAAGGATTATGTCACTAAAAATAATAATTACTATATATAACAGTAATACTGTATATAACAGTTAGGTTTTGGGTTATAGTTATACATATTTTAGAATATTAAATAGTTTGTTTCAATATCGTTGAAAGTAAGGGAGTATACCAGTATTTAGGTCAGAACAAATACTATATGAATTATTATAGATTTATCATAAAGATAGGAACCAAGTATGAATCGAATCCCTGACATCAGCATCGTAGGCAATACCAGTAAAAATGCGTCCACATGCACCGGTTTACTTTTAAAATAAAGGAAGCAACTAACAGATTAGGCACAGAGCCAATGCATTTCTTGCTTAAACGATTTCGTTTTGTTTATTTTTATTTTAATACACTTTTTTATTATAATGGGCCATTTTTGTTAACATTTATATTCTAATTCGTTATTATTATTGTTAATATTAGTAAACATGTATATAATTTATAGTGTTTTACTAAATTAAATATCGAAGACATCCATATATTTTAATAACGAGTTCATTATAGGGAATAAACTCTTAATATTATGATTTACGTGACAGTGGTAGCCCAGCGGTAACGCGTCGCTCGGATAACCGAGTGATGCGGGTTCAAATCCGGGTCTCGCATCTCTGATATTTTCATGTGCGTATCATTTATATCATGATTACCACTTGTCTTACGGTGAAGGAAAACATCGTGAGGAAACCTGCATGTCTGAGAAAACCTAGCAAGTTTTCGAAAGACATGTGAAGTCCGCCAACTCGCACTAGGCCAGCGCGGTGGACTATGGCCTGATCACCCTCGTACTGAGGGAGGCCCGTGCCCAGCAGTGGGACGTTAAAAAAAAAAGGGCTGATGATGATGATGATGATTATGATTAAAGTAGTATTGATGCAGGGATGCGAGACGTAAAAGGTTACTAAGGACATCTGGCGTAGTCTATCATCTAGGTCTTCATCAGCCACCGTCTCCGCATGACCTGCTAGCTGATCGAATAACGAAAATGGTATTAATAATTTATATAATTTGTACTGAGTAAATTGTCTGTATTATCAACATGAAATATGTATATTAATAAATATTTATTCGTATATACCTAATATAGTCTGCATGTAAATAAAATGGTATTAACATATCTTCTACATAATTCGTAAAATGTGTTGTAAATATTTAAACAAGACCTGAATAAGCCATCAATATACTATATACTTATAAAAACGTGCAAAAGACCTCTCACATACATATGCTAAAAAACTTAAAAATACTTAACTACCTATTATTCTAACTAATAGAATCAATTGATGGAGTTCAATAAGAAACCTTAGGTATATACTTCAATCGCAAATAGTCGTAAATTGCAATAATTTATTTAATTACACTTTATACTCGACTTTGTTCATTTGAATAGGTCTATTAATAACATCAAGCAATTATAATATACATGTACAGTTATGTTAGTATGGGTAATGGTAATATATTATGTAGCTGTTCATTGGATCACTACATTGACATTACAGCATTTTATCTGCTATCAATAATATTATAAATACTAAATAAAATACCTATAAATGTATATAATTTTTATAAATAAGCGAATATCTCTCGTAGTAATAAAGAGATTAAAAATCCTTTTTTGATTTAATAGAGTCTGCAGTAATGCAGATCTTGCGCATCGAAGATTCTAGTGATACAGACGGAGGATTCCATTGTAAACACAATGTAAACTTTAGTTGTGTTTTGTCTATATAAAAATAGATATTTTATTAGTATTTCTAACATTTCAGTAGAATCGCGGGAAACAAATGATATTGTGGCCCCAATCGTTAAAAATGCGTAGAAAATACTAGACCTTGTACATAATAACAAACGTGTTGAGGATGGTTAGTTCTCAAGTGCAATTATGGCTACAATGCAGAGTAAGTAATTTACATTGTAAATTGGCTGCTGCAACTATTACGTAAACATCTAGTGCAAACATCGATGTTACTGACAGACAAATATCGCACAAACCTCAATTTAATTAAGAAAATAATAAGAACGAAAGCGACTCACCCTCGCTTCATTTGTAGCCATCCCTGGATTTAGCGCGAGCGAAGCTGCGGATTCCACTAGTTATATACTAAAACCTTCCTCGAGAACCACTCTATACATTGGTAAAAACAGCATGGAAATCACGAACAAAAAGACAGACAGACGCGGCGAAGGACTTATTGTTTTATAATATGTAGTGAAAAGAACCAATATAATGTTATTTATTATGTTTGAAATATATATAAAGTTATAACAGCTCTCAAACATTCACTATATTTAACACATATATTTCAATTACATCGTGCCATTCTTACATGGTTGTTTTGAACGCGACTAACTACACTTGATATGAAGCTGACAATTCAACGCAACCATAAATCAGCTATCTAATCTAAACGTCATCCTCAGCCTATTGCGGCAGATATATTTCAAGATTTACTAACATCAGAGCCATGTGGCATATGCAATTGTAATTGAGGTTTTGATACTACTTATAATCCATACAGCATAATAATTGAGAAACAAACGTTTGTCTGTTAAGTTTTCAATTTTCATGTCTAAGGCACTAAACCGGTGATGCTAATTTGATTACTTTTGGTATAAAAACGGATGAGATCTTGGGGAAAGATTTTGTTTCGAATAATTATTCATTTCTTAAGTTAAGGACCTAAAAATATGTTAACTTAAAAAGCCTTTTAACGTATTATTTAATATACGTATAGGTGTAAATATGTCGAGTATTCTATTCTACGCTAACTGTTAAAAAGTGACTGAGACGCACCCGAATGAAGTGAGGATAAGTTACTTGTTAAATACGCATGTAACTTATAATTAAACATGGTAAAAATTGAACAGTGAAGAAACCAGTATCGTCTTTAAAGCTATTGTGAATTATACTAGTTCCTAATATAGGAGGTGAAAGGGATAAAATATGAGACGTGACGCCGCAATAAGGAAAGATAACCGCAATATAGTACTTTGGTAAATGTCAACTAAATCTGTAAACATACAATACCTAGTTGTTTTCAGTCCAGTGAACATTCTCGTAACTACGAACTAAAACTGGCTGCAATCAAAATAGGTTGGAAATAAAATATTTCAGTTTCAAAATACTTTAAACGATTGTAAATACAGTTTTTTTCCATTGTTTACGTTAGCAGATGCCTACTACGACGTTAAAGTTTAGATTTACATGAGAAGTCAATGGTATCTCCATAAACCGAATTTTATTTAGACTATAATTTGAATGCCTACATATTAATAATAAACGTGAGAATCGCTTTTTTCACACTTTGATATATTTTATTTTAATATTTGTTTTTTATGTTTATATTTATGTCTGTATTATATTTAAGATTTTTAATGTATTACAGCGTATGTTGTTATAACAAGTATGAAAATTTCCTTTACTTTGTTTTATTTCTTTTCCATTCTCATTGCGAAAACGTAGTTACTTTCCAGAAAACAATGAGTAACAAGGAAATTATATAGAAGAATCGTAAGTGGTAATATTTAAGTTCCAAAATACCAACGTTGTTGTTGAATTTTGATGCGTGTACGTCAAAGAGCAAATGCATGCAATCAATGCGTTCATTATTGAAATGTAAAGAACGAAAGTGCCATTGCCGGAATACGGCATGGCAACATCGCAAGATAGTCTTATATTTAGCTCCAAACATAAAGCTTCTCTTACAAATTTAATTGCATCGACGATCGCCCGCCGCGCGACGTAAATAGCAACACCTCGTCCCTGAACCCGTGCTTTCTCGATTGCAGCCCCAATGTTAGTTTCATTTTACAACTTCATATACCAAAGTAAACAAAATACAAGCAAATTCGATTTTAAAACAAAATCTACTGGTACTTTCTTTTAGATCAGATTAAAATAAAGATTGTTGACAAAAATTATGTTACGAGTTTTAAATCAATAGAATGTACTGACTGCTTTTAAATTGCTTCGAACTCGTTACAAAGTCGTTTTAGCAGTCTTGAAAGTTGTATTGAATCCTGACATATAGCGTCGTATAAGGTTGGTCAACTACGTCTAGCCAACAGAACTTAAAGAGTCATTTCGAGAATTAATGGCTGAATTATGCATGAACCGCTCTGAATTGTCGCTGGTTTGCCAGTCGACTGCGTAATGAACTAATGCAACTGACCATGCATTGCTGACAATAAATCTAAAGTTTAGTATCTGGTAAACTGTCTAGTCTACTACTTACTAATACACATTTCATTAGCTATACATTTATATGTATTTTATTTAGTATACGTATTACTTTTTGCTTGCGCATAATATGCACCAATGTTGCACCAATAAAATGTGATAGGTATTGTAACAAAACCTGAACGAAGGGGGAGAGTGCTTTGTTGTACTCGCATTATACCGAGGCACATTAGTGCGTGCCCACACGAGTATAACACAATACGTACAATGCACACGTAAGTACGTCTTTGCCAGGCTATGAATAATTACAGATATTTGCAAGTAAAATGACGACACTCAGCACTTTTTAGCTTGCTGAATGTAACATTGTCTTCAGCGATTCGAAACGCATATCCTTATTATCAATAAGTATCGGACGAAACTCGGTACAAGGTCGACCACAATGTTACGTTACGGCGCTGTACGCTTCAGTGAAAGAGATGCACGTAGACGGGAATCGGGAGACTATTGCGTTTGGCTGCAATTTATGCAGGCATGCGCCGTTGCGCCGATCACGCCCTAAAAACGACGTTAACGAGCCTTGCCGCCCTCCACCACTGACGACATGGGAACGGAAATCATCACGTCTGACGTGAATTTAAGACCTCTTATTGTGTTGCTTGAAGACATATAATTACACTTAATGCCGCAATACGCAAATATTTTGTCAGCACAGTGCTGAACTTACAAAATCTTTTGCTAGCCTTTTCTCGACTTATTTACGATTTTTAAGTTATAAATATACATGATAAGTCGCACCAGTATGCATTTTTCAGAATTAACGATGCTGATACCCTTTAGCGGCCTCCCCTCAATCGTATTCACGCCCCACTGACGCCTGAGTCATGCGGTCGGACTGTTAAGGAACGGCGCTCAAAAGGTCTAAACCATTTATTTATTTTCACACGTTAAATGTTTATCGTATGCACTTCAACAGTGAACTACTAATGGAATAAAACAAATACAACGGTGGATAGTTTCATTTATATTTAATAAGCGGCTGCATTACAACTACAAAGCATCCCGCTGTCCGTCTTCTGGTTGTCTTTCAATATTTGAATTTAGAATTTAAATGTCATTAATATTAATTATTGAAATTGATATCTTTATATACAAACTGTAATAATAATACATCAATTTTAAATAACTAAATAATTAACTATACATTCCATTTATCTTAGAAACAATTTTCACTTACATGATAAAAATCTTTTGCTGTTATGGTTTTTAAAAAAAAGAAAAAGTCAAAATCGACAGCGCCTTAACGCTCGCCGTAATGTTTGGCGTGGTTAGTCGGAGTGGGCTCGTCTCAAGGTTACAATAAACGTGATCAGACTGTTTTTTGTCGTAATCATTGTGCACATTAAAAAAACACTTCCTCAAAAAGAAATAATAACAAATGTTTTGGATCAAATGAAAAAATAATAATTGAACAACGTTTTAATAGTCGATTTCTGTTCTACTTTGTATTAATTTAGTTGTTATATTTTTATAGATGAATAAAAACCAGTTTGACCACATTATACCTAATATACCTACGACATTCTTTGAATAAAAAATACTTTACAAAGAAAATCAATTTACGACTACTTCATTTTGTTACTACATTTTTTCTTTCTTAGTATTATAGTAGGTAGGTGTATTGAAGACTTGATATCAAAACGCTCAAAAACGTAAATGTTTTTTTAAATTCGTTTTATAATCAGAAATCCACATAGGAATTATAAAAAATATTTATACCTATAGACTAAATCCTCTGATTTTATGGTTATAAATGTGTTAGAGTTATATTTATATATCCTGCCGCAGTCATTAGGTGATAAATAGATGTACTCAGAGCAATTGAGTCGTCTAACCAGTTTTATAAATTCATATTAGATCGCCTAATACGATCAGCGGGCATACAATGATTCATGGATGGAATACAAATAGCCTCATACAGTCGGTCGTAGAAGCCAACTACAAATGAACCTTAAGAGTTCTAATGTATTTATAAACATGGTTATCGGTAAATTTAATATATGTGTTAAAAGCACATAAAGGTTCTCTAAGAGTGACTTGTTCGGTCACATGTTTCAATATTGCCGAAATATCAGTAGGGATTACAAACATGGTTATTATATTCTTGCAATTTAACATGTAAATGTTAATTATAAAAATAAACAAAAACGCCCAACGTTTCATTATACTGTAAGAGATTCAGAAAAAATAATATTTATAATGTAAATGTTATACAATTTTTGATATTTCAAATTATATAACAAGTTCTAGAACGTTGCAAAATTAAATATCAAAGTATAAATAATATCGTTATTACCAACTTGAAATTAAAGGACTTCATACTTTATAATCAACTTTTTACAATCGAATAATAAGTTAGAATAACGCATAAGTCCCTTATATACATAGTTCATAATACATATACTGTGTATATAATTATTTACTAAAACTAGTCTAATCTTTCAACCCTTTTGTCTTATAAAATATATACTGTTAATAGTTAATAATAATATATGTAATAAATTTAATTGAAGCTGCTGAAGTTATTAACAAAGTAGTTAATCAATAGCAAAATGGTTGATACTCGATACTGAAAATTTTAATTATTCACATTGTTCAATGCACAGATTGTATAGGTCTTTAAGGAGTAAGTTCAATTACTCGAGGTTACACTCCAACTCGTTTTTATAGGTCAAGTTAACGAGCAAATAAGACGTCGGATGTCATGTAGTCTTCGCCCACGGCGCAATCAAGATCATATATGGACCTTTACCACCTACATTTGTTTAAACTGATAAACTGATAATTATTTTGATAAGTTTCCAATTTTATTTATTGTAAATATTGATTTATAAACTTCAATTATAAGTGGGACTGATAAAGTTACTATGAGACACACAATATGAAATTGTGCTAAATATATTATATTGATTATAAAAAAGTGTTTAAGTGCATCAGGGGTGTAGTGGCTAGCATGTACAGCCGGAGGTCCCGGGGGGTTCGAATCCCAGGCCAGGACAAGTTCTTTTCTGCTTAGTAAGCCTCAGTAACAGCCCAGAGTTAGGAAGTTAGCGGTATATCACCCCGTGCCTTGAGAAGCACACAAAAGCCGTCGGTCTGTGCCTAAGCTCTCACTGGTTCTGTTTAGCCAGTCTGAAGTGTCAGTCCAGAATATCTTCGCGTGGCCGGAATCGGAACACAAATGGTATACGTTTTTTTCACATATATTTAATAAATTATGTCCGCCTGTTTGTCCGCTAATTTTATTTAAGTTCCGCTAGTGTTAAATAATACAATTTCTTAAAAAACAAAAACATCTTGCAATACCAATAACGTGGGATCTTAAATTAATTATAATTATTCATATTTTTGATATATATCTTCATAGTTTTACGATAAAAACTATTATGCCAAATGAGATTTTTAGTATTTATTTTTAAGAAACTTGATTGGGACCAGTTTTATATCAGGACCTAATAGCTTCGCATGTCTGCTATCTATTAACAGTAAAGATTTATTGCCTTTATATCAAACATAATAAAGAGAAAACGAAGTCAATTAACCAGAATAATTCGTTTTACTAAATATAGTATTATTTTTAATATTCTCACTGTACGACAAAAGAAATAATAAAATTGGTAACCTATTATTTCTCATTTCTGTAGATTCATCTCATTTTTATCAGATCTTTTGTCTAGCTTTTAGGCATTAAATATACCTACGTTATAGTTTACTTCAGTCTTCAACCATAACAAGTGAGTCAAGATGTTTGAGATTTAATAGGTACAATAATAAAGCAAATAAACCAATCATAATAAACGCCATACTTTATACATAATAATTTCTTATATTTGTTTGTCCTCGTATTTAAATAAAACATGTTGATAAAACTCTATTTTTAATTCTGTAGTCATTTACTACGCGTCGAGATAAACTGCTATAGCATTTTTTTATTCAATGAATTTCTTTGTTTTAAAAAGTAGGTATAGGGAGTATCAGTTGTTTACTTGCCATAAATTATTGTAACGAAATCGTCCATCTGTAGGAGTAATGTCTAATTCGAATTCGAATCTACCCGCGTTAAATGTTAAAATATTATTATTTAATATTCCAACCTTTTCTTAGCTAACTTGGCTCTAAGTGTTTTTATTAACGACGAAAATTCGATATTGAATTCATGACTTATTTCACCCTATAACCATATAATATGTAAGTAGGAACTGTCTAAAACTTTAAAAATAACGGTTTTTCACACACTTCCAATACATTATTTCTTTAGTTCAACCAGAATTGCGTTAAATGCCAATACTTACTACGTATGAGGAATGTATCTGCCGAAATTCAAATTTGTAATAAGAATTTATATTTTCTTTGTTTTTTTTCTAATATATACCTACCTAAAGATCTGAAGTTACAGGGAAAGAATAATAATATTGTCTTCAGCTCTTTTTAACACCCCACTGCTGGGCACGGGCCTCTCTCAGTACAAGGGGGATCCGTTCATAGTCCATTTCGCTTGCCTAGTGCGTGATAACGGACTTCACATGTCTTTCGGAAACTTGCTAGTTTTTCTCAGACATGCAGGTTTCCTCACCATGTTTTCCTTTACCGTAAGACAAGTGGTAATCATAATAGAAATGATTCGCACATGAAAGTATCAGAGGTGTGAAACCCCGATTCGAACCCGCGTCACTTGGTTATCCATCCATGCGAGCGCGTTACCGCTGGGCTACCACTGCCTTTAATTATAAATAACATTATCAAATTATTATACAACACAATCAACCACAGTTGAAAACATGATAACGTTAACATAAAACAATTCGATAAGGCATGTAACGCATCGCAAAGAAACCGTAATTTGCTGAGCAGCTGGTGTAAATTCGGGAAAATGCATTTTAGTTATTATGTACATTATGTACGGGAAACGGAAACCAGCTGTGCAACGAAGCGCAGTTAATGTATGGGACCGGCGAAATTGCATTTTTAGGGCTCCACCAATTTCGGATGCGGCCTGGAATAAAACTACCGGCATCGCAAAAACTTATTGTTTTGAACACAATAAATTGAATTGCTTTTGTTATAATATGCGCCTTTTCACGTCAGATGCATTTTACACAGAATGTGATACGATGCTTCGATTTAAATATACTTGCGAAAATATTTACATTCGTACTTCATTAATTGCTACAGTTTATTTTTTTTGATTGCCATATAATTTAAATTAGTGCATACAATAATGCGTTCAGTGAAATTATTATCACTTACGTATTACTTATTTAGTTATCTTATTTATATCATGAATTTTATAGGTGTGTTAAAAAGTGTTTTAGATAACAGTGAAGAATAAGGAGAGAAATTATTAAACAAAAATTGCCTATTTATATTGTTGTTAGTTACACTTTAAATATAATTTTATATTACTTCGATAAAGTAAGAAAGACAGCAAGACAGTAAAAAATTGACAAAAATATAAGATGACTAGCAGCAAAAAATATATTATGCACTGTATTTGCATCAAAAAAGGCATATTGTGGTATCCAAAATAGTCAACTTGCTTTTTTACAATTATTATGAGACAAATTAAGAATTAGTAACCTGTTATTTTTACTAGAAATAAAAATTGCATGTAAAAAATTGCAATTTATTATTTGTGACGGTTTCATTGACGTAAGTTATTTTTACTAACATATTTTGAACGTAATACGCAAAATTTTACCATTCATGATATAAAATTAAATCTTATAATATTCCATAACAAAAACAACTTATTTTTGCAGTAGATATTATAATGAGTTTTTTATGTGTTTAATTACTTTAGTCTAATATTACGTACGTACATACATTATTTAATACATTTTAACTAGGTATTTTATTGTTTAATACCGTAATAAATTATAATTATAGTTTAATTTAAATTAGATTTGTATGAATGAAAAATGATAATAACGTATAAAAACAGGCAGCACCTGCATTTTTTCTTTAGTAGGTAGGTATAATAATTATTAATAAATAATCAGTTTTTTTAACTGCCGTATTTCCTGACCAACTTCAAAAAATAAAATAAGAAATATTTTGTGTTTAAAACTATTTTGTATGATAAAAACAAATTCTGTATTTGTTAAATAATTAATATTTAATTTCTGCGAGTACCCTCCACATTTTCCAGTTATTTTATGAGAATATTTTTATTTATAAATAAAAAAACATACTTTAAAAGCTTAAAATAATAATAATTTACCTATAAGAAAAAAAATCCTTATTTCACCTTTAGAGAACATTTTTTTCTCATCATTGGTCATTTTCATCATAATTTGTGGATTTATTTTTAATTCAAAGCATTCTAATAAGATTTCATTATGGCGCTTTCTATTTATTAATATAAGTTTTTTAAGAGCATAAATATTAAACATTGTGCCAGTAAAAGGGTCCGGTTTTGGACCACTGGTTTGTATATAACCAGTTCTTCGCCAATTATGCGAGGCTCTTATAAAATTTAATATAAACAACCGGCAAACATTCAGCTCTGTAGGCGTAGCTTGCACTTAGTACGCATAGAAAAAGCGTAGGTGTGGTTTTATATTAATAGGTAGATTGCGATTTGACCGGCCTGCCAGGCGCCACTCGTTCTTAATCCCAGGAAACAAGCTTACTATAGGTATTATGCTTATGTTATTGTTACAACTTAGTGTGAACGGTGGACATGTTTTGATTCCTAATAAACATTCGACTGTTTTCATACTGCCATTTCCAGCATATCTACCTACCTGTTTTCAATTATTCATACAATAATGTTGACAAGCAGTTCGATGTTGATTTCGTAGTACTTAGAAATTAGGTAGGTAATATTTTATATAAAAAAGTAATATAATAATATGCTTACCTGATTCTATCAGAGACTATTTCAGGCTTCAAATTTCTCTTCGCTGGTGTCAAAGGATGAGCGTGTGTAGGGCTCGTCGAAGGTTCGGAAGATGCAGACGGCGGAGAACAGGACCCAGAACTTGACAGACTGAACGCCCTGGTGCGTGTATCGACTGCCGCCGGGGTGCGACCTGAGCGAGCCCGCCTGCGCTTCTTCTTATCATCATCTGCTCTAATAGCGATACCAGGAGGAATCCAGTCGAGATCCTTCTTTAAATGGCCGCGTCCACATCGACAGCCGCAGGCCTTGAAGGCCAAATCGTAACCCTTTTTCGTCCAAAGATTCTGATGGCGTTGCCTCTCAGACCAGGATCGCGCGCGTCCACACGACTTCAGGTAAGCGAGAACTCCAGCCTCCCATTGCTCGAAGCATTCTCTGTGCATATACCGGCCGGCGGCGCACGTGTCATTATTGCATAGCACTCGCACGGCGTCCTCAACACGCACAGGTTCCCGTGGACGAAGACACTCTCCTGGAACGCAGCAGCCATGAGTGTCGTCAGAGTCCCTCTCTGTAGTACCGTGCCGTCTGGGAGCCATATCGATGCACGATCAACGAAATCGAACGTGTCGCGTCAGAAACACATGCTTACCGTAGCTCGCGCGGCCGACTAATAACCGCGAGTGAACGAAAGCGAAATTTCAAGAGCGCAGCGTCGCCGCGCCGCCTCACCCTGCACGGGGCTGACCTTGCGCGGCGCGGGGGTGCGGGGGTGCAGCGAGGGGCGGGGCGACGACGGGTGGGGAGAAAGTGCCCAGAATTTTCACTTTCGCGGGAGTAAGAGCGGGACGAGTCGGGAGTTTACCCTTGCACCCGCTCCATGCCATGCCAATTGCGATTGCGTGTGTATGTAGCAGACTGTCGATAGCGATGTAGCACTTTTATTACTTTTTTATACATATATATTATTTTTTTATATTGAAAAATTATTTATTTTAATGACAATGGGAGGGAGTGAATTGGTAGGGGAGATGCTCCCTATTATCCCTATACTACTCCCATTACAAGGTAATTCATACATGAGAAAATAAATTTTGTATGTAGCACTCGCCGGCCGCCGCCGCGGCACGCTCGCTTCGCTCGCGTGTGTTGTGGTCATATATCTAACCTAACCTAACCTACCTAGAAAGAACGAAAAAAAATTTAAATTAACCTTCTGAACCTATGTTATCCAAGTCGAAAAAAAAAAATGTTATTTACGATGAAAGCACTTTCACACATGTCCATAGAAACACAGAACTAAATATGGCGGCGTTAGGATAGTTGACAATGACATTTAAGTAATTCGACATATTTTTGACATAATGATCTTACGTCTTTGTCTCACATATACAAAATCCTATTGTTATCCTTCTCTCTCACATTAAGTTTTTATTAATTTTCTCTAAAAATATGAATTACCTTGTGTCGTGAGTGTTATTATTGTGATCAGTGAATAAACGACTACCATATATATAAGTTTCACCCAATAACTCCTGCCAAGCGATTGTAAACCCAACCCAAAATATAGAAACAGCGGTAACACTTTCTACTTTTAGTACATAACGCATTCATATTGATTAAATAATTACATATTTCATAAGCTACTTAGTTAAAAAAATAGATTCTGTACATACCTACATAATAAAAAATATAATTATTTAGGTAGGTACCTGGTACATACATAATAATTGCGTTTAACTATGTGCTTACTTTTATTAAACTAGCAATTTACCCTCCCTTCGCTCGTGTTTGTCCGTAGATAAAGCGCGAGCGAAGCCACGCGTTCCGTTAGTTAAAATAAATAAAATTTCTAAAATAAAAGTAGCCCAAGTTATTCCTTATAACATTAGCTATCTGCAAGTCACAAGTGAAAGTACAGTCAAAATCGGTTCAGCCGTTTAAGAATTTAGACGGACAGAAAGACAGACTACTATTATTACTACTACTTTAAAAAATGATTCTTAGAGTTACTATCGACTATCGTATATAGGTACATACTTTCATATGCATTTAGAGAAAACCTGTTAATTTGAAATTAAAAACAGACACTTCTATTTTTCTATATACAGGTGTCTAAAAGGCTCTGAACTCTAGTCACAATGCCCAAAAATTCCACTCCGAGTACATTTTTAGTTTTTCACTAAAATGGCTGGTACTCGAGTAGGTACTAATGTGAGTAGAGCGCTGATTTTTTTTACTGACTCATTATAAGAGGGCATTTCTCTCCGTGCCAGGTTATCGTCACCTTCTGGGACACCTGTATAGATGTATAGATTAATATACTTGATAGTGCTAACTAGTGACTATTTAGCACACAATGTCTTAAGTACCTATTAGTTTTATATTTTAGTGTTGTAAATGTAAATAAAATACTATAAATGATAATAAAAATTAAAAACTTGTATTGTTCAAACTCTCTTGGATCTTGTCTTATAGTGAGTTCTGTTTATATTATTTAAAGCTAATATTATTAAGCTCTTTATGTTTTACTAATCTATTTACGCTTTTATTTTAATTGATTTTTATCTTCATTCATTATCCTTTAAGTACCTACCTAGTAGGTATGAATTATGATCGATATCATATAAAACAAAGTCGGTCCCGCTGTCTGTCTGTACCTATGTATGGTTAGATCTTTAAAACGACGCAACGGATTTGATGCGGTTTTTTAAAATAGATAGAGTGATTCAAGAGTAAAGGTGTGTGGATTCCACTAGTGTATTATATGTATAATACACTAGAGTAAAATCCACGGTTTTGCTCGGACTCGTCCCTAGATTTAGCGCGTCCCTAGATAGCGATGGAGAGTCGCTAATCTACATATAAACTACCGTATAAATTATGAGTCAAATCTACATTGAATATATCCTGAAAATCTCACTAAAATAGCTATTTTTTTCGTTATTGATTCCGAAAAAATGAATTTTAATAAATGTTCGTATGATGATTATGAGAAATAAAGGACGACGACATTTTTGACTCAGATTTTAGTAGGTAGTACAACCATACCTGCTGAACAAGCGGTCACGTAGCTGGTTATCTGGTTCAATATATAAGTTACTTTTACTGTGGGAAAATATTACAACTCTGACAAAATCTATACTAGGTAACCGTTCAACTTAAAAAAAGCACGTAGGGAACGAACCCGAGCGGGGCGAAAGTGAATCACTAGTCTTGACTCTTGTACCTACTAAATACTAAACTGAAACACCTTTACTTTTTGCATGATTAAGTATAAGATTTCTATTCTGATAATAATATTATATTATCATCGGCAGGGCAAACAATATGGCGTCGAAAATATTTTACTCATCGATTAAGTAATAATATTTTGTTTATATGGCATGTAAATAATAACACTTGACAAGTTAAGAAATTCAATTTGTATCGTTGTTGTTATTTTAACTTTTAAGTAATAATATATATATATATAAATATATTTAATATATAAATATATTTTCTTAAATAAATACCTACCATAATATATTGAAAGGTATTTTTAGTTACTATTTACCTAATAGGTTTAGAAACGCACATAATAGAAGTTTTACCGATGTCAAAAATAGGAGGTACACTATTTCAAAAAATATTGTTTTCTATGTAAACCTTCTCTACATATATTACGTAGTGTATGTTACGTAATATTCTCGCCAATAATTCTGATCTGAATTTCGTATTTCTTTGTTATTGAATCAGGCTATAACTCAACGGAAGTCTCATTTGAATTTCAAACAAAAACAGCTCAGTGCAACGTGATCATTTTAAATTTCATCGATATATGTACCTACCTACATTTTTTTAAAAGGTAGTTTTTGTTTTACTTACTTTCAATAATTACTTACTTTATAAGCAAACCCATTATTTAAAAATAATTTAATAAAACTCCTTCTATAATGTAAAGTTGTACTTAAAGTTAATACCTCCGCGCCTTTAAAGTCGGTTAAAAGCTAAATAATACACTTCTAGATGAATCGGTGATTCGAAGTTTCGATCAAATATAATTTGTCAATTTTAATCATGAAATATGAGTAAAAATACATTTTGTTATACTTTACGACTAAAAGGAAGCAACATTACGCAATAATATAAGTGGCCCTAAAATTTAAACACCTGCTCTTAATACGCAAATACGTATAGTATAATAATTTAGCTATACATTCTTTTACAACTGCGCAGCAAGCATGCTTCGTTGACCAACTCTTTTATTAAAAAAATGTTTTTTAACCATTCAGTTGATTCAAAGCGCGCACGTGTACTATTGGTATTTATATGGGGTTGTATTGAAAGGCACAATGATGGCAGGACCGGTCCAAGGCTAAGATGCTAGAGAACTATGGCACTGGATTATGTACTCTTCTTGCTTTTAATTTACAACTTATATCAAATAACAAGTATTTTATGTACCTATCCAATAGTATATAAGAAAAACTATCAGTAAGTGAAAGTTCTTATTTACTAGAAGTAAAATAAGTGAAATGATCAAAAAGACAAAACTCATGAACTAATTGTGACTAGCCAATATTTACATAATTAGATGTGTATTTAAAACCTTAAAATAATAATAAGTAAATGGTTTTATATAATATGTATATAAGTTTTTCTTTATCTACCAAAAATAAATAAAGTCTTTAGCTTCAAAACATACTTATATATAATATAATAGGTATATAGTTATATACCTACCATAATTTATAGTTAACAAACACTTTTACTTAAAGGAAATGTATTCATATAAGAGGATCAAATCAACAAGATCGTATCGGAGTACCAAATGAATAGCCGCATAAAGAAACCAGTGGCGCAACGTGTGACCCAATTTTCTTTCGACTTGCCCCACCAGGTGATAGGTGCATTTCGAGGGGCTTAGGGGAGCTCCACACGTGTATCAAACACCAGTCAAATCATGTTCTGACAAGTTTTATAAAGCAGTAAACATTTTACTTAAAATCATAAAATGCACTCTATTCCAGAGCGTTAAAGACTAATAAAGCTTTTGCAGTTAGTCATAAGTTGGCGGAGAAACTGCGTTCAACTCGTTCCAATCCCGCGATTATTTTAAGTCCTTTGTCTGAAGTCCGCACATCTGTGTGACCTCTTGAATAGCCATTGAATTATTCAAAAAATTTAGAGCGGCTCTTGAATTTAAATCAATAAAAATGCTGTAAATCCATATAAATTGTCACAAAAATTCACATAAAAGAAGTTTTAATATAGGTACCTATCCTAATATCACATTTTTAGTATTATTGTATTTGCTCTGTTTGTACCTACTTCTTTCCTCCAGTACCTACGTCATGGAATTCTCGAAAAATATTATTTTGTTAAAAAAAGATTAGGATACTTGTTCATTATAACTTATTATTAGGTACACTTGACGTTCATTATCAAATCATTAATTAGATACATTGTAAAATATTAATTAATACGTACAGTTGTTTGTTAGTGAGTCAATCACATGAGTAAGACTGGACCTTTGTAGTTTGTGGGTTTTTTGTAAATTTTCATACTAATAATACTTTGAATACCGAATTTTTGGAAAAAAATGAAATATAAATATGAAATTTGTTCAAGAACATCTGTTGGATCAACTAGTAATAAAATACAAATTATAATAAGGAATATCAAAAACGAGATAGAGCTTGTTAAACGATGCATACCTACTACATATAAAGCCAACCAGTAAATTTTTACATAAAACCCTCATTTCCTCCGTCGAACGGATGCATTGTGGAATACAAAAACGTTACATATAATGTTTCTGAGTGTGACTTCGTTAGCACATAATGGTGGTCATGATGCGAAGTTTTGATGATGAGCCAATGTCTAGCCTTATTGTTGTGGGCTTTCCATTGTTTTAATATCCATAATAAAATATAAAATACTCTATGACTAAAACATTAATCACTTTATGATGAAACTCGAGTGAGTATATTCTGTGTAAGCTCGAAAAAGATTCTTGCTCCAAAAAAGGTTTTTTTTTATTAGAATTACGATTTTAATGTGTTCATTAACTAATTAAGCTTAGGACTGCGTCCAAGTGAAGCCAGGGTAAATCACTAGTTAGTGTTTAAAATAGCTCTACTTTTTTTCATAAATGTTATACATAATATATGATAAATGTATACACTATACAGGCTTTAAAAAATATAATGTCCTACTAAAACTGAATATGTGATGAAAGGCAGTTTTATTAAAATACAAGCTCACCTGCACTGGGTTATGTCGTTATACGATACGGTAATACTATTCACATACCTATGTACATATAATGAACATGCTACATGTAATGAAGTCGGTTGATAAAAAAATAAGCTGTCATGGCAAACAGTTAAGGAAATGACAAATTTATTTAAAAAAGAGAAATGTACAGGAAATTGTGCAAATTTTTCATAAACATTTATATCCTAATTAAATTTAAATTTCTTGAAACAATATTTCAATTTCGTACGACAATGCAACAAAATATTTTTGAGAAATACAGAAAATATTTAGCAGTAAAATATAAAACGTTCACACCGAATTCACCCACAAAGTACAGCCGCAGGCTTTAATTAATTAACATGAAGAATAAATAAGGTGTTTTTATTTGACCCACATCTAAGGGATAATTGTGAGGGAATAAATTGTTTAATTATTACTTTTATAGGTCACTGCATAATACTAGCAGGTGCATCGGAGCGTACACCTGCTAGGGTTGTTCAAGGTCTGCGATGTACGCTTTTTGTTTGTATTTTATATGCGCGTGCGCGGGAATTTTATAGGTGAACTTGTTTTTGCGTATATCCTAACGCTCTACAATTCCTGTATAAATTGTTGTTAAGCATTATGGCTTAGTTTTTATAATACTGGCGACTTACCCTCGCTTCGCTTGGGCTTGTCCCTAGGTTTAGCGTCAGCGAAGCCACCGGTTCCGCTAGTTAAAATAAATAAAATGTCTACCAACTTCCTTTTTTTGAAGTTGGTTAAAAAATAGCCTAAGTAACGCCTTATAACATTAGCTATCCGCCAGGAAAATTATAAAATTTTATAGATTGTTTTTTTTGTTTCTAGTATCGTATATACTTTTATATGTAATTAGTGAAAAACTGTTAATATGAAATTAAAAACAGACACTCCAATAATTTATATATATACAGATGTATATATGTATTATCGTTTTATTATATGAAACTATTGATAAAAGAAATACAATATAACTATAAAGCTGTAGCACAAGCGCAGTTCATCCCGTCCGACATGAGGTTGTACCGTGTACGCCGAAATTACTACATTCATTAATGTTTGTTAAGAAAACTCATTAAACTGGTCCCTCACAGACTAGGGGTCTGTGGAGAGACTTCTAGGAGACGCATTGCTTCGAGTACTATATAATATGATTATGAAACTTTTTTTGTATTAATTACCTAATATGTGGCAAACTGTAAAATTTCCAAAGGGCTAAGTCAACTTACCTATATACTTTAACTTTACAACAAAAAAATACAATTATATAAAATAAACGATTTCTAGTTAATTCGTATAAAATGCATGGAAGATACTAATGCGGTTTTAGACGTTTGTAATTTGTATAGTTTCTAGGAGATAGACGTGACTCAAAGTGTGATAACGTTATAAACGTACACGCTAGGTACTAGACGTACTGTCAAGCATTGGAAACAGATACGGCCTAATGAAATCCATTAAATTTATATTTATAGACCAATTAAGGTGTTCATAAGTCATAGAATAACTAGATTAAGTTAAGAAACGAGTCGCTTAATTAAAGCTAAAAGCCTATACCAAATCGTGTTATAAGACGGTAAAAAAAAATAGACGCAATTATTTTTTGTTTATAATTTTTTTTGTTATAGCAAATATCTAATATTATCTTTTAACCCATTACTTTGTTATTTAGTTAAACATTAAAGTTTTATAAATATTTTTCCGATGTCGATTTATTACGTAGATTGTGTTTTTAATTACTGTGCCGAATATAAAAAAAATAAGGAGTAGCATAATATATCTAATCTACCTATATTCTATACTACGTAGGTATATAAAATTAATCAATATATAAATTCACTATAGTATTTTCTTAGCTATAATATTGCAAAGATAATTAGTTAGCATATTAATCAATGCCAAAACATAAATCATATTTTATGACTTTTTCTAAGTCCATTTTAAAATATTTTTAATGACTATGAGCTATGAGAGCAGTTCCATAGGCGAAATTACTCGAAAAATATGGAATAGGGATAGGAGTTGTCTATAACCCTGGAGACACAAATTTGAATAACTTTTTAGATGATTATTATTATCAATTACAAAAACGGAATAGAGCCATTGTGTTCGGCGATTTTAATATAGACCTGCTAAACGTCAACAGAAAAACCCAATTATATAAAAAACTCATAAAAGAAAGTGGATACAAGCTCCTTAATTATATAGACAAACGTTTCTCCACCATAATACCGGGATACCGCGAACTCACAAACAATCATAGACCATGTGTCCACCAACCTAAACTCACAAGATTTCCACATGGCTGTTGTAGATTCCAGTATTTCAGATCATAAACAAATATACCTTGAAATTAAGAAATACAACCCTCCACCAAGAAGACATATTAAATACGAAGCCATTGACTACAATAAACTTGAAAATTCATTTAAAACAGCTATAAAGAATAATAGAATGGATAACCTGTCAACTCTTCTTGAACTATTAAAAACACTTATTAAGTGTAGTAAGATAATAAAAACGAAAATACTCAATCTCCCCAAAGAAGAATGGATTAATAAAGATATACTACAGGACATAAAAACAAAAAATAAACTATGGATTCAACTTAAAAAGAACATAAACGATAATGATTTAAAAACTCAATTCGATCATCTAAAGGAAAATACAAGTAGTAAAATTAAGAAAGCCAAAGAATCCTACTATACTCAGGAATTTGAAAACTGTCGACGAAAGCCGAAGAAAATGTGGCGTTTACTTAACGATTTAGTTAGCAATAAGAGAAAAGATCAGATTCCTGTTCCCTCAAAACTTATAGTTAACAATTTGCCTATAACTGAACCTACCTCTATTTGTAATACATTTAACGAGTATTTCTCTAAAATAGGAACAACACTTGCGAATGAAATTCCTCGTAAATACCACAACAATTTAACTTTTACACTTCCTCGAATAAGTAACATTAGTAATACATTATCAAACTTAGACTCTTGCACTATAAAAGAAATTAATACAATAGTAAATAATCTGGACTCTAATTCGAGTACCGGAGTTGATGGAATAAATACTAAAAGCATAAAGCGTATTAATAACTCACTTACTGAGAGCCTAACGATAAGTTTTAACATTTTACTAAAGGAGGGGAATTTTCCCGACGAGCTAAAAATTGCAAAAGTAAGTCCAATCTTTAAGTCCGGTGCTAAATCAGACTTGGGAAATTATCGACCAATATCAGTACTGCCAGTTATTTCAAAGATTCTTGAAAAGATTTTATACGTTAGATTACTAAACCACTTGAATTCAATTAACTTTCTTTTTGATAAGCAATACGGATTTAGACCTAAATCAAACACACTTTCAGCTACAATAGACCTAGTCACTAAAATAAAATCCAATATTGATAGCAAAAAGATAGCACTTGGAGTATTTATTGATCTCAAAAAAGCATTTGATACTGTTAGTCATCCAGTACTCTTACAAAAACTAGAATGCATTGGTGTCACTGGCAGTGCCCTAAATATGTTTCGATCTTACCTAACAAACAGACAACAAGTTGTTAAGTTGAGTGAATACGTAAGCAAGCCAACTTACTTAACTTATGGAGTACCACAAGGATCCATATTAGGGCCTTTGTTATTTTTGATATACATCAACAACATTAGTGAACTTGACTTATATGGTGAACTCACTCTGTATGCAGATGACACGTGTCTATTTTACTTTGGATCCTCAATAGATGATATCATTTCCCAGGCTCAAAAAGATCTAGATAAAATTTATATGTGGTTCCAATATAATTTGCTAACTGTCAATATAAATAGAACTTGTTATGTCATATTTAAATCAAAGAACAAAAAAATTCAAAATCAATTAACACTTAAAATTAATAATACCCCACTGAAAGAAAAGAAGGAAGAAAAATATTTAGGCTTACGTCTAGACTCTTACCTTAATTGGAATGCACATATTGACCACATCATAAATAAGCTTTCTAATTTAATCGGTTCGCTAAAAAGTACAGTCCGCTGTTTACCTCACTCAGTCCGCTTAATGATTTATAATAGTTTAGTAAAACCACACCTATTATATCTAATCGAAATATGGGGCACCGCCTCGAAATCTACGTTAAAACAATTGCAAATCTCGCAAAACAAATTAATTAAACTATTATTTCACTATCCCTACCTAACTGCTACAGAAAAGATTTGCAAGGAAACAAAATTAATGAATATAAAACAACTACACTTCTACACTACTTGCTATTACATAATGAAATACACATTAATAATAGGTATATCATTTACAACAAAAGATCTGACCTACAGGTACGCAACTAGACGTGCTAGTCACTTAGCTATACCTAAAACTAGAACTAAATCTGGACAAAAAACTATAACTTTTGAGGGAGCAATACTTTATAATAATTTACCTAAACAAATAAAGCATTCTGAGAAACTTAGCAATTTTAAGTCTAATCTGTATAGGTATGATATATCTCTCTGATATATCTCTATTATAAAACAACAAGACTGTATGATACCTTTAATGATTTTTCTGTATATATATTTTTGCCGTTCAACTGTATAACGTAAGCATAGCAACCTAAGTTCTCATGTAAATGACTGTGTCGAAATGAGAATAAAGTTCTTTAAACCGAATTATTACTATAGGAATAAGTAGCTGCTCTAAACATAATAATAACAAATAACTTCAATTAATGTAAATAAAATATAAATAATTAACATAAATAATATAGGTAGGTATAAATTGTTGATAAAATTAAAAATAAATTGTGTTATTTTCCTTCGGCAATAACATATTTAACTTAATAACTTTATTTACACGATTATCACGTTCATAATAATTTAAAATATACCTACTATACAATAAATATCAAACGCCCTTTTCAGTAAACATTTCCATAGCGATACTCGTTTTAACAAAACATGGTGGTTACATTCGAAGGCATCCCGCAAGACTGGTAGACCTTGATCTCTCAAAGGGACCCTCGACTTGCCGCTGGCTAGCCTTGAGTTATTTTTAACATCGCCTGCAAACAAATCCCGTCAGGCAACTTCGAACTCCTTCCGTCTGTTACATAATGCGAAATTATAGTTACATTTCTTTTTTCTCTCGTCCGAGTGAAAAGCGTGTGGCCCTGTCATTTCGATTTTATAGCTATTGTTTTGGCTCGCACATATTTTATATCTCTTCGCGGAACCTTAAAAGGAAGAGGCAATGAAGGGTGTGTCGTTTTTGTATAGTGAAGTGGAGTTATTTATGGTTTGGAATAATGGCTCCTCAGCTCGCCGCGAAATTTAGACAGTTGCGTATTCATCCTGTTTAAAATTAAAATAATTTGGACGTGACCCTGACGTAACTTTGTTTATGTCCAGCTAAGTTTTAAATTTTCCACAAAATTAAGTTTACACAAATACCATCTATTTTATAATTGATTTAAAAAATAAACAAATATGTGTAAATATGTAAATATTTTTACATTTATTTCTAGCCACGACTATCGACAATATTTTCGGATACAATATTTTTATCAAACAAACTTTCCATCTAGTTAAGCCGCATTATCCTTTGTGTGCTGGATGTTTGTTTCACGTTAACTCGATGCTATTATCACGGTGGCTTGCATGCATCCCCTTTATTGTGTTGTTTGCGCGAAAAGAAATTGGAAACCATATAAAAATATACTTTGAAAACCTGAGACCAGTTTGACTCGTTTGGTTTGAATGACTATTATTTGCGAGATTCTATAAGTTTCGTATAAACGTTATAATGTATAAAATAAATCTTATACCTAAATTAATCAGATTTATCGTTTAAAATAGATGAAGTCTTAGCAATAGTGTAATATTACAACTTATAATATTAAGTTTTATTGTTTCCAAGAACAGAAATATTACAATCATGTGCATTATGTTGACTTATTACCCCCAAGGCGAGGACGCTCGAAGTTAAACTTGTTTAAAGTTTTAAATGTTAAGCTTTTACGTCTGAATCGTCTTAAAAATATTGTAAGCATTCGCACGTTCACAAGATTTAAATTTTTAAAAAGTTTTCTTTCTTTATACTTATTTTTTTTTTGGAAAAATAGTTCTTTTTTTATGTACAAAACAATAGTCAATGTACCTAGTGGTAGATAAAAACAGCATTGCCAAAGATTATAATAATTAGTATAACATTGCAATCTACTTAGTAGGAAAGCCGCGCTAATTGGAACCGTTCTATTTCAACAACCATTAGAACTATGGCTTGAATTTCGGCTATGTTCCCATATCGAATGTGAATCGATAAAACCTCAATGTTTCTCTCCGAAGCACGTTTCTAAGAAACAGTAGTGTTTCTTCTCATATTTCAACGCCCTCTTGCATAACTGTGGTCAAAAAACAACACACACATTGTACCCGACTATTGACCTGACCTTATTTTGATACTTAGAAATTAATATGACAAGTTTATTTGATTTTTATCGTTAATTAACTAGAATATGAAATTAAGCAAGGTGGTCGTAACTTAAACGTATGTTTTGATACACTTCTACTAAGTAGGTACTACACCACAAAAACAAAAATTTCTTCATGTAAGTAGGTACTAATGTATTTTGATTAAAATAGAAAACTATAATATTATTATAATATTACTTATAAATTAATTATTATATAAGTGTATAGGATAAAAACATTCATAAACTAGTATGGAAAGTCTACGATTGTGTGCGCAAATAGTGCTTGCAATTATCTCACCTGCATCTCATAACTTAGCTGAATTAATATTCAATATTTTTTAATATAGATAGTTTATCTTTTTATCGGATTGGTTTTTATGTTCTCACGCTACCGAGCCACATGTTTTTCACTGCGCATCTTTTATTCTTATTGAGTCCCACTTTATGCTTATGACATCATACGACTATAAATTAGAGCAGTTTTTGATAGAACTCGTGTTGGCAATAAAACAGGATTTGTTTATTTTATTTTATATCTCATTATTAGTAATAGCGTCGCATTATTATTTTTTTCTTAGTAATGCAATCTTGTGTTCTAGTTAACATATGCTCTTATGTTATTATACACTACCAATATATTTTTCTATGGCTCCAGATTATAAATTTTACATACCGAAGACCATAGAATATAATGGTTGCTTGTTACTAATTTCTATGATCTTTATGAGATAAATGAGAGATAAATAATATGTAGGTACATTAAAATGTACACAAATATATGATAGATCTTAGTTTGTTCTTAACAATTTACTGTTTATTTTTATTGTTTCATCCTTAACTTACCTTACTAATTAATAAATAATAGATAATAATAACTATCATTGCATGATTTTAAAAGAAAATAGAAGTATCACCTAAGTTTCCTTATGCATGTGTATATGTTAAATTACACCTTCTCAAATGGAAATCAGCAAACAACGGTGGACTAAGAAATTAGTAAAATCGTTATCAAAAAAAAAAGTAAAAAAGCAGAGTGGAAAAAACACAAAATTATATTTTGTTAAGTATTATTTGATTTTCTCTAATATTCCTATTTCAATCAGTTTAATATAACTGCATATTATGTTGAAATAAGTATTCAACTAGCATCGATACTCAAACATCAATAGTAAAACAGAAATAAACAAGTTTTATAGTGGTACCGCGCAAAATTGAAAAGAGGAGTCCCGGGGACGTTGTAAAAGGGAAGTGATTAAAAAGAAATAACATTTTTTATTAAAAAATTCTTTTGAACCACCGTTCATAATCACGACGTCGAGAAAAAATATGACGTCAGTAAAATTATAATGGGCCGGCTCGTAAACTCGACATTTGAATAGAAAAGTTACATATCAAAAATTTTCAGTGATCCGTGTTTTACGAGTGTGTCGTAACCGTGTACTTAACTGAGAAAATAAAAGCTACCCTCAGTTGCTCTCTTTAAAAATCTATGTAAAGGGTGCTATCAGTTTGCGAGCTTTTATGGTGTATATGGGTTGAAGTGTTCATACTAAATTTATTAGTAACGTAACAAGGCAATATCAACATAGTATAGCTGTTTAATAAATATTAATATCCACTTAGGAGTTTGTTCGGTTTTTACGTTTTCGGACTGGAATTTTTATGGTTCTCTATCCGTATATAGCTTGTATCCTAGTTTTCCATGTTAGTTAAGGAAAAAGTTAAAAATAACCAAACTTGAATCCATATATTGAAAAGTATGCTGAGTCAACTATTTGTTAATTATTAAAACGACGTAGAGAACTATTAACTTATTAAAATTAAACATCGGTGAAGTATGGGAATGACAATAATGTGGTTCTTTAAAACTTGCGCCTAGTTATAAATATATAATGCGCGTTCCCTCAAGTAACTCGATGCCCATTGACTAATATAATAAGATTTACTTATGTTGAACTTGCCTGAAGAATGCAGGTGGAGCAACAATGAGGTCCCTCGGGTGTTTTAGTGGACTATTTTAATAAGAAAAATGGGACTTTTTTCACATTGCCTTTCACCGTATTACTTTGAAACGAATAAATAATTGAAGAGGATCAGAGGATTGAATTAGAAAAGTATTCGTGTAATAAAGAAATCTGTCCATTGATAAAAGTTATGAGGGCTGAGTACAATGAGGAAGTCGGAGGCTATGTTCGTCTATGCGACAAAGACGGCAGGTATTAAACCGGAAAAGGGATCAGTTTTCCTTTTGATGTACCTTCACTACGGCATCTTTATGATGTAGGAGTAACTTATTCAAATACTAACGGCATCGACCTATAGGTTAACGCCATGTAAAGATCAATGCATTGGGTGTCACATAACCGTAGTAAGTCATTTTAAATATTATTAATTTTACTAACACTTTTGAGTAAGTAAAATGTAGACGTATTTTACTGTTCGTGTTATGTATAACTAAACTAATGATAACTCTTCGTTTCACTGAGGCATATTCAAATTCCCACAAAACTAAGCATAATAAAAGACCTATGTACCTACTCGTAAATAAAAACTATTCAGTTTATAAACTAATGACTATTGACTATACTTCACTTGCTCTTTGACAAGATGACAAACACCACACCAAATTATTTTTTAACAAAAATGAAAACCGACTTCAAAACGCTACAAATCGAAACTAAAAAGAAAAAAAAATAATTTTAATTACTTAGTTATTGTTGGAGTCGGTGCCAGCCAAGAAGGACAGTTTTATCCTGCCTTTGCAATAACCTTTCGAACGGATATTTTGATTATATTTACAAATTGATACATTAATTAAATTGTATTAAGATTATTTTGCTTTGGCTGGCACCGACTCCAACAATAACTAAGTAATTAAAATTATTTTTTTTTCTTTTTAGTTTCGATTTGTAGCGTTTTGAAGTCGGTTTTCATTTTTGTTAAAAAATAATTTATTTTAAATTTTTTTGTGGAAATTATTATGTTTAAATAAGATATTGGAAGGCTAACTAAACTACTGCTCCAATAAGTCAGCGAAGTTTTGAAATGAACGACAATAGTCAATCGAGATTTGTCCACGTCTATTTTTCCACGTAACTCGTAGACGTTAATAAGATTTACCTTCTATTATCAATCCACCTAATATCCTGAAGGAATACGACTATCAGTTCATAACTACGTATAATTTTAAAAGAATTTTCTTTCAACTCCTAACCGTTGAGGATATATCCCTTACATCATCACAAATTCTTGAACAGCTTTAGAAAATATATGAAAAAGGTAATCAGTGCCGATAAAATTTAAGGGTTGCCCTCGATTTCTCTAGAATCCCATCATCAGATGCTGACTTGGTGACAATGAGAACATCTTGAATGTATACCCTACCGAACAAAAAAGAAATTTTTAAAATCGGCCCACAATTCACGGAGAAATCGGTGAAAACACATAAAAAACAACTGTTGAGGAATTTTACCTTCCATCATCAGCTCATCCACATGAGATGATGATTTTCATACGTAAAAGCTTTATCGGGTTTAGAAAATATATCAAAAACATAATAGGTGCCTGTAAATTTTGAGAGTTGCCTTCGATTTCCCTGGGATCCCATCATCAGATCCTGACTTGGTGACAATGGGACCACCTCGGAACTATACCCTACCAATCAAAAGAAAAATTTTTGAAATCGGCCCACAGACGGCGGAGTAATCGGTGAACATACATAAAAAAAAAAAAAAATACATACAACGGAACATATAACCTCCTCCTTTTTTGAATTTTTTTTGAAGTCGGTTAATAACCTCCTCCTTTTTTGAATTTTTTTTGAAGTCGGTTAAAAAAGAAACAATATTTTAAATAGCCTACAGTTCATAAACTGTTATACGTTACGTTTTATACTAGCGACTTACCCTCGCTTCGCTCGTCTTCCTTCCTAGGTGCATTTTAATTAGTTAATTGATTTGAGTTAATTATAAAACAAATCATGTATAATGTATTAATTTTAATTACTAAGGAAGAAGATGCAGTATCAGAAGACCCTTCAAAGTGTTATTGAACGTTTTACGACTAAGTACAAGGGCACAAGATAAATATGATTGGAATATAAAGTACTTAATGGATTGCTTGTTTGTTTTTTTATTATTCAGTAATAAGTAGGTACCTACTTGTTTTATGAAAAAAGAACCGTCTTTTTTATTAAGTAATAGTGAACATTTTATAATCTAATATAAGCCAACGTTTTATCCCATCCATTACTTATATACTTTATTAACTTCAAGTAAAGACTATACTCAAGTATAGTCTATGTGAGACCTCATGTCATAGTCTATCTAAATAAAATTCCTAACAGACAATGTTCTACATCTATATATAACTATACTTTAATATATTTCTGTCTTATATTTTTAATTATACCTTTTAAAAAGAAAAAAACAATTATTACTTTTGTTACTTACTAAAAACAAGGCGCTATTATTAACTTTATTTAAAACAGCGCTTAATTTAAAGAATATAACTTATTTCGGAGAACTTCGCCACAAAAATGATATTTTCGCCTCAGCTCCCTTGTTTTACGGTTTTTTCATTGCAACCATTTTATGAGTATGGGCGGGACTCTTCTTTTATATCTGACTAACGGTATTCTGAGAGCCGAAGATCGCGTGTTTGATACTAATTAAACTTCTTCACGGGTACGTTAGACCAATCGATCTTGTACATGTAATATTGATACAAGGTACGTCTGTACGCCTCAAGTAATAAGTACTAAAACGTTTGTTGTCATTACTCTGCATGAGTACGAAGTTGTCTGCGACGAGTAATTCGTTTCTTACGGCGTTTTTATAGCGGTTTTTCGTATCGTCTCCACATTTACATGCGAAGATTGGAGTTAAATGGCAAAAACATTGGATGTTCACTGTTCATTGTAAACATCACTACTTGTATGGTAGCTGATGTTTTTATTTTACTCTCTTTTAAATTGTGTAGCTTATTCGTCTTTTATTCTCACTTTAACTTAAAAAGTGTTTAAGTTACATTTATGTTTACGCGAAGTGAATTATGCATAATCATAATATTGTAATTGTATATTTTTCTTATAAAATAAGTATAATTATTGCTACTTGTAAGTTGTAGGTTATTAATGCTGTATAGCATTATTCAACCGTAAAAACTTCGCGCATCTGCACGTTATAATTGACTTAAGTTAAATTATACTTCACATTGTCAAGTAGTATTTAATTTATGTATGTGTAATAAATGAAAAACCTTTAATATTATATATTTTTTTTAATTATAGTATTGTAAAACGATTGGACAATTATGGGTTGGATCAATTTTATGAAGTGCGCCATTAAGGATCGCATGTTTTATATTTTTTACGTTTACTTAATTAAAATTTCTTATTAATTACTTTAATAATATAGATTATAAATAAATAAAAAAATGTAAATGTGAAAGTACCTTTATCACTTAGAAACTTGTGAACATAATATTTGGATCAAATTTATTAAATAGATTAGTTCATATGGACTCGAGTAGGTCACATTTGCTGTAAGCACCGAATTGAAGCGAGAGTTCGTTTGTGAAATTGTAAGCCCAGTAAGGTGCTCTGATATTTTCATTTAATGTAATTTACATTCCAACATGATTACCATCTGTTTTACTGTAAAAGAAAACAACGTGGGGACTAAATATATATAGGTAAATATTTCATTTCTGAGCGAACCTAGTAGTTTTCGAAAGACATAAGAAGCCTACTAACTCGCACTTGTTCAGCGTAGTGGACTATGGTGATCCCCTAACCTTTATGGGAGGTCCATGCTCAGTGTCTTAGTGGCAAGTTCAAAATGAGCTGAATATAGTTATACATGTAAATAAAAATGAATTACGGAAACATACATTAAATCATACAGTCTACTATCAATTATTGTCAACGTATGTATGCGAATATTTTAAAAAACAAATGAAAATAGTCCAACATGATGAATTGTCCCGTTCAATGCTAAAGCATCATAAATCGAAACACTGCCATGCACACTTGTGCACGATTCGAGTGAGATTTACAAATATAGCCCCTTATGTCACCGAGATCTTTTTAAATTAACGCCGACTGTAAATCTTGTGCCGCATTAAAGGCGACGCTGGTAAATTGGAAACACCTCGGATTCAAGTCTGGTATCACGTTCCTTAGCCATTGTATTGTATCAAGCAAGGTAAAATATTTTCCTTTAAAATATTTTTAATCTATTGTATTGTAGTAGTGATCCTTGCTCACAGATAAAGAAATAAAAATATAATTATTGTCAATAAATTATTTAACTTATCCTGCTAACGCCAAACGGCTAACAGCCATGTTATAAATATGTTTTTGTTTTTTTTCTAGCTTATTAAAATGTACGAAAAAATAAAAGAAGATAGACTTGTTCGGTGCGGAACTTATTTACGTCATAGCATAATATTAGGTATATTAAATTGATTTGTGTTACCAAAAATGTTGAAGTATAACGACATGTACGAAAGCTACGTTTCAATGGAATTATTAAACAGGACACTTGTTTAAGCTTACTATAAATTTAAACCTTTTAAACCTTACAGGTATAAAGAGATTATGAAAATTGGAGGTGAGCTACTCGTACTTTGACAATGAAATCCACAGAAGTGGGATGCATTTAAAGTTCACTACCATATATCTCTGTAGTCTCTGTAGGCTTTACTCAAATGTATCATATACTTTTACCTTTTTGAGGTCTAAGAAAATCGTTAAAATATAGTTTTGCAATGATAAAAGGTGAATATAGTGTGTTCTAGTGTCAACTATATCCGTTATGTTTTGTGATTATAATTTATCCACAATATTTATCCAGTTTCTGAAACATAAACAGCGGTATCGTGATTTCTTAGTACATTAGTTTTTATCAACGACGCGATTAGACCAAACTCTAAATCGAAAACAAATCGCCCGCCATTCTATTCCTGTTTCTGACACCGCCCCAGGCGTCTTTGTCGAAGACACCAGCTTGTAATTACTTCCACTTATACTTTCCCGTCATCATCACAATTAGTTCTTGAACCGCCCTTATATGTCAGCTGTCGTGTGAACGAAAATAAACTTGAAACAATAATATGGTGATGTTTTTTGTAGTGGTTTTAAATTTCTCAAAGCATATTTGATGTAAGTAGGTACGTAACTGGGCTAAAGCTTAACTTGTAATTGAGACATGTTTGAACATTCTGAAAAACTATGCTTACATTGCTGTAGTGATATTAAAAGCCTCCAAATTCATTTAATTGACGCATATTCATTATTATAGATATAAACAAGCCGTCAATGTATTTTTACTTTTTAGTCAGCCGACACTCGAACGGCACTCTGAATATTTATCGTGCCTCTGTACAAACAAATGGAGCCGAGAATCCATTTCATCATTTAGCACATAGTCATCGGCTCAAGATGAGAGCTGACGTAACGACCAGTACAGCACCAAGTCTTAATATTTTTTCGGCGCGGATTTATACGTTACGCTTGTCAGAAATTGAGATTTATACCGCATCTGTCAAATACCCCAGACAAAGGAGCCCTGTCGAAAGCCCGCGACCATGATGTCATGCGTACAGAAGTTGTGAGCGACTCCTAATTAATAGACTAGCTTTTATGCTCCACTAAGGTAATATTTTCGGATCAGTTTCAAAGAAAAATAAGAAATATTCGTGTCAGTCAGCGTAGTTTATGGCCCGTTGTTTATTGTGAACGTTCGAAACCGAAGCGTTATTACTGAGAACGAATTCTTTGTTTTCTTTGGTATATTTATGTTCAAAGAGTAGCCTAAGTTGAAGCTAGCAAACAGTCTCTAATGCCTTTCAACTTGAGTTATTTTAAGAAAAAGTCTCGTAGTTTTCTTTCGATTTAACAAAAACCAAAGTATTCGTTCTGAAGTCTAATTTATTTCTAGTGTATTTGTTTTTGAAGTATTGAATCCGTAAAAATGTAGCTTTTGCTTTTGCTGTAAATAATGAGTATAAATATTATTCGGTTTTACTTTAACGTCTGAAACCTAATAAGTAAAAAGCTTATGTATTATATACAAAGGAATATTCTATCAATAGTAGAGACTATTAAAAATGCGATACGGTTCAACAGCCTTAGACCTATTTCCTATATTGGAAGGCGGGGGATCTGGATCGGATTTTGCAAAGAGAGGAAGAGAATAAATAATATTTCAAAACTGACATTTATATATCTAGCATTCCGATGGCAGCCTAAGCGAAGAAAGCCTGTTCGACCAACTGACATCGGTCCACTGAGTGGACCTTAGAAGGATGGGTTTTTTGTAGAGCCTAAAAACTGCTGCAACTGGCTTTAGCTCCACAATGGAATAATATGACTACAGAATTATAAAGGCGAAAGTTTATATGTCCGTGTGTGTGAGAAAGCTGGGATTAAGATAAGTATACAGTAAGACGACCTAGAATCAATCAAAATTAATGTTAATTATAACAAAAAAATTGTTGATCTCACATCGAACAGAAATATATCTATTTTATGTAAAGTGTAAGTTTAAAAGATTTCAATAAACTACTTTATAAATGGGATAACCATTCATATTGACAACAACAATATGGTAAAAATATCAAGTTTTTAAACTTTATTTTATTATAGTCACCTTTAGAAGTATTTATAGGTATTACAAATAAAATAATTAATGTATAAATAATAATGATTATACAGTGTGTTTGCTATAGGAATAACAAGCTTTAAATTATCGTTTCGTGACATTTTCTTGCATAATAATATTTGCAGCCTCTACAACCTTGATTTAATTGGCGTAGGTTACGTACAGTATATTTTAATATACGATTATCGCTTAGCTTTGTTTACATTTGAAGTATTTATTTTTCTCATATACATGATAAAAACTTTCTATTAACTTTTTAAGGTTCTTAAATCTTCCCAGAAACATTTAAAGAGTCAACGTTTCTAGGTACAGCAGCTGTATTTATATTATGGTATTAAATTTGTTTGCTCTTTTACATTCGTACTACCGACTACGTATACGCTTAAGAAAGCGCAGCTTTTAATAGACTCGTCATGATAAAACACATCGTTTTCATATCATATTCCAAGTAAAGTAACTGTGAAAATTCTATTCAATTATGTGCAGGATTTTTTGCAAGGCGCGCGTGCATGCAAGCATGCTGATTGAAATTTTAAAATCTATTCTTAATTGGCTTGAGTTCTTTTATAACGATTTTATATAATATATACAATACAATACTTACAATAATTATTATGTCATGCTATGAAAATTATAAATGCATACTGAGTTATACGAGACATTACGTATGCTTTAAAATATTATTTTTAATAGGTAGGTACTATAGTACCTACCTATTAAAAATAATATTTAAATAATATTTAAATAAATTACTTATAATTACTTATAAGTAATTTATTTTTAATTATTGTAACGGTAGCGAAGTTTAAATAAAATGAATTATGTAAATGAGTTTATTTTCATTTAGTCTGAATAATCCAATCTATACGATAGATCCAAATTTATTACTTGCTCCCCGTTTTCGTATAACTAACTATCAGAACTCTTTAATGGTACACTGCAAAAATTACGTACGTAGGCGAAACCGCTGGCTTATACAGTATTAAGTAATAAAATTATTTTAAATTATTTATTCATACAAATACTTGTATCTTTAATCAACTTTATCTCAAATCTGTAAGCTGAGATGGTGTCGGAAAATCTATCATATACTGTTACTTATCAAGATTGTCAACCGACGAAATCGTGCCTTGAGTATTAAAAACTGCTTATATCAGTTATTATATTATATTGTTGAAGCAGATTTAATTTCATATTCAAAACATAAAATGTCAGATTTTATCTCCTTATGAGTCTCTTCTATACATATAAATAAAATTGGTGTGTCTGTTTTTAATTTCAAATTAATAGCTTTTCACTAAATGCATATGAAAGTATATACGATACTAACAACAAAAAAACTATTTTTTAAATTCTTTTGTCTGTCTGTATGTTTGTACCGACTAATCTCTGAAACGGCTGGACCGATTTGATGACGGGACCTTCACTTGCAGATAGCTAATGTTATAGGGCTAGTAACTTACTCTACTTTTTAATCGACTTAAAAAAAGAATGAGGATATATTTTAGAAATTTTATTTTTAAACTATAGCCAATTTTAAATTTACTCGCGCTTAACCTAAACCAACCCGAGCGAAGCGAGGGTGAGTCGCTAGTCTCTTAAGTCTTAATATAAACAAGAGCATAGACACTCCATTTCAATTATCTATATATTACTTTTTGAGCAAAACGAGTACAAAAAAACAAGAAAAAAGCTTTTAAATTTTAAGGTACAATATTTTCCTCAATTCTTTTGACAACTAGGACCACTTTAGCAAATATTTGATTTTAATGTTCTTATATTTTTTTTGGAACTATAAACAATTTAACTACTTTTACTAGTACCTATAGTAGAGGAGACCGTGGAAGACCGACCTTCACCGATCTGATAACCAGATGAGACATATTTTTTATCGAATATAATTTATAAACAAATATGCCTATAATTACTTGCCTATCTGAAGACTCATGGCTATTTTTAGCTGGGCAACAGTGCTTTAAGTATGATTTTTTTCAGGCAAGTCTATATGACTGATTTTGTAATAAAATAATCTAAAATTTGATATAACTTTCGATAAGTTAGCAGAACGATGGAGTCACCTATATTGACTTACCTGATTACATCGGCTTTGGTAGCTATACACAAAAATGAGTAGGCAAGCCTACTGAGGCATATTCTGTGTGTTAAAAACTAACAGTGAAATAAAATTCATTTGGTTATTAAAAGAATGAAAGTGATGAAAAAAAAACGATTAAAGTTAATTTTATTAAAAATAGCCATGAGCACTTTCAGATAGGCAAGTAATTATAGGCATATTTGTTTATAAATTATATTTAATAAAAAATATGTCTCATCTGGTTATCAGGTCGGTGAAGGTCGATCTTCCACCGGCTCTTAGACCACTACTACACATATGCCATAATACTGAAGATAGAGATTTTTTTAATACTTCAAGTATTTTTTATACTCTAAGAGCCTATATATATAAATATGCAAAATAAAACCAATCTTCGAGCAAAAAATATATTGTCGTATGTTATCTAAATCACTTTAATTTACACTTCGGTCACAAGGGACACCGCGCCGGCTTTTAAAAGAAGGAATTTTATTTTCGTCGGTGTCCTTTTAAATTTTGATTTTATTAGAATTTACTTAATAAATAGATAATAATTACACAATAACCGCAGCTGTTTTAATACAAGTATTACTAATGTAGTAAACTGTAAAGTATAAGAAGATAACTTGTTTAATGTAGAGATCATACAAATGGTATATATAATATACAAATTGTATATATTATAAATTATTATATTCAAATTTTACTGACAACTTATCCTTGCTTTTCTTAAGTACTTTAGTACTTAATCTAACGATAATTTAGTTTTCCTACGTACTTTTTTCCCAAATCCATCTAGTACTTAGGTATAAACATTTGCAAAATCTACTAGTACTCTGATATTACAAGCTTTCGTTTAGTGAAGTTTGTGAGTGAATTTATTATTATTTACGTTATAAAGCTAAATCTTAGATTTTCATGAACACTACTTTATATATTATTATTTATTATTGATTTTATATATTATTGACTATAAATAGTATCTATATACCTAAGAGAAGACCTTAAATTGCAATGAAAAATTTGCCAATTTTAACGAAATTAATTTCATTTCTCGTCTAGACGGTAATCGACGTGTTAAACAAAAGTCTGTGATGCACTTATAAGGAAATTAAATATTGTTTAGACATGATAAAGTAAATCAATAACAGCACTGAGTTTGTCGAACCCTAGAAGCTAAAACAAAGATGTAAATTAAATCGAGTGGTTGAAGGCTCGGACTGGGATTCGCCGGGACTCTTAACATCTTCCCAACGAGTTCTTTTTAGTTTTCTAACAAGTTTGTCGCAGTCTCGAGCGTTTGTGACTTGAAGTGGGCGAAATCTTCAGTTACTTAGGAAGTTTTAGTTGCATGTTAGCGACATGTGCGGTCGAAATAGTTGACAGTTTAGACACGTTATGTTCTTTGCAATAGAAAGTTTGTTCACTGTATTTGGCAATGTATCATAGATACAGCTTTTTAATTTCGTAATTTATCCATGTAAGTTATATTTAATGTTTAAAGCTTGGCTTAGTACTACAAGATGTATAATTTTATCTTCTTATTCATTACAATTCGGTTGATGTAATCATAAAAATACCTGTGTTACAACTTACAAAGCAAAGGTATGATGAGCAAATAAACAATGTCGTTTTAAAAGCTTTCTCTTCGTGATAAGATCAGGGCCAACATTTACATAAGAACAATCCACATTAGCCTCGGGTAGGTTATTATAGCAATAACAGAATTTTCAAAATTTGAACTCAATATTCGCCAAATACGTAGAAAACCTATTAGTAAAATTGCGGCTATTCAATCACGTCTGCAAGATCGCAAAGATAAATGAAGTTATGCTGAATCTATTTTCTTAGGTATAATTTCATTGGAGTAAGATTTGATGTCATGTTGCAATATTCATTTCTTGTCTTTCGATCTTCATTTAATGCTTTTAGGAGATTTTATATCACAATTAATTTTTGCCTGCGGCATCGCTCCTGTGTAATCTATTTGTATTTTTCAATTTATAACTCATGTGTTACTTACATGATGTAACATTTCGCAATTCCCTATTTTCATTAAAATTTGTTTAACCATTACTTTAAATGTAAAATAAAAATATTATTTAAAATTTATAAAATTATAAACCTTTTTTTCAAAATTTTTCATATTTGAAGTGCATCAAATAACAATTAAACTTAAAAGTTACTTATATTTTCGTAATCGACTCCTAATAACCTTCCTTTTGATCCTCCACTCGATAGGCTTGCGAATTTTTTTTCAATATACCCAATTTTGGTGCCAGGAATTTGGCACCAATTGGGCCTTTTACAAAAGGGATTATAGGATCGTAGCTACATACATTTTGTTCGTCCTTCGACGCAGTCGGGTAAAAATATCTTGTTATATATTCGCACCTTAGGTCTTTGTATATATTTTAGTATTTATCATAAACAATCATTTTACAGTTTATTTAGAATATCGTGGTAATAAAAATTTAAAATTAAATTATTAAAACTATTTTTTTCATATAGGTACAAAAAATACCAAAACACTTAAGCACTTAGGGGAACTACGTAACAAAGGCAAACATGTTGATAAATCATAACAACGTGCGGTAATTTCCAGTTTGACCCGCTAACTTACATTGCAGGGGTAAGGGTGAATGACGTCACATAGCCCCTTGAAGATGACATCATCCTATCGCCGCATTGCTTCTTTGCTTTATATAACATACAGGCGTTAGAAAGTACAACGCAATATTTTATAAAGGAGATATTGCTATCTCTAACTTCGAAACACGAGTACAATACATAGTATTAAATAAATAAATATTGGGACATTATTACAACAGCGCCATCTGCTTCCGTAGTAAGTTGCGAAGGAAGCTTGTGTTACGGATACCAGATAGTTGATGTTTTACATATATAAGTTTAAATACATACATATTATAAATATAAACACCCATGACTGGAGTACAAACATCCATACAAGAAAGTAGGGTCACTAAAAACTGCGCCAAACGTGTCGTCAAAGTATTATTATATAGGTAACTGTATTTTGTTTCTACGAATCAATATAAATTTCGTCATACCAGCTCATGCCTGCTTTATGTTTAATTAAATTTAAAAGTTAAGTCTAAATCCATTCTTTCTATATATTTTTGTAGATAAAATCAGATTAGTAAATCTATTTTAACCTAATACAGCCATGCAGAATTCAAATAATATGTGGTGACAGCCGATTTTATCGATAGGCCACTATATAAATTGCAGTTCCATTTCGGACGTAAAATGTTTCATGGTAAATGCGCTTCCATTTATAGTACACCCAAAACACATATTTCCCAGTTGTCTGGATTTAAAATCAAATTGTAATAGTAACAAAAGCGATAACATTAATGTAAATTTAAGCGTGTTTGAAGTACACAACGTTGTTTTGATCCCGTCTCAGCTTCAACCAGAATTAAATTATTATTGTGATTGTAAACTGTTATGACTTGCGATTAAAACTAACCACGAAGCAGTTATAACACGAGTAATGTTTGTGGAACAATATCATCACATAGCTTTATTGCTAATATCGGCTGTGATGAAACGTAAAGTCCGCATTAGAATAACCCTTACTTCTGATCGTAATTCTAATAACACCTTAGATTTTAATGGCGAAAGGGAGCCACTTGAATGACGCCAAAATAAACGCACCCTTTCTAAATGGCCAATTCTCTTATGGATCTTACTATGAAGGTATAAAATGTGTATTTTTCAAATGGATTTTTGAGTGCCCCAAGCTTTGATGGCCAAAATCTAAGTGTTCGAATTTACTGATGCGTCGAGCGTAGGGTGGGTTTACATTCTTTTTACTTTTATAGCCTCTGACTATAAAACTGCACATTTAAATATCCTGCTATTTAAGAAGAATCTATTTAAGAAGATCTATTTAAGAAGTCCTTACCTTTTCACGAAATAAAACGCCTTGTTATTTTGTTACAGCAATGACGCTGTTGTACTTGCATGCTGTGTTTATCTTCGTTGTATAAGTAATATTTTATTTAATACTAGCAACTCAACCTCGCTTCGCTCGGATTCATCCCTAGATTTAGCCCGAGCGAAGCCGTGTGTTCCGCTAGTTTTACATATATTCCTTCGTCTTGAATCACTCTATCTATTATTAAAACCGTATTAAACTCCGTTGCGTAGTTTTAAAGATTTAAGCATACATAGGACTAGGATAGGACAGACAGACAGCGTCCAGAGATGATTTGTTTTAAACTATGTAGTGTAGTTATATTATGCAGGAAATATAGAGAATGTCACATTAATGATTTATCTCATAATCAGTTTAACTTATTTGATATGACGTCACTGTAGTAACATTTATAAGCTAAATTATTACGGAAATAGATTTAAAAAAAATGAAATACATAACAGCAATTAAAGTATGTACAAGAAAATGAATTAGAATAATGATAGAAACAAATAGTTTTTGACTATTTGACTGTCAATTTACTTAGTAAATAAAATAATTTTACTTGACACTTAGACGAAGAATAACATATTAAAGAAGTACTTAAATTCATTTTTTAACAATAAATTGCAGACACCTCTACTAAACTATTCAGATTATTTCAATAAAGACTACATTGGTATTTTATTGATACAAATTCCAGAATCGATAACTTTCAATATAGTATCTTTAGCGCTTCTATGCGCTGTATCTGTCTGCGAAATCGGTCTTCGAAATGGCCTTATTAATTCCCCTTTATGTCGTTGCACACACGCTCGTATAAGCGATTTACGTTGAGTTTACAGCTTTAGCTTTCTTTATGCTACTATAAAGTAGAGACAGTACCGAAATGTCCCTAGATGTAATATCTCGCTTTAATTGTCGACCTCGCACCTGATGTCTCAAGTAATTGGATGGTGTTTTGTTTTCGAAATATGCTCAAGATGTGTATTCAACTTCCAAATTTCCTTTTTAACGTCCCACTGCTGGGCACGAGCCACCCTTCAATACGAGGGGGATCAAGCCATAGTCAAGCGCGCTGACCTAGTGTGGTTTTGCAGACTTCACATGTCTTCGAAAACTTGATAGGTTCTCTCAAACATGCAGGTTTACTCACGATGTGTTCCTTTACCGTAAGACAAGTGGTAATCATGATAGAAAAGATTCGCAAATGAAAATATCAGAGGTGCGAGACCCGGATTTGAACCCGCATCACTTGATTTTCCAAGAGAGCGCGTTACCACTAGGCTGTCTATGCTCAATCTATAAACTTATAAATAATTTAACGAATAAATTTATTTTTTTAATATAAAACGAAACAGCAATAGACTTCGTTTTATTTATGTCATCACTGTACTATTTCGGTTACAATGAAAAAAATTGGCGAAAAGACGTGACCTTATTGACATCTTTAAGGCTATTAAAATTGTTTATCTATCACTAAAATTACCTTAAGACATTAAATAAACCCAGTTTATTTTATACGAGATAATAAAGTACTTTTATAATATTGTTTAAATTATACATTACTACTTATGTAAGTTTTTTATCGTTTTGAAAAATGCATAATAAAAATTAAAGTTATTTACTCATATCGAATATTTTAAGTATTTTATTGAATATTAATCGATAAAATCGATTTATTAATACCGTTTCGGTATAAACTATAATGCACAACAAAAGAATAAATCGCGACCATCCATTATTTCTTTTGAACTAAGTATTATTGTAAAAACTTCAAACATATTTTCTTAAATATACCTAATACCTCTCATTTACATATTCACGTACAAGAGCTCCATTCATATTTATATACATTTTTCTCCTTTTCATAGTAGCAAATTCACCAAATAAAATCTTTATAAACAACTTTCAGCGTTGAGAGTGGAACGTCGCCAACAGCCATCAAACTTCAATATTCTTCGAGATGCGTCTTTTGATGTCCCTAACTCATATGATATTAAATAAACTCCTTTATATAGCTTTCTTTATTTTTATTTTCCAAACCCTAAGTATGTATTGATCTCGATGAAGGGCCGATGCTTTTTAAATTAAGTCGCCATTTCATTAAGGGTAGAGTTTGTTTATGTTAAACCCTCGTCTGTGAGTGTTTGAAAGTAAAATGACCTAATCACTTTTGCATTACAGTCGCAGTATAGTTTAAAGGTTTCATATTATTATTATTAATTTGTAAATTTAAAATTTTATTGGTATTTTGGTATAAGTTTTGCATAGTTGTTATAGTTTAAGTAAAGATTTAAGAGTTTGATTGGTGTTTTTGCCAATTTGAAGACACGTTTGTCTCGGTTTGTACTTATTAGTTACTAGCATTACCCTCGGCTCCGCTCGCGTTCTAAAGGCTGAAAATAAATTAAAAAAAAAATGTTAGGGGCATCCATTTGTGTGATAAGCACGAATGTTTGTACTTCATTCACATAACATACCCGGCCCTTACTTGCGTAACTTAAAATAAATTAAAGGGTTTTTATGATTTTCTAACGTAACCATGATTGCTGTAGAGCACTTTCGAGTGCTTCGTGAACAAAAACCTTAATAAATATTTTTTCTTTTTTTTATTTCTTTACAGCTTATTAAGCGGGATATGGAAAATAATAATTTTTAAAATAAACCTCAAATATGTGATTAAATTGTCAGTAATTAATAAAACTAATAAGCCTATAATGAGCTTGTAAATTATACTCATAACAACAAATTATTCTGCGAATTTATTTATAATTATGTTCAATATAATCCGCTACAATTAATATAACGGAAGTGATAAGACCTCTAATAAAATTTCCCTAAATTAGATTAGATATTTCGACGTAAATCGTTTCATTGTGAAGTATCAATCATAGATGTACTAGAAAAACCACCAATTGCTTAAGCATAGGTATATGTAGCAATTTCATGATCGGTATATCCCCTACAAATCCCTTTGGGAAATTACTTGTGACATATTTATTATTTTTTAATTATAGCGTTTTCTGCTTTGTTAGGTACCTATAATGATGCACTTCCCTTATGAAGTAAACTAAGAGTAAAAAAATTTTTAGCTCTCTAAGCTAATTCTATATCACCACTGTTAAATTAACATAAGAAATCAAAACATAAAGTATGTTTTATTAAGGTAAAGTATGTATCATTATCACGTCTGCATTATATGATTTGTATACTATACACATGACATTTAATTACTGAGATTTGTGATGAAGTTTTGAATTTAGATTGTAGATACATTTTTATATTTTTTACGTCCCGGGTCGGGCCAAATTTAGTTATTGAGTATTTAGATGTTTAGTAAGCCTCAGTAATCGATTGAAGTAGGGAAGTTGGCGGTGTATCACCCCATGCCTCGGAGAGCACGTAAAGCCGTCGGTCCTTTACCTTAACTCTCACTGGTTGTAAAGAGTTGTCGTACCACTGGAGTATGAGAGTGACAGAAAGAGTCCACTCTTTAAACTTTTCTTTATTGTAAGAATTCTGGTAGCGCTGGTAGCGTACATATAACATTTGGGGAAAAACATAATACTTGTATGTATTTTTGGATCGATCGATCGAGAAGAATGCTAAATAATAAGTTAAAATTCAGTGTTAAGATTTGTCGAAGCACATATGGAAATACGTATATATGTAAATTATACATATATTTATAATTGAAGGCAGATTTGTAGTTATTACAATTGTGTGACACCAAAGATGAGTAAGTGGTGAAATATAATGCATGCCTACGCACAGTAATTTAGATATATCTGAAGATGGTTTCAATTGGATTCTTGGATTGACCGGAACTATCCCGGTTTATACAAAATTGTTTGGAATAGTCTTGGAAGATAGATAGAGACAAAAAATACTAAATCTTATACCTTCAATATAAGACCCGTTAATATAAAAGAGAGAGAGAGAGAAAGTCGTTAAAGGACAAGCGGAATCAGAAGATGAATCGGTTATTTAAAAAAACCTAATAATAAAGTCAGCAAATAAATTGAAGTGAACGCCAAGTATTAATTTGTTTTTCGATATAGGTCTGCGGTCGAAACGGAGGCGATCATTACCGGCCCATTTGCGAGAGAGGGCGACTTGCGAAAAGTTAGTTATACATTGACATTAAATAATGATTTCTATTTCCTTCACTCAATATTGAATGAGAATTCAAGTGATTTCTACTATCAATTTGGTGTAAAACATATAAGAAAAAAATATATGCTTTCGTCTGAATATGGTTAGCAATTTACTCTTGTGATCTTGCACTTATACATATAAGTAGTTTTCATACTGTGATCGAAATTATTGAAAATATTTCATTACTATTATTATAATATTTATTTAAGCTACTAAACAAAAATTAAAACAAAAACGAATGACAGAAGCAAAAAAGCTCTCCTTTGTTTTTGCCTATTTTACCTATGTAATATATAGATACATACTATGTTTCATTTACGAGGCATAATAATTAATAATAGACGACGTACTTAATCTATAATTAATTAACAATTTTCTAAGTAATTCAGTGTGTTTGAAAGTTTTTCACTCACGAACGATTGAATTTGAGTGAAATAAAATCAAAATGTTAAGTTAAAGAAATAATCTTATACTAATGGGTTATTTAACGATATAGGTACATATACGAGAAACAATGCTAGTTATCTCTGCTATAGCTAAGATTGACTTTTACTAGAACAGGGTTGATACTGTTTCTAGAAAGTAGGCGTAAATAAAATTTTTATTTGGATTTTATGTCTTGAAGAAGGAAAAATAAATACATATAAACAAATGATAAAAAAAAAACGCTTAGTAAGCGTAGTTTCGTAATATCGGTAATAAATTATTATTATAGCAAATGAAATCCCATTCATAAGGATGGGTTTATACTTGGTTATTCCATTTACACATAATTTAATAATTAAATAACTCCCAATATGTATTTTAGGAAAAATAATTTAACTGATATAAGTTATCAAGTGATTCATTTTAATTTTTATCCTGTTTACAGTATGGGTTTACATACAAATTAAACAAAGTAGAAACTATTTAAAATCGTAAATAAAAAAATGCCTCAAAGTATTTAGAACCAAAACAACTTCATTGAGAAAATTATCAGAGATCGAGGTCATTTATAACAACAAACAAACGTATTTAGTTTTAGGGATGGGCTTTGCCCATGTTTACAAGAATATAATATAAGGTATATAAAAAAATTAAAGTGTCTCTCTTTAATTTAAAATTTTTGTCTGTCTGTCTGTTTGTTCCGGCTAATCTCTTAAACGGCTGGACCAATTTTGACAAGACTTTCACTCGCAGATAAGTAATGTAATAAGGAGTAACTTAGGCTACTTTTATTTAAGAAATTTTATTTTTTTTAACTAGCGGAATCCGCGGCTGCGCTCGTGCTAAGCCTAGTGACAAACCCGAGTGAAGTAAGGTGAGTAGCTAGTTATTATATAAGAAAACATGTTCTTAATATTCGCGATACCTTTACTACTTTATAATTATTTTCTTATAGTGTCGTCTAATACAGTGTATTGAGGATAGCATAAGTCACAATAAGAATAAAAATATTCTGGAAAATTCGATGACCCTAGCTTTAGTCGTTTGGCATTTACCAATGATATATCACACTGTTCGATCTGCGACGACGGTCGTTTGTATCAATATACGAGTAGAAGCTCTCCAAAAAACCTTTTAGCAGATCTATTCAACAGTACTCTCTAATTTGGACTTTTAATTATAGAGCTACTTGGGACGCGTATATTTATTATCATTTGTGTTTGTATTTTGTTTTGCAGTCAATTATTATTTATTATTAAAATGATAAAAGTATATGAAGAATTACTAATGTTAATGAATATAAGACATTGAAAAAACATTTTACTTGCCTATTTCTTCAGACTCAAAGATAATCTAAAGTAACTATCCATCTTTCTATTAATGGGCTAAATCTTCTTTAATAAAGGTTATAATGACAAACATAGATAATTTTAAGAAAGTAGTTTTATTAATGAAATGCAAGCAGGAGCAAAACTGGCAGTAAGTATAAGTATATGGAAATATATATTTGACTAGGTTTTTCCGCGGGTCCGCCCGCGTTCTAAAGAATGGAAACAAAATATATTTCACATACCGTGTGACGTTTTATAGCCGGTTTGTAACGGTTAGTTGAGATTTCTCAGAAATGAGATATTTTCCCGCAGTAAAAAGTATCCTATGTATTGACCCGAATAAACAGCTATCATCATACCAAATTTCATCCAAATCCGTCCAGTGGTTTTCTTGCAATGCGGTCACAGACAGACAGGCAAAAATTCTAAAAACAATAGATTTGGCCTCTCAATCGATAATAATGTCTATTTTAATAAGATTTTCCATAAAATATTAAATACACAGATTTGACTCGGTTAGAATTTTATTATATATATATATATATATATATATATATATATATATATATATATATATATAGATTTGGGCTTGTGAAATTGTTGAGATATAATAACATTAGACGTGTTTAAACACAAGGGAACTGTTGTCATGACAGCATTTGTATCGAACCTTAAATTTTATACTCATTTTATTGAATAAAAATGTCTTCCATATAAATTTTCTTGAATTTAATTTCTATGTATCTGCCATCTGTAAATTGAACTGAATATGTATATTTATTATATTATGATATTGGAATCTAAAGGAAATAAAACAAGTAAATATATACATCATAATTTTATGTTATATTTTTCCATATTGGAAACTTTATAAATAGCCATATTCGTCATAATTTGTACCTATACATTATAATGAAGTCACGTAGTCTACGGTTATACGTGGATAGAACTTATTTTACTTAAAAATTAACGATTTCTTTTATAAAAAGCGTAATTGTAACGAATTAAATCATCAAGTACGTGACGAACTTGAAACGTATACAAAATTCAGCTAAAACAAATATAAAATATATTTAGCTATCTACTACTTTTAGCGTTAAAGTTTTTTTTGTAATAGGTCGGTTTTATCACTACATATTATAAAAGAAAATCCTTCGCCGCGTCTATCTTTCAGTCTGCCTGTTCGCGATAAACTCAAAAATTACTCTACCGATTTTCATGCTGTTTTCACCAATGGGTAGAGTGGTTCTCGAGGAAGGTTTTAGTTTATAATTTGTCCAGTTTTTCTATACATTTACTAACAGAACCCGCTACTCGCGCTAAATCTATAATTGTATAAATTATTATAAAGAATAAAATCATTCTATTATGTTTATTTGTAAAGTAAAATATTCATTTTAAGCGTATTTTTACCATAAATCATACGTATATGCCGGTGTAAATACCATTGGCTACTAATAATAAATAACGTTTAGGGGCCATCGATAACATCTTGACACCTCGTAGGTCGATAAGCTTCAAGTCCCCGCGATATTTCAATATTATCCCGTTCTTCGTAACTTTTGCCGAAAGTATTAGTAAAAAACGAATATTATTTAACCAATAAATCGTACATTTGACATTTTTCTTTTAAACTGCAATTATTTCGAATAGTTACACTTTATATTATTTCTGTAAATATAATAACTACATAGACTATGTATACTGTTTTCTTTTTGTTTGCAATGGTTGCTAGTCTATATAAATGTAAATATAAATATAAAATATAAATATAAATAGAAATTGCCGCATTATAAGTAAGTAAGTACTAATATAGAACTTAAAATGATGGGAAAATACTCCTTTTTTCCTTCCTCCTCCTCCATTACTCCGTTTTTCTTCGTTTTGATATATAATTATTAACATGCAAAATTTATTAGTAATCATAAAATACATGGATATAATATAATTATTATCAAAGGTATTAAGGAATTTTTAAATAAAATTATTTTATATTATTTGGCTGATATTTTATTACGCTTAAGACTTTGACCATCAAACTTTATAGAAATGTTGTTTTTAAATTATTTTTCTACACTATATTTCAATCCAAAAGTAGCATACGATATTTTGGCCGCAAACCTTTATTCACCTATTTCAACCCTTTTTTAACGTCCCACTGCTGGGCACGGGCCTCCATTCAATACGTGGGGGATCAGGCCATAGCCCACAACGCTGGCCTGGTGCGGGTTGCGTACTTCACATGTCTTTCGAAAACTTCTTTAAGGCTATTAAAATTGTTTATCTATCACTAAAATTACCTTAAGACATTAAATAAACCCAGTTTATTTTATACGAGATAATAAAGTACTTTTATAATATTGTTTAAATTATACATTACTACTTATGTAAGTTTTTTATCGTTTTGAAAAATGCATAATAAAAATTAAAGTTATTTACTCATATCGAATATTTTAAGTATTTTATTGAATATTAATCGATAAAATCGATTTATTAATACCGTTTCGGTATAAACTATAATGCACAACAAAAGAATAAATCGCGACCATCCATTATTTCTTTTGAACTAAGTATTATTGTAAAAACTTCAAACATATTTTCTTAAATATACCTAATACCTCTCATTTACATATTCACGTACAAGAGCTCCATTCATATTTATATACATTTTTCTCCTTTTCATAGTAGCAAATTCACCAAATAAAATCTTTATAAACAACTTTCAGCGTTGAGAGTGGAACGTCGCCAACAGCCATCAAACTTCAATATTCTTCGAGATGCGTCTTTTGATGTCCCTAACTCATATGATATTAAATAAACTCCTTTATATAGCTTTCTTTATTTTTATTTTCCAAACCCTAAGTATGTATTGATCTCGATGAAGGGCCGATGCTTTTTAAATTAAGTCGCCATTTCATTAAGGGTAGAGTTTGTTTATGTTAAACCCTCGTCTGTGAGTGTTTGAAAGTAAAATGACCTAATCACTTTTGCATTACAGTCGCAGTATAGTTTAAAGGTTTCATATTATTATTATTAATTTGTAAATTTAAAATTTTATTGGTATTTTGGTATAAGTTTTGCATAGTTGTTATAGTTTAAGTAAAGATTTAAGAGTTTGATTGGTGTTTTTGCCAATTTGAAGACACGTTTGTCTCGGTTTGTACTTATTAGTTACTAGCATTACCCTCGGCTCCGCTCGCGTTCTAAAGGCTGAAAATAAATTAAAAAAAAAATGTTAGGGGCATCCATTTGTGTGATAAGCACGAATGTTTGTACTTCATTCACATAACATACCCGGCCCTTACTTGCGTAACTTAAAATAAATTAAAGGGTTTTTATGATTTTCTAACGTAACCATGATTGCTGTAGAGCACTTTCGAGTGCTTCGTGAACAAAAACCTTAATAAATATTTTTTCTTTTTTTTATTTCTTTACAGCTTATTAAGCGGGATATGGAAAATAATAATTTTTAAAATAAACCTCAAATATGTGATTAAATTGTCAGTAATTAATAAAACTAATAAGCCTATAATGAGCTTGTAAATTATACTCATAACAACAAATTATTCTGCGAATTTATTTATAATTATGTTCAATATAATCCGCTACAATTAATATAACGGAAGTGATAAGACCTCTAATAAAATTTCCCTAAATTAGATTAGATATTTCGACGTAAATCGTTTCATTGTGAAGTATCAATCATAGATGTACTAGAAAAACCACCAATTGCTTAAGCATAGGTATATGTAGCAATTTCATGATCGGTATATCCCCTACAAATCCCTTTGGGAAATTACTTGTGACATATTTATTATTTTTTAATTATAGCGTTTTCTGCTTTGTTAGGTACCTATAATGATGCACTTCCCTTATGAAGTAAACTAAGAGTAAAAAATATTTTTTAGCTCGAACTCTTAGCTCTCTAAGCTAATTCTATATAACCTCTGTTAAATTAACATAAGAAATCAAAACATAAAGTATGTTTTATTAAGGTAAAGTATGTATCATTATCACGTCTGCATTATATAATTTGTATACTATACACATAACATTTAATTACTAAAATTTGCGATGAAGTTTTAAATTTAGATTGTAGATACATTTTTATTTTTCTTACGCCCGTGTCAGGCCAAATTTAGTTATTGAGTATTTAGATGTTTAGTAAGCCTCAGTAATCGATTGAAGTAGGGAAGTTGGCGGTGTATCACCCCATGCCTCGGAGAGCACGTAAAGCCGTCGGTCCTTTACCTTAACTCTCACTGGTTGTAAAAAGTCGTCGTACCACTGGAGTATGAGAGTGAGACAAAGAGTCCACTCTTTAAACTTTTCTTTATTGTAAGAATTCTGGTAGCGCTGGTAGCGTACATATAACAGACATTGGAGAAAAATATAATACTTGTATGTATTTAAGGATCGATCGATCGAGAAGAATGCTAAATAATAAGTTAAAATTCAGTGTTAAGATTTGTCGAAGCACATATGGAAATAAGTATATATGTAAATTATACATATATTTATAATTGAAGGCAGATTTGTAGTTATTACAATTGTGTGACACCATAGATGAGTAAGTGGTGAAATATAATGCATGCCTACACACAGTAATTTAGATATATCTGAAGAAGGTTTCAATTGGATTCTTGGATTGACCGGAACTATCCCGGTTTATACAAAATTGTTTGGAATAGTCTTGGAAGATAGATAGAGACAAAAAATACTAAATCTTATACCTTCAATATAAGACCCGTTAATATAAAAGAGAGAGAGAGAGAAAGTCGTTAAAGGACAAGCGGAATCAGAAGATGAATCGGTTATTTAAAAAACCTAATAATAAAGTGAGCAAATAAATTGAAGTGAACGCCAAGTATTAATTTGTTTTTCGATATAGGTCTGCGGTCGAAACGGAGGCGATCATTACCGGCCCATTTGCGAGAGAGGGCGAATTGCGAAAAGTTAGTTATACATTGACATTAAATAATGATTTCTATTTCCTTCACTCAATATTGAATGAGAATTCAAGTGATTTCTACTATCAATTTGGTGTAAAATATATAAGAAAAAAATATATGCTTTCGTCTGAATATGGCTAGCAATTTACTCTTGTGATCTTGCACTTATAAGTAGTTTTCATACTGTGATCGAAATTATTGAAAATATTTCATTATTATTTTTATTCATAGGAATCTATAGAAGCTACTAAACAAAAATTAAAACAAAAACGAATGACAGAAGCAAAAAAGCTCTCCTTTGTTTTTGCCTATTTTTCCTATGTAATATATAGATACATACTATGTTTCATTTACGAGGCATAATAATTAATAATAGACGACGTACTTAATCTATAATTAATTAACAATTTTCTAAGTAATTCAGTGTGTTTGAAAGTTTTTCACTCACGAACGATTGAATTTGAGTGAAATAAAATCAAAATGTTAAGTTAAAGAAATAATCTTATACTAATGGGTTATTTAACGATATAGGTACATATACGAGAAACAATGCTAGTTATCTCTGCTATAGCTAAGATTGACTTTTACTAGAACAGGGTTGATACTGTTTCTAGAAAGTAGGCGTAAATAAAATTTTTATTTGGATTTTATGTCTTGAAGAAGGAAAAATAAATACATATAAACAAATGATAAATAAATAACGCTTAGTAAGCGTAGTTTCGTAATATCGGTAATAAATTATTATTATAGCAAATGAAATCCCATTCATAAGGATGGGTTTATACTTGGTTATTCCATTTACACATAATTTAATAATTAAATAACTCCCAATATGTATTTTAGGAAAAATAATTTAACTGATATAAGTTATCAAGTGATTCATTTTAATTTTTATCCTGTTTACAGTATGGGTTTACATACAAATTAAACAAAGTAGAAACTATTTAAAATCGTAAATAAAAAAATGCCTCAAAGTATTTAGAACCAAAACAACTTCATTGAGAAAATTATCAGAGATCGAGGTCATTTATAACAACAAACAAACGTATTTAGGGATGGGCTTTGCCCATGTTTACAAGAATATAATATAAGGTATATAAAAAAATCTCTCTTTAATTTAAAATTTTTGTCTGTCTGTCTGATTTTTCCGGCTAATCTCTTAAACGGCTGGACCAATTTTGACAAGACTTTCACTCGCAGATAAGTAATGTAATAAGGAGTAACTTAGGCTACTTTTATTTAAGAAATTTTATTTTTTTTAACTAGCGGAATCCGCGGCTGCGCTCGTGCTAAGCCTAGTGACAAACCCGAGTGAAGTAAGGTGAGTAGCTAGTTATTATATAAGAAAACATGTTCTTAATATTCGCGATACCTTTACTACTTTATAATTATTTTCTTATAGTGTCGTCTAATACAGTGTATTGAGGATAGCATAAGTCACAATAAGAATAAAAATATTCTGGAAAATTCGATGACCCTAGCTTTAGTCGTTTGGCATTTACCAATGATATATCACACTGTTCGATCTGCGACGACGGTCGTTTGTATCAATATACGAGTAGAAGCTCTCCAAAAAACCTTTTAGCAGATCTATTCAACAGTACTCTCTAATTTGGACTTTTAATTATAGAGCTACTTGGGACGCGTATATTTATTATCATTTGTGTTTGTATTTTGTTTTGCAGTCAATTATTATTTATTATTAAAATGATAAAAGTATATGAAGAATTACTAATGTTAATGAATATAAGACATTGAAAAAACATTTTACTTGCCTATTTCTTCAGACTCAAAGATAATCTAAAGTAACTATCCATCTTTCTATTAATGGGCTAAATCTTCTTTAATAAAGGTTATAATGACAAACATAGATAATTTTAAGAAAGTAGTTTTATTAATGAAATGCAAGCAGGAGCAAAACTGGCAGTAAGTATAAGTATATGGAAATATATATTTGACTAGGTTTTTCCGCGGGTCCGCCCGCGTTCTAAAGAATGGAAACAAAATATATTTCACATACCGTGTGACGTTTTATAGCCGGTTTGTAACGGTTAGTTGAGATTTCTCAGAAATGAGATATTTTCCCGCAGTAAAAAGTATCCTATGTATTGACCCGAATAAACAGCTATCATCATACCAAATTTCATCCAAATCCGTCCAGTGGTTTTCTTGCAATGCGGTCACAGACAGACAGGCAAAAATTCTAAAAACAATAGATTTGGCCTCTCAATCGATAATAATGTCTATTTTAATAAGATTTTCCATAAAATATTAAATACACAGATTTGACTCGGTTAGAATTTTATTATATATATATATATATATATATATATATATATATATATATATATATATATATATATATATAGATTTGGGCTTGTGAAATTGTTGAGATATAATAACATTAGACGTGTTTAAACACAAGGGAACTGTTGTCATGACAGCATTTGTATCGAACCTTAAATTTTATACTCATTTTATTGAATAAAAATGTCTTCCATATAAATTTTCTTGAATTTAATTTCTATGTATCTGCCATCTGTAAATTGAACTGAATATGTATATTTATTATATTATGATATTGGAATCTAAAGGAAATAAAACAAGTAAATATATACATCATAATTTTATGTTATATTTTTCCATATTGGAAACTTTATAAATAGCCATATTCGTCATAATTTGTACCTATACATTATAATGAAGTCACGTAGTCTACGGTTATACGTGGATAGAACTTATTTTACTTAAAAATTAACGATTTCTTTTATAAAAAGCGTAATTGTAACGAATTAAATCATCAAGTACGTGACGAACTTGAAACGTATACAAAATTCAGCTAAAACAAATATAAAATATATTTAGCTATCTACTACTTTTAGCGTTAAAGTTTTTTTTGTAATAGGTCGGTTTTATCACTACATATTATAAAAGAAAATCCTTCGCCGCGTCTATCTTTCAGTCTGCCTGTTCGCGATAAACTCAAAAATTACTCTACCGATTTTCATGCTGTTTTCACCAATGGGTAGAGTGGTTCTCGAGGAAGGTTTTAGTTTATAATTTGTCCAGTTTTTCTATACATTTACTAACAGAACCCGCTACTCGCGCTAAATCTATAATTGTATAAATTATTATAAAGAATAAAATCATTCTATTATGTTTATTTGTAAAGTAAAATATTCATTTTAAGCGTATTTTTACCATAAATCATACGTATATGCCGGTGTAAATACCATTGGCTACTAATAATAAATAACGTTTAGGGGCCATCGATAACATCTTGACACCTCGTAGGTCGATAAGCTTCAAGTCCCCGCGATATTTCAATATTATCCCGTTCTTCGTAACTTTTGCCGAAAGTATTAGTAAAAAACGAATATTATTTAACCAATAAATCGTACATTTGACATTTTTCTTTTAAACTGCAATTATTTCGAATAGTTACACTTTATATTATTTCTGTAAATATAATAACTACATAGACTATGTATACTGTTTTCTTTTTGTTTGCAATGGTTGCTAGTCTATATAAATGTAAATATAAATATAAAATATAAATATAAATAGAAATTGCCGCATTATAAGTAAGTAAGTACTAATATAGAACTTAAAATGATGGGAAAATACTCCTTTTTTCCTTCCTCCTCCTCCATTACTCCGTTTTTCTTCGTTTTGATATATAATTATTAACATGCAAAATTTATTAGTAATCATAAAATACATGGATATAATATAATTATTATCAAAGGTATTAAGGAATTTTTAAATAAAATTATTTTATATTATTTGGCTGATATTTTATTACGCTTAAGACTTTGACCATCAAACTTTATAGAAATGTTGTTTTTAAATTATTTTTCTACACTATATTTCAATCCAAAAGTAGCATACGATATTTTGGCCGCAAACCTTTATTCACCTATTTCAACCCTTTTTTAACGTCCCACTGCTGGGCACGGGCCTCCATTCAATACGTGGGGGATCAGGCCATAGCCCACAACGCTGGCCTGGTGCGGGTTGCGTACTTCACATGTCTTTCGAAAACTTGCTAGTTTTCTCTCAGATCTCAGTTATGTCACAATGTTTTCCTTGACAGTAAGACAAGTGGTAATTATGTTAGAAATGATTCGCACATGAAAATATAAGAGTTGCGAAACCTGGATTTGAACCCGCATTACTCTGATATACAAGCGAGCGAGTCACCACTGCGCTATTATTGTCAAATTCACCTATACGCCTCAGAAAACCCTCCTCAAATCTTTAACATAAGCCATGGCATCCTTTGCCGTAGGGAAACATACGGACAAGCAAACAATTTTTATTATTTTAACCCTGCCGACTAGTCTATAAGAAAAAACTATCTGAGCAGCATAAATATTCGACTGAAGTAAACTTGCGAACATCTTTTCGTGATAACTGTTAACATTTTTACCTTTTATCTTCTATGTATCTACGTACTTTTTTCATAAACAAAATAACTCCCATCGAATCTAATCGGAGAAGGTAAACAAAAAATATGTGCTCTCCTTCATCTATAGGCTGCTGTACTCACTCTTAACCGATTATTATGTTTGATGCTGAAAATAACATATTTAGTCCATGGAGCTAGTACTATTTATCAGTGCTATTTTCTCTCATAACGAGAGTATAATCAAATGACGACAGGAATTGGGGAGCCGAACACAATTAGCAGACGAGACATGAAAGTTAATGAGGTTAATCCTTAAGCGAATTCCGAAGGAAATTGCGTCCCACTTTCAAACGAATTGCCTGATTGGCCACTGGGTCGATTAGCGAGTTTAGCTGATTTACGATATCGTACACGTAACGATTTTGATAATGCACATGTTTAAATATATCTACAAATATTTGGTAGTGGTGTAGTTTTTTGATGTTCTGCATAATTTGTAATAACTTCGATGTGTATGACCGATGTTCGTAATGTATGCTTAATAATAGTGATATCCTCTTGACTGATTACGGTCACGACGGTGAGAGTTAAGGCACAGGCTTTAAGTTCTCTCTGAGGTGCGGTGTTGATATACTCGTACCATCAGCTTCGTAACTTCGTGCTGTTGCTAAGAATTTCGTGACAGAAATATTTAATTTCTGCATGAGGGCTCAACCGGGATTCAAACCTAGGTTCTGCGGCACAACATGCTAGTTACTAGACCACCAAAACAGTTACTGGAAAAATGTATGCTTAGAGTCTGTTGACCTTTGAAAATGGCGAGTGACAATCAAAAGCACCATATAGTCAAGAGCCTATAAGTTAAAAAATGACAAAGAACTTTAAATCATTTTCTGACACATACCTTTCTAATTCAGTATGTAATAAGATATACTTAATGTCCTCGAATGTTTCTGTTTTATTATTGGCGAATAACTGAATGACAATGTTTGGACAAAATTTAGTGAGGACATTTAATAATTATTATTAGTTTTCCGGGTTTTATCACATTTTTTTAAATTTTGAACTTATATCCTGTCTACTAAAATATTATATTTTTTCAAGTAAATCGACCTATTATAAGCAAAATAAGCAATATTTATAACCAATCAGAAAATTCGTGTATTTTTTGTATTAATCTCAATTCCTAACTGGAAAATGTTTGTTGAATTTACAATAAGTTTTACATATTTATAATTTTCTTAAGTAGTTTATAATAATGATTTCATGAAGCTGTGCTTGAAATAAGTATTTTATAAGATAATCAAATAATGTTTTTCATTAGCTATTATTTTAAGAGAAAAAAAAACTCATAGACTTATTCATATTATAAACTAAATTAGATTGCAATGTCTACCATAAAAATGTTAGTAACTAATACAAAAATATTCTATGGTTTCCATAAGAAAAATATATAATATGTGGCTATAATAACGCGTTAGTCATCTCTCTAAAAAACGTTTAAATTAAAATATAAAACTTTTGAGTTGCAGGTAAGGAAAATGTTCGCCATAATTTTAATAGACATATCAGAAACTGGTAAATCCGCGGATGACGTAGACTATGCTCGCGTAGTAGTACGGTCAGTATATAAGTTAATCTTATTATAAAAAAAAATATAAGAGTTAGTTACTTTGTTACCGATCAAATAATATTAAAATTCAGAGTCGAAAAGTTTGCACATTAAATATTTCTTGGAAAATCTTGTTGAAATCGTCATTATTGTTGATACAGATTGAATTGAACATTTTTTATTTTTATATTTCTATCTATAAAGTCTGACTATATTACCGTTTTGTTATACCTACTATAATTTTATTGATAGCACGTATATAATATTTAACTAAAAAGATTAAGCTGGTTTGGCTCAGTTGTGACCCTACTTTCTGCGCCAACGGTCGAGGGTTCGAGTCCCGCTGGGGGCATTCATTTGTTGAGCACGAATGTTTGTTCTCCAGTCATGGGTGTTAATATTTATATTATGTATGGATTTATAATTTATATGTGTAGTATATCAACTATTTGGTATCCGTAATACAAGCCTCGTAGCTTACCGCGGAACTAGATGGCGCTCTTGTAAAAATGTCCCAACATATTTATTTATTTATTTTAATTCAAAAGCGATTCATATTATATTTTATGTGTATGCTTACCGTACTTGAGTGCTGTATTATTTGCTTATAAATATATTGCTATTGACCTTTAAGATCCAGTATAGCAAAGCATTCGGACGCGCAAGTGATCTCTTCGTTAAAATAATAAATTACTTATTTTTAATATCAGTGTTACTATGTATTGAGCATTGTTACATCTGTGATATTACTTTTTAGTTAAACTGATAGTGTTAAAAATAAAAAAATGAAGTCTTTAAATGTTTTTATAAGTTTCGTGGTTCTTTGGACGAGTGTGTGTATGGGTCAAAGTCAAAGTAAGCATATTTTATTTTTTTATGATTCAACTAACTTATGCACTTCATCTTACTTAGTAAGTTCGGGGATTGTCGGAATAAGTATAAAGCGTTAAGTGGACCTGAAAATAAATCTACTTGTTCAAAAAGCTAAACCTTACCTAAATACAAAGTTTGTTCTAATTCGTTACAGTCGTTTCCGAGATACAATAAATTAAATATATTCATATAAGAATTGTTAATTTAATATTATAATATATACTTATTCATTTTCCTAGCTAGTTATTGGATAAGACGAATGATTGAAAACGCGGACGTGATGCTTTTATTGCGTTTTAAATTTATCTTAATAGACAGGTTAAAGATCAAGTCATAAAACATTTGTATGTAAATATCATTAATGTAACTACAAGTTACAACATGGTTATATACAAATCATATTTTTTTTAATTCATTAATAACTTAACTATCCTATAAAGATCAAGGATATGTTATTATAATCGTCTGTATCTTCGCAGTTTATTTCGCAGTTAGTTCGCAGACGGCGTCTTAAAGTATGTACAATGTACCTACACATAAAAAACCTGCCAAACAGCTATAATTGTGCAGAATTTTTTTTCTGGGTATGAGTTTCGTTAGTTTTATTAAGTTTTTATGTAGGTACCTAATTGGTAACAACGTCATTTTAAACTTTTCGTATATATTATATACTCGATAATAAACAAAATAGAATATAAACAGGTTTTGTAAAGCAAACAGGTCGATGATTTTCCTTGTTCAAGCCAAAGTCAACACCACATAAGCGACAAAATGCAAATATTTTTATAACATACTAGCATTAATCACTTATTGTAAGTAGTAATTAAAAAACTATTCATTAACTCTGAGGTTCAGTTTAAGGCAATATAATTTATTTTAAGTTAAATGTAACAAATTGTTTGTTAGTAATTAGCTCGTTAATTGGATATGTGTTGAGGATGAGATTTTAGGTATGGGTAACAAGTTTGTGTTAGCGCTTCTATAAAATTCTGATAAGCGATTTAGAACTTTGTCAGTATTATTTTATACTTTAGTTAGAGTTAAAGTTAGTTAGTATATATTGGTATTTAATTATTTTTTTATATTATACGTGCTTTAAAGAAACATTAACCGTTTTTTATGTTCAGAATAGTTGCGTTGATTTAAGTTATCTCTCAAAGACGAAAATTTTTATTAATGCATGTTATGTTTAATAATAAAAACATTCAATTTGTTAAATTTATAACTTAAAAGACCAGGATTCATAAAATCTAGCATACAGTGAATGACTTTATAATGTAAAATGATCTTATTTTGCATTCTACCTTCTCCATTTTACTTGTCAATGGCGAAGTAATTTTGGTACAACTGGTAAACTTTGAAGGCTTTGGCAAAAAAATTAATAAATTAAAATAATAAATTAAAATGGGTATATATTTATTCATCTGTTTTAGGGTGTACGACACCACTCGGAAAAAGCAGTTACTGTGTATCTCTCTACGATTGTCAAGAATTGCTCACAGCATTTGAGCAACGACCGTTGCCAAATCAAGTTATTACTTTTCTAAGGAAATCCCAATGTGGTTTTGAAGGCTATGTACCAAGAGTGTGTTGTGGTCCCATGCCTCAACAGTCAACGTCAGGTCCATCAACGGTATGTATTTAGATTTGATACTGCCTGGTAATCTATCCAATACAATATGATATTTTTTTATAAACATTCATACAAGTTATTTTACCTCCCAATAACTAGAATATATGCGGAATACTTTTTGTTATTATTTTTCTTCGAGTAACTTATACCCTTAATATATTGATATAAACTTACATATTTGAAGAAAATAAAAAAATCATACAATAAATATAACCCTAAATATTTTTTTACTTTTAAGTTCTTTACTTATTTATGTATATTTTCATTTATTTAACTTCATTAATTTTATTTAATACGTATTTGTTGTGTATGTGAGTATTCAAATTAGTGGAAAACTTTGTAAAGCCATGGCTTTTCCAAATAAACAAATCTTTTATTTAAGATAGTTACGACGTAAATAGTTAGAAATATTAGACGAACAAGAAGGAAAAGTTGGTTTAATTAGTAGATATTTTTTTATTGATGGTACCATGTTTTGACCTATTCCTGGTCGATTTCTGTTCTTAGCTCACTGCAAATGAAGTTGTAAATGTATGCATATGGCAAAAATAATTTTCTCATATCTCATAGATCTTATTGTGTTGTTAAAATTTAAGAATAGTGTAGAAACCATTTCTAATTGCAATTAATATCCACTGATTCTAAAGAATAATGTTAGACTAATCCTATTAAAATATTTCAAAATTTTTCGACAAAATTATTTAATGATTATATTTTTTAGTTTCGACCAACTGAACGCCCAGTTCGGCCATCTGCTGGCGAGGATTCTTCGGTTTCCGAAGACTCTTTTCCAGAATCTCGGGACAAGTGTGGTATCGATACTAATGGTGATCGCTTATATGGCGGACAATTCACTGACCTAGATGAGTTTCCATGGATGGCGTTATTAGGATACTTACCACGTAAGACTAACTTGATAATGGTAGAGCTCAATATTTTTATAGAAATTATATTTTTATAAAAGTTATTAAATATTTTACAACACGTTTGGCTCAGTTTCTTCGTACCTTAATTGCTGCGCCATCGGTCGCGGGTTCGAGTCCCGCTGGAGACATTAATTTATATGATGAGAGGTATGTATTTAAACTTATATATTGAAGGTTCGAACCTTGCCATCGAATAGATAGTGCTTGCCATAGATAGTGCTGTGCCTATATGTCAAAACATATTTATTTTTATTTAATGTAATGTTTTATTGCCTCTGCTTAGGTAATAGTGATACCCTCACGTATCAATGCGGGGGAGTGCTGATGAACCATCGCTACGTCTTAACAGCTGCGCATTGTGTGATAGGACAAATTGAAAAGGCAGTTGGAAAATTGTAAGTCCTATTAATTTTAAAATGTTTATATAAAAGGGTTCATTTCTTTTGTTTATGTAATTTCAACAAAAACTGTTGTCGTAAATAACTTCACTAAATAGATTCGTAGGAAATTGTTAGTATATTTAATATAAGGAAAATGTATTTGATCTTTATACGAGTATAGACTTTGGTTAGCTACACCGGTTTTAAAAACGTGTTCTTGTATGTATTCATGTAAATTTCTCATAATAATTATAATAAGTTGTAAGCATCTCGCTGTTTAACGCGTCACTGTTAACGTCAAAGCAACAAAAATATATTATAAAACAAGCAAACTCGGCCCGTTTCGCTCGGCGTAAGTTAAAGTAAATTAAACCGTTTTTATAATTAATAAATAAAATAAAAGTAGCCTAAGTTACTCCTTATAACATTATGTACCTGAGAGTGAAAGTCCAGTTAAAATTGGTCCAGCTGTTTCAGAGATTAGCCGGAACGAACAGACAGACGGACAGACCGACAAAAATTTTAAAAATAAACTTTTTGATGTATTTACCGTATATAATTTCATATGCATTTAGTGAAAAGCTGTTAATTCAAAATTAAAAGGAGACCCTTCAATTTTATTTTTATGTGTCATACTGATGTATTGATTTGAATCACGATTCTAAAGGGAAACCATCAGGGAAAGCTAAGAATTTGAAAAACAGATGACTTGCCCCAAATATCTAATATTGACACAATCAGTTCTATTAATGAAGAATATGTTATAATAATTATATTAGAAATATAATTTAATTTTAACAAATTTTTGAGTAGACTCACTATTTCCTAGCATTTTCTTAATAACGAATCGTAAAATAATATTTTAACTATTTAATTTAGAGCAACTGTTCGACTCGGAGAGTATGATATTCAGTCAGATAGAGATTGTCTGGCTGGAAGTTGTGCTGATCCCGTACAAGAAATCAGAGTTAAAGCAGCGTATCCTCATCCTGGTTTCTCTGATAAGAACATAAATAGACAAGATGATATCGCGTTGGTACGACTCTCCAAAAGAGCAACATACTCATGTAAGTATCAACTTATTAAGATTATTCAGTATTGTCTTGACCGAAAACTTAATTATAAAAACAGTGTTGTACACATTCCAAAATGAATTTTCATTTTGTTTTGTATAACGTTTCCAGTTAATATTTCAACTTTATGTTGACTTACATAAAAGTGGAAAGTGATGATTGACTGTTTTTATCTTTAATATTGATTTTCTGAGTAGTTTAATCATAGCGTATAGTAAAATTAATCTATACTTTCATTTACAATCTAATAGTTTATTCGTAATATAAATAAAAGAACTAGAATAAAGTACAGTAATGTAACTTACAACGGCTGGTAGAGACTTCGGAGTCATTGAAACAATTTATGTATTATAAACATAAGGCGAAAGCTTGTTGAAAAATAAGTAATTAAAAGTCATCACACTTTAGAATGTAATTGTATATATAATCTGCACTTGCTTGTTTCAATTACAGATTACGTTCAACCTATTTGCTTAGTGGACAACAAACTGCGATTAGATGTCGGAAACGACGTATTCGCGGCCGGCTGGGGAAAAACCCTAAGCGGTAAGTTTTAAGCTTATTGATTTTGTGCATACCATATATTTCTTGGAATTTCGTTCACTAAATAATTATTGACATGGCGAAACTTCATGGAATATTGTCTAGAATACCTATATAAATAAAGTATTTAGTTATATTCCTATTGAAATATTCACCTGCTAGGAAAGTACTTTAAATTACAATCATTAAAGATATGTAACAAAGTCTAAAGTTTTGTAAGACACGTTTCCTGGGTGTAAAATCAAATAAAGAAACAAACGAATTGATCGCCAAGAAAACGCTTATAGTTAATAGTGTAATGGGAAATAAATTATACAATGTACAACAAATGGCAGATAGTTGATATACTTTACATATGTAGCAATATGTAGATATATAAGTTTAGACACATATCTACTTATCTATACATCTGTACTTATAAATAAAATAAGAATGTCTGTTTTTAATTTCAAATTCACAACTTTTCACTAAATGCATATGAAAGTATTATATATACGACACAAGCAACAAAAAACTAAGTTTTGAAATTTTTATCTGTCTGCCTGTTTGTTCCGGTTAATGTCTGAAACGGCTGGACCCATTCTGACAGGACTTTCTCTCGCAGATAGCTAATATTATACGGCGTAACTTAGGCTACTTTTTAACTGACTTTAAAAAAGGAGGAGGTAGAAATTTTATTTACTTTAACTAGCGGAACTTATGCCTAATCTATAAATATAAACATCCATGAAAATTCATGTTCATACTCGTAACACAAATAAATGTTTCTAGGTATAGATGATAGAGGTTATTTTAGAGACGAGAGAACTAAAACTTCATATTAAATAAAAGATGAGCACAAACTTACTAGCATAAAATAATCGTAAATATAACTTTGCCGAGTAATATTATCACAACTTTATTAGTTCAATAACGTCCGTATCTGACTGGGTAATTCCCTCGCTTGTTGTTTCTTATTAAACCTTGAATGTTGAAACCGCTTGTCGTGTTTCCCGTATTATGATTTACTATAATTATACTTGTTTTTTTTTGCAAATGAATAATAACATATTTTAATAGTATAGAATTCACATCGGGCTTAGTTAATATTACGATTCAAAAATAAAACTATTCATTTCATAACGTGATTACTAGTTTTTCTATAAAGTTTAAAAGTTTTTCAATACTCTATACAACTATATAGAGACAAAATTTGTACATTTGTATGTTTGGATGTAATGCATAAACTAAAATCCACTGAATCAAATTCGATAAAATTTGCTATGAAGATAAGTATCTGAGCCGCTCGGTAGGACATAGAGTAGTTTTTATCCCGGAAATGATTTCCGGGATAAAACCCTTAAGAGAGTGGAAAGAGGTTGGAAATTTGTATGGGGAATCAATCACTTTACAAGTAATAATATAGTCTATATATATATATATACCATTAGCATAAAAATATAGGTCCAAAAGCGTATTGTAATAGTTATTAAATATTATAATTATTTGTTACAGGAAAAAGCAGTCCAGTTAAATTGAAGCTAGGAATGCCAATATTTAGCAAGGCCGAATGTGTGTCGATGTACAGGAGTCTTGGTGCAGAACTGACTGATGGACAAATTTGTGCTGGAGGAGTGTTCTCAGAAGATGCATGCAGGGGAGACTCTGGCGGTCCATTGATGAGAAGAACTCCTTCAGGCATATGGGAAACTGTAGCAATAGTGTCTTTCGGCAACGGATGCGGCAGAGACGGTTGGCCAGGAGTCTATACTAATGTAGCTAGTTATATAGACTGGATTCAAAATACGATGTCTTCTACAAATTAATAGAACATTCTTTTTCTAAAACTGTTATTATAAAGAACATCTGCTTTATCACATGCCATATACGTATCAAAATAAACTCCCAGTGATTTTGAACAAATGTTCACTATTTTTATGAAATGTACAAAAAATGTTAAGACATTATTGTAATGTATGTAAAATTAACCAAATTATAGACTAATAAAATGTGATGCGATAAGTTTTATTTGATCATTGTTTTAAATTCTTCGTTATCCTTTTTATATAAAAAAATGCGCTTAACTACATTATTGTTTAAGAATCTTCTTTCATCTTTCACTAGGCACGTGCTAGGCTAGTGCGGGTTGGCTGACTTCAAATGTCTTTCGTGAACTTGCTAGGTTCATTCTGATGATGATGATTTTCTTCACATTATTATCTTTCATCGTATAATAATACTAACTAATGATTTTAATACAAAATATAATATAATATTATTAGAAATTTAATTTAGAATCTAGAATAATTCAGATTGCACTTTTTATGTAAAAAGTGTAGTTTATTGAAAAATTTAATATACTTCAAACTCTGTCCAGTGGTTTCTCGTACAATCCGTTCTGTCAGTATCAGTATCTCAAGGTGGGACGCAACGGCTTTTTATAGGCTATTTTTAGGGGTGTTCGTTATTCTGAATAGCTGAAAAAATAACCTGCTATTTATAAATAGCATGCTATTTATAATAACCAAATCGCCTATTATTTATCTCCAGAGGCTAGCGCTATAGCTATTTGTTAATTTATTTTTATTATATATAATATGACCACAACAAAGAGAATGTAATCACTATGGACGACAACTGCCGCGCTTGACACTTCGTGCTAGCCGTATAATATTTTTGTCACGAGTCGTGTGCGCTAAATTATGCGAAAATATATAACGTATAAATATAGGTATTATAGAGTATGAAATAATAGGAATTTTAAAAATAGCGTATTCTTATAACTCTTTATCAATATATAGTCGTTTCGTCCACCTCTACAGTTATAACAGGTTATCAACAGATAGCAGTTTCGCCCACCTCTCTGTGTCAGTGACACAGATAGACCGACTGACAAAAATACGTAAAACTATCGTCCTCTATATTTATATAAAAATTATATATCTCCAAAAATATTTAATTTATACGAGATTAGAATCAGAATTTATTATCTCCATATACATGTATAGATTTGGCTAACTTACTCTATGAATAGCATATCGTTTATGTTAAACGAGAAGATAAAATAAATTTGAATGGCGTTTCGGGAAGTCATCTGGGATCCCCATACAGAGATATTCAATTAGTCGTAACGTATCATTTGCATAGGTGTCACTGGCAATCAAATTAAGTGGAGCGCTGACAATTCTATGCGCATAATTAAATACTACCCTTTACCGTTATAAGGGTATGGAAATGCAAAATTTTATTTACCTCAAGTCCTTATCGAAGATCGAAGTTTGCTTACACTTTGATTCTATTTACGCAGTAAAGTTATTAATATTAAATAGTTTGTAGTTTAATGGATTTTTTCCTAAAGATTTTTTTCAGCAGCAGTAGCGACAACGTAATATAAAATCTAAAAGTTAAACATTCCTCCTCGGTATCAATAATAATCACTATTTTAATAAGTTTTTTCATAATTTTATATTAAATATTTACACTTATAAATTAAATGTGCAACATATGAGAATATAACGACGCCATGCCTTCTTATAAATGTTGGAAAAACAAAGCCTTATTATTCCGATAAACTAAAAACAACTTTAGGCAAAATATTGAATGTAACAAAGTTATGAAAAATGAGCACTAAATCAAAACTGCGAATATATTAATTCATTTCACGAGATAACAAATACGAAAAGGGGAATTCCAATCGGAATCTAAAAATTACGGCAGTTTAAAAGTAGGCGCCATTTACATAGAACTACTATATCGGAAATGATATACTCTCTACACTCGCCCCATTTGTTTGGTTTATGCGAAGAATATCGCGTGAACGAAAATAAGGTTGTACTAATCTAGTATATTGTTTATTTTTTATGTTCATAATATGAAATATTTTTTTACATATTTCGTGAATTATCTTCTATACTATTAATATACTATATTAAATAAAAAATATATAATATAAACCTGAAAAATAAGTAATCAGTTATTTAAAATATATATTTTGATAGCCTTCTTATTTTCCTTCCTCATTCCACGACTAAATCTAAATAAATTTTGGAATATTTTACCGAGATAAAAGTAGCTTATCATTGTTACTCTAGCGCCACTGCAGGTCCAATTTCATAAAAAAAATACCACAATCTGTGGCTATGTTATCGCTGTTCAACGTTGAAAGGCCTTTTTTTGAAAAACTTGGAAAATGCATGTGTCCATAACAACCGCAATCCGCATGCACGTAGGTGATTATGTAAACTTCTTAAGAAGCTAGTACTACTACTAAAGTAGTAGTAGTAACTAGTTACTATCCTCTAAAACCCAACAAAACCTTCCTCATCTTAATGGAGCGTCGCAGGAGCGCTTATACACTCGATCATGATGCCCCGACGGTAGGGCTGTCGAAGAAGACCACATAACCAAGGACTTACTGTAACGGTCCACTTTGCTATTAGAGAATTACCAGGAGCAAGTCGCATTGTACTGCCCAATGAAGTGGCCAATATTCCAGACGTTTCTTGGTTAGCGCCCGGTTGGTCTACCTCTTAGTAACAAGTAATAGGTATATTTTGACCCTACCAAACATCCAAAACGAAAATAAAATAAAGAAAACTACAGATTCTGCTACTATATTGATTATAATGACTATTTCAATAAGGTTTCCTTTATTTCAGCTAGATTAGATTCGGCTTAGTTCGAATTTTATTATATTTATAGATGAATATGATGAACTAGACCTACGTTTTCACACATCACATAGTACAAGTAAAATTATCGAGATATGAAAAACTTAACTAGCATTTAGGTCGTCTGTGATATCGAACCGTTCGTAAGACGCAAATATATTTTGCCTCAACCTCACTAAGGACGGCCTTGGTGATACAGAAGTTTAGGTAAAAACGCATAGCATGTTATTTACGCTTGTTAACTCGCTTGTACAAACACGCAAAGTTCACATAATTATAACAATGTTATCAATATCATACAATATTATTCAAAACATGATTTTTATCACATGATATAAAAATATCTGCATTACCATTATTTTCATTTGCTGCAGTTAATTTAAAAGTAGCAATGTCTAATATAGAGATATTTTTAAAAATTTTATTTTTAATAAGGATATTTAAGTGTATTTTGGCTGATTCTGAAGATGTAAGTAAACGAGTAGTTAATCGAAATTCATATGTCACCGTAAAATTGTCAACACCGTTAAATTATAATTATAATTATAATCTAACTCTATTGAAAACTGTAGAAAGTTTGTAAAACACACTGCTTATATTTTATCGCATTATGTCTCAGTAGATTATAATGTATGATTTTGAAACCGTCAAATTATGAAATGGCATGCGAAGATGATTAGTTGACGTCTTTAGTAAAAAGCTGTTAATTGTTGTTGTTACAAACATACTCTTTAATTTTGTTTATAAAGATTTAATAAAAATATGTTACTAATATTCTAAGCTTTACCTAGTTATGTGCCTACATAATATAAGAATTGAAAAAATAATATGCTTTAAGGTTTACTACGTTGGGGAATTTACAGATGATATAACTGATTGCGAAGGTTTTGAAAATGACGTCTTTAAATGTAATGATTTAACAATTGGATTTATAGAAGGTGACGAAGATGGTGAGAGTGGTCTTGGACTTTCTGGGCAATTGGACATCTTAGCTGAGATTAAAGATGATTATATGGTAGATGGACAGTCGTTCAATGTATTTTAATAATTTCAATAATAATTTTTAAAATAACTTTTATTTAACATTTTAAATGTTCTTATTATTTACAAACTCTGTCTTTGATTATAAATTTAATAATAATCTTTTATATATTATGTTTATTTTACGAAATAATAACGAAGTATATAATCTAGTATTTATATATAATAGGCGAAGAATAAATAGTTCAGTACATTCTCCTCCTCTATTGGTTTATATATTTACTGTTTTTTTGTTAAGTAGCTATTGAAAAGCCTTAATTTTATCAAGTCTTTGGAAACTATTCGACAACTGTTAACTAGAAATAAAAGTGCTAGCGTTGAAATAATAATGTAAATATTATTTACTGATTAGATTATCAATTCTGATTAAATTAAATTGATCATACATAATATTTTATTTTTTAGATATGTTTAAAAGTATGGAAGCTAACAGATGTTGGTAAAGAGTTCATGTACACAGTCTCAGGAAACCTTTGTGCCAGCTTAGGTGAAGAAGATACACCTTGGTGGCCCTTAATACAGAGTTTAAATACGACTAAATGCCCGATTTCAGAGGTAAATAATTGTATATAATATACATATTATATACATTGTACATGCTATTACTTCTTTATAATAATTTTAGTATTGTTCTATCATTTAAAGTTTTTAATTGTAGACTACGACTCGTAGAATGACTACGGCTACACGTAGTATTTTAACCCACTTTAAGAGAAGGAGGTTCTCAATTCGACTCGTATGTTTTGTTGTTTAACCTGTAACACCTATTTCCTAACAAATATCTTACTAAAAGTGGCATGTGTCAAACCAAAGATAAAATTAAAAACTTGAAAGTTTTAATCACAAATTCGAACTTACGAACACCGCAAAAAGTACTTTTATTAAACGAAACATGTATTTTAATTCTGTGATGGAATTTTGTGTGAACATTAAAGATGACGATAATTTGCAGTATATTCTTGTACAAATACGCAGTGTAATAATGCAGTATAATTTAATTTTTAGAATGTATATCCAGTAGAACAAATGGTCCTGAGTCTGGATTTTGCGAAGGATGTGCTACGGCATGAGCTCTGTGGCGACTATGTAATAGAACTATCTATACTGGATGACTTAGAACAACCACTCTCTTGCCACATGGTTCCTGCACAAATATTGGAAAAAGTTAGAGAATAGTAACTATCGTATGTTATATATTTTGGTTTAAATAAATCGTTTTCATTGTATATAATAAAAACTTTTCCGTCCTTCCTTAACGTAATGAAGATTTTAATAGTTATAAGTATCTTCAAATTTTTAATACTTGATATATTTGTTTAGTAATACAAATAAAAACTTCCATCTTTATCACATGAACAAAGTTATATTTTTTTATGACAATTAATAAATAATTTTTCAAAAAGTAACTTGTTGCTTTGCTTTGCAAGGTTTTCATTAATTTCATTCAATAACACTGAACTATCACTACAATCAGGGATCAGGCCATAGCCCAACGCGCTGGCCTAGTGCGTGTTGACGGTCACCACATGTCTTTCGAAAACTTGATAGATTTCTTCAGACATGCAGGATGCCTTACGATTTTTTCTTCACCATAAGACAAGTGGTAATCATGGTGAAAATGATTCGCACATGAAAATATCAGAGGTGCGAGACCTAGATTCGAACCCGCATCACTTGGTTGTCCAAACGAGCACGTTACCGCTGGACTACCACTGCCTTCAATAAAAATATTTAATATATAAAAATAATTTATAAAACTCAATATCAGACGTGACTAATTATTTTTTTAAATAATCCCTATATCACATCATAGTGAGATATAAACGTTTATTTGAATAAAATTGTAATTTGGAAACGTCGGGCGTCAGTTAATTTGCATAAAACTGATTGTAACCTCAGCAGCTAAGAGTTTTCACGTATGTTTTCTAACTTCGTGAAAGTAGACATCTTGCGAAAATTTTAAATGAATTTAGTTTTAATAGTAATCTTTTACATTATGTGATAGCTAGCTAGCGCTTGAGTGTGGCTTTTTGTTTCGATTTTTTTATTATGTTGCGTAAGTTTCAGTTTTTATCTGAATTATATATATCTTAACTATTACAATTTATTAACTACTAGCGACTCGCCCTCGCTTCGCTCGGGCTCTTCCCCAGATTTAGCACAGGTAAAGCCGCGGGATCTGCTAGTTATGCATATAAACCTTCCTCTTGAATCACTCTATCTATTAAAAAAAACTGCATCAAAATCCGTTGCGTAGTTTTAAAGATTTAAGCGCACATAGGGATATAGGGATATAGGGACAGAAAAGGCGACTTTGTTTTATACTATGTAGTGATGATATATTTTAATAACTCAGATATTTCATAATGTATAAACAACGTAATAGTTACATTTTGTCTTTTTTGTTATTTTATTTCTAAATATTTCTAAACAGGTTAGGTTATTGGATAATATTATAAGAATCTAAATTAAAAAAATATGGTATTATTCTTATAATACCATATTTGGTAATGTATGACCTTTGAAGTAAACAGTATCAATCTACTACTTTTCACTGTGCCTGTAATGTTTCAACATCATCACTTCAGTTTCTATAAAACTCAAGACCCAACCATTTATTATTCCGTTTGTTCCTGATACTAAGAGTACGAATTAGTGAGTGGTACACTATCTTTCAAATTGAAAAACCATGTCGTGGACAGCTCTTGAAAAAGTCGAAAGGGAAAATCAAAGCGGACACTCGGAAAAGGTTTTCATTCAACAAATTGGGTGAGGTAATATGGGTTAAAGAAAATGTTAAAGAGCTTTTATATGACATAGGGGTCTCAAAATAAATATGTAGCCCTAGTTATAATTATTTTTGACACGTTAAACTTTGTTTGAAGATTCGATATGCAGTAGCAATAAATGAATAATATGAATTATGAAATCGTATAGAAATAAAAAAAATACTGATCCCCCTTTACCAAGATAAGGTGAACGCACGTGGGGGGTGTATGAATATATCAGGTAACTAAACAGAAACCTTTTTAAAGTTAACCTTTCATCTTTGCAAGATGACAATCCTCTCCAACTCTACCATGGGACCAAACCTACAAAGCAAAAACACAAAAAGGCGCATAAAGTGTGGGCAAAAAAGCCACGCATCAGAAAAATGTGATAACTAGCGTAAGGGAGGTGCGAAGAGCACTCAACATCTCCCAATAATACGTCACTTCGCAATAAAATTGTCAAGTAGAGATCTGCTAACGACGCACTTTGAAATCCGAGGCTGAGATTTGGAATTAAATATGGCAGATGAAACGAATGTTATACATACGAGTATACATTTGTATTGAAATTCTCTTTTAAATAATGACACTGTCAATTTAATATGATTTATTTGTAAGGGAGACTGATTCAGAGAAGATTTAGGAAAAAATAAATAACTCTTCTTTTATTATTTTTTTCAGTGTTTCTTATTTTTTTTATTAAAACGCAATAATTGATTTTTATATATATTTGTCCATCCGTTACTTAATTGTTACATAAGACTTTTTGTACAGGTGTGCTTTACTAGTGTTAAGCATTTTAGTATACTATATAACATTTTTATGTTTAAGATATATATTACTCTGTACTAGTAATAAAAATGTTTTTGTTCTATACCCTATGACCGTTATTGTGACATTGCTAAAGGTTATGACCGCAAAATCTAATGTTTTATTGCTTATATAGGCGTTTGTACCGGATTTGATAAAGAAAAAGCTTACAATAAAAATAATTGCGCAAAATATAAATTGTTCTAGATATTGTTATGTTTACCTTTTTTTCCTTATCTTTATTTGAAGATCAACTAATTATGTAAAACACATTTTGTCTTTTGCGACCTATCTAAAGCAATTTGGATACGGACAATAAATTTTTCTGTTGTAAAAGTATGTACGGAACCCATACAATGTAGACATTTAGGAGGAAAGTTAATGATGCTTAGAGCTTGGACTCTGTCCTGTAATTACAAATTAAAAAGTTCGTCCGCTGGACCCCCGTTTTTTCCATCTATTCGAAGAGATAATATTGCTCCCTAAATAAAACCTGGAGTGATTTTATCTCTATTTCAATGAAATAAAGTCTCTTTTAAAATGCGTTAGGCGATATCATTTAAATATATCTTTTAACTAAATTTAGGTAAAAGATATCCTCTGAGGACTTCACATCAGACATAAAAAAAGCTTTTTTTCAATATTAGGTATACATACTTATAACAGTAATGGAAAACTTCGCGAGGAAACCTGCATGTCTGAGAGAACCTAAGAAAGTTTCGATAGATATTATAAAAATAAAGACTTTGTTTTTATACACTAAATACTTTGCAGCCAAGCGGTTATACTAATAATACTCGTAGTAAGCATCCCCTTAAGATACGCGAAATGAACATGAATATTTCAATATTCCCTGACTTTACTACCGCTTTGAAATCCTAAACTACGTTGTAAACGATATTTAACTTCCATAAACTATATTAATCAAATTTTGCTCTTGCAGTCAACTTTGTATTTTAAGATATACTCTCATGATAATAACTTTAGTGTAGACGTTTCGTTTTCATTTGACAATAAAATAACCGCATGTGGTAAAAAAGTTGAATTACAATGCGTAATAAAATGTGTTATTGTGAGAATACGTCGCATCGAGATTAGAGGGGCTCAGATGATTGTTACAATATTATTTTGTTGTTTTACGACGGGAAAATAATAAGCGCCATGTCGTTTATAGCTGAACAATAAAACTGGTATTAACAAGGGCTCCGATTGTATGTGGCTCATAGCGCAGTACAAGAAATAATTAATTCCTTTGAGATGTCATAAGTAACAAATGTGAATGCTTACTTTTGTTTGGATATTGAATGGATATGCGTAAAAGGGAAAATATTAGTATTGTAAAAAGTAATAAAAGGCGTAATTATAGAGGATCGCTCTGTGCGACTGTCATTACACTATTTGTATTATTTTGTTTAGGGGGTACAGATATTTAATTCACATCTTTTTTTAAATGTCAGTGTGGACTGTGGACTACCTAATAAGATGAAGGTAATGTCAATATTTTTATTTTTGGAATGTGTGTAAGTAAAAAACACACTTTTGCATTAATAATATTTAAGAATAGTGAAATATTATGGGAAATAAATACTTTCGTGACGTTTTTGAAATTCACATATTCCTTATCACGGTCATTAAATGAAGGTTGTAATGTGATTTTAGGAGTTTTTTAATCTTTGCTACTTTCTATCAAAGTAAATAAAGACACAAGTTAGCTATGAGTTATACAGTGAGTTTGCGCTATTATAGTTTTATAAAAGATACAAGCGAGTCACCCTCGCTTTGGCGATACGTTTGGCGCATTTTGTAGTGACCCTACTTTCCTGCGCCAGCAGTCGCAGGTTCTAGTCCCGCTGGGGGCATTCATTTGTTAAACTCGGATGTCTGTACTCCAGTCATGGGAGTTTATATTTATATTTATATTTATAATTTGTATGTATTTAAATTTATATGTGTAGTATATCAACTATCTGGTATCCGTGTCACAAGTTTCATAGCTTACTACGGAACTAGATGGCGCTGTGTGTAATAATGTCCAAACATATTTATTTATTGCTCGGGCTTAACCCTAGATGCTCTCTACCAAATTTCATACAAAATTGCGAGAGCCAATAGATCTTCAATACCGGCTTTTTAGCAAAATCCGTTCATATCGGACTATACAAACTATAAACCTCCAAAATTCATCTTTATACGTCACACGATTTTCGATATTTTAGGTTTAGTGAGTGAGTAAGTGAGTGAGTGATCTTTCGCTTTTATATATTTATATTACTTTTGCAATAATAATGCAGGAAGTTGTATAAATGTAGTTATTCTATCCCCTAACATTATGTGCAATGTAATTCATAAGCATTATCAAAACGTATGTACGAACGCGAGTGCCGCCCTAGGCATACGCGATATCGGTGGATTTACAGCACAGTAAGCCGTAAATACTCGCTGAGCCGTCGGCCACCATTGATCTTTCCAATCGCTCCTCTTTGTTTCGGAATTACGATTGAAGTGGAATGATGATAAAGAGTTTTTGAATTTTATGCAGATTTTAAGGACTTTTGTTTAACTATTCGGGCATTGTTCGAACGTCGAATACCCAGTCTGAAGCGCTTTAATTACTTTTGTTCTATTTATAGTTGAATTATTTTTTTGAATAAGTTTTTGATATTTTATATTATTTTAATTAGTACCAAAATGTATGCAGATAATAGAAATATTCTCTTTTGTAAAATTAATGTTCTTTGATGACTTTTATATATTTTGCTGGATATTTCCAACACCCAATGAAGTAAAAGTTTAAAAATCAACTCCTGTTTTCTAATACCTAATAGAAGATGAAACAATTTTTTCCATTGAGTTCGAAACGGAACGGAAAAAAACGGAAGGAACTAGTTATAAGATTTCTTAAATCTAATCTAAAAAATCTAAAATTGGAAAGGCAGATTAACAGATTTACGTTCTATGTGTATAATATATTCTCTAACATTATATTTGAATCACATTTCAACAGTTAATAAATTTATTCATTTAAAGTCCCACTCCTGATTATGGGATTCTTACCAGTCTAGATTACAGGGCTTGATATCAAGTTTCTTCAAAGTCCATATTATAATATATAGGTAGATGTGTGTAATCTTAGCTCGAACGATTTTAAAAATTGGAATATTATTTATTTACAATACAAATTTAGAAAATTAGTAAATGTGAAATATATTTTGAAGAGTACAGACTTAGATTTCGATATTAATAAAGATTTAGATAAACAAGAAACAAATATGAAACCATTTGTCTTTTTGATTTTTCTTTGGAAAGCAATATAAAAGTGAAATAGCGACATGTGACATAAAATAACTTGAAAGACTTTTCACGTACAATAAATCCTAAAGATAGAACTGCTTAAAACTAGACACACTTGTAGAGAAAGTTTCAATTTGTGAGGCAGTTTCTTTATCACGGAGAAGAATGAAGGCGCCATCGTCTTGTTGTTTTTTTAGTTTACCTGTTTGTTACTAAAATCTGTACTCTACATTTATGTGTAAAAAACATTTCTGTGCGATATAATTATTTATATAATTACTTAGAATTTTTAAATAATAAAATATATTGTAGTATATTTACATTATATGTATTTCTTATTTACCTATATCTAGTTAGGTTAGTAATAGGTACTACTTATATTTTTACCAATTTGTATATAAGTATGGGAGATAAGAAAACAAAAAATAATCTATAAGAATATTATACATAGGTAAGATTTGTTTGTTTGTTAGTCTGTTTGCATTGAATGGCCTTCTAAACTACTGAACCGAATTGAAAAATTCTTTCACTGTTCGAAAGCTACACTATTTTCGAGTGATAAAGACTATATTATATTTTCAAAAAAATTAGGATTCTGGTAGCTAAATCTACTACTCGCTAGTTACCTATAAAATATACACTATTAGGTATGTATGAATTTATACACAAATATATTTAGTAACAAATCTTTTAAATATTTTTCGTATCTCACTTGAATTAGACTTTGTAATTTACAAAAACAATATAAAAAGGCATGGTTAGGGATTACTTCTTTCACCGATCTGATTGCACCTGGACAGGCAGACAGTCTTGTTGTATCCACTTTTACAAGCGCTACAAGACTGGAATACAAATTACGAGTATGTTACTGAAATCATAAAATTCAAGCATGTACGTACAAATTTAGATACACAGCTATAAAAAATGTTAACAGATATAATATTTTAAGTTATATTTATTTATATTATATGAAATTAAAAACTATTTTATCAGTCGTTTCTTACCTTGTTGACTCCATAACTTGATTAGACTTGAGGTTTGCTACATCTAAAGGATTCGAAACTAAGAATGAAGATGAAACTCGCAAAATAATCTGTAAAATAGTTTTTTTAATATATTTTATACGATAATTTCATTTCAATTCGGTCTTCACCAATAAAGCCATCTAATACGCAGCCTATTTCGTCTAATCTTACACTTCGACAAAGAACGGACCTCCAATATCCTCTAAACTTACTGAAAGGTTTCTGATTGACAAACGCCTCTCAATATGTGAAGTTAATCCGCTCGCGAGTGAACCGGACAAAAAACTCATAGTACTATTACTTTTGTGAAAGCGTTCCTGTGTACTTTCGTTGAGCTGAAAACTTTTGCAATACCAGCTCTCGGCTCAAATTTAAATTCCCGAGGAAAAGGGGATCTAGTGATCATCGCCGTCTAATAAAAGGCCCGACGTTTTTGAAATATGTTGTCACTGCATAAACTTTATGAGCTTAGTTTCGCTGTCTGTCTAGAATGTGCGAAGTTCGCTGAGCATGACGAAGCGTCAGTGCCTTATTATCATACGCTAGTGGCAGGTATAAGCAATGCAAAGTGGATATTACGTGTTATATTATTAAGGTAAATAACAGCATAATATGTAACAGCTAGATTTTCACACATAAATAATAAAGATTTTATTTATTTAAAACAGCTAGATATAAATATAATGGTATTTGAAATATGAATGTTGTAGTCTGTAATGCGAGGGCCACGGGTTTGATTCTCGCAAGTGGCAATTTTATGCTCATAATATAATTGTTATGTTATTATTACCTGAATTTCCTTTTTTTTGTAATAAATACTGTTTGAATAGAATCTGTTCTGTACATTAGGTAATTAAATACAGTTTTATATGTCCAAGATATTAAATAATCACTTACATAATATATAAATTTATATAAATAAATATTTTTACATATGTAATTTATTCAGTTTAGTGTCAGTTAGTAGAATAACCACATATGTCCGTATTTATGCAAAAAGGAACCATCCAGCAAACGAGCACTTCTGAGATATTAAAGGATTTACAAAAACATGTGCAGCTCTTTTAGATGAAGTAAAATTACTATTTATTTAATTTAAATTTATTGATAAATAACTTATTTATGTATGTGTATTTAAATTTGCTCTGAATACTATTAAACTTTCTAGATAATTAAGAAAATGTGCATGTGGTTCCTTTTTACATTTAGGAATTTATAGGATTTCTCATATACAAAAAAGAACCACAACCAAGGGATTTGCTAATATAAATGAAACTATGTATTTATATTATCGTAATAAAGCTTCAATTCACAAAAAAATATAAAACAATACATAAAGAGAGCGTTTAGTCGACGTTGTCATCAAATTGGATTTCGAAATCCACCGTGTCTAGAGCATCTATGTCGTCTTCTATTGCATCATCACAAATGAGACTATTATAAAAACTTTGTGCATCTTGTGGAATGAGATGTAGTATGGACTGCATATCGGCTAGTTTCGCTGGTGATACTGGCTTTCCTGATGGCCATAGAGGAACTAAATGTTCCGTCAAGATGACAGCTGGTCTGCCGCGAACAGGAGCTCTCCCTATATTAACTTCCACAGAACTACCAGGAAATCAGTTTTAAAATAAATTGAGTTTGGTGAGTCCCTACATACTAGTGGTTCTACTGTTTTACAATATTTATTTACACATGATAGAATCGAATGCTTGTGGTTCCATTGAGCAAAAAAGATAAGCAATTAAATTATGAATTTATTTTACGCAGAACGATACCACAGAAACTTGGTTCCATTTGGTGTATTAAAAATAATTGTTAATAATAAAAAAATGTGTAATGTATAATGGTACTAAGTATGCGTGGATCTGTTTTGTATAAAATTACATAGTAGTAATATCGTTTATTTTTTTGAACAATCGAGTCCCGTTGGGCTGTGGTTCGGTTTTGCTTTATATGTAATGTTTGTTGGTGCTGTTGGTTCTATTCTGCTTTTAGTATACCTTGTTTCCAAGGGAAAAATCACGTGGTTCTTTTTTATATTAGAATTTAGACCACTGTTAAATAAGTATTCTTCAAAAAAACTAAAAACCTAAATTTGTCGTGTGGTTCCATTTTGCATAAATACGGACATATTATTTTCATATTGTAAGATAAGTTAAAAGAAAAATAATGTAGGTAGATCTTTGTCATAACCTCGTAACGCAAACCGTTTTTGAATAAATACATGTACAGAAAATGTTATACTGAAAAGGACAAATATTACATTAAATAAGCAATTATATGAATTTATTTGTGATTGCGCTACGGTTTTATCGAAGTCAATTTCGATAGTGCTCGGTAATGTGACATTAGCGAGATAAAATGAAATCGTGGGGTGTAATTTTTCGATTCTTGAATTATATTTGCATTTTTCCGATACTATTTGCAACCTCGTTTATCAATGTTTTGAAATATAGTGCTTTCCGTAATGGGGTCGTAAATGTATATTAGGCACTTTTAAAAATGTATTATTATTTTGCCAGTAATATAATAAAATAATGATAAATCTGACTGTAATTCGCGTACTAAGTGCACATTTCAAAATAGTTAAAAAAGGCATAATATGTAAAAAAAAGTAAACAATACTTACGCATTTACTTTGTTAGAGTAACATTGGGTTGGACCATGCTGGGCCCTAAATATTTAAGATGTCTAAAAATACTCACTCTCTCACTCAGTCACTTGAACACTTATAATGTTTGAAGCATGTAGCTTGAATGTACTGGAGTAGTTCATAAGGAGCACGCAACGTATAAATTTTTGCTACAGTATAGTACCACTGGCCAGCGGGGACAATCGCAGTGAGATACGGTCAGACAGTTATAAGTTTTTAATTATAAGGGTTTTATTAGCTTTTGGCTAAGAATCTTAAAACCCTAAAATATAGATCAACGAGCGTTAAATTACGTCGTAATTTTTACTTTATAAACAAAGTAGCTCGAATAAAGTTAGTAATTAAATTAATTAGTATAATAGTTGTATTGTTGGTCATGAAAATGTTACTGAACTTCAATACAATAACTTGAAATAATAACAAGGTATAGTGTAAAAGTGAAACAGAAATGAACATAAATTTCAACTTATAAATTCAGTACTCGGTCATATCTCATTCACTTCGCAATTTTCGGGGCAAATAATTTCTCTCCCCGATTGTAATTTCCAATTTCGCATCAATAGCCGTGATTTAAGTATTTCCCGTATCGTTTGTTTCTTTCTACGACTATGTTGTATTATGTATACAGTTTTAGGAGCCCTTATCTAAAAATTTCAAACGAAAAATAAATGGTAAACTGTTCTTATTGAAAATTTTGTATAGGTATGGATAGAAGTTCGCCTGGCAGTTTATTTTTATTTCGATTTCTATACAAACTTCATCTCTTCTAACTTTAAATGAACAATCTTTCAAATCTATTATTTTTATTACTAGAGCTTTTGATATATTCAATTATGTAGAAACTTCTGAATTATGTATAGTTTCTATTTTGAATGTCATACTACTGGAATACATACTGAGTTACACTAAGAAGCTCTGTGTTCAGATTTGCATATTTACTTTATCACAAAGTTTTAGTCAAGACTTTATGCTGTAAAAAAATAAAGCTTTAGTGAAAAATAAGTTTGCTCCTTAATATGTTTGTTTGTTCCATACTCGTACATATAAAATTCCTTTCTATATATAAGGATTTACGCAAAAAAAAAAAAACGCAGGCCAAATCTTTTAAAAATATATTTCTTTATGCTTTAACTAAAATAATATTATACAGCCTTTTTGTTTATACATACTTGTATCGTTGATAGCTTTTACTTAAATTATTTACTAAATGTATTTAGAACCACTTAAGTATTTGGTTAGTGGGACTTGACTAATTTTTTATTTTGTTAAATTGCTTCCCTTTGTAGCGTAAGCCCCCATCATAAAAACATGTATGCCCCGGTTTCGAACACTGATTTGTTTTTAAGGATTGACATTTATTTGTTCTTAGCTTACGGCGAAATTGGGTCTTATCTCATGCATCGCGTATCAATTTTATTATGTGATTGAATATTATTCAAACTTGCAAAATCTTTGTACCTTACGGTTTTTCGTGAAGGGGTAGTTAGAGAGTAGTTATAGATTACATGGGTATTCTTCATCTCGTTTCATGTTGTACAAAAATTGAATTAGTAGGTGTTTTTATCTAACAATCGAAAATATATTTTCGGATATTTTCACGTTCGGATCACATGTTTTACTACTTAATTGTACTTCAAAAGTTGTAAAATCTTTATGGAATTGTGCCGTCCTACTAATGAACTTTTATATTTAAGTTGGTTAGAAACGTCATTCGCAGGTAACTTTATTCAATTCGACCACATTCATTCCATACAAAATAAGTGATAATTTACCCGTCGTATAAAAGTTATTCTTATACTCATGAATCATATTAAGTAATATAATTAGGTATAAGTATTTATTTATTAATTTTTTATTGTCTTGTATGTCTATTTTTTAAATTTTTTCATGATTAAATTAGCTTCTTAACACTCACACTTAATAAGCCAAAACTTATATTATTGTTCCAAAAGTGAAGAACAGACTTTTCCAGTTAATAGTACTTTTGACCAATAACGTCATCCAAGACAGATTTTGTAGTTAAAATTTAGAGATAGGAAGAAGTGGTAAACCGGTGACGCACTCGCAAATCATAGTTCAAATCCCGGGTCATGCCACCTCTGATACTCGAGAGACAAAACATGGTTAGGAAATTCCGTCTTCTGTTTTGATTTATCTATACTAATATTATAAATGCGAAAGTTTGTAAGTATGGATGTATGGATGTTTGTTACTCTTTCACGTAAAAACTACTGAATGGATTTTAATGAAACTTTACAATAATATAGCTTATACATCAGAATAACACATAGGCTACAATTTATAAAGATATTATGTGATTTTTTTAAAAATATGACGATAGGTGTAAAGTAAGTAGTAAAAAATCTAGCATCTGCGAGCTATTCTGGCATGCGCTGCCATAACCGCTAGAGTTACACATAATATGTAATGTATGATGGAAATGTTTATCTTAAACAAGCGCTCACCTTTACTTCGCTCGGGTTCGTCCATAGATTAAATGCGAGCGAAGCCGCGGGTTCCACTAGTATATAATAATTATAAAAAAAATGTTACTTCTGATTTCATACTAAATCTTTTTATACCTATTATTTCATTTATTTTCTTGAAATCAACGAACAGAGTATCTATTTTTATTTATAAATACATAGATTAAACTTCCTGAAAAATATAGTTCTTACTTTCAAAAGTTTACAATCTCGCGAGATAGATTATAATTTAACGGTACTTACAATCTTACGGTGTCTTATATAATAATGTTTTAGCACTTACGTGTGTAACAACCGTTATGATTCCAAAAAAGTGCTCAGTATACGATTTATCCTGCCCTCGTTTCGTAATGCAATAATCAAAGGAATATGGGGCTCCGCAGAATCAAACATATGGGTACGGCGATAAAAGACGGATAAAAGAAAGTAAGTCCCCGAGAAATCGGGGTCATATTAAGGGTGTGATATAAATGGTAACAACAATTATAACAATAGTAAAAAAATCTAAATAAAAATAATAATGTATTAATAATTATGAGATGTCACCATATTTTAGAAGATATTTTTAAATTATATACAATGTTAAGTAATTAAGCATGAAGCAATTAAAACAAAATACGGTTTGTGTTGGAAATGTTGAACTACGTTGTTGTAAAAATGAAAAATTTAGGGATTTTTATTTGTAAGGTTATATATAAACTAGTTTTACCCGAGGCTTCGTTCGTATGATAAGAAGGATGTTATTTATATATCCTTACCAAATATGTTGCCAATGTGTTGAGAACTAATATGTGAGGTAACAGACAGAGACTTCAACGTTAATGATATTAGTATGTATATAGATAGACACAATTTCACAATAATTTTTTGCTAAGTATTGAAACCAAAAATCGATAGCTCATTTCTATGACAAATAAAAGTTAAAAGGAAGTAAAGCATGATCATCGATAAATTTAATGAAAAAATAACAAAGTTATCAGAATCCCTGCATTAGTACAAGCGAAGGATTTCGAAGCGACTGTCACGCATGATATAATCTTACAAAGCGGAAAGCGCGGCTTCAGCGACTTGCGACTTCCCTGTTACCAATCCCTCGACTCACATCATAATGTAAAAAGTAATTTTTCATATTAAATATTGCCAAAACATAAAAGAGATTTCCGAGCTTCACTTTCGTTCGCTATACGCCGCATAAATTAGTTTCCCGGAGATTGTTTGTCTAGTGGATGCCTTTTTATTTATTTTACGTTAACATTTATGAGTTTTTCGACGTACGGTCGCTGTTAGTCTAGCTGCGCGTTTGTTTGGATATACAGTGTACAATGACGGTATATGAGAAATCTAATGCATTTTATACTAAAATTAATTTTACAAAACTCTATTACAAGGATAAAGATATTGCATTTTCAAATCATAGTTGTTCGTGTAACTTATTTTTTTTTCATGCATCAATAATAGTGAAATACTAAATAATCTATTTATTAAACTTCATTTTAATAATAAAAGTAATCTGTATAGGTACATTCTCTAAAGTATCAGATTTCAAAGGAGTGTATTTGGCGCGGCGTGAGACGGGATAATATTATCATGAATACCATATTAATAAGGTTGTTGTATGCAAATTGCGTATTTAAAAAGATGATGAGAATTTCGTCCATACATCGTCAAGCGGTCAGTAATTAATTAAAAGCTGTGGAATTATGGATTTTATGCTAATACTTAGTAATATGAAAGCCTTCAAAGGGTTGAGAGAAACATTAAATTTCGACGCAGTGTGCGCTACAAAGAGGTACGAGCATATGACGTAGTTTCGATTAGAGTAGTTTATGTACCATATCGTTTTATTTTTAAATGTTTTAAATTCGAGATCAATGCAAGGCAGTGGTAGTCCAGTGGTTACGCGATCGCTTGTGAAACTGAGTATAGTGGGTTCAAAGAGGTGGGTTCCCGAGTCTTGCATCTCTAATATTTTCACATGCGATTTATTTTCAACATGATTACCACTAGTCATAGGGTGAATGAAAACATCGCGAGTAAAAGTGCATGTATGAGAGAACCTAACTTTCTAAAGATGTGTGTCCAACCCGCATATAACCAGGACTAGAGCATTAAAAAACGAGAACTTGCTATATACTACGAATAAACGGATCAAGCAATATTAAATATGGATCTATGTGTTTAATAATATATTAGATTTTTTAGGAACCGGTGCTTAAAATTATATTAGATACTCAGCATATTTCAAATTACTTGGTACATAACTTGGCGTATTAATAATAATATTAGAGAAGAGCTTATATATGAGATTATAGTGAAATGAAATTAGTTCTGCCTATTGAAATACCAACGTATTCAAATTAAACTCGGGATATCTTTAGTGGTTATTGAGTGCATAGTCATTACCCCACTAAAGGTGACTACAGACAGAAAAGTGTATTTTCAATATAATGATTAGTAATTTTGTGTTTAAAATATTATTAAAATATAATATTATAATAAGTAAAGGGTCTTAAATTACCATATCTTCTGTAATTAATAAGATTGCTAAATTGAATAATAGCAACTAAGTAGACGTCTGTGAACTTAATATTTTGTGTAAATATTAAATTTTAATTAACAAAATTTACTAAGTATGTAATAATTAAATGAATTAGATATTCTTTAAATATAATATTTCATTTCATTAAAATGTCAGAGAATGATCAATATTTAGTTTTAATTGTTTGACAACAAAGTATTATCTACTCCCACGAAAGCTTTTAATATGAGAATATTTAAGGTGTCTTAGAAATTAAATAATGTGAGTGATTAATAATAATGTGAGTGATTAATAATAATGTGAGAGGCAGTCGGTAATATTACTTTGAAATTTAATTTTTAGTTATAATGTCTGTAGGTACCCTAGACGCGGGAGGGGCGCGTGCGAGTTAAATTGAGCACCGCCCAGACTGAGACTTTCATTTCCTCCATCTACCATTGTACGCTACTCACAATACAAAACATTTTTTTACGAATTTCGACAAAAAGTATTTTGAATTTTTTCCAATCTTCGCCTCTATTCAGCCTGTAAAACTTAATGTTTCGCCCGCAAAGGGGCGTGGTCTTTAATATTACTGCTATAGAAGATAGCTAATTACTAAGGGTAAAGGTTGTGCTTCAACCGACCGCGACGTTGCTTTATGCGGAGCTTTTAACTGTTCTCAATATGGCTTAATCTTTATAGAGCTGTATATTTAGAATTTCGTTTAATACAGGTTTCGATATATAAGATATTTTAAAGGCTTTTATAATTTTGCCTTTTATATTAGTGCTCTTTAATGTTATGAGTGAACTCATGTTAGTAAGCTTTAAATTTTATTAGAAGAGGAACAATTTTCAAATTTCGGTATTCTATTGAATATAATGACGTTTTTTGCCTTACCCAGGATTTGAACTTAGGAATTATAATCTACAGCAGTACATCTACATACAGTACAGTATATATAGTCAGGATACAAGATCTCTAATCCACAGCCATCTGAATAATAATTTATAAGAAAAATTAAATATTTTATTTCTACTAAAAATGCTGTTAAAGTATAATCGCAAAACTTAGAGGTTCTTAAGTACTGTTAAGTGCGACACGGAGAGACTTTCTACATTTAAGCATCATGATAAGTCGGTAACTCTTTAAGAACAAATATTACTCATTAAGTTAAGGAGATTTGTGTTCCAAATTGCTGTATTATAATAATTAATTGTCTTAAGAACGACTTAATAGCCAATATATTTAGGATTTGTCATAAATTCTTTTGAAAGCCAGATTGTAGGATTATTTTGTGTTTGTACGAATTATAAAATCCAACTAGTTAAAGTTTTTATGTGCGTACATAGTTGTTACTGCATAAAAATGTATAAAGTATAAGCATCTAAGTGCATCTTACATATTTAAATTTGCTATATATATTATATATGTAAAAATATTGAAAAGCTAAAATAGTATGACAGTGATGGCCCAGCGGTAACGCGCTCGCTTGGACTGACTAAGTGATGCGGGTTCAAATCCGGGTCTCGCACCTCTGATATTTTCAAGTTCGAATCATTTCTATCATGATTACCACTTGTCTTACGGTGAAGGAAAACATCGTGACTGCATGTCTGAGAAAACCTAGAAAGTGCCCAGCAGTGGGACGTTAGTAAGGGCTGATGATGAAAATAGTATTGTAAGAGCATATTAATCATGTTTTTATAATAACTAAGTACTTATTATTAAAAATCGCTTTTGAACCCTAATCAGAATATGTACAATAGAATAGTTAAAATATATAAGAAATAAACTTTCAAATTGATGTTAGTATTACGATGATTACATTATTAGAAAATACTAAAATTGCGGATGAATATACAAAAATGCAGCAACAATTTCAAAGCTGAATTAATTCAACTATGAAATTGCACGTAAGTTTTTTGATATACGAGCGTTGTGGCGTCTGTACCGCAGTGAGATTAATTGGGGGCCCGATGGATGCCAGACGATAAATCTACTGTCTAAGTGCACGGTGATATATAAAATGTATATATTTAAAGCTTTGGCATCGTACTTTCTTGATACTTTTAAGTATACATATTGATTAATTATTGTTAGGAAGTAATGTTTATAAAAATTTCTTTCGCTTCGCTTCACTTCGCTTTGCTTCACTTGGGTACACGTACTAGTACATATTATATTCATAAAAAATTATAAAGACATGCCTTGGTTTCGTTAACATTAGTATATTCAAGATTAGATCAAGATTTCTCAAAAATGTGATTAATTTCCGCAATTAAAAGTATTCCATATTATATTGACCCGAATAACCAGTTATCGGCATAACAAATTTCATGAAAATGTGTTCAGTTCTGTGGTTCTCTTGATGATACGGTTGCAGACAGACAGACAAAATTCTACAACTTCAGCCTCTACCAATAAAAATAAATATTTCAAAAAGATTTTCCAAAACAATATTTAATGTTCAGTACATACATCTAAGTAAGATTTTTTTTATATTTATAAATTCAAGCTAAAGGAACAAAATTTGTTGAAGGACTTGTAAATTTACTATGAAAGTAATCTTCCTATTACGTATGGAAAATAGGAACCAATACGTTATACAATTACACATCCCTACATAACATTACCTTCTAAGATCATGCTCAGACAGAGACTAAGTAAATTGGAGATCGTATAACTTTTGATAGAAGAAGCACGTTCGAAGTCTGCACTGAATGGAAATGCAGGTACGATCTAATAAATCAAACTCGATCAGGTTATCGACTCGCAAACATGGGCACAGCTTTCTTATTTAAAATGGGATTACATTTATTTCTGTACATTTTTATCGCTTAATTTTTCGATTATAGAGCTTTCTTCTACTTCGTTTATGTAAAGAATAAATATTCAGTAATAATACATACATTTTAAAGGCAATTTCTTTATTTCCCACAATATCATCTTAATAACGTCTTTAACAATAGTACCTAATTATAATAAAAAATGTTCTTTAACATTACTTAATAAACGCAGTACGCTGCCTCCAATTGAAAAGGAAAGTCACATAAGAAGACTATAGTAACTATAACTAGCAACTCACCCTCGCTCTGAACGGCTTCGCCACTACGAACATTTAAAAGGTAGAAGTACTAGGTGTACATTTCTCTGAAATGAGAAATGTATCATCCCACAACAAAAAGTATCCTATATTTTTATCCGGGTAAGCCGTTATCATCATACCAAAATTCATTAAAATCTGTCCAGTGGTATTGTCCAGTGGTATGCGGTCACAGACAAACAAACACACAGACAGGCAGAAATTCTAAAAACTATAAATTTGGCCTTTAAATCGATAATAGTGACTATTTCAATAAAAATATATATACACATCTACAAGTGATCAGAAACGATAAGTGAGCTGAGATATCATCATCACCAGCCTTTTACAGCGTCCCCCTGCTGGGCACGGGCCTCCCTCGAGTCGGTACGAAGGGCATCCGGCCATAGTCCACCGCACTGGCCTAGTCCGTTTTGGCGAACTTCACATGTCTTTCGAAAACTTGCTAGGTTTTCGCAGACATGCAGGTTCCCTCACGATGTTATCTTAAGAGCTGAGAGATAACTTTCGGATATTCAAATCCGCTAGCTTTTAAGTAGTGATCGTTTATATTGTTTTATATACATATAGACACGTATATGGTGAGATAAGTAACTAATTTTTTAATATTATAATCTAAAGCTCCTTCGAAAAATTTAAAAATAACTAAAATATTTCGTAAAAATAAAAGATTTGCGCATGTTGAATTTTAATAAATCTATTGGAATTACCGCTCGGTCACGTCGTGTGACTGGCATTTAAGAATCGCACCTATTGGTAATATTTTATTTGTAAAAGTCGAATGGTTTACGACCTTTCCAAGACGAAAACTCATATTTTATAGGTAATTTCGTAAAATTGAGGATCAAATCTTAAGAACTTTTTTACGATTTACGTGAGTATGCTTTAACAGTTCTCGAGAAATGATTTCAAGAGCAGTACAGTATTTTACTGTATTACACTGTAGGTATATGTGTATGGTAAAATGATACTTTTAAGAAGTTGGAACTGTAAAAATCCTTTTTATATAATATAATGGCCTTAAAACTTCTTAAAATAAATCTCAAGATAATAATATATTAATTTTACTTTCATTTTACATCTCATGAAAAAAACTCTAGAAATAGTTTACATTCAAAATGCAATGAAAAAGACACGTGGTGGACTTTAGACTAATCTCCTCTCGTATTGCCTAGCACTGGCGATAGTAAAATGGTAAAAAGGCTGAATTATTTACATTTAATATATTTTTGCGAGGTATCAGAAATAGTTTTTCAAGCACGGCACAATTCAGTCCTTTTCTCCTTATAAGCTTGTCAGAGAACCCTCTCCTCTTTACTTTCCTCAACTTCTTCAATTAGCGACTCGCCCTCGCTTCGCCCTGGTTCATCCCTAGATTTATATAAATCTAGGGATTTAGCCTTTAAATTAGCACCCCATGAATTAAAACAAAAATTATTTTAAAAGTTTGATTAAACCTTATCTAAAATATGGGGGTAATTTAGTTAATTACTAAGTCGATAGCTATTTCAACTCTTTACGAGCGCCATGGCCGCGATAACGTTTCTAATTGTCGAATAAAAAAGGATTAAGTGTAATCCTTGTTTAATAAAAATGTTAATCGTGAGACTCCCACGCAGTATGCAAATGTTATAGCGCTTTTTGCGACTGACGACGGCTTATGTCAGTAATATGCATTTTGAGTATTTGTCATCCAGTTATCGATTCTTGTTTTTTATATATTTTTAATAATATTTTGGGTAGTTAGTTAGGTAGTTTTTAAGATTTATTATTAGATATTATCTATATATATTAAGTACTTTTACTAATTTATATATTTAACAATATATTATTTCACTTTTATTTTCAGTTTATCACAAAATATAAAAGGATAAGGAAATATTATAATTATAAAAAAGTTAAAGCAGATTTAATTTGACTTAAGCGTGAACTAACAAACGAGTTAAACATACTAGAAATTTTTGTTAAAGAATTTCTCCTCGTATAATGTTTAAAATATTTGTTAGCAGCATTAAAACTTATTCAGGATCATCCCTCTTTATAAAAGGTAAAATAAATATCCTTAATATAATTGGATATATCATTAAGGTTAAAATTCTTAGGGGCTTAAAAAGGATGGGGTGAACCTATAATTTTAAAATGTGGTCTTCAACGTACATATGTAGATTATTAGTGTTGCGCCTTTAGCAATGTCGACAAAATCATAATATCGTTTACACTTCTATCGAAATAGTATTAAGAATTCAAAAATAATTTAATTGGGTATTTTTATGATCTGCGGTCGAGTAGATTGACACGATAAATATTTAGTTTTTAAGTTGAACATTTTACATCGATATTTTTTTATATGAGCTTATCCTTTAATTTTTATTATAAGCATGTTTATTTTTTGTGCAATAAAGAATATATTACTTATTTAAGCAGACAATGTATTTAAAATTAAGTTTAATAAAATATGGAAAATAAAATATATGGCTATAGACATGTCTAAGCCAAATATACTTGCGTCTATGAAGGGACATCGTTCTATAAGTTCTTGGAGTGGGAATAATATTAATGAATACCACAAAATAATATATATAATTTTTCGTTAATGTTTCACGTAGATAAGAATCCCTAAGTCCCTATAACGTCTGAAGCATAAATTTATTCTAACAATTCATGCTCTCCCACAAGTCGGATTATTGTAAATAAGTATTACGCCGACACCCAAATTAATCCACGGTACTTTTTAACGAAATGCGAAAAAGTTAGTTAGGCAACTTTTTTTCGCGCGCCTCAACTGAACAAAATCCTCGGTGAAATATCGTTTTTCCTATTCCACAAAATTATTTATATCAATAGAATGTTTGCAAAATTTACCTCTTCAAACAGTGGCAAGTTAACACTGAAATATATCTACAGAAGTTTTAAAACGTGTATTTGACTTTACCAATAAGTATGCGGGTGCAGAACAAAGTATGAGATACCTTTTTGCGCAAAACAAGCTACCTACATTGTTAGCAGATATTTGTACTATGTTTCAAAATCTATTTCTATTGTTTGCACCATAAAATACTGTGCCTTCATTTTCTTAATGAAAAGAACCGCCCAATCGTTTAGACCAGCTTCGTGACTTACGTATATATCACCGAAAGCTATCTCGTTAATTGACCGTTGGAATAATTTAAATATATTGCAGCCGCAGGCGATATTTCAACGGGATATTATAAATCAAAGGATTAGAAAATGGTTAAATGGATAATGGCAATACTGCTGAAGACATAACACATTTATTAAGCTCTTACGGCATTGTACATAAAGGTTATAATAACTCGTATGAGTATGAAGAGGATATCCAACGATCATACAGACGCTTATCCTGCATACGTTATATGGCGATAACGGCGAAATAATCGCGGGGGGTGGGCACGGGTGTCCGACACAGCGGGATGCGTGGGGCAAAAAGTACTAAGTGCAAGTTAAATACCCTTTGTGTTGTCATGCTGTCCTGTTACCATTCATCGAAGGGTCCTCTCATTATTCAGTTGAAATTTGATTATTTTCCCATTTCACAAAATATCCATATCGTCCCTGGCTTTCATTCTAATTGAAAATGGAGTAACATTTTAGGGCGATACAATGATCGCTCTTAATTTATTTATTTTCATATTTTGTTTGTTTACTTCACCACCTATTATGATGTGCGGATGTTTAAAAGCTAGAAGCTTGGCTTAGCATACAAAATCCTTCCATAAAACCAAAAATTGGAATTTCGCTTAAACACGCCATATTTCACATTAAAACAAGACAGGCCATAACAAGTTTTAATGAAAGAAAATATGAAAGCAATTTTCCATTTACCTAAACGTTTATTAGAAGCAATCATTTACCTCGAATCCTTTTAATAAGACCCATAGAACAGACGGAAGCAAAATATCCTGGGAGAAATGATTACTGCACGCACGGTTAATCGACGTTATGACCGGCTTATACCCATTCCAAGGGTATTAGTCTCCTAGCCACCAATTTCTGTAATTTATTAAGAGCCTTGCTTACACTGACCGCTCTTTGGTGGCTTCTTTTTCTCGCTCGAAGGCGCCGCAAGGAAAAATTACAAAACCCAGCGCAGACATAAGTTACGACGTAAGAGGAATAATTATAAAATTGTTAGTAAGTCACATATTATTTCAAAAATACTATTAAGTGGTATAATATAATGTATTGTTAAAATCGATACACTTGGACTAACTATGGGTATGAGTAGTATGAGTTTTGTTTGTTTGTTTGATTGAACGCGCTAATTACAGGAACTTCTGGTCCAAAATGAAATATTTTTTCTTGTTGGGTAGTCCGTTTATCGAGGAAGGCTATAGGCTATATTAAATCACGCTACGACCAATAGGAGCGAAGCATCAATGAAAAATGTTGCAAAAACGGGAGAAAAATATTTCTTCTGATTTTCAGTCTTTAGAACGCGAGCGGAGTCGCGGTAAAGGATAGTCGTATATATACTTGTTATTATTACTTATTTAATGTCCTTATTTTTATTATTAATATTATGTATTTTGGACAAAACCATTAACTGAATTACAAATCAAAAAGTGTGATATACTAACTCTACACTATTTTATTCTTATTAAATTCTTCTTATTAAGACACCTAGTCTAGTGACTACAACCACCATAAGTTAGCCATCATCAAAGAGCCCCAGTTGACTGATCCCTAATATTTCACTCATAATTGGTTTATTCTAAGCTCGCAGCATTTCCGTATGTGGGCCCTTTGATCCGTCCACTGTATTAAGTTGTAGCGGAGATGTATTGCGAACATTATTTGTTCGAATCTAAGGCTTTAGTCAATGTGATTTAGAAAAATATAATAAACTAGCGATAGGCCTCGGCTTCGCTTGACTAAGAAAGAAGAAAATAAGAATTGTAAGCAGAAAAAGTAACGTTTTTATTACGATTTAAAATATTTTTGTTATTATTATTTGGTTATTTAGTTTTATTTTTGCAATGATAATAATACTGTATTTGGTACGAAAAAACTTCACTTATGGCATTAACAAAATGGCTTATTATGTTAAAGTGAAGTTTAAAATGAAAGTGACTTATACCTGTAAGACTTAGTCTTAGTTAATAAATGCCTTAGTTAATATCACATATCACTTATAGAGGAATTTTCACGTGAATCGCATGCAAAAAGATGTTTCTATGTGTATGTTGTAAAAGCCAATTAATTAAATTATGTTTGTCTTGAGATGATTTACGTTGTACCATTTCCTGGGGCGTATATTTTTGCGTGCGTTTGCTTTGTCCCTCCGGAAGCTTGTCCCTCTCATTTCCGTTTGGTCAGGTCTGAGAAAGTTTTGCTGTCAACTTCACCATATTGAACATAGTCGGGAATTATATTCTATATATATAACATAAATAATAATTTAGTTAATATTTAATATTGTCGGTAGAAGTATTAATTGTGCAAAATATTATTTTTTTTTATTATTTTTAAGAATTTATAATTTATACAGTAAAATGTATAGTTGTGTATGTAAATAATAAAGAATTTGTAATTAAATAATATGTATATTTAAGATTTTATATATATTCAATCCCCACAAATGGCACTCGACTTGCCTTTCTAAGCAAATTAAATTTGTAGATGACAATGACCTATTAAGGGTCACAAAAGTTCTTTTCAAATAAGATTATAATATAATTAAAACTATTCAATAGGGCCAAGTTAAAATTATTAAAGTTATAATTACTGTAATAATTGTTTTCATAGTTTTCGTTTTCAACCAACAAACCAACTATTCAGATTTCCATATTCCTAATGTATTTACACGCTTTTTATTAGCTTCACCTGTATGTTTGTATGTTTGTTTGTAACCGACTCCTTGGGGCGCGAATTTGGCCCCCTTTTAAACGGCCAGATTTCGTTCAAACTTTGTAGATTTATTGAGGACCGATGACAATACACTAATTTGATAAAATTATTCCATTTTTCAATTTGCAAAATATGATTTTTGCTAGAAAAAGTAGAAAATAAATAATAGTTTAAAAAAACTAAAAAACACGCTTTTTATAGAAAACCGAACTAAAAAATAGGAAATTAAATTTTATTTTAAAAAAAGCGTGGGGTGCTTTTTAAGATATTATTTTATATACTAAAACAATTTTCCAAAGAAAATCTTTGTAAATACTTGCATTGAATACTTTGTGGTACTGAATCGTCTGACGGACTATGTGTAAAGATCAGAACAAAATTTAATAAACATTTTTAAATGGTTTCAGGGTGTAGGTAACTTGGCTCTTATTATTATTATTATTATTCTTATATAATAAAACCAAGAGTGCCTTAATTTTACAAGTAAAGGAATGCTTATTTTTAATATTTCCTAAGGCGTCAGCGTTAAAAAGCATTAAAAGCAAATTTTAAGTTAATTGCACCGCAAAACTATGTAACCAAGGATAAAAGTTGAAAAATCTAATACTGAAATATTTTTATTTTTACTTTGAAGCAGATTTCTTAATATAAAATAAAATGGTAGGTTTACTTACAAACTTTCCGATCCCTATTTAGTCCATTAGGGGCTGAATTTTGAAAAATCGTTAGAGCGTCTTAAGTAAAAGAAGTTACTTAATGTTTTAGTACACTTTGTACATCTTCAATACTTATGTACTTTTTGAAAACGTCTTTGTATCAGAGCATTATAATATTCATAATAATCTAGTTATACCTAGTATAAGAAAATCCATTTATGTCGCGTAGTATTTGTTTAATAGCATCAACGTCCGAACGGTAGCCCTTATATGGATAATCTTTATCATCACTGGCATCTGCAGACGACTTTATGATAATAGATTAATATAAGGGTAGTAACCCGATAGTTTTCATTAGGACTTTTACACCAACGTTAAGAAATATAAAAATACATTTTTTAAACATTTGTGGTAAAGAAGAAATATGTTTTTTTATTACACTAAAACTTAAAATAAACAAGATTAATAGTGAGTTTAAACTTTAAATGCGTAATATTTTTCAACTTCAAATCATATAAATGGAAAATACTTAGATTTTTTAATGTCGAGTACGGTATTTTCAATTCCCTATTTATCAATGTCATAGTACGTCGGTGTAGCTGACGTAGATTCGTAGCACGTAGCGCGCTACATCAATAACGTAATGCTGAGATACGAATGACATAATATTGTAGATATATTCTTATTTAATATTACACATACATACTTTAAAAAGTACGTTTGTTTATATTTTTTCTTCATTTTTTTAAATAGTCGACTACCTTACATAATATTCTTATGGGATATTCGAAATTGTATAACTTTAACTAGATAACTTTACCTTTTAATCAATATATAAAAATAATTTGCTTTGTAATCTATACGTTAGTGAGATAGGATCTCTGGATCTTATTTCACATCACATTTTATCCCTGTATTGTTAGAAATGAAAGGCCGGTGCTGATTGGGCGCATTTGAGAAAGACACGAGCTTTCCGCTCTTTCTAACGTAGCTGAATAATGTTTATTAGAGCTACGAATCGGTCTTTAAATTTGTATTAAAACTTTTCAGACTGTAATGGCTTGATGATTAATGTGAACTTTTAAGCTCAGGATTTCCTTACTTTCTTCGAAAATATTTGATTTTGAATTCTAATTATGTTTATGGTAGTATTTTTATATTATAATAAATATTCATCACTTATTTAAATCTTTATTTTTAAAAATGTAAATTTATACATCTTCTTGAACAATATCTAATGATCGATTTTCATATTTTATAAATAATTAGCCTACAATTTTGTGATTAAAATGTTTAATTAAAGCGTTGTAAGAAAATAAATAACTTGATTACTCTACTCTATAGTTTTGTTGTTCTAATTTTATTAATATGTTATGGACAGATACTATATATATTGTATATATAAATAACACAATATATGTGTATATGTAATATTGTAAAATTAACAGAAACATATTTTTTATTATACAATATTAATACCTACTCCAAACCATCTTAATTTATACTTAATGTAACAGTGGACTTTAGCGGAAATAATTACTAACCTCGTAATAATTGGGAACAAACCCCTTGTTTAAAATAGAGCAAGATCTGCAGGGGACACTATTGTGACACCCTCGGTCAACGCTAACTGACCGAGAATATTATAAATTGTTCGTAATAGATTGATTTGCCATTGTACTACACATAATATGTTCTACTAGACCTTTTATTAAAGTTAGGAGTAGAAAAACGGTTTTGTGAAAGTAATTGTCATGAAATTGTTACTTATAGTAACGGTTCTGTAGAATTATGCTACATAGTGAATTATTCTCTTACTATATTGTTTACTTAGACTACATGTTGCTATTTTTTTCGTAAGCGTTTAAACACTTTACAAAAAAAAACGAATACATACAAATTATAAATAAAAATACCCATGTCTTGAGTATCGGATTTGAGATCGGAAAGTTTCGAGCTTATCACGCAAATGAATGAATACATCCAACGAGACTCGAACCCGCAAATGCTTGAACCACAAGTAGGGTAAAAACTGAGTCAAACGTGCTGTTACATAAAAATATATAGGTACATAATTGTTCATTTACTTATACTTATTACCTATATCACAGTTCATTGGATCGCTAGACGGACGGGTGCGGGTCTACGGCCCTTCAGGTTCTAATTCAGTTAATTTGGCCTTTAAATCTCATATTGCAAAATGGACGGACAATAATTGCGTTTGGTAAACACCGCACCGGTCTGAAACGACACGAGGTATCCATTAGTGCTATTTGAGCTAAGTATACATAGAGCTACTGAGAAGTCTGACAAGTAGTGACATTTTATTTAAATAGAATAACAATACAAGCCGAATGTATAAGTAACGGTGTGTTTTTTTACAGGTAAATGGTAAAAGTTTTTGTCAGACAGTAATCAATCGAGTGTTTTGTTTCTTTTATAGAGACTAGCTACACGCTATCAATCCGCTCGAGTACGTCCCTAGACACGTTTTAACGTTTATTGTAGAGTTCTCAGTAATGACATATTTTTCCGCAGTGAAAAGTATTCGTATGTTTATCTAGATGACCAGCTATCATCACATCAAATTTCATCTAAAGTTGTCTAGTGGTTTTGTCATGATACGGTCATAGACAGACATACGTTTTTGGTACAGATTCGATAGAATTAGGATTTTATAGAGAAAAAAAAATTGATTCTGAATAAGAAAACTTCATAGGGTTTAATTTAATTTTACATAAATATTCTTGATATTTGAAATATGATCTAGCAACTGTACGTCAAGATATCATGCCATTATGCTCCATGCTTCATGCTTGCATCTTATAATAATTGACGGAGTGACATACTGACTGACGCTACTGTTTTATTTCGTATACTAATGTATTAGTTAGGAACCGGTCATTGATGTTCTTAATGGTCTTTGACGGTTTTTAAACTATTATTACTAAGTTAAAATTTAGTTTTATATTATAATATTTAGACATTTAATAATGTCTATAAAATAAACCTAGTAATTAGAAATAAAGTTTTATAGTGTGTCACTATTTTAAAACGAAAAAAATGTTTCTTCATGCAAATTTTAAAGTCAGTAAATGTGCACGAGGGCTTAGATTTAGTCAGCTTATTGAAGTAATTACATTGTCTTGATGAGAACAAAGGTGACTCTGTCTACAATTAATTTGCTTCCATGGTGACGTCTAAATACGTTACGGTGATAAACTTATTGGTATACGGAACATTGTGACGTTGAAGTGGTTAGTCTATCTTCTCTATATATTATAAAATAAAGTCCTTCGTCGCATCTGTCTGTCAGTTCGTGATGAACTTAAAAACTACTGCACCGATTTTCATGCTGTTAGCGTTAATGGATAGAGTGGTTCTCGAGGAAGGTTTTAGTATATAATTTGTCAAGTTTTTGTTTACATTTACTAGCGAAATCCACGGCCTAGCTGGCGCTAAATCTAGAGACGAGCCCGAGCGAAGTCAGGGCGAGTCGCTATTCTCAACATATAATAAAGTTTTAACTAAGTCGAATCTGTACATAAATAGTTTTTTGTATTGTTATTGAAATCTATAGTTTTATGATTTGTCTGTCCGTATATTTTTATCTTTGAAAAAAACTAAAAAAAATTAAACGCAGTCAAGGAAGAGTGAAGCGAGGTTAAGTAGCTAGTATCAAATAAGATCGCAGAACGCAGATAAATCATATAAACGCAAAGACGCAGAATAAATGCAGATGGCAATCTTGAGTCTTGACGTACCGATCAGTCGATAATGTCAATTCGTATTATGTCGCAATACATGGGAAAGCCTGGTAGTTCTCAATAGTTTGCAATATGTATCACATAATTTAATCATATAATGCATTAAAGATATGGTTTCTTTCATGTCATATAGTGTATAGTGTCATGTAGTGCAAAATATTAATATTATCCATACTACAGTAACACCTGTTGATATTTTTAGAGTGTCAAAAATATCACTCGTTTGTTACTTTAAATGAAGTCTATGATTTTGAAATTAGGTGCATGTTATCAAGTTGACTTAATAATCTTAATAAGTATTGGATTTGACGCAAAAAAGGAATCTTTTGTAATGTAACATACGTACTTACAGTCAAACTATATACATATAGGCACTTCTTTGTAGCAGAGTGAACCCTGAGAGCAATCATAATCATAATTATAATCGAAGTAATTTATAAATAATAAAATAATTGAATTTATGAAGAAATAATTTCTTACTACTCAACCGTAAAAATAAAATTAGACTCAGACGTTTTTATTTTAAACTTAGTTATAAAAATTTGTGCTTTTATTTGGTTATAATATAATTTTTTCATAACATATTATTTAAATTTTAAAGAAAATGTTCTAAAGTTATGAACATTTTATTAACCCTTGAAACCTTGACTAATGTTATAAGCTTGAAATTTTATATGGGGATTTACGAATATTGTGACAATAAGTGTACCCCACATATAAAGGGTAGAGTTTAAGGCATGGTTGATTTTTAGTTATCAGAAAAAAGTACTTGTACCTACCTCGTGAACAGTTTTCGATTTGTCTTCACGATTTTCTAAATGTCGAATAAAAATTATTTTAAAGTATTGTAATATATTTAAAAGTGTTTAAAACACCTTTTAAGTCATTAGTGTCAAGCTATTATTTATAGTATAAAATATGTAAATATTTTCGTCAAACGAAAGTTCAAAGGAGTTATTGGCCTTCGAGAGACATCGGCTTAGTTCATCGACTGCTCAAGTTTCATTAATATAGAGCCTATAAATCTTCATATTTAGTAATTTAATTAATATTAGTTATGATTTGTGTTAAAATATATTACAGTGATACGAAATGCAATCCAATATTGTTTAATATAACTCATACGTACAAGATAACAGATAGTACGACTTCAAATTCTAAAGCTGTACAAATATTATGAAAATTATTATTAAGAAAGAAATATTCATTGTCGCCATTATAATATTCCAATGTTTACATCATTTTGGGTTTTTTTTTTATTTATTTTATTTTAACTTCTATTGTATAATTTATAATATGGCCAACGCCAAGTGCAATTCTCAAGCGAGAATCGAACCAAAGCTATGCTATATATAAGCTATAATAACTGTACTCATTATTTATATCTATAAACATTTAAGTATACCTATCACAAATTACTAGCTATTCGCGCAGCTCCGCCCGTGTTCTAATCACTATTAATATAGACATTGGTGATAGAAGATTGAAAAGTAAGGGTTGTAAGTATTTTATGATGCCAAATCATCAAATCAAAAAAATTGAAAACGGCCACCCCTATCACCTAGCAGAATAAAAAAGCCTACAACCTATTCTCAGACCTACCAAATATACACAAAAAATAATAAAAATCAGTCAAGACGTTTCGGAGGACTTTGATAACAAATAGTGACATGAGATTTTTATATATTAAAGATATTTCTAAATAAATAACTTTTATAAGCAAACCTATAATGCTTATTTCCTTTTAAAATTATTCTCTCGTTGAAACTCACCGGTTTGTAAAACAGTCGAGAGCATTCTGTCGTCCGTACCCTTGCAGTGATTCTTAACAATGCCAATCAATGAAACATAAAATCCGGCTAAGCAGATGCATTATCTCTATATAATTTCACATATAATACTTTACCAAACACAATCTAATATAGAGTCTATTTCATTAAAATAAAGTTATTTTTTAATACATTGATTTTGCAGATACGACGTTTTAAATTGTTCCATAGGCCATTGTTAAAGCTAAGCCGGCCAATCAGTTCCATCACCACTTGAGAAGCCAATGAAGCGTGTTTAATTCTCTATGACGGTTAAGTCTTTACGTTGGTTTTGTTGGTTTCTGGATACCTTCGATTGTATACAAGGGTTATTTTCAAAAAGATATGCGATCTCTTTAAGTCTCAGTTTCGATATAAGATGATTGGAAACTTGATTTAATTAAACTTACATTAAATCTTAAACTATAAAGAGAAACCCGACCATTGTGGACATAATTAAAATAAGAGTAATATAGTGTTACTGGTAATATATCATCATCATTATCAGCCCTTTTTAACGTCCCATTGCTGAGCACGGACCTCCCTCAGTATAAAGGGGATCATGCCACCGGGCTGGCCTAGAGCGTGTTGGCGGACACATGTCTTTCGAAAACTTGCTAGATTTTTTCAGACATGCAGGTTTCCTCACGATGTTTTCCTTCACCGTAAGACAAGTGGTAATCATGATACAAATGAATCACACATGAAAATATGATTAAGAGGTGCGAGTCCCGAATTTGAACCCGCATCACTCGGTCATGGCAGCCAAGAACGCCCGAAAACAGAAGGAAACTCTCCATTTTCAATACTCTTGTGGGACAAATATTCGGCACTGTTACTAAGAGTTTTTTGGCACAAGGATAAGGATGAACTCTAGCGAAGCGAGAGTGAGTTGCTAGTATTTTATATTTTATACTATAGCGAATTGTAGATGTTTAATAAAAAGGACTAAAAATGTTTAATATGTGATATTAATTTCATATATGCATCGTCGTGTCATGACAGTAGCGTATCCATCAATTTCATGAGCTTAAATTTGTTACTGTCTCAGAGTTCATTCACTCTAATCGACCTTTCCAAATAATACTGTGAAAGATTTTAAATATATTGAATATTGTTTAAGTTTCGGATATTATTATTTATTTAACATAACATTTGATTAATAGTAAGATATCATGGGCGTTAGTAATAACTTAAGTAATTGCGAAATGCGATAGGCACGTTCTGTAGTTTGAGAGATAGCGGGTTCCAATCTAACTTTATTTTGAATTGGTATAAAATAATAAAAAATGATATAAATATAAAATAGAATAACCTACCTACCTACTTTTGTCGTTTTATAGAGGCGTATTATATTTTTTATATGTTTTGTGTTGTTTTGTTAACAATTGCATACCTATTAAGTACGAGTAACTAAGCAAGAAGTAAACCATTTATTTAGTTTTAATTTTAATATAGTTAACTAGTTTTATCTGGCCCCTCACTTTTTTAAATATAATTCCCAAATGAACTATTATATTGGCGACATTAAATGAAAAAGTAAGCCAAAACAATTGACCGGAAGTTGCAAGAGAGTATAAGAAACATACTAAATACTCCATTTATGATATAAGAAACACATAAACATAAAAACATACATATAATTTAAATACTTTAAGGCTCACATAGATCTATTATTAAGGTATAAGGAGCAATTACAGCAAAATTTGAGGGTAGTTGCCTAGTGACGTCACCACTACAACCATAATCGGATTAAGATAATTGCTGAAAATTTCATCTAACCGTAACATGACGTATTTTCATGTTTCTATGGAATAGAATTATATGTTATAGGTATAACTTGTAACATATATTTCTATTTCATATATGTATGTGTTTGATGATTTGCTTTGTTTTCGTAATACTTATTTGTATATAATGCTAGCGTAAGGTCGTGTTTCGTCAGAAAAGGTTGTTTGAGGTCGATTTTATTTAAAATTTACTAAGCTTATAAATATTAGGCACAATTAGATTGACGATAAATTAATTTTATAATGCTCTCCGGTATAAATTTGGTATCAAAGAATATTTGACGACACGTTTAGCTCAGTTGGTAGTGACTCTGCTCTCTGTGCCAACGGTCGTGGGTTCAAGTCCCGCTGGGGGCATTCATTTATTGAGCACGAATGTTTGTACTTTAGTCATGGGTGTTTATATTTATAATATGTATGTATTTAAAATGTATATATGTGTAGTATATCAACTATCTGGTATCTGTAACACAAGCCTCGTAGCTTACCAAAAACTAGATGGCGCTGTTGTAATAATTTCCCTACATATTTTTTTTATATTTATTTTAAGAAATCAGTCTTCAAATCCTTAATAATAAAAATTAATTTTAACAACATTCCAGAAAGCCCCATTTATATAGATACCCATTTATATACATGACAATATATTTTATACCTTTTACCTTACGTACGTAGAATTTGCTTTTCGCGAACTTAGTCTCGAAGAAAACTTGTTATTTGCTATGAAAACACTGTTCTGCTTAAAATGCTCGTCAACATGTACAAACCTAGTCTAACGTCTTGTTTGATCTTAATTAACACACGTTGACTTAAAATGATCGCATCTTAGATCAAAGAGCGTAATACTAATATTTGTAGACGTTTATTGAAAGAAGTCGTTGACATCGCCTTGCAATTTAAACATAGTTTTCAATACAAGTATAATAATATGTAAATTTATTAAAAAAAAAACAAAAGACTTAAGGAAATAAGCAATTACTTAATTCATCAAAATTCTTTTTTTATTTAAAGAATTTTTTGTAACGTTTTTAATTATGTGTACAAATACACATTTATAAGACCATGTTTATTTTATTATTATATTTATAATAATTTAATCGAAATAAAAGTGAAATGATAAATGATAGTATTCATTGTCTATCACTATCATCTTCATCTTTCACTTTTATGTAAAAAGAATATTTTAAAGAAGTAGGAAACATGTTTTTCTTCTTCGCTGTCTTCTTATACTTCTTTAAAGCTTTTATAAATAATGTTTAAATTATTGGCATCAAATTAACGTGTAATATGAGAATAGGTTTTGTATTTAATTTATTTCGCTACTACTGAAAAAATCTACATTCATTTAGAATTTTACTATTATCTACTATAGAGCTTACCGTTACAACGTGACAAAGTTTCTTCGAATTTGTAACTTTAGTGTGACAAAACCAAAATAATGGCGCCCTGTGTTTGCAAGGATACACTTCCGATGAGATTCAGAAAGATAAATACAACGTACAAGTCGACACGCGACGAAATCACATTCGGTATTATGTTGACAGACACTACTCTTTGTCTCGTATACGTTTGTTTGCTCTAACCATATATTGTATTTTTACAGCAATGAAATTTTATTATTATGTAGATTAACACGAATATTTGTCATTTTAAAAGTTATATTTATTCAGTTTATATTCTCAACGTTTTAAATTTACAACCAGAATTGCCATGATCTTTCTCACAAATTTTATTTTACATAAAAAATTGTTGTTGACGATATTTAAGTAACTTACTATATATAACTTACTTAAATAACTTACTTAATATGTACAATAATAAATAGTTTTAATCCCGCAAATTTATTAATTCTATTAGTAAATTCACAGTATATTATTCAAAGTATATAGTAGGTTTAAATGACATAATTCGAGAAATCATAGTAGGTACTTCGTAAGTCCTGTATCTTGAACTTCGAAATATACCAATAAAGCGTGGAGACAATCCCATACAGCCGGCGGCCACAAGTTTCCAATAAGTAATTAAAATCCCGACTCGGAGATTACGTCCTTCTATTACAAAAGACGAGTATTTGCTCCGTACGCCTTGGTGAAGCACTTCAAATCTCCTTCGATTTCCTGCTCCTTGTAATTGTTGAGGAAGTATAGACAGTGTGGTGACGTTTGTCGATGTCCTATCGTGATTGACATTTTCGTGATTGGCTTTTTGCTTGCTTTTTTAAATCTAGGATTTTATCTAGGAATTTAAAATAAGCTAAACTGATACGTACATATAATTATCAGAATTATTTGGTTTATTAAAACATATAAAACTAAAATTAAAACTATTTCAATATAGTGGAACAAAAATTGAAGTTACACACAAAACTCGTACTATAATGCGATTTTTATATAAAAACTAGTGACTATAGCTTCGTTCAAGTTATTATTTAATATTTCTAGTTCGTAGTTCATAGTTATTTAATATTTCTCAAAAATGGCCATTTTCCTGCAGTAAAAAGGTACCCTACCTACGACTATACGTTTATACGTCTGTCCAGTAATTCTTTCGTGATGTCGTCATAAACAGACAGACAGGCAAAAAATATAAATAAAAATAAATTCGCACTATGTATTGATAATCATGTCTTCTTGACTTCTTGAAAAGCTTCTTGAGCTTTTTCAAAAAATATTTAATGTACATATTCGACTCGTTTAGAATTTTATTATATTCATAGATGATTCAATCAAAATCTAATAATGTCATTTGGGATCTTACAAAGTTACAAGGTTATTTGAAATTGCTTGAGCAATTTAATATAAGTAATGAAAAATTAAAATTATTTTCAAATTTACATTATAATATATTAGATATGAAAACCAATATATATATATATATACATTTTAAAATGTATTTTATATTGGATGAAACCCACTTCATTCTTTATTAATGTTTAGCATAACTTTTCATCTCCCACGCGAAAACCTCTAATTCAAAAATAAAACCGCACCGATTCGGATTCGATATTCATAAATTATTCACCCACGAAAGGATTACAGGAGATAACGTTATAAAACGAAATACAAGGGTGGTACTGTTTATTCGTCGTTGTTTAGACCATTTTTATGAAGAACAGTGCAAATAGCCAAAGCACAAACATTAATCTGCTTTGAACAACAGAAGATGTAAAGGGACTGCTCAGAGTCAATATTTTCTTAGGGGACAGAACGGTAGCTCTCGAGACCAATTAGAGCGTGATATAATTTTTGTGTAAACTTAATTTCTGTAATTCATGTTAAGTAATGAATTTCGTATGCTACTTTGATTAATTATCATAAAGTTGATAATTGCAAATGGAAAGTTTATTTAGTTAATTAATGAACAAAAACAATATTTATTTTATCGTAGCTGAATAATATTTAAAAATAATTAATTTGGCATTGATCTTTTTTTATTCAGGCGTATAAATAAATTAAAATTAAGGTAAATTTAATATAAAAGGCAGTAAGTAAATATCTAAGACTTTTTAGTCTTATTCAATTTTTATACTTTTTATATAAAAACGTGCCAATTCATTCGCAATTTAAAGACTATTAGAGTTAAAAAAATAACAACAAACCTTCGCATTTATAATATTTCATTAAATTTATCTTTTCGGATCGGATTTCTTTGTGGATTTATTTTGATTTTTGGTTTTCGATGTACCTAATAAAAGCAAAAATTTACAGCAATCATGGTCATTATAGACATTAAGGTTTCTGTTGTCAGGCTACTCTTTGTCTTAGACATTTTTAATAAAGGTTATATAATTTCTTGAAAGTACTGTCTGTTACAACTCGATTTTCCTTTAAATAGACCTTACAATATTTATATTAAAATATAATGTTATAAAGCAACATCGAGTAAACATACCAAATTGTTTCACATTACCATAGGCAAGTAAATCGTCGAACCCTTTAATAACATGCATAATTCAATTTTCAGTAATAAAACAATCGATGCGTGTCTTATTAAATTCTCTCGAGTTTAAAATGTTCACTATAATTTAGTAGGAGCTCATGATTTATTGCCACTGTTACGCTTTTCGGTGACTGTGCACTTCACAACTCGTTTATTGATTACGTTTACAGGCTGATCATTTTTGTTAAAGGCTGAAATGCAATTTGCGATGTTTTATTTAATATTTATGTACTATTATTATATTATATTCAAAACATTTAAAATGTTGGGTTAAAATAGCCGCTTTATATTTTTTTTGTATAAATATACATAAATATATCGATTCTGTTCTCCTGGCACAAACTAATATAATACTCGTAATAAAATATTTTTTTCACAATTATTACAGTTAAAATTAATTTAAATGCTCTCTTAACTAAGTTTTATTTGATTTTACATTATTGTATTGTATTTAGCATGTCAAGGAGACATATTTATTTATGTACCATACAAAATACATATAAAAACAGGATACAAAAACCTATAGATACCTAAGAGATCTCTACCAGAAACACATGAGCGTGAGAAAAGAAAATACTAAAAATTTTTAGGTGCGGTGTTGGTACAAAGTGCAATCATCACTACATATTATAAAACAAATTCGTCTGTGTTTCTATCTATCTTCACAATAAACTCAAAAACTACTGTACCGATTTTCATGCTATTTTCTCCGATGGGTAGAGTGGTTCTCGAGGAAGGTTTTAAGTATACACAACTAACTAGCAGAACCCGCGGCTTCACTCGCGCTAAACACTACTTAATTATAAAACAAATACACTTAGTCACAAATATACATGTACACACATATTATATACATACAAAACTTATATACACAATACAAATACTTCAAGAAATATATTTTATAATAAGTTGTCATAAAAGCAAAAATTAATATTGAAAATGGGTACAGCGGTCGCAGGTCGACTACTGCTTATTACTTATATTAGAAAAGAATACACCTACCATTAACCAATAATCTACCTATTATTATATATTTACCATTTATTTTCCATTAAAATTTCACTTTAATTTATCTTCACAAATTGAATTTTAACATAAAGAAAGATCGACTCCAAATCTATTACTCTGAAGTTTCGTTGTGTTCATTTTCTGAATATAATAGATGACTTATCAGCTGAGAGAAATATTGCCACATACTATTTTATTACCCGGGGTTCTTTCTAGTTTTTTTTAAAAAGTTATTTTTTAACAATATAATCAACTAAGTTTTCTTTTCTTTTTATAAAACAATAATGCATATTTTTATTTTTATTTGTTTTTTTTTTTAAACAGAAAGCACGAAATTAATATCTATTTATGAGTATAAATAAATGAGCTAAGACGAACAGATCAGTATATTTTTCTATTCTATTAATTGCTTTTCTTGTTAAGCAGCTTTTGACAAGCTTAAGTTATATCAATTTGAAATATTTCATTAATAAATATCGTTGAATTTCGTCCGTTGAGCGAACACTAATTATTAAAATATTTACAACATACAGACTTCAATAAACTACATCATTTTTATATATAAAAATTAATTTATAATAGTCGTTAAAATATTTCGTCCGCAGCCTGTATTACTGATTCAGCTATACCTTCGAGACTGAGGCAGATTAGAGAAAGTTTGAATTTAAATTAATTTAGCGGATTATTAATTTTGAGTAATGAACTTGAATCTTGCTCTGAATGAGCAATTTAGTTATAGAAGTTCTTCGACGATGAGTTTTATTTACGAAAGTTTATGCTAATGTAAGTGCTATAGACTTTTCTATCAGATTTAAGAGATATTCTTACCGAGATATAAAATATACATACTTTTTATTTTTAGTCATTAATATACGTTAGAAAGTTTTCTGCTTTTTCCGACTTTCAAAAAGGAGGAGGTCCTATGCTCGTCTGTAAATATATTTTTAGTTAAATGGTAAATAAAGTTTTATAATCAACTTCTACACTTTCAACACAGTACAAGTAGTACTTTACACTACTTTTAAGACTACAGACGACTTTTGACTTATAGGATAGTTAATTTTTATATTACTCTTTAGTTAATAAAATAATCTGCTATTTACACTCTGCACCAAATGGTTAATGTAGAAAACTGTCATATAATTGCCATTTTATGCAAATAGCCGAGGTTCGATCGAAAAGATTAAAATAAAAGATAATTCAAAACTACAGCAATAAAATCTGCAGTTTGGTTGTAGAAACAGAGTTACGATTACGAGAATAATAACATCAGTTTTAATCATCGTTTGTATTTGTGTATAATGTATATATTTTTGCTCCTTCACTCTTAAAGGGTTCAATGAATTTGCTGTTTACACTTGGGCACCTCAAACGCAACTAGTAACGTAATAAATAATATAAGTAGTATACGTAATAATAATTTTCAATTTCTGAATATATTATTGATAACCCAACCTTGCTCAGCGTGGAAAGTTCTGTTCCCTATTGAATTGAAAGGAGTGAAATACAACGTTGTATTATTGAAAAAAATTAAAATAACAGCCTTAACATATAGTATTTGGCAAGCGAATGCACTCAAAAAGCGAAATTTCGTCAATGCCTTAATTTCCTGTAGTCGCTGATTAAGCCCAAAATCGTTTCTTACCGAGATATAAATCTTTTAACACTCGTTCCCAGCTTTCACAGATCTTTCTGAGCCTCGCTAACTCTACAACTGCAATTAGACGGCTTCGGGAGCGGTAATCTTGAATAAAGCACCAAACGAGGTGCCATTTAAATAAGCAAGCGGATTGCACGCTTTAAACTTGTTTGTTTAATTGTACCTTCTTACTGAAATTGAATATAAGATAAAATTGTATCTTGTAAGATATGAAGTTTTTAAAGACGCTTTATATTTTATTTTCTGTCTGACTTCAATATTTCGTAAGTTGTGAGTTTTCGTAGGGAAAAATGTTTTATTGAGCTATCGTGAGGATCTAGAAGATAATTATAATATATATATATTTATAATAATATTTATGTATTTAAAATTTATAAATGTGTACAGTGTAGTATAACAACTATCCGTAGCACAAGCCTCGTAGCTTACCAGATGGCGCTGTTGCAATGATGTCCTAACATATTTATTTATTTATTATTTATTTATTATTATTTATTAAGTATAGCGATAAACATCACAACCAACTTAATAGCTTAACAACGTTTTCATAAAAATTGAGAGTGACAATCATAATAGGTATGTTGTCTTCAACAATCAATCGTTATGACGGGGCATATTCTGTAGGGCTTTAGTGGGTAATACTGGCTTTCTTTACGGGTGAGTCCCATATTGCCTGTAGGTATAGAGGTGGTATGCATAAATACATTTCCCAACATAACAAAAAAGATGTGTCCTCTTCGCAAATGATGGTAAAAAGAATATGGGTATTTTTAATTTCAAGTTTGTAAATTTTCATTACATTCAATTAAAATAATTATACTCGAGATCTCTATAATTAAAGTGTTAACAAAAAGTCAATGGGCACTTACGAGGCGGGGGCGTGGAAACATACGAGCTGTTAAGTAGTTTACATCGTGTAAACTTATAATTATGTTTAATAAGTTTTGAATAGTTGGTAAAAGGTATTTAAAAACGTGTAGATTTATATATTTGATTTATTTAACTTAAAAAAAGCGGTTGAGATGATTTTACTAATTTGATATTAATGATACTTAGTTTTACTTGAGAAGACATTTGTCATCTAGCTAGGTACGTTTAAATTTCTGAGCTCACCCCTTATTCTTTAACTAAAGGAAACGCCACCTAAGTTACTCTTTATAACATGAGCTGAGCCAGAGAAAATTCCGTCAAAATAGGTGCAGTCGTTTTGAAGAAAAACTGGAATCTCCAGACAGAGAGACAGGTGGATAAGAGGCGATAAAAACTGTTAGTTTAAAATTACAATCAGAAATGTTAATTTTATTTATCTTCATACCTAGATATATGTGATGTGATGAGAGTTTATATACGTTGGTAATGTCTACATACATATGTGATATAAATGATCGTTCGATTGATTACATATTATTCAGACTGACAAGACTTGTCATATTTCTAGCAACAAGAATCAACTCGCGTATTGTGAAAAGAAATCACGGACAAAAATCCAAATACTAATGGAAAAGTAATACCGAGCATTCGATGTAAAATTCACGACATTTTACCGAGATGACAATACAGCGTCTTCCAATTTAATATCTAGACGAAATATTTGCTATGTACCTATTCTAGTACATCTCAGCTGCTGCAATATGATTTCTACCCAAACGAAATTCAGACGAAAGGTTAAAGTATTTAATGTTCCTATGTTTAATCTATGTGTAAAACTATTTCAAAGAAATAATCTTGATAGTTTCCTAGAAGTCATTAATTGAAATGTTATTTTTTATATTGTTATTTTATATTGTTATTTTATATACTTATTTTATTGAAAATTGGATATTACTACTATGAAAATATGAAAAAGGAAATCTGAAAAGCAAAAAATAAAATAATGCTAGCGAAGGAACACTAATATTAACATTACTTTTAAAACTAAGCTTCCTCATATTACAAATATAACTATAAGTTTCTAACCAGCTCATTTGAGAAGAAGCCAATATATTACGAATTCATATAATATAGTACTTGTAAGGATTATTTCAGGATAATATTGCGAGACGAGATTTCTGAAAACTATCACAGTAGATACGCCGTCACGCTTCGTTAGAACCAGCTAAGCCACTAACGTTCACTGATTAGATTCCGTGCACACGACACGCCGTAAATCCTACCCGTTGATGTGATTCACGCTAATTTCATTTCGCACTCGCTAATCTGAACGCGCCTTAATCACGCTTAAAGACACTCTGAAATTCGATATAAATTATAGTCGCAACATCTACTATATTACGGTTCAAATCATTTATATTTGGAATAGTTGTTAGGTATGAGGTACATAAGGAGGTACATAATTGGCCAAAACAGTCGTATAATATCGTAGTACATTTATATATTTTGTACAATGCGAAATTTTGCAATTTTTGTACGTAGTGTAAGAAGTTATAAATTAAAGATCGTGATGATTTTAAAGAACTACGCCAGTTTCGTATTTTTTTTTTGTTAAATGTAGGCTGAAAATAGAATAAATGAATATATAAGTAAATATGTTGGGACATTATTATACACAGCGCCATCTAGTTCCGTGGTAAGCTACGAAGGAAGCTTGCTTTACGGATACCAGATAGTTGATATAGCCCCATGCGGGACTCGAACCCGCGACACGATAAAGTAGGGTCACTACAAACTGCGCCAAACGTGTCGTCATAAAAATGGAACACACCATATTATTTTTATAATATACTAAAATGCGTATTAAATTAAATTTATATATAAAAATATTGATTACACTTTGCAATATTTGGTTATTACCAATTTATTTCTTTTCGTTTTATGTATAATATTCCAATAAATTATAAAATTAATCCCAATATATCCAGTCTTTCTAGTATTATGAAAACATTAAAAAAGAGTTACTCGAATCTTTTATATTAAAACAAATTCAAAGAAAATTCCATTTAATAACAAACTTATATACAAAATATCGATACATATTTCGATATATATTTTAAGTTTCTTCAAGTATAATTACCTCTCCGATGCTCCTTTGAAACCGCTAAGAGCCTTTCGTCTGTCGACAGATGCATTTTGTATGAGCTGTAGAACGTTTTAGATTACCTTGCTTTAATTACGCTGTGAGCAAACACGGCAAAGCTACGGGTAATCACGATTAGTAATTAGGTACTATATGGCAGATCTAAAGGAAGGGGTGTTAAAGATGAAGTTCGATGTTAAGCGATAATATTCTTAGCAAATTGAGATGTAAGATAAATTACAGATATACCTACTTTATTATAAATAGAGATATAAAGAATGGCATACGAGTAAAAAAAACTCCTTATAAGAATAAGCAAATACAACAGAAATAATAAGTATACCAAGAAAATTTAAACAGCAGGCGGCCTTATTAATAAAGTGATCTCTTGCAACCTTGTTGAGGTTAAGACGTAAGCGTGTTGTTGATATAGTAGTTACAGCTGTTAGCTTTAGTTTATTAATTAGTTAGCATGTAAACTTCAACTAAAAGATTTTTAAAAACAAAGGCAATGGATTCATAGATATTAAGTGGTTCCCTATATTTGTATGTAGGATCATAAAGATGATAAATAACACCACTTTGTTAGAACTCACATACTATTTATATTTTAAAATATAAGATACAATATTTTCGCGTTACATCGTGTCGCCATAATGACAAAAAATCCTCCTTTCTTCCGTTTATACTTCTCACGCATTCTATTCTTAAAATCCTTGCATTCATTGCCTTTTATTCTTACATGCATACTCCTTTTACAAATCCCACATGTATGTATGTAAAAATATTCCACAAATAACTTTCTTTGATTCTGATGATTCTTTGATACTTTCTAATGAAATCGCTTCAAATACACCATTAAACAAGAATGTTGTATAGGCATAACTATCATAATACCTAAATTTTTGAAAATTTGTCTAGTGGTTTAGTAGTTTTCACAAACAAACAGACAGACGGACCAACAAATATACAAAAATATGGATTCGGCCTCTGTGTCGATAACAATAACTATTTCAATACGATTTTTCAAAAAATATTTCAGGTACAAATTCGACTAAGTAAGACTTTAATTATATGCATCTAAAATGTCTAACACCAGCCTTAGTTCAATCTCCTCGTAACATAAGAATATTATCGCGAGTTAGTCAAGAACACATGTTAAGAAAGTTTGTTAATATTTAATGAATTTGTCGGAGAACGTGATTTGTTGCTTTACATTTAATTTTCACCCTCAAGCCGCGAACCGCTAATTCAATAATTTGACAAGCGCACATGTATGGAAAAGACAAGTTGACGTTACTGTGTGTTTATATATAATTCACAAATTACTCGGATATTGTTCGGAAACCGCTTCGAATACGCCAATATAGAAGAAAATGGCGTTAAATGTACATAATTGTCATATTATGGCTATAAATTAAAGTCTATTTTAAGAAAATTACTATAGAACCAATTTTAGTTATTGTACGTATCATATAGTTTAATTAAAATAATGTCAGTGTGATATTGATTGCTTAAATAACGATTAAATTATAAATGTGTATGTACATGTTTTAAAAGTGAAATACTTTTATTCTTACAAACATAATTGAGTATATAGAAGCTTTCCTACCATTCATATTAACTAGTGTTCGCCGAGTAGTCGAAATTACTAATATATTTTATACATATGTATAAAATATATATTAATAAAGCAATATAGCTTAACCTCGTCAGTAGCTACTTTTAAAAAAATCTGTCGACAAACAATAAAACGAACTGAACTTTTCTAATATTTGCTTTAATATTAGATTTATTTTCATTTTACCACTTAGGTATATCATTAAAACATAATTAATTTAGCGATAAATAACTACATCAAACATTTAATCAACTACATTACCCATGCAAACATAACATGATGTACAAATGATGTATAGAAATGGTCACTTTGTTGCATTCTACGACCCTTTTATCTTGTAGCCCTAAAATTAATTGCGAGGGTGGAAGATTCAAGGTCAGGCAATACAATTATACTGTGTATAATGGTACTACACAGCGGTCCCTAGCGCAATATTTAAATACGATATAATATGATTATCAGGCTGTCCCCTAACAGAGACAAAATCGATAGCGTCTGCATAGCGTACAGGCAAAAATGGCCGATACAGTGCTAAACGAAATAGGAATTAGAATTTGTTGAATGGTAAAAATTATAAAGATTAGTGGAAAATAGTAGTAGGTACAAGCTTTTAGTTGAAAGCTTGAATGACTTTTCTTCTTGATTAAAAAATATATATACAAATAATGTAAACGAAATTGTAATAATCTGCGTTTAATAATAATAAGGTAAAGAAAATATAAATGAATTTAGTTTGTTTATATTGTGACTTTTATAATTCCTGTTTAAATTAAAAGAGGTTACTCGAAAATTTTAACTTGTCTGGTAGGTACAACGTTTCCTAGATACATACCTACGTTGTGATAATATATTTACGATGATTTAGTCAATTTGGGCAATGAAATAAACGGTTTTTAGTGTGTGTTTCATACTATATATTTTTATAGAAAGGATAATATATTAATATTAATGTCCTCTCAATTAAATTATAAAATAATGTAATATTTATAAGCTTTCTATAGCAAAAGCTTAAAAGCGCATACGGTATTTTAAATATCTAAGCAAATGTAAATCTCGATACTGAATAAATGACTTAGATAATAATATTTTCACTTATGTAAATACTATGTATTCATTTGATATATTGCCTAAAAGACAATAAAGACGCATCCATTATGCGAAATTGGTACTTCGATGGGTCGCCATAACGCATCGTTCTTATAATGCCATAAGACAGGTATAAGCCATTAGGGAATAATAAAATATCCTTATCGGAACATTAGATGCTCATAAAATAACAGTTAGTCATATAATAAAGTGATGGATGTTAATATCTATGTTTTTCGTTGAGATTTTGTTAGTCTACGGTGGTCTTATTTGTAGGTACTAAATGTTGTTTTTCAAACGATTCATATAATGGTTCAAAATATACTTATGTTTTATATATTATACCCTAGCATTTCCCGCGGCTTCGCACGCGTTCTGATTTTCATTTCGTGCGGTATGGTATCTCGCAGAACTAACGCCCGCCCTTCCGGGTTTTGCAAAATTTTTTTGTTGATACTCCGCTCCTACTGGCCGTAGCGTGATGTAATATAGCTTATAGTCTTCCTCGATAAGCGGACTATGCAACACAAAAAGAATTTTTCAATTAGAATAGTAGTTCCTGAGACTAGCGCGTTGAACCAAACAATCAAACAAACAAACAAACAAACAAACAAACAAACAAACAAACAAACAAACAAACAAACAAACTCTTCAGCTATATAATATTAGTATAGATTAAATATACAGAACAGGTAGTGGTCGAGTCAAGTGTCTGCTCAAAATGTATTTTAGTAAATATGTAAAGTTAGACCGAGGAATATTAAAGTTAAGCAACATCATCAGTGACATGCAGTTAGTGTTCATGTGTTTAGCTCATCATGATAATACGATATCATTGGTATCTCTATTGATAGAGGTATTTCACAATATCTTAATAATTTCCCCTCTACGTTCTCTAAAAAGTCATATTTTACACTTAAATCAAATCAAATCAAATCAAATCAAAATATTTTATTCAGCATAAAAATTGTTACAATTCCTTACTGAACGTCATGAGTCTACCACCAGTTCGGAAAGAAGAAACCTCTGACCTGAGAAGAACTGGCGAAAGAAAGTTAGCGGAGCTGGAGCTTACAATCTGTATTAGTGAAAAAATATCATTTTTCTACTGAATGTGTCGGATTTAAACGAAACAGCTACATCAATCACTATGTCACCTGGTTTCTAACGAAATAGTAGCACCCGGCTTACGCCAGTCAAATTTCAAGCAGAATTGCCTGCGAAATGTAAGGAAAACATACATCATGTGTACAATGCGGCTATAATAGAGTACGTTAGCGTACGATATGGAAATTTTATCCGATTTTCTCAACTTCCCGCCTGGAATAACGTTTGTTGATAAAAAAAAGTAGTTGTAAGTATCAAACGTGTCTACATTTTTTTACTGAACCTGTTCATGTTTAAGATTCACTATATTAATATTTCACAGTTATTACGTAATTAATTGACTCTTCTATTGTTTTGCACTTGTATTTTGTTTAATGTTTCAGTGTATGTTATGGTAATAGTAGGGCAACTTTTGTGTAAATACTAGAAGACCACCCATGCTTCGCTCGTGTTCATCCCTACCGACCTAAAGTACCTAACGTTTTAACGATTAGTGAGTCCCAAAAATATATACTTTTCAATTTCTTATTTGTAAATCCTTGATACACTGCCTCAGAACATAAAAAGAATTTTAAAATTGGTCCAGTTATTCTACAGTTTTAGCAAGACTAACGAATAGCAGTTGTTTTAATTTTTACATATATATAGATAGTAGAAGTAGTCAAGGATAGTCTCAAATAAATACCCAATAAAGAAATCCTCCTGTAAAATTGAAAGAAAATCTCTAAAAATTATGTTAACCCAATGTATTGTTTTTTCATTAAGCAGTAATTTCGTTAAGTTATATTACCTTGTACGGCCTTCTTTGTTTTTCCCTAATAATTCATCTTTAATTTTATCGGAGAGAAAATTACGTTTCATACTTTTGCAAAATAATAAATGAAATTGGAATTTACGCAAAGAAATATGTTTGAAAATAAAGGTATTCCGGAATTAAAAACACCGTAAAGCGGAAACTCGACATTATCATGCAAACAACTCATTAGGGTAGGTGCAGTACAATACTAAAGAAGCCGTTATTGGATCTAAGAAAATGTAAACGTATATACAAATACTACTAGTAATTAGTAGTATACATATATTTGTAAATTACACATTAGTTATTAAAATCATTGTCTCTTGGGTCGGGTCGAATCTCGGTATCGCATTTGATGTGCAAATCGTTTCCGACATGATTATCACCTGCCTTAAGATGAAGGAAAATATCGTGAGCAAACCCGAATGTCTGAGAGAACCTAAGAAGTTCTCGTAAAAGGTATGTTTGGGCAAGCAGCACTTGGTCAACGTGGTGGACTATGGCCTGATCCTCGATATGGCCTCGTAATTAAGGAAGGGGCGTGCCCAGCAGTGGGACGACAAAAAGGGCTGAATAAATACATAGATGGAAAAACATTGGATAATTTGTTACACAGTCGTATGTGTTTTTCTAATATCAATAAATCTTTTGAACGAGAAAGAGATTGTAGTAGAAGATAATAGAGAAAGTAGTAGAATCTCTTGCGGATGTAATAAGATGTAAAAAAATGTACTAAACATAATATATATAACGATATACATCACAAATGCATTGCACAGGGAAACTAATCAAAATTGTATTTGATAAAAATCACCTTAAAAATATCAAATATTTATATTTATTAATAAATATTTTTGTTTGTAAAAATAAATCATGTATCAGCCATATATTTCAAAAGAATACGTTATGATGATTTTATAATTCTTTGATTAATAGATTTTACTCTATAATAACGCTAGAGTTTTAACCTATACAATAAAATTTCACTAAATCCTCTCTACCGCAATAAAAATATCAGAAAACTTTATTAATAAGAAATGAACATTTCAAATATACAAATTTCGATACTTAAAAGCTCGACATCTCTCATCTATTTAGTAATCAAACATAAAACCCGCTATTCACGTATATAACGGGTAACGTGTAAACGAGAGGATTTTTCAGTCACATAAATGATAACGTCAGTCGGACCACAAGCTTTCAATGAAGTATTACATTGCGAATGAGTTCAAAGTAGTCGTTTTGTATTCAAGCGAGCGGTCCCTCATTGATAGCATTGAGTCATAATCATTCATAATGGATATTGAAGCGGCTTCAACGTGCTCAAGAAAAACGATCTTTACAAGGGGTGTGACATGATGAAAAATATACACATCTACATTATGTAATGTGAGGTTAGACCTTTTTATGGAAGGAAAATGCAGGAGGAAATAAAATTATAAGTTCTATCTTATAACTAATTAAAATTTATATCTGTCCTTCATGATTGTTATTTAATTATTAGTTATCATATTTTAATTTAAAAGCGTAAAAAACATGAAAGTTATACCTATACGAGTATTTTACTCTTTAAATAAAAAAAATACTTCACTTATTTCTCTTCCTCAATATTACATTGTACCATTAGGAACGTCTACTTTAGAATTCTTATCCAAACTAAAAATTGTACTTTCTCTATTGGAATACAAAATCATTTTAAATTTTACAGGCACATATAATCAAAGAAAAATTCATAAAAAGCGAATTTTATGATGTTAAATCTTCATCAATACGAAAAAAGTATATTCTGTTTATTTTATACGAGTTTATTGGTAACGATGGGCATAAAGCTGGGATAAAATTTCAATTGCCAGTAATACAGACAGCAGTGCGGTGTCCCTACAGTATATTTATTGCGTTAAGTCCCAAGTAGTGTGAGACGTGGGTACTGTATACCAAAGATTTGCTAGATGCGATAAGTAAAGAAGATAGATTTAATGAGAAATAAACGAAATTCCTATTTTTTTAAAATAAATATACTATTTGTATAACTTTCTATGAAAAATCTCTTTATTTTACAATAAATTATTTAAAAAATGAAAATAATATGTAGTCGTATCTAGTATTATTATGATATCTACGTCCCAGCAAAGTCCGTCGCTTCCACTCGAAAAATTTCAATCGTGCTCGCAGACTGTGAGAGGCCACAATGAAAATCCCTTGAAAATCTAAAAATTCTTGTGTGCCGAAATAAGATAAGTTAGTTTTAAACAACTGCCAATTATTTAATTCTAGGAATGTTTTTTTTACTTTACGAGTAGTACAGATGTTTCTCATCGATCTAATAATCTACCATTTATTTGATTCTTAATTAAATATTTAGCACAAGCTGGCTAGCTACTAGCTTTTCCTTGCTTCGCTTGGGTGCTAAGCATTAGTCCATATTTAAAGTATACCTGTAAATTAAATTTCATCGAAATCTGTCGAGCCTATTAAGCGTGAACACAAACACAGACTTTAACAAAATTTAACAGCTTTCTAAAAACCATTTTTAATGTTAGATGATTGTAAGAACTATTATAATATTATGCCTTACTTTAAATAATAATACCTTAAAGTAATAGTGCATAAGCATAACAAAAAAAATAAGTTAACAGACTAAACCAAAATTTTAAAATTTAGAGGAATTGTAAAATATATCTTGAGTAGCATAGTGACGCACTCAGGAGGAAATTTTTGAAACTCTATACTACATACTACATACATAAAGCAGTGAAAATCTGAACGGCTTACGTCAATGGAGCATTTTTAATTTTTAACACAATATTTATACCTACCTTACTTTTTACTATAAAAAATTGCTTGGAGCGAAAAGTAAATTAAAGACATACGTAAATCTATTATGATTATAAACTAGATATATTATGCCAAATATTGTGACTTAACTATACATTATTAAACATTTTATAGCACCAAAATTCGTAGTTCAATTGCTATTTTTATTAAAGGCAACTGACAAATAATTGAAAGTGAAATTATTTATTCATTAAATACATAAAACTAAAAGCTTATTACTAAAGCAAAAGAAAATTCAGAAATAGACCCATTGGGACCGTTCTGTAATTGTACAGAACGATACAACGACAAGGAAAATATATTGTGAAAGAATTTCATTGCCAGGGCGAGTTATCTTATAAAATCATAAATCATAAGCAAACCGCTCCCATTAAGAAAAAAAACAAACGGTCGAATGATAAGGGTAAGCAATACAATTTTTATCAAGCGGGCATTGTACATAAATTAACGCTTACATTTCAAATTCGCGAGCTAACAGCACGTGCTAAAGCTGATAAATTCGTATTTAACACTCGTTTATCACACCGATTATTAGAAAATAAATCGCATTTTATTTTATGTATGTACGATCGTCGCCGTTATAATAATTTATGAACGATGAGAGCACATTTTAGATATTGGACTTAGATAGAGGTTATACAATATTAAAAGATTTGATATAAATATTTTGAAGCTTAAATCTATGTGCTGATATAATAATTTCAAATATGGTTATATATTTGTACATGACGCACCCTCGCTTCGCTTGAATTCGTCCCGTCCCGTACTATAAAGTACGGTAAGGATAGATTTTTTAAAAATATTTTGCTGCTATGACGTGTTCCCGGACAAGCTATCATCGTATTGAAAAATCTGCAAAATAGCGGTTTTTTCGTGATCTCAGATAGACAGAGAAAAATTCTACAACTATTGATTTGGCCTCTGTATCGATAATATTGGCTCTTTCAATATATTTTCCAATAAACTTAATGCACAGGAAAATCAGACAGTAATAGTTTTATTATATGTATAGATTCTAACTTTTTTTATTCATCGTAGTTTTTTAAAGCTACGTTTATAGGTTTTTTTCTTATTGACAAAAGGTAAAATAATATAGACGTTGCAAAAATATTCATTAATATTTGATTTTAGTTCAAATATGCAAATGCCATTAACAATAACTAAAATATTCTAAAGTCCAATTTATTATACATAAATTGTAAAGCTTGTGCCTTTTAATCCTGTCTCTTAAATTAACCCTTCAGTCAATTCTACTTTTTATACCTATGCTTTCTTTCTAAAAGCATTGTAACACTTAGCGTTATTAAAATTTTATATTATTAAAAAAAATAAAACAAAGTAAAAGTTAATAGCAAATTATTATCAAAATAGAGTTTGCATTTTTAATAAGCAATGTCAAGTTAAATCTTATAATCATATCTTTATATTATCGTCATATAATACTCGTATATTTCGTACCTTTATAATAAATACTAGCTGCGCCCCGCGGTTTCACCCACGTAGTTGCCGTTCCCGTGGGATTACAGGGATAAAAATTGGCCTATGTCCTTTTTGAAGGTCTTCTCTATCTGTGTACCAAATTTCATCGAATTAGGTTCAGCGGTTTAGGCGTGAAAGCGTAACAGACAGACAGACAGACAGACAGAGTTACTTTCGCATTTATAATATTAGTTAGGATTCAAACAAAGCTAAAATGATGCACTAAACATAATTTTTCACCAAAATACATGAAATAAAGTGATATCAGTATAATTTTACGGTAAATATAACCAAACAAGAATATGTAAAATAAATTATTCATAGAGACCGAGACATACGCGACATCTAGAGATAATCTTGAGTGATTTATGATAAAAATACATCATTTACACTCTCCTTCTATTTACACAACGTTACTAGTTGATGTGACGGCTCAGATATGCTAATATATCTAAGCATATAAATAAAATTGAAGTGTCTGTTTTTAATTTCAAATTAACAGCTTTTCACTAAATGCATATAAAAGTATATACGGTACCTATGTCAAAAAAACAATTTTTAAAATTTTGTCTGTCCGTTTCTTTCTTCCCGCTAATCTGACGGACCGGATGGACAATCGGATGGACCGGTTTTGACGGGACTTTCACTCGCATATAGCTAATGATATAAGTAGTAATTAAGGCTACTTTTATTTTATTATAAAATTATACAAACTGCTTAATTTATTTTAATTTACGCCCAGCGAAGCGGGCCGGGTTTGCTAGTGCTTTGTATAAAACTATGTAGCAAACGTTCCCAGGTATATTGTGAGCTAACTTGTAAAATGTCGAGTAAAGAAAGCTTAATGTGCTCATAAATTCAAACCTATTTGCGTTGGGAAAATGAGCTTTGTATCAAAATAAATTACAATGATCATTTATTTAAGTTCATATCATATTTGTTATCTTTGTTTAAAGGACTTGTACAAAGAAGAACGTGTCACTCTGTTTAAGGTTTTACATATATACACCGTACATAATAATATTTTAATGTTGTCATACCATTAAGCCTACTATTTTTACAAAATATAAGATTGTCTTAGAAATCATAAAATTACAATATCTGAGAATGGGGTTTTAATAGCAACGCTTATATCAAATTTAAAGTCTTCTTAAAGTAGTAAATTATTGAAATAAAAAGGTGCGTAAAGCGAGCATCGCTGATTTTTGTTATAAGCCTTTGTATAGAAAGGATTATATTCTATGAAAACTTTTAATTTTTAAGCCCAACTACGTAAAAAGTAAAAAGGAAACTACGAGTAAAACGATGTGGACATGTTCATAAAAGAACATGGTACTATGCAGTTGGCAACGTGGATACACCGACAAGACATGTAGCAAGGATTAAAGGTGTATATATTATATAATTTGTATGATTTTCTTAATTCTAATTAATAAATTCTTATCCTAAATTATTTTTAAATTATTAGATAACACACTCGACTTATAAATGTAACAAAAATTTTCAATACAATTTTGCTTAATTATATCTAATTACACATCTACACTACAACATTCGCGTCGTTACAAAAGTTAAGCTGTTAAGTACATGTGAGAGAACACAGGGTCGAATATGTCAAAAATATAAATCTTGGGTTTTGCCGCCGTAAGATCACAAAAATACACCCTTAATTAGTTTGCAAGCGGTTGAACACGTTTATATTAATAGAAAAAGAAAACTTTTCTTAATATTTCAATGCAAAATTATTTTTTCTCATATTTTTTGTCGCTCGCAATTGAAATGTCCTAGGGTCGAAAACCTAGCATTTAAAAAGTTATTAACTCTCGAGTATTTTAAGATATTAATTATGCATGAGGCGAAGTTTTGCGAAGTTAAAATTAATTTAAAAATATTATTTGAACAAAATACTAGCATCGGATCTGCTAAAACTTCTTTATATAGCAGTTTCACCGCCTGTTTTTGAAACCAAGCAAGTAAGCAATCATACATCGCTTTGAAATTTAAAATATCATCAAAACATGCTTTCATTTCTTACGTTTTACATTATTTAGATGTGAAGCTACCGTTACTTTAAATAAATAAAGATTTGCAATTGCAAGTACGACATGAGTCGAAATCGAGCGAAATTCCCAGAGGTAAGGCTTAGAGGGTAAATAAGCAAATTTTCTTGGATATCAGCCCATCAAAATACGTATAAAATGTCTGCAGCAACTGCAATGCAGGGATGATTACGTCACAACTGCAAAATATGAAACTCCCAGTTGCCAATGGGACTTTAATATGGGCTGAAGAGTTGGCAAACTGAAATGTTTTCTTAAGTATTATGATGGAGATAAAATTTACTTTCTGTGAAATTATGTGTCGGTAAAAGTTTTAAGCTCCTTTCTAGTATTATCTCTTCAAGTTTTCACGAAAATAAGTGTTATAGTTGAAAACATATTTTCACGCCTAATACGAATTTCTATTATTATACTAAACTCAGTTTTATATTTTTGAGAATGTCTTTCAATAAGCTTTTCTTATATCGGTTTCTAGTGAGAAGTTTAAAATATTTTCTTAACGATTTATAGCGGTTTGATCTTAATAAAAATTTATTATAAGTACGTCGTAATGGTAATGCGGTCGGTAACATAGGAAACAAAGTGACTCGGGTTCAAACCCTGGACACCCCTGATTTTTTCGCTGTGCGTGTCTCAGAAAATCTAGCATGTTTTCTAAAGACATAAGTTTACTAACCAGTTCTTGGGCACCGTGTGAAGGGTTTTTTGAAATTATAATTCTTTTGGCGCGTTAGGAAAAATCATGAGAGTATTTTTTTTAAAACAGGTATTTTTGATTTAAGCGGCTGTAATGTTTTTGATAAATTTTCACTTATTTATATTAATTATTCTGAATTAATAAATATGTGTAAATATATTTTTGGCAATATTTGAAAGCAAATATTTTCTAATGTGTTGTTAAAATGATCGTATTTTCGATCGCTGCTTACATTGCAAGCATATTTTGAACATAAATCCGTTTCAACTTCACATCTGCGATAGGATTTTGTATGCAGAATCTGTTATACTTAAGAATCGTTTTATCTCTTATTTACAAAAATCTTATTTGTTATCAAATTTTTCTTAAGAAATACTTCTTACAATGTTTTAGATTGAGTAGAATCTGAATTTATATATTGTAAGATATTTTTCTCAATCAGTCAGTGCTTATGTGAAGTGCGTACCAACATTTGTTTGCATCATTTCATTTTAAAATATATTTTAATATAAATGAACTATTATTATTATATTGAATATATATTAATAAATTAAATATACTATATAATAAAAACATAATACTATATATTACTAACTTAAAGATATTACTTGAACGCATACGCACCCCGTTCTTATTCAGGAGGTCAAGCTTATCGGTTGTAGACAAACGTGGGAGATACTGTAGACATAAGCTAGTAAGCTAATATTATAATACTATAAGGTATCAATAAAAATATATAATCGTACCCGTTTCCTTTTATCCACAAATCGGCTTTTGTTACTGCACTTCACTCTAGGGCACTTTCATAATCTTACTTTGTTGTTATACAAAACATAATATTTTACAATTTACACATATCCTTGTAAAATGTACATTGTACATCACTATTCTTCGGAATCAAGCAATCAGGCTTTTCATCACGCTGTCTTCGTTACCAATGGTTGGAAAGATGTCATGACAAAAAAATCATATAAACAATGTGATATAGTATAGTTACTTCACTGAAGTTTAACGATGTTAGTTGCAACACTGCATAATACGAACTATGCTGAAAATGCACTACTGGCCTAGTGAAGCCGCGCGCAACTGACCCCGAACGATAGTGAAAGTGAATCAATACGGCTCTTAGCTGTCACCTATCCTTTGATTTGTTATAATTAGCTTCCGCTCATTAGGGATTTACTAGAAAGTTAAATTAATTGAGAAATTTTCCGTTTTGTGAGTCTATTCTCTGTTAAAGCAACAGACGAGGCAGAGAGGCAGGAACTCTTATCTTCTTCCTCCATAGTAATAGCTCTAAATCAAATCGAAATATATTTTATTCAACTAGAGTTTTACAAACACTTTTGTATCGTCTCTTTTTACATTATGAAAAATATAAGAATTTAAATTAAATATCAGTGTGTAAGACAGGAAGCTAATACCAGGTTATTCATCACATACTAAGTCACTCAGTGTAATCTTGATAAATGAAGTGGTTCCATAAAAATGAAAAAATGTTGTGCCATAAACCTTTCGAATTAGGTACTATATATACATTTTAATGTTGTGACACTTTTAAATCGTTACTTTTTACGTTATGAAAATAGAAGAATTTAAATTAAATGTCAGTGTTTAAATCTGTGATGAAGTTTACCAGGTTATCATCACATAAGTGTAATCTTGATCAAATGAAGTGATTCCATAAAAATAAAACAATGTTGCGCCATAGCCTTACGAATTATTATATTTTTATTGTAGTGATAAAGTTTCAATAGCTTTTTAGTAAGAACGAGCATCAAAGATCCTACCCGTTGACAGTCCGCTGGGACCCCTTGATGTGCTCTAGTGACAGGTGTACTTAAGATTTCACTAATAATAAATAAAAATTTGGCTTTAATATATTACATAATATGTAGAGAGGGTTATTCAATAGAGTGAAAAGATAGTAGAGCATTTGGAATATATTTTAGGTAATAAGCTAAACAGATATTGTATTTTTTAATTTTCTTAGTTTTCTCCAGACTCCTTTAATTAAAAAGACCACAGACTGTGTGTGTGAACAGCAATAAGTAGCCGAGAGATAATTTATAATACATACTATGAATTTCTGCCCGTTTAGTTACTACATAGTGTAAAACGAAGTCTGTCTGTCTCTATGTATGATTAGATCTTTAAAAGTACGGAACTGATTTTGATGTGGTTTATATGTATAATACACTAGCGGTACCCGTGGCTTCGCTTGCGCTAAATCTCGCTAGTCTATTAATAATCAATAAACCAAGCGACCAGAAACGCAGCAGTATTTTATTTCATATATATATACATTATAAACAAAAAAATTAGACGAATTTTCTTCATATCACATTTATTATATGCCTGCCATTTCATTTCAATAAAGATATTTTCTGGAGCCACGTAGAGATATGTGTTCTTAACAACATCCTATGTGTTACTCTAGTCTATTTGTGCACATTTCATAAAAATCCATCCAGCCGTTATGGCATATTAAGCAAAAACACACAAATACACGAAAACATTTTTTGTATATTCCACTCAAAAAATGCACTAGGTTATTTTGAAGATTTTTCCTCACATATTAATTCTAGTACATAATGTTGAACAAATGTGCAATTTATTCAAAAGCAAAATGCAAGTTGATTGAGAAAAAAAAGAACTAAGCTATCAATTTCAGATTTTAATTAATTTAAGCGTTATTTTTTATCTCGATATTTTCTAACAAGTGATTTTCACTTTGTTGTTAAGCGCTTGTTTAAACACCGATCTCCAATTAAATACCGTGAGATAATCTCGTTATCTCTACAACCAATTCTTAATTAACAAGAATAAAATTCTTAGAGAAATAACTTGAAAGGTACTGTACCGTGAAAAGGGATTGTGAGGGGTGCGAACTGGTTTATACCCTCCTTTGTTAAATCTGCCGTTTATGACAATAGATAAAGAAATTATCTTTCTTATAAATATCATCCACACGCCATGATTTCAGATTTGATCGACGCTGGTTCTCTACATTGTTTGAAAAGCTTTGTAGAAAAGCTCTTACACTTAAGTACTTTATTGTAGTGTTACTGCATTTTAAACTATTCCATTGAGTGATTGCATTATTTGTGTGACTATAAAATAGTTCAACTTTAAAATTTTGGTGCTTAAATTGAACTAGTGTTTTATTCATGAATCCTTAAGATAGGTATAGATAGAAATAATCACATTTTTATATTTTTAATAATCACACAAAGAAATATTTGTATGCTTTAACTACGCAACGGATTTTGATGCGGTTTTTTAATAGGTAGAGTGACTCAAGAGGAAGGTTTTAATATAAACTAAAATTGAATATAAACTAAAACACTAAATCTAGGCGACGAACCTGAGCGAAGCGAGGGCGAGTCGCTAATTATTTTTAAAAATGCAATCATTTCAGGAAAACATTTTGCAGACTTTGTGGGTAGAGTGTCTATAACAGCTATATAATTTTAAAGGCTTTGAGACTACTAAAATCTTAGTCTTTCCTTTAAAGGCTTTGAGACTACTAAAATCTTAGTCTTTCCCGTGACCATGATTGCAATAAAGCATTGGAAACTTTTGTACATAGTAACAAGGAGGCACTGAAATGAAGCGATAATTAGTAGTACCTATTAAATACTTAAAAAAATACTAATATACAGAAAACATATTACATCACAATGCAATATAACTAAACATTACCAATATAACCCTAAATTAATAAAATATACATGAAAACAACATACAACATAAAAGTTAAATCACAATAGCGAATGTATAAAGCGGTTCAAAACAGTCCTACCCATAGTATAGAGTCCGAATCCCCGCCCAGATCGAATTTGTCTGCGAAGTTTGAATGTTTAGAAGCGAGTTTAAAACGATGGTGTGCAGAGTTATTGATGTTTACCAAAGATGCCATAAAGATGATATGCTAATTTTAAAATATATTATTTAGATTAAGTTTTAATTGTTTATATTGGAATTATTTATTAGTTTCAAAATAGGTATATAAAAAAATATTGTATTAAATAAAAAAAAATCTTGTGTATGTATAAATATATCTCGTACATTTCGAAAATACTTATCATACTGTATATATGGACATACACAAACTTTTGCTTTTTAAGTTTATTTATATAGGTGTGCTTTGTTACAAACGCAGCTTTTATATAACATATATTTCTCGCAAAAAAGCTCTGGTGCTAGGCACCTAAAGACATTAATTAAGTGTATTAAAAATATATTATAAAAAAGAGTAACGACACTACATCATTCATATTTGCTTGTTTTTATTATACAACATAATTGATATATGTTTGTTATTTCTTTAGGGTCTTTTCTAGTTAATTTTCTCTACTTTAGTTACATAAGTTTAGTCGTCAGCATATAAAACTCATTAAATAATTGACTAGTTTGTTTTGTAGCTTTTCCCACTTCTTAGTTAGTTCTTATTTCTTCTTGTCAATTTACATGTGAGATACAAAAATAGCACCAGTTTAATATTATCCTAAAGAAATGCATGGCCATAGTAAAAATATCATCGATGATTGTACTTTCTATATAAATTCGTTTAGCCAGATGTCTTTTATTTATCACCAGATTTTCTCTTTAAATTTCTTAATTAATTAAAAGTATTTATAAGATCTTAATGAAATATAACAAATATATAAACTGCATTAAACTTTCATATGTTTCATAAAGCTCGCAACATTAATAAAGTTGTCATCTCAATATTTGGAAACTTTGTGCATTGTATTGACGACGGAAACCAAATAAATAGGAACCACCAAATAACAAAGTTCGAATGAAAGATTTCAAGCGTTGGTTTATATCTAAATACTATAGCAAACAAAATACAAAAGTAACGTTAATAAATAATGTTTTTTATGCATATTCATTATATTCCTTTACAATATATCATGTTGTCAATTATCTTTAATACAATATTATAAATGCGAAAGTAACTCTAAATATCTGTCAGTTGTCTGTTACGCTTTCACGCCTAAAGCACTATACCGATTTTTATGAATTTCGGTACATAGATAGACTAAATACTATAATTTGGGAAAAAAGGGCTTGGAGGGATTGAAATAGAGAAAGAATTTTCGACCGACATCAAAAAAGGGAATGAAAGTTTTTATGGAAGTACTATTTTCAAATGTAAAAATGAAGTGATGATTACCGTGAAACTTAAAATTCATATACGGTTTATATTTTTTTATCTATAGACGAACCCGAGCGAGGTGACCAAGAAAATGTAAATTAGTGTACTCTTGAAATTCCACTATTATTATCTTAGAGTTATCACTACAGATTTTTCATATGGATAATTTCATATAAATAATTATATATTAAGAATTATATTACTTTATCTTTAATAAATGCATAAAAATCATTCACATTTCAATTATTTGGTAAAGCTTATGTACAAAGACTCATAAACATTAGTTAGAGGGTGTATTTAAAATGGATATAGCCGTCAGTCGCAGGTGATCGCTGGATCGTAATTAGAAACTGACGCTCTGTTAATAACTGAACGGAGTTTGACACTCGTGCTGCCAACGTCAACGCCATCGAACAGTTAGAGCATGCCGAATAATGGTTTCAATTGCGTTAATATACATAATATTAGGTATATGTGTATGTAATATATAAAAATGTTGTGTCACGGTCATTGTGGTTGGTCGGAAACGGCTCAACTAATTTAAATGACTTTCTTAAATATTTTGACGAGCTAGATTATGCGTGAGCTAAGCCGCGGGTTCTACTAGTAAATATATATTAACTTGAGAAATTATATATTAATACCTACCTCTTGAATCACTCTCTCTATTAAAAAACCGCATCAAAATCTGTTGCGTAGTTTTAAAGATCTAAGCATACATAGGGACAGACAACGGGAAGCGACTTTGTTTTATACTGTGTAGTAATGATGAGAATAGGTCGTAAAGTATTTTTCACCTTTTAACCACCAAAATTTTAAGTAACTAAATTCAGTTAAATGTGTTATACTGCACTATATAAAAAAATTAGTTTGAATTTGTAGGAATTTATAGATTGAATACGAGTACGTTTCTGATTAATCATAAATCTCGAGCAAATCTAAGAAACTTAAGATTTGACAGGTAAGTGAGTGAAAGTAGGACTAATAGGGAGTAAGTTTATGTACAGAGTCTAGACCACAAATAAATGGTTAAAACGATTATTGTAATATCTACCTAGATACATAACTATATGTAATTATGACTCATACTTATACTTCAATTATAGTACATATTCAAAATCACTACTACTACTAAGTTTTTTTAATAAGTAGAATGATTCAAGATGAACGTTTATATGTATAAATCGACGATATCTAATTTTATAACTCTCATATAATTCCATTACTTTAAAAAAATACACGTATAAAAGATTTAATTTACATTCTACATCAAAATATCCCAAATACTGTACGGTCTCTTTAATTCCGTGATTAGTTTAGTGGATTTTCACTTACGTATATCAATTCTTGGCTTAAGTCGTCGGACCTCAGGTTATTATTAAAACCGCAACCGGACCTGAGCAAGGCTTCTAATTAACTTTGTCGACGAAAATTGCAGCTGTTACTAAATACATTTACCATATTGTGTCGTGAGACGGAAATTTCTACATTATAAATTCTCAACATATATTAAAACTTTATTCGTAACTTCAATCACACAAGCTTTTTAGTTTAGAGTATTTGGCTGTTTATTTACTAGCTATATTTAGTAAAAAAGTCTTAAAAATGTATTTAATACATAGGATTTACGATTTACTTACATAATATGTAAGTTTTGTAAAGGAATTGAAAAAATCGCTCATATCGCTAATTCTAATTATAATAACTACATATTATAAATCAAAGTACTCCGCTGCGCCTGTCCGTCTGTATGCCATAAACTCAAAAACTATTGCACTGATTTTCATGCTGTTTTCACCAATAGATAGAGTGGTTCTCGAAGGTTTTAGTATATAATTTAAAGTTTTTGTTGAATTTAGGGACGAGCCCGAGTGGACCAAGGGCGAGTCGCTTGTATATTATAATTTTATTAAATTACGTTTAACAACAAATTGAGAAATATTTGTATGGATAATAAGAACCCTCTTATTGATATCGAAGCTGTGAACGGTGGTCTAGAATACATACTGCAAAATTTAATGCCACGGTAGACGAAATTATTCGATGTAATATAATTAATGTAGATTGCTCCCTATAAAATACGAACTATATTTGGAATAATTTTGTGTGCTTCCAATTTTTCATCAACACCACAGATTCAATATTTAATACGCAAAAAATACGACCCTCGTCGTTCTGAACATGAATACTCAATTGTATGAAAAGTGATTTTACTTTTTAAATGGAAAACAAATTCAATGTCATTCGATCTTCTTTGTTATCGTGAGCAATTAAAAAGAATAAATATGAATTTTAAATCTCTCAAATATGCATTCACTTTATTGAATCGTTTCATACCTCAGTTCACTAATAGACTTTACATAGTCCTTTGAAATCAATCGATATGAAATAGCTTTATTGACATATCACTGCTAATGATGTTAAATTTGAAAAATTTGTAGTCGTATTTAATTCTCATTGTGGCTATTGTATACTTTTTATAAAGCTCAGGTCTGGTTGCGTTAGAAATATAAAAAATTGTAATTGCGAGTGTACCTTCGAAGATAGGTACCTATATATTATAATGGAATCTCCTGTAGGCGTTGTTAAGATCAATACAGTGTTTTGATGATTGTCGTTGTCTTATAGCTAGATAGCAGGACGACTCGATAGAACAAGTTATTGGTTAAAACTAGTTCAGTAATTTTTGATAATTATTAAGGTCAGTGAGGTTGAAAACCTCTCTTCTTTCTACACATCGCCTTGTTATACGACTAGTCCCACTACAAGTTTTACTTCTCTACTTAATTTTGTACTGAAGCTGATTTTACAATAGCAAAAGTTTTTGACAAAATAATATTTACAATGTTGTTTACAAGTTTCCAAATTTTGATTTAAGAATGAAATAAACAGTTTCATTTTTATTTTTAATCAGATTGTAATTAGTTGAAGGTTCAAAAAGGATAAAAGTTTATCTGATGTAAAACAAACAACTGAGAATGTTAAGCCAGCACTTTTTAAATATAAAAAAATATTTTTGTTTGTAGTAGAAATACAATGAATACACTTTATATATTGTACACTTTATGGGTTCGGGATCGGAAATTGAAAGCGTTCTTGCACAAAGATGTTTTTATTTATACTGTATATACACGCGCAGTCTGTTCACAACACTAGTTTATTTTGAGTCTCTGAGCACTATATTCCACCACTTTTAATATTTCACTCAACTCTTCTTCACTTTTCCACTATTTCGTATCTCTTCGTAATCTTCACTCAACGTCGAACTTCAACTTATCTCTCGACACACTGCCGGCCTTTTTATATGCGTAAATATAGAACATTCTAGTATCGAAAATTCAAAATGTTTCTAGTAACTTCCAAATCTTTCCTGAAAATGCTTTCTCTCTCTCTGACACATTAAAATTTGCAATAAACTGTTCTTGTTATCTAATTGTCAAAAGTTATAAATTGACATTAGCTGTTGTAAGGCATGGTACAAGCGTGCTATTATGACGGGTTCGCACTCTATTCCGCGACAATATCAATAAAAAGTAATGGTAAGAATATTATGCATTCTTCTTAATAATTTATATTCTCACTATTACGAATTACGTACCTTCATATACTCGTACTTATTTAAATACTCTCATGTTATTTTTAACTATCTTGTACTGTCTTCTTAGTTTATTTGTATTTACTCTTATAAATATTCTTATATATTTATTTTGTTAAACCATAAAAGTCAATAAAAAACAGAAACAGATTAGCGCAATCGAAAAATGTGTTTAGTTTTCTATATTACTATGTTTTAGGAATCATGTTTAACATATTCAGGCTTAAGCTATAGCTTCTAAATATTTGTCCACTTAGGTATACCCCTTGACTTCTACAGAGTACTTGAAATTCGGTGCGCGCAGTCGACCGGCCCTTTTTATCCAAATTACACGTTGCAGGACGTAGTGACTAGACCCTGAAAATCGAATATTCGAGTACACACAAAATAAAGTCAGATAACTTGTTCAAATGTTATACAATAGATATTTCTATTTTGTAAAATAAATTTTGTGCCTTATATTTCTGTATTTAATAATTCTCACATTATTTTTTATTATGTGATTGTAAAATTATTGTATGACAATTACTTTGTAAACGTTTCCAAAACTGTTTTATTACTCATCTTGGCTGAACACACATCTAAAATTTGAGATAGATTTCAAAATACATATAGTATACGACGAGTTAGCGCGAGCAAAGCCGCGGTTCCGCTAGTTATATACTAAAACCACCCTCGAGAACCACTCTATTCATTTATGAAAACAGCATAAGAATCGGTATCGGAAAAATATCGGAAAAATACCTGAAATATATCTAAGCTTTGTTTTTAATGTCAAATGTTCTGTACTTTGTTAAAGTACAGGCGAAAAATATTTAAAGTTAAGAGTATTTTTCGTCTGATTAAATATCGTCTTCAAAATATTCTTTTACATGAAAAAGCAAACTTCGATAAGAAATGTTTAACTTTCATATTTTCAATTACGGCTACCAAAATACAAAAATAGTTATAAATACAGAGAACACTTTCTGAGATAACATTTTGGGATGCTTAGAATTCGGAACGCACGGTCAGCTTATGAAATTACACGTTGCTAGCTTGTGGCGGCCAAATCGTCTATAATCTACACGTACAACGAACGTTAGTTAATGTAAAAAAATATTGGAAAAGAAGAAATAATATAATCTCAATACTATGAAAAATTTACAAAAATATCATCAAAATATGTAAATTTTAAGTAGGTACATACTTATATTAATACGTAACACCAAAAGCTTACAAACTATTAACAATTACGGCAGTAATCTCTTCGAACAACAGTTGGGTACAAAATCCCTAGTAATCCTATCGTTTAGTATATGACAGAGCGAGCCTGAAGGCTGTTGAGATGTCGGCAACGTGAGGGTCCTCCAAAAGTTAATAATTTGAGCCCGTCGCCGCAGTACTCGTACTCCATTCATATTCATAATATTTATTTCGTTTTACCTATTCGTTGCGGACGAATTTCAATTTCAATCCTTAATTTTATTGCTGCAATTATTCATATTTCAATTTTAGTGAATTGCTATGTTAAAGATCTATTGTAGCGATACGAGTTAAATATTCTGTTGAAGCGCACCTTTCGGCTAACGAGCTTTACTTTTGATACTTAATGGTAATATTTTAATTAAGTTTGAACTTTAAATGAATCTAAGTGTAAAATCACAATCTTGTAATTCACGTTTCAAATGGTATTGCGAAGTGGTCTGAAACAAACGATTACAATTAGAAATAGAAGAATGAAATCCAAATACTTTTCTAGTCTACTGTATAAGCAATATTTTACTGACTTCGTTGCGTTTTAATGTAATAATTCTGTTTTAAGATATAATAGTTATGAGCATAATAAGCAAAATAAGCAGCTAATTGATATCGTATAAAAATACTATAATTTAGCCTTCTATTCAAAAAAAAAACTTTCACGCTTGTATTATTAGTAAGAATTTTAACTAATACGTGAAGTATATTATGTATAAATTTAAACATACAAGGTGAAGTAACATTTATAAGGTAGCAATCATACAAATTGTTCGTTAGCGTAGAAACGGAACCCCATTGTGTCGAGCGCGGTTCTGAATAATCATTAAGTATTATTACTGCAGAAAATCTCATATTAATGTAAATTAAGGTGGGATGAATGCGATTGTTTTGCGCTTTTGTTTGGTGTCTTTCACGCATAAGTACGCACTGATGTTATATGGAAGTTTATGCGAGTGGAACTAATTTGGTAAAATAATTTGTATGGATATAACGATAATTTATGTTTTGGCTGAACTTAGGCTTAAATTATCTATATTTATATTTAGCCATAAAAGGACGTTCTTTTCACGAACGCAAACTGGCTTTTTGCCTTAAAAAGAAAGATCCAAGAGAAAAATTTCCATCGTCATATAAAATATACTTTAAAAATATTAAAATTCGGTATATTAAAATGTAGATTTTAGAATTAAGTTTTGAGAGTTGATCGTTTCTTTCAATAATCAATTAATAGTTTTAACTGTGCCTTGTTCTAGATTGAACTGACTACACGGAAGGCTAGGATATGGAGCAAAAGCTATTGTACTATAGGCACCCGAACGAAGGTTACGTTTCTAATATAATTAATAAAGAACTTTTTATGTCTTCATTACAAAAACGATGAAGCTTTTTTAAAGATCCATAAATTTAAAATTTGACAAAATATACTCTCATAGCATAGAACTGTATTGTAAGGAATACAACTAGTTAGTTAATTAATAATTCCAGCTCGGTCTGAGGACATAAAGTCTGTGGTTGCGAGCACACTCCTACGCCATTAGTACCCCGTCTTAATACTGTCCGCATTTAACAGATCGCTCCTTACATATTAATTTCTGAACTACCCTTTGTCCTATTGTCTGAAAATATTCATAATTAAAATTTTATGTCATTTTCTTTTCTTTAACAATTTAATATTAAATTCAGTATTGGAAATACCGATTGCAAGTGATATTTTTATGGGTTCCTATTTTCACAGCACGTACCTATGTATTTCGTATGGATGACCATGCAATTGAACGTGAATATGAAAAAACTTTAAAAAGAAAACTAATGAATCGTTCATTGAATGATTTAACTAATAGGTGATGAGCAAGTAAAATATGATTAGTAGTTAGAATGAAATATAAATTAAGTATATTAGTAGAATCTTCCTATGTGAGTGAATCCTTACATTGTAAAAAAGTATGAATTCGTAATCAATCTTTATTGTATTCTCAGTCTAAAAACTAACAAAGTATTATTAAAGATGGAAATTAATTGAGTCTCGTAAAAGGAGACATTACTGTTCAATTTTAGTGAGACGTTGTATTTATGTATTTCATGACCAGCATCCTATATTTTGTAAAAAACATCTGTTTTTTTGCTAGTAATGAAAGTATTTCAATAATGTAATGCCTTTTCATCAAAAGGTTATTCTGTGAAATATTTCAATAATTTCTAATAGTAAATATACGCTTCAAATATTCGTACGGCAAATAATCCGATATGATAGAAATCTTATTTCAGCTCTTTTCATATTCGTATACAGCGTGAAAAATCGCTATTATCGAGTATCAAGTTCAATCATCTCACGATGTCGGGGGAACTTACGTTTCAGGCCTGAGTAGTAGCGAGTTGTTATACTACAATTTATTATATTAAAATTTTGCTTACATTATCTACAAGTTATTTCAGATGCAAATACGTATGTATGTAAATATTTTAAGAAATATTTTATGAAATATCACAGCCAAAGGGACGTGGAATAACTTAAATTTTTTAATAGAGCGATTATTAAATATGTAAACAGCAATAGGCTGTCATTTCAAAGCTTCAGGTTTAGGGGTGGACTATCTGACCTTGTTACATTACGATTTGTAATGACACAATCAACAAAGCAAGAGTTTTTTCGATTTGATAGGTACTATCACATTTCGATCAAAATCGGCGATAGATTTTTTGGAGATAATTTTGAACTTTACTTTTGAGTTATACTACTTTTCGAGTAAAGTTAGTAAAAATTAAAAAGGGATTACATATTGTGATGTATTTAGATCACCGCGCTTCATCGCAACTATAAAGTAGGAGCCTCGACTAATTTCCAGTAATAAATTTATGAATTAGTCATAAAATTCAAATTAAGTAAATAATTTAAAATAATTAATATTTTTGGGCAAAATCTTTCACTTGGACCACTGCTCTAAGTAGTTTCGAAGTAATATTGTGCGTGACAGCTCGCACGTTAATACTGCGTTGTTGGGATTGACGGAAGCTAGATGGCGTTCGTGCGATAAACATCAGTACAGAAGCTATTGTGTCGTTTGACTTGTTATACTTTTGCAATATAGGAATTTATATAGACTGGTGTTTTTTTTGTTAAATTGGTTTTTTCAATATGTTTGCAAACTACATAGTAATACATAACTTTTATTTGGGTATAAGGTATTCCTATTATTGTACATTTATGAATATTTTAGATATCACCATATAAATATAGTATTTTCATAACTATGTACACAAAACTAGTCGAAAAGCTTAAAATAGATTACTTTCATATAAAAAACTTTACATTCAAAGAAACTTCACAAACAGAATTAAGAAATCTTTTAAAACTTTTATATTTGAAAGTGGCGAAAGATACTCTCAGGTGGAATAAATATCGATGTTTTATTTCGAATTTATTCTCAAATAAAACAGGGATTGAACTGGTCACTGAACTTGAGTTAAGGTAGCTAATGCCAGCTTACGGTAATCCGTACTTGAGAGGCTGAAAACCACGCACCATTCAAGATACCTAATGAATGCTCTAGAGAATAATAAGCCAACAAAAGAAAATCGTTATTTGTTTTCCCGTACAATTTTTCCCTCAGCGACGGATCACGTCATTATTTCGCGGATCGGCTTTATTCTTTTTTTCGTTTATGTAGTAATTAAAGATAAATATAATATAAAACGCTTCACTTCGCGGGGATCGTCTCGCTTTTGTCTTCCTTAAAAGGTCCGCCTGTTGATAGATTGTCATCCATTGTTTTCTTAATCTGCGACGTCGGCTACAAATAAATGATTTATAAGTTCTTTGTAAACAATAGAAATATGAAAATGATAATAAGGAAAAATGTCAATTCACAAATCGAAGTCTTAAACTCAAATGTATTTTATTAAATTAAAAAAGAATGAAACAATTTTATAAAGCTCAAAATCTACCAGAACACTACCAGCATATCTAATAACAAATAAATATCTTATTTAGGTATTATTAAAGCTGACTCTTTATTCCCATAACTTAATAAATGAAACGTAAATTATAGCGTCTTCGTCCTTTAAAGTAACGATACAAAATCACTCAGGGTAATGTAATTGGATTGGAAAGATACAAAGTTTCTTCTAAGTTCTTTCGAAGCTGTGAGGTGACGATAACTAGACTCCACCTGTGCTTTCCCACAAGGAGTGCCTACATTAAGCTTTTCAAATTTATGTACATATGTAGTTTTAAATTACATAAAATTAAATAAATTTTCAAATAGAAAATAAGTTCATATTTTTTGAAGTTATAGAAACCTTTGATATCGTCTGAAATATCTGTTGACTTTATTAAGAGTCAGCAATTTTATAGATTTACTAAGAAAATATTCGGAATGGTCGTAAAAATGGAAAGTTTAAAATGGATAATAAGATTCGATGAAATGTTCAGTCGGTCTGACGTAAAATAAGCAATTTCCTTTTGTATCAACGAAGGTGTACAGTGTTTACGACATCTACTTTACGATTTGTTTGTGCAACGTGTTTTACAGTTAATGTAACTATTAAGACACATGCAGCTGCAGTTTTGACTTGGAAAATATTTTGTGACAGACAGCAAGTGATCATTATTTTGTTAGCATCGTCTTATCTTCTTTGCATGATGCACAGTGGGTTATGGGCTTTTAATACTTATAACAGTGTGACTTGTGTACTTAATTAATTTGCATGTATTTTGTGTGTATAATTCAATCTTAATTACATATTTTTTGTGTTTTTCTTTTATTTGTTCAAAACGAGAAAAACAAGTAAACATAGATACAAATTTTCATACAATGTTATATTTCTTTCAAATATTCACTACAGTAATTTCTATTCAATTTAATTTGTTTGTTTGTTTCAAACATGACGTAATTCTGCTTTTTATTGTATAACAATATAATTGAATAAATTCAAATAAAAAAGCAACGTGATAAGTTCTGCACGTGCACTTTACTCAGACGTTACGTTACACGTTTCGTCGTAGTGATGGGCCGTTATTGTCACGAAGCATTATCGATACTCATTATACGGAAAGTAATTTTTCAACAAGTTGTTAAAAATCGTTTTCAAAATAACAATAATTTAGGAACGAACAAATTAAATACAGTACCAAGGTTCTACGTAACTGATGCGACCATAATTTAAGCTACCTTTTTTTCTACATACTCTCTCTCAAAAGGGAGAAGTTATGTTTAAATTTATTAGAATATTAAATTTATTATAATAATAGAAGTTATGTTTATTTATAACTTTTATATTTTTTCCATAATGTTGATGTAAGATGTGTAATAAATATGTTGGGACATTATTTCAGTCTACTTTATTCAACTGCTGGACTTAAGTTTATTCTTCAGTACTACGCATCTAACCTTAGCACGTAATTTAGAACGCGTGTACTCCGTCGGTTACCTGTCTGTTACATATGAGACTTTCCCACTGCCACTTCAGCTTGCTAATTATTTATATCGATAACTTTTATTTCGGATCCTATCTTACTGAAAAACTACTTATATGATCTTGAGCTGGTGGACCAATCGCGCCGTCAGAGTCCACAAGTCTTGGCCCTGTAGGTTATAAGGAGGGAGTATGCTATAACATAGGATGCGCTAGATTTGATTTACTCATTAGTATTTATTATTGGTGCTATTTTTCCTAGTTATAGCATAGTATGAATGTAATAATTTCAAATATCTTTCAGAAGTAAGTGAAGTAAAATAACTTGCAGCGCAAAAAATTCATGTTAATTTCATACAATTTTTGTATTACGTAAAATATTGAATTTAACTTCATTTACCGTATACCTGAAAAAAAGAAATCAAAAGATGAACGTTTCTAAAAGCACTGTAATTTTAGTCGGGGCACATACCAGTCCCCTTAAAAAAACGGCAAATTACGTGAGTTGAATGTCCTCGGCACGGGCCGACCATCGAATGGACACAGAATATATTAGAACGCGAAGACAAGAAGAATGAAACAAAAATATCTATGGAATGAATAAATTCATAAGTCAAATATTTTCTTTTATTTAGCTTTTCTGATTATTGCATCCTAATTTAGCGTTACTCGGAGGAGATTAGGTTTTGCTATAATATGATTTGACAAACTTACTGTTTTATAGTACCTTTATTTTTTTATGACACGCGTTGCCTACGCCTACGAGTTTAGTTTTATAGCAAATAACGTAATTTTTATAACGAATAATGATTTTTTAGTTTAAAATCTGAAATTTACTAATATCATTGCTTTTGTTTTACACTTAGGACATTGAAATGGTTTTACGTACTTTATCATTAGACTTCAATTAGCTCTTTGTTCAACTGGACCTTATAAAGAAACGAAGTAAATTATATATAAGAAATTAATTCTCGTCAAGGATACAAAAATATTTTAATTTATTATAAGTGCTTGTAAATGGTACGACCGTTTATTTTTATTAAGCCAACACTTGTTACTACATTATTTTAACAAAATATTTTTTTACTAAAAAAAGAATTAACTCAAAATTAAAACGAATACACTCAAATGAATAAGTATAACAAAGTAAAAGCTGCGAAGATCTAACAAATCTTTTATAATATAGTGGGAAGCTTTGCACTATTCATGGAACATTTCCCATGAAATAAGATTTCGATTAAGCTTTAGGAGGATTGATCAGGTTATAAAAGCGACCGTGCAAGACGAACGTTATAGTTCAATTACACTGAAAATTCTTTATAAGTGAAAAAATAAATTTCATACAATAAATTGGCAGGATTTTCTTTCGATTTTTTTTATTTCTATCAATTCGTAGTTACTACGTTTTTTTGATTAACAAAAAAGATACGAGTAGTATAAGTTAGTACAGATATCATCAATGCTTTAAATTTTTACAAATATTATTTCAAAACTTAGTAAATAATATTATTTAAACACGCTGTAAATAGGGAATCCATATGCGCCCCATACAACGAACAATGACTAATTTCTTGAAATATTAAAGTAGCACTTTGTATTCCTTTGTGAATATATAGACATGCTTTAGTTTATAGGACTCAGCTGTTCTCTAAATCCATTTTACTTATATCAGCCGTACGATGTGCATTGAATAATGTGTATATCGTATGCACATGACAGTTGCTTCGATATAGTAGAAATATAAAAACATATGAGGTGGTCTAGTAAGGTTACTCTAGACACGTTTTAAGCTAAATAATTTCTGAATTGTAAGTGATGTAAAAAAATCCATGTCTTAGAAATCACGTAAAAAGACTCAATCACTCAAGACTCAAAATCAATACTGTACTTAATTATATTAGAATTCTATAAAATATTAAGAGAATAGTAAACACGTGCTACGGGAATAAGAAGCTTGGGTTATCTTATAAGCCTATATATTTTTTACGTAATAAATCTTAATTTTTACATTTAATAATTATTATCAGACTATTAATAATAAGATATATTTTAATAAATATTAATTGTTACAATAAAAATTTGAATAATACAATTTCTTTTTATTATTAATAAAACTTAATTTATTTTTCCAGTGAAAAACCCTCAGTGACGCCGAAAGAAGTTTTACTTCAGAAGCTACCATATTTCGAAAAATATAAATATTTTTTTAATTATTCAAATTACGTTAAATCAAGATTTCGTAGTATTTGACCCTAAACCTAATATTGTATTCTTTACATAATGAAGAGTGAAAAGTATGTACATTTTTTATACATAGATTTTTTTAATTACTTAACTGACACTGATTATGGGATGGAGTCAGTCGTAATTTGTTCAAATCCGGGTGGTATTTTTCTCTCCTGTGCACTGTCACCGTGTTATTTACGAGGGGCCTCCTTGTTTTAATACCTTTTCATTAACAATTTTAAGGTCCACTTTATTGAAGTCGTAAATAACTCGTCCAGTTGTATTTTTGGCCTGTAATTATGTAAAAGCTAACATAAAAAGTTCCTGACATAAAATTGTCGTAGGCAAAAAATATTCCTTCTTAAATAATCACTGATCATTAAATGGAATTATTATATGAAATTTATCAAATTAAGACTCGTGCCAGGAATATTTAATAATTACAGTCGAGCTCTACTAAAAAGTCTTCTTCTAATCTTTGATTTGACAGTATTACCTTCAAATATTACCTATAAAATCGCCTATCGCCTCGAAAGATCACCTTTTGTTTACCACTTATTTCATAACACTCGTAAATACTCGTAAATCCGAAAAAAAGCCGAAAAGGACAGTTATATTTTGAACGTGTTTATTTTGGAACTAATAAAATATATTGTCCATCATATTTATTTTTTAGTTAATTATATTAAAACCAATAAGTAATATTTAAAAGGGTACCATAGAAAACGTGCCATAGTGGACAGCTTAGATTTAAAAATAAATCGACGGCTGAATTTCCATTAGCATATACGTAACTGACATTGCAATTGCGCCATCCTTAAATTATTAATTAACCCGCCACCACGGGATTTATTGGATTGGAGGGAGATGAAAAAAATAAATCACGTAATGAAATCACAGCCCCCGTGGTCGACTCGAATACAAACGGTTGCCATTCCCGATCGCAGCCGGTCTGGCGTAAAATCGTCATTAATATCGTACCAGACCAGTAACGGGAGTTAGAAATGTCGTTTTGTATTTTATCTCAAGTTTTACTGGCAACTACTCCATTTATTAACGTGTAGTCTCTGTGATAGTTTGCTCTTTGCAATTTGTAGACCAACAACTTTTGTAAGTCTTCAGGTCATAAGCAATCTGGATGGAAACTACAGTTCGATTCCATTGTTATATTAGTAAATAAATACGCTCTGAAATTTAAAAGAATGAAAATAATAAAAAATAATAAGGAAGTAAAGACTACTTTAGTGTTTGCTGGTTCGCTCGCACGAGTGCTCGATCTGGAATGAAAATTAAAAGCTGTGTCGTAAACTGATTTTAGAAACGGAGGAGATATACAATTTTTGTTATCTTGTGCGCAAGTTAAACTAAAAAGAGCTATCAGTCAGCACTAGAAGAAAATATTATTTATGAATTCATATAAGCTTATACAGTATATATTTTATAATATATTATAGTCGTATAATTTTTTCCTCAATAAATTATCTTTTTTTTCTATTTTATTATTTTACTAATTGTACAAGGCTTATATTGCATGACTACTATACCTTTACTACACAAAAATAAAACACTCAATAAAAAACTAATAAAACTTATTTTGAATACGAAATAGCTTTCGTGTTTTATTAGATACTTGTTTTTATATATTTTACACAAAAACTTTTACCAACGAGCAAACGTCAGATTTTCAAATAAGAGTGAAATTACGAGGCCTGTAAAGCTCTAACTAGCCAGACTTGGGAACAATCTTGTCTAACTGTTAGATTTAAAACGAAACTTTTGAGACTAAGGTTTATTTTACTTGCTGTTTAAGTCTTTTTAATTTTTATTTTCTTACTTAAATTCTGTTCACTAAATTGTCTTTTTTCTTACAGTGAGCAAAGTAGTATAAAATATGATAAGGTTTATGAGAAAATATTAAAATTTGCTTAGTATTTTTATTCCCTCTGTAAAAAATTGGAACTTGTAATTTGAAAATAGTATTACAACAATTCTATCTTTATCTTTATAATACATCAAAAGCCATTATTATTACTTTCTACTATTTATTTTTAAATATATTTAATTACTTTCGCGTATTTCGGAAACGGCTCTAACGATTGCTTACTAAAATCTATATATGTGTCAAGTTCAATTTTTACATAACTTTTTAGATTCGAGTGAAGCTCGTAGTAAAAGATACTGTAGGTCGTGAAGGTACTGTAAATTAACTTGTAAATCACTTTTACATCACTATATATTATAAAACAAAGTCCTCCGCCGCGTCCGTCTGTCTGTCTGTTCGAGATAAACTCAAAAACTACTACACCGATTTTTATACTGTTTACCATAATGGATAGAGTGGTTTTCGAGGAAGGTTTTAGTATATAACTAACGGTATGCTTCGGTCGCACTAATTCTAGGTACGAAACCGAAGCAAGCGAGGTTGAGACGCTAGTTATTTTTAAAAATAGAATCAATCTTAACTTTAAAACTGTTGTGAATATACGCTAAACTACACCACAGCTTCATAAATAGTCAATACAAAACATTTGATATTAAGTCTACGATGAAAAGGATATCTTGTCCATTTGCACACAACAAATCTATCCATACGTTACACGATTAATATGAATTCATTGCGCAATAAGTACGTATACTCTCCCCTCGGTCCGTATACCATAGCTATGGCTATAGCACTTGACCTTGGGGTGGGATCCCCCATAGCCTAGCAACGCTAGTACATTCAGATCCCCTGGCCCAGCCTAATCTACAGATAATATACCCAGGCATCTATAGCGCTACGTTACGAAGTTAGAAAACATTGAATGTGACTACGCACAAGGAAATTCTTATATAAAAGCGAAATATTTACGGCGATTTATTACCGTTTTGATAAGCTTTTATTAATATTTTTGACAAAATATGTACTTGGGTATTTTGGTGTACTTTTTTGGCGTAGTTTCTGCAATATTTGAGTAAAATAAAATGTTTTTTTTTTGTAATTTTTAATATTCTTTTGATTTAGACTCTATGTAGCGCTTATGTATACCTGTCACGGTTTTGATTTTATTTATGATATAATAAATATAACTTTAAAAATAAAAAATCTAATTACGAAACGCTCCTTAAAATAAAACTAAATTTGCTTTAGATTTCCCCCATATCCCTTGATCGATTTCCATACTATTTTAATCAGTCTAATAGCGTAAAAAGCAAGAACCCTTTAATACCCAGTAACAAAAGTTGCTACCCTTTAAGAGCAAAAGTCACTTTTAAATATTGCGAAGTCATATCCATCTGTAGACGCTTAGTGCGAGCTGGTAATGCGTCAGCCTCGGCCCTGGCAACAGCGCTGCGTCTCTCCCCTGCCCGCTACAATCAAACTGATGAATACTTTCAACGCAATACATTGTACATGTATAAATACAGCCGAATGTTGATCCAGTTATTCGTAACAGTCTTTATAATGAAGTAGGGGATGTTTTGTTTATGATTTAAATGCGTGTTAGGTTTTAGTGTGCATCGAACGTGGCATTGAAAATTTTTACAGTAATTATATTATTAGAATTTAGTTTTTATATAATTCGTTGAAGTAGTAATAAACTGAGCGTTAAGATGTAATTTTTTACCAAATATTTAAATTTTAATATCCAAGTTAAGGCATTGTACTTTTTATGAATTTTTTGATGAAAATTAAAGTGACTTTTTATATACAAAGAATTTATTTATTATACCTACCAGAGAATATTATATTTCAGTCTCTTGAGTATTTAAATTAAAGTTATAAGATGAAAATTTAAAAATTGTAATTGTAAAATGCTTTTTTCGCTAAAACGCTGCGGGCGTTAGCGGTCGGAAGCAGTTATAGACAAGATGTATGTATATACTATTAGCCATAAACTCCATAATTTCAAAAGATCAACAGTGACACAGTGAACTGATGCGAGGCGACACGCTTACCTCCACTGCGTTCTACCCTTATATTTTTGTCCTTACAACACACTCTCCCCCTGACATACTTGATGTTTCCCCCTATAATTATTTCCCCGTTTTCCTCTTTCTCTTTCCCTCGTTCGACCGTTATACCTAGGTCTAAACAGAACCTAGGTATACCTACATCTAAATGTTCAACGGGATTTGCGAGGGGAATACTAAAAGGGCTCGGCGCCAGTGTGATATAAATTTGTATATCTGTTATACATCACTCTGATGCAGGGGAGACTGCTACGCAGTTGTTTATTTTGTACTTTGAACAAAATATTTTCACAAAACGTGGTTTTGAAAGGAACATTGCAAAGATTAACCATTTCGGTTTTAATTACGGCACCTACAATATTTATTTAATGAAAGTCATATTTTATTCGGAGAACAAATCATTTCAGTTACTGCAAATTGACAAGTAATATTCATTTTGTGTCATTTTAAATTGAGTATATTTCGACAATGTCGCAACGGCTCTGCAAGTTTAATGAACACTCCATTCAACCACGCAAATTGAAAGTCACCAAAAGTGTCCATTAAAAGGAATCGAAGATCCAGTCGCAAATTAACTCGGGCAAAAGTTTACCCTCAAAATAATTAGGGATTCGCCGCAATTATCACCACAAAATCAAACTTCCCTTTGATCATTATTTAGAAAAACATTATTAACAATCTCAACTCTAATGTCTAACGTTTATAGTTTAAAATTTGTTATCAATTGACATCTAAACATTTAGTACAGGGAATATTTAAATAAGCAAAACGCCATCAAAAAGTTACGTACTTTTTGTTAAATCACTAAAGGGAGACCCAGCGATAATTATAATTATTTGCCAATTGTAACTAAAGTTATTAAAGAAACTTCTTCGTAATTGCTAGTCTTTTAAGTATCATTTAAACGAATAATTCCTTGATTTCAATAGAGTTCAAGTCACCGCTCTTTTAAGAGTGGGCAAAATTATTGGATAAAGGAAATGGATTTTAATTTTCAGACGAGCCTCATTGCGAAGTTAAATTATTTCGCATGAAAAATCCCTTTAGGGTTTCATGATTCTCAACTAGATACTGCAGGTACGACGCGACGATGATAAAATCGGATTTGGACGACTGATTTTCCGCATGCATAGCTTCTTTAGAGTATACTTATTAGATACTTTTTATTATTTTTTATTATTTTTTCATCGTTATTAATAGTGGTAAGTGTGAAAAAGCTTTACTACTTTTAATGTCATCAATCACTTAAGTTAGTTGCTGTGGAAAGGCATGAAATGAAGTTGTCAGGCTTAGAATCCTTGGTACTCTTAATCGGGGTGGTTCAATCAATCATCGGATGCTGGCGAGTGCGTGACATTGTCAAATCTTATCTCGCAGAAGGGTCAGTGAAGCGCGTAATAGCTATTTACCTGCGTACTTGTGTTCGACGGATTATCTTCGAATTTGATTCTTTTTTATATCTAAGAGAAAGATTAGAGGGTCGCTCGCTTTTAGAAATTGGGTATCAACTGAAGTGGCTCAATGAAAATTGTAATTTATATAAAAATCACCAATTTTACGTTTTGAGCTACGTATATACCCGTGTCTACACGAATATAATTATTTGATTTTTTTTTTTTAATGTTAGCAACAAACCATTGTTTGTTTTAATTTATTTTAATTAGTTGTTGTTACTTAACTTTTCTTAAAATGATTTTTTTACCTATGCATAAATAAAATAAAATTCTACGTCGAATCTTTATCAAATATTGTTTGGAAAATTTTATTGAGCTGGTTATTATTATACAATACAGAGGCAGAATCAACAGTTTTTAGAACTCTAGAATTTAGATGTTTGGTATGGTAATTAAAAAAATTTACTGGGGCTTAATAGCAAACATCTGATGAATTTATACTAACCATTAAAACGTATCTAGAACGAATCCGAGTAAAGCTAGGGTGAGTTATATATAAACTAGTTATATATAAATTGTACAAATATTTTCCCTTTGAGCATTAGAATGTGTGACGCAAATTTCTTGCTTTATTTTTACCCCGTAGAAATGTGTCACAGTACTTTTAAATGATAAATATATCTAACTTATTTCGCTAAGCTCTAATTAATGGGCAGACATTTATATAGATACGAGTAATTCATTTTAAACGACAATTCAAAGATAAAGTTGATAAATTCCTGTCGCACCAAAAAACAGATTTGTAATTCAAGCAACTTTATTTAAATTTACATCCAGTAATAAATTTTACTTTTAAAAATCTAGTTTGAAATACGCGTTTGAGGACAGCCGCAAACTGCCGTTTGTCACGCACTTAAATTGCATTTTATATGGCTAAAGTGCATTGTATACATTACTAACAGTAACTCTACACTAGGTAGATAAATATACGTTTTTATGAAAGGTCGTTTTTTGTTATTATACATATATGTATAACGATTGATGTTGTTTGTACGTATAAAAATGTAACATAATCAAGTCTTTACATTGAATAGTTTATGGAAAATCTTTTTTATATAGTCGTTTTTGAATTTTGGTCTCTCTTCTTGTTTGTGACTGCATCACGAGAAAGCCACTCGACATATTTTATTTATACTAAGTTTAATAATAATTTATTTTATATGTTATAGAGAATAATACTTTGTTAGGTTTACGCGAATATATGACATTATAAATGAAACTATCTTTTTGGACTTTGTCGCGGATGGCCACGGGAGAGACCATGATTGCTGTAAAGCATTCGAAACGTCGGGAACCAAAAATCTAAATATATCCGCGACAAAATCCGAAAAGATAGTTTAATTTATAATGTTATAGAGAACATGTTTTTTACTTTATATACCTACTATGTAATCTTTTATAGTAGAAACAAAATAAGTCTCCGATTTTTTTACTTTAAAATAAACATAAAAAACGATATTGTATAAGCATTGCCTATTTAAAACCTATAACACGTATTTGAACATATCCAAAATTACGGTTTACATAAGGGACAAAATTACAAGTGTGGGTCCGGTCAGATTAAACACTAACTCCATATAAAATACTGCGCTGTAAAGTTATCAACAAGACTCGCACACGAACCTCTAATAGGTCGCTTGGGACTTTACTTTAATGGTCACTCGTAAATTGGACGAAAATAATTAAAATCGCACGTCCGTATAGTCACAGACCAAAACACTGCCATTAGGAGTGGACGGTACAAAGGGTTCTTCTTCGATAAATAAACCAGAGGTTCGTTCTAACTGATACACGATAAAAGCTCGCATTACTCTTATTTTGTGTAAAGGACTGGGAATGTGTGCGATTTATTTATTACCAAACGTAATAATGTAAATTAGTTAAAAAATGATAATTACTAAGTATTTAGTAATTATTGATATATGTTTCTTCTAGTTTTCGAAGCTTTTATGTGATTTAAAGTTGCATTCTTCAAAACGAGGCTAATGCGCGGCTAAATAAAGCTATCCGTGCAAGCTTTTACGTTTCTTATGATTATTATGGAAGGTTAATTTTTAAACACGTTTTACTTATAGAGAACAGAAATATTATTTAAAATAATAATAAAACGAATGGTTATTATCTCTACATAATATGATAAAACAAAGTCCTCCATCGCGTCGGTCTGTCTGACTGTTCGTGACAAACTCAAAGAATTACTGCACCAATGTTTATGCTGTTTTCAATTAATATAATTGTTTCCCAAACCAAATAATAAAAATTTTATATAAGAAATTATAATATATCACCCAAAATTTAGCGCTGGCCTGAAGGTCGTCTTAATCATAGTCGTATCAAATTGATGTTGAAGATCCCTTGTCACGGGTCCATTGAAGCAAAAGGCTGTCTGAAGCAGAATTTGGTGATATCACACTCAAATGCACTCGCTTGATCTTGATCAGCAGTGTGCTAGACATATTAACAATAAGAATAATTTTTAGCGTAGAATCATTTTTAAATTATCCTTTAATTTTTATATGTTATCACGCTTTTGACTGCCCTACTTTCTTGCGATAGCGGTCGCGGGTTCGAGTCCCGCTGGAGGAATTCATTTGCTAAACTCAGATGTTTTCACTCCAGTTATGCATTTTATTATTTATAATATTCATGCTTTCTTTTTAGCTTACCACGGAACTAGATGGTGCTGTGGGTAATAATGTCCGAACAGATGTCCCGAACATATTTTAATTATGTTATTAAAATTGTTATGTTTCACAGGCAGTACAAAGCTTAATATATCAATGAGAAACTTTCATTTTTACATTTCTCTTAAAGGAAAGCAGATCCTGACATTAGTAAGAACTATACAAGTATTAACTTAGAGTGTATACAAATTATAATTTATTTATACCTATAACATAAAAAGTTATTGATTTTAGTTTAATCACCACTAATTTTAAAAATCAGGACAAAACATTTGCTATCATTTATGTAATAAATAAGATTTTTATTGCTATGAGCTTCCCATAGCAATTACGGTGTACGAGGTCGTGTCCTACTTTATCCCCTACTTTTACAAATACAAGGAGACCATACGCAATACGTAAATGCGTTTATGGCAATTTTCGTGAAACTAACGTAAAAAATATTTTTTAAGGATTATTATTAATTTGTTTATATAATTTATTGAATAGGTTATGTATATTAATTTATAATTAGTGTAATAAGTCAAATTTGGAATATTAATCACACTCGAATCCTATCTCAATCACTAGATGTCCTATTAAAATGTGTTTAGCCAATCGAGATAAACTTTTACGTTTGTAAAGATATAATATACATTTTCTCTCTTTGATGTTTATAAAATAACCGTAAGTCAAGTGATTCTTGTTTTCATTATTACTGAAAAAATATTAAAATGATTTTTGCAGACATTTTTTCCACTATATATGCAAGTTCTGCTATTAAGTAAAGGATGTTGCTAGAAACACTGTAAGGGGGACATAAACACGAGTTGATTACACCCGCGTCGTAAAATATCGACAATCGTAGTTCCACTTAGTAGGATTAAATTTGAATGTGGTTACAGAAGCGATAGCTTTGGGAGATTTGTGGCGATAAGGATCGATTTGATCAAAGAAACAGTGAAAATGAATCAGCTTATACTTTTAATTTATTAAGCACTTCAATATAGCAGCGACGGATTCAAGTCAAAAGAGTGCAAAGAGAAAGTTGTGGTTAAAGGGATGGGCCCTATATTCATAAAAAGGTATTTTCATCTTGTTCTTGTTTAATTTAATTTAATAATTATTTTATATATTTTTTTTTAAATATTAAGGTACACAAATGTATATTTATTTTATATATTATTAAATGTGCAATTTTTGTATATAACAATATGTGAAATTACGAAATGGCTGTAACGATTTAGATTGAATTTTCATTTAGATAAGGTTTTACTTTTTGAGTTTGTGTATATACAACAGTAATATAAGTGTGTACAATATAAGTCAATTTTTAATTTGGAGCTTGAAATAACAGAAAAAAATGAATATAATAGTCAAAATAATATGTACTAAAATAAAACACTTTTAACAAGAAACGGATCGTAACAATGAGTAAGTACAATACAAAGCAATATTTAAAGTTGTATTCGGTGAAAAAATATTAATATTTCGTACCAGAGTTTCAGCGAGCATTCATTCATTTTGCGAATGCGTTAGTTAATTTTCGCTTTTCTCATTTTTACCGTTGCGCTATAATTCAATAGAGCACATAAATTCAACGGAGTACTTTTCGAGCATACCTACAATAGAGGGAAATTAATTTGTTTTTCTTACAATGGAATGTCTAGACAATCGCACATTATTCAAGTTTCACTTAGTTTTGGGGATTCTAACGGCCGAAAAGGACTATATTTATAACAGCCTGTACATCATTTTAAAGGTGACCGGTCAACGCAATTGCACTATACTAAATTTTGATTATAATACAGCTAATAACTTACGTTAGGTGTTCATTTTAATCATAATATTCATCTAAATGTATAATATTTACACTTTTTATCATACTCTACTTTACTCAAAATGTAAAGCTCGCCAGCTTTGTATAACAACTAACGCAAATAGTCCATAGCTTATGGCCCAATCTTCTTCTTGAAAAGGGCAGTCATAATGCCACTTATAATAGGTATATCTAATACTGAATAACAAAAATAAAATATCTTAGTTTCATTAAATATTTTAATTTTATTTATATTGAAAATCATGTAGTTTATTCAAATATATAGTACTTATTTAGTATAAAAGAAAATAAAAGAGTTGAAGCGATGCCCATTATCAACTCAAACAATGTCGAAAACGAGCTAGTTAGAAAATAGATTCTCTTTAGAACAAAAAGTTTGCTACATTTTATTGTTTCTTTTTATTATTCTCCAGAATTGTTTAGTGACACTAGATTTTAATATTTATCTGTGACCGGTTCGCTGGTTTTATTGCAAAAGTTTGGGGTGTGGGGAGACATTACATCTCACTGTTTAATCCTCGTTTATATATAGTGGTCAACGTACCCAGGAGACGGCTTCTATGATGGATATCGTTGTAAGAGCTTTTATGGGTCGATAGTTAAATAAAGGGTCAGTTTTATGTTTTACTTTCAATTTTTAAAAAGCAACGTCATATTTTTTATTAAATTTACTTAAAAGGAGGACGTAACATTCATTTTTGACGACACGTTTAGCTCACTTTGTAGTGATCATACTTTCTGCGCCAGCGGTCGCCGGATCGAGTTCCGCTGGGGGCACTCATTTGTTAAGCACGCATGTTTGTGCTCCAGTTATGGGTGTTTATATATACATTATGTATGTATGTATGTATATATTTAAAATGTATATATGTCTATCTGGTATCCGTAACACAAGCCTCGTAGCTTATCAGATTAGATTATGCTGTTGTCTTATATTGTACTGTGTGTTATAATGTTTCAACATTATTTATTTTACTTCAATTATTGATTTAAAAATCATTGTGGTAAAGAGTACGAATAATTGTATAAGATCTTATAAGCAAAATAATCACTGAAAAAGGTTTTTAATATTTATTCCCTAAATGAGTTATCCTACCTAGATTTATTTAAATTTATGTGGAAATTCGTCGTAAAAATTTTGTTTTCCATATAATAAAGTTTCGATACTAAAGTTTATTTGAACCGATATTTAATATTTACTAAGTAGAATTAATGAAAAAGAAATAAGTATTTACACGTAAATATAATAAATAAAAATATGACAGTTAAATTAAAATTTTATAACAATAATAATTTTAGCTTTATTACTTACTTGACTTTATTACTTGTTACTTCACTTTATTTACTATTTCATTTTACTACTTGTGAAAGTATAAAATTTGCATTTAAATAAATTCGTCCCATTATACACACGGTACATTAATTATGCATCGCACTATTATAACCGATTCAAGTTGATATTTGTCAGTATGTTCTACCTAAAGTTCTACTTTCAGTAACATAGGCTAATTTCAGGTATAAAACACAAAAGATGGCACTTACCGTCTATATATACTAATATTATAAATGTGTATGTGATGCGGGTTCAAATCCGGGTCTCGCACCTCTGATATTTTCATGTGCGAATCACTTGTATCATGATTACCACTTGTCTTACGGTGAAGGAAAACATCGTGAGGAAACCTGCATGTCTGAGAAAACCTAACAAGTTTTCGAAAGACATGTGAAGTCCGCCAACTCGCACTAGGCCAGCGCGGTGGACTATGGCCTGATTCCCCTCGTACTGAGGGAGGCACGTGCCCAGCAGTGGGACATTAAAAAAGGGCTGATGGTGATGATGATGTAGGAGTAATCTCCAAAACTATTGATCCATTTTAAAATTTTTTTCACTATTTAGTAGTTACGTTGTCGCCGGATACTATTAGCTATTTTTAACCGACTTTCAAAAGGAGGAGGTTATCAATTCGCTCGGTATTTTTTTATGTTCACCGATAACTCCGTGAGGTATGATCCGATTTACGTGATTCTTTTTTTGTTTAATGCAGAATAGTTGCCATTTGGTCCCATAAAAATTAAAAATAAACTTTTTTAAGCCCAGTAGTTTTTTTGTATTCCTATAAATATTATTGCTTAGTATCAGAAATGATAATAATAAATTAAATTCAACTCCGAAAGAACTGGTCGTTAAAATGCTGTATACTGTTAGATTCTTAGGTAATTGGCATTCCCGAGCGAAACTCGGAACGCTACTATATAAATACAAAAAATAATAGTAAGATACACTCGAACAAAGATAGAGCTAGTCACTAGTCTAAAACATAATGTCGTCAATAATATTCATAAAACAATTTCAAGTACCCGAAAATATGTTGCGGTGTCTATATTCATTAATATTCGCAGTTAAAACAGCTTAATAGCGGTTTTACGTCTTATTAAAGGGTTGTAAAATTTTATGTGTCGCTAGTACGACTGGCTCTGTTTAATTAAAAACGCTTTGTGAATAATCATGATGCATAAATGCTATGTTTGAACTGCACTACGTTGTGAATTTTTTTAAGTCTAGCTAGTTTTTTACATTGAAATGTATGCATGAACATAATTACTGCGAGGGTTATTGTTATTCAGTATCCGCTACAAAGTTATTTATTGAATACCGTATTCATCAAAATTTATTTAATATTCGAAGAAAAGTCTTTGTTGTTATATAAAAATAATTGCTCTGTGTCTGGCAATTTATAATATATTTTAAAATACTACAATATCTTTTTACATTGATTATACGAATTGTGCATTATATTATTTAGTTTCATTGTTCGTTATCATTATTATGGTATTTTGAATTTCTTATATGAAATTGAAATTAATATAATTTCTACATATTAGCAATGATAGTTTAGAAAATGATTTATAGTTCATATATGAGGCGTAAAGATAAACAATACGTTCCATATCTAAACTGATTCTGGACTTAAGAGGCAGCTAGTAGCTACTAATGATTTTTATATCACAGACAGGGAAAGAAACTTTAAATATTATAAACGTACAAGATAGTATAATCTAGTAAAAACACAATATATTTTAGTCTGTCTTCTTCCACGTTATCATTCGTATCACCTTTTGCAGCTAAATAAATCAATAAAATAAAAATACATACCCGCTTGAATTTAAAATACTTGGTTTATAATTAATGTTACACAAAATTTATGTTCAAACTCTTTTACTATATAATAACTAATATTACAGCAGAAAAATTATGTACGTAGTTTCTTCTCAAATTAAACACTTATATTTCACATTTCACAATGTCGCAAGGGTCGTTGAAGAGCTAAAGTTGTTCATTAAGTCTAAACACCTCGCGGCTTGAGCACGTACAGAATAGATTTTCGAGTTGCGGATTGGGCTGTGGTGACATTTTTATTACAGACTAGTTTTTGCCCGTGTCACTACTCGGATGCTATACGGAGTGGGGTTAAACGGTCAAATGTCAGTTCTCGTGATAAAATTTGTGTTTACTGCTTGATTAATTTCATTGAAAGAACTTCCAAACAGACTTTTTTTACGTTTGTAATTTAAATATTATATTATTGTATAAGTATATTATAATGTAAACAGAACACGTATTAAAAAGGGTTTTCGTTTTTTTAAATGCTTAGCGTAGGCTAGGTAAAGAAGGTCCTAGGTCTACACCTAGTTAGAAAAGGACATAAATAGATATTGAAGTTTCATAAAGGTTTTATTGTACAGTACTCAGATTATTGTTGTACTAATTTTGACGAAAATATGATATACAGACTACTGCCTCGGTATTCTAGAAGGTAGCATGTACCGCCGCAGATCCCGATGTCCTAGATTCGAGTTTTGGGTCAGGTCAAGTTTAGTCACTGAGTTTTTCTGTCAAGAAGCTCTCAGTAATGACCCGGACATGAAAAGTTGGCCATTTTTCGAGAGTCCGTAAAGGCGTTCTGCGACTTAACTCTCAGTGTTCGTGCTGAAATATGTCCCATTGGACTTTGAAATTAAAAGGAAAAGAGAGTGCTGTCTGCGCTTACACTTTTACACTATAATATTTCCTATACATTTGGCTAGTCTCAATGAGATAGTCAGGTGTATATTATAATGTTATGAAAAATAATTGGATTAATCATTTATATTATAAAATATAATTTTTTTTTATCCGTTTTGTTATCCGTATTATCCGTGATATAAACCATTGCTATAGATTGCAAAATTTAATTCGCAATAGGCAGGTACAACTGTTAATTGTCTCCTTATATCTACTGAAAACATTCAGCTTTAAATAGAAGCGATACGTAGAACATGACGCTGCTGTTTTAATATATCATACTTCGCGTAACAGCAATTTTTGCTAATATTATCTAAGTATATTTATGTAGTAAATTATGCTCGGGCGGGTACAGAGGATTTGTATATTGGCAACATAGTGGCACAGACTAATAAAAATGGTATTAAAATACAGCGCAAGGTCGATTAGTGCGCTAAGATAGCGACAGTTAAACTACGTTGATGGCGCCTTTAATGGCGTCTGCTATATTCCTCCCTTATTATCTATTTACAACCCGCATTTTATTATTGGGGTTAAGATGGTACAACGCATTAAAGCTGTAGTACAGGAGTTGGGCGGGGCCAAGGGATCGGACCACCGTTAAGAGATGTTTTTACGACTATCAAAAGATACTTTGCTAGATGGCATCCGGTAATTCTGAGTAAGAACGTAATCTAAAGCTTTTTGAACGGTCTCGTTGAGTTACGAATTTAATCCAGCGGATTTTATTTCTACATTTAATGTTTCTTGGGTAAGATTTATGAGTGATTAAAAAGTATAATAAATAGCTATAATTACATGTTAATACGAAAAGGATGCATTAAATTAAATAGCTATGTAGCAAATATAAATTTCAATTATTTGCAATAACCTTATTGTATTGCTTATATTTTTTCGCAATACTTTCTCTCATTTATAGCTTACATAATACATTTGGCATGTATGTCGAGGTTTAATCCATTTACGGCATTTGAGCGGTGTAGCCACAGGGCATCATCTAATAATGTGGATAAAATAGTGTTTCTGTGATTACAATGCGAGACTCGTTTCAGGTAATCGAGTTAGCGGACGCCCGGCGCCGATCATTATGAACGCGTACGCGACGTAAGGACACAAAGATGTAAAAAGTTCTAGATAGCCTTTTTATTAAACTTTTGTCTATGATATGAGAGCTTTATAAGCTTGTGACATTAGAAAGGAGTAACTTTGACACTGTACATTACCAACACGGGGCTTACTTACGAAACTTATTTTTTTTCTTATTTTAATAATAGAATGAACTTGTTTATTAATTTGTTATAAACCTATTTTTGTTATTTTTTTTATCTAAACTAACTTTTAAATTGTTATAACAAAAAAAACACGACCGTACTTTAAATGATTCTAAAGTCTAAAATCATAAAATATTAACCAAAATAAAATATTTTTTGTATCGAACATTTTATAGAAACTATTTATTATGTAATATAGACAGACATTTATTATAAAAATTGGCACAGCAAAAGAAAATGTCTCCCTTAAACTGGCACTGATAATCTAAATAAAAATTGATCACTTCTAGTCCTTGATCCAAAAGCGTAGGTGGCTTATCGATGTAAAGCGTCAGCGTTTTTCACGAATACGAGATAATTCCAATTGCGTTCAGACTCGTTGGTCTGAGCTAGATTAAAAGGGATGACAATCAAGGTATTTTAGTTCAATTATTAAATAAAGTAATACCTTTACACCTTTTCTTATAGTTACATTTTTACAAAATCAATGTATGTGCATTGCTCTTAAAAACAAAAAAATAATGAATTGAATATTTGGATGTAACAGACATTTTCTTTATTAAGTAATATAAAATATTAGTAAAAGGCATAATATATTTAAGTTATTTAAAATAGTTAATCTTTATATCTATAAAACGTATAAACCTAAATATGATAAAAAAAATATTTAACAAGCAACACGACTAAAGCTCAAATACAGCAAAATTCAACATCCATTAGATTTTTTAACGTAATTACAATTTCATTTCGGTAACTCATACTAAATAAATTAGAGTGAATCTCAAACACTCAGCGTATACAACGTACGAAAGCTCAATCAAATCAAACATTAAAATACTCTACGAGTCCATTACATTACAGATATTGGTCAACATTCGAAATTTTTAGAGGGTTGACCTATGTACACATTACTTAGTAATAAAGCTTTAAAACAAATAGCAATCCCACCGGGAGAGGAGATTCGGTGAAATAGGAGGTGAGAACTGGGAGGACCGTTAGCGTCCCACGTCAGTCCTGACCGCGTAACTCGAGTTGATTGTTTGTACTACGGACATAGATTTTTCCACTTGATTGTCTGATGCTATTTACTCGAGAGCCTCTTAGATCTCCAAATGGATTGGCAAATGTACTATATTTTAGGGATATTTGAAGTTTTACTGATATTATAGGTTTTTTGTGATATTATTTGTTTGGCTTAGAATTAAAAATATTTCTTTCAGAATTCTTCTTATGTAATTTTAAAAGTTATTGAATATATTCTTTTAGTTTATAGATGCCACAATAGTATATAAAGCCTCCTTTTTGTTTTCAGCTGATTTACAACAAAATGTAAGGAAGTTCTAACCTATGTCTAAAACACGTACCACGTACGTCTTAATTAATTTTTTGTTTTTAGATATAATTTGAAAGAAATTGGTAAGAAGAAGCTAGTTATCCGGGTTAACAGATAGAATATTGTAACTACGAGAAAAAAATACTTACCGTTTAAAGATAACTAGGAACGAACACGAGCGGAGCCAGGGTGAGTTACTAGTCATTGTACATTGAGTCATATACATATGTATATTGTTCAAAATACTATAAAATCGTACATAGAGTTCGAAATTGATCGATGCAGTGAACAAAGTGCTTCTATAGATCATCTATCACATAATCAATGGACAATTATGTTTATATTATTTGACTGTCAACAGTATAATACTCCCTCGGTCGGAAACGCTTCCTACAATCAAGACGACAACCGTTTCAAATCTACCATTGTCCACTTGTCATTAAGTTTTTGTTCTCCCCTTCTTCTTGAGATCTGTGGCTTAGTTTGTGAGGCATACAGATATAATAGATTACAAACAAATTCAGTAAATCTACTAAAGTACATATATAGATATTATTATAATTTTAATAAAAAATAAAAATATTTATTTTATTCTAAATTATGTATGTAGTTTTCAAAAACTTAATATATTATTGCTTGATTTTTATATATTTTGCCCAATATACTATTTATGAGCACTTATAATAAAAGTATATGTAAAATATAGTACGAGAGTAGTGTAGTTTCGATTCCTTCATAATAAGATATTCCATATTACCATTATGTACCTATACTAAAATAGATGCATAAGGACTTATAGTCTAGTATTTTAGTGTTTAATCAATTTACTTAAAGAGAAATGTAACCTATACATAACATTATAATCAGACAGAGTTAGTATGATTGTTAAAATGCACTAATTTCAGGAACCTAGAACCACTATTTCTATTTGAAAAATTGTTCTTGCATTAGATAACCCGTTTAGAAAGAAAAGGCTATAAAGAAAAAGAACTGTCAATAATATTATACTATAACTATCTACGCTTATAAAATTTAATATAAATTCTATGATTAAACTTCGTTCAATAAATTTCTGATCCACAGCAACCGTATGTCAGTACCACAAAGTTAACGACGAAACAACGCGAAGGACAAATTGACGCAGATTGACGTCACATTTATTTCTCTGACGTCCTGTTATTGTGAGGATTTATTGCCAACATAACTTGGAAATGCCATTAAAAGAATTACAAACCTTTTAACTTTTAGTTTCTAAGTTGCACATCTTACAGGGTATCTCGTTCACTTCTGCCATAATTAGGTAAATACATCCCATAAGATATATTATTCTTATGAGTCGAATCTTCGAATCAGTGAATACTTTTTACCCATCTCTGAAAAATGCATACTAAACGCTACAAAGTGCCTAGGGAACAAACCCGAACGAAGCGGGGCTGAGTCACTTGTATACTATTACTATATTTTTCTAATAAAACGTCTATGTAATAGACGTAATAAAAAGATATTAAATATAATAGGTAACCTTCCAATATACGAACTACTCGTATTTATGCACTTGTTTCTACTAAAGAATAAAATGCTTTACCAATTAGCATTTTAATATAAAACTAAGACCCTCTATTAAAAGGAATCGTAAAGATCACGAAACCCATTGTGTAATGATAATTTATTCACCAGCTCAAATACAAAAAACTTGTTCGTCCCGACCGAAGGGACCCCAGCAAAAAGGTGTCAATTTTTGAAAGATTGCGCTATGTCATGAATATTATATGAACGAATCGAGTTAAGGCTATTTTGCGATAATGTTCGACGCTCGTTTGGATGCTGTCAGCCTATGTCATTTCACATGGATTGGCCCTTTGTTAAAAGTAACACGTACTGTGTCAACGGGGTTCGGAGATATCGTGTGGAAAATTTGCCTGAGTACGAGGTTATTTGTATGTCAAGATAGTTTGAAATCTGTGTGGAAATAAAATATTTTGTTATAAACACATTAAATTCAATATTTTATCACGATTGCTTCACTACTTTTGTGCAGTGGCAAAATACGTTAATTTTAACGTGAATATGATTAAGAAATTATATTTATTTTTACAGATATACATTTCAGTAATTCGACACTATCAAGTTTCATTTTAATTTTCTAGATAATACAGTCTTAATTGATATGCAGTGTGGCAACAGTAAATTACTTACTAAGTTTATAGCTGTTCTTAAACGGTAGAAAGAAAGAGGCAAAACAGTAATTTTTCTTCAAAAACATTTAGAAAATCTAGCTATTTTATTTTTATTATCTTAAAGCCCCCTCTAAGTGATAATATCATTGTATTTATAGACATTTTCCTTAAAAAGTTGAAACAAGTGCCATAAATAATAGATATTACGGAGCACACTTCGATAGAGCGTTTCTTAAAGGAAATCGTAAAATAAGTTTTTCTGCGTCGTCGCGGCCCCAGCGGCTGTCTGCATCAACAAACATTTAAAACCAATTCGTAAATATTTATGTATCAAGAATATTAAAAACAAATTGTAATTTAGAACTTCAATACTAGTTCGATAAAATTGGATTATTTTTTTTGTTTTAGACAGGGAAGGACGCTTAGTCCGGGCTTAAAAATTTTAAGTTAAACTGTTGTTTTCACTCGAAATAAATTATATTATAAATTTTAAACACAAAATTTTAAAAATCTTTAAGTACGTACCTTTTTACTTTAAACTGGAAATCTTTAGGGAACGAATTTAAAAATTCATATGGATGAAAATTGAAAAGGTATTCATTATTCAAAACCAAGGAATAAATGACATGATGATCATTTAAAGATTTACATAAACAATTACTAAAGCTTTCAAAGCTACATTTACATTGTTTCAACTACATTAGATTTTTATTTTCTTTACATTTAATACATAATTGTATTAATTACCAGTTTTAAAGGAATATATTATGTATTTGAAAAAGCATACTTGTTATTTCACAAGTACCTTTATTAGGTACTTGTGAAATAACTTTTAATAACATACGTTAATATACTACTTTTATTTGAAATAAGGTATAATAAAAACCAATCAAGAGGGTGGTATTTTTCTCTTATCTCTATGGTACAGTCTTTTAGAATAGACCTTCAAACGAACCCAAGATTTGCATGTAATTATCATTTTTGATTCGCTCTTCTTTTGTGTAAATACTCTCTTGAAAGGAAACAGCGTAAATGACATAATGTGGCTAAAGATACACTGAATTATTTATACCCTAATACGGTCCTCGCCTTACATCTTCGCTTATACAGAATTGTACAAAATGTTAAATTACGCCTCAATGAATATTACTTTTGGGGATTTTTGTGCTTAAATAAATTATTACATTTGAGTAAGAACAGGTTTTAATGAATTTTGAAGAGAAACGTAATACGATTTCCTATTTCGTTCTGTTGCTTAAAACATAAAAGGGAATTCGTTTAGGGTATGTCAACGCGTTGACGTTTCATCTGAATAACAGATGTATTAGGCAGCTATCGGATAAATGATGTGCGGTGAAAGAGTCAAATCAATTTAAATATTCTTTTGTATAACATTTTTATAATTAAATTAAAGATAACGGCCATATATACTTTATTGCACATACAAATTAAAATATATAGTGACATGCATTTTCCGAATACTACCGCTTTAGCAGGAGTTTCTTTTTTTTTGCGTGCACATACATACATACATAGACTATGTTTTTCATAATAACTTAAAATTTATCAATTATAATTGTTCATTTGTAAAAATATATTTAATTTTTACAAATGTTTATTTTTACAAACGTGAGGATTATTATTATTTTAAATTTCAAATAAAATTATCTATTTGTTTGTTTTAAAATCAAAACGACTGTAAAAATATAGAATAATTTATTTAAAAGTAAACTTCTAAACAGAGATAAAATCTTATAACATGAATATAGTGCTGATACAGAGCTCAGAGCCATCTATGTTTCTAACAGTGAACTAAGCAACTCGTAATTCGTAGCTTACGCTACGCTCAACTACTTCTTCTACCAGTCGTAGCATGTACATTTGTGCAATATGGCTTTTATACACACACAATATGGCTTTTATACATAGTAAATATTAAAATATTATGTTGAAAAATAAATATTTTTCGTATAAAATGTACAAAAAAACACATTTTGAGGCTTTCGATACACAAAACGTCAAGCTGAGTTTCCTCAACGTCATTGTAAACATTGAACATTGTATTTGACACGAAAATTTGTTCGAAACGATCATGGATGAAGCCAACACCAAAATCGGTTTTCACATTTCACATAAAAACGACATCCTGCATGTGATTGGCTGTGACAAAATTTTACAGAAAATTACAATTTAGTATATATACAAGCTTGATATTGAGATTAAAATTGGTATTATATTTTAACAAGATAAGTTCGTTTACTATAAAGGAAATAAATAATGTTTAGTTAACTTGCGTCTTTTAAACATATGGAGACAAGTGTATGGACCGTAAGGAATCAAGCTTATTTTACACCATAAAAATGTATATAACTTTATATATTACTACTCGTACTACGTAAACGACTATTATTTGCTAAATCAGACATTTACGAAAATCATAGTTAAAGTTCCTTCAATTTCTTTGTCTACAATAAGAATTAATATGAATTTACGTCTGCGTGTACAAACACAAATTTGAATAAAACGTTCGTAAATTTTATACTAAACGTGAAGGCTAACATCTACTTATCGTAAAGTCCACAAAAACCGAACTAAAAATTCAAATCATCATGTATTCGTGAGACGCGCGCTCTTCGTTAGGACAGGCCTTACCTGCGCTGCATATGTTACACTATCCTTTCTACTTTTTACGAAACTACATTCGCTTTGTTTATTTGTTACCAGTTGACGTACCGGCTAAATCGAGTTTTCTTTGATTTACTGAGCAGAATCGTAAGCGAAGTAAAACAAAGACAAATTTAGTTACAGCGACGGATTGTAAATAAAATATATAGAAATATATTAAATAAAATAAAATGTTTTACTTTTTAAATAGTGTGTTTTTGTCATTATAACTAATTTAATAAATTTACAATTATAAGTATTTCCGTTCAAATTATTTTAAATGCCCTATAGGTCTGATAAGGTTGAACCGTTGAAAACGAGTTCATAGTCTCAAGTCTCAATCTGTAAATTAGTGAGACTTTTAATCAAGAAACTGTCACAAGCACCCGAATATTTTGAAGAATATAAATGAAGACTTGTTTATATTCTTCAAAATATTTTACGTTAATGTGAATATTTAGTTTTGTGTTTAATTGTGACTTCAATATACAGTTACGGATACTAGATAGTTGATATACTACATATAAAATTTTAAATACATACAAATTATTAATATAAACACCCATGACTGGGGCACAAACATTTGAGTTTAACAAATGAGTGCCCCGAGTGGGACTCGAACCCCTGAACGCTGGTGCAAGACAGTAGGGTCTCTACAAACTGCGCCAAACGTGCGCCAGATTAAATCAAGAACATCTTTAATAAATTATTAAGCACTTAACAAAATGCCTACATGACACATTAATTGCAGTTAGTACTTGTAAAAACTTCGTACGGGGTCGCTAACAGTCATTAGTTAGATTTAAGTCCTCTGTCTTACATTTTCTGTCCTAATCGGGATAAATGTGGACATATTCATGATATAAATTAGACCCAACCCTAATTTGAAGTCCTTATAAAGTTCACAGTATTTTAAAGGACATATAAATTATCGTTCTAAGCATAATATCTTCTCTAAGTGAAATAACTTTATTTTTAAACATACTAGACTTTTAAAACTTATATTAAGCAGATTTATTCAGGATAATTCACTTTACATCTGTTACAATGGTCAATGCTTTTGATCAGTATTTTTTTAGAGAGTAAAATGTTGATTTTTTAGCTGACTTTTTGCATGTTTTAGTAAAGTAAGAGTTAAAAAAACAATTGATTTAGAAACTTGAATGTAAGTCAACGGCTAATTTAATAAGGTCGTTAAAATCAAAGTTATTACCCGAAACGTGTACAATTGGAGGGAGAAAACATTTACCCGACTATAATATTCATGCTCCAATTACAGAAATTTATAACGTAAGGTGCTTATTAAATTTACTTACCTTCCATTGTGATCACTGAATAAGATATAATTTTCAAGAGAAATTATTCGAAAACTTGTCCTCAGGAACACATTTAATATATTACATTCACATACTCCGCCCAGTTGGAAATTGTTTTTATAAATATGACTACATAAATACATATCATGCTAAAATGTTTAATTAATATAATAAATTGTGTGTTCAATGTAAAATATTTCATTTTAACGGATATTTGTATGTAGGTACTGCAGACTGCTGTCAGTCCGCAATGTGCAGACTATGCCATGAGTCAGAGGAAACTGCTATGCACATACTCTGCTCGTGCGGACCACTCATGCACCGCAGAAGTATCTTTCTAGGGCAGCATATCATGCAACCGGAAGAGATACAGAAACTCTCCGCTCAGAAAATCTGGAAGTTCCTGGAAGCAACAGGACTAAGCGGAGAACTCTAAACTCATCTTAAGGGAGCTACAATGTACCAACGCTGGTCGACGTACTCGTAGCAAGGGCCGACCTCGGCACCAATCCCAAAAACATAAATAATAAATAATAAATGTAGGTACTGTACTATATCTATCACTTTTCTACAAATTTACAAAATAAAATATTTAAAGTGAAATACACTATTTTAAAAATGTTCACTTAAATTTTAATTTATATGAGTATAATATAGCTGAATAGCCAATTTGAATAACAAGAACCTAATATGTTATTATTGAATATTAATAACTTCAAACAACCCCGAGCGGTTCTTTTCATAGCCGTTTCGCTTCAATCGTTTTTCATTAGATATTAAATAAAAATCTAAATAAAACATCTGATCTCGGATGCATTAGTGATTTCTATGAAAATAAATTTTTAATAACTCGTCTAGACCAACTTCAGAGTTTTGCTTCGTTTACCTAAACATTGAACGTTTTATTGCATGTTTGGTAATACCACTGCGTTCACTTCATCTCATTGGCTTCACACAGCTAGAAATAAAAATATAATGAACGATACTCATAATACTTTCTTAGGTTTACGCGAATGTTTGACATTATAAATGAAACTATCTTTTCGGATTTTGTCGCGGATTTATTATGATTTTTGGTTCCCGACGTTTCGAATGCTTTACAGCAATCATGGTCACGGGAGAGACTAAGGTATTAGACGTCTCAGGGGGTTATATACTTGTTACAGACAGTGCCTACCCACAATTTTTTACAAATATTCAAAATGATAGACTATAAAATTATACATTTCAATTCTATACTTTTAAGATTTTTAAAATTTTAATTATATTATAAATATGGCAATATTATTAACTTATTTTTAGCTACTATAATTATAATTATTACAATTTTCTAACATTTGGTAAAATAATATTAAGTAGTGTTGCTATTATTAAAATATGTATAATTTGTTATATTAAAATATAAATTATTAAAGCAATATTAAACTTTCATATATTATAAATTAAAGATTAATAGTTTAAAACAACTTGAGTTTTGATAATTTTAAGTTAAATATTAAGCAACACCACTGCAAAACTGAATCATTTTTAAATTTGATAATATAATATTTAACAAATCTAACTATGCTCAATCCACATAGACTTCTTTAAGTTCTTTTGAATTATAACTTTTAAACTATAAAAAAGAGTTAATGTCATTTAGTATGTCAGTTGGTATGTCTGTCTGAAGTTATTATAGGGATTTGAGACTATAGAGTTAAATTGTTGTCAGTCTGAAGCTACTACCGGTTCGGAATGCAACTGATACTGAGAAGAACCGGCAAGAAACTCAGCTCTTGCTTTTTTTCAAAATAATGTGTTTACAATTTCAGTATTATCAATATCTAAAATATATAAGTTTACTTAAGTTTACAATATTGCAATACAATAATTAATATATATAATTAATCATCACTACTATCATTGAGATCTACACAGTATGAGCTAACTACATCTGGCTGTCTGTTATGATTAATTTTATTAGATGATTTTATTATATTAATGACAGGATCCCAAGATGATGGTAGTACCCAGCCGTCCTCTCTATTAAAGTTAGGATGTTTTTTAATTTCAATTGCTTCGCGAATCATTCTTGGTCTATAACGAGTTTCTTTCGCGAGTATTTGAGGATTATCAAAGCGAATATAGTGGTTGGGGCGATCCTGACTATGTTTACAGACAGCAGATGTTGCATTGCGACGGTGTTTCACATCAGCTATGTGTTCTTTGATCCTGGTTCTAATGGATCTCTTTGTTTGGCCGATATAAGAGAGCCCACAGTCACAATCAAGCTTGTATACTCCTGCATCTTGGAGGGGTATATGGCACTTGACTGATGGTAAGAATTGACTAATTTTCTTGGGCGGCTTGAAGTATGTTTTGATAGAAGCACGCTTCAGGATGTAGCCAATCTTGTCAGTGACACCTCTCATGTAAGGCAGAACTGCAGGTACGCGCTCGACTGTGGCTGGTTTCACTCGTTCACTGTGACGCAGGCGTGGCACTTGCAGCTTGTTGTCTCGCAGAACCTGCTTGACATGTTGCAGTTCCCCCGCTAGGTGTTGCTCGTCACAGATCCCTTGTGCCCTCTGAAACAAAGATTTTCCCACGGTAGCTAACTGTGAAGGGTGGTGGTGAGATTCACCATTCAGGTACCTATCAGTATGGGTCTTCTTTCTATACACAGTATGACTCAAGGTGTTATCTGGTTTACGTTTAATTAAAACATCTAAGAAAGCTAATGTATTGTTCGATTCTAATTCCATTGTAAATTGTATTTTAGGATTTATAGAATTAAGGTGTTCTAAGAATACAGTTATTTTGTCAGTTGGTAATATTGTGAAAGTGTCATCTACATACCGCTTGTAGAACCGAGGGGTCACAGGTGATGTGCTCCAGACAGTCTCCTCGAAGTCCTCCATGAAGATGTCGGCTACAACGGGGGAGACTGGCGAACCCATTTCTTAGATGTTTTAATTAAACGTAAACCAGATAACACCTTGAGTCATACTGTGTATAGAAAGAAGACCCATACTGATAGGTACCTGAATGGTGAATCTCACCACCACCCTTCACAGTTAGCTACCGTGGGAAAATCTTTGTTTCAGAGGGCACAAGGGATCTGTGACGAGCAACACCTAGCGGGGGAACTGCAACATGTCAAGCAGGTTCTGCGAGACAACAAGCTGCAAGTGCCACGCCTGCGTCACAGTGAACGAGTGAAACCAGCCACAGTCGAGCGCGTACCTGCAGTTCTGCCTTACATGAGAGGTGTCACTGACAAGATTGGCTACATCCTGAAGCGTGCTTCTATCAAAACATACTTCAAGCCGCCCAAGAAAATTAGTCAATTCTTACCATCAGTCAAGTGCCATATACCCCTCCAAGATGCAGGAGTATACAAGCTTGATTGTGACTGTGGGCTCTCTTATATCGGCCAAACAAAGAGATCCATTAGAACCAGGATCAAAGAACACATAGCTGATGTGAAACACCGTCGCAATGCAACATCTGCTGTCTGTAAACATAGTCAGGATCGCCCCAACCACTATATTCGCTTTGATAATCCTCAAATACTCGCGAAAGAAACTCGTTATAGACCAAGAATGATTCGCGAAGCAATTGAAATTAAAAAACATCCTAACTTTAATAGAGAGGACGGCTGGGTACTACCATCATCTTGGGATCCTGTCATTAATATAATAAAATCATCTAATAAAATTAATCATAACAGACAGCCAGATGTAGTTAGCTCATACTGTGTAGATCTCAATGATAGTAGTGATGATTAATTATATATATTAATTATTGTATTGCAATATTGTAAACTTAAGTAAACTTATATATTTTAGATATTGATAATACTGAAATTGTAAACACATTATTTTGAAAAAAAGCAAGAGCTGAGTTTCTTGCCGGTTCTTCTCAGTATCAGTTGCATTCCGAACCGGTAGTAGCTTCAGACTGACAACAATTTAACTCTATAGTCTCAAATCCCTATAATAACTTCAGACAGACATACCAACTGACATACTAAATGACATTAACTCTTTTTTATAGTTTAAAAGTTATAATTCAAAAGAACTTAAAGAAGTCTATGTGGATTGAGCATAGTTAGATTTGTTTAATATTATATTATCAAATTTAAAAATGATTCAGTTTTGCAGTGGTGTTGCTTAATATTTAACTTAAAATTATCAAAACTCAAGTTGTTTTAAACTATTAATCTTTAATTTATAATATATGAAAGTTTAATATTGCTTTAATAATTTATATTTTAATATAACAAATTATACATATTTTAATAATAGCAACACTACTTAATATTATTTTACCAAATGTTAGAAAATTGTAATAATTATAATTATAGTAGCTAAAAATAAGTTAATAATATTGCCATATTTATAATATAATTAAAATTTTAAAAATCTTAAAAGTATAGAATTGAAATGTATAATTTTATAGTCTATCATTTTGAATATTTGTAAAAAATTGTGGGTAGGCACTGTCTGTAACAAGTATATAACCCCCTGAGACGTCTAATACCTTAGTCTCTCCCGTGACCATGATTGCTGTAAAGCATTCGAAACGTCGGGAACCAAAAATCATAATAAATCCGCGACAAAATCCGAAAAGATAGTTTCATTTATAATGAACGATACTCGTCAATATCTTAACTTCTAATAAAAATGGTGAATTTATATAAAGAGGTATTTCGTGATTCGGTCTGAAAATTTCATTCGGTATTTATGATATACAATGTCTTTCTTGACTAAATTATATTATTTTATTTATTATTCTATTGTTTTATTATTTGTAGCTTTTGTTGCGTTATGTAAAAAGTATAAAAATATATATTTTGTATGTTAAATACATAAATAATACAATATATAAATTATATTATTTATAATTCGATGTATAATATAAAAACTAATGTAAAAGTAGAAGACTGGTTACTTACAATCTGTTTACGTAGTCATCCAAAGAAAATATAGGTTTTGTTACCAGTTGAAGTAATTATTACTAATTAAATCAAGCTCTCATAATATTTTTTACCACAAATAATTATTATTTTTGCCTGTTTCTTCAGAAAAGCATTATATTATATTAATGTAATGTACAATGTATATAAGTCGTAAATCCAAATATAGAAATTATCAATCCGAATTGTTGATTTTAACTCCAGTACCTAAGCAATGGAACCAAAATCTAGTTTTGCAAATATTTACCCGTCTAGCAGAATAATGACTTCTCCGCAAACTCCACAATGCGCCGGTTTCAAAACGTTTAATTCTCTTCTAAAGTTCATTAATCTTTGTTTATACCCTAGATATAGTATTATCAGAATAGTTCTATGGACTTTAGAATTACTTGCATTAAACAAATTCTTCAGCTTGCAACAAAAGGAGTAAAATTTTCACAATTATTTAGCTGGTTTAGAAAAGCTCTACAAAGTAACAGTTGTGATAGTATCACAACAAAATCACGAATGTTTTAAACTTTTAGAGCAAATCAGATGAAACGATATTTTTTACTATATTTAACGGTTAATAACCAAATATAAACTAGTTTTTTGTTTAACAATGAAAATATTGTGCTTAAAGTTAACAAAAAAAAAGGACTTCATATACCTACAACCTTTAAATATCACAATATTAATATTCAAAGTAACATTTAATTATGCGCAAATACAGAGCTTAATATGAATTAATATAAGCGGAAATCTTATAAACATCACTAAAAGCTTATACTTACGTAAGAGCTTCCACAATGGGAACTTTGCAAGTATGTGTACAGCTAATCTAGTTGTCTTGTTGCCATCAATCTTGTGAAATAGCCGTGGAATTACAAAGTTATGTTCCCCTCTAAAGCCCAAGAGGTCACTTCCTCTTATAGTTAATTATAATAATTGGCGAAAGGGTCCAACCGCGTGCGCAATATTGAAAGGCCATTTTGTTTCCGTACCCTTATTTGGTTATAATTTGGTTCAAGTTTCAATTAATATGTATTTAAATAAATTAATGGTTTCAGATTGTTATTTCTATGTGTTTTGTGCTTGTTGAAAGACTTTCTTACGTGTACTATGGTGTTAGGTTTTACGACAAATTATATAAATGAAGAAAGAAAGAAAAGAACAAAGCGTTCTAAAGACCGGAAACAAAATAGATTTCACATACCGTGTAATGTTTTATAGTCGATCTGTAACAGTTACTTGAGATTTCGCAGAAATGAGATATTTTCCCGCAGTAAAAAGTATTGGCCCTCCTATGTATTGGCCCTGGTAGCCAGCTATGTATAGATAAAAAGTATCGATATACGTATATTGTAAACTGATAGGTTAGAATTTGAAATAACTATCTAAAAACCGACCTTAGGAACTTTGTTATAACTAAGCATGGTATTAGGTTTTCATTATAATACATAACCTTATTCGATATTTTTGCAATTGGTTCCAGCCGCCGAATATGTATTAAACCTGTCAAAACAACTTTATATTGTACAAAATTATAAGGGTCGAGCTTAGGCTCTACCTTAATAGAAAAGAAAAACTAGACAGATAGATCAATCCTTCTCTACGAATTCAATGAAATTACTTAGAAAAAACATACTTTATTTTTTGAAGTTATATAGTGAGAAAATAACACAATTCTGAAGGCACATTATTTTTATTAGAATTTCAAGTTCCTAAGTTATGAACAATAAGAAAACCAATATATGGATAAAGTTATTAACTGCTAGAGATAGCGAGACCCTTCATTTCACCGTAACTTAATTACTAATGCTAACTGACAAGTGCGTAGTACTACAAACCGACCAGTATATGAAGAGCCGTCTGATATTTATTGGAATAACTAAATACCTTGTACAGAGGAATAAACAAAGATCATCAAGAATGGTTGGGTTATCGTTGCAAATAGCTATTATACTCTATTTGAGAATGTAGATTAGGTATTGGTTCGGCTCTTATAATGTAACAGAGTAAATATAGCAATTACTTTGAAATTGCTGGTATACATACGGTTGATTGGAGTGCCCTTAGCGTCGATGGAACTAATACATTTACAAATTGCCTAATCTTTGTTTGAAATCTAAATTCTACTTTGTACATGTAAAATAAATATTTAAAGTGCTTTAAAAGAATATTTCTCAAGTTTAAATCCATTTTGCATACGTATAAGAGATTATTTTAACGAAAAACTGAGTTAGAGGAAACTTTGCTTTGTAACAATGTCTTGAAATTTATTTGATATGAATATAATATAAAAAACGATTTTCACCACCTCCATTATTTAGCTCTACAAGTGATCCATTTCATATTCGAAAGTAAGTTTTCGTACTGTACTATAAAGTATACATGTTATATAGGTATATGTGTTGTATAATAATATTGTCACTATGGGATTCATAAACCTACTCCTAAAAGGAGGATGGTTTAAAAACTCAAAAGGCAATTAATAAAAATAAGTAACGATTATTGTTAAAAAATAAGGATGTAGTTGACAGAATTTTTAAGAAGTAATATTTCTCAAAATTATTTTAATGAAACATTTTCGTTACACCAACCCTGTCATTGACATGAAATCTGTATGAAATTGGCAGTTTTTCCATTATATTATGTTGCTTCGACGGTAAACTTTTAATGTATGCTCGTTTCAGTGAATGCCGGGTCGGAGGGCGAGAGGGCAAAAACTTACTCCGTCGAATCTTGAAGAACTAATTTAACTACGTCTCCTAACTACCACTCGAATAAATTCTAAACTAATATATGAGTCTGAATTTTATAAGGCTTTAGTACTGACAGTAAGTAATTATTGTGATTTATTTACATAAATAGGATATACCTAATATAAAAGCGTGTACCTAATGAAAATTATTTCATTTAGTTTTATTAAATGACTTGATATTTTCTTGAGTTCGCGTCCCGCTGGGTGTATTTATTTGTTAAGCTCGAATATTAGTACTACAGTTATGGGTGTTCATATTTATATGTATGCATTTAAAGTTATATTTGTGTAATATATCAACTATCTGGTATCCGTAACGCAAGCCTCGTAGCTTACTTATAATGTCCTACATATATAAATAATATAAAATTCTTGAGAAAAAAAGCTATACTATCACCGTGTAAAAAACTAATTTCTAATTCCTAGATCCAATTTATTCAGTGAAGATGTTATAATAAAGCGAATATTTCCCTTACAAATGATATCTCTTCCAGGTTAGCTCCTAATTAGTCGTCCGACTACGCGCAATGCATGTTAACGAGTAACATTTGCATCCGTCTCGCCCTCTCGTACTAATTTTTAGAGACCTCATACAATTGACTTTTCGTATATATTTTGTTTGCTAGATAGTAAAATAATGACATAAAATATAACTGGCAATAACTTAGTACCTATAGTAAAAAAGCAAAAACTTAACAAACTAAAATTCTTTTAACTATCTATTGTATATCACATTTTTTTGCGTATATCTAAAAATTTAAACAAGCTGTTTAAAAAAATTAAACAATAATATTATAATAAAACATATACCTTTACCTTACACATTATATTAGTTCTTCTTCTTCTTCTATAATAAATTTTAAATTTTATAATAAAATTTATTTTTGAGCGACGAATTTAAAGTTGAATAAAATTAATGTAATTTGGCAATCACACATATGACACTTAGGAAAATACAATATAACCAACTAAAATCTAGAAGATTTTCCAAAGAAAGCCCTTCGGATTGTGTAAACAGCATCTAAGAACAAAGGGTGGTTGGGCAACTGTCAAAATCACCACGTGATCATTACACCAGGGAATCAGTCGGAAAATGAGCGCTCACGGATAATTGGCGTCCCGAAATGAATTTGTGATTCCGTAACGCGATATTTTGATGAGGTTCTGACGTTGACGCTGTTATAGGATAGGGCTGCCTAATACGTTGCACTCGTATAGAAAAATTAGGGATTAATTTTCAAATAATCTATAGTAATATTATAAAGCTGAAGAGTTTGTTTGTTTGGTTGAACGCGCTAATCTCAGGAACTATTGCTCTGAATTGATTTTTTTTGTGATGGATAGTCCGTTTATGGAGGAAGATTATAGGCTATATTACATGACGCTACGACTAATAGGAGCGGAGCAACTAACTAAAGCTATTAAATAACTATTTGTACATAATAACATATAACAAAATAGACGTTTAAAATATTAAGGTTCGTGGACATGTTATGGTTGATATGTAATATTAAAATCCTCTTAATGTATTGAAAAATTTATACAATAATTTACCTACGTATGTACTAGCCAAATATAAGGAATTAAAAACAAATACTAAAACCTGACTCATATTTTCTAATGAATTGTAACATTTAGGAAAAATTGTAATATTCAAAATAAATGTGTGAAAGACTTATCCAAACTATTTACTTATACAGCCACTTCATAGGGGGAGTTTGTCGATCTGTGTATTAGGAATAGACTTAAACGAAACTTAACTTAACTTTTACTTAACTTAGAAAAAAATAGGTTAATTGATGTAGATGAACATAATATATTTTTATTTAGGTACAAGAGAAAGACAAGGAGGCTTACTCGATATAAAAACTAATTCACATTTTTTTATCGCTTTAATAACCTAATAGACATTTGAACTTTCTAAACATATAAATTTTGCTTTTTCATCCACATATTCCATTAACGTAATCCAAGTTTATAACATGATTTTAAGAAAAGCGTTCTATGGGAACATAGGAAGCTTTCTATAGTCTTTGTGTTCAAAGTGGCTTACAAATAGATTGTTATTACGCCATTCACAGTAACGTATTACGAGTACCGTCTAGAGTTTAAACCGTCTTTATTCTTATTGCTCATAATATTTTTGTTTTTATTCCAATATTCTGAAATTGCAGTTTATTCCTGTGGGATATTAAGCCGCCCGTCGCGCTTTTCCATACAAAATTGCCAGTTTCCTGTTGTATATACGTTTAACTTGTACGCTTGAAGTTCTTTACATTCGATAGAATACACTATTCGAATTTGTATGAAGTATGAGAATATATTTTTTATTTTTTCATTAATAAATAAAACTACTAACTGAGTTTTTTTTTTAAAATATGTTAAATATTTAATATAAGTAATATATATTATGACTTTCAATAATATTTCGCGTTCCTGTGCTTGAATTCTTTAGGAAAGTAAAAGTAAATAAGATAAAAGAAAATTTCTTTTTTTTTTTGGTTTAGGTTTAAATAAAAACTTGAGTGTAATCACAATCGAATCACCGGTTTCGTAATTATATTTAATATGTATAATCATATTTATATTTAATATGTTTTGACAACAACTATATACGTATATTTATTTATAACTTATATATCTGATCACCATAAATAAATAACAAACATAAGCCCATAAACTTTGACCATATCCAATCAAAGAGCCTTATGATATTACGAACAAAATTTACATCGTAAACACTAACTACCTATCAAACGGCCCGAAATTCCCCAATAGTTTCCTTTAAGGATTACCTTTTGTAAACTAAAATGGGACTCAATCATCATCTTCTGCAGCAGGATTACTGAAGGGCAAAGGATTATAACTATGTCTTACTTATGCAATAGACAAAACGCCTCGAGCGATGAGATGCGACCCTTTTGGACCTACGCAAATATTCCATATAATTTCGCTTTTAATTATTATTATTGCTATAGCCAAATTTTGTTTGATGTATTGATTAAAATCGTGTTTGTGTTTAAATGCCATCTAGATAGCGGTTTCTATCGTGTCAATGGATGTGTTATCTCTTGGGGAGCCTCCTTGTCACTGGCGACGCACAATGCCCAGTTGATTTAGGTGGGGTCAATAAAAGCTTTATATATCCCCAATGAATACTGCTAATTGAAATGCTGCATGTTATATGTAATTGTACTATAAGTTTTAGTTGTAGAATATTTTTTTAATTTAATTTTGGATAGTTGGTTTTTTGTAATGAATTCAGTTTCTTATTGAAAAAATCGCATTTTTTACGAAATTTAGATTTAAATCATATTAGCTTAAGCCTTAATTCAAGCCTTGCAAATCCAATTCTCCAATGCCAAGCAAAATGTTTAAATATTTAACGGCAACATAAATAAAATTAGCAAGAAACTCTTTATACTTTTATATTTAGAACATAAACATATAGGCTACATTGTCGCTTAAACTATAACGACCAGTCGCTTTACGAGCGCATAAACATAAAAAACTCATCGTATCTATAGGCGAGAAATATGAAAATGCACCTAATACTCTGCATGTGTAGAAATAAAAGTTTTTCCATTTAGTTGGTACATCGTCGGATGGTATTTCCCTATAGAAGTCATAAACATGATGCTCCGGCGGCCCACCTCTCGCCCCCATCTCCCGTCTCAACCACCGCTAAAGTTCAATTTTATTTTAGTCTTTAAAGCTTCTATATACTCAGAGAAAAAAATGTTTCGCTTCCCTGTCTATTAGCTAACTTAAATTAGATTTTTAATTTTTAAGCAAGCATAAGTCTTCGAAACGTTTTATACAAAAATATCGTCCAACGAAACAATGTTAGAGAACAAGATAAAAGTATTTTCATAAGAATATCTCGCATATAATTTTAATAAAATCTCCTTCAACTTAATGGAGTCAATTACATTGATAAATAACCTGAAATGAGTTTACCGAAGCAGATCGTAATATAAAAACAATATTACGCTTAAGTAATATCCAAAGCAATTTTTAATAATTATGTTAGCGAGCCACAAATGTTTGGAATAACGGTGTCTATCAAAGCGTGCTATTAAGGGTATGAGGAGGCTCGCGGTAAAGCCACGCGAGCAAATAAAGTTCCTCCGAAACGCACGGTAATGAAAGTTCATTGGATTAAGCCGGGCTTATATAGGCCCTAATAATAATAAGCAAAAATGCACGTGGAGCCTCGCATTAAATAACTCAGTCAATAACGTCTAATTTAGCGATCTCTAAATATACCGGAACACATTCCAGTCCAGGGTTTTGGCCGCTACACTTTGTGCGGTTACGAATTACGATGCTTTAAGTTTATGTTATTCTCATTAAGTTAAATGCTATGGATGTTTAAAGCGCTCAGTTTTTAATGCCGTTTGTGGCTTCGACTTTTTTGCCGCTCCCTATAACTGTAATGTATTTTTGGTTCTCCCACAATTTTTATGAAAGTGGAAAGAAAACATTACTAAAAATATTTTCGCTAGTTATCTATGTACATAATAAATAAAAGTATGCTCTAACTCGTATTGAAACTATTTAATTTATTTTTTTTTTATTTGGCTTCTATTGTAAATCTTGGACGTAGCCCAAAAATACAAATAGCTTACAACTACATTCTAAATCCGAATTCAAATACACCGGTCTATAAAATCGAATCAGCTGGAATCAATAGCATTTAATGACATTTTCTACAGTAGAAAGTCTAAAACGAGAAGCTTTGAAGTCAAATCTTTTCAATTCGAACATGAAAACAATAGGTAAAGTCTAGAGTCGAGTCATCTATAAAAAGATAGTCCCCGATGTTTCTCAGGTGTATCGGAACAATTTCGAGTCATTTGTCGTAGTAGTAATGCGCCGCTACATTTGCACCTCGCGCAATTTATTTTACATTCACTTGCATTTCCCCTTTTGAGACTGTATCTGTAATATTTGTTCTTTAAAAAGTATATTTCAGTGACATTAAAGTACCGGAGTGTGCTTTAGTTTGTATACTTGCTAGTATTGTATTATAATGCGAATGTTATATATTATAATGTATTGTATACTAGCATTTCTCGCGGCTTCGCACGCAAAATTTTTAATTAATGCTCCGCTCCTATTGGTCATAGCGTGATGTCATATAACCTATAAGCCTTCCTCGATAAACGGACTATCCAACACAAAATTTTTCAATTCGGACTAGTAGTTTCTGAGATTAGCACGTTCAACCAAACAAACAAACTCTTCAGCTTCATAATATTAGTATAGATTATGTATGTATTGCATTATCAATACATATAATAAAATTCTAACCGAGTCAAATCTGTACATTAAATATTTTTTGGAAAATCTAATTGAAAAAGAAGCGAAATCTATTGTGTTACCCACTGGACGGATTTGGATGAAATTTGGTATGATGATAGCTGGTTAATATGCTGGTTATATACATAAAATACTTTTTATTATGGGAAAATATTTAATTTCTGAGAAATATCCACTAACCGTTACAAACCGGCTATAAATTACACGGTACACGTTACATCTCTTTTGTTTCCGATCTTTAGAACGCGGGCGGAGCCGCGGGAAATGCTAGTGTTATATATTTTAATTGCATATTTGAAATGGTAGATTGATATTACCGCCGTAGTATCAATCTAGGAGGCTTGGAGTGGCATAGACTTATTACTTTTCTTACTACTTATTCATTTTCTATTTCTTATTAATAAAACAATAATAATGTAGTAATTAGTGTATAAATAATGTGTTATTTCTGACACAAATCCATCAAAAATTAATATGGCGTCAACTATATTAAGTAACTTGAAATTATCTAGAATAAATTATAATAATTATCTAATTAAATTATTCACCTTAGAAAATACAACAAATACATATATTCTTACTACTTCAACTTTTAATAATAAATTTACTGTAAAGCTATTAACAGTATATAGCTTATACATTTTGAAAGCGTCTATCATTATCAAAATTAAAACGTGTAATATTTACCAATAAATGGTGTATGAATAAACTATACCACTAATAACTTCCTACAAAAAGTATGTACTAAACAAAAATAACTTCTAAAATAAACAATCTTTTAGCATATCGAACACATTAAATACAAAAACACGCGCAAGCTATTTTTCTAACGCGCCAATTGTAAATAATATCTCCGTAGCATTAATATAGTCAATACGAGGAGCTACCACGTCGTAGAGTTATATCTTTTGTTTCCGTTTTGTAAAATTTTGCCCCATAACATTATGTTGATGGTAGCAATAACGCTTGAAATATTTACGAATATCCTAACAAATGGGGTGCCTGATAAATAGGAGGTACCCTTGTTAGATTGACCGTGTGGATGAAGACACTATGTAAAAACCGCATATGGCTTACGATTTACGTATTTGTTTTCATATTTTTATTTTTAATTTTATTTATTTATAAAGGTCTACCAGCAGTATACAATTAGATACATGTGTAATATACATACAATTTGAAATATAGATTAGTAATTGTAATACTATTTTAAGGTAAACACAACGTGATCAAAAAACTAATGAACATAATAATAAAATAAAAACAATTAATGTGTTTCATTAACTAGTACCATTAAGGACAGATGTAATGGTTTTCTTGTAGACATAAAGTGAGGTATTGAATATATCGATTGAACCACTGCATCCGTTGAAAATTTTCATAATTTTAGGTATAGCAGAATTTGCCGAATATCGTTCTAGTAACGGCACAGATAATGGCTTGATCACACCACGAGGCATGCGAGGTGGCACATAGAAATTAATTAACTGCAATTTTTATAAATATACTAGCGACTCGTCCTCGCTCCGCTCGGGTTCGTCTTTGCGTACGTTGGTATGATTTTTTCAGACATGAGATATTTCGCCTGAGTAAAAAGTATCCTATTGATCCAGATAACTTATCTAGCTATCATTTGGTATATCTAATTTCATCAAAATCTGTCCATAAAACTTTGTTAGGTTTACGCAAAAACTTGACATTACAAATGAAACTATCTTTTCGGATTTTGTCGCGGATTTATTTTGATTTTTGGTTCCCGACTCCCGTGCTGTAAAGCATTCAAAACGTCGAGAACCAAAAATCAAAATAAATCCGAGACAAAATCCGAAAAATTGTTTCTTATATAAAATCTGTCTCTCTTTTCTCGAGATGCGTTCATAGACAGACAAAAAATCTAAAAACTAAAGATCGAATCTTTGTATCGACACTAATTACCATTTCAATAAAATGTTTAAGAAAATATTTAATGTACACGTACAGATTCGACAAGTTATAATTTTATTATACGTGTAGAATATAGGCAAATAATATGGTTTTCCTTATTTTGCTTTATTTTTTAAATAGAGCAACAGACGTGCTGAGTTTTCTGCAAAGAGGTTATAATTAAAAGTTTTAGTTAGCAATTAATTAAAAAACCGTAGCATTTTTTCTATTTCTGCTTATCAGTTCTCAGTTGTATATTTACTAGCACATACACGTTATATTTACAATGTTAAACTGACTTCATATTATGTTACTTAGTTCAAAGGTATGTTTTAAAATATTTCCAACGCTTTTAAATAATATGAAATAATATTCAGAAACGGAATAATAGCGTCAAAGAAAATTTTAAAGTTATACTTAATTGAGAAACAAACCGTTTAAACGAAGAAAGGAATTCTTCTTTGATACTGCCTTTGTTGGGGTTCCCATTAAAACTTTAGTACTGCCTGAAGCTATTAAAGAATTCAAGTATATAGAATGATAGTTTTTTCAATAAAAGTTGTTTCTCATGTAACTTTATAAATTTATAATATATTCTGATTACATTAGATCCAATTATTTCAGAATCCCTAACTTCCGGGGACCGAAAGACAAAAAAATTGTTAAATTATATGTAGTAGGTATGAGAAGTGCTCTAAATATTATTCATTCTAATAATAACTAGTTAATATTACAAAAGTAGCCATAATAAAGTTATATAAGCACATGGAATATTGTTGACAAACTCAGATAAAATAAATATATAATTAATTCATATTTCACCTTTGCAAAAAAAAGGATTTCCGTCACAAAAAGCGTATAAATTTTATCAGTATGGCAAAAGTAGCTGCCTGAGTTATAAAGTTTTGACATATAAAATAGTGTTGAAGTTTGATACTAAATTTAAATCTAGTTAAACCTACTTTAGTTTCGAATATTTAAGTATAATACGAACATTTTACTTTTTAAATCTCATAATTTAGTGTAACGAAGATTGAATTCTATATTAAGATATGACGAAATAACTATAATAAATGTAATCATTTTTTATACAAAAAATAGAAATTATTTCTTTTACATGTTATCCGTAATAATATAACATCTGTAAAATCTCCAGCACCCCATCAGCAAAATTATGAGATCCCTCGTTCATTAGCAATGGCGATGGTCATCGCAGACCCTTCAGATTATATCAGATTCGAATCCCAGGCGTAACAAAAGAGCCACTTGCTCAACTCGTTCATCGATGCTCACTTTGCAATTCATTGTTATTGTGACACACAGCTGAAACAAATAGACAACTGTTAGTGTATATATTTTCCTAGGTATTGTTTTTACAGTTATTAATGTTTCGTTAATGAATAAAATTAAAATTCGAAATTGTTAGTATCTTATAATTTTCCTGAGAAAATTTTGTGTAATGTATAGAAATGTATTTCGTATACTTATTTCTAAAATAGATAGTAGTAATGGTAGCGATTTCTATCAAAGTTGATATTTAAATACAGTTTTTTCTACAAAGTAGAAGTTGCCTTTTTTAAAAAAAATCACAAAATTAAAATTAAACAGCCAGGTTCAACTAGGTTCAGAAATATTATTTAAATCATGCGATTTTAACATTTTTCTTTATTTATTTTGTCAGCGTGTATAAATAAGGCTGTTTGCATTTAACCTTAATATTATTGTAGCCCAAATAAAAACCCCAAAGGCATACATGAAAGTTCAAAGCATTTAATATATTTACACTTTCTCCAAAATCTTTCCAATTAAAAAACTGTATTTTATTAACATTTAAAGAAAACATTTGCATATTATAATGTTTGAAGTTTTATATGACTCTATGTCTCAAGTGGTCAGCAACAATGGCCGCTGGACCAGTCAATACATAAGTCCCTAATTAGGATGAGTTACCTGTTAACAAGAACCCAATTAAAACTCACATTTTGAATAGTTACTCTAATAAAGTACCCTTCTCAGTCAATAACAGCTTTACAGTATTCATATTATACGTGGAAATAAATATTTAAATTAATAAATTTTTTATCTTTTACTTGACTTTTTTATCTTTTAAAACCTTAAAAGTTTAACAATTAAAACCTTAGATATCCGTTGAATATTAATCAATAGTATGTTGTATTTTGCGTGTCAGTTTTATCGTCATTATAATTTCTGTTAGATGTTCATATGTAATATAGTATATAATTTTAGTACATAAATATGGAAAATTATGCAGTTGTATCGAAACCAAAACCGGGATAATGAAATGAAATAAACCCCTTTAAGATAGAATATTTTATTGAACAAGCTTATTAATAATTGCATATAAAATACGCCTTATTGACGAATATCATAAAAAATATTTCTGTATATACACATAATATTATGTGTATTGTATATACAAAAATAATACCTTAGTCAATGGAAGATATTATCATTCAAAGTTTATTCCTGACACGTTACGACATTAATCTATCCAGATACGATTTCCCAATGGACCCTCGAGTGCTATCTAATTACAAATTTAATACGACCATAAATATTCCAATACAGTGAAAACCATACTTAAGTATATTTTACATACATAAATACTATAAGTAAAATATATTATGTTTCAATGATAGCAAGGAATTGTAATAAAAAACCGTTTAAATTTGTATATAAACAGTTTTTCCATCCAAACAAAATTTTCACGTAACAACGAACTTCAAAGAACGCAATTACGTATGATAGTTACTGAAGTCTTATTAGAACTACAGAATGGGCAATTTCGTGGACAAAAGGATGCCCCTCAATTTACTGGACGCTAACGGCAATTGAAAAGTTTCTCGTTGATAGACAGCAGGAATATACGAATTTATTGAATTTCATCCCAAATTCGGGCGATGACCACACGGTGAATTGTTCTGTCCGACGTTGATTGTTACACAACGACGTTATAGGTAACCAAGATGAAGGTGTACAATAGAATAAGAGTAATATAATTAGTTATGCTCTAGGGGAAATGTAGAATTAGTCTTTTGGGTGGCGCTATGGGGCCTATTGTATTTAAAATATAAAAGGTATGTTTTGTATCGTAAGAAGCTGTTTGTTTTCGTAAAACTTAGCCTGTCTGTGTTCTAAATTTTATACATATTTGGTCAGCCAATAAAGATGTAACAAATACACAGACATAAACTTTCGTAATAATATTAGTATTGTTATTATAAATACCTCAAACATTTTAGTAAAACGTAGAAATTCTTATATTGTTAAGAATTTTCATCTAGCAGCTCTATCTGTGAGGTCACTTAAAATATTAGAAAATAAAGCAAAACCCTCTCTATAAATAGTGAGGGTAGAAGCGGTCGTCTGCGGCAAGCGGACAATTTGTCCCTTCTCGGGCTTTTCAATAATAATTCCACTATAAATTCTGCTTGGACCGCGTCACACGAGAGTGGGAACAATTAATTATTATATCTATTGCTTTTTTAACCGTTTGTCACTGTAAGCTTTATGTAACTACTTTCTGGGGCCATGATTGTATTTTTTACTACTACACTAGTGCCTTACACTTACGTCGCTAGATTGCGTCCGTAGCTATCAATGTATTACTTCCGATTTCTATGTAATTAATTTTATTGATTCATCTAGCTGTTATAGCATGACGAAATCCCCAATATTTACACACAGATATAAAGTTTCAATTAAAACAAATTATAATTCAGTATTAAATATGAGCCATACAAGACCAATGACTAAAACAAACACTATTGTTGTGGATTTCACGTTCCAAAATCTAAATAACACCATGGAGTACTTACTTAAAGCTGATATTGATCGACTTATCTTGTCTTGCTCCTAAAATAATATCATACTAAACTAATTAATACCCTTGGGAAGTATAAATTACAAGTAGTACAAATAATTTTCTATTAGAAAAGTGATATACATAATATTGAAATTAAATAATAATAATAGTAATAAACAATAAGTGAATAAATATTTACAAAACCTTTCATCGAAGAGACACTTCAATGTTATTTAGTCTTTGGTTTTTTTAATATAGTTCGAGGACATAAAACAAGGCATTACAATTATGTACATTTAATATAATTGTATAAAGTTCAACTACCTTCCCGACACGGTGTCTACTGCAATTTATAACAGTAATGCCAGCAATCTGTCGCTAGCCGACGTCATAACTCAAGCCACGATATACACGATTATGTTATGTTATACCATTTTGTTGCCTTGTTTATTGTTATTGAAGTTTTTATTTTATCACGTCTCATATAGTTCAAGTTAAGTAGATTATAATAGATATATAAACAAAATATATGGTTTCTTTTTCACCTGGTTTATTTATAATACTATGGAATTGAAATCGACGGATTTCATTTGATTGAAACGGTTTGACGTAATGGCTTGCATTAAGATAGTTTGTAAGCTGCGAAGTCATTTAACTTTTAATTTCAGAATAAAAAATACATAGATACATACAGATCAAATAGATAGATTTAAATACATTAAACAGTTCAAGGCTGTGTCGCTAATACTTGTGTATCAATTTGTTTGTTTTTTTTATCATTCCACTGCTGGACACGGCCCGCCATTCAATCCGGTTTGGGATCAATCCATATTCCACCACACTGGACAAGTACAGGATGGCGGAATTCACATGTTTAGAAATGTAATTATGAAAATGATTCCCACATACAAATATTAAAATTTAAAGTCAAATATTTTATACCTTTTAATATTAATATGTCACTTATTATTTTAAATATTTGACTTTTAGAGAATATTTAGAATATTCTTCTTATAATACAAATAACACGCATATTCCTTGGAAAATATATTCATATTGCGAGTTATGGTTAAAATTACCACGCGTGGCCCATACATCGGGGTAGCCTTATTAAAGTTTAAAGGGCCACCCATTATTCATGAGTCTCGCTTGATTCTCCACGAAATAGTTGCAATAAATTGAGAGGACTTTATTGCCTATTAAAATAAGTAATGAAAATGTGAGGGCGATAGTTTCATTCGATGTGTTGCGGTTTGTTTTGTACCTGTCGTTTATTTTTATATTTGCGTTAAGCGATTTATTTTATTATAAAGAATAATTCTTAAAAAATATATAAGTCAATTTTAAAATGCTTTTTATTTACCACTAATTTACATAAGATTATTTATAAATATTACTTTATTTTAGAAATACCTTTATAAAAATTTTGTATAATTTCACCACAAATTTAAACATTGTTATACAAAAAGTAAATGTACGAAGCACATAATTAAATAGCTAAATAAAAAAGACACGCAAAGACTGTAGAAGAACTTTACATAATTATTTCCAACTAATTCTTTCACAACAAAGAGGAACAAATGTAATTTGCAGCGTTATTTACTACAAAAGTATTGCTGTATACTGGTGTAGTTCCTCCGATGGCCCTCATTTTCTGCAGTGTCTGCTTTAATTAGTACAAGGAGCTACTTATCGTTTGTAGGAGCTTAAGTAAGAGTCTACGTTGTGCTTACATTTCTAAATATGTTATTTGAAACAATGGAAATACTCTGTTTTGTTTATTTTGTAGAAAGTTTTCGTTAAGATTAAATTGACTATATAATATTTCTAAATGAATAGAATAATGGTTTATTTTGATTAAATTTATATATTTTTTAAATGTATCTTTTAAATGCTATAATATATAATGTATATATGCTATAATATATAACAGATCATTGTGGCTGTTTCTGAAGTGGAGAAATCATGGAGTTGGCGAATCAAGTTGTTAAAAGCAATATTATTATTTTTATAATAATAATAATTATGTAACTCAAAATAAATTTTACTACCTGCTGTTTAATTAAACTTCCAGACTTAAAAAGATCTTACATTCCACATCATAAGGCAATCGATCCAGGAAATAATCAAATTAACGTAATACTTTCAATCTTTTAATATAATATACACCTAGTCTCCTTTTATCTTTTTATTCTACGTTTTTAAAATAGTGTATGTATAGTCTTCTATGTATTTTTTTCCGTAAGTCCAAATTCTATTCTTGGCTCATAGGATATTTAGTTAACGTACCACCAGAAATACACGCCATTTATTTTGTGCTATCGTAGTCATTATCTATACTTATATTATAAAGCTTAAGAGTTTGTTTGTTTGGTTAAGCGCGCTAATCTCAGGAACTACTGGTTCGATTTGAAAATATCTTTTTGTGTTGGATACCTAGTCCGTTTATCGAGGAAGGCTATATATAGGCTATATTTTATCATGTTATGACCAATAGGAGTGAGCATCAATGAAAAATGTTGCAATAACGGTAAGGCTTATACCGCGCGACTCAGAAAAAAATTGGTTGCCGGTCTTTAGAAAGACTGCGAAGCCGCGGGAAATGCTAGTTATAAATATTAAAGGATTAAAAATCAAAGATAAGTAAGGATACAATTACTAGTACATAATAATTTATAATTTTATTTTATAGATTTTCAAAGAAAATTCTTTGCTAGACGTTACTTTAATAGACTTTTTTTTAATTCAGCCTTTTAACTTCCGCCTCCATTTAAATCCCTTTAAAAATTCATGCGAACCCCTCGCCAGGCTATCAGTCCACCATGCCGAGTAACTGTTAATTACTTGCCTTTCCTAAACCTGGTAGTCTTTCAATGAAACAAAAAAAATCCATAGTTTTTCTTTACCATAAAGCGCTCTAATAAAAAAAATACTTACATAATTACTTGCATGTGACAAAGGAGCGAGACCTGGGTTTGTCTTCAAAGATAGGTTGATTAGGTTAACTACTATTATACTACAGTATGCCAAAAAAAACATCATTTTTACTATGTATGTGTCCTGTTGAAAATATACAATAAGAGGACAAGTCACGAATAGTTATCGACAATTGAAGAATCTGACCCAAAATCTGACTCCGAATTACGTAAATTCAATCGGAAGTCATTGTTAATGACGAGCTCAATTAAACAAGAAACCAGTGAAGTGTAATCCGTTGACTTCGAGGCACGCATTGAGTATTTCCGTCAAATTAAACAGCGCCTTAGCGCAACTATTTATAAAGATTTTGTCGAGGGTGATCCCATTCAAGTGAAATTTGACGTGTGAGACCTTCGAATAAAACGATCTAGCCGCCATTGTGCGGAACTCAGCGAACATGTCTACCTCATAACCTTTTCTTTATTATACTGAGATGTCTTCATTTTCTGGACTGCTTATTGATATAGAGCTGCGTCTTGATAGCATTTAAATTAAAATTCAATTATTTTATAAAGAAAAGATTTTTAAAGCACATTATTTTTAAGTTTTTTTTGTAAATAATATTTAGAATCTAGAATTAGCCTAAATTAAATAGTCTATACTAATATTATGAAGAAAATATAGTTTAGAAAGATTGTTTGTTTGAACACGCTAATATCAGCAGTATTAAGACTGACTTTTAAAACATAGCCAGAGATGAACGCAAGCGAAGCGAGTATTAGTCGATTGTGTTTGAAAATTTTAAAAGTTTTATATTTAATAATGTTTACTTTCTATATAATAATTTCGTAAATTACTGTTTTACTTCTACACAGTAAATAAACATGCTTTTTTTAGAACCAAATTCACCATTATTACGAATTACGAAATCATCTCACCTCTAAAGTAAATAACAAAGAAAATTATTGAAAAAGTGATAAGTTACGTTCATCTTTAAAAACAATAAGCGAAGAGCAACTCTACATAAATACGGCGTAACATATGAAACCTATCGCGCGCTCTGTGAATAAAGCATACACAAAGGCTCAAACACGACGTGTCTTATATTTCCAATTTATTTAGAGATCTCGAGATATTCTGGTCGTGCGAACTGCCTACTTCATTACTAAGGTGGAAATGAAAATAGGGGCCAAAATATACTGGTTTTATACGACAATCATGTCTCGCACGATCTCATTTATAAAGATTCGAAACGCATTTGCTGAATGAATACAATTTGAAGACGAATGCGTTTCTGTATTCGCAATTTCAATGAACGTTTGTGCGCTTGATTCGATCTTAATATCGCAATATTTTGTGAATTGGTGGAACGGCTTTTGTTTATTAACAGTGTTATTGCTGAATTCCCTCTTTATTTTTATCTGCGACATACTCCTATTCTCACTTCGGATGAGTCCTAGGCACGCACAAATATTATTTGGATAAATTTGTGTAAAACTTAGCCCTTATTCTGAAATAAAAATCGTCTAAATGATTGCTAGAGCCAGTCATTTCGAAGATCATCTGGAACAAAATACAGACAACGATAAAAAAATGTAATTTTTTTTTAAAATACCGTCATAACACAACCTTTCTAAGCTTAATCAGTTAAAGCATAACTTTAAAATATTCAATATCGTATATGTAACTCATGAAACCACATGAATTCAAATTATAAATTATATCAAAACGTAACCCCATAACAAATTGGCAAAGGGAATAGCAAAGTTGTACAAAAGCCGTTCGTATTATAGACTAGAGTGGATGACATACACTCATCGGATTAATGCCCATATTAGACATGCATCAAAGAGCTCCACAGTATTGTGAAGTGCCCTTCTGTGATTTAACTTCGAACAATACAACCAAATTATAAGCAATCGCTACCTTTGAGAGCATCTTGACCTATTTCTGCCAGTATTAAATTAAATTCGTGCTTCCCATTATATAAAGGAACATATTAGGTAAACATTATTAGTATACAATTGACGACTGTGTGCTATATACTCTCTGTAATATACTTTAATACATATGACAGTAATTATGTAGGCATTTAGGAAATAAGACAGTGGTAGCCCAGCGGTAACGCGTCGCTTGGATAACCGAGTGATGCGGGTTCAAATCCGGGTCTGGCACCTCTGATATTTTCATGTTCGAATCATTTATATCATGATTACCACTTGTCTAACGGTGAAGGAAAACATCGTGAGGAAACCTGCATGTCTGAGAAAACCTAACAAGTTTTCGAAAGACATGTGAAGTCCGCCAACTCGCACTAGGCCATCGTGGTGGACTATAGCCTAATCCCCTCGTACTGAGAGAGGCCCGTGCCCAGCAGTGGGACGTTAAAAAAGGCTGATAATGATGATGATTAGGAAATACGTCTTTGATTACATTTTGCATTTAACACTCTAGAATTATAATATACGGCTATATTATTATATTATATAGAGCTAATTTCCCTCAGTAAAAAGTATCCTATATTTTGATCCGAATAACCAGCTATCGTCATACAAAATTTCATCAAAATCCGTGCAGTGGTTTTCTAGTGATTTGGTCACACAGAAAGACAGACAGACAAAAATTATAGAAACTATAGGTTTTGCCTCTATATCGATAACAAGGACTATTTCAATAAGGTATTAAAAAAATGTTTTTGGGCAGATTCGACTCAAAATGTTTTTACATGTATATTATAAATTCAACGGAGTAGTTACAATTATTACGTGTAGTAAATAAATGTCCTTATCTAACTTGATAGAGACATTTATTTTTAACACAAGTATTCCCCAAACAAAAAAAGAAAATATATTAGAAGTTCTACTATTATTTTGAATGTCGATTTCTTGAGAAAAATTATTTTAAATATTATAATTTTACTCAAACTTGAGTACAGTTTATATTATTTATTTAATGTTCTTGAAGAGGCTAGACCAGTTCATAAAGGGCTACATTATTAACTAACCGGTTATTATTTTTGTAAATACCTAGTAATTTCATTATATCTCTATACTAAGTCTTATGGACGTAAATCTAAAAATTAATATTCATTCACGATAATCTTCTTTTAATTCTTAAATCAGTAGCTTTCATATAATTAGAGACCTTTTATTTGTTCTTATAAATTATCTAGAAAGCTCGTTGCATTTATACGTGATTGACATTTCAATGTAAAAAGATTCTTTATACATCACGTCAAAGTTTGAAGATAATATGAAAAATTATGAGTCGAATTGTACATTAAATATTTCTTAAAAACCTTATTGAAACTATCATTATTTCTGTGATCTAATGATTTGTCTGTGACGGCATCACGAGAAAACCACGATTTTGAACCCGTTTTACTTGGTTTCCTAAGCAAGTGCGTTAGCACTGAGCTACCATTTACAGTGAAACTTGGTTAAGTGGGACCTGGATAAGTGAGAAACCTCCATAACTGGAACTCATGCTGAGGTCCCAACACTTTGGCACTGAATTACGCCTGTTAGTGGGACGAGCTAAGCCTCTATATCTGGGATTTGTTCTTTCGATTTATCATCATAGTTACCTCTATAACTGAGACAGGGAATGAATTTTATATGCATAAACCTCTGTAACTGAGATAACATTGTTTTGTTTGATCAAACCTTTATAACTGAAATAACCTGTCAATAACCTCTATCAATAGAACCCTCTGTAAATGAGACAGATATTTATTTATACCTGTATATCTGAGACACTGGGTAAGTGGAATACCTCTATAAGTGAAACGACATTGCAGGTCCCTTGATGTCTCACTTAACCAGGTTTCACTATTTAACAAACGTTGTAATAAGGTATCTTTCGCCCCACAAAATAAACTTTATTTGTGAAACTTATATTAAATTCATATGCTTTCTCTATTATAAGAATTATTTTCAGCCTTTGGTTCATATCAATTTTGCTTAAATTATATGTACGAAGTATAATATTATTCTTAATTTTTTATGAGCGTACTCGTAATTTACGAAATAAACGTCGCATCGTAAGAAGATATAACTTAGCCTACTAAGCCATAAGATATAAGAACTTCAAGTCAAGAATAGAATCATTATTCAGAAGCACACAGTACGGTCAGGCATCAAAATGGCGCAGCGTAATTCTCTGAGACAAGAAATAATATCAGAATTAGAATTTCTGCAATCAATTGGAAAGAGAATATTTCTTTATCCGTTTAAAGGTATGAATAAAATTAAAACTACTGGATATTTTGTAACTCACATTTTGGTATTTTGTACCGCAATTCAACTAACTCTAACACTTCTGTCAAATAGTACCGATTGGTTAGAAATTATAAATGTTGCCCCAAATTTGGGAGTGGTTTTGATGACTATGATAAAATATATGAAAATTCATACACACAAAAATCTTTACAATGAAATTTTCTACCACTTTCGTGATGAAATGTGGGATATCGTTGAAGTACATTCCGCCGATCATCAAAAGATTGTAAAACGTTATAAATGGATAACTATGTGCATTAATAGATTTTTACTATACTATTCTATTCCTCTTATTACAATCGTCGATTCATTTCCATACATAGTAATGTTGTATGAAGAGAAGTTCAAAGGATCCAGCGCATATTTATACCCATTTGATGGATGGTACCCGTTTGATAAAATAAAATGGTACGCTGCAGCTTATATATGGGAAAGTTGTATGACAGCTGTTGTTGTATGTGTGTTTGTCTTTTCAAATATGCTACATGCATCTTTTATAATTTTTATTTGTATGGAATTGAGAATACTTGGTAGTAGACTAGAAGAACTTATTAGACCAGAAGAGGTATACGCCATTCAGGAAAAACTTTACACAGAACGTGTTCATCGCAGAATTCTTAGAGATTTAAAAATGTTGATAGCCAAACACGACTTTTTATCAAAGTAAGTATACCATTGTATTTAAAATTTATATACAAAAAAGTTTTATTGAATGATAAAAATAATCGTTATTGTTAATTTTCCAGAATGTCTGCAAAACTTGACGCAGTTTTGGGTGATGCAATGCTTCTCAACTATTCCCTTGGAGCCGTTTTCATTTGCTTAACAGCTTTTACGTTCACAGTACAAAGATTGTTTTGAAAATGATGATAATGACGCTTTTATTATATAGCATTAGATTTTTTTAACTTTTATATTGCTAAGTATATTATATTAAAAGAAATAATACTATACATAAAATATTGTGATTTACAACACACTTTATTTCAGGTCGTGGATAACCTCTATAAATCTATACGTTACTTTTTTATGTTTACTGCCCTGCTTCTTGAAATTTTTAATCAGTGCCTTATCGGACAGATACTTAGTGATCACGTAAGTACTCACATTCTTCTTTCTTAAAATTTTCGGCAATTATTATCAATAATTAATATTAAATTTGCTTGATATCTTTTGTATTTCATTATTGTTTTTAATATAAGATTAGAATACGTTCCATTGATTTAAAATAAAATAATTCAAGCTTTAACATTTCTTAAACTTACGTACTTCTTTGTCTTTTCTTTTTCGAATTTTTTCGCAAATAGATTTTGAGATTTGTTTCCCGACACTTGAAAGCTGTACAGCAATCATAGTCACTGGAAAATATAAAGTGTGTAAAATGTGAAAAACGGAGTAGTTAAATGCAATTTTTTTTCAGAGTCTTAACCTAACAGAATCAGTTTACTCCTGCAACTGGCCATGTGCGAACCCTGAAGCAAAAAAGATTATGCTCATGCTAATGATGAGAACACAAAAACCTTTTGTGTTGACCGCCAATGGATACCTCGTAATGAATATGTACACTTTCAGCCGTGTAAGAAAAATCGACTGTTATTAGAATGCACTTAATGTAAAACCTTGTATGTATGTTGGTTACTCATTGACTGAAATTGAGTTAAATACAATATATAGATAGACGATAGCCTGAAAGAAATTATAAAATAAAAATTTTTGTAGTAAAGTAATTCGAAGCTACACTACAAAGATTAACCAATATCAGCCAAATATAGTTAACTCGCGTATATATCAATACTTTACACAATTTTTATCACTAAATTGAATGTCATGTGAATCATTTTATGTATGATGGCTTTATATGCACTAATTAACTATTATTATTCCGTTAACTTATATGTAATTTAATTATATATTTCTGCTTTATTTCAGATTTGTAGTACATCTTATCAATTTTTTAACCTCTTACGGACTGTTTATCTTTAGTACCTAACGTTTCATTCTATATATATATATATATATATATATATATATATATATATATATATATATATATATATGTACTTACAGAAAATATATATAAATGTTTAAAAGTAGTTGTATATTACAATTTTGTCAAGATTTAAAGCACTTTTGATTAAAGTCAAGATAGGTAAATAATAATGCAAAGAATAAGCTAATTACAAAAATAGTAGTAAATAGTACACTTATTGAGATATTTCAATTTTTATCAATATAATATATTTATAGATTTTTAACAATAGATAAAGATAATTTTTAAGCGAAATATGATCTATAACATAATATTTAAATCAAACCTAACATTTAGAATAAACGAAAGAAATAAATCTACAAAAATTGCAATATGCATAATATGGCGGTGAAACTGAACAAGCTGAGTTTAACAATGGCTTTATTGAAGCCATTTCGCACCAATGCCATAACGCCAAGATGTCTACATTACATTATATTACATCTTGAGAACATATTGAGAGAACATTTTTTATGAATTTACTTATAATATTTTGAGATTTTTAAGCGAAATAATAAATTGGAATTGTATAAGTTAATAATTTAATTATAAGTAATGGGAATAGATAGTCTCACCTAAGTGTATTCTTCAATTTCTTTGGTAAATTAAAAGTGAGTTTTCCGAACAATTTCTTTTATATACCCCTATAAATAGATAATATCATAACTTTAATCACGACATTAACACACGTGTATTATAAATTATATTATAGTATTAATAAAATAATTGAAACTATCACGACTATATTTTATTGCTTTTTCCATTTATAAACCTTGCGAAAAGCATCAATCATCAGTCTATGTATGGACCCAGAAGTGAGAAAGATGGGTACTAATTATCTAATAATATTTTTGTTATTAGTTGTGCCTCTTGGGCTTTTAGCCCAAAATGTAAGCCCAGGTGAGTAAAGTAAAATTTAAAGATAATATTATTTAATGTATTTCTGAGAGAATATCCTATTTTTCTATTAATCAACAAGCCACTCGTCCTCGCTTTGCCCGAATTCGTACTTGGGAGCGTTTTAACAACCTTTTATGTGTTTTTCTCGTGATGCGGTGAGACAGACGAATAGGCAGACGCACAGACGAATTCTATAATTGTATAAGAATGCTTTATTGTACCTATATCAGTAAGATTTCGTTATCTATACATATAAAATTCTTTGTCCTGAATGATGACGATCAACGCACAACCTAAACCGCTGAAGGTAGAGTCGTGATTGGGTACGTTTTTTGTACAGAGTAGGTACCGGAATAGAAAGAAATTTTCGAAATTGTACCTCTAAGTGGGTGTAAATCGGGTGAAAAGTTTGTATAGGATAATCTTATTTTAATTTTGAATAAACATTCTTTAACAGAATTGATGAAGACATGTTTCGTATTTTATTGAAACTTATCGTCTTTAAATGTAAAAATTAAAATGGGTAGAAAGTTATGTAGGGTGGAGTCCTTAGTGCTTTAGACTTAAATGATATTTAATTTCGACACAATATGTCTGAAAACTCAATCCGATATTTTTCAAAAAATCAAAACTTTGAACTCGCATAAAAGCTTGGTGCAATGTAATTATACTTTTCTTAACAAGGTCCACAAAAAAGTTTATATGTCTGTCTTATATACTGAAATTTTTTGACCCAAGTGGTCTGACCTAAAATTTCCTATTATTAATTTATCGAGAACTTCCCTCATGACAGTTGACAGTGCGCGTTCACACAAAAAGTACTGAACCAACTTTAACTACTTTGTATAGTGATACATTAATATAACTAGGGTCAATATTTAGGATATCCTTTCCTATAGGAAAATCTTTTGATCTGACCATAACCTACTTTCACACCTTGTCGGATTCCCATACAGTTCAATATGATTATTTGTCCACCTATTTTTGTGTTTTTTTATTTAGCATCTGATTCTAAAATAATTCAAATTATTTTAATAAGTAATTTTCGATTACTTTACTTGCCCGACTTGGATAATTTGGATTAGGAAGGCTAAGCCTTTTTGTTAAGTCTTTTTTATTTCAAACCTAGAACCCTCAATATCATAATTGCTTTGTATCAATTAAGATTTGGTGATAATTTTGATGGTAAAATCATAGGAGTCGGACAGTACCAGAAAAATTGGAAACATCAATTTATTATATTTGTTACATAATATTTTGAAGAAACGGTTTTTGAAAGGTTGAGAACTAGATATAAGCAAAAATGAAAAGAGGAAAATATTTTTTTATACTCAATAGCCGGACTAAAAAATACTGTATCAATAGGTTGAGCTCAACGTTTTAGTCCTTTTATTAACAACAGTAGTTTCATTTACTACTGTCGAACTTTGACACCTATACTTTTGGTACATCCTAAGACGCCTATTTACAATACATTTTTTCAGTCTACGTCAATAAAACAACTTACCAGACTTTTTCCGTCTTCTATGAAAGTAATTTTATTTATAGATTGACACATTTTTTAATAGATCAATAGTTTCAGAAGCTACCCCTACATCCAACTGGCGTAACTGATGCCAGTGCTAGTAGTCAGTCATGATCTTCCTTTTTCTACTACTTATATCAAATACTAAAACTTGAACTACTAATGATATAGTTTTTGAATTCATTTTTAGTTGAAAACAATGCAGATGACTTTTATAACGCCGTTGCAGATGCTACCGGTAAGAACGAACTATGTAATTCTTGTGTAATAAAAACAAAAAGACTTTGTTCATCTTATTTAAAAATATTTATAAATTATTTACAGCCTCCTTCGAAGGCAAAGGGTCCGGTCAAGCAGATGCTACTGCTAGTGGTCAGTCATAATCTTTCTTATTTATTTCGCTAATTACTGATACGTGAATGGCTTTTAGTAATTCAGTTTTAAACGTCATTTTTAGTTCAAAACAACGCCGATGGCTCTATAGACGCCGATGCAGGTTCTACTGGTAAGAACGAACTATATAATTCTTGCGTGTTAAAAACAAACAAACTTTGTTCGGCCTATTAACAACATTTATAAATTATTTATAGCCTCCCTCGAAGGCGAAGGGTCCGGTGAAAGTGATGCTACTGCTAGTGGTCAGTCATAATCTTTCTTATTTTAGTTCGTTAATTACTGAAACGTGAACGGCTTTTAATAATACAGTTTTAAATGTCATTTTTAGTTGAAAACAACGCCGATGGCTCTATGGACGCCGATGCAGGTTCTACTGGTAAGAACGAACTATATAATTCTTGTGAGTTAAAAAACAAAAAAAACTTTATTCGTCCTATTAACAACATTTATGAATTATTTATAGCCTCCCTCGAAGGCGAAGGGTCCGGTGAAACTGATGCTACTGCTAGTGGTCAGTCATAATCTTTCTTATTTTAGTCCGCTTATTACTGAAACGTGAATGACTTTTAGTAATACAATTTTAAACGTCATTTTTAGTTGAAAACAATGCCGATGGCTCTATGGACGCCGATGCAGGTTCTACTGGTAAGAACGAACTATATAATTCTTGCGTGTTAAAAACAAACAAACTTTGTTCATCCTATTAACAACATTTATAAATTATTTATAGCCTCCCTCGAAGGCGAAGGGTCCGCTGAAAGTGATGCTACTGCTAGTGGTCAGTCATAATCTTTCTTATTTTAGTTCGCTAATTACTGAAACGTGAACGGCTTTTAATAATACAGTTTTAAATGTAATTTTTAGTTGAAAACAACGCCGATGGCTCTATGGACGCCGATGCAGGTTCTACTGGTAAGAACGAACTATATAATTCTTGAGTGTTAAAAACAAACAAACTTTGTTCGTCCTATTAACAACATTTATAAATTATTTATAGCCTCCCTCGAAGGCGAAGGGTCCGCTGAAAGTGATGCTACTGCTAGTGGTCAGTCATAATCTTTCTTATTTTAGTTCGCTAATTACTGAAACGTGAACGGCTTTTAATAATACAGTTTTAAATGTCATTTTTAGTTGAAAACAACGCCGATGGCTCTATGGACGCCGATGCAGGTTCTACTGGTAATAACGAACTATTTAATTCTTGCGTGTTAAAAACAAACAAACTTTGTTCGGCCTATTAACAACATTTATGAATTATTTATAGCCTCCCTCGAAGGCGAAGGGTCTGCTGAAAGTGATGCCGCGGCAGATGCTACTGGTAAGAACGAATTCTTGCCTATTAAAAACAAAAAAAAACTTCGTTGTATTAACAATATTTATTAATTACTTAAAGCCTCTTCTCGAAGGCGCGTATGGTCCGCCCAAGCTGATGCTAGTGCATTATTTTTCTTATTCTAGTACATTTTTCACTCATACTTAATTGTTTCTTGGCGTTCGTTCTGATTTACAACTTTTATAAATAATTTACAGCCTCCATCAACGGCCAAGGGTCCAGTCAAGCTTATGCCAATGCAAGTGGTTAGTAAAGATTTTTCTTAATGACTAATTATAATAAAAATAGTCCTAAAATTCATTTATAGCTGTTTAAAATAATGCTGGTGACTTGAATAAAAAAGATGCCTTCTGTATCTATTGGAAAGACCTGATGATTTAATGTTACATTTCAAACAAAAACAAATTACTTGTTCTAACAGTTATATATATGTAACTATTGACTACGTTACACATTTACCATAATATTTCCCAGACATGAGATATTTTTTAACATCAGCTATCATCATACCCAATTTCATATAAATCTGTCAAACGTTCTTTTCGTGATGTGGTCACAACATCTTAAAATTGTAAAATTCGACCTCTGTGTTGATAATAATAATAATATATTATGTATTTATTATAAAAATTATAACTTATAACAACAACTAGAACAAAAGTATTAAGGTTTAACAAAAAAATTCAATTTTATAAAGAAATTTCTAGAAACTGTCTCATAAACCTAGTAGTTTTATAAATGTGGAAGTTTGTGAAGATTGATGGACGGATGTTTCATACTCAATACCAGTCAGATCAAACGGATTCAGAAATCTGGATAAATTTTGGCACAAAACTAGATTATACTTTGGAATTGCACATTGGTAACTTTTTGTCACAGAAAATGTGGGACAAGTTCGCATTTCTGTTTAACTTGGGACGAATCTTAACAGAAGCGAGGATAGTTACTCCTCATCACTAAAAATCTGAACTGACTGATAGTCAAGAAATTTTCCAAAAATATATAATATAAAATGTTTTTGTAGTGAAAGGTGGACGTAGAAGATCTTCAGCGAGAGCTTCAGCGTCAGGTCAGTACTCCTTTAATAATATTATTACAAAGTTTGTTGGTTGGTTCATCCTTCACACAGCAATGGATATATTTTTTGTAAATAAAAAGGTTTTTATTCTGTTCATTAAGTAATACCCATTTCATGGTAAATTAACGTGATAACAAACTAGACTGAAAAAGAAGTATGGTTTCACATTTAATACATGTCATCACTACACGCATAATATCCAAAGTTACAGATACCACTGTCTGTCGTCTTCTAATTTCGGCTCGGAAAGCTTGACTCTTAAAAATCTAACTTAACCAACTCGAGATTATGCTTTCATTTTATGGTGTCAGTATATAGTCATAATAGAAACTGACTGAAAACACTGACAAAACATCCTAAAATTTAAATAGTACTATTTATATACTTAATAAATATAAAAATTAAGCAACAAATATTAACTGATAATGATAAGTAAATTTAATTTTAAAATGTTGCAAATACTTAATGAAATGTATGTAAATAATTAGATTGTGAAGATATATTTACAAAGGCTGAAAACCTAAAGCAATAAATAATCTTTTTTGTATTGCAAAACGTTACATCGCAATTCCTGTACTATTCTCTTACGTGACTATAATTTAGAAAAGCTTCTTTGTATTGTAATGTTAAAAACCTTCTTGACAATAAAGTTTTTATGTACAAAGCCCATTAAATTAATTCAATAACAAAAAAATTAACTTTATAGCTTCTTCAAGAATTAGGCGACCCGTAAAAGGTGGCCCAGCAAGCAATTCAAGTGATACCGGTGGAGGCTCTCCAAGCACTCCTGGAAGCCCAAGTGGTAGCCCTACCGGTTCAGGTAAACCCGGCACACCAGGAAGACCAGGACGACCTGGGCTCCCTGGAACACCCGGAACTCCTGGTCTACCAGGTGAACCGGGTGAACCAGGTGAACCAGGTTCACCTGAAGGTTCCCCCAGTGAGTCTAATAGCACAGGCAGCTCACCCAGTCAACCTAGTGGCCCAGCCGGCTCACCTGGCCAATCAAGTCAACCAGGTACACCTGCGGGTTCCCCTAGTGATTCTAATAGCACAGGCAGCTTGCCTGGTGAACCTAGCAGCCCAGCTGGCTCACCTGGAAATACCACCGGCGAAGGCAGTTCACCTGGAAGTACCGGTACAGGCTCTCCAAGCACTCCCGCAAGCCCAAGTGGTAGCCCGACCGGTTCAAATAAACCAGGCACACCAGGAAGACCAGGACGACCTGGGCGCCCTGGAACTCCCGGAACTCCTGGTCTACCAGGTGAACCGGGTGAACCAGGTGAACCAGGTTCACCTGAAGGTTCCCCCAGTGAGTCTAATAGCACAGGCAGCTCACCCAGTCAACCTAGTGGCCCAGCCGGCTCACCTGGCCAACCAAGTCAACCAGGTACACCTGCGGGTTCCCCCAGTGAGTCTAATAGCACAGGCAGCTCACCTGGCCAACCAGGTCAACCAGGTACACCTGCGGGTTCCCCTAGTGATTCTAATAGCACAAGCAGCTCGCCCAGTGAACCTAGCAGCCCAGCTGGCTCACCTGGCAATACCACCGGCGAAGGCAGTTTACCAGGAAGTACCGGTACAGGCTCTCCAAGCACTCCCGCAAGCCCAAGTGGTAGCCCTACCGGTTCAGATAAACCAGGCACACCAGGAAGACCAGGACGACCTGGGCGCCCTGGAACTCCCGGAACTCCTAGTCTACCAGGTGAACCAGGTGAACCAGGTGAACCAGGTTCACCTGAAGGTTCCCCCAGTGAGTCTAATAGCACAGCCAGCTCACCTAGTCAACCTAGTGGCCCAGCCGGCTCACCTGGCCAACCAAGTCAACCAGGTACACCTGCGGGTTCCCCTAGTGATTCTAATAGCACAGGCAGCTTGCCTGGTAATCCCAGCAGCCCAGCTGGCTCACCTGGCAATACCACCGGTGAAGGCAGTTCACCTGGAAGTACCGGTACGGGCTCCCCAAGCACTCCCGCAAGCCCAAGTGGCAGCCCTACCGGTTCAGATAAACCAGGCACACCAGGAAGACCAGGACGACCTGGGCGCCCTGGAACACCCGGAGCTCCTGGCTTACCAGGTGAACCGGGAGAACCAGGTGAACCAGGTTCACCTGAAGGTTCCCCCGGTGAGTCTAATAGCACAGGCAGCTCTCCTGGCCAACCAGGTCAACCAGGTACACCTGCGGGTTCCCCTAGTAATTCTAATAGCTCAGGCAGCTTGCCTGGTGAACCTGGCAGCCCAGCTGGCTCACCTGGCAATACCACCGGTGAAGGCAGTTCACCTGGAAGTACCGGTACGGGCTCCCCAAGCACTCCCGCAAGCCCAAGTGGCAGCCCCACCGGTTCAGATAAACCAGGCACACCAGGAAGACCAGGACGACCTGGGCGCCCTGGAACTCCCGGAACTCCTGGTCTACCAGGTGAACCGGGTGAACCAGGTGAACCAGGTTCACCTGAAGGTTCCCCCAGTGAGTCTAATAGCACAGGCAGCTCACCTAGTCAACCTAGTGGCCCAGCCGGCTCACCTGGCCAACCAAGTCAACCAGGTACACCTGCGGGTTCCCCTAGTGATTCTAATAGTACAGGCAGCTTGCCCGGTGAACCTAGCAGCCCAGCTGGCTCACCTGGCAATACCACCGGCGAAGGCAGTTCACCTGGAAGTACCGGTACAGGCTCTCCAAGCACTCCCGCAAGCCCAAGTGGTAGCCCTACCGGTTCAGATAAACCAGGCACACCAGGAAGACCAGGACGACCTGGGCGCCCTGGAACACCCGGAGCTCCTGGCTTACCAGGTGAACCGGGAGAACCAGGTGAACCAGGTTCACCTGAAGGTTCCCCCAGTGAGTCTAATAGCACAGGCAGCTCACCTAGTCAACCTAGTGGCCCAGCCGGCTCACCTGGCCAACCAAGTCAACCAGGTACACCTGCGGGTTCCCCTAGTGATTCTAATAGCACAGGCAGCTTGCCCGGTGAACCTAGCAGCCCAGCTGGCTCACCTGGCAATACCACCGGCGAAGGCAGTTCACCTGGAAGTACCGGTACAGGCTCCCCAAGCACTCCCGCAAGCCCAAGTGGCAGCCCTACCGGTTCAGATAAACCAGGCACACCAGGAAGACCAGGACGACCTGGGCGCCCTGGAACACCCGGAGCTCCTGGCTTACCAGGTGAACCGGGAGAACCAGGTGAACCAGGTTCACCTGAAGGTTCCCCCGGTGAGTCTAATAGCACAGGCAGCTCACCTAGTCAACCTAGTGGCCCAGCCGGCTCACCTGGCCAACCAAGTCAACCAGGTACACCTGCGGGTTCCCCTAGTGATTCTAATAGTACAGGCAGCTTGCCCGGTGAACCTAGCAGCCCAGCTGGCTCACCTGGCAATACCACCGGCGAAGGCAGTTCACCAGGAAGTACCGGTACAGGCTCTCCAAGCACTCCCGCAAGCCCAAGTGGTAGCCCTACCGGTTCAGATAAACCAGGCACACCAGGAAGACCAGGACGACCTGGGCGCCCTGGAACACCCGGAGCTCCTGGCTTACCAGGTGAACCGGGAGAACCAGGTGAACCAGGTTCACCTGAAGGTTCCCCCAGTGAGTCTAATAGCACAGGCAGCTCACCTAGTCAACCTAGTGGCCCAGCCGGCTCACCTGGCCAACCAAGTCAACCAGGTACACCTGCGGGTTCCCCTAGTGATTCTAATAGCACAGGCAGCTTGCCCGGTGAACCTAGCAGCCCAGCTGGCTCACCTGGCAATACCACCGGCGAAGGCAGTTCACCTGGAAGTACCGGTACAGGCTCCCCAAGCACTCCCGCAAGCCCAAGTGGCAGCCCTACCGGTTCAGATAAACCAGGCACACCAGGAAGACCAGGACGACCTGGGCGCCCTGGAACACCCGGAGCTCCTGGCTTACCAGGTGAACCGGGAGAACCAGGTGAACCAGGTTCACCTGAAGGTTCCCCCGGTGAGTCTAATAGCACAGGCAGCTCACCTAGTCAACCTAGTGGCCCAGCCGGCTCACCTGGCCAACCAAGTCAACCAGGTACACCTGCGGGTTCCCCTAGTGATTCTAATAGTACAGGCAGCTTGCCCGGTGAACCTAGCAGCCCAGCTGGCTCACCTGGCAATACCACCGGCGAAGGCAGTTCACCAGGAAGTACCGGTACAGGCTCTCCAAGCACTCCCGCAAGCCCAAGTGGTAGCCCTACCGGTTCAGATAAACCAGGCACACCAGGAAGACCAGGACGACCTGGGCGCCCTGGAACACCCGGAGCTCCTGGCTTACCAGGTGAACCGGGAGAACCAGGTGAACCAGGTTCACCTGAAGGTTCCCCCAGTGAGTCTAATAGCACAGGCAGCTCACCTAGTCAACCTAGTGGCCCAGCCGGCTCACCTGGCCAACCAAGTCAACCAGGTACACCTGCGGGTTCCCCTAGTGATTCTAATAGCACAGGCAGCTTGCCTGGTGAACCTAGCAGCCCAGCTGGCTCACCTGGCAATACCACCGGCGAAGGTAGTTCACCTGGAAGTACCGGTACAGGCTCCCCAAGCACTCCCGCTAGCCCAAGTGGTAGCCCGACCGGTTCAAATAAACCAGGCACACCAGGAAGACCAGGACGACCTGGGCGCCCTGGAACACCCGGAGCTCCTGGCTTACCAGGTGAACCGGGAGAACCAGGTGAACCAGGTTCACCTGAAGGTTCCCCCAGTGAGTCTAATAGCACAGGCAGCTCACCTAGTCAACCTAGTGGCCCAGCCGGCTCACCTGGTCAACCAAGTCAACCAGGTACACCTGCGGGTTCCCCTAGTGAATCTAATAACACAGGCAGCTTGCCTGGTAATCCCAGCAGCCCAGCTGGCTCACCTGGCAATACCACCGGCGAAGGCAGTTCACCTGGAAGTACCGGTACAGGCTCCCCAAGCACTCCCGCTAGCCCAAGTGGTAGCCCGACCGGTTCAAATAAACCAGGCACACCAGGAAGACCAGGACGACCTGGGCGCCCTGGAACACCCGGAGCTCCTGGCTTACCAGGTGAACCGGGAGAACCAGGTGAACCAGGTTCACCTGAAGGTTCCCCCAGTGAGTCTAATAGCACAGGCAGCTCACCTAGTCAACCTAGTGGCCCAGCCGGCTCACCTGGTCAACCAAGTCAACCAGGTACACCTGCGGGTTCCCCTAGTGAATCTAATAACACAGGCAGCTTGCCTGGTAATCCCAGCAGCCCAGCTGGCTCACCTGGCAATACCACCGGCGAAGGCAGTTCACCTGGAAGTACCGGTACAGGCTCCCCAAGCACTCCCGCAAGCCCAAGTGGCAGCCCTACCGGTTCAGATAAACCAGGCACACCAGGAAGACCAGGACGACCTGGGCGCCCTGGAACACCCGGAGCTCCTGGCTTACCAGGTGAACCGGGAGAACCAGGTGAACCAGGTTCACCTGAAGGTTCCCCCAGTGAGTCTAATAGCACAGGCAGCTCACCTAGTCAACCTAGTGGCCCAGCCGGCTCACCTGGCCAACCAAGTCAACCAGGTACACCTGCGGGTTCCCCTAGTGATTCTAATAGTACAGGCAGCTTGCCCGGTGAACCTAGCAGCCCAGCTGGCTCACCTGGCAATACCACCGGCGAAGGCAGTTCACCAGGAAGTACCGGTACAGGCTCTCCAAGCACTCCCGCAAGCCCAAGTGGTAGCCCTACCGGTTCAGATAAACCAGGCACACCAGGAAGACCAGGACGACCTGGGCGCCCTGGAACACCCGGAGCTCCTGGCTTACCAGGTGAACCGGGAGAACCAGGTGAACCAGGTTCACCTGAAGGTTCCCCCAGTGAGTCTAATAGCACAGGCAGCTCACCTAGTCAACCTAGTGGCCCAGCCGGCTCACCTGGCCAACCAAGTCAACCAGGTACACCTGCGGGTTCCCCTAGTGAATCTAATAACACAGGCAGCTTGCCTGGTGAACCTAGCAGCCCAGCTGGCTCACCTGGCAATACCACCGGCGAAGGTAGTTCACCTGGAAGTACCGGTACAGGCTCCCCAAGCACTCCCGCAAGCCCAAGTGGCAGCCCTACCGGTTCAGATAAACCAGGCACACCAGGAAGACCAGGACGACCTGGGCGCCCTGGAACACCCGGAGCTCCTGGCTTACCAGGTGAACCGGGAGAACCAGGTGAACCAGGTTCACCTGAAGGTTCCCCCGGTGAGTCTAATAGCACAGGCAGCTCTCCTGGCCAACCAGGTGAACCAGGTACATCTGCGGGTTCCCCTAGTAATTCTAATAGCTCAGGCAGCTTGCCTGGTGAACCTGGCAGCCCAGCTGGCTCACCTGGCAATACCACCGGTGAAGGCAGTTCACCTGGAAGTACCGGTACGGGCTCCCCAAGCACTCCCGCAAGCCCAAGTGGCAGCCCCACCGGTTCAGATAAACCAGGCACACCAGGAAGACCAGGACGACCTGGGCGCCCTGGAACTCCCGGAACTCCTGGTCTACCAGGTGAACCGGGTGAACCAGGTGAACCAGGTTCACCTGAAGGTTCCCCCAGTGAGTCTAATAGCACAGGCAGCTCACCTAGTCAACCTAGTGGCCCAGCCGGCTCACCTGGCCAACCAAGTCAACTAGGTACACCTGCGGGTTCCCCTAGTGATTCTAATAGCACAGGCAGTTTGCCTGGTGAACCTAGCAGCCCAGCTGGCTCACCTGGCAATACCACCGGCGAAGGCAGTTCACCTGGAAGTACCGGTACAGGCTCTCCAAGCACTCCCGCAAGCCCAAGTGGTAGCCCGACCGGTTCAAATAAACCAGGCACACCAGGAAGACCAGGACGACCTGGGCGCCCTGGAACTCCCGGAACTCCTGGTCTACCAGGTGAACCGGGTGAACCAGGTGAACCAGGTTCACCTGAAGGTTCCCCCAGTGAGTCTAATAGCACAGGCAGCTCACCTAGTCAACCTAGTGGCCCAGCCGGCTCACCTGGCCAACCAAGTCAACCAGGTACACCTGCGGGTTCCCCTAGTGATTCTAATAGCACAGGCAGCTTGCCTGGTGAACCTAGCAGCCCAGCTGGCTCACCTGGCAATACCACCGGCGAAGGTAGTTCACCTGGAAGTACCGGTACAGGCTCCCCAAGCACTCCCGCAAGCCCAAGTGGTAGCCCGACCGGTTCAAATAAACCAGGCACACCAGGAAGACCAGGACGACCTGGGCGCCCTGGAACACCCGGAGCTCCTGGCTTACCAGGTGAACCGGGAGAACCAGGTGAACCAGGTTCACCTGAAGGTTCCCCCAGTGAGTCTAATAGCACAGGCAGCTCACCTAGTCAACCTAGTGGCCCAGCCGGCTCACCTGGCCAACCAAGTCAACCAGGTACACCTGCGGGTTCCCCTAGTGATTCTAATAGTACAGGCAGCTTGCCCGGTGAACCTAGCAGCCCAGCTGGCTCACCTGGCAATACCACCGGCGAAGGCAGTTCACCAGGAAGTACCGGTACAGGCTCTCCAAGCACTCCCGCAAGCCCAAGTGGTAGCCCTACCGGTTCAGATAAACCAGGCACACCAGGAAGACCAGGACGACCTGGGCGCCCTGGAACACCCGGAACTCCTGGTCTACCAGGTGAACCGGGTGAACCAGGTGAACCAGGTTCACCTGAAGGTTCCCCCAGTGAGTCTAATAGCACAGGCAGCTCACCTAGTCAACCTAGTGGCCCAGCCGGATCACCTGGCCAACCGGGTCAACCAGGTACACCTGCGGGCTCCCCTAGTGATTCTAATAGCACAGGCAGCTTGCCTGGTGAACCTAGCAGCCCAGCTAGCTCACCTGGCAATACCACCGGTGAAGGTAGTTCACCTGGAAGTACCGGTACAGGCTCCCCAAGCACTCCCGCAAGCCCAAGTGGAAGCCCTACTGGTTCAGATAAACCAGGCACACCAGGAAGATCAGGACGACCTGGGCGCCCTGGAACACCCGGAACTCCTGGTCTGCCAGGTGAACCGGGTGAACCAGGTGAACCAGGTTCGGATAAACCAGGCACACCAGGAAAACCAGGAGGAGGCTATATCTTAGTTCCTGTGCTAACTATTTCAGAAGAAAATGAAAAAGGTAAGAAATTTAGAGGTATTTTTAATTTTTATAGCTTATGATATTTCATAATTCTCTTTTTAATTAATAATTCTCTTTTTCGACAAAATAAAATATTTTAGATTATGACTATTATTATTAATTTAAATTAATTTTTATTAAATTATATATTACTTAACAATAAAATTACTAATATTTTGTTACGTTTTTAGAAACCAATGAAGATTACACTGGATACAGATCCCGTCCTCGCATGTGCCCCTGTTCACCAAAAAGTAATTTTGATTCGTTTTCAATTTAATTAATAATATTATATAAACTTTAGGAGATTACGTAATTGAAACGGACTCCATTAGTTTCTATAAAAATGTATGGCTTTATTTGTTTTCATGTTGGGAAATGCATTTAACCTTAACATGTAGGTAACAGATGGTTGTGAGGGTCTCATCGGCTTAAAAAGTACTACATACGGCTACTGCTAAACCCAACAACCCATTTTAATGGGGTGTCGCAGGATCGCTTACGCACTCAACAACGACGCCCCGACGGCATGTCTGTCGAAGTAGACCACACAGCCAAGGAGTTGCTCCACAGTCCACTCTGCTATTAGAGAAGTACCAGGAGTAACTCACACAAACAAACACCTCCATTTGCGTTCTTAGCTGTCCGCCCGGGAAAGGGGACGTGAATGCACTTTGGTGCATATAAAAATGCCTAACTAGACTTTTATTATTACTTAATAGAATATATATTGAATAGTATAAAATGTTATTTGACAACTTTATTATATATTTTCAGGTAAGATCGATTAATATAATATAATTAACGTGCCAAGGAATTGCCTTTGTACAAATGGTTACTATAGCAAGAATATGGACCTCGAGAAAGCCTTATTATACTTAATATGTATTACATACTTAATTGTTTGATTTATTATTATAATTGAATTCTTACAATATATTGAGCAAGTGTATGATGTTGTTTTATTTCATTAAGACAATTAAGTTAAGACAATAGTAATATAATAATATGTATCTATTAAATAATAATTAAGAAGACTATTACATTAGTTCTCAGTTAGTATTTTTATTACAAAATTTGTTAATACAGCTATTAATAATTTAACCTTCCTAGACCCTTTCCCATCTCCTCTATGAAACACCTTGATGGACTAAAATTTTTCCGTAGGTCATTCAAGTATATACCTGACTTATATAAGTTAACTTAAAATAGCAATAAATAGGCATCTTCGTATATAATTTAAAGAAGATTCTGCAACTATATGTTATTTTGTAGCAGCTTTTTTGCGATTAACTATAGTAATGTCACAGATCACATAATAGGTACTATACTAGGTAATGTATATTTTTTATCATTTTCAAAGGCTTTAGCCCTGGTCTATTAGTACACGTCAATCATTTTCCAACTGATATACACATAAAGCTTAATATATAAAGCAAAGTCGGGTTTTTTCGAAAACATAACTCGAGATTTTTATGGTTTTGGGTTTTTTTTTATTTGTCTCCGTCCCGAAGAGCAAAGTGACTATAAAAAACATTAGAAAGTTGATGAAAAAAATAAAATAAAAAACATTTTCCTAACTGTCAAACATTTAATGTTCATCCCGTCGATATGATAGACTCTCCCCTCAAATTACAGAACGTATAATTCGCGTCATCTAAAAAGAACGCGGGCTGTCAAGTTGCGCAGAGGCTATTTATCGGCCAATTTGGTGGTAAGACGCGGGGCGCGGGACGTCGAGGCACGCGCCGCATGCTTTCCGGCTCGCTATTGGTTCGACAGTTCAAAATACGCACACAAAAGTTATTAATTACGAAATGATTTTATATCAAAAATAGAGAAATAATATCTTTGACGCATATTTTTTTAAAGAGAGAGTCTGATAATAATGCAGTTAATAATTAAAAAAATATATTAAACGAATTAATTTAATTTTTTGTAAATAGATTATACATTCTACACTGAATCAATCATATTTTATTAATTAATAGAATTCTATTTAATGACATTCTATCTAATATATTTTGCAAAGTACCTACCAATAATCAATAAGTATACATCGTGAGCGAAAGGCTAGTTCAAAAATAAAAGAATAGGCTTAGGAATTTCTTATCGAATGTACCGATGCGCAAACACACCCCCACCACTTTCTTCCAGCGTTCTTTTTACGTGACGCAAACTGTATATAAATAAAGGTTTCGAATTGACAACAACGTTGTCAAATATGTGGCGTAATTAAATAGATTTTTTAAAATGTAGAATATTGTCATCAGTAAATAAAGTCAAATATTGTGCGTAATATTATGCGTGCGGTCAGAAATTTATTGTGTGTAAACTAAGGAATCAATATCAAACTACTTAAGTATTGAACAAATTAACAAATGACTTAATTAAAAACAGTTGTAAAATGTCTGGAGTTATTTCAATTAAATTTTCAGATAATCTATAGATTAGCCCCGTGAGTAATCGTATAAAGTTTAGTACCGAATGAAAACATGAACGCGTGCGAAGTCGTGGGTACTGCTAGTACATAATATATCCTAAATGTATTTATATACATATTATATTTAGCATATTACTTCGAGGCATGGGGCTATTAACCTTTAAATTACCATCATCATTATTATTCATCATTACCAAAGTCATGTCTGTCGACTAAAGAAATAATGTAGTTATTTTATTTTTATTTACTATGAATAGTTTTCAGTTTTTGTATAAATGTTCATAACGTATTCCATATTTAACTAAGTAGAATTAGAAAAAGAACTTCTGTGATCATGAAACTTGTAGCGGCCAATACATTTATTTCTACTGTTGTTTATTACTGATTATAATGACAATGTTCTCCGACCAATTCCGGCAACGGCGGACTGGCCAACTTCGCAGGAGAAATTATAGTGCACAAGTGTACGCGCATATACAAATGCACTTTCTCTATTCCTATCACTCTCATACTCCAGTGAGACGACTGTTCGACACGACCAGTGAGAGCTAAGCTCTCTGAGGTACGGGGGTGACACACCGCCAACTTCCCAACTCCGGGCGGCTACTGAGGCTTAGTAAACAGAAAGACTCAATAACTAAACTTGGTCCGACCCGGGCCTTGAACCCAGGGCCTCTCGATGTTTGACCGTACATGCTAGTACATCCCCTTTATTACTAGTGTACGCTCCACGTGTAAATTTACTGTTTATTTTTCTTATTTTTTTTTTATATATAATATATTTTCCAATATTCTGTTGTGTTATGGATACCAGCTATTAGATACCTAACACATATTATACAACTTTAAATACATAAATACATACATATAATAATTAAACACTCATGACCGGAGTACAAACATTTGTGCTCGACAAATGAATGCTTCCAGCGGGACTCGAACCCATGACCGCTAGCGCAGCAAGTAGGGTGACTACCAACTGAGCCAAATAATAATATATATACATATATAATAATCATAAACGAATAAACCAATGGACCTGTCATAAAACACAAATGCATGAAACATCGTTCAACCAATTGAAGCATACGCACACAAAGATTTTAATTCATTATTATACTTACACACAGATATAAAATACATATATCGATTTATAATATATTTATGTAGAATCTTAACGATGGTAAATAAAAGCACTTCTTGAGAACTCATTTATATTTTGAAATACTTATAAGATATAACTTTTACGCGGTACGTCGTGGCGACATGACGTCCTCATTTCTTCCTTTTATACTATTCACGCATTCTAGTCTTAAAATCCTTCCATTCATTGCCTTTTATTCTTACATGCAAACTCCTTTTACAAATCTCACATTTATTTATAAAATATTTTATGTTATTGTACTGTACAAATAACAACATCATTCGTTCAGTTATTTCGTCAAATATCGATATATTTTTCGACATTGTCAAGCACTAGTCGATGCCAAATGGGCTCACTCGACAGATTTGTCATTCGTTCTGAATGGTTTAATCCAGCCATTTAACGATTGTTGTCAGATGTCAACAATACATAGAAATATTGACTATATTTGACATAACTAGTTGGATAATACGAAATGTTATTTGACATTTGATTAAATTTTGTGATAAATAACATTAAATGTAATAAAATATTGTACTTATAAGTGAAAAGAAATAGTGCTGCTTCCGCCGCTATAGTTTTTACACCATTTAAAAGAACATTTAGTCATTTTTGGAAGATGTTTTGTTGACAAGTAAGTGCTTGAGACTGACGCAAAAACAAACGGCCAAGGCTTAAATATCCTGACAAGACCGGTAAAGGTACGTCCGCTTATATGTCTCGTCCAGTGGTTTATTCGTCCATGATAATAATATATTGGGACATTTTTACTGGGCTACGAGGCTTGTGTTACGGATACATGATAGTTGATAGACTACACATATAAATTTTTAAATACATACATAATATAAATATTAACAACCATGACTGGAGTACAAACATTCGTGCTCAACAAATGAATGCTCCAGCGGGACCCGAACCCGCGACCGCTGGCGCAGAAGGTAGGGTCAAAACCAACTGAGCCAATCGTGTAGTCAAATATACAGATTTAATATATAATTACGGCATTAATTTATATTTATACTATGTATGTTTTTAAAATTTACATATCTGTAGTATATCAACAATCTAGTATTTGTATCACAAGCCTCGTAGCTTACTACTGAATTAGATGATGCTGACAGTTGTAACAATGTCCCAACATATTTTTTAAAATATTTTATAAATATGAGCTTAATAAAATGTATGTACTTCACAGCAGGGTACTGTTATACTAGTAGTGCGTTTCTGTTATTGGGCATTTGTTAAGGTCTGTCTTTTGACCCATGACGGAACGGAGACGGTATATGCGTTTGGGGTGAGAGAATGTTTGTTTGTTTGTTTGTTTGTGCAAATACATGTTGCCATTTTTCTCCAAACCTACTAGTTCGATTTTGATGCAGTTTTTAGCGATGGATTTAGGTTTGATTGGTACATGTTCTTAGGTAGGTTTTATAGTGATACCTCCCCGGGGGGCGCTAATGTTAATATTTTTTTATGCCAAACTAAAACCACTGGTCCAGTTTTGGTGCATAATGTGGTTTATTAGTAAGGGTTCTTAAAAGTAACTCACTAGAGGGCGCTGCAGTAATATATTTTATATTAGCTACTACAGTTCGCGTCACATAAAAACAACGCTGGTAGTAAGTGGTGCGATGTGTGTTTGCGAATCGGTACATTCGCATATGAAATTCTTAAGCCTATTCTTTTATTTTTGAACTAACCATTCGCTCACGACGTATATTGATTATTTATAGGTACATTGAAAAATATATTAGATAGAATGTCATTAAATAAAATTCTATTAATTAATAAAATATGTTTGATTCAGTGTATAATGTTTAATTTACTTACAAAAAATTTAATTAATTCATTTAATATCTTTTTTTAAATTATTTAACTGCATTATTATCAGACACATTCTTTATAAAACAATATACGTCAAAAATATTTTTTCTCTATTTTTTATATAAAATCATTTCGTAATTAATAACTTTTGTGTGTGCGATGGTATTTTAAGCTGACAAACCACTAGTGAGCCGGAAAGCATGCGGCGCGTGCCTCGCCGTCCCGCGCCCCGCGTCTTACAATAGTATAAAGAGAACAAGTATCTTCGGCCCAATCCGCGATATAATTACCTGTCATAGTTATCATAGTTGCCTGTCACAGGGTTGTCACTGTAGCTAAATTTTAATTCAGTGCTCAGAAATTGGCAAGGTCCGGGAAGTGTGTTATTAAAAAATATTTATTATTTATATACATTTAAGAATGTAAAGCATTTTGTTTCTACATGTTTATGATTATTTTTATTAGGCCTGTAGTTACTTGCTTAAATGATATATCAGTAGAAAATATTATTAAAAATGTATGTTTGTTAGATTTATCTCGAAATGTATTTGTGTAAATAAATAAAATAAATCCTTTAATTTCTTGCGTTTACAAAAACATAAATATGCTATTAGTAACAATTAAAAAAAATTAAAAGTATATTAATAAAATCATATCACATCCTGCCCATCCACGGGCACCGCCCCCTTACTGCTATGCCACACATAACGATTACTACGATTGTGCCACAGATTACAAATAATCGGAAAAAATCAATGTTAATATTTAAATAAGGTGTAATATGTTATTTAATCAGGAAGACAACAAAATTAACATTATGTAAAGTTTTACTTTCTTCTTATTATAATCATACAAATAAAACAACTGAAATAGTTTAATTCCTTTTATTAACATGATTCGTCACAATGAGGAGTCTTCAGTTATATTAATTATTAACTCTTGTGTGCATAAATTATCAAATGCAATGTCAAGGTCCAAATCAGACATTATGATTCTCTTAGTTCTCTCCACCACACTTGATTTTTACTATAGTAATATTTATTTTCATATTAATAAATATAAAAATAAATATTATTTTATATTAAAAAAAATAAGAGATATCGATTATAACGTCCTTTTGACTATATATTGTCACTATAGCTTGTCAGTCGTCGAGCTGTCAAAAAACCATTAACAAAATGGAGAAACTATTATTTATGTTATTATTGTTTACCTTTTCTGTTCAGTAGGTAATCTGAACAAAGACAACTCTGGAATCGATGAAGAATTTAGACACCCAAACACACAGCAATAAGTTCTTCTACGAATATCACACATTTTTCATATAGTGAAAAACCGTGACGCGCGAAACATGTGCGGCGTCAGCCTAGACTGGCGCACTGATATACGGTTCGAGATATTGTTTGAGTGTGCGTGCGGCAACGTAAAGATACTATGACGCACACATTCAAGCCGCGCGCGGTGCGTTTGTATGAAGATGCCTTACTTTGTCTATTCCTTATACTATGGTCTTACCACCAAATTGGCTGATAAATCGCCTCTGCGCAACTTGACAGCCAGCGTTCTTTTTACATGACGCGAATTATACATAAATGTCTTTACATTTATGTCCAGTCGAGCATCCGGGGCGGTGCTTCATGTACATATAATGTCTACGCTCTTTAAAGTAATTAAAGTAATTAAAAGGTAATTGAAAAAAGATAAAATAATTTCAAAGGATAAAAAAATTGAAGTCAGGGGGACTTATAAAATAAATGTAACGGGAGATAATAATAACCGTCGGGGACTGCCATCACTATTTTAAATTTCACTGTAAATATTTTACTGTAAAACATGTAGAATAATGTCAGTAATGAAAAAAAACTATTTATGCGTGAGTTCAGAAATTTATTTTGTGTAAACTTAGGAAAATATATCAAGTTACTTAAATATAGAACAAATGACTTAATTAAAAAAACACTTATAAATGAAACAATCTTTTCAGATTTTGTCGCGGATTTTTTTAGATTTTTGGTCTCTCCCGTGACTATGATTGCTGTAAAGCATTCGAAATCAAAATAAATCCGCACCAAAATAGAAAAGATAGTATCATATATAATATTCGCGTAAACCTAAGAAAGTATTGATGAACAGTTCTATTGTTATTGTTCTATTATATATATACTACGTGTTATAATTGAACTTGAGGTTTATAAAAATAAAAAAAGATTTTTCTTGATACATTTATTTACCACGAACAGTCGCAGTCTCACATTCAGCATTGCTGAAAAGTAAAACAGAGTCAACATAATGATTTAAGCCATAACAAAACTAAAAAGAGACTTAAAATATTAAAATAAATAAATATCTACAAAGAAACGCATTTAGGAACGCACCTGTAAGAGTAACAAATGCTTATGAAATTATACAAGACACCTAATACACGTTACTTATTTATTGAAAAACAATATCTTATACTTTAAAATATTTATCTTTCTATGTGTTTGTACCGGCTGGATAAATTTTAATCTGACTTTCACTGGCAGCTAACTATAAGAAATAAAATTAAGAAAGAAGTTCATTTTATTTTAGAGAAAGAATTAGGTCTCCACTCAAAACATAAAAACGTACCTAGGGATCCGAATCATGCGAGGTCAAGTTGCTAGTTAATAAAAGTGTGTGTGTTTTTTTAAATAAAATAAGTATACACACAAAATAAATCTTAAAGGTCCAGTTAAAAGAGTATAATTATAGTATGGTAAGGAAAATGAACTTAGACAACTTACGCCGTAGTAATAACAATTATAATAATCAGTGAACTGAGAACCATCTAAATAAGCCCCTTGTGTAGAAGTTGGATTCGACGTGCTTCGTGAATTTGCAGAATTTGTAGGAGTCACTGAAAATAAATACCAATTTGTATAATTAGTATAGCTCATTATGTATTCAGTGTTGGACTTTGTATGTATTTCGAAAACTTGCTAGTTATGTTTTCCTTCTACTTATAATAGCCAGTACTATCGTATTATTATTAATAACAACGTATTATTATTAATAACAACGTATAAGTTATTACTGATCCGCCTAAAGAGGAAAGAATTAAATCGAACATATTTACCGTTTACTACCGTCCCGCCCTGTCCTGTACCTGAACCTGAGCCATACGTTTGTGGGTTCGGGCCACCTACAGATCCTCCATTCGCGCTACCCTGATTATATGTCTCTGGTATATCTAAAATGATAAATTTTTAAAATTAAATATAAGTTGTATTTATTACAGTTAATGTTTGATAATGTTAGTTAATATTATACTAAAAGATGATTATCATTATACTATCAATGTAGGTTATAAAATTTATAGTTTATTATTATCCTTTAAAATAAATAAATAATTATAATAATATGTTCTTTTTTTCTTTTATACTTACAAACGCAGCTTCCAACGGTGATGAGGTATAGTATTAAAATATTGATAGCCAAAACATTCATTTTGATTTTGTCGATGACTGTCTTTAGCTGTTAGCAAAAGAAATGACTGTGACATATTGCTAGAATTATTTTGCCATTTTATACCAAATTTCATCAACCTTTATTATCACACATAACCAAATCGTGAAACATGATTTACTCATAAAAAATTATAAATTATTCTTTACCCACGTGTTTGCCATAAATTAATAATTTAATTATATCTATAATAGTAGACTCTTAACACGCTTATCCATTTGGCGTCCTTTAAGTAATGGAAAAGTAATATGCATTGCAAAAATAACATTATAATCGCATACATGTATCGCATATTACGTTTACATTCGTTTTGCCCCTGGATCTGCTAAACAGGAAATGAGAAATCAACTATGAAAAATACCTGGCCAATTAAGACCGATACTGCACTAGAAAGTATTTTTAATACTGATTGGACTTACAAGGGTTATCGATACACGAACAGTTCTATTATAAATAAATAAAAAGTGTGTATTTAGCAAATCATATAAGCCAGACAGGAAAGTCAACTAATTTAGTACGTGTAAACGTATCCCATTGATTACATTAATTTCGTAGATTGATCATAATAATTTTTGATTTGTAAGAACAAAATACTAAGAAAGAAAATCAAGGGATTTTCTGAAATGAGAAGCTACTTTGATTTACCGTTTGAGTTCATGGTTTCTTACCATTCTCATCATTATAAGTATTTTGATAGCTAATTTAAGTAACGATGAAAAATTCAATTTCATAACTGTAATGCGTGTTTTCGCTACGTATTCTGTGCCTCCCTGCCCCCCTGTCTATCTCTCTTTCTTATTTAGCATTTATAACTTGCTTGAACGTTTCGAATGCATTCTGCCATTTGATTATGTGGGACTCACCGGCATAAAAGAAGCCAGTAATACCCACTCTCACACTAAGCTTTCATTAAAATCGGTTCAGCGGTTTTCCTATGATACTATCTCAGACAAAAAGTCAGAAAAAAATATAAAATCTGTACATATGACCTCTGTATCAATAATAATTATTATTTCAATAAAGAGGGAAGATACAGACTTTCTTAAAAATATTACATGAACAGATTTTATTATTAACTCACCCTCACCCCGTTAGGGTTCGTCCCAAACGGTACACTTTAACAATTATACATATCTCAGAAGTTATAGTAGAGGGCCGTTAATCATAAAAAATTAATAGCTCGGAATCAAGGGAATGTCAATGAATCGTAATAATAACTTCTGAAATATTCTAAAAAAAATTCGATTTGAATTGATACTTTTAACTGTAATTGTAGATTTGTCGGAGTTACCAAGTTTCATCAAAATCCATTTAGCTATTTTCTTATGATGAAAGATTTTTGTCATCTCTCATCCAGCAAACGTCTCGGAGTAGAGACAAGAACGAAACCGGTCTCCTGTCGCACTCACTATACTAGTCTAGTTAACAAGTTCAAAAACGTGTAAGCTCCTAAAAATATGTACGATATGATATGCTCATTGGATGCGGAATGACGCCTAGAAAAATATTTTTAAGGGCTTATTAGCACATAAAAAATTGCGATTGTTATAAGCAAAATAAGATTAAAAAAAGGTATTTGGTTTTTCGTTAGGAATTTTGAATTTTAATTTAGGAATTTTGAATTGATCCTGAAAGAGGAGAAAATTTTCAATTAAAAAGTTATAATAACGTTAACCACACGTCACCATTCATTCCAGCTCGGAGCCAATCATGATGCAGTACGATCGGTATGTTCCTTACGTGAACCTTGACATTGGCCAAGCCGGTCGCGATATTTAAGTATGATTGAACCTAACGTATGTATAACCTAATGGAGAATGAACACAAACTATAAAGAGATTATAAAAGAGCTAAAAAATGTTAACTGGCATGATAAAAAAGACAATTCAAATATTGATTCTAGGGCAGCAGATTTTTACAAAGTATTAAATAATTTTTTAACTAATCATGTGTCAAAACATCAGTACGAAAAATCTTTATTTCCATTTTGGCTTAGTTGATCACTAATAAAGCTACTAGCTGAAAATGATTATTTAAGAAGTAATTATCGTAAATATAAAAATCCTCGTGACTTATTCGAATACGAGATTCTTAGATATCGTTGATAAATTTTGCTTAATTTAAATTATTCGAATTAATGCAATAATAACGGGACTAATATTTCAAAGAACACAAAACACTTATGGCGTTTTATGACGGATAAAAGAAAGAATCATTCTGCCATTCCATCGCCAGTACATCTTGGTGACTTCAGTGCCAGAACTGGATTGGAATATATTTGCCCATCATTTTTCTTCAGTATTTTATCGTAATTTATTTCCACGTAACATATTACAGTCTAGTAACTCTATTACTATTCTATCTAAACTTAGCTTCACTAAAACTGAAATTTTAATTAAAATGAAATCTCTGAATGTTTTTCAAGGTGCAGGACCTGATGGCTTACTTCCACTTTTCATACAACGCTGTGCATCTATTCTGGCTTTCCCGTTCATGTTAATAATTAATTTATCATTAAAGACTGGTCATTTTTCAAATATATAACACCAGTTTTAAAAAAGGCGATAAAAGTGATGTCACCAACTATCGACCTATATCGAGTGTGTCCTGCTCCAAATTAGTGTAATTTCCAAATTATTTGAGTCCCTTGTTAGTCCTGTATTATCATCACATGCTGAAATTAATCTTTCAAATGAGCAACATGGCTTCAGACATGGTCGCTCCACTGAGACTAACCTTTTATCCTTTATGTCAGATGTTATTAATGATGTTGATAAAGGTAAACAGGTGGACACTGTGTATACAGATCTGCTTTTGATAAAATCAATCATGAAATTCTTATTCAGACGCTTGAATCAATTGGTATACATGGTTCCTTGCTACGATGGCTTACTTCGTACCTTGATAAAAGATCTCAAATTTTAGCAGTAGATGGTTATGAATCACAATCCTACTATGCAGAGTCTGACGTTCTCAGGGCTCATATTTGGGTCCAATACTCTTTTTAATCTTTATTGATGATATTTTACTTTAATGATATTTCTCAGGTCATTCATAATTGTAAGTTTTCTCTATTTGCAGACGACTTAAAAATATATCGAACTATCAATTCCATTCACGATATGTCTCTCATACAAAATGATAAAGACAATTCCAATCTAATGTTTCTAAATGTAGACAAATGTTCCTATATTACTTACACGAGAAAAAAATACCCCATAATAACATCTTATAATATAAATGGTAGTCGTTTAAAGTACGTTAATGAAATTCGCGAATTAGAAGTGATAATTGATAAAAAATTTCCTTTGTCTCCCACATTGACAACATTGTCACTAAATCTATGCAGATGTTAGGATTTTTGAAACGAAATTCAAAGAAATTAAAGAATACACTTACTAAAATTATATTGTTCAACGCGTTAGTGCGTAGTCAACTTGAATATGCTTCTTCCGTTTGGAGCCCAATATATAGCAATTACTTTCAGCGTATTGAGCGAATACAACGAACATTTATTCGCTATTTAGCCTTTACTTCCCGTGACATATCCTACAGGTGCCCAGGTGGTGTGACCAGCGTTTGATACATTTTAACATGAATCATCTGCGAACTAGACGTATAACTCATGATTTGGCAATATTGTTTAATATTGTTAAAGGTACCATAAACTGCGACCATCTGCTATCACAAATTTCTATCTTTGTACCAATTAAATTCCCTAGGCAACCAATACATCGAATTTTAAATTATCCGGATGTACGCACCAATCTTCGAGCCAATTCCCCAATAATAAGAATGTGTAATTTGTATAATAATATGTTAAGCAAAGTTATAGACATAGGTATATTTTGAGATCCTTTGTCTAGATTTTAAAAAAAAGTTCACTTTTCATTAAAACAAAATTAGGTTTCATTTCATTTTTCTATTTTCAATTTGTTGTTTTTTTTTCGTCTCAATTAGTTATTTAATTTAATTTATTATTATTAATGAGGATATTTTGTTTTGTTTTATTTTATGTTACGACTAATGTTGTGTTTACCTTTAATTGATGTATAAAAGATGACCATTTATTTTTATAACTACTATTTTATTAAATAATGTTACTTTTATAACACTGATGGTAATCCTATTTAAATAAATAAATAAACGTCTTATTATTAAACTTGAGGTTTGTAAAAATAAAAGAAAAGAATTTTCTTGGTACATTTTTATTTACCACGAACAGTCGCAGTCTCACATTCAGCATGACTGAAAAGTAAAACAAAGTCAACATGATGATTTAAGCCATAACAAAACTAAAAAAAGACTTAAAATATTAAATAAATAGATACCTATGTACAATGAATCGCATTTAGGAACGCACATCTAAGAGTAACAAATGCTTATGAAATTATACAAGATACCTATACCTACTTATTTGATACACGTTAATTATTTATAGAAAAACAATATCTTATTCTTTAAAATATTTATCTTTCTATGTGTTTGTATCGGCTGGATAAATTTTGTTCTGACTTTCACTGGACTAACTATAAGAAATAAAAAGAAAAAAGAAGTCAATTTTATTTTAGAGAAAGAATTAGGTCTCCACTCAAAAGATAAAAACGTGCCTAGGGATCCGAGTAATGCGAGGCCAAGTTGCTAGTTAATAAAAGTGTGTGTGTTTTTTAAAATTAAATACGTATACGCACAAAACAAATCCTAAAGGTCCAGTTAAAAGAGTATAATTATAGTATGGTAAGGAAAATGAACTTAGACAACTTACGCCGTAGTAATAACACTCATAATAATCAGTGGACTGAGAACCATCTAAATAAGCCTCTTGGCTAGAAGTTGGATTAGACATGCTATCTGCATTTGCAGTATTTGTAGGAGTCACTGAAAAAAATAATAAGAAATACCAATTTGTATAATTAGTATATCAAATATAAATAAGCTAGCGACTCGCCCTCGCTTCGCTCGGGCTTTTCCCTAGATTTAGCACAGGTAAAGCCGCAGGATCTGCTAGTTATGCATATAAACCTTCCTCTTGAATCACTCTATCTATTAAAAAAAAGCGCATCAAAATCCGTTGCGTAGTTTTAAAGATTTAAGCATACATAGGGATATAGGGACAGAGAAAGCGACTTTGTTTTATACTATGTAGTGAATATCATAAATATCAGTGTTGGACTTTATATGTATTTCGAAAACTTGCTAGTTTCTCTCAAACATGTAGGTTTCATCACAATGTTTTCCTTCTACTTCCTTCCTTCTACTATTGTCTATAATAGCCGGTACTATCGTATTATTATAATTAAAAATCTATAAGTTACTAGTACTGATCCACCTAAGAAAGTATTACATCGAACATATTTACCGTTTACTACTGTCCCGCCCTGTCCTGTAGAACCATCCTCATATGGTGGTATATCTAAAATGATTTTTTTTAATTAAATGTAAGTTGTATTTATTACAGTTAATGTTTGATAATGTTAGTTAATATTATACTAAAAGATGATTATCATTATATTACTATCAATGTAGGTTATAAAGTTTATTTTTATCCTTTAAAATAAATAAATAATTATAATAATATGTTTTTTTTCTTTCATACTTACAAACGCAGCTTCCAACGGTGATGAGGTATAGTATTAAAATATTGATAGCCAACCCATTCATTTTAATTTTGTCGATGACCGTCTTTAGCTGTTAGCAAAAGAAATGACTGTGACATATTGCTAGAATTATTTTGCCATTTTATACCAAATTTCATCAAACTTTAGTATCATACATAACGAAATCGTGAAACATGATTTACTCAAAGAAAAATATAAATTATTATTTACCCACGTGTTTGCAATAAATTAGTAATTTAACTATATCTATAATAGTCATGGCATACATGTATCGTTTACGTTCGTTTCGCCCCTGGCTCCGCTAAACAGGAAATGAGAAATTAACTTTAAAAATGCCTGGCCAATTACGACCGATACCGCACTAGAAAGAATTTTTAGTACTGATTGGACTTACAAGGGTTATCCAAAACAGAACAGTACTATTATAAATAAATAAAAAAGTGTGTATTTAGCCAATCATATAAGCCAGACAATCACAGTCAACTAATTTAGTACGTGTAAAGAATAAACATATCACATTGATTACATTCATTTCGTAGATTGATTATATCAATCTTTGATTTGTAAGAAAGAAAGGAAAATAAAAGAAGCCAGTAATACCTACTCACACACATAGCTTTCATTAAAATCGGTTCAGCGGTTTTCCTATGACGCGGTCTCAGACAAAAAGTCAGAAAAAAAAATATAAAATCTGTACATATGACCTCTGTATCAATACTATACTTTGTCCATTTTATCATAGTAAAAGAATACATAGTACGGCATCTTCATACAAACGCACCGCGCGCGGCTTGTATGTGTGCGTCATTGTATCTTTACGTTGCCGCACGCACACTCAAAAAATATCTCGAACCGTATATCAGTGCGCCAGTCTAGGCTGACGCCGCACATGTTTCGCGCGTCACGGTTTTTCACTATATGAAAAATGTGTGACATTCGTAGAAGAACTTATTGCTGTGTGTTTGGGTGTCTAAATTCTTCATCGATTCCAGAGTTGTGTTTGTTCAGATTACCTACTGAACAGAAAAGGTAAACAAATCACTTATAGCTATAGTTTGTCCATTTTGTTAATGGTTTTTTGACATCTCGTCGACTGACAAGCTATAGTGACAATATATAGTCAAAAGAACGTAATAATCGATATCTCTTATTTTTTAAATATAAAATAATATTTATTTTTATATTTATTAATATGAAAATAAATATTACTATCGTAAAAATCAAGTATGGTGGAGAGAACTAAGAGAATCATAATGTCTGATTTGGACCGTGACATTGCATTTGATAATTTATGCACACAAGAGTTAATAAAATTAATATAACTGAAGACTCCTCATCGGACAAATCTAAATCTAATATAAATGATGATTGTGACGAATCATGTTAATAAAAGGAATTAAACTGATTAGTTGTTTTATTTGTATGATTATAATAAGAAGAAAGTAAAACTTTACATAATGTTAATTTTGTTGTCTTCCTGATTAAATAACATATTACACCTTATTTAAATATTAACATTGATTTTTTCCGATTATTTGTAATCTGTGGCACAATCGTAGTAATCGTTATGTGTGGCACAGCAGTAAGGGGGCGGTGCCCGTGGATGGGCAGGATGTGATATGATTTTATTAATATACTTTTTGTAAACGCAAGAAATTAAAGGATTTATTTTATTTATTTACACAAATACATTTCGAGATAAATCTAACAAACAAACATTTTTAATACTATTTTCTACTGATATATAATTTAAGCAAGTAACTACAGGCCTAATAAAAATAATCATAAACATGTAGAAACAAAATGCTTTACATTCTTAAATGTATATAAATAATAAATATTTTTTAATAACACACTTCCCGGCCCAATGCCAATTTCTGAGCACTGAATTAAAATTTAGCTACCGTGACAACCCTGTGATAGGCAACTATGGTAACTATGACAGGTAATTATGTCGCGGATTGGGCCGAAGATGCCCTACTTTGTTCTCTTTATACTTTGATTTTATTAATGGTTTTTTGACAGCTCACGCCCACGATGTTTCGTATTTAATGGTTAGCCATTAAAGTTAAAATGTCATACAAATAATATTGTACTTCATGGACGGGCACCGCCCCCTTATTGCTGTGCCACACATAACGATTACTACGATTGTGTCACAGATTAGAAATAATCGATAGAAACCAATGCTAATATGTAAATAAGGTGTTATATGTTATTTAATCAGGAAACAACAAAATTTTAAGGTTGAAACCAATAAATTAAGACATTAACATTATGTAAAGTTTTACTTTCTTCTTATTATGATCATACAAATAAAACAACTAAAATAGTTTAATTCCTTTTATTAACCTGATTCGTCAAAATCATCATTTATATTAGATTTGTCCGATGAGGAGTCTTCAGTTATATTAATTATTAACTCTTGTGTGCATAAATTATCAAATGCAATGTCACGGCTCGAATCAGACGTTATGATTCTCTTAGTTCTCTCTACCACACTTGATTTTTACGATAATAATATTTATTTTCATATTAATAAATATAAAAATAAATATTATTTTATATTTAAAAAAAATAAGAGATATCGATTATTACGTCCTTTTGACATCAGTATAGCTTGTCAGTCGGCGAGCTGTCAAAAAACCATTAACAAAATGGACAAACTATAATTACTATTTTAATAAAGATGGAAGATAAAAAGTTTCTTAAAATATTACATGTACTGATTCGACTAGGTACGTTCGAATTTTATTATTATCTTACCCTCACCCCGTTAGGGTTCGTTCCACATAGTAAACTTTAACAATTATACATTTCTCAGAAGTTATAGTAGAGGGCGGCGTTAAACATAATAAAAATTAAAAGCTCGGAATCAAGGGAATGTCAATGAATCGTAATAATAACTTTTACATAAAATTTTTAGTAAGTTTTACATAAAATTTTACAGGAAACAAAAGATGCGAAATTTTAATTTCTACAATAATGGTTTTAATAACTTTTGCTCTTAAGTGCATAGTTTCTGAGATATATGCCCACAGAAAATTTAACCTCAAGACGACGCTTTACTGGCGATATGCTTTAGTTAAGATTTGGTACTGACAGTTCATTACAGTCAGCCCCGCCCCTTTACGTTCCTCAGTCCGCCGCCGAGAGTCACAGCGATAACACTGTCCGAATTACAGTTATAATGAAAAGAGCTCGCGTTGATAGTTTTTTGACAGCTCACGCCCTTGAAGTTTCGTATTTAATGGTTAACCGTTAAGATATGTCATACAAATAATATTGTACTTCATGGACGGGTACCGCCCCCTTATTGATGTGCTACGGCACAACATAACGATTACTACGATTGTGCCACAGATTACAAATAATCGATAAATAAATGTAAATAAGGTGTAACATGTTATTTAATCAGGAAAACAGCAAAATTTTAAGTTTGAAACAAATAATTAAAACATTAACATTATGCGAAGTTTTACTTTCTTCTTAGAATAAGGCATACAAATAAAACAACTAAAACAGATTAGATTTTGAAAAAGTAAATCATTTAATTGATTTAATAAAAAAACCGAATCAAAATCAATAAGAAGAGTTTATACAATATTAATATATTTTAAGGGTCAATAGTCGACAATGAAGTGAAAACTTCTATGGGCAGGTTTGATTGGGGAGTAAATTCATGTCATCATCGACATGGCCACTAACACTCAAGAGTGCCGATAGATTTCAAAACCAGATAAATTTAAACAGTTTTAATTTAAAATTTTTAATTTAAGATGTAACAATTCATTTGATTAAAATGATTATTTATAATATTAATTATATTAATGATCCCGTTGTATATCTATATATTCCCGATTCCCGTTTTATGCCGATAAATTGTGTAATATTGTACTTTTTGCGGTTGATATCTACCTCCTTAATTTTTAAAGTTGATAGGAAGTCAAATAATTACGACGAAGTAAATAGTGCATTATCGCATATACTTCACTCGTTTAACATAAGTAATCTGGCTTTAAATGCCAAGAAGACAAAATATATGTAGTTTTAATTACCTAATGTAAAAAGGCAGAATTTGAATTTGTATCTTAATAACGACATTACGGTAGATTCCACGGTCTTCTTGGGATTGACATTAGATTCGGGCCTGCAAAGGCCCTGCTTCCTGCGCCAGCAGTCGCGGGTTCGAGTCCCGCGGGGGCATTCAGTTGTTGAGCACGAATGTTTGTATTCCAGTCATGGGTATATTTATAATATGTACATGTATTTAAAATTTATATATGTGTATTATATCAACAATCTAGTATCTGTAGCACAAGCCTCGTAGCTTACCACGGTGCTAGATGGCGCTGTTGTAATAATGTCCCAACATATTTATTATTTATTTATTTATTTATTTATTTATTTATTTATTTGTTTGTTTGTTTGTTTGTTTGTTTGTTTGTTTGTTTGTTTGTTCTATCTATCTATCTATCTATCTATCTATCTATCTATCTATCTATCTATCTATCTATCTATCTATCTATCTATCTATCTATCTATCTATCTATCTATCTATCTATCTATCTATCTATCTATCTATCTATCTATCTATCTATCTATCTATCTATCTATCTATCTATCTATCTATCTATCTATCTATCTATCTATCTATCTATCTATCTATCTATCTATCTATCTATCTATCTATCTATCTATCTATCTATCTATCTATCTATCTATCTATCTATCTATCTATCTATCTATCTATCTATCTATCTATCTATCTATCTATCTATCTATCTATCTATCTATCTATCTATCTATCTATCTATCTATCTATCTATCTATCTATCTATCTATCTATCTATCTATCTATCTATCTATCTATCTATCTATCTATCTATCTATCTATCTATCTATCTATCTATCTATCTATCTATCTATCTATCTATCTATCTATCTATCTATCTATCTATCTATCTATCTATCTATCTATCTATCTATCTATCTATCTATCTATCTATCTATCTATCTATCTATCTATCTATCTATCTATCTATCTATCTATCTATCTATCTATCTATCTATCTATCTATCTATCTATCTATCTATCTATCTATCTATCTATCTATCTATCTATCTATCTATCTATCTATCTATCTATCTATCTATCTATCTATCTATCTATCTATCTATCTACCTATCTACCTATCTATCTATCTATCTATCTATCTATCTATCTATCTATCTATCTATTTATATATTTATCTATTTATTTATAAATATAAGCTTAATCAAATCTATGTACTTGACAGCAGGCGTTTCTGTTTATTGGGCATTTGTTAAGCTCTGTCGTTTTGTAAATATTTTTGCAGTTCGTATTCATTCCTACTATAGGAGTGATCTGCACAGTGGTAACTTATATGCTACCTGCTTGTTATTTATTGGAGCTCATGCACAAATACTTCCCAAAAATATACTAGGATATAATATAGCCTGTTTTGGCTATTTTGGTATGCCACCATAGAAATTTTACCCTTATTTTTATACTAGACATAATGGAAATGCGTAATTCTGATATTTATACATTTTCTTCTTAATTTCCGTTTCGATAGTCTTCTAAACACTATTCCTCTTGGTTAAAAAAACTTAAATCTTCATAATATATAAAACAAAGCCGGGTTGTTCGAACATTTACAACTCGAGAACAGCTGGACCGGTTTTATTGTATTTTTCTCCGTCCTGAATAGCGAACTATTGAAACGAAAAATATAAATTAAAAAATACAAAAACAGCCCATACAAAATGTTTATGAGTTTCGTTACTATCAAACATTTAATATTCATTGCGTCGATACGGTAAATTTTTCCATCAAATTAAAGAACGTATTTAAATAAAGGTTTCGAATCGACAAGATGATCCACAATATTCTGTTAATGGCGTATTTTAGATTTTAAAAATGTAGATGTAGATGCGTGCGTTCAGAATTTTATTTTGTGTAAGCTAAGGAAAACATATCAAGTTATTTAATTATAGAATAAATGAATTAATTAAAAAACAGTTATAAATGAAACTATCTTTTCGGATTTCATCGCGAATTTATTTTGATGTTTGGTCTCTCCCGTGACCATCATTGCTGTAAAGCATTCTAAATCAGAATAAATCCGCACCAAAAGCGCGGGCGAAGCCGTGGGTACTACTAGCTTAAAATAAATAAATAAGTCAAAAGTTCTTAAGCTAAAAGTTCTCATAGTCTTAGTAGCAGTTTTTCAGTGGTTTTATTCAAAGTATATTGAAAATACTTTTATTTACTTATAGCTTATTCTTTCTTAAACTCTTTTAAACTCAAATAAAAATACTTAATTTTTAGTGGCGTTCAAACTGTTTGTATACTATACGTGTTATAATTGAAATTAAGGTTTGTAAAAATAAAAATAAGATTTTTCTTTATACATTTATTTACCACGAACAGTCGCAGTCTCACATTCAGCATGACTGAAAAGTAAAACAAAGTCAACATAATGATTTAAGCCATAACAAAACTATAAAAGACTTAAAATATTAAATAAATAGATATCTACAATGAAACGCATTTAGGAACGCACCTGTAAGAGTAACAAATGCTTATGAAATTATACAAGATACCTACTTATTTGATACACGTTAATTATTTATAGAAAAACAATATCTTATTCTTTAAAATATTTATCTTTCTATGTATTTGTATCAGCTGGATAAATTTTAATCTGACTTTCACTGGCAGATAACTAACTATAAGAAATAAAAAGAAGAAAGAAGTTAATTTAATTATAGAGAAAGAATTAGGTCTCCACTCAAAAAATAAAAACGTACGTACGTAGTAGGGATCCGAGTGATGCGAGGCTAAGTTGCTAGTTAATAAAAGTGTGTGTGTTTTTTTTAAATAAAATAATATAGTACACACACAAAACAAATCCTAAAGGTCCAGTTGAAAGAGTATAATTATCGTATAGTAAGGAAAATTAACTTAGACAACTTACGCCGTAGTAATAACACTCATAATAATCAGTGGACTGAGAACCATCTAAATAAGCCTCTTGGCTAGAAGTTGGATTAGACATGCTATCTGCATTTGCAGAATTTGTAGGAGTCACTGAAAAAATAATAGGAAATTTCAATTTGTATAATTAGTATGGCTAGTATGTATTTAGAGTTTGACTTTATAATATGTATTTCGAAAACTTGCTAGTTGCTCTCAGACATGTAGGTTTCATCACGATGTTTTCCTTCTACTTCCTTCTTTCTACTACTGTCTATAATAGCCAGTACTATCGTATTATTATTAATAACAACACATAAGTTATTACTGATCCACCTAAAGAGGAAAGAATTAAATCGAAAATATTTACCGTTTACTACCGTCCCCTGTCCTGTACCTGAACCTGAGCCATACGTTTGTGGGTTCGGGCCACCTACAGATCCTCCATTCGCGCTACCCTGATTATAATATGGTGGTATATCTAAAATGATAAATTTTTAAAATTAAATGTAAGTTGTATTTATTACAGTTAATGTTTGATAATGTTACTTAATATTATACTAAAAGATGATTATCATTATACTATCAATGTAGGTTATAAAATTTATAGTTTAATTTTATCTTTTAAAATAAATAAATAATTATAATAATATGTTTTTTTTCTTTTATACTTACAAACGCAGCTTCCAACGGTGATGAGGTATAGTATTAAAATATTGATAGCCAAAACATTCATTTTGATTATGTCGATGACTGTCTTTAGCTGTTAGCAAAACAAGTAACTGTGACATATTGCTAGAATTATTTTGCCATTTTATACCAAATTTCATCAAACTTTATTATCACACATAACCAAGTCGTGAAACATGATTTGCTCATAAAAAATTATAAATTATTCTTTACCCACGTGTTTGCAATAAATTAATAATTTAACTATATCTATAATAGTAGACTATTAACCCGCCTATCCATTTGCGTACTTTAAGTGACAGAAAAGTAAAAGGATTGTAATAGTAACATTATAATCGCATACATTTATCGTTTACGTTCGTTTCGCTCCTGGATCCGCTAAACAGGAAATGAGAAATCAACTTTAAAAATGCCTGGCCAATTATGACCGATACCGCACTAGAAAGTATTTTTAATACTGATTGGACTTACAAGGATTATCGAAAACAGAACAGTACTGTTACAAATGAATAAAAAAGTTTCATAGACTGATTATATAATTCTTGATTTGTAAGAACAAAGGCAAAGAAAGGAAGTCAAGGGATTTTCTGAAAGGAGAAGCTACTTTGATTTGCCGTATGAGTGGTTTCTTACCATTGTCATCATTATAAATATATCGATAGCCTATTTAAATATAGGAATTATAAGTGATGATAAAAATTCAATTCCATAACTGTAATGCGTGTTTTCGCTACGTATTATGTGCCTCCCTGCCCCCCTTTCTATCTATTTATAACTTTTTTTAACGTTTGGAATACATACCGCCATGTGGTTATGTAGAACCCACCGGCATAAAAGAAGCCAGTAATACCCACACACACACTCTGATTTCATTAAAATCGATTCAGCGATTTTCCGATGCGGCCTCATACAAACAAACAGAAAAAAATATAAAATATGTGTACGATCTCTGTATCGATAATAATGACTATATCAATAAGACTTTCTAAAAAATATTTAATGTACAGATTCGACTATATTAGAATTTTATTATTAACTCACCCAAGTTAACCCGTTAGGGTTCGTCCCACGTCCCACAATTATACATTTCTCAGAAGTTATAGTGGTGGGCCGTTAAACATAAAAAATTTAAAAGCAGCTCGGAATCAAGGTAATATCAACGAATTGTTATAAAAACTCTAAAATATGTTTTTAACGGTAAAAAGAAAAGTATAAAAAATACTCGATTTTGTTATTTTACTAGATACGTTTTAACTGTAATTGTTGATTTCTCAGAGATGTGATATTTTTCTGCAGTAAAAAGTATCCTATATGTTGATCTTTATATCAAGTTTCATCAAAATCTGTACAGCTGTTTTCTTATTAATAGGAAATACTTCCTTCAAATAAAACATCTGGTACTAATAATTGTTTATTGGTGTTCAATTACAACCATGTAGTTACATATACGCATTACATGACTAATCAGTCAAATGGTCGAACTGTATTCCTGAAAATCCAAACGGGAAGTGCCCCCACCATGATGGTATCACGGCTTTTATATTAATTAATATCAAAACAGCAACTCAAATGTCAATTTCTTTTTAAAATCAATAGCAATACTTATACAAAAGAGTTTAACATAAATCAATCACTACACTTAAAAAAAAATAACTAAGCTAACATTATGATGATCACAGACAAACATTCTAAGACTGATTCTATCATCATCATCAAAGCGCTACAGCCCTGGGTGGGCCTTGGCTTGGTCAAGCAAATTTCTCCATCTGTGGCGATCTTTAGCGGCCTCTCTCCAACTCCGTACTCCCAAAACTCTCATGTCCTTTTCCACTCCGTCAATCCACCGGCCCCCAGGTCTTCCTCTGCCTCTACGGCCCTCTGGTTTACTGTCAAGCAACTTTTTCGGGGCTCTTGAACTGTCCATGCGTTGCACATGTCCTTCTTTGATTTTCGTTGATTCTATAGTATCATTATTTATATGGATTATCTATATTCTATATCTAGACATACAAAAACAATTACTGTAATGTGTTGTATACAATATGATATAAACCCCAAAACAATGTAGTTATTAAAATTTTTGTCTGTTTATATATAACCGTTTTACGCAAACAGTACGAGACCGATTTTTACCAAATTTTGTGTAGTAATCACTCATTATTCGGGTCTATACTAGAAAACAAAATAATTGGTTTTATTAAGTCGTCTTTAGACTTACTTCTTAAAAGACATGACATCTTGTCATATGGCCATAACTTAAATATCTTTTAATACTACAATTTTAAAATCTATGTAAAAGTTATACAGCTCATGGAAATGTAAAAATGCTTACAAAAATCCACTAGGTTATTAATTATTATTGGCTTTTTTTGTTTACTTAGAAATTCTACCCTTATTTTTATAACAGGAAATTTGTATTTATTAAAATATTCATTGCATCCCCCCGCTGAATGGCAATGCCGATTCTTTGGGCCCAAAAAGAGGCAGTTCTTCTATCACCAGGTTGATAAATAACACAAAGCTTGTCGAGCTGGTTTCATTGTCAAATACTCGTTGTTTTTTTTTAATTGTTTTTATTGGAAAAATATCTCATGTTTTTTGATCAAGTACTGAAAATATACTTATTATTATTGAGCCTTATAAAAGAGCTTTAAGTTTTGCTAGAGCAAAATCTGTAGAGCAACACTGGAGTGAAGATCCTACAACTGAAATGTCAATAATGCTATTTATTGAAATTGATACAATAGGCAGTGATAATTTTCTTTATTAATAATAATTTTCTGAAAAACTTTGCTTTATAATTAAAAAACACTTCAATTTTTTTTAAGGGTCTTGAATTATTTTGCAATAAATTAATAGTAATGGACTTAAGGTTTTATAAATAAAAAAATAATATTTTTGGTGCCATTTTATTATTTCTGAGAACATGCGTAGTACTGAAAAATAAAACAAGGTCAACATCATAATAAACGTGATAAAAAGCTATTAAAATTAAATAAATATTAATATCTACATAAAATCGCATCTAGAGACGCACTTGTATCATGCAAAAGATAAGGAGCTGGACTGTACGGCAAAATAAAAATGTTTGTAATAATACATAACAGCTTATTTTCGTAAATACATATAAAATTACTAGCGACCGCCCTCGCTTCTCTCGGGCTCTTCCCTAGATTTAGCACAGGCAAAGCCGCGGGATCCGCTAGTTATGCATATAAACCTTCCTCTTGAATCACTATATCTATTAAAAAACCGCATCAAAATCCGTTGCGTAGTTTTAAAGATTTAAGCGTACAAAGGGATATAGGGACAGAGAAAGCGACTTTGTTTTATACTATGTACATTAATGTACATTAATTATCAGAAAAAATGTTATGATATTCTCTAAAATATTTTTCTGTCTATCTGTTCGTTTTCACTCGATTGGTTTGGAACTGACTTTCACAAATAGCTGATGTTATGACGAATAACATGTAGATAAGAAATTACATGAAGCAATATACTTTAAGCTAAATCCCATTGCTACAGTTCAGAGAATAGTGCAATAGTAAAAAGCTGTGCCTTTTGCATGTCAAGTCTTATTTATGCAACGAAATCTATAATATGCAAGTACGAAAACCACTCACTCATTCATCACGAAATCTCGAAAACCGCTAGACGTATAAAGATAAAAATTGGCAGGGAGGTAGGTTATAAATAGTAGACGTCCGGATTTTTCGATAAGGCCGGATTTAGGTGGTCTAAGGGTTCTCGCAAGTTTGTATGAAAGTCCTTCATCTTTTATGCTACAAACTTTAAATTTGGCAGAAGGTAGTCATTTGTTAGTAAACGGCCGTTAAGAACTAATTTTGCGACATATCCGGATTAAAGTGGTTTAAGGGCTTTCGCAAGTTTGTATGAATCCCTTTCTTTTTGTTTTTGCTAAAAACTTAAAACTTGGCCGAAACGTCGGCAACCAAAAATCATAATAAATCCGCGACAAAATCAGAAAAGATAGTTTCATTTATAATGAAAATAAATTTATATAACTTACGAATAAATAACAATAATAACTGTTCTGAGAACCATCTAAATAAGCATCTTGGGTAGAAGATGGATTAGACGTGCTTTGTGAAGTAGCTTTATTTGTAGGAGTCACTGAAAAGTAATAAGAAATATCAATATTAGCCATTACTATCAACTAATTCAAATGAATACATATCCCTACGGGTTATTACTGTTCTACACAAAGACAAAAAAAAATATTTATCGAACATATTTACCGTTTACTACCGTCAGTCCTGGCCGTACTGCAATAGCACCGCCATACGTTTGTGGGGTCGGGCCACCTACAGTTCCTCCATTTGCGCTGCCCTCAACATATGGTACATCTAAAAATGATAGAATAATTTATTATTACTTATATTTCCATATTATGTTAACTATATCTAAATCTAGAAATTTAATGCGAGTTACATTTATTACATCCGGTTTGATAAATTTTGTTATTATAAATTAGTAAAGGAAGATACAATACATGATACTTTATAAAATTTAAGTATATATTTTTTATTTTAAGTTAATTCTCATGCCTTAAAATAAGTAATTTTAACATGTTTTTTTTATTTTTTATGTCTTTATCTTACAACTGCAGCTTCCAATGGCGATGGAGTATAGTATTAAAATATTGATAGCCAAAAAATTCAATTTCATTTTGTTAATGACCGTCTTGAGCTGTTTCCGAAAGAAATGAATTTGTTTAACTCGAATTATTTCACCTACCAAATTGCATCGAATTAATTATCATAACCAAATCGTGGAACATGATTTAAATTATTGTTAACCCACGCGTACGCCATAAATTATTTAATAATTTAACGTACAAATAACATAGTATATATTATGTATCTACGAATATGTATTAAGCATTGTATTGCTCATACGACTTGTTCTATGCGACATCATTTGTTTTATCCAAATAAGCATTTTTTTAAACATTCGAATAATATATAAAAATCAAATGAAATATCCTATGATAAAAAATGTTTTACTTTATATTTAAAAAGTATTTACAACTAGCTGATACGCGCGACTTCGTCCGCGGTGCTTGAAATATTACCAAGTTATCCGCATGCGCGCTACGCCGCTTGCCCCACTACTCCGCGAGAAGGAAACATACATCACTGAACACGGAGTGCATATACAAATCGTTGTTTCTTGAAACTTTAATAACTTTTTATTAAATGAAGATATCACAATCATTTTTTTTTGATAAGGGCCAATTGTCTAAGAAATAAAACTTAGAAAGTTCATTAAAATCTATCCAGTAGTTTTTCCGTGATGCGCGCACAACTGCAGACCTCTATTATTTTATTTATATAGATTTACTTAAAATAATAAAAACTTAAAATTAAAATAAAAAAATATACTTCCTAATAAATATTAAAAAATATAATTTATTTTGAAAAAAAAACAAAATCATCGAAACTATATCAACACCCATGTACAAACTTAGCTAAAAAGTAAAAAATAATATTTCAATTACTTCAAAGCAAGAACATTAAAGGAAAATCAAACAAATTATTGATATATACACAATTTATAATCAGTTATTTTTGGAGTCGGTGCCAGCCAAGAGATAGGGCAGTTTTATTCTGCTTTGCAACAAAATTTTGAACGGGTATTTTAAATTTATTATTTACGTATTTGTTATTTGACTTTGGCTGTAACATCTTTGGTAATTGTATTTTCGAGTCCTATACTTATTAGACTCCCAAGATGATAGCCAAGCATCATAAATAAATAACCAAGCTAATGTACGAGCGACTCACCGTCGCTTAACTCGGGTTCATCCCTAGATTAAGCGCGAGCGTAGCCGCGGGTTTCGCTAGATACATATAAATCTTCCTCTTGAATCACTGTATCTATTAAAAAACCACATCAAAATCCGTTGTGTAGATCTAAGCATGCATAGGGACAGACAGCGGGAAACATCTTTATTTTATAGTATGTAATGATGTGACTACATATTTAATAATGGTCTAAGAGCCGGTGGAAGATCGACCTGATGACCAGATGAGACATATTTTTTATTAAATATAATTTATAAACAAATATGCCTATAATTACTTGCCTATCTGAAAGTGCTCATGGCTATTTTTAATTAAATTATCTTTAATCGATTTTTTTTTCATCAATTTAATTCTTTTGATAACCAAATGAATTTTATTTCAATGTTAGTTTTTAACACACAGAATATGCCTCAGTAGGCTTGCCTACTCATTTTGTGTATAGCTACCTGGCAAGCCGATGTGAACAGGTAAGTCAATATAGGTGACTCCATCGTTCTGCTAACTTATCGAAAGTTATATCAAATTTTAGATCATTTTATTACAAAATCAGTCATATAGACTTGACTGCAAAAAATCATAAGTACTTAAAGCACTGTTGCCCAGCTAAAAATAGCCATGAGCACTTTCAGATAGGCAAGTAATTATAGGCATATTTGTTTATAAATTATATTCGATAAAAAATATGTCTCATCTGGTTATCAGATCGGTGAAGGTCGATCTTCCACGGTCTCCTCTACTATAATGATTTTCTTCTTCATCACTTCATCAAATCACTTTAAAAATTAATTTCGCATTACTTTTATTTTCAATATAGAAATGAAGGTTCTTAAAAAATGATCATACAAGAAAAGGTTATTGTTATTAACAACACTACACTTACATTTGCCAGACAGTGAATTTCAAAGCATCATTATTCGTTTTAATTGGAAAACTCATTATGAACAGTGGTTCTCAAAAGCCTTTTGAAATGACTCATTTAAGTTAAGGGTAACAATGGAAAAACTTTTACAAAACTTATATTATATATTTTATATTTTTTAAAGGTCTTTTTAATTGCAATTTTACACAAGAATTTTATAATAATACTAGTAATTTTCAAACCACATAAAAGCTTTATTAGCTTACGAGCTCACAGATTTTTGATTCAAATTTTCTTCCTACACTTATATTACGAATTTTACAAAAATAAATTATAAATAAGAAAAACCGATTCACTTAGCCTTGATAATAAAAAAAATATGCATATTTATAGGTAGCCTACATGGAAACAAACATTCCCTTCAATACGCGGGGGATTAGGCCATAATCTACCACGCTGGCCTAGTGTGGGTTGGCGGACTTCACATGTCTTTCGAATTTGCTAGGTTTCTTCGGACAGGCAGGTTTTGCAGGCAGACGATGTTTTCCTTCACCGTAAGACAAGTGATAATCGTGTTGGAAATTATTCGCACCTAAAAATATTTGAAGTGCAAGACGCGGATTCGAACCCGCATCACTCGGTTATCCTAGCGAGCGCGTTACCACTGGGCTATCATTTACTATTTATCTATTTTTTGTAGAGACGGTTATATTATGATTTATGTTTATATTGACATTCTATTTTCTATATATTTTTTACTATACCAACACTCTTGTATATTTTATTTATTTTAGGTCAGTTTTTTAATATCTAGTCATTAGCGACCACATTTAACACAATAAGTTATCATATACAGTAATATATATTATAACTTTGTCCTTATTTAACATTTTCAAGAACTTTAGTACTCTCTCTATAACAATCATTTTGATAAAAATCTATTTTATTTGCATTAATTTTTTATCACTATTTGTTTATTATTATTGATATAAAAATTTACAATTAAAAATTACGAGCAGTGTTTAAATATAGTTATGTTTAAAGTTGATGACTCCTTTGTTATTCAACCGTATATTTTATCTGTTTTAATTAAAATAACGTGATCTATAAATTTCACTTTATCAACGCAACACATCAATAGCTTTCATTATAGCCGTAGCCAGCTATTACTGTAAACAAAATGCAACTAAAAATAATTTTTGTTTGCATTTTATTTATATCGTTCCAATCATCTTTAAATTACTTTGGTAAGAAAATTAAGCAATACATATATTAAATATTATTAAACGACGATATGTAAAATAGTTAAAATATCTAATAAATAAATGTAACTAATGACTTTATTTTGAACTGACTCTATTCAATTAATATCTTTCTTAAATTTACATTATAAATGAAACTATCTTTTCGGATCTATATGCCGATTTCGTTTGATTTTTGGGACGGGAGAAACTCTCCCGAGACCACGATTTCTATAGAGCATTCGAAACGTCGAGGACCAAAATCACATATTTTCATTAAATTATACGTTTAAAATTATATCTTTTATTTTTATTTTTGAAGTTTAATATTTTTTGAGCATTATTCTAGTGCTTTTAATCAAAAAGTATTTCTGATTGCATACTTTTCTTATACATTTATTAACTTGTAAGAAAATTAAAAGTGAAATAAAGTGTCTGAGACTACTATTAGTTGATATTCAAATTGTATAAATATTACAGTATTGCTATTTAAAAAAGCAACTGATAAGTTTCTCGTAGACTCTTTACAGCAGAACAACTTTTCGTGCCTGTAGTAGATTTTTCAAGAACTAGCATAAGTAAATTTTAAATATTGATTTGATCAATCTTGATACCTTTTTTATGTTACAGCAACATGCAAGGTTTATCCGCCATTCGGTAAATATATCTTTTGTTTTTTCATTGTACTAACATAAGTAATTAGTTAAAATTTATTTTAATATGTCTCGTAGGTTGCTTTCTTCTGATAAATTAAATTATTGCTGTTCCAAAAAATACTAAAAGATTAGTTACTTCTTCTTTCTGCCTCATTCCCAACTTTATTTGGGGTCGGGCCTTCTTGTACATCTGCGCCAGTGTAACCTGTCCTGGATCATCAACGGTGGGATATTTTGTTTCTTAAGATGTTTCTCGACAGTGGATAGCCATGTGGCTGATTAGTTACTTATACCAGTATAATGTTTCCTATAATTTTTAATCATTTTTTACTCTCCATGTGCCCAACCAGCACAACCCAGTAAGCCCAGTCAACAAATTTTCATCCCCTCCCATTTATTTATTGTTTAGGGATAAAACCTAAGATTTAAGAATCCTTAGTGTTATATTTTTTCTGTAAAGCTTAGTCATATTCTTCAGGCTTCAAGGTTTCTTTTGATTCAGGTGTAGAATACCTTAAAACTTTAACGTCAATTTATCTCAGTGTTATCTTATTAATAAAGTATACATAGTGTCCACTTTGATCTTGCATAATGATGGAATTAAAAATAAATAACTAATTATTTTTCTACAGCTCCCTTATATTATCCACGAACAGCGAAGCCTGGTAAAGTTTAATTTTTAAATTTACTTATTAAATACAAATATTTTGTATGATATTTTTTTATAATTACAATTATTTATAAATATATTCTTAATCAAATGTTTCTGTTTTGAAATTTTTTTTATTTTACAGCGCCGGCTGCTACTCCAGCTACAATAACTGGTAATATAATCGTCTTTTTTTTGAGTTTTCTCTCTTTTGAGGCTTAAACTGGAACAAAAATTACTTACATCCAAATAATAAAAAAAAACCTTCCCAAGCTTAAATTTATTCATCATGCTGATTAGGCTGTACAAATTCTGTCGTACATACATTCCTACAAACACACATAATCTCCTTCTGCCGTAGTCGGGTAAAAAACATATATATCAAAAAATATATATCAAGTGTAATTTAAATGTATGCTAGGCAGTATACCCAGTTTAAAACAAATTTCATGTTATAATAAAAAAAAAGCAATAAATATATGGCTAGTTTTTCCCTTTTAACGTCCCACAGTCTGGTCAAATAAGACGAACTTCACATGTGTTTCAAAAACTTGTTAATTTCTCCCAAACATGTAAGTTTCCTCAAGATGTTCTTCACCGTAAGATAAGTGGTAATCATGTTTCAACTTACAAATAATTCGCACATGAAAATATAACACGAGACCCGTACCCGATTTAAACCCACTTCAATCAGTTAACCAAGCGGGCACACAACAACTGGACTACCACCATAGTAAAAAGAATGACAAAGTACGGCAACTTCGGCCCAATCCGCGATATAATTACCTGTCATAGTTACCATAGTTGCCTGTCACAGGGTTGTCACTGTAGCTAAATTTTAATTCAGTGCTCAGAAATTGGCATTGGGCCGGGAAGTGTGTTATTAAAAAATATTTATAATTTATATATATTTAATGTAAAACATTTTGTTTCTACATGTTTATGATTATTTTTATTAGGCCTGTAGTTACTTGCTTAACTGATATATCAGTAGAAAATAGTATTAAAAATGTTTCTTGCGTTTACAAAAACATAAATATGCTATTAATAACAATAAAAAATGAAAAGTATAATATGTATATTAATAAAATCATATCACATCCTATTAAAATAATAAACTAATACAACAAAAGTAAAAGTACCTACATAAGTATTTCATCATCAAGTATATTTTATTTTATTTATTTATTTATTTTTCATATAGTAAAAAGCCGTGACGCGCGAAACTTGTGCGGCGTTAGCCTTGACGGCGCCCTGATAAACGGTTCGAGATATTGTTTGAGTGTGCGTGCGGCAACGTAAAGATACTATGACGCACACATACAAGCCGCGCGCGGTGCGTTTGTATGAAGTTGCCCTACTTTGTCTCTTTTTACTATGCTACCACTGACTTTGGCGTAAAAATAAATATCGTGAATACAGTTGTCAATCCTCACGCAAACATACGTAGATGTCCTTACTTTTACTTTGTTGGTAACTTTTTTTATAAAACTAATATGTTGACTATAGCTAACTTCAGGGTATCGGTTTTTCGTGACGGTGTGCGCGCGCATCGTAAAAATTTACTCTCATCATTTTTCCCTAACGTACCAAAAGAAGAATAACTTCAGAAATCTCAAAAAAAAACTTGAAATAGTATAAGATTCTACATTTTTAATTACCCGCTTACCTTAATTTTTTGGCCAGTTCCTGTGAATACCGAACCCACTCAAGTACCAGCTGCCGGTAAGCACATTTTATTATCTATACGTATAACAAAATTCTAACTTAGCCGAATCTGTACATTATTGAAAATTTTATTGAAATAGTTATTTTTATCGATGCAGCCTATCTATATCTATAGTTTTTTTGAACTTTTGTGTCTGTCTGACGACATCACGAGAAAACAACTGGACAGATTTTGATGAAATTTAATTTAAAAAAGAGGGAGGGGAGAACGAAGACGGAGGATGAAGGGAAGAGGGAGGGAGGGAGAGGGAGGAGGGAAAGAGAGTGGGCCGCCCGGACTCTCACTCACCGGACGAAACGCGGCAGCATAGCTGCCCCTTCACGCCGCGATGAGAAAGTGGTACTATACGGGGCGTGCCGGCTCATTCGGCTGCTACCCGAAGGTAGCAGCCCATCCCCTTCATTTATAATGTATCTAGAGAGTAGAGACGAACCCTAGCGGACCAATGGTAATTCGTCAGATTTCCTTTTTGATTCATGAATAAATATATAATTTTTTATATAATGTTTTCGTAAAAAATAATTTACATAAATAAAACTACCAGCCAGTCGGTTAGTTTCATTTTTTGTATAATAATTTTTAAAACGATGACACGTATGACGTATTTGTAGTTAGACTATCAATTTTTTTCTGCTTTGAATATTTTTTTATACGAGTATAACAGCACATAATTCATCATAGTTTGTTGTACAATTTAGTTTAATTTATTAATACCATACTATTATAAACATATAATAATAAGTATATAATATTTTTTAATTATTATAATGCTATATTTTAAATTTACAGATTCTACAGCTGCGCCAGTGACATCGACAAATGGTAATTTATTGCCTTATATAAAAATTAAAAAGCATAAAAAACATAAAAAACAAAACCTAAAGGTAATACGAATGAAATATTAAATGGCATAATAAATATCGTTTAATTTTTTGTTACAGTAAATTCAACTAATAATGCTACTGCAGAAAATAAGCAAGCAACAACTATTATAATCAACGTGAAAGCACCTGCAACAACTACGTCAAATTGTCCAAAAACTATCTTCGTAAGTTTATTAAATTATTATTAATGAATAGGATATGCACACAGTCTAATTCATACACGGTACGTCTGTTATCTTATCGTCGTGTAAGGACTTAAGTGAGACACACCAAACTGTCATACTGGAACTTTTATATCAGTTGGGAAACCGCTAATAAATTAATGTAACTTGCCAACAAACGGCATATCATTACTTTATTATGAGGTCTTTCGATATTATCAAATGAGGTGTATGTAGGATTTTTACTGTGTGATTACTTTGTATGTACATACATAATATGATGTTTACCGTCAATCCACTCGCGTTCTCATCAAAGAGAGTGAACTGAAAAGGAAACCGATAGAGACCTAAATGGATTTATGGCACCAAATATTATTGAAACAGAAACAGAATACCGCCTTGGTGGTGTAGTGGCTAGCATGTACGGTCGCACACCGAGAGGTCCTAGGTTCGAGTCCCGGGTCGGGCCAAGTTTATTTATTGAGGCTTTCCATTTCATAAGCATCTGTATCAGCCAGTTGGGAAGTTTTGCGGTGTTTCACTGGTCGTGTCGAGCAGTCGTCCCACCGGAATATGAGATTGGCCGCCGTGGCCGTAATGGGTCGGGAGGAAATCATCGTTATTGATAAACTTAATTATTGATAAACTTAATTATTGATAAACTTAATTCTTGAACGTTCTTATCCTCGAGACATGTTCAACTCGTGTTATTCCTACTTTCTTAACTTTGATTTGCTTAAATTACGTAGTTGTACCAAAATAAATCATTCAATAAGCAGTTTATTCCGAAAATTGTTTTGTGTTAGAGGTTCGGTATTGTTTTAAGTAAACCTCCCAGCTTATTTCCTCTTCAATCGGCCTCCTCTAACATCTTTAATTCCTCTAACATATTCTCATTATATTTAATTATATTAGAGGTATAAAAAATTCTTTTCTACCAATTATACTTTTTCAGAGAGAAAACATATTTAGTTTGTAATTTTTATATAATTCTATTCTGAATGACTATAATACTACAAATATTTTTGCAGGGCACTATTGAAAGAGTAATGACTGGAACTGTAAGATGATATTTTTATTATTAAAATTAGTGTATTAGTTCTGAAATTTAAGCTCTAACACCATTTTAATCTATGTTGTAAAATATACCTACCTAATTGATTGTCTATTAAAATAATCTAAACCTAAAAGGTATGGTAAAATATACTCAATTATATCCCTTTTGTAATCTTCTCTGATAGATTTAAGTACATATAAACGCTTAAGATAAAACGCTAAAACACGACATACTTGTCGTGTTTTAACGGGTATTTAAATAATTTATTTATATTTTTTTTTCTTTACAGTCCTGTACTTAACCATAGAATCAAAAGGTAAAATTAAATAATATGACAATTTATAAGCTTAAATAATTCATAGTTTTTAAAGTGGATAATAAACTAATGACAACACTAGCTAGATTTGATTTTAAAACAAATTTGTTAACATTCTATTTATATTGCTACTTGGTTACGCTCCTATGCGAAGCAAAGCAAGTAAAGTAAAGTAGCAAGAGTCAACCACATGTATACATGCATAATATGTAAATATGTTGGGACATTATTACTCACAGCGCCATCTAGTTCCGTGGTAAACTACGAAGGAAGCTTGTGTTACGGATACCAGATAGTTGATATACTACATATATAAGTTTAAATACATACATATTATAAATATAAGCACCCATGACTGGAGTACAAACACTCGAGTTTAACAAATGAATGCCCCCAGCGGGATTCGAACCCTTGACCACCAACCCGCGCAAGAAAGTAGGATCACTACAAACTGCGCCAAACGTGTCGTCAATGTTAACATATTATATGTGTTATATGGATTCTCATCCACGGTTTCGTGGTGCTGTTGACTAGCACGCATTTTGACCAAAGTATTCCGTATTCCATAACTACATTGTTTAAGGCTGAATCTAGTATAATTTAACATAAGAACTAACTCGGTCATGTAAATTAATTAAAATGAAAATATTTCTGTTTCAGGAACCAAGCTGACAACATATTAAAAATAAATAATTATAGAAATATGTTTTTTTATTATGTTACTCTCTCTGAAAAAGGATTTAAGAAATAAAACAATTGAACTAGATTTTGGTCAAAACCAAAATAAAATCTTATGATAAAATAGCAAATGATATAATAATAATCAACTACCTATTGTCTTTATAATAATGACCATCAAATTATTCACGTATTCTAATTTATTAAATAAAAAAACCTATTTTCTTTTTTCGCACATTAAGGAATAAGTCAAGAACAAGGGTAACCCTACCCTTCGCTTTAAATTTTTGAATTTTGAATTTGAATTTTATGTCGTAAATAATAATATGACGTTACTAATCAAGTCGACATTAAATAAATATATAGGTATATAAGGTCACTTATAACGAAATATGTTCTAGGCAATATAAAAGATATAATACATATAATATATCTAGTACTGCACATAAAAAAATGTAAATCGTTTATATCTAACGAAAGGCGCAGCAGACAGCATAAATATAGTAGGTACCTATAAAGGGTTGCGATTTAAAAAGGTATTCATATAATGGTCTAAGTGCCGGTGGAAGATCGACCTTCACCGACCTGATAACCAGATGAGACATATTTTTTATTAAATATAATTTATAAACTAATATGCCTATAATTACTTGCCTATCTGAAAGTGCTCATGGCTATTTTTAATTTAATTAACTTTAATCGATTTTTTTTCATCACTTTCATTCTTTTGATAACCAAATGAATTTTATTTCACTGTTAGTTTTTAACACACAGAATATGCCTCAGTAGGCTTGCCTACTCATTTTTGTGTATAGCTACCAAAGCCGATGTAAACAGGTAAGTCAATATAGGTGACTCCATTGTTCTGCTAACTTATCGAAAGTTATATCAAATTAGATTATTTTATTACAAAATCAGTCATATAGACTTGCCTGCAAAAAATCATACTTAAAGCACTGTTGCCCAGCTAAAAATAGCCATGAGCAATTTTCAGATAGGCAAGTAATTATAGGCATATTTGTTTATAAATTATATTCGATAAAAAATATGTCTCATCTGGTTATCAGATCGGTGAAGGTCGATCTTCCACGGTCTCCTCTACTATAAGGAAATGTTTCAAATTGGTCTTCATTCCTGTCATATACAAGGCATTAAAAACACCTTTAAAAACTTTACTTATATTTTAACCCTAAAAATTCTCGAAAATTAAGAAAATTATTAATATGCTATGTAAAAATTTAACGTAGAGTGAAAACAAGAATATATTGAATGACTATGTATGTGTAAAAATATCAATTTGAATTGAATATAGGTATACCTTTACACTAGCAGCGGCTTTACTTGTACTTCAAAAGTTTTTTAGCTTCATTACTCATATTATATACGTACCTACCTTATTTGATATACTCGTAATTGGCTTCAGTGCCGTGCGTTCAAGAAATCTTGGTGCTTTCTTGGGGCTAGTTTATAAAAAACCTACATAACCTAACCATCTCCTACGTTAGTCTCTTATCTCCCGCTCCATACATTATACAGAGATTTTAAATATGTCCTCATAATATTATAAACAAAGTCATCCGCCCTGTCTTTCTGTCTGTCTCTCTGTTCACGATAAACTCAAAAACAACTGCACCGATTTTCATCTGTTATCCCCAATGAATAGATGATTCTCGGCAAAATTTGGGAAATCTCGGAAAGTTCTTGAATAATTTTGAATTTAATTTAGTTGTATTTTCAGTTTTGTCTATTTGTTATAAGTCATCAATAAATAACTTGTATTTGCTAAACACATAGCGTTGCGAAAGCGATTGTACTACCTTTATCATAGCCCTGTCGCAATATTCATTCTTAGCGGATGTCTATTATCCCTACTAATATTATAAATGTGAATGTAAGTTTGTTTTTTACGCTTTCACGCAAAAACTACTTAACCGATCATCATGAAACTTTGTACACATATTCTTGGAGGTATTAGAAGTAACATAGGATACTTTTTATAAACAAAAATATTTTTTACGAAAAATTAAAAACTTGTTTGTATTAACAATGGGTTCTCAAATAGCTAGAGTAATTTTGAAGAAACTTTCAGGCATCCTACAGATTACTGTAGGATGCCTGAAAGTTTCTTCTAATCTTTCTTTCTTGAAACTGCTAATCAACCTCATTGGGTTAATACCCAATGAGGTTGATTAGCAGTTGAAAAAATGAACGCGGGCGAAGCCGCGGGTAAAGCTAGTTTACTTTAAACTATATCCCTGCCAAATTTCATAAATCATAAATGTATACTATTTTGTGATGAGTAAATTTTGCTTTTATGTATATATAGATAAATAAACTGTAACTATACTATATTAACCTTAAAAACGTACCTAAATAGGAACTCGAGCAAATCCGGGCGAGTTGCTAACTGATAATAAAGTTTCATAATGTGCATTATATTTTTAATAACTCTGTCATAAATATTTTATTACTGAAGAAATATTTTAATGAAAAATATTGAATTGTGAAGACGTGGATTAATTAAAAATACTTCGAAATGATTTGCAGTTTATTAATTACGATTTTTGTTATTTTAAACTCAAGCGTGTCATCTTATGGTAAGTTTAATATTAATCTTCCTTCTAACTTTTTAATTCATAATATACATAGCCAAGGACAAGCAAGCCAAGGACTTAGAGTCTAAGTCTTAGACTAAATGATATTTTATATTGTTATCTCTAACAGAAAACTATAGAAATGTACGAAATATCATAATTAAAACTTAATAAATTGGACGGATTAATCAAAATCTCTTATTCTCTTATCAGTACATTATAAATGAAGTGTCAGTTTTTAATTTTAACAGCGTTTTACTAAATGCATATGAAAGTATATACGGTGCTTACACCAAAAAATCAATTTTCTATGATATTTTTTTTGTTTTTCTATCTGTCTGTCTGTCTACGGCCAATCTCTAAAACGGCTGGACCGATTTTGACGGGACTTTCACCCGTTGATAGTTAATGTTATAAGGACGACACGTTTGGCTCAGTTGGTAGTGACCCTACCTTCTGCGCCAGCGGTCGCGGGTTCGAGTCCCGCTGGGGGCATTCATTTGTTGAGCACGAATGTTTGTTCTCCAGTCATGGGTGTTAATATTTATATTATGTATTTATTTAAAAATATATATGTGTAGTATATCAATTATCTGGTATCCGTAACACAAGCCGCGTAGCTTACCACGGAACTAGATAGTGCTGTTGTAAAAATGTCCGAACATATTTATTTATTTATTTTATAAGAAAATTGTATATATCGTCAGCAAAGCGGGCTGGGTTTGCTAGTTATAAATATAACCAATGAAAAACTCAAGATACTGTAATTGTACCATTACAATATAATATAGACCCAATAATTGAACTTTTAATTTTAAACTTTTTCAGCATACGGTGTCTCAGTTAACGGTAAACATTTCTATATACATAATATATTAACTTCACGTTCATAAATTATAATATTATTCATATTTAATTAAAAAAATCTTTCAGTTAATTCTGTAAACAGCGCAACTAGCGTAAGCGATGGATTCTCCACGAACGTAGTGCAAGTTCATCAACAACAACAATTTAATGAGTTGCCTTTTTATCCGTTTCCTAGATGTTTTTTTCCTGTAAGTGCTTTAGTATTTTCCACACGACTCTGATCTTAGCTCGCTATTAGGTATTTAATGATGTATAAATTAGGTCAATAGATACCCAATTTACATATTATCTTTATATATAAAAATCTTCTGTGCGTATGTAATGAAACCATTAAACTCCTTCTAAACGGCTGGACCGATTTTGATGAAATGTTTTGTATGTGTTCGAGTGGATTTCGAGAATGGTTTAGATTTACAATTTCATTTACTACCAAATGTTTTTTGAATTAATTAGTTATTTATATATTTAAACAATAAATGAAATATTCAAAATAAGTCTCTGCTAGGTAACGCTGTTTTGCGTATGCGTACAGGACAACGACCGTCGGGTCCGCTAGTAATAATATAACTCTCCTATACTCTATTTTGTGAGAAAGACTCTCTTCTTTCTTTCAAGTAGAATCAAATCACAGAAAGACTCGTTAATCGAATTATTTGTGGAATTAAAAATCTGTTACAAAGTCATTGGGCTTCATTTTGATTATTTTCTTTTTTTTTACTTTTTTTTTTTAAAGGTGACGTTTAGGTTAATTTTATACTAAACACAACTTTTATTTTTAACCGGGAACTTAATATTCTTTAGAAGAAGAAAGAAAGAAGAGGAATAATAAATCTTAAATTTGAAGAAAAACAAATCTATACATAAATATATCTTACCTCATATAACCTACTTTCGCATTGTTGGTACATCGCAGGCGTAGTTTTTATCAGTAAAAATGTATGTTTAGTAGACTTAATTAGACTGTTTCACTTATCGACGTTATCAGGCCTACATCGTCCTACTTACAACAGCAAATTACATTTTTTTTTTATTTTTTCAGTTCTGTCTTTAGCGCAAGAGATAAGTGAGTATGTTATACTTAATATATGTTATCAACAGATAGCATAGGAATCTTAAACAAAACCGTGGTACCTAAAATGATAAAGATTTACTATTTAATAAAGAATACTTTTTGATTATTCTTAATAATTTAGATGTGTACATTGTTAACTATCCTAAAAACATTAAAGTCAACACTAACAAGTAAAAAGTTCAAGATTGTATTAATGAATTTGCAATTATATAACAACAGGAGTATTTTAATCGCATCCAAAAATTAAAAAATTAATGGTGTTGTTATTAAAAAAATATAAACCAAACTTTAGTAAATATTTATTAATTAGGCTCCTTATGGTTAATTTTTCGTATCACGAAGTGAAATTATAGTCAAAAAAATCATGAAATCATAAAGAATATAATATGTAAATCGTGACACACGATTTTTTTATTAACTTTCTGTAATTATTGTTGTTTAAATTATTTTGATGTGAAACATCTATTGACGCGTCTTGGCAGTTAAATGGAATCGTATGGCGTGACGGCAAATGACGCAGCGACCTCTTCTGTGCCACCGTTCTCGACTCCCTTGTGTGCTACTACAATATATACTCCATTGTAAAACAAATATATATATTATTAAAATAACATGAAAAATAAATTGATTTTGCTAACGAAACTCTACTTCTTTTCCTTATTTTACTTCATATTTTTTTTTATGTTTTGTTATTAAACACAAAAGAATGAAATTATTCTTTTTTTATTTTATTTACATGACAAGCTTAAATCACCATATGTAAAATACACTTTTATTGTATATTTAAATTTAAGTCTTAAGATTAACGTACTAAAATAATAGTGAGATAGGAGTGATACAGATATTATACATCATATACGAGTAGTTATCATACATTATGTATAAAATACACATTTACAAATATTATAATATTTAACTTATTCTATTTACTATATTATTATACTAAAGACTATATTTAGCGCAAGCGAAGCCGCGGGTTCTGCTAGTAAATGTACATATACAAAAACTTGACAAATTATATACATAATTAAATCTTCCTCGAGAACCATTCTATCACTGATAGACAGACGCGGCGGAGGTTTTTGTTTTATAATATGTAGTGATGTACCGACTACTATCTACATTTACCAGTACATTAGATCCACTAGCTTTTAACGGTTAATATTTAGCATTATAATAAAAAAATACTTGAGTTTCATTATCATCTTCACTACTTATCACTTTCTTGTGCTTTATATTGATACATTTTGTCTTAAATTGCTATCACTAACATTTAAAAAATTATTATTTTTGCCATTTTTTCTTAATCGAATTTTATTTAATACTTAAAGGAATAAATTGACTATTGAAATTAAGTTTCTTAACCGCACTTCTAGAAGCTACTAAATATTTGAATTGAATGAATGCATTTTATGGCCTCGCCAAAATTTATCGTATTCTGTTCAGCAATACAGGCTTAAAAACGTTAACGTACACATGATCTATTAGATGTATAGAATTAGAATCAATTTTTTAATTATGTTAATAAGTTAATAACTAAAGTTTCCTATTTATTACATAAAGGTATCAATTAATTTTTTTAATGAATAATATTTTAGTAGATACCTAAATTGTAGTATTTATTCCATACAGGCTTTCAGTACATTCCTAAACTTACTTTTTAATTATGAAAAATTTATTTTTCAGATATATGCGAAAATAAAAATAATAGTATGAATACTTTTTATTATTTTCTGTATTCATTTTAGTATCTGTAAATTTAATACCCCAAATATTATTAATATGGCACTACAGCAAATATTGAGGTACATTATGATACATGAAATAATTTAAAGTATTTTTATTTTTATTCATTTGCCACAGAAAAATATATTTTAAGATTAATTTTTATTAAAGTTCAAAAAAAATCTAATAAAATATAGTATCTACGATTAAAAATTATTTTGATTTTCTCGTGGTTTCAGTATGTCTAAAATTACAACAATAAGTTTTAACAACATTAAATACATATTTTTAAGAATCATAACAGATATTATTATACATCTTTCTTCTTTCTAAACCTTGTACATACTTTATGTATTTTGAGTGTTGTTAAAGATAGAGTAGTAGACTCATGACGTTCCGTAAGAAATTTTAAAATTTTAATGCTGAATTAAAATATTTTGATTTTATTTGATCAAATATATTACTCCCGATTAGTGGATAAAATAAAATATTAGAAATAGATTAGACCGCGTCAGAATATTTTTTTTATTTTTTTTGAGTAGGTATATCTATAAAGTTTGTTTGTTAGACAAAGAAAAATCTCCTAAAAGATGAGCTTGATATCTTGAAAATTGAGCTGGCGCATATGAGGTGGTCCCCTTCCCATGTAAAATAAATTGAAAAAAACTTTGTTCCAATTTCCCTTTCCGTTGTCTTGTAGGAAATTAAATTCTCTACGAAAAATGTTACAAGGCTTTAAAAAACGAAAGTTTTAAAAAGTCAAAAAAGTTTGTATCAATTTTTCTAGTTATGTATGCTTATAAATTATTAGTTATTACATATGTTTAATTTTTCCACGTATAATACAATAAACATAAATACATTAACTTAATATTATTAGAAAAAGTTGCATTTTTATTCTTCCCTCAAAAAAATTCTTCTCTGCCTTCTTTGGCATTCAAATAGAAGATATACGCTTGTTATAAAAAAGTAACTAAGCATCCAAAGTAATCGCAGACTATCGATGTCGGGTACTTGAGTACACGCGGTCGGTCTCGTAGTCGTCTGGACTGCCTGTCAAAGCTTAGTTTGTCGAAGCTGACTTCTTTCCATCGATATGGTTGATTTCGTAGTCCTACACATAAATGGTTTTATTAACAATAAATAATAGATTTTCTATAGATATTTTTTAATTATTTTACATGCAATGTTTAAAATATTTTCCAGTTACAATCCCCTAAAGATAAACAAGGGAATATACTGGTAAAGAGTTATTTAGACTTGCAAGGTTATATCTAAATTGCAATAAATTATGGTATACAAGAACTGTGTACCCATGTATGTACAAAATATCAGGCAAGTAAGATAAACAGAATACCTTTATAATAATTCTATAATATTTTTTATAAAATACTCGATGGCTAAATTTACAAATACGAAATATATGCCTACATATAAGGCTTTTCTTTAAAGAATTTTCTATAACTTTAAAAATAAAGAAAAGCCATAGTTCTCAGATTTCATCATACTTACCCAATTTTTTTATAATTACATTACATATGCCAGACCACCTCGTGCAGGATTGAACTTGTGACATCCAGTGCAGTGAATAGAACCTTGCTATACTTAATGTTAAACTATAACGTTATATACATATTTTATTTATTTACAATGTTATTATTATTTTTGCTACTTGCTAATATTAGGTACTTCAAAGATAAGATATATAAAGATATTTCAAATTGAGCCTTTGTTAGTGCTCATGAAGTAAAAAACTACGATAAGAAGCTCTCTTTTTAACCAGCCTTTGAAATAGGTTTTTTGCCATCGATATTTCCACTATATTTTGAATTATCATTTTAACAAGACTCATATTTTTGAAAATAAATTTAACTGTCAGATAATCGGTAAACAATATTTTGTAATATTTAGAGATAACAAAATACAATTAAGTGATAAATCTACTCTACAATTATTGCGGCAATAAATACATTACAAGAATAATTGGAAACGTGATAATATTGGTCTTAAAGTATGAACTAATGCTACAAATTATATTGTAACCAGTTCGAAATCATGATACCCGTTGTAGCCTAGTGCTTAACAAGCACTACCTACTAGATATAGGTTCAGTGCATGCATCATTATGAAGTCAATTTATCTAGTCCTCGCATTTCCCGTGGCTCTAACCTAATTTTTAGTTTAAACATATCATTATACCATGCAATGTTATATATAATATTCCTCGATAAATCGGCTATCCAACAGTAAAAGAATTTTTCAATTCAAATTGTGTGTTCTTGAGATTAGTACATTTAACCAAACGAACACTTTAGCTTTGTAATATATAACTACTTATTTGGTTTTGAGTAGATTTGAGTGTCTCTACCATGGACGTATTACCTAAGGACCAGTCAAAAAATACAAATGCATGAAAACACTTTCAACCATTTGAAGTATAACGCACACAAAGAATTGACACAATACATCAAAATTCACTCTAATGCTAGTGCTTGAACGTAGTCGATAAAATACATACATCAATGACATTTTAAATATTAATCATAAATATTGTTTGATTTTTCGCCGACAATCAAACCCAGAACGTTCGAATGGGAAAGAAAAGGCGTATCATAAATAAGCTGTAAGGCAAAGAAAATAAAGGGAGAATAAAGGTGGGGTAAGCTTCCGGTATTTATATTTTAATTATACTAAAATAAGCAGGACATTGTTATGAACTTTTTACTCAATTATAGTTATTATAGACTTCAAATTTTTTGTTAAGAATTTCTTTTCTCTTTCGAGAAGGATCCCTAGGAAATCTAAAATTTTGTGTAATTTATGTGTTAAAATAAAATAAAAATTAAGTACACATACTAATTATAATTTTTGCATTTATAATGTTTTTATTTAATTATAAAAATATTATTATAAATTTATTGTCATCAGATTGTAGGATACTGCGATAAAAGTATTTTATGTTATTGTACTGTACAAATAACATCCATTATTCGCTTAGTTATTTCGTCAAATATCGATATATTTTTCGACATTGTCAAGCACTAGTCGATGTCAAATGGACTTACTCGACGGTTCTGTCATTTGTTTTGAACGGTATAATCCAGCCATTTTATGATGGTTGTCAGATGTCAACAATACATAGATATATCGACTATATTTAACATAGTTGAATAATACGAAATTTTATTTTACATTTACTCAAATTTTGTGATAAATAACATTAAATGTAATAAAATATATTACTTACAAGTGAAAAGAAATAGTGCTGCTTCCGCTGCTATAGTTTTTACACCATCTAATAGAACATTTAGTCATTTTTGGGAGATGTTTTGTTGACAAGTAAGTGCTTGAGACTGACGTAAAATCAAACGGCCAGGCCTAAAATATCCTGATTACTGTCAAGGCCGGTAAAGGTACGTCAGCTTATGTGTCTCGTCCTTAGTTAATACGTCTATGGTCTCTACATTAGATATATTGAAAAATACGATTTACCTTCACCAGTTTTTAACTCTTAGATTTCACTGTCTCTGGGGCGTCTAGAGAAAAAAACTATATTTTATTTTACACTTTTATCTAAATAAATGATTAAGCTAAAACTAAAAAAACATCAAACCTTACCAGCATAAAGAAATACCTATTTATTATTTCGAAAGTAAATCTACTTGTAATTTTCTTCAGGTATACCCAATGGATATCACTGATTTGAATATCTAAAAATTTTGTCTCCAAAATACGATATTTATTTTACAAAGGTGGATTTCTCTTTGAAGGTAACCCGAGGTTAAGGTTTTTATCGAGCCAGTGGCGGTGACGGATTCTTGCATAATGGCCACATCGAATACAAAGCAGGAGGCTTCACCCGAAAAGAATCTAATTTAAAAATAAATAGCCCCGTATTAGATAGTAAATGAAATGTAATATATGGAAATCGAATGCAAATAAAATTTTCTCTTATTCAACTCGGAAAGAAATTGACTTTGTATTTCTGTAAACCAATGACCACATTTTATTTGAGTACTATATGAATTCATGAATTTAGTTACTAGTATATGTCTTTGCTGTTATATTATATTGATTTTATAACATGAAAAAGACTGTAAGTTTTAACTTACATCAAATTTCTTGATTTAAATTAAAAAATAAAAATATTCTTATATATATCTATACAAGTATTGCACCTTGGCGCTAAATTTGATTTCCACGTAATAGAGGACGTAAAGTGGCTGTATACTACATCTGCGAAGGCAAATTTGATTTGTTCACTACATATTGCAGTGATCATACGAGGGTAGGCGCGAATAAGGCGCAATAGATTGTTGTATCCATACTTTACGTATTGTAACGTAATATTGTGAAATGCACGACTTTCCTCTAGGACATCGCATGACAATGAATACTACTTTGAAACCGCAGTAGGACCAGGTTTAAATACTAAAAAAGGTGATCTTACAAAAAAATCTATGCATAATCTAATTAGGTAATAGAAAAAATAAAGAAAATAATAGCTAAGTGAATTTCTAAATATTTTGCTATTTATTGTTCGTGTAATTCGATAATTGGTATTGCATTACTTATTGTTTTGTGTAATCATTTTGTTCAATTGCTTTTTATCCTTTACAAAAAGTGCGTTTGTTAGAACTGGACTTAATTATTTATTTAATGAAGAATGAATCACGAAATTAGAGAGTTTTTGTATTATATTAATTTATTATTTACATTAAAACACTTTCAAACACAATCTTTCACATAATTTAAAATCCCTATCCACACATATATTTCAATTATAGTTATATTTAGTGGTTAATTTTTATTAATAGCTGAAGTGAAGTTGCAAACAAGTATTTCGTCTCTTTCACACACATAATTATCACAGATTATATATTATTTACATTGCTAGAATTGTACTACTGAAATTTAACTGTACAAAGGTGGAATCGATATTTTACAACTATTTTTTACAAAAGGTACTTGTGGATTTCATTCACTTTATATACATTTTATGTGAATTTCTATCTCCTCCTGTAGAAACCTCTGTAGACATATCTTGGGACAACCGGGCCTGTAATGAGAAAAAGTGTGTTAATGTATGTGAAATGATGTTTGTATAGATCATATGACTATGTAGGTATAATAAATGTAAATATTATAAATTGAGATAGTAAGGAGCTTTAAAAATTATCTACATAGTTTGTCATGGTACATTAGAAAAGAGACGAGGGAGATTTCCCTAGAGTCTACTCCATTCGTGACATTGGCGAAACAATCTGTGTTCAATTGGCTAGTTTTGAAGCTATTAACGAAAAAGTGTAAAAAATAAATAAAATTTTCTTTTTTATGCTTAATTATACGTTAGCTAATATATTAAAAATATAACAAAGTTTAACACCCTTTTATTCAATACAATAAAACAATAAAACCCTTAAGTATTTACTTTGACGAGTTAGCGTTCTAATTAATATGTTAAAACGTTAATTACTCTATAATATGCTATTAGAGTAACTAATTTAATTGCAAATTAACAAAAGTATTGAAACAATTAAAAAATTAAAGTACAAAAATCGCATTAAAAAACTCGTCTTATCGCTTCTACTGGTGCCTGTTTTTCGCGTAGCGATTTGGCATTGTGATTCAGTGAAGGAATGCAGCTTGCGTGTTTGCAGCATTCTTTCCACTATTCTTTGGCGACTTGTACAGTAAATTAAGTGTATATTTGATTTGTACGTTTAAAATTTCAACTAATACTACACGTTAACTATATTATTACACGCCTCTTTCTTTTCATATTTCTTGTCAAAAGTTTTATAAAATTAACAGATGAGTAAGTAGTTAGTCCCTACAAAAAGATGCAAAGTACATAAATAGCTTATAGTATATATTATTATAGATGCAAAAAATAACACAGGACTGAAAATGAAATTGCCGTAAGGCTCTTACATATAAGGCATCTAAAGACGTAGAGGCAACCAACTAAATGTAGTCGCACCCACACCATTATATATAATGTAGAAATAATTTTCTTAATCTCTAAGTAATATATCATTATTAGCTTAATTTATATAATGGTATGCTAGTGGGCGTTATAACATAACATTATACAAAATAAGATATCAAAACTTTATAGTCAAACACTTTATTTTATATTACACAATCTCATCCCTACTTAATGTTATAAATGTGAATGTAAGTTTGTTTGATACGCTTTCACACGAAAACTACTCAACCGATCATCATGAAACTTTGTACACATATTCTTGGAGGTATAAGAAGTAACATAGGATACTTTTTATTAAAAAAATTTACGAAAAATTAAAAAATTGTTTGTATTAACAATGGGTTCTGAAATAGCTAGAGTCATTTTGAAGAAACTTTCAGGCACAGATCCTACAGATCAACCCAATGAGGTTGATTAGCAATTAAAAAAATGAACGTAGGGGAAGCCGCGGGTAAAGCTAGTAATGTATAATTTCAGCAACATTAATTCGAATCTTATATTAGTTTTCGCTTATAATAACAATGTTTGTTTAAGCGCGCTTAGGGGTTGGTTGTCTGTGTCAAATTTCACGCTCGCTGAAACGGAAATGCACAAAGTTTCCTTTTGTAGCGTTTCTCATAAGTTGATTTGTGACGGTGCAACCCTTCAGGGTTCCGGTACGGCGCCGCGGCGGCGAGACGCGCTACTTCCGCGCTACCGCGATACTACGCTACATGTGATGTTTGATACCCTTTCATATTTGGACACTTTATGTCACTTTTCTTTTATATGATATATTATTTTTAGCACAAGAGTTTTTCTATCTATCACTACATAGTATAAAACAAAGTCGCTTTCTCTGTCCCTATATCCCTCTGTCCCTATATCCCTATGTTAGGTACTGCTGCTTAAATCTTTAAAACTATGCAACGGATTTTGATGCGGTTTTTTTAATAGATAGAGTGATTCAAGAGGAAGGTTTATATGCATAATTAGCGGATCCCGCAGCTTCGCCTGTGCTAAATCTAGGGAAGAGCCCGAGCGAAGCGAGGGCAAGTCGCTAGTAATGTATATAAAAATCAACTGTTCGTTAGACTAGTTAAAATTGAAAAACAAATAGGTACTTAGACTGATTAGAATTTTTTTGGTCTATTGGGGGTATTACATTTTCAATTGTTTATTATTAGTTACTAATAAGTTATTAGTTGCCTATTTAAAAAATTAGGGGAGACTAAAGAAAACGGATTTTAAAAAAGTTTGGGACTGTTTATTTGATGTGGTAATCACTAGCCATTAAAACGTAGTTGAGCAAAGCGATTATTATTAGTCGATAAATTTTGTTTAAAAAATTAAATTAAATGTCTATAGTAAAGTATAACCAAGAAAATTTGTTTATTTTTATTCTTTGTAACTAAACAGCTAGATCTAAGAAAATACTTTAATTTATTGTATGAAGTACTTAAGTTTGCAGATTAAGAAATCTATCGAGTTGCATAACTGTTCTCACTGTAGAATAACTAATCCTTCTGCTTTATAGAGAATGTAAACCTTGCAAATCGCAAATAAGATTTATGTAACAAGCGATTGATCTGAAGTCAATGAAGTGTATATTATTATTATAATAATGTATAGAAAATATATAAAAACTGTAGATATCACTAAAACTAATTTTATATATAAAAAATTGAATGTAGGGCTGCAATATTTAATAATATGAAAATAACTTTAATTTTACCGATGTGAAAAAGGGAAGTGTGATGCTAATCATTGAAAATTATACAGACATAATGAATATATATAGGTGATTAGTTCCACTCTAAAAGGTATTTAAAACGGTAAAGGATATTTGTAAATCACTTCTACAAATTGGAACAAAAACCTTGCGAATGTTTTGTTAGTGGGAATTAGTTACATTGTAAAAAGTTTATAATTTTTATTCAATCTGTCATGTCATGAATTTGATTTTTATAATAAAAAATGTGTCGTGAATTTTGATAGTAAGAACAAAATGTATTAACTCAAAGCATAACAATTATACTACATCCGCTATACGAGTGTATACTGGCTTTTGGTCTTTAACATTTAAATTCTATCGAGTCGATAAAATAGAAAGCTGACTGTACTAATTAAGAATATAAGTATATAACATAAGGTATAAGAGTCAGGTTTTTTCAAATACATTAATTGGAGTCCTTGGTAAAATTAACTAACTTTATAAAAATATTATGGACCAATTCTTATGATAAGTATATAATAAATATTGTTAACCTTGCTATAATTAAAATTAATATGGATTTAAAGGTTAGTGATAATATAAAACAAAACGTACGTACACCATACCATTAGCCTCACATCCTTCATGTATAGTTAAGTAATTTGAATATATGCTGGTAAACATAATATGAAGATTGCTGATTTTTAAGAATAAATAATTGCGATATTCTTACCGTGTTATATCTACATATAGTTAAAAATCAGATTTATAAAAAAACATATATGTTAGTCTTTTTATGCTAGACCACTTTTTGTGCTAGACTATAGAATATAAAATAAGAGGATATAATATCAAACCAACTAATCCATCCTTGTATGCAGTCATAAAAAGCAAAACTTTTTCAAATTAAAACTTCTTGCACGCTTGTTGTGTTGCAAACTGAGACATTGTTATGAAGTTTTCAAAGGAAAATCTTACAATGGATTTTTTTAAATAAGTGCGTTACGCTTCGTTAAATATTTTAGGAACTTTAGAATTAACTACAATCTAATAGTTATTTATACTTATAATAATATTCTAAGTTAATTTTTCATTATTCAATTAAATTTTATTGAAAAAAGAAATCGTTATTATCGATATAGTGGCCGAATAAGCGAGAAAACCATTGATGTCTATGAGGAAATTTGATTCCATAGTTATTTGTGTCATTATATATAAGATACTTTTAACTGCGGCAAAATATCTATTCTAAACTCACCCTCGCTTTGCTTAGGTTCGTCCCTGGTTAGTTCTGTATAAGTTTTTTACAAACTTAGATTTTTTTTTATTATTATTAAAACCTTCCCTTGGTGTGCCGTAAGGATCATACAAAAAAAATAGGCGAATCGAGCTATTCTCGAGTTTTGCATTCATAGTTATATAGAAATATCTAAGTTAAAATTATAAAGTAAAATATTTCTTTAGTTTAAGTATGTGATCATAATCATAAAGAAACTACATCCTCTCTAGCTCTTATCATTATAATATCTTAACTGCGATTTACATCAAAGTCGTTCTAATATGAACTAAACTTACCAATATTTATGTAAATGAGATTTACTCTTTCCATGTAAAATACATGTATTTCTATTACATATTTGTATACAGCATTTAGAAATAGACAAATGGGTAAGTATTTTATTTGAATTTGTACGTGTCCCAAAAACAATAGTTTCATTGCTTTGTGTTTCTCACATTGCTACTGCGTTTGATCGGGGCGAAGTAGGTGTCACAATATTTCTGACATTCATGAACCAATTAAATGATAAGAATTGGAAAGCTATTGAATTACTTTTTTGCCCCTCTGTTACTTGTAATGGCCTCACACGCAGTGCATTAGCTTGACCTTTATTGTAAAACTTTGTTGTGAAATCATTCAACTTTATCATAAAATCAAGGGCTTTAAAATTGATAGATAAACATTAGTACCTTTTATACAAGTATCTCTTGAATAAAAATAAAAGAATTAATTAAATATTGCATAGCCTTATTTTAAGCTCATATATTAGTAAAACTATATTTTATCTCTCTGTCTGTTTATATCGGTAATCTACTGAAAAGCTAAAATCAAACTTATAGAGCCTTCAGTCATGAGAAAACGAATCAAAAGAGGGTTACTTAGGTTTAAATCATTTTAAAACGTCTATAATATTTATGTTATATAGATGTTATAAGTATCATTTCTATTTCTATGACTAATAAATGCTTGGTTGATTTTATACAGCGTGATTGTATTTGTTACGGTCAAAGTAACCGTTGCTTTTGCGAATATGAATTCATTTAAAGAGCACACATGGGACTCCGTGTATTTTTGAGAACAAACATATAAATATGCATAAGAGGAATAACAAAGGTCCGGCTAAAAATGGCGGAGGCGTATGGGGTTCCAATTAATTTTATAAGTACAAACTCTTTTATTAAATCATCTACATCCCTTATTAAATTCCAGGGGTGTAATATCTGTATTAATTTTTAATGTTATAAATGTTAATGTAATGTTTAAAATGCTTAGTTAGCTCATTAAAAATAACTATTTACATATAAATAGACTTGACAAGAGTGTTTTACTCTATGTGTATAGCTCCAAAGAATTAAAAAATATATATTTTTATTAATAATTTAAATACTTACAGTTACACTTACACTTTACAGTTGTAAAAATTACTTTACATTTTTTTTTATTATTTATATCATTAAACATGGTTATTGTAGTATTATAAGTATACAGAGGCAGGAAAATCTACGTTAAAAAGTTAGCTTGATATGAATAGAAAACGTCACTGCCCCCGTACATGTAATATGTCAATTTCATAATTAAAATTCGTTTGACCGTGTTGAAGGGTTTGCGAGATTAAGGGAGTCCAAATTGAATGTTTGGGACGAGTTAGCACTTCAAATATAAAGTCGTCGGGAATCAAATACAATTAAAAGTGCCGCCACGAATAATAGAAGTCTCATTTTCATTTGTTTGGTTGGTTTTAATATTATGGAACACGCACCAATGTCAATATTTTTCACCACATTGCCTTTATAATAATAAGTATATTTAAAATAGTCGAATTATTTAGAGTGGGTACTCTAAAAAATTCGACCATTTTAAATATTAAGTGTCTTTTGGACATTGAATGGACTTTTTGGATATTCGAACTTTATTTATAAAGTATATTATTAATAATGAAGTGAAAGCAAAAATAAACTTAAAAGCAAATAAAAGTATAAACAAGATACTTTCTTGTAGTTTCATAGTTATTAGCTTACATAGATAACATCTGTATGTGTATAACGTATATTTATCGATTAAAAATAAAAATACATCAAAATAATGATCGTACTTTCTAGGCGTATCTGTATTATTTCTAAATATATTTTATTTAGTTATAGAATAATTTAATGAAACATATTTTAAAAGAATCTTAATTATTGAAAACTACACAAGAATAGGAAGAGGGATTATTCTCAAACCGCACGACAACCTTGACGCGCGGTAATGAGGTAACATAATAGGGGTCGAGTACTAAGACTAGACGCACCGATTCTTTTTGAGTTATTGTAAATCTCATAAATAAAGTAAACAAGTGACTTAAGGTGTTTAATAATGTATTCAAGAAATATTTGCATCATGTGGAACCCCTGAGCTTTTGTAGCTTAGCTTCAATAGACACTGTTTTTGGAACCTGATATTCGGACATAGTATATTCTATTAAAGGTATCGCTAACAGAATTCTAGAAATATATGGAGATGACCTATCTTAGTGCTATATCACATGGTCATTATATGTCATTCTCCCACCACCACTCCCGCACACCCATCCACCATATTCCCACTTACCACTTAATTTTGATACATGCGACCTACCCGCACTTCGTTCCGGTGCGAATCCTCTGTCAGGTCCGTAGGATTTTATTTACAGTTTTTGGGAGTTTTAAGTTTTTAAACAGAGCTGTTATTCTTTTTCTAAAATAAAAATAACTCCTTACAACTCTCTCTTCTGTCTGCCTGTCAAAATTCCGTCCAGCCGTTTCAGAGATTAGGCGAAAGAAAGAGGTAGACATACATATACATAAAAAATATGTTTTCTTATACATTTTATATGTAAAAACAAAAAAAGAAGTTTAATTTATCCGTATAGATATACCTATAATATATAAACACAATATAAATCATTTATCTTCCATAAAAATATAACAATTGACACAAATTAACTACACCAGGAATTGATATACGATTGATGAAAAAATGATAATAATTAGGTACATTAAAGTGAACAAGCTTAACAAGGCGTTGATCCGGCATTGCGAAGGTCATACTATCGTTTAGTCAGGGCACACCAATTCTTATCATTATAGCGCCGCACTTAAGTTATATTTATTCAAGAGCTATTTATAATATTGTTTGATTTTGTTTATCATAATAACCTGTAAGTAACATTATTGCAAACACTTAGATATATTATGTTAAATCGTGGAGCTTTATCATGCGAACCTTAGTTTGAAAGCCTCTGTCAAAATGCCGGAACGACAAGATTAGGCAGCTATTTGACCGCAAGCTCTTGACTCATAGGAAAACTATCACTACCGTATTAAACGCGAGCCAGTCGATTATATTTGAAGGCAATAGGCAAGCTTAAAATAATTACAAACAAAATAACTATTTACATTGATAATTTAATTATTATATCGAATATTAATCTATACAGTTAAAAAAACTCTAACTTAGTCGAACTGCACATAAAATATTTTTATGGAAAATCCTATAAGTAGTAGTTTTTTGATTTTTTTTTCTGTCAGTCTTTCTGTCTGTCTGCATCACGAAAAAACTGCTGGATAGATTGTGATGAAATTTGGTATGATAACTAGTTATCTGAGTCAACATATACGATACTTTTTACTGTCGGAATTCTACACCAATCGCTAAAACGTATGGGAATGAGTCCAAACGGAGTGAGGGTGATTCTCTAGTATAGACTGGGACTATTAGCGTATCATACAATTCAATTCAAGTCTGTACCCTATATCGTAAATTGACCTGTCTTACTGTTTCTAACATAATACTAATCATATGCCGGTCGTCTTGTTACAAGGTAAACTATATAATACACAATTTATTTATATACTATTACTTCGACTATTTCGTATAAATTATTATAATATTACTATAAAGATAGATATTCTAGATATTTATTTAATATAATAATACGTATCTATACTATACTTCATATACTCTATTAATAACACATACATTTGATTTAAAATAACTATGAATAACTTAAAGGACATCTAATAAAACAGTGGCAATTTCTTAACTTTTATTTCTAACTTATAAATATTTATTTACATCGATGCCATCTACATCTGTACAAAAACAATTACACTTAAATAATACTTAACACAAAAGATCAGAACTTCGTTATTGTTCTAGTACAAACATTCATCGAACAAAAATTAATTAAATAAAAGTGTTTAAACACATGCAACATAACATTATTTCTAAAGTGGTCAAACAAAAAATGGTGCAAACAATCATGCATATTTAAAAGCATTGACTACTTATATACAATTGTAAAAAATAAATTATTAATAATAAATTACAGCTGGTTTTAGAAATGCTTTACCAACAAATTAGGAAATGTTGCAAACTAAAAACCTTTATAAGACAATAAGAAATATCTAAAAAAATAATATTAATAAGAGGAAGAAAAAGTAAAAAAGTTCTTCTGTTATAAAAAAACTTTTATCAAGATAATGGCACAATTAGGTAATACGTAAAGTTTGTAATGAATAAAATTATCCTATTTATAAGTTGATGAAATATAGAATGGTAAAAGAGAGAAAGAAAATTTCTATAGACGAAGACTTAAGTAGAAAGTTAGTAATATTTCTAATTGCCTTATCTGGTCAAGAATCAATTGTAACTACATTGGCTAGTAAATTTTCTATCGGCCGTAAGTTTTACCTTGCGAGTTTGGCGGTTGGAAGCCGAAGCCCGACGCGCCGATAACCACACCGCTGGTCTGAGATGGGTCACCGGGCGGCGATGGTGGGAATACTACCGGACCTATAAATAAATATGTTAAAATTAAACTTTAAGCTCTGCTCTCGCTTTTTTCAAGCCACATATACATATTATAATGTTTGTATGTAATACTATGTATTCTTTTTGTTCAATGAGACGTTCTGATGAGTAAGGACCTCCCTTCAGTACGAAGTGGATCAAGCCATAGTCCACCATGCTGGCCTAGTGCGGGTTGGCGGACTTCACATTTCTTTAGTAATCTTCCTAGGTTCTCTCAGACATGCAGGTTTTCTCACCATGTTTTCCTTCACCGTAAGACAAGTGGTAATCATGATATAAATGATTCGCATATGAAAATATTTGAACCCTCATCACTCGGCTACCCAAGCGAGCGCGTTACCACGGGGCTACTGCTGTCTTATATATTATTATATAAACAAAATAATTATGTAAATAAGAAATTTAAGCAAACCGTTGTACAACCTTGCCGGCATTGACCTCCAAATTTTAATGTATATTTATCATATTGATTGATTTTTGACGTTATAGAAATATTTACTCAAACTTATAATTTACTACATATTAAAAATATACCTTTAACTTTAATAACTAAAACAAATTGATTTCATAATAATTTTCATATTACCTAATACCACCTGACTCTAACTCTATGATAACTTTTTAATATAAACGTAATAATAATGAATAAATAATAATAATCAAATAATTATGTTGGGACATTACTACACACAGCACCATCTAGTTCCATGTTAAGCTACGATGCTTGTGTTACGGCTACCAGATAGATACGCTACACATATATAACCTTAAATATTATATACATATTATAAATAAAAACACCCATGGCTGGAGGCAGACATTCGTGCTTAACAAATGAATTCCCTCATCGGGACTCGAACCCGTAACCGCTGGCGCAGCAGGTTAAAATATCAGGGAATATAACTTATTTTTCTATTCCCTCATAATTTTAACTCAATAATACATAGGTACATAAAATTTGCACGATTTCGACAGTAGAAATAAATCAATTCTATAGATATATTGCCTAATTAATAAATACGCATTGAAATTAAAATTTTATACTTATACGATATATAAAAAGACTAGTTCAAAATAGCAAAAAGCCATTATTATTTTAAAAGCCCACACGATATTATTAAAATATTTCTAGTTTATATATTGTCTATGCATTTTGTCAAAAAATATAGTACTTAACTTCATTAAATTTAATAATTTTTCGACATAACGATGAACAACAAGGATTTTGTATTATATAAATTTATTTACGTCAGTAAAAAGTATCGTGAAAACAAACTCGAGTTATAAATAATGACTCTTAAACTCTCCAAACATTAACACAATTATATCAATAAATTATTAAGTAATATATTAAAGTAGAGAAACCTTATTTTAAAAACTTTCTTGTTGCGTAAACTTCGAAATCGGAACATAAAAATACATATTTGATTAAATCATATAATAACTGTACTTATTTTGTTTTAGTTAGCATTAACAAGTAATTCTTGATTTTAACTGACTTGAAACGGAAGAGATACTAAATTAGAATGTATTTTAACCGACTTCACAAAAGGTGGAGGAGGGTGGTTCTCAATTCGACTGTGTTTTTTTGATATTTTAATCGTTGAACCTGTTTTTGCTGCAAAAATAATTTTAAATAGAACGTTTGATAAAACCTAAGTAAAATTTAATGCCAATATTTTGCTAATACTCAACACTTGACAAAAATTCTTGGCTAATGAAGCACTTTACATTCTACAAGTAATCTTTAAAATCGTATACATTTAACTAAACTTACCATAGAATTACGTTACAAAATAGTTTTGCATAAGTAAACCTAATTATATCTAACTACGATGTCATTCGTAGATATTTACATACATATTATATTATATCTCAAATAACTATAGTTCGTAAATTCATATTTTTAAAGTTTAATATTCTATGACCATTTTGATTTATCTGTGGGCGTACAGTTTACATGTAGAATGGTGGTTAATTAAAATTTTGCAATTCGAAAATGCTCATTGCCATAAAATATCGGTCAAATAAAAATTTTACTAATTTTCAAATCAATCATTGATGAAAACTGGTTTTACTGAATCTTTAGTTAAAATTATTGACCTCTAAAAATCATAAAGTGATCAAAAGTATGTATTTATTAACTAAAATCAGAATTTTTGAAATTGAACCTCAGGAGTGGTAAAAAAGGGTTAAAAGTTCAAATGAAGCCGTGAATGAATGAAAAACTAAATGAAAATCTATTGTTTTCACAGTGTCACAGTGACCAACATTAAAAAGTATCTAAGTCTTACTTAGGCAATACTTAACTACTCTGGGGATGACAAATGGATGTAAAAGTAAATAAATTCTAAGAGAATAGCCGTGGAGAAGCGCTAGTATCAGATACAGTATACAGCGTAATACCAAACCTTGAATGTTAAAATTAATAATAAGAGACCTTTTCCGAAACCTTTCTATGTACGATAAGCAACAATAGGCTTAGTCATTTAGTTTATACTTTCTAACAGGATAGCCGAAATCAAACGAAACCGACACTAATACCACCGGTATTACTTGATAGCAATGACTAACATTTGCTATTAAATGTTAATGTTTAAACATTCAACAAGAGACCTGAAACCTGGTCTTTGTAAATAACGAATCAATTATTAAGTAACCTTCCACATAATGTCTGCATATAAAGGAAATAAAATACATTATCATACCGTCGCGTCGTATCATTAAGATTGACTTGAATATAATTTACAATACATACTATTAAAAAGAAACAATGTATGTTTGTAATGGATAAACTTAAAACCGATTTAGATGCTTTGTAATAAAAAGAGTTTAAGACGCTGGGAAAGAGAAAGAATGTTTCAAACGAATCTAAACGTATAAATATATAAATATAAAATAAATAAATTAAAATTTTATAGTTATTAGGTTAAATTTTATAGTTAAAATAGTTATTAGGTTAAAATTTTAAAACCACCATTTTTTACTTAATGTTACTTTTAAATATTGCAAAACCCCGAAAAGTATGTGAATGGAAATAGAGTTCAGAATCTATTAATAGTTTTATAATTGTCTGTTACTATGCAATTAGGCATGCATTAGGCAATTTAAATCCAAAATTAAAAGTACGTTGTTGAATAAGGCTTATTACACTATAACGGAATACATAGTAGATATAAATGTGTCTGGTTGTGTCTCACGTAGGATAAATAAATAAATATTGTAATACGATATTGTTACCAAATATTTTTTGAAAAGAACAACTGTTGAGTTTCTCGCCGGTTCTTATCAGCAGAACAGCTTTCCGAGCCGGTGGTAGTTTACTCACAGACTTACATTTAATTTTAATAATGTAAAAATGACGATTCAAAAGAGCTTGTAAAATTCTATTTGAATAAAGAATATTTTGATTGATTGATTGATTGATATGAACACAGTCTTACAATTTACTGCACACGAGTACGACTTGACATTGAAAAGTTGAGAATCAGAGCGGGTCGAGCTGCAACAGAATATTTTGAAGCGAAAACACTTGTAGCTCGAACCCCTTGAAAAATGAATTAGCGAAACAAAATATAATATAATACGTACTAGGCACGTACAATAAATCTTTTATTATACTGAAATTGAAATTGTATACAACAAATAAATCATTCTTTTTCGCTGCCTCAACAAAAATCACGAGACGAAAATACAAAGGCTGAAAATGATTGCTAGTGTATATTTAAGTAATACATTATGTAGATATTATCCATAGTGACTTAAAGTTTCTGTCGGCTTAAACGGAGATTTTTGGATAATAAATGATTATTATCATACATATATCTTATTATTTGTTATTTCTTCAATGCCTGAACTTATTTGAGTTAAAATTTGAATTAAAATAGCTGAAATCCAGGATAATCTCCATTCCATTTCCATTTCTCCATTTAATTTTAATTTAGCGAACTGCTCTAATAAGGACACGAGAGGAGCCACGGTCAAAACTAGAGTTTTATTAATTATCCGATTTAATCTAATTTTTAATTAACTATTGCAAATGTTAATAATAAAGGCACGCAAATAATTACTATCTCCCTCACATATTGTGCAAGGATTGTTTTACACTGGAACTTGCGACACGACGACTGTTGTGTAGTTTTACAACCAACGGCATCATAATTGGATCTAATTCAGTTTAACAACGATTTGTTAACAAAATATTAGTTTTTGAATGTAGGTATGCGTTGTCGGAATTTCTTGCCAGTTAAAACTACAGTAATTAAATAATATTTAAAGAATTTATGTTTAAATGAAGGTTTTATTACAATGAAAACGTTTTTAATAAAATGACCCTTACACAATTTTTTTTCATCGACTCAGTACTTTTGTGTAAAATATACAGACAAACGAACTTACAAAAAATTTTTTGGGTCTACGTCATGTGTATTTTTAAATACATCATGTACAGATTTCGGTTTTACTATTTTATTACAGATGTACTAATTTACGGAATATTATAAAGAATCTTATGCTAGTGCCCATTATTATAAAAATGGTAAATTTTTAATATTATTTTTTATTTATTTTTTTTCAAAAAGGGAGAATTTCAATTCAATTACATGGTTTTTTTCATTTTGATTATTGACCTATACTTCGTACAACTTGGCATTTAAAGCAGAAAAAGAAAGAAGATACCTAATATCTAATTTATAATAGAATATAGTATAAATACATTGCTTTCGACACATTTCTAACTGTAAGTGAATTTTATCAAGCTGGTTACGCTCGCAACAATTAATTCTGATTGAGGGATGCCGTGTGCAAAACACTTGTGCAACGTCCTCAGTTTTTGCTCGGCCAAGCATGATTCTGTCACTAAACGGAGCGGGACCCTTCTAACAATGACCAGATTCGTTAATATACGACGTACATTTTCAGAATATAATATAGTTAAGTAACTCGATTGATTGATAAAGATGAAAATGAAGTTAAAAATTATGAATTTTCAATCAATTTTTCAAATTTGCACTAATAAAGTGAAGATAAATTAAAGTTCCATCTTAACTTTTTGTGTTATTGTAAATTATATTTTACTTTATTATGTTGAAATTAATATTACAAATAAATAATGTTGCATACTGCAAATTTGGCAACTCGTCAATCTCGAAGGAAGTGTTTCAACAAAGATTAATGTGGCTTTATCCATTCCTTTAGAAATTATAGTAAATAAATTTAACTGGTCGGCCCCTTTCCTGCATCGAACAACCAGTCTAATTTACATTGGTTTGCGTAAACGTTCATTTGGCTTAAAGCGGTTGAATTACGGAAGCCGCAGCCGTGAAAAAAACTGGACCGTAAAAAAAAGAATAATTAAAGTGCACATTGGAGAATGTACGACGAACTGTGGGAACACACTGTCCTTCTGCATTTTTCACTAACAAAATATTAGCCTTTATTTACTGCTATCAAACTACGTAATATGTTTTATATGACAAGTTTTCGTATAATATTACTTTATGTAATAAAAACATAAGTAAAATAATTATAAATTTAATGTTTAGTTTCACTTATACATATGTAATTGTAAACTAAGTAATTAATTTATAAAAACTACTTTCGTTTTTCGGAAAGATACATACAAATGTTTGTTAATGTATTTATTATCTTTTTGTATGATAATTAAAGTATATACTTAAAGTAAATAATGCAATAAAAATATATAATATATTAAACCAGTTTCATTATTTTTACATAATTATATATGCGCCATTGCGTGCTTTTAATGATTAGAATTATTGAGGACTTTAAAATATCTATAATAAAATGAAGCTAAGCTTCTTAATTACATATTAAAATCATTTATAATAACTAAACCCACAAAATATTACTCAAGATCCTTTTAATAGCAATTCGATTTAATATAACAAATCTATACTGCGAAATCTTCATTTTTTGCCAACAATAAAATCTTTGACCCCCAAAAAAGTTCACCAGATAATTGTCTTGCAGTGCAGAATCCGTTTATCTTGCTCATTAATTTTATTTCTTTCAATTTCATAAAAACAATAGTAAAAATAAAGACAACCGCAGACTATTTCGAAAGCATTTGCAAATGCAATGTTAGCTTTCGTAATGATACGAGCACATGTTTCTAACAATTAGTAAAGTGCAGTTTTTACTATTTTCTGACTGTTTGCAGCTAAACTTGGACACCACACCTATAAATTTCCTAATGTTGATTGTCTTTAAATGGCTACCTATTATAATTCTACTTTGTAAGTCAGGGCGTTACTTTCAAGGAGGTTTTGTATGTAAACTGATGAATAATATTTAATCGTATATCCTTCGTTTTACTTTGCTATAATATGTAAAGTATTATATTGATTGTTTAATTACTTCGTTTATAGTAAATACAATGATTTCTGATGATCATCATCATAAAAATGGTCTTATCAATCAATTCATTACATAATACAAATCATTACATAATACCTAGATTTAATGTGATCATTACAACTTTTGTATATGAGCAACATATATAATTTACACACGTGTCAACACCTAATTAATAGAAATAATCGGTTGTTAATTTAATTTACCACTTAGCAATATTAAGCTATCATTCAATTAATATAATATTTTTAATCTTTGCCGATTATTGATTACTAAACGTGTTCATGTTTTTATTTACAGCACGTATATGGCAATTAAAAACTCGTAAAGCGTCTCTAATAAATATCGTTAACATTTTGTTATAACATACTCGTCGTAAAGTCTTTATTGCGACATAGATTTTGTCACGGCTGTAAATTTACTACAATTTGTCTATAAGTAGCCATAATGATTTATAGATCATTTGCTTATTTCCCTCAAGAGATAAATTTTTATAGGTTGTGCAAATAGGTCTAAACATCTTTCTTTTCTAATAGTATTAGAAAAATCATTGTCACATAGTGACGTTTATCGAGAGATTTTCTTTAATGAAATATTTTCAAACACGGAATTAATAGCTGCATACTACCATATATAAAGTATCATATGCCTTGCGTTGTAATGGAACCCGCACCCACAAACATAAAGCTCTACAAACACCCTATGTTTGGTGGCTGGACTGGACACATCAACTGTACCATGACGACAATTTTACATTTTATTATTATTATTCGATCTAATGTTTACGAAATATATGTAATCTGCTAATGGCAAAATGCTAATACGCAAAATTCACTGGAAGAATTTCGAGACATTATGTATAGTATTGTATATCAATATTCCATATCAACTTACTTTTTTACTTAAAACGTCAACGAACTTAACAAATGAAGTCAAACAAAAAGGAAAACATTGAAATTACTCCGCCGGATACAGATAAGGTTAAATTATATCTAAGCGATGGATTTAATCTTCTATAGTAATTTGTAATTAAGTCTTATCAAATATCTATACTAATACATTAAAGGTAGAATTTTGTATGTAGTGCATTGGTAGGTGTAGCTCTTGGTTATAACCTAACTTGAGAAAACGAGTGAAGCGGGTTCAAATCCGAGTCTCATACCACTGAATCCTCATGTGCTAAATCGTCTTTATTAACCTGACACAACATGTCTTACGGTAAAATAAAACACCGCAAGCAAACTTGCATGTCTGAGTGAAGTATTTCGTGTTTCGGAAGACATATAAAGTCCGCCAACCCGTTTTAGGCCAGCGTGGTGTATGGGTTACTCCCGTTTATTGAAGGGTGGTCTGCGCACAGTTGGACGTTAAAAAGGGATAAATACGATTTTTTATATATTGATCTGTAATCTCTGAAACCACTGTTCCGATTCCTTTTACTAACAGGAATTATCACTTAGAGTGCTTTATTTCCATAAAGTCCTGTCTAGAGTCTATCAGCAATCATAATAACTTAAATAGATATTTTAATATAATAAAAGAATCTCGAAAAAAACTGTAATATATACCTGTGTTGGCCCTAGGATCTCTAGTAGCGGCTGCCGATAAAACATTAAAGCTCGGTGGTCCAAAGTTGGTGGCAAGGTAGCCGTCTGAGAACCCGAAGTGATTGTACTGAGCAGCCGTCATCAATGCGCACACGCAAAGTATTAATACCTGTAAACAAAAGAGAGATCCATTATAATACTTTAAATGGGAAAGCTTTGATTTTGTAACTCAATCACGCCAGATCTGGCTGAAAGAATCTGGATAAATTGGCACAAAGATAGATATTATAGTCTGGAATAGCGGATATTTCACTTTTTATGGCGAAAAAAATTAAGTTTTCCAACGATTTATTCTGTTTTTCATAGTTCTTTTTTATTCCATAGGTACTAACCGTTAGGAACGAACTTGAACGAACCGAGAGTGTTTCAATAGTGATTTAATAAATTGCAATATTACAATTATTAGTAAATAATTTACTAAATGAACATCTCTTTAAAATTTTACATAAAAAATGTTTTTTATCATAAGTCTTTAATGAACGAAAAAACTTGAATGAAAATTAATAGAATTCTTCATTTTATTTCAATTAAGTTATAAAAATGTATATAAATATGCCAATGATGTACTAAATATTTATTAATATTAATCAATATTATTTATGTGAAGCCGTGAAATCGACAGTTCTATATAAGGAAATATTATTTATATAAACAAATACGTATATTTATTGTCAATGTCGTTTAAGCATGTGGCAAAATAGTGAATATGTATAAAATAACTATTTTATAAAAAAAAATATATTCATGCTTTTGTTCTTTCTCCTGAGAAATAACATAAACTTGTAAAGCTCTTATACACTAACTAACTAAAAATAACAAACATACTAAGCTAGGGTGTTGCAGGAAAGCAAATATCGTAATATACGAGTAACATAATTAAGCACTAAGTAAAGATATTTAAAGATTTGACGAATTCATTTTATTGAGGCAGTGTTATTTATTAACAAATTAACAACTAAAAAAATCCATGACCTTGTCACTACTCCGTTCAGGAGATAAATGAGAGAATAAAAGTATATTTCATATTAAAAAAAACTGTAACATTTTTTTAAATGGTGTTAGAGAAACAATAAATAATAAATAAATAAATATGTTGGGACATAATACACAGCGCCATCTAGTTCCGTGGTAAGCTACGAAGGAAGCTTGTGTTACGGATACCAGATAGTTGATATACTACATACATAATTTTAAATACATATATACATATTATAAATATATACACCCATGACTGGAGTACAAACATCTGAGTTTAACAAGTGAAGGCCCCCAGCGGGACTCGAACCCGCGACCGCTGGCGCAAGAAAGTACGTACTATAAACTGCGCCAAGCGTGTCGTCATGCACATTAATTATTACGAATGTATTTATAGTACAAAAGATAACAAGCTCCTTCATTTTAAAAAGTAATATAGTTAAAGCGTATTTCGTGCTGACATGTCAATATGCATATTTCACAATACATAGGTACTACTTTAGTCACGAAGTTACATTCAATATTTTAAGTCAAACATAACCGATGAACGCTCCATAAAATATAAAGCTTAAGTAAAAAATTTTTTATTCTTATTGATATTTTTGTGAATGAAATAGTGTTTTTTGATTGGTTAATATATTTCTTGTTATTTTAAATTATTATATAAAAATACTTATAATATCATAAGATTAAATATTTTAAATATGCCAAACTGTTGTTTTTTTTTGTTTAAACCGCCATGTAAATATATAAATAAATATGTTAGAAATTATTACCCACAGCGCCATCTAGTTCCTTATTTGTTCTTTATTTGTTCCTCTTACGAGACTTGTGTTACGGATACCAGATAGGTAATATACAACATATATAACTTTAAATACATACATATTATAAATATAAGCATATTATAAATATAAACAACCATGACTGGAGTACAAACATGCGAGTTTAACAAATGACTGCCCCAGCGGGACTTGAACCCGCGACCGCTGGAGCAAGAAAGTAGGGTCACTACAAACTGCGCCAAATGTGTCGTATTTATATTTATATAAATATTACACAATAATTACTAATAATTATTTCTTATTCGTCATTCATTTTAAAACTATCTTTACATCTGTGATAATTCTGTGCAGTATAAAACGCTACAAATCGAAACTAAAAAGAAAAAAAAATAATTTTAATTACTTAGTTATTGTTGGAGTCGGTGCCAGCCAAGGAGATTGTATTAGGATTATTTTGCTTTGGCTGGCACCGACTCCAACAATAACTAAGTAATTAAAATTATTTTTTTTTCTTTTTAGTTTCGATTTGTAGCGTTTTGAAGTCGGTTTTCATTTTTGTTAAAAAATAATTTATTTTAAATTTTTTTGTGGAAATTATTATGTTTAAATAAAATATTGGAAGGCTAACTAAACTACTGCTCCAATAAGTCAGCGAAGTTTTGAAATGAACGACAATAGTCAATCGAGATTTGTCCACGTCTATTTTTCCACGTAACTCGTAGACGTTAATAAGATTTACCTTCTATTATCAATCCACCTAATATCCTGAAGGAGTACGACTATCAGTTCATAAGTACGTATAATATTAAAAGAATTTTCTTTCAACTCCTAACCGTTGAGGATATATACCTTACATCATCACAAATTCTTGAACAGCTTTAGAAAATATATGAAAAAGGTAATCAGTGCCGATAAAATTTAAGGGTTGCCCTCGATTTCTCTAGGATCCCATCATCAGATGCTGACTTGGTGACAATGAGAACATCTTAAATGTATACCCTACCGAACAAAAAAGAAATTTTTAAAATCGGCCCACAATTCACGGAGAAATCGGTGAAAACACATAAAAAACAACTGTTGAGGAATTTTACCTTCCATCATCAGCTCATCCACATGAGATGATGATTTTCATACGTAAAAGCTTTATCGGGTTTAGAAAATATATCAAAAACATAATAGGTGCCTGTAAATTTTGAGAGTTGCCTTCGATTTCCCTGGGATCCCATCATCAGATCCTGACTTGGTGACAATGGGACCACCTCGGAACTATACCCTACCAATCAAAAGAAAAATTTTTGAAATCGGCCCACAGACGGCGGAGCAATCGGTGAACATACATAAAAAAAAAAAAAAAAAAAAAAAAATACATACAACGGAACATATAACCTCCTCCTTTTTTGAATTTTTTTTGAAGTCGGTTAAAAAGTAACAAAATAGAAGAAACTAAAAATCTTACATAATATATTTTGTAATTAAGAACTTCTTAATATTAAACACGACATCGCCTGAAGTTTTCCGCTACCTTACAGCGAATGCAACTTCCATTCAACGACTTGTATCAAAATACGTTCACTACATTTCTTGTTATCGCAAAATTGATCTCATTGTGCCACTTTTCCGGCTTCGAACAATAAAATAATTGCTTACTGTTAACACTTTCATTTGTGCTGTGGTCAAGACAGCTAGCAAGAGATTAATAACTTACATTAGGGGTTCTTATGCAAAAAAAGTAAAATCTAAGCTGGCTTTTATCTAATTGAATCGAAAAATTATTATAATTGCGCTGGAGGATGGTAGTGAAGAATGAAAAAAAGAAAATAACATTTAGGCTTTGGTGGAAAGAATAACATTTATTTCAGTTTCTAGAAAATATCTGCCAAATAATAGAAAAAAATCTAGATAAAATCCTAATTTTGCGTAAATTGTTTTGCAATAAAGAGTAAACGGGAACTACGGATAGTGGATACGTTATGTAATAAATGCACATACGCAACCGGTCTCCGAACGTGCGAACTTGATATGTGACCTTACCTGAGGCCTGCTGAAGGCGGCCCACTTATGAGCTGGGTCAGAGGCCTATTAGTCATCTGTATCGCTAACAATTCCGCATTGCTAAAAAGGGTTGTTGTGGAACGCAGGAAACACTACAAGGTTTGTTTTTACAAATATTTTAGCTATTTGATCTAGTTCTAAAAAGGAGGAGGTCAATTCCTGTAAACGTATCGGTTTATACTTTTTTATAAATAAGTTAAAACTGTCAGGGCCTAATTAGACCTAGGTTAAACCACTAGGCTTAAATTAACAAAAAAAAAGTCGTGTGATGAAATTTTACATTTAAATTGATATTAAAATGGCGTAAGCACATTTTAAGCTGCATTGCAAGTATAGTAAAAAAAATTAACAAATATACTTAGTAAAATAATTTAGACAATCAATTAAGATAAGGATATTTTTAAAGAAACAACAGATATAGACTTAATTTAATTATAAATTAAAGTAATATTATCGCAATACATATATTAATTAAATGAAAATTACGCACCGAAGCGGCTATGGCACTAAGAATTTCAGGTGAACGCTCAATCATTTACACATTTCCTAAGCGATAGGAGTCGTATTCGATAGCCCAGCTTTTATTGATTAGAAAGGACTATTTAAAGCAAGTATAGGACGAAATCTGTTACAATAATATGCAAATACGAATGTTGCCAATAATAATTTGTAGTATGAAGTAAATAACATAAATCTGAACAGCGGTTTAACACCCAGTGTGGCAACACCGTCTACCCCATTATTGTGATGAAAGTTTTAATACATTTTCTAAGCGATAAAAGGTATATATTTTCATTTTATTTAGATCACGGCTCCATTCTATATTGTTACGTAAGACATTATTGGAATGTTGTTAGCGACATATTAAATAGAATCAAATTGATAAGTAAACATAAATTAAACTGTTAAGCAATACAGCTTCACGGTCAACCGACGTATCAATGGCGTGTGCATTGTTTAAATAGAGAAATAATTTTTAATTATTAATAAAGGTTTTTAAATGAATAAAAATAATTTTAATTTCCTGAATAAGTATGTAATACTTATATTACTATTATAAATATATTGCCCAATGTAATTGATAATCATAATATTATTATGGTTTAAATGAATATTTTACTTGTTTCAAAAAAGCTTATTATTTTTCTTAAAATATTAAAAGTCTTATCAAGAAATTAGGGAACTCTGTATGAAATACGAATATAATAAATAAGATCTTATTTGAAAAAAAAAACTTTTAAAATGTATTCTATTCAATACACATAAGCCCCGATTTCCCGATAATTTATTGTTATACTTTCTGAACGATATCTTTTCGTTGAACTCTAATTTATCTTATTTTAATACTTCTTGAACATAAATATTTATTAAGAATGCTGATTTGTTACGAATAATCTTTATGTTAATTATTATAATTATATTTTTTTAACTGGCTTGGTGGTGTAGTGGCTAGCATGTACGGTCGCACACCGGGAGATCCTGGATTCGAGTCCCGGGTTAGGCCAAGTTTAGTTATTGAGATGGCTAGTCTCAACGAGATTGGCAATGGCCGTAATCGGTCGGGAGGACATCATGTTACGTTTATGTGAGTTACCTCCACCAAATCTATATAGTTCAGTCATAACATAAGAAATCTTGGACGAGAATTTACAGTTTAGCTTTTCTAAGCTCCCCTGTAACATATCTAAAAATCAGCTTTCTTAACTCACTTGCATTTTCAAATGTGTATAATAACTGAACTATCTATACAATCAAAATTGAATTCTCTTTGCAACTTTACTATAATAGAAGTAATTTCAAATTTAGTAATGAATTCAATAGCACTTGAATGCTGAGTTAACAAGAAACAACGTCAAAATACACACAGATTGCATCTTAAAGCATGTTTTATCGCTAACGGTCCTATCAATACGGCACTTAACGAAACTTCCTAGACTGTATTTAGACTATCTCGCCGACTTGTTTCAAACTTAGTTAAAACATTTCATTCATATTAAGTTTGTGGTTATGAAATATTAACTTTAGTATTAGGTACTTTATAGTAGTACATATATATATACATTATACATATATTACAAATAATATTTGTTTTCGTACCCAATATGTTTACGTTTAATCACTGAAAAATAATCATACTGTTATTCAAAATATAATATAATATTTACTTAAAATGGCGTTAACATACCTATTATGGAAAATACTGAAAAACATGTATTATTACATACCGTATATTTTTTTTATATTTATAATTATTATATTCTTGTAATTGAAATTAAATATACTCGTATCTATGTCGCATTGGCGGATATCCAGTGGCTTAGTCTAGATTAAAATATAGTTTAAACATTTCCTTTTAACTTCTACTTTCATTGAAAACGATTATTAACAAATAGTTAACAAATTCCTACTTTATTGGAGCAAGGCTTTATTACCTAATTACCTTACAAATATCTAGGCACAATCTAGCCTGCATCCTTACAAGGACGATTACGTCGTGTACGTGCGACGCCTATCGAGATTACGCGCAACGGTCAGTGTATATTTCATAAACCCTATAATATAATAATTAAATTATACGTATAATAATACTTCATTTTTAGGCGGGGTTTGTAAATTTGCGGCCATTTATTTATTAGTTTATTATAATAATTTTATTTAAATATATTACGATAAGACAGTGGTAGCCCAGCGGTAACGCGCTCGCTTGAATAAATGAATGATGCAGGATCAAATCCGGGTCTCGCACCTCAGATATTTTCATGTGCAAATCATTTCTATCATGATTACCAATTGACTAAGGATAAATGAAAACATCGTGAGGAAACCTGCATGTCTGAGAAAACCTAGCCAGTTTTCGTTAGACATGTGAGGTCGGCCATCACGCACTAGGCCAACGCGGTGGAATATCATGCCCCTTCGTTCTAAGGGAAGCCCGTGCCCAGCAGTGGGACGTTAAAAAAGGCTGATAATGATGATGATTCCTATATTACGATAATATTAATACCTATTTCCATCAATAAGTATACTTCGGAAGATTGAGTAAGTTTACTTCATGTGGTTTTAAGGTAAGCGTGTTAGATGTTATTCGTGCGAATCGTACGCATAGTTGCGGTCAGGTCCATACGCAGACATGCGTAAGAAATAAATGAAGTGTAAAGGTTCTTTACGACATTTTCGTGCAACCTTCGACTATTGTTTCTCACCTATAAGATGTTAAAAACCTTCAGCGAGTATCTGTAATACGATAATAACTTTATATATATGATGCAAAATAAATGCTTAATAAAAATGTATATGAATTGCCATCATTTTTCTAATATAGCAGCAATGTATTTAATACGTTGATACTTTAAACTCTTTACTCTCTTAAAAACATTTACAAGTGATACGATACTTACGTAACAAAATGTTGACACTTTAAATGCAAGTTTCAGCAGCAGTCTGTTAATAAATTTCTAGCGAATTATTGAAGAGCATCAAATCTAATCATTTCGATAAATATTTTATTATAATATGTATTACATAAGATTTTATATAGCATAAATATACGAATAGTACGCATGTCAAAAAAAATAATTTCACTGACGAAATCATTCCTTCGGAGGTAGATTATTAATTTGTTACTGTTCTGGAGCAACTAAACATATCATTCAAAGTGAACGTAACGCTAGCGCGATGCAATGTGCCAGTACCGCCATCTAGTCAACCTATAAAAGCAACCTGCATGGACGCGCAGACCAATGACAATTGCAAAACAGAATGAGGGTTACAATCATCAGCATTGTAATGTAAGAGCTACGTGAAATGAATTATTTTAAGCAAACTGGTGACTTTGTGAAATATGATAATATTCTAATACAAGATCAATAACGAAAAGACTACTGTTACTTACACATTGCACACTATCTGTTTGACTTTGGTACATTTATAAAGGTACTAGCAATTCTCGCGGCTTCGCCCGCGATCTATTCACTATTAAAATATAGGGATTGGTGGTAGAAGAATGATAATTTAGGGTTATAATTATTTTTTGATGCCTAATCATAAAAAAAAATAAAAATTTGGTCACAAATTAAAAATAAGAATCTGGAGAGGGCAACTCTTATGGAAAAGAAAGGAGAGCGGAAAAAATAGTCTTCGACCTATTCTCTAAAAAATAAAATCTCTCTCAAATAAAAATAAAAAAAAATCATAAAAACGGTCAAGTCGTTTTGCAGGATTTCGAAAACAAACTCTGTGACACGAAATTTTTATATACATATTAGATAAAACATGAAGAAGATTAACGCAAAGTAGGGATAGTTACACCTTTATAACGGTAAAATTAATTTTACAACCTTTTTACAACTTTGAGACACCAACAAAAGTAAAATTTTGGAACTTATACCTATATGAGAATTGAACCCGGGACCTACGTTACTAGAAAAGCAAAACTGATCGCTTAACAATACAACTGTAGCCGTCAGAAATGTTAAGACAATATCTAAATTAAGTACTTCAGTTACGAGATCAAATCTATAGTAAAGTTTCTGATAAAAATCATTTAGTTGTGAGTAGTTTAATAAATTGTTTTGATTAAATATCTTTAGGAAATAGCTGCATTATTCAACGTATCTACGAATGATAAGTATATAGATCAGAACCTGCATCACTCGGTTATCTAAGTGAGCGCGTTACCGCTGGGTCACATATTTCTTCTAATTAAAATATTAATTCTAGATACAGTTACGCACGCAATACGAGCTTATTAGTAAATCATAAGCGAATAACTATGTCAAGTTCATGTAATTACTTTAATAGTCAACAGAATAACAATTCGCACAATGTATATACATATTATGATTATATAAAGATTGTTGTCCAGAAGGAAATTATTACTCTTGAATTTGTCAATAATACTTAACCTTAATATGTAACTGTCAAAAATGTTAACATTTAATGTAATAAATAATAATTAAAATAAAAATTATATTAAATACTTTTTAAATTCAAGAATGCAATACCTACAATAATACCTAGATATTATAATTAGTTTGGTAGTAAAAGATATTCTTCAATTACTATGAATATTGTTGTATGTGTAAATGTACAGTTATGTCCACAAGAAATCAAAATAAAACATAATCATTAAAGAAAAACGCATTAAGTAGGGTTAAAATATGTACGCATACTTAAATTTTCAAATCTTTAGTAGGTATGTAATAAAGCAACAATAAAACAGCCATGAATGAAACAAATGAGGCATTATAATTATTATTATCTTATAACCACTTAACAGCAACATGAGAATATTCTGTAACAGTTGCTTAATATTTTAATGAAAAAAAAGAATAATATGATTAATTAATTAAGCCTTTTATCATACACTAGCAAACCCAGCCGACTTCGCCCGGGCGTAAATTAAAATATTTTTGATAATTTTCTAATAAAATAAAATAGCCTAAGTTACTCCTTATAACATTAACTATCTGCTAGTGAGAACCTCGTCAAAATCGGTTTATCTGTTTCAGAAATTAGGCGGGACAAACAGACGAACAGACAAAAGTTTTAAAATTGATTAAAGTGCCGTGTAACATATGCATTTAGTGAAAACTGTTAATTTGAAATTATAAACAGAATATTTAAAAACAGAATATAAAAACAGGCACTTCAATTTTATTTATATATCCTGCTGATTTTAAAATTTTTGCGTAATTTTAATTTTCGCATAACCTACAATTTGATTTGACCTTAAATAAAATTTGCAAAAGAATTATCATTTCATCTTCATCTTTGTACATAAAACAATGCCAGTACCACGGTTCGACTACAGTAGTTATTGTCACCTACATAACGAAGGTTCCCAAAGTATTGTACATAAGGTAATTGACGCCGCCACACCTAGCTTATATTTAGAGTTATTTCAACTATTAAGGCAATTTGAGTCGTAACAATCGGTTATAAAATTGCCATAAGTAAATGCACGAAGGCCGCTGTGACCCTCGTGGCTGTCGCTGCATAAAAATACCGTTTTCTTACAATGACAAAAGTAAATTGATTGACCATGTCAACAAGTGTAGTTTAACTTGTTCAATGAATGTCAATGAATAAATGGTTATAAACGTGTTCTTTTTTAGAGTTCCGCGTGATAAAGGCAAAAATATAGCAAGAAATGTTTCTTCTGATAGAAATACCATTCATTAATGATTTTAAAGTATATTTTTGGTATTTGAACATCCTGTTCTGACCCAGAGTGTCGTCGCTCCTTGTCGCTTATACATAATATGTAAATGGCAAGCAAATCTTATTTTCGAAAGTACTGATTTAACATCCTATCACGCCAGACTCGACTCAACTCAACATTTGTTGCTACTCGTATTATTTTTTTGTCAGCAAAATTGCTAAGAAATAAATAAGAAAAAAAGAATTTGTTACCCAAAATATAACATAAATAAGACATAAATAGGGCACAAGTTCAATGCCCTCTTTATAAAATATATTTATGTGAGAAATTTTGGTATTATTTAACTTAGCAAGGTGATCAATAAAAAATTTTTTTTATACTTGTTACTATTTTATCAGTAAGTCTAGTAAGTACTTATTATCATAACATACATGGTAAGAAAAACAAACATGAGCTATTTACATATTTTTACAAGTATAAACAATTCTTTTTTATAGATAGTAATAACATATATTATGATTTTATTATTTTCAAATAAAAACAAGTTGTTTTAATACGCAAATCACACGGAAGCGTTATACAAGTTCAATTAACGTAACTGTCTGAAGCTGGCAAATCTTTTAATATTACACGCGATATTTTTATCTTATAATAAGTTAAACAAGTATTGATATTGCTATTACATAAGCCGACCGTGTCGTATATCACGGCACCCACCATGAATGGCCACTGGTCTATACGTCACAATTATCGGGAAGCTCGAGGCAACTTTACGAGACGAAACAAACATGCCAATTTTCTGTCGCTAAATACTCAAAAACTAAGTTTCGTAGAAAAAGATAGCTATGATCCTATCGAACGTCGGTGAATTCGGAAAACTCATTGTGTATAATTTCTAATGTAATACATTTTAATACTTCGCAAGAAACCTAAATATCTTTAGATCTAATCACGTCATCCGATATATACTTAGATATCTCTATACACACGGTGTCATTTGGACACATAGTATCTAATAGATATATGGGTATATATGTATAAGAAAAAACAAAGTAGTAGGTAGTTAATAGTTATAAGCTATAATCTTAGAATTAACAATATTGAACTTTCTATGTATTAAATATTATATAAAGAAAAAATATAATAGTTAATGAATAATATTATTACTAAAGTATATTTATATATATTGTTAACTTCTATGTATTTAATGGATAATGAATATGGACTGGTATTGACTATTTTTATTCTATTATCAATTAACTTTATTGGGAGTTGTATTGACTACCTGAGGGCGCTGTAAAATGGGTGGGATAAGGTTTTATAAGTTCTGTTTAATCGGTGAGTGACACATTTCGATTTATTACTTCGGACAGTATAGATTGAATAATATCATTGCTGTTGAAATTATTGCTGGTAATTTTTGCTGTGGAATATATAATTATAATAAGAATAGACGAATACATATTATTTAATGTGTAATAACGTGTAATAACGTGTAATTGGAAGACCATCCTGTCGCAGAGTTTACAATATATAAAAATAATAATCTAGAATATTTTCAAATATACGCAAGTCTACTCTCGTCAAATGAGCTCGAACGCAACATATTAACATACTCGTACACATACGCGGCGTGTCCACAAACCGGTCACATTTACTTCCGTCTTCCGCGATTAATACCAGTTATTTGATAATTCACTATAATTTGTTATCCAAAATATAATATTAAATTGTAGTAGGAGTCAACAAACTCAATGTAATGGTACTGTACGCTCTAAATTATTTTTTTAGTACTAGCGTAGTACCCTTGCTTTGCTCGGCCGCGTTCGTAGATAGCTTTTTATTATATAAATATATAGCATTATATTATAATTTGTCATATTAAAAAACACCCTATCTATCAGTGTACTAATAATTTCATACAAATCCTTCCAGACGTTTCAAAATGAATTAATAACAAATATTTAAGAAGTTTATATAATTAATTATTTATTTATCAGGAAAAGAACCGAAAAACGAACTATTTGAATCGGGTAAAAATAAAATAAATCTAATGATATTTAAAATCATGTAGAGTTGATTTTATCTAAAACACGTTACTAATTGCTTCTTGATACGATAAAGTGATTTACACGGATTGATTAGTAGCTATTAAAGACAATATTATTTGCAGAAATGCGAATTCATAATGTCTTTATTAATTATGATATATATATAAACAAAGTAATAAAAAAATAAGCGAATTAAATTATATGTACAGTGTACATATCTTATACATAAATAAATATAATCGATATAATCCATTATACGAGACGTATACTAATAGACTGTTTTGAGTTTAAGACTTAATGATCAACCGTTTACGTTAACAAAATAGAGCGTATATATCACCGCTTGTTCTACAATCACCAATTACGGTTGATCATTTAATCGTGGTTTGTGATCGTTATAATTATGTGTGGAAATTACAAATATGAAATAAGTTTATGTAAACCAGTAAATAACATAATGAAAAGTATTTTTTTATAAAAAAAATAACATAGGTTTTCTGTACAGGAAATTGTGTCAACTTAGGATAATGTATTTAAAAAAAACTTGTTCTATTCACGTTAAGTGGAAAATAAAAAAATATCATTTTCCTACCTTTAATCAAATCACTACATAGTATAAAATAAAGTCGCTTCCCGCTGTCTGTCTATCCTTATGTATGCTTAGTTACTTATATACTTACTTTTAATGGATAGAGTGATTCAAGAGGAAGGTTTGTATGTATATATAACTAGTAATGTAGAAATAAAGGGAGAGTCGCTAATTCCAGTATAAATTAACTTGTTGAAACGTAGCCTTGAATAGACATCATTTAAGGGTCAAGCGACAATAATAAAGCATACAATAAATACTTAAAAGATTTTAATCAAAGCTTTATGTTGTTCTTAACCATATGTGACAATACGATATTACGGTGGAATAAGAGGTTATTATGTAAACACGCGTACAATCACAGTGCACATTTAACTTCACCTTGACTCCTATACTGAGGCTGAGAATAAAATTAAGAAAAGGAAGTTCACAATGCAGAGTTGTACATATATATTAAAATCACACATTTTTTATTACAGTTGGACATGAATGCGGTTTAAATAGACCGTGTGCTTTTCCTTGAATATACAGCACCTATACATATTAAGACCTGTCCATAATATTAGAGATTCTCATGATGGCTTGTTAACGATTTATTTTACCGCATACTTGGTACGTTACCAACCGGTGAAGAGTGAAAGAAATGTGTATTTTTGTGTATTAATGCCAAATGGCCAGAAAATATATGCAACGCTCTATAAAATGCGGAAATGAGATATTATGTGCGGTATGTTTGGTATACGATAACATTCGTTTAAAACGTACGCTTTCTACGAATCTACTGGTACCTACTTGAGCATTTGCGAATGCTTTCAGTTACACAACACTTACAACACTTACATCTCCTACGTATCATTAAAAGCCTATTATTTTATTCACAAAATAGCTAGTCCAAGGTAATGCATACAGTCGCGTGCCCCGAATAGATATTCGTCGTTACCAAATTTTATATCGGCCTAACGATCTGAGTTTTAATTTTATAAAAATAAAACGGTCTAATAACAGTTTTTATATGACAATGAAAATCCAATTATGTTTCGCAAGACTTAGATTTCTAGTAACGGCTCATTGATAGTAATTGGTTATATCATATCAATTAGGTAGTTATTTAACTGGAGATAAGATATCTCACACACAGTTATGTTATATATTACTTATGGTTAAATAGGTCATTCACCTACAATTCGTAGACGTGAAGGTCTTTTTTACTTATCTGAATCACGAAGCTTCCACTGCGATGTGCAAAAGCTACAATCATTGTAGATTTATTACAACTTTTTATTTTATAATGTATTTAAGATTTAAGAAATCAAAATGTTATTACGTATTATATAATTTTTACTTAGCGTAGAGACGGTGTTGTAAGTACTCCTAGATAATACTTAGTAGTAATTGTGTTATCAAAAACTTCCACACAAAAAGAAACTTAATTAATCTTTGAGAAGATAAACTAATATGTGCCAGTGCTAAGAAACCACAGGATTGCTGTTATTATGAGAACCAATCGTCTTTGTTCTAAAGCAACGCTATGAGGTACCTTGGCCGCAATTAATCAACTCCTGCTGTATGATAAATGTACGTACAATATTAAACCCAATTTTTTTCATCTTACGATATGTAAACGTCATTTAACAAATAATATTAATTAATCGCCCACATAATTGATGCATGAATGTTTCTCAAACAGGAAGCATAGGCTTTAGGAATCGTTACACATACCTACTATATACCACACATTATAAATATATTAAATATACGAAATATTACGAAATATATTACGAAAAAAAATTACAGTTATATTTTTAACTAATTCCCTATTTTCAATAGCTTAGAATTTACGCATATCATAAAGATACTAAAATAAGTGAATAAATAAAATGATATTTTAGTATAAAATTGAAAAATATAATCCAAAATAAGTACGCAATTTCGAATGCCATATATGGACTCTTACATCGGTCAACGATCACTTGTTCAACATAGTGTGTTAAGAAGAAGCACGTGTGCGCAAGCGACTAATGATGATATAACATCTTACGCGATTTAAAATACTGTAAATTATGAACAACCGTGATTTACTTAAAACAACATTATGCGTGTAATGAATGAGATATATTCTCGACAACCTCGTATATACATTTAAAATTTAAAATTTAAATATGCTCTTAAATTATACCATACATAGTCAAAAGAATTTATAACATTTTTATGGTTTAGCGTCAGCGATACCACGGGTTCCGCTAGTTAAAATAAATAAAATTTCTACCTCTTGCTTTTTTGAAATCGGTTAAAAAGCCTGAGTTACGCCTTATAACATTAGCTATTTGCGAGTAATAATCCCGTCAAAATCGGTCCAGCCGTTTCAGAGATTACCCGGAACAAACAGAGAAACAGACAAACAAAAGTTTAAAAAAAATTGTTGTTTGTTACTAGTATCGTATATACTTTCATATAATGCATTTAGTGAAAAACTATTAGTTTAAAATTAAAACAGACACTCTAATTTTATTATATGTATAGATTAAATATTATGTATAGTACATAGTCAAAAGAATTTATAATATTTTTATTGTACAATGAGAATAATTAATCAGAAGTTTCTGATCTACTGACACTAAATATTACTTGTCACAATGCATGTCAACATTAAGTTTCCATTATACGATAAGCGTATCAAAGTAAATCAACAAAGTTAACTTAGCTTTGACAGTGATAGTTATCAGTTAACCGTGACGTTGAGATTCGATCAGAATACGTTAAAGGAAAGTGAATGTTCCTATTTCGTTTAACGCCTTTGTCCTAAATATCCTGCACCCTTGAATTTAAATATTTGCTAAACAGTTCATTTATTATATTAAGTAGTAAAGATTCTAAATCGGACATAAAGTTGTCAACTTAATACTTAAATTAATAAAAGTTTATATCTATTACCATTGGTTATAAAAGTGACATCTCAATATTTTATGGCTTTACGAATTGTGTAATATGCATATTGCATATATTATAAAGATCGCGAAATTTATTGCATATATTCGCAAACGTTTGACACTGAGTTTGGAGGAGCCTGGCTTAATTCATTTCCGCAATTGAATTAAGAAATATGTTCTAAAGAACCAGTCCAAACACCTAGTCACGAGTTCTATTAGGTATAATAATAGACTGGTCAGCCATTTGAACTTAACTAGGTACACTTATTTTCCTTTGTCTTTCTACCCTTATGATAAAATTAAATAAATTAAATTATTTTAGTAATATTTCTTATTATTTTTCTCTAACAGATAATAATTTACTACTTAGTAAAAAAATGATGTTTTATTCATTACACTTTTTTCAAAATAAATATTGTGTAAAACGATAATATTTATTTTTATAGCATTTTATATTAAAAATACGTAAAAACAATAATTTATGAAAAAAAAATAATGTCTTCAAATTTGTCAAGTTCTTTGAATAAGTTTAACTATGAATATTATATACACCTAAATAGGTCTTCCGTCTTTGTGCGTACGAAATTTGTAATCTCGTGAAAATTTATAAGTTCACACACTAATGTAAAATAGAAATTTCACGCATAATTACGTGCAAACATTAACTAATACAATTTGGGACAATATTAATATAACATGATTCTTTTCCGGCTAGATTATTTACATTTAAAAGTTCAGTAATTTATTTTAAATTTAATATAATAAATTATTGAAAACCAATTTTGGCATTAAAATATTTGCCTTCATAACTTTAAACGTCATGTTTTAAAAACAAAACACCGACATTGTTTAGAAGAATAAAAAATAATTAAAAGGTCAACTTACAACTGTGACGTATTTGGTCATTATGGGGGTTAGTTGTCACTGTCACAGTATCACGAGTGAAGCACGCGCACTGACCGGCTGCGTCCGAGTTCCAACTGACTCTACTGGAAAATCGCCTGCAACCAAACGGTGGTGGTACAATTACCGCACAATGCCGCGTACATACAAATCAACAATTTGAGAACACGCGTCTAATAAATTATGAAAAACAGATCGCCGGGGATGTGGAAATCGTTTTGCAATCTGACCTTGGCGGGGCCGATTGGATAGTTAATTTAATGTTTTTTTTTTAATTTTACGTACTGGCTGTGTAGGGTGTTAACGCTGTGCGCTTTTGTCAGGTTGTACGCGTAGCAGACTTGAGATCCAGTTATATAGGACAGCGCGCGACCTCCGCTGTATTGATACTCGTACCACGTTACCCTCGCTGAAGATTACACGAACTCGTTGCACTCAACTAGTTGACAGTTCATGTATATTTTTTTTTCTATTTTTGTATTTTTTCCGAAAAACATCTAATTTTTACCTAAATATTTAATTTGTAACGGTTTTTATTAATATCAATAATTTTAATATATCTAGGAAATTTAAAATTATTTTTGTCGTACGATTGTATACTTTAATCGTATGATTAACAAGGAATTTTGTTAGGTTAGTATTGTAGTATATCGCGTGTTTTGTACACTAGATAGGTAAATTTACTTTATACAATAAACCTATCTGCATTGTAAAATGAATATACGAGAAAGACTTGCTAGGAATTGTAGCCGGATCCCAAGAGATATGTAAATTACTAACAAACAGACATTCTGATACAGCCCGTCAGTCAAAGCAATTTCCAACCATAATTTCGAATACCGTTTCTATTATTATTTTGCCTTTTAAAGCCCCAAAGCGAATTTTGGTATAACTTTGTAGAGTCTGGAAAACTAAATGAGTTTTGTGTCACTATACCGGGTGTAACATTCAAATAGGTCAGTATGGGGAAGTCTGAAACTATAAGAGTAAGACATAGTAGGTAAGATCTGTTCTTAGGTACCATGTCATCAATTTACAATACAATTTACATCATTAGTAACAAGAAAAACTGCACGCATAAATTTAGAAAAAAACTGGTACTCAGCTCGGGATTCGAACCCGGAAAATAAAAAAAATCTTTTAACAGTAAAACTATTATAAGGTATTTCTATTTAAATATTGATTGTGTAGGTCTTAAACAGCGAAAGTTACTATGAAACATGATGTCTAAAATAAGTTTTTTTCTAAATTTATGAAAACAGTTTTTCTTGTTACTAAAATTATTGATGACATGGACCTAAGAACAGAACCTAGCAAGTTTTCGAAAGGCATATGAAGTCCGCAAACTCGCAATTGTCCTGTGTGTTGGACTATGTCCTGATCCCCCTCGTAATGAAGGAAGGCCAGTGCCCAGCAATGGGGCGTTAAAAAGAGCTGAATACTTAATTACTAACTCTTATAATTTATACAAAGCGTCTCTTTGTTCTTTTCTATTTCTATAGTATATAATATTAATGATAAAATCCTTCGTAAGTTAAAACATGTAATAAATTTTTGCGAATAAAAAACTGTATTAATACAGCTTGGATTATTGCATTATTTATATTAACGTTTAAATTTTTTATGATACATTTGAATTGTAAGCGTTAATGTTGTTTCATAACAATATGCATTGTTATAACGACTAAGTTAACAGTCAATGAGAGTATGTGCTAATAAAGTTATAATAATACTATTACTTTTTTTAAATAATAACAGTAAATATATCCTTTCATAAAAAATAAAAAACCTTGGGTTACATTAAAAAAATCTATTAAATAGCTACTGAAAAGCAGCGGAGACATTTAAACTACCATTACAACTATGTATTATATATCTATGTACTATATCAATAAAGTAATAAATGATTACTTTTGTTTGACATTACGTTCTCTACTACGAGTTTATATACCTATATTTATTGTAAAACCACAATATTACAGTTACTTCTAAATTGATCAAAATTCTAAAAATGTATTCTTCATATACTTGTATTTCAGGACGTATCTTCAGATGTATCTCCAGAATTAAGGCTTTTAAGTCATATCATGACGGAGAATCGTGAATTCAATGTTACTTTATATTATGCTATGCAATGCAAGATTACTCATCAGAAACTATTATGCTTATTTTCATCAAATTTAATAACAAAATTATTTATTTCATTCACAAATTGTAGATTATTTTTTCATTCATAAGAACTAAGGAACTCGAAGTAATTTAACTTGTATTACAAATGACTTCCCTCCTAGTTCGGTATAAACCTAAATAATTGAAGCAATAAATAAAAATAAGCAAATGTGTTTGCCGGTTTGTAAAGTAGTTATAAAAATTGTTTATATATGTTTATTATTCGAAAATTGACTTAAGTTATCGAATTATTATAATTTTAATAAAGTTTGCAGAAGAATTTGTTCGAAATACAATATGAATAGCACAATACAATACAAATAGCTGAAGAAGCTTGAGTTATCAGCGAGCAATGCGAATGTGTGTTACTGATATACACATAAATGGAAAAGGACATATAAAAAGTCAACTAAGTATCTCGATTTATATATACCAACATTTAATTGAATATTTCAAATTGGATGGACTCTTTTCTTATCATTTATTTAGGGTTCCATATCTATTATCTATAAGGAAAAAGGGGCCCTTGTAGGAAAGGAACCCTTGAATCACGTTTGTCTGCTTATTTGCCGGTATGCCTGTCTGTTAGTATGTCTGTCTAGATCCTTTTTCTGAAAAACACGCGGTGGCATATAGTTGTACCTAATGTCAAATAATCTTTTTAGGCCTTTTTTCAAGTTTGCAATCTCTGAAATGTCGTCTTATAGTATAAGTAAATGGAAAAATCCGACACCGATATTTGCAGTGCAGTACAGTTCATGTGCGAGACTTGTCGCATCTTTTAATTAACGCTTATACATTTGACAACAACAATTTTTCCAAAAAAAATTTAATAACATATAAGTTCATTTTCATGATATACTTAAATAAAAAAAATTAAGTGAAGTTTAAAATGTTTATTTTTAAATGAACTATAATTGCAAATACACCGTGGTCCAAAATAACGTTGACAAAATTTAAAAAATAATATTTCAAAAATGGAATGCTTTGCGTTCTCTTTTGTTTTTGTTTATTCTTTCTTCATTCTTTGGCGCCATTTTAATATTGTTTGTTGGCTAAAAAGTTTTAAGATATATTTATTACGTTATGTCAGAGCAGCGTGCAGCCATAATTTTATTGTATAAGCGTGGAAAACGGCAGTGTGGGATAGTAAACATTCTTGGTGTTAGTCGTCAGCTAGTTTCTTCAGAAATAAAACGCTATGTTGAGCTCGGCCACATCGGAGACCGTCCTGGGAGGGGACGTAAGCGGACTGTTCGAACTGCTAGGAACCAACACATCATCAAACAAAGATTAGTCCGAAATCCACATACCAAGGTGAGAAAAATGTCGCGAGACTTGGGGATAAGTCGCTCCATCGTGCAGCGTATAGTGAACTATGATTTCCAATTGATACCATACAAACTCAGAAAAGCGCAATCGCTTACAGAGAAAGACAAAAAAGTTCGCCTTGAGAGATGTCGTTTGCTTAAACAATGCTCCGCTGCTTCGAATTGGAAAAATATCGTATACTCCAATGAAAAATTCTTTTCGATAGAACGAGCCCATAATGACCAAAATGATAGGATGTGGTCTTCCACTCGTCCTGCAGCTGCTGCAGTCATTCCACGTCGCCAAAACGCAAAATCAATTATGGTTTGGGGTGCAGTTTGGTGCACTTGCAAAACTCCCTTCGTTTTTGTGAAAATGGTATAAAAATTAATCAAGAAAATTACCGACGAAACATCCTTATATCTGTGGTTCTTCCTTGGAGTCAACAGCACTTTGATAACCATCCATGGATATTTCAACAAGACTGCTCCAGCTCACAGAGCTTTAAGTGTTCAACAGTGGTTGCAATAGCAATTTCCCTGATTTCATAAGTTCAAAAAAATGGCCACCCTACTCGCCTGATCTGAATCCAATGGATTACAGTTTATGGTCAATCTTAGAGGCATGAACTTGTTCTACGTCTCATAGAAATGTTGATGGCCTGAAGGCTACTCTTACACGGGAGTGGGGCAAAACATCTGTTGAGGAAGTGCGGAAAATTGTGAAAAATTTTACCAAGCATTTTACCAATTTTACCATTTGACTCTATACATTCGCGCTGAAAGAGGTTATTGTGAAAACAAATAGGGATTCTTGTAAAAAATAAGTTGCATTTTTATAATTTATAGCATAATTTCATTTAAGTTTAAAGTTAATAAATTTATTTGAAAAATCACTTGTCAACGTTATTTTGGGCCACCCTGTATAATTTATAATAGATACTTTTTAAATTGATGCGACTACTGATATTTTAAATAACTATCTTTCACAGATTATTTGGATATTTGTAGACGATATTTCGAATTCTTTACGCCATGGTCTATAAGTCACCCAGATCCTGAAAAACATTTGCCAGATCGCAGACTTCGTATTGCGATGGAACTTCATAACCGCTGGGAACGTTCTAAAAATCTGATTATATTGATGACATCTGATGCTGTTTAACCTATAAGAAACAAGACAAGCCGTTTGATAAAATAAAGTGGTGTAGATTACCATTTAATAACATATTATGAACATTCTAAAACTACTTTAACTGTGAAGATTATTATTTTGCAATTTTAAACTAAATTAATGTACAATGTGCTATTTGACATTGATTATATTAACTGAGACGGATTTTTGTAACATTGCCATAATCTCAGGATCAGTATTATAACAAAAACAATTAAAATCACTCCAAGGCTGTTATATACTGTTTGCCAATTTGGCAGTTTTAACACACACATACCTACATATACACATATATAGTCATTAAATTTAATATTTTAGTAAATTTAAAAAGAATATGTAACTACGTTTGAAATTCAGTCCTTTTTAATGTCCCACTACTGAGCACGGGCCTCTATTCAATACATGGAATATATATAACTTTACTTGGTCAAAATAAAGTACCTACTAAAAATTGTACATTTTAATAAGACCTACAAGTTTCACTCCTCGCTTATTTAAAATACACTCGCGATAATAATTCGTATCTATTTGAAATGTACTGTAGCGAAGCAATCAAGCGAAGCGGTCGCTAGTTTTACATTAATAAAATACTCAAATATAAGTAAACACTATTCAATATAAATAAAGAAACCATAAGTTAAGGCAAAATGTATTTTCCTGTTACACGTAAGTTCATGTAAGCAGCTGTTTAACTAACAGTTAGACCATACCCGACATCTAGAGCTTCTCGTAAAATAAAGGCCAATTGCAATTTGTAACACAAACAAAACAGAAGGTGTAAATGAAGCGAAGTATAATTACTAATAATACATAAAGTTCGTTCGATGATTAAATTTTTAATAAGCAACAGTTACAATACCATAGTAAAAGAATACATAGTACGGCATTTTCATACAAACGCACCGCGCGCGGCTTGTATGTGTGCGTCATTGTATCTTTACGTTGCCGCACGCACACTCAAAAAATATCTCGAACCGTATATCAGTGCGCCAGTCTAGGCTGACGCCGCACATGTTTCGCGCGTCACGGTTTTTCACTATATGAAAAATGTGTGACATTCGTAGAAGAACTTATTGCTGTGTGTTTGGGTGTCTAAATTCTTCATCGATTCCAGAGTTGTGTTTGTTCAGATTACCTACTGAACAGAAAAGGTAAACAAATCACTTATAGCTATAGTTTGTCCATTTTGTTAATGGTTTTTTGACATCTCGTCGACTGACAAGCTATAGTGACAATATATAGTCAAAAGGACGTAATAATCGATATATCTTATTTTTTAAATATAAAATAATATTTATTTTTATATTTATTAATATGAAAATAAATATTACTATCGTAAAAATCAAGTATGGTGGAGAGAACTAAGAGAATCATAATGTCTGATTTGGACCGTGACATTGCATTTGATAATTTATGCACACAAGAGTTAATAATTAATATAACTGAAGACTCCTCATCGGACAAATCTAAATCTAATATAAATGATGATTGTGACGAATCATGTTAATAAAAGGAATTAAACTGATTAGTTGTTTTATTTGTATGATTATAATAAGAAGAAAGTAAAACTTTACATAATGTTAATTTTGTTGTCTTCCTGATTAAATAACATATTACACCTTATTTAAATATTAACATTGATTTTTTCCGATTAGTTGTAATCTATGGCACAATCGTAGTAATCGTTATGTGTGGCACAGCAGTAAGGGGGCTGTGCCCGTGGATGGGCAGGATGTGATATGATTTTATTAATATACTTTTTGTAAACGCAAGAAATTAAAGGATTTATTTTATTTATTTACACAAATACATTTCGAGATAAATCTAACAAACAAACATTTTTAATACTATTTTGTACTGATATATAATTTAAGCAAGTAAATACAGGCCTAATAAAAATAATCATAAACATGTAGAAACAAAATGCTTTACATTCTTAAATGTATATAAATAATAAATATTTTTTAATAACACACTTCCCGGCCCAATGCCAATTTCTGAGCACTGAATTAAAATTTAGCTACAGTGACAACCCTGTGATAGGCAACTATGGTAACTATGACAGGTAATTATGTCGCGGATTGGGCCGAAGATGCCCTACTTTGTTCTCTTTATACTTTGACAATACTAAACGATAGCATAAAGCATCTATACAATTTATTAACTTACGTATTTAAAAGAAACCTGATTTTTAATAATATATTAAATAATTAATTTATTTGAACAAGAAGTTTGCATTAAAGATAAAACATATCATATGCCATTTCCGTTACGTTAATTTATTTATAATATGTACGATAGTTAAAATTGCAAATAAAAATATATTTCAGTTGTCAAAAAGTATTATTTCTTCGTTTTGGAGCATAAATAAGTAGTTCATCAAAATATTTTCGTTTCGTTTGTTCGTGTTATTTCGTTTTACTTGCATCTAGCTGAATAATGAAGAAACAATGTCTTAGTAGGCTGATTTTAAGCTATTTGTAACTGTCGTATCGTATACGATGATCTATATCTTGTTTATATGTGAGTTTGATAATTTGGTACCTAAGCTGACCTGATGATGAAGAAGATCAACTACATCAGTTTTAACAAATATTTTGTTCATGGAGATATTTATATTTATTTATTTATATAGATTTACACATACATACTGGTACTGTACACATTACTTGTATCCTACGAGTATGTATTACATTACGATATTAGTTTTGCTCAACGAACATTTTGTTTGGACATTCATCGAGAGTTCTGTAAATTATATAATCAACAGCTCTTATATTATGTTAAAGATCTCATCATATAGTTAGGGTTATGACCCGGAGGTTCGACATCGTGTAACAATAACACTTATGCAAAAGAATATACAATAGTTGTATCGGTCACATTCGTTTAAAATTTTAGATTTAACCGACAATTGCATAACTTTATTTTCCACGAACTAAATTATATAGAAAGTTTCTTGCGTTTTTCTACGCTTTTCACCATTATTAAATACTGCATGTTTGCTTTACGCGACATTCCTAATAAACTCGAGATTGTGCACATTCTCATGCACAATCTCTAGCGGAATTGGCTAGCTTCACCCGTATTGGCCGTCGAAACCAAATTTATAAGATGACAGACAGGACACTTTAATATTATATCAATACTAAAAATTTATATAGTCGCCTCATTTCGCGAATATCGTATTAATTTAAAAATATATTTATATTTTTAACATTCTTATTTAATAAAAAAATGTAAATATTGTATATTTTCAATTTAATTCCGATATCCCTCGTAGTCAAAAAGACCCGTGCACAACAGTGGGTGATAATAGTATTTTTTGCCAAGACCTGCTGTGTTCACTTGTAAGAGGGATAGAAGTTTAAGAATAATATTCTTAGTTTTTATGACTTACAGGTAAATCATACGAACTAAAATAATAAAATATTGTTAAAACAGCACTCAGAGACTATAATTTTATTTAAAAATATTTAATTCATTTTTAATATATGCACATATTTATATGGTAGATGACGTTCTATAAACATTTTAATAAAATGTAAAGCATGCACTCATTGGCGGTCAAGTGCCAATATTACGGATATATTCATCAAGGTTTTTCATTGCAATGGTAAAAATAGCGGTAAAGCAACTTTCATAGTAGGGTCTACGGTTTTAATGGTCCTAAATACATTCAAACCTGACTAAAGGTCGCAAACACAATTAAACATAAAACTTATTCAAAAATTAACTAGCAAAATATATACCTACAATTACATATATTTTTTATTATAGGTTTTTCGTATCATTATAAAAAATATTAGGCATAAATACATATTATGAAGGAAAATGACTCAAAACGAACATATTGAAAATTAAAATTGTTTAAGGTAACATAAACTACGACCATCTGCTGTCACAAATTTCTATCTGTGTACCAATTAAAACTCCTAGGAAACCAATACATCGAATTTTAAATTATCCGGATGTACGTACCAATTTTGGAGCGAACTCCCCAATAATAAGAATGTGTTTGACTTTTCCTTAAAACAAAATTAAGTTTCTAATCATTGAATTTTTCTATGTTCAATATGTTATGTTTTGTTTTGTTTCAATTAGTTACTTAATTTAATTTATTGTTATTAATTAAAATATTTTTTTTGTTTTATTTTATATTACTAGCAATGTTGTGTATGTATACCTTTAATTGATGTAGAAAAGATAATCCCTATTTTTTTAAATGATGCTTTTATACACTATTGGTAATCCTATTTAAATAAATAAATAAATTATCAAGTATCAAATTAGAAAACTGCTCTCTGCCTCTATACCAGTCGACTGACATAAGTTTTATTATTAGTCTCTTAATTAAAACTTATTCATATTACGGCTAGTTCTGTAGGATTAAAGAAATACTTCCGCATGACCATTTGTCTGGCATCGAAGGTGAATGCCCGCAGGCTGCAGACAATGTCACTAACATGTAGTTAACTAAGATTAACGCCTTGTAAAATCCCCGTGGTATTTAACTGGAATCTTAATAAAATCTATTTTTTTATTTATGTAGTAGTTTTGTTCGTATTTATGTTCAAGAGCCGTATAATATCTGAGAAAACCCATGTCACTCTCCTGTCCGTAAACTGTCTCTATAGTCTATCGTCTAAAAGGTTATCTTATTCAAACTAACTAATAATTAAATTATTTTATACAAATAAATTTGCAAGATTATATTTCATGACAAACTGTTGGAAATTCTATAGGTATTTATTATTAAGAAAATTTATATTTAATCCATTTCTACAATAGAAACCAAAAAAATATTTACATAAGCTTTCTCTGTGGGAAATGGGAATTCGAAACTTATATATTTACTACTCATATATTTGTTATTGTATTATGATTTACCTTAAATTGTTTTTATTTTTTTTAATTTATATTATGTGTAAGCCTCCGTACGTAGCTAACTCACCCTCACTCGGCACGGTTAGTACACATTTTAACAGATTTGATATTTTCCCACAATAAAAAGTATCCTATACGCTAACTCGGATAAACAGCAAACATAATACCAATTTTGGTAAGTGGTTTTCATAGACAAACTAAAGAAAAGGTGAACAGAGACAAATATACAGACAGAGAAAAATTCTAAAAATTACAATAAGAGACTAGCAAACCCGTCCTGCCTCGCTCGACGTAAGTTAAAATTAATTAAACGGTTTTTATATGTTTCTAATAAAATAAAAGTAAGCCTAAGTTACTTCTTATAACATAGGTATCTAAAAGTGAAATCTCCGTCAAAATCGGTCCAGCCGTTTCAAAGATTAGCCGGAACAAACCGACAGACAGACAGAAAAAAAATTAAAAATTGTATTTTTGATGTAAGTACCGTATATACGTTCATATACATGTAGTGAAAAGCTGTTAATTTGAAATTAAAAACAGTCTAATTTTATTTATATGTATTGATTAAATTCAAAAATTTGTTTTTCAGATATGCAATATCAGACTAAGGAATAAAATAGACATTAAAGCGTCATTGAACTACAAATTACGGCAAACAGTGTTTTAAAATAATAATATATTATGTATAATGTTTTAAGATAATATACTAATGACAATTTATATACTGAGTGATAAGAAAATAAATATTACTAAGTAAAATAGCTAGTAAATTCTAGTATCCATACCTACCTATATTATAAAATAAAAATTTTAGTCAAATTTGTACCGTCAACATTTATTTTGACGAGCTTTTATATAAACTATGAATAAATGATTAATTAAATTTTTGTACTAATAATGTTATTAAAATTGTTATTTTATGATATTATACTAACATATTGTACTATTAACAAACTGGAATATTTTCTATCTTTCTTATACCTGGTCGCTAATATATTATTATTTCTTGTAAATTTATTAAGAAATTAAGAAGAAGTATTAATGGAATCAATTGAAAATAAAAGTTCAAAAAAAACTACCCCTATTTAAGAAACAATACCATATGTAATTTTATTTAGAAGAACAAACATGTAAGTGACTCTGAAAACTTATAAACAAAACCCCGTTTTTACACGAATCCTACTTATGCTAATAATACTACTTATTATGATATGAAAAATTGCAAAAAAGGATGTAACGTAATTATTGGAATTCACAATATAAAACTCTTCCGGCTTATCTGCGATAAAATATATATAAAAACTCAAGCAAGGTTAACGAGAACACCAGACCAAGAACCACGACACAATCATTATTGAATCCTTTTCGGTTAAAATATTTGTGAATAAAAATTTAATAATAATGTTCTCCGACCGATTCCGGGCGACATTCATTGCGACTGGCCTGCGTAGGAGATTTTATAGTGCACAAGTGTTTGCGCAGACACAAGTGCACTCTCTATTCCTATCACTCTCATATTCCGGTGGGACGATGTTCGATACGACCAGCGAAGGCTTTGCGTCCACTTAGAGGCACGGGGATGACTCACCGCCAACTTCCCAACTCCGGGATGTTATTGAGGCTTACTAAACAGAAAGACTCAATAACTAAACGTGGCCCGACTCGGAACTCGAACCCAGGACCTCTCGATGTGAGGCCGTACATGCTAGCCACTACACCGAGGCAGTTAAAATAAATATTTAAAATTTATATGAAAGTAAGAATATGATATGCAAGGAATTTCTTTCCAGGTTTCATTCTGAAACATGCGATTTTTCCCACGATATTTAGCTGAAAGCCACAGATAAAAGACTTACTTCACGAGACTACTCGAATGGAGCTTTTCATAAAGGTTTAAGCTTATTTTCGTAGAAAATATTAAATTATGAGGTACATATTCTATTTAATTATTAATATAAAAATATATGAATATTCTTAGTAAATGAATAGATAAAATAAATAAAAATATATATGTATAATATTATAGCGGCCAGTATAGTTGATTGAATATTTTTAATAAAATGAAACTTTATTACTAATTGCAGCTATTTCCAAGTGAACCGATAATTAAATACGACCTACAAACTTATAAAAGAGTCGTAATTTGACCTTTATTTATTTCATATAGCTGTAAATTAATAAATATTTCGGAACTAAATTTAAAGTTCAGTCACACTACTAGTTTTCATGGATTTTACAAAATGATATAGTAAGAGGTAATTTTTAATTACCAATAGAACGACATTTCAATGAAAATACCAATTATTCAGTAGTATGTCAATGAATTAAACGTATAAGGCTTGTTGAATTATAATATCTAAGCCCTATTTCAAGAGTGCAGATTAACACATATATTAAATTTGAAACACATATAATAAATACATAAGAATCAACCAGGTTGAAAGCTCAAACCTACTATTCTCTATTCTAAGCTCAAATCTAGCTATTACACTAAGTATTTATTTAAAGAATAAATTACGGTAAAATATAAAATATAATATATGACTTTAGAAAGTTAAAAAAGGAAGAGCTCTACGAAATGAGTTAAGTTACTTGATACTTATGCAATATGCATTATTAGTTAAGAACAAAAAACATTCTATATCAAACAAGTAGTAGGTATTATGAGCGAGTTGATAAATTATAGGACAAGACTACATCTGTCCGGTTGGTTAGCTAGATATAATAATGTAATATAACATCGATTCAGCAAGACGTCTTGGATACAAAAAGGCAGTTGTTCGCTCACCTTCATCACACATTTTACTCTTTGCGGAACATTGAACTCGGCAGAAGTGACACTGACCTAATAATCTATGGTTCAATGATCGAAAAAGCACCACTGATTACCAAATATTATATTTTATAACGAAATTTATTATGAATAAATATGAAAATAAAAATATATTATCTTGATGCTTATAATTTGATCGGCAAATAGTGAGTGATATTCGCAAGCTGAGGGTTCTGTACCATTGTTAAATACAGTTATTTTTAAAATATTAGTAACCGAGTCAATAAACAGTATTTCATAATATAAAATAGTGATTTTAAAGACTCCTTTTAAGAGTATGTTTTGTAACTTCTAAGAATTCCACTCAATTCTTTTCGTTTTGTTCTTTTAAATACCTTGCTGGCTGGCTTCGCCTGGCGTTTATAGCAAAGTTGTAAGTAAGTAGATGTAAGCAAAACCTTCTCTAAATGTAAAATTTTATCCAAATGGGTAGAGCATCATTCGAGGTGTGCAAAAAAAATGTATATTACTCGAATATGTTAAATACAAGAATCGGCTATTTAGTAATATAAGACATTTTCAAATTTCAAATGAAAATATCGAGGTACTTTAAATGTAGATAGGTTTTCGCAAGATGGCTAATGTCTTATGAACAACCCGGAATATAAAAATAGACTAAAACTTTTAAAGATTGGTCTTAAGATTACTTCTTACAAAATTCGCACCAACATCCAACCTGTATTATACTCTAAGAAAATAAGCAACAAGTTTTAGCTTAAACTACCTGTCTGCTAACATTACCAGTTGTTGCTACCTACTGGTTTTAAATAAAAAGACCAATGCAAAAATTATAAATTGAAATTATATAGTTTTTATTTAAATTTTCGTACACGGAAACAAAAATAATGATAATTAATATTTAAGTTAAATAAAATCCTAAATAAGAGCGATATAAAATACAATTAAAAGGGTTTTTTACTGAATTAATAAAAACAATTAATTATTATTATTCACTTTAGTTTCTATAATCATTTACTTTACTCAATTTACTAATTTTAATGTATTATTTTTTACATATAATTTTAATAATTTATGCAATAACTTCTTTTTATTTACTAACATAGATTAGAATCTGATTTTTATGTGTAGCAATTTACAGTTTAAATTGGGTTGTTCTATGGAGATCGGAGTTCATCACAAAACCGAGATGCGTCACGACTGAAGGCCTTCACCTTGCCAATTTCTTCATTCAACCAAGACGTGCTCAGTAAAAATATTACCTAATAACAATGGGGTCAAGTTCATCTTGCTTGAGTTGCCACTATTATAACAATCGCTATCTTTCGTTACGCTATTACGCGTACACCGGATATTGTGTCGAAATTTGAGTAATATGATATTTCTTACTTAGGCGATTTGAAGGAATGTAGCACTTAAATTTGGCAAGTATCTTAAATGTATCGTAACTTTTTAACCGATTGTCTATAAATAAAGGTAATGTTGTAAAGGCATTTGATGTATGTTGACAATATGTATGGATTTGAATGCTACAGCATGATGGCTTTTAACGTATGAAGGGGTGTTGTTTAGATATGGTGTATGTAAATCAAAACTAACCCTGATTTGCCTTAAGTTATAAAAAATAATTTTAACATTAATAAAAAAATCATTATAATTCTTAAGATAAATTATATTCCGAAAGAAAATATAGTAGATATATACATATATCGTAATAACTTTATTGTTGTAAAATATGCAATACAGTTTAATTTTTTTAATTAATTGGTATAATTATTTAACGTCTAGCACTATTACTGCGACTGGACAGTAAAAAGTTTAGATATTAAATTTTTAACTCATGGTCACTGAATTGAAATTGTTAAGAAACGTGGTTGTATACCACGGTACAGGGGATGGAAGCACATAGTACACGTACCACGAATAAAGCCATAATAATGCAAAATAATCAGGAACAGAAGAAAAAAATCTATTTTCCCGCTTCGCAGCATACAAATTTATTAAATACAAGTATATATTATATATACAGGCCCATAGCAACCGCTCAAGTGCGACCTGAGATTTCTGTACTATCACACATTGTGGTTGTGAGCTGGTGACCTAGCTAAATATAATACTCTCCTAGATTTATAATAATAATATACATTTTAAATAAAACTGTCTTATCAAAAATTAAAAATTTATTTGCCAGAAAAGGACAAAAAATATATTTATTAAAATTAAATGTAACTTTATAATATTTATTAGGTAGTAATTTTATCTGATTATTTGGTTGACCAATAATATATCTAAGACAGGTTTTAAACTCATTAAGCAGTGATTTTCTCGTGATGCAGTTAATGACAGATAGACCAAACAAAAATTATAAAAAATCATAGATTCGAATCAGTTAAAATTGTATTATATGTATAAATTAATAAAACCTTTATAATTTACTTTCCGTAAAAATAAAGGATATTCGACAAATTGTAGTATAAAATGACACGGAAACTATTAAAAGATTGTGCAATTATATTGTAATGATCTTAACTTATCAAGGGATTCGACATTTAAATATAGTTTTCTGAGAAAAGATCGAAGGGAGTACAATTATCAGTTTTATCAGAATTAAACCATTTTGAAATAAACCTTTGAAACAAAACATAGGATTTGACTTCTACGTAAAAATAGTAAGTTAAATATTCATTATATGAATACTTTAATATTATTTATTTATTTTTACGTATTTAGGATAATGTACTATCAACACTTTTAAGTAATTATTATAAAGAAATGCTGCGAAACATTTTTATACGAAAATGAATTATATTGCAAATAAATTCATCAAAGCTCAAAATAAATTGTCGAATCTAAAATTTTAACATCCTGTTGCCGTCATGAAGTGACTAACTACTATTTTTAACTTTTAAAGACATTGGCGTAGTAACAAGTAACAGTATGTGCTTCACTGGAATGTTTTGAAGCCATCAAACGAAATGTTTAATCGAAACCTTAAAAGGGTGGAAAAATTTGTATGAGAATAACGTGTTTTGGTGACAATTTTACGACCTTAACGAGTATAGGTATAGTAATGTTACACCCGGTATATAAAATATAAAAGCATTATACGAACTCGTATTATAATATACCAGGAAATCTATTCAAGTCATTTCAAGAGCAGTACTTAATACAGGTCTAATGCTAATTGAGGTCCAATTAATACCTTTAATAATAAAATTTTAAATAAACTAACGGAAGGAAGGCATATGTGACATAGACCTTGCTTGAACTTCCGACGTCTGTAGGAACTAAACTCGGCCTTAAACTGAGCAACTCATGACCGATATACGAGTATGTAATGTAATGTCAGTTTAATAAAGATATTGCAAATTGTAACGGATATAGCAAATGAGTCAAAACAGAGAATATGAATACATCGTTGATTAAATAAATTATTAGTCACCTTATTATTTTTTAAATACTAAATCTTAGTTCCTGTTCCTTGTGTTTAAAATATTAAGTTTAAAATTTAAGAATGAGATATCTTGTCGTATAACAGGAAAGAAGTCTTTTTAAGTTTTATTTCTATACTCCTATAATATATAATGTGAGATACATTTAAATACATAGAAAAAGGTAGATCAAAGAGAATATAGAGCTGTTTACTCCGACATCTACTTTGTTCACGAACAGCTGTACTTGTGTTTAAGTCTATCATATAGCTGTTTTTGAAATTATTAAATTTAATATTTGAACGTAGGTGCCACTAGAAATGTTAAAGTAAACTCTATGTCATTCATATTATGAAGAAAACCTTTAGCGAAATAGAAAGAAAGTCCTTAAACAAAAAGATAACTACTTAATATGGAATGATTTGTGGAAATATTATGAAGAAAACATCAAAAGACAGTCGACAATGTACTTTAGTTTTAAAGCTGCATTGTGTCATTAATTAGGTATTTTTTTATACTGGTGAAGTACGGACGCACACCGAGAGGTCCTAGGTTCGAGTCCCGTGTCGGGGTAATTTTAGTTATTAAGTACTTCTGTTTCGAAAGCCAGCCCGGAGTTGTGAAGTTGGCAGTGTTTCAACCCCGTGCCTCGGAGAGCACATAAAGCCGTCGAGTCGGTCCTGCTCCTTCACTCTCACTTTTCGTGTCGAGTAGTCATTCTACCGGAATATGAGAGTGATAAGGAATAGAAAGTGCACTCGTGTCTGCGCATACACTTATACGCTATAATATCTCCCGGGCAGAGTCTCATTGAGATTGTCCGCCGTGGCCGTAATTGGTCGGGAGGATATCATTTTTTTATATTCGTACAATAAAAAAAGGAAGTAGTCATAGAGTAATAACGGAACTATTCTAAGAAGGAATTAAAAACCAATAATAAGTTGATATACTTAATAAATAGCAACATAAATTCACATAATGTTGCCAAACCTTGTCTCGCTGCAATTACTCTCAAGTTGTACCCAAGGGTACTCAGCACCTAATTGCGAAAGACAATGAAACATAAAACTTATTATTTATTGCACACATTTAGCAATAATTAGTTCACTCATTAATTGTCAGGATTATTTGAACTTGAAACTTTTTATATCCAATAAACAAAAATACCAAATCAATTGGTATTTTCGTTATGGGTACATTGTTTTTTTTTATATAGTTTATTACCTTAGTACGAAGACATGTTATCATAAATTTTTATAATTTTATATATACCTATATAAATTTAGAACTTTTTTTTTACGATAACCCCTTTTTGGTCAATAAATGTAGGTACCTAGTCAATTTTGTTTTTATTTAAATCTTAAATTTAAATTAAAAAAATGAAATCTCCTTTCCAGTAAAGGAAAAGTGTTGTATAATAATATTATTTTTATTTTTCATATTTTACTATATATTCCATGTCTTGTGTTACCTGTAATGTTCCAAAAAAAACTTTCAGTGGATTTTTCATACTAAGTACAAAAAACATTTTCCTCAACTTTTATCAAAATCTACAAAATGACGATGTCAACTTTAAGGTTCTCATTTTCTCGTTTTGTAAAGACAAATACAGATATTAATATGATTATGATTACTATTTTAACCACTAATTCTATGGATTGTCCTTCTAGTCGAATATAAAATTAATTAATTATAATGCAATCACAATTCGGTATACGATGTAATCGTATATATTTAGTTGGAGGTGGTCGGTAGAGTTTGCGAGTCAAGCACTGTATTTATCGAATCGGAATTATATCCTAGCAACTACCTTGATAATAAACGTGGCCTACTGTATCATGAATGATAGCTAATTGAATAATTTATATAGTAATTTAGATTTTTTTCTTTTCTTTTCAAGTGTATAAATTATTATTATATTCTGTATCCAATACAAATATTTGACCTTAATACTAATGATAATTTAATGATATTTTGTAATGAAATCGAGCTGTTTCTTAAATAATGTCTGAGTAACATGACAGACGTGCAAACGGACATGACGAAATTATAAGGGTTTTTGCCTATTCGCTATGCAGTCCTAAAAATGTTTGGTGAATCTTATTAAAATTAAAAGCATTATTTTAAAATACTACTAATAATATAGTCTACGGAAGAAAAGTCCACAATATAACATATAACTTATATTATTAACGGCTTATTTTTAGGCTTTCTCGCAATTGAATAACAGAATACAAAAAAAAATTTTTTTCTTTCTTTTTTGGTATCTTTGGCTTTCACGATGTCGCGGCTAGATGTATAGTGACCTTCTTTATGATTGAGCCTAGTAACCCTACTATAAAAATTACGATGTATGATTTAAGCTAAACAAAGTAGCTAATCACTAATCACAATCAGCACGAAAGTTCATAATATACTCGTAGGTATAAAGAATAAATTAATCTTGCATGAACGTAATCGGATAATTTGTACTTATTGTTGTAGAAGTACCTACATATTTTGACTGACTTCGAAAAAAGAGTATACTGATTTCGTATTTTTTTGTTTATTTGTTGTTTAAAACGTTATATGATATCTTCGCTAGTTGATAATAATTAATATTCATATTTCATCATTATAATCTATATGAACCTATTTTTTTCAATGTTATAGTATCTCAAGCTTAAAAAAATACATTTAACTAATTTACTTTTAGGTGGGAAAAAAAATACAATTTTATTTTACAATTTTTGCTTGCTATGCTTTATCAGAGATTTCTCTCTTTATAATCTCTTGTTAAGGTTTCTAAAATTAATAGTCAAAGTGGAAGTATCTAATCTCATATTAAGCATCTAGCAATGTTATTTCTTGCTAAAACTGCATAAGTTTAATCTAATAGTAGAACTAAAATTTAGGTAGTTACAAGGGAAAATGAAACTGTAGTTCGAAAGGCTTACGTGACATTAGCATGTGCCAAATGTTCGCTCGGTTTTAATATTGTTATACTTATAAGTTATAGGACGTATTTTTCATATAATAAGACATACATTTTATAAGTTTAATTGTTTAATAATTAAGTTATAATAGATTTAATTTAAATTAAACCTAAAAAAAACCTCTTCAAATTTTTCCCTAATCAATTAATAAATAATTAGCAAATATATTCATTTTTGAAATGACAAAAAACAAACCTTATAATTTTTCATAGAAAAAGTAGAGGAAAACTGGTTGCCAATAATAAATTCAGACACGCTACGGTTTTCTCAGTGACCTCTCTTACTCTTAGATCAAACCCATCTTGTACCTACAAAGTAAAACGAACGAAGTGACATTAATTAGGTATTACTTACAATCTGTTTAGCATACAAATAATAATTCATCTTTAAACATAACTTTTTATCGTAGATTCATTCATAAAATAAAAATCTGCATTTTATTGAATATTAAAATTAGCCTTATAATAAATATTGCGTTTATAAAATATTCATAGAACATCGTCCTAGTTTGGAAATAAATACTTTTGTCTCAAATTCAATGAGAGCTATAATAACGATAATAATAAATGAGTCTGATGAGTTATCGTTATTTAGATTTATATTGCACTATAATAAAACATCCATATTCAATATTTCGAATTACATCTTTAATATCGTGTCTCAAAAGAAAATAAAATCCTATCAACTCTTTGCATTTCTTTCGATTAAAATTTTTTCATAGAGGAAAATACCATAAACAAAAAATAACACTTAAGAAGTGCCTTAAAATTAAATTGTACCTAATTTATTGTTTGTGGTAAAATTAATTATTTTCTGTATAAAAACAAAGGCAAATTGGCAACAAAGTTGTTTTAATTTATAAAATTAAACGTAAAAGGCAATGGAATAAGACAATTTCTTTAAAAACTTGACCAAAGTAGCAACAATATTAATAAAATAGAAGTGTCTGTTTTAATTTCAAATTAACAGCTTTTCACTAATTGCCTATGAAAGTATAATAACGGTATATACTTACATAAAAAAAATAATTTTTAAAATATTTGTCTGTCTGACCGTTTGTTGAGGCTTAGCTCTCTGGCTCTCTTAGCTAGCCGGACCGATTTTGACGGGACTTTTACTTGCATATAGTTATAGTTACAAGAAGTAATTTAGGCTACTTTTATTTTATTAGAAAATTATAGTATCAGTTTGATTTATTTTATCTTACGCCCAGGGAAGCGGGGTGGGCTTGCTAGTTTGTCATAGTATCATTCATTATGCATAGGTGATGGATTCCAAAAAGAAATAAGTAGAGTTCTCTAAGCAAAAATACAAGAAATGACATTGATTAATTATGTATATGATCAAATATTGATTTAATGTTTACAGGTAAACATTAAAAAGCAACTTTTACAACAAGTAGGCGCAACTTTTCTAACACAACCATAACGATGAAATCATAGACAGATCAGACAGACAGAAGGGTAAACAATGAGTGAGGACGTAGAAGCTTCTTTTAAAGGCACGAAATTATATTCAAATTTATCAAATGATCGCTGAAAGAGTCGATTAGGATTAAGACCTGATTCAACTAAAAATCAGACATTAATCACGAAAATAAAATGTAATAGAGTGGATATTTTACAGACTAGCGCCAAATTACCTTTAGCTTATCGAAAGCATCGTTTATTTTATTCCGAAGAAGAAGATAGATTAGATTTTTATAGCAATATTGATGGATATTTTCAATAGGCCCCATTTAAACTAGGGAAAGGCAAATAAATACGGCGTAGACGTTTTTAACCAACTTCAATTTAGAAAGAGGTTTTATGTTTGTTTGTATGATATTTTTATAAACTTATATAGGTTACTACCTATTATGTTTAAAAATTCAAAATTCTTAAGCAATTTGTGTCGCTTTAGATGCTTATATTATTGGATGAGCTAATTACCTAGAACCTAGATTTTAGTTAATTGTTATGAGTTAAGCAATGATGGAGCACATAATAATTGATTTAAAAATACATGTATTCACTCTTTTGTGGAGTATTTCTTCACAGTATATTTTATGTGTAACCATTGTAAATCTGCACTTTGTCAAGACGATGTCAAGGCGAAATAAATAGGATAGGTCACAATTTCATTGTTCTGCGTTAATTGCTGTTAGATTCAGTGTAATTGTTAAATTTTAAAGATTCCTTATTAGAAGATTTATATAAATACTAGTGAACCGCCCCTGGCTTGCTTACATAGTCGCATTTATTTAGGAACGCCCTTAACTTATTCACTCAGTAGGTATATCTGATGTATTCGAACTTTTATTAAATTTATACGTACTTAGAATTTTTTTAACCCCGGCGTAATAATAGAGTGTAGAGTGTTATAAGTTTTAATGGACGTATATTGTTTTTTTTTTCATTTCGAAATCCTTTCAGCCATTTTAGACTTTTTTAACATTGCTTAATTAATTGAGATTGACGCAACAAACACAATTGGAATTATAAGTACTATGAATAATATTATAATACGTTTATTATAACATTTGACAAAGGAATATACTTCACAAGCATACTGAATAGATAATAAGCCCATTTAATTAGAATAAAACGCAGGTAAATTTCGTAAAAATAAGTTTAATTTTAAAATTATGGTAATTTATGCTATCAACTAGACTATTTCTAGAATGCCATCTCATCAGCTAATCTTTCACTGTAAAAATATTAAAATATGTATGTTAAACTCTTTATTCTGTTTAATAGTTCGTTTTCCATTGATTATATTATAGCGTGATTAAAAAAAAATAGTAGCCAAGAACTTTTATATAATAAAGATAATATTTTAATCACCTGACACCTCTTTAATATTCATCACTGGGTAAAATAAGAAAAATCTATTAATATGGCAGGTAAAGGGTTTTCCAATTTGAATATTATTTTCTCATAAATGTTACTGTCTCTTTGTAATAACAAAATAACAACTTTTTACTTAACGCATATGAAAATACAATTATATTCGGTACTTAATTGTTTGTCCGTCTGTTTGATGACAGGATATTCATTACATACACAGATAGCTGATGGGGTTAAAAATCACATGAGTCGCTAGTAATTTAAAGAAGAATAAATCTAGAACAAAATTTATGTAAAATATATAAATAAAACAAACAATTGACACAGACACATTTATTGAAAAATCTTAATTTATTACATAAACCTGTCTTTCCGGATACATGTTTGTGTTAATAACCTCCTCCTTTTTTGAAGTCGGTTAATTAATTTAAAAGAGTAAAAATATTACAACGATAGTGATTAATATGACATTTAAATGATATAATATTATATAATTCGCGACGAGGTCACGTAAAGGGGTTTCCACACAACACACATTAGTCAGAACAGGTCAAAACAAATAATTTAACAAAAAAAAACCAATTTCAAAAACAATACTATTCCAAAACAAATTATTATGCATTAAAAGGTAAAAAAATAATTGCGTATTGATTTACAACTTAATAATCAACTTTTTAATTTTATTTAGAGTTATCTTTAGTAAAATGAAATGAAATTACAATAATTGTTATTTTTGGAGTCGGTGTCAGCCAAGGTAGGTTTGTAACTTCATACGTATACTTTTAGATGAGATGTGCTTGTCGCACGCGGTTGGCATGGTTGGCTTTCAAATAAAAAAAGAATCATCAAAATCCGTTCACCCAGTCGAAAGTTCTGAGGTAACAAACATAAAAAAAAGAAAGAAAATACAGACGATTTGAGAACCTACGCCTTTTTGAAGTCGGTTGAAAATAGCTTAAAACTGCACTAACGACGTACTATAAACGCGAGTCGTCTACGCATCTGCGGATTTTACAAAGAATATATTATCTACACGAATCTATGCTCTATTTCTACAATGTATAAGCGCGACGACGCACGTTAATAAACGTAAGTACTCTGCCTATATTGGCACTGCTGAATAAAAAATGCAGATATCTTACTTTTATATTTAAACATTTTACAGTGTCGTGTGGAAGCCTCCAAGTCCTGATATCGACAACATTTATACCATTACAACAATCACTTAACGAAAATATTATGTTATTAATTCTAGTTACATATAAATTTATTAGACAGCAGTTTAATGACAATTGGCATTGGCCGAAACAAAACGAGATGACTGTTACGATACTTAGGAGCAACTACAAGAAAAATGCAGCAAGGCTATAATTTTGCCAGCCTCTAGGCAGAAAATATATAACATATTTTTTATATTTTCTGTATTATATAATATAATATATATATTGATATATTATATTATATAATACAGATCCAAACTTCAGTAGTTACATTATATAAAATCGATTTCAAAGGCAAATCATAAGTAAAAACAGTATATTAGTTAGGAACTTTTAAAAATAGAGTAATCTAGTCAGGGTTCGATAAATGATTGATTATATTTAAAAAAGGTATGCTTTAACACTGCACATGATGTCTTTATGACGCTACGTTTATATTTTAATAATAATTAATAAATAAGTGTAAGCACGATAATATAAAAGTTTATAAAACAAGTGTGTATAGTAGAGCTTACTCTGATATAAGACAATTCATGTATCATATCAAAATGAAGTGACCTTTTTTAAGCTCCAATTACAACGTTTTACTAAACGCATATGAAAGTTTATACAGTACATAGTGTTGGAGCGCCTGACGCTTTTTTGAAGCAACGTCATATAAATCTACCCACGATTAAGTTTAACTTTTAAATATTTTACCGTGCGAATTGGAAATTAGAGTCTTTCTCCTATCAAGTTGCACATACGCAGTTGTTTTTTTCACCTCCATATCCAGTCCCGTTCAGATAGGTACATCAAAAAATATTTTTATGAAATTTTTGTCTGTCTAACAAGTTTCGAAAGACATGTGAAGTCCGCCAACTCGCACTAGGCCAGCGCGGTGGACTATGGCCTGATTCCCCTCGTACTGAGGGAGGCCCGTGTCCAGCAGTGGGACGTTAAGGGAATGTCTGAAACGGCTGGACCGATTATGATGGGACTTTCACATAAGGAGAAACTTAGGATAATTTTATTTTATTAGAAAATTATGAAAACCATTTAATTTATTCTAACTTACGCCCAGGAAAGCGGACCGGCAGGCTAATCACGTATAAAGCAAACCACCCGTGATAGCGCAAATCGTACAATAAATGCAATATTGTACTATATTATAAACGTTTAATCTCATTACAATTTCTTAAACAAAGTCTATATAGTAAACAATATACATATATCGATTTAATATATATTAGAAGAGATAGTCTTTACATTAAAAAATATAATTGCGAATAATTTGTTTAACTTGATTGCAGTGAAATAAAACCGTACAAGTCTTCAGAAATAGCGCCTTTCTTAGGGTCTGGTTAAATATTATTATAATTTAAAAATATAAGAAATATAGGAATGCATTCACACTATCGGTAACATTCAAGTTTCGTTCCAGTCATACGACTTTAACGGGATTGGATCTCAAAGAAATTTTACTCCGATCCATTCAGCAGATAAAAAAAAGAAGCTTTCAGATAAAAAAAAAATCTGCCTTTAAAATAACATATAAAAATCTTTTCAGTCAGTAATCTTTTTTGATCTGACAATATTTCTTATAGTATAAACAGGATATTAGTTTAGTTTCCTTTAGACTATAGAGATATATAAACAGACAAACAATACTATCTTATCGGATTATATCGATAAGAGAGAAGACTAATAATAATTGCTGTAAAGTATTGAAACTCAAAATCAAAATAAATCCGAGAAAAATCCGAAAAGATAATATAGTATTACAAGCTGTACCCGCGGCTTCGCTCGCGTTCATTTTTTAAATTGCTAATCAACCTTATTGGGTTGATCTGTAGGAAAAAAAAATTGTCTACAAAATAAAAAATAAAAATTTAGGGGTGGACTACCCTTAACATTTAGGGGGATGAAAAATAGATGTTGGCCGAGACCTTTCTCAGACCTACTCAATATGCTCACAAAATTTCATGAGAATCGGTCAAGCCGTTTCGGAGGAGTTCAAGTTCGAACCCCGTGACACGAGAATTTTATATATAAGATATTCTATATTTTAAATTAATAATATAAATTTATAAGACATACATTTTAAAAGTTACACAAACACACATATTATATACTACACATTTACTTATTTCTAACACAACGTTCACACTTTGCGGTTTACCGTTGTTCGTATACGGTTTATAGTGGCAACAAAGATTTAGTTGTTTTCATACCTAACCAAATAAGACTAAGGAAATGATTCGGATTTAGGGTTCCGTAGTCAACAAGGATAATCAGCATAGATATATGGTATAAATGTGAGGGAAATACACTCTAAGTACCATTATCCCGAACCCGTTACGCATGGCCCGACACGCACTTGATAATTTTTTTAACAAATCAAATGTTATAAATAAAAGTTAAACGAATTTATGTCAACACGTCATGTAGATTATTGCTATATCAATGATCAAACAGTATACGAAAACCGATTTAGTAAAATAGCAAAGGTGAAACCGCTCACAGATGATCTTTTTTGTTTATTTCTTAATTTTTTATTTTTTTATTTCACGATTTTATTATATTTTTTAAAACATTTTAAGAAGAAAACTAAACAAAGAACATGCGGCTGTTTTGCAGCATACGATCCAAAACACGAAGACGTTGAGGTTTTTTCTCCAAGTCAGCATTATTGAAGCATTTTTCACTGAAAAAATATATTAATATCAAATATTATATAAAAATTAGTAAATCAATTAAGAAAATTAAGAAACGCTACCCCAGTTTTAACTAAAATACAAAAGGTAGATTTACGGTAGCCCAGTAAAAACGCGCTTATTTGAGTGAAGTGGGTCCAAATCCCGATTCTTATTAGTCTCTAATATTTTTATAAAACATAAATTTACGCCATATTGGCCACCATCGTTCAACAACCCGCATAAATGAAATAGTCTAGTCACAAGTTCAAAAACGTGTTAAATAGAAATAAAGCTCCTAAAAATATGTGCCAGAGCTCATTCGATTCGGAATGACGTCTAGAAAAATGTTTTTAAGGGTATATTAGATTAGCACATTAAGAAATTGCAATTGTTATTAACAAAATAAGATTAAAAAAAAAGGTATTTAGTTTTTCGTTAATAACTTTTAAAATAATGATGTTTAAGGAATTTTGAAAAAAGATCCTGAAAGAGGAGGAAATTTCCAAAAAAAAGGCCAACTTCCGGAACTCTATCTATATTATTTATAATTTTTTTAACGCTGGAAATAGGGCTCCGCGAGGGCGTTACGGCATAGGCGCGCCGTCTAAAAAACCGGTATATCACCTAAAATATTTTTTTTTATTTTTTTTTCTTAAATAATTTTTTTTATTGTTAATAATAGCCTGTCAAGTGTCATATCTTCGCTGTAGAATGTCAATACCTCGTATGCCAAAAATGCATATTTTTTTTGTAAAAATGTAATGAAAATTACGTATTTTATATTACGGCGAAACCGTAAACCCAACATGACTATTTACTAATAGTGCCATATTTGGAGTAAAACGAAAACCACTTATTTGAAAAACATTGAAAAAATGAACCATTTACATTGGCGAAGTTAACTGTGCCCCTGTTGAATTGAATTGAATGAACTATTTTTTTCGTTTCCTGTAAAGTTTGGATTCCTGGACATACGAGGATTTCATTCTACAGCGACGATATTTCGTGGCACACCTCTAGTGTACCCTTAGTGTACCTGGTGAGTGCGCGTGCGCGTAGACACGCGAGATGCGCGTAGTACGTGGGCGCGGGGTAGGACACGGAGCGAGTGCACCTCGCGTACAGGTACGCGATAATTATTGCGCACTATTTAATGACATTCTATCTAATATACCTATTTTTAAATGTACCTACCAATAAGCAATATATGTCACGAGCGAAAGGCTAGTTCAAAAATAAAAGAATACGCTTAGTAATTTCGTGTGCGAGTGTACCCCCATGCGCAAACACAAACCCTCCCTACTCCCCCCCCCCACTTTCTTCCACCGTTCTTTTTATGTGACGCGAACTGTACCTTGTGAGTGCGTTGTGCGAGTCTACCCCCATGCACAAACACAACCCCCCTCTACTCCCCCCCCCCCCACTTTCTTGCACCGTTCTTTCTATGTGACGCGAACTGTACCTTGTGAGTGCGTTGTGCGAGTCTACCCCCATGCGCAAACACAATCCCCCACTCCCCCCCCGCCCCCACTTTCTTCCACCGTTCTTTTGTTTTGAACTGTAGGTACCTGGTGAGTGCGCGTGCACGCAGACACGCGAGATGCGCGTAGTACGTAGGCGCGGGGTATGACACGCTGCGAGTGCACCTCGCGTACAGGTGGCACAGGTAGTACGCCAGCTGCTCCACCTCGTCGCTGGGGATGCCGCCGTCGTTGCACACCACGTGGTAGCGGGTGGGACGCGCCGTGCCTTTGATCGCTTGGTGCGATACCTGGACAGACATTATAATATAATTTGTATAAATATTAACTATATTTGATTTGATTTGATTTGATTTATTTATTATTTAACAAATACAAAATAATCATTATACAGTTCTAAGACGCTCGTACTAAGTGAAATTTGTTGACATTGACAACTTGATTGGCATTGCAATAGCTTAATTTCGGCTTATAAATAAATTAATTTACGCGACATTGGCGAAGTCAACTGTGCCCAACTGGCGCTAATGGAAGCCATTAAAGGAAATAATTGAATTTAAATTAATTAAAATTATCTAAAATTTATTTAAATAAAATAAATATTTTAAATTATTTATTCGCGCGTTGCTCGAGTTATTTTTTATATAATGTTAATATACAATCAACGCCAATATTAAAAAATTTACAACTATGTCCGGAATGAACTCGATTTTACTTACCAAATAAAAGTCCAATTCACGACAATGCACAATGTCGGTATCAACTACCGTTCCAGGCTCTACATTTTGTGGATTGTTGTCACCTAAGAAGAACCTAATAAAAACAATAGTTAAATATTACTTATAAAAACATAAAACTAATATATTATAGGGTTTTTTGAAATTAAAATTGCAATCATAAATCATAATGTAAAATTCAATACAAAAATGATTTTTGTTATTATGACTTAATGTCAACAAACCTTTAAAAAATTAGATTATTACAAAGAAATAAGTTAGCTTTTGAAACAATAATAGTCCGGGAGGTAGTGTCAAATTTGACCGGAGCATTTTGGCATGGCTTTTGTTTTTTTGTTTAGTCAGTTGTTCCAACGCTTATTAATAAATAAATTGTCAGTTGGCTCAAAACCGGGGCATAAGATGAGAAAATGACAGGAAACTTGATAGTAAAAAAATGTTCTTGGACTATTTTGGCAAAGATAAAAATGTATAAATAATTAGTTTATGAATTGTAGATCTCAAAAAAAAGTGTCAGCTGTATCATGTACGTGACAAAATATGTTAGCTTATCATGTGAACATGTCAAAAAATCAGAAAACCTTGTAGCATTTTGGCAAAGCTGAAAATTGTATATATTGAAGATTATAATTCAATAATCATAATAATTTATGTCAGCTGGAATTTTAACAAGGCACAACCTGTTAGCTTGACTTTCAAAGTTTGGTTATTATGTATATCAGATCATTATGGCATGGTTTTTGGTTTTTTGTATAGTCAGTTGTTCCATCGCTTATTAATAAATGAGGTATCAGTTGGCCCGAAACCGGGGCATAAGATGAGAAAATGCCAGGAAACTTCAATAAAAAAAAATTTTTTTGGACTATTTTGGCAAAGATGAAAAGGTATAAATAATTAGTTAATGAATTGTAGATCTTAAAAAAAAGTGTCAGCTGTATCATGTACGTGACAAAATATGTTAGCTGATCATGTAAACATGTTAAAAAATCAGAAAAACTTGTAGCATTTTGGCAAAGCTGAAAATTGTATATATTAAAGATTATAATTTAATAATCATAATAATTTATGTCAGCTGGAATTTTAACGAGGCACAACCTGTTAGCTTGACTTTCAAAGTTTGGTTATGAAGTATAATATCAGATCATTTTGGCATGACTTTTGTTTTCTTGTATAGTCAGTTGATCCAACGCTTATTAATAAATGAGGTGTCAGTTGACCCAAAACCGGGGCATAAGATGAGAAAATGCCAGGAAACTTGATAGTAAAAAAATTTTTTTTGGACTATTTTGGCAAAGATGAAAAAGTATAAATAATTAGTTAATGAATTGAAGATCTTAAAAAAAAGTGTCAGCTGTATCGTGTACGTGACAAAATATGTTAGCTGATCAGATATTATACTTCATAACCAAACTTAGAAAGTCAAGCTAACAGGTTGTGCCTCGTTAAAATTCCAGCTGACATAAATTATTATGATTATTGAATTGTAATCTGTAATATATACAATTTTCAGCTTTGCCAAAATGCTACAAGTTTTTCTGATTTTTTGACATGTTCACATGATCAGCTAACATATTTTGTCACGTACATGATACAGCTGACACTTTTTTTTGAGATCTACAATTCATAAACTAATTATTTATACATTTTTATCTTTGCCAAAATAGTCCAAGACTATTTTTTTTTCATCTACGTTAATATTTTCTCTAGCCCAAAAGCCCCGGAGTCGCGCCAGCTGACAATTATTTTAGTTCTCATACAAGTACTAACTATCAAAATAAGTTCATAGAGTCCATGCCAAAATCACCGTAAAAATTTGACACTACCTCCCGGACTATAATTGATAAAACATTAGAAAAATTATTTAGCAAAGTATTAATCTTACCGCGTGTGATGACGTTTTTGGACCAGCAAGAATAGTATCTCGGGCTTAAAACGTTGCTCGAGGCGACTGTACGCTCTATGCACCGCGACCAGTTCACTATTCATCACCTATGAAAAAATATTATATATAGTACAGTCTTCTTTAAGATTTACAAGAAAATTTGGAATTCTAAATTAAACTATCTAATTAAAAATTAAAGACTAATATTCGGATTTTCGGAAGAAACTCCCGTAACCATGATTGCTGAAAACATTAATTGAAAAATCGATAACCAAAAATCAAAATAAATTCGAGGAAAACACCAAATACTTTGATTTAAGATAAAAAAAATATATACAAGTACATTTAATTAATTCAATATACAAGGTAATACCTAAAATAACGAGGGATAAGATAAAAGTGAATTTAAGTGAGTATTAAGATATAAGCTTCAGGAGAGTGAAATTCAGGAGAATATACTAAGAAAGGATTATGAATTTATTTTAATTTCAAAAAATTTCAGTAAATAAAAAGGTTGCTGACTAAATGTGGAAACTACTAAATATAGTCTACAATAATTTAAGTTTTAGTTTATAGTCTACAATAATTTTAGTATTAGTTAATTATTTATTACCTGTGCAAATTGTCCTTCAGACACACCATCTCGGAATACAAATATCTTTTTTGGTAGAGCATTCTGTCGACTCTTGTATAGCTGCAGATGATCAAACATCATGTCCTCGAACTCCACTATTATTTCATGCTGCAAAAATAAGGTAATTAGAAAATATAGTTATCAGTGAGCAGGGATAGGGAAGGGTCATTGAACCTAAATGTTTCAAGTCGAAGATTAGCCAAAAAAACATGCAAAGAAATAAAAAAATCTATATATCTGACTTTCATATATTTTTTTTCTATATAATCATAGATCCACCATATTATTGACTGAGCGATCGAAACGTCAATATTCTATACTTCAAATCTAGCAATTTGCTTCCCTCTGATAATTTATTTGTACTGTTTTAGAGAGATTTCACAATCGATTGGGATGAAACTTTGTATACACTGTATACAGGTTGTAAGGTTAGATTTTTTTTCATCATTAGGGATATTAGATGAAAAATAAGCTTAAATAAATAAAATACAGTTTACACTTACCTTCGGTGTTTGTATACTGAGTTCAATGTTGTATATGAAGCATTTAGGATCAATAGAAGCGGTCACCGCCGCGATACTTGGAATATTGCTCTGTTGACAATAAACAAAATATTCAATAATAATTAGGTAAAGTTTGCAAGTTTTTATGTAGAAAATATTATTCGAATCTACTGATCTGATTCTGAAAGTTCTTTCAATAGAAACACAGCAGCAGCTGACTATTGCTTCAGCGGCGTGCGCTGACAAACAATTTTATTAAAGCACTGAAATATATGACAAAAGACGTAGGGGACGTACTAGAGCGAAGCGACGGTCAGATGGTGAATATTTTTTTTTCTTCACTATTTCTAGAGAATTTTCGGTGTCTTCTTTACGTTTATGTATTTAGCCCTTTTTAACGTCCCTTCCCTTCAATACGAGGGTGGTAAGACCATGGTCCACCACAATGGCCTAGTGAGTGTTGGCAGAGTGTACACCATAACTTGCTAAGTTTTCTAAGAGATGTCATGTTTTCTCAACATGTTTTTCTTCATTGTAAGACAATTTGTAGTCATGTTAGGAAGGATTTGCATATTAAAACATCAGCAGTAAGAGTCCCGCAGGCTGATTACGTATCGAGTAATCCTCTTAATAAAACCAACTAACCAACTAACCAACCAACTTAATAACTTAATCATTTAATTTAATAAATTAAAACTTAACTTAATCGTATTTAACTTGAAACTGCCGGTCAAGTCACTAGACGTTCTAAAGAATGCTTAAAATCAATATTTATATTAAAATAATTAAATAAAATATTGGTTTTCTTATGTTTAACAGAACATTAACATAATATACAAACAATTACTACATCAATTAATGCAAAAACCAATAAATTTAATAAAAACTACGAATATATTTATTAAGTTTAATACGATTTTACGATTGGACGATACGAGCAATTATTGTATAGTCTATTTTTTCTTACTTGTCTTAAGTAGTAAACAAATATGGCGGACAGGTAACCAGAGATAATTTCATAGAGATTGCAATGACGAATGAATGACAACGACTTGAACTTAATGGTTTTTATGCAGTGAACGTAAAGTATTGGGTAGAAATAATACGACAAGTTAATTTGATAATTTTATTACTCGGATATCACGTCCTTACTAATAATAATTTTAATAATTTTATTTTCCTTTTTGTCTTAATATAAAGTCATTTTTAAAACTTTAAACTAAAAAAGCAAATAAGCGATCGAAAGATCTCCGAGAGCGAAGTCCCTCACTCCATTTTATTACACAGTGCAATAAGATAAGAAATAATAATAATTACAATAACAAATAAATAATCAGTATAAGTTGGTTAAAAGCAATTAAAAATCTTATATATTCTACAGATGACACTCCTATTTTAAAACCTAATAAAATTTGAAGAAAAATGTCGTACTTTGTAATTTACAAATATTGTTATTTTTTTAAAAGTTCAGTTTCCATTCTCGCCAAATAATTTTACATGTTACATCTCTATGATTCAAAGACAAAGTAGCGTATCGAAACGTCAAAATGTTTTGTTCATATTTTATCTATAGAATTTAGTTCTGTTAAAATTTCAATTTTAGCAAAAATAATGTGTTCAAATCATAAATAAACAGCTTTTATAAGTGTAATTCATAGTGTGTGTGTTTCTAAAATAGTTATAAACGATGAAATCAAGTCTAAAATGCGGGATTTTCCGAAAATAAGTGATTTTCGTTCAAGGCAGTGTTTGTTTACCATTTAGGACAAGTAAGAAAAAATAGACTATACAATTATTGCTATCGCGGATGGATTGCTCGATACGTAATCAGCCTGCGGGATTCTTACTGCTGATGTTTTAATATGCGAATCATTTCTAACATGATTACAAATTGGCTTATGATGAAGAAAAACATTTTGAGTAAACATGACAACTCTTAGAAAACTTAGAACTCGCTTCACTATTTCATTTACTATTTCTATTATATTTATAATATGTATGTATTTAAACTTATATATGTAGTATATCAACTATCTGGTATCCGTAACACAAGCCTCGTAGCTTACCACGGAACTAGATGGCGCTGTGTGTAATAATGTCCCAACATATTTATTAGTATTATTATTTACCTGGTCAGGAGAGGGATGAGTGACGTCAGCCCCCACAACCATGACCCCGCCGGCCTTGATGCACTGCGGGATGCTTTGCGCTTCTAACGCTTGGTTTATACCCATCAACTTCGAATTTACCTAATAAATATAAAATTTGAAAATTACATATTTTGACCCTTAGACATTTTGATTTTAAATCTATAAGGAAGTATAATATTTATTTACAATAAAGGAAATTACAAGTAAACTTAACCATGATATAATATTATTTTTAATCTAACCTTAGCACTTTAGACAATGTAAACTTTTTAATGTAACCTTATGACATAGAATTGACAGAAAGGTTTGTATGATAATATAATATACTAGCGTTACCCACGGTTTCCTTCGCGTTAGATCGAAAAGGTAGGTAAAAAATATAAAATATATTTTGAATTCGAAAAAATGTCACAAAAATAACTAATCATTATAACAATTATTTATTATAAGTAAATATTGTAGAAAAATTACTCACCTTTAGTAAAATATTCCTAATTGTTTGATCGTTCATTCGACTTGTTGCTGTATTCTCCTTGATGCATTGTGTAATTATACCTACATCTAGTTCGGCTGTGCGTTTTATCTGGAAACAACACATTCATTAAAAAAATATTCAGTAGAACATTAAATCGTTGTTCAATAATGATATTAATATTATATAAAATTATGTACGCAAAATAAAGGAACTCAGTATTTTTGTGTATACTATACAAAATACATAATTTCACCGATTAAAACATTACAAAAGATTAAAAAAAGAAAATTTAAACCTATAATTTATATATGTATTTTATTTTATAAGTAAAAAGATCCTTTTAAGGTAATCTTTATACAATCACTAGCAGTACCCGCGGCTTCGCCCGCGTTAACTTTTTAATAATACTTAACTTTATAATAATTTCAATTCACGTGGTAATTATGCTGTTAAAATGTAGCTTATATGACACGTTCGTAGATTTACCATAGCAGCGCCATCTATTGATTACTTACTCAACCCAGTCGAAAGGTAGTTAACAGAAGTTAACAGATAATTTTACTGTCAAATAATAACAGACAAATAATTAGCAATATATTAAAATTGCGACTATAATTTGAGATTTAAACTATCCTATCTCTCAAGTTGGATCGAACTGCACATGGTGTGCGAATTTTATTATAATCGGTTAAGTGGTTTAGGAGTCCATTGAGGACAAACATTGTGACACGAGATTTATATATATTAAGATTTATTTATATCACCAATTCAAACGCTTATACTGTTATATGCTACCAGTTAGCGGTAGCTAACAATAGAATACTAAAAAAATATATTAAAAAAAAAAAAAAATTACATATTTTATAATAAAATTACAAACGAACCTTATCATAAGCATCCTTGAACCGTCCAGGAATGATAACGATCAACATATTGATAGCTTTCTCATATGCAGTCGTCAATACTCTATGGATATCGATCATCCTCACGGCAAAGCTCGTTAACTTCGGCTGGCTAACTGCCATGCCTAATGAACCACCTGTTCTCATCATCTACAGAAAAAACATTTATATATATTCATATATACTACTAACAAATCCGGCCCGCTTCGCTGGGCATAAATTAAAATAAATTAAACGATTTTTATTATTTAATAACAAATTAAAAAAATAGCCTAAGTTACTCCTTATAACATTAGCTATCTGCGAGTGAAAGTCCCGTCAAAATCGGTCCAGCCGTTTCAGAGATTAGACACACAAAAATTTTAAATATTGCTTTTTAGATGTAAGGACCGTACTTCTTCCATTCCAAATGCATTTAGTGAAAAGCTGTTAATTTAAAATCACAAACAGACGCTTTAATTTTATTTATATGTCTGGACTAGCAGTACCCGCGGCTTCGCCCGTGTTCATGTTTTCAATCTTAAAACTTCACACGATCACTCACTGATCTAACCTATTCTTGCCTGAAAATTTCATCAAAATCACTAATTTCTGAACGCACGCATAAATATTTGACAACCAATGAATATGTCCAATCCTTTTTCATTACTGACATTATTCTACTTTTTTAAAATCTAAAATAGGCCACTATCAGCATTTTGCGACATATGACTTTCATCCATTAATGTCTTCATTATTAGTAAACACTACTTTATTACTAACTTACCATGTCTATAATTCTTTGGCAGTCAACACGTCGAGTGTCTACTTCTATAGCAATCAAGCCCCATGATGTCAATGCACCCGCCTTCAAAAAGCGATTTGCTTGCCATACCCCTTTTCTGTTATAAAAACATTATAATTAAATTTTAATGAAAATTTGTACACATATCAAGACCTTTTTTTATGTTATTAAACAAATTATAAATATAACCCATGACTGGAGTACAAAACTTTCATGCTCATCACACAAATGAATGCTCCCAGCGGGACTCGAACCAGAGATCACAGACACAGCCAGTAGCAATACTAAATGCAGTTAAAACAAGTTGTTTAGATTCACTGAACATAGCTCTTAGAATGTTAAATTAAAAGAAAGTATTTATAATGTCAAACATTCGCGTAAACCTAAGAAAGTATTATAAAAGAAAGTATTATAAATGCAACTATCTTTTCGGATTTTGTTTTGTAATTTTATATGGTACTTTGATGCCATTTTTAAATTGTGGGTAGGCACTGTCTGTAACAAGTATATAACCCCTGAGACGTCTAATACCTTAGTCTCTCCCGTGACCATGATTGCTGTAAAGCATTCAAAACGTCGGGAACCAAAAATCATAATAAATCCGCGACAAAAGCCGAAAAGATAGTTTCATTTATAAAAGAAAGTACTAGAAAGTAGTAATTTATTATCATTACCTGGGATCAACTGGCCTACCGGCTCCGATGTCCAATCTTGGTGCAGGCAGAACCTTTGCATCTACACGCAAGAACTCATTGCTGACCTGCATCTTGAAATTTTTGAAGCACGGGTTTGCTGAATAGTTCATCTGATAACAATAAAAATATATAAATTATCGCTGTTTAATCTGTACAATATAAACAAAATTAACCAAATTTTATAGAAAAAAAAGCTTACCTTGAAACCCAATACAATGAATGGATCAAAAAATATATATATTTCACTTTAAACTAGTGATTTACCCTCGCTCCGCTCGAGTGCGTTGTCTAAGTACCATTTAACAGTAAGTATTTTAAGTATTAATTTTCCAGAGATAACATTTTCCTACAGTAAAAAGTAGCCTATATTATGTTCAAATCTGTCCAGTAATTTTTGCATGGTGCAGTCACAAACACACAAACAGACCGACAGACAAACAGATAAACAAAAAAAAGTGCGTGTTTACAAAGTACACATGTCAGAAGTAAAACTTGAATTTAAATTAAGGCTAACTCTTCCCCGTCTCTGAGTGCCTGGTACTATGGACTTATTTTTTCGTTTCATCGAGTTTGAAATCACAACGATTCTAAAGAAGTTTTACTTCAAAAAACAAATAATAATGACTAAGGAGCAAGACATATCAACGAAAATACTCATTAGTTAAACTCAGCGCTACACTGGAGTTAAACCAGGTTTCCGACGCCCCATTACGGGAGGTTGTGTTGGGTTTTAGTGGGTAAAACTGGGATTCGTTTAAGCCGATGAGTCTCACAAAACCATCACTTCATACAGGTGCTATGTAAATGCTTCTCAACATTTAATAAACATGGTCTCCGATGTATAGTTTATTAAATAGTAGAGTCAGGTAATATACAAAATAGTTACTCACGTTGCTAATAACTTCTTTAATTTTATTCATACGATCACTGGGCGGAGTCGCCGCCTCTCGCACCATCGTTCTCAGCTGATTGTCATTGAGCTGCTTGTTCAGAGCCTGTTTGAATTACATTCATTAAATACTTCAATGTACACGGGGATTCCCTCACACATATGCCTAAATGAAAATAAGTTGCATGGAAAAAAGTGAAAAATTATTTCAAATAATAATTAACCTTAGAACGATGGATAAACAATAGAAAAAAAAGTAAAAATTGACTACATGATCTAAAACTAGTGACTCATCCTCGCTTAGCTCGGATTTGTCCCTAGATTTAACGCGAGCGAAGCCGCGGATTCTCCTAGTTATATACTAAAACCTTCCTCAAAAACGACTCTATACATTGGTGAAAACAGCATCAAAATCGGTGCAGTAGTTATGGAGTTTATCGCGAACAGACAGACGCAGTGGAGGACTTTGTTTAATAATAATATGTAGTTATGTATGAGGATTTAAGTTTTCAGTTGCGACTCCCAACTATAGTGTACGTTGAACAAAAAAAAATCTATAAATGTCGCTATAATTCGTTCAAAATTACAATTTAAACAAATAACATACAAAAACTTTCAGAAACATTGTTATTAATATTACCAACCTGCCCATATGACACTTCCAATAATTCAATAGGATAGTATATTTGCTTTTCCCTTGGTCCTACCCACAGACAATTCAGATTTGGATAACGCAATCTGTAAAAGAAATAGAAAATTTATCAAACGCCCTTTTTAACGTTCAACTGCTGAACACGGGCTCCCTTGTAGTGCAAAGGGAATCACACCATAGTCCATCACGCTGGCCACGTGTAGGTTGGCGGACTATTTTCTTTTTATAAATATAAATATGTGTGGACATTTATTACAACAGCGCCATCTAGTGCCGTGGTAAGCTACGAGGCTTGTATTACGGATACTAGATAGTTGATATACTACACATATAAATTTTAAATACATACATAATATAAATATAAATATCAACACCCATGACTGCTGAGATGCCCTCAGCGGGACTCGAACCCGTGACCGCTGGCCAAGTAGGCTGAAAGTAGGGTCACTGCTAACTGAGCCAAACGTGTCGTCCACTTTACGTCTTTTGAAAATTTGCAAGGTTCTCTCAGACATGCAGGTTTCCTCACTATTTTTTACTTCATCGTTAAGACAAGCGGTAATCGTGTTAGAAATGATTCGCACATGAATATATCAGAGGTGCGAGATCCGGATTTGAACCCGCATCACTTGGTTATCCTAGAGAGCGCGTTACCACTGGGCTACCACTGTCAGTGAGAGAATATTTTAATTCAGTTCAATTTTCTTGTCAATGGCTTCAAAGTCACAGAACGGATAATACATGAATGACAGGATCAAAGATCCTATAGTCTATTTTTTCTTACTTGTCTTAAATAGTAAACAAATATGGCGGACAGGTAACCAGAGATAATTCATAGAGATTGCAATGACGAATGAATGACAACGACTGAACTTAATGGTTTTTATGCAGTGAACGTAAAGTATTGGATAGAAATAATACGACAAGTTAATTTGATAATTTTATAACTCGGATATGACCTCCTTGCTAATAATAATTTTGATAATTTTATTTTCCTTTTTGTCTTAATATAAAGTCATTCTTAAAACTTTAAACTAAAAAAGCAAATAAGCGATCGAAAGATCTCCGAGAGCGAAGTCCGTCACTCCATTTTATTACACAGTGCAATAAGATAAGAAATAATATTAAGATAAGATATAAGTTGGTTAAAAGCAATTAAAAATCACTATCACTACATAGTATAAAACAAAGTCGCCTTTTCTGTCCCTATATCCCTATATCCCTATGTGCGCTTAAATCTTTAAAACTACGCAACGGATTTTGATGCGGTTTTTTCCAATAGATAGAGTGATTCAAGAGGAAGGTTTATATGCATAGCTAGCGATTCCCGCGGCTTTGCCTGTGCTAAATCTAGGGAAGAGCCCGAGCGAAGCGAGGGCGAGTCGCTAGTCATCTATATTCTACAGATGACACTCCTATTTTAAAACCTAATAAAATTTGAAGAAAAATGTCGTACTTTGTAATTTACAAATATTGTTATTTTTTTAAAAGTTCAGTTTCCATTCTCGCCAAATAATTTTACATGTTACATCTCTATGATTCAAAGACAAAGAAGCGTATCGAAACGTCAAAATGTTTTGTTCATATTTTATCTATAGAATTTGGTTCTGTTAAAATTTCAATTTTAGCAAAAATAATGTGTTCAAATCATAAATAAACAGCTTTTATAAGTGTAATTCATAGTGTGTGTGTTTCTAAAATAGTTATAAACGATAAAACCAAGTCTAAAATGCGGGATTTTCCGAAAATAAGTGATTTTCGTTCAAGGCAGTGTTTGTTTACCACTTAGGACAAGTAAGAATAAATATACTATACTTATAAATGTAAGTTTTTCAGGGTCAGAGAAAAAATCACAAACTTATAAAACTGAACATCGAATATTATTTTACAAGACAACATTTATTAGTACAATTATTTACCTGCAATTCTTCTCTTCGAAGTATTTATCGACTGTTATATTCCTCGTTTTTCCCGCTGCGTCCTGCATGGGGAAATTCAGCTGGTTGGGCGACCCCACCATGCCGTTGCAGATGTACTCGCGCTTTTTATTTCCACCCGCTAAATTTGCCATTACCTGATCATAAAAAAAGCTTTTTAATACTAGTAGAACCTGCGATTTTGCTTGCGATTTAACTATATACATAAAAACATTATTTGGCATGATATCTATCTATATATTTATAAAAGCAAAATATCGAAAACCGCTAGATATATAAAGATAAAATTTAGAAGGAAGGTATTTTATAGTTAATGACAGTGGTAGCCCAGCGGTAACGCGTCGCTCGGATAACCGAGTGATGCGGGTTCAAATCCGGGTCTCGCACCTCTGATATTTTCATGTGCGAATCATTTATATCATGATTACCACTTGTCTTACGGTGAAGGAAAACATCGTGAGGAAACCTGCATGTCTGAGAAAACCTAACAAGTTTTCGAAAGGCATGCGAAGTCCGCCAACTCGCACTAGGCCAGCGCGGTGGACTATGGCCTGATCCCCCTCGTACTGAGGGAGGCCCGTGCCCAGCAGTGGACCGTTAAAAAAGGGCTGATGATGATTATGATGATGATTTTATAGTTAGTTGTCCGCTAAGAACTTTTAAAATTTTGCGACAGGATCGTATTAAGGAGGTTTAAGGGCTTTCGCAAGTTTGTATTATTCTTTAAAGTGAAACTTCTTTAGAATAGTTGTGATTTTAAACTCGGTGAAACGAAAAAATAAGTCCATAGTACCAGGCGCTCAGAGACGGGGAAGAGTTAACCTTACACGGCGAGTCAGTGACATTTCTAACTCTGTCTAACTCGTGGGTGTGACCTTCGCGCCATCTCCCTCTCTCAACGAGCTTAGACGGGGTTATTTAGTGTAAATATAAACGAGATTTAAAAATTAGTTTGCCAAAGAAGTTTTACTTCTGACATGTGTACTTTGTACACACGCACTTTTTTTCTTGTGATACAAACTTTAAATTTGGCAGGGAATCAGGGAGTAAAGTCCGTCTAGGGAGTAGAGTCACTCTAGATACGAACCCGAGCGAAACGAGGGTCAGACAGTGAAGAATATCGAAGTGTGTGTGATGCTTATATTCGTAACTCGCGCATCGAGTTCTGTACTGCCGAATAGTGTTGTTTAAGTATTTAAAGGTTTCGTTTAGTGTTAACAGCATTAATAATGATTTTTAAATCATCCCGATCTTGATAATATAATTTTGATCATAAAAAATATTTCCCCTCAATGCAAGCATCACAACTCTTTTTTACTTTTAAGGGTCGTATTTTTAAAAAACGGATATACCTATTTATCTTTTGATTTTTTTTAGTTTAAAATTACCACTTTCTGTGCTTTAATTACAGAATAACTTGTTTACAAACTTTAATCCATGTTTTACACACTTATGGGTTTTTGTATAGTATTTTGAAGAGCAATTTTAAAGCAATTCTGATCATAATAAATTTTTAGCCTATATAAACTTAATTACTTTTAAAATATACTAGATACTTACTCTTAATCCCTTAAGGAAATGTAGAAAATTATCAACACCCCACTGTTTATCTAAGGGTTTGGTTGGATCCATGCGGAAATCTCTCACTACAGCATCGAGCAGACTCTGTTGTTTTGGAAAACCTTTGTGGGCCACTGTGGAAATATAAAACATTATTGTAATAACTAATACTAAAAAATCATTACCAGCATTCAAAAGATAACATACCATCAATGTTAATAAAGGCTCGTGATGTGAAGATTGCTGATTGGAAAAGCCCTGTCCAGATTTCTAGGCCGGAGCTTAAGTCTATTGGGTTTCTTGGCCGTTTAAAGTATTGGCGTCCAGCCTATGGATAAATTTAATATAATAATTTAAAAGAATAAAAATTAATTTCTAAAAAATACATCAATTTACTTACACTACACAATTTATATGATAAATAATATTTGATTTTTCATCAATATTCATTGTAAAATAAATATACCAACATTAAACATGACATTTTTTTTTTTAAATGAAGTCATTACAATTTAAATTATATATCCTGTTCACTAGGCGATTTCACGTATACACGCGATACACATAAAAATATTAAATAAACAAACACAACACTCTTTTTTATTTTAAAAAATATAATAGATATAGATATAAAAAATTTAAAAAGAAAATAAAAATGTTATTAGTGTACCCTTACCCTAACATAACTCTCAAGAGTCCCTTGCTGTAAAATTACATCTATGCACTGTATCGCTTCCATCGGAGGATTCAGTGAACTTCCACCATTTTGCATATGACTGAAAATACATAATATTATTATTATAAGTATAAAATATAATATATAAAATATATTTATACATTTAGTAAAATTCTGAGTCAAATATGTACATTAAATATTTATAGTATTTAATTTTTCATATTTTATATAAGTCATTAATATCGTACAGAGGCCGAATCTATAGTTTTTTTGAATTTTCTTTTGAAATAATGACCGCATCACGAGAAAACCAGTGAACAGATTTTGATGGAATTTGGTATGGTGATAGCTACTACCTGGCTACCTGGATCAACATATGCAATACTTTTACTGCAGGAATATATCTAATCTGTAAGAAATCTAAATCTAAGAAATTGGTTTCCGGTCTAATAGAACGCGGGCGGACCCGCGGGAAATGCTAGTTAATTAAAGTATATTTCAACTATATTTTTTTCTTTATTTATTTAAATAAAACAACAATATTATTCCTTAGTTTTAAAATAAACCTACTTTATTATTGTTCCCAAGTCCACAATTCCAGTAAATTTGATTATGATTTCAAACTTAACTTTTTCTCCATTGTCATCTATTATTTCCACCTTAAATCAAACAATTAAAAAGATAATATTGCTATTATTATAAATAATATAAACGCATAATATCTACTGCCTCGCTGGTCTAGTGGTTAGCATGTACAGCTGCTAAGCTTAGTCCCTAATGGGGCATTGAGTTATTTTTTTAGGAAATACTCAATAAAGACCCAGAGTTGGGTAGTTGACGAAGTTTCTTTTCATCATCATCATGTAGAGCCGCCGGTCCTGCGCCTAATCTCTTGAGTGACAGGAGAGTGAGAATGTGAGTGACAGGAATAGATATTGCACTTGTGTTTCTATGCATATCACTGCATTATATTTTTTCCAGCTTATATAGTCTCAAGGAGATCGCCGTAGCCAAAATATTTCAGAAAGACTTTATGTAAGTTCATCGACCGTGAAATGATGGCTTCAATGTCCGAAAAATTCCAACAAAATACTTGAACTCAGTTTCTTACAATCCGTAACAACATAACTGACTACTAACCAACAATTTATTTGATGTAAAATTTTATGTACATATAAGAAATACTATTATGTACATTTTTAAAACTAGCATCAAAGTATTTATATATAATATACTTACATTATAATTTGATCGTTCATTTGGATGAGACCAAAGTGGTGTCACAGAGTAGCAATTTTTCCTTTGATCATATGCTAGAATATGCTTCGAGAAATTTTGTGCTTTTGCCGTTGCAAAAGCTTTTGGTAATAACTTTTTTGGGCGTTCCGGTTTAATAGCCACGTCATAACGATGCTAAAAACAATAAATACACGCCTAAGTTTCTCTTATTTTATACATGTAATAAAAACAATTATTTTAATAAAATTTAAAAATATATAGAATATTTCGAAACCATCCTCAGATACTTACTATTTTCAAGGGTTGAATTTTCATTTCTAAATAATTAGTTAAAACTTTGATTAAACGAGACTGCGACGTGACAAGTTTACCAGGTCTTCGATCAGGTATTTTAAACCGACATACAACATCTGATGGCCTGCTTCGTGCGGGTGAACTGACTGAAACATTTTGTTCCGGTTGACGGCCACCGCTGGATTCGGCTCTAGGCGCAGACTGTGCGGTAGAAGCCTGGCTTGTCGAAGATGTAGACGTACTACTTTGCTGTATTGGAGCCGTCTGTGGTAATGGGGCCGTCTGTGGTATTGGATTCCATCCTCGACCACGACCTCGACCACCCGATTGAGGAGTCGGTTGTGGAGCCGATTGATAAGCCGGATGTTGTGCCGGTTGTGGACCCCGTTGATAAGCCGGACGGGGACCCGGTTGGGGACCCGGTTGGGGACCCGGTTGATAAGCCGGATGAGGACCCGGTTGGGGACCCGGTTGATGAGACGGATGGGGAACCGCTTGCGGAGTCGTTTGATAAGCCGGACGGGGACCCGGTTGGGGACCCGGTTGATAAGCTGGATGGGGACCCGGTTGATAAGCCGGATGGGGACCCGGTTGGGGACCCGGTTGATAAGCCGGATGAGGACCCGGATGGGGACCCGGTTGGGGACCCGGTTGATGAGACGGATGGGGAACCGCTTGCGGAGTCGTTTGATAAGCTGGATGGGGACTCGGTTGTGGAGCTGGTTGATAAGCCCGTTGTACGATAGGTACTGAACCTGCTAAAGGTTGTGTGGGAGACGCGGTCGAAACATCTACAGGAGATGTAGTTACGATTCCTTGAGTATGTTCAGTTGGAGTACTTCCTTTTTCTTTTTCAGAAACATCCTTCTTCTTTTTGCGTGGACGTTTTTTACTTTTCATTCCCAACCCAAGCCCAACATCATCATCTTCTTCTTCTTGTGGAGCTCGTCTTGGCATTTTAGACTCCTCCACGGCTGCTTCTGGTATCTTACATTCTTCAGGAGGTTTAGATGACGACAAAACGGATGTTGAAGGTTGACTTTCAGATACAGATAAGGAACTAACATCTAATTCAACATCATCTTTCTCAGTTTTATCAGATTTACCTTTTTTCTTACCACCTACAATGTAAAAAATATTAATTTATTATGTAGTACCAAAGTTTGGCCATGCCACATTGAATCTATCTCATAAAAAATAATAAGTGATATCTCAATAAAATTAAAAAGCACTAATGAAAAATGGTACATAAATGAAAAATGGTACATAAAACTTTGAAATATAACTAATAATATGAAAAAAAAATAACTCTCAGCAAAATAATGAACTCATTGGAGCCATTTCAATAAGACTAAACATGATAATTTATTGGCAGTATATTATTGGAGTTGAGTATCTATCTAGAGTATAGACAGGTTCCAGGTGATGTTGCAGCACAAGGCTATCACCAAATCAATGGATACCCGCACCAAATCAATGGATAATATTTAAATGTTATTGAAGTAATGAGATACTAAGTTTTCAATTTATTTGGTCTATTACTAGCTAGAAGAGAGCAGATAGCCTGCAAATGTCTAATTAACAATTATCCAATGATGGATGAACATTGATATTATTTATAGCTATGAAGGATCAATTAAATCATGTTTCATATGAATCCTTTTGGAAACACTACATACACTTTTAACACTCCTCTTTTGTATTGGGGGCAAAATTTCAAATTAAATTAAACAAATGAAATATATCTGAAAAGGTAGTCTGCTTTTAAAAATTAAAATTATATACATTGATGCTCAAAACAATCTTTTTTTAATTATTTTACTCATCAATGAAAAATCAGCCCTGGAGAAGAGTTTGTTTCAAATATTACACTATATACATACATTATTTACATAGCATTCTTTATATTTAACAAATTGTTTTAAATTAATAATATAAAATCGGTGATTAATAGGGCATTTCAAAAATTCCCATGAAAGGGCAGTGTGATAACAACCTATGGAGTATAATTTACAATGTTTTTGGGCAGAATAATTAAAACCAGGTTCATTACTCTTATTTTTATGGATATTCTTAGTCATTGATATTCAAGAATAAAGAGGCTTATTATTATTATTATATTCAAGAATAATAAAAAAAAATGTGGGCATGGAAAAATTGAATCAATTTTGTAATGACCAATAAACCAAAATGCTTCCCAAAAATAAATGTTATCAAAAATCTAAATTTCAACACCAATTGCAACATGGTCAGAGCTGAACTGAATTCATCCCAAGAATCCCCAATCAAAAATAAATCCAAAGAACTTACAACCTAACAAATGTCTAATACAAGAACTAGCCAATTTAATAAACACAAACATAAAAATATAGAAGTGAAAAAAAATGCGACATGCAAGCAAAATACAATTGGATAGAGTGTACAATCACATACAATAGCGAAAAATAAAAAAGAAAGAAATAAAAAATATAAGGAATTACAGGAGACAATGGCGGATGGAAACAATAAAGATACATGTCTAATAAGACAGCCAGGAGGAATAAAGATGACATCTTAAGAATTAACCAATAAAATGGATTGTAATGATGGAGAACAGCAGTGGCACTGAAAGGATTGGTAAACTTAAGATCGTTATAGATTGCTACGATGAAATATACAAAAATAACACAAACAAAAGAGAAGTATTACCAGATTTCCGAGAACCACATTGTTATAATCATAATGCCAAGGCAATGTGTCTCAAATGTGTCCCTATATAAAAAAGGAACATCCAATTATTATTATTTACTTTGCCCTAAGTAGATTGTCATTACTCATAATATAGATAAATATAAATATTTTAGGACATTATTACACACATCACTATCCATGTTAAGATACGAGGCTTGTGTTATGGATACCAGACAGTAATTGATACACTATATTATATTCATTATATTCTTACATTTAAACTATTTTGAGTCAGACTAGTAACTTCTTTAGAATCGTAGTGATTTCAAACTCGATGAAACGAAAAAATAAGTCCATAGTACCAGGCGCTCAGAGACGGGGAAGAGTTAGCCATAATTTAAATTCAAGTTTTACTTCTGACATGTGTACTTTGTACACACGCACTTTTTTTTAAATAGCATACAATAAAGGTATTATTAGTATATATAGTTGTTATGCTTATAATCAACAATTATATAAAAGCATATTAAAAAATTATATCCTATTTCTTCACATCCTTTTCATATTTTATGTACTTATCACCTTCATATATGGCACCAAATCATATGAGAGGGAAATGTCTCATTCAAAATGAGACATTAAAGTCTAATATCTGCGGAATAAATAAGTTACATCATTTCTCAAAAAATAAAAATAAAATATTTACTTACCTCGCCCCATGTTTGTATCAGCTGGTTATCCTGAAATAACAGTTTTTACGAAATAAAAAATATTAATTATAAATAATATTTGTCCTATATTTTAATATAACAAAAAATAAACTAATTTTAGTTACATTATCTAATAAATGTTAGTAAATATTTGATAAGTAAACTATTGATAATGAAAATCATGAATGTGTAGAATATTCTAATTATTGTGCAATGTTGCATTACTATTACACTTATTGCATCCTTTGATTTAAAAACTCCTGTTACCCGATGATATCATTAACATTTGAGCAAAATAGATTATTCGCGATAAAGGAAATAAAATAAAAATCTGTTTTGGTTGAAATTTTAAGCGAAAAAACAAGATGAACGAATGTTTCTAGCTGTCACGTATAAAAAGTAAGCGTAATATTGTATTAAAAATTATTTACGTATTGCGAATCTCGTGTAATTTCAAAGAATTTGTTTATTATTAAAACAATATATTATTGCTGGTATTAAAAATGGCTAGTATCAAATATTTACCTAATAATCGATCAGTGATCACAACTCTGAACTCACAATTATTAGCACAAGCACAACAAAATTGGATTATGGATAGTAGTGCTGTGGTAGTGGATACTGGATACGTTAAATACGTATGTTTTTGCTTAATAATATGCACTATGGATTCACAAATTCTTTATGGTTGGTAATTAACTAGAGCTGACGAAACAATTTTCTTTTGAGCCCCTCTAGACTTTATTAGTCATCTATGCTCTAGACAAATGGCAATTGGCAAACGCTCCGTGTCGATTCTATTTTGGATAAACGCTAGAGATGAGTAGCTATAGCTATAACTAGCTAAATAGCGGCTATCCACAAAATAGCCATGGCTTATGGCTATGATATGCGTCAATACAATAGGAATAGCTAGCTATTTTGGCTTTATTGGCTATGTTGGCTATCTTGGCTGTGTTGGCTATCTTAGCTATGTTGGCTATCTTGGCTACGTTAGCTATTTTGGCTATTGGCTATCTTGGCTATGTTGGCTATCTTGGCTATGTTGGCTATCTTAGCTATGTTGGCTATCTTGGCTATTTTGGCTATTTTGGCTATTGGCTAATGGATATCTAGCTAGCTAGTGTGTAGCGGACAACTGTCATAGATTCATGTAGCCGTGCGTAGCTGAATAGCTATTTAGCTAGCGTCTAGCTAAGCTAATGCCTATAAAGATGTATAGTCTATATTAATAATTTCGTCAGGGGTTACGGTAGACTCGATCGAAACCTTAACTGAATAATAAAACATACAAAAATAAAGATTTCGAGTCGACAGCATATATTCGCAAAATTCGGATTGTCGAGTATTTTGTTTAATTCTAATGATGCTGACAGACAAATCGTAGTCGCCAAATTGGCCACTCTAGCGCAATGTCACAGACAACAAAATACTAATGAAACAACAAAAATCTATAAAATAAAATATATATTATAATTAAATAAAATATAATATATTTACTACATAATAAAATATTTAATTCCTAAAATACTATAAAAAAAGAATAATATAATAATGTGTTCTAAACTCCTAAATCATAATTCGGTTTTCACTTATCAAATAATGCGTTATAATTTCTAATAGATGGCGTTATTCATATTTTTTTTATTTAATTTTAGTAAGTGTTCATTGTATTGCTATAATATTTTATATTTATACTATACTAGCGAATTAGCGCGAGCGGCGCGCACGATCGCCGCAATCGCAATCTTCATTCATTCGCATTTGACTTCTCTTTTTCACATTCACATTATATAGAGACGGGATTATGATGTTAATACTTAGGGGACAGGACCAAATTCTTTGAATTTTAGATCCACGCGTACCACTATAAATTTCTATTTTGAATCAGTCTTTTAAGTTTTTGAAACTATAATATATTGTGTCAATATCGTGTATCTATATATTGGTCCTTTATTTAACAACTTATCAAGTTGAAATTAAGGTTTACAATTACGAGGACAGCGTTATTAGAAAATATAAAAAATGGAGTAGCGCGACATCTATGGTTTATCATGTATAGTTATATAACATAAGACGTCTGACGTTACAAGATCTTCATAATTATGACCCATAGATGGCGCTGTAGATTATAGATTGATTTTAGATCGATAGTTTTTAATAAGTTAATTTAATAATATGTATGACATAGTTAGGAGTTAAATTCATTTTTATTAAATAAAAAAATAAAAAACGAAAGTCAATTATTATTTATTTATCTAAATGTGTTCCGTGAGATTCAACCCGCGAACCTTATCGTGTGGCAGTTACGCAGCTGCTAGCTAGCTATCCAATTAGCCAAATAGCCAAAATAGCCAAATAGCTGGCTATTTAGCTGGCTATTCAACTACAAATAACCAGCTAGCTAAGTTATTGAGATTTTGGCTAGTTACCCATCGCCAATAAACGCTAACGCCTTCGCCTTGCCGTACGCTAACAGCAGAATTCGTTTGTCAAAAGTGACACTTGGCTTCAATCTGTATGGGGAAGTATGTACTAATCTGACGTTTCGTTACATTTGGTTACCAATTATTACAAATTCGATGGTACGTTGAATCTAATCACCAGTCGTAAGCTTATGTCAATCCCATACATTGATTATTCTATTCTACTAGCGTTTATGCCACTTGTCTAGAGGGGCAGGCATGTTATCTATTATTTAATTATTACAATAAATACTTTTAAATTTATGGGCAATAAATTATTACATATTTTCTAAAGGTGTTCAAACATTTGTGTCTAAAACTCATCATCTCATGTGGATAAGCTGATGATGGAAGGTACAATTCTTCAACGGTTATTTTTTATGTTTGTTCATTCATTTCTGTATCAAATGTTGACCGATTACAATTTTTTTTGATCGGTAGGGTATACTTCCAAGATATTCCCATTATCACCAAGTCAAGATCTGACGATAGGATCCTGGGGAAATCGAGGGCAACTCTCAAATTTTACTTGCATTTATTAGATTTTTTCATATATTTTCTAAAGCTGTTCAAAAATTTGTGATGATGTAAGGTATATCTCCACAACGGTTAGGAGTTGATAGAAAATTCTTTTAATACTAATTACGTACTTATGAACCGATAGTTATATTCCTTCAGGATATTAGGTTGATCTGATAATAGAAGGTAAATCTTATTATCGTCTAGGAGTTACGTGGAAAAATAGACGTGGATAAATCTCAATTAACTATTTTCGTTCACTCCAAAACTTCGCTGACTTATTAGAGCAGTAGTTTAGTTAGCCTACTCACATTATATTTAAACAAAATATCTAATTTACACTAAAAAAATTAAAATAAATTATTTTTTAACTTAAATGAAAACGACTTCAAAACGTTACAAATCAAAACTAAAAAGGAAAAAATAATAATTTTAATTACTTAGTTATTGTTGGAGTCGGTGCCAGCTTTTTGCCTAATCTATCTTAATAAAAAAATTTAGGTAGGTTTTCATATGGAGTAAAATACCCTATTACTTCCTTCTTCTACTTTTTTTTCTTTTGTCAGATCCACTAGGTTACGACCGTTTTGACATTTTATACGATAATTTAGTATTTATGTTTACACCGAAAATAATCAATTAAACAAAACAGGCAAACAGTCATCTATGAGGCAAACGACGATATAATAGAGAGAGAGTAGTGTTAGTTAAACATCGATAGACTATCGATAGTATCGATAGCCATGGGCTATCGATAGTATCGATAACTATTATGGCACTATCGATTGTTAAGTTACTACTATTTATTTCCCTTCTCATCAAACCTGCATAGTCGGGAATTATTTTTTTATAATATTCTTATAATATAAAATATAAGAATTTGTAATTCATATAAAATAAAAACAAAATAAAAATGTAACTAGTAAGTAAAAATATAAAATAAAATATAAAGTATAATTAAATAAAGTATAATATATTTACTACATTAAAAAAGAATATTTAATTCCTAAAATACTGTTAAAAAAGAATAGTATAATAATGTGTTCTTAACTCTTAAATCATATTTTGAAGCCGCAGGTTTCGCTAGTCATAAATATAGGTACATTTTAAAAACGTATATTGGTTGCAATGATTGCAGACATTAAATTATATATTATATTATTTATTGCACTTTGAATGTTACACAAGTAATACAGAGACCAGTGCAAAGAGTAAATGGCCAGTGTGAGCAAAGGTGGACTTATCTCAAAAAGAGATTTCTTCCAAGTTCCATCCAACCTATTGAAGTGAAATTTTAGTGTTTAAAAAACGGGCCAGACACGTGCAGTTGTTTTCAAATAAAATTATTATTGAAATTTAAAAAAAAATAATTATTAATTAACCGATTAAGAAAGCGGTGGAGCAATAACGGATTCTGCTGGAGCATTTGAGGAGCAATTTTTTGAGATATAGTTCAAAAAGAAACGAATTTTCGTGATTTTATAGCAATATTAAATTTTTCAAAAAATGGATTCAAAAAAAATTAATTATTAATTAACCGATTACGATAGCGGTGGAGCAATAACGGATTCTACTGAAGTATTTGAAGAGCAATTTTTTGAGACATAGTTCAAAAAGAAAAAACGAATTTTCGCGATTTTACAGAAAAATTAAATTTTCAAAAAATGGATTCTAAAAAATTCATTATTAATTAACCAAGAATGATAGCGGTGGAGCAATTACAGATTCTGCTGGAGCATTTAAGGAGCAATTTTTTGAGGTATAATGAAATTAACAAATACGAAGTACCGCGCCAACTTCTTTCCAGTCGACAAACATTGTTTGTTTGTCTAATTAAAATTATTAGTTTCAATTAATTATAACATATATCTTTAATATTTATTTATTTAATACACGAAACTATCGATAGTATCGATACTATCGATAGTTTTTTCTCAAACTATCGATAACTATCGGAATACAAATCTATCGATGTTTAACGTACATAAAGAGAGAGTATTTCACAGAGCACAATTAGAAACGACTAACGAAACGATAAATACAGGGAAATTCCCGATCGTCGAGTCGGGCAGTGCTGCCAACACTCCGGATCTTTCAGTTTTAATTTTTTATTTGTAAATTATGAATCTGTAGAATTTTGTTGTAAGTGTGTATGTCACTAAAATATCTATAATAAGTTTTTACAAGTATTTATTGTATACAAGTATACAATACATATTACAAATAGAAAATATTTACTGTGTCAATTGGTCAATTCAAACTTCGGCCCTTTGAGGTGAGAAATATATATATATGCTTCGGCCTACAGGCTTCGCTTTTTTCGCTTCATTTGAATGACGCGACATATATTCTAGAGTATTATTATTCTGTGCATATATTCCATAGAGTATATTGCTATATTGATGCGACTCACTACAATAACGGTGAGTCGCGTCACTTTTGATCGAAGAAACAAAATAAAAATAATTCACTGATGATTTTCTTTAACACAGTTTATTTTAAATATATAATATATTATGTATACAATTTTTATACATTGAAATTTATTAAACATGTTGCAATCGAGCAGTTTGATTTTGGGGCGAGAGTAGACTAACCATTTAGTAATATGTTACCTGTTGTTTTGTAATCGAGTAGGGACTAGGGGGCCCTAAAGGATCGCGGGGCCCTGGGCACGTGCCTATTGTACCCAGTGGTATTATTGTATTGTTCTGTGCCCAGTGGAGAAGCAGAAGAGGGATCTGAGCCTACGAAGTATTCAGACCTACCAAATGTACACAAAAACCATAAAAATCAGTCAACTCGTTTCAGAGGAATTCGACATAACAAACATGTAACACGAGATTTTTATATTAGAGAAGTGAATCTTTAAAATCTTTGAGGAATTCGACATAACAAACATGTAACACGAGATTTTTATATTAGAGAAGTGAATCTTTAAAAATCCACAGATATTTTAAATCTTTCATCCATAGATGAAAGATTTAAAATATCTGTGGATTTGGAAATGCTTTTCAAGCTCCTTGGAGTATATATGTTCTGTGTTTTCAAGTGAAGTTGGTGAGAAATGGCAGTGCACCGCTTTAATTTCATTCTCTTTGGCCTTTGCCGCTCATAGAGTATATTGCTATATGTTGTCGCTTTTGGCAGCACATAAAGTTGTTTTCATGTTGTTAAATTGTTAAATGTTAATGGCGTTCAAGCTAAGAATTGTTTAAATATTCACTGAACAAAAGTAGGAGTACTATAAGTTTGTAATTCATAATTATTTAAGTTTCGCATTTAATATTTTAACCAATAATTATAAGTTGTTTTGAGTTTTAAATAAAATAAAAGAATTACAGAACACTAGACTAGTAAAAAATAGAAAGACTTCTTAGTTTTTAGTATATTCCGCTTAAGTCATGTTTATTGAAGTGTTTACAACCTCCACAGTGTACAGTATTAACTTAAAGATTTCTAAACATGGCTTTTTACAATGCCGGTAATGAAGCACCTTCAAACGAAATAAGTGACTTTTCAAACGACAATCATATAATTGATGACTTATCCATACTTCCCTTAAATAAGGATAGTTTTGGTAAGTTGAATGTATGAAAATTGGTATATTTTTGAATGTTTGTAGCACACTTAAAATATAAATAGGTTCACATTTAAAGTGTTTTTATATGTTCTTTTCGAGAGCTAATAAACGAAATCTTTATTATTTGTTTTTTAAGCAAACAAATACTAATTCACACATAGCAGCATAACATTGTATAATATTGTTTTAGCCATTTGTGAATTGTGTGGACGTGTAGGACGTCGTGGTCAATTTTATTCAAGAAATAATAAGTTTTGTTCATTGAGATGTCACGCCAGCAATAGTAGGCGGCGTTATTGCAATTGGAGATTTAAGCTAATGGAAGGAGCTGAGCATATGGCAGGTCTAATTCCTTTAGAACCGTTGCCACAGTTGCAACATTGGCAGGCTAATTTTAATGATTTACAAGTATGTATGTTATGTTATTATACAATAACATATTTTGCTTAATCATTAATAACATATTTTGCTTAACATATTTTGCTTAACAGGCAGGGCCAATTAAGCAATCAGCAGCTCATGTGGCAAATAGCTATGAATGGAAAGATGAATTATTTGGTTGTGACTTTTTGGCGGCACCAGTGAGTTTATTTAAACATGCCCCTTTACATGAAATGTGGGACAATACATTTGAAGGTATGAAAGTAGAAGTGAAAAATACAGACTGTGATAATTATTCAGAGAAATTGAATGATTATTTCTGGGTAGCTACAGTATTAAAGGTGAGATTTATTAAGATTATATACCCCTTTTTTGATTTTTCATTTATCTTGTTTAATTTATTACAGTATCCATCTATATTCTAATCATTGGGTAAATAACACTTTTATCTAACTTCTGTTTTAAATAAATTTGATTCAGGGAGTTAGTTTATAGTAAGTAGACATTCACTAATAACAGATTTTGCAATAAGACCAGCTTCAAGAGATCTTAGGACTATTGCAAATTTGTATGGAAGTCCTTAATTTTTTTAACAAACTTTTAATTTGGCAGGGAGCAACTAGTGAAATAGTAATAGTATGTTATAGTTTTAAGATAGTAATTTTTCATTGTATAGTATATTTTAGAAAGGTAAACAAAAGTAAGTTGTAAAATCCTTACAAATTACAAAATCTATGCACAAACCTTTCCTAACCTTTGAGATTTTCATTGTTTCAGGTAAAAGGTTATATGGGATTATTGCGGTATGAGGGTTTTGGAAGTGATGATTCAAAAGATTTTTGGGTAAATTTGTGCTGTTCTGAGGTACACCCAGTAGGATGGTGTGCAACACGAGGCAAGCCACTGATACCACCAAGAAGCATAGAAGACAAATATACTGATTGGAAAAAGTTAGCATCCTTTGTCTCTCATTTTTAATATATAAATAAATAATTAATTAATTATGAAAGTAGTTTTCTAAGTGAAGCAGCTTCAAATCCCGAGCCTTAACCTTTCTAATATGCAAATAATTTAATTACTGTATAATTACCTTCTTTTTTATTTTTTAATTCTCTTGTCTTTGGTTGAAAGAGAACATATTTATATTGCGATATATAATTACTAGCTTTTTTCGCGACTTCGCTCGCCTTCTTTAGGCTGTAAACTATTTTTTTTTCGGCGTCTTTCGCCCCTCGCCACAGCCAAGACGGTACGCGGTGATCATTATTTTGTTGCGATGTTATGTTGAAACTATGATATCTATCTAGTTACTATAAGATATTCATTGAAATCAAATGATGCCAAGAGCAATTTTGTTCAAAATTAAATACTAACTTAATATCATGTTTATAAAAAACTTCGCAAAAAATGCATTGTCTTAAAACAAATTTTGATAACCATAAAAAGGTAGGTAGCAAGTAAACCTTAATAGATATAGCTTAAAAGATAGAGACATACGCTATCGCGGTTTTTTTTTAGAGCTTCTAATTTCCCTCATACAAAATATTTGCACGAAATTTTGAGACGACGACGCAGCGCACGCAACGGAAGCTCTCAAAAGGAATATTTTTCTCCCGTTTTTGCAACATTTTTCATTGATGCTCCGCTCCAATTGGTCGAAGCGTGATGTAATATAGCCTATAGCCTTCCTCGATAAACGGACTATCCAACAAAAAAAAACAATTCGGACCTTTCAACCAAATAAACGAACTCTTCAGCTTTATAATATTAGTTTAGATACATAATTCTAAGACTCATATGTTAGACTCATTTTTATGTGTTTTTAGGTTTCTTGTTAAACAGCTTACTGGGGCACGGACATTACCAGCAAATTTTTACTCAAAACTGAATGATAGCCTTGTATCAAGGTTTTCAATTGGCTCGATTATGGAAGTTGTAGACAAAAACAGAATTTCACAAGTAAAGGTGAGTACTTGTACAATCTCACTGAGAGTTCATAAATTGTTATTTTTAAATCATAAAGTACACTAAACAAAAATGTTTGAAATAAAAATCTAATTAACTACAGGTAGCAAGTGTTTGCGAAATCATAGGCAAGAGGTTACATGTAAAATACTATGACAGTTCTCCAGAAGATAATGGTTTTTGGTGTCACGAGGATTCACCTTTGATCCATCCAGTTGGTTGGGCCTTTCGCGTGGGACACCCACTTGATGCGCCACAGAGCTATTGCCAACGAGTTGCCGCAGGACGATTTATACCCAACGATACAACACCTGAAATGTTCTACAAATATCCTACAAACGAACCACCATTATTCTCTGAAGGCATGAAAATAGAAGCAATAGATCCATTAAATTTGTCAGCGGTTTGTGCAGCAACTGTGATGCAGATATTGAATGAAGGTTACATGATGATTAGAATAGATTGTTACCCAGCGGATGCGTCTGGAGCCGACTGGTTTTGTTATCATCAGCGCTCGCCATGCATTTTCCCAGTGGGTTTCGCTCTTGCCAATAATATAACTTTGGTGCCACCAGCGGGGTATGTATCTCATAACCTTTTTATGTATAGTCTAAGTATAAAAACGTCTATATAATTAAATTAAAAAAAAAATGAATGTTGCTAGCGCAAAACTCGAGAATGGCTCGACCAATTTGGCTAATTTTTTTTTGTATGTTCCTAAGTAACATGGTAGGTTTAAATAATTAAAAAAATATTGAAAATTTTTAAAAAACTTATACTAACAAGGGTAAAAGTAACATAATTTATATTCATATTTTCATAGTTGTATAATTTTTTTCAGTACAGATGTGTCTTCATAATTCTGAGATGTTCGGTAATATCATTATTAATGACTTATTGTAATTTGGTAAATACTTAATGACCGTGTTACTTGTATTTGACATTTTAATAGATATTTTTGATATAAATATTAAGCATAGTATCCTATATGTATCAGATATCCCATCAATAAAGATCAGGTAGAAATTTTCTTAAAAAAAAGCGATCCTATAATGGTTTTTTGTTGGTATTTAATCATTTTTAACGTGCGACTGGTCAGAATTAATCTCCATTAACTATTAATACCCTGACATAGTCCACAATGCTGGCTAAGAACTTGCTCGTAAATATTGAGTTACTATTGTCTTTTATTTTGTGAAAATTTACTTTTGACGTTTTCGTTCGGCATACGTTACTGTGACGCCATCCTAACTTGGCAATTTTTGACGGACATCACAACACAAAGCTTTCCAAAGACTCAAGATCGTAGAATGTGGAAATCATGTATCAGGAGGGCCGACCCCAAATAGGGAAAGTGCCAGGGGAATGATGATGATCAACACAAAGCTAGTTCTTATCACTACCCTCCGTAATTTTATGTATAACTAGCTGATACCCGCGACTTCGTCCGCGTTGCTTGAAATATTAACAAAGTTTTCCGCATGCGCGCTACGCCGCTTGCCCCACTACTCCGCGAGAAGGAAACATACATCGCTGAACCCGCACCCATTGAACACAGTGCATATACAAATCGTTGTTTCTTGAAACTTTAATAACTTTTTATTAAATGAAGATATCGCAACCTTTTTTTTTTATAAGGGCCAAGTGTCTAAGAGATAAAATTTAGAAAGTTTAATTGAAATTTATCCAGTAGTTTTTTCCATGATGATATCATTTCATTTATATAGATTTTTAAGTCTGGTTTTTCAACAGCCTAACACAAGAAACGTTCAAGTGGGAGGAACACCTATCGAGTACGGGTAGCGCGCCGGCCCCACGCACGTCGTTCGCGTCGCGAGGACACGTTGTGTCGCACGGGTTCGTGGCTGGCATGCGGCTGGAGTGCGCCGACCTGATGGACCCTCGGCTGGTCTGTGTCGCTACGGTTGCCAGGGTCGTGGCTGACTTGCTGAAGGTGAGAGAGAGGGGATGGGATGGGGTTAGGGCGAAGAGGGGAAGGGTGAGGGGAGGATGGGGTGGGGCGAGGGTGAAGAGGGGAGTATGTGATGGGGGGGTGAAGAGGGGATGGGCATAGGGGAGTGGCTTTGTGTAGGGGGGGCATTGTAGTAGGGAGAGAGGGGGGTTGTGATGGGATGAGGGGTAGGAAGAGAGAGCCAGTTAAAAGCATTTTTCATTACACAGATTTTTTTTAGCGGATTCACACATACTATAGATAGCGCTAGTTTTCTTTAAGAATAATATGTTACACAATATAAAATCTATTAAATAAAATGATCGAATTTGATGATAGCATCTTGTCCATTTTAGTACCATTGTATTGTCTTCTTTTTATGTGTACAATAAAGAGGTTTTTAATTATATTTGTAAGTCTGGTTCTTTGGAAGACTTATGTACCAGTCCAATATTTTTTGTAGTTAAGACATGTACGCTTGATTCAGGCGACGCATCAACCTAGACCAAGGTTGATGCGTCGCCTGAATCAAGCGTAAATGTTATTCAAAGATAGACATCTTTGAATACCCCAGCTTTACAAGGTTCTAGTAATTCATAGCCCGAACTGCAAAATATGAAATATGGGTTGAATGGATGGAGTTTGAGTACCACGTGTCTTACGGTGAAGGAAAACATCGTGAGGAAACCTGCATGTCTGAGAAAGCCTAGCAAGTTTTGTGACATGTGAAGTCCGCCAACACGCACTAGGCCAGCGCGGCGGACTATAGCCTGATCCCCCTCGTACTGAGGGAGGCCCGTGCCCAGCAGTGGGACGTTAAAAAGGCCTGATGATGATGATGATGATGATATAAACCTGACAGGTGCACTTTGACGGCTGGGGTTCCGAATACGACCAGTGGCTATGGGCGCACAGTACAGACGTGTACCCGGTGGGGTGGTGCCGCGCGGTGGGCCACCGCCTCGAGGGCCCGCTCCAGCCGCCCCCCCGCGCCGCGCGCCGACCCCCCTCACGCCCCGCACGCCGCAAGCGCAGGCAGGGTACGTAGTGTATATACTGTAACTGAAATTCATTTATTTATTTACTAGCAAACCCAGCAACTTAAAAAAAATTAAGCGGATTTTTTGGAATGTTCTAGAAAAAAATAGTAACTTATTACATCTTATGTCATAAGTTATCTGCAAGTGGGTGTTCCGTCGAAATCGGACCGTTTCAGAGATTAGCAAATAGTCGGACAAAGAATTAAAAAATATTATATTTAATATAATTATGAAAAGCTGTTAATCTGAAATTACAAATAGACACTATAATTTTATTCATGTCTGGCTTTATTTGTGAAAGCACACCTATACACACACATAAACAAATAACATATTCAAATAATTCATATAATAATAACAATGTACCTTATATGTGAATATACAAATAAATTAAAAGTACAAGTCGTGAATTCAATTAAAAAATAATAATAGTAAAGGAGTTCAAATTAAGAATAATACTATTAATAATTCATTTATTAATTGAGATCTTTGGTATGCTACTGCTAAATATTTTTAATAAAATTTAGTCAACACAAAAATAATTTGCATAAAACACACTAAATGTTTAATTTTAACTAAATCCTTAATTAAAACAAATAGATGGTATCTGTTAATTATGGATAGTTATTTAGTGATATATTTAAATGATTTATAGCACAAAAACCGGCGACACAGCCACCTAACACCACAGAGGAAAGCTCTCAAAACTCAGACAATGCTGATGCAAAGAGTCTTTCGCCCCCCACAAGTGTGTCTGAAGTATCAGCAGATGTGGAAAGCCGCGAGGAAGCCGTCAAAATGGACGTCATTAGTGAACCTACTACCACCCCGGAAGGGGATGAGAAGTTAACAGATAGTCAGGTGAGTGGTTATTTATTTAATGTCATTGATTGGTCATAAAAGAAATAAGTGAAATAAGTGTTATAAAGAAATAGTACATACATATGAATGAGATACAATATTTATTATAATATTAGCTAGCGACTTACCCTCTCTTTGCTCGGGTTTGTCCATAGGTGTTCTGCCAAATTTAAAGTTTGCAGCACAAGTCTGTCCCATAATTAAAATAAATAAAATAAAATTCACCTAATTTACTCCTAATAACATTAGTTATCTGCGAATGAAAGTCTTGTTAAAATCGGTCCAGCCATTTCAACGATTAGTCTGATTAAGTAGACAGACACATTTTAAAAATTGATTTTTTGATGTAAGTACCATATTTACTTTCATATGATTTATTAAAAAGCTGATAATTTGAAATTAAATACTTACACAATTTTATTTATATGTATGGATAATAAATATTCTTAGAATTAAATGTACATAACCAAAACACACTGACTTTACAGAGTACAGCGACTCCAACAGATGTATCTCAAGACTCGACTGAAACAATAAATCCAGTTTTACAAGATACTCCAATAGTAGGTGAGGATGATAAAGTGATACCTCGATTAGCCGATAATACACCAGTGCCCTTAGAGGTGTTGAATTCAGTGGACCCAGAAAACTGGACTCCCGCAGATGTGGCCAAGTTCCTATCAGTTAATGGCTATCAGCAGCATTGCATGTACGTCAAAAACATAACTGGCCATATGATTCTACAATACACAAAAGAAGAAATGGTTGGACTCTTCAAAACGAAGGTCGGACCAGCTTTAAAAGTATATGATCTCATACAAACATTAAAAGTTAAAATGAAACAGCCACAGAGCAGGGTACTCGGTTTTAAATAGTATTTCCAAAAGGCAAAGACTTTATAAGTGATAGTGGCCTAGAATAAAAGTTCCAATAAAAGTGCTTAGCAATATGGAATTATAAACTTTGTACGTTCATATAATCAATATTTAACATATTATTATTATTATTATAAAAAATTAAAAGTGTGATCTTTGCTAAAATGGGGAATAGGATACAAAAAGTTTGTGGAATAGTTTTAGTTCAATAGTTTTACCAAATATCAAATGTAGATCCTATGATAAAATCATGTTAGACTATTAAGTGGCAGTGGGTGACACGGCTATGTTACTAGAAAAACTAAGGTGTAAGTTATTATATGTAAGAAAAAACCTATAGTTTGTCCATTTTATTAATGGTTTTAGTCAGCTCACGCCCACGAAGTTAGCCGTTAAAGTTAAAATGTCATACAAATAATATTGTACTTCATGGACGGGTACCGCCCCCTTATTGATGTGCCACACATAACGATTACAACGATTGTGCCCCAGATTACAAATAATCGTGTAAATTATCAAATGCAATGTCACGGCCCGAATCAGGCATTCGGATTCTCTTAGTTCTCTCCACCACACTTATTTTTACGATAATAATATTTATTTTCATATTAATAAATATAAAAATAAATATTATTTTATATTAAACAAAATAAGAGATATCGATTATTACGTCCTTTTGACATCACTATACCTTGTCAGTCGTCGAGCTGTCAAAAAACCATTAATAAAATGGACAAACTATAAATGGTGAACTGTGACCTTTGGTAATTATTAAGTTAGATATGATTAAAAGAATTAATAACTTTACATGCAGTAAAATTGCTTAAAAAATATTTCAATACGATTATTTGTAAGAAGGTTTACTCCATCTCTTGTAAAACCTACTATCTATCATATTAATATGAGTTATGACTAAATAAGATAGTATTCACTGTTTAGCAAATTAAGGTATTGATTTTTATTCAATAATAATAAAAATTGTGATTGAAAATTTCGTCTTACACCTTTGCTGTTCAAATATATATAAAAAGTAGTTGTACTATATAAAACACTGCGACTTTATTTTAATATAAGGCATAGGATAGATTTATGGAAACTGAATTATAACTTTCTACACCTGCCTTTATTCGGTATAATAGTACTTAGTCCATTTTGGAAGAATAATCTTTAGCTTTGTGTGGAATTGATCTTGTTGTGTTTATTTTATTATTTTGTACTGAATAGGTGCTGTATGAAACACTGCTTTTACTTGTATATTTGACCATCAATTCATTTTATTTTTAATACTTATCTAGTAGTATTAGTATTTTATTCAGTCCATTTTTAACGTCCCACTGCTGAAAGGGCCTCCCTTCAATATTATTAGTAGAATTAGTGTAAATCATGGATATATTGAGTTAGTAAGAAAATCATATGACAATTACTGTATTTTCTTTTTTAAATTATAGATACACAATAAATCATATGTATAAAATTATTTCAGGGTATGTAAAATATTTACATGCTTAGGTTGACAGTTATTTTTTTTTCTGATTTGTCTTACAATCATTTGTATTTGCTAATCTTCAATATTTATAACTAACAATAAGTGTGTATTTATCAATTATTATGTGATCTTTATTTTATTATATTATTCTCTGATGTGATCATGCTTTAAATTGCTTGCCAGTTAAATATTATCAAGGGGATTTTAAAATATCAATATGTTTATATGTGTTTGTGGTTATAAGTGATTTATATATTTATATTTCATTGTCACTGGCATTTCATCCATTCTTTCCATGATTTACGTAAAAAGTAATAATTAATTGAATTAATGCAAATTCAACCTATTTTTTATTTTTTTTATATGTTTTAACTAGCTAGTCACCGTCGCTTCGCTCGGGTCCCATCCCTAGGTCCGTTTTAAATTAGTCCAGCAATTTCAGAGATTAGCCCGAATAGACAAATAGACAAAAATAATGTATACTGTGTTTTTATCATGTACTGAATATACAGACAGTAAAACGTAACAGACACTATAATTTTATTTATTTGTTTAGATAATATTATTTTGAACACCTAAATGCAAATCATATAGCTTTTAATACAATAATAAAGCGAATTTGTATTAGTGGAATGTATCACGCAATGGATCGAGTTGGCGCCACTGAATGAGCCTATGAGAATAAAAGGATGTGAAGCTGCTACATATATGTCACCGTAAAATTGTAAATTCTGTAAGATTATAATTTCGCGATCAGCGCAGAAGGTGCGTTCCATCGCATGCTATTTCAAAATTTGACGGTTTTACTTTGAAAGATAATATACCGAAAAGTAATCCGCTAAATTATAAGCAGTATGTAAAATTGAAAATATAGATTATAATATAACTATATTTACAATTTAACAGTGACACATTCATTATACATTCTTAATTAAATAAGTGATATATGTGGTGATTTATTATATTATTATTCGCACGCTGTCTTGTACTGTGATTCAGTGTGAGGAGTATCTGTATTAGTATTTACGCTTATGCGTTTACAAGCGCTTTACTAAATGTGTTGGTCTACATTTCGATTTTTCTCATCACAGACGTATTTGTTTAATTTCAACCATATTTTTAATTAGAAGTTTTAACTTTTTTATAGTGTTAAACTGTTTGTTATTACCAGAGGTTTTGGTACATACTGTAATGAAAATCTATTTACCAACTTGGTAAAAGTGTATATTTTATAAAACGCAAAACAGCTCTAGAATTAGTACTAGCAAATAATTTTCTAGACTTGCCAGATATAATAAGTAGAACATACATTAGTATGTCACACAACCTCTTGTAGTAACCAAATTATGTTTTTTTTTTAATTCTATTTATTTTTACTTATATAATAATGTGTACATAGTGTACTGATACCTCTTGTATTACGTCGTCATAACAGACTGAATTTCTTCTAAATGTGGACTATGGAATTTTAGATGATAATCAAATTGCCTTTTTAGTAACTTAACTTATACAAATGAGCATAGTTCAGATATTGAATACATGTGTTTTAGTGATTGAATGTCTGGTAATAAATAAAAATGCTGCAATATTTGTGATGTTTTATTTCTTAATAATTAAAAACAATATGGACGGAGTTTTTGTTTTAATTGTAACATATATATTACCAGTAGATATCTTTGTTTGTTGATAAGTCCTGCAGAATTTGGGAGGTTAATAACCTGCAAGAGAATAAATTAAAATTTAGAAGCATCAATATGTGACCCCTGATTGAGTTTCAATGCTGGGAAATATTTAAAAAGTAAAAACATTAGGGACACTTGCAAGGGAACTGTCCCAATAGGTCGCCAAAGTATGCACATATATAAGTTTAAGTGAATTTTATTACTTTCACTTTTACAGTCTGGTTTTCGCTTGGTGATGGAAAGATACTTTAGGTTTGGCACGTAGCAGCTTGGTATGAGATGACTCGTCGTTTTAACTTTAAAATAGAATTAACCCTTGCAATTTACGGTTTTTTTATTACAAAGGCTTATCACATATGGAATTATGATTGAATTTTGGTAGAAGTCTATAAAAGTGTACCTCATAGTGTGGGTAGGCACGCCTGGCGCGTATAAAGCGCAGCATAGTATGTTACCAGAACGTTGCGCGTGGCATTTGTGATATTCAGAACACCAGTATGTTTCATTCATAGCACCTTCTATACACTCTGGAAAGTAGCAACGAAAATATAAAATAAATATAATTATTAGTTTAGTAATAAAACGTTATTATTTCAAAAAGAGGATTTTAAATTTAACTCAATTTGAATACAAGTTTAAAATACAATTTCAAACATAAGAATGGCTCTGGTGAACTGTCTGTAGAGTATGTACTTCAGTAAATAACCAGTATGAGTTGTACCCATACTAAATACTTTACCTACAATTTAAAACAAAATTGTATTTTAATTGATAAAAACATATCTGATGAAAACAACAAAAGTATATGGGTAATTCCATGCCAAATCGACAAATTTTTTACCTGACCCCTTTTTCTACCCCCCGAAAGACATTAATCAGAATTTTTTCAAATTTTTTTCCCGGCTTAAAAAAAGTTACGAATGTTTGAAAAGAACCGCTCTTTTTTTTTTTTGATAATTGATTTAATTGAATTCGGGTGGTAGAAAAAGATAGAATTTTTTTTGCGAAATCGAAAAAAGTCAGATAAAAAATTTGTCGATTTGACATGGAATTAACCATATGTATGAAGCAAATTCTAACTTGGTATTACTTTTTAAAATTTTACCTTTATCCTCATTTAAACTGAGTTCAGGCACTAGACCCTTAGCAGTGGTTACATAGAAAGTTCTCAATATATCAATCCTGTGGACACCAGACATTCCTCTGTTCTTTTGGTTCGAGCCGTGCACGTGACGGGAAAACACACATCTTCGCTTATTTATGTTTATTACTAAGATACTGGAATAATAAATTATTTATATACTAGCATTTCCCGCGGCTTCGCACGCGTTCTAAAGACCGGAAACCAATTTCTTTCCGAGTCGCACGGTATGATACCTCGCAGAACTAACGCCCGCCCTTCCCGTTTTTGCAACATTTTTCATTGATGCTCTGCTCCTATTGCTTGTAGCGTGATATAATATAGCCTATAGCCTTTCTCTATAAACTGACTATCCAACACAAAAAGTATTTTTCAAATCGAACCGTTGCTGAGATTAGCGCGTTCAACCAAACAATCAAACTCTTCAGCTTTATAATATTAGTATAGATTAGCTAGCTATATTTTAATGGTTACTGTGGATTTCTCAGAGGTGTTGACCCGGATAATCAGTTATCATCATACCAAATTTCATCATCTGTCCAGTGGAGTTCTCATCACAAATAGACAGACAAAAATTCTAAGAACTCAGTCACACAAGACTCGGTCTATTTTATCATACATGTATGTATATTGTACAGATAAATAAATAATATATGATAATGAGTAACAACTATAGTGGTATATATGTATGCTTGATTGTAAAAAAAATGTACGTAGATAATTAGAGCAAATAGAAACAATGACCAAGAAGATACTGTGAAATAGGGATTGCAATCCGGCCTCATTTTCAATCCGGCCGGATCCGGCCGGATCCGGCTGAATTTCCATCAATACGGCCGGATCCGGCCGGATTGACCAGATCGATATAATTTTCGCCTTTTTGGTTCAAAATGAACTGTTAGTAAGTTATTCAGTATCATTGTACTTAATATAGGTAAGTAGTTTATAAAAAACTAGCGGAACTCGCGGCTTCGCTTACTAAAAGTACAAAAAATATGTTTGGCTATACGCTTTTACTTATAATATACCAAAAATTGATTCCCCATTTACCATTTCATCCCTTTTGTTATGAGGACTACTCTTTAAACCAGTAATTCGGTTTTCTTGGCGTAGTTGTAGTAGTAGATAGACCTATGCTTACTATTACAAAATTTTTGTTGACTTTGATGACGTTTTCAATCATGTGCAAAAATAAACTGTTATTTAAATCAAAAGCACTAAGAAGTATTGATTTCATCTTTGATGTAAGTTACCCCCAAATTACTGTTTACCCCTTTTTAATCCCGTAAGGCAATGGGTTTCAATAAAATACGAAACACGTTTTCCATCAATTCTGTTAAAGTATCTTTATGTAAAATTTGAAGTAGATTGGAATCACACCATACAGACATTGCTCCAGTTTTTCAGTCCCTTAGGCATAAAATTTCGGAAAATCCTTTCTAATCCGATAACTTCGTCATAAACTACAAGGTCACACCCCAAAAGTTTCATGTCTCTACGATTAGCAGTTTAGGCTGAGTGTTGATCCATTAGTCATTCAGGATGGAGCATTTTCTAACCCAATGTTAAGATTCGGCAACGAGCAAACAATTAAAATGTAGCGGTGGCTAGTGTAGGCAATTAGGTAAAATTTTAACGTTGTAACGAGTAGCTCAGTATTCCTAGATGTCACTTTCACAGATAGATCAATTATTTTTTATTTATAAAGTAACTTTATAAAATCTAATATAATTACCTTGCTTTACTGATATGAGACCATTATTATTATTAAAGTATTCGATAATACTAACAAACAAGTCTTATATTTATATGAGACACCAACTCGCACGCATAAACACCACGCACTACGCATTTAAAGTACCAATTCATGCAAAAGCTCTATAATTTTGCCAAAAATTAGTAACACCGGATCCGGTTGCCGGATCCGGTATATTAGTACCGGATCCGGTCACCGTGAAATAATGCCGGATCCGCTGGATTACCGGATCCGGTTTTCCGGATTGCAATCCCTACTGTGAAGGAGTAAATGGAAGGCAAAATGGGGAGAGTTGAGTGTTTTTAATACATAAAAAAGGTCAAATGAGACATGAAAAGTGCTGTATAAGTATTGTTTTTGTCCTTTTAATAAAGCATCAAAGCTATTTATAAAAAACCGCATACATTTTTTCATATAATTTTTTTTAATAAGTAGTCCTCACCCTAATAAAGCAGGATCAAATGAAATGCTCATAGGGAAGTTTCTGGGGTAAATTAATTTCGCTTCCTTTATAATTTGTGCATAACCTTCCCAGCATTGGAGGACCATTTCATCAATTTGTGACAAAGCAGGGGTTGCTCCACATATCACTAGTACATATACATCTGCTAAAAGCTTACATGTTACGGCTCTGAATGCTACCTGTAAAATATTACAAAAAAATATAATATATTTTAAGGTCAAATCTGCCTGTCCCTTTGTTTGTTTTAAGGGTTATGTCAAGTACTGCTAGTAGCAAGTTTAACTTTTTTGTAAATAAACTACCTGTTAATAACCTTTTTTAACTATAGGATATAATAATAAAATTTGTTTAAGAATAAAGTTATTGAACAAATCACATAGTACATACTTAGCTACAATGGACCAAAACTAGTCGACGTAGCTAATGCCAAACTCGGCAGCAATCCCAAAATATAATAATAAATAATAGTATATACTTTCAGCATATTTATAAAAATTAAAATATAATAACAAATGATAACTAAATTTAACTTACATTAGGACTCATTTGTGGTAAATAAACTAGTGTATCTCGCAAAGGAGCACCATCTTGTGTTGCAGCAAGCAAGAGAAGTAATCTTACTTCTCTCATATCGAGTTCATAAAAGTCTGAACTACTCGCAACCAAATGTCCATTAATAGTAAGACATGCATACCGACCAGTGACTGTTTGAGCATAGTTGTCTAGAACTTGCTGTAATTATATAAAGTATTCAAATTCATCAATTTTAAATATATTTAATGCTAGCCATATTATGTGCATTACTATTTAGTTTCAACAAAATATGATAAATATGTAAAACCTGTATTTGTTGTGCTTGCGGACACAGCAAACTCTGTATAAAGTCTAGGACTATTGTTGTTTGAGGCATAGCGTTTGGGTCTAATGTTTCCAATAAGTAATCAAGAATTGGATAACATTGTCGTAGATCTCTTTTTATTTGATCAATATTCTTTAAATTTTCTAATTCCTTCTTGCCGATGCAAAAGATCATTACATCATGGACACATGAAAGAAGCAATTCCAAATCACATTCAAGTCCTCCTGTTGCTATACCAATTAATGTAACACTACAAATGAAATATACATGGTTAATAAAATTTTAGAGGTATGTCAAAAATAGCAGTACATACATTTCTTTTATATAATTTAATTTCCAAAATATTACCACTAACACTCATTTGTAATGAATTTATAAAATGTATACCAATTAATGGTTGTACATCCAATACCCTCCTCACCTGTTGGTAATTATTTTTATCTGTCTTCATTTATAAAGAATTGTTATTATTTTATTTCTTTATAAATAAATATATTAAACAAGTGACCCAATAGCTGATTTGTTATATAACTTCTAAAGACCTATAAATAGATCTTAAGTATGTTATTTATGGTACTAATATATTATGTTTGTCATACATACTAATTTTCAATTTAAGGAATCACTTTCAATCACTTTTACTGGATTGATAAGCAAAAGAAAAAGTCGTGAAAAATATGATTTACTATAATTTAGTGTTACCTATGAGTCAAAATATAATTAAGCTATTTCGAATTTATCAAATAAAAAAAAAACAAACCAATTTGAGATTTGTATATAAAAAATATTATGAAATATATATAAAATTGTGAAAAGAAAAAGCTTCTACATTCTAGATGCTTCTACATTAAGGGTAGTTATTACTTTACCTTTTACAGTATTCTTTCCATATTATAGTTCCACTATCCACTTCAGTATTTCGCATTGTTAAATTATGGCATTTTGTGAACATATTTATTCCATGTAATGACGCTATAGTTGAAAATTGAATCTGAATCATCATTAAATTAAAGATCAGTTGTTTGTATTTTAAATGAAATGATACATGTTAAATATTTTAAAATGTTAAATGATTTGACTCACATTATCATTATTGCCGCGTTTTCTTGAAAATATAGGAACTCCACTATCGGATGCAACAGCAATTACTATTACTGACATTATAAAGTTTTTTAAACTTTGTATTTCATTTCACTTACAAGTACTTACGAAAATCGCAAAATTCATTTTATTTATTTACAAGTTGAACGATTTTGTTTACATATCATCACTTATGTCATTTGTCAATGTCAGGACCTCGGAGTATTCAGTCTATGAATATAGGCAAAGAAAATGAAATTGGATTGTCTATGAGGGCTTAAAAGTTTTTGACATTAAAAAGTTTTCGAGCTTCCTTCTTTGGTGTCTATAAGGGTGTTCATGATTTTTATTTTGTGAAAACAATTTTGAGATTTATTTTTACTGAACAATTAATGGTCAAATTAAATATTTTGCACATATTTTTAAGCGTAAACACTGATAGCAGAGAACTCTTTATCTACACCAAAAATAGATTTTTTACAACTTAAAATAGATTCATAGAGCAAACCAAATGAGTAGACACTTTATTTTTCTTAGAGTTGCTCGTTTTATGCATACGTTACAGAATGCCTTTAGAAGCTACTTTTTAACCAAAAATACAAAACAAAAGAAGGGTTACTACATTAAACACATAAATATTATACTTTAATTTTATTTTACAAACTAAGTTGAGGTATACAATCCATATAAGTACTTGCAGTGATTAAATAATCATATTTAACTGTTCTAAAACAACAGTATGCCTAACATCATAATGGTGTATTATTAACAGATGATTGTTCATTTTCTGTGCTCGCAACTTTAGTGTTCGCTGCAATATATAAAGTTCACACATTAAGTATGTATATTGCGTGTAAATCTCAAATAAATTATTATTTTTACACATATAGGTATATACTTACAATCTCGACTGAGCAATCTAGGTCCTGTGATTGCGATAAGTATCGCTCCAACGGGGGCTGATATAACCACGCTAAGAACGCTTACAGCTAAAATTGTTTTAGCATACTTTTCCTCCTCTGCTGGGCTATTACCTGTTGTTTGTCCACTGTGGACTAAGTCTAATGCAGCAGGACCTAAAGCTGCCTAAAATATTAAAAATAAATACATATATGCATATTTATAAGAAAGTCCTTTCGTTTGACAAATCACATATTATGGCATTTAAAAAGCACTTTTTAAATTTAATTTAAATGCATTTTTTATAATTTACTTGTGTTTTAAAATACATACTTGCACAGTAGCTTTGGCCAACCAAGTCAGCCCAATAAAGATCTTTTCTTTTCCATTCAAACCACATCCGAAACTAATGAAAAATGTAAAAATGGCTCGTAATACAAGACAGGACACTAGGCATACTGCTCCCATAGCTATTACTTGAGGATCTAAGGTACTTAACTGAAAATGTAAACCATTTTATATTTCTCTGACAATAGAATGACATAATTTGATCTTAGTTAGATCCTAATAAACATAACTCACTGTTATTTGTGCACCTGTGAAAGCAAATAAGATAGGTTCGAAGAAAATCCATAGAATTCTAAATACGTTACTGACAGGATTTTTATTTACAGGCCATCCTTGCTTCTCCCAATAATACGCGGCTACAAAACCGGATGATACAATAGCTAACGGACCTAGGAGTGTAAGAAAAAAATATATTGAATTTTGAAATCACAGTGTACTTTTTATAATAAAGTGCAAGATTGTAATGTTCTTACCTGCGCCACTCCACCCAGTTAAGCTTGATATAAACAGCGAAAACAATCCACCCAAAAATAAAGCCAAAAACCTTAATGGAACAACATATGTATCGCCTTTTTCCGGAACAATTGATACAAAAGCGCCCCACAATGATCCCAACACCACTCCCACGATTATTGAAAGTGGACCCTAGAGTATATAAAATAAGCTTCATTTTAAAACTTAAAAGTAATACTAAAATCCGCTCATATTGTTATTTAAATCTTACATACCTTAATAATATTAAATGTCATAGATCCTGTGGAGAACATTGTGTTTAGAATAATAGCAAACACAGCAACACTAACAGAGTCGTCTATGGCGGCTGCTGCCAATAGTAGTGTTGGTATGCCCTTAGACACGCCATAGCCAGCGTCTCGTAGTCTGAATAGGCACGGTACAACCACTGCGGGTGAAACTGAAGCTATCATAGAACCTAAAAGGAATCCTAAAAATAAAAATAACATTTAATAATTTTAATAAAATATATTTTTGTATGAGTAAAATTGCAACATTTAGGTAATTGAAAACATTTAAATGGGATCAGTGTTAGATTTGACATGTCTATTCCACGGCTACGCAAGGCTCATCCTCAAATTTACTTTAAAGAATCGAGCCATGTTAAAACTGGCGGCTCTGGGTTAGCTTACGAGAATTTGTTGATAGGGTTATAACAATGAGGCTAAATCATATAATGGTATGTATTTCGACAGAAGTAGACATTGGGTATAATTAGAGCACATGTCTAGAAAAGCTAGGCTACCTAGTAAGTGAAGTTAAACCTTTTTAATTTCTGGTTATTTGCTTAGCAATAAAGAAAGAAAGACTACCACGTACTTGTAAAATTATATTCAATTTCTTATCTTACCCCATATCCATGGCAAATTTAATAGAAAATGTGTAGTAACACTTATTGCTATACACTCTACAAGCCACGGCAGTAGTCCAAGTTGTAAAACAGCTATATAATGTTTCTTAAGTACTCCTGCATCTAGACCAAGCCCGGCCCTCATTAATATTATAACTAAAGCGACTTTTCTGGGAAAGAACAAGAGATTTAAAAGTCATTTAAACATTTTCATAATACGTATAAGGAAAATTTATTTTATTAATCAAAAATTCATATTATGCAATATAACAAAATTAATTTCGATCTTAAGCTTAGGTTCGCCACAGTTTTCTTTTTTAACTAGTTTAAGGACACGTAATAATAATTATTAGGTAATAGTCGGTAAAAGGAAGAAAAATTATAAATAATTCAAATTATCTATGCTTACCTCAAGTCTTGATTAAGTTTCCGATATGCGTCAGTCATGTACACTAAATTTAAATTTTGAAATAATATACCAGTCAGCAACATTCCTATGAGCGCTGGTAGCGTGGTCACTTTTAACCATACCCAGCCAATTACGTATGCTGCGATTACTAGTAATGCCATACTTAATAGTTCTCCATCTATACTAACTATATTGCCGAATTCAGCGTATAAAATACCCCAAAGTAGGAAAACTGAAAAAGGTATTAATTATTTTAACTAGCGACTTAGCGAGGGCTACGCGGACGGTGTTCAAAATTTCATGCATTTTAATGTTTGCACAAGTAAAAATCCCATCAAAATCGATTCAGTCGTTTCGGAGATAAGCCAGAATGTTTCTTCCTTCTTAGTAGGTACCGCAAATATTTAATATTTAAGCATTTTGTTAAAAACATTGGTTCAGCGTTTGTTGGTAGGTACTGCGTTGAATTGGGTTTACGCTTGCCACTTTTTTGAAACTAAAATATTACTAAGTGTAATATGAATATTAATAAGTGTTTATTTTAAAATTTCTAAGTCATTCTTATATGTAGCGACCCTTAGCAGCTAGGCTCGTCCCTGGGTGCGTTTTACCGGATAAGTATTGTATTGTATTATTGCTTCACTTCATATACTTTTATCTAATATCTTATGATAAAAGATTTTTTTAAACCGGATTAGTAGTTCTCGAAATTAGTGCATTCAAATAAACTAAGTTTGTCTCGATAATATTAATTATTAGTATTGATGTTTTATTAAAAGTATTGTGAGTTTTATGTGCACTTACAAAACAATATGATACATAACTGTTGTGCAGTTTGCCTGAACGTGGAAAAAATTGGAAAAGGAAATATTTTTGTCCACCATATCGGTTGCCATGCTGGCGTGGGGTCGTCTTGGTGACATCGCAAGCAAAATTTATACCACCATCTAAAATACATGAATGAGTGAAGACTTAAAGAAATAAGTACGTAGATATAATTAACTTATTTTACATATATACTTATTAAAAATTGAAAGTTCATACTTACGAACTAGATGCACTTGTATCACGTTCCCTATTATTTTCCTCTGTAAAAATGATGAAAATTATAATGTATTAAAATTACATAAATATATTTTTGAAAAAAAAACCTTGTTTCACAATTTATTCTGGAATATTAAAGTTCCAATTCTTTTCATTACCACTAGTAGGTAAGTAAACAAAGCTATCCTTGAATCGACATATCAACCATCTTAAAAACATAAAAAAACCACTAGACGCTTAGTAGCGTCTGGCAGCCTGCCGAACGCGAAGCCAAGAAACGTGCAGGAGGGCCCTACTTAGGTGGCCGGTGTGTCAGGCGGGTGCTCCTGATACTTCTCTGAATATCAGAGTGAACTGTGGAGCAACCCTTTTGGCTGTGTGGTCTGCTTCGGCAGACCTAACGGGCTGTCAAGGCGTCATAGTTGCATGCGCAAGCTACCTGCGACGCCCCATTAAGACGTGAGCCTATTAAGAGGTGAGGTCAGTTGGGTTTTAGTGGGTAGTACTGGCTCTAGGACAGAGAGTTCCACATAAGCATAACCACCTGTTTTCTACAGGTGGTATGCGTTAATGCATTTCCCAACTATAAAAAAATGACAATTTAAAATGGTAGATTACTTATAGGTACTCGTAATATTCTATATATTTTTTCCGTCAGATAGGTACAGTAACTTTTTTATTAATGAAATAAAGAAATGGTTTCACATAAGATCTCAGAAATTTTTGAGGTGAAAGAACTTTGTTGCGAGATTTATATTTTTGTTTTTTGTTTGTATCTTTGTAGTGGTTTCTGGGAGTGCCGATTTGCATGTTTAGCTGTTATTTTTTTAATGGTATACAAATTAATAGAAAGCAAAACTAATATTCATAACATATTTATTATCTAGATACACATGTAGAATACATATTATATATACCTATCGACTATCGTTAATGATTCATAAGTATATTCTTACATATTTTCCTATTTAATTTAATCTTAAGTAATACGAGTATCAATGCAATTTTCTAATTCTCCTGTGTTACCTACTAAAAATTCATTTTCCCCCTTTGCTATTAGATTTTAGTATCACCACATACCTACCATGTTTTAGTTAAAGGTTAATAAGGAACAAATATTATTATTTACCTATGAATGTATACACACGAACACCTACAAACATAAAATGAATTTATATAATGAAATGAATATATTTAGATAAGCTTTAAAAACATTGAAAATGGAGGACAATTCAAAATGATAATAGGATTGGCAAGATATATTTTGATGTATCAGAATGTTATTATTATTTCAGATCAGTTATAACAATGATATGTAAACGTTACATTAGCAAAACAAATAATACTGACTAACCTGTTTCATGTGAATAAGGCTCCATAACTTGGTTCCTAGTGTAATTTCCTGAAGCATTAGGCAAATATTTATTATGCAAATAATTATGTGAACTTAAATTTCAGAATAACGGGATAAATTCATCGACCCCTTGGAAAAATAATTAATGCCTAAAACGGTATCATAATTTAACAATTATTACACAATAGTAGCTAAGATATGTGTTAAATAAACAAATAATTATTGTAAATTTATTTTTAAAATTATTGTCCTCATAATGTCGGCCACGCGGTCTCCCCTCCCTAGCGAACTGCGCGGGAGTATAGACACAAAATTAAAGTATACAAGTATGCGCGCAAACATAAAGTGCACTCTCTATTCCTCTTACTTTCAAGTTTCATACCTACTCGTCAATTTAACACGACCGCTAAGCGATAAGAAGCAGATTTCAAAATGTTCGCTCAATCTCATTCGTGTCTTCCTCAGAAAACGCGACACTGGCAGAATGTATTACGTCTGTTAATGCAATTCCAAGCCATTACGAAAAAAAGAAGCAGGAGGAGCAAAGAAAGTTTTAAAGAAAATAAAAAAATCCTTTGCCTTTCCCTATTGGGGACAAATTTTAAAAACAACAACAACAGAAAATAAAAAAAATGTTTTCGTTTAGTACCTAATACCTATACATATTTTATTTCACTTCATTAGCTGTCTTATAAAATTCATCATGATACTTGATAGGAATGATGAAGGAATATTTGAAACAATAAGTTTCAAATATTGTAAACTTACGAGCATAATTTGCTATATTATTATATAGCAAACAGAATTTCCTTCATTTTGGGGAAAAAGTGAGCGATGTTCCTCTGAGAACATCGAACCACCACAGATGTTATATTACTTATATATATGTAGTATATTACTTACTTGCTATATACTTTAATTTTTGTTCCTTTTTAACAATTCAATTTAATTGTAACATATACGTAGCTACTTCATAGAAGGTCATATTAGCGCGCAAGTCAAAAGTCAAAAAGATTGTATACATAATTGTGCCATTGTAAAAACACTTTTATATACCACTTTTATAGCTCGTTTTTAACTGTTTGTCAAAATGTGTCTCATAGTTTAACTAACAGATATTATGATTACAGAGAGCTGAGAGATCACATGATTTTCATAACATTAATGTAGGTAATGTATTTTTATTTGATTGGTAAATCATTTATAACACATCATTTTTGCTTCGATAATAAATAAATTTATTTCATTTGTTATTACTTTAAAGAATAGTAATTGGTACAGTTTCTTTTTATATGGAATCAAAGATTATTTATTATTATACGAATTATATTATTAATATTATATTAATATTATAATATTAATATTCGTTTACCTATATGGCAGCACTATTTCATTTCGACAAACTTCAACAGCTATGAGCTAACAGCAACACTGGGTTTAGCTTTAATTTTTCAAGCTAGCAACGAGAGACGAGAACAAAATCAATCACAATCAGCATTCAGAATTCAGCCTACATTAAAGATTTTCCAAAACCAATGTAAAACCAAAAGGGGATATATTAAAATTTAAAATTATAAATATAGACTACATAACTTGTAGCAATTATTAAAACATAAAACTAAAAGGTAACCTATAAGTAACCTGCGTACTAATCCAATATTAATAAACTTATTTATTAAATAATTACCTGTAAATTGTAGGTGCAAAGTCCCGAAATAAATCACACCATATATTTAATTGGTTAAAAATCTTTTATTATTTTCATTTAAATAAACTACATTTATCACAATGAAGCAAATATTTGTGACAATTAAAGAAGTGTAAATCGTAGCTCGTTACTCGTTACACTCGCAAGATGGCGTTTTCATTGACATTTTTATACATACTTTGTATAGAAAATATTTTACGTTATCAAAAGCTGTTGTTGTATAATTTTCCCTCAAATTATAGTATTCCCAATATTCATAACATGGATTTGATTAGATGATGAACTTGTCAAATCTATACTGCTTTAGTACCAAAATATACCTGTACCTACTATTATAGTAACATAAAACAACTTGTGTATTGACTGACCTAATTTGAATGAATTGTACAATGTACAGGCTTAGACTTGACTCTACAACGAAAACGAACACTAAGTTTTGAAAAAGAAAAAAAATGCCAATATTTTTTCACTAAAAAACTCATTTTCATCCAGGGTTTAAAAGTTTAAAAGTGGTTACAATATACCTAATTTTTAAAATAATAAAACTACAATAAGTGACATAGGTATATATATATATATATATATATATATATATATATATATATATATATATATATATATATATATATATATATATATATATATATATATATATACTCGTAGGTCCACAAAAAAGTAACTTGTTTTTTTTATGAACCACAGTCTAAGTCTGATTAGTGATTACCACGCGTGCGTGACGCAGGTGCTTGAAATGTAACTACTCTACTAGCGTCTGTATTGTACAATGTTTGAATGTACATGGTACTATTTTTACTCAACATCTAAGTAAAACTCTACGAATCTGAACCTTTGTATTTACCATTCCAAGTGTTTGAAATTATTTTTAGCCAAGTTTCAAGTTCAGACTTAAAGAAATACTGCACATCAAAATCTCCTATTTCGTCAAGTAGTTTTACTGTATTTAAATCTTATATCAGTGTAATATTGTTGTAATTATAGTTCACAACTAATCTATACTATAATATTATAAAACTGAGGAGTTGGGTTGTTTGTTTTTTTGGTTGAACGCGCTAATCTCAGGAACTATTGGTCCGAATTGAAAAATTCTTTTTGTGATGGATAGTCTGTTTATCGAGGAAACATTTATAGGCACAATTCATATCACTACGATCGCATCTCAGCAAATACTCGTAGTAATGAGAACAATACAATCGCAATATGAAAGCACACTGAATAGTTTAGGCTGTTTTTCATTTCCCAAATGTCGAAGAAACTAAAATGCGACAGCTTTTTTGGCGATTTTTTATTTAAAAACATTGCCCGTAGGTCGTTCATAATTTAAACTTTACTCATATATTTAACTTTGTAGTATTACAAATCACATAATATGTAGGTATTATTAGTAAGTATTTAAGTCGAAAAATAAATAATGCGCGTTAGGCTGTTCTTGCACTGACGCTAAGCTTGGCGGTTATCGAGTGCAGCCGCGAGTATCAGCTAGTAAGGTGCAAGTAAATCGTATTTAAACCTACTCCCGTACTTAGGAGTTAGGTAAGAGTCATTGACATTCATGTCACTTAATTTGCGAAATGGTTCGAAGCACAATTTTGGCGGTATTTTAACTGTAGGTATATATATTTTTAATAAAAAAACCTAATTAAATAAATGTCATAGAAATCAGAGATTTAGTAAAAGTTAGTTGGTGTTTACACAATTACCTTATATTCTAAACAGTAGCGTTGAGTTTAGTCGGAATTTTGACCTCGTTGACAAGTTAACAGTGAACGTGCCTTGGTTAAACCATGAATAGCATTGTTTCACATAGACTATGAGAATTATCCTACTGTTGAAAGATATTAGAAATTAAAACACCTCCTATCAGTCATATCAATACTCAATGAATATTATTTGGTTTTAATTTATTGGTAGAAAATAATATGAAAAAAACAGAAGACTTGTTTGAAGTTGACAGTTTGGACGCGGTAATCTGGACGAGACCGTTATAAATTCGTTTGCTTTTTATATCTTATAAGCAGTGGCGTAGCTACCTAGGGGCTAGGCGGGGCAGTGCCCCGGGGCCCTCAAGCTCAGGAGGCCCTCGACTCCTTACCAGAAAATCTCAATCAAACTGAAACTTTTGAAAATTTCTCCCATTTTCAAAATAATTTACTCGTATATGCGTACATTAAAACACAAAAGGGCAATGTTAAGATAGAGCCAGTGTGATGAGTGGTGTACAAAAACATATTAAAGATATCCAGCCTAATGCGGAGTATGTGCATTGTGTCACTCATAATTTAAATTTGGTGATAAATCATGCCGTTAGCAGTTGTGTGGAAATACAGATTTTTTCGCAATGTTGTAAGATTTGTATAACTTTTTTGCAAACAGCATCAAACGTTGGGATCTACTGTCAAAATTCACTGGCGAATCAGACACCACTCTGAAAAAACTAAATCCGACTAGATAGTCTACTAGGGTCAACACGATATCTGCAATAAAACTTCGTTTTTCTGATAGGTATTAATAAAGCATTATCAGAAATAGTTCTGAAGAGTCCTAATAAGGATGAGCCTAGTGAAGCAGAGAGTATTAAAACAAAAATGCTAAATTTCGAGATCATGTTGCTCTTGAATTCAAGCACAGTGTAGTGAATGTCATATATTATACATCCAAAACTTTACAAAAATGCGGCATCAATTTGGGCGAGGCAAGTGAAGCTTTAGTAGAGACCAAAGCAAAGTTGCAAATATATAGAAATGATTTTGAATTATTCAAGTGCAAAGCCAGTAAAACTGCATAAAAATATGGTACACCGTATAGATACCCAATTTCAAGAAAAAAGGCCAAGGAAAGTTAAAAAACATTTTGATGAATTAGCTGCTGATAACCGATTTCCAATTTTTGCGAAAATCAAAGTCAGGAAAAGATTGTAAAAGGAGCTGATTATAAAGTAGCTAAGCATTTTTAAAGTATTATATTTAATATTTTTACTTGATAAAACCTTACGAGTGTAGATAGCAGTAGGGCCCCATTTTTTGATTTGCCCCAGGGCCCTTGGTTACCTAGCTACGCCACTGCTTATAAGCTTATTTATCGAGAAAGCTAGTAGTTCAAAATTTGGTGGCTTGAAATTTGGAACGAAGCAATTCCACACAAATACCAGGGACATAGCACCTGACAAACACCAGTCAACTATCCACAGAAATTAAAAATGAAAGTTGTAATAATTTCCTTCATATTTATGATTATTGTGTAGGTATCATTTTTGATTTAAATTGTTAAAGCGCGATAGAAAAAAAATACTAGACAGCTAAGTCTAATCCGACGTATCTATACATAACGATTATTATAAACATACAATGTTAATCCTAAAACGATGCATTTAAATTACTTACTTAGCTATTTTGTACAATATATTTAGAAATTAAATCTTCAATGGATCCCAGTTTATTGCTCTTATTATTTTGCGTGTCTTAGTAGAATTAAGTGGAGAGCAGATAAGTAACTTTGTTTTACTCGTATATTATAGTAGGTAATTATCAGGCCCGCCGCTAGCTGTTTGAGCGCCCTTGTGCAATACCGATTATGCCGCCCAAATCATCATCGCAGTAATTAAATAAGTTATGGTTTAAAAAGCCGAATATCAGTAAACGTTTTTAACTCATCGAACCTTTAATTTTTAGTTATTTAAAAATATATTAAACATGCAAAATATGAAAATGTTTCGTTTTCGTTTCGATATGTTTTTGCCGCCCCCTTGAAAATGCCGCCCTTGTGCGGTGCACACTTTGCACCTTAGCACGAGGCGGGCCTGATAATTATAGATGATCGATTTGTGCCCAATCTTAATTTGTATTTTCCAATGAAAGGTTATAGGTACCGTAATAATTTTATCCTGCTATCTAACTAATACTATACTACATATAACTAATCTAATAATCGATAACTAATCTAATAATAGATAACTAATTTAACTAATATTTTTATAAGCTAAGTTAACAATACTTAAAATTAAGTTATATACTCAAAATTTTGTTAAAAAGGGTTACATACTTTTTGCTTCACGTAAACTGACAACAACTAAGTAGGTACCTAGTTTCTAACAAAAAATTAGAAGGCTAATTTTAGGAATAAAATGAATATAAAATATCATATTTATCAAAACCCGAGAAGAGTAACGTGAAAAACGTGTATTTGAGTAAAGTGAATGTGAAAAGTCCATGCCTTTCTCAGACCTCCACCAGTTGTATGGCAGTCACCATAACATTAAGAATGTAACCGCAAGGCGAGTAACGCCAACTGAAAATGTTCCAAAGAGTTATATATTTTAAAGTAAAGTACAAATTAATTTTAATATTCAAAAGTATACAATAAGTGATTTTTTTAAGTCACTTTCATAAACTATGGAGTTAAATGTGATAAATGTTATAAAGCTACTATTTGTTTTGGTGGTGTTTGTAGAGACAGGTAGGTCAGTTTTTATTCAGTTCTATTTTTACTTAAGATTCAGAAATCCTTAACTTTGTTATTATTACGCTAGGGTGCTTACCTCAGTATTAATATTATTATATACCTACATATAAGCGCCACCTTTTGGGAAATTTTATTTATTACCTGCCTATGTAATGCTCATGGTCATCGTGGATTCGTGTAAGTGCTTCTAGTAGGTGTGAACAATATTGTAGATTTATAATTTATAATAATAATGTGATACTGAATACGTCGAATAGATTACAGAAATAAACCTATATTCGCTATCTGGCCTATCTAATCGTAGTATTTTAATCGTTTAGGTTTTAAAGCGAGATAGCTTTTATTGTTATGGGCGCTGAAAAGAATTTGACTTACAGAAGAAATGCTATTGATAATTTCAAAAATTAGAATTGACATTACGGTTAAAAGCATAGAACTGTATCCGGTAACGGCCTTGACTATAGTATTGTCACCACTCATGGTTAATCCTCGAAAGATACACATACATGTTATGTATAATGTATATATTTAAAATTTAAGCTTCTAAATAACTCTGTGGTATTGGAAAACAAAATGAAGTGGGTTTAAAGACGCTCGTCTGAGACCTCTGACTGCTTTTCGATGACGAAAAGTATCTTGAACTAATATGTACGACTGAGGCAATTTTATTAGTTCCTAAACCTGATTTGAGCCAATATACTGTACTCGGTCAGCATGGTGCACTATAATCTAATACCTCTAATTGAACCTGCAAGCAAGCTTAGAAATTTCTTATTAACTAGGGATGAGTCCCTTCCATCCTCGCTTCGGTCAGACCGCTAATTCATTACAAGTGGTATTCACTAGGTAACTATTATCAATAAAAAAAAACTAACGATAGTGTCAAATTAAATACAATATTTGTAAAGCTTTTTTAAAGTGAACACTGAACAGTGTTATTGAAGTACTGAAATGAAATTACAATTTCTTAAAATTTTATTGAAGAACTTTTTAATATCGTTCAACAAAAATTTAATAAAACGTAATTGATATTTATTGTAATAAGCAAATATAAAGTACCTAGTAACATATTTTTCATACTAATCATAATTCAATTTACTACATATTTTTATTCGAAATTGAAACCAGTTACATATTAAAAACATGATATGCCTACTTAAGCTTAAGTAGATCGGACTTTTTTTTTTAGATTTTGTGAAAGCGGTAGTTAATTGAATATAATAAATTCAAATAAACTTGATACATATATTATTATAATTAAAACAATTTATGTATGTCTCTGATAACCCACCATGAGTGAAGTAGGAGAAACACAAGTGAAAAATAATTTTTAATCTTTATAAGGCACTGTCTAGGTATAGTCTTAATATCTTTTAGTATAAGGTGCATCTATATAATTAGGTAGGTATATTATATTGCGTAAACAGAGAGTAGAAATGGCTGCGAAGTAAAATTGTGTGAAAATAAAACTTATATTGTACTCAAAACAATGAATCATTTTTAACCTATGTTTGATAAATATCCTTTTTTTTTAAATTTAACGTGTACTATGCATTAAACGCACGGAATTGATAAAAAACACTATATTATCCTTTGATTATATAATCTAAGATATTATCTATATTCATCTTCGTATAATCAGCTGTTAGAAAAGTTATAATTTATACAACATTGCCATTTGGTGAAGTAATCTGTGCTCAACTGGTACGCTTTAAAGCCAATAATAAGAAAATTGAATTAAATAAATTTTATATGTATATTGAAAATTCATTCCCTCAAATGCTAGATAATATTTACAAATGAAGCTTATTGACTTTTACTATACGATATTGGGGAAGTAAATAATGCACAAATGGCCTATAGGCCACAGAATAAAGTCCATAACATAACTGTAATAAGGTGCTTGCGAAACTAGGTTTTTCCGATCGCGAAAATATAAAGACCAATGGCAGGCGATTAAACTCCGTATAGAAGGTGAAAGTCAAGTGTGCACCGCACCGGCTTCTTGTTCTGATACACTGTAGCGAGTAAATTAAATGGTTTTAAATTGCGTGGTTTGATGCAAAATGATTTCTATTATGCTTTTATGACACAATGTAATATGTTATTTAATATTTAAATTTTCTATTGTAGTTTTAATTGTCAAATATGAGCGATTGGTTTAACAATAACCGTAAGCAATTATGGTGGACTTAAGTGTTTACAACATTGAGTTTGAATATTACCAGAAGTAGGCCTTTTTTTTTACGTATTTTTATGCAGTGTTATGGTCGTATTTTTATACTTTCTCTTAGGTTAAGCAGATTCCGTTATTTTATTATAATTGAATTTATATACCGAATTAAATATATGAAAGTTACAATTTACTTATTTATGAAATGATATTTTTGTATTTATAAAGTAATATAATTGTATGATTTGTATTTCTAAAGTAATATTTATAAATTAAACTCTTCGGATTCGGAAATCTTTTCGGATTTTGTCCCGGATTTATTTTGATTTTAGTTCCCGACGTTTCGACGGGACGGGACGGGAGAGACCATGATTGCTGTGAAGCATTAGAAACGTCGGGAACCAAAAATCAAAATAAATCCGTGATCAAATATATGTGATATATGTGATAGTTTCATTTATAATGTCATATACTCGCGTAAACCTAAGAAAGTATTATTTCTAATATTTTTTAATGTTTTTTTATAGTACCTGAGACAGATGGCAATTTAATGCCTATGCTAGACTTTCGATACTGGACCTGCGTTATGAAGCGAGAATGGACGTGTCCGGATACAGAAATTAATTTTTATTTATTCACACCGTAAGTATTCATGTATATATTTTTTTCATTTTTTCATTTTTTTGTATCTGTTTAGAGAAAGCTTGTGAAGTTTCCATAATGCCATGTTTATTGTTTATGCCTTTGAGAGAGCCTGTATAAAGGTCGTGGGTTCAAGCAGTATAAGAGGTACGCGACCAAATATTTCAAATCTTTGAAAATGTCTGGTCGTTTATAAGTCTGATAGGCTAAATAGTATAGAATAGGTTTTTTTCTTTCAGAATTTTACTTATGTTTTCATTTCTTCAATTAAAATCCAAAATATATATAATAATATTTAATTATAATGTAATATTATATTAGAAAATCGTATAAAAATATAGGTAATTATTATTTAAATGTTACTTCAACGTTTCGTAATTGTTACAAGGGAGTATCCGTTTGAGCAATGGGTCGACGTTCAGAGAGTGAAAAGTTTGCCAGATCGAGGTTGGAAGCATTATAGAAAAAATGTTCTCATTGTCCACGGCTTTAATGGAACGCATTCCAAGTCTCCAATGACATTTATACGTGATGGTAAGTTTAAACTTTAAGGTCACTTTTATGAGTATTTTAGTTAACATAGTTTGAATATCAAAAATTATTTTGTTTTGGAAAAAATGTTAATATTAGAAACTATTATTAGTTCCTTTAGATTTATTTTCCAGAGTATGTCACGAGCAAAGTTAGTAGGTAGCAGTAGTAGCCTATAAGTACGGGTGTATTAATCGTACATATGTATACATTACAGCATATCTATCCCGCAAAGACTACAACGTGTTTATGGTGGAGTGGACGGCTCTCGCGAGATTTCCTTGCTATCTATCTGCGCTATCTAATATGAAGTAAGTATATTTATCATAAATAGAAATTTTACACATATTGTCATAAGTTTGTTGCTCTTAAAACTTTGTTTCTTAGTTACTGTTTTGGAATGGTTTACTTTTTTTTATCACAATGGCGTAATTTCAAGAGATTTTTTTATAATTTTGTCATAGAGGAGGAAATATTATTTTTGATTTAGGATTATTTATTTATTTATTTATTTAACTCTTTAATGTACACCAATAATACACACAAAGATAAGACACAAAAACACAAAAAGAAAAGATGTACAGAAGGCGGCCTTATCGCTTAAAGCGATCTCTTCCAGGCAACCCTTGTGGTAGAGGAGTAAGTTTTTGCAAGTAAGGTAGGCGGTGTACGCGAAGACTTCGAAAGATATACTATAGATACATAAAACATACATACATACATACGTACATACTAACTTACATACATACATAGATACATACATACATACATATACATACATAACATACATACAAACATACATATAGAAGAGCTCATTAATAAAGTCTGATTATACAAATAAAAATAATTCAAAAAATTTTTTAGGAAGAAAAATTATAGTAATCACACGAGGGATACCGTCAAGGAAAAAAGGAGATAGTTAAAGGGATAAATAATATTCTTTCAATAAAATCTTAAATTTGTCCAAGCTCTTAGCACATTTTATATTTAAAGGAAGAGAATTCCAAAGGCGGACAGCTTTAATTGAGAAAGAATTTGAATAGAAACTAGAAGAGTGGGAAGGAATCTTAAGAAGGAGATTTTGATCAGAGCGAAGGGATCGAGTGTGAGAGTCACTCAAAAACCCGAAACGCTCTTTTAAATAGATAGGAGTTGAAGGATTAAACAGCACGCAGTAGAGAAGGTGAAGAATATGAGTATTCCTGCGAAATCGGATAGGGAGCCATTTGAGCTTTTTGCGAAACTGAGAGACGTGTTCATATTTTCTGAGTCCGAAAATAAACCGTATACATAGATTTTGGAGTCGCTCAAGTTTATTAAGATGCTCCTCTTTGATGTCAAGATAAGAAACGTCAGCATAATCAAGAATTGGTAGTAGGAGTGAATTAGCCAGCGCAATTTTAGTAGGTATAGGAAGAAAGTTTCGCAATCTGCGAAGGGAAGAGATTGCTCCAAACATCTTTCGGCTCAGTGCAGTTACCTGCGGTCCCCATGACAGATAGCGGTCCATTATTATCCCAAGATTTTTTACATTTTCATTAAAAGGAATTATAATACCATTAAGAACTACTGGCGGTAATGGCGTTGTTCTATTTGTAGTTTTGCATAATAATCTTTGACTGCCGATTATGATTGCCTGCGATTTTGTAGCGTTCAAGTTTAGCCCATACGATTTACACCAGGTCGATATCGATGAGAGATCTGCGTTGATTAGGTTTATTGTTTGAGCTAAATGATCTACGGTTGAAGTGGCATAAATTTGCAAATCGTCAGCATATAAGTGGTAGAGAGAAGAAATTTGAGAACAAATAGAGTTTATAAAAATTGAAAACAAGAGAGAGGACAACACGCCACCTTGTGGAACACCGGCTTTAATTGTAGACCAATTGGAATACAAGTTATCAATCCGTATTTGCTGCCGGCGATCACACAAGTAAGATTGAAACCAGTCAACCACCTCAGGAGATATGTTAAGAGAAGATATAATGGCAAGTAATATGTCAAAGTCCACTGTATTGAAAGCGTTACTAAAATCCAACAGTGTCAGCACAGTGACCCTTTGATCGTCCATGGCATGCCTTATGTCATCAGTGATTTTGACTAACGCAGTGGTGGTACTATGATTAGGACGGAAACCTGATTGCATGGGATTCAAGAGATTATGCTTGTAGAGGAATGAACTTATCTGCTGGTGTATCAGACGCTCGAGAACTTTTGAAAGGAAAGGAAGAATAGAAATAGGACGGTAATCTGAAAAACAAGATGGACTAGATTTTTTTGGAAGTGGAATGACATATCCATCTTTCCAGGAAGAAGGAAACTTATGAAGTTTTATTGATGAGTTTAAGATGGATGTTATAATAGGGAGGATAATTTTAATAATGGGAAGAATCATTTTACGACTAACGCAGTCAGTTCCAACAGCATCAGATTTTATTGCCATAATATTTCTCTCAACATCACTTTCGGAAAATTGACTAAACGTAAAACAGGAGAAGTCTGGAGTAGGCAAGGTTGAAAGGGAGTGAAGTGTGTTTAACTTTTCTGTACTATCAATTGTACTGGAGGATGAGAAATGCTGATTTAACAGATTTAGATCAATATTATGCGGAGTTATGTTATGTTTTGATTTACCTACTCCAAGAGACTTAAGAAACTTCCAGACTTTATCTGAATCAGATTCTTCTATGACAGATTTATAGATATGGCGTCGTTGACTATCTCTACACACAATATTGCAACGATTGCGAGCCTTAATGTATTTTGCCTTATTTAAATCGTTAGGGTTTGATACATATTTAGATTTAGCTGCATTCTTTTTGCTTTGAAGTTTTCTAATTTCTGGGGTAAGCCATGGAGCCGGAAGATGTTTAATACGAACAGGTTTTACGGGAGCATGAGCATCATAAAGCTGAATCAATAGAGAATTGAATAAAGTTACTTGGTCATCAACTGTATTTACGCTTAAAACTACCGACCAGTCGATATCTTCAGCATCTGAACGCAACCTCTCTAGGTTAATACTACTGAAATTACGCTGGAGAAGGATTCTTGATTTTGCTTTTGGGGGTTTTAATTTATAAGACAAATAGATAAGGTCATGATAAGAAAAAGGCGCAGGACACTGCCCGTGTCTTTCGACAAAGTCTGAGGAAGATACAAATATGAGATCAAGAAGAGAAGGCACGCAATTTGGAAGCCTATGAGTGGGATTTAGAGGAAGAATATTTAAATCAACTGCATTTATGAGGGATCCAAGACGACTTGCACGTTGATCACCCTTTAGAAGGCATGTGTTAAAACCACCCATCAACAATGTGTGATTATACAAGGGCTTAAATTTATCTAACAGGATTTCAAATGATGAGAAATAATCAATCGTAAGACTTGGACTGTAATAGACACCTAGGAGAATTTTGGAGTGACATAATGATACTTCAAGAAAAAGATGTTCGGCACCAACGTTCTCTTGTTGTTCAGACAAACTTACAATTGAATACGGAATGTGTGAGCGTAGATAAATTGCCACTCCACCTCCAGTGCGACCAATGCGATCATTTCTAATTAAATGAAATCCTGGTAGAGAGTAAGATGTTGATGGAAGACATGGTTTGAGCCATGACTCGGACACTAATATAGCGTGTACGATTATAAAAAAAAACTCGAAACGAAAACTTGGAATTCAATGTAGTTCAATCTTTTATATTTTTGTTTAAAATGTTTTTATACGATCGCTTAATCGTTTTTGAGATAGAGCTTGGAGAACCATGTATACGTATATAGTATATGTAATATGTAGCGTAATAATCAACGCCGTATATAGGTATATACAAAAAAAATATGTTCTTCATGCAATTAAGTGGACTGCTTTGATTTTTTTAATATCCCACGTTAACAATATTTTTCATAAGACTAGCATATGTTTACAGTTGCACTACTTAGTTGCTTAATTTCATTTTTGTGATATTTAAAGGATTGATTTATAGTTTTTATTTTATAGGCTAGTGGCTCAATGTACGGCGCAGCTTTATTCCCACCTGACACAGTTTGGAGTGAAGGCTAGGAAGATAACGTGTGTGGGACACTCTCTCGGCGCACACGTTTGCGGGATGATATCTAATCATTTGACGGAGAAGCAATATAAAATAATCGGTAAGTTATTTTCTTGTCTCACACTATGTTCTTACTTTTAATAATAAGAATAATAACGTTTGCTGAGTAATTTTATAATTTTTTTATAGATCTGAAATTATTTACAAAAAATAAATCAGATTTCAAAGAGATACAATAAAATAAAAAAGTTGTTTCATATTTGATTAACTTTTAATCATAACTTTGGAAAAAATATACAAAAATATAAAAACAAAATAAATTAAATTTGAGGAATCCTCGGTAACGCCACTGTGACAGTCTTGACCTCTATATAATGATTTATAGAGTCTTCTCCCCTGAAACACAAAAAAGTCACTAATTATTACTTTAGGTTACTGAATAAATATGGTAGGTAACTCCTTATTAATCTATTTATTAAAAACGAAAAATAATACTAAAAATCTTTAAAATGAAAATAAATGTAGGTCGAAATATTATGAATATTATAAACTTACAATTCCCTTCCGATACCGGAGTCCTTGAAGCCGCCAAATGGAGTTTGGCTCGTGACGTGATCATAAGTGTTTACCCTAAGAGAAAATATAGGTAGGTACATTAATGAAGAATTAATATGAACTAAGTCATATTACTTAATAGTAGACTTATGTTAAAGATGCCAAGTTGCTGAAGAACATCGAAATACAGTCTAGTTTGGTAAAGTTGAATCTAAATATGAATTTATGACCGTAAATTATGGTTGTATTAATACCGACAGATTTTTTTTATGCGTGTTTCCGAGCTTTATAATGTACTAAAATATTAATATTGTAACAACTGTTGGTTTAATCCAAAGCTATAAAATGCAAAACTTTTCAGAAATATGAGCGAGGCTGTGTACTTAAGTCTTTAACATGATATTTAATGTTTTGCTTACCAAATCGAGCCAGCTCGTACATGTTTAGCGAAGCTCAGTGCGGTAGTGAGGTCATTGGTGATGACTCCGGCGCCTAGACCGTAGTTAGTATCGTTCGCGCGATCAATAACTTCTTCGAACGTTTCGAATTTCAAGATACTCTGAACTGGTCCAAATATCTAGAATTTTAAGACATATTTTTAATAATTAAACAACCTTTTCATTTTCGTAATAATGTATTTTACGATTGAGCTTTTTCTTTGAGTTACACATAGTGATTATTTTATGATTCTAAATAACACATATATAGCGGTCATAAATATTATTGTAAAGCATATTTACTACATGCAAAACTTTATCCACTAGAGTAGATCCTCGTACTAACAGTGTGTGATCTGAATGACAATGCACACATGCTATGTATTATAACAATTGAAATATTTTCTCCATTGAATTCTATTTGAAATCACATAGAGTAAACGGTAAACATCGTATCAGAGGACGTGTTATGATTCTTATATTTCTATATTATCATATTTTAACAATACCGTTTACTGTCGAAACAATAAAAAATAAACTACCTATCTATACATATAATAAAATTCTAACTTAGTCGAATGTACATTGAATATATTTGGAAAATCTTATTGAAATAATCATTATCACTACATAGTATAAAAAAGTCGCTTTCTCTGTCCCTATATCCCTATGTATGCTTAAATCTTTAAAACTACGCAGCGGTTTTTTTAAGAGATTCAAGAGGAAGGTTTATATGCATAGCTAGCGGATCCCGCGACTTTGCCTGTGCTAAATCTAGGGAAGAGCCCGAGCGAAGCGAGGGTGAGTCGCTAGTTATCGATATAGAAGACCAATTTATAGTTTTTAGAATTTTTGTCTGTCTGTCTGTGACCCCATCACGAGAAAACCACTGGACCATTCAAGTTTGGTATACTGATAACTAGTTATCTGGGATATAGCATACTTAATGCTGCTGGAAAATATGTAATTTCTGAGAAACCTCAACTAACCGTTACAAACCGACTATAAAGCATCACACGGTATGTGAAATCTATAAAATTGGTTTTCAATCTCAAGAACGCGTGCCTAGCCGCGGCCCGCGGGTAATGCTAGTAATTTATAAAAGTGTATAAGTATAAGGCTGATAACATTTAAAACTTAATTTATGTAATACCTACTAGCAATACGCGGGCTTCGTCCGCGTTAATTTTTTTAATCGCTACTAAACTTCATTCGATCACTCGCTGGGTTAAAAATTCTCCAAAATTACTCCAGCTTTAATATACCTACTCCTGAGCCGCGCGGCTACCTATTTCTTATATTATGAGCGGCGTGCACTCCTCCTCCTCTCCTGTTATTGTAGTTTTAGTAGGGATCCTTATTTTTTCTTGTAATTAATATAGCCTATATTAATTAGTGATAATGTAGCATTCAAATGGTGAAAGAATTTTTAAAATCGGTCCAGTACTTTTTGAGCCAATTCGTTACAAACATACTTACATACAAACCTTTCCTCTTTATAATATTAGTATAGATATAGATAACAGACAAAATACTATACTAGGTATTAGGTATTATTAGGCACTTGAGCGTGACGCATTTGGAACGTCAGAAAAACGAGCAACGACTACTGAAAAGTTCCTATGATTTCTTTTATTACCTCTTCCTTGGCAATCTTCATGTCATCTTTAACATCGGCAAATACAGTAGGCTCAATGAAGTACCCTTTGCCGCTCATCTTGTTGCCGCCCGCGACGCATCTCGCGCCTTCTTTCTTACCAGCTTCGATATAACTGAGGACCTTTGAACACATTTCTTCATCGATCTGAAAAATAAAAATATTTTTTTGAAAACTTTCAATTTACGTAGATATAACAAATATGAAATATTTTCCCGCAGTAAAAAGTATCCTATTGAAGAACGTTGACCCGGATTACCAAATAAAACATTATAAACAAAATCTGTCCTTTGTAAAAAAAATCGATAGTAATGATTGTTTCAAAAAGAATTTCCAAAAAAATTAATATTGTACAGAAACGACTCTGTTTGACAACCAACAATCTTAAAGACTAATCTATTGAGTACCTACTTAATGAAATTGATATTATATCTACAATAAGAGTATTATTTGTATATAAAATATATCCTATGTAACATATTATTTTCAATTTCTATAGGCGAAAATGTTAAAAAAAAATACGTAACAATAGTCCAATACCTGGGGTCCTTGTTGGACATCATCGAATGGGTTTCCAACAGATCGTTTTTTGGCGATTTCAGCGGATTTAGCTACGAACTGATCGTAAATTCCAGATTGCACGAAGGTTCGAGTCCCGGCGCAGCAACACTGTCCGCTGTTAGCTAAGGCTGCTGCTTGGGCTAATTGAGCTGCTTTTTCGACTGTATAGTAAAAAGACGAATTGTAAATCGTCAGTTTTCATTTTTTGTTGAATTTGAGTAAATTATATACATATATTGATAAGTCTTAGAAAACTACCTAAAAGTCCGGGAGCCCAAGAAGGGTTTTTTGAAATAAATTAAGCTCGGTATATTAAAATAAGTGGGGACCTTACACTCTACTGAGTATTTCTACTATTTATTAATCCTCGTTACGGCAAAAAAATATTTTGATGTGAAAAACACGAAAATCCTCACAAAATGATATTTTATTGGTTTTAATCTTCACACATTTTGTTATCTTAAATTAGGCATAAAAATGCAATAGTTTGGACCAAAAAAACATATATAGCACTGATAAGATAATTGTAATCTTCATACTATAATGATAACATAAACCTTTTTTTATTTTTAATATCATAAAACTTCCTCAGTTGCGAGTTATATGTACTACATTCAGAATGGCGTATCTTAACGACAAATTGATTTATAATTATTTCTGAAATCTACCGATATTACTTATACATAATCCTAGCTTTCATAAGCTGTACTTTGCTGCAGGATTTAAAAATATATGCCAAAGATCTTTGTCTCGGTACTTAGCTGTATTGAGCGTATTTAATGACGATACAATGTTTATCAATAAATTAATGAAAAATGTAGTACCTAATTTATGATAACGATAAATATAAAATGGAGGACAATAATATTATGGTTATAATATAAAATAAATAATATAAAAAATATATTATGAATACCCGAGATAGATATGTTACTATAATGTCAAAAATGATTAATTTATTTGATAACTTACCGTCCACATCATTGAATACCACCAACGGGCTCTTGCCTCCCAGCTCTAAAGTAACTCGCTTAAGATTAACAGCAGAAGCTGCACCCATAATAAGTCTGCCCACCTTAAGAATAGGAAATTGCGATTTGATAAAAGGTAATGACAAAAAATTAACAAAATATTACTAAATATTATTTACGTCCAATTTTTTTCTACATACTCGTAATATAAGTATAACACTAATTTCGTCAAATAAATAATAATGAATTAGGTATATTATAATACTTTCTTAGGCTTACGCGAATATTATAAATGAAACTATCTTTTCGGATTTTGTCGCGGATTTATTATGATTTTTGGTTCCCGACGACGCGACGTTTCGAATGCTTTACTCGTACAGCAATCATGGTCACGGGAGGGCGTATCTTATTTGCGATTTACAGTCCGTACTGGTTCACATAATACTTTCTTAGGTTTACGCGAATATTTGACATTATAAATGAAACTATATTTTCGGTTTCCTCTTCTCACGGGAGACACTCTCCTTTAGAGCCCACGAGAAAGATGACTATTTTTCAATCGATATTTATTTTTTATTTAAATTAGATTTTGAATCCGAGTTATATTGATTAGAAAGTGTAGTTAAGGGTGCTTAATCTACCTCCGTAGAACCAGTAAATGCAACTTTATCCACGTCGGGGTGGTGAGTGAGGGCCGCGCCCGCTGTCGGTCCGTATCCGGGAACAACGTTAACCACTCCGGGAGGAAATCCTGCTTCCTTTATGAGTGCAGCCACCGCGAGAGCAGTAAGCGGCGTCTGCTCTGCTGGCTTTAGTACTATTGTACAGCCTGGGCAAAAATATAATTGAATTACTACTACTGATAAATGCGAAAGTGTCTGTTAAGTCTAGGTATACGTTGAAATGGCTAGAATTTGTGGATGAAATTTAGGTTAGTCAATATGAATGTTAAGCATTTTTAATTAAAATAATAAAAAAGAATATCAGTAACAGGAGAAAATCTCTCAAAAAAATTGATAATTTAAAATGTCATTAATCTATCTTTGTGACAAATTATCCAGATTCGTTCAACCGTTTGTGACTTTATTTTGATTACAAAAGTCCATCCATCCAAACTTGCGCATTTTATAATATTTATTTTGGGGACTATGGACATAATAGAATATTACATTAATACTATAATAGATATAAATTAATACTATATAGATATAAATTAATACTATATTAGATATAAATATATATTAGATATAAATTAATACTATATAATTACAAAATCATACCTGCCGCTAAAGCCGGCCCTATCTTCCATGACATCATAACAAGAGGATAATTCCATGGTATGATTTGACCGACAACGCCTACAGGCTCTTTTAGCGTCATTGATATTACCTCACCATCTGATAATAAAACGTTATTAGATATAATATAATATTAACAACAGGCACCAACAAATAATATATTTAGGTATGTATTGTAATATATAAAAAATATGTAATCAGCCCTTTTAACGTCCCACTGCTGGGCACGGGCCTCCCTCAGTACGAGGAGGATCAGACCATAGTCCACCGCGCTGGCCTAGTGCGTGTTTGCGGATTTCACATGTATTTCGAAAACTTTTCAGTAAGACAAGTGGTAATCATGTTAGAAAAGATTCGCACATGAAAATATCAGAGGTGCGAGACCCGGATTTGAACCCAAATCACTCGGATATCCAAGCGAGCGCGTTCCTACGGGGATACCACTGTCTTATATCTACGTTAAATTTTATGGTTAAATTTTCAAGTAGATCTAAAAATTTTGATAAAGGTCGAAGTTGTACTGAAAAAACTTCCAAATGAAGTGCCAGGGCTTTGTGGTCGCCTAAATAGAGATGCACCATGCAGACGCGGATAAATAAGTAGGAATTATCGAGTATTTCTGAATTCATTAAAGACAATTTAATGTACAATAAGAGTGTCATTTCAGAGTTGCATAATGTACACGCCTCTGAATCCTGTCGAGAACGTGATGATGCGTCGACAAAATGATAAGATATTACTAATTGACAGATCATTGTTTGTTAGATCTATGCTTATAATGTAATAATTAACACTTAATTATTCTAATGATTGCAGTGGGACTGTAATTTTGTAATTACTTACTTACTAAAAAAGTCAACCTTAGGAGATAGCCATCTATAAAATTTATATAGCCTATACAATCTTGAAACAACTGATACCAGATCGATGTTATGCCTACTTTTTTAAAATCGATTTATCACTATTAACGGATTTGATACAGAAAGAGGTTATTGAACTCTTAAAATATACTTTTATTACTAAGCCTTTATTGCTGATACTAAACGACATAATATATTTCACAAATGTTTACACTATTTTAATTTAAAATCTAACACATGGAGTTTCCCGGTTTAGTGGTCAGCGTGTCCTGTGACACATAGGCCTCTTCCAGCAGTTTCCATTCTTCTCTATTTTTAGCTTTCCTTGACCAGACTATACCTCCCACAGTCTTAATATCATCCGTCCACCTTTTTGCTTGCCTGCCTCTTTTTCTTTTGCTATCCCGTTAATATACACTTAAGCAATAATAAATAAAAATTAATTACCAGCTGGAATAGTATTCCCCAAAATTTTGTCTGCCTTTCCTGCATAGTATCTAATCACGCTAGATGAGCAGTAGACTTCTTCTTCGGCTACTTTTACTGGTTTTCCGCAGTCCAAAGTTTCGAGTTCTGCTAAATATCTAGATTGTGATTCTATGAGGTCAGCTAATTTTAGCATTAATAAACCTCGTTGTGATGCATCCATAGTACGCCATGGGGAGTGGCGATGGAAAGCTTTTTTTGCGGCGGCAACTGCGATGTCAATGTCGGCCTAAAATAATAAATACTGTTTTCAGTATTGGTAATATGACTAGTGAGTTATGAGACTGGAAATTGGTGAAAATAACTACTACTACTAAAGATCAAGCCTATATGGGTCAAAATCAGAGAGGTGAGCATTACGCTTCTGACAAAGTTTTCCTTGATAAAATGAAGTGACTTACCTATAATATTTAATTCAAAATAAAGGTACTGTGCATGTTTACAAGGTACTTAACATATTGAGTTTTATATGATAATTTATTACTTGATTATAAACAAAAAAGACCTCAATAATCATTTCGGGAACGCGTCCTTTTACCATGTTTCATAGTTCAGGCACGTTAAAAATATTTACAACTACGAAATAAAAATCTCATATTTTAGTATAAGCTTTAGGCAACATTAAATGAAGAATATATCCTTAAAATAATTTTTAATAATTTTCATTTCTTCATATTTTGACTACTCAAATGCTGTCTGACATTTATCCAATCATTCCGTGAACGCGGAGGATAAACGACGATGTAATATAAACAAGATATACTAGGTGGCGTTAAGAAGCATCAGTGTAAAGTTCGCTAGTCAAAGCAAACGGCCATGTGTTGTGTTTACGGAAAACAATAATTGATTTTGGTGGTAAGTGCCGTTAAATTTGAGATTTGTGAAGCGTACTTTAATACCCTGTCACTACGTGAACGCTATTTGGTGATTAGTTTTTCAAAAATTTGCATACTTTTCACAAAATTGTAATAAATATTTCAACTTACTTGTTCATAATCTCAAAATCTAATATCAAACATGGCGGTATCAAACGTAACCTTAAAATCTTTATCGAATAATCATTTTGGAAACGGTCATTTCGGGAACGTTCTCGTATATGACCGACATTCCCGAAATGAGTTAAGCGCATCTGAAATGAAAACCTGTAAGCAAAATGATACTGCAATGCTTTTAAAAAGCTTAACTATGCGATATTTTGGTTTTAGTTATTTACCATTTAGTACGCGTAACATGGAAAACGATAAATATAAAGAAAAAAACGATCAAAACAGGATAGTATAGCATATAAAAAGCATCATGAAAAGGTTAATGCAAAAAGAGAGGAAAATACTTAAAGATAGGGAATTTTACCAAAGAAAGAAAGCTGAAAATAAAATATAAAACAGAAAAAGGCATGATCAAGGCGATAAATTGCGAGGAAACTACTTCATTGCAGTTGAGGATTTTGTTCGTTTACTGGAAACTTCGACTGTTATTACATGAAGTCACCGACAGTGAAATTATTGCAATCAAAAATAATACCTGAAAAGATAGATAGATGCGATGCCCAGAATTATGAATATTACTTACGAAGATTGTATAGCAGAAAGCTTCTGATGTCTCCGTACCAATCAATTTTCATAATTGTTGCGAGAAATTAAACTATTAGGATTTTCAAACCAAGATAAAGGAAACGAAATTCAAGAGAACTCCTACGAACAAATTGTTAAAATTTTATGTACACCGAAATCACAGAAAAATGGTAGTCTTAGTTTTTCTTATTTTGATGAAAATATTGTTATTCGAAAAGTAATTGTTAGACTTTTCGAACTTTGATATATATGATACCTACTCAAAATACTTTTTGATTCTTGTTATGTGATTTTGCACGTTTTGATGGTATTTTAATTCCTAGTATTTGTTTAGCCTAGAAACAAAAGTTTAAATTTTGATTTTAAGCATTGCTTTTCAATAAATCTTAATAATAGCGTGCAATTAACAATTGTTCTTAATATCTAATGTTTCTTGAAATTTTTAAATTTTATTATTATTAGATTGTAAGTTAAAATTTTAATACTCATATTCCTTACAATAAATAAAGGTATAATACTGTAAATGTATATTATTTTCATGCATAATGTATGTCAAAAACCGTATATTACGTGCTTTCAGAAAACGTCGTCGTCATTTTGGGAACACTCATCATTTCCGGGAACATCACAAAAACGGCAAATAAATCACTTAATAAGTAATGTTGGAGTTAAATCCTAAACATATAGATGAAATGACATTTGAACCTTGGCATTTATATTATTAATATTCTATTAATTGCAAGAATATTTATATTAACTTGAAGTATCGATGCAGAAATTACGACGATTGAAAATTTTCGTACAGTAATTTAAAAATAATCGTTTTTATTTTAAAATATATTCAAAATACCAACATTTCTCGATTTAGCAACAGATTTATTACAATTTATTGAAAATTATTCTTAAATAGATTAAACAAGCATTATTATAAATATTATTTAAAAGTGTTCCCGAAATGACTCACGACTCTAGCATTATTTTTATAAACAGGTAGAATTTCTAAAATATGTATTTTTGTGCGTGCCTATTCACAGAAAAGCTTCATGACAAATGACACAACAGACTTGTCATGTTAGTTTGCTTCAAAAGGAAACATAATTTTACAGATATTTGAAAACCTAAAATGCTCACCTCTCTGATTTTGACCCATATGTACTGTATAGATATAATGTTTCTAGAAGTAGTAGATTATGTTATTGCTAACGATAAATTAATTATTTATTTAGAACAGTTTTGGTGAAGTAGGTACGATTAAGTATTACTTAAAATATTTTGTTAATTTTGAAAACATCCATTAAGTAGGAAAATCAATTCCTCGTATATATTAATGTACTTTGCCCAATGGCCTCCCCATACTATGAATGGTATCTAAAAATACGCGCGCTTATTCGTCGCGTGAGGTGCTTACATACAATAATAAAGTTATTTAAAAGTGTTCTTATAATTTATCGTTCGTTGAAAAAATATTTCAAGCAGTAATTTAAAGTAAAAAATATAGGTATTTATAGAGTAAATTTATGTTATAATTCAATTGTAATGTTCAATGGTTCTCTGGTAAATTTGTCGTACCTTGTCTCCTTCAGCGACATTTGCGTTGACCGTTTCATTTTGTGGATTTATTGTAGGAAATGTCTTCTTACTAACAGCGTCTACCCACTCATTGTTGATGAATAACTAAAAGAAAAGAATTATGCCTTATATTTTAATTTTGACGGTATGTCGGTGCATAGTTACCTGTGCAATGTGCATAAACCATATATATAATAAAATTCTAAGTTGGATCTAGATATTAAATATGTGTTTAAATTCTTGTTGAAAAAGTCATTATTAACGGCCGAACCTATACTTTTTAGAATTTTCGTCTGTCTGGCCAAAAACCCATTTTTTTCCACAGATTTTTCATAAAAATAAGGGATGCTTTTTAGTGCTGGAAAATACCTCTTATCTGAGAAATTTATACTAACGTACGTAAATACAAGCCGGAAAGAAGCTGGGTAGGTCGCTAGTATAATACCTACGATATGGTGAAGCAATCATTAAAAAAATAACGTGCTATTTCTTATTTTTTTTTCAATGAAACATCATCAGTTCTATGGACGTAGATAAGTTTAAAAACAAATAGCGCAATAATTGCTTGAGTTGCAATGTTAACGTTACTCACAAATAAGCAAGGAGTTATTGTCAAAACATATTTAATTATTGTTTATTATTTAGTGGAAACAGCTAGGTACCTAAAGCATAATAATCTTATCTAATATTTTATTTGTCTGAAACAAAATTATCATGCCACATTACACTAAAGTAAATTTTAACAAAACAAGACGTTAAACTATTTATTATTTGATTGTATAACTAGAAACTTTTAAAACTATAACACGAAATTGAACTGCAACTGTAAACCAAACAACTGAATGTTAAAATTTCAATACTAAAGTATTCGAAGAAACAAAAATATTTTTTATCATACTATACAGAAATAGGCACCTACTGTACGAATACGCTTATGAAATTAATTTAAAAAGTAATATATGTTTAATATTATGACAATATTGAAGTATTAATGCTACGATCTCATATTAAGTTATGCAAAAACAACCCTGCGGTAGATAGATTAACATATATTTTTTATTCACTAGGAGTATAATAGAATGATCTTGATGACAATTTTAAGCTTATTTGACTTATTTTCACTAGTAATTGATTATTTTCTAAAATTTACAAGCAAGTTTACTTACTTTTGTGTATTTGACATCAACCTTAACCATTTTCGCAACTTTTTCTTTCACTGTACTTTTTAAACTGATGTTTTTAGATCAGACGGAATAAAAAATTAAGTAGTAAATAGTTTTCGGGACGGAATTATATCGGCCACCACGCAAGTCGTATGTTATGAATAATGAAAGCATCTGCTTGATAACGTTTCGTTTTCTTGCTGTAGTGTTGCCAAATTAAAAAAAACCCTTCTTATTGATAATCGGGTTTAAACATTTATCAGGCCTTGAACTAAAACAGGCGATACTGAAAGCCTATTGTCAATAAATAGGCACAGAGCAGATGTATTTGTCAATTCCGTTTAAATAGGTATACACCCAGGAGCTTGGTCCTTAGTAATTGATAAGCGTACTATATTTTTTTAGTCATACGTAATTTTGGTGCAGTTTATTTATATAGGGTAAGTATTAAATCGCTTGGGTAATGCAATGTCAAGGCTCAAGGTCATTCAATACAATAACAACGTATTATTGATTTGAATTCTGCATTCTACGCGACATGGGCGAAGTAAATTTTGCTCAACTGGCAATCCTACAAGCCACGAAACAAAAGAATTGAATATTTTTAAATCGAAATGTTCTTTATTCACTTAAAATAGAGCTTAGAATTCTTAATTTAAGGTAAATAAAGAATTATAAAGAATATCTTACGCATGCGATATAAAGATTTATATCGCATGCGTAATATTTATAACATAAGTATCAATTGATAAAAAATAAAATTGATAGAAAAAATTTGGTTACTACCTACAATTTTGGTACGGACTAAGGCAATTTGCACTTTTGTTAGGATTATAAACCTGCTTGTTTTTAAATAGAATATCATCTTTAGTAGCCTACTTTCAAAAATATTAGTACATTAAAATAGATCCCTCTTCTCTTTCTATTGAAGAATATTATAGAATATTATATAAAATTTTATTATATTGTATTGTATTGTTGAATGGGAGAAGGTTACCTCCAGCATTAGACCAAAGCAGGCTGAAAGTTATTGTTTGAAACAATAACAATGTTTGGATGATAATGCACAAACATTATTTGAATTTATCTGATAATCCGCAATTTATCATTTTTCTGTTGATAATAAATAGCAGATATAATTCATAATAATAATTAATGTTATTCACCTTTCACATTCCCAGTAAAAGATTTAGAAGATATGCGACTCATATCTAAAATCATTACTACTTGCCTTACATTGAAGGAAAACATAGCGAGGAAACCTGCATGTCTGAGATAATTTTGAGAATTTAAATCATGTTTTTGAAAACATGTGAAGTCCGCCAACCCACACTTGCCCAGCGTCGTGAACTATGGGCACGATCCTCCTTGTATTGAAAGGAGGCCCGTGCCCAGCAGTGAGACGTAAAAATGGCTGAATCCAATTCAATCGATATGATAATTACATACCTATATCGATTTCTAAGTTACCTTATAAAAATGACATAATTTGACAATATTTCATGATTTGCCACATTATGTTTCTTTGTTTTGCTCTTTAATCACGTTGTCATTTCACGAAATCCAATGTTCTTCGCCTGATGCTTCTCTAGGCAGACAAAAATTTTATAAGCTAATGTATTTTCGGCTTCTGGATTTCCAAATATATTTAAGTAGACGTTCGACGCTCCAAATCTTTTAAGTAAGTTAACTGCTAAATAAGATGCAAGTTTGGAAAACACTTGAGATAACAAGGGTCGCAAAAATATCGTTTTAATCGTACTTTTTATCGCTAATCTTTAATTTGGTTGTTTTATAACATAATTTTTTAGAGGATTTTGTATTTTACGTAAGACAAAAATATTCTCATGTTATTAATGTTTAATTTTCAGATTTTCTAAAAAAATATTTATTGTATAGAATATTTATTATTAAATATTTATTACTAGCGTCTCCCCCTAGCTTTGCTCGGGTTCGTCTCAAGGTTCCGGCCACGGGTTCCGCAAGTTAAAATATATAATTTCTAAAATCTAACGTCCTCCTTTTTTGAAGTCGGTTAAAAGTTACGCCTTATAACATTGGCTATTTGGGAGAGAAAGTCCCGTCAAAATCGGTCCAGTTGTTTCAGAGATTAGCCGGAACATACAGGAAAAACAGACAGACAGACAGAAAAATGTTTAAAAATTGGTTTTTGGTGCTAGTACCGTATATACTTTCATATGAATTTAGTTAAAAGCTGTTAATTTGACATTAAAAGCAGACACTTCAATTTTATTTAAATGTATAGATGACTGTAGCTACTCAAATATTTAGAATTTCGAGTAATCTATGAAATATTTAAAAACATACTCAATGTTAAGGGCAGGTATGAATAATAAAACATAAATTTAAAAATAAAATATATTTATGGCAATTTAATATACTATGTAACCACATTGTCAATAGTCAGTGGGAATGCAAGGAATATATTCGGAAGCTTACAAAATGGGTGTCTTTGGCAGACTGATGGTGACAGTTTTGTTCTCCAAGTATTGTTGAATTCCTTCTTCACCCCTGTAACATACATGATTATTATTAATAAGGATATAAAAAAAACTACAATTCACTTTTGTTTTTATTATATAATTAATAATTTTAAAAAATAAGTTCATTTTAATTTGAATGTATGCAAGAACGGATACGATATGCTGTTCATTTAAATAAGAAGAAACTACTATGAGAAAATTTTAAGTGTAATGTATACGAATGCGACACTACGTCTTCAATGTATCTATCTATACTAATATATTCTAAAGCTAAAGAGTTTGTTTGTTTGGTTGAACGCGCTAATCTCAGGAACTACTGATTCGATTTGAAAAATTGTTTTTGTGTTGGATAGTCCGTTAATCGAGGAAGGCTTATATCACGCTACGATCAATAGCAGCGGAGGATCAATGAAAAATGTGGCATAAACGGAAGGGCAGGAGTTAGTTCTGCGAGGTATCATAATGCGCGACTAAGAAAGAATTTGGTTTACGGTCTTTAGAACGCGTGCGAAGCTGCGAGAAATGCTAGTTAATTATAAAGTTAAGTAAGTAAACAACATTATGAAGATGAATGAACGTTATAACGCTTGGCTTTAGCTTAGCTCAGTTTGTGATTAGCTTACTTGGTGGCGAGTTCGAGTCCTGCTGGAGGCATTCATTTGGGTGATGACCTGAGACCTCAAATGTTTATTTTTTTACTATATTTATATTTATGAAACAATCCATGAGCTCAAATACAAGAAACGATGTTTCTCGTAAATTATTCTTATTTAATACTTGTTTATGTGATAAATGAATTAACTTACAATTCCCGGCCAATGCCCGACTCCCTGAAACCTCCGAATGGTGTTTGTGGCGTTACGTGCTCGTACGTGTTGACCCTGATAAAAATATGAGATATTTATTAGTTTAAAATTATGTTCACTATAAAACTTCTTTCGGCATGACTGAGGGGTAACACTGGAAAAAAAAACGACAAAAACAAATACTAAAAATACATATTTTGCTTCCGATTTTTGATTTGGCAATAACTAGTGTAGCTTCTTGCGAGACTGCAACAGCCTTAAAACCTACAAACAAATAAAAACTCTAGTCGCAATGCCGATAAATTCCACTCTGGGTAGTACATTTTTAATTTTTCAATAAAATGGCCAGTACTCGAGCACTACTGTGTGTAGAGCGCTGATTTTTTTACTGACTCATCATAAGAGGGTCTTTCTTCCAGTGCCAGGTTCTCGTCACCTTCTGGGACATCCTGTATACTTTTAAATATATTATGCATTACAAGCTATAGGTAACGTTATAAAATTTTAATATTTCCTTACCATACAGTGCCAGCCCGAATATGTTTTAGGAAAGCCATGGCAGTTGTAATGTCGTTGGTGATGACACCAGCGCCCAGACCGTAGTTAGAGTCGTTAGCGCGGTCAATGACCTCTTCGAACTTTTCAAACTTAAGGATGCTCTGGACTGGTCCGAAGATCTGTTGAAATAGATAACTTAGGGTTAATTATAAGCTTTATTAATTATAACAGTTTCGGTGTCGATAATTTGTGTTTCACACTTCGATACACATATACCCTTTTATTTATTATTTAATAAAAATTGTATAAAACCTACCTCCTCTCTGGCAATTTTCATGTCATCCTTGACATCAGCAAATACTGTGGGCTTGATGAAGTACCCCACCTTGCCGAAACGGTCTCCTCCCGCGACGCAACGGGCACCCTCTTTCTTTCCAGCGTTTATGTAACCCATGACCTTGTTGAACATTTCAAGGTCGATCTGAAAATAAATTGATATTTAGTAGCATCAAAATTATTTAAGAGAGCTTTTGTGACTTAATATGTCAGCGTACCAAATACCAATCATAATGCTCATCGTAAGACAAGAAACGTAAGTTTTTAAATTATTGTTTTTTAATCCATTACAACATCGTTTGATTCGGGCCCCTACGATTAGTGTGCATTTCTCAGAAATGAGATATTTTCCCGCAGTAAAAAGTACTATATGTTGACTCTGATAACCAGCTATCGTCAAATTAAATTTCATCAAAATCTCTCCAGTAGTTTTCTCGTGATGCAGTTAAATAATAGACAGACAAAAATTATAAAATATATAGATTCGGTCTTTGTACCTAAATAATGATTAATTCAATACAATAACAAGATCGTAAAAACTATAAATAAAAGAAAAGCGTCGATCCGATAGAAAAAAATTATAAGAAATTCAGGCCACTACAATAGTAAAAACTAAATAAAAAAAATAAAGTACCTGAGGTCCTTGTTGCACATCTTCGTAGGGGTTTCCTACAGTTCTGCTTTTGGCGATTTCCGTCGCTTTGGCAACAAATGCATCGTAGATACCAGATTGTACGTAGGTTCTAGTTCCGGCAACGCAGCATTGTCCTGCATTGGCGAATGCGGCACGGTGTGCAATTTGGGCCGCTTTCTCGACTGGAAATATAATATTATTGATATACATTTTTTTTTTATTTACAATGCTCTAACTTAATGTAATTCAGAAAATGTTAATACGTTAATAATCGTCAAATATCTGATCATTTATTTATGTGAATTGTAGACGTTATTATTTGAGATTATAGACAAATTATAACATATTTAATATTACCATCGGCGTCGTTAAAGATGACTAGAGGGCTCTTTCCTCCCAGTTCCAAAGTTACACGTTTTAGATTTGTTGCAGGGGCCCCACTCATTATGATGCGGCCGACCTGATATACCATAAAAAAACTTATTATAATTTGAAAAACACAGATTAATATATAAAATGAAAAACCATATATTAGGCATTTATATAGCTATTCATATTGACTATTTTGTAAATATGATGATCGTAATATTTTGAATTTAATTACATTTATATTACGCCATTATACTACCTACAAATCAAAGTAGTTTTGTTTTCTAGAATGTATAAGATTACATGAGACATTTCAAATGATTTTAATTACCTCAGTAGAACCAGTGAAAGCTAACTTATCGACACGTGGATTGTTAATAAGAGCTCCACCAGCGGTAGGGCCGTAGCCGGTGATGACGTTCACCACGCCCGGTGGGAAGCCCGCTTCCTTCACTAAAGCTGCTATTGCGAGCGCTGTGAGAGGGGTCTGCTCTGCAGGCTTCACTACAACGGTGCAACCTGTGGAAATATTAAACAAATATGAAAAATGTGCCCCAGATAAGGCAGTTACTTTAGTGAAGGGAAAACAGTGTAAATAGATGGTCCTGATTAACTGAACAGTACATTTCTAACACTTTAGTTATGAAATTATCAATTGATATATTAACAACACTACCTGTTACTGATTAAAAAATATTTAAAAAAATGTGTATGTACGCAAAATCAAGGGATAATAACGTCTGATTTTGATATTGAACTTGCCTGCTGCTAAAGCTGGGGCGATCTTCCATACGAACATGGGTATAGGGTAGTTCCATGGTAATATTTGACCGCAAACACCAACAGGCTCCTTTAATGTCATGGACAAAACTTCACCGTCTGAAAATTAATTATTTTAATAATTTTGTTTCTAATGAAATATAGTAACTTTTGCAATCACTACGTTCATAATTTTGTAAATCAAGAATAACTGCTTAGAAATTATGTGTTTATAATAGTTTTAAAATACTTATATATAAATTAATATGCCATCAAATTATTTTTCGTCAAACGCAAACATTACCAACAACATAATCTACGTAAATAGATCTCGGTCGGCATATTGTTGCGCCCTTGACATTGCCACACCCAATGATCGCATAACACAAATGTATTAGATAAGCGGGCCTCAAATTACGAAACTCAAGAATTAAATTAATTTGTTCTTTCGAATAATTAAAATTAACAGAATTTTATAGTGTAAAATCACTTGAATCAATAACTCCAGAAGTTGAAAACTGTGTGTTTTCCAAGACCCAATTCCATATTAAATATACGTGCAGTGTAAAGCAAAGCTTCTTCATAGTAACTATTTTATATATTACCAGCTGGAATGGTATTTCCTAAAATTTTGTCAGCTTTTCCGGCATAATATCTAATAATTTGTGCGGACCAGGCAGCCTCGGCTGTTGCTTGTGAAACTGGTTTTCCGTTGTCTAAAGTCTCAAGTTCTCCCAAATACTTGACGTCTCTGTCAATCAGGTCTGCTAACTTAAGAAGCAGCCTGCCTCTTTGAGAAGCATCAAGAACCCTCCATTCTGAATAGCGGTGGAAGGCCTTCACTGCGGCATCTACTGCTAGATCCACATCAGCCTAGAAATAAACGATCGAAAATTAGGATCTTATTTTTATCAAGTATTTCTTTTGTATGTATTTATTAATTCTTGTCTAGTATAGTACCTTATCTCCTTCAGCAACTTCAGTGATGACAGTCTCATTTTGAGGGTTGATTGTGGGGAACTTCTTCTTGCTGACAGCGTCGACCCACTCGTTGTTTATGAACAACTGCAGAATACAAAATTATAAAGTAAGAATAAATGAACGAATATAAATCTATATGTATCTGCAGATTAGGATTACGAGACACGTAATCTATGCAAGACTAGGTAATGCACGTTTTACATTGCACGTTATTAAAAAGGGACTGTTCCAACGCCAATTCTATCAATTGCCTTATATTTAGCATGTATCAGCATTAGCAAATATTTCTATTATTATATGTTACTTTAAAACAAAGTAAATCGAAGCAAATGAAATGCATAACACAGTGTAGTCTGTGCCAACACAAAATACCTGAGCAAAGTAGCACTTTGTATTCTGAGTAAAATATCTTCTTAGTATTCTTGACATTATACAGTATGCATTATTGAGTACGTAGCAATGATTTTAATAATGTGGATTAACTATTAAGTATTATGTGTAATATAAATAGGTAGTTTAAGTTAGAATATTCGCATTACAGACGACGGCGTCAGGTAGATGTGAAAAACTTAATATCTTTTCAAAACTATTTTTAATATTTTCTTTAATTTATTTTCTCTAAGTCCTTACTTATAATTCCTTGATTAATAAATAAAGGTATAGGTATAGGTAAGTAGGATGTTAATGAGTTAAGGAAAATAGCTATCTAAGGTATTCATTAATGTTTTATATACCTAGGTCCTAGGTATAATGTTAAGATAAAGTCAAGTGACACTTACAGTCAGGTCACTGTAAGTGTCACTTCACTTGTGGTAGGTATATACATTATACATAGGTAGTAGGTACTATGCTTATTGCTATCCTTCATAAAATATTATAGTATTGTCGAGATCGAGATTTGTTTTTATGGCATGTATAACATACTTGCTTATCATAACATATTCATAGATTTTTTATGAGTTTTAAATACCACATTTTAGTGACAAAAAAAGAATGCGTCCTTAAATCACTTAAGTACGTAAGTAAACTGAACTACCTACTAGTTTTGATTTTACAAATAGAATTTTATTATATTTGTACAAATTTTAGTAGTACATAATAAAATATTCAGAACATTTCTGAATTAATGGTCTCGACCTTTATTTCCTAAAAAGGCTCAAAAGATAGACCAAATAAGAGTGTAGAGATCTGTGACAAAACAAATCAAACTAGCATGTAACAGCATGCAAGCATGTCGGGTTAGCAGTTATATTGATTTCCACTTTCCACTTTGTGGTTTAATAATCAGATATGATATAGTGTTTATAATTATTATATAACAATTCAATAATTTTATAAACATGCTGTTTTTAATCAATAATAAAGTAAATTTTAGAAATTTCGTCCAAAATGCTTTTTAGTTTTTAAAGTAGGTAACGAAAATCACATTTTACATTAAATTAAATATTGCTTATTTCATAATATGATGTAATATTAATCGAATAAATAGAATCATAAGTAGATATAATGTTTCGCCAACATGCATTACAAGAGTAAATAAATATAGAATGAATCGATCACAACCAGATGTTATTATGCTTTGTTAGGTTATTTGCGGCCGGCCACTGTGGGTCGTTTATGCTATTAAAGGCATTGTTGTACAACGGAAGTTTCAAATACTAGCCATTAAGCGTCTTTCATTAGTGAATCTTCTATAGTAGGTACTTAATGCCAATATTTTTTCGTTTTTAATTTATTAGTCGTTTTTTAATATTTTGGAATCTAAAGATTTTAATAATATTTTTGCCTGCTGTCTTGGCAACACGAGAAAACCACAGCATTGGTATGATGACAGCTACTAATCCGAGTTTACAAATATAATACTTAATTGCGGGAAAAAATTTCAGCTCTAAGTCTATACTAAGTAGGTAATAACATGTATGTAGAGACGAACCCGAGTAGTACTGTGTGATTTGCTAATCCGATTATACAAATGGAAAAGTTTGGATAGATATTTGTTATTATACTAAAATAACACATACGCTATATTTTATTCTGAAAAAATGTACGGTTCTAAAGGGTTTACCAGGGACTTTTAGGGAAAGGTTATTTACCAGGGACGAAAGCAAGCGAAGCGCACTTGAATAGGTAGTTATAGTAACTATTTATATAATACATATAGGATGCTATAGTAATGTAGGAACAAAAGGTCAATAAAGAATTTATATGAACTATCTATGTATTTGACTTATTTAAGTAAAATTGTTTGACCCTGACCCTGATAACGTAACCGAGGGAGAGTCTCATACAGGGGTTGCCAAATAGCGCAAGGACGTATCCGATAGCAACTGCTTTGCAGAGTTTTTTTTAATCTTTATTTTTAAAGAGAGTTTGTTCAACAATTGAACATGCCACTCTCATTGGAGCCACCACACAAAATTTAGCGACGCATTACAGCTATTTTATAAAGTTTATATAATATTCTAGCTTCATTTGAATCAGGATATCCTAAGATACTGTTGCAAGTTCCTAACTCAATTAAATTAATACTGCTCATTAATTGTAATCTTTCGAATTCATTTCGGACACATTCCACTAGGACATGGTAAACATCTTCGACAACGTCACACTCTGAGCATTTAGGAGATTACCGTACCAGGTATGCAAAGTTATTCAATGGAATGTGTCCGGAACGAAGTCTGAATGTTGTTACAAGTTCATATCTACCTAAATTAACACCAACAAACCACGGAGACCGAGACAGAGATGGTTGTATGGTTTTGTACCAAATTCCTTTTGTAACTGATCTAGCGTCAAAGTGTTCCTTCAAGTTCTAATATGATCAATACAATTCTCTTGTTAACGGCTTCAAAGCATGCCAGTCTGAGCAAACACAAGTTTCATCGAAGATTATTATAATATTGTACATATTAGTTATATCTGCCATTCTGTTCGTCGTGTGACGTCATAAGAAGTTGCATTATGGTAATTCAAGATTATCCACGTTCCAATGAAATTCAACGATATTTTTTTATCTTTTTAAAGAGGATATTACAAACAGTAAATAAATATGTATAAACATTCTCATTAACATACATGCGTTATTACTTATTACAATCACACTAGCGATACGTACATTTTAACGATTAAGTATATTTTTCAGAGATCATCAGATCAATCTACTCGTATGTGTAGTGGTTTTCTTGTGATCACAGAAAGATTGGCAGGCATAAATACAGACAGGTGGGCAGAAGTACAGACAGACTTAATAGATTTGGCATTTGTATTGATAACACTTGATTTGATTTAAAGATTAATAAGACTTTCTAAACGTACAAATTCGATTCAGAATATCAAAATTACGTTAATTATTTTACTTTACTAAATGAAATTAATTACTTTTGTTGTAATGTAATTTTAGTACATTTATAAGATATGTGATACATTCGATCGAGCCAATATAATTTAATACACATCATAAACCAGTAAAGGAACTCGTCGCGCTCAGACCTACTTTTATTTTAAGTGGTTAACTAGAGGAAACGTGAGTACAAAGTCAAGCGTTAATAAATATTGTATTTTTTGTCAAATTATAAATTCAAGTTCAATATCAATCAAGAAAAATCTTGAAACATTTTTAAATTATTTTAACAGGAAATCTACGTGTTTCTTGTTCATTTGATCATGAAAAGACATTTAATTCATCTATACATAAAATAAAAGTCTTGAGTCAAATCCGTTCATTAAATATTTCTAAAATAAACTGATGGAGATGTAGAAGCTGGATCTATATTTTTTAGATTTTCTGTCTGTTTGGAAATGCATCGCGAGAATCCACTCGGCTACCAGACTGATTATTATCCAGGTCAACATAATATAATTCTTACTGGCGATACCACAGATTACTTAAATAGTTACTACGGCGATACTTAGATTGTTACTGGCGAAAACTGTCTTCTCCGAGAAATGCAGTTACTTGAAATATCTTAATATGGAAGGAAAGTGAAGAAACGATATCACTAAGGTTTGACCGCAAAGGAAAGTACGTGAATATGAGAACAAAACGTTAATGTATGTACGTATTTAATAGAAAAAATAACTATAGATTTAATACTCTCATAGGTTTACGCGAATATTCGACATTATAAATGAAACTATCTTTGCGTAGAAAGCCTGACCATGAATCATGATTGCTGTAAGATAGTTTCATTTAATAACTATAGATTTTCTCAGAATATTAGTGTCAGCTAATAAAAGTATTATAAATTTTTGCTTAAAAATTTAAATAATGTATAATCAAATAAAATTGATAATGCTGAAAGCATACATAAAATAAAATTGATAATGCTATTTAAAAATAATTCAATCAAAATAATATGTGATAATATAGGAAGATAAAAATATTATTGTAGGTAATAATCGCAACTATAAAAGATAATTTAATATATAAACGGATAAATTGATGAAATAAATCACAAATTATACAGTAGGTACACATTAATGTTACTATGGTCAAATATAGAAAGTATACAATAGGTTCTTCTTTAAAAAGCTATTTTTACTACACTTTGCTGGTCTGGTTACTTTTGTTTTACATTAGCTAAGTTTGTTCTATTTCGTTTCATCTGAATAATATTTGCACTTGGTCATAATATTTCAATTTTCGAGACTTAATTTTAAATATTAAAGGCTAAAAGACCTCGAGTATTATATAATTAGTTTTCGATATTTGATTGATATTAACCTCGAGTTACACATAAGCAAACCTCAATAATCTTTGTGCCAAGAGTCAATGTCAATGTTATTACCCAACTGCGCCAGAAGGTGGGTTATGTTTTTCGAGAGTATGTGTATAATGTATAATTGTTTGGCCTGCGGCCTGAACGGCTCGATGATTTAGCTTGAAAGGTGTCGTTAGATACCAAGTGGGTATATCAAAATAAAAAAAAGCAAAATGGCGGATTTCTGTCGCCAAATTCAAATGTTTGGCACGACTTGCAGTCTGAATGGCTCGATGGATATAAGCTTCAAAGGTGTCCTTAGATTCGTATTAATTGAGAAAGTGACACCGGTATAAATTTTGAATCAGAACACAGCATATTTGAGGTTTTCATTTCCAAATTAGATGGAAACGCAGTTGGGTTTTTTAGTTTTTTAATTACACTGACCTGTCTATTAACGAGTCAATCTGTGAATCACAATTATTTAATTGATAAATAAAATTTGATCGCTTGATACCTAAATGAATGTGTTTTTTTTGGTTGCATCATGTTATTACTCCACCTATTTCAGAACCCATCGTTAATATACCTACTCCGGAACCGGCTACCTCTCCCGCTCTTGACTCCCCCTCCCTCTCCCTATTGCCCGCTGTGCTACGGTTTATTTTATTATTATGATTTTGTTTAGATTCATTTTTTTAAATTCTTTGAATGGAGTGTCCCATTTGTACCAACGTAAAAGTTATCTACTAACTATAAACTAACTCTCTGCGAAATTTGAAACTTATAGCACAAAAATGAAAGAATTTTGTAAAAACTTATGAGATCCTTACGCCACCTTAATTCGGCCCTGTAGAAAAAAACTTTTTTGGCGGACTTTTACCAACAATTAACCGCCTTCCTACCAAATTTAAAGTTCGTAGCATAAAAGATGAAGACTTTCATACAAACTTTCTATGGCCTTAAGACCTCCTCGTCTCGGCCCGTCGCAAAATTCATTCTTTGCGGATCTCACTTAACTATTAACTACCTCAGTTCTAAATTTAAAGTTTGTACACAAAAGATAAAGCACTTACATAGAAACTTGCTACAACCCTTAGACCTCATTAATCTGGCCCTGTAGCAAAATCCGTTATTAGCGGACTTCTACTTACCTACTATAACTACTTTCCTGCCAAATAGTTTGTAGCACAAAAAATTAAGAAATTTTATACAAACTTGCGAGAGCCCTTGGACCTTCTTAATCCGGCTCTGTTGCAAAATTTGTTCTTAGTGGACGTTTACTAACAATTAACTACTTCCCTGCAATTTTTAAAGTTTTTAGCACAAAAGATAGAGGAACCGCATACAAACTTGCGAGAGTCCACCTTAATCCGGCTCTGTTCAAAACCCATTCTTAGACGTCTTCTACTACAAATTTTAAAGTTTATAGTACAAAAGGTGAAGGACTTTCATACAAACTTGCGACAGCCCTTGGACTTTTCAATACGGCCCTGTTGCAAAATCGTTCTTTGCGGATGTCTACTGACTATTAACTACCTCCCTGCTGAATTTAAAGTTTGTAGCATAAAAAATGAATGACTTTAATGCAAATTAATGAGAGCCCTTAGACCACCTAAAGCCGGCTCTGTTCCAAAATACAATTTTAACGGACGTCTACTAACTATTATCTTCCTCCCTGTCAAATTTAAAGTATGAAACGCAAAAACTAAAGAACTTTCATACAAACTTGCTAGAGCCCTTGGATCTCCTTAATCCAGCCCTGTCACAGAATTCGTTGTTTGCATCTATTAACTAACTCCCTGCCAATTTTAAAGTTTGTAGCATAAAAATGAATGAATTTCATACTAACTTGCCATAGCCCTTAGACCACCTCAATCCGGCCCAACCTTAAAATCCGTTTTTAAACGGACATTTACTAACTTTAAACTACATCCCTGCCAATTTTTAAGTTTCTAGCACAAAAATCAAGAAATTAAAAAAAAACTTGTGAGAGCCCTTAGACCTCCTTAATGCGGACCTGTCGCAAAATCCGTTCTTAGCGTTCACCTACAAATTATAAACTACCTCCCTGCCAATTTTCATCTTCATCCGTTTAGCCGTTTTCAAGATTTCGTGATGAGTGAGTGTTTTTCGCATATGGGTGATTCTACGATAAGAGGTAACTTGTGCGGCAATCAGTTTAAAACAGTTTTTTATTCTGTATGGTACAATTTTTTACATTAAGTCACATCATCTTAATGTACTTTATTAAATAACATCACGATTGAATGCCTAAATCAAACACATTTTTCTGAAATTCCTTACAAAGTGTAAAAAAGTCTCTACCCTGGCCTGTCCCTTTGCCGGTTTCAATTGAACTTTCAGACAATACATATCTTTTTTGTATTAAATGTTAAACTAAAGTATGTTTGATCGGAACGTAAATAGTTATACTTAAGTATTATAAAATAAAAAATAAAATAATGTTGTGTAATACGGGGTTGTAGTTATTAGTTAGTGGTGGAGACCCTCGATGGGAATAATAACTCTTGAAAGTCCACGAATACTACTTTATTAGGTACTGAAGTATGTTACAATGGGTAACAACTAACAAATGGAGTTGCGCTTCTAAAGGCGACGCCAGCAAACTATCCCACCAGGTGGAAGTAGCAGTCGGCAATCGTCGGTAGGAGCGTATCAAGTACTTAGGAAGCTTTCAAATAATGTCCCAGCAGGTGTGGAAGCACTACTTTACCGCCTCTAAGGTCCCTAAGAATCGATACAGAAATAGGTGCATTACAGTCATATATACATTCCAAGAGAACGTAACGCTAGCGCGTTTTAATCTACTACTAACGCCATCTTGTATCAAGTTAAGGAACTATGAACAAAGTATGGTAATCCTAATCGGTGTTACAGTCTCCCCCTCTGTCTACGAAGACGACTCGGCGAGGAAGACAGGAGTAGATTCTAGGCTTTCTCTTGCTTTGGGGGCCTTCCCCGTGGCTTTACTTTACAGACCAAGGGAGATTCAGCGCTATCTATGTGCTTTCTTGGTCGACCTCTCTTTCTAATTGGTTGAGAAGGTGCCGGTAGTGCTGTATTCCTTGTGTTTTCGTAGCGACGCAGAGCCGAACCGTGGTATATTCCAGCTATAACTTTGGTTTGAGGATTGGAAACTTGAAATGAACTAGGTCCGTGTCGTCGCGTAATGACGTAGGGCCCGTCGAGCTAGGCGGCCTGTTGGTGACTTTAATGACATAAGCCATCTGAGCGCCTGGTGATCTGTCATGATTGTTATCTTTGTTCCCTCTATGTAACCTCTGAAGTTATTAACGGCCCACACTACGGCGAGCGCTTCCCGCTCGGTCGTTGAATAATTCCGTTCGGGAGCCGATAGAAGTCTGCTTGCGTACTCTACTGGGTGTTCTGTATCACCCTCCCCCTGTACCAAAACTGCTCCGATAGCGTAATTACTCGCGTCAGTTTTGATTACATACGGCTTCGTTTCGTCGGCTTGAGCGAGGACGGGGCTATCCGACATGAGTTTACGTAGAGTATCAAATGCAACCTTTTGTTTATCACCCCATTTCCACTCTGCATTCTTCTTTGTAAGGCTTGTAAGCGGTTCAGCAATCATTGCGAAATTGGGTATAAATCTTCGATACCAAGAACACATCTGAATAAATGAAGTTAGGTGCTTCAAATTGCGGGGAACAGGCATGTGCGTTATAGCACTAACCTTCTCTGGGTCCATTACCAATCCATCAGGTACTATATAGTGTCCCAAATACTTGACCTTGGAAACACAAAAGTTACACTTATCTTTGTTAGCTGTCAGATTATACTCTTTAAGCCTGTCAAAGACCTGCTGAAGGTCATTCAAATGTCTCTCAAATGTAGGTGACATTATGATAAGGTCGTCGAGATAAACCAAGAGTTTAATGTGACTAAGTGATATACGAAACTTGTCCATCATCCTCTGGAATGTAGCGGGCGCATTACGCAAGCCAAAGGGCATCCTTTTGAACTTGAACATTCCAAAAGGAACAACAAAAGCTGTCTTGTTCTGGTCTTCTTCTTTGACTTTTATTTGCCAGTATCCTGAACGGAGATCAATCGTGCTCATGAAAGGTGTAGGTTTGGCATTATGCAGTAAATCATCTACTCTGGGTAACGGGTATCTGTCAGGGGTGGTAATTGAGTTCAGTTGGCGATAGTCAATGCAAACTCGAGTACCGCCATCCTTCTTTGCAACCATCACTACAGGAGCAGACCAGGGCGACGAACATGGTTCTATAATTTTCTTATCTAGCATATCCTTGATCTCTTTCTTTAGGATTTCAGTTTTTGCAGAGGACAATCTATAGGGTGCGACTGAGGTAGGTTCATGATTACCAGTATCTATGGAATGCTCTATTCCTATTGCGGGTTGTCCGTTGGGTAGGAACACTTCTTTGTTAGTATCCAGAAAGTTCTCTAATTGGTGCACGTCTACGGACGCTATATCTAAGGCCGGAAACAATGTAGTATCTACATCGGAGACATCGTATCCTTCAATATTATCTATGGCGTCTTTGTAAAGGGCATCCATGATAGGTGAATAACCATCAAAAAGCTCATTACGTTGCTTCTTCCTTGGAGGAGTGAAGTTTATCGGTATCAAAGGTCCGTAGTGTCCCGTAAATCCGCCTTCTGTGGAACTGGCTTCTGGGTATGAGGGTGACAGCGTGATTTCATTTCTGATAGAAGCCAAGTCTACGCTACTGTTGAATTTTATGAAGCTCTCTTCGTATAATTCGAAAGATTCTTCGGGATTCTCCATAAAATGCCAAGTGCATTGAGGCAGATTTAAAATGATATGTGCATCTTGTATAAAACCAACTCCAAGTAATGTTCTATTATCTCGGGATTCAGGCAGTACCAAAAATGTTGTGAGTACGGTGCGTTTATTTATGTTGACTGGCACTTTAGTTATGAGCACATCTTGATTTTTATATACCCCATCCGCCAATGTAAGACCAACTGTTACTTTTTGGAAATGGTATCCTTTGGTTTTTAGTTGGCAGTATAAATCATAAGATGCTATGCTGCTCTTAGCACAACTGTCAATGAATGCTGTCCCAGTAATACCATCGATCTCAATGAATATTACGGGCCTATCTCTAGCATCTGTAGTTATATTCACCGCGCAAAATCCTACATGATGTTCAGGTCTTGTCTTGGTCTGATGACAGTTCGTGCAATTGCTTCTGACGACACCTGGCGCACCGCATCCATAGCAGCTAAACTTGGGAGTAGATGGTGAAGGGACTTGAGTAGTCATGTTCGCTTCAGTAATGTCATGCGTTTCAGCGTCATTAGTTGGTCTACTCTCAAGGTTTTTCTTCTTCCTACAATTCTCAATAGAATGTCCCAAATTTCTACAGAACTTACACCTTTTCTTATTGGCACTGGCTTCACGCTTGGGAGTTATCTCAGTTGAGGTATTCGCAACACCTATTTTCTCATTATCTTTCTCGTAAAGTACCTGCTCAGCGGCACGCGCAGCTTTTAACAATTGCTCGAAGTTGTACACATTAGCACGTGGTACCTTTTCACGAAGTTGTAAACGAAGCAATCCGTAAATCATATCTAACTGTTGCACTTCGCTATGCATGGGAGGAGGGAGCTGAGAAAATAGCAGGCGCTTGTGCCTAATAAAGGATTCTGTAGAATCGTTTGGACCTTGCTTAACTTGAGTTATCTCCGTATATATCAAGTAAGCCTCTCTTTTGGGTGCAAAACTGTCACGAAGTCCTTTCTGGAATTCCGCCCAAGTGGACACATCATTCTTCACCCCGTGCCACCAGATTCCTGCTTCATCTTTGAGGATTAATGGCAATTCTTCTAAGGCGTTCTTGTCAGAAATATTCTCCGCACGTTTGAAAATATTGACAGCAGCGAGAAATGCTTCAACCGTCTCGGCACTTTTACGTCCATCGTAGGTATAATTGCATGTCGTAAATGATCCGGAACGAGAACCTTTGCCCGATGAGGATAATGTAGATAAAAGTCGTTCAAATTGTTCCTCTGAAAATGTAGCCATCTTATCTACTTTCCTCTTCACACGAACAGTTGTGACACGTCCGCTTTTGGTGGTGACGAACGTCGGCTTCCCCGAATTGCGTCGTCCTATGGTATTACGTGGAGATTCAAAAAGCTCTTCTTCACTCATCAAACCGGTCTCGGTAATGGGTCCCTCGCTGGTTCCTGTTGCGATGATCAAGGCCACTAAGTTGGAGCGCCAATGTAATACGGGGTTGTAGTTATTAGTTAGTGGTGGAGACCCTCGATGGGAATAATAACTCTTGAAAGTCCACGAATACTACTTTATTAGGTACTGAAGTATGTTACAATGGGTAACAACTAACAAATGGAGTTGCGCTTCTAAAGGCGACGCCAGCAAACTATCCCACCAGGTGGAAGTAGCAGTCGGCAATCGTCGGTAGGAGCGTATCAAGTACTTAGGAAGCTTTCAAATAATGTCCCAGCAGGTGTGGAAGCACTACTTTACCGCCTCTAAGGTCCCTAAGAATCGATACAGAAATAGGTGCATTACAGTCATATATACATTCCAAGAGAACGTAACGCTAGCGCGTTTTAATCTACTACTAACGCCATCTTGTATCAAGTTAAGGAACTATGAACAAAGTATGGTAATCCTAATCGGTGTTACAGTTGTTTATTTTAAATAATTTTTAAAATTAACTTTTTTCCCGCTTTATTTGTGTATCTATCTTGCCAAATTTCGTTCCGCTAATATATACATAAGTTCAAGGATGCCCATCATTTAAATAGCACTCAAAAATACCTATTGGTGTAAAGTTAGCAAAACTAATCGTAAAAACCATTTGAGCTGATCCATTGTTTTATTCTTGAGACGTGAATGTGCAGTTTAGAGGTTTCGCAAGGTAACTGTGTCTCTCCACTGGCAAGTCATAAAACCTATAATATTTATTTAATTTATTTGCATTTACTACCCTAATTTAACAATACCGTGACAATTAAAGTGAGATATTATACGATTAACCCAAACAACAATTTAGTCATTTAAAAAAATGAATTTGTCATGAAAACGTCTCTCCCCTGCCGTATTTCCCCTGTCAAAATAACTGCCAGGGGGGAGACAAACGCGGAAATAACTAACTTTTCAGTAGTGTCTGGTTATCCTGCCGGGCGTGAATCGAAGAAAGGACAAGTGCGAGTCGGACTCGCCAATCAAGATTTCCGTACAACTGTTAATCCTTTTACTAGTAGTACCTACAAGACGTTATTTTTTATTACTTTTTTTAATATGTTAGGACATTATTACACTCAGCAATTTAGTTGTGTGGTAAGGTACAAGGCTAGTGTTACGGATACCAGGTAGTTAATATACATATATAACTTAAAATACATATGCCACACATATTACAAATATATAACACCCATGACTGGAGTGCAAAAATTCGTGCTCAAAAAATTAATGCCTCCCGTGGGACTCGAACCTGCTACCGCTCGCACAGCAAGTACAAACTGACCCAACGATATTAATTACCAAATTTTATAGTTTTAAGTTAACGGAAAGTACTCTATTAAATATTTATGAAAATACTATCTAAGTCTCTAATTATTAAGATAATGAGTTTATGTTAAGATTTAAGAACAATTTTTAATAAAGTACATTTTATTGATTTTATTTATAATGTTTTTGTATCAAATTCTTTCACCTCATTGAAATAAGTATCTACCGTGATATGGATGTCTCTCCCCTGTTCGATGTCTTTACCCTGGCCATCGAAAAAGTAATAAAATATGTATAAAATAACTTGCCCTCACGTGAAAACGTTAATAAGCGGGACAACAATCATAATATAAATGTTTCATGAAAAAACTCCAACTTTTCTTCTTGGCCGTATCCTCTAAGTACTTGAAACCTCTTATCGTAGAATCACCATTTATATATATATATATAGATAGAAAAGTGCTATGAAATAAAATTAAATTTTTATACGGCAACTGAAATATTTTAACAATTTTATCAAATAAGCATTGCATAATTTTAAAGAAAGTATGTGGATTATTTTAAAGAAAGAATGTGGATTATTTCCAAACTGAAAGCATGTATCAACATAATTAAATAGGTACGTGTGCACTTATGTAATGTGTGTTTGATTGAAGTGACTTTGAAACGATGTTGGTTATATTTTAATAAAACATGTAATCCATTAGCATCAACAAACTCAAAATGAAATACTTTTGAAAGTAAATTTATTATAATTTGTATAATACCTATAAATGTTTATTCATTATTAAAGTTAAACATATTACCAATCATATCTATTATAATAATTTATTTCCTTAAAATTTTGTTATCCTCTAAAACACTTTGTCTGCGGATTTTTTTTCATCGTTTATGAGGTTTGACCTTCATGTTCATGTTCGAGAAGACCGATAATTTTGAATAACACAAACTATAAACATTATTTTCAGACTGAATGAACTTTACATTTATTTACGGATTCACAAAATTGCTAAAAGTGTTAAAAGCTTTACAAATTATTTATCATTTTAAGTAAATATTTAATTTGAAATATGACATACCTTGGTGTATTTAATTTCAACTTTAGCCATTTTCGTTGTATACGAGTGTCTCGGACGACGGTCTGTCACAAAGTACGTACGGGCTCACAAATGACTGCCATACAGCAGTACTGGCTTATAAATGTATTTCGGATGTATAGAAATGATAACAATCGGGTGTAGGGTTATCATCGATTGAACGTTTTACAAAGGTTATAATAGTATTAACAATTGTTTTAGGTACTAAGGTATGCATTTCTATGAAATCCTCAAAAGTACTTTAAAACTTTATGGAGTTAAAATTTTATACCTTACACACAATCTTATAATATGCAAGAAAGAGTTAAACTCAATTACATGTATTAATAATTTGTTAACTTAATGTTTTGCAATAACATGTCAAGCGAATTATTTAACTTTTTCTCTTATACGAAGAAGAAAATAACATAAAACAATAATTTAATTTTATCACGTAAATTAAGCACATTTACTTCAATTATAGTATTCGATACCAACTTAAGAAGTACTTTTTAATAATTTTACCGGTAAAATAACCTTAAAATGATTCTCTAAATCTTTATATCACATGCGTAATATTTATTATTAGTATTAATTAATAAAATATATATAAAATATTTGGTTACTACTTTTAGGTTTGGTAAAGTAATTTATTTACTCTAAATGCACTTCTGTTAGAATTACAAATCTGCTTGTTTTTAAATAGCAGTCTTCAGCAGTAGCTGCAGCAGCGGCAGCAGCCTTGTCTTTAGTAACCTACTTTTCTAAAAATGTTAGCACATTTAAATAGCTTATCACAAATAATTATTTATTTACGGATTCACAAAATTGCTAAAAGTGTTAAAAGCTTTACAAATTATTTATCATTTTAAGTAAATATTTAATTTGAACTACATATTATATTAGTACATTTAAATAGCTTATCACAAATAATTATATTCCTAGATGATACCGCTCCTCTTTCTATTGTAGAACATCACGTGAATGAATCTATATCTACCATGGTTACCAAAATAGGTCCTAGCAGACATACCCAACTCGGAGGGGAGAAATTTTATTAATATATGTTGACTCGTTTGGCTCAGTTGGTAGTGACCCTGCTTTCTGCGTTTCTTCCTGAGTCCCGCTGGGGGCATTCATTTATTAGCACGAATGTTTGTTCTCCAGTCATGGGTGTTTATATGTATAATATGTATGTATTTAAAAAAAGTTATATATGTAGTATATCAACTATCTGGTATCCGGAACACAAGCATCGTAGCTTACCACGGAACTGGGTGGCGCTGTTGTAAGAATCTCCTAACATATTTATTATATTATTATTATTTATTAACTGTTAATAGTAAGTAACCTTTCATGACACCGTCCGTATGTGCTTTTTAGTCTGTATTGTATTTAACGATCACTTGTAAGGGGGTGAATAAACAAGGCCTTTTTTAGTCATATAGACGGAAATAGCGGTAGATATATTTTATCTCGTTTCTTATAGTCTATACAGCCAGTTCCTCAGTTTTTTTAATAGGTATTATGCAATAACAGAGCCCCATCAACTTTTATTTTAATTTTGAAAATGATAGCATAACAATAAAAAAATTGAGATCGAAAAAAAATTTTTTTAACATTTTTCTATATACTATTAGAAACACATTTACAAAGTTTATATAAAGATTCATTGACTTGCCCTGGATTCCGAGGTAAAGTAAGAAGTGCCAAATAGCACGAAAATTTGGAAAACACTTGAGATAGTAAGGGTCGCATCGTTTTAATCGTACTTTTAGTGCTAATCTTTAATTTGGTGGTTTTGTAACATAATTTTTTAGAGGATTCTGCATTTTATGTAAGACAAAAATATTCTCATGTTAAATTTTCTGCCATTATTGAAAACGAAAGACCCACATTATTTATGTTTACTGTATTAAAACTAAATTTTACTTCGATATATCTAGTGCGTTTAAATTTTATAGTGTTTCTTATTAAGTTTGCTGTTTATTATATCACTAGCGAGACGCCCTCGCTCAGCTCAGGTTCGTCACTATTTAAGTCTAATTAAGTCAAAAATTTGCTAAATGTATTCTATATGTTGACGGATAAACAGCTCTCATCATACCAATCATTAAAGTCTGGTGGTTATCTCGTGATACGGTCTCAGACTGTCAATACACAAAGACACAGATAAACAATAATTCTATTTCAATAAGATTTTCTAAAAAATATTTATTGTACAGATTCGACTCAGAATTCTTTTAAGTATTATGGATACATTATACCTACTACATTTATAGATTATTAGATTATTTGATAGATATGCTATTGAAATTTTTAGAATTAAAATATTTAAAAATATACTGTATGATTCTTATCTATATTCTTACATACATGTTTAGAATAAAATATATTTATGCCAATTTAATATACGTTTACATTATAGTCTTTAGTCAGTGGGAATGCAAGGTATTCGGAACTCGGAAGCTTACGAAATGGACGTCTTTTGCAGACCGATAGTGACAGTTTTGTTCTCCAAGTATTGTAGAATCCCTTCTTCACCTCTGTAACAGACATGATTGTTATTTACAAATATATAAAAACACGATTCACTTTTGTTATTATTTAAAACATACGTTCAATTTTAAAAGTTAAAGTATATTTTAATTTATATATGTATTTGCAAAAACGGATACGATATGCTCTTAATTTATTTACAGGATAAAATAAGTTATATGTTTTTATAGAAACTTTAAAAGTATAATGTATGAACGGATGCGATAAGACGTCTTCAATATAAGTATTAATTATAAAGTTAAGTAAGTAAACAATATTATGAAAATGAATCAATGTTGTTTAATCAATACATGTTGACTACACTTTTATCTCAGTTTATGGTTAGCTTATTTGCTATAGCGGCGAGCCAGCGGTGGCGAGTTCGATTCCTGTTGAGGGCATTCATTTGGGTGATGACATCGAATGTTAAATTTTATACTAAGTATACTTATATTTTATACGTTTAACATGAGCTCGAATATATGAAACGGTGTTTCTTGTATTTGAGCAAATTATTCTTATTTAATACTAATTTATGTGATAACCATGAATTAGCTTACAATTCCCGGCCAATGCCCGACTCCTTGAAACCTCCGAATGGTGTCTGTGGCGTTACGTGCTCGTACGTGTTGACCCTGATAAAAAATTGGAGTATGAAATTATTTTTAATGTAAAATTTGTTTAGGCATGACTGAGGGGTAAGTCTCATCTACATTGGAAAAATGTAATGAGTGAAAGTCACATTACTAACGAGCGACTCACCCTCGCTTCGCTTGGGTTTGTCCCTTGGTACGCCCTTTAGTATGAGTTTTTTACAAAGTTTTGAAATTATGTTTTTTTATTATTATTTAAACCTTCCGTGTGCCTTAAAAGGCACCAAGTCATTCTCGAGTTTTGCGCTTAGCAACATACATTTTTTTAAATTTATATAAGACTAGCAAATCCGACCCATAAAATAAATGAAACAGTTATTATAATTTTCTAATAAAATAAAAGTTACTCCTGAGAGAAATCCCGTCATAATCGGTCCAGCCAATAGATTTTTTGGTATAAGTACCATATAACATACTTTTATATGCATTTAAATATATATACTATATATACTTTATTTACTTTAATTTTATTTATATGTATTGATGTACTGATAATTAAAAATAATTATTAGTTATCCGCAAAAATGTGGAACTTGAAAGGGTTCATCTGATTTTGACGGGACTTGGATTTACGATATACGAGTATAGTGTTTCAGAGGGTAACGATAACCTGACACGGCAAGAAAGGCCGGGAAATACCACTCCGGGTAGTTCATTTTTAGTTTTTCAACAAAATGGTACTCGAGCACTACTGAATGTAGAACGCTGATTTTTTTACTGGCTCATCATAAGAGGGCTTTTCTCCCCGTGTCAGATTATCGTTACCATCTGGGACACATGTATAAAGAGTTCAGAAGTATATGAAACAGTATAAAATCAAAATATGTTTTTACCATACAGTGCCAGCCCGAATATGTCTTAAGAAAGCCATTGCAGTTGTAATGTCGTTGGTGACGACACCAGCGCCCAGACCGTAGTTAGAGTTGTTAGCGCGGTCAATGACCTCCTCGAACTTTTCAAACTTAAGGATGCTCTGGACTGGTCCGAAGATCTGTTGAAATATAGAACTTAGGTTTAATCATAGGCTTTATTAATTATCACAGGTCCGGTGGCGATAATTTGTGTATGTCACACTTCGATACACATATATTTATTATTTCATTGAAATTTTATATACCTCCTCTCTGGCAATTTTCATGTCATCCTTGACATCAGCAAATACTGTGGGCTTGATGAAGTACCCCACCTTGCCCAAACGATCTCCTCCCGCGACGCAACGAGCACCCTCTTTTTTTCCAGCGTTTATGTAACCCATGACCTTGTTGAACATTTCCAGGTCAATCTGAAAATAAATTAATATTAAGTATATTGTACGCAATAAACACAATTATTAAAATTATTTAAGAGAGCGTTTGTGACGTAATAAGTAAATACCGTACCAAATACCGTATTTGGTACATAACATTTACATATTAAGTCACAAACGCTCTATGCCAAACCTAAAGCTTCTCGTAAGACAAGAAACGTAACTTGTAACGTTATTGTTTTTGAATCCAACTCAATCTCGTTTCGACCGAGTCCGTATGAATAGTGTGTATTTCCCAGAGATGTGATATTTTCCGCAATAAAAAGTACTATTTGTTGCCCCGAATAACCAGCTATCTCAACAGTAGTTTTCTCGTGATGGTTTTAGAAAGACAGACAAAAATTATAAAATATATAGATTCTATAAATAAAAGTAAAGCGTCGATCAGATATCGACAAAATTAATAAGAAATGCCGGACATTGCAGTAAAAATTAAATGCAAAAGAAAATACCTGAGGTCCTTGTTGCACATCTTCGTAGGGGTTTCCTACAGTTCTGTTTTTTGCGATTTCCGTCGCTTTGGCAACAAATGCATCGTAGATACCAGATTGTACGTAGGTTCTAGTTCCGGCAGCGCAGCATTGTCCTGCATTTGCGAATGCTGCACGATGCGCAATTTGGGCCGCCTTTTCGACTGGAAATATTACAATATAATATTATACTATATAAAATTTGTTAAAATTTACAATGCTCTAACTTAATGTAATTAAGTGTGTGTTATTACGTTTATACATAATCGTTAAATTTCTGATCAATTATGTTGATTTTATACGTTATTAATTGAGATTATAGACAAATTATAACATATTTAAAATTACCATCGGCGTCGTTAAAGATAACTAGAGGACTCTTTCCTCCCAGTTCCAAAGTTACACGTTTCAAATTTGTTGCAGGGGCCCCACTCATGATGATGCGGCCGACCTAAAAAAATGCAATTTTATTAAACTTATTATAACTTGGAAAACACTTGATTAAATAATATCTAAATATATATTAGGCATTTATATACCTACTTATATTAACTATTTTGTAATCATGAGGATCGTAATATTTTGAATTTAATTACTATACAAATCAAAGTAGTTTCATTTCTTAGAATAAAAAGATTCCATGAGAAATTTCAAATGAGTTTTGATTACCTCAGTAGAACCTGTGAAAGCTAACTTATCGACACGTGGATTGTTAATAAGAGCTCCACCAGCTGTAGGGCCGTAGCCGGTGATGACGTTCACCACGCCCGGTGGGAAGCCCGCTTCCTTTACTAAAGCTGCTATTGCGAGCGCTGTGAGAGGGGTCTGCTCTGCAGGCTTCACTACAACGGTGCAACCTGTGGAAATATTAAACAAATATGAAAAATGTGTCCTAAATAAGGTAGCTACATTAAGAATAAACAGTAAGAATGAACAGTGTCCTGATTAACCGCACAGGACATTTCAGTTTTAGACTGATCAATTGATAAATTAATAACACAACTGTAAGTGATAAAAACATTTAAGAACAAATGTTTATGCAAATGAAATTCGTGGGATCAACGTTTGATTTTAACATTGAACTTACCTGCTGCTAAAGCTGGGGCGATTTTCCATACAAACATAGGTATAGGGTAGTTCCATGGTAATATTTGACCGCAAACACCAACAGGCTCCTTCAATGTCATGGACAAAACTTCACCGTCTGCAAATAAATTATAATTATAATTTTATTTCTCACACGAATATCTTTTGCCATAAATACGTTCATAATACTGTAAATAAGAATAACTACTTAGAAATTATGAGTCTATAATAGTTTTAACATAATTTAATAAATTAATATGTCATCAAATTATCTTTCGGCAAACGTAAACATTACCAACAACGTAATCAACGTAATAGATCTCGGCCGGCATATTGTTAGGCCTTAGACATGGCCACAACCCAATGTTCGCGTAACACAAATGCATTAGATGAGAGGGCCTAAAATTACGAAACTCAAGAAAGTTAAATTTGGTTTTTCTTTCAAATAATAAAATTAACAGAATTTTATGTTATAAAATCACTTGGATCAATAACTCCAGAATTTACATGTAGCTTAAAGCAAAGTTTCCTAATAATAACTATTTTATATATTACCAGCTGGAATGGTGTTTCCTAAAATTTTGTCAGCTTTTCCGGCATAATATCTTATAATTTGTGCGGACCAGGCAGCCTCAGCTGTTGCTTGTGAAACTGGTTTTCCGTTGTCTAAAGTCTCAAGTTCTCCCAAATACTTGACGTCTCTGTCAATTAGATCTGCTAACTTAAGAAGCAGCCTGCCTCTTTGAGAAGCATCAAGAACCCTCCATTCTGAATAGCGGTGGAAGGCCTTCACTGCGGCATCTACTGCTAGATCCACATCAGCCTAGAAATAAACGATCGAAAATTAGAATCATATGTATATTTACTTTTTAACTAATTTTCTCTGAAAATGTATTTATTAAGTTTTGTCTACTATACCTTGTCTCCTTCAGCAACTTCAGTGATGACAGTTTCATTTTGAGGGTTGATTGTGGGGAACTTCTTCTTGCTGACAGCGTCGACCCACTCGTTGTTTATGAACAACTGCAGAATACAAAATAACAAAATTAAGAATAAAGGAACAAATATAAAATGTGTATTTGTAGATTATTGGACACATAATCTATGCAATACAAGGTACACGTTTACAGTGCACGTTATTATTAAAAGGGACTGTTCTCACGCCATTTCGATCTCAATTTACTTATATTATCAGCATTAGCTAATATTTATTTTATTATATGTAACTTTAAATTGAAACCAATGAAATGCATAACACAGCATAGTTTTTGCCAACACAAAATACCAGAGTAAAGTAGCAATTTGTATTCCAAGTAAAATATCTTCTTAGTATTCTGGACATTATATAGCATTCATTATTTGCATAATATCAATAAAGTGGATTATGTGTAATATAAATAGGTATATATAGGTACTTTAAGTAGGTACGTTAAAATATTCCCATTACAGACGACGGCATCAGGTAGATGTGTAAAACTTAATTTCTTTACAAAACTATTTTCAATATTTTCTTTAATTTGTTTTCTCCAAGTCCTTACTTATTCCTTGAATAATAAATATAGCAAGGCGTATAGGTAAGTACGGTGTTACTGCGTTAAGGAAAATAGCTAACTAAAGTATTCATTAATGTTTTAATATACCTAGGTCCTAGGTTACCTAGGTACAATGCTAAGATAAAGTGAAGTGGCACTTAAAAGTAAAACAGGTAGGTCACTTAGGTGGTTGAGGAGTACATTATACATTTTGCTTTTCGCTGTCCTTCAACTTAACTATATCGTATCATATTTATATAGATTTTTTATGAGTTTAACTAGAGATACCACATTTTTGTGACAAAAAAATAATGCGTCCTTAAATAACTTAGGTGCGTAAACTTTCTTGTTTTAATTAACAAATAGATTTTTGTTATATTTTAATACAAATTTGAACGTAATAAAATATTTAGAACATTTATAAATCAACGGTCCCCACTTTTAGTTCCTCAAAAGGCACAAACGATACACCGAATAAGAATGTTGTGATCTGTGACAAAACAAACCAAACTAGCACACAGTAAAAGAGTATGTAGGGCTAGCACTTATTAATTTCCACTTTCCACTTCGTGGTTTTAAAATCATATCATATATGGTGTTAACTTTATTATATTACTATCTGTAATTTTATAAACATGCAGTTTTTAATCAATAATAGGTAAAGTAAATTTTAGAAATTTTAACTTGTCCATCTTTGTTTTATATAAATTTAATGAGATGAAATTAAAATATTGCTTATTTCATAATATGATGTAATATTATTCGAATAAATAGAAACATAAGGAGGTATAATGTTTTGCCAACATGCATTACCTACAAGAGTAAATAATGAGTATAGAATGAATCGATCACAAACAGATGTTATATGCTTTTTAAATTATTTGCGGCCGGCCACCATGGGCCGTTTATGCTATTAAAAGCATTGTTGTACAACGGTAGTTTCAAATCCTAGCCAATAAGCGACTCTGATTAGGCGTACCTTATTATTAATTAATAATAAATTAAAAGTTTGTAAAGATGTAATTCAAAAAGGGTTTTAGAGACGAACCCGAAAGAAGCGAGGGTGGGTCGTAGTTATATTATATACTAGCTTTACCCGCGGCTTCGCCCCTATTCATATTTTTAATTGCTAATCAACCTAATTGGGTTGATCTGTAGGATGCCTGAAAATGTCTTCAAAATTACTCTAGCTATTTCAGAACCCATCGTTAATACACTCCTGAGCCGCGCAGCTACCTATTTCATATAGTATGTGCATGCCCCACTCCCGCTCTTGGCACCCCCAACTTCTCCCCATTGCGCTTCATTTTTCTATTTATATTTTCTACGATACACAAACATAACCCAAAAAATGGCCGAATCTGTATAGTGAATGAGACAGGAGACCGGCTTCGTTCTCATCTCTACTCCGTGATGTTTGCTGAATGAGAGGTGACAAAGGTGGCGGGGATAACAGATCGACTGATAGTTTATCACTTATCGACCGGCGAGGGTTGAAGATCAATTTAAATTTAGAAAAAAATATAATTAAAGGAAATTGGAATTATAAACTCTGAACGAAAGTATATAATACTTTAATTATTATTATATTCAATTGCCCTTTTGCAACCCTATTGCGGACCTGTGGATATAATAATAAAAAAAATCGCGTTGGAAAAATAGGGGTTGATCGCAGGAGGGTGAAAAATTGACAGTAATATGAATTTTTATTATTCTAACTCATGACAAAGTAAAAATTAAAATATTACCAAAAAAGTTTAAGTTTATAATTAACAAATACAAAATAGGGGTTGATCGTAGAAGGGTTTAAATTTAGGGTTGTATGTATTTTTGACTGCTGTATCATAAAAAAATGAAAACAAAAAAAATTGTCTAAATAATAAAATAAAAAATTGGGATGGTCCCACCCTTAACATTTAGGGGTATGAAAAATAAATAGTAACCGATTTTCAGACTTACTGAATATGCATAAAAAATCATAAGAATCGGTCGAGCCGTTTCGGAGGAGTATGGGAACGAACATTGTGACCCGAGAATTGAATTTTATATATTAGATTAGAAGATATAGAAAAGTGCTATGAAATAAAATGAAATTATTATATTGCAACTGAAATACTATATAATTCAACTGAAGCATTTTACTAATTTCATCAAGTAAGCATTGCATAATTTAAAAGAAAGAATATGGATTATTTCTTGATACAGGCCAAACTGAAAGCATGTATCTACATAATTAAATGTAATTACACGTACCTAACGTGCGCACTTATCCAATGTATGTTTGATTGCAGTGACTTTAAAACGATGTTGTTTATGCACATATATGTATATTATATTTAGTAAAACATGTCCGTTAGCATGAACAAACTCAATCTCTTTCTTTTTAACCCCCGACGCAAAAAGAGAGGTGTTATAAGTTTGACGTGTCTGTGTGTGTGGGTGTCTGTTTGTCTATGGCATCATAGCTCCCAAACGGATGAAGCGATTTCAAGCGTTTGCGTTTGATGAAAATCGGTTGAGCCGTTTAAAAGTTGTGGGGGTGATATTGGGAAAGAATAACCGAATGTCTACAAATATACTCGAGTGGAGTCTCAGATGAAATCGCACTGAAAGAGATCTCTTATAATCTATCGAGTCGTCGCTGTCTCTATGTCGGACTTTTCTGACGGCGTAATTTTGGCTTTCGCGCAGCTTATAACAAAAAAATCATTTCTTTCAGGAGTATTCTCCTTAGGCTGAGTTAATTTTCGCCTTTTGCTTTCGTTTTGAGCTTTTTAATTTTCTTCCTAGACCTATTTTGCAGCGTAAACAAAATTTTAAATAAGATAAGTAATTTATAAAAGATTTCTTTTCTTAATTTTGTTTTTAATCTTAATTTTGTTTTTAAATTCATCTATGTTGCTTAGTTAGGTAAAAGTCTATTTGTAATAATTAAATTGATAGTTTTGGAGCGTCCCCCAATGCGACGTATTTTTTTATTAGAATAATCATTAATATATACTTAGCTGTACTTTAGGATTGAGTTTTTTTATTATTTTATACTTTTTAAAGGGAACTTCGGTTTTTGTGTCGGGGGTTTTTAAATTTTTTAATTGAATTATCTTAACTATGAATGTTTGTTCATTGTTAAAGTTAAACATATTACCTATTTTATTTTGCAAAGTGCTATTAACTATTTATTATATTTAGTATATCGATTTTGTTAAAATTTTGTTATCTTCTAAAACACTTTGTCTGCATTTTTGTTGTATCGTTTATGAATGTATGTTTGATCTTCAATGTTCAAGAAGACCGATAATTTTGAATAACTAAAACTGTAAACATTATTTTCGGACTGAATCAGCTTAGCATTTATTTATTTACAGATTCTACAAATTATCATTAAAAGTAAAAATTTAATTTAAAATATGCCATACCTTGGTGTATTTGATTTCAACTTTAGCCATTTTCGTTGTATTCTAGTGTCTAGGACCACGGTTTGTCACAAAGTACCTACGGGCTCACAAATGACTGCCATTACAGCAATACTGGCTTATAAATGCATTTAGGATGTATGCAATGATAACAATGGGGTGTAGGGTTATCATCGATTGAATGTTCAACAATGTTTTTATCAGTATTAACAATTGTATTAGTTACTAAGGTATGCATTTCCAAGAAATGCTTAAAGGTAATTAGTAATTTTATAGTTTTGTTTATATTATTATAATTATGAAAATACACTTATTTTTTATTAACATATAACTTAAAGTAAATTTAAAAATAATTTGAAACTTTTATATCTACCTAAGTATATACCTACGTACATATATATGTTAAAATATATGCCAAATGATGTAAACTTCGTGAATTTATTGTATATTATTATAAGATCAATAAAAGAAATCACACATCTTAAAATTGCATTTTATATAAGTATTTAAAAAAACTGAAATAAAGACAAATGATAATATGGAAAATGAAATTAATGAATATTATAACAATGTACAATGTAAAAGAGATACTAGATAGTATCTTAAAAAAATAGATTCAAAAAAAGTAAATACGGATTTTAACAAAGTAATATTTATTGCCTACTAAAAAATTTTTCTTAAATAAAATTCCCTGATAGTACCAGTTTGTACAGTAGCATTGCAAATGGCGATTAGGTAGGCATGTCTCCTTCCAAAGTTTTGATTCGACGACTTTGAAAGCGTCATAATTTATTTATGCTAAGCAAAATAGACTAACGAGCATGTTATCCAGTTTCTTTATATGGGATGTTTTACACTATTCTAGTATTACTAGCGACTCCGTTTCTCTTTTATCGGTTAGTATAAATTTCTCAGAGATAAGAAATTTAACTGTAGTAAAAAGTATTCTATATGTGGACATAGATAACCAACTATCATAACGCCAAATTTCATCAAAATCTGTCCAGTGTTTTTATCGTGATATAGTTACAGCAGACAGACAGATAAAAAATATTAGGGTCAGATAACAATAAACACTATACTAATAAACAGCCAGACATGGAACTTATTTAATAGGATGCTACGTGTTTCGATGAATTACGTGTAGTATATTGCAAAATATAAGAACGTGGTCTTTAGAACTGTCAAATGCTTGTAATGACGACACATTTGGCGCAGTTTGTAGTGATCTTGCGCCAGCGGTCGCGGGTTCGATTCCCGCTGGGGGCATTCATTTGTTATACTCGAATGTTTGTACTCCATGTCATGGGTGTTTACTGTTTATATTTATAATATGTATGTATTTAAACTTATATATGTAGTATATCAACTATCTGGTATCCGTAACACAAGTATCCTTTTTAGCTTACCACGGAACTAGATGGCGCTGTGAGTAATAATGTCCCAACATATTATTACATATTTAATGACTATTTCTATAAGATTTTCTAAATAATATGAGTTATTGTAAATATAATTTTTATTTTATATATAATTTTTATTTTATATATAAATGGTGTTATTATAGAACTAATCTTCCTAAGTTTCAATTTTCATGGCGTTAAACGGCTAATACGTGGTTGAAATGTTGAAACACTGAAAAAACATTTTGATTAATTGGAATTTATTTTTCAGGATTAGATCCAGCAAGACCTTTAATTTCTAATTACGGTTCCCGTCTCTTCCGCCTTGGTAGAGATGATGCTTATGTCGTTCAAGTGATTCACACAAATGCTGGCTTTCTTGGAGAGAGTGGTTTGGTTGGACATGCCGACTTCTGTGTCAATGGAGGGAGGTTACAACCTGGTTGTAAAGGACATCTAATGCGTAAGTATTTTGTCTATTCTAATGAAACCATTTATTTTTATTTAACTTCATCAATTATCATCATTATCAAAATAAACTTTTCTAAGGTTCGCTCACACTTTACCAGTTTACCCACTGTTAGTATTATTGACGTTCTCGGCGAGTGATTTGTTGAAAAAGATAGCTTTTCGTTGTTATCTTATCTGATTATGGTAAACTGTGACTTCTTATCTATTTAACATATTTTGTAAGAGATCTATATCCAAAATAACTTTAACTAAAATATATGTTAATAAAGAAACGAATATAATAGAGAATACGCAGTACAGTAGGTACGAGTACATACACAATACACATGATGCCCGCAGCTGTAATTTACAATATTACAAATGAATATGTTGCTGTCATGGTGTGTTAAGTGGACGTTTCTGATGGTTGAAGTGAATTCAGCTATTTAAAATAATTACAGACAGAGAAATAATATACGCCAACTTAAATTACACAATAATGTTGATTTTTTTTAAATAAATAAAAGGTCATAATAGCTTTTTCTTATTACTTTGACTTGAATTACTAAAATTTTGCCTATAAATATACGAGACATATCATTAATTTAAAAATAGTTTAAAATTTTAGTACGCATTTTTGTGCAGACAGTTAGTTTTTTGAGCTGTTTATTACAATGTGTAGAATGTAGACAGTAGAGTACTTATGTCCTATAAATTATAAATTAATTATTATCTATAGTAGGTAATTAATCTATAAAATTATCTTGAGAAACTCTATATTTAAACAATAGTGTTTATTGTATCAACTGCCAAGTTTATGTAAATGATGACTATACTACTATCTACGAGTATCTACAAGTATTAAGTACAAGTGGAGCAGTATTGTCTATTTTTGCTGTCTCATGGTAGTTAGTCTCAGGTTTGATACCTGTAAGTAATATTTAAATGCGATTTGGAACTTTTGGTGATAGCTCATTATCTTTCTTCTCAGACTTCTTACCTAACCTGTTATACATTTGAAATGGAATAAATAATAATGGCTAGATTTTATTTAAAACCTTTAATTTTTAGGATTCATCAGTGAGTTTAATTAAACATGAATCTCTTATAACCCTCACTAACCTTTAACCATTGAAAAGTATAATTTTAAAATAATATTATTAGTTCCTTCTATCGTTACTGCTTTTTATTTTCATATAAAATTTTTATAGGAATAGATTAAATTGAAACCCTAGATTTCATTACTGGTACAAATCACTCGTATGTATGACTCTTACAAGCAATTTAAATTGTTAGATTGCACGAAAGTAACGATTTCTGGTATTTCTGGATAAGTATAAAATTATCTAAAACTATCTCTCTATAATAATTATCTATTAATTATTATCTTCTGAATGTATAACTCTATATTAAGAATTATGCTTATCATTGTTATTGAAAATGATTGCATAAGAATTTATGTTATTTAGAAGTCACTATGACTTAACATAAACCAGGTTGATAATTTCCTTTTACTTCAGTTAGATTACACTGGTTGTGTTATCACTGACCCTCTTATCTTGTTGATATTTCAAACTTTGTAAACATAAGAGCTACACTTAGGGTTGAATAAGAAAACTACATAATTTACTAAATAATAATTTCCATTTCCATTTAAAAAGTAGTTTTTGCTTCATTGGGGAGGTGATTTCTAGCAGGTTCAACTCTAGGTCAGGAATTCCTGGTTTCGAACTTTGAGTCGGACTGGTTATTTTTAATATAAGAAATACTGATAGCCTGGTGTTCAGAAAAGAGTGACTTTAATAAATGATTAAAAATATACTTGTCTACGAATATATTGGTGCACATAATATTTTTTGCATACACAGCTGCTCTCTGGTAAATCGGTTTAGATTTTACGTATTACTAAATCGGTTTTACAATGTATTGCTTTTTAAATATTAAATAATAATTCGTTTTAATTTAGGTATAGCTCGATGTAGTCACTTCATGAGCTCTTGCTACTTCGCGGCTAGCGTTCGTCGGAGATTACGATTAGTGGGTGTACCTTGTGACGCTACGTGTCCTAAACAAGGCTCGTGGGGTATCCGTAGTGACAGAAGACCAGTGCGGCTGGGAGATGATATGCCAGATACGTGAGTTGTACTTTATAATTTATTTAAAAAATAAGCGTTTGTGTAGGCTAGGTATACATATAATTATGTTTTATGGCGTCTAGACGTTAAGGTTAATTATGAGACATTTAAATTGAAATGTGACTGATTGCCCTAAAACTGAACAGAAAAAATTGATAAATTCACAGAATAAAATTTGCACCCATAACTAAGACTTAGAATTATCTTAATTCATTTATAATGTCACTGGTCGTGTCGAACAGACGTCCCTCTGGACTAAGAGAGTGATAGTAACAGAGCGTGCACTTGTGTCTGCGCGTACACTTGTGCACTATAATATCTTCTGGCCGCTATGGCCGGAATCGGTCGGAGATCATTATTATTACTTTTTAAGCTATAAACTAAATTTTTGAAATTATATTAACACAAAGTTCATCTTGAATGTTATACTTATGTATCTTAAACATTCTTACATGTTAAATGATGATTATACTTATGCGTGTCTTTATTTCAGATCACGGGGGATGTACTGCGTGCGTGTCGACCATGACGAAAGCTGTCCATTTGATTAAGTAGAATAATTAAAATATAATAACTAGTTTAAAACAATGATGCATTTATTTTTATTTAAGTAGTAAACAAACTATATATTTTTTTAACAGAATGGAAAATGTTTATGGAGAATTCCTAAAATCTTTTACAATTAGCTATTTTTCCTAATAATTGCTATTATAAAACTACATTCATCAGATAGAGCAAAGAGTGATAAACACTGTCAGGGTACAAAAATAGATAAACTAGTATAGTACCTGTGTTTTAAGATTATGACGTATCTCAGGGCATTTAATTTTTTGGAACGAAAGTTACCTCTATGAAAGCACAAGAAAAATTACAATGCTCATTGTAAAAAACTGCTTTAAAACTGATATTTCCATAGAAAAAATTTCCACCATAGTACTTTTGGGCCACATCTTGAATATCTATATGTATTATGTGGTGACCCTGAAATGTACAAAAATAATTAAGAATGTTTATTATTATTTATTTTTTATCGTATATAAATTGGTATTAAATCCGCTATAGAGGACTTTAAATCTTGAATGTTTTGACTAGATATTATTTTATTGACGATGGCATTACATAGTAGATTTTTCAGGTAATTTCAATTAATGCTGATTTGAGCTTGTCATTCAAAACCATAATCAAACCATTTTAACGTCCCCCTGCTGTGCAAGTCTGTCTTCAATACGAGGGGGATCAGGCCATAGTCCACCACACTGGCTAAGTGCGGGTTGGAAGACTACAGAGTACACATGCCTTTCGAAAACTTGCTATATTCACTCAGATGTGCCTGTTTCCTCACGATGTTAATTCCTTCACCGTTCCACGTAAGAAATGATTCGCATATGGAAATATTATAGGAGCGAGACCCGGGTCTGAACCCGCACCATTGTTTTATACAAGCGAGCTCGTTACCACTGGGTTGCCGCCTATAATAATATATTGAAAACCTTACATTTGTGAGTAAACCGGAAATTGTAAGAATGAAATACTACAACTGCTAAAAACTAATTGTTCAAGAAGGTTCTTCCTAAATTACAACTACCTATATATAAAATTTATGGTTAATTTTTATTATACAGTGCCTACGCGAAAATGTTTACCTTTTTAAATTCACATTTCTGCGTAACATTCAGTAGGGCTTGAAATAATGGCTTCATGAAAAAATGGTCACAGGGATTCTTCATCTGAAGTCTGACAAGGGGATTGCCGTTTGCCATTGCTATAACTTTACCCTATAAAATTTACCGTGTTGTTATGATTTCATAACATTTAATTTTAAATATTACATACATTATTGAACTAGTTACACGTAATTTATACGAATTAATAAATTCATTTTCTGTCTGTAACGTCTGAAACCAAAGTTTTATTTATAAAATACGCCGTTACACCTCGGAGTTAGAAAGTTGGTGATGTGATGGGACTCCCTCGTGCCTGGAGAGCACGGTTAACCGCCAGTCTTGCGTCTTTCTCACCGGTCTTGTTGAATAACCATTTGGAATTTTTTAAGAGTAAAAGGAATAGAAAATGTAATTATGCGTCCATATTTTATCATAATATCTTGCACAGATAGCTACACTAAGATTGGTCGAAATTTATATTTTTTTATTAAATTATAGAATTATATACCTACTATATACCTATATTCGGAATTCCTTTGGGATGTCATTTGTTTTTTTACCATAATGTAGTAGTAAATAATATAGTACAATGGATACTTCTTTTAAAACGCCAAAAATATTTTATTTTTTTATTTTTTTTAGAATACTTTATATTTATAGTATAAATTGGCTTTTACGATAAATTTAAATTAATTCGTAAAAAAGTCATGAACTGTGTAAATTTTATGTACTACATTATTTGTTATAATTTTATATTTGTTAATACCTGATTAGGAATAACGTTTTCCTTTATATGCATATCCATTATGATGTTAGTATCATTTTCTATGCTTGAAGTAATGTTGGTGCAATCATATCGTTTTGGTCCTTTGCATATATCAAATTTTCCTATTTTAAGTAAAAATTTACCCTGTTAGAAAAAAAACGCAGATATTTTATTATTATATCGAATTCCTCAAAATTATTACAATTAAAAAAATATTAATAGAATTGTTTTCATAAGAGCCATCTCTGATCTCACTGCAAAAAAGAATTGTATTTAAGTACATGTTTTTGTGTTGTTACTATCTGCATCAGTAGGAGAATTTTAAACTTTGAACTCTACCGATAAAAATATACTTACTTTGAATTTAACCTAAAAGAACAAACGTGATTAACTATTTATTGAACTGTGTGTAACTACATAGTATAAATCAAAGTCGCTTTTTCTGTCCCTATATCCCTATGTACGCTTAAATCTTTAAAACTACGCAACGGATTTTGATGTGGTTTTTTTAATAGATAGAGTGATTCAAGAGGAAGGCTTATATGCATAACTAGCGGATCCCGCGGCTTTGCCTGCGCTAAATCTAGGAAAGAGCCCGAGCGAAGCGAGGGCGAGTCGTTAGTATCAAAATATTTACTTATCCACAAGCACTTTAGATAAGTAACTTTATATACTAATTATGTTTAAATACTCACATAATTCTTTACATTTTCAGAGTTAGTCGAATAAACAATGTATGCAATTACGAATATATGGCAAACAAGTATGCGTTTATACATTTTAAAATTTATATTTTTTGATGTTCATCTGCTTGTAACCATGATAATATTACCATACTATATTTTGGTTAATAAGTCATAAACTTAAATAGCCCAATTACTTTAATAAAGTATTGTTATATTACTAATTTTACAAGCTATTAAATGGTGTTTATCTATGACTTGTGGGTAAATATATCCAACGTTTAAATATAGGTAAATATTAAACGTTATTAAAAAATATAATATTTATTTTACCACTACCGATTTTTTTTTTATTTTAATGTAAATTAGGTTTGTCTTTTTAATTTATAAAAAAACTAGCTGATACCCGCGACTTCGTCCGCGTTGCTTGAAATATTAACAAAGTTTTCCGCAGGCGCTACGCCGCTTGCCCCCCTACTCCGCGAGAAGGAAACATACATACTGCATCACTGAACACGCAGTACATATACAAATCGTTTTTTCTTGAAACTTTAATAAATTTGTATTAAACGAAGATATCGCAATCTTTTTTTATATAAGGGCCAAGTGTCTAAGAAATAAAACTTAGAAAGTTTAATTTAAATCTATCCAGTACTTTTTCCGTGATGCGCGCACAACTGCAGACCTCTATCATTTTATTTATATAGATTACTAGCTGATACCCGCGACTTCGTCCGCGTTGCTTGAAATATGAACAAAGTTTTCCGCTTGCCCCACTACTCCGCAAGAAGGAAACATACATACTGCATCACTGAACACGCAGTACATATACAAATCGTTTTTTCTTGAAACTTTAATAAATTTTTATGAAATGAAGATATCGCAATCTTTTTTTATATAAGGGCCAAGTGTCTAAGAAATAAAACTTAGAAAGTTTCATTTAAATCTATCCAGTACTTTTTCCGTGATGCGCGCACAACTGCAGACAACTATCATTTTATTTATATAGATTATTAGGTTATATAAAAACAAATGAAATTAATTAAATAAAAAAAAAAACAATTGACTTTAACCTTTTCTATTTAAACAGTAAAAAAATAATCATTTGGAGTCTGTAGAAGTTACAGTTTGGAAACATAAATTTAACATTCTCACACCCACCCCCGCAATCCCTATTGGAAATAGAATTTCGTAAAATCCTATTTGAGATGATTTCTGCATGACAAATAAAAGATTACTACCTAATTTAAAGTCTATAGAGGTTACAGCTTGGAAATAGAAATTTCACATTTTAACACCCACTACCGCAATCTTTTTCGGCGGTGAGTTGTTGTAAAATCCGCTCTTAAATCATTTCTGCATCACATATAGACGACTCTAGCTAAATTTGGAGTCTGTAGGAGCTACGGCTTAAAAAATAAAAATTTTCATTGTTAAACCACCCCCGCAACCCCCTGTGGGGTGAGCTACCGTAAAATTCGTTCATAGACTATTTCTACATCTCTTACAGAAGATTCCTACCAAATTTGGAATTTATAGGAGCTATAGTTTAAAAACGGGAATTGTTCATTGTTAACGCCCCCGCAATCCCCTTTGGGGGATGAATTTCTTAAAATACGTTTTTAGTTGACCTCTACATAACGAAAGTAATATTCCTACCAAGTTTCACATTTCTAAGTCCTATAGTTCCAGAGATTTCGTGATGAGTAACTATAGAAATTGGAATACTTCGATTATCATCGAAATTTTTAACGTTTTAGCAGACTTTTTTAAAATTTTCTTACATATAAACATTCTCCTGACAATTCTGAAGACAACAAAAAAAAATTAACCCAATCGTTCTCTCAGCCGTTCTCAAGTGATACTCGATCATAGATACAGCATTTTATTTTTATCAAAAAATGAGAGTGGGTGTGCAGGGGTGCGTGGAAGTTTGTAAGTAGATTCTTAGCTGAATGTAAAAGAACATTATCCGTTTAGTAAACTCCGTTGAAATCCATGAAAACAAAAGAATCAAGAGAAAACGCTTGTCTTTTGTTTTTATTAGCGGGATAAATGTTCATAAAAGTAAAACAGCAATAAAAAAATGAAGGAACGTTAGAATTCGAAAAATAAATAGCCATAAACCATCTAGGAAAAATTTCGCATCGAATGGTGGTAGTTTCATGTCGATACGATCAGTGGTTTAGGCGTGATCGTGCCTCAAACGAACACCATTTTCATTATATATATATAGATTAGGTTATATAAAAACAAATGAGATTAATTAAATAAAAAAAAAAAATTGACTTTAACCTTTTCTATTAAAACAGTAAAAAAATAATCATTTGGAGTCTGTAGAAGTTACAGTTTGGAAACATAAATTTAACATTCTCACACCCACCCCCGCAATCCCTATTGGAAATAGAATTTCGTAAAATCCTATTTGAGATGATTTCTGCATGACAAATAAAAGATTACTACCAAATTTAAAGTCTATAGAGGTTACAGTTTGGAAATAGAAATTTCACATTTTAACACCCACTACCGCAATCTTTTTCGGCGGTGGGTTGTTCTAAAATCTGCTCTTAAATCATTTCTGCATCACATATAGACGACTCTAGCTAAATTTGGAGTCTGTAGGAGCTACGGCTTAAAAAATAAAAAATTTCATTCTTAAACCACCCCTGCAACCCCCTGTGGGGTGAGCTACCGTAAAATTCGTTCATAGACTATTTCTACATCTCTTACAGAAGATTCCTACCAAATTTGGAATTTATAGGAGCTATAGTTTAAAAACGGCAATTGTTCATTGTTAACGGACCCGCTATCCCCTTTGGGGGATGAATTTCTTAAAATCCGTTTTTAGTTGACCTCTACATAACGAAAGTAATATTCCTACCAAGTTTCACATTTCTAAGTCCTATAGTTCCCGAGATTTCGTGATGAGTAACTATAGAAATTGGAATACTTCGATTATCATCGAAATTTTTAACGTTTTAGCAGACTTTTTTAAAATTTTCTTACATATAAACATTCTCCTGACAATTCTGAAGACAACAAAAAAAAATTAACCCAATCGGTCCAGCCGTTCTCAAGTGATACTCGTGGTGATAAAATGAGAGTGGGTGTGCAGGGGTGCGTGGGAGTTGGTGGGTGGATGCGTGGAAGTTTGTAAGTAGATTCTTAGCTGAATGTAAAAGAACATTATCCGTTTAGTAAACTCCGTTGAAATCCATGAAAACAAAAGAATCAAGAGAAAACGCTTGTCTTTTGTTTTTATTAGCGGGATAAATGTTCATAAAAGTAAAACAGCAATAAAAAATGAAGGAACATTAGAATTCAAAAAATAAATAGCCATAAACCATCTAGGAAAAATTTCGCATCGAATGGTGGTAGTTTCATGTCGATACGATCAGTGGTTTAGGCGTGATTGAGCCTCAAACGAACACCATTTTCATTATATATATATAAATAGATGAGTTGTTGTAAAACATGAACTAATACTGCAAATTACAACATGTATGGTAAAAATGTGCCATTGAGAAGAACAGTTAAAATTTTTGTTTGTCTGTCTTTCTGTTTGTTCTTTCTAGTTTCCGAAACGGATAGATCAATTTCGACTGGACTTTCGACTGTCAGATAGCTGATGTTGTAGGAACTAGCTTAGTACCTTATTTAAGTGTATAAACTATAGTACTTGCTTAAGTATTAGGGTTGCATAACTCGCTAGATTCGTAATATATATATAAGGTATTAATTGTGCTGTATGTCTGTTTGTTATTCTTACATGTAAGCAAGTGCAGCCAATCTGTCTTATATATCGGAAAGTAGCATAATTGGAAACGGTAAGTAATTGGGAACAACTGGGAAAGTAATACTTCCATTTGTACTACATATTCTTGTTTTTACTTTAGTTTTTAAGTTTGTAATAAACAACTTGTTCAACCGACGCACTTAGCGCCGCTTAGTGCATGCGCGACAGGCTTCACTCGCGCTTAATCCAGGGGCGAACCCGAGCGAAGCAAGGGTGAGTAGTATAAGATGTTGTCTTTCTCAACTATCCCATACTGTTCCCTTTTTCTCATTTACCCCATAGAATGTAGGGTATAAAGAAACAGCTATGTTTTTTGTTTTCATTTTATTTCTTATAAAACGTTAATTTTCAAGATTTTTTTGGTAAAAATAAGTAGATATAAGCAAAGTTTAAATGTTGCAATAAAATTAATTATGTTTTAGGTTTTGTTCTACTATTAGATTTAAGCGTAAGAAGTTAAGTGTTCCAAATTACCACACTATTTAGACACTACTTACACACTACTTAGTCTACGTCATTTTTTATATATTTTTGGTAATTGTTTTGTGCAATAAGTAATATAATAACTAAACATGATCGTTATTAATGTAATATTGTTATAAAAAAATTGTTGGTTTTATCTTAAAGATGGATGGATTGATACGATGCTTTATAAGTTTTATTCATTGTTCAGCACTTTTTGACGTACCACAGCTCAGCACGGCCTCGATACGAGAGAGATCAGACCGTTGGCCAAGTGTGGGTTGGGATGGCGGAATTTGTTAACATTTTAAATCTATATTCATGTTATATTTATTTTCTTAGAAAAACTTATTGAAACAGTTATTATTATCAATACAGAGGCTGAATTCATAGTTCTTGAATTGTTGTCTGTTTTCTGTCTGTTTGTAAGATTGTCCATGCTTGTGTCCTAGAGATGCAAGGATTGATTATTATTTTTAAGGATTATTATCTATAGATACCTACATATAATAAAATTCTAGCCGAGTCAAATCTGTACATTAAATATTTTTTGGAAAATCTAATTGAAATAGACATTATTATCGTTACAGTGGCCAAATCTTTTTTTAGAATTCGGCGTTCAGACGGCTGTCTGTCTGTGACCGCATCACGAGAAAACCACTGCACGGATTTGAATGAAATTTGGTACGATGATAGCTGGTTATTTATATATTATATGATAAGCGACAGTGTCATAAAAACTTTATAAGAAAAACTATAATTATGTAGCTAAGTACGTTAAAATATATGTAAATATAATCGATCTAAATTCGACGCGTATACATTATACAAGTCATTAAATGTATGATGTGCTCAATGCTTTAGAATAATAAATCTAAAATATTTTAACGTACCTGTTTAATTTTTATATAAAAAGATAAAGTTGCGGCAGGAAAAATAATTTGGACACAATTAAGGTAAATAGTAAAGTAATAGCAAGTAGGTTTTTTTTATTTATTCTATATATTATTCAAAATAAAACATATTCTGTAATGTCTTTAAGAATCATTTTTTGGTGAAAACGTCACTTCTACAATACTACAAGCCAAATTACATTGTTCGTCATATAAGGTGACTTTAGTTGTAAACTTTCCGTACAAAAACATGGTTCCATGGTATTCTCGTACCAATTTCTCTATGTCAAGATCCAAAAAATGGCTACCCTGAAATTTGGATTAGCATATTATTGAATATATTTAGATCTTATTATTAATTTATATTCCTTAAAGCACAATGAAAGAAACAAATAAAGAAGACCTTCAATTAAGAAAAATGGAACAGAAGAAGTAGTCAACACAGTGACCAAAACTTAAAAGTTGTAAAATATAATATTGACAAAATATAAAGCTTAGCGAAAATGAAATATATTTACAGCTTCAACTTGCCTCCAGAATTGTACAATTAGAAAAAAGAGTCGGCAATAATTTAAATATGCCTTTTAAGTATACGTTTTTACAGGGTCTCTTCACTTGCAGTTTCAGCATACTTCTGTTATTGATCGATGATGTCATGGTACCCTGAAAATAAAATTTAAATTAAAATAGTTTTTATGGCTTTTGACAGGGTTTGGCACGCTAGTCTTATAAGCAAGCTTTCAGCCTATGGCATATCTCCTGGCCTGATCGGCTGGATAAAAGACTTCCTGAGCGACCGATCACTCAGAGTTGTGGTTGAAAGCTGTTCATCAGAACCCTTAAAGACCACTCACCGCAAAAGGAGTCCTTTTACCTGGACTCCTACTTTCCGAAATGTGCCTTTAGAATACACTGATCGTCTGCAGTTGTTGGGAATGGACATTAGCCCCAACATGAACTACGGGCGGTTCATCGCGTCTAAGGCTAATGTAGCAGCGAGGAAAGTTGGCATCCTCGCAAAGGTTCGACAGTATTTCACGCCGGGACAGCTTCTTAATCTATACAAAGCTCAAGTCCGGTCGTGCGTGGAATACTGTAGTCACATATGGGCTGGTGCTGCGAAATGCCATCTGTCAGCCTTAGACTCGATTGAGAGGCGTGCGCTGAGACTTATTGTTGACCCTACCCTAGTAAAAGCCAACTTACAAAGCCTCGATCACCGACGTAGGGTTGCCAGCCTTTGTGTATTCTATAGGTTGCATTTCGGGGAGTGTGCGCAGGAATTACACGACTTAATTCCCCCATCCCCTTCCCGTCATCGTACGACTCGACGAACGGCTGGTCTCCATTCTTATATCGTGGACATTCCACCCGTCCGGACTAAGCGTTTCGCTTCGTCATTTATTATACGTGCGGCTAAGGATTGGAACAACCTGCCTACGTCAGTGTTTCCGTCCGATTACAATATGGGTGCCTTCAAGGCAAGAGTGAATAGGTGGCTACTGAATTAGTGCGACTTACAATCTCCGACTGCGTTACCACTTACCATCAGGTGGAACGTAGTCAAGCACTAATTCAGAATAAAATAAAAATAAATAAAAAAATAACTTAGTCTCTCCCGTGACCATGATTGCTGTAAAGCATTCGAAACGTCGGGAACCAAAAGTCTAAATAAATTCGCGACAAAATCAGAAAAGATAGTTACATTTATAAATATTTTATGTACGTACGGATAGGTATAATCTTATTTTGCCTCACCCAAGTCGGAGTAGCAGTTTTCATGACGTGATAATTTAGAATCAGTTTCGTTGTATTTTTTACACTCCCAGTCAAGTTATAGCAATCGAATCGCTTTGGCCCTTTACATGTCTCAAATCTAAACATTGTAACTTTGAACTCACCCTATAGAAATAGATAAAGTAATAAAATTAAATTATATTTGTAACATTAGTAGTAGTATATTTAGTTGTTCTTAAAATATTTACATAGTCTTTCAGCATGTTAGCAAAACAAACAATGAAGACAGCAATTAGACTGTATACGATAAAAATGCCTTTTAACATTTTGAATAATCAGACACCAAACTATATTTCAAGTAAAAAAACTCAACAGTACTGTTGTTGAAAATTATATTTAACAATAGTAAAATGTATTTTAAATAATGAAATGGGCATTATTTAGGATATTACAATAATTATTATAATAGGACCTTTTTATAGGTAGGTACTTAATTTACTTAATAACATCTCTGTTTCAAAATGACATGTGGTTTTGCTATATCTGCACTACCAAAACGACTTTGGCGCTTGTTTGCCGTTTGTAAGTTACAGTTTTCAGAACGAGACACAAAATAAAAATAAATAAACCACCATAGTTGATACACTACACATAATATATAACTTTGAATACATACAAATTATAAAAAACGCTCATGACTAGTGTACAAACGTTCGTGACATGACACAAATTAATGCAAGCCCCCAGCGATACTCGATCCTGCGACCGCTGGCGAGTAGGTAGGACTACAAATTGAGCCAAATGTGTTGTCAAATATCGTCAATATGTTCAGTTATTTGTTTCAGTAAAAATTAATCATTTATCACAAAACTAAAAATGATTTGCCAACATGCAGGACTGCACTGCACAGAGCAAAGGGTATCCGATCAATACAGAAAGTGGAAAATTACCGCTTCAAATATACTTTTATGTGAAGTTTTTATATAAGTAAAATCATAAATTGAGATAGAAGAAAATATAGCAAAAAGAACTAAGAAGCCATAAGATTTTATTTTTAACTAGCGACTCGCACTCGCTTCGCTCGGGCTCTTCCCTAGATTTAGTACAGGCAAAGCCGCGGGATCCGCTAGTTATGCATAATATAAACCTTCCTCTTGAATCAATCTATCTATTAAAAAAACCGCATCAAAATCCGTTGCGTAGTTTTAAAGATTTAAGCATACATAGGGATATAGGAACAGTGAAAGCGACTTTGTTTTATACTATATAGAGATACTCAATCAACAAATTTATTTAAAAAAAATAGTCTATTATATTCATAGCTGGGCATTAACTCGTTAATCCGTTAATCGTTAATTAACGAAGTTAACATTTTGATTAACGATTAACTTTTAAGTTAACCTAGAAAAAATTTAACGGACTCGTTAACTTCCGTTACATTTTCTCAAGTCCGTTAATCGTTAATCCAGTACTTAATTTTTACCAAGCACCGCGTCGCGTCGAGTAAAACGAAACCAGGTACCTAAGTAAGGTTTGGTAGGTAAGGTTGTCGGTGCGTATTCACGTGCAGGGCGACCGGGAAGCATCTGCGTCAGTCTGAAAGTCATTACATCGTGTGGGCCTCCTAACCCAGTGAAACAGGATGAACTGCATCCACTTTCGCCAGGCCAGCCTTTGGGTTTCCCAGTTGCTCCCTCCATCGCCGGATCATGGCCTCGTCAGCTAGACGGGAGGGACTTACACATTGGAAGTTTTCCGAGCGCACGCTCACTCGCCCGGAATGGGTACACTTGCGCGAGTACCTCTGCCTGCGCCTGGAGCACCCAGGGTGAAACGCCCGCTAGAAGGACACCGTGCGTCATCCCCTTATTGCCTTCACCGTCAGGACTTGCTGCGTACTGTACAATTGGACTTGGATCGGAACGGAAAGGGCGTCGATCCAAACGGGGGCACCATACAGTGCCATGGACCTACCTCACAATCTCAAACCAACAGATTTTATAAGTAGATCATTATTGTTGCAATGATATAAAAATACAATTTTAATCACGTGTTAACGGAATAACGATTAACGTTAACTTGCGTTAAATCTTTCGAAATGTAACGCTTTAACGTTTAACAAAGTTAACTTTTTTAAGTAACGGATTAACGATTAACGAGTTAACCATTTGTTTAACGGTGCCCAGCTATGATTATATTTTTAATAGAAATTTACCTACTACATTAATTATTAGAATTTTTGTGACCAAACAATTCGATATATTTTGATATGGTATCACAACACCGCTTGCTTGTAGCAGTATATAAACTACCTAATACGATAAAAATTATGGTGGACAGAACTCCTAGAACTAAATGGAAGAACATAGAGGGACCTAAAGGGGAACTGTTTAAGGCTGCGATAAAGGAATATCTCGAGACCGACATTAAAGTCGAATACAATAGTGCAGATGATGTATGGTCTAAGTTTGAAATGCTCTGCAGAACCAAAGCGGCAGAGATCTTAGGAGTCTCCAAAGGACCTCTCAAAACTGGAAAAGACCCTAATTGGTGGAACAGTACGGTGAAATAGACTTTAGGAAATAAAAAAGACCTTTTTAAGAAGTGGCAAATATCGCAGGCAGACGAGGACAAGGACCTATATCGAGCTGCAAAACAACAGGCAAAGAAATGCGTGGCACAAGAAAGAGCAAATAGTAATAAGGTGTGTTATGATAGCCTAGAAAATGCTAAGACTGCAAACGAAATCCTCAAAGTTGCAAAATATAGACATAGAGTCACCACAGATATAAAATCCAACAAGAATATAAAGAATCAGAACCAAACATTATTGACAGACAACACACAAATTAGGGAGAGGTGGGCTGAATACTACGAACAACTATTAAATGAAGAATTCCCAAGCGAAGATCCTCTACCCTGCCAACCAACGCGCGGACCAATCCACGAAATAAGTATTGTGGAAGTAAAGCACGCGATAGCCAAAATGAAAAATAGAAAAACCACTGGCCCAGACGAGATTCCAGCCGATCTATGGAAAAACGTTGGCCCAATAGCCGTAGGCTGGCTGACTAAACTATTTAACATCATTGCGGCTACCAAATGCATTCCAGATTCGTGGCGCCAAAGTTACTTACTGCCATTCTATAAAAGCAAAGGCGATATAGCACAGTGTGAAAACTATAGAGGCATAAAACTTACATCTCACACACTAAAAATTTGGGAATTCTAAATAAACGTATCGGTGACATCTCTCAGATATCCCCAAATCAGTTTGGCTTCACAGAGTCCAGATCAATCACAGACGCTATCCAAACTATTAGAATCCTGATGGAAAAATATAGAATAAACAACAAAGACCTACATCTTGCATTCATTGACCTGGAAAAAGCTTTCGACATCTTCCATGCTGTACGCTGACGACATTGTTCTGGCTGCTGACACCGCAACCCATCTGCAGGAACTACTAAATACGTGGACGCGAGCATTGGAGAAATACGGCCTAAGAGTTAGTAGAAGCAATACCGAATACCTTAAATGCCCATTTAGTGGAAATAGATCACGGGAAACTATCTACATAGGGTCAACACCTATTCCCTCAGTAGATAAATTTAAATACCTAGGCTCCATACTGACAACTGATGCCAATATAGATGCTGAAGTTACACACAGGATCAACGTCGCATGGAAAAATAAAAAACACTCACAGGCGTATTATGCGATCCCCGCATCCCCATAAAAACCAAGGGGAAAGTATACAAAACGGCAGTTCGTCCGTCGCTACTGTATGGCTCCGAGTGCTGGACAGTAAAAAAGACGCATGAACAAAAGTCCATACTAACGAAATGAAGATGCTAAGATGGGCGGGAGGTGTGACCAGGCTGGACAAAATTCGTAACGAATACATCCGAGGTAGTTTTAAGGTCGCACCGATAGCAGATAAAATCACAGAAAATCGCCTCCGTTGGTATGGGCACATCAAAAGACGAGACGAGAACCACGTAGTACAAATGGCGTTAAACTTACCTGAACAAAAGAGAGGTAGAGGCCGCCCGCCTTCGACCTGCGGGCGTACTATAAACTCTTATAGCGTGAATACTATAATCTTCTCTTTAACATCCTTATAGCAAGGAAAGTAAGATTATTGTAAACTTGAAACAAAACAGTCTTGAAATAAGAATGTTTTCAAATAGTTCATGGTACGCCCCCTGGTGGTCAAATATTGCGAGAGACCTCAAGCAAGCCAAATTGCCAATAACAACAACCCAAGATAGATCTACTTGGCGCAACAAAGTGAGGAGACCCGACCCCGAATGACGGGACAAGGGAAGGAAGAAGAAGAAGATAATCAATAATGATAACTAGTTATCTGAATGAATATATAATTTCTAAGAAATCTCTTATTATTATAGTCTATGTACCTAGGCACGAACCTGAGTGGAGCGCTGATGATTATTTCGTTAATTTTAACCTTTCCGTTTATTATTTAAGGAGTACATTTATACAAACTTTAAAAAATGCTGTAACTCGTATTTATGCATTGAAGAGTATTAGTAATTTTGATCGTTAATATTTTTTGTCATTATAAACTTCATCACCTCCTTTTACGCCTCGAAGGGATGAATTTCGAAAAAATCTAATAAATACATATTAATTACTTTTAGCACTAGTTCACATGTAACGCGCGTTAACGCAGGTCAACGTGCGATCAAATTACAAAAAAATCAGATGACAAGCGCTAACGCGCGTTGCGAGAACTTTTCAGTCGGATTCGGTAGAGCTTAGGTATTGGACGTGGAGGAGGGTTTTATTTTGTGGTTATATTACAAAAAAATATAGAAAGAGAAAACGCATTTTATGTTCACATTCACCCAATTTTGAAAAATAGATCCAGTTTGTTTGCGACAAATATATCCAAATCTGATCTAAATTCTTTAATTACTTCAGAGTACAAAAACAATACCTATTTAATCACGAAAGTTAGAAAAAAACATGCAATCGCGCCGGTATGATAAAGACAACTGAACAATATCAACGCGCGATTGCCTGCGTCTAGAAGACGACTTTTTCTCTGAGCGCTGCGTTAACGCTCACTGACACACGTTAATGCGTTAATCTTAAATTTAAACCACACATTTTACATTGAGAATTTTATTACCCTAGTGAATGAATTTCGAAAATTTCTTTCTTATCGGATGTTTACATAATGCATCTAATAAGGAATACATCCTCCTCAGTGGTTCAGTGGTTTAGCCTGTGCATGGATCCATCAGACCGCACTACGTTCGCAGACTTCAACATATAAATCCTTATTTCAACATACCTTATGTCGTAGTCGGGTAAAAATGAATAAGTGAACGTATTCCATAATTAGACTTGTTCTTTATAATTACTTAGATAAAAATTGGTTATTTACGGAAATAATAAAGTAAAAACAGGGAGATGTGTTTTCATTTCTTTAATTATTACCCAAATAAAAAAAAATATTTTATATTCTTTAAGTTTTGTGTTTTGGTGAAAATATTATGTCTATTACGCTACATGCCAAATTACATTCTTCATTATAGAAAATGTTTTTGAAAGTAAGGTGTCCGTATAAAAACACGTTCCCGTAGTATTGTCGTAACATTTTATCTATGTCAAAATCCAAAAAATGGTGACCCTGAAATATTCATTAAATTAAAACGATGTAATATTATGACGTTTCATAATTATTATTTATTTAGGTATATCTAATTTTCCCCACTGTGGTAATGTTACCTCGTAATTACTAAACAGCTTATCCGATTTTGATGGATTATACGTCATTAGATCCTTGGTTTTACATATCATAAAAAATCTAATAAGAATGTTAAGAAGCAGTTGTCTTGAAATAAATTTCCATCAGGAGAAATCAGCTACCGAATACAGGTTGATAAGAGGCGGTAACTAACTATATAAGTTACGGTGAAAGAAATCATCGTGAGGAAACCCGTATGTTGGAGAGAACTTGTGTTTTCGATATACGTGTGAAGTCTGTCAAACGGCACTCAGGAAGTGAACAATGGACACATTTCCCCCGCAATGGAAGGTTGTGCGAGGACATGCAGGGTCTTGTGAGGGTGAAAATTAGGATAATAAGATATATTTAAATAAAACTAAGAATGTCTCGACAAACTCAAAAGCTGTAAATAAAAAAAATAAAATAAAAAATACTGAGTACAAAATGAACTGATAAGATAAGAAAAATTTTGTCGGAGATATTTACCTACAGCCCAAACTTACCTGTACAATTGTACAATTAGAAAAAGTATTTGGTATCATTTTCAACATGCGTTTTAAGTAAACATTTTTACAGGGTCTCTTCACTTGCAGTTTCAGCATAGTTTTGTTATTCATCGTAGAAGTAATGTGAGCCTGAAACGTGAAGTATAAAATATTTTAATTATTAGTATATTTTCACGGTTAGTATAGATTTCTCAGAGATGAGATATTTTTCCGCAGTAAAAAAGCAATAAAAATGCATTTTTATGTACGTCTCTTTCAGGGCCAAAAATAAGAGAAAAAATAAATATTGATAATTGTAATAAATAAATAAATTATTAATTGTTCTTTTCTTATAACTCTTATAGACGAACTGTTATCTCCACGGTAAGAACATACGACATCGAATCCACCCTTCACCTGTTTTGTCACCCTCGTCTTCGGCTCGGGGGCTAATGTTAATACTTAACTATCGTTTGTGATAAAATATTGTATATTAACCACACGAGGAACTTTCCTACACGCGTTTTGTCGAAACTTGTCGGGAAGTAATATTTTTAACTCTAGATAAAATATACCATTTCAAAAGCATGCGTATTTAATATTTATAACGGATCATTTTGAATGTATTCAGCCCTTTTAACGTTCCGCTGCTGGGCACGGGCCTTCTATACGAGGGTGAGCAGGCCATAGTCCACCATGCTGGCCTAATGCGGGTTCGTGAACAGCACATATTTTTCGAGAGGTTCCCTCAGACATGCAGGTTTCCTTCACCGGAAGACAAGTAGTAAAAATGAAAGAAATTATTATCAAAGATTGAAGACCCCGATTTTAACCCGCATCACTCGAATATCCAAGCGAGCGCTTGACCACTAGGCTAGCACATTTTGAAGAAACAGTTTTAAGTACTATATTTCAGAAAAAATATTATTAAATAACTTTATTAATTAAATACTTATTAAATAGCTTTTTTCGAATGTGAAATTCGACAAAATAATTACTTTGTACATAATATTTACACTTTAGAGAAACAGTATGGGTAGAAATAAGATGTCTTACCGAAGTGGGAACCAAGTCATCCTTGATGTAATAATTTATAACCACGCGCTTGCTACTCTCTATACGCGAAGTCAAGTTATAGCAATCCAATCGCCTTGGCCCTTTACATGACTCAAACCTCAATATTCTGATTTCGTATTCACCCTAATATGAGAAAAAAACAAATATTATAATTGTTATAATTTAATTCTATTTATTTGTGCGTAAAAATAATATATTTACGTAGTCTTTCCGTGTAATAATGTTAGCAGCTAAGCAAACAATGTAAACAGCAATAAGACTATATGCTATTACAATGTTTTTTAACATTTTCAAATAATATGAGAGCAAACTTTATTTTAGGTAAATCGAAACTTAATAGCTTGTGTAGAAAATTACACATATATTTTAACAATCGCAAAATATATTTTGTTCAAATCATAAATGATGCAACGGATATAATTAAGGAAGTTGTAATTATTGTAATAGAACGTTTTTGTGATTCTGTAACTGTCAACAAGAAACCCTTATAGTTTTACCATGTCTAACCGTCTGTAAGCAGCTTAGCTCTTGACATTATTAGTATAGCCTATGAAACACCGGAAATGCTCACAGTATGATAGAAGAAGGTTTTTTTTTAATCCGTTTTATTGTGATGGGCAACTGCAGAACCCTTTATGGCGCTTTTTTATTATTTAAGATGTACTGACTGTGGCTAATTAGTAGAGAAAATCGACTATGTGGCCATATTTATATTCAGTGATTGGTCGGAAACCGCCATGTAGTCAGGCCATTACTTTATTCATATTATATTCGTACCTTAACTAGGGTAATAACTAGCATGTACGTTTGCACTCCGGAGGTCCTGGGTTTGAGTCCTGGGTCGGTCCAAGTTTAGATATTTAGTTTTTCTGTTCAATAAGAGTCCCAGTAAGAGCTTGGATTTGGAAAGTTGACGGTGTTTCACACAAATACACTCGAAGGACACGTAATACGTAAAGCCGTCAGCCCTGTGCCATTACTTTCACTGGTCGTGTCGAGCTGTCGTCCCACCGAAGTATGAAAGTGACAGCAATAGAGAGTGCTAAAATAAGAATAGCTAAAAATCAAATATTTTTTGTTAAGTTCGCGTCACGTAAAAAGAACGCTGGAACAAAGTGGTGGGGGGGGGGGTGAGTTAGCGTATGGGTATATTCGCATACGAAATTACATCACTAGCTCTGGGCATCCGGTATTTTTAGAAGTTTCAATAAGGTATACAGTATTAAAGGAATCCTAGCACTATTTGCGGCTATCGTGACTTTTGTTGACTTCTTTTTGAACATTTTATGAGTATAAAACTATTTTTAATATAGGTATTAGATAGTTATGTCAAATAAAAACATATAATACTAATTATTGACATCTGAAATTGATTTTCAATGAAATAAAAATTTTACATCTATAAATACATAATATCTGTACATGAGTAACCTACACAATATGTTATTGTTCTTTCAATGAATATTATTAAACATTTAAACATCGTTGAAGTATTAATCTTGTGCATAGGAGATGCTACGCTATAAATTAAAATTTACTCATTATGTATGTAATACTAAATAGGTACATTATTTTAATTAATCATTTTTATCAGTCAATATCGTCCACTCTATAGCCTTATTCTTGTTAAATTGTATCTATTTGTCATGGATTATCATTTAAAATATAAAATTATTCGCATCCCGACAACTCGTTTGGCTCAGTTGGCAGTTACCCTACTTTCTGCGCAAGCGGTCGCGGGTTCGAGTCCCGTTGGGGGCATTCTTTTTTTGAGCACGAATGTTTGTTCTCCAGTCATGGGTGTTAATATATATATGATGTATGCATTTAAAATTTATATGTGTAGTATATCAACTATCTGACATCTATAATACAAGCCTCATAGCTTACCACGGAACTAGATGGCGCTGTTATAAAAATGTCCCAACATATTTATTTATTTATTCATCCCACTGTCCAACCGCTATCTACTCGTTCGCTATGAGACGGTTGGAGTTTCTAATTTTCTGCATTCACTATACATGGCGAGTTTATTTTAACCTGCTTGCTCCTTTTTAAAAGTGAAAAGAAAGATTCGTATCTAAATATTCCTTTTGATTTCACAAACGCTTTTTCATTATTATTTTAATAATCCAGGTCTGAATTAGAAGCAATAGAAATAACATATGTTTGCTTCATTTTACCTTATTTACTTATAAAAGACATCATTCATGATTCTTATTTTCGGCTTAAAGATTTTAAGTTAGTATTTTCGATGTACTTTTAGTTGTTTCGATTTATTTCTAGCAGTTTGGTTTTATTTTCCTCTATTTTTTACTTTTTTATTTATACTAGCAAGGAAGTGGTCCAAATCAATATTCCCTTCTCTGTGACTCCCTACAAGTATTTATAAATTGACATTTTTATTTATGCTTTCTTCAATAAAAATATTTTGTAAAACATATTTTCGTATGTTGAACAAAATGTAAAATAAATAAGCAAAGCTTTTAAATAAGAGTATAGCATGGCATAGAAAAAGTGCTGGATAGCTAGCCTTACCAAGTTAGTCCTTTATATATCTCGTTTCATTCTTGTATCGTGTACGTGAATATAATTTGCTATTGTCATGTTTAGAACAGTCATTTTCAGTGCGTGAAGTACTTTTATTATCAATATGCTTTTTGGATTGTAAGTGTTTACTGACAATTTAAATCATTATCTATTATAAGTGGTAACAGAAGGTGACATTTACCTAAAATAATAAGTGCTTATGAATTCCTATTTATATATCCTGAAAAATCTTTTCAGCATAATTATGACAGGTCTCCTAGCCTTTGGAGCTTACTGGACGACAAAATACATTATGAATAAGGCGGATACGGATACAAACCATCTTGATGTATATTTTACAACTAAGCCCCCTATATTATAGTGAAGGATCAAGAAACACCTTTAATATAGATTAATAATTATTAATTGTAATAAAAAATGATAAAATAATTGTTAAAAATGTGCTAATTAATAAAATATAATATAAATAACTATTAATTTTATAATTTTCGAAAAATCAGACAAGCATATAATACATGTTTATGACTTTAGAATTACCTTGTTATGGTTACATCTCGTCGATCCGCTGTAGATTAAGAAACAGAGAATGAGAGAGATGCAATCTCAGTGTCTGGCCGGCCCACCTGGCATCCACCACCGAAAATGTAATTTAGAAATTAAAAGAGCCTCCAATAGGCTCTCATTTTGTTTTATGTTTTTAATTTAGTTTTAATTTTGATTTAGTTATAATTTGCACTAACTGTACAAGTAGTTTTCAAGCTCCGAAACCATATGTGTAAATATACGCATAGAATTTTTTTGAGGACAAAATCGTTATTTGCAAAAATACAAATGGCACTTCATACATGCTTACTTGAAATTAATAACAAAGTGTTTGAAAATAAAGGGACATTTCAAAGAAATATTTTTGTAAAGTTATACTTTGCAAATCGCACTCATAACAAAGCCATTGTTATTGGTCTTGAATCGATATACTCGTACTTACAGAATTCTTTCCCAAGTGGGCAAGTGTTTTATGAGTTTTTATAAAAAGCACCATTCAATGGCTTTTGCCTAGTAAGTACTTTTAATTGTATTAGTTTACCCCTAAAATATGTATTAGCAGAGTAGTGAATATTAAATTCTAGGTTTTACGTTTGAAATAATTAATAATTTAAAGATAACGAAACAACAGTTACCTTCTTACCTTACCTTACCTTCCTAACCTTCTTTAAATATTTTTCTTACGCGTAATTCTCTCATTTAAACATATATTACCTTATCTTATAAAGAAGTGAAGCTTATTATTAATTATTATAGTTTTATATTTTATTTATATTAGGTACATAACTAGCGACTAACCCTCGCTTCGCTTGGGTTCATCCCTAGCGAAGTCACGGGTTTCGCTAGTTAAAATAAATAAAATTTCTACCTCCTCCTTTCGTCGTCGGTTAAAAAGTAGCCTTAATTACGCCTTAACACATTAGCTATCTGCGAGTGAAAGCCCCGTCAAAATCGGTCCAGCCTTTTCAGAGATTACCCGGAACAAACAGACAGACAGATAGGGTTTTTGTTTCTAGTATCGTATATACTTTCATATGCATTTAGTGAAAATCTGTTAATTTGAAACTAAAAACAGACACTTTAGTTTAATTTATATATGTAGTACTGATAATAACAACATACGAGTCTATATTCAAGGAGTTAACTTACAAAACGTTTGCTTTCAGTTTATTTATTGGGTGTCTATTAGCTATCGGCTTATTATGGGGATCAAAATATGTTTTAAAGCCGCTTGAGCCCGAGATGACACCTAATACAACAACGACTACTACAACTACTACTACGACGGAGGCTATTCCTAATACAAATGTAAATCCCAGTAATTCTAGTGAGCCAATTACCACGACATCAGGGGGCGTACCATGAACTATTTGAAAACATTCTTATTTCAAGACTGTTTTGTTTCAAGTTTACAATAATCTTACTTTCCTTGCTATAAGGACGTCATGGTACGAAAAGTCAAAGTAAGATTATAGTATTCACGCTATAAGAGTTCATAGTACGCCCCCAGAAGTCTTAGTAGAAGCTTCAAAATGGTTATTTTAATTATCTATATATTTATATTATACATATGATTATGATTATTTTAACTTTTTTATTAATCGTAAAAACTAAAAAAAAATATGTTTCGGACAATACGACATATACATTATACATATACTTATTCAACAATTATAAATGTAAATTCATACAATTTATTATTTTAGACTAAAAAAGTATCCTAGTGCGAGTTAAAGCAACTAGTTTTATATAACTGCTTGGCAATATCTCCGGAGTTGTAAAGGAGTTGTCTTGTTTAAAAGTATTTATATATATGTATGTATTTATATTGATAAAAGTAGGTATAAACCAGCTACCTATATAATATGATTTAACTATAGTGTCTGATCTATAAATATATCGTAAATGGAAAATTCATTTTTAATTTCTTTGCCTCTTTTTTACCTTACCTTATTGTACCTTAAAACGATTAAACGTAGATGGAGAGATGGGCCAAATTTTAAGTCCCGTTTATCATGCGATCGGAGCCACGAGCAACCAGCAGTGGGTTTTTTAGGGATTAAAATGAGAAACCTTAATTGGATATACAGTGTTGTTGTCTCAAAAAAACAAAATATGGTATACCTATATTTTTAATTTCCGTATTATTTATTGGTTCATAGAGAAGGCAATAAACGATAAAAAATGGAATTCCATAAAGGTCAAACGTTTTTTAAACATGTTATATTTTGTTTAATAAAAAAGTAAGTCTTATAAATCGTGATATGGCTGATTTAAGAAATCCAGCTAAAACCCAAGACGGGAATTTTCATTTTGCTGAACAAAATTGACAAGTAAAAGATGTAATCACACGACTTTTACCTCTAGGATATTTTGAACTTTAAACTTTCAAAGTAATTTTGAACATGTAGAATTAGTAATTTATTTAATAAACAAAATATTCAGTATTAAGTTTCAAGTCGAAATTTTGCGATTGTTATATTTGGAAAGGATGTTTATACCGACGAATGCTTGGACACTGTTTATACTTTACAAAAGAGTTTGCGTAACATTTAAGTAGCGACTGTCAACTGCAATAGATTTAGTTAATTCGTAGAACTTACGATAGTATGAAACAAGGGATTAGTTAGAAACTTTCCATACATCTCAATAAAATTTCTACTTATTTCATATACACTAAATATGGTGATTGCTGGAACGTAAGTATCTATTTTTCATATTTTAAACATTGGGTTTTAGAAGTTACCAAATAGATGAAATTTTATAAGAAAACTAGATCTAGGGCGAGCGAACCCGTGGGTTCCTCTAGTGTAGTATACATAAAAACCTATCTGTCAATTCTATATCAAACGTCATAAGGTTACATTAAAAGAGTTTATATTGTGTAAAGCGCTAAGGTTAGATTAAAAATAATTTTATATGGTGGTTAAGTTTTCTTAAATTTTCTAATATTCCGCGTACTTACTTACTTACTTCGTAATTTTCTTAATTTTTCTGTCATAAGAACCTTCTCCTGACAATAACAAATACATCAAAAAAAGAATTAGCAAAATTAGTCCAGCCATTCACGCGTGATGACGTGACCAAGGCATACAGGGATTCATTTTTATATATATGGACAGTTGAGACTAGGGATTGCAATCCGGCGTCATTTTCAATCCGGCCGGATCCGGCTGAATTTCCATCAATCAAATGGATTGACCAAATCAATATGATTTTCGCTTTTTGGTTCAAAATGAACTGTTAATAAGTTATACAAGTATCATTGTACTTAATATAGGTAAGTAGTTTATAAAAAACTAGCGGAACTCGCGACTTCGCTCGCACAAAAAGTACAAAAACCATGTTTGGCTATACGCTTTTACTTATAATGTACCAAAAATTGATTCCCCATTTACCATTTCATCCCTTTTGTTATGAGGACTACTCTATAAACCAGTTATTCGATTTTCTTGGCGTAGTAGTAGTAGTAGTAGATAGACATATGCCTATTATTACAAACTTTTTGTTGACTTTGTTGAGAAAAGTATTACGTTTCCAAACATGTGCCATGCCATGTTTTCAAATACTCTGTTATTTAAATCAAAAGCACTAAGGAGTATTGCTATTAACTTTGATGTAAGTTACCCCGAATTTACTGTTTAACCCTTTTTAACCCGTAAGGCAATGGGTTTCAATAAAATACGAAACACGTCTTCAATCAATTCTGTTAAAGTATGTTTATGCAAAATTTGAAGTAGATTGGAATCACACCATCGGACTTTCCCGCATTTTTCACTCCCTCAGGCATAAAATTTCGGAAAATCCTTTCTAATCGGATAGCTACGTCATACAAAGGACACACCCTAAAAGTTTCAGGTCTTTACGATTAGCATTAGATCAGTCAGACAGAGCATTTTCCAATACAATGTTAAGATTAGGCAACGAGCAAACAATTAAAATGTAGTGGTGGCTAGTGTAGGTAACTAGTAAAATTTTAACGTTGTAACGGGTAGCTCAGTGTTCCTAGATTTCACTTTCACAGATAGATCAATTATATTTTATTTATAACTAGCGACTTGCCCTCGCTTCGCTTGGGCTCTTCTATAGATTTAGCACAAGCAAAGCCGCGGGATCCCTATTTGAGACCCTGGGAAATTTACGACAATGGACCAATCCGATCTAAGTAGTCACTAACAACACAATCATATCCATGTGATTCCCTACGCCTACTAGGAAAATCGTTAGAGAAAATAGTGTTATTGTAAGAAGTTGAAAATAATAGAAAGTTTATTTATAAACTTAAATTTTACCCCACGCACGAATTCGACCCTACTCGCGGCGACAGCGGTTGCGGGTTTGAGACTTGAGTCGCGCTGGGGACATTAATTTGTTGAGCACGGGCTTATATTTATAATAGGTATGTATTTAAAGTTATATATGTGTAGTGTATCAACTATCTGGTATCCGAAATACAAGCTTCGTAGCTTACCACGGAACTAGATGGTGCTGTGTGTAATATCGCAACTTATAAAAAAATATTTTTACAGATTTCTTATGACTGGAGCGCTTATGGTCACACTTTATTTAGGTATGAAGTATTTATTGGAAATGGATAGTCAAGTCAATGATATTCCAATTGCAAATTTAACTCAATTAGGGAAAAAATCATTTTATTAATTATATCATGACCTTTATTTTTGTTTTTTAATTAAATATTTATGCTATATATGTAATTACATGGTTTTGATGTATAAACACTTTCATTCAAACTGACATACCTTTATAGTTGTTCCAACTTTTCTAACAAATTAGTTAGTGTTTAAAGATTGGGTGGCAGATCAAAAGTAACGGGCTTACTCGGGAAATATGTGAAGCAGATTCTCATAATTCTGATACTCATATGTGCGAATCATTTGATTTGATTGATGATTACCATTTGCCTCATAGTGGAGGTAATATTGAGTAACTATATGTCTAATAGGACCAAGCAAGTTTTTGAAAACGATGAGAATTCCGAGAACAAACACACTTGTTCAACTTGGTACAATTTGATTTCATTGGTACAATTTAATTATACTGATATTATTAGTCATCTATGCTGATAACAAAACGAAAGTGTATTACAGTATAACGTAACCTATACTAATTCAAGAACTACTTTTTTATTTTGTATTATGTCCTTCAATTTTGCAATATCAAATCAAATTATTTTATTTAGCATAAAAATTGTTACAATTTATTACTGAACGTCATGAGTCTACCACCAGTTAGGAAAAAAGAAACATCTGACCTGAAAAGAACTGGCGAAAGAAACTCAGCGGTACTATTTTTTTTTCGCTCTCTTTTTCAAATTAAATTGCGAATTAACAATAATTCCATATGTTGAAATAGACTGGCGGCGATCACATCGAAAAATCGTTAATCGAATTTACACAATTTTTTTTAAATTTGGCAATTGAAGCTTTTTGAACGTTTTCTGGGATCCTGTTATATAGGCGTACACATTGTCCATAAAAAGAATTGCTGACTCGACGTAAGCGAGTCACAGGCATTACAAGTTTAACTAATAGTTCGAATATGTGATTACTCGCCTTTGAAGTTTTACTCCTGCCTGGTGTTACTTATTGTTTAAAATAAATCATAGATGATGCATAAGGAATGTTAATGTAAATATATCGCTTTGTATTTTATTTATGTATACAACGAGTCGAGCGTCAGAAATAACAATAAGTATTGTTCCATTGAAAGGAAAGTTCTTTCAGTTGCTATTGAACTCTCAACTGCAATAGGATAAAATCAATCGATATATGAGAACGTTTTGTTAGAACTTAACTACCAAGACTATTCTTAGAATATCGCAATAAAAATGGCTGCGGGGCTGTAAGTATTTATATTACTTTTTACTTAATTATAAAAACTCTATTTAATTTTAACATTTACAGTAATTTTAGTATTTCTATGCTAATGTACCAAAAAATGTTTTTAATTATTCTAAATTTTGAACGTTATTTCAAAACTTTCATTACTAAAAATTCTCGTTTTTACCAATTTCTATTTAAATTTCCAGTGTGCTTATCCTTGGGGCAATTGTCTTCTCAGCTTTTTGGACAACAAAGTTTTTTACTCAAGTATATTCAAGAGTTAAAACTAATCTTATTATAACACCTGTAAACAACATATCGATGCCGACATTACAGACAATAGGATTTTCAGAAGACTTTGTTGAATACAAAGAATAATAAACTAACTTATTTATGTTGTAAATTGTAATCTATTATGCTAATTATACTAATCGTTTATAGTATTTATATTACTTTTAATTCATAGATAGGATGTTTAAAACTCACAACTTTTGCAGTAGAAGTACTGCGTACTTGATTTCTTTACACGTTAATTTTTTTATGGTATTATTATAATTTCAAGAAATATAATATCAATGTAATTCCTTTTATTGTAAGTTTACTTAAGTGGAATTTAAAAGGAATTAATTTAATAGTACAGTAACCGGATTTTATTTTTGTAAACTTTATATTTCAGATTCCTCTTGACGGGTGTGTTAATATTTGGTCTATATTTATTAACAGAAAGAGTGAAAATCAAAACCGCGTTTCCGTCTGATGATGATTTCGTCGCCTCTTCACTTAATTACAACTTGGGCTGGAACACTAGTAATTTTAATGACTTGGTTAATGAATCTGAATATAAATAGCCCAATACAATATTTTTACGCGAATATTTGACATAAAATGTATGTAATGTAATAAAAATAAATGAAACTATCTTTTCTGATTTTGTCGCGGATTTATTTAGATTTTAGTTCCCAACGTTTAGAATGCTTTACAGCAATCATGGTCATGGGTTCTGTAAGCCTCTCCGAAACGTCGGTAAACAAAAATCAAAATAAATCCACGACAAAATACAAAACGATAGTTACATTAATTACAAAGAATAGACAAATTTAATCGAATAATTTTGGTAAAATATGAAAAAATGTCAACAAATACTTGATGTAAATTAGTTTAAATAAAAACTAAGCTTCAATGTTTAATAACATTTTATTTTCTTACAAAAATACAATGGTGTAACTCTACTCCAATCCATTAGGTACATTAATTGTGCGCATCTACTTGAACATATAATCATACAGCCATCAGTTCTATGAAAACTTTTAATAACTGAGATACTCGTATCAAGATTAGGTCTACATATATCATAAATATATTTAGTACATAGAGTTATCACAATGTTTCTATGTATGTATATAACTGTGTCAGTGATGTAGTAGCATTTATATATCTATATATATATAATGAAAATGGTCTTCGTTTGAGGCTCAATCACGCCTAAACCACTGATCGTATCGACATGAAACTACCACCATTCGATGCGAAATTTTTCCTAGATGGTTTATGGCTATCTATTTTTTGAATTTCAACATTCCTTCATTTTTTTATTGCTGTTTTACTTTTATGAACATTTATCCCGCTAATAAAAACAAAAGATAAGCATTTTCTCTTGATTCTTTTGTTTTCAAGGATTTCAACAGAGTAAGACGGAGTTAAACGGATTATGGTTTTCTACATTCAGCTAAGAATCTACTCACGGTAGTGGAGAACGGCTGGACCAATTAGGCTTTTTTTTATAGTCAGAATTGTCAGGAGAAAGTTTTGTATGTAAGAAAATTTTAAAAAAGTCCGATAAAAAGTTAAAAATTTCGATGATAATCGAAGAATTCCCATCTATATAGTCACTCACCACGAAATCTCGGGAACCATAAGACTTAGAAACGTGAAACTTGGTAGGAATATTACTTTTGCTATGTAGAGGTCAGCTATGAATAGATTTTAAGAAATCCATCCCCCAAGGGGGATTGCGGGGGCGTTAACAATGAGCGATTCCTGTTTTTAAACTATAGCTCCCATAGACTTCAAATTTGGTAGGAATCTTCTGTAAGAGGTGTAGAAATAGGCTATGAACGAATTTTACGATAGCTCACCCCGCAGGGGGTTGCGGGGGTGGGTATTAACAATTAATATTTTTAATTTTCCAGCTAAAGCTCCTACAAGCTCCAAATTTTGTAGGAATTTTCTATAAGTGATGTAAAAATGATTTATGAACAAATTTTAGATGTCCCACCCTAAAGAAGATTGCGGGGGCGTTAACAATGAACATTTTTAATTTCGAAGCGATAGCTCCTATAGACTCCAAATTTAGTGAGAGTGTTCTATATGTAATATAAAAATGATCTTAGAGCGGATTTTACAAACAATAAAAAATTTCAATTTCGAAATATAGCTTCTAAAAATTCTAAATATGGTAGGAATCTTTTATTATTCACATAAAGATCATCTCAAAATGGATTTCAATATAGTCTACTTCCGACAGGAATTGCGGGGGTGGGTGTTAAAATCTAAAATTTTAATTTCCAACCTGTAACTTCTACAGACTCCAAATTTGGTGGGGATCTTCGTGTATGTAGGGATATTTGTGTATTTCCTTACAACAATCGTCTTTTTGGCAGCGGAGAAAAAGTCATTGAGAGGTTTCCAAAACTTAACTTTACATGTAGCTATCCAATCAACGGACTAAGAATTTTACATTCATTTTACTTTTGCAGACTACATATCCGACGAATTCTTTTATTGCGGGATCGCGGAAATGTAACAGATTATAATGAATGCATTTTCTAAGCACTTGAGATGTGGAAAAGAAATTTAGTTACTTATTCCAATAGAATTCATAAAAAACATGAACAATTAATTTTCTATAAAAAATTGATGTCACGGAGAAAATTTTAGTTAACAGAAAAGTCGTCGTGAAGATTTTAACTTCACATATGAAACTTGCAATGACTTTAACTTAAACGATTTTAACGACTTTAACTTTAACTTAAATGATTGCACATTGAAAGTTACAATGAATATTAGTGAGAAAAATCACCTGGATGGAAGATACAGGCTAAATCGATGGAATTTGGAATTTGTGTAAGTCTAAACAATATCGATGCTTACAGTTCTATCCGCGGGGCCTATTTATGTTCATACAAAAATAAAAAAAAAGGAGTATAATAAAAATATGAAAAAAAATAAAAATGAAACATAAAATGTAATTTATTTCCTGAGTTTGATTTCCTTAGTTATTGACTCTTATTGTTAAGAAAGCCCCAGAAACAGCTCAGAGCTAGTAAGTTGGCAGTGTTTCACACGGCACACCCGTGTCTTGGAAAGCACATAAGGTCATTATAATAATAAGTCCTGCGCAGATGGCTAGACATTATTATTTATTTTTATAATGTGTACGTACTGTCTGTGTTCACCAAGTGTTTTACATGACAGAGGTTCTCGTTACGAATTTTTTATGTTTTAAAGTAATAAGAGTTTAAATCACCACTTCTAGAAAAAAAATTTAACCATTAAGGTAGGATTTTATTTACCTACATACATCTGTAAAAAGGCCATTAAGCGAGTATCTAATAAAATTAATATGAAGATTTTTGAAAAATAACTATATTTCCATAGAAATGATGGGCTACTTAGAGTATTGATATCTACTTAACAATGAAATTGAAATGTCTTTTTGTGATCCAAATCTCGAAGTCGAGGTACCTTGTTACTTCCTTCTTGGCTCAATATATAGATTTTCAATAATTCAATAAATATCCGAATATGATATGTTATATAATTTGGGAACTTGCACTAATATAAAAATAAATTCCGATAAAAAGAACAAAGGTTGACTTTTGATTTAAAATCAAGCTAAAAATTATTCTCAACGTCTTACCTTACGTGACGTGAAATAGTAGTTGCAGTTAATAATGATTACTTATTATTATTAATGTCAATAAATTGAATTTTATGGGGTATAAGTATGTATTAATAATCGCTGATTAGTTTTACTGTAACACATTATATAAATACATTTTAAACCCATACCATTAAGTACAATTTTGTAAGAAATTGAACACAATACGACAAAGTATTTTTGCTTAATTATTTCCTTTTTCATTTACCAATCAAAGGGGATCTTTTGGATACTTAATAACTAATACAAATGAGCAAATAGCTCATCTAATTTTTAAATTATATTTCAAACCAAATAATATTTACATACTTATACTTAAATAAATATAAAGGATAATTTTTCCTTTGTATTAGTTCCCTTTTGCTTGTAACTACTTGTATTATGTGATCTGCGGTATAACACAGAATGTGATGTAAAACTTTCTTATTTAAAAAAAAAAAAGATTTTGTTGTGATAATAATTGTGATTATATTCGTTAACTTTTGTTTAATTTATAATTTTATTTTCTTACTGTGTTCGCTTGATTTACGCTTGATTTAGATGTACCTATATATTTTTAGTAAGCTTTAAATTATAATGTTGATAAGTACCGATATGTTACAGAGTCAATTTTGTAAAAAAAAGAGTGGATCAATTTGCAAGTTTTAAAAAGAAAGATAAAAATTACCTAAAAGTAAAGCCTCAGTAAACATATTTTAATTTAATATATTGCTTCATTATTTTTGTAGGCGCAGATAATTTTTAAATTCTTTCCATTCTCCATTCTATGAAAAGTTTGCTAGTTTCTTACATAGATATGCAAACACATTAACTAATATTCACTGATATCTTAGTTTTTCTTATATATTTATAAATAACGCCTTGGTACCACAACCTCTTAAAGCCTAGAAAAATTTAAGTTATGTAAAAATTGTAAATGTACGTGATGGTAATGATCGCTTTAAAATGTATACAATATATCAGTTCATATAAAATCATATTAAGTAGAGTCAGCCCGCTCCGTTTGTTATTTTTTATTCTTGTTACTTTTGCTTTTAGGGTAAAGACCGTCCATTCCTTTGCCAAACGGAGATTCAGAATTTGTAGTCAAATAATAAGATCCTTTGGCACTGAAAAATAAAAAATATATTTGTTTAGTACATTGGCATATGTAAAAACAGTTGATAATCTAAAATAAAATAAATACACGCATAGATAACACAACAAGTAACAAATTCGAAAGACTTGTAAGAACAATTAACGATTGTTATTTTATAATACTGTCCTTTCCCGCGGCTTCGCGCGCGTTCTAAAGGCTGGAAACCAAATACCTCCTATTTTTGCAACATTTTTCATTGATACCTATTAGTCCTCCTATTAGTCGTAGCGTGATGTAAAATAGCCTATAGACTTCCTCGATAAAGGGACTCTCCAATACAAAAAGGATTTTTCAATTCAGACCGGTCGTTCCTGAGATTAGCGCGTTCAACCAACAAAGAAACAAACAAACAAACTTTTCAGCTATATAATATTATTATAGATTCCAGCCAATCATCTTAGTTATTTCTTAAAAACACCAAAAGGGTTCCTTTTCCATAGAGAATAATAAAAGAAATATATAGTTTTTTTTGAATAATTTTTACAGGACATAATCTACGATAGTGTTTGGATGAGAACTGGGAATGATATAAGCTATTTATATTGACGCGAGGCGACGTAATTGTACGTATGGGGGCAAAGTAGAAAGCTACGATCGATAGATTTTTTCATTTGGATAATAAGTTATTAATATTTAATCGAAAACCTCAATGATGGAAGCATTTTTGTCTTCTTTTATTAAATGAACGGGTTAGGAAGGATAATATAAAATATAAGGAACAAATTATAGCATAACAATAATATCTCACTTAGTATCACAGTTAGCTCCCATATACACCATTCCAATTTCTGGGTTCGGATTTTCTCTAAATTTATGGTAAGATTCGGCAGGTGACGCTGGAAACGCTTCTGGATTCCGAACAGACTCCGCATAAAACCTCCATGATCGCCAATGACTGCATAAATCTAAAATTACAATTTTCAGTTAATAATAACTTTTAGTTTTATAACAAATAGTATATACTTAAATGTGTATAATTTAATTAGCAATTTAGCCTCCCTTCGCCCGAGAGCGTCGCTAGCACCCCAATAGCGGCTTACAAAATATCAAATTTCTAAATGCACATGGAAGTATACGGTATAAAACAGAATTTATAAATTTGTCCGTCTGTTTAATCCAGCTAATCCCTAAAACGGCCTTTGAAGTTACTTTCACTAGCAGATAGCTGATGACACAACAAGTGAGGCTGCTTCATTACAAAAAAGACAGGATTTCGCTCAAAACTATCAAAACGTACTTTGTGACGCACGCGAGCTAAGCGAGGATAACTCGCTAATAAGCATTTAGAAATACAGTTTACAGAGAAAATTATATTTTGAATTGAAGTTTTTTCTGACATTTATTACAGTACAGTTCGCGTCACGTAAAAAGAACGCTGGAAGAAAGTGGTGGGGGGTGTGTTTGCGCATGGGTACATTCGCATACGAAATTACTAAGCCTATTCTTTTATTTTTGAACTAGCCTTTCGCTCGCGACGTATATTGGTTATTGGCAGGTACATTGAAAAATATATTAGATAGAATGTCATTAAATAGAATTCTATTAATTATTACGCCCTGCGTCTTACCACCAAATTGGCCGATAAATCGCCTCTGCGCAACTTGACAGCCAGCGTTCTGTTTACATGACGCGAATTATAATAGGCTAAAATTTTTAATATTATGTAGTAGGCATATAGTACATTACAAAGCTAAAGCGATGTATACATAACGAATTTGTTTTTTATTCACCAAAATTATAAAGTATGCTCACTTCGCGATCGGCCCCGCGCTCGACATGTTGACCGGCGGCCGTTGGTGTTGACGCGACGCGTACCTGATATTTACGCGGGAAATAGTTTTTGTTTTTGATTCCCCCTTTTAAAACATGCGCCTGAGGTACTTATGCACCTACATACATAATATGAGGCAAGCTTTCTCTCTGCCAAAATCTGCCAGTAGTTAGTTTAGATAGAGAATAGAAAAAAAGTTATAGCAAAGGTAAGGAAATACTTAAAAAAATAGACATCATGCAATCAATACAACCAATCGTTTTAAAAATATATTTTACCTTTATTAGTCGAATACGCCATCACGATGGATTTTTATATGCCTTACTTGAGAAATTAAAGACCAATGACCAATGTATTCGACATACATACATTATATTAATGCTTTATTTCACCTAGAAGTCCTTTCGAGGTGCTATCTATCACTATATTGAAACTCACTAAAATCGGTTCAGTAGTTTAGGCGTGGAAACGTAACAAACGAATATAATGTGATTACATACTCTAATGCTCAATATGCTATGTTCTACTTTAACCACACATCTCACAATAAGAGATGTTATTTAGTTATCAAGTAATATTTGTCTTCAGATTAATTCAAGTTTATTCTAAAGATTTAGATGAATTAGAATGGGCTTCATTTTATGTTAATAAGCCTGTTTCAATCTATCTTTCTATAGAAATAAGGTAAACGTTAAACGTTTACCTAATTATTAGTTACTAAATTGAATAGAATTGAAACCATTGAAGGACACGTAGAGTTATATTTAAAAAATTGAAAAGCTTGTTGCTTCTGTACCACAATATGACTAAATCCTAGATCATATTGTACATATACGAGTAAAAATAACTTACTGTCGTCTGAAAGAGGAATGGGTGCAAACCGTGGACAACCAGGCTGTATACTTTTCCCCCCATTAGGCCAGAAGTCGGCGGTCCCAGTGCGTACGGGAGCACCGTACCCGCCAGCGTCTGTGTGTATCACATCTACAAACTCAGCATCCTTATCTGTGACGTGTTCCATCACCACGCCATCAGGATAAAATGCAGGGAATGCTGGGTCGAGAGCTGTCAGTCTGAAATTATTATTTATTTATTAATTTTTTTATTTAAACGCTCTATTGCACACAACAATAAAATAATACACACAAAGACAAATACATTTAAAGAAATGTGCAAAGGCGGCCTTATCACTAAAAGTGGCACTACAGGCGACCGCTAGAAGTAAGATACAAACAATACATAAAAAGCGGAAAGGTGCTTATACTCAATTAACGTTAATTATAAATAAACATAAAACATAATTTACGTTTATGACGTTATTATTCATTTTTATTATAGGGTATACTCTATATACACTCTACCATAATATTATTATGAACGGAGGAACTATCAATGTTATTTCTGTAATAAGATTCAAATCTGGTCGTGGCGTTAGGCCTAAAGTTAGTAATTCATAAAATAAAAAGCAAATGTTAATTATCATTACTTTGAAACAAAAAATCGTTTTCAGTGTCTAGTATATTGCTTACTAAGTTTACTTTAATGTATTTATAAATAACTCTTTTTAAATACACGAAACGTTATAAGGAAACAATGTTCTACCTTCATATTACTAATAATACATGTAAAGAAAATAATATATACCCATAGTAATTAGTGATATATATTGCTGATTTGAGCTAAAAAGAACTTTATACTTCTGCTGCAGAAGGTCGTTTTTATAAATATTGCTATATTGGAAGGTCATCGATACCGAAATGGTATATTAATAACAGGTTTTTACATACCAATAATAATAATAGGTTTAGTAACTCTACTATTGTAGTTATTATGCTTATATCTATTTTCATATAAAAACAATGCCTTCAATGAAAAAAAACCTTCGGTAAAGTTATAATACAGAGTGGTATCTTAATCACAGGGTAATTATTCCTATTATTATGATGGTACATTATGATTGAAATGGAGCTATTTTTCGCACCTTAGTAATTCGTTAACCCTAAATAGCGCTAAACAATACAAACTTTATTTATTATTATTGTAAACGTATCCCAATGTATAATAATATTAAACTGTATTAACATTTGGTAAGGTCCTTTTTAGTTTTAGGTACTGCTTATTACATAATACGTGTCACAGACACAATTTGATTCATTATTATACTATTTTTATGTGTCTTATACATATTAAACCTTCCTCTTGAATCACTCTTGAAAAAACCGCATCAAAATACGTTGAGTAGTTTTAAAGATCTAAGCATACATAGGGACTTTGTTTCATACTATATAGTGATAAAGGTATTACTATGATGTACTGGTAACAAATAATGTTGTTAGGTATACACCAAGTAGTATTAAAATTAGAAAAACACGAACAAAAAGCAGTGTTTAAGCAATGGATAATGCGAAAGGACAAAAAATATTCATCTTTTGTATAAAAACCACGACATGAGATTATATTTGAACATTTTTTTTTGTAAGTATTGAAGGCGAAAACCACCAATAAAGAAATAATGTATTATATTGATTATTTATATTATTACAGCCAAATCCAAGAATATAATTCTGACATGACACTTTCACATAATTAAATATACTAAGTATATATAATATTAGACACCTTTTTTTTTTGAAAAGGAGAGCGACGGAAATTCAGTTGTTTTACAAATTCATAAAGGCTAGGTAAAAATGAAGTGAATGAAAAACAAACCTTTTCACAGTTTTGTTGTATTTGTTTTTCAATTCCCTTGCTAAGTAGCCGGCTACGTGGCTTCCGAGGGAATGTCCGACTACTTGAAGCTTCTCTATTTGTAAGCCGTCTTCAATAAGCTTGCTTATTTGCTCCGCCGCGGCAGCTCCTACCTGAAATAATACGAAATGCTTAAGAAACAATGTCAATAACTAATATGCATTTTTTAAATTATTATTTTGATGCTGTGATGATGAGGAGAATCGGGCCATAGTCCACTACGCTGAGCAAGTGCGGGTTCGCGGACTTCACACGCCTTTCGAAAACTTGCTAGGTTCTCTCAGACAAGCCGGTTTCGATATTTTCCTTTGCCGTAAGACAGGTGGTAAAACGATTCGCACATAATATCAGAGGTGTGAGACCCGGATTTGAACCTGCGTCACTCCAAGCGAGCGCGTTACAAATGGGCTGCCACTGTTGTAATATGATTTTGTTATAATTAGGTTTTTTATGATGCAACTACGAAGTATTCAACTGACTAGTGCCACACCTAAAATATCATCCAATTTTCAGAACAAGCTTTCAGATGGAAATTTTATTCAAACAAACTTATTATCAGGATTTTCGAATGAAGTTTAATCTAAACTCAAAAAATAATTAAAATGGTGTCAATGGTTTCAAATTTTATGAATAAAAACTATGCAACTATTTATATTATCATATTACACAGAGACATTAGGCTTAATAATTTTAGTCTTAAACTAGCTCACCCTCGTCTTGCTCGGGATCGTCCCTAAGTGTTCCCTGCCAATATAAAAGTAGCCTAAATTACTCCTTGCTAGTGAAAACCCCCTCAATATCGGTCCAGCCGTTTCAAAGATTAGCCGGAACAAACAGACATACAGACAAAAATAAAAAAAATGATTTTTTGATGTAAGTCCCTACCGTCTATAATATGCATTTAATGAAAAGCTTTTAATTTGGAAATAAAACCAGACACTTCAATTTTATTTATATGTATTGATTATAGTGATATATCCTAACAAATGGAACTTAATGTTTGGATAAAAACTAACCGATTTAGGTATTTATTTATAAAACATTTCAATTTGAACGTCATCATTATTTAAATTTATTCAAATATTAAGAATCGAACTTTTGCAAATGTGTGGGTAACTTACTTTCTTGGTATTTCTGGCAGCGTTAACTAGATAAGAACCATGAGACATATTTGACCAATCGAGTAACACTACGTTCGTGCCCGGCCTTGCTTCTAAGTACGCGTTCACCATGACCTGTGAAATTATGAATATTATAAAGCCGTATTAATGACGTAATGGAAAAACCGTAATATACAAATCAGTTTTAATTTGAAATCATAGGCCTTTGCAATAAATTATTATTCGACTTGATACGAAGTTTCGCTATTAATGTACACAAAAATTTGATAAATTATTAATATCATTAATAAAACGTTCCTTGAGAACTACTCTATCCATTTGTGAAAGCAACATGAAAATGGGTGCAGTAGTTTTTGAGTTTATCGCGAACAGACAGACAGACACACGCGACGGAGCACTTCATTTTATAATATGCAGTGGTAAGTAAGTAACTCTTAACACACACATATTGTTAACAATAGTTTCAACTTTGTTGTATATATTTTCGTTTCGTTCACCAGAAATTTGTCATAAAGATTTTGAATGTCTTTTATTACTGGGTAACTAATAGACTCACGAAAAAAAAAATGCTAATGTAAAGTTTAGACTGTATAGTGTATAAATTATATTATTATATACGTATTACGTATATTTCTATATAAATATTAATTCACGATGTAACACATAACAAGCCATACACCACAAAATTGGCATGGAGTGGGATGGTGGTCGGTCAAATCTGAAGTTAGAACCCACTACAAATACACGTTACGTAAGATATAAGTTACTTTTCACCTGAACACTTTCTTGTTGGGCAGTTTCTATAAAGCCATGTATGTAAAGGACGGTTGGACTGTTTTTGTCGAAGCCTTTGATATCCAGAAGACGGGAAGCTTGGTAGAGTGGCAAATCAACATATTCTTCGAAAGAATTTCTGAAATAAATACATATGATATCAGTATATTTTATAAAAATGTATGAAGTATTCGTTAAAAAATTACATGCGATTAAGTTATCTCAATTTACCGGTGTAAGAAAATCAAATAAACTAAATAAATCAAGATTCGACATCTATTTACATCTTATTTATATCTTTACCTTATATACTCGTAAGTATAATAGGGGATGGAAACTTTTATTTTAATGAAAGTACCTATAAGATTCTGCTATATTGGAGCAGAATGTTTGAAGTAAATTTAAAAATTATATAATATTAAACATGGTCTCTCTAAATTTGTGTTTGCAAGACCTATGATTTAACTAAGTTTTTAATGAAGACTAGTAACTTGCCCTCACCACGGTCGGATTAGTTCTCTAAGTACGTTTTAATATTTAGCATATATTTTTAGAATATGTGTTATTTTTACTTAGTATTCTAAATGTTGACCAGGTATATATGTACAATTTCATTAAAATATTTCCAGTGGTCTTGTAGTGAGATCACAAATAGACAGACATATTGTAGTCAAAAAGTCCAAACTCAGGATTCGACTCAGGATATAATTTTATTACACAAACGAATTAACATCCTTGTTTCGCTTGGCTTCTGTTTTAACTGTGATTATAGAATAGACTACAGTTCTCGAGGCATAAGTTCAGCTTTGCATTTGTGTGACTGTGAGTGCAGTGTACGGATAGGTACGACTGAAGACGTAGCGCGTAACGCGAGTTGGTTTAAAGCTGTTTTATCTGGTTTTTGATGCGCGGCTATTGGCTTTTAGCTATCACTCACACATATGCAAAGCTGAGCTTACGCCTCGAGAACTGTATGTATATTTACAATGTACAAACATAGGTATAGAAAATATAACAATAATTGATAACTCATTATGGGGTCACTACGTCTGTGTGTACCGATGTGCACGTTTTTCTATTATTGTTTTGAGTTTTATAAACGTGTGGACACACATTTATAAAACACACAAACACACACACAAAACAATAGATAGACAAACAGACAAATAACATTAATAACTATAGATTTTGAAAATTTAAAATCATTTTATGTACAGATTTTGCTAAGTTAGTTTTCTATGTACGAGTATGAAGATATTGTTTTCATTTTATTACAGGAATAAAGCAATCTATTATAGTGCACGTTAGCTATTTATATTATCGAAACGTTGTGTAAATATTTATACACTCATAGTAAGGTACTATATACTGAAAAGTACTATACTGAAAAGCTATTACACAAAAAGGTTTCATTGCTTTCGATAGAATAATTAATTATTTTCTTAGGCTTACCCGAATATTTGACATTATAAGTAAAACTATAGCATGCCTAGAAGCCACAGAATAAACACCATAGAACATAAATGAAACAATTTGGATTTTTCCGCAGATTTTCTTTATTATTTTGTTCCCGACGCAGTGTAGCCAACTTAGGGGTTTTCCCCCCAAATTTAGGGGTAAAAAAATTGCACTGGGGGTTTTTTAGGGGGGAAAAATGTTTAGGGGTTTTTTTAAGGGGAAAAAATGTTTAGGGGGTTTTTTTAGGGGCTTATAAAATTTCGTTTAAAGACTCGGAAAAAAAAATAATCTTTTAATATCTTTTATATCTTTAAACATCATTTTATGATAATTATGATGACATCTAGTGGTCAATCGCATAATGCTGTAACACAACGGTCAATAACGGCTCAAAGCTTACAGCTGATCACTTATATTTACGATTCGGCAAATTTATTTGTTTATTCGAAAATTCAAGAGTTCCTTACATCGATATTTTATTTTTAATAACGATTGATAATTATTGGAGTGATGTTGAAAACAAAAGATAAAAAATATTCTCAAAAATATACAAAAATATGGGAAAGTGACGCTTTATTAAAATGTTTATTATTGATATTATTATAAAATGGTTATAAATAATTGTAATTCTATTTACGCTACTTGTAATTATTTAAAATACAATAAAAAATTAAAAATTAAACGTTTTAGTATTTTTCCTACAACCATTTACAAATTATCATTAAGAGGGTTTTAGGGGGTTTTGAATTTACTCTTAGGGGGATATAATGTCAAGTGTTGGCGACACTGTCCCGACGTTTCGAATGCTTTACAGCAATCATGTTCGATACATTTGTAAGAAGAATTATTATAATTTTTTTATTATGACAGGTACTATTATTAAAGTTAACAGAGAATGAATAGAATTATTTAAGGTCATGTCAATTGTTTATTTTGGTACAAGATACGTTCTAACCTTGCTGCGGTCTGGTGTTTTTTTGGGTGTTTAATTGTGAATGAAGGTTTATTAAACTTATTATTAAGCGCGATGCGAGGGTTCCAACTAATTTAATATTATTACATATATTGCGATATGGTCGCAAGGTAAACGTGTAATTCACCTTCACAAAAAATACGCATGTTTAACATATTGTTGTTTTGGAAAGAAACATGACCTTCGCTATAATAATTTAATGGGATTCCCACAGCAAATCGTAAGACTAGAGCACAGAATCCATATTATGTTAAACTACAACCATAATAGTTAATAAAAACCTAACTATGAAAATGGATCACAGTTAATACTAGATTAATTTAAAAATTATCATTATAAAGTCAATAAAATTAAAGTCGTTTCTTATCAAAATTAGCCATACCAATAAAAACTTTGAAAACTTGCCTGATTGCGTCATTACGTATACTTGTACGTATTATATTCATTATATTTAAGTACTTATGAATATTTTTGTTAATACGTTATGTAACTTATTAGTTACTAAAATGAACTTCATTCGAGACAAATGTACATGACTCATATAAAATAAGATGGCGCATTATTGTTATGTGTTTTAAAATATGCAGATAGGTATAAACAAATTAAAAGCTAACTTATTAGTTGTAATTTAAACATGACTTTCATTATAACTATTACGATGAGTGATTGCAACAATATCTTTATTGCAAAAGCCTTTGAGATTTCTTACAAATGCTGTAAAAAATTCATTTTCATTAATTAACACTAGGTACACTACAAGGTATAATATTATGAATTTTGCATAATTATACGTAATATATTGTGTTAATAATTATTAATTAATCACAAGATTGGCTTTATATAGAGTTTTTTTATAAGCATTATGTGTTAAATAGATTCAATTATAAATATATTATTTTCTTCTACATTAAGACATGAATAAATTTATTCAGTGAAATTTTACAACTGTACTTTTATGCCCACAGTAAATTTACTATTATTGATGCAAAAGTACTAATGGATAGTGTTTCTTTATTACTCAAAATCAGAACGGCTGAACGGATCTGGATAAAATTTGCCACATAAATAGATTATAGACAAAGTACATAGGTAATTTATTTTTCGAAAAAATGTGAGGTTCCTGCGAGTTAGGCACATAGTAAGCACAAAGGTGGACGCCTAACTATTTATACTATACTAGCGACTCGCCCTCGCTTCGCTCAGGCTCTTCCCTAGATTTAGCACAGGCAAAGTCGCGGGATCCGCTAGTTATGCATATAAACCTTCCTCTTGAATCACTGTATCTATTAAAAAACCGCATCAAAATCTGTTGCGTAGTTTTAAAGATTTAAGCATACAAAGGGATATAGGGACAGAGAAAGCGACTTTGTTTTATACTATGTAGTGACTATCTATACTAACGGTTAAAACCTAGGGACGAACCCGAGTGCATGGACGAACTGTTGCTAGTAATTTATAAAGCCTAAAAGGGTACTGGCCTCCCTTTCATACGAGAAGAATCAGGTCATAGTCCACTACGTTAGACAACTGTGAGCAACTGTAACTTTACCACTGAAATTATGAACATAAATAAAAATAATAATTTAATTTATTTTTAATATAAAAACTGTGTAGTACTAGAAAATCCTTTAGGTACACTAGAAATACACACGGACGCACCCGAGCGAAGCGAGTTTAAGTTACTAGTAATATGCTTTATTGAATCTTTAAATCAGTATTGACAGAATCTTCTCTATATTATTTTTATATTATATATTATTATTATATGCTTACTGAAGGATAGATATAAAGAAAAATATTCACGTTGAAACTTTAAATTTTAAAATAAAAGTGTAATCACGCTTTTAAAGTGAAAGTAAAAATTAGTGAAATGAATCTTAAATGTAACTAAATAACATACCCATTGTAAAATCTGAGATAGATGTCTTCTACTCGATTGGTTCTGTCTGGTAATATTCCTGAAAATAAAATGTGGATACTTTATAAGTCAATATTTGGAAATATTTATAAATAGGTAGTATAATATGTTTTTAACTACCCTTCCGCAAGTTAAGTTAAATAATGCATACAATGCTTTCATTAATGTTATATTTAACAGCTTTGCTTTTAACAACTTTTGAAACACCGTTTTATTATATTTGTTTGAAACAAAACAAGCATATAAGTTTTCAAGTCAGAGTGAATGGTAAGGAATTATTTAAATTACAGACTTTTATAAGTGAAACATGTGAAAGCGTTTAAATTATTACTACATTAACTTTTACATATCCTAATATTTTAAATGAAAATATTAATATTATAAATAAAACTATCTTTTCGAATTTTGTGATAAAATACGAAAAGATAGTTTCATTTATAATGTCAAATATTCGCGTAAACCTAAGAAAATATTATGAAATTATTAATATTATAAATGTAAAAAGTTAGATATTTTAAAGAATGTTTGTTAGGAAATCATACAAGAATAGCTAAACGGATCTTAATTTTTGGCGCAGAGATAGATAATAGTATGGGATAGAACAGGTTACTATTTATTTCGGAAAAAAATACGGTTCCTGTGAAAAGGACGACGGACTTGTTTTTGATTTTCAGTAGTAAGCCGTCAATCAGTAACCCGATCAATGCAACGGTGAACCTCTAGTTTTGTATATACGAGTATTTAAATTATACCTTTTTTATCCTATCCATTTTTTATAAAGTAGATAAACTATTTCACATACCACTTAATATGACATTTAAATCAATAAAATCACTTTCAGTCACATTTTTTGAATGGATACTGAAAAATATTTGGAAAACAAGCAAAACGTTATATAAGACGTACATTTCAGTAAGATTCAACGTAATGAATAGGTATTTCTTTCTTATTCATGGTATTTTGTTCAGAATAAAGCTATGAACACACTGTGTCGCTATACTATTACGGAGTACGATGCTAATATCTATATCTATACTAATAATATAAAGCTGAAGAGTTTGTTTGTTTGGTTGAACGCGCTAATCTCAGAAACTACTGGCCCGAATTGAAAAATTCTTTTTGTGTTGAATAGTCAGTTTATAGAGGAAGGCTATAGGCTATATTACATCACGCTTCGACCAATAGGATCCTATGGAGAATCAATGAAAAATGTAGCAAAAACGGGAAGCGCGGGCGTTTGTTCTGCGAGATACCATACCGCGTGACTCAGAAAGAATTTGGTTTCCGGTCTTTATAACACGTGCGAAGCCGCGAAAAATGCTAGTTTATGTATATAATATACATTATAAAAATATCTCAGCTCAACGTTCTTTGCAGGATATAAAAATATGATTTACGGTATAATTTTTCAGTCATTTTTAACTAGTTTTTTTTCTTATACTTGCTTAGTACAGCGTGTTTGTTTGGTTTTACTTAGAATTTGATAAGCCATTTCAATACGTGCAAGGAACAATGGTGTAACTCAAAATTAATTATATATAATACGTAGATATAAAAAAATAATATTTACTTTTAAATTTACTATCTTATACTATTTTTTAACAACATTTGTACACAATTTTCCATGTCTCTTTTCTGCTTGACATGGACGGGGGGCAGTTTTAGCAATCATAAATCTTTATTTTATAAAATTGACATCTTTAAATTATTACTCGATTAGGTACATAGAGCATTCTAGTTGCTCATGCTGCTGTAATTTCACGTAAATTGATCATTTATTTTTCCATTACTGAAATTATATGTAAATATATTTTGAAAACAAAACTTCTTACACAATATTGCACAAAAACTTGGATATAAAAGCATGAAAACGTAGTTCTAATCTTAGAAGATCAAAGTCTAACATTGCATTTACACCTTTTGTGAGCAGCGTCACGGTCATAATTATGTTTTGTGTTTCTTTTATAAATGTTATAATTACAAACGCCTTAACAAAAGTATCCTGGAATCAGTAGTATAGTGATTATTGTATGATTTACAAGTTCCATGGAAAGCTGCACCCATAACTGGACTACAAACATTCGTGCTTTACAAACGAATGCCCCCAGCAGGACTCGAACCGGCGACCGCTGTCGCAGAACTACTGGTAGGGTCACTACAAACTGAGCCACACGTGTCCAATTTATGTAAGAAGACTCTATGTTTTTATAAAACAGCTTAAGAGCTATAAGGTAAAACTACTTTTAATCTTCTTTAATATACCTAACTTTCTTGTGTTGAAATTTTAAGTCTCTTGCTCCACTAATAATTTCATTGGAATATTAGTATAATAATGACGGCTTTAATTACAATTATATTATCAGCAATTGGTTGTCCAATTTTAATACGTTATTACGTAGGTTAAGTGGTTTGGCCCTTCATTAATATAAGGGGCGGTAAAGTGGGTGAGAAAATATATTTTCGGTTCAAATTATAAATTATACGATGAAGGATTGTCAAAAACAGGGTTATATTATTTTATGCATACATTTACTACCAGGGTGATCAAGCCATAATGCACCACCGACCACGATTTGTGCGGTGTCGGCGGACTTCACATATCTTTTGAAAACTCGTAAGATTCTATCAGTCATGCAGTTTGCGTTACTTCACGATATTTTCCTTCACCGTAAGATAAGTTACCATTGCTTCCTTTTGTATAAAGTGTAATTTAATCACATCATCCGCCCAATCAACGCGCCCCTGACGCCATCACTCGACGGATTAAATGAACCAAACGTTCGATTGGGCTTTTTACACGACCGATTCGTGTACAATACGCCTATTTGGATTTTTTTATTTTTAAACTATTACAAAAAAAAACTTTTTGGATGTCTTAGAGTAGGACACAAAGAACTTATTGCACTAATAATTGGAAAAAGGCTTATGCTGCAGTTACGCCCATGTACGTAGGAGCCATCGACTTTCAAGCTACTAAAACGAGGTTCACTTTGTTAAACCAACCTTTAAACTAGTACGGCGACGGCCTACATGTGCTAACTGCATTTGAAAATCATTAACGGTACGAGAAAATTTTAATGACGCCTATTATTTTCTTCACTTAACATGTTACGTTCGTTAAGGTAATGCATTCGGAAGTCTAGATCTTTATAGTTTTCCGCTTGTGACCTATATTTTATAATCTAAATATACGCCAGTTACTTGAATAAGAATGTAAACTACCTTTTTATTTGCTAAATTAGATTCTGGCTGTGGGTTTTTTGAGTTGTAATTATTATGAATTGATCGTTAGAACCCAGTAACTTTATTTAGGGTTTATATAAATACTATAATTATTTGTCTACTAAAATTTAGTTCTTTATGAGGTAGTGGTAGCCCAGCGGTAGGGCGTTAGAACGTTTATTTTTAATAAAGACAGAATCGTTATTATTCAAGTTATTAGTCTCATACCTATTTTATTTTTAAATAATCAAACTTATGTAGTTCCCACATACATGGAACTGGAAGAGATCTCTTATAGAGAAAAGGCCACCTTTGTCCACTTCACATTTTTTATATCTTAGTGCAATATAAAATTTAACATAATTAAAATTATAATTCACTGTTCGTTTTTTGCAATATGAAGTTTGTGAACTAATTAAAATAACAAAAGGTATGCAGAGTCTTTTTAATAATTCTGTTGTGTTGCTTGGAACATTAGAATATACAACTTGAAAAAGATTTTCCCCCGTTCGCTTTAATTTCTAAGTTTTTCAGTTCTTTCCTTTTATTTATATTTGAAATTTTATTTTATTTCAGGTCTCCTAAGAGCTACGTGGCACCTTATTTTATACAACTGAGCTTCAGTAGCGTCAGAAAATATTCACTTATTTTTAAACTAATAAAACTTGCTAAAGGCTTTGTTAATATCACAAATTGAATTATAAATAAGATACATAGGGAGAGAGACAGAAAAATACGTTGTTAATGACAGATAGATTACAGGCTAAGCTGACGGCCTTTAACTTGATATCAAGTCACGATACCCACAATTATGTAATAGAATATTCTATGAGTGCTAGTTGAAAATTGTTCCAAGTGAATCCAATCTTTTTTATTGACAAACACAGGTAAGCAGGTGTCGACCCCTAAACGTCGTCACCTTGTTGTGAGCTGGGTGGGAGGTTACAGGTCGCTCCAGGTACTTCTCTGATAGTAGAGCAATCCCTAGGTGGTCTGCTTCAGCAGACCTGCCGTCGGGGCATCGTAGTTGAATGCTTAAGCAATCCCCATTAAGACGGAGGTTTTGTTTAGTTTTGGATAAAGGTTGTTAGTGGGTAGTACTGGCTGTTTTAGCTAGTGAGCTACTCATAACCGAAAGTGTTACCTACTGTAGGTATGCGTAAACGCTTAAAATTATTTTGAAAAAGGTGTCAACTATCAATATCAAATTATTTCAATCAATAGAATAAATATATTTGTTTAATTTTAAAATTATGTTTAATAATTTATGTTTGTATCAACGACATTTGACGTTTTCTATACTTTAAATATATTATAACAAAATTCTAAGGCGGTACATTAAATATATCTTGGAAAATCTTATTGAAATAGTGTCTTGCTGTCAATACAGGCGCCGAATATATACTTAATATAATATGACTGTCTGCTTGTCACCAGCACTGAAGAAATTTTGGTGAAATTAGGTAACATCATAGCTGGTTATCCGGGTCAAGACTTATTATTAAATACTAACCGCTTGCATATAATTAAATTTCATTTAGAATAAGTATAATATTATTGCAAAAAAAAAAATGGACATTGCAATGTAAAAGTCTAACGTTATATTTGCGCGAATTTAATTGTAATCGGTCATGCCAATTAGACCTTACTACCTGTTAGTCCATATAGTATAAACACTAAGTTACGCATGTGATTGCAAATCATTGCGTGTGCAACGATAATAGTGGAAAAAAGTGACTAATTTATAAGCGGATTTTTCTTATATTAACAATATGTTGCTATACTATAACGTTCTCCGACCGATTCGGCCATTGCGGTCAATCCCATTGAGCGTGGCCAACTGCGCAGGAGATATTATAGTGCACAAATGTATGCGCAGACAAAGGTGCTCTCTCTATTCCTATCACTCTCATACTCCGGTGGGACGACTGCATGACACGACAAGTGAGAGCTAAGGCACAGGACCGACTCAATAATTAAACTTGGCCCAACCCGGGGCTCGTACCCAGGACCTCTCGTTATAGTATAACCGTACATGCTAGCCACTACACCACCGAGGCAGACAAACAGTTATACTAATAAAAAGACGCTGTTCACGACTTATAAAAAATTTTCATTTGGATTTCCACTTTGATGGCACCATAGGATTATTTCGAGTGATGTAACATTAATTTGGTAGGAGCGATACTCATTTATTATACGTTCAAATATCAAGCATACCAATTTACCCAAGGTAACTTCTTGACTTCTATAAATACGAAAATATGAAATTTGAGAGAAAATGATGATATTTTTTGATAGAGCGAAGGCTTATTTAACCACAGTTTCGTAAAATACGTATGTTCGTTTGTTTTTATTTTTTTTTGTATCTTATCTTATCATATTTAATGAGCGTAAACGATTTGGTTAAGGTCTATTCTGAAAAAAACGCATCGTTTTACTAAAAAATATTTTTTATCTAATCATTTACTACTATCTGCTTTCGTGCTGTCGACGTCATATAGCCCTATCTTATAAAGTTTTGTGTAACTTGCATGTTCGAAATGGGTAACTCATGCCAGATTAATATGCAAATTTTATGTTACATAAAAATCATAATTTTCTGTTCTTTTTTAATCCATAGTATTTTTTCTTTATTTTCTCAATATTTAGTTATCCAGGCAAAGAACAATTGCTTTCTAGTTACGAGTATATACGTTGTGTAACTAACACGACTTTGTTTTAGTTATAGAGACTGTTGATACGTTTTAACGAAAGTTAGTACAAATTTTTCAGAAATAAGATATATTATCGTAGTAAAAAGTCTCTATATTATGAACTCAATAACCAGTTATCATCGTACAAATTTTCATTAAAGTACCAAGTATAAAGTACCAGTAGTTTTCTAGTGACGTGGGTACAGACAGACAAAAAATGTAAAAATAATTGATTCGGCCTCTAACGATGCTAATGACTCATTCAATAAGATTGTTAATAGACAAAATATAAAGAGTCTTATTAGTTCGAATTTTATTATTCGTATGTATAGATTTATGCAAATGGAACCACAGGAAAAAGTAGTATATTCGTAACGTACCAAATGAACAATGCAATCTTTGCGATGCGTGTATTGATTGCTATGTATATCAAAGTCTATGTCGTTTAATTGAAGCCGTGCTAGTGACGCAAATGTATAGACAGTAACTGTTAAAGAAAAAAAGCGTCGCAATTATATACTTAGTACTTTTTTCCTGAGCATAACACTAAATATTTTTCAAAAATAAAGATTGACTTTGATACTTCTTATAAAACGAAAGTGAAAGAAGTGAAATATGTTATAAATATGTTAAAAAATAAATGCATTTAGCAAGAAGTTGTTAATGCCACAACCCATACCCACTTTAGTTTTGTTTTTCTATACTACCTTTGTACACGTCACTCTCAATGCAATTTTTATGTAATTATGTTGTACAATAAAGAATATTATAATAAATATACTTGTATAGATAGATATTATATAAAAATTTTAAATTTAAAAAAGCAATATTTAATTAAGATAATATTTTAGTGAGGAATATATATACTCGAAGATGTTCCTAAGATAAATTTTAACTCATTTATTGTGAGATTAATTAATTAATAATTAATTTTTCAACATATATTCGATAAAGTATCTGCAATAAGATATGCAAATATTTTGTGTAATTTTCAGTACTTTTGATAAAATACAAGGCTATAGTGTTAGATTATAATGATTAATTAATCTTGAACCTTGATTTAATCGACATTTCTAGTATTTCCTCAATAAACTACGTCATACGGTGACCTATGATAATATGTATGTAGTATGTAGGTAATTAACAATTCTGTTCATATTTCTGGTAAGCTACAGTTACAAATCAAGCCACAAACTTACATTAAATTGATTGTGGCCGATGAAATTAGGTCAATTTGGAATGGAATGTTCTACTTAACTTCCATTAATATATGAAGAGTTGAAGTCAAATTGAACATAGTCCAGTCATTTTTGGTTTGATCTTCGGAAAAATTCCTAGTGAGCTGAATTATTGTATACACCATTATAACGGCATTAGAATAAATATGTGAAAAATCGACAACGAATCAGTTTTTCCCGAATATCTCGCGAACTATTGCTCGGAGGTCAATAAAGTCATTATAAAAATTGTTTGTCATAAAATTGTGTACAAATAACGCCTCTTGAATTTTTCTGTAAAATTAACTGTTTTTGGAGTCGAGAGCTGAGAAAGCGAGTAAAATGCACTCTCATGTATTGTATACTTTTATTCATTCATGTGTTTAAAATGCCTAAAATGACTGGATTAACATGAAAATACATTAAAATAGTCTTCACGTAACACACATTTATTATAATAAATAACTTTAAAATTTACTCAGCAAAAATTTAAAACTAAAATGTTATAAAATGCTTAAGAAATGTTTGAAAAGTTAAGAGGTTAAACGAGTCTGTGCGACACTCATATTTTTATTACTAAAGCACGTCTAAGTGTACACGCTCCAGATACTTTATACTGCTATTTGCTTGTATATATTAAAATCACGTTCCATATAGCAATAATGTAAAGGTCGTATACGTATGAAGTAGTATGCCTTGGAGTTATATTAATGTAGTGCATCATTGGCGTCCGGCGATTCAGCCGGGTGCGAAACCAAGATATACACAAAAAGGTGGCCCACTTCTGTGGGTGGTGTGCCATGCGTGTATGTATGGACCATAGAGCAAGCCTCTGGAAGAAGACCAGACAGGGTCTTCATTCACAGAACTGCCGTCGGGGCGTCGTAGTTGCGTAAGACTAAGAGAACCTGTGATGCTTTCATAAGACGGACGTCTGTTTGTTTTTTGAGGGTAGTATTGGCTTTTTTAAGCCTGTAAGCCCGAGAAAACACTGTGTGCACAGGTATAAGTAATTGCATTTTCTAACAATAAAAAAGGGTTTGGCAAATCCTATAAGGTATGTGAATCACTACATATTATAAAAAGTCCTCCGCCACGTCTGTCTGTTCGCGATAAATTCAGAAACTACTGCGCCAATTTTCATGCCATTTTCACCAATAGATAGAGTGGTTATCGAGGAAGGTTTTAGTATAAAATTTGTCAAGATTTTGTATAGATTTCTCTTGCGCTAAATCTAGGGAAGAGCCAGAGCGGAGTGACGGTGAGTCGCTAGTATAAAATAAATTTAAATGATATCCAATTTTATTTTCACTTCTTACATTGCTCATGTCGTATTCCGAAAAATAATATGAAATGTAATTTTATATTAGTAATATTATAAGTGAGGCTCGAGGCGACCTCCAAAGTAGAAAAGGCCATGATTAATACGCCTGGTGATTGTAGTATATTTGCACAATAATAACAATGAAAGAATAACGAGCTACATACTCGTTAAAATAAAGTGCTAAAAACAGTTAATATTTTCTACTTCTGCCGACAGAAATAAGCTTTAATAACCGAAAGATAAAAAATAGTATGAGGATTTTTCCGACATTTTATCCAAAAAAGGCAAGACATTATAATTTCCTAGTAATTTAATACATTTCGCGTTTTCGTAGTAATAAATGTGTTTTAAAAATACAGACTAATTTGTATTACATTTGAGTTTTCACAAACGTTGTTAAGATAGGTACAATGTACAATCGTGTTGTTCATTTCTTCTTATCACTACATAGTACCTTCTTTATTTTACGCTAACTATAGTATGCGTCATACCATACATGTTACGAATCAAGCTTTTCTTCGTAAAAAACAGTATTAATTGAGATATCTCATAGAGACCTTGCTCTCAATTTTTATGTAACTGCAGCCAATACTTTATTTCGTTTTCTTGCACGAACTATTTTTACTCTACAAAAAAAACTGAAATTTAACCCCTTTAGGATAAAATTTTAATGTCTTTTTTATTAAATATCTTATCAAAAGCCTCAAAAATAAGACAGAGTTACTGTCGCATTGATAAAATATTAGTAAATAGTAATAATAGTAATATAGTAAGGATGAGTCTGTTATTTTTATCCGAATTATGTAATATAATATTATACATTGTAATGATTTCGTAAGTGATTACGGCATGTCCTAAAAGAACTACACTATAAAGTATAAATATAATAGAACGAGAATAAAAAAATAGATAATGTCACTCATGGTTAAACTTAGATCCCGCCAGAGACACATTCAATCCGTTTGAACCCTACAGCTAAATAAAAAAGTTAAATATCGTTGTGGTATCAGTATTTTATCGGTTTTTTATGCTCTCTATTTATCATTATGTCATAAAACGCCACAACAGAGAGAGTCACATTGATGTCTTCGAAAACTTTAATTTTATTTATTAATGATAATAAAGACAAAAATATTTTTGACTCGGTTTGAGTGACCGTAATTGCTGTGCCAACGGTTGCTGGTTCGAGTTCCGGCACTCCGAGTCCGGAGCATTTATTTGTGTGTAGGATGACTGTTTGGACACCAGTTTTTATATTAATAAAAATATAATATAATAATATGTTTGTAATTGTATTAGTGTAGTTTTCATCTATCTGGTCTAGATGAGACTGAAGTGAACTATTTTGTTTTAACATATTTATTTATTTACTTTTAATTGTACTCTAACAGGGTATAGAGACAGTACTGTGATGATATGTAGGAATTATAATATCGGTATATATATTACTATATGTCTATCATATCATTTACTAAAACCTTCCTCGAGAATTACTCTATGCATTCGTGAAAACAGCATGAAAATCGGTGCAGTAGTTTTTGAGTTTTTTGTGAACAGACACGAGGCGAAGGACTTTCATTTATAATAGATTTATAGTGATGGACGTTATTGTATGATAGATATCATGCAATTAATTGAGCGTAATTATAAAGAAATATAGTAATCTATGCTTCTAAATGCATCTATGCTTGGTACTTGGTATTCAATATTCATATATTCTAAATTTATGTAAATGTGCAAAGATAAAACAGTTTTAACCGTTTTTCCTCTGTTCGTCTACCTACTTCCTTTTTTTGTTAAGTGGTATTTGATAAAAGTTATCCTTATCAATGAAAAAATAGGAAAACATTTTTTAAGAGATTAATTCAATGTATATATTTTCCTTAAATTTTAAATAATGGTGATAGTCTAATCGATCACTTATTATATTATTAATGTTTTACAAACCAGCTAAGAATACCCACTAAAACCCACGACTACTTTTTATATAGTTTACTACGCTACTTCTTTTTACATAGTACCTACGCTATTAATATTTAATACATGATGAGTCTCATCGTATAATTTGATTTATTACTTTTTTATTTTATTATTTATTCATATATTTAACCGGCTTACAAAAAAAAGTGCTATGTTCGTTTGTAGTATGCTCTTTACGCCTAGACTTAGGTAGAGCATAGGTAGAGTCGTAACTTTCCTTTTAAACTGTTAAAAAGTTAATTTATAAAATTATTCAGTTAAAACATAAGCTTAACAGCTTGAAGTAAACATTATGAAGCATTTACGACAAGTTATTTCGCATTACAATTTATTATAATGACTAAATAAGTTAAGTTTTTATTGGTAGTTTGTTAACGGCAATTACTTATTACATTATATGGTAATTATTCGTAATGTGTTATGTTATAACTTACTCGTTTTAATTTGCACATTTTAAACAACATTTAATGTATTAACTTTTAAATTATTAATTTTGCAGGAAGAGATTATTTAATCTACTAAACACGAGATTGTTTTATTTGTACTATTGCACCCATTCATGCGATTTTACTGTATCAAGATAAGATAAGATAGATTGGTTCACTGTCTGTTTCCGTAACGCCGTATTTTTTCAATGTCATCGACTGGCCAAGTTTTGTGTACCACCTGTCAAGAACCCACGTGGTCCGAAATCTTACGAAGACATCACGAAGTTGTGCGAACGTAAATAGTCGAGGGCAATCAGCCATACAATGCTTCCAACCGTTAAACACACTATTCGTATTGCCAAATACCGGTCTAAATACTATTTCTTTTTTCACTGTTGTACTAACAATACTAAACATTTAAGCTTATCATTCAACATATTATCGCTGTATAATAAAAACATAACTGTTTTCCTCCAGACACGTGAATGTAAATCGCGGAAAGAAAATGATATTAAAAAATTATGTTATCAAACAATCTCACATGTGTGTGATATCGCAAAAATTTCGATATCGGAACACGTAAATTATATATTGAGGATGTCGTGATTGCTTCCGTACCTGTTCCCCACCAATATCGCTTCCAGCTCACTGACACCGCGCGGAACATAGCGCCGCGTGCGACACCGACAGTGGCTCGCGACCAACTGATCAGCATTCCGTAATATAAAATACTTGAAAAAAAAAACTTAAAAAAGGCCTACCTCGATTTAAAAGCTTCATAAATACTTTAGGCATACACAAAAGTTAAGGTTACACCGCCTCTACTTAGTACAAAGGCGGTGGCACATCCTTATTCAATTAATCGCTAATTAGAAACGAGAGTGCTCTTAATGTTGAGAGGATTTCATTGCAGGCTGTCACCGAAGTAAATGGAAATCTGACAGCTTTTTACGTGCCTCTGCTGATGATATCTAGGTCAACCAACAGCATAGCATACATTATATGTTATACATACTCACGTTGTATATCTTAAAGCAGGTGTGAATATAATATATTATGTTTATAAACATATGTTTTATACAGCTTATATAACTTGGTAATTTTTGTTAAATTTATATGGAATAAAAATAATTATGACCGGTTACGCTTTTTTCCTTCTTCCGGTTTAAGAAGGATACTGGAACTTTTTTTAGGGTTACATTTAATGCTTTTACGTTTATTATTTTTACCACATAGTCGTATATTAAAAATAACAATTGATATTTAAATAAAATTTAATTTTATAACTTTTATTTAAATATCTAAATATTTTATTATTAATACTAAGCTGCGTTTGTATTGTGTAAAATATATTATTAGAAGGTCAGATAATAATAATTATAAAAGTTTATATCCCATGCCTTTAATTATTATAATTGTTTGTTTAATTTATTATAATTGTAAGAGAAATACGAGGTCAAACAATCATGTAATTTAATTTTATTTATTGAAGTTGAATGTGCATATTTTCAATTTTGAAATCTAAATATACAAAAGAAAAAAGTCACACACTCACTTACCTATCACAAAATATCGAAAACCGCTTGTCGTATACAGATTTTTGACAGGGAGGTATAATTCGCGTCATGTAAAAAGAACGCTGGCTGTCAAGTTGCGCAGAGACGATTTATAGGCCAATTTGGTGGTAAGACGCGGGGCGCGGGACGGCAAGGCACGCGCCGCATGCTTTCTGGCTCGGTATTGGTCCGTCAGTTCAAAATACCATCGCGCACACAAAAGTTATTAATTACGAAATGATTTTATACATAATATATAAAAAATAGAGAAAAAATATTTTTGAACCATTTATAAAGAGAGCGTCCGATAATAATGCAGTTAATAATTTTAAAACATATATTAAATGAATTAATTAAGTTTTTTGTAAGTATAGTGAACATTCTACACTGAATCAAACATATTTTATTAATTAGTAGAATTCTATTTAATACATTCTATCTAATGTATTTTTCAATGTACCTGCCAATAACCAATATACGTCGCGAGCGAAAGGCTAGTTTAAAAATAAAAGAATTGGCTTAGTAATTACGTGTGCGAATGTACCCATGCGCAAACACACCCCTCACCACTTTCTTCCAGCGTTCTTTTTACGTGACGCGAACTGTAGTTTATAGTAGAAGACTCTCTAAGAACATTTTTTGTGACAGGACCGGAACAAGGAGGTCTATGGTCTCTGGCATGTTTGTATGAAAGTTTTTAGTTTTTTGTGCTACAAACTATTTTGGCAGGGATCGCCTCAGGGACAAAACCGAGAGAAGCGAGGGTGAGTCGTTAGTAATACATGCTTACTAAAAATTAGGAAGAAAAAGAAAGGAAGAATATTAACTAGTTGTATACTGTGTTCTTGCTTGTATATATGTCGTTTTACGTTGCTTTTAAACTATTTCAAGACACAGAAAAAAGGAGAGCACATTAACTAAGTAGTAGTTTATAAACAAGCCCTATCTAGCGGTAACTTTTTGTAGTGTCCGGTTTAAAGCAATTTGTGTAGACCAGACGAATTTGTGCTTTTACGAGCTATAGTAAGATGTACGAGTATGTCCCGAATGCCAGTAAAAATAACTTAAAGAATTTAATTTTTACCTCAATATTAATATATTTTTTAAAACTGAATTTTCTTGGAATAATAAGCCTTCATACATGATCTAATATATTATTTTGTATGATAGTTCTTTGAATAAATTAATTTATACGAGACCACTTATCTCATTTAGCTTAAATCATGTTCTTTGCAATATTGATCATCACTAGCTTAAAACATTTGATATACGTAGAGATGAAAAGTAGAGTTTGCCACTACGTCAATAAACTATGCAAATATTGACGTCGTCCAAATCAACTTTAAAACAGTACAAAATAAAAAATATAAGAAAACCATGCTTGTTACCTTCGGGTAGCAGCCGGCACGCCCCGTATAATACATCTCACAGAAGATCGGCGTGAAGTGGCAGCTAGGCTGTCGCGTTTCGTCCGATAAGTGAGAGTCCGGGAGTCCCACTCCCCTTTCCCCCTCCCTCCCCTCCCTCCCTCCCCTCCCTCCCTCTTCCCTTCCTCCTCCGTCTTCACTCTCACCTCCCTCTTCCCTCCCTCCTTCCTCCCTCCCTTTCCTGAAAGGCCGGCAACGCATCTGCAAGCCAGAAGCCTGGCTTGCAGATGTCCATGGGCGGAGGTAATCACTTCCCATCAGGTGAGCCTCCTGCCCGTTTGCCCCCTTTTTACCATAAAAAAACAGATGTACTGAAATTTGTGATATTGCGAAGTCTGTAGCATCCAGGTGGTTAGCATGTACGATCATATATCGAGAGGTCCTGGGTTCGAGTTCCGGGTTGTGCCAAGTTTAATTATTTAGCCTTTCTGTTTATTAAGCCTCAGTAACTACCTGGATTTGGGAAGTTGGCGGTGAGCCATCCCCATACCTCGGAGGGCACGTAAAAGCTGTCGGTCCCGCGCCTTAACTCTCACTGGCCGTGTCGAGCAGTCGTCTCACCGGAGTAAGAGAGTGATTGGAATAAAGAGACTTGTGTCTATGCGTACACTTGTGCACTATATCTCCTGCGCAGTTGGTCAGTCTCAATCTCAGTCGAGATTGGCCGCCATTGTTGGAATCGGTCGGAGAACATTAGTGCGAAAAGTAAACCCACAGTTTTTATAGTCTTTTTCTGTTATGCATTGAAATCATGGAGCACAAAACCAGCATAAAAAATATCAAATAAAAATTAGTCAAGTGTAAATCAGAATTACGTTTTTGATGTGTTTTAGTAGTATACGTAATTAGGTTAAAGCCAAAACAATATTTATTTAGGTCCGGGCATATTATGCTTACGAATTCAGAAGCTTTTAACTCAGAAACTATTCAGTGAGGTAAAAAGTGGTTTAGAAACCTCAAGTCCTTTAGATATGAGACTAGTTATTATTATTTCTACATTTCACATACATTTTGTAGTTTACTTTTAGTTATAGTTTAAGTTTAATTAATGATGTGACATTATGATATGATATTACTACTATAGATAAACGAATTAAAAAATTGACTGAATATAAAAGAATCAGTTAAATTATTTTATTTATAAAATCATTAAAATTCATTCATATATTAAAATATCCTTATATTTTATCTTAAAAATAATTTTCAATTATTGATTTTCAACTATTTATAGAAACAGAAACATTGTAGTATATTTCATATGCTCTTTTAATTTCTAAATTTATAATATAGAATTAAACACATTGTTTGGTCTTTGACTTTGGGTAAGGATAGTACGGAACCCGTCCTGTTCTACAGTATAGTTTTTATTTATCAGTTGTGTTTCTTGTTTGCTTGCGACGCATTATCTTACGTAGATAATGAAAATATCTCTTTATTATACTAACAAAATAAATATTCAATTAAATTAATCGAACCTGTGATCTTGTAGTAGTAAATTGATCCAAATTCTGTACTGTATGTAATTACTGGATTAATTGCTTTTTAAAAGTTTTATTAAATTGTTTAATATACTAGATTTCGTCGTGATCTCCTCTTTTATTTGCCCCGTGTTGCTACAATATTTTTTTTACAAAAGTATAAAAACTAGGACATCTAGTGGAAAAGCAGAGGAAACACGTACTCTTTATGAGGTACTAATACTTTATGGAATTGCGCACATAATGCTTAACAAAATTTCCAATAGGTGGCTGCATTTTATGAAAAAATAAATATGCCTTTTCCTTACAAAAACATTTAAGTATATTCGTAAAAAAAATAACGAATCACAGTGACATTAAACAGACTCTACATTTCATGTCAACCTAGACATAAATAATTAACGATTTAAAATGCCAGCTAAAACCACTTCTTTAAATAAAACCTTTAAATATATATATTTTATAAATTTATAAGTTAGTATTACATTGAAGTGTCAATAAGAAAGCTTGTAAATATATGTAGGTTTTTTTTTATTATTTTACTTTTTATAGGATTTACCTATATTATACTACTATAATATATTCGACGACACGATTGGCGCAGTTTGTATTGAACTTAGTTTCTTGCCCAAGCGGTCGCTGGTTCGAGTCCCGCTGGGTGCATTCATTTGATAAACTCGGATGTTTGTACTCCAGTCATGAGTGTTTATATTTATTTATAACATGTATGTATTTAAACTTGTATATGTAGTATATCAACTATCTAGTATCCGTAACACTAGCTTCCTTCTTAGCTTAGCACGGAACTAGTTGATGCTGTGTATAATAATATATGTCCCAAATTATTTATTTGTTATTTATTATTTAATGTAGTGAAAAGTAAAATAGAATAATAATTTATAGATATAAAATGAAAAAGGGCGAAGCTTATACGATATATTATAAGTATTATATTACATTTTCTAAAGGTGATGTCAGACGGGTAAGTCCTTTAGCCGACTTGATTCAATGACATAATATAAATAAAATTAATATTCTTTTCTATATCATTCCGTCTAAGCCGTATGAACATAAAATGAAAGAAAAATAAAGCATTCACCCGAGTGAATTATCATTCCATTGAACCGTCTGATGACTGACCTTAACTGTCAAATTCCCAGTAGTCAGTTTGAACTTGAATTTTCGTTATAAGCTCTACACTCTCTATATTTTGCTCGACGCGAGACTTGAAACCAGAATTTCCGGATATGCCGCTGCACATACATGTATCAACGATGCAGCTTATCTATACTATTACTGATATTAATATACTAATACTTAATATACATAACTAATATTATTATTATAAAAAGGAAAGATTTGTATGTAAGTTTGTAACGAATTGGCTCAAAAAGTAATAGACCGATTTTAAAAATTCTATCACCATTTGAATGCTATATTATCACTGATTAATAAAGACTATTTTAGTTGCAGACACAAAAGTCACATGAAAATAAATAATATGTTACTTAATAACTCTAGAAAATATACTAAACGTACGTTTCTAATATAAATGGCAGCAATTAAGAAGCTTTATTTATATTACACTTTTACGTAAGTACAATTTCTCTTTTGAACATTTTCTGTATAATTTTTGCAAAAAAATATAGTGCAATGACTACTTTTGCGTCGTTTGTTTTACCTTATCAGAGTATATATGAGCATTTTGAATGTAGAGTGTTCTGTGTGCAAATTTATGCATATTATGTAAATATGAAATAGAATTAGCATTTCTTATCAAAACTCTTACAAAAATCCATATTTTATATCACACACATCTAGCATGTGTATTATAAATGCGATTGAAACACGGACTGTTTTTTTTTGATCGATGGAATTCGACCGAGATCTTTGTACCATGGGGCAGTCAACTTTTCAACCGACTTCAAAAAAGTAGGAGGTTCTCAATTCGTCTGTATTTTTTTATTATTATTACCGTTCGATAGAGACTCCCAAGTATTACTATTGTATATGGATTACAATATACCCTTGAATTACTCTGGCTAGTTAAGATTATAGATTGAAAAAGATAATTTCTACATTTATCGACTAAAATTTCAAAATAATATAATAATAATATTATATATTGATAACAGTACAATATTTGTTTCAGTAGACTTTGTAAAGGTACTATTAACTTACTTACAGTATGTAAATTCACAATAGGTTTTGATAGAGGAAGGTTAAGTTTTTAAAACATTTTCTTGTTCGTTCGGCATGTCAACAATTATTTTTTCTTAAAGAACCATTTCGTTTTGGGCTTTACATATTTTTTCATAATCCTATATTTATTTATTTATTTATTTAATCAGGTTTGCCAGTGTTTATAACTCTAATACATAATTTAAAATTAGATACTACAAAAAAATACAATAATGCATAACCGTTTGAAAGCAAACACAACATACACAATATTTTGTCCGTTTAAAATTTTGTAACTAAACAAATAAAAACAAACTTAATAGAATTTAGAAGTACAATTAACAATAAGGTAGAATGAATAAAAATGAAATACAATAAATTATAAAAGATAATTAATTAATTAACTAAATAAATTTATTACTAGCAAACCCAGTTCTCTTCGCTGGGCGTAAGCTAAAATAAATTAAACAGTTTTTATAATTTTGTAACAAAATAAAAGTTGCCTAAGTTACTCCTTATAAAATTAGTACTTTACCTACGTACGTACGTACGTATATACTTTCATTATTCATATGCATTTAGTGAAAAACTGTTAATTTGAAATTATAGTCACTTCAATTTTATTTATATTATGTACTGATGTACTGATGTTTAAGGCTTCATTATCTGAAACATTTTGCGGTATACAATTTCAATTACTCGACTTCATAACAACATATTATTTGCTATCATGAGGTAATTGTTATTCGGCATAATCAAAAATTTAATTTCAATATTCCGTAAATCTCGTGTTGTATGGAGACGAGCTATTTAATGATGCGGAAAAATTTATATTGTTATTAAAACAGTTTATTACATTATTATTTTTTTCTGTTCATTTGAAGAATTTTAATGTTAATTTATTAAAAGTAAGCAACTGTTTATGAAAACTATGATTTATTATAAAATACATTTTGGTTACTTTTTCCTAAGACGATATGTTCAACTCATATAGTAATAAAAGTTTTAAAAAAATCATATACATTCTATCTATTACATGGCTTGTACGAGAATCTCGATAGCGAGTTTTCACTTTGCTACTAATATTTTAACATTGCAGATGTATAAAGATGACTAAATTAATTTTGAAGTTCAATATAATTGGTAAATTTATAAAAGGTAAGCTATGGCGAACTTAATAATATAATTTTCGGTTTCCAACCGCATACTCTAAATCATCGGATCATGGAACTATCTCACTAGTGCAGGTGAGAGTCCTGAATTTATTACACGCGTGGTTGTGTCGGGTTTTATATTTAGTCATATCAGACAGTTGATTATAAGTTTATTAGAAAAAGTTAATTACGTAAGAGAAGATTCAAATTACTCTAATATAAATCAGACAAATATTGATTTGTAACTCACAATTATCAAAGTGATAACGATAATTTATAATTTGTTATTTCTATTTCAATTTAATTCATAAAAATTATCATAAAGTCTACAGACAGAGTTAGCCCAGCGGTAACGCGTTCGCTTGGATACCCGAGGTACGCGTGTTCAAATCCAGGTCTCGCACCTGTGATATTTTCATTTGCGAATCATTTCTATCATGATTACCACTTGTCCTACGGTGAAGAAAAACATCGTGAGGAAACCTGCATGTCTGAGAAAATCTAGCAAGTTTTCGAAAGACATGTGAAGTCTGCCAACACGCACTATAGCGCGGTGGACCCTAGCCTGATCTCCCTCGTACTAAGGGAGGTCCCAGCAGTGAGACGTTAAAAAGGGCTGATGATGACGACCATAAAGTTATGTAAAAATGTGTTTTTTCTAATTTATGTAGATTTATTTGACTAAACTGTGAAAGGACATGCTGTAAGGACAATCACCAGCGAAGATTTTATAAGATTATGTCATTTAATGATTTTATGTATTTTTAGTATAATATTATCAACCAAATAAAAAAAATAAACAATTTTAAAGTAACTGTTCTTTTTTTATCTGCCTGTAATTGGCATTGGAAGGATGATGATTGAAACAATGGATCACGATTTCCTCCAGAATATAAATTATTTCCATTAAACTGCGTAGACTGGTGGATAATATAGAATTTCATTACCCACGAGGTAATTAAATTTATTAAGACAATCGAAACGATCCAAAACATTTCAGAATATTGGTATTTTATTTCCTACGTTCACGTTAAACAACAAAATCTGTTTATAATGTCACAACAATTACCCATTCTTTGCAGGTATTTCTAGATAGATGCCTAACATTCACCTATAACGTGTTACAGCAGGTTGATATAACATCTAATCAACTTGGAGGTGGACTTCTCACTTCACGTTTCTGATAGCAGTGTGGAATATGGTGCTCCATTAGGTATGTGGTTTGCTATAGCAGACCTAGCGTCACATACATATAAACCTACGTCCTTAATTTATTATTGGGGTCTATAACTAATAGGTATAATTTCTACACAATACGCTACGATTTTTACCTAAAGTGACCTGAAGTTTAACACTGGGCAATCCTAAAGTATAAATTTTTTTTTTACCTTTTACTAAAGCATTTTTTCTCCACTGGAAAATTTTAAACTTTGCTCTGTAGAGTCATCCTTAGTATATTGCTAGCTCTGGCTATATTTAAAAAAATATTTTGTATAGAAAACATACAAAAAAGTAAACATTATAAACGCCTACAGAAAAGCTCACGTAGTTAATGTTCGCAATAACTATTTTTATCTATAGCTACACCTTGGGACGAACAGAAGTAAATGTAAGTCGCTGGTTAATAAGGTAGTATTACCTTCTATACTAATTTTTGAACATATTGCCTTAAAAAAAATAAAAGGCGCTTTATAAATTTATTATTAAATAGTTTGCATTTGTAACAAGCAAGAGATGTGCAGTTAGTTAGCTATAAAGTAAACGCTTTTACATACAAAAATGGTTTAGTGGCAGTCTTTTAAGAAAATTTTAAAATATTACGTCATATTTTTGCAATTTCTAAGCTACTTCTTACAATAGACATTTTACACCATTCATGCTAATAGCAGTTAAATTCGGATAATTTTAAGCCACATAACAGTGGAAATTGTGAAATATATGCACTTGTGCTTTCAACCATTATTACCAGTGCAACAAATGGTATATTTACTTTCAATAAATGTTGCTTTTATCGCAATTGCTGAAAGTTTAAAGAGCTTGTTTCAATATATTTTCAATGTTCATATTCCTCATTAACTAATTCTAAACGTGAACTGGAATAACCATTTAGCGTACCGCTTAATGCTTATGATATAAGTACAATTTATCAGCATATAATATATAAAACAATATGGTATGATATAAATGTTTCCTGTACAATCAAATGCAATTAAAACATAGATTAAAACATAGTACTAGGCACTACATCAAACTACTAAGGTTCTCAAATAATAATAAAATAGCAACACTTTTTAACTTCGCTCCATATTATATTGCTTGTTAACTATTTTAGGTGTTATTAAATTCCAAATCATATAATGCTCTCGTGATTTTTCACCTTTAGAGGTCCTATGGCCGGTTTCAACGTATATCAGAAAGATTCGCAAGCGTAAACATAACATTTAAAGTTTTATTGGTAGTTAACTGATGATAAAAGTGCATACTGCTTGCGCTTCGAGCAGCAATACAAACATTGGCTTAAAACGTACTAGGCACTACATCAAACTACTAAGGTTATAATAAAATAGCAACACTTTTTAACTTCGCTCCATATTAAATTGCTTGTTAACTATTTTAGGTATTATTAAATTCCAAATCATATAATGCTCTCGTGATTTTTCACCTTTAGAGGTCCTATGGCCGGTTTCAACGTATATCAGAAAGATTCGCAAGCGTAAACATAACATTTAAAGTTTTATTGGTAGTTAACTGATGATAAAAGTGCATACTGCTTGCGCTTCGAGCAGCAATACAAACATTGGCTTGATCTTAACTTACCCAATTTTTCATTCGTTTCCAATTTATTGTAGGTGTAGTATTGGGGGAGAAGCACCTTCTGCCTTTCTAAAAGTAATTTTTCTAAAAAGTCTCCCCTCACAAATTTATATGGTCGGGACACGATCTTTCACTATATTATCATATTACGAAATATCAAGATCTTTTCGAATATTCGACCGCGATAATTCAATCAGATTACAAGAAGCTGCAATTTAAATATATTAATTTTTGTTGTTTTGCTGTCTTTAAGTACATGTGTATTGTGTATACATAATTGTATAGATGTATAATGAGAAAGAACTATTAGATTTTCTAGTGCCTAACCATTGGTACGAGATTTACCCACAATCCTAGGAATTCACATAGAATTGTTTCAATTGTATTTGAAGGATGAAGACTGTGGCAGTAGAGCAATATGATTTGTCTGGAGCGGAACACGTTGCCAAATTAAATTTTGAATAGGTTTCATTGAGGAATTTTAGTATTAGATTTACAAAATAGAACAAAGACAGATGTTTTAATTGTAGAAAAATCAAATCTTTAGTTTTATCTCAATTGTAACTGTTAGGTTAGTTATTCATTCAGGATTATTTTGAGTCCTTTATAAGATAAGACGTTTTGATTATGTTTTTTATCCCCCTTAATATTATAAAGTAAAAGGTGTTTTCTGAACTAAAATAAATAGGTTTGGTAAGAGTATGATCACGAAGGTACAAAAATTGATATAACACTGTAAAGAGAAGAAAAGCTTTATGATTTTTAAAGAGCTGAAAAAGTTTAAGTTTGTTTTATATATAATTTTGTTTAAAAACCATGTCGATTCACGAAAAAAATAAAATTAGAATATCGGATTAAATAAATATTATAATATAGTATAATTAGCGACTCACCCTCGCTTCGCTCGGGTTTGTCCGTAGGTTTAGCGTCAGCGAAGCCACGGATTCCGCTAGTTAAAATAAATAAAATTTCCAAAATCTAACCTCTTCCTTTTTTAAAGTCAATTAAAAAGTAACCTAAGTTACGCCTTATAACATTAGCCACCTGTCCTGAAACTCCCGTCAAAATCGGTTCAGCTGTTTCTGAGATTAGTTGGTACAAACAGAAAGACAGACAGACAAAAAAATGTTTTTTTTTATTACTATATAGTAGGGTATATGCATTTAGTGAAAAGCTGTTAATTTGAAATTAAAAAACAGACATTCCAATTTTATGTACACTTATGTACTATAGATGTATGAATAATTTGTTGGTAAAACAAGTTTATCACTCGGTTAATCGAGATATTTCGGGATTTCACATCTCAGTAATATTATCAAATTAAAGTTTACAAGTTGATAGATTAATATATCATTTGAATTTGACAGGCGTTAGAGGTTCTTTCACTGTAATACGTACATAGATATATGGAATATTTTGAAAAAAAGAGGACTTCAGGGAAAAAATCTGTAGGAAAGAGCGTAGCCCTTTGTGCATATTTATTTGTAAAAAAACAGGCAGTACAACTAATCAATAAATAAACAATTTAGAGTTAGCGCTATAATCACAAACTTTGACGGTTTTATATGGACGCTAGTATGATAGAGCCTCAAAAGATCAATAACTAAGAATATCTAAGAACACGTGACTAGCATGAAGACACCCTTATTTAACACGTGCCTAGTATAAAGACTCCTTAACTTTTACTTTTTATTTTTTATACCTGCTAAGTGCTAAGATATCCAGTATAGAATAAAAACTGTTTATTATATAAATATGTGACAAGCAAAGAAAGTTCTTCGCCGGTATATTTACGTTTAAATATATGTAGTATTTTTAATACAGAGTATATTCAGACCAAAAGTTTAATTATTAAATTCAAAGTAATAAAAAAAAGAAAAAGGACACAAAGAAATGTACCACTCTCTCACAGAAGACCGGCGTGAAGTGGCAACTATGCTGTCGTTTCGTCCGGTGAGTGAGAGTCCGGGAGGCCCACTCTCCTTCCCCCCTCCCTCTTCCCTTCATCCTCCGCCTTCGTTCCCCCCTTCCTCCCACTTCCCTCCCTCCTCCATCCCTCCCTTTCCTGAAAGGCCGGCAACGCATCTGCAAGCCTGACTTGCAGATGTCCATGGGCGGAGGTGATCACTTCCCATCAGGTGAGCCTTCTGCCCGTTTGCCCCCTTTTTACCATAAAAAAAAAATATTTAAGAAACACCTACATTGCATCGATAATCCATAATTTTATGGTAAGTAGCTGTACCATTTAAAAAAATGAACTCGAATACTCTTTTGTATAGATTGGAAATACTACGATTACTACTCTTAAACATTCGTGGTAAGTGAATAACTGTAGATTCGAAAGTTACCTACAGGTAACCTCATAGTGAAATAGAACAAGGTATATGAAGCCAAGAATAACATTTTAAAATAATATAAAATGTTTAAAAAAATTATACATAATTTCAAAAGTATGAATTACAAAATTATAAATAAATATTAATAATACACTATTAAATAGCTAACGGTTTTTTATAATACAGATTTTTTTTATCTGAATAAAAAAAGAAAAAAAAAATGCAATAAATAATGTAAGTAGTATTGTTTTCATATTCATATTATAATGTACTCGAATATATAAAAACACCCTTATTCTAGAAAGTAAACGAGGTATAATCAGGCTTCTATTTTTAGCTTTGACATTTTTTGTTGATCGGTTACGACCATTAGGAATATGTAAACAAGGTCGGTCGGTGGGTCAACTGTGTGTGGGTGGTGGATTGTCAGTTGTCACCCGTTACAATAAATTCTTACTAATAATAATTTATTTAAATAGAAAATGAATTTAAATATCTCTTAAAACTTACTGTACGACTGTATATCTGTAGGTCCTTAGTACTGGACCCTGGTCGAGTCAAGTATTCGTATTCGTATGTATTTATTGGATTAATATGTTCCAGAAATTTTCCATAAAAGACGGAGGAATTATTAAGTTACTTAATGGACGGAGGTATGAGGCATTATTATATATCTCAAAAGCATTTAAGGGCGAAAATATATAAAGAATAAAGACGATATGCTAAGACTGGACATTATTAGTGCAAGCGAAGCGGACCCTAACACACCTAACTCCCACAGCCTGAGCATTTTGTGGTACACCTTACTGAAAAACTACCTCGCCTATAGATTTGTGCCTTATTTTCATATTTAGAAGAATCTGTCAAAAAATATTTTAAAGCATTAAAAATTACAATGTAGAACTGTCTTAAAAATTATTACCCGTTAGGAAAAATACGTAAGCCGAGCGCGAGTAATTTTGTGATGTTCATCTCAATGTACCTACATAATGCGAAAATAGTAATGTTATAGAGTTACTTGTCCTGATTCCTCTATAATAACAAAAGACACTAGAAGCAAAAGGTCGGGGATTTTGACAGTAGTCTTGTGAGTATGGCATAAATGTAAGTACGTTAAGAAATAAAATTTAAAAAAAATATGGGTTGTACTGATAAATTGCTGAAAAGTTAGCAATTATGTAGGGAAAATTATTTTTTTGTGGTTAAATTAATGAAATAAAAATTAATCAATTTTCAAAATTTATACTTTAAATATATATTATATTTAATTGTAATAAACTGGCGACCGAAATTCTGACAGGCTGGTTGTGAAACATCTTTAATTTTGTTTGCATAATATCTATGTTTAAGGCACGTTTTAATTTTTTTAAATTATTTATAACAAAATAAAAAATAAAAAAAAATAACAAATTCTTTTCCAAAATAAAAGTAGCCTATGTTACTCTTTATAATATTAGGAGCAGTCAATGAAATTTCCGTCGAAATGTGTCCTGCCATTTTGGGGTTTAGCCGAAATAAATAGACAGACAAAAATGTTGAATAATGAGTTTATTTTAGGAGTAGGTACCATATACTATATTTTGTATGAGTTTAGTAATAAGCTGTAAGTTTGCTATTACAAGCAGACTTTTCAATCGTTCTCGCTAAAACCAAAACTTTTTTCCTGATTTCCATCCCAGTAAAGTATAAAAATATTTTTTTATAATAATTATTATACGCACAATACATTACCAAATAGAAGAATTACTTAAACAAGAAAGTTATATTTTGTGCCGAAGCCTTTTACTTCATATCAAGGATTCTTGTTTGTGAAACATCAATTAAATTATTTACGCTCATATTATCACGTAAAAATTTTAATTAATCTCATTAGCGCATTTCAAACAGTGAAAATAATAATGTTTAAAATAACTGTAACTGTACTGTTAGTATAGGTTTGTTAATATGAATGAATTTTGTAATCAACATACGTAGTCTAAAACGACTAATAAATTTACTACTTAGTATAGTCTATCGGTTATAGAAAAAAGACTTAATTGTTCGAAATAATAATGTTATCCGACCGATTATAGCCACAGCGGCCAAGCTTATTGAGACTAGCCAACTGCGCAGGAGATGTGAAAGTGCACAAGTTTACGTGAAGACACAAGTGCACTTTATATTCCTATCACTCTCGTACTCCGGTGGGACTATTGCTCGACACGACCAGTGAGAGCTAAGGCGTAGAACCGAATTACGTGCTCGAAACGAATGCCAAGGCAATGAGTGAGACACCGCCAACTTCCCAACTCCGGGCTGTTACTTAGGCTTACTAAACAGAAATACTTAATGACTAAACTTGGCCCGACCGGGACTCGAACCCGGAACCTCTCGATGTGTGGCCGTACATGCTAGCCACTACACCACCGAGGCTATATGCAGTTACACGTTTGAAATATAGAGTGAACGTACTTAGTAACTTTTTCTTCACTTTTCTATAAAGTCAAGGTAAATGGACTGGCGTAACACACTCAATGGATTTCAGGTACGTTCTTTTATTTTATTTTGAATACAAATTAAAAAATGTAACTACATATTAATGCTAAAAATTCATTCATTCATTTTAGTGGTGGTATATGGACGTCGTATTTTTTTTCATCACTAAAAATGAGTCTATAAATTATAATCATAATTTTTATTTGTTATTGAATGTGTTAGAGTATCCATTTAGAGCCCGTCCAATCTTGTACTGGTAGGGGGTTCATTAGCATTCGGCAGTCCAGCTGAACGCGCAACGAGCCAAGACTCAGGCATTTGGTCCACTTCGGTGAGTGGTATACGATGCAACAACCCGTTCTAATAACAGAGTGTATGGTGGGAGACAATCAACGCCTTCGACCTCTGAGCCTTCGAGACTTCATGGTTGAGTACGTAAGCGATCCTGTAACGCCCCATTAAAAAGAAGGTGTTCGTCGGTTTTAGTGGGTAGTACTGGTTATAATTCCTACTATTAAAAAGAACTATGTACTTTTTTAGAAAAAAAAAACATTTATCAACGTGTTTTCTTGCGGCATATTCCCATAACTGTAGTCTTGTAACATTATAAAATGTTGATGTGTGCCAAATTTAATGTCAGTAAAATTAGTTAAGACGTGGATTGCAAAGGCAACATTATTCGGTATAATTGAAACATAATATTGGACATACGCTTATTATAGGTTACGTTATAAGCGAATATTAAAAAAATACCAGTGCTTTACAAGTGCATCAAATATAATTATAGACTCCTCCTAGATAAACGTAACAAAAATTATTTATAATCAAACCTATCTAACACCTATTTATATGAAAATATAAAAAAGACATATTATAGTACATATTTTATTTATAGAACTAGGATTATGGTTAGGTATTTTACAATTTAAATTAGTTGGCGTTTGTTCAGTTTTTGCCAATGGTAGAGCGTGAAGTATCGCTTCAAAACGATGGCAGTTACTAAGATAAAATTAATAAGATATTTATTTTAATTATAAACAACAGGTTTTTGATAGAAAATAAAAAAAAATATTAAAGCTGCAAGTGAAATATTGTTATAATAATGAAATAAATATCAGTCATATCACATTGGTAAAATTGGTTTTCAACTTTTAAAGCCACCAGCCAAAGTTTATCCCAAAGTGTACTCTGTTCAACTTTTAACTAGTAACTAAATCACACAAAATCATATTTCCGAATACTCGAACTTTTGAGTGTATTTTATAAATATTTATTTAAAATAAATAATTTATAGGTATTAGGAATGCTTTTATATAGAATGCTTTTATATAGGATTATATTTAAGTTGCTCTTTAACAAAATTACATTTATAACATTTAAATTATAATTGGTATCAATCATAAAATTAATATAATTATATTAACTAAATATACCCAGTTTTTTTAACTATAAATTATAACATCAGTGTAAGCGTATCAAATAACGAAATTCATTTTGATAAAATTACTATTTTGCAATTAGGCAATAAAATTAACTAATTTTAATTTATGGTATAAATACGAATGAACATAAAAATGTTGCCCGTGGCTTTTCTTACGAGCTCTACTCATGGTGGTCGCCTTGTTAGAAAGCCTGCCTTGCCTCTTGGAAATGAAAAAACCCTAAAATATGTTGTGTTCCAATTCAAAATTTACTCGGTTTCACTTTCGCACTTAATACGAATCTAACAGCACCTTTGAAGCTAAAATCCATCGAGCCATTCAGGCTGCAGAGCGTGTCAAACAATTATACATACATACATACCCTCAAAAAACATAACACTCCTTCTGGCACAGTCGGGTAACAAATGTGTTTTCTTAGCAGATTAACTTTGGTTTTATAAAAGTAATATATCATCCACATTAAATAATAATAGTTATTTATTACATTATAAAGTTTTCATTACTGGTAAAGGGAAATGCTTGCCTACAAAAGCTTTTTAGTAAGATATTTTCGATTATAAATTAAGTCAACAATTATCCACTGGCCACTGTGATAGAAGAGAAGGGATAAATAACTATATAGTGTAATTATAAACAGCTTATGGCCTTTAAGCAATTTAAATACAGGATAAACGTATTCTTCATTCAGCAAAGTAAAGACACACCTGTAAAGTCAAAAGAAAACATTAAATTAATTGCTCTAATAATATAATAAGCACAGTAGCTCCGGAGGCACGAGTTGGTTCACAGGCTTTAATAATTTTTCTGCTGAATCCATTAAGAGCAGGCTGATTTTTCATAGTATTTATTATTAAAGTTACTGTGCGATAGCCAGTTTCCGATCCAACCCAGTAAGACCGCAAAGTCCTAATCCTACTTATATTTTAGGACGATGTTATCATTCAATTAAATCAGCCAATTAATAAATTTTATGATTTCATTAATAAGTTCGGAAAGGGGGACGTTTTGATTCAAACAATCTGTTTAAGACAACGTTTTTTTATCTTGTTTTATTTTGGATTATCTCAAGATTAAATCGTTGAACAACGATTTACCAATAAAGAGACAATCACCATCATACAATCCACAATGGTACCTACTAAATATAAGTAAATTTAAAAATACTAAAATATAAGTTTGGCTTCTCGTTATTTTAAAATGAAGCTTTTGGACTTTCAACTATTATTCTAACTAGTTATTCATACTGAACTTTTAGCTTGTTATTAATAAAAAATCCGTGGTGGACGTACATTAAGTGTACCCACTTGTGTTCAAATTTATTTGCATTTGGTTTTCTTTAAAGGATATTATTTTATAAATAATAAATACATCACTTACTTTCTGAGTGCAATGCATTTTTAAAGTAAAGTACTTGTAACATTAAAAGTTTTTACTATAATAAAATTATTATTAAGTCGAATCAGCACAATTAAATATTTTCGAAAAATTTTTTTAAAATTTAAAAAGAGGACCACGGGACAGATTTTGATTGTATTGCGATAACTAGTTACCCCGGACAACAACAACCCGTTCGAGTGCAAAAACTTATATCATCTCTGAGAAATATATACTTAAGTACCACTACCAAACGAACGAACCTTATCGGAGCGAGGGTGTGTCTCTTCTAGTATATAAGAATATTATAGCCATTTGATAAAGGTACTTACACACTGGTGTAAATTGTGATGAAAGTAAGTAATGCTGCGACTCCAGGCAAGACGTTCTTCGGTCTTTCTCGATACACCATAACGAGATCCACGAAAACTAATATAAGGGACACCGTGTGCATGCTGTGATGTTCCCAAAGAGATAAAACCTTGTCTATTGATAACGGCATCATAAGTTCCCTGTTAAGGAACCAGAGCCTCCAGAAAAGGATATCAGCGAACTATAATAAAAAAAATAATTTACACGAAACTGTAAGTATACATATATATAGTAAGTATATATAGATAACTTTAAGTAAGCGTCCGATCGTCCGATACATAATAATTATACATGATTTTTTTCTACCAACGTACAACGTGATTTTAATGAAATTTCAAAATAATATAAATCAGAGTAGCATAGCAGTAACATAACGAAAACTATAATTTTTAAAGATTTTCTAATACAAAAATTGAAAACATGGAATAAGCTTGTGTCACATATAAGTAAGTATTTGCGATTTATTAATTTGAATATTATGTAAACAGATGAAATTGATCGCAGTCTAAACGTTGCTAAAACAAAGTTGTAGATGTAAAAATATTTAGGTTGGCCATTCATTAAAAATTGTAAGGATACATAAATCGAAGGAAATGGCGATTAGTGCGTATGTTGAATCATTAAGCCCTGCATACTTCCAAACTAGAAATACAGTGTGACAGTGGCCACAATTTATTTTCAATATATATGAGTTAGAAAAAGGCTATAAAAATACTTCAAGTTAGGTCATAACTATATGTAAATTGCATAATATACGAGAATAGTTTTATGTTAAACGATATGAATTGTTTACTATGTTACGATTCAATATCTAAAAATAAGATTGAAGGTAAATAATGAAAGCCATCCAAGTGCGAATTCGATAAGATCTGGGAATAGATTGTTAGGGGAATTTCAATTTATTTTTGTTGGTGGGTACACCTATTATAAATGAAGTTTTTATTTAAAATATATACCTACATAATATTATAGTTTTATAATATTCATAACTACTTCTATTTTTTCCTAAGGGTCTTGTAAATTGCGAATAAAATGGAAAACTTTAGGATAACTGCTTATTTCTAAGCGATTCTCAAAATCTATTTTCTCTCAATCACTTTTTTGAATTTAAATTGGTCCAGCATGTAGAAGGAGTTCTGTGACATGCACACGTACAGGTATAGGAGAGTCATATATAAAAAGATTTTGTTTATTTTCCTAAGAATAAATAAATATTGTTGTGGTAAAAGTAAATGCTATTAATAAGTTATTTATACAATCTATAATATCTACTAGCGACTCGGCCTCGCTTCGCTCGGGCTCATCCCTAGATTTAGCGCGAGCGAAGCCGCGGGTTTCGCTAGTTATACATACAAACCTTCCTCTTGAATCACTCTATCTATTAAAATAACGCATCAAAATCCGTTGCGTAGTTTATGTTCTAAGCATACATAGGGGCAGACAGACGGGAAGCGACTTTGTTTTATACTATGTAGTGATGTAGTATTAAAGATCTACTTACAGTTGTAACCGGGAATATGAGGTTAGTAAACATAAAGGTTCTGATTTCATTTAACAATTTTACATGTTTTCTTCGGTGTTTTTGTTTCAGCGTGCACCAGTCGCAGTATACACATATAGGTAAATATGTTATTGTCAGTAACTGAAATAGAATGGTTTAGAAACTATGAAATTATATTATATTTAAATTAAATCGAAAAAATATATAAAAACAATAAGAATAATGTTCATTGACTTTTTCATGATAATGTTAAATAATAGCAATTTTGTGTAAGTTTTTTATAATATGCTAAAATGTAAAGTTTCTAAATATCTGAAATAACTAAAGATTAAAGTATTTATTATAGGCAATCCTACTAAACGTACTCTACTCCTTCTTTGGATGTTAGTTGAAAATTTTATTTGCATATATATACAGGAGAAGTCAGACGAAAACTCTTAACTCTTAAGGCTCGAAAAATCAAGGATAGATTACAAAACTTCCAACTAGCAGATTTAGAAGAAATTACTACCTAATATAGGATTTTCCCAAAAATCTAATGTTATTAATTTTAAGATGATCATCAAAATACTTTTTGTTTAAGTGACTCTACAAATAAATTTATAACCTTTGCACGGTTTTTATAATAAATGTGTAATCTGTTTGAATAATCCCTAAAGATATTTTAACGCCATTCTTATCTTTTTAATATTTCCTTGTTTTGTTGCATATTGTATTGCATGCATTCAGTTATTAAAGCAAGCATTTTTATGAGGTGGTATTGAGTTAATGAACGTCATTAACTCATGTCGGGTTATTGAAGTTAGGCAGCAATTGATCTCGCTCTGAGCATTAATTTAGCAGAACGTTTCTGCAAAGTTACGTAAGAATGAACATGATGCTAGTAAAGTACATACGATATATTTTTCACGATTTTTACATTTGAAAACTTCATTACGTTAGATAAATAAATAAACATGTTGGGACATTATACTACTACGAGGCTTGTGTTACGGATACCAGATAGTTGATATACTACACAAATATTAATTTTAAATACATATAGACATAATAAACACCCATGACTGGAGTACAGACATTCGTGCTTAACAAATGAATGCCCCAAGCGAGACTCGAACTCGCGACCGCTGGCGCACTAATTATTATTTAATTTATTCGTTTTGAATTCTATGGCTATTAATTGCAGCAGCTGTCGACAAATATATATTTTATACCTATTTTTGTATTTCTCTAGTAATTGTAAATAACGTTGTTGTACTTTAATAGTAAACATACCTACATACGTATACCTTTATAAAGTTTAACAAGTTTCTTAGTTCGACCATGGTTTTATTTACATATTGTGCAGAATAAACGGAAAACGCAGAATTGTAAATCTCACTTTGTACGTCATCATGGAATAAATAAACTTTTTATGTACCTACACTTATTATTAATATTGAATGTATTTTCTTTGCTTTACAAAGTAAAGTTAATGACAAAATAGGAGCATCGTTTTCTTTTTAAAATTTAAACAACCTAAATTCTACGGCTCCGACTGCATTCGTTCCTTATTAAGATCCCACTGCTCGGCACGGCACTGAGGGTTAACAGGTCAAAGCCCATAATGCTGACCAAGTGTGAGTTCAAGCGATACCACAACCCCCATTACACTACGGCAAAGGGTTCTGTTGTGGGTTTTAGTGAGAAGGGGTCTCACGGAACCCTGTCCCCGCCCCAATATGGAATTTCCCAGAGTGACAACAAAAAAACACACTAGCAACTAGCAAACAAGTACGAGTTGACGGAAAATAAATACTTATAGTTAAAATATAACACAATAACAGTAATTTTTATAAAGTTGCGTTAAATAATTTGACTACCTTGTTGCTTAGTGAGCAGTGGAAGTACAAAAAGTAAAAGTTATTAAAGATAAATAAGGTATTAAATTAAAATATTGTACTTTATTTAAAATTAATAGGAGATTACGTTATATAAGATAAGGATAACTAGTGCTCGCCCAGTGGTCGAAATTCGACTATAATATTTTTTATTGATGACTAAAGCTATAGGAGCTTTAGTCATCAATAAATCATCAATAAATACATCTACTCAACAAAAAATCCCATTAAAAACATAATATGCAAAAACATGCAAGTTACGCAACTTTAATCTTCTACCGAAAAAATGCGAAATCTACAGAAAAATGAAGTTTTTTATGCCGTACTTATTTATGGAAGCATCTTCATTTAGAAAAAAAGGACTTCGACGAAGATAACTTTAACGGTTTTATTAACTTTTGTATTCCTGATATTAACAGGTTTCTTAATTTTGACAGTTAATTTTAGTTAGTTTAGTGCGAATTCCAAATAGTGTAAGCCGAACTATTAATCTTATAAATGTCCAAGATCAAAATATTTCAGGACTTGGATGTGGCCTCTATAACTAGTTTTGTCGCGCAACCATCAACCAGGGAGTGGACGACAGGATAGATTTTACTGATTTTGTATATTTGAGTTTTGCGATTCTTTAAAGATTTCAAGGACTGTTTTCAGTTCGATTATTTGTAGAAGAGTCATATAATGATTGACGATTTATTTATATTTTATTTATTTATTTCTAAAGTACACTTACAACATACATAAATAACATTTTCAAATTGATTTTACAACATAATAACAATATACCTTATATGCATGTAAATTAAAAGTGTACATAACATTTCCAGATTCATAATTTAAAAGTACGGAATAAGGACGTACAAAGTCATCACAATGTATGTGTGATATCTTTTATTTATTTTCCCAAAATATTAAAAAAAAATTACTGTTAATGAATAGTAGAAAACCAGCAAAAACTGAATTATGAAGCAACACCATGATGCAAATAATCTTGCGCACTTGAACTGACAACGATTGCCTTGAAACTCATATTTTGCTGGCTAAAGAATTCTCAAATATTTCACAATGCTTTATGCTTGCCTTAGGTATACTTAATACAGATATTATGTTGATATTGTGTACTAGATTCATATATAATATAGTTTTATTTAGAAACACTAGAGATTCACCCTCACTTCACTCGGGTTCTTCCATAAGTATACTTTAACAATTTAGTTTACGCGTAGATTTATAAGAAATTAGATAAGCTATGAAATTTCATCAAAATTGGTTCAGTAGTTTTTCCGTAATGTGGCCATAGACAGACAGACAGACAGACAAAATTCTAGAAACTATAGATTCGGTCTTTGTATTTATAATGTCAACAAGATTTTCTAAAAATAATCCAAGTTACAGATTCTACTTAGTTTGAATTTATTGTTTATAACTTTTCTTTGAGATTGAAAAAAAGAGCCGATATTTGTTTCATTCCTACTTTCTTTTTCATTAATTTTCATATTCACTATAATATTGAAGCAATAAAAAATAATAATATTATCTATGTAATCCATGATTTCTCCCCCGGTGTTTTTGTATACAAGTATATAATATGTTCTACTTATCTATATAAAAAAAACAATGTTCATATTTTTATTGTTAAGACTAGAGCTGTTTAATAACTTCTTCTCTTCTCCTTAATTGATCTATTTTGTATTTGCTTATTTATGTAAAGTATATAACGATAAGATAATCATAAAAATCAGCTAGAGTTACGTGAAGACACAACGTAGGTAACATACACAAACATACACACAAATTGAGTAGTTTTAAAAATAGTTTGAACTTCATTGATAACGATAGTAAAATAAAGACTTTAATTAATCATAAAATATATTTTATTTACTTACGTTGAACCAAGAAGTAATTAATCTCCATTTCAATTTTGAATACTGCTGTATGTTAACATCGTCTGATTCTTCAAATTTTATGTTTAACAGTCGAAACGCCATTATAAGTAAATGCGCAAGCGCAATAGAATAGAAAGATATTCGAAATTTTAGTAACGTATCCGTTTTTAGCAACATTTTTAAATCCATCATATTTTTTTTTTCTTTTTACGTCTAAAAGCCGTAACAGTCAAAGGCGAACTAATGCAACAAGCAAGTGAACTATATTTATAAAACTTTGTTTATGTTAAGAACAGCTAACTCAGTGAATGTGCAAAAAGTCTCATTATTCAGACTTCAATTACCTTACTAATACGTTTTATATGTCAAGTATTAAGTAATTATTTTACAAAAATAATTATACAGCGATATTCTGTGTTTTAGTCAGTAGTAGGCAATTTTTGAACTTTACGTTCAAAATTGTGACAGTACAATAAATAGAGTTATATCGCAATTCATCTAGCTTATCTGTAATTTTTTCCAAAAAAAAATCCTAACAAATGTATTTATTGCGTAAATTTGTCCGAGTTAATATTATAGTTTACGTAAATATAATGTATATAGAGGGATTATATGAAGCTTGGCCTTTAAGGAGACCTCTTTGTTTTAATAGTATGTAATCATAATAATAAGTGATAAAAATGATATGTTCCTAGAATGGCTGCTAAGTAAATATTTTTTGTTAATTTCACAGACTACCAATGCATGAGTAAAGTACTAAAAATAATAAAGATCAAATAAAAGAATGTGATTACAAATTTACTTTAAAAATTATTAAATTTAGTTTCAACACGATTGAGTGGAAGGTATAAGCCACAGAGCAGGTGAATATAGATTTGTCAATTCCGTGGTATAAGCAATACATTATAATATAAACATGTTGTAAAATATACAATTCAAAAACACGTTTTAGATACATAAGAATTTATAAATAGATTCAAATACCATATTAAAATTGTTAATAAATAATTGATATTAATTAACAGAGCATTTATTCAGAGCTACACCCTGAGAGGAGGAAAAAGCAATTTAAAATATGTTACGACATTATACACACAGCGCCGTCTAGTTCCGTGGTAAGCTACGAGGCTTCAGTAATAGATACCACATAATTGATATAAACACCCACGGCCACGAGTGAAGTACAGACATTCGTGTTCGACAAATGAATATCTACAGCCGGACTCGAACCCGCGATCCTGCCATAATGAGTAGGGACACTACAAATTGAGTCAAACATGTCGTCATACGTATATATATTATAATCCTACTACTATTATAAAGACAAAAAAAAGTATTTTGTATGTTTTTTTGTAATGGGTGTACTAAAAATCTTATGAACCCATGAGGGGGTGAAAAGTGAAATGAAACTTTTTATGGACAATCAATGGGATATCTATATTTATTTTCTATTCCATACTAAACGTTAAAAAAATGAGTCACTAGTCAGAGAAATGTAATTTAAAAGCATAGCGCCTGTCTGTTATTGTTTAGTATATTTAGTTTAAAAAAATGGAGAATTTGTTATAAAATGATGAAATTGTATTAATATTTTATTTATCTCATACTAATAGTGATCAAAAAATCCAGCATGTTAATTTGCAGGATCAAGGTTGTGAAATATTTATCGCAAGTCTATGTAATTAATTTGTCTTATAAGCACTATTATTAATTGTTTGTTTTACAGCGCTAGCTGATGTTGAAAAATGCATGTAGACTGTACAACAGTATATAGGTGGATGTTATGAGACTGATTGGCAGAAAACACAGTAATCAAACATAAATAACCTTCTCTTGGTGGAGCAATGTGGGATTACCTACGCATACAACGACGACGCCCCGAAAGCTGGTCTATTGAGTTTAGAGCTGCTACGGTCCACACAACACTGTTTTGCACTCTATATCCTGGATGTACCATCCTGGGAACCACCGAGGAAGACCATATACCAAGTAAGTATGTTTATGTCACGCCTGGCTTGGTTGCCAGTTGATTGAAAACCTTTAAGCTGCATCTTTAAGTAATAATTAGCAAAAATATTATGATTTTATTTCATTCTATCTATAGAAGCATTAGCCGTTAAAAGCGATGAAGCGTTCTATATTGTCAATTGTTACAGAGAATAGGCAATACACGTGTATTTCAATGGGTTCGCAGTCGAGCGCAATTTGCTTTGTGCTCCCTTTAAGTGAATATAAGAGTGAAGGGTTCTAAAGATTTTAGTGCTTCCTACTTGAACTATTTCATCTTTAGATGGTAAATTAAATTCAATATAGACAATTTTAAGCTAAACTTTATATTTTTTGTATTGTAATAGGCCTTTTTAACGTCCCACTGCTGGGCATGAGCATCCCTTTAATACTAGGGGGATCAGGCCACAGTCCACCATGCCGAAAACATAGATAGCTTGATTCTGTTAGACATGTAGGTTTCCTCACGATAGCTTGCTTCACCGTAAGACAAGTGAGAATAAAATTATTCGCCCATGAAAATATCAGAGGGGCGAGAACCGGATTTGAACCAGCGTCATTCGGTTTTCCAAGCTAGCGCGTTACCACTGGCCAATAAGTTTAATAAGTATTTGAATAAATAAAAATATTAATAATAATACTTTAAATATGTTTTATTTTATTAATAGAATGTCTATTGAGCATAAACTTAGGTAAGTAAACCCTCGCTACATTCTTACTAGTATGTATGTTTTAACCGCTTTATTATAATAAATTCGTATTATAATACATAATTGAACTTATGTACTATAACTACTAAAACGCCACGATGGAGCCTCGCAAAGATAAAAAGAAGTTCGTGTCGAGGGCAAAGTTTTACAGCGTCAGTGCCTTTGTCGAAGTTTAAATTATGGTAAGTAAAACGGTGTCTTGAACTAATGATTACTTTATTTTTCTTCAACCTAGCAATTTTACTTTGACTGGAAGTGTTATTACATTTATATTGGCTATCACCTTTAAGATGGCTTTATTGGCAAAATAAAATGATATTATTGAAAGAGAGAAACTTTTAAGATTATAAATTCAATTTATCAATAGAAATATCGTATTTTGCATTATGCACATTGCACATATTATTATTATTACTTGTCTTGTGGTGAAGGAATACACTGTGAGGTCTGGAAGTCCTAGGTTCGGTTCCCAGGTAGAGTTAAGTATTTCATTAAAGAAGGTCGTGTGGAATTATCGACTAGCGTGTCGTCAAGATTTGCGAGTGAAAGAATGTGGATAAAATCGGTCGGGAGGGCATTATAATCATAATAACCTATAAAAGTATAAGTATTTATAAGACGTAGATACATACCAACATATATTACAACTTGATACCATTTCATATATACAATAATAAGGGAGAGCTTGTAACTAGTTAGTACGTTGACCAATTTTTTTGTCTAAAACATTTTAATGAATAGCGAAACGATTGAGTTATACAAATTGATTTGAGAATGATATTCTAATTTCGTCAAACCAATTAAAATGAAGCCATCGCAGCATACTTTTATAGTAAGTAGGTAATATGAATTTTGCAGAGTTTTATACTATATACAAATAAAAGCCTGACTGGTAAGTGAACCTGCACTATCCATTGCCTTACGAGCCAGGGGCTCGAAAATCATCAATTTGTTGCATTTTGCGTAAAACAATACAATTATAGAGCTGACTATCTTTAGTTAACTTAAAGAGATCTATAAGAACAATTAACAATTAGATGTTTTTTATAAAGATATTGTTGAATAAATGTTAAAAGTTAGTTTGTTAGCGATGATCATTATTATTTTGAATGATTTATTAAATATAACATGTAAGTGCTACTAGTATATGATATACTCGTAGTATTGGTTACTATTTTTAAAACCATTAACTTCTTAGTAACTCATCATTCCATCGTCGTTAATTCTAAGTAAATATAAGTAGTAAATAAAAACCACTCTATTACGTTCCTTGACTAGAAGCTAGTGTTTTATTATCTTACTCTATTTAAAGGTTATTCGATGTAGCGTAAAGATATTGATGGAAAATTAAAACAGTTTTCTTAACTTTTTACGTCTAGTTAACTAAATGGTTAAAGGTATTATAAGAAGCCTCATTGGGAATATCCTTATTGTAAGAAGACGAGCTAAGCTCTTTAGAACCAGTAGGTAATCTATATAGCCATATTATAAATCTACAGACAAGGGTGACTCTCTAATGCTTAAAAAATCGATAGCGTGATGGAAGCATTAAAAGTATAACGTATATTATATATATGCAATACAGCGACTGCAATAATATAACAAAAACTAATTGACTAATTTTGCTTTGCTCGGGTATTTGCCTTAGGAGCATATACGACTCGAGACGAAAACATTGATTTTTCTTATGATTCATAGATATAAAACTATAGTATGTATGTGTTCATGCTTTGACCAAAAATCATCGCAATATTTATATAAAAAATATATTTTTTAATTCAATAACTATATATAATAGACTAACCGAATAAACTAAATTAAACGGTTATTTTATTAGAAAATTATAATTTTCTAATAAAATAAAAGTAGCTAAAGTTACTACTCAGTAGCAGTGGAAGGCAATAGGCTAATGAAACTTTACTCATAACATAAGCTATCTGCGAGTAAAAGCGTCAAAATCGATCCAGCCGTTTCAAGAGATTGGCTATAACAAAAATACATTAATTTTTTGATGTAAGTAACGTATATACTTTCATATGCATTTAGAAAAACAGGCATTTCAATTTCATTTATATGTACCGATACAACGATACTAACAGAATTCCGTAGTTCACTTATTTTAGTTATTCTATGTCTATTTGTCAGTTTAGTGTGGTAACTAAAAGCAACCTTGACAACCATTTAAGTAGTTTGTAACAACGTGTTTTATACTCGTACATTAAATGCTATTCATAATCTTGTGATTGCATTATAATCTTACATTTTCGGAGTGTTAGAAACAAAAACCAAGAGAGTTAGCTTTTTTCATTTATTTTTTTAACATTCATTAAACAGAATGATATAAATAGGCTTATTAAAATAATGTTAATCGTACTTTAATAGGGATACGTTCTTCGTGTGTTGACACGGTACAATCCAGATCTGCAAACATAAAGGATTATTAATAAGGTTAACGTATATTATATAAAGAATCGTAAATAAAACAATTTTAAAAGTTTTAGAAAAAGTGATTAAAATGGTTGTTGAATTAGTCATTAGATAGCTTACAGTTCTTTTCAATATCAAAATAGGTTGAACAATAGTAGTAAAGTTACTACATAATCAAATTGATATTATTAATAATTCAATTACCAAATTGTTAAATTAAATACAAGTAGTAGATCAAGAATTCGGTATCACTATTAGGTATTAAATTAATTTGTTATAAATTAAATATACTTTACCCGAGCTTTGATAATTCTGTATTTCCGACTTGAATAGTTCTGCCACGACAAGTATTCAATGAAACCTGGATTTTATTTCCACATTGGTTAGCTGATAAATGGTTTCTTTCCACAGTAGCAGCAAAAACTTCCCATGCACGGTTGTGGCTGCACATGTTATTGAGGAAGCAACCAGGCTGACCGCTTCCACCGTTGACGTAAATATCAACAGTGCCGATATCATCTCCAATACCATTACCTAATATTCCATCGCCATCAGTATGTAAAATTTCCACGTAAAGAGCATCAGTTCGTCTTAAACGACGAGAATTGCTTCCCCATTGACTTCCAGAGGGATCGAGACCTATAATTTATAATACAATTTTACTAGTTGCTAGAATATACGAGTATTTTAAGTGTTTATAAAAACAGCTAAGTGGGATATTATTTTTAATATCAACTCTAAACTTTCGTGTCGCTTGAGGTCTTTAACAAAATATAATTTTAAAGATGGTAAGAATTCTTTTCTTACCAGTAATTCTTGCAACTTTTCCATCAAGATTTCTTCCAGTAAATCCAACAACATGGGCTCCGAGGTTAAATCCGACTAAGTGTAATTTTTCGAGAGAAACCACTTCGGCTTCCACCAATATCTTGATTAAATCTGCTAAGGCGCTGCCAACGCTTGCTACAGCAGCAACTGAGTTACCATAGCTTTGTGATGCATAAACCGACCAGTCCACCACGATTACATTTTCATCTGCAGCGGCTAGCAAAGCTAAAATTAAAGAATGGTATAATTCTTAATGAACAAAAAACATTTTTAACTCCTTAAAAAACAAAAAAAAAGTGGCAATTTTTTTAAATTTTATTTTAAATAATTTAATTTAAAAAAAGAGTGCGTGTGTACAAAGTACACATGTCAGAAGTAAAACTTCTTTGGCAAAGTAATTTTTAAATCTCGTTTATATTTATACTTAATAACCCCGTCTAAGCTCGTCGAGAGAGGGAGATGGCGCGAAGGGCACGAGTTAGACAGAGTTAGAAATGTCACTGACTCGCGGTGGGCGAGATCTAACTAAGGCTAACTCTTCGGCCCGTCTCTGAGTGCCTGGTACTATGGACTTATTTTTTCGTTTCATCGAGTTTGAAATCACAACGATTCTAAAGAAGTTTCACTTCAGAAATCATAAATTATACACAGTAAAAATTGATTGAAACGTAAAATCTAGCCTTACTATTGTAAATAATATGTCCCATAATAAATATCATTAATATAGAATTGCTCAATTACTTAATTATATTGAAAATAAATATTGGATGTAATCAGCCCTTTTTAATGTGCTACTGGGCACGGGCCTCCCTTCAATAGGGGGATTAGACATAGTCAACCGCGCTGGCCTAGTGCAGGTTTGCGGACTTTACATGTCTTACGAAAACTTGGTAGGTTCTCTCAGATACCTATACAGCTTTCCTCGCAATGTTTTCCTTCACTGTAAAATATTATTGGATGCAATTACCAATTAGCAAAATTTGAATTTAATTTTTTTGGTCAAGCTCGTTTTAACTTACCATCCTTCACGGTGGGATTCAATGAAGTAAAAGCAGAACCCTGATGTCCGTGAACGATTACTGTTGTATTTCTGGTAGCAAGGAGAACCTCCTTGATTGCAGTTGTATTTGTAGCATCCAATTCAATTGGTGTTCTTGTGTTATTCCTAAAACATTAACAATTAGATTGCAATAGTATTTATTTATAGAATATCATTAAGTTAATCTCAAGAAAATGAATAAACATAAAAATCGAAGGTTTAATTTTTATATTTGCTTAAATCTATACATAAAATAATAAAGAATAACAACGCGAGATCTCATATCGTGATCACATGAAATATAAAAAAAATGACTGTGACATGATATAATCCCAAATACAATAGTAGTAGATTATTTTGGCTGTATATCTGTGTGATTGTTAACTTCAACTCGAGACTACTTTTAAGATACCTTGTACTACAAGAAAAAATAACTGGTTCCGTCGAGTCGTCCTGAGAAAAAAGCTGGCTACATTTTAAGGTATGGTTGTATGCCTTAAAGAGATATTGAACTAAAAATAGTAGGTCTTAAAATGACCTACAGAAAAATCTATAGTAGCAAACCTATGTAATTTATTTAACTGCTACGCTACACTAGTAATAACTATTTTGATCTACTACTTTAACCTAGAGTGTACCCGTAATTTACATAAGTTGTTATAATTGGATTACATTTTTTGCAGTATTTTTTAAAATATAGAATAAGTACTCACACTGTGTACGCATAATATCTGTTGTAGCTTCCTTGCCTGGTAGTTGATGGTATCGCTTGGCAAGCTGAAAAATACACTTCAGATATTAAACGCCAATTCGTAAATTAAAAACATGCATAATTTTCACTAACTTTTTGAAATATATAATAGAATAGAATTTTACTATACATTTAAAAGTCGTATTTTTAGAAAATAAAAACACTTTTTAGTTATTTTTATAAAATTAGCATAACGTTTTAATCATAATATTTTGAATTACAAAAATTCATTCTTCCGCATAATTCTTACACTGTGCACTGTTCGGATTCGGAAACTCAAGCAAAAATATTTCCCTGTGAAAATCTTTTGGGTAGAAATATCATGATAGTAATACTGTTCATTTAATATGATTTACTCAAAGCAAGTGCATTGAGGTTTCTTACCATCACATTGTATTGCATTCACTGTAGATGCTACTAATAAAAGAATATTTTATATCTACTTGGAATAAAGGTTTTGAACAGTTTTTATTCATTGTGGATTATAACTTCCTTAACGTTTACGTAAGTTACGAGTATAGTCACACTAAAGTTTAATTAATTACGGTTTTTAAAAATCAAAAGCAAAAATTTCGAAGATGTTTTGATGTTTTGACTTTATTATTAGTAAATTTACTAGAAAATTAACTATAATCTTTTTTATTATCACTTAGCTCTGGCTATTATGTATTATGGTATTTGAAGATAATACAGACATACAGAAAGCTTTGTAAATGATTTTGAACAATTTTACTGAAAAATGAACGTTTGTGTTTCGAAATAAATGCATGGCGATGAAATAGTGAAGTTTTTTGTTAAATAAAATAAAATAATCTTTCAATAATTTATTTGATAACTAGTAGGTACTATATTATAGAAAATTATATTATAACTTACCAATTGCCAATGCCGCTAATAAGAAAAGCAATTTATACATTTTTATAATCGTGTTCGTCTAACTCTCAAACAAATCTATTAATTATTTAGAAAACGCCTATTTATGTACTCAGTTATTATCAATAGAGCGATAAAATGGATTAAACACTTGCCTATCGAAAAATAACATCATTGCCGATTCACTTACTGTGATTAATTTATTTTGATCATTGATAAGATATAAAATATTAATTTGAAAATATTTTTTATCATAGCTAATAGCTGACATCTATTTCTTTGTTACAAAAGACAAAGAGTAATTCGATATTTCCCTTTTATGGCATTTACGATCACGCCAAAGTCACGTGGCGTATAGAAAAAAATCAAAAAGCAAATTTGAAATCCTGGGTTCGAATCTCGAGTTGCGCCAAGTTTAATTACTGAGTTTTTCAAGTAAGACATTCACATTTTCTGTTAATATACTCGTATTATGAATATAGTAGTATCTTGGACTTGGGAAGTTACGGTGTTGCAACCCCGATCCCCGGGCCTCGTAGACCACCCAACGTTGTCGGTAAATGATAAGTAAGCAATATATTGACTAAGCTTTGTTGAATGTGTCTGTGGCTTTTGGTATTGATCTTATGGATATTAAAGACTAACAGTTAATATACTTGAGCAGTTTCTCTTTTATGCTATTATATTTTATTATTTAGATTTTTAGAAAATCAATCAATATTAGACAACGTCTTAGTGCTTATAAAATTAACGATTCAAAATTATTAATTAATTAATGTGTTTACAAACGCCATCCCACTCCAACGCGAAGCCTTTAATATATTTTAATTATTTAGATAATAATAATCGACCTTTTTATAATTAATATAAGTATTTATTTAATGCAGGGGGGATTAGATTTAGGCCATTTTCATCAATCACGCTGGCTAATTGAGGCTTGGCGAACTTGACGATACAAGTCGTGACGATAAGTAAGGCTCTTAGTCAAGTAGGTTTCCTCACAATGTTGTTCATCATTTTATTTGCAAGTGATAGTCACATTGAAAATAATATTTACATAAATAATTAAAATTTTCTTTTACATAATGCTATACTAATAGGCTAACATTTTTATTTTCCATGTAGCAGCTTCTGGTCAAAACAATATTGTCTCAGGATGAATAGTAAGTTAGTGATAATTAAAATATTAATAAATTGGATCTCATCCCATTTTTTTTCGTGGAAACCGATTGCGTATGTATAAAAAACACATGTCTTTATAACTAATTATTTCTGTATAATATTTAAGTGCAATAAAGAATAATATAACTAAGAAAATAGAATAGAAAGAAAAAAATAAGAAAATAGAAGATGATTCATCCAAATCGGTCCATCCATTTATGCAATACATTTTCAGACATAAGTCTCAAACTAAGAGATATCCCCTTCTTATGGTTGAGTTGACATCAAGAAAAACAAAACTCAAAACATTTATGTTGAATCGACAGTAATAGGCTGTTTATTTGTGATAAGATGACGTAATTAGTAGGTACTAAGAAAATTGTTTCTCAAGAAAATATTGTCATTACCTTCGTAATAAGAGATTTTCTTTTACTATACAAACTTAAAACAGTGGTTTTATAATATAATAAGCGTTAAAGGGAGGCCGTTATTGAGTTTATTTAATTAGTGTGAATTTCTTAGTAAGTTTAATAATTTATTATTTAAATTTATAAGTTTTAATATATTTTTGATGTTTGACATCTTTCATATCGCTTTCCTTCAATCTGTTGGAGTGAATTCTTGAAAAGGGACGGATATGTGTAACAGGAAGCCGGGAAAGCGCGCGATGTATGTAGAGTTGGCCGTCATATTTACTGTTACTAGTATGGCTCTTAAAAAAGTACAAATCATTGATAAAAAGTACAATAATGAATAAATATTTGAATAAATATTTCCGTATTTAGATTTTTATGATTCGTGGTTAGATACTAGTAAGTTAGTTTCTGTCGCTGTTCAATTGATATTTTTAATGCCACCTCATTTTTTTTATTGTTAAGTTAATGTTTGTCAGTTTTTATTCACGGAATAATTTTTGAAATTACTCATGTTTTGTTGTTAAATATTTTCCTAAAAGGAACTCTAAAGGATATAGGCTCTCTGAGTGCTATATGCTATTTTTGTTTCGATTATAATGATTTTCAGTAAGACAAAGGTGAGGCGACATACACTATGACCTTGATTATTTTCCGTTATGCACTGTACATAGAAGCTTATCGCGCTTCAACTCTCTGTTTAATGTGGTAAATTAATCTGAACTCTGCGATCTTACAAGGGTCAACTTGTAATTACATCACGTAACAGCTCATAGAAAAACAAGACTCAGATTGAAAAAGAAACATGATGCGTCAATAGTAACCTTTGATTCAAATTAATCTAATAGCAGAATTTTATTATTTATATTCATAATACTTTCTTAGGTTTACGTGAATACTTGACATTATAAATGAAACTATCTTTTCGGATTTTGTCGTGGATTTATTATAATTTTTGGTTCCCGAAGTTTCGAATGAATTCGAATGAAATGCAGCAATCATGGTCACGGGAGAGCAGTCATGGTCTCTCAACAAAATCCGAAAAGATAGTTTCATTTATAATATTTATATTCATTTTCTCAAAATAACAAATCTGAAACTATATACATTCATTAGCCATTGCACAGTGGAAGCCCAGCGGCAATGCGCTCCCTTGGATAACCGAGTGATGCGGGTTCAAATGCGGGTCTCGCACCTGATGTTTTCATGTGCGAATCATTTCTATCATGATTACCACTTGTCTTACGGTGAAGGAAAACATCGTGTGGAAACCTGCATGTCTGAGAAAACCTAGCAAGTTTGAGCCTGAGCCCCTTCGTACTGAGAGAGGCCCGTGTCCAGCTGTGGGACGTTAAAAAGGGCTGATGATGATGATACATTTATTAACACCCACATCATTCGTAACAAGGTGTTACAGTTTGTTACTATCGACCCTTTCTCAAATTAAATTATATTCCAATTACATAGTTACTATATACAGATTCACTAAATTTGTGCAGATGGAAAGGGAAATAAGTAAGTGGCACTTTGTGTTCTATCTGTACTATAATTACGTCAGTTCTTGTGATATCTACTACTGCTGAAAGAACGAAGCAAATAAAATTCAAAGTGCACTATAATATTACGAGGCACTTAAAGAGATAGTTATTTCCAAAAGCGACTATAATATAGAAGTAAATTTTAACTTTAATACTTACATATATTATGATAATATAATAATACTAGTCATGCTTGACTCATACTGACCAAGCTATCTGTAGCTAATTTATAGTTGAAATATTTTGTTTCGGCGAAAAATGCATCGTTAGTTATAAGATTTTAAGATGCATAAAATATTAGCGACGCACCCTCGCTTTGCTCGGGTTCGTCCCTAGATCTAGCGCAACCCCAGCCGCGGGTTCCGCTAGTGTATTATAGATATTTTAAATTTATTAAAAAACCGCATCCAAATCCATTGCGTAGTTTTAAAGTTCTAAGCATACATAGGGACAGACAGACAGCAGAAAGCGAGTCTCTTTTATACTATGTAGTGATTTTGAACTTTTTTTATATTCAATTTTCAAAGATAATAATTTATTATGTACTAAAAAAGTAAGAGCAAAATCGATACATATTATAATTAAAATTGAAGTGTCTGTTTGTAATTTAAAATTAACAGCTTTTTACTAAATGCATACCTATGGAAGTATGTTATGCGGTATTTACGTACTTAAAAAAATATTTTTATTTTTATCTGTCTGTCTCTTTGTTTGTTCTACCTCATCTCCTACATTTTTTTCTACTTACCAGGTTCGCTAGTATGTTATAAAAACGGCACCATAAATAAGTTTTTTGTTGGTGGGTATAAACAATTCACTTACAAAGTATATGCTAATAATTTTTTTAATTACTCGAATTTACCCAATGCTTGCAGGAGGACCTAATAAATGCACTAAGCCAAATCCAAACCGTGTTTGAACTCAGGACTTTCGGATTCGCTGCCTTACATAGGTACTAGCCTGCAACAGCTAAGGCCTATTATAAACATGTACATCTGTATAATATACATATTCAATGACAGCAAGAATTAGCCTGGCTATTTAATAAAATATTTGTATAGGAAATTTGAAATGTGGCTGAACGAATGATTATCGAATCCGCATAGTACATACATACATATCCGCATAGTACGTAGTACATACGTACATATATACATACCTACATGTCAAACACATAGCCATCCCTTGCGCTTCCCCACAGTCGATTAAAAAATATTACCAGATTAGTTAACCACGTTGGTTTTATTAAAATATATGTATAAAATAATTTTTTTCACTTCAGCGTAATCTAAACACTAAATCTAACACAATGAGTAAAATTATCTAATTTAGAACTAAATATTTTCCGGTGCATCCTTTAAGTACTGTTTTATAAAACCGCAGTATATCGCTACTTTCAAACGTCATGTCCGTTAAAGATGAGCAAGAACTTCATTAAAACGACAATTCCATCGATTTTTTATCATAGCACTATGTAAGTTTGCTCAGTAGGTCAGTGTTTATAGAGTGACGCATGGAACAAGAAATTTGGCAGGATACTCCTATAACTCGTCCAAGTCTTGTAACTTATGAGGGCCACTCACTTACTGACCCGAAATTACTTGGCACTGGTTATGAGTAGATGCTGAGCATCTGATATTACCTTATATGAATATTAAAGTTATATAGGCTAACATACATACGTCATTAAAATTTCTTTACATATAGAATAAGTCAAGAGTCTTTAAACTTAATGAATTGCTGAAAAGGCATTTTCTTGTAGAGAAAGATACTTGACTTATAGATTTTTTGTGATTTTTCTGAATGAGACAGTTTGATTTGAGGCTCGTAACTGCTCTAACCATAATCTAATGAATTTCATCTGGCTTTATTACAGAATCCCAAATTATATGTATATTCTTATAGCACAATATTTCTTATAGAAGATTTCATCAAATTAACTTATCTTAGAGCAAATTTATAAAAGACTAGCCAGTATCCTACTCGCCCTCGCTCTTCTAGAATTCGTCTCTAGGTACATTTTATCGATTGATGAGATGATGAGATTTTATAGTAGGTAGTATAGTTTTTTCTTGAGATAAGATATTTACCTGTTTTTTGTAATAATAGTATCCAATATGTTGATCCGGAGAACCAGCTATCATTATACCAAGTTTTTTCAAAATCGGTCCATCGTTTTCCTTGTGATACGTTTTCCCAGATAGAGAAACAGGCAGACAGACAAAAATAAAAAAAATATAATATAAATATGTATACATACTATTTAAATAAGATTTTCCAAAAAATAATTAATGTATAGATTCAACTCGACTCTGTCAGAATTTTATTATGTATATTAATAACTGAAAATAGAAATAAATTAAATGACTGCTGATTTTTAACTTCGCGGAATATTAATATTACTATGAAAAATGTTTATCAAACAATGGATCAAATCAACTCATCTACTGAACAAATAAGTAAAAAATTTCCACAGCGCAAGCTGGAGCGTAAATAATAAAAAAATTATAAACACTGAAAACACAAAGCCTGTTTGTTTTTGTGGAGTTCGTCTCTACTTTTTAACATCCTTATTTCATATATGAATTTTCTCATAGAGAAATATACAATTAAAATTAAAGCTTTTGACACGTACTTAGATTAAACTTGCGGGTTTAATTTGCTCTTATAGAAGGTCAGTAGCATGCGCATGCGTGTCAGAGGTTATCATCACAGCCATACAGTGACGGTAGTTCCACCAACGCATTCACAGTCGAGTGCCGCACGGGAAACGGGACTCCCAAAAGTTTCTTGCAAAAGGAACGCGCGATTGTTGTACGTTTGGTGTTTATAAGACAGTGTATCGTGCAAAATGAGGTGGGCAGCTCTAGTCTTGCTGCTTCAATTACTGACTTCCGGTAAGTTTAGGAAAGGATAATTTTGTTTTGAAAACTTTGTAACTTCCATAAAAAATATTAATCACTTTGCCATATTTTTATGTATAAAAGATAGTTTTATAAAAAAACAATTTTAATTACTTTATTAATTTATTTTATATTTTTAGTAACGTACGAGAAATTATACGCAGTATTTAACATTAAAATAGTTACTATTTATATAATATAATACAAGTTTTACGAAAAAATTGTAGTTAGGACTAAGTACTCGGCTCTAAAACCTTCAAAGATATCATTAAAAATCTTATCCCCTTAACTCTCTAACTTTTACTTGTCTTCCACAAAAACCAGAAACGTCATATAAAAAAATAGAAATAATGCGTTTATTTCTATAATTATGTGTATATATAAACGACAATTTTTTTCCGTCACATTAATTGGCAGGTCAGTCGGTATGTCAATTATAGTTCATTCAACTAATGAGGTTACGCACCAATAAAATATCTCATGAATGACGCGGCCGCTGTGACATTACAAACAACCATACGCGCAGAGGAAATTGCTTACAGATTAAATAATGTGTAGCCATTTGCATGAACAAAATACGAATTCGTTATATTCAAGTACACTCTAATCTAATCAATCTAACAAATCTATTGTAGCCCTGAGAAGGACAATATCCAATTTTCGCGTAGATATTAGAAGATTGCGATTGAAAATGTAGTACTGAATTTATTAATGTATGTTATAATGAGGTAAAAAGTAAAGAAAACACTGTAAAGCGTATAATACGAAGATTAGTTATGTATATTTTACAAAACGACGTAACTTTTTTTTGATAATTATGTTTTTTGGTAATCATTTTTTTTAGTAATTTAAAAACAATTTTAATATACGTTTTTTTGTAATTTTATCTACAAAATGTTGAAAATGATTACCCTGTAACTATAATAACATACACATAAAAAAGTCGCTAAAAATGATGATTTTACAATTACTTATTTTAGTGCGATTTTAATTGTCTAAACGGACCTTTTAAGCGTAGGAGGTTTTATACGACCTATAATGTGAGCTATACAATTAGAAGCTTACGTCATATCTAATTTACTGATGAGTCTCATATACTACATATTTATTACCCAATAAAACCGGTCACTTCATTTCAATTCTAATTGAAAGCAGTTACAGTGATAAGTTATTTTATCTGTATTTTTTCACTATACCTAATTGCTTTATACCTTTTATTAGCTTAAAAATATAATAAAAAAAATTACAACACACTGTTTTTATAAACTTAAAAATGCTTAAATATCGTTTACGTTCTTAATATTTTTTATAAAGCTTTAGTTTAGTACAGACATGTAAGTTCTGAAATTTAAAAACTTAAGTGTAAGAAAATCTTATACGAAATAAAACTTTTAAATTAAATACAATTTGCTGAATAAAAGTATATTAATTTACTGTTTACACAATGTGTAAAGGTATTAAGTCGAGGTACTTAAGCACCCAATGTAAGGGAATACTCGTATATCATAAGTAATAGTTTACCGTCTGTCGTAAACCGGGAGTGGCAGCCGAGCCCTGGAAGGCCGCTGACCTGCCTATATCGAACTTCCATAGTGTAAATTAATGTTTTTTTAATAAAGTTATCTACACTAGTATTCGCACGTACAAAAAATTTACCATAACTGTTTCATTTTTGGCTTCCTCATATAAATAAATTATAAATTGAATAAATTATTATTATTATTAATTATTTACTTTCTTACATTTACGCGACAATTTGACCTTTTTTTATTTTTGTTTGGATTTCGAATGCTTTACAGCAATCATTAATCTCGAGAGAGACGAAGGTTTCAGATGTTTAGGTATACTTGTTACAGGCAGCTAAAATGTATTGAATATTTTAAAACAATAGTATTTTTGTCTTGTGCTATACTATTTTACTTTAAAGTATAGGTAATTTACTTTTCGCTAGTATCGAGACATTGCTTATTGATAGACGATATCGAAGGTCGTATTTTATGTGAACCAGACTGTGAAAAGATATATTAATAATTTCTTCGAATACTCTCTTCATTAATTGACTTAGTCACTTGTTATGTTGAGTGTTCTACCCACGTATAGCTGGTAATTTTATAAATATTTTCTTTTCAAGATAAGCTACTAATAGATTCTTGGTAAGGTTTATTTTATAAAGAGTTTTTCCGGTTTATTTCATGACTTTTTATTTACTTTTTATAACACATACATAATAGTGTTTCAAAACATTTAATTTGTTACTTTAAACAATAACAAGGTTTAATATTAACCATAAATATTTTCATTATAAAAATTGTGTAACATAATCATCACATACTGAGGTTTTTTATAGCTTAACGTATTGCTCTAGCGCGAGTGCAAAAATCCACTTTGCACACAATATATCCATATTGGTTATAATTCCCGGCACGGTCGCTGCTCATATGGCTGAGCGCTCGAATCGAATTCATTTCAATAACCTCGGGCTAATTGGTGAGGTGTTGACGTAGATTGAATGCCACCGGCACTATTGTCTTCGTAAAATTAATTTAAAATTCATATTTCACCATAATACTTTTTTAAATTCATGAGTATTTATGAAATAACTGAAACTAGGAATGTTATAATAAAATTCTTATTTTATTGCGAATAAGAATTTTGTGTGGAAGTCACAAGTTAAATACGGCCTGTTTTAAAAATTAAAATTTTCGGATTGGATTCTTTTCGGATTTTGTCGTGGATTTATTTTGATTTTTGGTTTCGGACATTTCGAATGCTTTACCGCCGACATCCACGACAAAGGCCTAAAAGATAGATTTATTTATAATAACAAATATTCACGTAAACCTAAGAAGGTATTAATTGGTAGTGGTATATTATCATACTTATACCCAAAAAAGGAGAATTTACAAAAAACTTCTCTTCTTCTCTCTTTTATAAAAGTAGGGACATGAAGTAGGTTGGATTTACTTGCATTTTGAACGTTAAATTTGCATTTTATCAGATTAAATATTGTTTACGATATAATTCTCCGATAAATTGCAACTCACGTTCGCAGCACAGATCGAATACATTTCAATATGAGTGGACTAATTTGTGGTTGTGTCGTAGATTAAATACCGCGCACGTTGTAGTTTTTGCAATATTAACGATTAAAATGCATACTCGTATTATTAATGTAATTATTTATATTGTACGAAAAAACGTATTTGCTTAATAAGTAGGTGTGTGGTACAACGTTAGTAATTACTCATAGTCCATTGTCCAGTCTAGTATATGTAGCTACTCATAAATTATGTGTTACATTTGAATGTTATAGCACTTTGTTCGCGTGTAACATAGTTACTCGTCCGCTGTGACATGTTTAGTAACATATTTTGCGCATATTTAAATTAAAATTTAATTTTAGAAACTTAAAACTCTCCCTCGCTTCGCTCCCTCGGGTTCGTTCCTAGCTAGTGCTCCCTGACACTATAAAGTTTGTAGCACAATGATAGCCCTTAGACCTTCTTAATCCGGCCCTATCGCAAAATCTGTTCTTAGCGGACGTTTACTAACTATAAACTACCTCCCTGCCAAATTTCATCTTTATACTTCTAGCGGTTTTTGATATTTCGTGATGAGTGAGTGACCTTTCGCCATTATATATTTAGATACTTTAGTTTTTTCTTATTATATCAATGAAGTAGTAAACTTCATTATACTAGAAATTCATTCCTCCCTCTAGTGTTTTATCTAGGTCGCATCCTTTTCTAGCTCAGAGAAATCTCAAAGGGAAGGACATCAAAGATAGCCAATGTCCGTCCCAAAAGATGCAATTTATGTCCTTGTTAAATTATATTGAAATCTGTTCAACAGCAGAAGCGTTTAAACACTGACAATGTATTGAGCCCTTTTTAACGTCCCACTGCTGGGGGCACGGGGCTCCTTTCAATACGAGGGGGATCAGGCCATAGTCCACCACAGGTGCAGGTTGGCGAACTTTACATCTTTCGAAAACTTGCTGGGTTCTCTCAGACGTGCAGGTTTCTTCACGATATGTTCCTTTATAATAAAACAAATGGTAATCGTGTTAGAAATGATTCGCACATGAAAATATCAGAGACCCGGATTTGAACCCGAATCAGTCGATTATCCAAGTGAGTGCGTTACCGATTAAAGATATACAGTTAACTAAATGTCTATTATGCTATATTATACAAAATATGTAATGTAAAAGCCAGAAGAAATTATTATAAGCAAAAAATAGCCAACATTCGTCACGTAGAAAATGTGGAAAGTAAATAAAAGATACGACAAATTAAAGTTTTAAAACAACCGCTAATGGAGAACGGTCGATAGCTTATGTGACTTCTTGATTATATAAAGTGAAAACTACTACTTTGTTTCTGATTTCACTGAAATAAAAATAAGTATCGAAAAAGCTTGCATTAAATTGTCATTAATAGTAATTTTATAAATATTTATTATTTAAATGTACCTATTTATACAATTTATTAGGACAGTTTTATTTGTATAGGTTTCATCCGATAAAAAATCCTTATAAGATAACTCGTGCGTAAAAACGTTGAAGGAAACGTTTGTAGCTAGGAAATCGGTCAATTGCGAGTAAGATTAACACATTGAGGATATCATCTTCTGTACCATGAAATATTTTATAGGTAAAAAAGGTAATATTATGATTAATATTGCGGCGATACACGAAAACAAGTCATATCTCGATAACCACTTAGCATACCTTAGGTACATAATGCTTATTGGAATAAAAAAGTCATTTAAAATCTTATATCTATATTAAGAAATACTCAAATATATTCCCCACATTATTGTTGTATGTTCAAATAAAAATCTTACCGTTTATATACATGAGGAATCAGATTTTTAGTGGTGTCACCCGAATAATTTATTTTTGTCATTTAACTCCTCTGCTTGAAATGGTTGGAATAAGTATGGTAAGACGGACATAGTACCGTATGTCCGTCATAGCCTAAAAGCAATTGGCTAAAGAAGCTTATATAAAAAAAGATAAAACATGAAAAACAATATTTAGAGGACGAATTTATGCGTAAGAGAACGTTGTTAAGTAATAAAATAATTTTACCGGCAAGATATCTTTTATCTTTTGATACATAATACCAAAATAGGTAGGTATTAGACAACAAAATGTTATGATTGCAAACAGGACAATAATCAACAATGTTCTTGATAGAGTAGTCTTTGATGTACCTAGACTTAGAAAATAAACACAAGATGAGAAAATGTAGAGATTATAATATTTCAGTTGGAATAAAAATAATACATATATTTTTATTTACAAAAATTAAGGTAGACAGACTATTTTGAGGAGCACTTTTTTTAGAAAGTTAATCTTTTTATAATTTTTATTTTATTTATAAAAAAGAAAATAAAGCCGAGTCTTAAATAAATAATATTGTATTTAGTTTGTTTTAACATTTTATATTAAATCGTTACACGTGTACCTTTCCGACAGTCACACTTTTTTCTCCGAATCATCTAGACGTAATACGTTGTTTAGTGGCTGTATAAACGATACCTTAAACGTCGAATATTATAGTAATTTTCTGCTATTAAAACGATATGATGAAGAACATCCTGTATGGAGATGGATACTCTCTTGAATGGCTTATAAATAAATCCTTTGAATTCTAATATATTCACTTATTATAAACCAAAGCATTGTTTTCAAAAGGTTTACTGAATATGAAGCATCATTAGGTCTGAATAGGTCTAATTACAGCAACGCATTGAAGCTATACAAGCATAGCTAATACCTTGCGCTCAAATTACACTTCATACTATAATGACCATGTCAATAACACTTCAATAAAAAGACAGTAAATAGCGATGTACGAACAATTACTAGTACGTACAGGATATTGCTTGGCTTATTAACCGACAGAGTCAGGTTTCAGTGTCTAGCAGTTCAAATTGATAATGAATCGGGAGAAACAGACATCTTGATATTGCATATAAAATTCTCTTAAACTTATTTCTTTATTTATAAAAAATATCATTACTTTATTGTATATCTCTGTGTGTGTGTGTGTTAAAATATAAATATTGTTAGGAATTAACCGAAAGGAAAAAAATATTGTTGCTAAAAGTTTAAATATGCTGTTACATTAACACATAGCACCATTTAGATCCATGGTTACGAGGCTTTTTATGGATATCAGATAGTTTACACACTGCCTCGGTGGTGTAGTGACTACTACCATACATCGAGAGGTTCTGGGTTCGACTCCCTGGTTGGGCCAAGTTTAGTTATTGAGTCTTTCTGTTTAGTAAGCCTCAGTAGCAGCCCGGAGTTGGGAAGTTGGCGGTGAGTGACCCCCGTGCCTCAAAGAGTACGTAAAGCCGTCGGTCCTGCGCCTGAACTCTCACTGGTCGAGTTGAACAGTCATACCATCGGAGTATGAAAGGAACCGAAAGTGCACTTATGTCTGCGCGTACAATTGCACTATAAGGTCTCCTGCGCAGTTGGCCAGTTTCACTGAGCTTGGCCCTGGCCGGAGAACATTATTATTTAGCTTATTATGCACAACACATAATATATATAACCTTAAATATACACATATTATTATAAATATATAATTTTGACTGGAGTACAAACATTCGCGATTGTCACACAAATGCTTGCCCACAGCGGGACTCGAACCCACGACCGCTGGCGCTCCAAGTAGGGTCACTACAAATTGAATCAAACGTGTCATCAAAGTGTGTTTATATATGTACTTATAAACTTTTTATTCAGCAGCATTCAGTTTTTTCATACATGCCTCAAACAAAAATAGTACGCAAAGTACTTTGTGTAAACAAACAAATATTAAATTTAAAATGTTACAAAATGTTCAAGGTATGTACTTAAATAAAAGCGTTAATGATAAAATGTTGAGCTAATTTTTTCCTCATCGTTTTAACAAATTGATTTTTAAAACGAAAGTTAATTTAATATGTAATATTGTTAATATATTAATTATTACTGAAATAAATTAATTCTGTTATTTTCTTGTATCTGCTTTCTGCCAGTTTTCTATGCGTCTTCCAACAGTTTTCCACCCTCGTATTTATTTCGATGCCGTTCAATGTTTTGTTTGATTAATACAATACAAAATAATTCCAGACGCATTAACAGGTTACACGGAAAAGTATAGCAGAAACCTTTTAATTCCATAGAATTCCCCTAACATGGTGTACTCTTTCGCACAATTTACGATACCTACATTTAAAATAAATTTAACTAGTGACTTACCCTCGGTGCGCTCGGGTTCGTTATAGATTTCTCCGAGTTGTGGTATTTACTCGTGTAACCAGCTATCATTATACTAAATTTCATGAAAGCTTTGTTGCGTTACTTTTAATTGATCTCCTTGTGTTTGATTATACGAGTATTATATTGCTATTACGAAGTTATTTATGTATTACGAAAATTATGTAGTATATTCCATATTATGTACACACTTATGTACATGTATTAACGTCCATATTCAATAACATATTATGAACTTATTGAATTCGCCTTCATTTGCTTTATGAACTTATTGGATTTTATAAGCTTATTAACGACTTTCACAAAATTATTTCATTGACTGTCACAATATTCGAAATTATTGAACAAATCGATTATTACTTTCAAAGCTTTGCGATTTACTGTTTTTACGTCTATTTATATAATATCATATTCAGCAATTCTTTTTTCACGTCCCACGGCTGGACAAGAGCGTCCCTTTAATACGAGGTGTATCACACCAAAGTCCTTGCCAAGTATGGATTGGTACACTTCACTTGCCTCTAGTGAACTAGCTTCCGTCAGGCACACATATTCTAAGCGATTTTTTCCTTCACCGTTAGTGGTAATAATATTGGAAATGCTTTGATTGATTATATATTATGAAAAATTTGATGTGAGATCCCGGATTCAAACCTGCTTCACTCGGGCCCGCCCGCTAATCGAGCGTGTCACCACTGAACTACCACTACCTAATATATGTAGATTATGTAATAAATATAATTATATAAGTATCTATGCTAATATCTATTAAAAACTTATATATTAAACTTATAAATTTAATATACTGTAGTTACGCACGCTTGTATTTGAATCAAAGGACTGGAGTTGCTCTAGGCTGGCTGGCTTATACGAGTGGGATCTTCACATGTATATTGATGGATATTGGATAGTAGATTTAAATTATTCAAAGATGTTGATAAGAATATTAGTTTGCGATTTATATATTTTGTATTTTTCATACATTATACATGTGGGTATATTTTCTATTTATTTAACAATTATTTTTAAGTACACAAGCAAGTCTAGAGTTAATTCATTAAAACTCTTTTACCTACAGAATACCACGAAATTTCTTGGTTCAATTTATTACGCAGCGATTAGTTCGGTGTTGGCTTGCCGTTTACGGAATTAATGTGAGCGTGTCTGTGTCTGACATTTTGCTCTGCAGGTTTTTTACCATTGAAATTCATGAGTTAGGATAAAGAAATATATTTTAATTTCCAAGCTAAGAGCAAACATAAGCAAAAGTTTATGCCAACCGCATTAAATTATTATTATTATAATTATTCTATATATTAATATTTTGTTGCTTAGTTTCTATTATTGATATTACCTATACCTACATAGCACTATTTTAGAAAGCATGACCCAAGTGACGACCAATGAAGGTGCTTGCACGACCAAAAATACATACAAACATATTATATTAAAGAATCATATAAATTACCACATAAAATTTTAAAGTACTGTATAACTTTTTAAATAAAAGATTTTTTTTCGTATTTTTTATATTCTTGAAAATATTTTTTCTTTTTTCTGTAATGTACAGGAAAAATCAAAATAAATCTGCGGAAAAAGCCAATAAAGTTGGTTAATTTAAAACTTGCTACTCTCGATCCGCTCGGGCTCGTCTCTACATCATACGTTTCGACGATTAGTATAGATTTCTCATCATCATCAGCCCTTTTTTTTTAAGTCCCACTGCTGGGCACGGGCCTCCCTCAGTACGAGGGGGATTAGGCCATAGTCCACCGCGCTGGCCTAGTGCGTGTTTGCGAACTTCACATGCCTTTCGAAAACTTGTTAGGTTTTCTCAGACATGCAGGTTTCCTCACGATGTTTTCCTTCACCGTAAGACAAGTGGTAATCATGATATAAGTGATTCGCACATGAAAATATCAGAGGTGCGATACCCGGATTTGAACCCGCATCACTCGGTTATCCAAGCAGTGAAGAATATGCTATATAAATGTCAACCGGGGAACCAGCTATTATCATACCAAATTTCTTCAAAAGCTATCTATTGGTTTCCTCGTGATAGTGTCAATTGTCACAGACAGGCAAATGACAAAATTCCTACAAACATCTTATAGATTCGGCTTTGTATTGATAATAATATCTTATTTAATGTACGTATTCGGCTAAGTTCGTTTTATAAATTATATTATATAATTACTTAGTTGTTAAATATTCTAATAAAACAAACAAAGTAGGTACTATCTTATTATTATTGTTAAAAATGTATAAAAGGACTTTTTAAGACAAACAAAGATATGATAGAGACCTAGGTTTTTTAGTTATTGAAACAAGACTTATTTTAAATATTCAAATGGTGAAACCATGGAATTAATCGTAAATTGTAGGAAAAGTGTAATTCATGTTTATGACACTTGGAAATCACTTATAGAGCTCATTAAGCAATTCAATATCTAATCAAATATAGTCCAATTGTAGAAATACTTTATCAATTGATTTTATCAATCCATTTCGATATCTTGTAAGATAAACATCAAACACATTGCCAATGTCCCGATGCAAAGCACTCTAGGTAAATAAGGGCATAGGTTTTGTTTTATTGTTAACTGGATATTGCACTGCGACTCTGTTTCCATATATTTTATTTTTATAAATCATAAATTTATAACTATAGTCACAATATCAGAGCGTAGACCCAAGAAAATCTACCATTTTATTTATAGGGCGAATTAATCGTTCGATTGAGCATATTTATAATAAGAAATATGACAAAAATCAGCCAGTTATTCATAAATTTGATCCAAACTTCTTTAATATTGAATTACCTTAAATATTAATTGTATTAAATCTTAATCAACCTGTCAGTAATAAATTTTAGACAACCACTATTTCGACATATTTCGTATTAATCCGCAATTCTATTCATCACAATCAAACTTTCATAGAAAGGAGAGTTGGTTAAGTCTCGTCAAAACGGAGCTACACGTGAAGTTTTAGCTTGTTAATCAGTACATATAAATAAAATTGAAGTCTCTTTTAAATTTCAAAATAACAGCTTTACTGAATACATATGAAAGTATAGACGTTAAAAATCAATTTTTTTAATATCAATTTTTCCGGCTAATCTCTGAATCGGCTGGACGGATTTTGGCGGGACTTTTAAACGCAGATAGCTAATGTTATAAGGAGTAATGCAAAGGCAACTTTTATTTTATAAAAAAATAAATAAAAACCGAATAGTTTATTTAACTTACGCCCAGCGAAGCGGGCCGGGTTTCTAATATTCACTGAAAATTTTGAATGCAACTGTATTGGGTTTAAGATGATATAATATGTATATTTCAAAATATTTCGTAAAGAAAAACCTTACACGTAAAATAATGAAAAATCTCCTCACAATATATCATGTGTCATGATAACATATTTGAAAATTTTTTGTATCATAAAAAGCAAATGTTACATAGCCGTAGCAGTATTTTATTAAATATTATTATTTATAACGGCACGAATACAATTTTAGACGATACGTTAGGCTCAGTTTGTAGTGACCCTACTTCTCTCGCTGCCTCCCGTTAGAGGCATATATGTGTAGTGTATTTAATAAATGTAATAAAAAACCACGGAACGCAACATTTTTTAATAATGCTCCGAATTTTCAAATCGAACCAGTAGTTCCTAAGATTAGGGCGTTCAACCAAACAAACAAACTCTTCAGCTTAGTATAGATAACTAAGCTCAGAATTTAAAATTTTATTCATCGTACGTGAAAAATGACTTTGGTGAATTAGTCCCAATTAATTTAGTTTTAGAGCGATGACTGATATTACTGTTATTGAGTAATATGCACACCTGTTTGTCACATAATTTTTAGATGTCTCAAGATCATATACCTACTTGTTACAGACAGTGTCTACCCACGACTCTCGTTACCATGATAGTTGCTCGAAACGTCGGGAACCAAAATTTAAATTAAATCCGTAAAGTTAATTTATAATATATCACAATCTATTAATCTCTAAACTCTTTACGATAACAATCAATATATTAATACCAAGATATATAACAAATACATTTTTATGCAATGCAATTTATATGTATTTTAATTAAAGAAAATTGTCATTCAGTTTTGTACAATTTTTAATAAGATCATCTTCGTGATAATAAAAAAAGCAAGTTATTCACGCGTCTTCGACTTTATAAACGATAAACGTTTCAATTAAAAGCTTCTTAAAAATCTAATTTTTAAGAAGACTCTTTTTCATAAACTTCTTCTACAAGTGCACTTGAAATTGTATATCTTACCTCAAATATTTAAAAAATATCGTTATAGTTATAATTTTGTGTTATTTTTTATTAGTCTCTATTACATACGCCATCGCGATATCGAGAATATTTCATTTATTTCATAATTTTCATAAAATCGCAAGCATTTTTCTGAAAAATGCTTATGTACATAAGCAGACTTTGTTTTCGAATCATGGATTGATTACAAAGACTTTTCAGATTCACAGATGTTACAACATTCGTGATGCCAAATGTCGCTCGTCGATGATAAAAACATCAGCGTGATTTACATTTTCATATGTTATGTGACAACGATACAAAATATATTTTATAAATTCTTTCAGTATTTTTATTTTTGTATTGGGAATTATTTTTGTGCCTTGTTTTGTAATAATAAATTATTTTCCGTGTATACCACTCCCCTAAATATGTTATTTATATTTATAGTCCCTTCAATCAGGACGGATTGAATTGATTAATTCATATATTTTTAATATGTTGTGTAATACTTGTCAGTTTTATATTCTGTCTCAAATAAATGTATTGTTTGTGATTCTAATGGTATTTTTTTTATTTGTTAAGTAGTCAAATATTTTGGTCGACGAAATATTCGCAACAATTTAATAATAACAGTTTAAATGCATTTTCATCATACTTGCTAAATATTAATTAATTATTAAATTAAATATTAATAAATTATAAGTAGCCCAAAAAATTTAAATCTATAACAAATTAAGAAACATCAAATTTAATATCTCAGATCCCACTTAATTAAAACGGTCCACCAACTTGAGGACAAGTAGTCCCTCATCAACAAGATTTTGCGTGGGCAGACCGAACAGATGGTAAGATATTTATAACAAAGATATTTTGTAAATACGATAATATTCGTAGATATATATTTTGTCCTTTCTTGTTATCTATCATTTTATTGAATTAGTAATACATTAAATACAAGCTGATATTTTTATATTATGATAACAAAATATGCGTTGGTTATATTCACTTAGACTTTTTTATGTAATTTTTGTACGTCAGCAATTTATAGGTTGGTTCAATATGTAACGTTTATGTAAGTAGGCTCACGCTCTTCGTATTATATTATATAGTACTAATAGCTAATCGGAGTATTTATTTTATATTATTTAGAAAGCTTTACTATATCTGCCTGAATTGTGAAAGGTCAAATGTATTTACCTGCTATGACCTACGTCATCTCTACACCATTCTAAGGGTCTAATTGAGTATTGGGTCCATAACGAAATAATTATTAATTATATCTTCAAATAATACGTTAATCAAAAGCTAAACCCGATATAAAATCGATATAGCTTTGAAAATTGGCGAGTAGAAATGAGAAAAGGTGGTGACCATACGATGATGATGATAAAAGTTATTTGCACTGACTATCGAGACAATATTGTATAATATTTAATACTAGCCTTCCGCCGGCTTTGCGCGCGTTCTTAAGGCTGGAAACCAAATGCTTCCCATTCTTGGAACATTTTTCATTGATGCTCCGCTCGTATTGGTCGTAGCGTGATGTAATATAGCTAACAGCGTTCTTCGATAAACGGACTATCGAACACAAAAAGAATTTTTCAATTCGGACTAGTAGTTCCTGAGATTAGCGCGTTCAACCAATCAAACAAACTCTTCAGCTTTACAATATTAGTATATAGATAAGACGTTACATTTAGATTATCTATGTGAAAAATTGAAAAATAAGTGCCACTCCTTATATGACCTGTATTGAAAATTACATAAGAGTCCTTTTAAATAGTCATTATATTATTATTTTATTTTTTATTTTTCGTTCACATTTATATAAACGGTTATATAGAGACTTTTTCTCTTAGTTCGCAATAGAAAGCAATGTAGCGCAACCCTAAACAGGCATATTTGACGACGCGTGTGGCGCAGTTTGTAGTGACCCTACTTGCTGCGCAAGCGGTCGCGGGTTCGAATCCCGCTGGGGGCATACATTTGTTGAGCACGAATGTTTGTACCCCAGTCATGGATGTTTATATTTATAATATGTATGTATTTAAACTTATATATGTGTAGTATATCAACCATCTAGTATCCATAACACAAGGCTCGTACCTTACCGGTGGAACTAGATAGTGCTGTGTGTAAAATGTCCTAACATTACATATGGGGTTAACGCTTGATAAAGTAAAAGGTAATAAGTATTTAGTTACAAGTAATGAATGTACTTATTCGTTATATGTATATTTGACTCAGAGGGTTGCTTTCAACTTGTAAGTATACATATGTACATGTTACAACAAATAATACAGCGACATATGTTAACTTCGATATTAGTTTTCGTTCGCTTCCAAGTATTCACATGGACAGGAAATTAATGGCTATGATTCTATAGTCCTTACAAACGGTGTGAAAGACATTTATTATATATAACAAATTATGATATTATTGTTTATGAGTACTATATCACTGTACGAACGAAAATATTTTTTACTTTTAATTCAATTCCCCCAATTTACTACATACAATAATTTAGACCCACAAACAGTCTAACTGTATGGCTTTACGATCCTCATAGAAACAATAATTATCGATTGACTGTTATACTGCCGCCTGCACAGTCCAGATATGCTTTATCAAATAGAATGGCCAATATTGACCGTGAATAGGCAATTTATAGGTTATTTGTTAGTTATAAATATTCTCTTAGTTCGTATGTGGAAGATAGTAAAAATAGTACCTATCAGTCATAGAAAGGCGTAGGGTAGTCAGTAAAACGTTTCTGATGCTCACAATACCTGATAGCAGATTCGATTCTTAATATACCTTTTGAAATAAAAACTATTAGGAGGTTAAAGGGATTAACAACATGTAGTTTCATCTGAAGTTAACACAAATAGGTCGGATCGGCTATTTAAGAAGAATCTTTATCGTACAGTAGTATTTATTATGTATTACTTTCGAAGAGTGAAAGCGCTTGAGGCCAGCGTCCTTTTACCATCTTCCGTCCTCAACTTATTCAATACTTTCGCCATTTGAGGTAATAACGCGAACTACAGGAAAGTTGCTTGCGAAATCCGACTTACGATCCGAAATTTCCCAAGAGGAGTTATTGCAATGTGACACGATAATATTTTGTTATTCAAGTATTAAAATTGACTATGTTTACCTACCTACCATTTTATTAAAGCCGTAATTCATAACGGGGAAAAGATAAAACTGGCAGCTTTCTCCAGGTATTTTTATTAAATTACAAACTATGTATCTTTTATACCATATGTATCTCCTCTGCCATATGTACATGTTTTTAAGAGACAGTAGTAGCTCAGTGGCGACGTGTTAGTTGTGAAAATGAGTCAAGCGGGTTCAATCCAGGTCTCGAACCTGTGATATTTTCATATGCGAAACATTTCTAGCATGATCACCACTTGTCTGACAGTGAAGTAAAACATCGCGAGGAAACTCGCATGGATTTGTTGGCATGTTCGGGAGAACCTAGCAAGTTTTCAAAAGACTAGACCAGCGTGGTGGACTATGGCCTGATCCTCATTCGTATTGAAGAGACGTCAGTGCCCAGCAGAGGGATGTTTAAGATGACTGAGTACATCTTTTAGAATGAAGGCTATCATATTCCTACTAGTTATTTTTTACTTAAGGTCATAAAAACGATAATTATCTTACCACGCTATGTATACCACTCGGACTAAGTAATTCGTGAAAATTATAGCTTTACAAATTATCGAAATACGTTGTTTTTGTCACGAAGAAATTTGTGTTCGAAAAAGGAAGTGTTTACTTACCTTATATTAAATGTTTGTGGTTATTTTAATTATTGCTAAAAAAGGCATGGATGTAAATATTATAATAATAATATTTAAGGACTTGTACCTATATCTCTCACAAGTCACTGTCGTCACAGTATTACTTACATAAACGTATAGATACTTAATGGCTTCCATAACCTAATTAAGGTAGGTATAATATCTTAGCTCTATTATCTTAATTAACTTAATCTCGACATATACTATTTACGTTATTTCGTTTTTTCATTTTTCATTCAGCTGTCATTACAGTTTTTGTTTCTTAAATATAGCCTGTTTCTTTTGTTTTTCATAATATCTTACCAATGTTTTTTGTATTCATCGGTATAGTAATTTTGCGGAACATAATTTTTGCTTCTCCTTGGCCTTGGTATGTCTTTCGCAACAATACCACCACATCAATTACTTTCGCATTTCCAAATTTGGCCCATATGCAAAAAGAAAGCGGATAGGAAATGTACTATATTAGTTAGATAAATATTAGTTTAACTTATGTATCTATGTATAAGTAAAATTTTAGTGCTCAAACGAATGAATTTATTTTAAATAATTAAAATAATCACCTTATTTTGGAAATGTGAATGGAAATTTAACTTATCTATATCCTATCTTAATATAGTATTTTTGGGCTGCCACTATATACGTAAAAAAAATGAGGCCATTTATACAAATATTTCTAAATTTTTATTTTATTCTATCTTTTTCATAAGAGTTAAATTAAAACTTAACTTAAGCTTAACTTCGTTTTTCACACTTACTTGAAGAAACAACAACTATTATTATTGTATTATTATTTTTATATTATATTATTATTGCTTAATAATAATATTTTTTAGTATAATACAATTTTAATACAATTTTAATGAAAAACGGAATCTTCGGTGCTAGTTAGAGTCGTACTTTTTTGATACCTTTCCTAACATAATGTTTTATTTTTCCCTAATATTATTTTTTTAATAAAATAAAATTAGTGTTAGTTACTACTTGTGACATTATCTATCTGCAAGTGAAAGTCCCGAAAAAATGCGTCCAGCCGTTTCAGAGATTAGCCGGAACCATGAAATAGAAAAAACGGTGGAATTGCCAAGTAGGCGTGGTACGCTCGCCACTACTATGCGGTGTTACGCATACCTAATCTCAGATGCGTTTTGACAACGCGTCAAGTTGGTCGTATCACATCGAAATTTATTTTTCGTAAATATGCCGTATTGTTCCATTTTGGAGTGCAAAAATGATAGTAGGAGAAAAAACATTAAAAATGGAGGTGTTTCGTACCATCAGTGAATACGACAATATTTATTTCCAAATAAAATCTTAGTTTATTTCAGTTCACTAATAATTAATTAGAACGTCTAGTAAAGTCAATCTTATATAATTAAAATAAAGTTCATTTTGGATTGACTGTATTCAACATGGAATCGTTATGTCAATCTCGAAAATTCTTTGCTACTCGATTAGGGATGTAGAAGGGTTGAATGTAGATTATATCGTTAGATATCGATAAAAGAAAATCTTTTTTTAATTTTTAATATATCACATTACAAATACAAATTTAAGTTTTCTTTTCGCTTGTATGGCATCTTTACCACCTCTTAAAATATTACGTATTTGTTATTTCCTTATTGTAAATAAAAGTCAAATAGAACTTAAAAAAATTAGATATAATATAAAAATAATTAGGTATGCTGCATTGCATACATAATTATTATTATAACGTTCCTTTGTGTAACTTTTTCTTGTAATAACTCAATGAACATCAGTGGGACATTAATTAAAAATATTTTTTGTTTTCACAAAAACGCTGGTAGTATTTTTATTTTTAAAGAATATCACGTCATTCCTCCAACAGTTTTACTGAACTTCTTATAAATCTTATTTCTTGAATGAATCATATAATTAAGGTATTTATCGATGTCGATAATGTAATTAAAAATCAATGTGTCACTACAATAGCGTGACCTTGGTCGAGTAGCGGTTGATTTCGACCTATACGCGCGACTGTCAACCTAACGGTACAAATAATTAAGTTTATAATTGCTGTCGCTGAGATTACCGCATTCTATTATCGAATAGCAAAATTACTTCATGTCAACGAATATGTTTGAGTTCAGATTACAAAACATCGTAAAAACTTTCTGCGCTTAAGTAAAATAATTCTTATCGATAGGATTTTAAGTTTATTTCCAGATTTATGATTTGTGACTTATGATAGTTATGACTAAAATTAAAACGACGAATCAAATTAATAATTTGTTTGTAGTGCATAATATGATTATCGGTTTATTTGTGTTAGTTTGGCGACACCGGTTCCGATATAAATTTTGTTGTATTTCACTTCCACTGTTTTTTCTATTTCGTGGCCGGAACAGACAGACAAAAAAGTAAAATAAATAATACTTTCTCATGCATTTAGTGAAAAGCTGTTAATTTGAAATTAAAAACAGACGCTTCAATTTTATTTTTGTACTGATGATGTTTATAGATCACAATTTATTATATTTGGGTTGTCTTATGAATGTATCATGTCGTTACTCTGGTGTGGAAGATGCAAGTATAATTATTGTGCAGAACTGCCGCATCCGTCGTAAGCAAGCTTTGTGGCAACCACTGGACCACTATTAGTAGAGGAGACCGTGGAAGATCGACCTTCATCGATCTGATAACCAGATGAGACATATTTTTTATCGTATATAATTTATAAACAAATATGCCTATAATTACTTGCCTATCAGAAAGTGCTCATGGCTATTTTTAGCTGGGCAACAGTGCTTTAAGTATGATTTTTTGCAGGCAAGTCTATATGACTGATTTTGTAATAAAATAATCTAAAATTTGATATAACTTTCGATAAGTTAGCAGAACGATGGAGTCACCTATATTGACTTACCTGTTCACATCGGCTTTGGTAGCTATACACAAAAATGAGTAGGCTAGCCTACTGAGGCATATTCTGTGTGTTAAAAACTAACAGTGAAATAAAATTCATTTGGTTATTAAAAGAATGAAAGTGATGAAAAACAAAAATCGATTAAAGTTAATTTAATTAAAAATAGTCATGAGCACTTTCAGATAGGCAAGTAATTATAGGCATATTTGTTTATAAATTATATTTAATAAAAAATATGTCTCATCTGGTTATCAGGTCGGTGAAGGTCGATCTTCCACCGGCTCTTAGACCATATGTTAATTTACGTAAACCTTATCAGTAGGTGTTTATTTACTATGAGAATACTAAATATGTATACGTGAAGTTAGTTTATATACGTAAAAAAAATGAGGCCATTTATACAAATATTTCTAAATTTTTATTTTATTCTATCTTTTTCATAAGAGTTAAATTAAAACTTAACTTAAGCTTAACTTCGTTTTTCACACTTACTTGAAGAAACAACAACTATTATTATTGTATTATTATTTTTATATTATATTATTATTGCTTAATAATAATATTTTTTAGTAAATAATACATAATAATACTTAATACAATTTTAATGAAAAACGGAATCTTCGGTGCTAGTTAGAGTCGCACTTTTTTGATACCTTTCCTAACATAATGTTTTATTTTTCCCTTATATTATTTTTTATTTACTTCTAAAAAGGTAGCCAAGTACATATTTCCTTATTATAATTAATAACAAACCAGCATACCAAGTCATAAGCAAATATATCAAAGGATTTATTACATCCCATACAAAAATTGATTGCCCCTTATGAAAAATGACAAATGTAGTGAAAATTTTTAATACTTCTTCAAAATAATATTGAAGCCATATCAGTTTATGCCTAAAGAACAAAAATAAAGTTTATTGCAAAACAAAAAGTACCACTCTCAAATTTTAGAAGGCTGTACTGCCCGCTGTTTTTATCAAAGCGAAAAACTTTATCCGTGGTAAGTATTGTTAAATTAAATTAATTAAGTTTACTACCCTTTGAATATATATAGCGATATTCATTTTTTCCAATATTCATTTTTTAATATTTCTATATCCTGTTTTGTGAAAAGTTATTTTGTTAACTAATAAACTTCTGAAGATAAACTTATTTATTGTCCAATATATTCTAGCAACCTGACAACGCTTCTATAAAAAGCCAGGCAATGTTGTGATTTTCTTCTTACATTTACTATTCTTCTAACAGCTAAAATCTATTTTACCGGTAAAATCTAAAAAACCAATGTCTTTTTATTTCTAACGGAAAAACTGACACACGGAGTACAGACAGACATTATAAGGCAGAAAAATCTATGTAATCTACATAAGCGTCTGCGTTTATCTTAAGATTTAATACAGCCCTGTAAATCATTATTATTTTAACATAAACTAAAGTAGCATATACTTTATTAACGTTGAGTCTGGTGCTCGATGTAATCCTTCAAGTTAAGTACCTATTCATAAAGACTTATTTGAACGAATAGCGATTCTTGAATAGCGGCATCTATCATAAAATTCAATAATCAAATTAAGTTACAATCAAACTATTTTTTATGGGAACTCTTTATTGTGTTTAATAAACATTTTACAACTCTTTCTCTTTCTATTATTACGTTTTAATCTACATGTACCTTTTTTATATTAAAGTATACCTATTAGGTACATATTTTTGTCATTTAATCTAGAAGTTAGTGCAGTAAAATGATAATTATTATTACTAGAATATTAGAGATATGCCGACTATGACTTACGCCGACTAGCCGACTAGTCGGCTGTAAAAGGGCCACTAGGCCAAGCCGACTAGTCACAAGATTTATATGTTTGTTTCTATATTTAATGTGATTTCTGCTATATACATTTAAATATATACAGAGTACGAGTAAGAAGCCGACTAGTCAGCGCTTTTTGCCGACTTTTCGTCGACTAGTCTTTACCGACTAGTCGGCACATTTCTATAAAATATACATAAAATACATAAATATTCAATTATTCCTATGTCAAAAATGTATAACATAAATAATAAATAAATAAATATGTTGGGACTGCTCTAGTTAAATGTAATCATGACCTCCCAATCTCTTATGCATACAAAATAGCATAAGGCCTATCATTTCTATACGACAGGGCTCCCCTTTGCGTAAGCCCTCATCGTATCTCGTGAGTCCTTCAGTATTAAACTCCATCCTTTGAAAAAACTATACCACAAAAAATCCACGTTTCTAGTAGCTCTTCACTGCGCCTTTATTATTTAGTATAATTTTAAATACCTTTTAAGAAATTAATGCTATACATAAATCAAATTATATACTAGCACACCCAGCCCTCTTCGCTGGGCGTAATATTTTTATTTTTTTAATAAAATAAAATTAGTCTTAGTTACTACTTGTAACATTATCTATCTGCAAGTGAAAGTCCCGACAAAATGCGTCCAGCCGTTTCAGAGATTAGCCGGAACAGACAGACAGAAAAAAAAATACTTTCACATGCATTTAGTGAAAAGCTGTTAATTTGAAATTAAAAACAGACATTTCAATTTTATTTTTGTACTGATGATGTTTATAGGTCACAATTTAATATATTTGGGTTGTCTTATAAATGTATCATGTCGTTACTCTGGTGTGGAAGATGCAAGTATAATTATTGTGCAGAACTGCCACATCTGTCGTAAGCAAGCTTTGTGGCAACCACTGGAGTAAATCTATGTTAATTTACGTAAACCTTATCAGTAGGTGTTCATTTACTATGAGAATACTAAATATGTATACGTGAAGTTGATTTGGGATTATCTCATAGAAATCTGTCAAACAAAATTTTAGCGTTCAACTTAGTACCTACTTTTTAAAGACACTCAGTTATGTTATTTTTCTCATGTTATTTAATCAAATCAAATCAAATCAAAATATTTTATTCAGCATAAAAATTGTTACAATTTCTTACTGAACGTCATGAGTCTACCACCAGTTCGGAAAGAAGAAACCTCTGACCTGAGAAGAACTGGCGAAAGAAACTCAGCAAAGTAATGTAACAATAATATATGCAATTCTATTTCCTACTTTAATCTATATGTTAATATAGTCTTAAGTCTTCCGTCTCCTATCTCTGATAAGGTCAAGTCAAGTTTTCATATTTTCTTCTTCACTTTCAACATTAATTTTTAGAGTGACTCAGATAAGCGTCACGAACATCACACAGCAATATACATTTCTTTTATTATTTAAAAGATGATGACTTTTAAATGAATTATTTTGTTACGAATAAAATATTGTGCAATGAAGTTTGGTCTGCTAACACGTCTAAAATTATAAAATGTAGTTTTCCTATAAGTTCTGAATAAAAAGTAAATATAGTCTAAGGGAAAATATGTTTTTCTACTACTTTAAGATTTTTTCAGATCCGATCGGTAATTTAAGTTTTAATCCTCACTTACAAACTGGAAAGATTTTAGTGAAGACTTCGGTGTTAAAATTGAGGTAATTACTGTCTTTACCAAAAACTCAATAATTTTAGTTATTTATTTGACAGCACCTAATTACCTAATAACTATAGTAAATAAAATATGAACTTATGCATGTCATAATGTAAGCTAAGCCTGACATTAACGGTATTGCAGTCTGTGTCAAGTGACAATAATGATTGGATATATCGTTTGTCAAACCACATGTTGAAGATGACAAGGAGATTATTACATAAAGCTTTAAATAATTAATATTAATATTTAATTTAACACTAAAATACGAAGTATCTATACATCTATAAGTTTATTTTATAAAGTGTGATTCCAATTGATTGCTTAGCTCTTAAAATAGTATGTTTCGCTTTCTAAGGAAAATGCATTTTGAATTTCACGTCGCTAACTTTACCTGTCGGTATCTGCAACTTGCAAGTATTTATTTATGTCAATATAATTTAAGTTAGTTGTCCAGTGAATAAATATATACATTACATAATGATTATGTAATTGCACTGCATTTATATATAAATAATTTTTAAAATATTTTTGACAGTAAACTATTAGATACTATACTTACTTTATAAAAATTAGAAAAAAGATTGTAGAATTACCTTCTTAGTTAAAAAATTACACAACTGGTTATTACATACCGTTAATATATACATATAATGCTATCAACGTATTCAGGAAGAATATTTGAATCAAAAGAAACCGTTTTCGGTGTCGTTTCCCAACTAACCAACTCTTTTCGTAAGATGCGCCTATGGGTCGCGTAATGGCCACTTTAATGGGCAAGCTTTCATGACTTCAGGTTATCAAATCATAATTTAATGTTATTACACTCATAAAGCAGACCCTATCGCATATTATCACTGGAGCGAACCATATTGTGTTTGCTTTTCTTATTAGGGCATAAGCATAATATTAAGGTACGCTATCAACTGCGTTTTTATTAAATTTAATTATTTTTTATAGGTTATTATTTCTGTATGGCTTGTGATGTCAATATTGGTCTTTAATACGTATTTGAAATAAGATATTTTATGTCATGTTATTATTACCAGTTCATAGTTTAGCTTTCAAGAAGAATAAAAGGCGAGGTTTCAATGAAATGTCTATTGCTATTAAAGCTTGAGATCAACTTTCTGTGAATTGTTTTAAAATTTACGCATAAAATATGCATAACATTAACCTAAGACGATGAATATAAAGCTCACTGGAGTGTTCCAAATTCACAACTTTAATATTTTTGCTTCTCTGTGGATCGAATGAAAGAAGTGCTTAAAATGCATTATAAGTTATAATACAAAGTATTGATTTTATTTATAAGAATCCTGAATTGCAACCTGAATTGAAATCTAGTCAAACGGCATGTCTAATTAAGATAGTGTGTAGCTCAAAGGATTGCAAATAACGTGACTATGCGGCATACTCAAAGTACTTGATTGACGTTCAGCTAGTTCCTAACTTGTGTTGGGTGCCATTAGTTTGAATACAGTAGTTTGTATATATGACTTAACTAGCTGATACCCGCGACTTCGTCCGCGTTGCTTGAAATATTAACAAAGTTTTCCGCATGGCGCTACGCCGCTTGCCCCACTACTCCGCGAGAAGGAAACATACATCACTGAACATGCATATACAAATCGTTGTTTCTTGAAACTGTAATAAATTTTTATTAAATGAAGATATCGCAATCTTTTTTTATATAAGGGCCAAGTGTCTAAGACATAAAACTTAGAAAGTTTCATTTAAATCTATCCAGTACTTTTTCCGTGATGCGCGCACAACTGCAGACCTCTATCATTTTATTTATATAGATTATTAGGTTATATAAAAACAAATGAAATTAATTAAATAAAAAAAAACAATTGACTTTAACCTTTTCTATTTAAACAGTAAAAAAATAATCATTTAGAGTCTGTAGAAGTTACAGTTTGGAAACATAAATTTAACATTCTCACACCCACCCCCGCAATCCCTATTGGAAATAGAATTTCGTAAAATCCTATTTGAGACAAATAAAAGATTACTACCAAATTTAAAGTCTATAGAGGTTACAGTTTGGAAATAGAAATTTCACATTTTAACACCCACTACCGCAATCTTTTTAGATTCTTAGCTGAATGTAAAAGAACATTATCCGTTTAGTAAACTTCGTTGAAATCCATGAAAACAAAAGAATCAAGAGAAAACGCTTGTCTTTTGTTTTTATTAGCGGGATAAATGTTCATAAAAGTAAAACAGCAATAAAAAAATGAAGGAACGTTAGAATTCGAAAAATAAATAGCCATAAACCATCTAGGAAAAATTTCGCATCGAATGGTGGTAGTTTCATGTCGATACGATCAGTGGTTTAGGCGTGATTGAGCCTCAAACGAACACCATTTTCATTATATATATATATAGATTTTAACATTCTAGAGATGAAAGTTATGAAATAACATTGTAAAAATGAATGAAGATTTAGTAAATCTATACTATTATTATAAAGCAGAAAAGTTTGTTTGTTTGGTTGAACGCGCTAATCTCAGGAACTACTGGTTTGATTTAAAAAAATCTTTTTGTGTTGGATAGTCCGTTTATCGAGGAAGGCTATAGGCTATATTTTATCACGCTACGACCAATAGGAGCGGAGCATCAATGAAAAATGTTGCAAAAACGGGAAAGGCGGGCGTTAGTTCTGTGAGGTAGCGTACCGCGCGACTCAGACAGAATTTGGTTTCCGGTCTTTAGAACGCGTGCGAAGCCCCGGCAAATGCTAGTATTAAAATAAAAATATGTAGGAACATTATTGGACACAGTGTCATCTAGTTCCATGGTAAGCTACGAGGCTTGCGTTACGGATACCATATAGTTGATATACTACATATTACATTAATATATTATGTACTTTTAAATAAATACATGTTATAAATATAAACACCCATGACTGGAGTGGAGTACAAATATTCGTGTTCAACAAATGAATGCCTCCAGTGTGCCAGTGGGACTCGAACCCGCGACCGCTGGCATGGCAAAAATATGAATTATTCGCGCGTTTCTTTTGTCGTACGGACATTTATAAGAAAAATCTACTTTTTTATGCAAATCTATGTAATATAGTTTAATAATGCTATACATATTAATGACCAATATTATATATGTTAATGACCAATCTCGTTTTCACTTTAATCTATGTGACATTGGCGAAGTAATTTGCGATCAAATGGCTAGCTTTGAAGAAATTTCGAAGAAAAATGAATAAGTCAATCATTTTGCGATATAAGAGATAAATGAAATAGAAAAGATATCTTTTGTAATTACTTGTATTGTAATGGACACATCTAGATAAGATATCGTCATCATCAGCCCTTATTAACGTCCCGCTGCTGGGCACGGGCCTCCCTCAGTACGATCAGGCCATAGTCCACCGCCCTGGCCTAGTGCTTGTTGACGGACTTCACATGTCTTTCGAAAACTTGCTAGGTTTTCTCAGACATGCAGGTTTCCTCGCGATGTTTTCCTTCACCGTAAGACAAGTGGTAATCATGATACAAATGATTCGCACATGGCAAATATCAGAGGTGGGAGACCCGAATTCGAACCCGCATGACTCGGTTATCAAAGCAAACGCGGTATCGCTGTCTATATTAGACATAATATCTTAAAATATTTTTTTTCATAAAAACAATATCAGAGATTTTATCGCTTTTTAAATTTTAAAAGGGCAAATTGCGCCTCGAACTTTTAAGTCGTAGGTTTCTTACATCCAAAACTTTGTACAATATACTCGTATCATGCCTGTATACGGGTTGAAAGTTATCTAATAAAATTAGTTTAACTGCAACCTTTGGTGCGCGTTTAATGTTGATAATTTCAGTATTTGAAAGTGTAGTAGGAGGAAATGGAACTAAATACTGCTTTATTATTTGTGACACCGGGAAATGAAAGTGAGTGAATTTAAACTTTATAAGTATGAGTTTTATTATAATATTACCTGCTGTTTTGTTATATTCCGATTATGACATACTAACATTTTTTCTTTAATAACGCTATTTGTTTTTGTTATTATGTTATTACCAAATAAATTTTCAAACTAAATATTATCAAGGTATATAATATAAAATAAACATATACATAATTTGCATACGAAAAATATAATCTGAATACAAGTCCATGAAAACGTCTCAAGGTTATTCAAGATGAATCAGCTCACTTCTAACTTTGCCTTTTTATAAGAGAGATGTTCACTCACAATGTCAAGTATCATTACACGAGTAGATATATGCGTATATTTGTATTATAGGCCTTATAAATGACATTTAGAGGTTATAAAATTATTTTAACGGGAAAGAAACATTCTTTTGTTATAAAACTAGCGACTCACCCTCGCATCGTTCGAGTTGGTCCCTAGATTTAGCGCAGACGAAGCCGCGCGTTGCGCTAGTAAAAATAAATAAAATTTCTAAAATAAATTTAACCTAAGTTACTCCTTATAATATTAGCTATCTGCGAGTGAAAGTCCCGTCAAAATCGGTCCAACCGATTCAGAAATTAGCCGGAACAAATAGACTGCCTGTCTATTTGTTGATTGAACAGACTGAAAAAAATTAAAAAAAAATATTTTAAGTATACCTTATACACTTTCATATGCATTTAGTTAAAATCTGTAAACTTGAAATTAAAAACAGACACTTCAATTTTATTTATATGTATAGATGTATAGATGAGCTTTTTATTTCATATCTAAAAATATATAAGTAGTTAACATTTATATGACGCATCCATGGTCGCATCTAATAATTCGCATGAGTACTAATTTAAACTAAAAGCTTTAGAAAAAAAACAAAAAAAAACAATTGTTGAAAGTCACGATGCCAATAACATTACAAGAATTACTTGTACGTTTAAACTTTTAAATGGAATTCTATCTATAACTACAAGCAATTAGAGAAAATAGTCAAGACATTGTTTTAGTTGTTCAGTTTGCTTTTTAGATCTCTTGTAATCGTAGCTAAGGAAAAATAGACCTGAATAATTTTTAGATATAGTTCATCATGTAAAAAGTAACAGAAATACTTTGATATATTTAGTAATAAATATTATATTAATAAGGATGTTTGTTACTTAATTTCGCCAGAAAAGCTAAACCGATCGGAAAGAAATATGGCGCAGATATAGATTATAGTCTACGGAATTTCTTATAAAATCAATCGTCTAGAAATAATCACTAAAAAGTTAAGTTTTCTTCATATAACACACGTTTATTGTATCATCTGGGAATTTAGCAAAAGATGCCGTCTGCTCTACGTCAGTGACGTCACGGCGCCATCCAGACCAGTCTAGTCGTCGCCGACGCACCCTGAGGGATGCGACCTCAATTCAAGTTTTTATTGCGCATGTTTTGGCGCAGCATTTCCATTGAACTATATTTGGTTTTATGACCAATAACTTATAAAATGTTTACTTTATTATGTAACTAGAGACTTATGCTCGCTTTGCATGGGTGCATTCTTTTCAATATACCTTACGTCACCTTTTGGATAATTTTATCATAAATAGTAATATTATATAGAGTGTATAATAAATAGTAGTTATAAGAAATAGTATCCATTTGAAAACTAATTTTGAATCCGTTTAGCTGCTAAGTATATTAAAAGTTTCGCAATATTTTATTATTTAGTAATTCTCTTATCTCTAATTGTTCTATTTACTCGCATTAGATGTACCGACCGACTCCAAAAATAACTTTAGTAATTAAAATTTTTACTTTTTAGTTCAGGTTTGTGTAGTTTTAAAGTAGATTTATTTTTTTTATAAATGATAACAAAAATAAGTGTGTATTCTTCCCTATGACGTCACTGACACCATGTTGCGTAAAATAGTGATTTGGCAACCTATTTAAATTGTACCTTTTCTTTTCTATTTTTAATGAAATACTTATAGTATTTAAAATAAATACTTTTTGAGGATTCAATGAACTCTAATATATAATTTTAGACCGTTTCCAGAAACCAGTCAAATATTTTGCAATAATTACAAAAAACAGCCTTCATTTTCCTCAGTTATATATTTTCACGTTTTTTTTATATAAAAAAATATAAAAACGACTCATTAACATCGCTTCATTCATACAAAATACTTCTTCATTTCATACAAAAAACATTTTGGTAAGTAAGATACTTACCAAAATATCTTTTATAGGAAATTGCTCGTAATAATCCAAGATTAAAAAAATATTCAATAGAGATGATACTGAAATTTCTTTAATAATTTTCAGGGAGGGTCAATATTATCGGGTATAAGGAAAATCCGGCAGTCATTAAACGGACACAAATATTATTCTTATTAATATATATTGATAAATAAGAATATTGTTATCAGAATAATTAATTACAATGTTATCTAAATACCTATAATAAATAAGAATCAGATAACAAAAGATTATCATCAAAGATAGTATTGTAAAGGACAATACATTAGCATATAAGACCATCTTGAATCAACAAGGTGTTTAGTCCATTAGCGAAAAGCCAAGCCTTGACTCAATTATCCCATCCAACCTTCATTTCGACAATTATGTTCTCTTTCTAGTGACCTCGAATTTTATTGTGACGTCACTGGGCGCCAGGAAGTCGCGTCGTATTGTCGCCCTAGCTTTTCTTTGCTCCCTCTATCTTTTAAAACTTGAAGGTGAAAATTGATATGTACAAATAAAGATCACTGTTTATATTAAAAATGTATAAATAAAGAAAATGTAAACAAAAAGTAAGAAGAAAAGACTGGGTTATTTATTTATTATATTGCCTAATTAGATAATTATGTAACTGAAATTTAGCCGGCACAAGACAAAGCAAGTATATTTTTAGAAATGAGTGAGCACGAATGAGTATTCAATAAAAATAATAATATAAATAAAGTCAATATCTTATTAGTTACCTGATTTTATATCTAAATTCTTCATTTTTGTTTTTTTCTTTATTTCTAATTTTAAACATGGGCTGGTAAAGACTCAGCTTATTTATATATTTGACTTATATACTATACACATGTACGTATATACATATATACGTATATAATATCAAATTTCAACTCATTATATTAATTAAAATTTCAATTCTAGAAATTGATTGATATATTATGTAAGTACATATGTAGGCACCAGATTTCATAATATATCTACCTACTGACATTTTATTAATGGCGTATTTCACATCAACGATAATAATATTAAACTGGTGATTCCGTACAAACAATTAATATTACATGTAACGAAGATGGTGTTTTCTCTTTTTAGTTAATTATTAATGGGTTTTTTTCAAACACCATGTCTAAGCAACGCGTTTGAGGCGATATTTATAATATAGTCCATACAACGTTGGCAAACATTTGTCCCGTGTTTGCCATTAATTAATGTACATCGTAATGCAATGTGGTTGACGCCCGATAGGTAATATATTCTATACCTAGTTTTGCTCGTTTATCTGCTTTTACGTTTGTTTATATTTTTATTATTTAAATTTTACTATTCGTAGGTAATAGGTATTATAATTTTTTCTTTCGCACTATTACACTAATTGAATACAGATAAGCTATGACGGCTATATGAGCTTGGCAACTATTAGTAAAAGTTGCCAAAATGTCAGAATACCACTATAAATAGCAAAATTAGGTAGAAATACAAAGAAAGAATGAGATTATTCACAGTTTTTTTTATATAATACTTTCTTCAATTCTGTTGTTGATGGCTTCAAAGCGTGCCAGTTGAGCACAGATTATTTCACCAATGTCACGTAGAATTAATACTTTCTTAGGTTTACGCGAATACTTGACATTATAAATGAAACTATCTTTTCGGATTTTGTCGCGGATTTATTATGATTTTTGGTTCCCGACGTTTCGAATGCTTTACAGCAATCATGGTCACGGGAGAGACTAAGGTACTAGACGTCTCAGGGGGCTATATACTTGTTACAGACAGTGCCTACCCACAATTTACAAAAAATTCAAGATGGCATTATTAAAGTACCTTAAATTAGTTATTAGTAATTAACGTTTTTATTTTTAGATGGAATATTTTTTCTAGTATTCTCGGTAGGTAAAATTCAAGATGGCATTATTAAAGTACCTTAAATGAGTTATTAGTAATTAACGTTTTTATTTTTAGATGGAATATTTTTTCTAGTATTCTCGGTAGGTATAAGCTTAGCCTTTCCAACCAAATATTAAATACCCAAAAAAAGTTTGCTTATTAGCATAGTTTCTGTGATAGGCTATGAAAAACTATCTCCATGCTTTTTATATTAATGTATGAATAATCTAAAATGAATATATATTTAAATGTCGCAAATTAATTAATTTAATTCCTATATTATATTATTTCTAAAGAAAATAACTGTAATTCAGAAATTCAGTGTATGTTTAACAAAGGTCTTTTTTATCACGTAAAGCTTGTAAATCCCTTAAACGAAACACGCTCGATATAACCATTATGTACGGAGATTATAAGCTCTTGCCCCACAAATTGCTTTTTCCTGGAAGTTTTATTGCGTTAGTGTACTTCTAAACAACTAAAACATAGCACCGATTCAGCTTTCCATTGACAACTGTTGTTGTAGCTACGAATAAGCTCTACGAAAGCGCTACGTAGGAACTAAGCTACATAATCTAACCTTACTAGATTTTATGTCTAAAATATAAATTTCTATTTTGTTTTCTTTTTGTTTATTTTTTTAATACATTTGCTAACGAGCTAGCTTTCCTTCACTTCGCTCGGGGTCGAACCTAGCTGCCGAAAAGTTGTTTATAATTTTCATCCAAATTCATACAACTTTAGTGATAAAAAAGCAGCCAACTGGCTCGAGCTTTTTATTAAAACTTGCAGACTGAACTTCGATCAGCACAAGTCTAAATTTTAACCTTTAATTACTTAATAAGTAGTCCTATGTAATTTTTAAACACTATCATCATTTAGTTGTGCTTATGTAATAAAATAATGATTAGTTCTTCAGGTACCTAATCAAGTTTTGTACATAGTGTATTTATAGTCTCGAGTAAAAGCAAAAATCATATTACCTAATATCTCCATTACTACTTTAGTGCCAATAACTTTACAGTCACTAGTTGCAAGTACTCTATGTTGAAACCTTAATTTGAGCATTTTTAATCACCTTCATAAATGTGCCAAATGCCCTTCACAAATGGCCTAACAAGTACGAATTTCTAATGATAATTTTAATCGTGAAAATCTAATTATATCATCGTTTCTTTTCTGATTAATTAATCATATTCTCACCTCATTAAAATGTCAACGTATTCATTTCTTATCAAAATTTGAAGAGATCCTGAATATTTTAACTTTTGCTAAAATATCAAACACAGAAGCTTATCTTAACGTGTTGACGTCTAACGCTAATTGTGTTTGGATAACATTGACGACAATAAGTAGCAAACAAACATCTCAGGTCGTTCCATCAATTGTTGTGTTTCTCAAACTTTTAAAGATATTAAAAGATTTTATGATACTGCAAAAATGTACGATAACATATTTTTTTTAGAAAACTTGATATTTGTCCGGTCCTAATAAAAAGATTAAACTTAACTAACATAATTTTAGTTCGTTTTTCCTGCTCTGGTCAGGTAGTTAATCTATAATTATTGTTTCGTTTATTTTGCTTTTAAGCTTAATACCATTATGTATATAGGTAGCTTTAATAATTATATTGGTTTTTATATTGGAAGTTCCAAAGAAAAGCCAGACAATCGTTTCAGCTTAATTTCAATCTTCAAGATTGTTACTTTATTACTATATAATATAATACAATAGCTGATGTTTTAATAGATTTTTATATAACAACTAGCGACTCAACCCAGCTCCGCTCGGGTTAATCAGCGAAGATGTAAAATGTATCCTATATAGTGACCAGCATCAGTATATGATTTTTTTTAATATATCTATTCTCATGATGCGTTACAGACAGACAGCCAAACAATATTCTAAAAGATATAGATTTAGACACTGATATTAATGACTTTTTGAAAAAGATTTTCCAAAAATTAATTCATTTACACATTAAACTCAGTTAGAATTTTAGAAATTATATGTATAAATAGATTTTACTGCAGAAAAAAACACAAACAAAGTTATAGATAATATAAAAAATAGATAAGTAGAGTTTCACAAAACAATAATTAATATCAGAATTATTATTTTAGTAATACCTTAATGTAGTAGACTACTTATTAGTGTATAAATTTGTTTTTATAGTATAAATTACACTTACTGATTTTTGTTACACTAACACTAACAGATGTATTAGGTTTTTTATTTTATATAATATCATGAGGCGTGGCTTTGAACCACTGCCAACTTCCCAACTTCGATTCCAATAAGATCCATTTAAGATTTTGATGGTTTTTTAAAAGGTTATTTAAAATGTTTATTGTATGAAAATTCTGTTACAAATTACGTTGATAATTACATTTATTCATTGAAACCTATATTTAAAATTTGTTTAAAAAGAGCAAAAATATATCTATTAAACAATAAGAAACAAAACAGTTTTTATATTATAATAATTGTAGGTATAATACAAATAACAATATAAAATTATTTTTACGTTTTATATTATAATATATTTTTTTATATTTTTTTGATGAAATATATAGGGCAATAAGTTTCATTTGGAATAAAATGTACCTACCTGTATATATAACGCTCGTAAAAAGTTAAAATGCGTTAAGTTGGCCTAGCTAATACATTTACATGCCTTAGTGATTAGGTGTACGTAATGAAAGCATTCCCAAGGGTGCCATCAGCTTTAGAAAGAGGGTCAAAGAACTTTTAGTGGAACATCACACTTAGAGCAAATGAAGCACTGTGTATAATTTATTTTTCATTCTCCTATATTTTTGTTTGCGGACAGCTTGATGTCATTCCAAGAAATTCAATTTTAGGTTTTATCTTTTAATGCGTTTTCCAAACAAATTGTTGTAAATGCTTTGCGACGACGCTTCTTATTTACTTTTAATTAAATTTACTGTATGCTTTAGTTTATTCCGAAATGGAATTCTTAGGGTTAAAAGAAATAGCTTAAGACACTGTCTGAATTTTAAATTAATTTTAGTTAAGCCAAACGAAGAACATTTTGGTGTAATCTTCTTTGTAATTTCAATAGATAGAGTGAAGTAATAATGATGTTTAGATTATAATGATGTCGTAGATTCATAAATGAATAGACAAATTAATTAAAATATTATAGCAAGGTTTATTATGGCCTGATCCCCTCGTATTCAAGGGAGATCCATGTTCAGCAGTGGGAAAAAGGCCAAATTCAGCCAGCTTCAACGCTTTGAAAATATTGAAAAATGTATTTTACCTGATTTCCCCGTCTCGAAAGACAGAAATGATTTTAAAATTCTCAGGTAATTGTTTCAATTCCATATTTCTCAGCACTCCTATGTAGGTAGAATTCTTAAAATTCGAGCGGCTTTTGTACTCGTACGAGTATATAACACGTTACTGTCTCATTAAGCACTATATTGTAATAAATTTTTAAACAACTCTCAGCTGTCTGATAATTAATATATTAAATGTATACTTTTATCTTTATAAGAATGAGGTGTAAGAATATTTTCATTAATACGATTTATAAAATAATACCTACTAATTACTTCCTATAAGCGACTATATCATCTTTTATTATTTATCAATTTGTTTGTTCAAAACCGTTCGGATTTTAACGCTAGTTTGGGCTGGGATATTTATCGGCCAATTGCCAGAACTAACTTGAATGTGCTTACAGCCATATCACAATTATCAAAATCATATAAAACTAATGACATGTTGATTATTATAGACATTTAAATCTGTTTCTAAATATAAAAAAAGTGCGTGTGTACAAAGTACACATGTCAGAAGTTAAACTTGAATTTAAATTAAGGCGTCTATGAGCGCCTGGTACTATGGACTTATTTTTTCGTTTCATCGAGTTTGAAATCACTACGATTCTAAAGAAGTTTCACTTCAATAAATTTCTGAGCCGAATCTGTACTAAAATTATGTCTATATCTTACTATAATAGACATTATTATCGTTACATAAACCTAGTCTTTTTAGTAATTTTTGTCTGCATGTCTGTGACAGTATTACGACACAATCACGGATAGGTATATAGTATACTTTTAACCGCGAGAAATTTCACATTTATGAGAAATCTCTATTTACTACTATTCATTAAAGTTATTTTGAAATTATTTAAAGGTTAAAATTTGTCATGCTTTGTATTTGAGGTTTTATTAAATTTTTTTGAACATTTTCTGTTAATATCATTTTTTAGTATGTTGTGGTACCCTTAAATATTGTGATTTTCATATATAATAATTAGATCTAATTAACCATGTAGACACTATTACCTGATGAAATAAGATAATCAATACCGTACATCACAGCGTTACTTTTACAACTTAGTAAACAAATTAATAGCCATAGGATACAGTAATTCGTCTAACTAATTTTGTTATCGGTAGCCAATGGAGCTGAAACTTCTCCAGAACTCTAATTTCTAATCCAATACGCAGCGTGCTTAAACCAAATTCTATTTTAGTTGCAAATTATAAAACTTTCCGTAACAAACATTCTGTATAAATTAAATTAGTTTAACACACTTTCATATTTATATCACACATAGAATATTAAACTTATATAGGATAGTAGACCACTAATAATAATATTAGCTTAATTATCTGAAAGTTGAAGGATTTTGCATATTTTATCTATTGCGTATATTATGGGTCTTATAACTGGGAACGTGCAAACTTTTAACAAAATTATATTTTAAAAAAAGCGTGGGGTGCATGGTGTCATTATCATTTCGATAATATCTTAAAAAGCACCCCACGCTTTTTTTAAATAAAATGTTATTTTCTATTTTTTAGTTCGGTTTTCTATAAAAAGCGTGTTTTTTAGTTTTTTTAAACTATTATTTATTTTCTACTTTTTCTAGCAAAAATCATATTTTGCAAATTGAAAAATGGAATAATTTTATCAAATTAGTGTATTGTCATCGGTCCTCAATAAATCTACAAAGTTTGAACGAAATCTGGCCGTTTAAAGTGGGTCAAAATCGCGCCCAAAGAAGTCGGTTACAAACAAACACACAAACATACGTACAGGTGAAGCTAATAAAAAGCGTGTAAAAAATATAATTACAATTCTATTATTACCTAGCATACTACATAATGATAAACCATGGAATAATAATGTTTAGTCTCTTTGACAGCTGCATATGAATACATCTTCGTTCGGATGCAAATATGGGCAACGGTTGGAAAATTATGCAAACAATTTGCAGTGATGGAGTATACTAGTACTAGAGCGTTAGCGAATTGCACTATTATACTTTAGATTTAATATCTATAATAATTTGCAATATGAAACAGAATATCCCTTTATTACTACTATCAATAATATCTGTGTTCCGAGCAGAGTACGTTTTATGAAATATAATCAGTTTTATATTTCAGTGTTTCAAATTAGATAGTTTATTTAATAAATGGTTTATACGTGGTTTTGGGATACCGCTCAAATTATAAGATGGGTAAAAATACGTGCAATGTATATTGAATTTACGAAAAAATAAAGAAAACATAGGATATTTTGAACAAAAGAATCCAGCCTATAATCCGAGCATATCACGCAGACAACGCAACCCAGCGTGCCACAGCAGTTATGCCTTACGATATTCGACAGCATTACTGTCAGAACGTGCTGATGCATACAAACGCTGAAACTAGGAAATCGTATTATTACGCGATCACTGTAACAGCAATCAATGAACAAATTGTTATATGTACTGACGTATGATAGATGTGTTAGGAACTTTCAGTAGGTATTTTTTTGTAATAATAAACCTTAAAAGAAAGTGTATGGAGATGTGCTTATGATACATATAAGTATAAATTCTTTTGACAGACCCGTTTTGACAATACTTTCACGGGTAGATAGAAAGTGTTATAAGGTGTCTTTTATATTAGAAAAAGAATAAGTATCACACTCATAAAAGTAAAACGTACCAGGCACATAACTAGCTAGTCTTAAATATAAAGACAATTTTATTTGCCAACGAATTTCAAATAAAGTTTAGTTTAAAATCAATTAAAACTGAATTTGAATAATGTAGTTGTTAAGAGTAGAGAGTACTGCCACGTTCCATATAAAAAAAGATTACGTAATTATTTTACAAACTTTCTTGTGGAATGAATGAAAAAGATTTTCTTAGGTTCTTATATTAATAAGAAATTAGAATTCACACCATGTCGAATAACTGAAAATATTGTCGGTAAAAGGATTAACTAAGCTAAACTCACTTGATTAAACCAAAGAATGGTTTGAAGTATAAATTTTTCTATTCACGCATTTTAAATTCAAACCTAATGAAAAAGTAAATTAATTATATTATTTAAATTTTAAAATATCTAAATAACTTAGTTCATAACATAGAATTATACACATAACAGATGCAATAATTTTTTTGTTATCATTATACAGAGTTTTGCTTGTATTTTGTGTAAATCTGCAACTTTCTGCACTATATTCACCTGTAAACGTGACGTGATGACGTAGATAAGAAATATCATTCTTGATTTCTAAGGGCGGAGTTCACCGACTTTTAAATCGGCTGATTATCATTTAAACAACAGATTAAATCATTTTTAATGTTCACCACACGTTAACCAGTGTTTACAACTTAACAAACCCTTAAACAACCGATTACTATAACCGAGCTCTACACCATCGTTTAACCGTCGATTAATGCCATATTTTGACATCTGCTCAGCAGATTCTGGTGTGTCTTTACAACAGTTGCAACATTACGTTATTAAAGAGTTTTTGAAAATAGTTAAACATGCAGTCAGTGTTCAATGCATTAATTCATAACTATCAACATCACTACTTAGGCCTTCTTGAAAATCTAGAATATATATGTAGATTTCAAATGCGTCGTAATTATTACGAAGAATATAATGAGGAATTGTTTAAAATTAGTTTCCGTTTGTCAAAGCCTTCCGCACCGAAAGTACTACAACTAATAGAAATTAAATTAGAATTCCCGAACGATAAGTAAGTAACTACTATTATTTATAACAAATCTTTATTAAAAAGGGGTAAAACTAAAAATACGTTTCTCATCGCTTGAAAAATTGTTTTTTCTCTTTTTTAGAGCTCCAATTTTTCAAGTAAACCGTAATTTAAAAATTAAACACTTTCACAATACAACAAAATAATAATCAACACAGAGAATATTAGCACGTGCATAGAAATAATAACAATTTTTATTTGACAATGACCGTGCCGTTACGTTATTACCCATCCAAATTGGACACCACATGCTAACGTAACAGTTTCCAATGCGTTCTCGAACTTCTCAAGTTGAAAGCGTTTTATTTTATGCTACTAAATGTAGATGTCACCAAAACTCGTGTCGACTAAATAAAACAATGTGACTTCCCTAATGACTAGACTTATAGCATTCGTTCTTTAGTGGTTCATTCACTCTGAACGTATGGTGATCGCCTGATTTAGTAACCGTGGTTAAAATATTCGTGGTGAACAGTGAATACTTGACCGGGTGTTTAACCGATGTTTAGGAATTCATCGGCTGATTACTAAAACATTGGTTAAATGATAGTCGGTGAACTCCGCCCTAAGTGTTTTATACACTACTAGCGACTCACCCTCACTTTGCTAGGGCTCGTCCCTAGATTAAGCAGGAGCGAAGCCGCGATTTCCGGAACATTAAATCTTCCTTTTGAATCACTCTATCTATTCAAAAACCGCATCAAAATTCGTTGCGTAGTTTGAAGATCTAAGCATACATAAGAACAGACAGACAGAGGGAAGCGACTTTGTGAATGATAGTGATGATTAATTGAAATAGAAAATTGAATAGTAGACTACAGGCCCGTGTTGAAAAAATTATGGGTCATTTGAACCACCAGGTGACCTATCTAGAACGATATAAGAGCATAAAATAATAAGATTCAGCACTATGCCGTCACTTGTAAGCTGTCCAACTGAGTGCAGGTGAGAATTCAAAAGTACAGGTAGAGTGAGTACATTTTGGTCATATGTTATTGTACGGCATTCTTACCATCGATAGATCCATGAAAAATAATAAGAAAACGCGTAGTGCCGTAAAAAAAGAAGCTATAGAATTAATTGCCTGCCTTCTTATTTATTATTTTATAAATTTTTGTTAAGATACCTTAAGGTACTGTGCTTACTGGGCTTAAATGAATAAAAATGGGTATATGTTGATACATATCAAAATTCAAATGCATGATTTTTTCACGCATATTGTGAAAAGAAAAGGAAAGGGAGTACGGTCTACTTGATTCTAATTTCAAAATCTGCGTTAATATGATTTTGGTGTCTCTGTCATTTTGAGAACGATTTCAGATTGAGTTGGGTCACGTCAACGTTATTGATCCGCTTCTAATGTTATTAGCATCATAGATTTATTTAAGTATATATTATCTTTCTTATAATTAAATTATAAACAGAACATGTATGTATAATTTTATAATATAAAAATTTCGTTTCGAAGTATAAGAAAATAGTATCTAATGCTGATATGCACACCTTTGTTTCCCTACATTACGGGTCAAAAAACCCAAAACTCCTATGCTTTATCCCTTTACTTTTACAACTTTTACTTTTTTTGACTTAAACCCACCGATGTCACTTTTTCTATTTAAAACACACATTGAAATTAAAAAAAATTTTACCGGAAATTAATTATTATAAAGTATAAGTAATGAAAAAAGTTGCAAAATACTAAAATATATTATAAATCAATATGAAATAGCTATTAATATACAATTTTATTTATAAACAAATATATTTATGAACTTACTATACTCTATGGAAGGTCGTTTGTTCAATCTCTATGCGGGGTAAATGTTTGCACTGACCATAGAGGTGTTTGTTCCGGTAAAGCCTAAACAAGTTAGGCGAACCCACACGTGTTAAATGTGTGTAGATATACATCATATCACACATGCATAAGTTGTTAAATAAATCCCTTTGTAGAAACAAAAATATAAAAATGAAATAACAATTTTTAGATTTAGATTTTAGATTTTACTATAGTAAATCTTAAAATTTATGTTCAAACTAGCCTTCTAGCAGTTCCACAAAAGTAATTTTATAGTACAACACCTGTCACCGGAGCATTCGTGACGAGAGAAATTTAATTAAAACCTGCTTTCGGAAACCGTACGTATGCACGACAGCGTCCTCTCACTCAATCAGGATTTAATAAACTTTTGCGGTTATTTTATGCCAATGGCTTAGTTTATAGTGCTTATACGTTTTTTTTAAATATATTATAAGTATGACGACACGTTTGGCTCAGTAGGTAGTTACCCTACTTTCTGTAACAGCGGTCGCGGGTTCGAGTCCCGCTGGGAGCATTAATTTGTTCAGCACGAATATTTGTAAACCAGTCATCCAGTTCAGTCATATGTATGTATTTAAAATTTGTTTATGAATAGTATTTCAAGATAAATATTTTAAATTAGACTTAATAAATCACTATCACTACATAGTATAAAACAAAGTCGCCTTTTCTGTCCCTATATCCCTATGTGCGCTTAAATCTTTAAAACTACGCAACGGATTTTGATGCGGTTTTTTCCAATAGATAGAGTGATTCAAGAGGAAGGTTTATATGTATAACTAGCGGATCCCGCGGCTTTGCCTGTGCTAAATCTAGGGAAGAGCCCGAGCGAAGCGAGGGCGAGTCGCTAGTAAATAATAAATTAAATAAATATGTTAGACCATTTTTATATAGATTTTTATATATTTTATATTAGACGCTTTTGTAATAACAAAAGTGCCATCTAGTTCCGTGGTAAGCAACGAGGCTTGTGTTACAGATACCATTTACATAGTTGAAACGCTGGCGCAAAAAAGTAGGATCACTACAAACGGACCCTAACGTGTCGTCGAAATAAATAATGAAACGTAAATAATGAACTTATATGAGTTAATTATTATGTAAGTCCCTTTTCATGTATATGTTTTACTTACTTTTTATTCTGTATTTGAAATTGTCAATCGAACTAAAAATCGCCTGTGCCTTACTCGAATAAGCTGCATCCTTAAAAAACTAAGCAGTGTACCCCACATGAGAATCAAATTTATGATTTCTGGTACTAGGCATGGTATTAATTATGTATATTATATAAAAGTTCATTTATGTAAGAGTAAAATTATGTCTCACAAGTAGACTTCCTTAACACGCTTTTTCTTCGCAATGCTGGTAGCGTGTAATGGTTTTAAACATTTCAAGTGCTTCATCCGATTAAAGAACACAACACTAACAGATGCACCTGTAGTGCATTCTTGCGTGAAATGCGTTATATAATTGTCATTGTCATGGAACTATGTGTATATAGCAGCTAAGCTATAGGTATTACGTTTATTTCTTACTGCTACATGATTATGAAAACATCTAACAAATAATATTATTTATTTTTATTGCGATCTTGTTTATATTTTCTTTACATTAAGTAGTTAGAGGAAAAAGTTATTGATTTTTTAATAAGTTTCTAATTCGAGAACTCCAAAGAAAAAAAACTGTACTATTATAACCATCTGACACTTATATTTTTTTTTATATATTATTGTTTTATATCAGAATACCAGGCGATCATAAGTGTTAAGGAATATACATAGTAAGTAGTTCTTAATATGACGGGACATACATAAGGAACATTCCTAAAGGTTGGTCCCATTACTCGTATCAATTATTGTCACCACATATTACGAAATAAAGGCATCATAAGTACCAGTATAATGTGACGGCACTATGAGTCAGCCAGGCAATCATAAGTGGTTAAGGAATGTATGCTGTAAGAAATTCGCATTCATTCTATGCAGGGTCTTATTCGCTAATATTCATCTTGTACAATTGTTTTATGTTTATGATACACTAGCGACTCGCCCTCGCTTCGCTCGGGCTCTTCCCTAGATTTAGCACAGGCAAAGCCGTGAGATCCACTAGTTATGCATATAAACCTTCCTCTTGAATCACTCTATCTATTAAAAAAACCGCATCAAAATCCGTTGCGTAGTTTTAAAGATTTAAGCATACATAGGGATATAGGGACAGAGAAAGCGACTTTTATACTATGTACTGATTAGTATTCTTGAAAAATTTTAAGAACTATTTTAAGAGCCAAGAGTAAACAGCGAAATAAATTTCGCCCCTACCAGGTATTCCACGATACTTCTCGTTTTACGAGTAGAGAATAAGTCATTTTAAAAGTAATTTTTAATTGTAATTTTATTTCGATTAATAAGATTAAATTAACTTTAAAAACCCCATTAAAAATGAAACTTTCTTTTCCTTCATTGTTAAATTTCTTTAACAATAATGTATGTTTTAAGCTTTAGAATATAATATAAAACGTAGAATAGGTTAAGATTTTTTGAGATAAAAAGTTTTGCTATTACGTACATTCACTGAAAACCTCTAGATAGATGTCTCTTACAAGACAGTTTTGTAAACCTACGACGATAAGACGACAAGTCTCTCACTTTAGTAACTCTTGAAAGACTTAAATCTGTATATGACGTAGATAATATTTTACAAACTTTTAATAGCACCTACCATTTATATTCAGTTATCAAATACTATTACGAGAATTTTGCGTCACTTTTTTCATTTTGACGCCCACTGCTACTTGAAATTGGATATTCGACCTCCACTTGATTCTTCTTCTTCTTCTTCTTCTTCTTGATTCTTCTGCGATTTCTCCTAATTCCTGATTCGATCTTACGGGGATATCCGAAGCATAGCGCTCTTAATTGCTCTCTGTATGTAGATTGTAGACCCATCATCTGTGCCATTGTCATGGCTAGAAACGTACTAATCTAAGACCTTTTTATTAAGTGACCTCTTTCTTAAAATTAACCCTACTTAGTTTCTCTGGCATCACTCCCCGTTTTTACGTCCCGATGTAACTTAATTCACTCTATACAATGTAAAATGGATGCAACGTAGAAATTCAATTCTATTCTAAACTGCCACGTTAACGTTTACCAGTCTACTGGTTGCCTCGTTATATAGTTTGGATTCCTTCAAGGAGTATGGCCTTTCCACGTCCACTTACGGGGTTTGATTTGCTGGGCGATAGAGTCATTATTTAACCAGTATGCAAATAATAGATTATCATTTTCAAAAAAAATGGATTAATATCAGCAATGCAAGCTAGTATAAAAATTATAGTCTTAAAGTTTTTAATCTATTAAAACTGAAATAGAGTGCAATCAGGGAAGCTAACAAAATTATAAAATCCACAAGCGTGTGTTGACCACTTATATTCTAAGCACGTTCCATACTTCTAGTTGCTTTAAAATTAGGTGTAATACATTTTGTGGGGCGAACTTCAGAGAATTTTTATTTTTAAGTGACCGTAAATAGTAGCTTTGTTACTTTTTGTTTTTAAAATAGGCATTTTATTATGTATGTGTCTTCAACTTAAAATACGTATCCTTACTCCCAACTTGGAGCTTAGAGCAATTATAACAAAGAAGTTTATTCGATCTGTGAAAAATATCAAAAGTGCCTTATGTAATACAATGCAATAAGGACTTGTTAAAGTAAAAAGTTATACTTACATTTTAAATATTAGAAAATCGTATTATTATCTAGTTATATTTATAGAGTGACTGCGCTTGAGAATATATTTATTATTCCTCTTTTAGTTCAATATATTACGTATTAAAAAATATTATAATAATACTTTCTTAGGTTTACGCGAATGTTTGACATTATAAATGAAACTATATTTTCGGATTTTGTCGCGGATTTATTATGATTTTTGGTTCCCGACGTTTCGAATGCTTTACAGCAATCATGGTCACGGGAGAGACTAAGGTATTAGACGTCTCAGGGGGTTATATACTTGTTACAGACAGTGCCTACCCACAATTTTTTACAAATATTCAAAATGATAGACTATAAAATTATACATTTCAATTCTATACTTTTAAGATTTTAAAATTTTAAATTATATTATAAATATGGCAATATTATTAACTTATTTTTAGCTACTATAATTATAATTATTATAATTACGTCTAATACCTTAGTCTCTCCCGTGACCATGATTGCTGTAAAGCATTCGAAACGTCGGGAACCAAAAATCATAATAAATCCGCGACAAAATCCGAAAATATAGTTTCATTTAAAATATTATAATCTTAATAATAAAATAAGTATCCTGAATAATTGTTCTAGGTGTAACTTAGAGGCGTAGCTAAGCGTTAGAATGTGATTACCTTTACCGAAAATATCTTTGTGAACAATTTCATTTTGTGCCGTTTCAGTAATTACGTCTATAATTAGTATAGAAAAGTATAAAATCTATTTATCTATTTTTATAGTTTATAAAAACAACAGTATTTTAAAATATTTAGGTTTGTTTTATAGTAAATGGTCAGACCTCTTCTAAAAGATGGATTAATATGCTGCTTACCCTCCAGAAAACAGAAAATATAAATAAAACCTAAAATAATTATTTTATTCTAAGAGGTTAAGACAGATTCGACGTGATTCTTTGAACCTAATAGCACGTATTTATTTCTTACTAGCTTTTCCCGCGGCTTCGCACTTCGCGCGGTATGATACCTCGCAGAAATGATGCCCGCCCTTCCCGTAGATATTGATATGTTCTTTAATATTTTGGAACATTTTTTTTGTTCTATCATCAATAGTTTTCGCAGCGCATGCAAGATTAGAGAAAAAAGAAAACTTAGTTAAGCCTTTGTTAAAAAAAAACAAATAATACATTTATTAGACTCAACTCTAGAAAATAAAATTGTAGTTTTATTTTGACAATTTTACCTGATATACACATTGTAAGATATGCGGAAGTCGGATAGAAGACTGTCCATATATACGGAACAGTGAGTTTCGATAGGTTTTATATGTCCACAACAGAAACATCCGATGAATACAACTTTTCATATTGTGAACTATGAAATATTCGGACTCAGACTTGCTTTCTATTTTCATATAATGCATTGGTACATAACAATAGCAACTGAATCCAAAATAATAAAATGATTATTATAATGTATAGTATAGGTTCATAAGTTGTTAACACGAGTTTAAGTATTATTTAATTTTAACATCATTCAGCATGTTATCTGGCTTGTTAGTACATTTTAATTGTTATATTTAAATAAACAGGTGTATATATACATTAAAAGTAGTAATTGGAGTTAACTATTTAACTGACCGTGGCAAGCACATACGGCTACAAGTTAAGCTATCGAGTGCTTCTAACATAAAATGATCAGTAAAAACCGGAGTTTGAGAGTTGTCAGTATTTCACCGGCACCGCGTTTCTTCAAAGAGGGTTGAATGTGCAAGTTAGAGCAATACAGAGATAGAGACAGAGAGATATTGAAAGGGAGTGAGAGGGAGGTAGGGAGGTAGGGAGATAGAGAGGGAAGGAGAGAGAGTACTTATGTCTATACGCATACCTACTTATTGTGAAATATAATATTTATCCACTCCACACCACTCTGTCTTTGGCTTGTCTCAGGGCAGTCGGAATCTCTATCCCATTATATTTTGAATCTGGTCGGACCAGCGGGTAGGTTAGGTTAGGTTAGGTCGACCGCAAGATCTTTTGCCTTCAATCTTCCCTACTACAGCCAGTTTGTCCAGATTGTCTGGTTGTCTCCAATATAGTTGATTGGCTGGTACTAATGTTCAGTTGGTAATCCATAACACAAGCCTCGTGCTTTCCGTAGAACTAGATGGTGCAGTGCATGGTGCAGTTAATGTCCCAACATATTTATTTTATTTCTTTATTTCTGGTATAGAAATAAAGTTAAGAATATAAAATGCATTTTATTGTTATTGAAACGGTTGAACGATACAAAACAACATTAAAAAGTAATAAAACACCTAGAAAGTACTTAACATTATTATTGTTGCAATAAAACAAAGATGTTATTTTCTTAAAAATAATAAAAGAGCATAATGATAGAAATCCACAGTAGATCCTCAATTCTCGAGGAGTAATAACCATCGTAACGACTCAGGCAGATGGTGTCGGTGCCGACTGGTGCATAATGTGCCTTTTTTCCAATTCCAACTATTATAATGCTTAAACTCTTTAGTATACAAACTTCAATTTAAAATAATGTATACGAATATTAATTTTTGACCAATCTCATTAAAATACGTTCAATTAGTAACTTTAACTTGTGTACTTCCTCAAGTATGGATTCTAGCATAAGGGATTAATTATTTATTGATAAAGTTATAATAAAGTGTGTTTGTTAAACTAACATTATTTAACTAAGCCAAACTAAAGAATATTTCATCGTTATTTATAAAACTTTAAGTAACTATATGAGTTTTTAAGGACTATAAATATTATATTGTAATCTTTATTATACTTATGAAATAATACATTGATATTGCGTAATAAAAAAACATAGGCAAGTGTGGACTTATCCCTAAAGGATAAGGTCTTTATTAAATCGAACTTCAGATAAATATGTAAGTAAAAAGATTTAATACAATATTTAACATTGTAAGTGGTAAAAACAATTTACTTATTTTTTAAATATTAGTGTCTACAAGTATCTATTTTTCACTCTTTGCCTCAAATCTACTCCTATGTTTTGACTAAAATTGAGTCAATGTGTGCTGATAACATAACAGTTTCGTCAACTTTAAATGCATATACATAAATAAAAACGATGCCAATTATGAAACAGCACGCCACGATAGTAGTATATAGAGTAATATAGTCTCAATACAATAAATCAGTAATGTCACAAAGTTTGAGTAACTGAATAATTGTTGTTGGCTGAAAATGAATCATAATTCATCCTCTGAGTAATTAACTATAAACCATCGTTCTGCTAAATTAACTTCTCAAATGCCCACACTACAGTTAGCAGCAAGCGGAAAATTAAATACAGTTCATGTAGCTCAGTGTGTCATACTATGATACTAATTGAGTTATGTGTTTCTATTGTATCTTCCGCATTTCCTTTAAGAAAAGGTTTTGTTAAAGTTCATACACATAATATATACATATACTAATATTATAATATTACTAATATTATAATATTACTAATATTATAATATTACTAATATTATAATATATACTAATATTATAATATGTATATAAGAGGAAAAAATTGTATTTTTGTATGTAACGAATAAACTCAAAAATTACTGAACCGATTTCAAAAATTCTTTTGCCATTAGAAACCTACATTATCACTGAGTAACATAATATGCTATATTTATTACTACCTGAAGCCGCGGCTTTGCTAGATCTAGGGATGAACACGAGCGAAGCGAGGGTGAGTCGCTAGTATATATTTTGTAATGTAATTTACATGATATTTTTAAATTTATCATTTTCATGATACCCCCCATTAAATATATTTCTTTCATTATTTATTCAAATATCTCAAAGCTTGAGTAAGCTTAGTAAGTTTCAAGGTAACTGATTAGGTTGGTCTTATTTCACATTTTAAAATACGTTGCCTGAGTTCGTTCTCTGTTTTGTTTAGTGTTAGAGCTATTTCCTCTGAAAATGCACTAGAGTTTGGGGAAGCGTATTAAAAAGGTGGGCGTGAAGGCGAACATTTCACGGAAATAAATCTAGACTGCAATACCACAGGAAAAGAAATTATGAATTCAGAAAACAAAAAACTACTTTCTCGCTCGTAAAAGCATTGTATGAACAAAAAACTAAAAATACATTATTTGTTTTCGAAAAGTAGAATGTATTTATTGAATCTCTAGAAAGTCGACTAAATTAAAAATATATTTAGACGTAAAGAGAATACCATAAAGTAAAGAAAAGGTGGATAATCCGGCTCCAAATGTCTTGAATACAGTTCATGTTAAAATATGACAGATAGGTTTCATTCAAGTACCTGAATTGATATAGCAAAAGCTCCTCGTATTTTCGTAGCTTTATTCTTGAATCATTTAAGTGATCCCAAACTCAATGAAAATGCATGAAGGCATTAGAAACTGCAGATAGAAAGTCGTTAAAAATTTAATCATTGGAACTAACTGAGAACAAAGCTTTTTATTTATTCAATATTTACTTATTCTTTTAACATTTAATACTAGATATTTATGTATGTAATAGCCCTTTCGCAAGGTGTACTCTCTGTACCAAATATCATCAAAATTGGTTCAGTGGTTTAGGGGTCAAAGCGTAACAGGCAGACAGTAGGAACAAAATATAATAATGAAAAAAAACACTAAAACCGATACCGCGTAAATGTGTTTTCAGAACAAAAGTAAATAAAATAAAATATACATTTATTGGAGAAGACGACGCAAGTATGAAGTAGTCATCATGAACTCACAAAAGCTTTTTAATTTTCATTTGTATAAAATAATTTATTAAGAGAACTTATAAATATAATCGCAAACGTGACATACTTCAAATACAGCAATATAAAAATATGAAATTTATGATATGATAGGAAAAATTGAACACGGAGAACCGTTATTAAATCAGAGTAGAGCAGGTGCGGCATCGATATTATATTCTAAGAGAATTTTTAAAATATAAATATCGTACTTAACTTTCAGCAATATTGATAGGTGTACATTATATAAGTTGCTTTAATACATATTTGCCATGACTTTTTATACAAATAAAGTACTTTTACAGTGCGAACGCTTCGTCTTTTTCTCTATTCGTACAAAGAACATAAATAATGGTAGATAAATTAAGTTTAAATGAAATGATAATGTTAATAAATCATAATGAATATTGATAATTATTCTGAAGTAATTGTAGGATGATATATTGTGTAATGTCATGAAGAGAACACTCACTTTTCCACATTTAGACTCTCATTTGTTCCGTAGTGCGTCCCAAGTTCCGGCTAAATTAGCTAGTCTATATATAGTCCAGAAAAAGAAGTTTTCTAGGAACTTTACACACATTACGGATTGCTTGTTGAAATGTTTTTAGAATAAGCGTCTATTAATGTTAATAAATATTGTATTGCACTGTCTCTGCATTATACTATAGTGTTAGCTTTTCTGAAGATATATACCAGGTTTCGTACTTCTAAGCACAAACAAAAATGTTAAATTACCGTTAAAGTTATTTGAAAAGACAATCAAATATAGTGTTTTTGAGTAAATTATAGTTTGTCTGAGTCACTCAGACAGACTCAGACACCATAATCAGTATACGAGTACAAATTAAATTAAAAAGTTATGGTGTCATGAAAAAATAGTTCAAAATCTTAATTATTCATCTTATCAAGTAAGGAAATATTATATTAATTTTGAGTAGAAAATTTATATGAAAAATTTGTGGAAAAACAAAATTAAACTAGTTTATATAAACATTGTACATTTGTTATATTTACAACACACAAGAAGAATAAAATATTGAGTTCTGTCTCTATTATGAAACCTAGATACGAAATGCTCTTTCTGGGTATAAAGGAAAGATGTGCTCCAATAGCTGCTAAGGCTGAATAACCACGCGAATCGAGACTGACTATTTCTAGACTTCAGGACGGATTTCTATTGCAATTTTTACATTCATAACTTTCACGTGCTTCCCGACTACTTTTGGTAGGCAAACTTTATATATTGCTCTGCTTTTTTTAAATATTTTTTAAGTAATTCATTTAAAATATTAAGGTTTATTTCAATTGCTGTTCGTTAGTCTTGCAAAAACTTAAAAACGCCTAGATCAATATGAATGATAATTTTTTATCATGTTGATTGTTGAGGGTGTATTAGAGGTATATGTATAAAAATAGGAAAACCCCAAAAATAGTTGGAAAATCGAAAAATTCAGAATTATTAGTGTGTATAGGAATAACTAACTAACTAATAACTAACCTAACGTAACCATTAAATCGTACCTAGGAACAAAAGAGTGAGTCGCTAATGAGTTATAAAAAATACTAGAAATTGTGTTTAAAATTTATATGAGAACAGTTTTTATCTTGTGAAGAAGAAAGGAGAATAAGGAAAACTTAAATATTGTGATTGACTCACAGTATTAAATGTTTTTCTTGTTCCCGAAACTTCTGAGTAACTACTAAGTTTTTTGAAATGATCTAGTCCATAAATATTTTCCAAGTACACCTAGTATGTTTAAATGATATCAACACGGGGCTGGTAGTAAGGCTTACTAAGCAGAAAGACTCACTAAACCGGTCCGGTACTCGAACCCAGCACCTTCGGATGTGCGGCCGTACAAGCTACTGTACGGCTAGTGCACTACACTTAAGCAGTCACATATTATATTCAGCATTTGAATACAAATTTATGTAACCACTTTTAATGAACATTGTACCTCATAGCTCTACACAGTATACCCTCATGACTCAATATGACCTAACTTTTCCCATTAAGATAATCTGGGCTCTTCCTTAAGTATATAGAGTTTACAAGCATTCCTAGTTGAGACATAAAATCGCATGAAGCGACTATTGAAATGAAGAACGAAATTGGATTATAAAAATAAATTTGTAGAGACCCGATATTTGCAATATGTCAATACTGTTCGCTATATTAAAATTGCTTAATGGGTGTTAAGTGACGTAAAACCATAGTATAAAGAGAGAGAGAACAAAGTAGGGCAACTTCGGCCCAATCCGCGATATAATTACCTGTCATAGTTACCATAGTTGCCTGTCACAGGGTTGTCACTGTAGCTAAATTTTTATTCAGTGCTCAGAAATTGGCATTGGGCCGGGAAGTGTGTTATTAAAAAATATTTATTATTTATATACATTTAAGAATGAAAAACATTTTGTTTCTACATGTTTATGATTATTTTTATTAGGCCTTTAGTTACTTGCTTAACTGATATATCAGTAGAAAATAGTATTAAAAATGTTTGTTTGTTAGATTTATCTCGAAATTTATTTGTATAAATAAATAAAATAAATCCTTTAATTTCTTGCTTTTACAAAAACATAAATATGCTATTAGTGACAATTAAAAAAAATTAAAAGTATAATATATTAATAAAATCATATCACATCCTATTAAAATAATAAACTAATACAACAAAAATAAAAGTACCAACATAAGTATTTCATCATCAAGTATAAATTATATGCTACAGTTTGTCCATTTTATTAATGGTTTATTGACAGCTCACGCCCACAAAGTTTCGTATTTAATGGTTAGCCATTAAAGTTAAAATGCCATACAAATAATATTGTACTTCATGGACGGGCACCGCCCCCTTACTGCTGTGCCACACAACGATTACTACGATTGTGCCACAGATTACAAATAATCGGAAAAAATCAATGTTAATATTTAAATAAGGTGTAATATGTTATTTAATCAGGAAGACAACAAAATTTTAAGGTAGAAACCAATAAATGAAAACATTAACATTATGTAAAGTTTTACTTTCTTCTTATTATATATAATCATACAAATAAAACAACTAAAATAGTTTAATTCCTTTTATTAACATGATTCGTCACAATCATCATTTATATTAGATTTGTCCGATGAGGAGTTTTCAGTTATATTAATTATTAACTCTTGTGTGCATAAATTATCAAATGCAATGTCACGGTCCAAATCAGACATTATGATTCTCTTAGTTCTCTCCGCCACACTTGATTTTTACGATAGTAATATTTATTTTCATATTATTAAATATAAAAATAAATATTATTTTATGTTAAAAAAAATAAGAGATATCGATTATTACGTCCTTTTGACATCACTATAGCTTGTCAGTCGTCGAGCTGTCAAAAAACCATTATCAAAATGGACAAACTATAGAATAAGTGATTTGTTTACCTTTTCTGTTCAGTAGGTAATCTGAACAAAGACAACTCTGGAATCGATGAAGAATTTAGACACCCAAACACACAGCAATAAGTTCTTCTACGAATATCATACATTTTTCATATAGTGAAAAACCGTGACGCGCGAAACTTGTGCGGCGTCAGCCTTGACTGGCGCACTGATATACGGTTCGAGATATTGTTTGAGTGTGCGTGCGGTAACGTAAAGATACTATGACGCACACATACTAGCCGCGCACGGTACGTTTGTATGAAGTTGCCTTACTTTCTCTCTTTATACTATGGTAAAACGCTTGAAAAGTGTTAAAACTCAATAAATTTCATCACTACGCCCCGTCACTGTTGAATGCAGCCGCATGAAACGGGAAACACGGAAAACAAATAAAATAAAAATGCTGCATGAAAATAGTGAAGCACATAATCGCACGATCTAAAATAGAAACATGATTTTGATTACCCTTCGGTGCTCGAATGTCGCGGCTGTTCAAAGAGCATCAGGTTGAAACTTTTAACAAGTATTTGAAGGCTTAGTGACTAGTGCTAATAAGAAAAGAAGAATACCGGGACAAGAACCGGTTGAATCATTGAGTTTTGAGGTTCAACATGAGTTTAAAAAAGAAGTGCATGTAGTATATTTTGTTTCCTGATATGGAAATGTTTCATTAAAATTCAAAATTCAAATCAATATACAAAAACCTCGTATTACAGTGTTTGTTAATGAACTATGAAATTTTTTGTGGATTTTAGTAGGTTTGAGAACAGGTCGTAGGTTGTTTTATTCCCCTAGGTTATAAGGATGACCCTCTCCAGATCTTTTATTTTTCGATCAATTTTTTTCTTTTTTCTTTTTTTATGATTTGGCATCAAAAAATACTTATAACCCTCAATTTTCATCCTTCTATCACCAATCCCTATTTTTCAATAGTGATTTAAACGCAGGCGGAGGCGGGGGAATAGCTAGTTATATAATATTAGATTTTAAGAGATGTCATAGAGCATGCAATTATAAATTGTGACTGTGCCCCGCCCAGTCTGCGGTTAAGTGTATGCTACAGCATCCTCAGTCATATGATGATGAAATGAACTGTACATATAAAAGATTTATTAATTTGCAAGGTTCTATTCAATGTATTATTAAATTTGTTTCTATTTTCATATTTTTTAGTTTTGTAAACAAAAAGGGTAGAATTCAATATTATTACAGAAACGCTTAATGAAATAGTTTATTTCAATATTATAAGTAACTGTACTCTGTATTAATAAGGTTAAATAAACTATAAAAATAGATTTAGCGCGAGCGAAGCCGTGGTTTCCGCTACGTATTGTATAAAAAAACTTGAAAAAATAAATAAAATCTTCCTCGAGAACCACTCTATACATTGGTGAAAACAGCATGAAAATCAGTGTAGTAGTTTTTGAGTTTATCGCGCACAGACAGACAGACAGACGCGGTGGAGGAGATAAAACAAAGTGTTTTATAATATGTAGTGATTAAAAATAATTGAAGTTGTTGACATCGTCTATATGTTTACACAAGTTTAAATAATTGCAAATATCACTTGCTCATTTTATAAAGTTAATGTTTACATAATATGAAATTCTCTGGCACTTGGCGGGCGACAGTCAGATGGTGTGCGCTCTTAACACTACTTAAATATTAAGTTGGGACATTAAACGCTTTAGTAGCTTAACTTGCTCAAACAATCGGCAGTTTAATCTGTATAACATTTTTATAATAAACTAGCCTTTCCCGCGGCTCTGCTCGCGTTCTTAAGGCTGAAAATCAAAAGAAATATTTTTCTTCCGTTCTTCAACATTTTTCATTGACGCTCCGCTACTATTGCTCCGCACTATTGGTCGTAGCGTGATTTAATATAACCTATAGCCTTCCTCGATAAACGGACTATCCAACACAAAAATATTTTTCAATTCGGACCAGCAGTTCCTGAGATTAGCACGTTAAAACAAACAAACAAACGAACTTTTTTTTTCTTTAGCTTTACAATATTAGTATAGATTATTAAAATTATTAATTATTTTCAGAATAGGGCATTAAAGTTGTATTAATTTGATTCAGCTATCGAGATACGCTAAACATTATCACAGAATAGCAATACAACATGTTTTGCTACTTTGCTAGAGTCTTATAAGATATGAGATAAACAAAGTTATTATAGGTACTGAGCACTCTTTCCTTTATTTTTCATTTAACTAGATGCATGGTAAAAATGTAAGAACACGATGACGAAAACATTGTATAAAAATATTCTTATATCAAGAGCATCGATGAAGTATGAAATTTACCTTCGCATAATCTACAAATATATTGCGTACAGAACGCCATTTTCACTGAACAACGTAACCGTGTGGCGGTTTACGAGATCATGTACTTGCATTAATGTACATGATTGTAATCCTAAAGGACGCTAATATGAAACGTGAGACCGCGCTTTCCGGATTGAGATAAAGCTTAAAAGAATTATGTCGGCAGCCTTCATTTTCTTCAGCTCTATCTATACTTATATTATAAAAAGCCTAAGAATTTGTTTGTTTGTTTGGTTGAACGCGCTTATCTCAGGAACTACTGATCCGAATTGTAAAATTATTTTTGTGATGGATAGTTCGTTTATTAAGGAAGGCTATAGGCTATATTACAATGAAACATGTAGCGAAAACGGTAGAAAATAGTTCCTTTGATTTTCAGCTTTTAGAACGCGAGCGGAGCTGCGGGTAAGGCTTGTCTTTAATAATATGGAGATCATAAGATTGTAACAGATCTAATTATTTAAGGATTCAATGTTGTAATATAAGCAAAGGCATTCTACTTGATATGAATGAAAAACTAAACAGAGTGCTACCGTATTTAGTAAATTAAATCTTTCTCAGGGCACTCTGTAATACATTTTTGGGTATACAGCTGTCACTCTCAAAATAATAATTATGGAAACTATTTTAGTATCCTTAATTTCATTCTTTAGTTTGTAATAAATCGATTACATTGAAACCTTTTATACTACCTTATTTGTAAGCTTAGCTTGAAAGGTATTACATTCGCTGATGTTTTTGAACGTAGCCTCAAACAGATCTGAAGAAATTACACCCTAATTATAACGAAGTGTAGGGAAATTCCATATATCTCGTTATTAGATAATTTGTAAGCCCCAGAGAGAGTCAAAACTTCAAAGTAAGTCAAAGAGGAATTTCTTTAAAATATAATAATTTATAAGTTGTTAACAGAAAGGTAAATTGTATGAAATATAATTTTATTTAATCAATTTATGTAAAGACTTTCATATTTTATAAAGATAAAAATGTTAACAGTGTTATTATAAATGTAAACGGATGTTCGCAAATTATTTTACGAAATACCCAATTTTGATGTTTCGTTGTGTAACGTCTTGAATTAAGTCCTAATTAATTTCATTTTGACATTGTTATGTTATGTTATTTATATTTATACTATATCACATTATTTATCCCATTAAATTATTATAAATCTCAAAGATTGTATGTATGGAGGTTTGTTACTAAATCACGCCAGAGCGGCTAAGCAGATCTCGATGAAATTTGACAGAAGACATAGATTATGGCCTAAAATAGCACATAGGCTTGTTATTTCGGAAAAAAATTGGTTTCCACGAGGTAGATATACCCTATCTAAACTTCCTTTATGTTTTTTTACTAAAATATATGTTGTCATCGGTTAGTAGTTATTGAGTTTTATTACTATTCAAGTGAAAAGAGAATGAAAAAGCTATTTTCTATTATAAGAAATCTGTTTGAACGTGTAGGAATTCCAATAACAAAACAGAAAAGGAATTTAGTCGACAACTTTTACTATCAACATCATGTTTTGGTTTCTTTTTTCACGAAACCAATGTAATGAGGATTGAAGGTGTCAAAACTATATGAAAACTATTTTGTATATTTTATATAGTAGGTAAAAACCTTTATGGTGTATAATTACATATGTTGGGACATATATTTTGGGATATTATTGCAACAGCGCTATCTAGTTCCGTAGTAAGCTGCGAAGCTTGATACCAGGTAGTTGATATCATATATAAATTTTAAATACATACATATTGTAAATATATATAAACACCCATGACTGAATTACAAACATTCGTGCTCAACAAATGAATACCTCCAGCGGGCTCGAACCCGCGACTGGTGGCGCAGAAAGTAAAAACAGACTTAAAAAACTACACAAACATAAAATTAAATGTTATGAACCTAAGTCTATTTTATAATACGCTTTCGTTCTTCTATTGGTTTAATAAATAAACGCTCGGATTTACTTTAGAATATGTTGCCTGGAAAAATTTACTTTTGGTGATATCTGTATGGGCTTATATTATTTTACAAAAAAAAAGATATAATAATTCTTGGTGTAAAAAAGGGTTAAATAAATAAATTAATAAGACTATACGGGCTTTTGTAAGGAAGTGAAACTAAAGAAAGTTATCGTAGCATACAAATAATAAGTTACAATAGTTTAAATATCTAAAAATTATGAAATAACTTTATAATATTTACAAAAAGCTTTGCATTTTCATGCTTTATATGAGAATAAAATTCAATTTAATCCCCATAAAGATTATACTTGAAACCGGCTAATTATTTCAGTCGGGAACTGAAGAGTGGCTGAATAATGAAACTGCGAGAATAAAAGTTCTTTTGATATTTAAGGGCTATTCTTTACATAAGATTATAAAATATTAGTATAATCGTAAATATTAATAATGTTTTACTTACTTAAGTTATATATTATATTTACTTCGATTATTCCAAAAATATTTGTGTACACAATATAGTAACTTTAAGCTGTAAAGGTGTCTAATGCAGGAAAATTTTGTGATATATGGCAGCGTACTCAAGCATATAATTCGTGTTTAATTTGTTTATTACTAATATTTAATTATATTGTATTTAATACACTACCATTACCATATCCACGAATTAGTTTCACTATCCTTCATCCTTATTTTCCAATATGAAAGGCATTTATTTTGAAGACGTACTTATAGCAATTTGATTATATCTTAAGTAGCCTTTTTCAAAATCTTAAGCCTAAAAGAAAATTATAGATAAATTTTGTTTCTTCTCATAAACATGTAAATCTAATAATAACATTGCTTAATAAGTTTTCTATGTGAATGGATACAACGTAACTCTGAGCATCGTTCATGCAACCTAACGTATGCACCACAACGAACGTCAAATTGATTGATTGAACAATAGTAGTTGCGGGTTGTATGGCCGGCACCGTTAGACCAAATTCGCATCTGGGGTTTTACCGCTTTTACTAAGAAATATGGCTTTTATAGCTAACAAATGGAAATACAGCTTGGGCACACGTTTGGGTCAGCTGGTAGTGACCCTACATTCTGCGCCAGCGGTCGCCGGTTCGCGTCCCGCTGGAAGCATTCATTTGTTGAGCACAAATGTTTGTACTCCAGTCATGGGTGTCCATATTTATAAAATGTAGACACAGTGTGTTTTTAATTAAAATTTATATATAGGTAATATATCAACTATCAGGTATCAGTAACACAAGCCTCGAAGCTTACCATGGAACTAGATGGTACTGTTGTAATAATGTCCCAACATATTCATTTATTATTAACAAGTGTTTCAACCTGTATAAACCTTTCGATTTTACAAAACGATTTGAAACACATATATCAAACTCATTATTATAATTATGGTATAAAACATATTAAACTTCGTATTAAGGGTCTCTCTGTAATTTTTTATTCCCACGATATATTTTGTCTATGAAGAAACAATATTTTACTCTGTGTATCCTTCTTTACCGTTTTGGAATAAGAAATTACTATTTTTTTAACAATCATTCTTCTTAACAATCATTTTATAAGATTTTTTTAAAATATTATTAGCTTGGTACAAATAAAGCTGAAATTGAAAAATCGGGAAAATGACGTCGTCGATTATACTAATTATAAAGTATGATATTAATGATGATTTTTTATATTATTACTTTTGTAAAAAATTGTGTTTGAATGTGTTATTTTTTATTCCTGAATAAAACGAAATGTATTAAGATATTAAGTGCTCAGATGGGCTATGAACGTGGAGTAACATAATAATGTATAATAAATACTCTTACTTATAGAGAGAGAGAGAGAGAGAGAGAGAGAGCGAATATACGAGTTTATGAAAATTAGATTTGTACCAAAATAATTTAATTTTACATTCCAAGAGTGCAGTATTTTAATAAATAAATAGTACTTACATAAATAAATATAAAATAGAACATAATCACGTCATTAAATTTTCAAGTACTTGCTTTCAACAGTACATTAGGCTAAGAGCATTATGTGCTTACTTCTAAAGCTTTCTGAAATGTTCATTTCCTAAACATTTTTCTAAACCTTAATAAACTTATCACGCTCTTTTATTTATTAAAACCCGTACAATATCCTAATTTTTCTACTATGATATAAAAGACATTTTATCATAATTTGTTCAGACGTAATATATTATTACACATGTATCACATATCTTAAAGCAAAGTGCCATCATCTCATTGAGCACTATATGCGATGAACAAAGCTTCATAAACTTAATCAAGCAAATTAGTTACATTATTCCATTCATTAGTCAAACGCCCGCTCAGATGCCATCTACTAGATTCAATTGTGGGTGTTACATATCAAATGAATGATAGAAGCACATAAGAGATGTAATAAGATTTATGAATATATTATCTTAAAGTATATGTTTTAATATGGTCATGTGCTTAGATATATAATTAAAGTTTTGTGCACTTGTCGGTTGGTACTGTTACCTACGTTTGAGCTTACGATTTAGGGGCGATTTTAATTTATTTTTAAATGCAATGCATGCACTAGTCTATCGTACTTCAGCAAAACTGTATCCAAATTATATTCTGCAAACAAATAATAAATGCTTCGTTAGTAGAAAGAGTCACACCATTTAAAAAAAAAACTTGTCTTGTATTTTATAATCTCGTCTCTTCTCTATGCTAATAAATGCCGAGACGCTTTTTTTTGGTTCGCTCTACCTGCAATAACTACAAAACGGATAGACATAAACCTTATTTCATAGAATCTAGTGAATTATTGTTAAACCTTAAATATAAAATATTTTAACTAGGTTTCTGGTCAAATTATTTTAAATACGTATAACATAAGTGCGAGTCTAAAATGAAAATTTAGAGTATGTAACTGAAATAAACTCAGGCAGAATATAAAACAAGTAAAATGTGGTGAAATGTTTTAAAATTCGTTCTCGGCTTGTTAGTGAACATGAGGTGTCTTTTCTATAGTGCGTCCCACAGAAATAACAAGCTACTTGTTTCTAGGTGGAGTTGTGGCCTAGAAAATGTTTTTTTTTCAAACAGTAATGAAGTTGAGCGTACTGCTTAATGATCCTGTTGGAATGTTTTGACGGCTATCAGAGTGGCTATAATCTTTTATGTAAATAAAAATGAATGCTCGATATTTTCGTAAAGAAAATATCAACAAGTTACCAATAGGTTTTTAAGACGGTACACGTTTTTTACGTTCGTAACAGTTACGTTCAGTCACGTTAAGTAATAATAAAAATAAATAAAATGAGTAATCGATGAAAGATTTCCTTTGTATTGTATTGTACAGTATGTGGCTGCCCACGACAGGGGTTGTGTCCGTCGTATATGGAAATAGCTCTTGTTTATTAGATTTTATCTCGGTCTGGTTGAACTGTAGCATTTAGGTGTTTCAAACAAAATTATTAACAAAGGGGTATAATACGATTAAATCAAAGTATATTCGTAACGTAATATTACAAGATTCCTAATGCCTTGTGAATATATTTTTTAAACAAATTAATGATTTAAGTTTTTAGCAGTATAATTAATGAGAAAATTCATAACACAAAAACCCTTTAATAATTATTGAAAATTAGTATATAGTATTGATTATTAAAAAAGGTTCAAAGCACGAATTTTACTTTTCCATTTATAATTATATATAAATTATTTATTTGATGATATGCTACGACATAAGGCACTTTTTGCAAAACAAACATTTACGAGCAGAGTCGGGTAAAAGCTAGTCTTCGATAAGATTAAACTTGATTGTACATTAAAATATTCTTTGTTTCACAAGTTATGACTTTACTTTATATGGCAATGCTTCAGACCTATAGGTTCAGAATTTATGACTTCTACAAAGTTGAAGATTAAATTTAGATTTTTATGAATTTTGTTATAGCGAAGTATGTAAATACTAAAATATTATGTTGTAAAATGTTAAAAAAGTTATTTAACTACATTGATTTTGTAAACCCAAGCTTTTCCCAGTATTAAAAATACATGTTTCTACATGATTTATGTTTTTATTTTAAATAAATAATTATTATGTTGGGACATCAACACACATCACCATATAGTTACATGGCAATCTATGGGGTTTGTGTTATGGATACCAAGTAGTTGATAAACTAGACATATATAACTTTAAATACATAAGTATTATTATATATTATATATATACTTTAAATACATAAGTATTATTATATATATTATAAACATCCATGACTGGAGGTAGTCGTGTTCATCATATAAATAAATGACTCCAACTGCACTGGCACCCACGACCCCTGGCACAGCAAGTAAGGTTATTACAAACTGAGCCAAATGTCGTCAAATTTTATATATTAATATGTAATTTATCAAAAACCCCTACTATACCTAAACATTTAACGTTTGCATTTTCTTATGTTAGTTGTATTTACAGAGACACGTGCTTCTGAGAGCTTATAGAACTTTTCTTTAAAATACAAAGAAAAATAATAATTAATTGAACATAGCATTAACGTCAGTTTCTTGAAACTGCAATATTATATTATTTCCTTCTAAAAAGGAAATTCTTAATATTTTATTTTCTTTATTATAATACTTACTTATTGTAGGAGTAGTACAGTACAGTACTAGGACTACTAGGACATCTGGTTACATTTTGCCTTATGCACATTAACAATTTGTAATGTAATGTTGCAAAGTAGTTTACTTGTAAGAATGGTTTGTTGAAAGAAATTATCATGGCATAAGTAAAAAATGTGGTATAATCTCGCTAAAAAACTAAATATTTAGTAATTAACTCTTATAAAATACTATAATTAAGTTACTGTTACAAATTTTGAACGAATTTAATTTTGACGTTTTTTCATGAAATTATAAGTTCTCGTTCGGTTTTCTATTCAATTCAGCAGTAGTATTTAGTAATTAGTAATGCATAGTACATAAATATGGCAGGTTACTTTACAGAGTGATCTACTATATATGTGTATAAAATATATACTAATAACCTACCATCTTTGCTAATTTGCGAGCGAAACAATGAATTACCATTAGTATACAATATATAAAATTATGCATACTAAGGTAAAACTTATAATTAGGTATCACTTAAAACATCTTCACTTTGTCATGGACATGCAAGTACACGTCTTAGAAACTATTCGCTTTCAAACTCAATAGCCACTTCATCACTGCGGCTTACTGTACTTCTGGATTTCAATAGCACTGTATTGACAGATATCTTATCGTTGATTCAAATCAAAAGATTTAAGTAGAAGAGGGTAGTTATTTTAAAAAATATAGAAAATGGAATTATACTTTGTCCATTTTGTTAATGGTTTTTTGACAGCTCACGTCCACGAAGTTTCGTATTTAATGGTTAGCCCTTAAAGTTAAAATGTCATACTCATTAATATTGTACTTCATGAACGGGCACCTCCCCCTTATTGCTGTGCCACACATAACGATTACTACGATTGTGCCACAGATTACAAATAATCGATAGAAATCAATGCTAATATGTAAATAAGATGTAATATGTTATTTAATAAGGAACACAAAAAAATTTTAAGATTTAAACCAATAAATTAAAATATTAAAGTAGTAAAGTTTTACTTTCTTCTTAGTATAAGGCATACAAATAAAACAACTAAAATAGTTTAATTCCTTTTATTAACATGATTCGTCAAAATCATCATTTATATTAGATTTGTCCGATGAGGAGTCTTCAGTTATATTAATTATTAACTCTTGTGTGCATAAATTATCAAAATATGCAATGTCACGGCCCGAATCACATTATGATTCTCTTAGTTCTCTTCACCACACTTGATTTTTACGATAATAATATTTATTTTCATATTAAAAAATATAAAAATAAATATTATTTTATACTTAAAAAAATAAGAGAAATCGATTATTACGTCCTTTTGTCATCACTATAGCTTGTCAGTCGGTGAGCTGTCAAAAAACCATTAACAAATTGGACAAACTATAATTATTAGAACTAATTACATTTTAATGACATTTTTCCTTCTCCGCCTCGATAATAATAAAAGAACATAAGGTATAGAGAATGAAAGGTCATGATCCTGACAATTTTTACGTACATACATACATACATACATACATACATACATACATACATACATACATACATACATACATACATACATACATACTTACATACATACATACATACATACATACATACATACATACATACATACATACATACATACATACATACATACATACATACATACATACGTACGTACGTACATACATACATACATACATACATACATACATACACACATATACAGATATAACTTGTATGCAGCTTTATTGAATAGAATTATTTATCTAGTATAAAATATATTAAGTAATGTAATTAATTTCCTTAAATTAAATATTTATTAAAATATTTTTAGAAATGAAATTAAAAATATATCTCAATGTAATTTAAATCTTTTGAATCGCGTTTAAGATATAAAGGCCTTAAATCACTCCCTACTTAGTAAGACACTCAAAAGCAGTCCTCGTTCAAAGACTTTTCCAATACTATGTGCTAAACTGGGACAAACAATAATTACTAATCTGATTTAATGTCTAAGTAGTCAGTAATGTATTGATTAAAATGCCTTTGGAGTTTCTAAGTTCGAATCCCAGGCGTGTCAAACTAATTGATTCTTTCTGTTAAAAAGTCTTAATAATATCCGGGAGTTGAGAAGGCAGAGTCACTTTCTTGGCTCTGAGAACATGTAGAGTCTGGTCCATTAGTTGTCAATTGTTTTTATTTTTTTTATTTGAATCTACTTATTTAAAGCCCCTTTTCACAGAAAAGCATTATATATAAAAAATTGTATATAAAACATTCACGCTAAATTACATCTACTAAATTACCACTAGGTATACATATTATATACCTACATAATATATATTCCCTTAAAGCAACATCACTTAATATTTAAGTACTAAATTTATATAAAGGCACATATAATGAGATAACTGATGTACATAATAATATTGAATCCTCTACAATAATTAACAAGAAGGACAAAGGCGCCCATTATACAGAAGCCCTCTTAACGTTAATGATATCTCAGGGTTTCTATAATACTTATATAACAATAGTCTCTTTAATCTATTATATGGCTATCAAATATCATAAGTTATTTTCTTTATATTGTTTTATAATAAACAAATAAACAAGAACAAAATGGCGTTATCTACTTTTTAACTATGCATTAGGTACTATCCATATACCTACATAATATAATAATTCAGTTAATACATTCTTAAAAATCGGATCATAAATCGCAGAGTAATCGGTGAACATACATTAAAAAATACCGATCAAATAGATACTCTCCTCCTTTTTGAAGTAGGTTAAAAAGGACATAAAAGATGCTGGGAAGGAAATTGAATAGTTTTTCCTGAAATTATATATCGCTAAAATAAACTCGTATGTGTAGATATATATGCCAATAAGACCTCACTCAGATTCATTCAAATATATATTTTTAAACTTGTACTTGCTATTACAGTAGTTACAAATTTCAATCCTTAACAAATGAAATTAATAATATTATGTGCCACCATTTTAGCTACTAAAGATACAAGAAAGCAGTGACTAAAAACTTAAACTAAACTTTTAAAAAGTCGGTTAAAAACATATTCTATTTGTCATAATTAAACACTCTTTTTTCTAATACAAATAACGCAATACAAAAATAGCATTCCGTATCACGCAGAGAAACAAGTTGTAACTTCTACTAGACATATTATGTACATACTGGAAGTCAGTCTGTCCAAGCTACAGAAACTAAAACGAACAAGAAACTTACAAGCGTTAATGCCAAATGTAGTGAACTGTGTCAAACAAGTTTATTTTTATACAAAGCTGTATATACTTACTACGTTATTATTTATGTATGGCATTCAATAAATATTATAACGCATTTGGCCCAGTTTGTAGAGATTCTAGTTGCTAGGCCAGCGGTTGAGTTTTAAGTCCCGCTGGGAACATTCGTATGACGAATGTTTGTCACACATGTAAATATCTTATTTCTATGGTGTTATGTGTTAACGTTCCAACATCTTTATATTCATAAATGTACTAAACAATAACTTGAGTGAGTTAATATTGCACAAAATTTGATAAAAATAAACACGCGGACAAAAAACAGTAACTATTATAAATAAACTAGTAAACTCGATAAATCTATCAATGTCAATTTAACAACCAAGAACAATGTCTATATGAGAAAGAAAAAATATTTTTTTCTATATTCATTATAAACACGATAAAAGAATAATTATCCTTTGCCAGTTGGCCAAAGTTGTAATTGGTCCACTCGTTCTCTGATTTTGCAATAAGAAAAAAACAAAATTTATATCTATTTTATTCAACTCAGAATCTAAGTGAATAAATGAGAATTGAAAGGAATTGATAGGTTGCTCTCTTGATGCGAGTCCTTTTGTTTCAAAGTTTTGCTTTCAAAGTAAACTGGAACGACACAAGTAATATGTTCTGCACTAGTATGCTACACTTTAGAACCGATATAAATATATCTCATATTTATCTAGCAAGAGAATAAAGTTTTTACATTTTATTTTCATAAAAACGTAAATTACACATAATAAAATTAATTTTATTTAAATAGCCCAAATTTCAGATACTTTCGAAAAGTCTACTAACAATATATTTTTTTAATAATAAAAAATATTATTCTTATTAAATTAATTTCTAAAGAATGATAAATATATCCCTACAACAAAGTAATTATATAACTATAACTAATGTTTTCTCGCAGCTCCACCCACGTTTTTTAATTTTGTAGAATTAGCCCACTTTCACAGGATAAATGGGGTATAAGGTAATATATATCCTTTTTTATAGTCTACAAAAAGGCAAAAGACGGACCAGTAGATTCAGGGATAAGCGCGTTCAAACAAACAAACTGTTCAATATTATATAGTAAGATGGATATTATTTCGAACAAAATTGAAATAATATACATAATAATATTTGTTAAAAATGTATTAAGCCCAAACTCACTAACTAAAATGAATATCACTAAATCTTCAAGACAAAAGCAAGAATAACATATAACAATAATAAGTCAATATTAATATACTTGAATAAGAGTCTTCTGAGAAAAAATAATTATTATCTCTATTTGATATTAAATCATTGAATAACGAATATTAAGCTAATGCGTCATTTATACGTAATTGGCTATTATTATATGAAAAAGCAATACTTGAAGAAAGTTCCGAGAAATAATATTTAATAATTTATATTTTACATCTTTTTTCAGTTATAAATTTGTAATACCTTTCATTTGCTTATAACTAGTATGTGAAATTAAATTTAAAAGTGACTTCATTTCATCTTACCCATACATACATAATCGGATTTACTTAATACTATGTGCTTTCCTTCCCATTTGAATCCGTCAAACTTTATTTTTATCGTCTACTCCACAAGAAACTTTCTCTAGCGCAAGAAAAATTATGTAACTTTCAATTCAATTCTATTCTTTATTTAACAATGGTACCTATTTAACTTTGTACAATCGCTATTTTAGCTCATACTCCAAATTTATATACTTACTTTTCTAATATATCACATCTTTAGTTCCATGCTAATAACCACATGAATTCATTATTGAAAAGTTATCTTATATCACAGAGACATAATACAAATAATTCTATGTAATATAGAAGTTTTAAAGTCATTAAGCTCCCGCCCAAGTCCCACTTCTTACATCCCAACGTGACGCAAACATTATTTCACGTTAATATATGTTTAAGAGTGGTTATTATATGTATATACCATACTTGCTCTTTATACGGCTTAGCTTATGCATAAGAGTCTCAAAACGTTAAGCAGATAATAAGCCTTTCTCAAAGTAAAAAAATCACGATATGTAAATTTTTATACAGGATGGAAGACGATGATGTGGCTTCAGATGGTACGCGCATGCCTAAAAGATACCTATTCACTTTTGATTTTTTAATTTAACAAGTATTATATTACTGAAGCCTGTACTACCAACTAAATACAATAGAACCTTTCTCGTCTTAATGGGGCGTTGCAAGATCCTTTCCCAACCACGACGCCCTGACGGCATGTCTGCCAAAGCAGACCTCAACCAACGACTACGCAGCTGCCAGAAGTCCAGGAGCTAACCAGGAGCGTATTTTGGTTTTACGTTCGGCTGGATTGCCAGACGTTGATACAAACAAAATAACAAAGTGAACACACATCAGAAGGAGAGATTATAGGTTGAAATAATATTCAAGTTCAATAATATTAAGCACCCAGCGACAAACCATGCCAAAGTGAGTGTAAGCCACAGTAACATAAACGTCGTTACCGTCAAGAGAAGAGTAATTTCTATAGTTTCTATCACATTCACCCTCAACACGGATGCTTCGAATACTTGCTACTTAAAAACTTTAGCCACCCAAGTCGGCTCTAGTATGTGAAACTATTTCAATAACGTTATGCCTTCTATGTAACTTGTCCAATGTGTCTCGTAATCAGCTATTGAGCTTTTACTATACATACATCTATAATAAACTTCCATTAAACTGTGATAAATGTGAAAAATTGTGGTAACAGTCTATACCTATAGAACAATATCAACGGTTTTAAACATATCACAGCATCGATCATGATCAAATATTCGTTAGGAGCTTTTCAACTTACGAATCAAAGGGAACTAAGCGAAAGTCATGATTTTCTTTTCAAAATATTACATGCTTACGAGTGTTTAATACCTTTATTTTGTAAATAAATAAAGCTGTTAAAAGGTTATTTCCCTTTTTTTGCTACAGCATCTTAACTTAAAAATAAAACACTTTGAAAGGTTTCACTTTCAATTAATATAAATAATTAAAGCATGTAATTTTCTGCTACCTGCGCCGCTAAATTTGCGTGTTCGGAATGAAGTCATAAGCTATGTTTAGGTCATCATCTTAATGAGTTCCAAATTGCTATCATCAAAACGATAGAATTGCAGTAATTAAGTGAAATATATTAGTAGAAATAACTATTCCTCAACAACCACTGCAAATACAAATGTCATAAATATAAAAAAGCTTAGTCAGGCTTTTAAAAAAAGATAAAAGTATCGTAATTTTCGATTTTCAGACCATGCTTGCTATTTATGACAATCGAAAAGAATCTGAAAAGATTAAGAAAATTATAAATATGTATATAATATGTATGAGCGATACGCGTATTTACTTACTAGCGACTCACCCTCGCTTCGCTCGAGTTCGTAAATATGTGTAAAAAAGTGAAACACAAAAAATGAAGGACATTCATACAAACTTGCGAGAGCCCTTATACATCCTTAATCCGGTATTGTCGCAAAATAAGTTCTTAGCGGACGTCAAATTTCATATTTATATATACGTCAAGCGGTTTTCGATATTTCTATTCTTCCTGTATTTTGTGATGAGTGAGTGAGTGAGTGACCTTTCACTTTAATATATTTCGAATACATTTCAATATTTGAGGAACTACAACACTCGATACCTACCTAAAGTTTGTGTAAGCCATATAAGTTCATTATTTATAAATAAAATTTATTTAGATAATAACATGCAGCACCACCTAATTCTATATAGTAAAGTACGCTCTGATGCTTGAAAAAAACCATTATTGTAGTACAAACAGCGTGTTCATCACCCAAAATAAATGCCCCAAGAGGGACTCGAATCCGCGACCGTTGGCACAGCAAGTATGGGTACTACAAACGTAGACGTATATTATGAAGCCAGACATTTCTACATTTACATTACATAATACAATAGATATTTTAGAACGTACTAATGAGGAATGGTAAGAAGAATTGTGGAAGGTTTTTCAAGCGAAGAACAAGCGAAAGATAAGGTAGGGAAAACGTACAATATCTTTTGATGTCTAAGTATTTTACATACTGTAAGCCATACAGCTGCGTGTCTTCCATCTAATTAAGGAAAAACGACCTCCCCACGTTTTGAAGTTGTACTTTATAGGATATTTGTGTAATAACAACTCATATTAATGGAATATTTCTAAAATCATCATAATTTAAACTAATATCCAGATTAAATTATTATAAATTATTATTATTTTTATCTTTATACATTTTATTCCATATCACCTTTAGAAGTTTCTAATATAACGCAAAATCTACAAATAAGTTTATTTTAACATATAAAATAATGTAGACTAAAAAACTTAAATAAAATATACATGTAGAATGTAGATGCATTTTTAGTTCATAATATATAATAAATAACAATACGTTTAGAGGTACAACAAAGGAAATTTCTTCTACATCTTGATTGACTTTAACAAGCTGCACTTTTGTTATTTAATAACCGATACAAGGGATCGGTGAATAATAAACTTTTGCCTCTTTCGTGCTATTTTTTGCTAAAAATAGCATGTTAATAAATAAAGTAATCTAATAATTCTAGAATAACATGCTTTAGAAGTGATTATAATTTAGTTTATTCGTAATTTCATCCTGACAACATACTTTATCTCAGCAAACTTAATGAAAGCTTATTACCAGACAAGGCACAATCAGTGACATAAATGGACCGTCATATAGGTTGTTTCCGGATATGTATTGTTACCAGATTCACATAGAATAAATAATGTATTATGTGTAACCTATTTAAATTACTCATTACAGTATTAAATTCACTAATACATCCTGTTTTTCACTGTTTTTGTTGATTTTATTTCACCTTTATGATTTAGTCCAGAATACCCAGTACCTCAACATATGAAGCCGGACATGCTAACCTACATATGTATGTAACAAAATATTTATTTAAAATATGTATTTAGAGCTTTAACTCCGCATAATTAAATAATATTAGCTGCGTACTTTAAAATTCCCTTTTTGACAGAGTTGCTAACTTTGCCTACTTTTATGGTAATCGCATAATTGAATTTATAATTTTAGAGATAGAAGTATATTAAAATACCAGACTAAGTCATCTTAATGTTTTATTTTCTTCCAAAACTCTTTCAGTGATTTTTTTTGCATTGATTTTAACATAAAACTCCAGTTTAATCTAAATAAGTAAGTATACATATTTCTTATTATTAAATATCAATGATTAAGGTACAATAAATTTGATGAATTCAATATATATTTAAGTTGACTAAACCCTAAAATAGAGTCAGCAAATTTTCACAAGCTAACAAAAGGAAATGTTCTCGTAAGATAATATAAATCTAAACCGCAGACATAAAAATAATAACACTATTTTAAAGTTGTTAAACTAAGGCGGTTACTCATCGTTGTCCATTAAATATTTTAAATGTTATTTTCAATATAATTATTCTAAGAACAAATGATGAATAAAAAACAAAATCGGACAGTACTTTAGTCCTACCTGGATAGCTTTATAACAGTGGTCATAGGGGCATTGACGGGTTAGAAAAGCCAGTACTAATGAAGCGAGCGCTACAGGATTTAAAAAAAAAAAAAAAAAAAAAAAAACACCAAATTTTTACTTAAAAAACGACATTTTTCAAATTATTTAAAAAATTTTTCAAATAAACCATTCGAAATTTTTTGCTTAAACATATCGTATTTGGCCATATAATAACCCCCCATAGTCATTTTTCCCGAATTCAGGCGGGAAATCGAAAAATTATTAAAATACCAAACCGAGTTTACTTAAGCGATACAACATTTCATACTACATTGATCTTAAGAAAAATTTACAAGTCTAAAATTCTTTTAAAATGTTTTCTTTTTGGCTTCCGTTGACTGGAACTAATTAGTTGCCATCGTTCTTCGTAGTTTTCAGCGAGATCTTCAGGACCTGTAACAAAAAACACCAAATTTTTACTTAAAAAACGACATTTTTCAAATTATTTAAAAATTTTTCAAATAAACCATTCGAAATTTTTTGCTTAAACATATCGTATTTGGCCATATAATAACCCCCCATAGTCATTTTTCCCGAATTCAGGCGGGAAATCGAAAAATTATTAAAATACCAAACCGAGTTTACTTAAGCGATACAACATTTCATACTACATTGATCTTAAGAAAAATTTACAAGTCTAAAATTCTTTTAAAATGTTTTCTTTTTGGCTTCCGTTGACTGGAACTAATTAGTTGCCATCGTTCTTCGTAGTTTTCAGCGAGATCTTCAGGACCTGTAACAAAAAACACCAAATTTTTACTTAAAAAACGACATTTTTCAAATTATTTAAAAAATTTTTCAAATAAACCATTCGAAATTTTTTGCTTAAACATATCGTATTTGGCCATATAATAACCCCCCATAGTCATTTTTCCCGAATTCAGGCGGGAAATCGAAAAATTATTAAAATACCAAACCGAGTTTACTTAAGCGATACAACATTTCATACTACATTGATCTTAAGAAAAATTTACAAGTCTAAAATTCTTTTAAAATGTTTTCTTTTTGGCTTCCGTTGACTGGAACTAATTAGTTGCCATCGTTCTTCGTAGTTTTCAGCGAGATCTTCAGGACCTGTAACAAAAAACACCAAATTTTTACTTAAAAAACGACATTTTTCAAATTATTTAAAAAATTTTTCAAATAAACCATTCGAAATTTTTTGCTTAAACATATCGTATTTGGCCATATAATAACCCCCCATAGTCATTTTTCCCGAATTCAGGCGGAAAATCGAAAAAAAGGACCCCCCGCCCTCCCACTGGTCATTACTAAGGTAGATTTCCGTGACCTTGAGCATTCAAATAGCATTTTCTTTAGTTTAGAACCAACTTTTTCGGAATTTTATTTTATATTCTCGTTCCTTGTATAAAGTATAACAAACCCAACCAAAAATTTTTTTTAAAATTACACTCAGCAAAAATTTTCTATATAACTTTTCTTGAGATCAAAAAGTTTTTAAAAATAAAATAAAACTATATTGTGACCTGCTCCAGCTACCTCAGGATAGCTGTTGAAGCAAGCACCGGCTGGAAATAACATAGAAACTATTGACTCATATACAATATTAGTGTTTGACTTCAGGGTTGCCCTTTACACAACCCTAATATTTCAAGACTATTCTGGGATTATACACCCAAGCAACTTTAATCAATTAAGTTACAGACAATAGTGCGCTAAGCAACTACAACATGCTTGGACGGACACCCATAAAAGCCCCCAAGATGGCTCAAAGCCCAAACCCTGATTCGCACAGGGGAGAGACCCCTGAGTTAAATGTGACGTATGTAGCAGCAGGACCTTCAGCCCCACCGACGGAAGCCCCTGTGGTCGCTTTAAATAGCGTCATGGAAACGGCTGATTTTATAGACATTACCGGATGTACGACGGAGGCACCTGCAGAGACAGGAACAAAGCCTCAACAAAAAACTAAGACCACACAGAGTCGCGCTGCTCCACCAAAGAAGAAGACGACTAAAGCGCACTCTTCGCAAAGGAACTCAGTGACAACAGATGGGGCACCGGATGATAGTGAGAAGACCCCAACGCCTCCGGAAAACAAGTACCTCAGTGAGTATACAGAGGCTAAGGCCTACTATGTTAACATCATTAACTCACTGGGTAAATCCGGGAATCTAAAAACAGAAATAAAGAATAGTGTTAGTGAAAATGCTAAGAAACTGTTTGAAATGGCAAAGAAGAAAATTGGGCACAAAGAACAAGGAGCGGTGGAGATAGCGCCGAATATTACCGAAGTGACGACATCGCAGACGGAACAGACGGAACTGATAAAAGTACTCATAGAGGACATGAAAATATACAAAAAGGATCTTGAAGAGATAAAACAACAAAATACAACAATAACGGCGGAGATCAAGCAGATTCCGAGGATCCCCGAGGCAGAGCCAGGATTATCCTACGCAGAGGTCACTAAGCTGACAAAAACTATAGCGGATTTTAAAAACGACCTTGGCAGATATGTATCGTCACAGCCCGCCAACCAACACGAAACAGGGGCTACCGCAAGCCAAAGGACATCTATGACGAACACGTATTCCCAACCGGTTCATTCGATGGTGGTGTCCTCCGCTGACGCCCAAGACACCAGCGATGATGTAATAAGCAAGATTAGATCGGCTGTAAATGCAAAAATTTCAGGAATACGAGTGGATCGGCTGAGAAAAGCAAAAGACCAAAAGGTGGTACTGGGCTGCCAGTCTAGAGAAGAGCTCGCCAAAGTGGCGGAGAAGCTCAAAAACGGCAACCCAGGACTGATCGCGCAGGAAATGGAAAATAGGGATCCACTTGTGATACTCTATGACGTCCTGAAGAGCAACACTGACGAAGATATCCTTGGAGCCCTCAAACAGCAAAACGGGCATATACTGGGGGCGATACCTGACAAGGACAGCAGGGTTAGTGTAAAATTCCGTAGAAGAGCGAGGAATCCGCACGAAAACCATGTGGTCCTGCAGGTGTCGCCGGCAGTTTGGCAGTGTCTTACCAAAGCGAGGAAAATCCATATCGATATACAGTATATAACGGTCAAAGACCAAACCCCGTTGGTAACTTGCTCAAAATGTTTGGGCTATGGGCATGGCAGGAAGGCATGTAAGGAATCCGTGGATACTTGCAGCCACTGCGCGGGTCCACATTTACGAAGCGAATGCCAGGCGTTCAAATCCGGAGCTCAACCTACATGCCGCAACTGTGAGAACGCCAAACTGGACACGACGAATCATAATATATTCGATAACGAATGCCCGATTAGGAGGAAGTGGGACGCCCTGGCAAGGGCGCGGGTGGCGTACTGCTAAGGGCGCCCAGGATGTGACACGAGCTGACAAAAAACCCCATACTGTTCTCCAAACGAACCTGCAAAGAAAGGAGTTGGCCACCTACGAGCTGATGATTGAGGCCAAAAGGAGGAGCGCAGCGATAGCCCTGATACAGGAGCCCTACGTGGGGGGCATAGGTAGGATGAAGAACTATGCAGATGTACGAATTTACCAGAACACCAGCACAGGTGCCGGTACTGTCAAAGCTGCCATAGCCGTCTTCGACAGGGACCTGATAGTTACGCAAGACACCAACTACACCACGAACAACATCGTAGTGGTCAAGATTAGAACCGGCACCTGGGAGATGGCTGCGATTTCATTCTACATTGAACCAAACCAGCCCCTCGAGCCATATCTGGATCAGTTGAAGGTAATAGTGGAGGCGTCCGGACCCTACATTCTTGTGGGGGGGGATGCGAACTCTAAAAATACCTGGTGGGGAAGTGGCACAACAGATCGACGTGGCGAAGAGATGGTTGGAGCCCTGGACGAGCTTGACCTACATATCTTAAATCAGGGAAGTGCTCCGACCTTTGATACTTTTCGGGGGAACAAGAGATACTCAAGCTGCATCGATATCACGGCGTGCTCCTCGGAGATGCTGGCATTAGTGGACGACTGGAAGGTAGACGACAGCGTGACGAGCTCCGACCACAATACCCTAACATATACAATAAACTTAAAGAAAACAAAAGACATTACGATTAATAGTACAACTAGAATATTTAACACTAGGAAGGCGAATTGGGACGAGTTTCATGCGAAATTAGTACAATTACTGGCCGGTAAACAGATTAACAAAATAGACATAGAAAAAATTAAATATAAAATAGAATTAGACGAAACAATAGAAAAATATACTAACTTAATCATAACAGCTTGTAAAGAAACAATACCTGAAAAGAAAAATAATAAAAAACTACACTTACCTTGGTGGAACGATGAGCTCGCCGCGCTGAAGAGGGAAGTAGTCACGAAGAAACGCCGCATCCGATGCGCCGCACAGGTCCGAAGAGCGAAGGTCGTTGAGGACTACCTGGAAAGCAAAGAAAAATATGAAACATTCGCTAAAAAATCACAGATAGATAGTTGGAAGACATTTTGTAGCAGACAGGACAGAGAGGGACTTTGGGATGGCATCTACAGAGTTTTTAAAAGAACAGCCAGAGGTCAGGAGGACCTGCCCCTAACAAAAGATGGGAAAGTTTACAATCCCCAGGAGTCGACAAAAATGCTGGCAGAAACATTTTTCCCGGAAGACCATGGAAGGGATGATAATGCAGATCACCTGCAAATTAGACAAGCTGCCGAGCACGTAAACGACAGGATACAAAATGAAACCCTGGATCCTCCGTTTACCGCTGCAGAAGTCCACAGTGCAGTCGGAAGTTTCAACCCAAAGAAGGCTCCGGGAATTGACGGATTGGCCCCAGACATCTGTCAGCAAGCAATCGCTGGTGACCCTGATGTTTTCTTAGCTTTGGCGAACAAATGTCTGGAACTGCACCATTTCCCGACTATTTGGAAAGAGGCGGCCGTGTTGGTACTTCGGAAGCCGGCCAGGGATGATTACACCAACCCCAAAGCATATCGACCGATTGGTCTCTTACCAGTGCTCGGTAAGGTCCTGGAGAAGATGCTTGTCAGAAGATTAAAGTTCTATATAATACCCGGACTCAGTACTCGCCAGTATGGCTTCATGCCACAAAAAAGCACCGAGGACTCCCTCTATGACTTGATACAACACATTAGAATGAAGCTGAACAACAAGAAAATAATTACTATGGTTTCACTAGACATAGAGGGAGCGTTCGATAGTGCGTGGTGGCCAGCCATCAGGCTTCGACTGGCTGAGGAAAGATGTCCGGTGAATATAAGAAGGCTTGTAGATAGTTACCTCCAGGACCGAAAAGTTAGAGTAAGATATGCCGGTCTGGAACACGTCCAAACTACGACCAAAGGATGTGTCCAGGGTTCGATAGGGGGGCCCATCCTTTGGAACCTTCTGCTGGATCCACTGCTGACCGGCCTGGGGAAGCGGGGCGACTACTGTCAGGCCTTCGCTGATGATGTCGTCCTCGTTTTCGACGGAGACACCGGGCACGAGGTTTCCGTGGCGGCCAATTCGGCACTAGCCTATGTTCAGGAGTGGGGAGTGAGGAATAAGCTAAAATTTGCACCACATAAAACAAAAGCCATGGTAATTACCAACAGACTGAAGTATGACTCCCCACTCCTGACCATGGGAGGTACCCAAGTGGAGCTTACTGAGGAAATTAAAATCCTTGGTCTTACCATAGACAAAGGCCTGACCTTTAATACGCACGCGCTCAATGTATGCAAGAAGGTACAGGGCATATACAAACAGCTGTGCAGGGCTGCAAAGGTGAGCTGGGGGCTTCACCCCCAAGTGGTTAAAACTATTTACACTGCGGTAGTAGAGCCGATTGTTCTCTACGCCGCCAGCGCATGGGCACCTGCAACTAAAAAACTAGGTGTGAGGAAGCAACTGAACGCCATCCAAAGAGGCTTCGCCCAAAAGATCGTTAAGGCCTATCGCACTGTTTCTTTGAATTCGGCATTGGTACTGGCTGGAATACTCCCCCTGGACTTGAGAATTCAAGAGGCAGCCGCTCTTTACGAGGCCAAAAGAGGAGTGTTCCACCAGCTGCCCGATGACAGGGTGATAGAGACCAAATTGGATTATACTTCACAGCATATAGAACATCCCGCGCTCAGTACCGTGGTCGACTACGCCCACCTGGACAACCCCATGACTGAAACCACGAATGACTGTGCAACAGAACGTGTGAATATTTACACAGACGGTAGTAAGATCGAGGGGAAGGTGGGCGCGGCCGTATCAGTGTGGAAAAATGGCGCGGAGATCAGAGCTATGAAGTTAAAGCTGGACTCGTCCTGCACGGTATTCCAAGCCGAGCTGTATGCCATGGATAGAGCCGTATCATGGACTCTGAAAAGCTATGAAAGCGAATCCTGGATCCTGAGCGACTCCAGATCCGCCTTGGACTTAGTGAAGAGCGGAAGAGTCTCAAACCCATTGGTGCACAATATAAGGGGGAATATTAGGGCGGTACGAGAACAGGGGCGTTCGGTTAAATTATTTTGGGTCAAAGCACACGTAGGAAATGTCGGGAACGAGCGAGCTGACAGTCTCGCTAAACAAGCTGCCCTTTACAGCAAGACGGCCGCCGACTACAGTGCCTACCCAATCGCTTCCGTTAAAAGGATTATCAGAGAGGGGTCCCAAAAAATATGGCAAGAACGTTATAATGAAGGTACTACTGCTGCCACAACAAAAATTTTTCTTCCGGACGTCTGCCTAGCGCACAAAATTGTTAACAAAATCGAAATTAGTCCGACCATTACGCAGATGTTTAGTGGACACGGTGGCTTTCGGAAATATTTACACAAATTTAAGCTGACGGATTCCCCAGCATGTAAATGCGATAATAACAATGACGAGGAGCCCGTTCATTTAATAACGGTGTGTCCGAGATTTAGTAAAGAAAGAAGGGATATAGAAACAGAATTAGACATTAAAATAGATTTAGTATCAATAAGTACAATAGTTGAAGATAATAGATTAAGACCAAAATTTTTAGAATTTGCTACCAAAATTGTTACCAAAATTATAATTGAAAATAAATAATGATAATAGATCTGCAGTTACCATGTATTTTTGAATACATGCAATAACACAGATAAAATCATAACACATCCACACACATTCGACAAGAATTAATAACTATAAAACAATCTCGGACAATGTCTCCGACTTCCGTTGGGGGATCCTTTGTATAATCAATCTAAAAAAAAAAAAAAAAAAAAAAAAAAACCTCGCTCCGACGGCTAGGCTATTGATACAGATCTAAACAAAGAATTAGTTGCTGCTACAACCAGCTCTAGCTAGCTTGAAACTTTTTTTACGTTGGAAAATTCATTGACGATACCACCTGTAGGAAATAGGTGGTTATGTGGATTTCATCGGTTAAAAAAGTCAGTACTACCTACGTCGTAGGATCCTTAGACATCTAACCATAACAGTTCTTGCTCTTGATCTAAGCTCCTGGTTTAAGAAACAGGCTTCAACTTATTTATTTAATAACTTATTATTTGCAAAAATTAGTAGATCATAAAAATACAACAAACACGCTTATAAATTAAAAAATAAGTAAAGAAGATAGAGGAAATCTAAAACTGTTACAACTCTATTTTAAACTTATTAAACTGAGCCACCGGTGCGGGATTATGTTTCGTAAAGTTTAGAAAGTAATACTCTTTCAAGTATATAAGGAAAAAGGTACATTTGTGTTTTTGACAAAACCTAATCAAACTAAACTAAAAGTTTAAAGCTTCGCAATTATATTGGTAAATGAAATAAATTAAAGTATAGGTATAATAATCAACCGCTCTTATATTATAGTGCTTAATTGTTTTGCATTCAAAACTTTGTAATTATTCCGCAGTAGATAAAACTGGTCTGGTTGTAGTTAACTTTCCAATTTGAGTTCATTTATTTACAATTGAAATTAAATGTACAGTTCTATACCGTTGAAATTATTTCTAACGTTGGCAAAATCGAAACAATAACCACAGCCTTTCTAATTTAGATTAAAGATTATTTTAAACAAAAATCATAACAAAGGAAGAGTTGATTGGAAATATAAATTACTAGCGACTCACCCTCACTTCACTCAGATTCGTTAGCCTTATTCGAAGCCAAAAAAATAAGTTTCCAGTTTCTAGCTTTAAAAAATTACATAATTTCGATACCACCTTTCATCCCCTATTTCAATTCCTTACAGCCTTTTTTCGCCTTGAAAAGTAGCCTATGTCCTTTGTTAGGCTCTAGACTATCAGTGTACAAAATTACATTTAAATCTTTAAATCAGTTGAGTAGTTTGGGCGTGAAAGCGCGAAAGACAAACAGACAGAGTTACTTTCGCATTTATAATATTAATAAGCATGGGAAAAAATCTATTTCTGTTAACTTTGCAATACAAAAAAGCACTCAAAAGTACTTAGTACAGTAATAAAGTATATTATATCTTTGAATAGTTCTGGCTGCGGCTGTGATAAACTGGTGAAGTTAATTAAAAATTGAATCTACGAAATGGGACAGCGAATGGCTTTAAGGCTATAATTAATTTTTTTGTATGTCTGCAGCTGTAAACAAGATAAATTAATATCTCTATATATTGCTTAAGTTTGTAAGTTATTTGTTAATTAATTCTATACGTAATAAAATTCTAAATTGAATCCGTACATAAAATACTTCTTGGAAAATCTTATTGAAATAGTCATTATTGTCGATAGAGAAGCTGAATCTATAGTTTTTAGATTTTTGACTGCCTTTTTGTCTAGGAACGCATTTCGAGAAAGTCACTATGGACATTGCCAACGAGGGTAGGTCGTCACTACATAATATAAAACAAAATCGCTACCTGCTGTCTGTCTCTCCCAATGTATGCTTAAACTTTGCAACGGATTATGATGCGGTGTTTTAATAGATAGAGCGATTTAAGAAAAAGGTTTATATATTCAATATACTAGCGAAACCCGCAGCTTCGCTCGCGGTAAATCTAGGGGCGAGCTCAAACGAAGCAAGGGCGAGTCACTAGTTAAATATAAATATATGCTTAAGTTAAGAGCATGAATTACGAGTATGTTACTAATCTTTTTGTACATCATAACGCTACATTGAAGCTTTTTTTCTTCTTTGTTTGTCCAATAACAATACTAATTAACATAACATTGCGAAAATTGCATGAAAGCATAAAGAATAAATGTTGACCAAACATTTATAGCAATGACTTTATTTTATTCGGTTACTTTAAAATTTTATCTGTGGTAAGGAAAATTGAAGCCCTCACTGTCTCTGTATATCATTTATTTATTCATTATTAAATAGATGTTAGAACTTAACATTTTGCGCCCTTATATAAATATTTTTTGAACACGAACAAATTGTAATACTGTTATAACGGTGAGTACACTAGAAACGCACATATCACCTAGCCTTTAATTTATCTACGACATTCATTGCCGTGTCACTGCAATGTTTAATGTTACGGCCTCTGGACAACCGGCAATGGGACGGTATCTAAATTTATGTTTGTTCTCGCTATGTGTTAGTAGTTACGTTAATTGTTTTAGTATGCTACTTATTATGTCTACTTATTTTGTACTTTTGATAAGCATCTTATAGATAATAGTTGTTTATTTAGATTAAAAATTGTTAATTTTATTGAAGTTTGATGTACCTTCTATTGAACAGAAGAAAAGAAATTTAAATGAGCTTATTTTCTTAATCAAAAATCATTATTCACCATAGTACCTTGATACCTACTATGACATACGAGTACATACCTACCTATATAGATATTAAAAAATACAACGCTATCAATGCTAAATTAATATCCTACTAAAAGTGCATAAGCACACATAAGATTACAACATACAAATACAAATAATAGTCGACCAGCAAAAGCATCGAACCTTGATCTTATTTTTAAATAACGTAAAAATACTTAATTTTTAATAAGATTTATTATTACCTTTTAGATAATTATCCTAACTAGAAACGATAAAATAGGATGAGAAGGGATTGAAATGAAACTAAGTGAAAACCTATTATGTAGTTCAACGGTTAAATATGTTGCAGAAAGCCAAGTAAATGTGATTAAAAAGTTATCCCAACGTCGTCACCGATCTCCTAAACGATAAAGTTCTTAACACCGCTTTATCCAAAATTATTATTATCGAATTAAATATTTGTATTCTATAAAGTTTGCTTTACATTACATAGATACAAATATTTTTACTGGTGATTTATCAATTCATGTGGCCTATATATGAACCAATGACAATAATGTTCTCCGACCGATTCCGGCCATAGCGGCCAAACTCATTGCGTCTGGCCAACTGCGCAGTAGATATTATAGTGCACAAGTGTACGCGCAGACACAAGTGCACTCCCTGTTCCTATCACTCTTACACTCCGGTGGGACCACTACTCGACACGACCAGTGAGACCTAAGGCGCCGCGACGGCTTTACGTTCTATTCGAGGCACGGGGGTGACTCACCGCCAACTTCCCAACTCAAGGTTGTTACTGAGGCTTACTAAGCAGAAAAATCCATACTTACTTGGCCCGACCTAGGACTCGAACCCAGGACCTATCGATGTATGATCGTACATGCTAGCCACTACACGACCCAGACAGTTCCAATGACAATATTATAATAATGAAACATAACTTACAAAATTTTCACCAATAATTTTCTTAGATTTCTGCAACTATTTGATAGTATAATACATTTTTTTTCGATTTTGATATTTCAAATACTTACGCGTGAAATCAATGTACCTATATTAATTATATGAGTAAGAGTTTTATATTAGGTTACTAGCGACTCGCCCTCGCTTCGCTCGGGCTCTTCCCTAGATTTAGCACAGGCAAAGCCGCGGGATCCGCTAGTTATACATATAAACCTTCCTCTTGAATCACTCTATCTATTGGAAAAAACCGCATCAAAATCCGTTGCGTAGTTTTAAAGATTTAAGCGCACATAGGGATATAGGGATATAGGGACAGAAAAGGCGACTTTGTTTTATACTATGTAGTGATTATTTATTTAATATGTTACTATAATATTATATATAGCTTTTGAGATATCCAAAAACAAATTAAAACAGTGAATAATCCAAAACAATAGTCATATTTAAAAAGAAAGTATTCTTAAAGGGATTGATATTGAGACCCTCCCTCAATATCAATTCCTTTAACTTTTATTGATGGTATCTCTAAGGAAACCTTCGGGATTTGTGAGAATTATAATTTATCTAAAATAATATTATCTGGAGAATCTTAATTTAACGTTTCCTTGTCACTTTTAACGAATGATGACGAATATAATATTACAAACAAAAAAGGTTTAATATTTTGTTTTTATTGTCTCCTATATCTATATTGTATACCTACCATCGTAAAAGAAATAATAAGTAGACAAGTATAGAACTTGGTATGATTATATTGCTGACTCTAAACTACAACAGTAAACAATAAAATCAAACAAAATATGTATCAGACTTGCACTGGGAGTTTTGTGTTTTAAACTTTGTATTATATGCTATTCGTATTAGTACTAGTTTTATGTCACAATTTTCGTTAGACACTATGTTTTAATTGGTTTTATTTCAATTTCATATTCAAACCATAATTCAGGATATTTTCTAAATAAAGTAATAGATTTTTAAAACTATCTATTCTTCCTAACTGACTCGGTGGTGTAGTGCCAAGCATGTACGGTCATACATCGAGGTGTCCTGGGTTCGAGTCCAGGGTCGGGCCAAGTTTAACTATTGTGTCTTTCTGTTTAGTAAGCCTCAGTAACCGCCCGGAGTTGGGAAGTTGGCGGTGTGTCACCCCCGTGCTCAGAGAGCACGTAAAGCCGTCGGTCGTGCCGCGTGCGCCTTAACTCACCGGTCGTATGGAACAGTCGTACCACCGGAGTATGAGAGTGATAGGAACAGAGAGTGCACTTGTGTCTGCGCGTACACAAACTATAATATGTCCTGCACAGTTGGCCAATCTATAATAATGGGATTGGCCGCCATGGCCGGACTCGGTCGGAGATCATTATTATTATTATTCCTTAATAATTGCAATTCAGCTAACTGTTCTCCATATAAATTCCTAAAACCAATTGCTTTCATAAATGATAAAACCTTTAAATACTCGTATGTATTATGATGTGTACCTAACTACCTACGTATAAATTCTTTGTAAAGATAGGTATGTCATATAATAATGTTAAATGTCAAGGAAAGTATTATGTATGCAAATTAAACGTTAATTAGTAGTATATAACAGAGGTAAGAAATGAAAGTTATACGTAATCTGTGAAACTATTGATCTAATTCCGAAAGGAGAATAGGAAGTATAATTTAATTCATTTAATTTTTCATTTTCTACTCGACATTGGCGTAGTAATTTGTGCCCAAATGGCACGCCTAAAAGCCACAGAATAAATAACATGAACATAATTTTTCATTACGATAAAATAATTTAAAGTGTCAAAATCAAAATCCTTATTGTCCTCAACTGGCACTCTTTGAAGACATTAACACGAGAATTGAATTAAACCTAAGTGACATGATGATTGAGTTAATTTAAGGTAGTCTATAAAAGGCACCTCGGGATAAACCTAAGCGAAGGTAAGCCTATATACCTACTCGTATAACAAAGTCACCGTAGTTATATTGGTAATTATAATAAGAATATCTTATATATAAATACTCAATTCATACAAAATATTATGTTATATCAATTTCTTTAATATAAAATAATATAATATCGAGAATGAGGCTAACTTTACCAATTATGTGAATTAAATAACATTCATATCAGAAAAGCTAATGAAATTTACTGTTATTGATAAAATTCAAACGCACGAAATCTATAGTATTGGGCATTTGTTTTAGTTTACACAAATTTATTGAAAGCTTTTCATTATTCTATATTTAGATTGAATATTGTAATTTAGTTAAAAGGCACTTTAATTTATTTTAAAGTTTATCACACTTCAAATAATTTTATAACGAATAGTAAGTACCTACCTATATAAGAATGAAGATGTTTTGCACGACTTTTCTCGCCATTATTAGATCACGAATCGCCTCTTTCTGAAATCGTTTGAGAACCTGTGCCTCTAAGGAGGCTAATAAAAAATAGATTTTGATAGATAATAATATATTATTTATACAATTAATTTTTGTTTTTATGTTTTTGTGGTACCATGCGTATACATGCATAAATGTTGTAAAAATATTGACTTGTAATAACAACATAATTTTTGTTAATAAACTGTAGCTTGGGTCTTTAAAAATGAATATGATATTTTATGGTTATATACCCCCTGAGACGTCTTATACCTTAGTCTCTCCCGTGACCATGATTGCTGTAAAGCATTCGAAACGTCGGGAACCAAAAATCATAATAAATCTGTGACAAAATCCGAAAAGATAGTTTCATTTATAATGTCAAATATTCGCGTAAACCTAAGAAAGTATTATATGAATATTATTGTTTAAGACAATAAGACTATTATTTTTCTACATTTCTCTTTGTCGAGTTTTCGTATCGTAAATATTTGTATTGGGAAAATGATAAACAAGTCATAATATTTTTCATGTACTAGCTATTTGTGAAATTGATTGAGTACAAAATATTTCATAATTCATAATGAATAAAAGATATTTTTATAATAATATACTGTAGATATTTCAAATACATATCTACAGTATTGTCACGAAGTTATGTTACGTTAGGAATTTCACGGAAACATTGTTACAAATTGGCCAATTTTTATAACTCATCTTTGTGGTATTGATAAATTATATCCATTATTATTTCATATTGCTTTATGCTGTATATAGTCTTATAGATGTGTGATTTTATGTCCTTGTCTGTCCTTGTCCTTTTTTTATCGTCCCACTTCTGGGTACGAGCCTCCCTTAAATACGATTAAACGATCAGATTATAGTCTAACAAACTGGCCTATTAGGTGTTAGCAGATTTCGCATATCTTTCGAAAACTTTCCAGGTTTCCTCACTATGATTTCTTTCTATTAAGGACAAGTCTTCATTTTGGAAATGATTCGTACATAAAAAATTCAGAAGTGCTAGACCCGGGTTTTGAACCCGCTTCATCCAGTCTCCCAAGAGAGCGCGTAACAAATTCATGAGTTACACTGGAATAAATATACTATTACTTTCAAAACTGTTAAGAAAATTGCTTTTTCTCTACAAAAAATATTGTATACTTAGTTTGAAATATATATTATGTAAGAGAGCTTAGTGAAGTGAAGTTTATTACATTTTTATGTAAAGCACTGCTTAATTAATCAATGGTTTAAACGACATAAATTGTATCCCGTGGACGAATCTGGAATAACAAAGATTATGTAAATTTTTGTCATTATATATGCACGGCGTCTTTACGCCGGCTTGATTAACAAACCAATAGTCTACAATTGTTACATTTATGTAAGAAAAATGTTTACTTTGAAAATGTGAATGAAAATTGACTCAAGAATAATAAATTTTATAATATTTTTAGAGGTTTATTCAAGAACGGCTTCAAATTACATAATATACAAGTAGCAAGCGCAGTCGTTTGATTTTTAGTACTAGTACAAAAATTGTATTGTTGTTGTAGAACATTAAAAAGGTAGAATATATTATACGTGTAATTATAACACCATAACGTCATGTGTTATCTTCGATTTTAATTCTTTTTTAAAAAAAATCTTATATAACATACACACAAAACTCATTTTGAGGTACCTTAAAATTATCAATATTAATAATAATAATACTAAAGTAGGTAATTATTGACTCAAAAGTTATTATTTTAAAATACGAAAAGTAACATAAAATCAAGTCCTTTAAAATAAAAAAGACGTTGCACTACAACTTTTATTTAATATTGGCACTAAATATCTGCTTTTAATATCTAAGGCTCATTATTATTCTTTGTGAAAGAGCAAAATCAATAACTGCCTTATTAGCTAAGGACTAAGGAGGTACCACAGACAGACCATTATCTCGATTTCAATCTAAACTTTCAAGTAGAATCTATTGAAAAAAAAACTAATTGCAGCTTGGACAATGGCGGATGAAACGACTGAAAAAATATATTACAACGAAGTATATGTCACAGTAAATAAGTGAGCCAAAGCCTGTGTTCTGTTTAAAGGCTGCTCGACTTTGTGTCGTCATCATAAAAAAATCTATCACTGAGAGTAGTGTAAATTAAATTTATGTTTATATTGAATAAGTACCTTTTTGATAGTTATGATAGATTATATAGTTATTTATTAGGAAAGTTAATAATAGTAATAGGTTGGTATAAAGTATTCAACCTTCCTCACTTCAATGTAATGGGGAATCGGGCCAGGTTTCCTATCAATGTTTCCTTTACCTTAAGACAAATGGTAATCCTGCTGAAAACGATGCACACATGAGTCTTCGCACTCTTCTCAACAGAACAGCTGAGATCGTAGCTTCCTTAACTTACAAACTGACATTTAATTTAAATTCTATATTTTAATAATGTAAAAAAGATAATTCAAAATAGCTTGTAAAAGTTAATGTGAATAAAGAATGTTTTGATTTAATTTAATTTAAATGTCAGACGTGCGTAGCCCAGGATTTGAACCTTTTTCACTCTTTAGCACTGCCTTGGAAGAAAGTAGAAACAAGCAATATAATAGGTTGGTACAAAATTTAAATTATACATGAAATTTTTTGAAGTAAGAAGCACTGATGTATTTTTGCTTAGTTAAAACATTTTACGCAACACTCACATGCTCTCACGGATTACAACTCGAGTTTTACTTCTATTTTATATTCGTATATGTATAAGCCGAACTGTTTTTATTATTGCCGATTTATACCTACAAAATATCAGTCAAATTTTACTTTACTTTAATTTTTATATTTTAAACATTAAAATTAGGTATTTTGTTACAAATATTTATTACTTAAAATAATTATTAAAAAAAAATACTTCATAGTGAAGCTCTAAGAAAATATAGTTTGTATTTCGTAATATGTACTCGTAATACAAGATTATTAAAACTATAAACTTTAATATCAAAATTTCAAGCAAAATATCATGTGTATTTAAATTAATCCGCAGTTATTGCGTTTTCAAGCTTAGTCGACCCACAGACGTTCGCTTTGATTGCCAATTCATAGGTCAGAACGGCGACAGAGCGTCTCGCCAGAAACAAGACCTAGAAACATAAAAATATAACGTAAAGTGAAAAATATCTTCTACGTCCTACATTTGTGACCTTTATCTGACGCCAAAATTTATCCCACAATGACGTAATAGAAACATGACGTAAGTAAAACGTATATAAAAATAAGTTGTACGATTATAAGCAAATTCCTATTTGCTGTGATGTTACAAATTTTCTTCATGTTTACACACTTTTATTAGCTTAGACTGTTTGAGTTTAATTTACTTTACTCGATTTTTTTCCATTCTTTCATTAAAAAATCTCATTCTCCAAAAAAATCTTAATCTGTTTACAAACTCTCAAACCATGATGTGCTTCTAAAATTATAATTTGGAACCATGAACGAATAAACTACCGTATACATACATATAAAGTCTATATAAATTTATTATCCCTATATATGTATATCCCTGGGGCTTGTATGTAAGCAGATGGTGTGCCTAAACGCATTTCCCAACGTTAAAAAAGGCTGCAATACTATCTATTGGTTAGTTATAGCCATTGAGTTAAAATAATCTATGGTTATAGCAAAATATTTATGCGGCTTAATATAATTCTCCTTGTGTAATGACAAAACATTCCGAGATTTTCCTCTATTTTATACATACATATACATATAAATAAAATTATAGTGTCTGTTTTTGATTTCAAATTAACATATTTTACCTCAATGCATATGAAAGTAGCAACAAAAAAAAACAATTTTTAAAATTTTTGTCTGTCTGTTCCGGGTAATATCTGAAATGGCTGGACCGATTTTGACGGGACTTTCACTTGCAAATAGCTAATGTTATAAGGCGTAACTTAGGCTACTTTTTAACTGACGTCAAAAAGAAGTTTAAACGTTATGTTTTCGGAATTTTATCTAAGTATTTTAACCAGCGAAACCCGTAGTTGGAACCTAGGGACGAACCCAAGCGAAGCGAGGGTGAGTCGCTAGTATCACCATGATAATAAGCCAATCCATTTTAGGTCAAATTTTGATTCTGTTCCGAACACATTTGCAAAAATGTTTTGTCCAGCCAAGTAATCTAAATAACTGTAAAATTCGCAACGGATGTTATTTTTCAATTAAATATCCTTTTGCCAGTTTAATTTAGAATCCCTAAAGATATTCGCAATTCCAAATATTTGCTTGTTGCTTAAAATAATGTTATTATATTTATGGACATAATTTAAGTACTTGATGAACCACTCTTTAGGATTTTTGATTCCGAACGTTTTGAATGCTTTACAGCATTAATCGTTACGGGAAGAGATTAGGGTTTTAGATGTCTCAGCAGTCATTACATACTTGTTATAGACAGTGCATATATATAATACTCAAGCATAGTGACATAACAGATGAATATGCTCTCTCTCTCTCTCTCTCTATCTCTCTCTCTGTCTCTCTCTCTCTCTCTCTGTCTCTCTTAATCAGAAATATATTTTCTAAACTTTCTTTCTTGTTTTAGTATATCTGTCTAAGTGACGCATTTTATCATTCCGATCGCAGGGTAAGATATCAAGACAAATATTTGCCTTTCTTTTGTTACGTAGCTTCTAGTAGAGCCATTTGGGTACAATTTACTTCGCCAATATCACGTAGAATGGAGAAGACACGTTATACATACAATCCCCGGTAAAATGGAATAACAAATATAATGCGTTTTTATCAATTATATGACAGATTACACGAATATTTAAATAGACAAAATCTAATAGCATCAGTTCAAAACATTCATTATGTCAAACCAGTGACGTCACATAGCACGAGACCGTGAATTAAGGCGTGGGGCCATTACGGTGAACAGGAAATTTGCACGTCGCAACACTGCGAACGCTATGTAAATTCAGTCAGTGATTAGAACACATAAATTTTGGATGCTAGCAACAACAAGTTAATTGATTAATGTTTAGCTTTCAATTCCTTTCATTGGATTGATTTGAGCAGATTATAACAAAGAATCTAAAAATAATATTGTAATCAGCTTTTCTATAAGTTCTTTAGGATATTTTGTATTTTGCTTTGCCACCCACACGCGTATTTCAAGTCAATACAAATTAATACTCTTTCGTGGATAATGTGTCGACCTTTGTTACAAATTTGTAGTGAAAATAAAAATATACTGAATATTATAATAAATGCATTCATATAAAATTCATAAAACATACAGACAGAAGACAAATATCACGAAAACAATTTCAAAATTGTGTTTAAAATGTCAGTATGGAAATAACGTTGCCGCCGTCACGCATGGCTAGCATTTTTTTCATGTTTCGCATGTCTTTTTGGTTAGACACCTAAATGTTTTGGTTATAATTCGCATTAATAAACAATATATCTGTAAGTAGGTCAAGCCAGAATAGTATAGTCTGTTAGCTACTTAGGTGTAGGTGATATGAAGAACTAGACACATGAAAATTAATTTGAAAAAAAAAACATTTGCGATAAAATATTACCATTATTTTAATTTTTGTGGCGGATGAAATCTGAACATTGTATATCTACATATTGTCGATTCATACGACCCTTGCATAGTATAATGTTAGTACACCGAGTGAGAATATATAAAGCTCGGAAATCGAAAACACTTATCTACCGGACTCTAGTCGTATGTTTAAAATGAAAACAGATGGAAACGAAATCAAAATAGATATTTCTATCATACTCTACATTTGATGGAAACGGTTCTGGCAAATCAAAAATATGTGTACTAAGTGAATAAATGAATGCTTAAGATAATTTTTCTATTCAGCTTTTTTTAATTTGTTTATAAAAAATTTTATAAAACTGATACCATCCCGTAGCGATGCTTTTATGTGCACTTCTTAGATTTATATGGATACGTTTATAAACAAGAATTGAACTAAATAAACTCTAGTTGAAAATCATAATAATTTGGTATTAAATTTTGTTACGTAAATAGTCAGAGTGAAAATAAATCTCCGAAAATAGAATGCGATTAAAACTGCATATAAATTAATATATTTTTATTCGTTTTAAATGAATATTTTTTTGAATATACGGCTTAATTTAAAAATAAATATTAACAAAAGAAGATTATTCACAATTACATAAATAATTATAACAATTTTAGTTCTGTTACGATTTTATTATGTACCTATTAAAATAAAGTACCCTATTCTGACTGTGTGTTACCCGGGGCTTGCCTTAAGGCCAGGATCGGACACCATTATGGCAGTTAGAAGAAATACGTAAGGACAGACAGTTTTTCGAAAATGTGGGCAATACATTAATGATTAATTAATTATAACAAACTCACAATTTTCCTAGATATCTCGTTATAATCTTCTATTCGTATACTATTCGTTCACAGGCACTTTAAAAGCACTATAGTTTGTCATAGGGATTGCAATCCGGAAAACCGGATCCGGTAATCCGGCGGATTCGGCATCATTTCACGGTCACCGGATCCGGTACTAATATACCGGATCCGGCGACCGGATCCGGTGTTACTAATTTTTGGCAAAATAATAGAGCTTTTGCACGAGTTGGTACTTTAAATGCGTAGTGCGTGGTGTTCATGCGTGCGAGTTGGTGTCTGACATAAATATAAGACTTGTTTGTTAGCATTCTCGAATACTATAATAATTATAATGGTCTCATCTCTGTAAAGTAAGGTAAATTATATTAGATTTTATAAAGTTACTTTATAAATAAAAAAATATTGATCTATCTGTGAAAGTGACATCTAGGAACTGAGCTACTCGTTACAACGTTTAAATTTTACCTAGTTGCTTACACTAGCCACCGCCACATTTTAATTATTTGCTCGTTGTCTAATCTTAACATTGGGTTAGAAAATGCTCCATCCTGAATGACTGATGGATCAACGCACAGCCTGCTAATCGTAGAGACCTGAATCGTTTAGGGTGTGACCATGTAGTTTATGACGTAGTTATCGGATTAGAAATGATTTTTCGAAATTTTATGCCTAAGGGAGTAAAAAACGGGAGCAATGTCTGTATGGTGTGATCCCAATCTATTTCAAATTTTGCATAAAGATACTTTCACAGAATTGATGGAAAACGTGTTTCGTATTTTATTGAAACCCATTGCCTCACGGGGTTAAAAAGGGGAATACAGTAATTTAGGGGTAACTTACATCAAAAATGAAATCAATACTTCTTAGTGCTTTTGATTTTAATAACAGTGTATTTTTGCACATGTTTGAAAAACGAAATACTTTTCTCAACAAAGTCAACAAAAAGTTTTTAATAGTAGGCATAGGTCTATTTACTACTACAAGAAAACCGAATAACTGGTTTAAGGAGTAGTCCTCATAACAAAAAGGAATGAAATGGTAAATGGAGAATCAATTTCTGGTATATTATAAGTAAAAGCGTATAGCCAAACATATTTTTTGTACTTTTAGTTAGTACCGCTAGTTTTTTATAAACTACTTACCTATATTAAGTACAATAATACTTGAATAACTTAATAACAGTTCATTTTGTACCAAAAAGGCGAAAATTATATCGATGGAAATTCTGCCGGGTCCGGCCGGATTGCAATCCCTAAGTTTGTGTAATAACGTATTATTTTTTAGAACTTGTACTTGTGAAATCATTAAGATGGCAACAAATTTAATAAATGTAGTAAACGCATACTTTACAATTATATATTTAAGAGGATATCTTTGTAACGAGGTTCTTCACAAAAATAAAGTCTTCATTGATAAGGGTAAGGTTATATTTAATTAAATTATTAAGGCATGTTTCCAAGAATGTTGACTTTTGAAGTCTGTTTAATGATTCAAAATTAATTTTTGATGTCTTGTTTTTTTTATAGCAAACATGGCATACTTATACAATATTATATACCTCTACTAGTGTCACACTAGTGTGTATGGTTTTAAATATCTTTATATAGAAATATATGAAGTTACCTCAGATAAATGTTTAAAGTTCCTTAGAAACCTTTAAGCTCCCCTAATGAAATTTCTATAAAAAAATACGATGAATAGAAACATTTAACATACAATTGACATACGAAATAAAACTTTAAAATTGGAATTCATTGAATATAATTAAGTTCCAGATTTAGATTTCGCGAATGAACAGATTTTTTATATCCCTGTAAAATAATGAATTACCTATGAATGGTTTTTCTTAATAAAAAAACCTACCTAACACTAAAAGAAGTAGGTCTAAGACGCTAAGCCTGTCGACAAAAACTCCCCATAGTAAAATAAGACTACTAAGACTTTAAAATGTATAATGTATTAGATGTCTAAGATTCTATATTTCCTATGAAAACCCCATAATCTTTATCTTATATTTCTCTTCATCTTTTAAAGATATATATTATATTCATTTTTCTATTATTTTATAGGTATTTAGCATATAATAATTATAGATAATCCAATACATTTTAAATCCGTATGTAATGTTTATTAAGGAGCAAAAACGCTTATAAACACCAATGATTACTGAAAAACTTGAGACAGAGTACTTAATTCTGCCACCTGTACCTTTCCACTTAGAAGAATAATACCTGTTTTATCTAACAATCGTTTTGAATTGATGTGAAAAGTTTTGTTTGTGATTTTATTTTTATTTCTTTATAAGGACGGTGAGAATTTTTAATGGGTACAAAGTATGTATTAGGTATAACTTCTTAATTTTTCTAATTTTATAATCGGAATTAGTAAATATAATGGAATAATGGCTAGAGTCTGACTTAAATACTATGGATTTGAGTACCATATAGTGAAATATGACAAAATGTATCAATCTAATATTTATGATGTGTACATCAAACACAATGGAGAAATTTCACGATGATTTAACTTAATAAAATTGTAACATAGATCAAAACTAATAAATCATTGAAAAATTTTATATCTAAAGGTATGATAGTATAACTGAGAAATTAATTTAAACTGTAGTTCAGTTCGTATGACGTCATCAGCTAACCTTAGAAGCGCTACGTTAAAGTTGTATAACTTTTTTTTATATATCTTAATAATTCTTTCATTGTATTGTTATTATTTTTTTATAATTCATGGTAAAAATTGGGTATCGTCTCCATTATGTGGTACTCCTGTCGCAGGGTGACACTATAGGATAGGTATGGTGAGTTTCCCTACGATTGGAATCACGTCACGAGACGTATGGAATTCAGTATTGAATACCAAACGTAGTTAGACATTATTTTTACTCTACTTTTTCGTTTCGGGAATTCCTACTCTTTGTCTTGGTCGGTAATTGAATTCCGTTTGAAACGAGAGCTTTTTGTGGTGGGCTACAACTATTTCCATGTATTTTACATGATTTTAAATATATTCTTTATTTCTTTACGAACTATTAGTTTATTTTGTTTTTTTTTTTATTTTTATTATGAATTGCAGTATGTGTGCTCCTTCAATTATAGAGAGTAAAAAATCATTTTTGTATAGACTTCATTTAGTTTAATTAAATTATCAAATGAAATAAAATGTATATATAAGAAAAATCCATGTAGTATAAGTATAAATATATTTAATATAATATTAAGATGTAAGTTATAAGGAAAATCGTATTCCTTTGCGACGTCCACTCATTTGACCCAGTATCTGGATTCAGTAGTGATACTCGTACCTAACAAATTTCTTATATTCCGACACGACTTCATAAACCTAACCTTACGTGATGTGAAAGTAGATAGGGTCTGATTTTCATTTAGCTTATATGTATTTAACCCTTTTACCTTTAAGGTTATATATTATATGAAACGTATACGAGTATATAATACTCAAGCAGTTTGAAATTGTATTTGAGTATTGTTAGAAGAATAAGATTAAACTCGGTATTTATTTATGTACTGGATAGAGAATAATGTACCATTGAAAAAAAGTAATCAAGCAATGACATCATTGTGTTCGTGCTTCTTGATTTTTTGTATAGGTGCAAATACATATTATGTACGTGTAAATATCAATATTGTTGTAATAGAAAGACGATCTTTCACCTTGGCTTCATTTATTAAGGAATTTTTGGAAACTCTAAATCAGTTAATAATGTAATAATACAAATTTTCCTGAAATTCTCTGTCGAAATTAAATTGTTTCTATGAATACCTTATATACGTAACTTGATTAAATTTCGTAATTTTAAGTAAAAGCCCAGCGGTAACGCGTTCGCTTGAATAACCGAGTGATGCCGGTTCAAATCCGGGTCTCGCAGCTCTGATATTTTCATGTGCGAGTAATTTCTATCATGATTACCACTTATCTTACGTTGAACGAAAACATCGTGAGAAAACCTGCATGTCTGAGAAAACCTAGCAAGTTTTTCGAAAGACATGTGAAGTCCGGTAACACGCACTAGGCCAGCGCGGTGGACTATGGCCTGATCCCTCTCGTACACAGGGAGGCCCGTGCCCAGCAGTGGGACGATAAAAAGGGCTGCATACAAATTATATTCAACTAGCGACTAACCCACGCTCCCTTGATACACCATTAATTGTATAAACTTCTTAGATACATGTTGACCCGGGTAACCAGTTATCTTCATACCTAATGTCACCAAAATTTTTCAGCGGTTTTCTCGTGATATAGTCACAGATAGACAGACAGATGGACAGACAAAAAAAAATTCTAAAAACAATTGGGACTTTGTATCGATAATAATGACTATTTCTATTTTCTATATACATTATTTATTATGTAATTAATGAGAAAACCGTATATGAAGCCGCCCATTTAAACACACAGGACATTTTGGACGTGTAATTTATTATCCTACTTATTCATTCCGATTCTGAAGAACAAAACTGTGTTTTGCTAAAGACTGCATATAACGAATATTTTTAAATGAAATTCAAAAACAATACTTTCTAAGTCGACAATATTTATGTTTCAGAGCTATCCTGCACTTTTTCTGAAAGAAATGAATGTTCTAAATATTATATAAAGAATAAAATGGACAGTCACTAAAAGTATATACGTTTTATGTATATGTCAGTCTGCAATTATTTGTAAATTCAAAAATGCTTTGTTCTAAACATTTGCCACAGTGACAAATGCATGGTAAAAATACAACTGAAACACAGGTTGTTAACCTAGTTCAGGTAGGTTCCAATTTACTACCTGCTGAAATTTAAACTGTTCCTTAAAATATGATGTAACTTAGTAATAGTATATGAATAAAAATATTATTATTAGTTTATTAGAGACTTTACCTTGCTTCGCTCAGGGTTTGTGCCTAATTTATTTTAATAATTAATACAGCTTTCTCAGTAATGCGATACTTGAAGACGCTCTTATATCTTAATCTATATACTCAGCTATCATCATACCTACCAAAATCTGTCAGACAGAGAAACATTTGGACTAAATATAAATTTACCTCTATATCGACAATAACAACTACTTAGGTACTTCAATCAGATTATATGTATCATGTTACAAAAAATGAGATCTAAATGAAAAAGTGTTATTATAAAATAAAGTATTAAGTTATATGTATCAGGATACGTACATAGAAGTAAAACACTAAAAAACTATAGAATAAAATCAAATTGAATTAACCTCAAACTCCATCGTTTAAGGACTCTAATTTTCTCAATTTGAAATTTAATGTATTTCACAGTTAATTTTTTCTCTACTAGATTTTGAAATAGATAGACTATTTTACAAGTCCTTTTAACAGTAATTTAGATTCACAGTATTTTACTTGCAAAGTAGACGCAGAGGACAAAGTGACATCACTACGTTTTTGGCCTAGGTTAGATCAAAGCTATTTTTTTATATCCTAGGAAGGCAACAAGCACACGCGGGGTGATAAAAAGAATTAGAATGACAGTACGCTGTACGGAGGACTCCAGGAGATACTTAACATAATATATAGGGTATACCAGTACCAATTGTATGTACATCCAAGCCGCCGGATAGGAAACTACTGAAGCGTTACTATAAAAGTAGACTAGCGACTCGCCCTCGCTTCGTTCGGACTCTTCCCTAGATTTAGCACAGGCAAAGCCGCGGGATCCGCTAGTTATGCATATAAACCTTCCTCTTGAATCGCTCTATCTATTAAAAAAACCGCATCAAAATCCGTTGCGTAGTTTTAAAGATTTAAGCATACATAGGGATATAGGGACAGAGAAAGCGACTTTGTTTTATACTATGTAGTGATGTACAACTAAACCGGAGAACACCCCCACTTCCGAAAATCGAACACGTGACTTTTTAGTTATAGTATTATAGCCAGTGCCCGTCAGATTTATAACATACTGTGCGAAGACAATTATAGTAATAAATATCAATTAAAATGTAAATCTTATTTAAAGTTTGAATCTATGAAATGCTTTAATTATTGGAAGTTGCGCGGCTACAGAACTGAAGGCCTTATAATAAATTATTATTAGGCAATTAACATTTATATTTTGTACTTTATTTATATATATTTGTACATTCTATTTTTTATATTATGTACTAGCGTTTCACCCTTACTTTGCTCGGTTTCGTGCCTAAATTTAGTGAGACCGGATTCCGCTAGTTAAAATAAATAAAAATTTAAGTCCCGTCAAAATCGTCCAGCTGTTTGAGAGATTAACCAATAACCGGAATAAACAGACAGGCAGAAAATGGATTTATTGTTTCAAATGCATTTAGTGAAAAACTGTTAATTTGAAATTAAAAACTGACAGTTCAATTTTATTTATCTGTATAGATAGGTTGTATATATTTGTACCGTATCAACATTAAATATAAGAAAACTGTTCATTAATTATTTTAATATACTTACAAATAATTAACTAATAAATCTATATAATAAATTACATCCAAATCTACGCAGCCGTTTCAAAATGTAGGAGTAACAAACATACAGACACGCACGAATATATATAAACTGGTAATTTTACCTTTTAATTAACAACTTTCAACATTTACATACAGTATAAAATATCTTTAAATTTAAACTTCTCTGTATAAAGTAAAGAACAAAAGCCTCTTCGATCTATCTTTGAGAATGCCTGTAGGGAATAATAAAATTATAGAAAGGAAAGGGATTTGAGAAAGAGCGCTTGACACTCTTCGATCATTATAGAGGAAATAAAACACAAAAACAATTTTCAAGGGACATTACACTGAAAGGTAATCATTTTATTTCCACTATCCAATCTAAAAACAAGAATTTCATGCTTTCATATTAACTAGATTTACGGGAATATCAAATAAAGCTATCTTTTTGGATTTTTTCGCAGTTTAATTGAGATGTTGAGATGCTTAGTCTTTCCCGTGACCATAATCGCTGTAAAGCATTTGTAATAAATCTGCAAATAAATCTGAAATATCAGCAGGAATATCAGGGATCAGCCGCCTCGAGGGAAGCCAGTTGCCAAGCTGGTCTAAGGTGTGCTCCCATTCAGATGAAACTAAAGATGAAAATCTAAGTTTAAGTTGTGTTAAAACAATTAATGTATCTCAAACAAATCTGAAATATAGTTTCCTGCAATAAGTTTTTCTTAATTTTTATTTAAAAAAATAAAAATAATGAATGAATAAAGAATGAACTATAGGTTTCCTCATAAACCTCAAGCTTTTTGATTCAATCTAACACGTCTTTAGCTCAGCTATAAATAAACAAATAATATTGAAAAATGAAAAACGTTTCACACTTATCTTTGTTGACTTTATTTTTGCAATTCCTGTAATCTGTCCTCAACTATCACGCAATTTCAATCATTAACAAGAGAATTGAGTAAAATTGATGAATAAAATAGTATGAAGCGCATTAGCACGTCTGTTTGGAAAGGTAAGTACTCATTCAGTACACTGCACTGCTGTAACAAACCACTCAGAGAACAAAGATTGGACCATATTTCATGCTAGTTTCTATGCATAAATCTCTAGAATACGTGGAAATAAGCTTAAATGTACCACTAAATGATGTTGATATTTTAGAAATAATTTACCTGTAAAATACTTACCAGTTTATATGTAAAATTATTTGAACTACAAATTAAAACTTTAATAGTTATATTCGTGCATAAATAAAAGTTTAATATAAATATTTTAAACATAAGCTTCAAGCTTGCAGGATCATCAAACTTTTTCCGCAGATTAAACCGTAAAATTACTCTAAAAATAATTTTATTTTATATAAAAGACAACATATTTCATGAAAACCTGTTTGTAGAGAATTAATTCAACATATATTTTTGTATATCAGAGCATTGGCAATATTTTTGGTATAAATTTAAGTTTTTGACATTATACATAGGTACGTACGACACGTTCGTACATACGAGTATGTTTAAATCGTTATGTTGTATGTGACTATTTAATATTAACGCAAACGTTTGTAGATATATAAGTATAATAGTTATTTGATGTTCCTCCAAGCGGCTCCAAACGGCTGTATGGATTTAAGTGAAATTTAGTACTCAGATAGGTATACTATGACGCAGAGATCTACATAGCCAAGCTCAGGATTTCCCCAAGCAAGACGACGGTAACTCTAGACTACTAGTAGGTCAATTTTTTATTTATGACAGTAGATGTGAGAATTTATTGAGATGCGTCTCCATATTTAGTTATTTTCATTTATTTGCGATTACATTATTTTGTTAATGCGAGATATAGAAATTTCTTTAAACATTTTGTGGCGGTGTATACAATATTCCCATAGAAAAAGCCGATTAAAATATAATCCACTTACGTAGTACGTAACAAAATCACTTTACATAAAATTTAAAATGGGTTTTACCGTAGGAACAGATCTAAAATAAAAGCTTTTAAACATCGCCTTACTCGCACGCCCGAGGATTACTCATGCTCTGATTTACAAGAGAAAAATCTCTTGTCTACGTCGTGAAAACAGTTATACTATGACGACAAATAATTATTTTGAGCAAAAATATTTGTTTTTAGTATAATTTATTATAATGTAATTTATTATTTAAATAAAAATATATAATTATTTAAATACTACTTATCAACGTTAATTTTTACGGATAGATTCTTTCGTTTTTCGTAAATTCCATCTCTTAGGCGATATGGAAGGGTCGGAAATTTGTATGAAATCAGAAATCATTTATATGTACTTAAAAATAACTAAAGTTAGAGTGATAAAAAGATCATAAGGAAAAGGTTATTTTGATTAAAAATGACAACCATTAAGTGCCTAGGTTTCTGTGGATGGAAAATAGAGGATTATGTGAAAGTGAGGGCTTATGACAAGTATATAGTATAAGCTAATGCTATCCTACGGCTTTGCACGCGTTGTATATAAATATGAGAACGAAACCACGAGGAAGCGATTATACAAAATATAATCAAAATTTGTTCATATTATAATATTACAATTAGTTCCATGCAGGTATAAATATTTTAATAAAACCTACGTTAATAAAGTTAAAATAATTTAAACTGACTCAGTAACACCATTCTACAAAGCGAGATATGTATCAGCGTAGTGTTTCTACTCGTAGCTTGTGCAAGTGTTTACAACACGGAGCGGCATAATGCATACTTCATTGTACATAATACAATAACAATAAAACATCTTTTTTCCCGAGAATGATTAAAAACTAAATTCAATTTATTATAAGTTATTTTTATATATGACAATTTTTTTCGAATTATACCTTACAAATTATCGTTAAATTTAATTAATAAAGCATATTATTATTTTGATTTCATGTAGGTAATTTGGAGACTTATTTACTACAGAGCATCAACTAAGATTTTTGTTTACCTGTCATGATCTAAGATGTTTGTTACAACATTTCATTTTAAAAGGAACAGATTCTTTTAATATCATGAGATAAATCAGAATACGTATTTAGCGGTCATTCAGAGCAAGACTAAGTAGGTACTTACATACTACTCATAATACAAAAGGAATTAGGAAATTTAATCTAATCTATGGTTTCAAAACTATCTATTTAAGTAAGAAAAGATATATTAAAAATATCCTTAAAATATTTATTTATTAAGATTCACAGCTACTGGAAAAAATACAAGTTATCTTTTAAAAAATATGAAAAACGAATTATTAGAGACTCTAATTTTAATCGTCTCCTCTTAATCTTGGGCTTACGAAAAGCTCTGTATGGCTCTCACTTTATTTATAAATTAATTAAAAAAATATTAATTATAATATAATTTTACTCAAATGAAAATCTTAAAAGTTGTGATCAAACTCGTTAAATATTTCGCTTTGGAATAATTACTTATCTTAGCTTACAAGTTAAGTAATTTGAATATTAAAATAAATTTTAATATTGTGGCGTAATTTAATTATAATGTTTCGCAAAATCATTATCAAACTTTGATCACATAACCACTAAAGCGCTATCAGTATAATGTCGACCACAAACTTTCCAAGAATATTGTGTCAAACATATCACGTGGAAAATGTGTTCATTTAATATTTCAGTGAAGTATAATTTGAAAACTTTTACGAATAATATAGATGTCCATTACACGTATTACGGAATATTTAAACACAAGTAGCTTCGATCTTTCTCGTTTTTTTAGACTACGCATTAATATTAGATTTCGGTCCCTCGTCGCGGTTTTATTTTAACCCAATATTAATATGGGCTGGTTAATGATAGCATACTACAAGAATTTTATAAATATAAGAAAGATATATTTCCTTACCCAAACAAACATGAGCCGAACTTTACGGCGTCACTCAAACCTGTGTTCTAATTGAAAGGTACATTAAGTTCGTTTTCGTTTAATAATGACTTGTAGAGTAAAATTTAAGCATATATTTTCTTAGTAAAACTCGTCCAAAACAGTTCGAGCAATATTAATATAATATACAATCTTTTTTGTGTTATGGTACGTATGAGGATTGGTCGTAAATAATTTTCACCTCTCTACATGCCCCCCTCTACATGCCCCCCTCCACATCCCCCTCTCTTTTTATATGGCAAAAACTTTGCCGGGGTAGCTAAAAGTGTACAAAAAAGCTTATAAAAATGAGATACAATTTAAATTTCTTTCACTCTCCCATTAGTTATCTTAATTTTAAGTGATTAAATTTTTATTCCAATAATTTCAATATATAAATTATAAATATTAAAATATTACGCCACTTCCTCTAATTGAATATGGCAATACAATGTATCTAACAATGGAATAACTTATTATAAATTGCGCAGGTATAAATCAAGCCGTTTAAATATTGTCAAAGTAAGTTCTCAATTGGTAACGAACTCAAATACTGGAACAGATACAAATAGCAGCTGTATAGTCGATACTTGAAACTTGGGAGTGGAATTAGAAGTTTCTACCACCATGTTCCCGTCAGAGATCGGGCGTGTAAGACAAATTAAACAACTATTGATTCAACGACTGATGTTCTATGTTAGACATGACTGCGCTGAAATTTTTATAATAAGAACTAAGGCAGTATTTAAAATATATATAAAATTAAAATCAAGAAATGGGGATGTCGTGGTATGATCTAAAAATAGCTATTTAGCTCAAATTCATTAATTTTCACCTAAATAACTTGCTATCTATAATAATTAATCTATGTGCTTACAATTGCTAATCTCAAAAGTTAAAATGTGAAGAAATTATGTTGAAATTGATATTACACATTTCAACATTAAAAAAACACTTTGAACCGGCGGAATATGGAATACAAAATCATTTTTCTTATCTATGTTAAATAATGTTAAAATTGCTTAATTTTTAATTTTTGAGCAACAATTATCAAGTGATAAAGAGTTATGGAGTTATGTTCGTACGTGTAAGTCTTAGATATACGAGCTAAGTTTTATCGAAATTATTAAGGTTACAATTCACAATTAATATATCTATAATCCTAAACACCTTCACAAACCCCATTAACAATTTGCAAAAGATAAATACAGAATATTTACAAAAATGTTGTGGTATGATCTTAAAATAGCTGGATAGCTACTTCCGCATAGGAAAAGTTAAAATTTCGTATTCCCAGATTGCTAAAAGTGGCAAGAAGATTTATATAGCTTTGCCACTCGTTTGACGCTGCCAGAATGGTAATAGATTCGACTGTAGCAACTTGCTTCTTATTGTGGAATGCAAGTCTGCATATACATTGGTAACCACTGTTATTTATAGCGACACCTTCTTTGGGTTCGTTTTCCAATTTCTAATTCTATCAAAAATGTTAAATTTTAAATTGAAAAATATTTTTTTATTATAATACTAGCGACTCATCCTCGCTTCGCTCGGGTTTAGCGTCAGCGAAGCCAAGGGTTCCGCTAGTTAAAATAAATTGAATTTCTACCTCCGCCCTTTTTTGAAGTCGGGTAAAGAGTAGACTAAGTTACGCCTTATAACATTAGCTATCTGTAAATGAAAGTCCCGTCCAAATGGGTCCAGCTGTTTCACAGATTAGCCGGAACAAACAGACAGACAGACAAACATTTTGGAAATTGATTTTTTGATGCTAGTACCTACCGGATATACTTTCATATGCATGTAGTGCATATGAAAGTATATCCGGTAATCTGTTTATTTTAAATTAAAAACAAACACTTCAATTTTATATGTATGTATAGATCTATAGATAACGAGTATGAACAAATAAAATTATATTTGGAAAAAGTTTTCTGGAAGTTATTAGATTAAAAAAATGACCTAACTTTTATTATTTATATTATTCATACAAAAAAAATTCTTAAAATTTTTAGTTTCTGTATACGAGATTTTCATTAGAGCTTTTCTTATGGAAACCAACACGAAACATCTGCCCTATATACCGTGAAACACTTATATTAAACTGGAGTAAAAAAGTCTTACGTATATTTACGTACGTGTTTTCTTAAATATTTTTTCCTACCTTTGAAACTTAGTCTAAAGTTCAATTTTGTTTAAACTTATTGGTAACCCACAAAGAACTTTGTGAACTTAATATCAAAGATATTATAGCCGCAGATAGATTTTTGTTAATTTTATTTAAATATTTAATATCTATTAAAGGCAATTCAAATTACTCACAATGCCACTTTCATCAAAAACTAAGTGGCATTCTAATTAATATTACGCAAAATGGCAATATTATATTATTATAATATTGACTATTATCAATTTCAAAATATTAATATCGTAGGCGTAATTGTTTAAACCATGAGGCGGCTTTATTAGACGTGTTCAAGTCTTCAGTAAAAGCGACCAATAATACTGTGTTAATAAATCATCTTGACAGGTATTACTCTGCACCTCCGCGTCAGCGAAATTACGTCACTTACCAACACTCATTCAAGTAAACTGGGAGTACAGAACTCTTGAATTGGTGCCATCTATCATTATATCAACTGAAGTTCTAAGTGGAATTAAATTTTAAGTAACTTGAGATAAACAAATGCTTCGTGACTGATGTTTTAGGTGAATATTTATAAGACTTAATTATGTATTCGTAATTCGTAATTGACGACACGCGTGGCGCAGTTTGTAGTGACCCTACTTGCTGCGCAAGCGGTCGCGGGTTCGAGTCCCGCTGGGGGCATACATTTGTTGTGCACGAATGTTTGTACTCCAGTCATGGATGTTTATATTTATAATGTGTATGTATTTAAACTTATATATGTGTAGTATATCAACCATCTAGTATCCATAACACAAGGCTCGTACCTTACCGTGGAACTAGATAGTGCTGTGTGTAAATGTCCGAACATATAAAAAAAAAAATATTATGTACGTACTATATATATTTAAAGATAAATCGACTCTTACCAATATGTTGATCAAGTTACTTTTAAAGTGTTTTTAATACAGCTGTTAGTGTTTTTTTCAACTAAAGTTCATGCTTACGAAAAAATGCATATTTTTTTTCTTTTTCACTACAATATGGTTTTAAATCGGAATACCACCTATGTCAGAAAAAAGCGCAACAGAATTGTACGCAAATTAAGGGTAGATCGCTTCTCCAAATAATGCATATTTTTGTGATGTATGTATAATAACAATTAACATAATAGACATGCTAAAGTAAGAAATTCATCATAATAGAATATTTTTGACGGGACCATCCGTCAGGAATTTCCAAACAAGTTTTGAAACTCTTTATTTTACTAAAATTCTATAGAACTCGAGACAGACTATTTTAATATGAAAAGAGAACAATACATAAAACTACTACTGAATAAAATTTTAATCAAACTTTAATGTTAAAACTATTCTAACATTTACTCAACACTTACAAATTATTTTAATACTGTATTACGATTAACCTACGAGTAGGTATGCATGCGTACTTTATTATGTATCATTCTGGTAAGATTCTTGTTAGATTTAATACTTTCCAAAAAAATTTTATAAATATTTTAATGAAACTGATACTAGGTATGTAGAATATAAAAAAATATTGATAGTCACTGATTAAAGCTACCTACTATCGAAGCATACTATTTTTAAGCATTCACATTGTAAAGTAATCTAACAAATACACCTACGTTACGTTACGTTGTACCGTAACACCATTATCTTTTTTGTAGCATCGCGATTAATTGCAGTTACGTAGTTGCAAATAACAAGCATTCATCCATTTAACGACTGAAGTATTCCCATTAATAGATCAACAGTTATATCATAGTTTGTGTACCAAAGTCCAAATGGTTCATATTTTTAACTTTTCAAACTCAAATAATTGTATACATTACATAATATATTATTCTCTATATGTTTCAAATTTTTAATTAAATAGTTGTTGAGGCTGAAAAATATAAAAAAAATACATGAAAATTTCTCAGTATGTAACCTGTACAAGGAGAAAAGTGTTTATTTAATATTTTTATGCTCCAGTACGTCCTGTGGCAACTGAAACGTTATTTATTTATGATACGTGTACGATATTTATTTAGTTACAAGTTTACTCTAAGTATAGCTGTAAAAAGCTCTCACGCACATAGTATTTATTTCTAAAAAAATGTTATGTATATATATACATCTCGTATCTATAATATACATTTTTTTGAAGATCAATCATAATATTCTGGTTTAAATTGAATAATATGTGTAATATTAAACATGAATAGGTATTTTCAACAGTAAATTATAATAAATTAGGATTTTAGAAATTTTAGGTTGTACAATGTACTTACTATTCCTCGAATGCCACTGCCAAAACAAATGCCAACTATAGTTGACTGATATTTTTGAAGTTGAAGTATAACTTCAAAAATATTTTTGCGCGTTAGGAAAAAATGATGAGAGTAAATTATTACAAAGCGCGCGCAGACCGTCACGAAAAACAGACACCTGAAGTTAGCTATAGTCAACATTTTAGTTTTTGACTATTTAAATAAACTTTAATTTACTAGATAATGCGTTATAATAAAACTGTCAATGTATTAAAAACCTTTTTTTCTATTGTAAGTGTCGTTTTTTCTACAAACGTAGAATAACGCGAAAGATAAAATTTAAAAAAAAATATCTTGTTACGCCAAAGAAGTATAACTTCTAACGCGTGTACATAAGCATTTAATGTTATTTCAAATTAATTTAGTGAAATATATTCCCTATTAAATTAAAGTAGATTTTTCCTTTCACTTCGTACATGTGGGCCCCTCAAATGTACGAAATAAAATGTATATATGTATATATTCTCAATTTTATGCGAAGAAGAACCACAGTCATTTGTTCCTGTTGCTCAAACGAGTTAAAACGAATTTTGGCGTACACCCGCCATGTTTAACATTCTTTATGTTACCAATCTAAATACTGTATACGCGACGTGAATTGCGTTTATAGTGAAGTTAATACAAAATCACATGAATTTTGTTTCTGCTAATAACAGTTATATCACTCTATTAACACTTAATGTAGGAATTACCGTGTTAAAATAAAGTTTTGATAAGAAACGAGAATAATTGTGGAAATTATTTGTATATCTATATAGTACAAGATTGACCAAGCAACTCCATTTTCAGCTCATACAATAGTGAAAATGTGTACAGATTTTTTCGTTTTTACCTAGTATATTTTGCTGAAATTTACTTTATTTTTTATATATTATACAAGTACAACATTACTATAGGACTTGACAAATGGCTTGACAATTTGCATCACATTCAACGTTCAACGAAATGCTCGATTTTTTTTATTTTGTTATATCTTTCCAAAAAAAATAAAATTCATATCAAGTTCCTCCGACAGATATTCTTTTATAGTTTTTATCGATATTCTTAATCGATACAATTTTTATACAAATATAATAAAAAGCTTACCATTGTAATCGAATATTGCATGACATTAGATACTTAATATGTAATGTAGTTCCTACATAATTTCTAAAACAATATGTACAAAATTAACTGGCTTTTGTCATCGATATCCCATGGGTTAGGATATAGCAATAATTTATAATGCCGAGTACATTCGGTCACCGATAAAGGCCTTTGAAATTTGAAAATGCTCAACGGGGTTGGCAAACCGCAATATGCACTCGTTCGTGTACTTTTACGTTGGCATTTCTTTGAGAGTAGGGTTAAAATAAAGAGTACCTTGTTAAAACGTAATTTAGCTCTTGTTTCTAACACAATAGGGAATATAATGTAATGAAACAGTCTAACTCTATGTGGCTAACGATAAACCTCTGCAGAAGTCTAATGGTCGTCTTTGCAATAAAATTTCTTGACGCTTTATTTTTGCAAATATCTTTTGTTACTTTAGAGCATGCTAAATAAGCAGATACAAGAGAACTAAACGTTTTTACTAAGTAGGACTTTATTTAATAGTTTTTATGGTATAATGAAATAATAATATGTAAAATGTAATCACAAATATTTATTATAATAGAAATCTATAAAATTATCGTAATAAGAAAATAAACATAACAAAGATCGTTAAATTCATTAAGGAATGTATTTATTTTAGCAAACGTAATTATTTAAATACACTTTAGCATAGTAAATATTTGCTAGCAGCGTTTATTTTATTCATCAATAAATTATTTCAATTTTTTAATGATGGTCATAAGTCTACTACTGACTAATACTGGCGAAAGAAACTCAGTTGGAAAATGCTACTCAAATACACAGTTAATATTTTTAACATAATTACCTAATCAAAAGGAAAACATCATAAGTTATTTCTTTTCTACCAAGTTTCAGAGAGACAAGTACTATAATGTCACCTAAACTACACTTGACCAGTGTGGTGCGGCAGTTTTGAGGGTAAGCCCGTAAAGCACAATATTTCAAAATTAATAAAGGTACTTAATAAATATACGATCAATTATTTATTATATTTGGAAGTGTGTTTGGATCTTTTTTACGCTGCAATAGCATTATGAATTTGACTTAATTAGCAATAAATGTTCTAAAAGCCTACTTTCTATTACCTAGCCAGTAAACATGTAAAGTATTTTTAAACTGTAGAGTTGAATTTGTCCGAAAACTAAAATGAGGACTACGTATTATAAGAAAAGGTTATTACGAATTTCTATCTTATATGTTCGTGACTTGTTATGAATATTTATAAGGAGTATTGCTACCGTTTGTTTATTTTATATATATTTTATAAAATAGAAATGCCTATATTTTAGCAACTTATTTATATTTTTACAGCCAATACATTCTACGTAATATAATAAAATTATTAATTAGCGAATTTAATTGATAATTTCTCACATCCTTCAAAGTACTTAGTTTAGCAACATGTATTGAAACCTTATTGTACAACATGGGAAGTACTGACGTAATAAATCAGGATTAAAAGAAGCTTATGTCTGTCTCTATATCATATCATATAACTCGATTAGTTTACACGTTATATGCCGTGAAAAAATATCTATTTTGGCATTTGTAATACCACGATGACACATTTGGCTAGTGACCCTGCTTACTGTGCAAGCAGTCGCGGGTTCGAGACCCGCTGGGGGCATTCATTTATGAGGCACATGTTTGTACTCCAGCCATGGGTGATTTTATTAACAATATGTACGTCTTTAAGATTAAAGCTTAGGTTTAGTGTTTCAACTATCTAGTATATATTACACATGCTCCATAGCTTATTGTGTGTTAATGTAAAAAAGAAGATAAATATGCAATATTAAGACACTTTATTTTATACGAGTTGGTTTTATCCTCCTAGTATACGAGTGATATATGTACTGTATAGTATATCCTTTAGGAGATCTATAATTTTGACTCTACGTCACATACGTTTACAATGTTTTAATAGGATCTAAACTGTTATATTATACTTATAAAAAGTTATTTTCATGATTTTTTTACATAACCTTTTGAAATTCAAGAAAATTCATTTGTTATTTATTTTCATATTGTTGTATTATTGGTAAGAAAATAAAAGTTCCACAAATATTTTTAAGAATAAAGATGACCATATTTTATATTATTAATACTTACTCGTAAATATATAAATAAATCTTTAGAGTCACTTCTTAGTCGAAAACTATAGAAAATTACCACAATTGACGTAAAATTGTATCCCAATGAGAACAAAGAAGAATCACACAAACCAAGCACGTTCTTTCAATGTAATCAACGTGTGCAAATTTAAAAAGAAGATATACAACGTACGAAAAGCCTTTGCTTTTTAAACCTGTATTAGATTTCCTTGTATGTCATTAATTAGAAAGGCTAATTACGATGATAATAATGAGAACTGTAATTGAAAACGTGTTTCTCGTAAATTCGTTCCTTCGTATGAACTTCTAGATGCTAAGAAACGGCTACATTTCATATAGATCTAAGAGAAATTCGCTTTCTCGTTGCTCAAGTGTAACAACACTTACACACATACAGCTTAATTACTAACTAGTTACACTTGTTGAATTCTAGTCGCCATAACTTTATTCTACTTCTGACAAACAAGTAGGTTCACAACACACTATCGTTTGACAAATATGTGTATATTTAATGTTTTATAACATGTTGAGTTGTATAATATATGTATGTACATGTTACGATTACGATGTTAGTGCTGTGTGTGAATGTCAAAAAAACAATGAATTCCTTGTCTATATTTTGTTTAGATAGCCTTCTTTCTATTTACTGTTTTAATAGCGACTCGCCCTCGGGCCACGGATTCCGCTAGTAAAAAATGTATACAAAACTTGACAAATTAAATACCACAACCTTCGTCAAGAACCACTCTGTACATTGGTGAAAACAGCATAAAAATCTGTGCAGTAGTTCTATTAGTTTATCGCGAACAGACAGACACACAGATACACGCAGCAGCGGACTTTGTGTTATAATATATATTAATGAGAAATGTGAAAAGCTAGGCAAAACCCTTAAATAAGTAAAAATAATTATATTTTTATCGTATTCTTTACTATGCGTACCGTAAGCCTGGGACTTTTTAAGTGGGGTAACAAGACATCTTGAGTTTACCTTCGAATACTATTGTTCGGTTCATAATATTCAATTACAAAAGGGGGCATTTGTTGACATTTCCTTCTTTCTTTGGAGTACCATATCAATAATATAATTATCAAAATATTAATTATATTTTTTATACTTATTAAATTGGTAAAATTCTGCCATATAAAATGTTTTACTAAGTAATGCAGAAACGGCAAAACGTTTCGCTTTATTTATAAAGATTGTCTCAAACAGCTATTAAGCGTCTACTAAATCTTCAATACAAAACTTAACTTGCTAATGGACGCCACTCAACAGTAAGACGAAGTCGCGTACTTTGTGACCGTCGCATCCAACTTAGAGCACTTCTCATGTTCTTAATGTTTTTACACAAACAGTCAACCAAGTTTATGCGCTCGCCTAAGTTTTCTTCGATATTAAAACAACAAAATATAAGCAACTTATAGTACTTTAAGAACACAAACTAGACAGTTCAATTCTGACAATAAAATATACGATGTTATATAATCGATATAACATGAACGTAGTATTTTAACAAAATACAAAGCCGATCTATACAATTTTCAATAAAAATTTCGAACGCTGCAACATAACAATCCATCATCAACTCTGCACTCGAAGTGTTGAATCAGAAAATATTTTATATCAAAAATATGGTCTTTTAGAAACGTTATTTTACTGTTTCTATGAAGGAAATGTTTAAAACGAGAATGGTAGAGGAAATTAACGTGTCCGTTTAAAGTCAGTGTGACAATACTGGTGGAGTCTATACGTCGTCGTGTCGAATACTCACGACCTAATAATGCATGTGTACTGAAAAAGTGTTTAAAAACTGATTCATAATAATTAAAGGCAAATTTAAAAGTTTACCCTAAAATATAAATTGAAAAAATAAATCTGAAAACAGAAGTTAAAGTTGAACTTTTTTTTGTTATGATTAATTATGTTATAACGTATTTTTTTAATACATTGAATATGAATTGATTGATATGGGAAGGTACTAGCTCCTGAAACACAGGTTTCTAGTTCAGTAGCTAGGACTATGTTTAACTGTACTAATTTATTGCTCACAATAAATTCCTTTTTTAACTATTGGTATTTTTTTCAGCTCGAACAGCGGAGTCCGATGAGGAGGCACCATCTCTTCACATCATGGCTCGATCTTTAGTATACAATGTCGGTGAGAAGAAGGGTATCTTCTGTAAAGGAAAGAATTTAAAGGAGGTAAGAGTAATAATAACGATTAAGTATAAATAACGATTAAGCTTTAAGACGACCGTCTACTTGCAAAAATATTTGCCAAATTAAATGTTTGAAAACTCTGAATTACCAGCGTTATCGCATCTTAAATTTAATTAATTTGTTCTAAACCATGAAGCATAATATTCTAAACTAACCTTTTAATAAAATTCGGGTTTTAATAAAATTCGCGTATATCCGAAAATTAATAAGTTTTTGATATAACGGATAACTTTCCTCTCCATATTGTTAAGTTCTCACATTTCACGCGCCTAATAAATTTTAAGTAGCAAATTGCCAGAAGACGTGTTAGCAGCTGCCACGTATAAACCATCACTTATTTGTTTAATTCTTGAATACTTAGCCGTTAAGAACATTCGTCAAGGACTTTCACTTTATAATTTCCTAGAAGTTCCTCGCGGATTTATCCGCATTTTTGACAGCTTCTTTTTATATTATAATTGCTAGACTTTTTTTGACCTCACCTAATTTGGCCATAGCCTTTTTAAAACTTTGAGAATAAGATATATATATATATATATATATATATATATATATATATATATATATATATATATATATATATATATATATATATATATATAAAATAAAATTCACCTATTAAATTAGAACTATATTAGAAAACAAATTTTTAATAAGCTAGCTTTAAAATATAGCGAAGTTATTCATCATTACCTATTAATTATTATTAGTGACTTTGAGCTTAAATAGATAAAAACACATAAAAACGTCCAAATTGTTCTTCTTTTTAAGTTAGAAGTTCAAAAAGAAAGTGCTGTAAATGTTCCAGAATGTTCAGGTTCATGTACTTATTCAGTTAGAAATGGATAGGAAAGAAACATACGGACATACAATTGTATTTATACACATATACTTGGCTGGGCATTAACTCGTTAATCTGTTAATCGTTAATTAACGAAGTTAACATTTCGATTAACGATTAACTTGTAAGTTAACTTACAAAAATGTTAACGGAATCGTTAACTTCCGTTACATTTTTTCAAGTCCGTTAATCGTTAATCTAGTACCCACTTTTTACCAAGCACCGCACCGCATCACACCGACCCGAACGTGAAAAACGCGTTATGACATATAAGTTCAGTAAAGTCGACAAATGCGGCGGGGCGCGTGCCGCGAGTAAAACGAAAGCGGCTGACCCCAGCGACTCCCTCCTACGCTGGATATTTCCCGCCCGGACGTTCTCTCGCCCAAATCTGGTATATTTCGGCGAGTGCCTGGAGTTCAGAAGTATGGTCACCATAAAGGACACCGTACAGTATGTGCAATTGGGCCCTGTTCGAGGCGGAGGGCGTCGAAACAAACGGAGGCACCTCCTCGAAATGCTGAGAAGCTTTTAAGTTCCAAAATCCAAACCGACAGTTTTTATAAGTAGGTAGGTAATTAGCGCAATGATGTAAAAAGTGCAATTTTAATCACGTGTTAACGGATTAACGATTAACGTTAACTTGCGATAAATCCTCCGAAATGCAACGATTTAACGTTTAAAGAAGTTTACTTTTTTAAGTAACGGATTAGCGATCAACGAGTTAATTATTCGTTTAATGGTGCCCAGATATGCACATAGATTTTATAGTTAAGAAATAAACAAAATTCAACAAAATATTTGGTGCTAATCTCAGTTTCTACTTTCTAGTAATTAAGGCCCTTATTAAATACTGACAAAAATTTAATAACTTTTTTAGGAAAGAGCTTTATAAATATTTAATGAGGTTTCTCAAATAAATAAACGATATTTGAAAGGTTTATATAGTATTATAATTTAATATTTTATTTATTAATAATTAATAAAGAAGTAAGTAACATAAATAATAAGTTGTCTTTATATATTTCTGAAATACTAATCACATCTAAGTCATCCTTAAAAAAAATATATATGTATAAAGAGATAGTTGAAGATCTGAAGTAGGGTCGCTCTTAACCCTTAAATTCTTTTGACTCAAACTCAATGTTTGAGTCAAAAGAATTTTAAATAAGTATTATAAATAGATCAATCGTACATGAGATGGTTAATAAGAGTAGGTACCTTCTGTATTTTAACCTAAATAAGGTTGTATTTACAGAAAATTTATACAAATGTCGAGATTTTCTCAGTACCTGTTACCTTAAAATTTCACGAATTTTTTTATGAACTGTACCAACTTATAATATATTTGACGACACGTTTGGCGCAGTTTGTAGTGATCCTATTTTCTTGCGCCAGCGGTCGCGGGTTGAGCCTCTCTGGAGGCATTGATTTGTTAAACTCGGATGTTTGTACTCCAGTCATGGGTATAAAATGCATGTATTTAAATTAATATATGTAGTATATCAACTATCTCGTATCCGTAACACAAGCTTCCTTCGTAGCTTACCACGGAACTAGATGGTGATGGACAGTTGGTAATAATGTCCCAACGTATTTATTATTATTATTTATTAGGTATATAATACACGCAAAAATATTCGAATATGTAGGAGTAAACAGTATATAGGTATAGATACGTATAGAAAATCAATATAATAATAATAATAATAATAATATACTTTATTGTACACCACAAGAGAAAAACATTGAAATACATACATACAAAAACAAAGAAGAGATGCACAACAGGTGGCCTTATCGCTAGAAGCGATCTCTTCCAGGCAACCTTGAGGTAGAGGAGTAAGTTCACATGATAAGGGTAGGCGGTGTACATTCTATGACACGATACATATATACTTATAGATGCATAGATACATACATGCATACATACATACATACATACATACATACATACATACATACATACATACATACACACATACATAAATACAAAAGGACATATTAATGTCTACCACACAGTATATTATTAGTTGTACGTAATATACACTATACTTATTATAATAGACTACAAAAAGTAATAAAAATAATTAATATATTAGGAAAAAAGGACTAAAAAGAAGGTAAAGGGCTAAGGAAAAAGGCTTACAGAGATAGATAATAATCTTTTAATAAAGTTTTGAAATTATCCAAAGTTTTAGCATTTCTTATGTTTAGAGGAATTGAATTCCACAAACGAGCAGCTTCTACAGTAAAAGACTTTGTGAAGAAACAGGAAGAGTGGGCAGGAATCTTAAGAGTGAGATTCTGAGCAGAGCGAAGTGAACAAGGATGGGAATCACTCAGAAACTCAAAACGCTCTTTTAGATAGGAAGGAGTTGAAGGATTAAACAGCACGCAGTAGAGAAGGTGAAGAATATGAGTATTCCTGCGGAAGCGGATTGGGAGCCACTTGAGCTTTTCACGAAATTGAGAAACATGGTCATATTTTCTAAGGCCAAAAATAAACCGTATACAAAGATTTTGGAGTCGCTCAAGTTTGTTCAGATGCTCCTCCTTGATGTCAAGATAACAAATGTCAGCATAATCAAGAATTGGTAAAAGGAGCGAATTTGCTAACGCAGTTCTGGTAGGAATCGGAAGAAAATTTCGCAATCTGCGAAGAGAGGCAATAGCTCAAAACATCTTTCGGCTCAGTTCGTTTACTTGCGGACCCCATGATAAGTGTTGATCAATTATTACACCAAGATTTTTTACTTTTTCATTATAAGGAATCTGAACACCATCTATTGCTATTGCAGGTATTTGCAGAGATCTAGTTTTTGACAGAATCCTTTGACTGCCAACAATAATTGCCTGCGATTTCGCTGCATTTAAGTTAAGGCCGTACGATTTTCCCCAAGCGGCTATAGAGGATAGGTCTTTATTTATATTTTCAATTGTTTGAGGTAGATCCGCGACAGATGTCTCGGCATAAATTTGCAAATCGTCTGCATAAAGGTGGTAGCGAGAAGATATTTGAGGACAAATAGAATTAATAAAAATTGAAAATAGAAGAGGAGACAACACGCCACCTTGTGGGACACCGGCATTAACTGTGCACCAATCGGAATAAGAGTCTTCAATTCGAATGCGTTGCCGGCGACCGCACAAGTATGAACGAAACCAGTCAACAACCTCAGGAGATATGTTAAGAGATGATATAATAGCTAACAGGATGTCAAAGTCCACCGTATTAAAAGCATTACTGAAATCTAGTAATACCAACACAGTAAGTCTTTGGTTATCCATACCTTCTCTGATGTCGTCCGTGATTTTGACTAAGGCAGTAGTAGTGCTATGTTTAGGACGGAAACCGGATTGAAAAGAGTTTAAAAGATTGTGCTTGTAAAGAAAAGTACTCAATTGGCTATGTACCAGTCGCTCGAGTAATTTAGACAGGAATGGGAGAATAGATATTGGACGATAATCAGAAAAAGAAGAGGGGGTAGATATTTTTGGAAGAGGAAAGATTTGCCCATCTTTCCAAGAAGAAGGAAACTTGTTAAGAGTAATTGAGGAATTTAAAATATAAGTAATAGTAGGAACGATATGACGAATAATAGGAATAATCATTTTACGACTTATACAGTCTGCTCCTACTGCATCAGATTTAATAGCTATTATATTTCTCTTGACATCACTTTCGGAAAATTGACTAAATGAAAAGCGAGGAGAATTAGGAGTAGGTAAGGTGAAAAGATGGTTGAGTGTGTTTAACTTATTTGTACTATTTATAGTAGCCGAAGAAGAGAAATGCTGATTTATCAGATTTAAGTCTATATTGTGAGGATTTATATTATGCTTGGATTTACCTACTCCAAGAGACTTGAGAAACTTCCAGATTTTATCTGGATCATCTTCTTCGATGACAGACTTATAGATATGGCGTCGTTGACTATCCCTACACACCGTATTGCAACGATTGCGAGCTTTCACATACTTTATTTTATTGATATCGCTGGGATTAGATTTGTAGTTGGACTTCGCTGCAAACTTTTTCTTTTGGAGTTTCTTGATTTCTGCGGTAAGCCAAGAAGCCGGAAGATGCTTCATGCGAACAGGGCGAACCGGAGCGTGTTTGTCATATAGTTGTATTAACAACGAGTTAAATATTGATATTTGCTCATCAACTGTGTTTGCATTAGAAACAGCAGACCAGTCGATGCTTTCAGCATCCGCCTGCAATTTCTCTAGATCGATACCACCAAAACTGCGCTGCAGAAGGATTCTTGATTTTGCTTTCGGTGGCTTTAATTTATAAGATAAATAAATAAGATCATGGTAAGAAAATGGAGCAGAGCACTGGCCATGTTTTGCAACAAGGTCAGTGGAAGATACAAAGATTAGGTCCAGAAGAGAAGGTGTGCAATGCGGAAATCTATGAGTGGGATTTAGGGGGAGAATATTTAAGTCCGCTGCATTTATAAGGGAACGAAGACGATTAGCTCTGTGATCATTCTTTTGAAGACACGTGTTAAAATCACCCATCAACAAAGTATGATCATACAAAGGTTTAAATTGCTCTAACAAGGTTTCAAATGATGAGAAATAATCGATTGTAAGACTAGGATTATAATAGACGCCTAGGAGTATTTTGGAGTGAGAAAATTTGACCTCAATAAAAAGATGTTCGGAGTCTATGTTCCCCTGTTGTTGAGACATACTAACAATCAAAAAAGGAATGTGGGAACGTAGGTAAATTGCTACTCCACCTCCTGTTCGTCCAGTACGATCGTTTCTAATCAAATGAAACCCTGGTAGCGAATAAGATAATATACTTATATCGGAAAGCAATAGCTATACCTATATTGAGAATTCATTTTTTATGTATGTTGCGAGAGATACAAAATATAACGCAAATTAAATCAAAACGTATATTAATGTCTAAATAAAAGATAATAACAGATAAGGAAAATACGATAATTCAACATATGCTCAATTTTTTACAAATATTTGTTTTATTCCAGTCTATCGAATGGTACTCGCCAGCTGGCAAAGTCGAAGCACTGTCTTCTAAAAATGATAGAGTGTTTGTAGAGAGACAACGTAACGACACATTGCCTCTCATCATCATTAGCGCTCAGCTTGAAGATACCGGTAACTGGACTTGTAAATCTGGTGAACTGGAACAAACGCTTAAAATTGTTGTTGGTGGTAAGTTAATAATCTATACTTATATTATAAAGCTGAAGAGTTTGTTTGTTTGTTTGGTTGAACGAGCTAATCTCAGGAACTACTGGTCTGAATAGAAAAATTCTTTTTGTGTTGGATAGTTTGTTTATCGAGGAAGATTATGGGCTATATTACATCACGCTACGACCAATAGGAACGGAGCATCAATGAAACATGTTACAAAAACGGAAAGAGCGGGCGTTAGTTCTGCGAGGTACCATCACCGTGCGACACAGAAAGAATTTGGTTTCCGGCCTTTAGAACGCGTGCGAAGCCGCGGGAAATGCTAGTTGTATCATATGTGCGAGTGCGTGTCCGTCTGTATTTGTGTTTCTTTGTTTGTAACGCTCCCTAATTCTAGATTGATTTAACTATGTTTCTTTTATTAATTTGTTATCTAAGTAGACACTATACTTAGTTATCATTACTTTCTACGACACGTTTGGTTCAGTTTGTTGTGACCCTACTTGCTGTACCAACGGTCACGGATTCGAGTCGAACCCGAAGCATAGAAGCATATATGTATTTAAAATTGTATATTGTGTATATCAACTATCTGTGATCTAGAACACAAGCTCACTGAGGGAATAAATGACATGTATTCCAACATGTTTTCTTTTTGCTTATTAGTTACTGATAGTATGTACATTACATTTGTATTAAGTATGTAGATACGTACAGTACATATATTATAGAGTATATTATAACAAGCAATTTGATTAATTCATATTGCCTGTTATACTTTGTTAGCTCTAGTGGATTTACTCGAGCAGAAAATTCTTTATTACACATTCCTTCTTATAGAGCTCAATAGAAACAAATATAGTTAAAAAGGAAATGTAAAATAATTTTTCCAATACTATTCAAATGGTTTTAGAAAAAATGTATATTCTTTCCTTCTTCTCCATGATAATATTATGTGAGTTTATACCAAGTAACTTTTGAAGTAATTATTAATATCCGAAATATTTTAACTCATAGTTCAAAGTTAGATTTAACTTTCATGCAACTTGTGTACCAGAAATTGTTCAATGTATTCTACTTCCTTATCCAATATTGTTAAACTAAAACTATACATTTTAGTTACTTTAATTAATAAACAAACAAAAGAATAATTTGTTTTGGAACTAGTATTTATATAAAATAAATAATAATAACCGTAACATGCACATAATACCTGTAATATTTTGAAATTAAGTATTGAAAATATTTATATTTTTCATGTATTTATTTATTCTTTTTCACTTTCATACGTATTATTAATTAATATTAATATAATATTGTTAGCTCGTAACCAAAATACAATATTGCATTTACTTGTAATAATCATCAACTATGCAATTAGAAGAATTTTGAAATATTTCATTTCTATTTCCAGAAAAAGTAAACCTAAGTCCAAAGGAACAAAATTTAGACGGCGAAGAGACTAAATCTATAAAATTTGACTGCGTAGCAAAAGGTCACCCACGCCCTGTCGTACAATGGTACAACGCTAAAGGAACAATTACAGGTGTGTTGTACAGTAAAATAATTATGTGACAGATTTCTAGCTTTTTTATTGTAATTATAAGAATTGCTTGCTAATATAAAAAATATAATACTTAACCAGTGGTAGCCCAGCGGTAATGCGCTCGCTTAGATAACCGAGTGATGCGGCTTCAAGTCCGGGTCTCGCATCTCTGATATTTTCATGAGCGAATAATTTCTATCATGATTACCACTTGTCTTACGGTGAAGGAAAACATGGCGAGGAACCTGCATGTTTGAGAAAACCTAGCAAGTTTTCGAAAGACATGTGAAGTGCGCTAACACGCACTAGGCCAGCGCGGTGGACTATGGCCTGATCCCCCTCGTACTGAGGAAGGCCTGTGCCCAGTTGTGGGACGTTAAAAAGAGCTGATGATGATGATGAATACTTAACGTATACAAAAATTACAGATGACCGTAAAAAATATATACTAAAACAGAAAGGTGATAACTATCAATTAGAAATCAGAAATTTAACTCATCTCGACACTGGCGAATATTGGTGCAAAGCTACGCAAGAGGCATTGTCTTACTATAGCTTGAAACGTGTATTCCTTACTGTTCAACGTAAGTATGTTTTATTAACGATAACGTAATATTATAATATGAAATTTACTGAATGACTGAGAAATGTAACCTGTGTACTGTTCCACTCTCTATTCCGTACTGTCTATGGACAAACTAAGAAACATTTACTTCACTTTCTATATAATAACCTTAACCAGTCTATACAACAAGTAACATTGGCATTGGTAGTAACATTGGTAGTAACATTGGCTATAAAATTACTGCTAAAGCTGACAATAGCTATTTACGTAGATATATTAAAAAAGTATTCAAACTGGTGTATTATCTATTAATTTCACTGTCGAAACTCTATGGAACACAAATCCGCCGATCGGAGATCAGTCGCTGGACCAACGTCTGATCTCCGATACAGACTACTTTTAATGATTAAAAAAACTTCTCTTTCATTGTTTTAACATGATTATTTTCTGACTTATAAAATATTAAGTTAACTTAATGTAGAATGAAAAGGTACACAAAAATACTTTTGAATTTTTCAGTAAAATATTATCTTACGCTAGGCGATGGTTTCGCATTGCTTAAGAAAATTTAAGTATATTGAACAACTTTAAAATAGAATAAACTACCAACCATTCCTGAATAAACTTTTTACTTTATTCAAAACATTAAATTCAAGCACAGCTGGTTTTTCTAAGAGCTTAAGTGCTTAATGATAATTTATCACGACTGTGGTTAAATAACGACTAGAAATTCGTACTCTGAATAACTTGAGCGAAACTATAATAAATGTCATGTACACACGTTATAATAGTATACATTACAGTACAATGAGTAATTTTAAAATTAAGATTAGAACATCAGAAATTTAAAATTTTGAAACCAAAAAAAAAACAAATTAATTTCATATATTATGCATTTTACCCATTGCAATGCAATGAAAACAATGCCTTATACAATTATAGATACTGGTATATATAATATTTATATGTACATTATACATATAAGGCGAGAATTCCTGGTTTATCTGATTGAAGTACTGTACTAAATATAAAAATAAAATATATTCGAACCTAGTGTGTAATTGATCAAGGCAGTCGTAGCCCAGTGGTATCACGCTATCTTGGGAAACCGAATAAAGTTCAAATCCGAGTCTCACGCCTCTGATATTCATGTGCGAATCATTTCTAAAATGATTACCACTTGTTTACGGTCAAATAAAAAATAGTGTGGAAGTCTGAGAGAACGCAGCAAGTTTTCAAAAAGCATGTGCAGTCCGTCAGCCCACACTTGGCCAGCACGGTGGACTATGTATTGTAAGGAGACCCAGCAGTGGGACTTTAAAAGGACCGAATACAAACGTAGATATATTTTTTTATTTTATTAGAAACTAAATTATGCATTTTTATACATTTGAAATTTTAACGCAAATCAAAGAGAAATATCAAATGAAGCTTTGCATTAAAATAACTTCATAGTGAGAAAACTTAACGTCTTTGAGATAACGTAATTAACACCGTCATCTTTCTCTTAATAAGTACTTTAACGGAGACGAAGTTGCAAATTCACTATTACTCTAATATAACTCAGCATTATCCGACCTCAGAGCAAATTAAAATTAATAAATGATACTAGATCAAGAACAACTTGTTATTTCAAATGACATAAATGTTTGCATAACAAGAAGGGCAACATGATAAATTGCAATTGCTTTTTATATACTACATAATGTAAAGTACAATTGAACGCTACAATAAATTAATTTTATTCAATCTGTGTATATAATGTATATATAATAAATAATATTCTAAGTATAGTCTTAGATGCCTCCTCGCTTTTTACTAAAATTTAGTTCGGACAGTATGTTATATGTTAATTAATAGCACAGATTAATAGACTAAATTTTCGAAGTGATAAATATAATTTTCTAGACTAGATTTAGCGCGAGCGAAACTCTGGGTTCCGCTAGTAAGTGTATAAATAAACTTGACAAATTATATACTAAAACCTTTCTCTTGAATCACTCTATCTATTAAAAAAACGCATGTAAATCCGTTGCGTAGTTTTAAAGATGCATAGGGACAAACAGAGTGAAGTGTCTGTTTCTAATGTCAAAATAACAGATTTTAACTACGAGTTATATATCGAATGAAATTTTATACGGCATTAATAAAAAATTAAATTTAAAAATTTAATAACAACAACATTTTTTTACAGACAAACCCATTATTTTCAATCACGTCACTCAGGAAATGTATTACTCTAAGTACACTACTGAAGAAGTTTACGCAATTATGAATGAAACGTGAGTATAAGTAAATTTTTCTTCTGCCAATTCTGAATTCATTTTTTTATTTATTTTAAGTAACAACATATTGTATTTTATTTTATTTATATTGTATTGTTTAAGCTTACGTAACTTGGTAACTAAGCTTTGCGAAAGAAAGGCTTTTGAGAGTTGTTTCGTTGATAGTGCATAGTTACAAAATATACTTAATTCTAATAATATTAATAATAAAATAACTTTAACGGCACCCAAAATGGAGGCTACTCCTCCATTTGTGTGAGTTAAGACTTAACCTGTATTTTCTAATTTTCTGCGGATTTTTAATATAATTCAGTAATTAATATGTCTATAATATAATTCAATTTCACAATCAATTAAGACAGTGCCCAGCGGTAAGACGTTGCTTGGATAACCGAGTGATGCGGGTTCATATCCGGGTCTCGCACCTCTGATATTTTCATGTGCATTTATATCATGATTACCACTTGTTTTACGGTGAAGAAAAACATCGTGAGGAAACCGGCATATCTGAGAAAACCTAACAAGTTTTCGAAAGGCATGTGAAGTCCGCCAACTCGCACTAGGCCAGCACGGTGGACTATGGCCTGATCCCCCTCATACTGAGGGAGGCCCGTGCCCAGCAGTGGGACGTTAATAAGGGCTGATGATGATGATGATGATAATTCAATTGTTAATAGTTTTTTTGCTTAGATGCTTTTTTAACGTAATGCTCAAAATAATTTCAAAAAAAACTTAAAAAGGTTTAGCATATACTCTTTAGCTTTATAAAAATATGAAGATTAAATGTTTCTTAACCATACCATATATTTTGTTTATTTCAGTAAAAACATCACATGCAGTGTCACCGCACACCCTCCACCCACATTTAAATGGAACAAACGGGTTAACAACTTTGATGAAGAAATAAACGAAGAGGATATTGTAAGGACCTTTTATTTTTTGCTACTGCCTCATTTTATTACCCTACAAAACGGTAATCCAATACGCAATTAGAGAGTTTATATTTAGAACTTTTTAACACAGGGTTGCTAATGAAAAAACTCAAAGTGAAAACCTTATTGTGTAGCTATATAAGTTCTACTTTCTCATAGTTTTATAAAATACAAGAGTAGCTGTAATTTACTTTTCTCAATATCGTCGCTGTAGAATGAATACCTCGTATGTCAAAAATACATATCAGAGATGGGTAGAAAAAGAATAAACAAATATATCAAAATACTCATTTTATTATAATACTTTAGCTTAATAATAATTTAGCACAGGCAAAGCCGCGGGATCCGCTAGTTATGCATATAAACCTTCCTCTTGAATCACTCTATCTATTAAAAAAACCGCATCAAAATCCGTTGCGTAGTTTTAAAGATTTAAGCGTACATAGGGATATAGGGACAGAGAAAGCGACTTTGTTTTATACTATGTAGTGATTAAAAAAATAGCTTTGACTGACTGTAATGTGATATTTTAGATGATGATTTTAAAAGATTTTACTAATTCCACAAACGTCCTTATTCCTCCTTAATAGTATCAAATTGTTGAATTTTCGTAATTTATTTTTGAAGTTGCAAATCGACACACAAGAATTTATTTCATTCTAGTAACAAGAAAAACTAAGAAAAGCTTTCTAATTCACCAAAAAACCTTGATTTTCAGATTGATTATAGTTCTAACCCTTCGAACGGTACCCGCAGCTACTCTGTACTGCAACTTAAGTTATACAGCGAAAATGACTTAGGAGAATATAAGTGTTCTGTTTCCAATGAAAAGGGTCACGTCTCTATTGTGTTCCATGTTCAATTAGGAAATAAACCAAACCCACCTGATTCCGTAAGTATATATGTTTTTTATAGTAACCTAATAACTTAGCTCAGAAATTTTCATGCTTAGAAGTTATGATGAAATATAACAAAAAACATATTAGTTTTAGTCTACATATTACAGCTTAATATAACAGTAACGGGTGTTATATAAATAATTTATAACTAATTTGTTTACTATTTTATAGTTATATCATTTAAAAATTCTTGATTTACGTCATTCGCTCACTTACAATAATTATCATAATGTTAATTAAAAGTCAGTAATAAGAATATATGTACAAAATAAGAACAAACAAATATGAATTTGTTGACTGATTCTAATTATGAGAAAAGATCATTTAAATAATAAAAATAAAGCTATATTATCATAAAGTAGTAGTAGTTAAATTTTAAATAAGAAATATATAGGATTATTTATAAATATAATCTATTTTATAACTTAAATTAACCGTGTATGGTTTCAGATCAAATTTGTGTCAGCGAAACCATCTACATTATCATTTAACGTCACTTGCTCTACATGTAATTTCGCTGAACAAGAAGAAATGTCTCCAAATCCAGCTAACTTAACTGTTTCAGGTAAAGTTAAAGTCACTTTTTTATTGTTATTATAATGTATATTAATATTGATAGCTTGAAATAGCCTAGGTCTATGGAATATTTTTAGGGCGAACGAAGCGAAACCTAACATTATCCCACAACCTGAGCATTTTGTGGTACACTTTAATGAAAAACCATCACCCCCATAGATTTCTGCTTTAACATATTAATTTAACTTCATATCTAAATGTGTTATCTGTTAAAAATGTATAATTTAAATCCATTAAAAAAATTAACATTAACAGCTTTGTGTTCACTGCATAGAATATTATTATACTACTAACGCCATCTGTTATAAAACCAAACATATCAATAATCCCATATTTCAATTATTACAAATGTATAGTTAATTAAAACTATGCGATCCCTCACAAAGCTCAGGTTTATGCTAGTTAGTATGCTAGTCTAGTCTAGTGCTAGTAACAAATAGATTTGCGCGTTTAAAGTGTCACAATTGTTGAATTCGTTTAATAATTGATATTATTTGTAAAACTAATTAAATATTTGTAAGATAATTTGTTAAAATAATAAGTTACTAACATAAACAATACTTTAAAATCACATTAAAAGTAATCATTCCATAATAAGGGATAGGTTATTGGAGTTTATAATAGACTTTTTAAATAAAACATGAAGTATAGAATGTAGATTGTAGAGTGATCTAAACGAATTTCACGTGGTATTATATATCTTTTTCCAGGATATACCTTCGAGCTTGTTCCAGTCCGTCCAAACTACCCTGCAGATTGGAATTCAGCGACAGAGTTCAACATTGACATTAAATACTCGAATGGTACATAATATTACACTATTTTTATATTTAACTATAATTTTAACTTTAATCGTCAGGTTGAATACAATGCTAAATAATCAACAGTTAAAAACTAAGTTATAACATTCGAATTCAGCCCATTTTAACCTCTGATTTCTGGACAATAGAAAACCATTTAAGTTTTTTGATATGTACAGATTTACTCAATAAGATTTACTTTATCTTAAGGTAAATGATAAAAATTTCAGAAAATATAAGAAGTGCCAGACACGAGTTTTAACTAGACAACTTTTCAACTTTTCAACTTTTTTTTGTAAATTACAGAAACACTATTCACGGTAGGCCCACTTGCTAACATGACGACGTATCATGTACGCGTGAGCACGCGCAACGCTGCAGGAAACTCGGAATGGTTGGAATTCACCGAAACTCCCTCCACAAGCTTTGCCACTAGAATGTTACTCTCTTTCACGTTGTTCCTCGCCACCGTTTTTCTTAATAGTTGTTATTAAATGTTTGCAATAAGCTCTAATGTACATAATTGTGTTCGTTTAATTTAATTATATTACTGTCAACTTATTTTGTTTATTTGAGGCGAGAAATGTCTGATTTATATGTTATAACTAGTGACTTTCCCTAGCTTCGCTTGGGCCCATGAGCTTAAATGGTCCAAGAACGCCATAAAGACAAACGTCAAATGACTTAATTTTTGCGCCAAATATCTTCGTAGGTCCTATACAGAATAAACGCCAGAGTTTCATCACACTCGTATCAGTGGTTTAGATACACAACAAGAAATTAACACAACAAGTGTTAAAATACGGACTGGGGTTATCTTAAGTAAAAAAAACTCATCAATAGTTTTGCGCCTCAAAAGTGTATTAAAAATTATGAGTAAACCTTTATTTATTATTATTAAGAAATTCATTTTTAGCCTCCAACTGCATTCTGTTATATTCCAAGAGCATAGATAGGAAATGTTTTAATTAAAAAAATATTTGTCTGTTAATTAAACTTTTATGAATGTTAATTCCTTCTGGTGCCTGAACTTTATATATTGGGCTTTTGATCATTAGTTGTTTGAAATAACGAAAGCTTCAATTTTACAAGTAGTAATATCCATATAAATATCTTACGTCATACTGTGAAAATACGTCCCCATGTTTGAAAACGCTAATAAACATTGTAATTGAAAGAAACTTGCTACATATTAAACTACTTAATATTTAAATTAAACAATTTAAATAAATAAATTAAACAATTTAAATAAAAAAAAAAGTTATATTACTACCATTGCTTTCAGATATTTTTTTTATATTATATTGGATCTTTTTGCATTAGACCGTCGAAATGTATTATAGACGCATTGATTGCAAAAAGTGATATATAACGTCCACATTAATTTTACTTCTGCTTTTGATATTGGTGTGATTGATCGTAAAATTGTTAAGATTAATACACACAAGAATTTTGAACAACAATTTTTTAAATATTGAGACAATAAACAAACAACGTTAAATGAAATCACAATGATTATTCTGAAAATTATTTGCTTTTTAATAATATGCGGTTATAACCGATGATATTAGTTATTTCTACGACTGTGTAGAAATACTTAGAAATTGTCCAGTGGATATAACTTGTCTCCACCTATCCAGATGTTTCATTTCTTAAATACAGTCGTGACAAAACGTTTTAACGCCATAAAAATCGAAAAAAAAATTTTTCAATATAGAGCAATTTTGTATAAGCTCAAAATATTTGTATCAATTGAGTTTGCACTGGAACGCATATTTCTAAGTAATATATAAGTTCTTAATTTATAATATTTTATGCTTAGACTTTCATTTTGATGAAGCCAAGTCCAAATAAAGGAAGATTAAGGTATAATTTGTATATTAGGTACATTTATGTTATTAATAAGATACGATAAAATCATTATATAAGAATCAAATTACTGTAGCAAATATCATACCTTAGAATATGTAAGCTTGATGAGTGTTGCAATGTAAATACATAATGTTGTTAGTATACGCTTTATTTAATATGTGCAGTAAAAGTTGTGTTTTGGGTATTTAATAATCTAATTGTAACCGATTGTCCATTATCTATGACTGTAAAAGCTTCCTTAAAGCCATATTTGATAAAAAGTCTTTTTACAAACATTTTATTAGTCGTTTATAAAAAAATAAGTAAATACCCTAAACACAATTTTAATTAATGTCGTTACTATATTATATGTTTTAATATTAGTATTTTATTTCAAATGTTGGGAATTTCAAAACGAAAAATATGACAATACAATAATTATGTTCACGAATTTAAGACTAAGAAAGGCTTTTATCGCTTTCAGAATTGAAATATAAGTTTGTAACTTTGACTTTTTCTAACATATTTTACACACCTTATAAATAATATCTAAAAAGTATATATGTACTTAGTATATCTGTAAAGTGAAAGTGTAACTTATTAAATTCACTTAAAGCACGTTTGATTATTTAAATTAACTAAATTGAACTCTTTATATCATACATTTTATTTTCTATAATGTACTGTACACTATGTATCATAATAATTAATGGTATAATATATTCCACAGGTGTGTTTCCATAGATATAACTTCTAATTAATTGTAACGGAAAAGTCAAAGCCACAAAACCACTACATCGTTAAAAATACAATTATTCGTTATTACACATGTCAATTTTATAACTAATTGGTTTGATAGTCTTTCAATTATAGATACCATTTACAGGAAGACTGAATTACGTCGATTCTTCTTTTTCTTATACTAGAATCTTTTCTTCAACTGTAGATTATTTATTGTACAATACTGTTTCTCAATTTAGCTTCAAAAGCGTAGTACATCGCTCCCTTAGGGACAATCCCTATAGCAATCACAAAGTGAATTTAACGGTTGTTTATATTTTCTTTTAGCAGTTGTAATTGCTGGATTTTAAAAGTGTATATATCTGTGTCATTTCGCCATTGTACACAAATTGTTAATTACACTGATTCTACCTACAATAAAGGTGGTTTATAATTACGTGTTTTATTTTCATCATTCGAGTTTCAAATACATCGTATTAATTACTTTTTTATTAGATTGGATTCTAAAAAAAATACTGGTTCATGAACTTCATAAACACTGTCAGGTTTTTCAAGTGGCAGAAGTACAATTATTGTAACAGTATAACGGTCTATTTTTAGCATTGTTTTTTATTAAGCGAATTTAATACGATAAATATGACAAAAGATAAAACTTTGACTTAGATATTATAAAAGTTTTCATTATATTCGTAAATAAATGTAATGTGTATTTTCTATTTCTATTTCAATATGATTTACGAATAGCAGCATATCTTGATAACTTTTTTATTGATATTATTTATTTTGTATTATTTAATGATAACTAAATCATTTTTAAATGTATATAATCATAGCATGTATCATAGTACAATAGAATTTAAATAACTTCTCTTCTTACCAAAATAGAACTATTAATAAGTTCTTACCTTATATATTTCTATTATCTACAAAAAATATTATATTTCATCACTTGAGCTAGTATTGAATAATAAATAAAACAATAGCAATTTTGTAATTTAATTTTAATATGCATAGTAAACTAACTGTTTTTTCTAATACTTTAAATAACTGATTCAAATTTTTAATAAATTAAACCATTCGCATCGCGAACATACACCCCACAGCTACAACTATAATACCACCTGCAAAGAATATACCGTAAAAAGTACCATCAGAAATTTGGGCAGCAGCAGCTGGTTCTTCTCCGTCACTATCACTGTCAACTTCTTCAACCGTAACGATTTCTTCAAGTTTCTCTATTGTTGAAACAAGAACGGGCTCTGACCATGGAGATTCACCGGCTACATTGGTAGCTCTTACACGTATCCAATATTGAGTTTGTTCTTCCAAATTAGATAATGTTACGATCAGACCTGAATATTTAAAAATATACTTGATATAACAATGTTCTTTCATATTTTTCAAAGGTTTTTCTTGATTTTACGATTCAAAAGCCTTACAGGTATTATTGTCTTGAGAAAATAATTAATATATTATGATGAATTAAATTAACGTAACATTTAAAAATATAATATAAGACTCCTTCACACAGATCAAATTGACTTTAAATGGCTACATCAGAAATGGACCTCAAGTAATGATGGATAAAAAGTTATCATTATTAGAGATTTCCAAAAATGATTAAAGTAATTAATCATTTTGATTTTAAAATTATCAAATTATAATATGTAAACAGCGTTTAAAATAATAATAATTACCTGGTGTGTCACTTTCTGCATAATATATACCTTGGTCAATTTCTATCGCATTCTCAAATGCTTTTTGCCAATCGACTTCTCTTGGTATGCCAACTTTTTTCTTCATTAAGCTTTTCATCTCCATATATTGAACGAAGATTTCTAAAAATAAAAAATGTTTAGTGGAATGACAATCAGGTAATACAAAATTGTAACTGTATATCACTTATATAATAAAAAATAATTAAATAGATAAATAAATAAGTTTCAGTTCAAAGATCATTTTGTTTGGGAAAGAAATTATTAATTATACTAGTACAATAGTAATACTACAGTTATCATAATATTGTCTCTTGAAATAATAAATTAATATAAATACAGCCTTATAGTCTATACTAATATTATAAAGCTGAAGAGAATGTTATTTTGTTTGGTTGAACGCGCTAATTTCAGGAACTACTGATTTGATTTGAAAAATTCTTTTTGTAATAGATAGTCCGTTTACCGAGGAAGGCTATAGGCTATGCTACAGCACGCTACGACCAATAGAAACGGAGCATCAATGAAAAATATTAGTAGGGCGTTAATTCTGCGAGGTACTATACCGCGCAAGTCAGAAACAAAATTATTGCCGTTTTTAGAACGCGTGCGAAGCCGCGGGATATGCTAGTATAACATAATAGAAAAATGAAGCTACTTACCGTCAACTGTGAAAAATACTCCGTGTTCCCATTTAACACTTAAGTATAAAGAGTCATCTGTAGCGTTGTCAACATTCACCTATAAAATATTCCAATAGCAATTACCTAAATTTAATAAATTAATTTAAATAGAGCGTCATCGATAGTGTATTTGCTGGACTTATTTGAATAAAATTTAAAGTAGATAGATTATGATTTGGAGTAACATATACCTGTGTTACTGAACTAGTCTGTATAGAAACAGTTTACTACAGTATAATGAGAAAAATACTACAATATAATATACACTATAGCATAGTAAACCTGATTAGACTTTACCTGGCTTGGCTTTTTTGGTTTTTCTAATTTCACAGGTACAAAATATTTATTTACGGTCCCGTACTCATTCGAAGCTTGGCATCGATACCTCTGACCGAACGTCGATGTATTTCCTATCATATTGATAACAGTGTTTTTGCCCTCATTTGTTACATCGCCCTTTGCGACTTCTGAATCTTCTGATTCATTGATTTCTTTAAACCACTTGTAAGTCGGTTCCGGGAAACCATCTGCAGCACAAACTAAGCTGACACTAAAATCATACATTAATTTTACACTTTCCTCTTAACTAAAACAGAACTTAGAACATAACATATTTTTCTATTTTTTTACTATATCTAAAGTATAATTATATTTTATTAAAGTTTAAAATGTCTCAACTATGTTAAGCAGGTATTCTTTTGATTAAAAGTTTAAAAATTGTTTACTTGAATTTAAGTTTGTATTTTATAAACCTTTGCTACCATTTTCCTGTTAAAGCCAATATTACCCTTGTTTCATACTACTCTATTATTATTGCTATATTACGAGCATTTGTCGAGACGTTCAGCTTTAATTTAATAAGCAAAGTCTGGCAATTACTAATAGGTAGTCAACGAACAAATTTGTTATCTCAGTAGAATTTTTTAAATCCCTACTCTACAACGAGTTATTGTAAAAACAATTTTAAACTCAATTACATACTAGTTTACTAGAAGAAAAAAAGATTTTTACCTATTCCGTGATATTTAACTTATGTGTAAAAAATGAGTGTTTAAATTAAGTATACCATTACCTATCATTTTCCAGGCCCGCAACATAGGTAATAAAATTTCCATCGACAAATACTGGTGCGTCTGGAAAACAAGTTTGCATTATAGCCATGTCATTATAAATGCAAATTGTTACATTTTCATAATTCATTTATTATAAACACGAGTCACGACATTGTAGGTCGCAATTACTATGTCAAATCAGGTTTAGTTAGTGTATTTAAAAAAAAATTCTGTCAGTTATAAAATAAGTTCATTAAAAGTTAAAGACGATTGTTGACAAACTAAGGATAGAAGTACGGACGTTAGTATATAATATTAAATATTATTGTCAAAGCTAGAACGAGGCACTATGGTACGTGATATTATTTATAAGATGAATAGGACCATAAGACTACCAATTAGAATTTCACAGGTCGTTTAATCATTCATTAAAAATGTTATAGGATATACTTATACAAAACCGTCTTTACCACAACTACCCATAAAACACGCGCCGTTACTTTTAATATTGCAATATGTTGTGTAACTTTTGGTTTGGAAACAAATCGCCCACAGACTTTATTTAAGAAGTATTTTAATTTTTACTATATTCCCGGATAATTTTCCGATGGAGAGTTTTCAAGTTGTTTGTAAAAAAAAATATTTTACAATTTACAATCTGTAACGCAGGTAGGATGCAGTATTCTTGTAACTACTTAGTTTTATAGTATACTTACATTTAACATGTAACGTTATATTGAACGTGTTACTCGCTGTACAATCATCCAAACTAGTGCTTTCTTGGATCGCATCACAAACGTATTCGCCACTGTCTTCAGGTTCTAAACCCGAGATAGTCAGGAGACTTTCAAATCCTTGACTATTGTATTTTGTCGTCAAACGATACTTTGAATCCAAATTTTGATCTACAAATATTTATAAAATGTATACATAACCTAATATATATATAGTGTCCATATCATAAAGTACATTAAAATAACGATTGATTCATTAGTCATTTGTTAAACTAGACTCTAGAGGATTCCTAGTTTTAAGACTAGAAGCTTTTTTTCACGTATGTGCCATTACGATATTATTTAAAAACGATCAAGAGCACATTATTATGAGTATTACCAGTAATAATTTCGCCATTCCTGTACCATGTGAGCCTTGGTTCAGGTTCACCTTTTGCTTGGCAAGTCAAAGTTATAGAGCGGCCAAGCTCTACAGTGACTTCGGTAGGGGTGTCCACAAATTCAGCTGGCTCTGTATTAAATAGAGTAAGTAAAAACTATTATAAAATATTGTTTTAAACTATTATAAAAGCGTACCTAGAATAATACTTATAGTTAGTATAGATTCTTCATTCATAGCTAGAAGAAGTAGTACAGATTCTTATAGATGAGATGTTCTCATTATCTTCTCTAATATTTTAAAGAGGAAAGATTTGTACTTTTGTTTGCAACGGATAAACTCAAAAACCGTTGTACCGATTTCAAAAATTCTTTTGCTATTAGAAACCTACATTATCACGGAGTAGCACAGGCTATATTTATTACTAGCAAAACCGGCGGCTTCGCTCGCGCTAGTCCTATATATTTTTTTTTATGGTAAAAAGGGGGCAAACGGGCAGGAGGCTCACCTGATGGGAAGTGATCACCTCCGCCCATGGACATCTGCAAGCCAGGCTTGCAGATGCGTTGCCGGCCTTTCAGGAAAGGGAGGGATGGAGGAGGGAGGGAAGTGGGAGGGAGGGGGGAACGAAGGTGGAGGATGAAGGGAAGAGGGGGGGGGAAGGAGAGTGGGCCTCCCGGACTCACTCACCGGACGAAACGCGACAGCATAGCTGCCACTTCACGCCGGTCTTCTGTGAGAGAGTGGTACTAATGAACTATACGGGGCGTGCCGGCCCATTCGGTTGCTACCCGAAGGTAACAAGCATGGCACTACCACTTACAACCATGCGAACCATACGAACCAGTTATCATCATACTACATCAAGATCCGTCCAGCAGTTGTCTCGTAATACGGTCACAGAGAGACGACAGGTGGTCAGACGGTCGCAAAAAATATGTAATTAACAGATTAAAATAGGTTGGAATTTTATTATATGCATGGATAATATTATGATAAAAAGTTTTCTTAAAAAAATCATTTACGCAGGAGGTTATTATATTCGTACAATTATTTACACCATCATATTTTTTGCGATAAATGTCATTGTTTGTGTTATGTTACTAACTATGTGAAACTTTAATTATGAAATAACTTATAAAATTATTTCCAAATTATCTCATTATAAAAAGTTTATTCTATACAATAATTAGTGGTTAAATACCCATGAATATTATTATATAGTCTGAAACATAAAAATATTTAAAACAATATAAGTATAATATACTAATGATTTACCTATAACACATAGAGATATTTCTTTGCTAATGTCCCCTGAGCGGCACTCCCACAGTCCTGTGTCACTGACAGCTACATGGTTGAATGTCAAAACTAAAGCTGGTATACGGTTTCGTAGATATGGCATAAAATGCTCCTGAGCAAATACCCTGTTCGTAGAAACCCGTTGCACAACTTTACCAGAGGGGTCTATCCAGTCCACCTGATGACATAAAAATTACGAGTAGTAATAAATAAAACGCAATCATATAAGCAATAATCATTCCACAAATAAATTAAATTATTACTTCTATATTTTATTAAAAACTAGCTGACCCGGCAGACTTCGTACTGCCTCAATCGATAAATAAAAGACCTAAACTTTTGTATAAATTAATTTCAAAACAAACAAAACGTATGTATAATATACTAAATTGCTGCACTAAATTGCTTAGACAACAGTGAGTGATTATAATTTAATATGAACTTTATTGAATAGCAATAAAGTTTAAATTGACTCTAGAAAACGTTTGTATGGGAAATAGAAAAGGGCTGTTTTTAGGGTTTTCCCGCAAATTATTCGATTTTTTTCTCGCCTTTTAAACCTTCCCTAGACCTCCACGAACATTTCAAGACTAAGATAAGATAAATCCGTTCAGCCGTTCTCGAGTTTTAGTGAGACTAACGAACAGCAATTCATTTTTATATATATAGATAAATCCTCACCTTATTTTTTTTCAATTCATCTAAGTAGGTACGTTTATATTAAATAAAACGAAAAACCAGCGTACAGGATAAAAATGAATAGGTTAAATTATTTTTAACAAAAAATTTTATATACCATATTTCTTTAATTAAGAATATTCATTATTAACTTCTATTGTTAATATTATATTATATTAAACAATAGTGAATATAAATTATAAATTAAATATTTTTATATGATTCAAATTATTATTTAGTTTTTGCCTAGACCGAGCCATTGTTTGCGTATTAAGGAATTTAATTATATAAAGCTTTGCTCTATACTTCATAGACTTACGGGCCTTTCTTTAATATAAGGGGGATCAGGCTATAGTCCACCACGCTGGCCGTGCAGGTTGGCGGATTTCACAAGTCTTTCGAAAACTTGCTAGAAGACTTGCTTGAGAAAACTCTCAGACATGCAGGTTTCCTCGCGTATCCTTCACCGTAAGACAAGTGGTAAATGAAAAAAATCATGGTAGAAATGATTCGCACATGTAAATATCAGAGGTTCGAGAACCGGATTCGTACCCGCATCACTCGGTTACCACTGGGCTACCACTGCCTAATCAAAACAACTAAGCTTTCAAGATGTCATAGTCGCCTACAAACAAACGTATGTACATCTTACTGGACAAAATATTAATAATTATCATAACACCCAGATAAAGTCACCTTTTGATTTTTGCTGGTAGCTTTACAGGTTACAGTTTTTTTTAAACCCACTTCGAAAAATGTTTTATTTGCTCCATAGTCAATAGGTTCCACAGATAAGTTTCTTGTTTCTTTATGTATCACTTTTAAGCCGTAAACTAAAAGAAAAAAGCTTATTAAGAACTTATTTTTAAAATTTTATTAAAAATTAAACATTTTATCATATACAGATATATTTTCATTAAAATAACCATTACCTGCTCTATAGAACATATAAATAAAAACAATCACATAAAAAATCCACTTCATTTTGTTATGTACAGCTCTGGAGCAAAAAACAGTAAAAAAATTATAGCAAATATGCAAATAAACACTTCATGTTAGTATAAATAGTAGATCACAAATGAATTTAGAGTTAGGGAGAAGCTACCACATAACGTTATAATTAATGGGGCCACTGAATTAACACAAATTATTTTCATTATTGCTAACAATGTCACCGGTGCTCGATCAGGAAGTAACACTTAAACGATGGTAAAATTGAAAAGGTCGCATAAAATTCTGAAGAGCGTAAACAAAATTATTTAAAATAATATATAAAATTTTATAGAAGAAAAACTACAAAGTTACACAAAAAGACTAACTGGTTTCATATATATAGTTATTTTCTTTCAACGGAAAATTTACGTAATTTTATCAATACTGTGTCTGCAAAAGTCAATCCCGTTTTAAAAATTGCGAAAATCAAAATAAACCCATGAAAAAAATACTTTGTTTGGTTGTAAGGAACTCGAAGAGCACGACATCAACTTGTAGCCAATTACCTATATAAAAATATATCAATATATTTTCTAGATAAATGATTATACGAGTATGCAGGTAGCGCTTAACATTAAGATCACAAACAAATAGTCATTATGATATAATATTTCCGTCGTTACATTTATCATTGACAAAATTGACAAACATTGTATCTAAGTATTTTTCCTAATTACTTATCTCGTTATTATTAAATATAAGACTTTGAATTGACTAATAACACTTTCTACTCCAAAATTATATGTTTTCCTTTTTAAATTGTTTATTCAATTAAAAACCAATTTGCAGATTCTTAAATAAAACCGGCCAAGTGCGAGTCGGAGTCGCACGCGAAGTGTTCCGTACCATTACTTATAAAAACGGTAAAATCATGTCTTTTGTATGGGAGCACCCTTAAATATTTATTTTATTCAGTTTCTTATTATTTCTTGTTATAGTGGCAATAGAAATACGTCACCTGTGCAAATTTCAACTGTCTAACTATAACAGTTCATGAGATACAGCCTGGTGACAGACGGACAGACGGACAGACAGACAGACAGATGGATAGCGCAGCCTTAGTAATAGGGCCTTTTTTCTTTGTACGGAACCCTAATAACGGACGGTAGCATGAAAATTTGTAAGTGTTTTTTTTAACATTATAATATGCTACTCTAAAACAAAAGTAAATTAAAAAACAAAATTAAAATACCTACTTTCCGAACTTCGATATCTTTTTTATAAGCTTTTATTTCATAATTTGTATAATCAGTATGTACACAAAGATAATATTGGGGTCGAACGCTTGAAATGAAAAATACCTATCCCATATCTTGAAAACTACCGGAGTATGAGTGACAGGAATAGAGAGTACACTGATGTCTGTGTCTACACTGATGTCTGTGTCTACACTTGTGCATTATAATATCTCCTGTGCAGCTTAGTCGCATTGACAATGAGGCTGGCAGCTCTAGCCGAAATGGGTCCGGAATTCACTAAATTTTAGCAATCTTGCTCTTAAACTAAAACAGCTATCGAATACGTTCGAATATAAACAGACAAACGAATAGATGCGCGATGCGTGCGTGCGATGCACATGATAAAAATCATAATAGCTCCTGGGTTTCAACTTTTTGGCTACGGAACTCTAAGAACAATGCCTTGCATCGCAAAAGCAACACAATGTGACCAATGATCATGTCTATTATGCAATAGTTCGCATATTCGATCTTCGCATAACGCACAATTATAGTTATGAGACAATTATTATACAGTAATTATATAGTAAAACTGCCTCGTTGGTGTAGTGGATAGCATGTACGGTCGTAAATCGAGAGGTCCTGGGTTCGAGTCCCGGGTTGGGCCAAGTTAAGTTATTGAATATTTCCGTTTAGTAAGCCTCAAATCTCAATACAGCCCGGAGTTGGGAAGTTGGCGGTGTGTCACCCCCGTGCCTCCGAGAGCACGTAAAGCCGTCGGTCCTGTGGCTTAGCTCTCACTGGTCGTGTCGAGTAGTCGTCGTGCACGATCATATCATCTCCTACGCAGTTGGCCAGTCTCAATGAGATTGGTCGTCATGGCCAGAATCAGTCGGAAAACATTATTATTATACAGTAAAGTATTCTACGAGTATCTATTGTCACCCTCATCATACAAAATTTAAAAAATACTGTTTTTAGGAAACTAAATAAATACCTATTACAAACATGAAAATAAAACAATTAACTAGTTCTATAATATTGATATATTTTATCTGCTAAATAAGAATATGTAACTTTTAATTTAACAGCACAAGTTTACGTTTTATTTTATTTAATATGAAATTCAATTGATTTTCCTGTAATAAAAAAAGCTGTCAGTGTTCCCAACTTCCACATAACTTCCAACTTCCACTTCCACCACAGGTTTTTCGCATTTAAAGTTTTAAAGTATTTCAAATTAAAGGAAACCCAGTACTTAAGTTTCTTATTTATCAATTTACTGATGAGCATGTCGTCTAACTGCCGATCCTGAGGCCCTGCCTTCGAATGCCACATGGAATCAAGTATAACCATTAAGTATTTTTGTCAATATTCTCAGTGAAAGAGGTGACAAGTAATAACTTTATAACTATACTTTCTCCGACATGCGCTGGATCTCTATTGTCATGTCAAATTGTCATCGCAACAACAACAAGATTAAAAGGAAATGGGGCTAAATAGTAAAGGAATCTCGTAGGAACTTTCTGACATATTTTGTGAGCACTATAGAGTGATCAAATTCGAAGATGAGCTTTCCTTAAAAGCCTCGCGAAACTTAGTGGAGATGGATTTAGATTGGATGGTTACACGACATAAATATTTAACTCGATCGAGAAAAGAACTACTGCCTCATAGAAGGTGTTCAAAGAATATGAGTGACATATTATGTATGAGCTCGAATCTTTCTTTTATGTCCTGTCTCAAATAATCAACAAACTGTCGAGTCGGGTTTTTGCTGTTATAGTTTGTCCATTTTATTAATGGTTTTTTGACAGCTCACGCCCACGAAGTTTCGTATTTAAGGGTTAGCCGTTAAAGTTAAAATGTCATATAAATAATATTGTACTTCATGGACGGGCACCGCCCCCTTATTGCTGCACCACACATAACGATTACTACGATTATGCCACAGATTACAAATAATCGATAGAAATAAATACTAATAAGTAAATAAGGTGTAATATGTCATTTCATCAGGAAGACAACAAAATTTTAAGGTTGAAACCAATAAATTAAAACAATAACGTCATGTAAAGTTATACTTTATTCTTATTATAACCATACAAATAAAACAACTAAAATAGTTTAATTCCTTTTATTAACATGATTCGCCAGAATCATAATTTATATTAGATTTGTCCGATGAGGAGTCTTCAGTTATATTAATTATTAACTCTTGTGTGCATATATGTATTATCAAATGCCATGTCACGGTCCAAATCAGACATTATGATTCTCTTAGTTCTCTCCACCACACTTGATTTTTACGATAATAATATTTATTTTCATATTAATAAATATTATTTTTTATTTAAAAATATAAGAGATATCGATTATTACGTCCTTTTGACATCACTATAGCTTGTCAGTCGTCGAGCCGTCAAAAACCATTAATAAAATGGACAAACTATAACTTTAATATTGAACTGGATCGAATCCTAGCATCGCGTAAGTAGGTATATTATTAAAATCAATAGTTAAAATCTGTATAGCGATAAAATTCTTTTAGAAGTAAAAAATAATATACAAAGATAATTATTTTGATTTTATTATCTTTGATCTCCAGTAAATAAAAATGTTAAATAACTTTAATAATAAAATAAAAATCATGTATCTACTAATTAGTTCTTATGCGATATAAGAACTTAGTTAGTAGTAGGTATTCTCAGATATTTCATTTGATGATCTGTAATATCAATAAAATGTTTTGTTTAATTTTATTCTGGTACCTAAAGTTAATTATATGAAATATACATAAATCTATATAAATAAAATGATAGAGGTCTGGCAGCAGTTCTGCGCGCATCACGGAAAAACTACTGGATAGATTTCAATGAAACTTTCTAAGTTTTATTTCTTAGACACTTGGCCCTTATCAAAAAAAAATCATTGCAATATCTTCATTTAATAAAAAGTTATTAAAGTTTCAAGAAATAACGATTTGTATATGCACTGCGTGTTCAGTGATGTATGTTTCCTTCTCGCGGAGTAGTGGGGCAAGCGGCGTAGCGCGCATACCGATAACTATCTTAATATTTCAAGCAACGCGGACGAAGTCGCGGGTATCAGCTAGTAGGTTATAAAATTATCCTCAGAAAAATAAATGCATATAACTAAACACAATGTTTTAAAATTATTGCATTTTGAACTTGAATTGTACGTATGACAGAAACTTTTTGGCTTTGCCATTTTTGATAGGTATTTGTAAACCGTGATTTTAACCAAAATAGGCTATCAAGTTAACGAAGTAAAATAATATTACATATAAAAGGGTAGACTGAGGCTAATGGAATCATTATTTTTTTGAGAACATGAAATGAAAATCATAGTAAAGTGTAATAATATATTATGTAACTTTCATTATAACAGCAATCAGTAACAATTTAGCTACGCATTAAACAATTCAAATTGTTTATAAATTATACAAAAAAATCATTAAAATCTAGAAAGGCAGAAATATTTATATTAATAATTAATGAATACTGATATTAATATTAATCACAAGAACAGAAATCATATAGGTATATACGTTCCTTTCTTTCCTCCGAAAACAGCACATTTCTCGTGGCATCATTCTTTGCACTGAATCCAATCCTTTGATGATGGATGATGTATTTTCAATTTAATTTTAGAAGTTATGAAATACTTTTAGGAATTTGCCAACGTTTTTATACACCATACGGGTGATTACGGGACGTGGTAATTATCATTCCTTTTATCAGTCAGTTCATATTCCGCTCGCTTAATCACACTACAAAATACGTAGTACGCATTTTGACTCTCGTTTTAGGTAGAGAGTGCTATATAAAAAGTAATATTGAAAATCTATCCTTACAAATGTTAAAAATTCAAAAGTAACTCTGTCTGTACGCCAAAACTACTGAACCGATTTAAATAACATTCGGTACACAGATAGTCTATTATAGAGCCTGAGACAGGACATAGGCTACTTTTCGAGGCGAAAAATATAATTAAAATAGGGCATGAAAGTTTGAGTGATAATTACGTAATTATCACTCGCTTGAAACGTAATTCTAAGGCTTTTGATTAGATATAAATAGAGGCGAGTCGAGGATGAATCGCTAGTCTAAAATAAAACATTTAAGACATAATATACTTAGAACAATAACAAAGTTTGTCATTGTCCCAATTTAAACATGTGAAGCTTAACGCATCATTACTCGCATAAGGCACACATACATATATGCGCATGTGGCACACATACATATATGCGCATGTGGCACATATGCTTGGTGCTATCTAAGCAAGGTATTTTATCCCTCATAAGGGTTTTTATTAACTACTAGCTGACCCGTGCCCACTTCGTTGAGCATAATGTTAATAATCCTGTTTTAGTACAGAGTGTTTAAATAATTTAAATTATTTTATTAATATTAAAAATTAAATTATCTATACTAATATTAAAAAAACTACTTTTTGTAACTTAAATATAAAAGTAAGACATATGCTGTCGTTGACTTTTTTGTAGGCATTTTCAAGCTCCACATCTTTTCTCTAGAACTCAAAAATATATCTTTCATAGTTAAGGCAGTTTTTTCTCCGATTCACTTTGCAAAACGGACTACCACGTAAAAGCCTTTTCATTTTTCGGTTTTTTATATAACCTATGACACTCAACAATAATGTGGCTTTCTATTAGTGAAAGAATTTTTAAAATCGCTTCAGTAGATCCCGAGACACACAAACTTTACTTCTTTATAATATTATTATTAATTATTAATTATTATTATTATTATTATATTATAGTAATATTATATTAATTATAGTATAGATGTATCTCAAGCATAACATGTTGGTAACAAAATTCTCTATAATTTATTAATACAAATAAAAACACTTGCTTTTAACCGATGTTTTCTTTTTGTCCAGCTGCTTAGCTTTTAATTTTTATTGTGAGAAAGTCAGTGATGTTATATCTTCATATTTCAAGTTGTTTATGTTTCTATGGTCAGCTTGTCGGCGGTCGGTAATATTTTTTTTCTACTTTTAATTAGAAACCGCTAATAATACTAATAAAAACTTATAATTGATACTTATCAGTACGTATAAATAACATTGTCAATTAACATCTTTTGACTAAATGATTATGAAAGTACTTAATAATAGTATACGTAAAGTCCTCGAAAGCATAACTAGACTAACTATCTAACTTTGAAAGTCGTATCACTATAGGCTTTTTCATGGTGGGAAATGAAAGTGGTAGGTATTATATATAAATTATGTATTAATATTTGAAATAAAAACGCAGGCGGAGCCGTGGGAAATGCTAGAGTAAACATAAAACTAATTTGAAACATGACGATAAACTGTTATAACATTATTTTGTAATTTTCCATGGTCATGATCAAAATAGATAAATAATAACCTTGCGACATGACTGATAAGACGACCTTATGGAACAATTGCCTATACCTAATGACTAAAACAAACTATTCCGCTATCAAAGTACTTCCGCTGATTTGTAACCCTTTTGTCCATATACACACTAGCGACTCAGCCTCGCTTCGCTTGAACTCGTTCCTAGATGTAGCGAGCGAAGCCGCGGGTTCCTATAGTAAATGAATACATAAACTTAACAAACTACGTTAAAACCTTCCTCTTGAATCACTCTATTAAAAAAACCGCATCAAAACCCGTCGTGTAGTTTTAAAGATCTAAGCATACATTTAGTCAGACAGAGGGAAGCGACGAGCTGTTATGGGTCCCCGGACGAGACCCTTTTTAAAAAAGAAACTTTTATTTAACAGAAATCACTTTATTAGCTTTATAGTAATACAATATGTTATTACAATATATTCATTATAGGTTTTGGAGAGCTAGTGCTCTCGACCGACAATACTCTCGAACTGACTTAATTCTAATTACAATGCATATATATAAGGTTCAAAATAATGGTAGCTAGAAGGGATAAAACACAGGTAAGCAATAACCCATACAGCCAAGGGGTATAACAGAGCGCAATACTCGAGAATGGCTCGACCGATTCGGCTTATTTTTTTTTGTATGTTCCTTACGGCCCACGGAAGGTTTTGATAATAAAAAAAAGCTAAATTTGTAAATTATACTAACGGCGGCACCTAGAGACGAACGAGCGAAGCGAGGGTCATTCACTAGGTATAATTAAAATCAAATCGGTATATGAACATAATGTATAAATATCTAATGAGCTTACATACATAATTTATTGATTTTGTTAGATAATACCTAATGACTAACATTTTTTCATATTGATTCTAATTTTAATAGAAATTTTAATATCAATTTCAGAATTCAGCAGTAGTCACATGATAAATGCTATTTATACGTAATGCGGATGGGTCATAACTCATACCAGAGCTGTTATATAACTAAAATTCTATATGTCTGTCACTCTTTTGAATATCTTTATTAGACTGTATACTTATTATTACAAAACAGTCATAATGGTACCAAACCACTTTTTACTAAAATTTATTTGGAGAATATCTTTAGTTTGTCGTAAATCATAAATGCAGAGCGTTGTTGTAAAAAAAAACCTTTTGATTTACGAGGGACGCCCCATAACACAAAAAACATTGAAGTATTTTTGATTATTATTTTTAAATCGTATCGTATCCGTGCGAGACCCAGTGCGAGTAGATCGATGTGACTATTCAACTATACATATTATAATAAACACTTTGAAAAGCAGCAAAATATAAAATAATTAAATATTATGATGTTATATTCACAAGTATTTTTGAGTAGATTTTTTTTCAGATAACTAACTTTTGCGTGACGGATTTTTATTCTATCCATCGAGTTATTATTGTTCGGTGGATGATTCGCGAAGCTATTAAAATTTAAAAAAAAAACAAACTACAATTTCAACTTTAGCCGAACGTTAGATACAACTATATCTAACGGTCGGATGTACTATGTGTAGATCCAAATAACCGAAATAATTCAGATTAATTCAATTCAATTCAGTTCCATCTACAAAGGTATCAATAGTGTTACCTAATATTTTAACTTTTCATTAAGTTACTCATAATAATATTGATATTTTTTTATTATTGTAATAACACCGATTGTAATAACAACATAATATTTTAATATTTTAAAAAAAGCTCGGCAAAAACTTTTTCAGCTTAATGGATGATTATATTTTACAACTTATGAAGGTACTTTAATTTGTGTTCAGAAAAAACAAACAAAGAAAAACATGAATTCAACTCATCTTAAGTTATCTTAAAATTTGAATGATTTTCTCACATATTTTCAACTGTTAATTCAAAAATTAATTAATAATTTTATTTCCAGTTCTAAATTAATTAATAAATTAAAAACTTAATACTTAGATATTATAATTTAAATGATTAATTTTAAAGACGTATACAATACACACTTAAGTTTTTATATACCTAAGTATATAAAGCGTAAGACGACACTGCCCTCGTAAGTTTTTTCACAAACATATTGTTGATTCAACATTTGCTCCGCAACAATGACACTTGACTTGATCCTCAAATTATTGTATGCAAATAAAATAAATGTAGGTGTAATGTTTTTCCTTCATTGTGTATGACTCTGATGGTATTTCCCACATTACAGTCAAACTACAATCTGAAGATGTTTCAATAGATTAATTAATTATTTTAATGTTCTTACTCTCGGACCGTTTCTAGCGGCTAATCTCATTGGCCTTGTTAATAAAATACTACTGTCTGTCTAATTCTCAGTCGATGTAACTATCAGGTAGTTTTTTAATAATATAAAATAAATATAATTTATGATTATAGCTACCATTCATATCATATTTATGACTTGACATTTTAATAAATTGTAATTAACATAATACCTATCTTTATAAATTCTCGTGCAGATTTGGCAAAAGAAAATAAAAAAGTATGACTTAAAAAGTAATCAGTTTAAGTATAAGAATTGTTGTGGTTATGTGCACTTGACTCTGGAATGCTTTAATACTTTGTCAGATTCTGTCTCTCGCGTAGCTTTCTTTGCTGTGATTCATTCGAAACTTATAAGAAAGCTTCTTTATAATCCCAAAATATAGTTAACATTCCTTACGTTCTTTAGTTCTCACGTCTATGAGATCATTTATCTCCCATTACAGCAAACTAGCCAGCAAAAAATAAATTGACCTAGAACTGCCTTTCAAGTAGCGCTAAATATTTAGTGTAATTCTTATATATTTAAAAAATAACCTCTATTATACAATACATAAATTTCTAAAAAAGTTATTAAAAGAACTATTCTACACAAAAGATGTTTCTCATTATTTATTTCTTTTTACTTATATACTAATCTACATATACTATAAAATTTCTTTTATTTGAGGGCGAATTAAATTTAGAGAATGTTTTTTTGTTCATCGTCTGTCTGCCGCATCACGAGAATTAACCACTGGATGGATTTTGGACACTTGTTCGCTATAATATCTCCTACGCACTTGGCTAGTCCCAATGGATACTAATCAGAGGAACATTATCATTAAATGTTGTTGTTTTAACGAAAAATACAATATTAAGAAATTGAAATAGAAGTCATTAAAAGAGGAATATTCTTGTAACAATGTCAATCACCGATATTTAGTCTCATTTATTCTTATCACGTGTTGCGCTATGAAACTAGTATATTACACTATTCTGTATACCTAAAAAAATATCGGCTGTCTGATCAGAGACGAAGCCCGGGTCAATATTAGTATACAAAACTATAATTGCATATAATTTAAATGCATGCAATATTTAATTTTAAACTATTTATTTTATAGGACAAATATTAATTTATCGTACGAGTGCCGCGCGCCGTCTGAACAGACATTGAATACTTCGAAAAATTTAATTTAAATAAATTAACATTTAAAATCGTTAACTGAATTGACATTTTTTTAGAGTTTAAATGTTCACAGGTTATATTGCTTATTTATTCAAAATATTAAACTTTTATTTTCATTTACAATCAAAATAAAACCCCTCGTAAACTCAAAATTTTTAAATATAAGTTTTAATAATTTATTATACAAACTATTAAAATTTGATTTAGAGTTGCTATTTTAATAACGAAAAGAACCTTTTTAAGTATTATATTAATGAAAACCTGTCAAAAATTACCATTTGGAGCGAGTCGTTTGGACTGAAATTAAACTCGTCTAGAACCCAAGTTATAATTATCGGCAGTCCAAAACTTATTTCTAAAATTGACTATATCGCTCTGCCTCCTGTAGTTTTGAACGGCGTGGTTATACGATTCAGCAAAACCGTGAAAAATTTAGGCATTATTATGGACCAAAATATGTCATGGGTTCCGCAGGTGTGTGAGGTGAGTAGGAAGGTGTTTTCATCAGTTGCATCTCTTCGGCGTTTGCGTAACTTTTTACCTATTTCCACCAAAGTATTGCTAGCACAATCCTTTTACCAATTCTTGACTATGCTGATATCTGTTACCCTGATATTACTGAGGAGCAATTAAATAAACTTGAGCGGCTTCAAAACCTTTGTACCTATTCGGTTTATATTTGGATTACGTAAATGTGACCATGTTTCTGATTATCGTAAAAAGATCAAGTGGCTCCCTATCCGCCTTCGCAGAAATACTCATATTCTTCACCTTCTTTACTGTATTCTGTTCGATCTATGTACCCCACCTTACCTCAAAGAGCGCTTTTCATTCCTCGGCCACTCACATTCTCGCTTACTTCGCTCCAATCATAACGTTATCCTAAAAATCCCTCCTCACTCTTCTCCCTTCTATAGTAACTCCTTTTCTGTCACAGCTCCTCCTTTCTCTCTCCTCTTTGGAACTCTCTTCCCCAAAATATCCGGAATGCGAAATCGCAATTTATTTTTAAAAAAATTTTCAAGGACTACTATTTCTCTTTATAATTATTTTCTGTTTAATATCATCCTTCTATTATGCATCTAATATTTTTATCTTTTAAATTATAAGCAGTAATTTTGTAAGACTTGCCTTTTATAGTGTTATATTTACATAGTTATTTAAATGTAATTGTTTAAGTTTATAAACTTATTATTATTTATACAGCTATTTTGTATACTTTTATTAGGTAGATATATATTAATGTATTATATATTATTATATCAGTATATATAATTACATGTATATTTAAATAATATGAGTATATGTAAACATATAGATCTTACACTATTTCCTACACCTTAAGGTTGCCTGGAAGAGATCGCTCTTTTAGCAATAAGGCCGCCTCTTGTGCATTCCATCTTTTTTTTTTGTATTATATCTCTTTTATTATTATTATTATATATAAATTATACATAAACTCAAAAATTAAAGAATATCATTCCACTGCATAATGTAATCATTTTAGCTATAGAACAACGATAATGATAAGTATTTTTTATATATATTTATATATATCAGTCTTTTCGTGTAATACATATATATAAATATTCAAAATTGACTGAAAATATTTCTCAAGAAATAATAAAATAGATTAAAAACAGATAAATTTTACAAATAGTCGCGTATTAAATACAGCTAATTCGATTCTTTGCAAAAATTTTTGTGTAAAAATCTATTTGGTTTCAGTTTCAGCAAATACTGAAAATAGAGTATTGTTAAAGTATGACTCGTTATTGATACCGTTAGAATCAATACTTTGTCATAAGTCGCAACTTGTGCGGCAGTAGTCGCATTCAGATCAGCATACGAAACGGACGCGTTGTGCTCAAACAATTTCTCGCTCGCTCTCGCGCGTGTAAACATACGTGAAAGTTATCAACCCGGAATATCACCGCAATGAGATCTAAGTTCGTTAATTCATATAATATTATAAATCTTTCTAATATTTTACTATGAATTTTAGACTAAAAATTAATTTATTTTGTCTTTGCATTCTCGAAGAATGGTAGAGACGGATTTATCTATTTATCGATTACAATTTATCTTTCTCTATGTTTAGTGCATAAATTTTTTGATAATTTATTTAGGCTATCTTTATGATATTTTAGCCTCGATATAAATTATATGTAAAATATATATCGAATGTAAATCACATATATTATAAGTAATCTTTTTTTAATCACCCATTTGGGTTTCGAAAGTGAAAAATAACTGGACCTTTATTTATCAACAAATTAGCGTCTAGTATAAAGCGTCGGTTTCGTTAACGTTTCTAATATTTGTACATTAACTTTAACATGTTAAAAATTTACTTTTTGAAGTTATTTTAACGGATATCTCTTATTCATCTTATTAGCTGTTATAAAATATACCATTACGAAAAATTGCAATTACTCTGTATTTAAACTTACAGCATATTAACCGCTTTAAAATCCATCAACACAATCCATTATCCAAAATAATTAATTTAACAAATGTTTCTTCAGTGCCTAAATAATGATATCATTTTATGATTAAAAAATTATTCAAAAAATATGCCGCTTTGTAAAATAAGAAAATATGACAAACTAAAAAGAGTATCAATACAGACGTGTATCAAATTTAGTAAGTGAAGTAAGTACTTGTTAAACAATTTGTAAGTAATTTTGAGGCATTACTGAGTAAATATTACCTTTATTCTAAGAAAGCAAAAACTGTATTTCAAGGCTTAGTAGGGCTATAACAATAGGACAACCGATGGTTTACCTTGACCATCAGCTATGTTACGTAGAGTATCTCTATATTCAAACCTAGCTTCCAATTATATTATTATTCAAGATATATACCAAGAAAGCCAACAAAAATATAAAATAATTTAAACTTAAAATAAAATTAACGTTACATGCTTACGTTACTACATTGTGCGTAAATTAATTATAATATTATGTGTATATTGTGAAGGTATTTTAATTGTGGATTTGCGCTTTTATTATATTTTTCATTATAAAATAATCGATAGGTATCTCCATATACTTTTAAGAAGCGTCCTATAATATTGTCTATAATTAAATAAAAACATTTTAAATTATTTAATTTCTAAGGCAACTCATAACAATTACTTTTGCTTATATTTTTATATTTAAATATATATCTTATTTTATAATAGTTTCCGACTTTTCATGCATAGTTCCGCTTTCGCGATGTAAAATTAGTGAAAGTATAATTAGATTAAATTGTCAGAAAATGCTATGATGTACAAACCAAGAATATCCCTTTCTAAAATAGCATAGTAATTACGTAATTTATGAAACATCACTTAAAAATACCTGCATCTCTACAAACTAATTCATCTGAATGATCACAAACGAACATCAGTTAGTAAGTTGAAGATTTCCTGTTTACATGATGCAAACATATATTTTCCCGAAGATTTTTTGTCTCAGGATAAAAAGCACCACATCACCTACAAATTATTATTTTCTAGCTCTATTTTTCTGAACTTTAAAGAAGTTTGCTCATAATTTTGCACAATCGCGGTTTTGTTCGTAAGTCATCACCGTGCCATAGAAAGTGGCTTTCAATTCGTGCTACTTCCTAAAATTATATAATTTCTAAAAAAGTAAATGGCTCGGTATATGTCATGCTAGTAATCGTCGAACGAAACGTTATCCCCAGACGGAGTTAGTATGAAGACGATGATAAAAGTCTAACCTAGTTCCCGTTGACATTATCAAACTATAATATTAAACTCAACCAAAAATTATAAATAATGTTATCTTTGTAATAGCGCAATACAATTATATTTTTGTGTTTATTTAACAAGTATAACGAATTTTGTAAGAGTTCATAACAATCAATAGATGACAAGCGGCTCTCGCTTCGCTCGGGTGCATCCCTAGGGTGTTTAAAAGCCGATAAAGTTAGTTAAGGCCATTCTTTCCGACTTCAATTAGAGTTATTATTAGCTTAAAACTGTGTGTATATCACTTCATAGTATAAAACAACTAGCGACTGTCTCTCGCTTCCCTCGCTATCGTACCTAGATTTAGAGCGAGCGAAGCCGCGGGTTTGCTAGTAAATATATACATAAACTTGACAACTCTGTCTATAAAAAACCGCATCAAAATCCGTGGCGTTGTTTTAAAGATCTAAGCATACATAGGGACAGACACAGCGAGGCGACTTTATTTTATACTATGTAGCGAAGTCCTCAACCGCGTCAATCTGTCTGTTTGCAATAAACTCAAAAACTACTGCATTGATTTTCATTCTGTTTTCACCAAAGGATAGAGTGGTTCTCGAGGAAGGATTTAGGATATAAAACTAGCGGAACCCGTGGCTAATCTAATTGCTCGGGGCTCGGGCTAAATCCAGGGACGAACTCGAGCGAAACGAGGGTGAGTCGCTAGTATATAATATAGATAAATATGTATTTACTGTCAGGATTTCAACAAACACACAAACTAATAAACTCTTAAATCTGCTTCTTTATTATATTAGTATACATAGGAGTATATCGGTTGTATTACTATACTACACGTAGGTACGCTTAAATTAAATCAAATCACAATATTAATAAAGCTTTTACTATACTGTTACTATTCATGGCTTACATTGCAACAATTCATATAAAAATATACTTTTAAGTAATTTAATAAAAATGCTAAATCACAATGTAAATTAAAAACCACTTTTGAAAATAAACTAACTTAATTATGTTATAACTTATTTTAATATATTTTTTTATATTATAAGTTATAACTTCATATTATACTATTTATAACATACTTATACTTTATAATTTTATGCTATCAGTTTTTATATTAAATTGTTGGTAAGTACAAATATAAATATAATATATACGAAATATGTACGAAATATTTGTAGTTATCTCACAGGTATAAAGCATTTATTCGCAACACCGGTAATAATAATAATATGTAGCTTATTTCAGAGTCTAGGTGGAAGCGGGAAGTCTTTTAAGCCTGGTTTGTTAATTTTATTGCCCGAACACCATTTGCTCTTTTTTGTCCCCTCAAGGATTATTGTCTATCTAGACTGGCGCCCTTCAATACCATATACTTTCCTTTGATTTTGTTCAACGCCAGACAGTACTTAATTCGTATTGTCGATAAGCTCAAACCATACGTGTTTGAACAGATGTTGGTTCTCTTTGTATTTATTGTATTCATCGTCGGGTTGTATCTCTTATGACTTACCACTATCAGATGGAAAATAATAAGAAATAACTAATATCTGTAATTTTGTCGTAATTATTTTTTTATATCTTATTTTATACGATTGTTCTTTATCTCTGCGTTCCTTAAAACTTTTATTATTTATTCATATTATTATAAAAACATAAGGTACCTATATATATATATATATATATATATATATATATATATATATATATATATATATATATATATTATAAAATATAAAAACGAATTGAAAGCATGCATTCAACGATCACTATTGAAGTTTCTATGGTTCAATAGAATCGCTTACATAGCGAGCGATTTACTCAAAAATAATAAAACTTTGTATTACTATTTTGTAAAAGTTAATTTAACCAAAACTTAATTAAAATGCGAGAAACAAAACACGGAACTTCAATGACCCTTTTAATCCTTTTAAATAATGACTAATTAGAAACTGATAGCGGCTACAACGCACGGTTTACACTATTCTTTGTTTACAGATCCGTGGCCCAAGAACTTATAAGGTGTTGATCTCGAACGAGTAATCTGTAGCGTCCAAAAAAGATCTCTAGAGTTGCCTACACAAATTCAGAATTTCTTGCAACAAGTTATTAAGTGAAAAATTGTGTTATCGTGATAATTATTTATAAATGATATTTAAAGATATGGACATCAGTGTTCGATTGATAAAACATTAGATTATCTTGCAAGTAATCAGAAACAGTAGATTTATTATAACAATGACGCCAGGTGTAAAGGAAGATCAGTGTGACCCGCTGAGTAACAACAATGTGGTGCCCTTACTGCCGAGGACGACAGTTCGCTTGGAATTTAAAAATATAACGTGCTCCGTAACGTCTATCTCCATCAACAAATTTCGACTTGGTAAGTGTCTTAACCTTAATCTTCCTATTGGCTATATATATTATTTTATTATATTTAAAAGGTAATGTTGATAGTTAATTAAATAATAATTTATTGATAATAACATCTGCCTCTTTAAATTTCGATACTGAACATTCAAATCCTTGAGCGAGCAATACGTAGTTATTTAAAACAACAAAGAATTGAAGTAATAAGATCAAAAACTGCTTTTTTATCGCAAAATTACTTATTTACGATCGATACGAACGATTAAAAATCTCATTACACATATTCTGGTTTTGTATTTTTAACTTCCCATTTTCACTTTCAAACGTGCTGTACATTCTAATAGTAATTTATTCTATCAATGTTTGTAGATCAAAAATGACAATCTATTAAATTTATATATAGTTTTGTCATTGCTAGTATTTATTGGAGTAGTAAATTTATTTATAAGTGAATTCTATTAACACGACGAGCAACAAATTGTGCAAATGGACGCAAGTCAATTAAATACAATTGAAAACAATTGCTCGAAGTTTATTTTCTTAATGGTTGTTCTTATGGCTTAAATTCTATATATAAATAAGTAAAAGGGAACGGTTAAGTGGCCTTTTCTTTTCGTCTTTCAACCGATTTTCTTTTTTTTGTTCAGTACCTATAATTGACGTGGTTTAAGGTTATCAATAAAAAATGATTATGGTCGAACTTTGGACCACTGGGCACACTGGTATTACTGAATAATTGATGACGAATATTAATAATATATAGGTACTGTCAAACTTAATAAACTAGTGGTCGCCCAGTGTTCGAAATCATCATCATCATCATCAGCCCTTTTTAACGTCCCACTGCTGGGCACGGGCCTCCCTCAGTACGAGGGGGATCAGGCCATAGTCCACCGCGCTGGCCTAGTGCGAGTTGGCGGACTTCACATGCCTTTTGAAAACTTGTTAGGTTTTCTCAGACATGCAGGTTTCCTCACGATGTTTTCCTTCGCCGTAAGACAAGTGGTAATCATGATAGAAATGATTCGCACATGAAAATATCAGAGGTGCGAGACCCGGATTTGAACCCGCATCACTCGGTTATCCAAGAGACGCGTTACCGCTGGGCTACCACTGTCTACGGATATTACATGTATGGATATGTTCGAAAATCGACTATAATTTATTTAAAATTATGGTTATGTTGGACATTCAGTAAGACTATAGACAAATAATATTAAAGAAACATATATTAATCTTTTCTCAATTTCATGACAGACTTTAATAATAAACAAATGAATATATTCATGTGTGTAAAATAGGATGGTGTGTAATGTTTGTTTATTGATATAATGTATTTTTCACTCCTCTATATAAATTATAAGTATGGACGTTTCATACTCCTCCGTCCGCGCAATTTTCTTAAAAAGGGGTACAAAGTTTTTGCTTCGCGTATTAATTGAACCACTATAGATAATGAACAAACATTCTTGAATGTTGGTAACTACATAGTTATAAAAAATTTTCAATCACGCTGAAACTTCACTTATTATTAAAACGTCACTTATCTCTACGCTTATAACATTACTGCTAATAATAATTTTCTAAGAAAAATGTTTCAGTGTAGAATTCTACGTTTTTTGATAATTTTTACAGAAATGCCCTACAAAATAAATAAATAAATAAATTAAATAAAATAACATTATTTCTCCACCATCCGGCTATTTAAACATTATTTCTACACTGTCTGCTATAATGTAGCAACGTTTGTCTTTCACAGATAACACATTACCCCACAATAGATTACAATACCTTTTAAAATAGTTTTATATTCTAAAATTTAACAATATATATTAAAATATAAATAGTAATCAATTTAGAAACTATAACTAACAATCTCTATACAGAATGGTCCATTAAAAAACTTATTTAATACATATTTAGTAAAGCATGACTTTACCTACAAAAAATGTTAATTCACTTTGAGCTATAGTTTTCCTTTGATGGCCGTCAATGCGAATGCTAACTTGTTGAAGTATAAATATTTACCCGCTTCTAATTAATGTCAAGGCATCACAAATATAGGTAATAAAGACGGCACAGAAATGACAGTTATGAAATAGTTTAACATAATATATTGAAAATAATGATCTTTTCCTCTTATAGGTCAATTGTTACAAATAAATGATATTGTGAAATAAAATGCTTCTTTATCTGCGTAATTCAAAACAGAGTATGTTAATCGAATCGATGTAGAAGTATTGATGTAAATATTGCGTGTTTCAAAGTATTTTATAACTGACGATAATAGATTTCTAACAATTGATAGTTATTGTACTCACTTGTATGTAATTCAACAAAAACTTAACGCTATTGAAACACAAAAACATACTTGAGTATTTTAATTTTTATTTTATCATTCAATTAAAATTTATTTAAAAGAATTTCATTGTACAGATCGACACACAACAATATACCTATGCTTTATTAATAACAATAATAATGTTAATGACTCGCCCTCGGTTCGCTTGAATTCGTCCTTAGGTATGTTTTTGAACGGATCCTTAATTCTTATCAGTAGGTACATAAGTAGGTACATATAAATAAAATTGAAGTGTCTGTTTTTAATTTCAAACTAACAGCAAGTATATACGGTACTTAAACCAATAAAAAAAACACAAAATATTTTTTTAATTTTGTCTGTCTGTCTGTTTATTCCGGATAATCTCAGAAACGGTTGGGCTGATTTTGACGGCGACTTACACTCTCACTCTTTTATTTTATTAGAAAATAATAAAAACACTTTAATTTATTTTAATTTACGCCCAGCGAAGTCAGCCGAGTTTGCTAGTTCTAAGATAAAAGTAAAAATTAAGTCCCTTTTCAGAGATTATGTGGAACAAACAGAAAGATATTTGTAAAAATGTTAAAAATTGTGTTTTTATATAAGTACCATATATTAAAACCCATACAATATATTATGTGTTTCATAACAAGTTGTTATGTTACTAACATGCACTTCGATTTTTTTATCTTTATAGACTAACGACTTACTTTGCTCTGTCAGTAATTGCCTATAGATAGTATACTAGTTGCCCTTAGATTGAATTGTGTAGAAACAAACAAATATTCTTTTTCTGCGCCAAAAACCTTCGCATGCGAATGATAACCCACCAGAGTTTCATCATCATCGGATCAAAGGTTTAGAAGCGCATGGAATCCAATTTAAATTTATCTATATATAATAGGTGCTTACCTTTTCAATTTAACCTAACCTAACCTAAGCTATTTAGTGGAGATGTAAACAATAAGCGAAAATTCCAGGTAGCCTAGTGGTAACGTGTTGCGAGTTAAAACCTGTAACGCCCTAATTTTTTTGATTATAATCGTATATCTCAGATATTAATTATATGGATTAAAAAAGCGATTCATAAATAAAAGAAAGGCTTCCATTAGCTTCTATTTAGTTAACTTACCTAAAACAATTTGCGTCATTGACTTAAAGTACATTCGCTTGTCATTTTATAGGTAGGTACAGTTTTTTGTATTGTGCGCTTATAAATAAAACATGTTAATGATAATGATATGTATTCTATACCTACTTTTATGATTCAATTACAATAGGTAACTATTAGTAATGCAGAGATGTATGTACATGTGTACGTAGGTGTATGTATTAAAAGGCACAAGCGAGGTACGCGCACAAGCGGATCCGGGATAACATATAAGTAAATAATATTAAATAAACAAAAGCTATTTAATTAAAACAAGTATTATAATGAAAGTAATGTGGCCGCTTAAAATACCGTGCGATTCTTACACACGCGATTAAAGTCGAATAATATAAAATACCAACGCACTGAACGTAAACTGGAACAAATCACTGAAACATTATTCTATACATAACCTAGCTTGCAATGAGGTCATGCATATTTTTTCATTTTCTGTTTTCATATACAACTACTGTCCGTGTGAACTAGAGATTTAATATTAAAAATCCTTCTTTATTATAATATTCTGTATAATAAATTAAAAAGCCTGATAACGCTAAGTGTTGTCACAGTCAGATACTTTTGAACACACAAACTCATGTATGTACTCTAATAATGATGTAAACTCTATAAATAGAATTGCTATTGATCTCCTGGTCAGGTCAGGATCAGGTCCGAGAATTGGCGAATTACTCAAAGCAATTACTATTGGTATTACTAATCTTATATTCATTATTTTTCCTTTGAATTATTATACTTCTAACGGCTCGTTTTAAAGTTGTAAACAGTACTAAATGAAGGCGTGTACTACTAAACGTATTAAGAGCAAAAACTGAACAAACTGACACAAAAAGATTACATTCATCCTATTTCAATTGGATTAAGCATACTATTAATGTACATATTAGGTACTCGTGCAGTATTACAAATGGTAACACGCTAATTATTATTGAAGTGCGATAATTTATCGCGAAGTATTTTATACCTTTGATAATTCTGCACTAACATAACTCTAATATTACAAAATATGTTTCTATCACTATTATTCGTCTAGTGTAGACTGGACAAATATTCGGCCATTATTATTACACAAAAAACCACGGAATAGATAAATAAAACATATTTATTAAATTGTCATATTATATTGTCTTCTCTGTGCAAAAAACTAATGGTCTCCAAATTTATTCTACTGTCACAGCTCGTCAATAGTAATAAATAAAAGAAAATTTATTGTTGAAAGGTACTTTACTGTTTTATGTAGAGATATATTATTCTCACGTGTACTAAACCATTCACTTGGGTATTTTAAACGATTACATGAGCAACTTAATTACATAATACCTTGTCTTATGAACTCTACTGGTGACAATCTGACTCGATAATAATCGTTCGAGGGAGCAGCATTAACCTGAACGCGGTCCAACTTAATACAATGGGTAATTTAAGCATACATTTTGTTTTATTACACATATATCAAACTAAATTACTTGATTATGTATGTACGATGAGAATTTGCACCGCTTATTATCGTGTATATTTTTATTAAAATTCTCGGGAAGTTTAGTACTACACAAAAATCTACATACTATTATTAGTAGTAATTAGTATTGAAGTGTTAAAGTACTTACATTCAATATTTACAAACATTCCATTAACAAATACAGTAATTATTAAGTGATTACCTACTGTTCTAGAAGTTTATTGCGTTTTGTACGATTAGGGAAAGTAAACCTACGCACGTGTCGGTGCGTGCTTAGTGTGCTATAGAGGAACCCTACCTCTTGTGGTGGGGTCGGCCAGTTACTAAACATATTCTGGAACCTTCAACGACCAACGGCCTACAAACCCACTGTAAACTGCACTTAGTACTTATTCCGGTAGCCATTGACGCATTCATCTGGTGAAAGTAATGACTTGTGGTTTATGATCAGAATAATCGGTTGGGCACACGCCATTAATTCGTCTAGCTCTAAATCGTCTCATTTTTGAAAGGGCAATTATTTTTTATTATTAGTTAATTAAGTTAATTCACATACAAACATTTTAAACGCAAAATAAAGTCTTAATGTACTTTTTCAAAATTATCAGTTTCGTCTCTACATGCGTTTTATCGATTAGCATGATACGTGCTTGGTATGTACTGGGTTAAATATTTAAATAGATAGTTCATATTTATTTATTAACGGTCTATTGAGTTATCTAGATAAAAAACTAAAAATTAACAATGGAATAGAAGAAACTACAGAATCTATTGCCGGAAAGTCAAGAAAGCATTATAGGTATATGATTATCTTTTATTTATTGTAGCGTCTGACACCTCTCACCTTTATGTGTCACCTCGTACCTACCTGTTTTTTAGTCCCGCTAATTCGTAAAATCTATTCTAATAAATATAAATGCAACAACACGAATAACGTATGAGCATACCAAATATTTGTTACTAATTCATACTCAAGATCTGCTGGACTGATTTGTCTTAAAATTAACTTAGGTTCAAAATCCGGATCTCGCACCTCTGTTATTTTGAAGTAACAACATGATTATCACTTGCCTTACAGTGAAGGTAAACATTATAAGGAAATCTGCATGTCTGAGAGAACTTAGTAAAATTTTGAAAGATATGTGTAGCCGCCAACCCAAACTCGGTCAGCGGGGTGGACTGTAACCTGGTCCACCTTGCATTTGGACATAGCTATGCAAACCAGAACCAACCCACAATGGTGGTTAAATTGAGTTAAGTGCACAGATAGGTCCAAAATCGCGTGTTTTATATATTCTAAAAAGATCAAAGGTATTTACATATTCTATAATATTATAAAGGTATTTTGGGAAAAAGGTTGATACAAACTTTGTATACATTTTTTATGAAAATCGATCATATCAGTTCATAGAATGATTTTTTCATTATGTGAGTTGGTTCTGGTTTGCATAACTATGTTCCTTTAACAGAGGCCCGTGCCCACGACTGGGATATAAAATGTGCATAAGTCACTTACTGCCAGTTTCTATAACCTATCTACCGATAGACCGGTAGTTACTTTCATACTTACAACCTGTCAAAATCGTATGAAAGTATCTACCGGTCTATCGGTAGATAGAAACTGGCAGTTAGACAACACCCGAGCAGAGCGAGTCACTTTTATGTAAATATAAATAAAAATGATATAATTTATGCATATTGTTCCATACAAAACGATTAATTTAAATTCAATAGTAGTTTAAATAAGCTTCGTGCAATTTAACAATTATTATTTATGTTCTTTAAGTACTCATATATTAACTTAGCTATTTCACGTCTTGTATTTTTCCATACTTCACCGTAATGAACGACGCTATCTTTAAAACCATGTATTTACATTTACGCAGCTGTTATGATTCATGTGTACAATACCATCGTTATCGGCATGTGATGTCAGAGAGGATGTTCAACGAAAAATAATAAATGCGGATACATTATGACAATACTAATCAGATCCAAACAATGCGTGCGCAATTTAGTTTGTTAGTAGTGGTTTAGGTTACAACTTTTGCTCATATTTTGCATTTTATATGTAGGCTTGCTTGGATGACTGAATCACGTGGGTTCAAATCCGGGTTTCACTCCTTCGATATTTTCTTTTGCGAATAATTTCCAACATGATTACCACTTGTATTACGGTGAAGGAAATATGGGAGGAAACCTGCATATCTAAGAGAACCTAGCAAGTTTTCGAAAGACATGTGAAGTCCGCCAACCCGCACTAGGCCAGCGCAGTGGACTATGGCTTGATCGCCCTCGTGGAACATTAAAAACGGTTTAATACGTCATGTGAAATGACATGAAATAAATATTCATGATTTTTTATTGTTATACTTCTGGTTTTATATTTCTGGTAGACCAGTCATAATTGACATATTTCTAGTAACTAACTAAATTAAAATATACTCTAAAATTTAAGAGAAAAAGAGCATAATTTGCAAAATATAAAAATATCCTTGAAGATTTTAAGTTAATCCTAAATGGCTGTCACATATCCTACTTAAGACATTGTCACAAGCTTTTTTATTAAATAATTTTCTTGGAAATATCTATAACGCTAATGGGGCAATAAAAAACTAGTAACATAAATATCTAAATAACGAAAAACACTAGACTATACAAAAAATATAATATGGAGCACTCGATTTATTTTCAGAGTAAGAAATCGTTGTGCTCATGAACAAGTTATTTATAGAAATTTCTGCACCTTAGTCGAGTATCACACAGTGTCGAGGTCAATGCAAATACAATTAGTGAATACCATACGTGTATTCATATATTGTAATGAACATTAAGTACGTACAAATAGAATTTTATTTATTAATACTAACATTTATTGTCATATAAATTTGCCCACTGTTATAATTTTATAGAAGTATCTATGTACTCCTTCACTTTAAAAATTCCAAATGGATTTGGATGAAATAAAATATAAATATAGACTATTTCTTGGTAGCATCACAAGTGGACTATTAGACACAATATCGACTACTAATTAATACTAACCAAATAAGTCAGTTAAGAAAAAGTAAACTTTGTTCCTACTCGTTTTAACGAAGTTAAAATTATTATTCAAGTACCTAGTCTCTTTACAAATAAATGATTTCAAAAAAAAACAATTTACATTCAATACACTATAATTTACTTCAACGTTGATTGTCATTTATTTGTTACAACAGTCCAATTTCCGCATATTTTGATAAATGTTAAAGTTTGTAAAATAATTACATTAATTTTCTTTTTTATTTTATATGCAGGTTGCATTAAAGGAGTTCTTTTATTACTTCTTGATTTGATTCCAAAAATCTTTTTTTTTTCCAGATATTAAATTAACATACGAGTACTATATATACTATAGTAGGGAGTAATTTTATGTATACCTAGTACCTGTTACATATTAATTATTATTATCTGTTGTATATATGATCAACTCTTAGTGTTACTTATTGTAAGATCCATATAATTTAGAAAAAGTTTATGAATTTAGAATTGTACCCACGATCGTAATTTGCTATTCCTGCTATAGCATGCATGAAGGTTACGGTTAGGATGGTTATTAGTCGTACTAAATCAACTATGTATCACGTCGATTCTAGTTACTTTTCAACATGAAAAACCAATAGAACTGAAATAACCGTGGTTTTTTGTCTACGAGTATATCAATACATGACTTGCTATTGACAGAAATTCAAATTCAAAATATTATATTCAGCATTAAATAATTATTTTTTTCTGAACTTACCACCAGTTCGGAAAGAAGAGGCCTCAGACCGAAGAACTGGCGAAAGGCACTCAGCGGGACTAATATTATTACTTTGCCTTAATCTTTTTTTTACAAGCTAAATAGAAAATAACAATAGTTCTATAAGTTGATCATTAACTAAATACGAAATAGGTTAATTATTGGTATTAACTATTTCTTAAACCTTGCGTTGAAATTCCTTAACTTTAGTCGACACACATCGTTTTATTTTACGTAAGAGATAATCGAGGCGGTGCAGAGAAGCAGAATTCCGACTCACCTGTAATTATTTCAATGCTACTTGATATATATTTCCTGTATGTTTTTTCATTTAATAGTGTAAATTTTCTTTAATACCTTTTTTACTTAACAACAGCCATCCTTAGTTATGCAACTTTTGCAAAACTTAGTTATTAATAATTTTAGATATGACGTAAATGAGCATAAATAATACTGCGCTTGCACATTGTTTTTGCAATTAAGTTGATTGAACTTAATGAATAAACATGAATTTTGTTTCGTTTAATATTGTAAAATATGCATATGCATACTTGCGCTCAGGATTAGCTAAAATAATAATTTCTAAACTTCTAACAATTGTTTACAAGACATCTTAAAGTTTTAAAAGCCATTTTCGAACAGTTATTGTATAAGTACATATATTTCAGATGTATTCTTAGGCAGGCGTTACAGTAACTATTTCGTTTGTATAATGTGTAAAAGAAATACAGTCGGAAGTCTATTTTAGGTTACTTTATTTATCTATTGATTTATCAGTCTCTCCAATTATCTAGTTATAATTTTCATGTTAAATTTTATTGAGGGCGGGCATTCAACGAAAATGTATAAAAAAACAAGGACATAAAGTGTCTCCACAACAAAAATTATCATATTTTTGTCCACTTTGGCGTCATTTAACTTATATCTAATTATTATTAAATTAGGATTTATTTAGATTTTTTGTTTCCGACGTCTCGAATACTTCACAGCAATCATGGTCACGGGAGAGAACTCTCCCCAAAAGATAGTTTCATTTATAATGTTGAATATTCGCGTACACCTAAGAAATTATTACATTATCATAAAACAAACTCCAAAGATTAGGGCGCTCTATTATTTATATAGCGACACCGTCATGTGGATGAATAATTTTATAGTAGGTATTGGCGCGAACCCGTGACATAAATTAGCTCGAATTCAATGAATATCTTACGAGATATCACAGTTTTAACATAATTCCGCAACAAAATAATGATCACGGCGTGCAAGACGGGGAGGGGCGCCGATAGCTCTTCGAGGTATTTCTATTTGGTTTCCAGTCCCTAGAACGCGAGCGAAGCCGCGGGAAAGGCTAGTTTTATTATAAAAGTTTATATTTAATCTTGATAATATATTCATAATAATATAATTAAAACCTGACTCAATGACAAGATTTTAACTGTTTATTTTAAAACAGCAAAATGATAAAAATAAACTTTTTAAGGAAGCAAACATTTATAACCATATCACGTGCGCATAAGCATCTATTATTCTTATGGCCCCTTAACATTTAATTGATCACTGTGACAATTAATCATTAATTATATACCTACTGCGAAACTTGTCATGAATATACGTATACCTACGCTTGAAAATAATAACTGCGCATAAATAGACCTTTAACGAAGCTGAAACATAATTTCTTAGAAGTGACTTGAAAGAAATGACTTGAAGAAAATGACTTGTGGTAAACCTAAAAAAATCATGACTACGCACAATAAGTATTCCCATTATATCCCTGTCCAAATACAACTGGGAAGTACAAATAACTCTTGGCACGAAACTCGCTATTTTCCTTGTCTTGTATGGTTCCCAATACAAACGCGTTGCGATTACAAATTATATGAGGATGTAAATATTTACTATAACCGTTATACGACTTACAGTAATAGCCACGATCTCTTACTAGGGAACTATTAAAAGGAAAGTAATATGAGATAAGAGAATTCTGGACGGTTAATATTATAATATTTATATAGATGAAAATAAAAATAGTATAAATAGAACTGTATAAATAAACGACAGTGTGACAGGCTTTTGACATATAGGTAATAGATTCAAATTTTCCCTAAGGTAAATATACTTATTATACTACATGTGTTTTCCAATCTGGGTAAATAGGACGACCTTGGCATTCTTAATTACAATGTCATGGTTTAGTCCGAAAGCTAAGAAGTCGTTTCATCGTTTTATGATGCTTCGCTCGCATAGTTTTGTTAGTTATCACAAAAGTCAACTAACTTCACGAATATCATAATTTAAATGTATTCAAGCGAAAGGATACTTACACACTACACTTAATTACTCTTCACGAAATATCGACGATATATTGATATATTGACGAATAAAAATTAAATTTAGCAGTTAATAGTGAATCAAAGTCCGCTTAGAACAGATTTTGCGACAGGTCCGGATTAAGGGCTGTTACAAGTTTGAGTTACATAAAATTTAAAGTTTGTACGACACAATCTTTTATTTTAATGTCAATTCAATTCAATTATCTTGTTAATGGCTTCAATATTTTAATGTCATACAAACTTTAAATTTGGCAGGGAGCACCAAGGTTAAGCGAAGCAAGGGTAGTAGCTAAAATATGTTTTTTTTTAAAACCATAGTTTCTGTATGCTTACATTTATATTACTCTATATAATATATTATGCAGCTGAGTGGTAACACGATCGCTTGGAAAGCGTGTGAAGTGGGTTCAAATCCGGATCTCGCATCTGCGATATAAGTTATTATAATCATGTACGAATAATAATAATTTCTAACATGATTACCATATCTTAACGGTGAAGGAAAACAGTGAGGAATCCTGCATGTCTAAGAGAACCTCACATGTTTTCGAAATATATGGGAAGTCCGCCAAGCCGCACTTGGCCCACGTGATGGACTATATCTAAAACGTTTTTATTGATGTATAATCGAGTCAAAACATTCCTAACATAGTCCACGTGTAGTCACTTTGCAATATTTGACGTCAATAAACTTGAATATTAATAATGCACATAAATACTTATAGAATACAAGAAACTATAATTTATACAAGAAACTACTTTTAATCATGACTGTACAATTAAAAAATTGTAGAATAATTGCAACATTTTCTTAATTTGTAACAAATTACCTATAATGATTTTTTTAGTAATCTTAACAATATTTCTACAACTAATTTAACAAATTAAAAACCTTAAGCTTTTGAAATTATACTATAAACTTTAATTAAGTAAAATTAACATTAATCTATACATGTGTATGCAGACAAATAAAATTGAAGTGTCGGCTCGGGTTGTCATGTGGAAATTACAACATTTATTACTATGAAAAATTATATGATACGATATATAAACGTATTTTGCAAATTATTGTCCATCTATCTGTTTTTTACCCTAAATTTTAGTTCTGAAAAACAATTAGGGTTCCGCGCTAAATAACTAAAACGTAAAGACGAACTCAAGAGAAGGCAGGGTGAGTTGCTCGTAAAAAATATAAAATAAATAAATAATATATATCCTACTTTTACTGACGCAGAAAAAAAGTCTGACAATGCATAATTAGGAACTGGAATCGGAATAAGTAAGGAACCTTTAGAAAAAATATGTATGAATGACACAAATCGCCGTGTCTCATGAAAATAAACATAAATCAAACAAAAAAAATGTTTGTCATTCTTTGACATCAGAAAGGAACAATACAATTTGCGTATTATACCATAACCTTAACGGTATTTATAATAATAATAATGAGATTCAAATGAGTATTCATTACAAATATGCCTTTTAATTTTTATTACTTTAAACAGTAAAAGACAAATATTTTTAAGAGAATATTTCCGCAAAATAAGTAGAGTAAGAACCCGTTCGGTCATTGGTACCTTTTAGTATATTAAATGGAGTTGTATTTTAATGTGTTAATATATTTTGTACTTTTTCGTTTCACCAAGTCGTTCGCAATGTTGATCAACTTAAAAGTTATTAAAAGAACAATCTTGTTTGCTAAGAACTAGAGATTTAATTATTGTAATGTCAAACCCATTTTCTGATTGCTCATACATTGTAGCTAAATCTTTATTAAATGTAATTATAGTGGCATATTTAGCGACTTTAAGCGTAGATTAAGGAAAAGGTAAGTATTTATATTTTAGTGATGAAATAATGACACGTTAGAGGAATTTAAAATATTATACATTTTTGTAAAAACATACGTCGCATCATTTTATCATGATGTGTGCATATTTAAAGAATATTATTAAACATTCTAGTTCATTTTACTTTCAACAAACTCTCTTACTTGTGAAAGTGCTAATTCTGATAAAAGCACAGTAACTGCCACTGCCGAATTTTTATACCTCTTATAATAAGTAACCTTTAAGTTATTTTAGTGTGGTATAAAATTCTTTAAGATAAAAAAATAAAGATGTAGATTCCAAATTATAAAAATAAAGATGTAGGTTCCTCTTAGGACTGGGTTATTTGACGATAGAGTTTTAAAACTCAATGCATGTACATACATACATAATATGTAGTTAATTTAACTTTACTTAACTTTCACATTTAATTATAGGTTACCAAGCATAACTCCGAACTAAATGAATATGAAATTGGCAACCCATAACGATTTTTACCGATACATTGTAATTTTTTTATTATGAAATTGATAACAACAACATTATTTTATTTCAGAAAATAAAACTATATTGAAGGGCGTAAACGGATGTTTCAAGCCGGGAGAATTGACGGCCATCATGGGCCCTTCCGGCGCAGGCAAAACAACGTTGTTAAACATCCTGGCCGGTTACTCGTAAGTATTAAATTATTAATTAGATATTAGTGAAACATTTTTGTGACGACACGCTTGGCTCAGTTGGCAGTGACCCTGCTTTCTACGCCAGCGCTCGCGGGTTCGAGTCCCGCTGGGGGTATTCATTTGTTGAGCACGAATGTTTGTTCTCCAGTCATGGATGCTAAAATTTATATTATGTATGTATTTAAAATTTATATGTGTAGTATATCAACTACCTGGTATCCGTAACACAAGCCTCGTAGCTTACCACGGCACTAGATGGTGCTGTTGTAAAAATGTCCCAACATATTTATTTATTATTCATTTTTAAAATATACCTACTTTTAGAGGATTAAAAATGTTTTCTTTGAAATTTTTGTGCCTCTGAAACTATGTTTGCTATAAGGCGTTCGAAACTTTGGGATCGGAAAAACAAAAAAAAAAACATTAAAATCGAAACAAACAAAAATCTAAGAAAACATTACTTTATAAAATATTGATTATTAAAATAAATATATATTATATCACTTATTATTTTTAGCACAAAAGGCGCAAAAGGTACTATAACAGTAAACGATGTCAGTACATGTGCGTCGCAGTCGGCCGGTCGGGGAGGCGCGAGATATATCCGCCAGCACGATGACCTCCGAGTTCATCTCACCGTCTATGAATCTATGTCTCTTGCGGCTGCGCTTAAACTGGCCGACTTCAACTCGCAAGAACGCAAAGAGAAAGTAAGATTTTGGACGTAGAAAGTTGTGTTGCAAAAATAACTCTCCAACGGCCTCTTTTCTTATATAACTATGATAATAGCTATTAGTAGAATTTTTTATTATGTAAAATATATTATTTGTTTACATATAACCGGTTCAACTTTATATTTCACAATAAACTTGTATATTGCATGTGACTTTTCTCTGTGATTATTTTTAATTATTTGAAATTAACAAAAACACCCAGCTTTTATTTAATTACTATAAAAGATTTATCATTTAAAGATATCAAAATAAAGAGCTATTATAGCTATTATATTCAATATTAAAATTAATCTGATATTCTTTTTCTTTCTAAAATATTAAAATCTCATGTCACAGTGTTTGTTATCGAAATCCCCCGGAACGATTGGACCGATGTTTATGATTTTTTTTATGACTTGGCATCGAAACATACTTATAACCCTCAATTTTCAGCCTTCTACCACCAATCCCTATTTTTTAATAGTGATTAGAATGTAGGCGGAGCTGCTAGAATCACTAGTATAATATAGTAAACTAATGTAATTTAAACAACATTTAAGGTATTTGTCAATTTTTAGGTATTGGAAGTATTAGCACTTTTGGGCCTCAGTGGGACTTCCCGGACACTATGTAGGGATTTGTCTGGAGGTCAAAAAAGAAGATTGGCTGTAGCGTTAGAGTTACTGTCAGATCCTTCATTACTATTTCTTGATGAACCAACAACGTAAGTATTTAAAGACCTATTATTTCTTAATACGCATTTGTTATACCTATTGTAGAGCTTTCCCTTTGCTTTCTTCAAAGAAAGTGATTAGAAAACTAATTTGAGATTTTCCAAAGAAAAGTTGGTCTTCATTTTTAAATATAGAAAGTACATAATGTTATAAGTTTATGCTTAACATTCTGACTGACACAAACAAATCCTGATTTCCTATGTACATATTATATTGACAATAAACAATATATTAGAGATAATTTGCAAATAAAAACACAGAAAATATGACCTGTGCTACTATTATATTATAAATACTGATAAATATGTAAATGATGTTTTCCGTTCATTGACAGTTAAAATGGCGTTTTTTATCGGAAACAGAGTGTTTATCATATTTTATTTCAAAGGCGTCTCTTGCAATATGTATAGCATGAATGTGTATAGCAATGAATAATTCAAATTTTAAACTCTTTTTGATTGTTGTAACTTAGGATCAAGTCGCTTGCAATAATTTTATACTAACTATTTTTGGTCTGCCCGTTCGCAGGTTTTTAGTAGGTAATAGAGCGAGCATATTCTATTTCGAGCTTTTGGTGCTGCATATTTTGGAAAGTATAGAATAGAATGAATTCTTCGAATAGAAAGACGTTTTATAAGAAATTAAAACTTTTCATCAATTTGTAGAGATAATAAGAATAATAAATAATAATCTTTATTCGGTATCGCAAAAATTTTTACAATATCTGATAAGCTGATTGGGACCTCCTTTTAAGCCTAATAAGAAATACATTAAAATTGCATATCTTATATAATTTTGCTAAAGGATATTTATATAGAGATACTTTAAATCTGTGTATGTCAATCTATGATTTAGTGAAAACAGTGAGACTTGACTGAGATTAAAAATAAGCTAAATCTCTACAGTAATATCACAAAAAAGTCTTAAAATAAATAACTAAAACAATTTTTCCTTTTCACAGCGGCCTAGACTCCTCCGCGTCGACGTCTCTCATCGCACTTCTCAACGGCTTGGCTAAAGGGGGTCGCACTATCATAGCCACGATACATCAACCATCGGCTTTACTTTTTGAGAAGATAGACTCTATCTATTGTTTATCATCTGGCAACACTTTGTATTCGGGACCTAGAGAACATCTTCTGCCAGCATTAAGTAGTGCAGGTCTGAGATGCCCGCCGTACCACAATCCTGCTGATTTCTGTAAGTAAATTCTCTTTCATGTATGATAATAACAGCAGGAATATAACAGCATAAGTACTAAATGTGTGAATATTTCTTAGAATATTATGCCTATTGTCTAATCTAAAGAGCTCAACTACTGTCTTGCAACTGTGATATAAATAAGTGAAGTTATTTAGGAAAATATTTTCAAATACTACGTATCTGTTCATCAAGATGGTAATGATGATAATGATTAAATCAAATCAAACTATTTTATTCAGCATACAATTATTACAATTTCTTACTGAACGTCCTGAGTCTACTACCACTTTGTAAAGAAGAAGCCTCTGACCTTAGAATAACTGATGATCTATACATATAAAATAATTCTCACTTTTTCAAATCTGTACGTTAAATATTTTTTGGTAAATCTTATTGAAATAATAATAATTAGTGAAAAAGAGGTCGAATCCTTAGTGACTGATCAATCTTAGCCAACAGATATAACGCACCTAGGATCGAACGCGTATTGATTAAAATAAAGAGGTTACGTTGATTACTCGTTTGCCAAATGTAAAAACTAAACTGCCACAATATGTTATCTTGTTTTACGTACAGATAACCTTCAATTCTATCATAATTATGTGACATTGGACTTAACTCAATAACCATCATCAGTATTGTTCTCGTACTTTGTCATATTATCTGGTAATCTATTTAATGTTATTTTTTTGTTTTATTTTTTACGTACCTACTACTAGTAGTTTTTTAGTTCTAAGATAAGTTTAAAAAACGGCTATTAAGCGTATGACTTCGTATTTATTTTGAACTCTGACCTTATCATGAGGCTCCCTTCAATATGTGGGGAATAAGGTCATAATCAACAACTTGTCTTGTATGTGTCTTTCGAAAACTTTATGTATTCTCTTGAACATGTAGGCTTCTCACATTGTTTTCCTTCGCCGTTAAAACATGTAATTAGCACATGAAAATAAATGCTAGTCACGGGATTCGCATCCGCTTCATCTAGTTTCCTAAGCTAGCGCGTTACCACTAAACTACCACTGTCATAATCGTAATTAAGATTAAATACTGATTATTATTGACAAAATAAAAAACTGATATTTTATGACATTGTTTATTGTTCATGGTTACGCTCGTGTAATTTATTTATCTAAGATTGTCCTGCCTCTATGAAGCTTAGCGTGAAATTTGGCAACCTATAATTTATATCTTATCTATATAATTGTACAATTTTAAACAAATTGAAAGAAGATTTATGATAAAATGATATGAAAGCTGAATTGAATTTTTTGATTAATAGTTCAGTTACCGCTATAAAAACTAAAATCAAATAAAATTATTATAGATCATTAGGTGTTATGTAATAAATTAAAATGTCGCATGCGCATTATAAATACCTTTCTTTGTCCATGATTGAACTTATTGTTTTTGGCACTTGACCCATTAGTCCAAAATCTCTATTTTCATCTCCCAGACGTAATCTCATGCCTATTTAATGATTGTCTCGTGTTGTGATAGCAGTAGCACAGTACGTAATTCGCTTATCGTAAAAAAATATTTATACAATTATATAGAGCTGCTGTTAAGTTTCAATAAATCACGAAAATCTTATCAAAATCACATTTGACAAATACATGCCAGAATTACGTTTTGTTGTATTATTATCAGTAAATATAAAATGACAAGGTTTCATAATTATCGATTATCATTATTTATTAATCAATAATATAGATAGTCAACAATTCACGACTAATATATTATTATTATAATATACCGTGTATTAAGTATAGGATACAAGGTACTTTCTGCTAAATTGGAGGATCTATTCGTAAAGTTTGCTTTTAAATTATTAACACTTATTCTTTACTCTATTATTCCCTTTGAAAAAGATAAATGAGATAAATCCATACCAAAAGATTTTAGAATACTTATTGTTATGTTGACCGGGCTGGTCACGTCACCCGGATGCCCGATGTTCTTTGGGCCAAACAAACTACTTTTTAGATCCTACAGCAGGCCCCAGCAGATGAAAGAGGGGGGAAGCCGAGACGGAGATGGTAAGATGAGTTGGACGTCCTTCAGGGAGCCCGGTTTATAGATGCAAAAGATAGGGAAGAAGTGGAAAAAGAGTAGGGAGGCCTTTGCCCTGCAGTGGGACACTACTCGCTCATAATAATGATACTATTGTTATGTTTGAACATGTAGGCAAAAATATTTAAGTATATCCTATTAAAATCCTATAGTTCCACAAGTTACGGCAATAGAGAACACAACCAACGGTGCAATACGGTTGCACAGAAAATCAGACATAATTAAAGGAATAGACTGATTAACTTTTTTATGGCATGCGCATTGTAGACAGTGTGCAGACGTAGTGCAAAGACCTAAATGGAAAACAGTAGCTTAATATCTACACGAAGCGTACTTTGTTATGACTCTAAAGATATTGTTTCCTATTCTGTTAAGGCATATAAAATATAATGACATGGCTAACTAAACTTTTTTATCAATCATAATACATATATTATATGGACATAAAATATTAAATAAACAATATTAAACATATTTTTAAAAACTGTGGGAAGACTGACTATTATAACTATATAATGCATTTGATACCTCTAAAATCTCAGTCTCTTCCGTGATCATGACTGTTGTCAGCCAAAAATCTAAATAAATCGACGATAAAATCCGAAAAGATAGTTTGATTTAAAATGCTATGTATTCACTTAAATTTAAGGAAGCACTTTTATTCTCTGATTCTAAGAATCAAAGCATGACAGTATTCAGTATTAGTCTTCATCTAACATGGCATTTTCCATTAATATATCGTAAAGATAACAATGAAAAGATCATAGAATATCCGTTACCCTCTAACCCACATGACAGAAACGTCGCGTTGTGCGTCAATGTTTGCCAAATAGTTCAATTTGAACTATTATAAAAAACAGACATTCGAGTATCGTCATTGTTCCATCGTGGTGGAATGTCTTTTGTAGTGATGTAATTCACTAGGAAGCAACTTAAAAGAAAATCCAAAATATTTAAGACAGCTCTTTAATACTCTTATTTTGACACGTAAAAGTATGTTTTAACTTTTTGAGCAATACATAATATATTTAATATTTTAACAATATTAAAAAAGCCGTAATCCAAAAGCAAAACCAAAACTCAGTTTTCATATTTAAAAAATCTTCTCTCGTGAAAACCTCATAGGTTTTTACCTTCTGAGGTTTCTATAGTAGCTATGAAGTTACCATTCTGTCTCTACTAATAATATTAGCATGTCACTCCAATAGTTTAATAATTCAACACGACTATAAAAATGAAATGCCCTCACTCCTCAGGGTTTACATGTTCTCTAAGAACAATTGCCCTGAACAAACTTACATACACAAATTGGTGAGTAGTAGTAGTAATGAGTAAGTAGTTACAAAGACACTCGCAAGGCATCTACTTCGTTGTTTGTATAAGCACTAAGGATGCTATAAATAAATAGGTAAACTCGTTAAAACATATTTTAGTTTTTATTAGATTAAAGGTAAAAAGTCTATTTCAAATAGCGGCCCGCTCCGGCTTCGCACGGGTATAAAATATATAGCCTACTTTTATTATACATATAAACCTTCCTCTTCAATCACTCTATCTATTAAAAAACCCGCATCAAAATTCGTTGCGTAGTTTTAAAGATTTAAGCACACATAGGGATATAGGGACAGAGAAAGCGACTATATTTTATACTATGTAGTGATGATAAAGGGAAATGCACTTAAGCACTATGACCACTCTTCATGAGATTGAGATCAGTCGCCGTTTATGAATTTCCCTTTTATTTAAAAAATGAAAGTAATGTATCTGTCAAAGTACCTATCGTAAGCAAAATGATATGAATAATGAACGTTGCTGGCATAACCACAAATTTTTTGAACACTCTCGACAAGATATCAAGTGTAATGTCCTTAATAGTACCTACTACTATATTCATTCATACACTCTAGATAAAACTTGATCTTGAAGACTTATAACCAAACGCGAGCGAGGCCGCGGGTTCCGTTAGTTAAAATAAATAAAATTTCTAATATAAAAGTTAATATATAAAACTAGCCTAAGTTACACCTTATATCCTTATACATTTTAAAAATTGTTTTTTTTTAATGTTAGTGCTTACTACATCAAAATTCAATTTTTATTAAAATTACTGTCGTTTATGATCGATTTTAATAGAACTCACTCGCACAAACTTTAAGTATGGTGTAAATCCGAGCGAAGTGATGGTGAATCACTGTTTCAAATAAAATAAGTTATTTGCTAAACAATTGATAAAATTATTTAAAATATAAAAACTAAATACATTGCGTGCTCATGGTTTGTTGACATTTCTTAATCAAGCAAGCAAGATTTTTTACTGCCACTTAACTAACATAATATTAAAAACACTTACGTTTTTATTTGCGAAAATGTTAGTATTAGATTTGGGCAATTTTTTGTTTGTACCAATTTGTTAAACGAATTTGGCCTCTAATACTTCTTTGCCGCGGGCAATAGTCTATTAGTGCTGAATGAGACATCGTACTTGACGGTCTTATCAGATATTTCTTCGCAAAATTATTTGTAGATATATTTACTGTTAACTATAACCCGCACTTGACTAGCATGGTTGACTGGAAGAGTGGGACGTTAAAAAAGGGTTGACAGCGTGTTGATCCCGAAAACCAACTAATGGACTGGAATAATGCATTACACACTTTATCAAAATCTATCTAGTGGTTTTCACAAGATGCGTTTCCAGAGAGACAAAAATTCTACAATCTGTAGATTTGTCTTCTGCATCAAAAAAACGAATTCAATAAGATTTTTAAATAAATATTTAATGTAGAGATTCGACTCTGCTTGAATATTATTTATAGGCATAGATTTAATTTATTGCTTCTTATTGCACATAAAACCCATGATGATCTTATTGTCCAATATTGTTAGAAAATAGTCGGTTAGACTTTTCTATTCTATGCGCTCTAGCATCCCATCTGCATTTTTACTGAATACTCCTTATTCCTGTTTATAATGTTTTTGAAACATTTGCCACCTTGTCATTATTGAATTTATTTTTCCCACAATCTCGAAAACTTATATTATCTTAGCTAGAAATCCACTTCAACTTCTCTTCATTTCCCAATATTTAAACTATTCCGAGTTTTTTGATTTCACTGGGCGAAAATATGCGGTGGACGGCGAACAGACGTAAACCTACGTAAGCTTTTAGTCGCTGTAGCGTGGATCACTGTCTATTTTACTCAATGCATAGAAATGTTTTATTCTTGTCCATTAAATCAGCAGGTAAAAAATCTTTATCTTGTTCGTTTAAAAAATCTTATAGATTAAATATTTACGTATGTATTTAGGTTAAATAAAGGTGACATCATTGACTCGTTATTGTGTTACAATAATAATGATAATATTTTTATACAAGAACATTTCATTACAACTGCATAATTTGTATTATTATTCAGTAAAATAATAACTTACTGCTTACATAAAAATTATGTTTATTGTATAGATAATGGTTTGGTAGCACAATAAGCTATAAATACGAGTAACTATACTAACTTTATCGTCTTATTTTTATTACTTAATAATATATTTTATGCTCTGATTACATTGACGACACGTTTGGCTCAGTTGGTAGGTAGTTACCCTACCTTCTGCGCCAGCGGTCGCGGGTTCGAGTCCTGCTGGGAGCATTCATTTGTTGAGCACGAATCTTTGTTCTCCAGTCATGGGTGTTAATATTTATATTATTATGTATGTATTTAAAAAATTATATGTGTAGTATATCAACTATCTAGTATCCGTAACACAAGCCTCGTAGCTTACCACGGAACTAGATAGCGCTGTGTATAATAATGTCCCAACATATTGTATTATTATAAGTATTAAAAATAGATCTGATCTTAAATTATGGTGAGTAAATTTGGTTCAAATAATTATCTTCAAAAACTGATAGTCAATAAATATAGAATAAAAAGATATTTAGTGTGAAAATTAAAATTTTAATAGCAAATAATGATGTTATAATTACTGTAGTTCGTTTCTGTAGTTTTCAATTTTACTCAGGTACATAAATAATTTATACTTATCTCATAGTCTCATAGACTTGATGAGTGTAACCAAACAATTGATAATGACGATTTAATAAGCCTTAATTCTCGAGGATTAGAGCTGCAGTATGCCAAATTAAAAGTAAATTCCATTATTTTCATTATACCTATGTGCTTAAATATAACCGCTATAGACTATTTAGAAACTACTACAAACTGACAATGCGAACAACATTTTTGCGATATAGCCTTAAATCAAGCCATCAATCTGAGCATTTTGTGGTAGACTTTACTGAAAAACTATCACGCCTATAGATTTGTGCTTTAACATATTAATTTAGGTTCATATCTAGATGTGTTATCGTTCAAAAAATATATAATTTTATAACCATTAAACAAATGAACATTAACATTATAAGTATATAATATAAATAAACTGTCTCAAAAATATTACCTGTTAGAAAAACTACGCGAGCCCTCACAAAGCTCAGCTTTTTGCTAGTTAAATAAAGTTAACAGTTAAAGACATATTTGTATGTCTAGGTATCTTATGCAACTATGAGCACGACAAGATTTCAATCTATAGCAAATAGTATTTATTAACATGGTATTTAATAACTAAGCCGTTCAATAACTTCTTCTCCGCCTTCGCTTGACAAATCAAGCGATTTTCTTTAATTTTTTTATTAGCGATCAAACTTCGAGGAGCTTTGGTGTTTTCAATAAAAAATGCGTGTAACCTTGACGCACGCTTGTGCTTGGGATATGACAGTATACAAAAATTAAAATAGAATTTCAAACAAATCAAAATAAAAATACTACACATTTATTTCTTTAATAATCGTACAATTTGAATTAAAAAATGTATTTTAGTAGGTGTTAATAATAAAGCCTCTCACTTTTGCGACATTCACTTCCTCGACCTTCAATTTTCCAATGGATTTATGTTTTTATATAGATACGTTATATAAACAAGGCATGTATTCCTTAAATTTTTAAAAATAATCATAGTCGGACGACTGTATAAGCACTAGAATGCCTAATCAATCAAAGATATAATTTATACAAATGTAAAGTTATAGAAGAATACAATATTATTTTCTAGTAATGGAAGTAGCATCAGGTGAACACGACATTGACTTGTCGAAAGCCGCCAACATCATGCTTCAGTACAAATCAGAATCGACATCCAGTTCGTGGGAAGATGTGCCAGTTATATCATCGTTCTCCAATACCTTAAGTAAGTTATATATTCCTCAAATATGTATAATGTATAATATATTTTTTTCATCTTATAGTATAAATTAGGTAAAACGTTGAATTATTGTATTTGGAATGACAGCTCTACACATATGTGAATATTTATTTAATTTAGACGTAAATAAAATAAAAACCTTGTAGGTACTCATAAATATATTCCTTTGTAAACTTCGTTTTATTTCCGTAGTTAGCTTTGACGCAGTCGCGTTTGTTTTATTTTTAAAATTTATATATTATATTTTATTTTCAGAGTTTTAGTTTTTGCCAATAAGACATTTTAAGCTACATTCAACAACTTTTTATTCTTAATAGTTAATAGTTTAGTTAGTTTGAACGTACATATTTTTGTGATATCCTCTTAAAAACTTTTATGTTGATTGATTTAAAAGATTTTTAAAGGCACAAAAATGTGCACATTAAAACCACCATTTTCACTTTTAACTAATTTTTATGCGTTATGAATTGATTGATTTATATATCTAACGATATATAAATCATGAAAATCAGCCCAAGAGTTCTAACTCTTCATTGCCGCCAAGGAACTAACTGCATATGGCGCGCAGTCGGGTAATAAATTTGATATTTTAAAAACATTTACTTATATTTCTTGAAATTTTTAGGTATGAACATAGAAATGCAAGATAAGCAATTAAGAAATAATGCAAAACATCAAACAAATTTCTCTAAACACATATACAGACCGTCGGGGAATTTACGACAAACGTGGATACTTCTGTATAGAAATTACCTGATGACAACAAGAAATTATGTAAGTTTAAAACTATCACCTAATATAAATATACCTATACCTTCATGTGAAATTCATAATTGTAGGAATTCCGCGATTCTTTTTTATAGATAGGTAATTATTTATTTTTCTATTTTCCGGTCTAATGTAGTATGACACACACAATTTTGGCACCTGATTTTCCTAGTTTCCTAACCCAATACCAAAATTATTTCATAAGCTTATTACCTACTTAATACATACTATATAATTATATACCTAACCTAACACGTAACTATCCGATTCGCCGTAGTCAGGTCACAAATCGTATGAACTAAAAAAATATGTTAAGCTACAAAATTATAAAAGAACGAAAATAAAGTTTATCAGAGATGAGATGAGATATTTTCCTGCAGTAGCAGCTATCGTCATACCAAATTTTATCAAAATCTGTCCAGTGGTATGCGGTTACAGATAAACAGAAATCTTCTCTTCAGTTATCGCTATAATATGATAACTAGGCAGTCACGCGCTTCGCTCGGTTTCGTCCCTAATACAGTTCTCGAGGCATAAGCTCAGCCTTGCATTTGTGTGAGTGATAGCTAAAAGCCAATAGCCAGGCGTCAAAAACTAGATAAAACTGGCTCGCAACGCGCTACGCCTTCGTCGTGCCTATCCGAACACTGCACTCACACAAATGCAAAGCTGAGCTTATGCCTCCAGAACTGTACGTGTTGCATACATTTACGTCGCATCGCCTGGTATATTTTATTTGCAGTTTAATTACCATTGCACCACACGTACAATGGCAACTGACATAACATAATACATCAAACTTTGCTAATTTTATTAAATTTCATCATATTTGTCAAAACCATCTCCCGACATTAACAAACAATAATAAATGAATTTGCGAAATCGGTCCAGGCGTTTTCAAGTTATAGCTTGACCAGAAGAGACAAGGGTCCATTTTTATATACATAGACAATGACTATTTCAGTATCAATTCCAAAAAAAACATTCAATGTTCTGATTTGACTTGGACTTTATTATAATTTATTACGGAACTCTATATGTACTCATCTACACTAATATTATAAAGAGGAAAACTTTGTTTGTTTGTTTGTTTGTTTGTAATGAATAGGCTCAAAAACTACTGGACCGATTTTAAAAATTCTTTCACCATTCGAAAGCTACATTATCCACGAGTAACATAGGCTATATTTTATTTTGGAAAAAAATAGGGTTCCGTAAGATATTTGGGTTTTTCGGACACAAGGTGTAATCTATATCTATATTAATAATTTCGTCAAGGGGTACGGTAGACTCGATCGAAACCTTACCTGATTAATAAAACATAAAAAAATAAAGATTTCGAGTCGACAACATATATCCGCAAAATTCGGATTGTCGAGTATTTTGTTAAATTCTAATGATGCTGAAAGACAAATCGATTATCGAAATCGCCATATTGGCCACTCTAGCGAAGCGATACTGACATCGAATGACACGTCAATATTGAAGCAAAGGAACTCATTCATACAGCCATAAAGATTTACCTCTGTATTAGTGTAAATAAATAAAATAAAAAATAAATAAAATAAATCCTTTCATTTCTTGCGTTTACAAAAAAAATAATATCCTATTAACAATAAATCACAACAATTTTAAAAGTATGTTTTAATAAAATCATCTCACATCCAGTTAAAACAAAAATATAAATTCTAATGTTATACGTATTAAAATATAAGAATTTATAATTCATATAAAATAAAATATATAGTATAATTAAATAAAATATAATATATTTACTACATAAAAAAAGAATATTTAATTCCTAAAATACTGCTAAGAAAGAATAAAATAATAATAATATGTTCTAAGTTTTAACTTATCAAATGATGCGTAATGATTTCTCATAGATGGCGTTATTAATCTATATATGTAATATATAAATGCGAAAAACACTCATCACGAAATCTCAAAAACTGCTGGACGTATAAAGATGAAAATTTGCAGGGAGGTACTTTATAAATAGTATAGGTGCACTAAGAACGGATTTTGCGATTGGGCCGGATTAAGGTGGTCTAAGAGCTCTCGCAAGTTTGTATGAAAGTCCTTCATCTTTTGTGCTACAGACTTTAAATTTGGCAGGGAGATAGTTAATATTTAGTATGGGTCTGCTAAGAACGAATTTGGCGACAGGGTCGCATTAAGGAGGTCTAAGGACTCTCACAGTTTTTTTTTAATTTCTTCATTTTTTGTCCTAGAAACTTTAAATTTCCCAGGGAGGTAGTTTAAAGTTATTAGATGTTTGTTTAAGAAAGGATTTTGCGATTGGGCCGGATTGAGGTGGTCTAAGGGCTATGGAAAGTTTGTATGAAAATCCTTCATTTTTTGTGCTAAAAACTTTAAATTTGATAGGGAGGTAATTAATAGTTTGTAATCGTTCGCTACGCGTATAAACATATTTTGCATCAGGGCCGGATTAAGGAGGTCTAAGGGCTCTCGCAAGTTTGTATGAAAGTCTTTAATTTTTTTATGCCACAAACTTAAAATTTAGCTGGAAGGTATTTAATAATCAGTAGACATCCGCAAAGAACGATTTTGCGACAGGGCCAGATTGAAAAGTGCAAGGGCTGTCGCAAGTTAGTATGAATGAAAGTCCTTCACCTTATGTACAACAAACTTAAAATTTTGTAGAGAGGTAGTTATTGTCAGTAGAAGACTTTTAAGAATGGGTTTTGAACAGGGCCTGATTAAGGTGGTTTAGGGACTCTCACAAGTTTGTATGCTGTTCCTCTATCTTTTCTGCTACAAACTTTAAAATTGGCAGGGAGGTAGTTAATTGTTAGTAAACGTCCGCTTAGAACAAATTTTGCGACAGGGCCGGATTAAGAAGGTCCAAGGGCTCTCGCAAGTTTGTATGAAATTTATTATTTTTTTTGCGCTACAAACTTTTTGGCAGGAAAGTAGTTTTTGTAGTTAAGTAGAAGTCCGCTAATAACGGATTTTGCTACAAGGCCGGATTAATGAGGTCTAAGAGCTGTAGCAAGTTTCTATGTAAGTCCTTTATCTTTTGTGCGACAAACTTTATATCTGGCGGGAAGATAATGTGTGGTCAGTGAACATCTACTAAGAACGAATTTTGCGACAGGGTAGGATTAAGATGATATTATGAAGGCTCTCATTATTTTGTATAACAGTTATTCACTTTTTGTCTTACAAACTTTAAATTTAGCATTGAGGTAGTTAATAGTTAGTTGACATCCGCAAAGAACAAATTTTGCGACGGGTCGAATCGAGGAGGTCTTAGGGCCATAGCAAGTTTGTGTGAAAATCTTCATCTTTTGTGCTATGAACTTTAAATTTGGTACCAAGGTGGTTAATTGTTGATAAAAGTACGCTAAAAACGTTTTTTTTTCTATAGGGCCGGTTTAAGGTGGTGTAAGGGTCTCATAAGTTTTTCGAAATACCTTCATTTTTTGTGCTAAAAGTTTCAAATTTCGCACTGAGTTAGATAACTTTTACGATACTACAAATCGGACACTCCATTGAAAGGATATTACGAATTTAAAAATAATAATAATAAAATAACGCGCAGCACAGCGGGCAATGGGGAGAGGGAGTGGGAGCCAAGAGCGGGGAGAGGTAGCCGCGCCGCTCAGGAGTATATCAACGATGGGTTCTGAAATAGCTGGAGTAATTTTTGTAAATTTTCAGGCAATCTACAGATCAACCGATTGCCAGTGATCGAATAAAGATTAGTAGCGATTAAAAAAATTAGCGCGGGCGAAGCCGCGGGTACTGCTAGTAAGATATAAAACTATATACTTAGTAATAATTGAAGTATATTTACAAAAATAAATTATATTTAAAAACCTAGTAAATATTCGTCCTAACTCATTTGAGAAATACATTTTTGTGATCTATTGTGTTTCCCAATAACTAAAACGAGTCACTTCAAAAACTTCAAAAAATCATTTTTTTGCATTTTTTTACTGTCTATTTTTGACGGTACTTTTGCAAATAGCTAATGTTATAAGGAATAACATACGCTACTTTTATTTTATTAAAAAATTGTAAAAACCTTTAACTTATTTTAACTTACGCCCAGCGAAGCGCCGGGTTTGCTACTCATAGTTTAAGCTATAATTGCTACTTATTTAAATTATGATTTTTCAAATATTTTTTTTCAGTCTCTATTCATGTACCGCATTGCTGCACACGTAGTCATTGCGTTGATTTTTGGATACCTTTACTTGGGTGTTGGTGGGGAAGCCAGCAGTGTGCTGGGAAACTATGTTTACCTGTATGGATCGATGCTTCTAGTAGTGTACACTGGAAAAATGTCTGTCACACTATCTTGTAAGTATTTAAATAATTTTCGTAATAATTAAATAAAAATGAAAATGATTCATTTCAAATTAAACTTAATAATAAAGAAAAACCAGTCAAGTGAATTTTGGACTTGCACACGAAAGGTTCCGTACTATAGTACAAGTTGTACAATATGTTGTGGTTAATTAATATTACATACATAAACACATACATAGAAATAAACACTACTTGTGGTACCAAGTCTTTTTTGGTACCAAAATTTGTAATTTTACCGGAATAGTTTGTCATTACTACTGAAAATTCATTTAAATAAGAACAATTGACTTGATTCAAAATGCGTATAATGTTATGATAAGAGTTGTAAAATACAAGGGTTCAATAAAAAGTCCTTCATCTTTAACGGCTTTAAAGTCACATTGATACATAAAATAAGTAAATCGAGATATTATCTAACTCAGATAGTAACTCAGCTAAAATAACAATTCGTCGGAAGACAAAATGACCTTCTAGGCATTGATATCCAGAATGTTTTAAGCGTTATCATATCATGTTAATGTATTTTTTTATTTATTACTTAAATAAACAAGTTAATTGCGCTATATAAATCAATATTTTTGTATTCATGTCATATCAAGACTTGACCTAAATAAAACTAGCGAACAAGCTGAAGGATGTCGTTTCATGTTCATATGAGGCATCTATAACATTTACAAAATTGATAAGTAAATATTTTAATAGATAGATATATGTAACGAATATCCTTTTTATAAAACACACTTTTTTTTAAACACCCATGAGTGCAGTACAAACTTTCATGGTCATCAAGCAAATGAATGCGACCGGCACTACAAACTGAGCCAAATGAATCGTCAGAATATATTATAATATATGTAAATAAATATTTATAATCTTCTTTGTAGCATACGAATATTTTTTATAGGTATCCAAAGTAATCCATGTAATCAGCTAACGTACATTCTTTTTTTCAGTTCCGCTAGAGATGGATATATTGAAAGGCGAATATTTTAATCGATGGTACAATTTGGGTCCCTATATTTTTTCAATTTTGGCTGTAGAGTTACCATTTCAGGTAAATCATTTTTTTTATTAGTATATTATTAATAGTCTAGTCTTTTAGTGTGACGTGTTTTTTTTAAATTTATTTTGTCTTATAACATCTTGATTTATCAAAAAGTTTCCTCTTTGACTCTCGAATCTCGATAACTACATAAGACAAAAAAACTTTGCATCCAATAATTATCTGCGCAATAATGCGTAACTCGCGTAACAATAAATATGATGTTCGAATTTCATCAGGCGCACGTGTTTAATAATACATTTTCTTTAATATATAAGTTTAAGGCAAATACTTCAAAACATAACATCGTTAAAATATTTATGTAAATCTACTATACAATATTTTTTAAAATTATAATTCATGACTTCTGTTAGCTATGCAACTTATTGTTCTAAATACTTAGTAGTACTGTGGTAGTACTGAACCCGCTATATGCAAAGATATTACCCATGCAATTTCTAATAAAACCCAGATGCCATATTCTTTTACAATTTATTTCATTTAATTTTAGCTTTATTGGACGAACCTGATGATCTCTATTTTAATTTTCAACCAAATCCGTCCAGCCGTTTCAGAGTGTAAATAAGTAATTCACAAACGTACATACATGTACAAAAAGCTTCGTTTTAATAATAATCAAATTAAATTGTTCTGTTTTAGATGATATCATGCGTATCGTACGTGGTGTTGTCGTACTGGCTAACTGACAACCCCCTAGAGCCGACCCGCGCAACATTGTTCCTCGCCACGATAGTCGCAACGTCTCTCTGCGCGCAAGCCTGGGGGTACTTCATTGGTTCCACCACACCAACCAGGGTATAAATCTGAATTCTTTCATAATATAATTTCATCAAGTTTATCAACTATAATCTAAATATTCTCTCATACTGTGTTATTATTTATTGATAGTATTCCCAATTATATTGTTATTATCGTACTAAATATCTTATTCGTACCCAATTCTTTGCACAAAAATAGCAAAGCAATAGCTTCTTCTGTATAAATGGAATATTATAAAAATACTTTACATCATTTTCAGATCGCAGTATTTATAGGTCCAGTTATAGCCTGTCTGTTCTCTGTGTTTGGTTTTTGTCTGGCTTTACGTGATACACCGGCCGCCTTCAGATGGTTGCACCACATATCATACTTCAGAGCTGGCTTTCACGTTGCTGTTCACTCTGTATATGGATTCAATAGAACCAAAATGCACTGTGATAAAGGTATGTAATGACTTATTTATAAAAATATGCATTTTACCATTACATATGATCTAATACTTCCTTAGAATTACGCGAATATTTCATATTTTAAATAAAACAATACTTTCTTTCGTATGTTAAGCAATTTTAAGTCTCTCCCAGGATTTGGATTGCTGTAACCATTCGAAACGTCAAAAAACAAAAATCGACAAAATCCATATAGTTTTATTTGAAATACATATGATATAGTATTTATATTACTTGTGCCAAGGTCTGCCTGTCTCGAGCTGTATACACTTGTACATTTTAATATCACATGTGTACGCCAGTGTACGTACAGTGAGATTAGCCGTCGGAGCAGAAATCCGTCAGGAGTCCCTAAGGAAATTCCGCAACAAATAAAGTAGATAAAAGAAAGTCATATAAAACCACTAAATAAAAATATATGATTTAAATTTAAACACTGTAGCCACAGGGTTGATGGAATAGTCACCTCATTAACTAATTTAATTATATTATATAATTAAATATTCAGCTTAAAAACAGGAAAAACTGCATATCGTTATAATTATAATACTTTATCCTTCTGTTTTCGTTTTAAATATTTATTTAATTAGCTATTTTTTTTCCAGAATATTGCCACTACATTACACCAAGTAAATTCCTTGTTGAAATGGACATGGCAACCATAGATGTCGGTGTCAATATGGCCATTGTATTGAGTACCACTATTCTCATGCACGTACTTACTTGTTCTACACTTTGGTACAGACTTAATAAAAGATAAATTAGAATGAAAAATTCTAATGTGACTGAATCATATTTATCTGATTAATTTATATCATTGTGATACACAGTAATAGTATATTCGGAATAAGGCACAAAAATATATAGAGTTTTTGGTTACCATTTACTTAACAAATTGCAATATTAGCTAAAATTGAAAGCAACAAAATTCAAAAATATCATACCGAGTGTTTTTTGATTGATTTTCTACTGAAACTATTTTACGCAAATCTGAAGACTGTTATTTGCACGTAATCTGATCTTAACTAGCTTATAAGTTATAAAATACCTCAAAGATTGTCTTAGTTCTATTTGGTATATGGTCGTAGAGTATATTTATTTAAATTAATATAATTTAAGGAATTGATTTGTCTATTTATTTAGTAAATAAATTAATAAATAATTTAATCTTTAACCAACCAACCTGACGCCTTGTAACGGTAAGAAAATTACCTACCGATAGATCGCCAAACTAACATGACCGAAATCTTGCTATTCAGGCTGTGTATAAGGAAAAATCAAGAAGTGATAAAATAATTAGTAACTAGCTGTCGTTAGTTCCGAAAACTGATACTAGGGAAATTTAATAATGTTGCTCATTAGGCTCCTCGAATTTTGCCCTTGATTTTGTTTCTTAAATGTACATTATTAATGGTTGTCATCATGTGTACTTGCAGAAGTTGCAGATATCTTTGTACTTTAGAATATGTAACCGTTGGCTTATGATAGAAAATAAATGTCATGTGACTAGTATAAAAATTTAATATTTTGCATGTCCTGACTCACTAATTCTCATTACCCTATCGAAACTACTGACTCTAAAAGGTTTAATATTATACAGCCTGTTTCTGTACTAAAGACTAAAAAGGTTTACCAATTAAAGAGTATTTTCTTAAAACCTGTGTTAGAGGATCATGAACGTATTTGTACGTTTGTCCGTTATAAACTTAAATTCAAGTATTATTATCCTTTAAAATGATTGTAAAATATGTATGTATAAATGTTTTCGGAATACATCAAATTTAAAATAACACACGGGCAAAGCTGGGCAACACTAGTAGTTAATAGAAGCTTTATTATGAAGTATAATTTACCAGTAAATATTATATTAATAATTGAAAACTGCTTATTAAATTTACATAATGTTTTGATAATAAAAATTTCAAAAGGTACATAAGTTTAAATTAATTTAAATATCTATCGTGTCTTAGAATGTAAACATGGTGCTACGAATATTTTATCCATATTTTGTGACTTAGATAAATATATATAATTATTTATAGTGTGTTTTTTTAATTTGAACCCCAATTAGATTCAAAAAAAAATATCTTTGATATTTAGATGTCTACCTACCTAGTCCCTGAGCGACCAAACTTCTTTCGTTATATAGTTTTCAGAAAACATAACATAAAATTGCATTTTTTCAGCAAACTAAGCAAATCTATCTAAACATAAAATTCCGGGTATAGAAGGTCGATTTTTCACCCCGTAAATCCCATTGCAAAATTTCGTTGTTTAAAATGTATATATATTATGTACCAATATTGATACTTTATTAGTATAGGATAGAGTACTCTGGTAAATCAACAATATGAGCGAGGTCTATCACATAGATACATCTTTCTACGTACTCTACATTAACGATTACTGACAAGAAAAACGATAAGAACCGGGACGCCCAATAGCGTGATGTAAAGGGGAAGGCATGCCCGCCATGCAGGATGTCAATATATACCTATGACATTGCCGATTTGCATAATAATTTTTTTTTAATGGTAAAAAGGGGGCAAACGGGCAGGAGGCTCACCTGATGGGAAGTGATCACCTCCGCCCATGGACATCTGCAAGTCAGGCTTGCAGATGCGTTGCCGGCCTTTCAGGAAAGGGAGGGATGAATGAGGGAGGGAAGTGGGAGGGAGGGGGGAACGAAGGCGGAGGATGAAGGGAAGAGGGAGGGGGGAAGGAGTGGGCCTCCCGGACTCTCACTCACCGGACGAAACGCGACAGCATAGCTGCCACTTCACGCCGGTCTTCTGTTAGAGAGTGGTACTAATGAACTATACGGGGCGTGCCGGCCCATTTGGTTGCTACCCGAAGGTAACAAGCATGTCACTACCACTTTAAAAATTTTATATCTCTATATCCTATAACATTAGTTATCGATTGATTCAATCTTAGGTTATAGGGGCCTAAACTCTTAATTAACTTAACTCAATTATTAATGCGAAAGTATTTTGTGTAGATTGATTTTTTTAACAAGGGATCTATTCAGAAGATTCAAAAAACGTCGATTGAGAAATATGTTTTGTCTGACTCTACCTTCTATAATATTAAATTAATTTACTGCATAAAGTCTTCTGGGGAGTTGCTTGAAATATTAATAAATATGAGTAGTCATGTGGCACTTACCGGCTAGAAAATTAGCACTACTTCTTCTTTAAACCCAACAATAGAGAGATAAAGAATGATTAGAGAGAAGAGGCCCCATAAAGACCCTCACCCGTAGCAAGTTTCGCCCTACATCCTTATAGAAGTTATCAGTACCATGATGTGTTTTTTCGTTGAAATGTTGTTTTTGTCTTGTGAACATTAAAAAATATAAATTCATCTTACATCTAGACATTATTCCGAACTTTGTATTCGCTTTATATTACAAGGACATTCAAAAAAATACATTACAATATTCACTGAAACTCATTCCCACAATTATTTTTGTAATTAATAATAATTAATATATTTGCGGAAATCTGTAGCTTTATTTTTAGCGAATTTTAATTTTAATTAGTAATTGACCGAATAGACAAGACACTATTCAGGATTTTTGTGTCTACGCTACGCGATATCTTTATAATTATTTTCATTAAATAACTTATACCTCATCTAATTTTGATAATCAAAAATCATAACTCTATAAAAGATTTATTTTAATACTAGTGATTTATTTCACGCCTAAAGATAAATGATATGTATCAAATGGTAAAAAAACAAACATGAGTATTTCTTAGAATAGACGTTTGTAGATGTACTTGTACGTTCCTTCAGGCTACAGGTAGAAAAACTGCACAGCAATATCTTGCCTGTACCAACTCGGCTTAGGGGCGTCGTGGTTACCTAAATGTGTAAGCGATCCCTTGACGCCCCATTAAGGCGTGGGAGGGTTTTTGGATTTAAGTGGGTATTTTTAGCTTATCTAGCCGCTGAGCCTAACATAAACTGTTACCTACATTTTCTTTTAATTTAATTCATCCATAATTCGCATACCACCTTGTATGCGAAAATGCATTTTCCAAAAAAATGGTGGAAGTGTGGTGGTGAAGGTGAATTGTTCTCCAAGTCTGAGACCAAAAAATAATCATGTTAATTTACATTCACCAATCGTAATTACAATATTCCACAGAATTAAACTGCTTTTAGTGCAGTGCTTAGTAATGAAGTAATCGATAAAAACGTTAAGAACGTTTTCTTTTAAATAAATGTTTACCTCATTATTTGAAAGTTTAACTTTATTATTTTATATGTCATTGTTAATTAACTAAATAAAAGATATAATTGTTATGAGTTATTCGATATCTACGTATTATCTCTAAAATTTCATTTTAATCACTGTAAATATTTTGATAATAATTTTATTACGCTAAGAACACGCTTGTGCTCGTGTTTAAAGTTTAAAAACGTAACATTTTTATAACAATAGCGTTTAACATTTGATATAGGTATGTCTTTATAGCTCTTACATGGGTACCTATCATGTAGCGTTTTTAAGGGAAGGGTGGGGGGTAATCAAATGCGGTTTGGCGAACCTCACCAGTCATAAAAAATGGTTAAATTTTCTCAAAGTACATGCAGGTTTTCTCATTCCTTTACTGTAAGAGAAGTGTTAAAATAATCTTGTAAATAATTCCCATGCATTTAGCGCGGCATCGCACGCATTCTAAAGACCGGAAACTAAGTCGCGCGGTATGGTACCTCGCAGAACTAAAACCCGCCCTTCCCGTTTTTGCAACATTTGCCATTGATACTCCGCTCCTATTGGTAATGTGATGTAACATATCCTATAGCCTTCTTCGATAAACGGACTATCCAACACAAAAAGAATTTTTCGATTCGTACCAGTAGGTAGTTCCTGAAATTTGCATGTTCAACCAATCAACCAACAAACAAACAAGCAAACTCTTCAGCTTTATAATAGTAGTCTTGGAGCTTGGTTACCCAAGCGTACTTAACCACTGAGCTAACTTCATTGCCTTGGTAACAATAATCTCTAAAATAATAATTATAATTTACACAGAATTATAAAATATCCCTATCTTTATGAACTAATTAAGTCAAAAAATTGTTAACTGAGGCAAAGACCACCCTGTAATTTTTTGTTGGTTTCTTGTTAAAGAACTTCTAATAGTAATTTCAGTGCTACCAAGTTTGTGCAGGATGAGGAGTTGTACCGCTGCACGCCAACGCTTGACTGGAATTGGCCCCGTACGTCGTGATCTTCATTCTTATATTATATAAAAAAAATATCTATTTATATATTCTTATCTATTTTAAAGTGATTTTTTCTGCCCTCGATAAAGAATGGAGTTAAGTTCGCTCATGTCCTATATTGAAATAATGATATTAAACAAAATATATTGCATATGCTCGTTAATTATACACATCATAAAGTCGAATCGTCGAGTCGAATTTTCTGTAATAATTTAAATTGTAATAGGTATTATACTTTTTGAGAAATAAAAAAAATCTTAAACCTGAAGTTACTTACGTTTATACTTAATATTGTTAGCTACTACATTAAAGAAACAGGAAAATTATAATGCCAAACCTTCTTTTAAATTTAATTTAAAATTATTTCCTTAAATATTTCTTAACTATTTTATTCTTATTCTTATAAGCAGGCTATCTGTATTCTGTCTGCTAACGATAACGGCAATCAATTTCTAAGTTTGCCAGTTGAGATACCTACCAAGGGTGGGGAGAACGACCGATAATACGAGTATTGTAGTCTAGTATCGATCCGCTTATTATTTTAATTAATTCATAAATCATGTTAATAACAGTAATGAATTAGTCGCTGTTATCAAATGATAAAGACATTACCTAAATTCTATTTAAACAATGCTAATTTCCTTAAAATACACAAAAAAATTAAGGAAATGGAAATAAATAGCAAAACTCATTAGAACTGAAAATAACATTAATTAGTAAAAATTATGATGAGAATCGGATGCAGGCTGCAACCGATAGCTATAGATGCATCATGTAATAGTCGGGTAATCGACTACGCACACTACTATACTATAAGGAACGTATGCGCAACTCAGTGTGCCGCTATTCGCCTTCGCGCATAGGCGTTTGCGACGGTCGCGTCGTTTCGCTCCTTTGTATAGCATACGAATCTTTGTTTGTAATCGCGCTAACTGGGAACGCAACTCTTTGTTCTCGTATAGTTTCCCTACTGACTGTGTAGAGATGGCAGCTGATAGCCAATCTGACTCACAAGAGACTAATTCGACAGCATCAGTTGAAGACTCGTTAAACATTACCTTCGAAAATATTAGTTATAAAGTGCGACATGGATTCTTTGCTGGAGGTGAGCGAACTTTTACATAATTAATACTGTTTACTTTCGTTTTACTTAAGTCATATGTTTTATATCATGCAGGTGCTATCATGATAACTAAAACGTGGATAAATGCATCGTTTCTAGCAATCTAATCAGACAAAGAACCATAACTACGTCTTTATTTGTATAAGTACCAAGGTACTCTAGCTTTTTTAAAAAATTAGTAGGACAGATCTGTCTTTCTATGAAATACAACTACTCTTTGATTCATAAAAATTAAGTTTCCTAGGAAATATTTTAGAGTTCAGTTAGCTTTATTCGTAAAAATAGAGATAGGTACATGTATATCTATCCCTGTTTGATGACACAAATGACGTTAAGCGTCAGAATAATTGTCTCTCCTAATCTTTTTATGTATCCTATTTCTCTTTTAAAATCTACCATATATATGTACCTACCAGAAATAAGTGAAATCATATATAAATATTGGAATAATAATATCGATAGACTCTAATGACAGCAATTGGACGACATCTTACTACATAAAAACTCATAATTTTCTGCTATTACTTAAAATATACTCATGATTGATTGCCCATTTCAAAATACAAGTGGTCGCCCTGTGGTCGAAATTCAACCATAATTAATAACATGTTGTAATAAATGTATTTATTATGCTTATGTTTGACATATACGAGTACAAATATATGTATGTAATGGGTTTTTTATTGATTTTATGTATTTTATGCATAATTTAGAAAAAAATTAAGCATTCTGCACTCCTTCTCTATATAAACTATAGGTGTGTGAAATTTGGCATAAGATAAAGCAGTAGTAAGATCACCCGGTTATCCCAGCGATAACGGGATTGCTTGGATAACCGAGGGATGTGGGATCAAATCCGGATCCTGATATTCTCATATAGGAAGCATTTCTATTATGATTAATACTTGTCTAAAGGTAAAGGAAAACATCGTGAGGATACCTGCATGTCTGAGAAAACCTAGTTTTCGAAAGGCATGTGAAGTCCGCCAACACGCACTAGGCCAGCCTGGTAGACTATGGCCTGATTACCTTCTACTGAGAGAAGCCCAGCAGTGGGACTATAAAAGGGACTGAAGACATGTTTCTGTCTAAGTCTAAGCCACATATTTTGACTAAGATGTAGAGTTTTTGAAATTAGAACATATAGAGTTAGAACAAAGTTATTATACACAAAATTCGGTCGCATTCTGTTAAGTACTTTTAGCGTTAAACATAAAACAAACAAAGAGATAAACACTTTTAAAACTATAGTTTTGGGGTCTACATATTATACACAATACGTTACAGTGATTGCTTTTAAAAATATTACTATTTTACTATATGTACTCGTAGGTATATCTAAAGACAGCAATTAAATATTTGCCACAATATTTGTCATCATTTACAATTCACGATAAGTCAATCACTTAAAAAAACCACAAAGAATTGCTGAACATTTAAAAATGTAAACTTTAATGATTGTTCACAGAGCTAGGTATGTAGATGATAGAATAATGACTGTTGTGATAAGCTACACCCTTTATCCGCTTAAGCAAGTAGTTAGCATTCGTACTAGAATGGTGTTAAACAATTATAGCACGAATGCAAATTTTTTGAATATGAGCACTAATTTTTTGAATATGTCAATATACATACAATTGAGAGCAAATATAAAAGAATTTAGGAAAATAACTTTAAGATGACGTAACTTTCGACCACTTGCTAAAAATAAGTTGTATCCTAAAATATATATTTTTAGTTATATATGTGTAGTTTATCAACTATCTGGTATCTGTAACACAAACCTCGTAGCTTACCACGAAATGAGATGGCGATAACTTTAAACGTCGTAACATAATATAATGATTATAATGTACTCCTGGCAGCTTCCGGCCGTAGCAGCTTATCTCGTTTAGACTGGCCAGGAGATATTATAGAGCACACGTGTTCGCGCATACACAAGTGCACTCTCTATTTCTGCCATTCTCGTACTCCGATGGGGTGACTGCTCCATACAATTGATCAGAGGCGCATGACCTACGGTTTTACTAAACATGCCCAAGCCGGAACTTGAAACCAAGACCTCCGAGCGTGCGGCCATTCTAGACTCTACAACACCGAATCATAGCAATATATTTAATATTGCTGTCATACACTAAACTGCAGCCGATGTTGCCTTAGACTACTTGTTAAGAATCATATTTAAGCTTGATGATGAAACTAAATCTTACCGAGCTAAAAAATGAAATCTTTGGTAAGCAGTAACAACACTCTCCCAGCTTCATTCGTAATTGATTGAGAAAACGAGAGATTTTTACCAGAAGTTTTCAGTTTTCATAAAATTAAAAGTAACTTCTGTACATCAACTACAGAGGTAACTAAAATTGGCTGGTTGGCACTGGTTAAAAATACGTAGTAATGAATATTATATGTACACTTTTAGCCCAATTAAAATGTATTGAAAATCAAGTTATAACAGTTCGTAATTCTATCAGAATTGAGGAAGATAATAGACCTAGAAACCGTACCGTTAGTACCAACAGATATTTTATCTATATTTAGAAAAGTAAGTTGAACCGAACCGATTTGGCTGAAAATTGGTGGGGGCGTAGCTTAGAACCAGGAGACGGACATAGGATACTTTTTATCCCGTTCGAAAGTGTTCCCGTGTGACGTGACATAAAACGTCAAGTCAAAGAGAATACAAGTCACTATAAAACATGGTATAACAAAAACGCATCTGACATGGAATAACAAAACGCAAATAACAGCTAAACTTAATTTTGTCTACGGTTAAGTATGGTTGAAAATTTAATAATTATAAATTTTGTCAGAAATCAATCATCAGTAATAATCAGTAATTTGTATTCTGGCGGAACAGAGTTCGCCGGGTCGGCTAGTCGAATATATAAACACGGAACAGTAGTTCTAAATACTGTACTGTAGCGAATGGATCGCGACACCTGAAAACATCCTTAATAAGATAATAAGAAATCGCAATACTTGGTTACACTCGTCGTTTTATCGATTGAGAAGAAGAAAAATATTATTTAATTTATTATGACATATTTTAGGCTTAGTACATTGCTGAAGTTATTTATGGATAACCCATTTAACTCTTCGTATTTCGTACATATTAATAATGCAACTTACGCATATTCTTTTGCTACGCGACACAATTTTTTCGAGTATGTGATACTTTTATAATAAACGAATATATAGTCGTATTAAGTAGATTTAATTTTAAACATGTCTCTCCATACACTAAATACTTCAGGAAGTAAATATTTAGGAAACATTAAGGCACATTTAAGAAACTCCTTTATATATAAAACTAGCTTTACCAAAGAATTATCCATTATTGTACTGTAGTCTTCATGTTATTCACATAGAAAATTAAATATATCAGTATTAAAGCATACCTATTTTTTTAGCATAATATTTTAGATATCTTTTACCTTAAGTATAATATTTATAAAAATAATATTTATAATAGTTTTTAATATAGTTTTTTAGTTTATAAATTTGGTAGTTATTCTGGATGCTGTAATTATATTTTTATTACTTTCAATGTATAAGTACTTAATTTTTATCAAACAAAAATATCTTTCAGTTGTATTAAAATCTTTTAGTCTAAATTGCTTGCTTTTTTATGTTTAAGATTATATTATTCTGTATGTTTCCCTTAAAAATTCAAATAAATAAATAAATATTAATTGTGTTTTAATTATTAATAAAGGTGTTCGAAATGATAACAACATCCGATATCAAATCTGTACAATGGTTAAAACCTATGATTCCAGAAAATAAATTTTAGCATGACTCTTCAACGTCTTCAGATTATTATGAGTGTTAACGTAACAGGATTCTGTTATATTATGGATTCTAGATAGTTGATAAACTACACATCATTCTCATCACACACAGAATTCTCGCAGCAGGACTCAAACCCGCAGCAGGCGGCACAGCAAATAGGTCACTGTGGCAAACATATTATGATCAATATGTGGGTTGATGTGCCAAGTTACGAGTTATTGCTACGTCATACAGAGGACAGGACAGGACATAATACTATACATTGTATTGTTTTTACAATTGTCTTACTAGTATTCACTTTGTCTGTTCCACTTCAGATTACTTATATATAGGCCGAGTATGTTATCATATTATCTATATTATCATAAAAATCTGTTGTTTTGTTTTTTATCACCTAGACTGTTACGCTGTCATCTGTTTAGTTTTTAGGGTTCCGTACCTCAAAAGGTAAAAACGGAACCCTTATAGGATCACTTTGTTGTCCGTCTGTCTGTCTGTCTGTCAAGACCTTTTTTCTCAGGAACGCGTGGAGGTATCAAGCTGAAATTCATATCAAATACTCAAGTCTATGGTCTCTTGGAGCTGTGAAAAAATCAAACTTCTAAGTCAACGCGATCAAAAGATACTCCCGTTTATGCCGCAAATTTTCGACACTCGCAAGCAAAACCTACAGGGTACTTCCCGTGAACTCAGAATCTTGAAATTTGGTACGAAGCAACGTCTTATAACACAGATAAAGGAAAAATTGCGAAAAGCATAAATTTTTAGTTACATCATATAATAAAAATATTTTTAATAATTTTAAACTTATTACCCCTTTACTCATACACCGTTCCGTACAGGTTTGTACGGAACCCTCGGTGCGCGAGTCTGACTCGCACTTGGCCGAATTTTTTTTATATTCAGCCCTTTTAACCCCACTGCTTGACACGGACCCATCAATAACATCACATCCAATCCCACCAATACGAAAGATATCAGGCAATAGTCTACGACGCTGTCTGGACAAATGCGTGTTGGCGCACTTTACATGGCTTTTGTAAACTTGCTAGGTTCTCACAGACATGAAGAATTCCTTACGACGTTTTTCTACACCGTAAGACAAGTGGTAATCACGTTAGAAGTGATTCGCACATAATATATCAGAGGTGCGAGACCCGGATTTGAGCCCGCATCGCTCGGACCCACTAGATTAACAAAAAAAAAACAGATTTTCTCTCCAGAATAACATTTTTTTTTTTCAATGTAATAAAATATGATAAGTGTTACACGCATAAAGATTAAAGTTTATTGTATTGTGAGATAATAGCTTTTCACTAATTATAAATTTAATTCTTTGAATAATTAACTAATTAACTCATTCATTAATGATTTAAATCATTGATTTTTGTTGATAGTTTGATACAATTACACTTAAGGAAATCGAAAGAAACGCAGAATCTGCGGAAGCGGCTCAAACAGGAAAAAGTCGTCTGTTATGTCGCCTTTGTCCTTCCATTTTAAGCCACTGTGGTTTTTAATACAAATATATTTTATAGTTATCTCTTGCTTTAGTACAAAAACTAAGATGTCTTAAACATTACAACTTATTATCATCGTAATTATGTTTATAAACTTTTGCTACAGTGAATTAATCAGTGCAATAGAAAAAAACTAACATATCATTTTCTTTGTTATTTAATTGTATACATACAGTACATATTTGCTTTTAAAAATAATATAGACTATATATAACGTTGAACATGGCAACTAAAACTATTTGTAGATAGTTTTTTTCGTTATATTGTTTTATATAATATAAAAGAATTCGTCTTAAGGCAATGAGAGATATAAAATTATATATCTTATCGGGCATTCATAATTTAACGTTAATAAAACAAAATAAACGTATATGTTACATCAGCAGGGTTAATGATCCAACAAAATTCTAATAGGTATATTGTTTCTAATATATATTTCAATACATTCAATATGTATATTGTCATTGCACGCACCATAATACATAACATAATACACTTCAAACGTCGTTAATTTTATTAAGTTTTCTTAATTATTAAATAATTTTCCGCCTAACGTTCTTAATTTTTTCTTTCATAAGTACCTTCGATGAGTTAACTGTTAACCCATTTAGAACTAAAACCACGGAATTGACAAAATTCATCTGTTCTGTGACTAAAACTATTGATTACTAAAAATTGTAAAAAATTTTAATCAATCACTTAGAGATAGGACCTCTATAAGTATGAAAAAAAATCTTAAAAAAATATAATTACATCGTGGGGCCAGAAATAAACCGTATCAAATGTGCTAGGCTTAAATATGGGAACAAAAACTAATTATAAGTAACAAATACATAATTAATGTAGAAATTACATAATTGTATATAAATAAATAAATCCAAAGGTAAATGAATGCATTGCCCGACAATAAAAAAAATGTTATGAGCCCCTTGATATTGTACCTAGTACCTACCCAATGTTTGAATCCATATACCTATGCCCTGAGTTCTATTCAGTCATCTCTGCATGAGTATCTTTCGGTGGAATACTTTACTTCTTAATTATTATATATATAAATACATATTATATATTATACACTTTGTAAATTATGCTTATTTTCCTCCTGTAATAACGTAACAATCTCATTCAAAGACATAAAATATAAAGAGAATTATATCGAATAAATGAAGTCGTGTATACCTACTGTATCACAATTCACATGTGATACGTTCTATTTTCAGGTAGAATAAACACGTAAAAATGAAAAGAAAACAACAAATGCACATTATTCTTAGATATGTATACTTTCAATTAATGGGCATAATAGTATTTTTTTAATATTTAATTATAAAAATTACCTCCTTGAAGAGATCTCGGATGAAATATACTATTTAGTCACTAACAAAACTACAAACATATGAATGTTACAAAATTAGTTATAACAATGAAAGTATTTTACTTGGCCTACTTATACATTGCACTTGACTTGTAAGCTAAACATAAACAAAAACTGTTAACTGTACTTCAGAATAGTTTAATACTTTTCATGTAGTGATGGATTAATTATGTAACGTGTAGAATATTCGAAAAATGTTGATATAGCTACTTGTTGTGACCGAATGATGAATGTGTAAGTGGTCATTGTCACTGCCTCGGTGGTGTAGTGGCTAGCATATACGGTCATACATCGAGAGGTTCTGGGTTTGAGTCCCGGGTCGGACCAAGTTTAATTATTGAGTCTTCCTGTTTAGTGTTAGTGAGAGTGATAAGAATAGAGAGTGCACTCGTGCACTATAACATTTCCTGCGCAGTTGGCCAGTATATTATTAACTGGTCATTTAGGTATATAGATGTAGTTCTCTAGCTCTTATTACATTGAGCTTATCATCGCTTCAATTCTATCAAAGGATCGCAAAAACGTGCAGACTGCGGACATAGTCATAGTGTAACTATCATAACTACGTGAGTCATGAACATACACATAAGTATATAAAGCTGTCATCGCATTGTATGCTTACATATCACTAATTTATGTATAAATACCATATAAAAATATGCCAAGCCTGGTTATCCACATATAACGTGTATGGAAATCTTATGAAGTGAAATGACTTATTTGAACCTTTAACCTTGTTATATGAATAAGTTAACTACCTACCTAGTATTATTTAAAAATAAAAAAAGCTTTTACAAGTATTTCCATTGGTTTTTGTGCGTATTTTTTTGCTTAAGTAAGGATTTTATATAAATAAAAATACGTGGATGACAAAAACCGTGTGATTATTATACCTGCCACTTTTTATTTTTTATAAGTGTAGGTACTTACGAGTATAATAATTAAATACAATTAAATTGAAATAAAATAAAGAATAAACGAATGAAAAAATGAATTTTACCGCGAAACCTCAAGAAAATGCTATATAGTGTTAATGCTACCTGACCGAGTGCAGTCAGTGCACGCGCACTCACATAAGGATGTCTATCAAAATGTTTATATTTATCTTATAACTTATTTTTAAGTTGAAATTTTTTACTATATCCTTATACAGTATGTAGGGAAATTTTAGAAGATAAAAACAAAATACTGTTTATAAATCATATAACCAATGTTTAAGATTTGTCTTTGCCCTGCATTATTGAACTCCGATTAGTCGAAATTAACTTAAACTCTATAAGCCGTTTTAGTGAAAAATTTGCAATAATGATGACCTTCAAATGAAATAAAGATATATAAAGTAACTATTTTACCTAATGTTTTCATTATAACCAACGAGAATCAGTTTTCTTTGTCAAACATTATAATAGGCTTATTGTGTACATTGGCAACCCTAGCCTACGTCCCTAGGGATTGCAATCCGGAAAACCGGATCCGGTAATCCGGCGGATCCGGCATCATTTCACGGTCACCGGATCCGGTACTAATATACCGGATCCGGCGACCGGATCCGGTGTTACTAATTTTTGGCAAAATAATAGAGCTTTTTCATGAGTTGGTACTTTAAATGCGTACTGCGTGGTGTTCATGCGTGCGAGTTAGTGTCTGACATAAATATAAGACTTGTTTGTTAGCACTATCGAATACTTTAATAATTATAATGGTCTCATATCAGTAAAGTAAGGTTTAGATTTTATAAAGTTACTTTATAAATAAAAATTAATTGATCTGTCTGTGAAAGTGATATCTAGGAACACTGAGCTAATCGTTAAAATTTTACCTAGTTGCCTACACTAGACACCGCTACATTTTAATTGTTTGCTCGTTGCCTAATCTTAACATTGGGTTAGAAAATGCTCCATCCTGAATGACTGATGGATCAACGCTCAGCCTAAACTGCTAATCGTAGAGACCTGAAACTTTTAGGATGTGACCTTGTAGTTTATGACGTAGTTATCGGATTAGAAAGGATTTTCCGAAATTTTATGCCTAAGGGAGTGAAAAACGGGAACAATGTCTGTATGGTGTGATTCCAATCTACTTGAAATTTTGCATAAAGATACTTTAACAGAATTGATGGAAAACGTGTTTCGTATTTTATTGAAACCCATTGCCTTACGGGGTTAAAAAGGGGTAAACAGTAATTTGGGGGTAACTTACATCAAAGATGAAATCAATACTTCTTAGTACTGCTACTACTTGATTTAAATAACAGTTTATTTTTGCACATGTTTGAAAACGTAATACTTTTCTCATCAAAGTCACCAAAAGGTTTGTAATAGTAGGCATAGGTCTATCTACTACTACAACTACGCCAAGAAAACCGAATAACTGGTTTAAAGAGTAGTCCTCATAATAAAAGGGATCAAATGGTAAATGGGGAATCAATTTTTGGTATATTATAAGTAAAAGCGTATAGCCAAAAATATTTTTTGTACTTTTAGTTAGCGAAGCCGCGAGTTCCGCTAGTTTTTTATAAACTATTTAGCTATATTAAGTACAACTAGCAACTCGCCCTCGCTTCGCTCGGGCTCTTCCCTAGTTTTAGCACAGGCAAAGCCGCGAGATCCGCTAGTTATGCATATAAACCTTCCTCTTGAATCACTCTATCTATTAAAAAACACCGCATCAAAATCCGTTGCGTAGTTTTAAAGATTTAAGCATACATAGGGATATAGGGACAGAGAAAGCGACTTTGTTTTATACTATGTAGCGATGATGATACTTGAATAACTTACTAACAGTTCATTTTGAACCAAAAAAGGCGAAAATTATATCGATCTGGTCAATCCGGCCGGATCCGACCGGATCCGGCCGGATTGATGGAAATTCAGCCGGATCCGGCCGGATTGAAAATGACGCCGGATTGCAATCCCTATACGTCCCCAATCGGATTACTTAGTAATAATATAAACAAAAGGTACTTTTTACTCTTTGGCCGCAAAAAAGTAAGGTCATTTTGTACTTGGCTTGCATTATTATAAATATGAGAAATAACACTTAGGTTATACTACATAGGTATTCAGAGTTGATTTATCAATACATAATAAGTAAATAAAATTGAAATGTATGTTTTTAATTTCAAATTAACAGCTTTTTGATAAATGCATATAAAAGTATATATACAGTATACGGTATATATACCTACTTACAAAGAAATCGATTTTTAAAATTTTTATCTGACTGTCTGTCTGATTGTTCCGGCTAATCTCTGTAGCCTATTGAATCTCGTAAAGTATTATAACCTAACACCATTTGTGTTATATTAAATATATAATAACTTAGTACCTACTTCTCAATTTTAAAGAAAAACTTTTGTTTACAGGACGCAAGACTATTATTAATGACGTCAGCGGGCAGTTTAGTGCGGGCGAGCTTAGCGTACTTATAGGTCAGTCGGGGGCTGGCAAAAGCTCTCTAATGGATATCCTCGCTGGTTACACGTATGTATAAAATACTAACGAAATATATACGTATAAATTACTTAAGAACAAATTTTAAAGTTTGGTGGATGATGTTACTAGAAAAAGTGAACGGAAAGGCAACTTTATAACTACTCGTAATATCGTCCTGAACGATTTTGAATGCGGCGCTTTGACTCAAAAATTCCGTCGGAATTCGAAAATTGAATTCCAATCTTATGAGATAATTCCAACCAGCGCAAGATCGACGGCTTTACGTGTTCTGGCTGGCTCTACAAGGTACAGGTGCGTAGCTTTCTAACTAAGAGCTGTTGCTGGTAATTTCTTAACGGGGAAATCTAAATCTACTCTTTGCCTAAACTGAGACATAATTTCAGTACCACCGGATCTACAGGCTAATAATAATAGTAGGGAAGTACCTATGTTTTGACTGACTTTCGAAGAGGTATCATAGTGGATGTAGTCATAAGTTAAACCGCAAGCTTGGGTGTAAACAATATACAAGGTTTAAAGAAAATATAATATATTTTATAGTAGACTAAGCCAAATCCTCGTACGTATGATAGAGATCATAGCCCTTGGCCCTCCGAACAGCCTAACAAGGCATGTATCGTTAATTATATATCGTTATAATTTGTATGTACAAAGTATGATAAAAGTATTTTGTACGATCATCATTATTTTATTACCTTAAACATTATATAGTCATATTTTACGATGCATATTATGAGTTATTAAAGAATATAATATGACAATAAAATTTCAAAAGAAAAAGATTCAAAAAGTTACAAAATTGACATTGATTTAAATAACCTCCCAAAAACATGTTTTTTATTGATATTTATCTATACATCAATACATATAATAAAATTCTAACCGAGTCAAATCTGAACATTTAATATTTTTTTGGAAAATCTAATTGAAATAGACATTATTATCCATATAGAGGCCAAATCTATTGTTTTTAGAATTTTTGTCTATCTGTCTGTCTGTCTGTGATCGCATCGCAAGAAAACCACTGGACGGATTTGGATGAAAGTTGGTATGATCATAGCTGGTTACCCGGGTCAATACATAGGATACATTTTACTGCGGGAAAATATCTCATTTCTGAGAAATCTCAACTAACCGATACAAACCGGCTATAAAACAAAACACTGTATGTGACATCTATTTTGTTTCCAGTCTTTAGAAAGCACGCGAAGCCGCGGAAAATTCTAGTATAAAAAAAATATTTTGAATAAGATAGCATCTACAAGATCAATTTAACTTTTTTGTATTCTTCGATTTCTTCGTCAAGATATAACAGTTCATCATCATATCAGCTATATTCCTAAACACTCAGTTGGGTAGTAATAGCAATAGAAATTAGTTTGTAGAACAGCATTTGTCAAAGAAATTGGAAATCATAAAATGTATATTATACTTATATTATTAAAGTTAGACATTGTTATACTCTTACGAGTAAGAACTACTTAAGTTCGCAATATTATTGTTATGATAGTAACGTATGTGTATTCCTAGGAACGGACGTTGTAAACCAAATCAAATGTGTAAGATTTGATTCTCATAATTCTTATAAGTAATAAGTATATTGCATTTTTATGTAGGCATATATTTCCGCTAAACCGAATTTGGCCAGCGTGGTGATTTATGGATTGATCCCCATCGCATTGAAGGGAGGCCTGTGCCTAGCGTTGGGTCGTTAATGAGGGTTGAAGACAATACTCTTGCCACCCCAGTTCCTCGAAAAACTTCAATGACCTTCTGCGGCCTCTACCTCGGCCTCCTCAAGATCTCTGGGAGTGCACACGGGGTGTTGTACCCGGTACACCGCTACACCTGGACAATTTAAGAGACCATGTGTAGTCGTTTCCTCTATTCCCATGCAAGCTCTTCACATGGGACTGTCAGTTATGCCTATATTAAATAGATGCTCGTTATACAGCCCGTATCTACATTGCCATTTTGGGGTCGATTTTCGGCAGCGCCACTTTCGTTTGTTTACAGTCTTAGATATCAGATCATAGAATGTAAAGAAATAATGAATAAATGAAATAAAAACTAATGTAGTCGATGGTAAAAAATAATATAAGTAATTGTTTCCATCTATACAAAGCTGAAGAGTTTATTTGTTTGGTTGAACGCGCTAATCTCTACTGATCCGAATGGAAAAAATATTTTTGTGTTGGATAGTCCGTTTATCGAGGAAGGCTATATTACATTACTCTACGACCAATAGGAGCGGATCATCAATGAAAAATGTTGCAAAAACAGGAAAGGCGAACTTTAGTTCTGAAGCGTACCATACTGCGCGACTCAGAAAGAATTTGGTTTCCGGTCATTAGAACGCGTGCGAAGCCGCGGAAAATGCTAGTTTGTAATATTTTTGGTCATAATTAATAATTATACGAAAACAAACCAAGCTTCGGTTTCTCAAAATGTGTTTTTGTTATTTCTATTTAATATTCTAGCCCGTATAATATTTGTATACTAATAATTTGGGTTTATTTTATATTATATTTCCTTTCAAAACAACATTTAAATTAGGTATGTAGTTAAAAGTCACCTTGAAATCTGCTAAATTTCTAATTCAGTTCAAAATTCAGAATATTTAAATAACACTTTCAAAATTTACGTTTATTACTTTTTAGATACAGAAAAAAATTTCATTAAATTCCTATTAAATTATAAAAATCCTTAGCCGTACAAAATTATACAATGTGCAATTTTAACTACATTGGACTGAATTATGAATATAAAGCATTCTCGACTCCACACACAAAATCGGTCCAGCCGTATAGTAGAGGTTCACTCACATATATACACACGTGTCAGAAGAATTATATTTATAAAAGTATAAACAGTTTCCTCACAAGCGGGATAATAGTTGGCGTTATTTAACTTTATCACTTCCCTACTATTCTTTCCTTGTGAACATATTATTTCCAAGCATATCATGTCCATTAAATTTAAACAATTATAATCTTTTTATGAACCAGAATAAGAAAAAATATAGTTTTAGTCAACGATATACCTACGCCTGATAAACTCTAAGGTTAATAGGATGTCAATAGTTAACATTCCCTTATTAATGATTAAACATGCGCAAGATAATGATTTTTAGCTTATTTTTAGTAGTGAATCCTAAAATAATTAGTTGAGAAGGAGATAACGAATCTTTATAGTGAAATAGTCAATTCATATCTTTATGAGATGGATTATAAAATATCTTACTTCGTGTAGTACTTAACAACGACTAGGGTAAAGTACCCAGTAGTCAGCCTTTTAACGGAATCTTTAACTTTGGTAAAATTGTGTATGACATGTTTGGCTTAAAATATGAAGTTTTTAAAGGGCTATTTATTGATACTAAAAACAATCAAATCTAAAAATTTTGGTGAAAACCAGTTGTCAGCCGGGGGCGGCCGACTTCTGGAAAATCATCAAAAACAGCAATCCAGTAGTCGGTCATGTCAATATTTACGTAAATTCATTTTTTAATAATAAGATTTTGATTAAATTAAATAGTTAATTTATATATTAATCACATACATTACATATTATTTGCAAATCCTTTATAAAATATAGAAATTATGAGCTGTTTTGAAAACACTAAACGTTAGTAAAAAAATGGCGGATGCCACGCTCAAGGAAGCGAGCGTGGCATCCGCCATTTTTTGCTGCCCGTTGACTTCATCGAAATAAACTCAAATTTCTCTTTTTACTGGCTACTCATATTAATTCTTGCATTTTTAATTTAACAAGGATGAGTCACTGGATGGGTAATTAAATAAATTATAACGTTATTCCCACACGTTTAAAGCAAGAAAAGGCTGACTACTGGAGCATGGCTGACTACTGGGTAGTTTAGCCTACTAGCCTTCATAATTATTCGTATAATATATTTAATTTTTATCAATTGTTTTATTGATTGCAGGTGTATTTTTATGATACATCCAAGATAGTCGATCGGACTATTTATTATTATAAATGCGAAATATTGTACATAATTTTTTTAAGTTCTGGACTTTTATAATAGTGTAAATACAAAGGCGTCTGTCGCGTCGTACAGTAACGTAGGTACCCGAGCGAAGCGAGGTTATTTCGCTAGTTCAGTATACACGTCACAATAATTGAGTATGGTTCTGCAATTAATAGTAATAAGATACCTCTCATCTTAATAAGATTTCATAGAAGAAGTATTGATTTTGCCAAAAAATCTATTAACATATCCAAACTGGCACCTTAAATCCGCCATTTTTTTATATGGTCCAACACTTGATCCTTCTTTGGGGATCGCTGCAGTCGGGTAAAAAGGATTAATACGTAATTTTATTTACTTATCAATTCATACAAAATTAGATAAAATAAAATTTAATTCAGATATTTAATTTTATTTTATCTAATTTTCATTTTCATCTGGTATTTCACATATGATTTTGCTATTACTCAAGTACGAGAGCTCGTAGAGCTTTTCAACGGAGTCGGTACAACTAAACATGTATTATTAGTTATATTTAGTCTAACTTGTACTACTTCCGTGGATAATACTTTTAAAGTTTCATATTATCAGTGTATGACTAACCTATATGTAAACAATACTTAACATATTAATCCATACATTCTCCATATGAGCGTTTCTAACACTTTTATTGATTTTTATTTATACATGCCTACAATCTACAATAAACAAGCATTTTATGCATATAGAATAAATTATAAGTAAATCATGGCAGTGTTGGCTCAATGGTAGTGCGCACGCTTAGGAAACCGAGTGAATCGGGTTCAAATCGCCGATTTCAATATTTTCATGCGTGAATCATTTACAACATGATACCTACCTGATACCTTTCTTGTGGTAAAAGAAAATATTGTGTGCAGTCCGTGTAGGTCTGCTGCTCATGAGACCTTAGCAAGTTTTCGAAAGACATTTAAAGTTCGAAGTTTGCAAGAACTATTTATTGTGGGTTAAAAAACTGTAAAATTTTGTAAATTGTCATTTTTGGCTCTTCCGATCCAAAGGGTTGCCGACCCCTGTCCTAGGGCCTAGGGTTGCCCTCTCCAGATTTTTATTTTTAGACCAATTTTTTTTGTGTAGTGCTTCCAAAAATTTACTATTTATTTTTCCAATTCCTATTTTTAATAGAGATTAGAGCGCGGGCGGAGCCGCGGAAATTGTTAATAATTTATGTACCTTATCAAATCTTTCAAGTCAATTTAACCTAATTTCTTATTAGTTTCGCTACATTTTAAAATATATACTTACTCGTAGATATAGGTGTGAATATGTCGGATTGACAATACGAAATTGATATCATCGAGTCGATCCCATGATACATATGTTAAATAGGATAGGTTCGTTTTTTAAGTCCGTCTCGTTTTGTAAGTATTTATTATTTATTTATTTATTTATCTTGACAAATCAAGTGCATTACAATCGAGTAAACATCATGCACCTTCACATTTTAAATATATTTTATTCAAGAAATTAACTCGATTCCGCTACTACTTTTTTATTATATATATATGTAAAGATAGTAATAGATAAATATAATATATATTTTTTATCATATCACATTTTATCTCTACATAAAAGGCAATCTCTTACTCTTAAGAATGTGGATCATAAGGAAGTGCTCATTGAGTTTATAATGAACAGTTTCCTCCCAATGTATCTACTTTGTCATTACATTAAGTTTTTTATGCTTTAAAACGGTAAAAGATTTGTATAATGTTTTTTTTTTTCAAATTAATAGTTATTTCTACACTCGACCTGTCCCGTATATATATTATAAAAATAAGTAGTTATTGAGAGAACTTACCAACGAATGTAACTTAGAAGACAGACATTACAATATTGTGGACTTTCTGTAAGACTTTTAATACCTTCAATTTTCTACTAGGTTCGATTTATCTCTGGGTGTCAACGAATAGACAGATACATGAATTTTTAAGGATGACGATGATTCAATTGAATAAGTAATCATGTTTTTCCGTAGTAATAAAAGATTTTCCTATTGTAAAACGTATCCTAAATGCCCACCAGATTAATAAGTTATCACTATACAAAATTAAGCTAAATTCTATAGGTAGGTAGTAGGTACCTACCTTTTGCGTTAACGCTCATAACGGTTTCGTTAAGTTACCATTTAATTTTAATACATATAGATAGATGTACAATACCAATAATTAACATTATTACAAAACAAAGATATTGTAGTATATGAAGCAAGAATAAAACAAAACAAATCTTAATCTCGTTATGACTATAGTGGATACACATACCAAATATGTACATGAAATACCTATCTACACTCTGTATTGCGAAATGAGTGACTTACAATAATAATAATTATTGTATGATTCATGACACGATATAATATATATTATACGAGACCAAGGAAATGGTATATTTATCACTTTTTTTTTTATTCTAAATTAAAACTTATTTGCTTTTTTTCACTAAATATAAATTTAAGTAAACTTACGGTTATAACCTAAAAGGAGGCAATTAGAACAAACTAAATAATAAAATGTAACTTTAAAAGTATGAATGTTGTAAGAAATGCAGAATTATCCAGATAAATGATAACTTACCCTAAATTGCATTTAAATTAGTATACCCTACAAAAGTAGAAAAAAACTATAAAGTTTCACTCCCAATTCGAAAAACATTCTAAAAAAATAATTTATTTATGGTTTCTTTACAGAAAAGCTTCTAGTGGAAGAATACTTGTCAACGGTAGAGTTCGCAATGAGAAGGTATTCCGAAGACGGTCTTGCTATATCCTGCAAGACGACCAAGTGCACGACGTGCTCACTGTCGAGGAGTCTTTACGGATCGCGGCTGAGCTTAAGTTGGGAAACCACGTAAGCACACAACAGAAGCAACGACGGGTGTGTGGTCGTGATTTTTAATTATATTTGTATTAGGAGAGTAGGGAATGTAAGCCTTAGTCACGATTATAACAAAGTTTATTTTTCTATAATCCAGTCATAATAAGACAAGATTTATAGATTTTTATTAATTAACATTAAACCTGAAAAGAAATAAATGAAGCTGTATAGGATCTTAGTAATATCTTGCCATCAGTCAAAACAGTCAACTAATAGTTGGAGGTAGGGTACTAGGCAATTTGAAATTTTGAGATATTTGGATCATGTTTCAAGGAAATACTATACAATACCTGTGATGTACGTGTAAAGCAATTCACACTTTTATATTAAATTTTTGAATTGACTTAAACAATTCTATATTATATTTTTTAGTACGTTAATAGTATATTTTTAGAGTATTTTAACTTTAAATTGACATTTAAAACTTAGGTAAGTGCTAAAAATTATGCTAATTATAAGTTATGCTAAGTGAATATCACAATAGATATTATTTGTAGTTAAGATAGGATATGGATTGACGATTTATATAGTTATACATTCCTCCACATAATATCCTTTAACACTAATATTGCTTTAGAGAGTCTATGCCTCGATTTAACCTTTGTTTTGTCCTTCTTATAGTTGGAGGTAGGTACTTACTTGGCAATATGAAATTTTGAGATATCTGGTTCATGTTTCAAGGAAATACTATACAAGAATATTTTATTTTGTGTTTAACGTAACAAATTCGAAATTATCCTATATTAAAAAACATTCATAAATTACTTCAAACTACGGAACCCTGTGATGTACGTGTAAAGTGATTAACACTTTTATATTTTATTTTTAAATTGACTTAAACAATTCTATATAATATTTTTAGTACGTTAATAGTATATTTTTAGAGTATTTTAACTTTAAATTGACATTTAAAACTTAGGTAAGCGCTAAAAGTTATGCTAATTGTTATAACAATACTGTCTATCACGATACTGTTTGTGGTTAAGATAGGATATTATTTGACGATTTATAGTGTTATACATTCCTTCATATAATATCCTTTAACACTAATATTGCTTTAAAGAATATATGCCTGCTTTGCTTCATTTTGTATTTTGTGCATAAACTGTCATCCACATGCATAATGAGAGTGGTAGTTTAAGACATGCAAAGCAAGGAATCTCCTCTCACAGGCATTCTATATACCTATGCTTAAAAGGAAACTCCAACCCTTTAAGTTTGTCATTTGTTGTATTATCGAATAAAAGTTATTATTATATTATTATGCCTCGATTCAACCTTTGTTTTGCCCTTCTTTTGTATGATAATCCATTTTGACTATTTTTTGTCAACCATATTACACAACAATCCATTACAGGTCATATCTTTTATGTTTGCATTTAAGTTAATTATTATGTATGCGTCATATGAACTTAATAGATACTCCTAATACAAAATTACGTTTAACTATTTAGATAGATGCATAATATACTAGGGTTCTGACAGTTACATTAAACAATAACTAACTCTAAAGACAAAAAAGTCATTTAATTGACAATAATTGTACATAGGTACTTTTAAATAAAATAAGCTCATAGAAAGATTATTTTGTCTATCTTTTCTTTATTTTGAATCTACCTAATCGGAAATAACATTTCGTGCATTCAACGTGAAGCGGCCAGGTAAAAAATAATTTTAGTAACGACGATTTGAGATACGTCCTCGACTCAGATATAAAATATTTTTGTGGTACAATGTATAGTTAGTGAGTTATATAGGGCATTCAAATTTTGACTAACTTACAAGTATGCGCTACTTTAGACCCAAGTACCAAGTGGTATCATTTATCAAGATATAATTAAATAAACAAGCTAGTGGTATGTATACGTGACTTAATAAGCTTTCTAACTGTATTTCACTACATAGTATAAAACAAAGTCGCTTTCTCTGTCCATATATCCCTATGTATGCTTAAATCTTTAAAACTATGCAACTGATTTTGATGCGATTTTTTTAATAGATAGAGTGATTCAAGACGAAGGTTTATATGCATAGCTTACGAAACCCGCGGCTTTACCTAGGGAAGAGCCCGAGCGAAGCGAGGGCGAGTCGCTAGTTCAGAAATAAAAAAATAGTGTTTTTCAGGCGTCCGCCGCCCGCTAGAGATAACTTACAGAAACTTTGAAGAAATATCAATATCTATACATATTATAAATAAAATTAGCAGTCACTAAATGCATATGAAAGTAAATACAATACTAACAACAAAAAACCAATTTAAAAAATCCTATCTGTCTGTTTGTTCCGGTAGTCTCTGAAACGGCTGGACGGATTTTGACGGGACTTTTTACTTTTCAATCAACTTCGAAAGAGGAGGATAAATTTTATTTATTTTTACTAGTGGAACCGTGCATTCACTGACGCTTATCCTAATAACGAACCCGAATTCGCAAAAAATAGTAAATAAACATTTTTTAAACCTTTACAAAATTGAATTGCGCTAGAGGGTGGCGGACGCGACCGCGCGTTGTGACTAGACTAGCTCCCAAACGACTTCTAGCCTCTAGGCCCATTATGAAACTTAGTAAGGATTATCTGTATACTAATACCTATTTTTTGAAAAAAAAAAAAGAAAAATATTGAAGCGGTAATACTTTTAAAAAATCAAGTTTGAAAAATAAAATAGCGCATTTCATTAATAATAATTATATATTTTATATGTATTGTTTTTAATACTAATGTACTACTTGAAAAAATAAATTTATGAAGGTTAGTGATAATAATATATATGTATTATAAATGAAACTATCTTTTCGGATTTTGTCGCGGATTTATTATGATTTTTGGTTCCCGAGGTTTCGAATGCTTTACAGCAATCATGGTCACGGGAGAGACTAAGGTATTAGACGTCTCAGGGGGTTATATACTTGTTACAGACAGTGCCTACCCACAATTTTTTACAAATATTCAAAATGATAGACTATAAAATTATACATTTCAATTCTATAGAATTCTATAGAATTGAAATGTATAATTTTATAGTCTATCATTTTGAATATTTGTAAAAAATTGTGGGTAGGCACTGTCTGTAACAAGTATATAACCCCCTGAGACGTCTAATACCTTAGTCTCTCCCGTGACCATGATTGCTGTAAAGCATTCGAAACGTCGGGAACCAAAAATCATAATAAATCCGCGACAAAATCCGAAAAGATAGTTTCATTTATAATGTCAAACATTCGCGTAAACCTAAGAAAGTATTAATATATATGTATTTAAAATTATCCACCAGCGACTTATTTTGCCTTTAAATGACTTTTAAAATCAAATAAAAAAATGTTTATTCTCAAATATACGTGTATTTAAGTCAAATAGAAAAATATTAAAGTCTAAATTTAATATAAATCAGTTAATTATGTTTTTAACAATAAGTTCAAATGAGACAACGCAAAAACTCGTTCCGATAAACTATGATCAATTCCTTCTAATATAATCTTTAATATATTATACATAAAAATATTACCGCTACTGTAGTAGCTGCCATATAAATAGACAAATCTAACCTTGAACCAAGCGAAATGATATTAAGTATGCTTGAATACGCTAAAGCATCCGTAAAGTAAAACGTCAAATCAATATTTATACATATTATCATAACGAATATCCGATGTGAAAAAATTAATGCATTCGAAATATTCCAATTTTTGCATTCTTAAATATAAAACAAAACTAGTAATAAAATGAATCCTAATTTTCTGTAGGTAGAAGAAATAATAACATCACTTGGAATGAGCAGAGTACGAAGTACAAGAGCAGGCAACCTTTCGGGGGGTCAAAAGAAGAGGCTGGCTATAGGTGTCGAACTAGTCAACGACCCACCAGTTATGTTTCTGGATGAACCTACAAGGTAACATAATATACCTACTTTCTTTTCTTTGGGAAGCTGATATTCGCCCTCGCATCGCTTGAGTTGGTTCCTAGATACGTTTTAATATATTATAAATTTCTGAAAAAATATGATCGTGTCCTGCAGTAAAAAGTATCCTATGTGTTGACTCAGATAAGCAACTATCATAATAGCAATTTTTATTAAAATCTGTCCAGTAGTTTATCCATGATGCCGTCTTGGACAAACAGACATTTTTGAATTCTAAAAACTATTGCTTCGGCCTTTGTATTGATAATAATGGCAATTTCAATCATATTAACCATAAATATTTAATGCACTGATTGAAATAAGCTATAATTTTTTTATAATATTTAAAGTGTTTTTGACCAATTAGTTCAATTTAATAAATCAAGCACTAAATTAACATTTTGAATTATGTTTTGATATTATTATATTGTAAACAACAAGTATTTTTGTAAATATAAAAAAAATAACTATGTACCTACCAAACAATTATTTCTTTAAATAATTTAAGTGACAATATATTAACATTAAATTGAAGAATTTATTATTCTTTCAAATAAAGTCCGCAACAAGTACCTAATAATTATGAAACATTCGACCTTTGACTCTTAGTCACCAGTCACCACTATCGCAATATAAAAATAAAAAAAAGTAATTAGGTAAATTATTGTCAACCTTATCAGACGTTGACCAGAGATTGTAAATTATTGAAATTAACATTTAAGTATTTTAATACGTGACATAATATTTTTAGGCATACATTTTAGTTGCCTTTTTTAATTCATCAAATTACTTTAATTTTTTCGTTATCTCTATGAAGGGAAAATATAAGTTTTTTTTAATATTAAAAAAGTTTTTTAATTAATTATATAATTTTTACTGTAATCTTATCTCGTCTAATACCTAGGTATAATAATAATAAAAAATAGCGTGTAAGTGCTTAAAAATTGTTGTTAGGTCCGATGCAAAATACCTAAACCAAGTTTGTGCTTGATTTTTTATGTCTCTTTAATACTGAAGTAAGTTCTAGGGATCAAAAACACATAGTCGTATCGTATCTCAACACTTATCATAAGATTTAGTCTTCATTTTATTAAAATAAGATAGAAGTGTCTAATTTACGTAAGTCTATAGGGATAATAGACGCACTATTATGCATTATAATAATACAATTTGTATCAAGCAAAATATGTGACGTCAATACATAAGAATACACATAAATAAACATGTTTTCTAATTTCATAAGAAATATCTACGTCGCTTTCAATGCTACAATTATTCATCAGCCAAGATTGCTGGGCCGACAGAGTCTGGCACAGCCTACTTATTTTCTCATAAACCAAATGAATGGGATTAAGCATTTAGGGTGTAATTATACGTACCCGCTAGTTTGGGCCGACGACAGCCAATAAAGAGGTAAAGTTAAATAAAAATAATATTCACTTAAAGCTTTAGCGCAGATTTTTCGTATGTTTTAAATAACATCGCTAAAATAAGTAATCAATATTGCCAGAGTACATACAGTTGTAGCCCAGAGGTAACGCGCTCGCTTGGATATCCGAGTGATGCGGGTTCAAATCCGGGTCTCGCGCCTCTCTGACCTTTGCGTCTGATATTTTCATATTCGCACATCTTTACTTACATGATTACCTTTTGTCTTACGGTGAAGGAAACCTGTATGTCTGAGAGAACCTAGTCGAAAGATATGATATGATATTTAGAGAACTATTTCAATATTTTGTAAGCAGCTAGATCGATCCATTATCCCGCTCCCGCTCATACGATGATAGCGACACTTCGGTGTCTGGGGGGATGTTTGGCAAATCCGACTGGGACTAACTACATTTTATTTGGTCAAGTTAGGTAAGTAATAAGAATTGAAGAACCAATTCATTTTATTTTTTCTAAACTAGCGACTTACACGCCATTCACTAGGGCGAATTCGGTATGGCGGGTGGTGGTGATCAGGTAGTGGTAATGTATGACGGGTTTTAAGTAGATTAAAATAGTTATTATAAACGTACGTTAGAAGAAAGGACAAAGCGGTTGCCGATTTTTCTGTCGGCTTGTTTTGCAGTTTTAGTTTTGTAATAGTATGAGAACTATTTTTTTTGCAAAACAATGTAATAACTTAGCCATATTGTACATTATATTTGCTAAATATATACCTACACAAAGCTGTCCTCGTTTCTTACTATTGGTAAAAACTATCAATAAAAGTTACGTGGTTTAGAAAAATAGAAATAGTTGTCTGTTATGGTTTTTATATACTGTTTATGCGAATATTCTTTTTGCGCTCCAACTAAATTTAAAATTTTTCCATGGCAATGAGCGGCTAAATTATTAAATATGTTAATTACTACCAAAAGTTCATATGTTTGTTATAAGTCATGGAAATTTTTGTATGTACCGACCAGGTATAGTTTTTGAAATGAGATAAAGATAATAAATAAATATGTTCGGACATTATTACAACAGCAACTTACCTTTCCATGGTAAGCGACGAGGCTTGTGTTACGGATACCAGATAATTATTGATATACTACACATATATAAATTTTAAATAAATACATATTATAAATATAAACACCCATGACTGGACTACAAACATTTGTGCTCAACAAATGAATGCCCCTCCTTTCTGCACTACCCTACTTTCTGCGGCAGCACTACCACCTGACGACGTGATAATCCGGGTTCTGAGTTATTACTACACAAAATTTAACTATGATCCGTTCAATACATACCTACTTATTACTTATGCGTGAAATGCACTGTTTACGCATATCTATGTATTGTTATTTAAGTAATCTGTGGTATTGTACAGATAAACAAACACACAAACAAACTAAACCACCATCGTCATGGGGTCCATTTATTGGTCGAAATAACTAACAAAATTTGTTTTTAAAAATATTTATACAGATACTGCTGTTAAACTATTTCAATAATCGTATACATTTATCATTGTAAAATTAAAATAGAATTACTCGTATAGTTATAATTTTCTATCTTATCAGAAACGTTATCAGAATAAGCAAATAAGACTAGTAGGCGCCCAACAGTCATTCATAAACGTTTTAAAAAATTTAAATACTTCGTTTTTAATAATTAAATGCAGTAGGTACATAATATCAATAATTTAGTAGAAAGCAACACAGCTTAGAACGATTTTTAATGTTCAACAAGCTAAAAACCAGACAAATTAACTAGCAACGAAATCTAAAATACCAAAAATCATAACACTGGAGACAGTAAGTGTACAGTGTACATCTTTATGTAGAAACATTTTTAATTTTATTTTATTTATTTCACAAGAAGATTCAATTTTCAAATTCCTAACAAGAACTGCCATTCTGTCAACTGAATGTAACAGGAGTCCTTCATGAGACTTCGGTTTTAGAAAAACCTCTAATTAACAAAGAAATAGTTCTCTACATTTGTAAATCCACTTCTGCAATTGACATAGCTATGTTTCCTTCCTTTTATAATCAACACTAAAATAAAACAATTCTCAAAATGTTCAATGTATGTAAATAATCCTATTAGTTATATATTTTTAATGCTTATCGTAATGTTTATTACAGTGGTCTCGACTCTTCAATATCAAAGCAATTGGTGTATCTCCTCCACCTATTGGCGCGGCAAGGGCGGACGGTAATAATTAGTATGCACCAGCCGTCAGCGATACTCCTTCACATGGTGGACAGGCTATACGCGGTGGTGGCTGGCCGATGTGCATATATGGGTTCAGTGTCACGACTCTTGCCATATCTCAAACAAATGAACCTTATATGCCCTCCATACCACAATCCTGTAGATTTTTGTAAGTATAATATCAATTCTCTTACACCATCTCCCTCTCTCTCTCTCTCACACACACACACAATTACCGACCGGTATCAAAGAACAAGTTAAAATAGTTTTTGTTTTATAATGGATAATAACAAACATATATGCAGCTTGATTTCTTAAAAAATATTTTTTGTCGTTTGGGTAATTATTTTTAAAAATAATGATTATGTTATTTTTACATGTCATTATGTCAAAAACAAAACAAACATGATAGTCTATACACAGGATAGAATTTATACATATGTATAACTGCGTTACATTTCATTGTATTTTAGCTTGTTCGATTACTGACGCTAAAACCTATGCATTTCTCTAACTATAAAACAATAATTTCGTTTATATACCCTAGTTTAATATTGTTGTGCCTATTTCTTATATTTAAAATATTTAATATTCAAATAGTATAAATATGAAACAACAAAATTGCATTAAACATAATAAATATAATATTTTTTGTATAACACCTTTAACTGTCGTGAGAATACTCGCATAAAACTAATCTACGTCTGTTTCAAACATATTGTTTTATAATAGTAGCTAGTAATATTATATTTCCGCAAGTATTTAAAAAATCCATTATGCTTTCACATCCAGAATACAAAAATGGCGAGAAGGGCAAAGTCCCAACTATAAAATTATTTATGTAGTATGATATTTAAAACATTTTCATTATCATCTTAGTGAATCATCTACTTGAACACAGAAAATCTAAAAATGAGACTAAAGCAATCTTCTTTTATCTCAAACAAGCTTTATGGATTACTAGCGACTCGCCCTCGCTTCGCTCGGGCTCTTCCCTAGATTTAGCACAGGCAAAGCCGCGGGTTCCGTTAGCTATGCATAAAAACCTTCCTCTTGAATCACTCTATCTATTAAAAAAAACCGCATCAAAATCCGTTGCATAGTTTTAAAGATTTAAGCATACATAGGGATATAGGGACAGAGAAAGCGACTTCGTTTTATACTATGTAGTGAAGGATAACTTTCATTTTGACGATTTCTTTACATATATTTGCTTATTATGGAATATGTTATATAGAACTTACTATGTATCTATTTTCAATTCGTAACTATTACACAAACAAAACAAAGAAGTATGATATCAGATAATATTTTCAGTATTTTTATTATTAACTTAATGACATAATCGCAACTATTTTGATGCAATTGAGATTTATTTAACTGAACTAATCAAAATCACATTAAGCAATTTTAATGATGAATTTTAAACAATGATGACCGAATTTTTTACAATAATTATTATGTATACATTATGATTCAATTTTCATATCGTAACTATAAAAATATAATTTTCAGGTTTTTGAAATTCATAGCTCTTCCAAATGATGTAAAGAGTGCCAAATATTGTAACAAATAAATTTTTGTTTCAGTTATAGAAATATGCGCAGAAAACGAAAATGAACTAGTACAATGTTCGCAAAATGGGAAAAGTGATCAGTGGATACAAAATAATTTTAATGAATTTGATAAAAAATTAATAGGTACGTCAATAAATATAGTTGTTTATAATTGTCATTAGCTTTGCTAAGTGAAATATTATGTTAAATTAAATACTCTATTAATTTAAGGACAAAGTTGTAGTTATTTCTTCTGTCATTCTTACCGTCTTCTTCATTACAGAATACAAAAGAAGTATGAGTGAAGAAGTTTACTTAACAACATTACCTACACCTACAGAAAACCCAAATAGTAAAATATTGGTAGCCCTTAAAAGTACATATCCTTCATCTTCATGGAAGCAATTCTCTATATTAACGCAGAGAGCTTTATTGGTAAGTAAGTACTCTAGCCTACATCGTTTCTAAGTTCTGTTTGATGCTTTAAAGCTAGTGATTCACTTTAGTACTTCACTGTATATTAAAATTCAAAATTCGTCAGGTGTGATGAATTAACAAACATATACACTTATCCATTATTAATTTTATTATCTTTATTGTATATTAAATATGTATTAATAAATATAAAACAATATTCTTTATAACACTAATCTAGTTATTGAATGAACTCGTAGTATTAAGTTTTACAATACCTATTGTGTTACAGATAGGTTATCAATGTATTACACAACCAACGATTTTAATCTACGACATGATAAAACATAAAATATGTACTTCTGAATGACTTTGAAACAAGCTGCGTAATTGACTTTTAATGTTTATTTTGTTTAGGCTATCTGGCGTAATCCATCCTTCACGTTAATGATCTTTGGAATCCATTGTGCTATGGCTTTGTTTGTGGGATTCCTTTTCTACAATATTGGGGAAGATGCAACATACGTGAGGGACAACTACAACTTCCTATATTTCAGTCTTATGTTTCTCATGTTCACTACATTCAGCATGGTATCCATTAGCTGTGAGTATGGATTTAATAAATTAGTTACATAATGAAAATAATTTGTCATTTTTGTTCACATAATTAACTCGATTAATTTATATAATTCTTATCACATGAACTTTAGTATTGTAACAGTGTATGTTTATCAGAATATTTTATTTTGATAATAAACACTTCTTTTAATTTGATAACCCAAAGACTAATAATTTCATATTCTTTTGAATATGAATACGATAAAAGAATATTATTAAAAAATAAAAGTTTTAACTAACTAATTACTATGATTTATCAGTCTAAAATATTCGGGTCCAACTTTCCTGCTACCTTTAAACAGTATTTATTTCTTTATGTAGTTCCAGAACAAATCTCAGTAATAAGAAGGGAGCATTTCAACCGATGGTACAACACTGCCTCGTACTACGCTGCCACCTTGGTCTCCTCACTGCCAACCCAGACTGTTTGCACGCTCACATTCGCGTGTATAACGTACCTACTGACCGGTCAGCCCATAGATGTTATGCGCTTTCTCATATACTGTAGTACACTGTTGCTAGTGACATTTGTGGCGCTGTGCATCGGTCTGTTTAACGGATCTATGTTCAATGTAAAGGTGAGAAATATTCCAATTCTTCAATGATATTATTAATTTATAATTCTACATCTCATTCCCTTTGATACCTAACACAGTGTCGTCTAGACAAAAGTATTTTCTATCACTGAAATTAGCCAATAGAAGTCGTTATAAGTATCATTCGTTATTTAAAAATCGTTAAATAAAAATTAAAATTGTCTTTCATGAACAGAACATAAAAATAAGTCCTAAAAAGTATAATAATAACGTTTTTAATAATATTTTAACTGAAGAGGAAAGTTTAATCAAATTTGCGTATTTTTACTGTTTATATTATCAGCATCAAATGATGTGGTTGTAGTGTATATTCACAGATACAGTTGGCGCTTTTCCTTTTTGTGTATTGTTTATAACGGTAACAAATTGTTAGGGTGCTCCTAAGCGGGCAATATTTTTCTGAAATGTGGCTGCAATATTGGCAATTAATTGCAGGGCCGTCACAAAAATATTGCAACAATGGCCGAGCAATATGTGGTCAGGCAGTGTGTTGCAATTATATTATTGTCAAGGTAACGTAGCAACTGAAAAAAATAGCAATAGCACAGAATATCGAATATCAACAAACTTCAGTCGCGTAGAACACACTATGCCATAACAATAGAGAACGACCGAAACAACAATAGGTCTGGTCGGGCAAAATTGCAAAAAAAATCGATGGCTCAGCCATTGATAATGCCTATCGACGCGGGCATACCAAACATGATTGCCGATATGGCCGGGACTTGCTTGCAATGTCGCCACTCTATTGCAGTCACATATTGCATAAAAATATTGCCCGTTTTGAAGCACCTTAAAATTCACTTCTTTTTTATGTTATTTTTTATTCGAATTTCGCAATATTTACCATAATATATAGGGGAAGTAAATTTTATTTTCTTACTCTATGATTAATTATTGTTAAAATTATCTAGTTTCTGCACGTTAGCGTAATAAATATATCATAATTGCAAAAAAGTCGCAGAGTTATAGCCATTTTTCTACGACGAGGAATTCGTACAACAGGCACGATACTTGCGTATACAATGGGGTGGATTGACACAGGATAATTAAAAAGACTAATAAACTTGTTAACTTTTATTAACTCATAAAGTAAATTTATTTATCATAAAACTAACTAACTCATAATCAATCATACTTAATAAATTGTTTTAGGAGAATAAAAAAAATCTTTCTAAAAAAATATTAAACTTTACTATCAGTCTATAAGAAATATTTGTAATTAGTCTTTTTACCCACGACGGAATGGATATATATGCGTTTTGGGTTAGAGGATATTTGTTTATTTGTGCAAATACGTATTACCATTTTTCTCCATCACTACTGGTCCGATTTTGATGCAGTTTTCAGTAATGGGTTCGGGTTAGATTCTATAGATAGCCCCCGATGGATATTATTATCTCGCATTACATTAATTTTTTAAGTCGGGGGTTTTGAAATTATTTTATCCATTTTCAATTACTTTTTAATTACTTTTTACAATTTACGTTTGATTGCTTTAGCTAGTTTTCATTTCCTTGTCTATTATATATTTTTTTCAATTATTTCTGTATATATTTCTCTTCTAATTAGTAGATGTTTTTCAGGCGTATCTGTAAAACCTGAGAACCATCTTTGTATCGTATCATTAATCATTAAATTCATAGAATCTTCACCCACTTTTTAGGTTCGCATACCCTTTTTTATAATTCACCATGATTCTGCAACTAGTAAAATCAAAGTAAACTATGAAAAGTTTCACATCAATAAAAATAAAAAAAGTCTTAATAATAGTACCTATGTGTAATTAAATTGAAAGGTATTCTTTTTAATTGCGTAAAAATCGACATGTGATGAATTAGTCGTAAAAAATCTAAAAGAGGAGCATTCGTACGCGTACGAATGTATACCCTGTAGTTCTGTACGAGTGTGCCTTACCCTCCGTACAAAATTTAATTAAAACTTCATATGTATGTATACATTCTAAGTTAGTATGAGAAATATTACTATTAAAGCGCAAAATAAACAATGTAAACATAAGTTGATTATGACTAAATTTTAAAAAACATTTTAAAAATATTAACAATTACGAACTAAACTTCAGAACAAAATTTTCTCACCGCGCGCGAAAACACTTTTCGCTTTCACAGCTCAAAAAGCGTGGTGGGACTGACGTAAAGTTTCGCTCACAACATGGTGGCCGGTATGCCTAAACTCAGAAGCAAAGACATGTGCATGTTTATGTTTAGTTTTTCTGTTATACTTATTGTATGAATGTATCCTGCGTACGAAGGGCGATCACTTTCCCCTACCTATATATCCAATTAATTTGCATGTGATGAGGAATCTGTACTCGTTTATAGTTCGTGTGCGTGTCACGTAAAAAGAACGCTGGATGAAACTGGAGTGTTTGCGCGTGTTTCTTTTTTTTGCTGAACAAATCCACAGGCGTTAAGCGCCCGCCTTTTGAATTTATTTTTATTTTGTTTGGCGTTTTAAAATTGTTTATAACTCAAAACTAGCGATACATGCTTACTAACTACGCTTAAACTAAGTGGACCGTGGCCCGACACTGTTTTTTTTTTCCTTTCTTTTAATACTATTTCTTATGCTACATTATATTTAATAATAATAAGTTTACACTTTGTTACAGTATATTTAAGCAACTTTACACTTTATTGATTGCACACATTTGCGCTCGAATTTCGAAAGTACTAGAATGTCATTAAATAGAATTCTATTATTATATTTAAATAATACATATTTAAAAAACTTAAATATTATCAGCCTCTCTCTTCATAAAACAGTATATTATGTCATAAATCATTTTTCTCTCTTTTGTATAAAAAATCACTTCGTAATTAAAAACATTTGTGCACGCGATGGTTTTTGAACTGACGAACCAATAGCATGCGGCGCGTCCCTCGCCGCCCCGCGCAGCCCCGCGCCGCATCGCATACCACCGAATTGACCGATAAATCGCCAATGCGCAGCTTGACTGCCAGCGTTCTTTTTACATGACGCGACTTATATTATTGTATTATAATATGAAGCTACTAATACCTACCTATACCTACTTATTTTCAGGTCAATGAAACAATGATTTTAAATAAACTTAACAATTTAAATATTTTCTCTTATTTTTTTCAGAATGGAGTAATCTTCGGGCCGTTCTTCATAATGCCGTTCACCATATTCTCCGGCTTCTTTTTACGATATAATGACGCCCCTATATTTATGCAATGGCTCTTTCAACTCTCGTTTCTTAAGCATGGCTTAGCCGGTTTGGTAATATCAATCTTTGGTCTAGATCGACCAAAGCTTGTGTGTTCTAGCTTGTACTGCCATTACGCACATCCCGCCCAATTCCTTAAAGAAAGTGGAATGTCGGGTGAAAAATTTTTAAATGCTGTCATGGCCCTATTAGGTATAGGTTTTGTGTTCATTTTATGTGCATATGTAGTACTGAAAATAAGGCTCAAGAATAAGTGGTAATTCTAGTTTTTATTGCAAAATAATGCATGTGGCTGTGACTAGTCCATAGCAAAGCTTGTTTCCTCTTATTTGCTCTTGCTACATTAAAAATCACAATTAGTTATATGTAAATGATTAAAATACCAAAACATTTAATATAGGTTAGCTAATTTTATCATATCAATAACACAACAATTTACGTATTTAAATATAAAAATTAATATTGCTTCATGATATAAACATTATAAATGATGCAGAGCGGTCACAAACAAATGTTGATGAACAACAGACGAAATAATTGGAGCCAGTGACGCTTAATAAAAACAAAACATATTTAAAATATTTTGTGAACAAATGAAAAATGAATATGTTAGTAAAATATTTTGTTGTAATTTGAATCTCAGCATTTAAGATATATAAGATAAATATACCAAAAAGCTATGCCTTTAGGGTTATAGAAAATAATGTTTGTACGATTGTTCTGTTGAAAGACTAAAATTATAATTAAACAAAAGTTACATAATTATTAAGATACAACATAAAAATTGAAAAAAAGATATTAAATAACTATACATTTATATAATATATATCAATATGTATTTTTATTGTATATACACAAAAGTGTATAATATATATTTAATATTATGTATATACAATAAGAAAATTTAAGAATGCTTCTATGTTTCCCACCGAAGTACCTAACAACGAAGAACAAAATGACACTTTTTCTTTATTTCTGAAGGAACATTGTAATCAAAACTACATTCCATTATAAGGTGGTAGGTATCATTATTATAATTATATAAATATCGAAGAAAGCTCAATTAAGTAAATACGTACATCTTACGTGTAAATAAAATGTAAATAACTTATTATATAGAAACGCTAGGTGAAGGACATTCCTTACTTTAAGTTAGGGTTGAGCCAAAGTGATAAACACTAAAGTATGTTCATTAAAAGTTAAGGTGTTTGTGTTATTTTCATTGTTTTGTTCAATAATATGTATTATTAACATCTTTATGTTGTCTTATGTAACTATTGAGTTTTACTAAAATCCGGTCCAGTGATTATTAGATATAAAAAACTCACTTATAATTTGTTTTTGATATACTAACTATATGTAATCTAATATGTAACCTAAATATTGTATTGTTGGTACTATTGGCGCTAACCTTGTTTTTTATAAGGATATAAAGACGTAACGTCTGAGTAAAGGCTAGTCGAATCTTAAGGGTGAAAACGGGTAATGTTGTGTCATATAAAAATGGATTACAGTCTATTTAATCATTTTAATATATATAAAAACAAATTGCCGTTTGTTGGTCTCACTAAAACTCAAGCAGTTTTTGATCGATTTGAATAATACATAAGTTGTTTGGTTGGGGGTGGGTCAGTTTAAAGGTTTTTAAATATAAAGAAAAGGGAAAACCCCAAAAACGGCAGGAACATCATAAGATTTAGAGCTGTTTGTTTTTGTATGGGATCACAAACCGCTAAAAAGAACCTGTGGACGAACCCGTGTGAAGCGAGGGCGTAGTAATGTAACATAAATATGAAAATAGTTATGGGACGATATTTTTTTCATATTTATATAAAAAATAATACCGCAGACATTCTTAGATGACAGAAATTATATATTTTTTTAGTAAAAATTATTCATCGTACGACTCGTGTACCACATTATATTATTCATCTAGAATAATGGCGACTCGAATGCCTATAACATTTTAAATGTTTTGACCGAAGAATAAGACTGGGGCGCACTGGCATTGTCTTTTTTTATGTACTAGTCGCCACTATACCTAATGTGTTATGTTTTTATCATGACATTACATTCCGACACTGCAATGCTGAAATGAATACATTTGTCTGTGATTTAGAGTTTTAGATTTTCGCCTGAAAATAGTGTTATGAATGTATGAACATTGTCTTTATTATACTTTAATACATTGAGATTACGCAACTAAAAACATTTTATATAAAAATTATATTTTATAATGGTGTTTGTACTGTGTAAATAATATATGTTATTATTTTTACTTTTATTTTATTTATTTACCTTCTTATAGATTATTAAATACTTCTATTTTTTTGGGTTCCGTACCTTAAAAGGAAAACACGGAAATCTTATAGGATCACTTTGTTGTCGATCTGTCTGTCTGTTAAGACCCTTAATCTCGAGAGCGCGTAGAGGTAGCGAGTTGAAATTTAAACCATATACAAAGATCTTCAGTCCCTAAAAAGCTGTATAAAATCAAACTTCTAAGGTTACATAAAAGAAAGCGTATATTTCGAACTATGAAATTAGGCAAGTAATAAAGTCTTATGTACAGGGAAAGAACTAAAAACTATAATTAAATCATAACAAATATAGTTTTTATTTAAAGTATGTAAAAAATCAACGAGTTTAAACAACAGTATACGCAGTCATAATTGGATGGGTGACCAAATCTTTTTGTAGATTTTTCAAGCTTTTACTAATTTGTACATAAGAGAAAAATCTGAAAACCGTTTATTTTTAAATTTGTTTGGGCAATTCCGACTCATATTTGTCCGAATTTTTAATAACGGGTAATTTTGCCTATTATTTTTAGACTATTATAGCTAAAGTGCTTTTGTAAGAATAGCCATAGTGCATGAATTCTGTATGTAAAATTGCAAAATTAAGTAAACAATAATAATATAGATTATAGGTCTATGCCCTAGTTCTGCTTACAACAACCTTCATATACCTACTCTATTTTTTCTTTCGACATTTACCTTGTTATGGCAAAATATACTTGCATAGAAAGTTACTTCTATAAATGTATTCCCTTGGCATTCGAGAGGAAAATTACTGAGCGAGGTTGATTGCTTCTGATTTAAGCTTATTCAAGCTCAAATCTCTTCATCACGCGTGAACAAAATATATTTTTTTAATTTATGAAGTACTTAGAAAGTATTAAATATATTAGATATTGATTGTTAGATTATATTAATTTAATTCAAACTCAACTCACCTGATAAGATTATAAAAAATCAAATTCGTCCAAGGCTAAGGTATAATACAAAACAACAGATGTTAAAAAATATGTTTATCTTACTTTTGTTGCAAAATAATACGCAGGAATACAATGTACAAAAAACACTTAAATACATTAAAATAATTAAAACACAAAGACAAGCTCCAAGATTAACTTCGACTTTAAATGTATAATCACAGTTGGGTGGTATAATATAATCAAAGGTTGGGTGATAGATTTAATGTTTATAAAAATACCGACAGATGTCCTGCATACATGTCTTAAATCCTTTCTTGAGTTCTTCAAACTTCTTTGAATAAGTTCTAACATTCTGGATCATTTTGATGTTTTTTAATAAAAACAGTTACAAAGTTTTTTTTAAATCACGTGTACAATTAACATTATTCGACCTATCGCTTACGTGTGAGTAGAAATGTCATATGTGTATACTATGACCTAAGTTAAATATCTCTATAGAAACTATACATATACTTTTAATTTAAATATTTTTTCATCACAGCATGAGCGTTTTCAGGTGTTTTCAGCCAAAGTGCAACTTATACTCCCGGTGAAATATTTTAGTACGCGGGCGCAAAACAACGTTACCTAGTAACGACTTAGATATTTATAATATGAATATATTATTTATTGCCTAAATATGTATACTTTGTCCATTCTATTAACGGTTTTTTGACAGCTCACGCCCACGAAGTTTTGTATTTTAGCCGTTAAAGTTAAAATGTCATACAAATAAATAATAATATTGTACTTCATGGACGGGCACCGCCCCCTTATTGCTGTGCCACACATAACGATTATTACGATTGTGCCACAGATTACAAATAATCGATAGAAATAAATGCTAATATGTAAATAGGGTATAATATGTTATTTAATCAGGAAGACAACAAAATTTTAAGGTTGAAACCAATAAATTAAAACAATAACGTCATGTAAAGTTATACTTTATTCTTATTATAACCATACAAATAAAACAACTAAAATAGTTTAATTCCATTTATTAACATGATTCGCCAGAATCATAATATATATTAGATTTGTCCGATGAGGAGTCTTCAGTTATATTAATTATTAACTCTTGTGTGCATATATGTATTATCAAATGAAATATTACGGTCCAAATCAGACATTATGATTCTCTTAGTTCTCTCCACCACACTAATTTTTAGGATAATTTTTTTTTATATTAATAAATATAAAAATAAATATTACTTTATATTTTAAAAAATAAGAGAAATCGATTATTACGTCCTTTTGACATCACTATAGCTTGTCAGTCGTCGATCTGTCAAAAAACCATTAATGAAATGGACAAACAATAAATAAACCGACCAATCTCCTTTGTGTCTTCTCCATTCTACGTGACATTGGCGAAATAATCTGTGCTCAACTGGCACGCTTTGAAGCCATCAACAACAGAATTGAATTGAATTGAACAATAAATAACAAATTAATTAAATATGTTTTCACAGATAATATACAAAATATCATGTCAAGTCATATGTGCAATTTCAAATCAGTTATAATTTACCTACTTAAGGAACTCATCGTTTACAAAAGATGAAGCATCATGAGATGACGAATCTCTTTGGCTGGGCTCTTTAAGTCTTCAATCAGTTAGTTTATAATGACCATAGCGGCTTATGTCAAGTTTCTTTGCACAATTCAATATGGCAAATTGGCAGACAAGTCAACAAAAACCCGTTGAATTTCCAAACTGAATGAGACCGAAAATATTATTATGTACGTATATTTAGCTAACACGTTTACCTAACGGATGTTCCACTATGTTCCAAGTGGTGGTCGTGAACTTGAGTATTAGACTTCGCGCAAGGTTAAAAGGTGACCTAGTGAAGGTCTATGATGCGAATCCACAACATGACCGGATGACCGAGACCGGTTATAGTGGACGTTTACATATTTTTTTCGCGGATCTATTTTCTCTACAGGTTCCCGGTGTTTTGAATGCTTTCAGCACTCAAATGGCTACGGGAGAGATTAAAATAAACGCACGAAAATATTAGAAAAGATAATTTTATTATATATTTTATACTGTTATTATATTTAAAACTACAATATAGACTATAGTTATTATTATTTTTTGAATCATGCAAAATATTTGCGTAATCGTAAGAAAGTATAAGTAGACATCGCGTTTCACTTACATGACCAAAACTAAAATGTTAAGTAGCTGTATATTATGATCTATACATTTTATAAATCTTAATTAATCGAATACGTAGTTTAGGAAACTATATTAAATAACTATAAACTCATACCTATATATATAACTATAACTCATTGAATATTTTTTCGGACCTTCGCTCGTCGCTAGTGCTTAAATAATGACCTGCTACAAAAGATTTTTTCAATTTTATTAAACATATACCTATTATTTTAAACAGATGTTACCTCTTAAAATAATCAATTTAAACCTCGTTAGCAAAACTTAATTAACTAGTTTGAGCAAGATAGTTTCTATTCAACTTTAAACAATGCTAGATAATTTATTAAAATTTATTATAAAAACGAATTTCTTGCTAAGAAAGCAATCATTTATTATTAAAATTGCACAACTTTCTCGGACTGCGGCTATTTTTCCAAAAGAATTCGATACATGTTTTTGAGCTTTTACTATTTAATTATTTTTTACCAATCAGACAGCTTTTTACGCAGACAGTACCTACCTAATTTGAATATCTAATAAAAAAAATAATACCTAGTGTAGAATGTATGATAGGAATATCATAATCTGTAATCCTGATAGTATGTATCTGTAGACGGAGGTACGTATTTTGAAATGGGCACATTAACTTAGTCAACTACTTATTTCCGTACGTCTTACGTAGCGAGACGACAATTTCCGTTCATCACTAGAAACAAGCGAGTACAAAAACCAACAGGACTAAATGGACGTGGAACTTGGAAGTAAAGATAATATATGCTTAGAAGATGGATACTACATTTTGTTTAACGACATTAGCTATGGAATAAAACCTTATTTGGCAAGTAAGATATTTTTTACAAGACATTAATGTTGAATACCATGTAGTCATTTTATTATCGAAAGAATAATGAAGCCACAACTAGGTATTGATCTACCTATTTGTGAAATATGTCGGCTCAGATACTAAAACATTGATAAACTACCTAATGCATATTAGCATATAGAAAGAAACTTCCAATAAATATAACTTTAACTTAGGCTTTCGTATTTTCGGACTTTCACTTTCATCAACATCCAACATGGAAAAAAAAACAAAATACCTAATATTAGTGTTCTGGTCATTATTTATGTTTGTGTATGCTTAAATTTGACTCACTAGCGCTATGACTCTTCTGTGATAATGTTCCGTCCGTTGGCAAAGTCATTTAATTTAGTTAACAAATATTGATTACGGTTACTGTAAAATGTTGCTAAATTAGGTAACAATAAATGATCTGTGACTAAGTTGTTGACGGATGGATGATGGGCTTCCATTGACTGACTAAATTAACCGAGTTGGTTTTAAATTAAATCTCACAGATTTTTACGGTGTAAAAACTGCACTGTGTTGTGAGGCTTACACTTTTTTAAGATGTTATGTTTATTACTATGGAATTTCAATTGTTTTTGTAAACAGTGCTTCTTATTTTCTTTTTTGTTACTATTTTGATACATATATAACTCAATTGAGTCGGTACATAATATAGCCTTTTGACGCATACCATCTGAATACATACCCGTAAACATTTGTAATACTACAAAATGGTTTGAGATTAACCGGCTTAAGAGAAGCCAGTTATACCCATTAAATTAAAACAGAACCTTTTAATTTTAAGAAGAAAGATAAAGTAATTTTATGAATGTTTTGATGGGGCGTCGTAGGATCGCTTACCTCGACGCCCGTAGACCTGCCGAAGCAGACCACAAAGCCAAAATCCACTCTACTATCAGAGCAGTACCAAGAGCCATTTGCAAAGCACACCAACTATCGAGATGTACCACCTGTGTGGTGGTACGTACGTTTCTCTTTCTTGACTTGCCTTGAATTGCCGGACGCTAATGCTGACACCTACAACGACAAGAGTCAATTTAGATGAACAATGAGTAAGACAGTGATGATAATAAAGAACTTCGACCTGAAATAGTTCTTACTTCCTAAAATGATCGTTGAAATTGAATGTAATTTATGAACATACTTAGTTAATTAGTACATAATAATTACGATTATATAATGCCCTGTTAGTGACTGAAAACTCAGGCTTTTAGCTCTATTCACTGGAAAGGTATAAGATGCAGACAATATCCTGTATAGATTCGAGAAATTATTAGTACTACAAGTAGTATAGGCTGTGCCTCTTTTGCTAGACTTGACAGGGTCAAAAGCAAGACAAAAAAGAGTAGTTTTAATAATATGCCACAAAATGTGATCCGTCAGGCAGATAGTACCAAACATGGTACCAAAATACATATCGTTCTGTTTCAAAAGCCAGACAAAAAAGAGTAGTTTTAATAATATGCCACAAAATGTGATCCGTCAGGCAGATAGTACCAAACATGGTACCAAAATACATATCGTTCTGTTTCAAAAGCAAGACAAAAAAGAGTAGTTTTAATAATATGCCACAAAATGTGATCCGTCAGGCAGATAGTACCAAACATAGTACCAAAATAAATATCGTTCTGTTTTTTCAATAGAATACACAGATGATTTTTCTTACAATAACTATTTATTATCTAATGATGTTTTGTATTTTATAGAGGGAAAAACTGTATAAGTAGGTTTGTTAATAACATTATGTTATCAGATGAACTAGAATAAATGAATTATGGTTGAACAAATAATAAAGTTGTTCGAGATTTATTACGCACAATGTCTTTAAAATATATAACAAAACGCGAAATTTTTTTAAAGCATAGATTTAAACTAAACAAACACAATATCACTACATTGTATAAAACAAAGTCGCTTTCTCTGTCCCTATATCCCTATGTATGCTTAAATCTTTAAAACTACGCAACGGATTTTGATGAGGTTTTTTTAATAGATAGGGTGATTTAAGAGGAAGGTTTATATGTATAATAACAGTAGGCTATATATTTTATACCCGTGCGAAGGCGGAGCGGGCCGCTAGTAGTTATATAAACAAGGAAAATATAAATTAAACTTCTAATTGAGACTTAGATTACTATTAAATGATACTAATTATTAATAATTGATCAATTTAATCGAATAAATTAATAAATTCCATTCACATATTCCAGTAATCTATAAGTACATATCTATACATAATCAAATAAAACAGTAACTTAGTAAAATCTGTACTTAAAATATTTTTAGAAACAATGATCGTAACGTATTGTGTATTGAATATAGACCACAAAACCATAGTTTTTAAAAAATTTGTTTGTTTGTCTGTTTATATGTAGGTAATAGTTTAACACAAAAATCGCTTGCGCATTCGCTCCGTCGGCCCGGCAGGTCCGCCGAAAGTCCAGAGTGGACTGTACTAAGTGCTATCAGAGAATACCGCCTACTGAAGTGGGCCCTCCCTACGGGTTTTTTTGCGTCACGCCCGAGCGGATTTCCAGACGCTACTGAGCTGTAGCAAATAGCAATCCGGTGCGAAATGTCTAGAGCATACGACGCTATGTTTTGTTGGAAAAAAATGTCTCTTTGAAAAGCAATAATCCAAATTTCTTTCTTCTCGCCGTCATCGTTGGGAAATCGGCAAATTTTAAATCATGCAAAACACGTATTTTTAATTATCCTAGCCCCCACTTGTCTTAAAATAAATCATTAATAATACGTACAGTAAAATTCAAATTTATCTAATCTTGAATTACATCGATATAAATCGTTGCGAGTTGCGACAGCACTATCGAATAAAAATAGACAAGACGTCGACGTTGACACGAGCTGCTTTCAGCATGTGTTTGATTTAGCATATGTTTAGTCGGCGCGGTTGTCCCGCGTGCGCTCTTTATATACTCCATGATAGGTACCCATCAGCCATCTATCGTCCATTCATTCTTTTTATATTAATTTGAATATTCTTTATTTTTTTAACAAATTTTATATTTTTGACTGCCGGATTTACAAAATGGCTAGTGTAACAAATTAAAAACTGTTTTATTTTACATTAAAATAGCGAAACCTTACATTACATAAGGCCAAAAAAATATTTGTACTTTTAAAGCTAGCGAAGCGAAGTGAAGATCAACATTTTAAAACTTATGTATTGTTACAACAAATTATTAAGCTTACATCATCATACATATGATAAAAATCTATCTTAGTCGAATCCGTACATTGAATATTTATTGAAAAATATTGTTGAAACTACTTCACTTATTATTTTAACATTATTATCGAGAAAACTTCTGGACAGATTTTGGTGAAATTTGGTACTTATACTCCGAGAAAATATCTCATTTCTGAAAAATGTATGTAACTAATCTCTAAAACATACCTAGGAATTACTTTTAATTTATTACCCGAGCAAAGCGAGGGTCAGACGCTTGTATTTAATATTTTACGCCATACATATAAGCTACATTATAAATTCAAACTAAATACTTAAGGTATATAAGGATAATTATTAAGATACATTTAATTAATTAAAATAAAATATTTTTCCTGATCACTTCAGAATAAAAAACAAATAAATATAATTTAAAATGTTATACCTAACTAATGTAAGAACATCAAAAACATAATTAAGTTAGTTCTTTAATTATTCAGTACTTTATGTAAAAACATTTTTCAACGACTTCGTCATAAATTGTTATCTTCTATTAAGTATATCTTCTAAGTAGGTACTTTATCTTATATAGATCGAGAGATAGAAAAACTTAGTCCTATTGAACGGAACTTATGGATACGGGATAAGTTCTAAGTACGAGTAAGTGTTAACTATTACATAAATAACAACATTTTATTGTAACCGCATGTCTTAGAAAAACCTAGCAAGTTTTTCGAAAGACATGTGAAGTCCGCCAACACGCACTGGGCCAGCGCGGTGGACTAAGGCCTAATCCCCCTCGTACTGAGGGAGGCCCATGCCCAGCAGTGGGACGTTAAAAAGGGCTGATGATGATGGTGATGATGTTATCCGGTATATTATTACAAATCTATTGACACCTCAATGATTACAATCGGTTCAATAGTTTAGGCACTACGGAGTAACATACAAACATGCATGCATACGAAGACTGCCAAAGACCTTTCCCTTCCTTTCGGCTTAACCGTAGTCGGGTAAAAGTGTGGGAGTGATGACAGAGTTTCTAAAGTCTGCTGTACACATACATATACCCTTTCTGGGAAAAGCTAGAATAGTTTAAATCGGTTAGGAATGCACGATAATGCACACTGAAAAAAAAATTTTTCTTCGATTTTCATTTTCAAAATGGCGTTTGCGCCAATTTTCATTATGATATTCGTGATTAGGGGGTCAAAATACGTTATAATACCAAATTTCAGATCGATCGGAGGTATGCGTTTTTCGGAAGCTTATCCGAAGTCGTTGCCAAGCCAAATGTTATATATTCATATACCTACATATGTATATACAAATAATATAGCGTATTTACTTATTCAGGTATTAAAATTATATATATTTTTATCATAAAATTTTAATCTGTTTCACTTTTTAATCCACATTGTTCTTTAGGTTTATGTACGTAGGTTGATGTTTAGTGTAGGAATTTCATTACAGCAAGTACTTAAGCTGTTCATAATATTAAGTTTTATTTTGCTTAGGGCTTGGCGCCGACCTCAACTCTCTTTAAAGTTGGTTAAAAAAATACGCCTTAATTTTTACAATATGCAATCAAGCATTCATTATAGTAATACATACATACATAAATAGTCGTTTCCCTTAAGTATAATAATACGCACTATATTTATCTTGCAATTAATATTTACTTACAATATTACTCGTATCATTGATATTTTATGAAGTGGCAAAGTTCATTGCTTATACATATCATATGTCCGTGAATAATGGGTAGAAATTAACTAAATTCGTTTAATAAAAACATTTAGTTTTTTTTATAGTAAGAAACTGGCTCACGACATGCGATAAAAATATTCCATTTAATGGCTATATTGTGACTACTCTATACGTATCTATTTGAGCTTAAAAAAATATTTTTTGTAAATAAATTTTAATTTATTTTATATAATGCAACGATATTATTGTAAAATAAATTAAAAAATGAAACATTAATTTTAAATATTTATGACTTGGATATTAAATATAGAGTCAGCTTAATAAATTACGACATATTGATTCCATAAAATCAGTTCAAAAGATGAGTTTACAAGTGTCTGGTACGCGAACGTGTCGTACACATCAATTTTACAATAGTTGTGCAGAGTATGGAGTACCCCACTTTTGTCGGCGTACAATCGCTTATAGTGAAACTCTGACTGATCGTCAGTTGCTTTTTACTCCCACAAACACGAAGTAGCCGCGTATTAACTGGTTTAAGCTTAAGAATTTGGTGTTAAATTGTTTAATTCTCATATATTTAATAATAATGGACATAGAAAATGGATGTGTTGATAACACAAAAAAGCAATGTGGCCCTACTGTGTTCCTGGACCTCAGCTGTAAAGTTTCTGGTAAATAATTTTGTTTTTAATATGTAATATTGATATAGATAAAATAAGCGCTACTTTATTTATTGTTCGTTATTACTTTCTAGTATTTTTGCGTAGTATTTAAGTTAAAAGTGAACTTTAAAAATAAAGTGAATCATGATATCTACTTTCTCTACCTCCGTAAGCAACAGCATTAAGTAACTATCAATACTATATTTACTTCTTAACTGGGAACAAAATATGATTTTTATTATCAATTGGTATTATAAACCTACAAATTGTTGTAGGTTTATACCAATACCAATTTTTAGAATACCAAGTTTATAAAACCAAGCTAGCTATACTTCTTAAACTCTATTAAGAATTATTGTTTAAACGATGATTGTTTTTATATTAGATATGTGCACTAAAAACTAAATTGCATTCAAAATACAAATGTTACTATGTTACTTTGTCTATTTGTGTGTTCACACAATACTGAAATATTAATAAATATAACGAATCGTTTGCAATATGAACATTATAGCACTCACGCGTGTTGTGATTGTATTCAATCATTTAATAAATATAAAATCAAAAGAAATATTAAAAAATGAATCTCAATTTTTTGCCAATTTCAACTGCAATTAATTCAATAGAAAATCATAAATAAATATCTATATTATTTTAACGCTTATTTTCACGCTTACAAATACAGTAGATAAGTATAATATATATATATATATATATATATATATATATATATATATATATATATATATATATATATATATATATATATATATATATATATATATTAGGTATCTTAAACATCTTGACCTAGATTTATTTATGCATTGATACAACTTATTACCTCTGTAAGCTATATTCATTTTGGTTTATATAGTCATCTAAAGAAACTAATTATCCTCTTAGGTACAAGTACAGTTAGTTATTTTACCGGAAAGTAATGTGACTTTCTTAAGTTACTTGTTTACCTTGTAAATAACTAAATGTTAAAGCATTTCTTACTAATTCCGTGGAATAATTTTCTGCGTTATTGAAGATTCATAATATTCAGCATTCCTTATGAGTTTCACGAGAAGTTGCGCAATTATTGCTATTAAAAAACAATTGCATTGTTATCTAAAAAGATATTTTTTAAGTTAAAATCAATATCTCTCATTATAAACTTTCCGACTCTGACTATGCACACTACGCAGACAGAGGTTATTGATAACAAGGGTGAATACATAATTGATAAAAATATAAAGTTGTTTAAAATGTTTTCGTTTGAGTTTAATACAATAATAGTAAAAAAAATAGAAAAAACGCTTTTATTTAAATACTCTAAAAGAGAGAAAATAAGCTTTAAATTAAACCAAACCCATCCGCCCTTGTATTGTTGTGCACCCTTGTGGCAAGATATACTTATTTTGTAAAAAAACATATTTTTCTTCTTAGAACGACTTATATCAAGATCAAGTTACATAGGTATTAGATTAGTTACATTAGCTTATCTTACTAACATAGGTTAATCTCACGACAAACTTTTTTAATATACTAGTGACGTCGCCTCGTTTCGCTCGGGTGCGTCCCTGATTAAAATTAGTTTTTGTGAGTGTACCTTAGGAAATACATTCATTTAATTATTGTAGACTTCTCATTAAGTATACATTTTTTTGAAATTATAAAACATCCCAGTTCAACATCGCACACGGAAAGTCTTACTTAGGTAAGTATCACTTAGGTATAGCTATAGGCGTGAAGCGCAAGCTGGAAGTGCCGATTCTAACAAATCCTTATATAAATCGGATAAGACGAATGCTACGATTACTAGCTCCCGTCTATGTTAGGTAAAATGTATACACAGTTTTGGCTATTTCAAGGGTTTTTTATGCCATAAAACATTCCATAAAATGTGCATTAAAATTTCATAGATTAATATTTCTGAATAAATTACAAATGTATGTGTAAAACTTCCATATCCGTAACACTAAAAATACTTACTTGAGACTAACAAGTATCAACGAAAAAATATTTACTTACGTGGTGCTGGAAGATCAATACACACATTGTCATTAGGTTCACGTCTCTGGTGTTTAACCTAACTAAAATGGCCGCCACATATACGCTAGATTGCTAGAACACCGGACATAATACGAAAATACAGCTCTGTTTTTAGATTTGCAATGAAAACTCCCAAAATGTAGAATTTGTACGAATCATTTAAGGTCGTTCAAGATAAATAAATTAAATATACATATGTACTAACTACCACAACTCCTTATTATTCGTTCGTACTTTATTGTTGTATTACTATTTATTTATAAATTATATCTTATTTTTACTCTGATGTACATAGCATTACCGTAAAAGTTACAGTTTCAGTTGTAAAGAACACATCACTCTTCATAAACGTTTTCCTTTATTGAAATAAATTCTAACTATTTATCATTTACCAGGAATACAAGTAAAATAAGACAAAAAAACAGTCAAAATGTACCATATGTCGACGACCAGACGCTATTATATTCATAATCTTATAGTAGTCTATTTAACAAAAAATCAATTAATCTGGTTTTGCTTAAAATACCATGTATGGCAAAAGTGTATCGTTGAAAGTCACTCCTCAAGAAACATGTTTTATACTAATAATCTTTCCTCGGCTGCTTTTTTTATTTTAACACATTTCAATCAAAGACATAAGATTGGCTCTAAAGCAGTCCATTAAAGAAGTAGCGATATGAAAATGACGAGCTTTTAAATAATTAAATATTTAAGCCCAAAAAATATAAGTATAGCTCTCTATAGTAGTAGCTCGCTTATAAAATTAGTTTTATAATATTATTATTTTTAACTATAGTCTATAGACAAATAATATATGTATACAAAAACATTATAAAGTAATTCTACCTTAAGGTAGGATATATTTTGCAGTTACACTGTGTGTAAAAATACTTTGTTGCAGAAAAATATTACATTACCATAGGACAACCAAATAATTGGTTTTATTGGACCGTCCCTAGAAAGCTAGCGGTGGCTAAATATATGTACATGAAAACTATCTAATAGGAAATTGTAGGTGTTCGAAGCCCTACAGAAAAGTCTAAAACAATTATATACCTATCTATCTCCTAAGTTACACTCGCAATAGCTATTTAGCATTTAAACCATAACTGGTTGTATAGAGTAGTCCTCATAAAAAAGGGTGGACCTTTAATTAAAAGGGTGGACCTTTAATTAATTCTTCCTAACCTAATTCATTTTTGGTTAAAGTACCACTCACATTAAGCACACACAAAGTATTCAATAATAAAAAAATGTAAGCAGCTATTTATGAAAACTCTGTGTTTTATATAATTTAAATTTTAAAGTAACGTTAGAAAGATAAGTCTTTAAGTTGGACCCATTTTTGTTTTAAGTAGTTCTAACAATAGGTATGAAGCCCTACCTATTGTTGGCACTTGGCCACTTGGCGCCCCGACGGTTGGCCGAAGCCACCACCATGAGACCGCCCCAAACGGGACAGCCCCATTATGGGAAGACTAACAACCTATACGGGGCTGCTCCCAAGACCACTCTGCTGATCAGAGCAGTGCCCAGAGCAGCCCCAACACCAAACACAGCCCACCGAAGTGGACCAACAATCACCGACTGCAGAAGGCGGGGAGTGCGGCTAATGAGACCGGTCCTCCCACTCCTGCAGCCCCAACGACTACAGAGGGCGGGGAGTGCGGCTCATCACCAACACTCCCTACCCCCTGCGGCCCCACCGGCTCCAGAGGCCAGGGAGTGCGGCTTATCACCAACACTCCCCGCCCCCTGCAGCCCTGCCGCCTCCGCCATCAAAGACGACGTCGGCGGCACCACTGCACACGTCCGCCGAAGCGGACCCACCACAAACGCCCGCAAAGGGGCCCATCAAAATTCCCCGAAGGGACCAAACCACAAAACGGCTGCAGAGGACAGGGATGCGACAACGCCGACACTCCCTCTCCTCTGCAGCCCCAACGACTACAGAGGGCGGGGAGTGCGGCTCATCACCAACACTCCCCACCCCCTGTTGCCCCACCGGCTCCAGAGGCCAGGGAGTGCGGCTTATCACCAACACTCCCCGCCCCCTGCAGCCCTGCCGCCTCCGCCATCAAAGACGACGTCAGCGGCACCAACCATCCACCGAAGTGGGCAACCACAACACACGTCCGCCGAAGCGGACCCACCACAAACGCCCGCCGAAGCGAACCCACCAAGTCCGCCATCCCACGGTGGCGGCCCCGTTGGGCCGCGGAGGGTAGGGACGAGCGGCGCACCGCAATACCGGCACTCCTCTCCCCCCGCGGTCCACCCTACCGGCCGGCCACGATCCTGACTGAAAGTGCTGCCGGCCACCCCTCACCAGTCGCGGAACCACCGAAGCAGTCCCACTCCCGGCCGCCCCCCGTCGAGCTAGTCCCGACGGGCGGCCCCCGCGCAGTGCCTCCTACCATGAAAACGGCCAGAGACACCGCGCCGACGGCTGCCGCAACGTATCAGCCGAAGCATCGACGAGCGGCCCCGCCAGGGAGGTGTCCGTTCACCGTGGGGTCCGGCCACGGTGATGACACCCCCCCCTGTCCGGTTGCGAAACCCCCGAAGCGGTCGCGCAACCGGTGGCCGCTAGAGCCCCTAGTGGCACCTCTTAGCTGTGGAGGCAGCCAGAGGTGCCACCCCTATGGCTTTTGGTCCGCGGCGGGTTTCCCCGCTACCACCCGCTCGACTGGCGAGGAAGAGCGAGTCGCCACTCGCTCTACCTTCCCTCTCATCCGCCACCGAGAGGACGCGCCCCGTAGAGGTACAGCCTCCCCCCCGAGACCTATTGTTAGCACTACTCAAACCTACTGAACCTTATTTGCATCATCGGAACCTTAAATTTCTATCAATTATAATTAATCAACACAAATCACCCAAGATGACAATACTAGTAACACACTACTTACCAAATATGTAGCACACCAACTAGTTCAGTTTTTAACCTATCGGAGGCCTTGGACATTATATCACGAGGAATGTGTGTAGAGAGTAGATAAGCTTAAATTTTATTCAATTATTCAAAAAAAATATTATAATATTATACGGATAAGTAACACGTTTGCCATTCATAAGTTAGAGCTAAAAATTCTATAATTATTGTAAAAATATCCTAGTTTTTATTTTAACATGATTTTGAATAACTGATTGACAAAATCGTCAATCAGTTGCTCTAAATCCACATGTTATAAGCACATCACATTATATGAACAGTAGGGACAAAGTGGTCAGTTAATCTTTCTTGAAGCATTTATATTTTATTCTAATAAATTATTGCAAAAAACTTTTTGTTTGTGTCAGAGTATTTTTCTGTTATGAAATACAAAATATTAACATTTAGCTTACCCAGGATAAGATTTTAATTTAATCAGTAAGTATGCTAATTAAATTGCCTGCCAGAAAGTTCAACGCAACAGTATGAGGATAGTACTGGTTTTTTTTAGCTGGTGACCGCACCTGTTACCTACAAGTTACAGCATTAAAACAGCCTGCCCTAAATTTTTATCCTTTTAAAATAATATCATATTTTGTGTATGCAACGAAACTCCATTTCCAACCGTGAACATGCACTTTTGTATAACTCGGCAATAAACATACGGCCTATAAAAAATTGCATATTTATTATAAGATACATTTTTTTTTGTTTTAGAAAAAGTATGGTTTTCAAAAAGAAAAAGCCGTGGAACAGAACAAGTCATCTTGAACAATGTCTGTGGCGCAATTAGACCGGGCAGGCTGACTTTCATCCTAGGCCCATCTGGGGCTGGAAAAACAACGTTATTGAAAATATTAGCAGGAAGAAAGTAAGACATTAAAACGTTATACACTAAATAACTTTTAACTAACTACTAACAGAATCGTTTATTATATTATAATCAAAACAATATAATTAATAATATTAAACAATAAAAGTTTAAAGTGGGGATTGACATAAAAAACAGCGTACTTTTTTATGTTGTTAGTAGCAATTTCATAATAATAATATTACCTACTAATAAGCATTAAATCACATGATTTCTAAATATCAAAATTCAAAATAAAAAAAACACCAGTAGTATATACATCATAAACTAGTATATACATCATAAAGAAGTTCTGTACCCGCGAGATCGTAGGTAGGTACTACTATATAACCCTACCGTCGTTTGTATAGAATATACTAGCGACTCGCCCTCGCTTCGCTCGGGCTCTTCCCTAGATTTAGCACAGGCAAAGCCGCGGGATCTGCTAGTTATGCATATAAACCTTCCTCTTGAATCACTCTATCTATTAAAAAAAACCACATCAAAATCCGTTGCGTAGTTTTAAAGATTTAAGCGCACATAGGGATATAGGGACAGAAAAGGCGACTTTGTTTTATACTATGTAGTGATTTCGCAGAACTGACATACAGATATAGCATATGTCTGAAGTTGAGTAAAATATTTTGTATGGTAAGTAAATAAATAAAGTACATGAAAATAACACATACCTATCATACTAGTAACTAAACTATGTTAAAATAATTAATTCTACAATATATATAAATTACTAAACATAATTGACTACAATAATAGCATAACACAAAAACTTAATAATGATTTTAACTTACGGAAATAAGCAATGGTCTAATATGAAGAATTTATAATTAAAATATAGCTAATTAATTATTATATTAATCTCGCCTTTATTCTTATAATTGTACGTTAATTATACGCCGAGAAATAAACTTCCATTTAAATTAGTATAAATTGCCAAATCCATGTAAACACATAGTGCCAGAACTGTTGCCTATTTGACTAATTCTTCTTTGCCATGTTTGTAATTGTCAGGAAAAGGATTTTATGAAAGAAAATGTTTGAAAAATTCTTCGGAAAATTAAATTAATTAGATATAAGCCAGTGCGTGAGAAAAAAAAACTAGGGAAATCTTCAAAAATAATAACCTAATGCACTTGTTCAGTTTCTTACAATGTTTTATTCTTCTATAGCGCATTCTCCATCTCTCATCATAAGATAGGGATGAGGAGAAGAAACAAAGACTGTTAAAACAGAAAAAGAAAATTATTACAACGAAGCGCATATTATCACAATTCTGGATGTTGTAAAAATCCCTGTCTGTGACCTTTCAGTTGGCACTGAAGGCGGTGAATCCGCAACATGGACCATCAACAATAGTGAAGCCAAGGAAAATGCACTAATAATGTATTGCATGCAGATAAGGCTTACTGATGGGGTACTATAATAAGAAAACGCGTCAATTACACTACCTCCATCCAATTGAGCAATTCGTATGATCTAAAGAGTCCGCCCCTTTAAGATCAGTGTAACGTGCTCTACAAAATAATAATAATCAAGGTGCTAGTTATAAAGAGTCATTGCAGAAGAGTGAGACAATATTCCACTAGAGCTGGATGTTATTAAGAATATTTTTCAGTGCTGAGAAATGCATTTACGCATGGCATTTAAATGTATCTTTTTAAAATTAAAAAAAGGACTAAAGTGTTTTTGTCTTTATTGCGCGGTAAACTTCTTTTTCTTAAAAAAAGGATTTTAAGTAATATATAATAAACGCACACTTACAAATTTTATATTTTTTATTTTTTTATATTACATAACAATATTTATGTATTTCTCAATGTCATCCATTTAGGATGCAAAATATAATAATTCATTTTAAGTGCCTATTAACTCTAAAATACAGTGTAGTTAAGAAGTCTGTTTACGCACCCGTGAGTCGTTTGTCGTTGTTTTCTACCCGACTGCGAAGTCTATAGGAGGGTTATGCGTTTAACCTGTATGTATGTATGTATGTCCACTCGTAATTCTAAGTTCCCTCGTAATTACAAATGTTTTTTTATGATTCATACGTCATTTGATTCGTCTTCTGTCTCACTAAAAAGATAAATGATATTTCCTATGTCAATTGTGCATCTTGAAAAATACTCCCAAACAAATTGAGATGAATATCAAAAAGCAGGTTTTTAAGAGGCTAAATCACAAAAATATACAACTTATGAATCTGAAACATATTTCAGATTCATTTAGGATAAGAAATTGTTTAACAAAACTAGAAATGTCTTACTGACCAAAAGTAAAAAGCTGTATTTTTTATTGAGTCGGGTTTTTATATGTATCCCCGCCACTAACAGGAACGTGAGAGAACCTCCCACCTAAATATAACAGGATTAAATTAATAGAGAATCTCTCAGGCATGCACGTTTCCTTACGATATTTTCCTTCACCGTAAGACAAATGATAATCATGATAGAAATGATTCGTACATGAAAATATCAGAGGAGCGAGACCCGGACTTGAAATCGCATCACTCGGTTATCCAAGCGAGCAAGTTACCGCTGGGCTACCGCTGCTCAACCAATCGACCATTCGATTAGAATGAGTTTATAAAAAGCTATTTTTCATAAAGCTAAAAAGCTAAAAGGTACATCTATGATCTAGCTATGCCGCGACATTTTTTATTATTTAATTGAATGTACGTTTTTCGAAACCCATGTGTAATATAAATGTATGAAGTAAAAACTTGTTGCCTTTATTACATTAAGTATATAAAAAGTGTGTTATTGAATATTAAATCAGAAAACTTGTTTGATCACCACGTTACTCTGCTTTTCGTGCGACTTTAAATAGGAGAAGGTTCCCAATTCGGTCGTATTTTTTTTTATTTTTGTTACCTCAGAACCCTGACCTGTAACGTTGTGATTTCAAAATTCTATGAAACGAAAAAGTCAAAACGAATAAGTAGAATTTCGCCTGCGGGAGAATAAGACAAGTCTTTGCGCCTGCGTACTATGAAGCCTGCGTACTATGAAGCCTTCAGAAAATGCGTCATACATATTATAAATAAAACAGTAACTTAAAAAACTGCATTTGAAATATTTTTAAAACAAAGATGTAAAGAAAACCAAAACTATAGTTATAAAAAATATGTAGTTATATAACTTATTTCTCAAGTCAACACTTAGGATACGTTTTTTGCAGAAAAATATTTCAAAACCAATTAATTCAAAACAAAATAATTAGTTTTATTGAGTCGTCCTTACAAAGCTAGCAGTGACTTAATCGTAAGAGACACGTTAAAATAATGTAGTAGGATAACAAGTGTAGGTCTTACAAAAGCCAAGAGAAAAGTCTAATATATTTTGCATTAAATTATAAAATAATTTTTGAGCTCGGTAAAAATATAATAAAAATAATAAGCCTTATAATTATCTTCGTACTCCTGATATTCTATATTATCTTATTCCCTCGTAGGCTACTTTACTGAAGTTTCACTTCTCCCGTGTGTGAATTGCAAACACACACCTTTTTTATTTGAAACTATTTATTTTCAGTTTATTCTTATTTAAATTATAAAATTAAGCAAGCAAAGCTTACATCACAAATCGAACTTTACTGACTATCGTAAACCTTTGGTTGGATCATTAGCATGACGTAATATTGTAACTATATTTAATATTTTTTACAGAAAAACAGGCGTGACCGGCTCCTTGCATGGTTCTGGTCGTAATGTAGTTCTTGTGGCACAACATGCAACTCTGATCAATACGTTGACTGTGAGAGAAACTCTACAATTTGCTGCCTCGTTGAAACTTCCTTCTGTCACTCACAATGAAAGACAACATTCAGTAAGTTTCTTCCCCAAAGTTAACACATAATTGAATAATATTTCTACTCTTCTGCGCTATTTATTTTTTGTTTTGACGTTTTTAAAAATTAACGTAAAAATGTAAATACAACGTATTTTTACTTATTTATTGTCTTACTCCTCAGTTACGTCTAAAGAAGTTTAACTTTATTGTCAAATTAACATCTTCATCTTTTTGAAGTTGAAATTTTGAAATTTTACTTTCATTATTGAAGTTTTAGTAAAGATTCCTAATTATTTTGAAAATAAATATAAAAGCATACAAACAATCGAATCTTTCCTCTTTATAATATTAGTATGAATGTAGAGATTCGACTTGGTTAGTTTTTATTAATTATTATTATACATATGTAAGTATATTGATTGCATGTAACTACTCGTTGCCCACGGATCTGTGGATCACTTTATAAATTTTAGTTAAAATTTAATTTATTTTTAATTTTAATTTATCACTCTAAAAGAAATAGGAATAAATGTTAAAGCCGCTAAATTTATTAGGTGACAAAAGCTTAAAATATTAAATAACTAAATATGTATTTCTACAAACCTGTATACCGCGTTTGCAGTCATGCAGGTCAAGGAGCTTCGAGCTGTATTAAGTGCATATTTTAGAATGCAAATACGAGTTTCAACCCACTCTTGTATAAATGGATAACACACTATGTATTTTAAGTAGTCTTTATTCATATTAAATTGTGTTCTTGTTGTACTCGATCATTAAACTATTTAGGTATATGGCATATAAAGTGTTATTTTTTTGAGAAAATTAAATAAATAATACAATATCTGTTTTTGTATATAATAAATCGATATATTTTATCAGTACATATAGACAAAACTGAAATGTCTGTTTTTAATTTCAAATTAACAGCTTTTCACTAAATGCATAATATGATAGTACTATATACGGTACTTATCTTACATCAAAAAATCAATATTTAATATTTTTGTCTTTGTGTCTGTTCCGGCTAATCTCTGAAACGGCTAGACGATTTTGACCGGACTTTCACACGCAGATAGCCAATGTAATAATAGGTAACTTAGTTTACTTTTATTTTAATTAAAATAATAAAAACTGTTTAATATATAACTTACGCCCGTGTTTGCTAGCTTAATATAACTTATAAACTAATATTAATATATAAGCTCTCTCATATATTATTTTCATATTTCAAGTCTTATTTCATTGAGACTTGCATTATCAAATATTAAGAAGTAATCCTTTGAAGAAAAATATAATTAAAACCAGTACTGCGGAACAGTTCCATAAATATTAGTTCTGACAAGCGATATCTTGCAATCTAGAACCAGTGCCTACTTCCCACTAATACTATTTAATCTTCCTATTTACATATTTTTTTAGGATAGAAGTTAAATATTGGAATATTATTGTTATAGATTGAGGCTGTATCTAAACAGCTAGGTATGTGTGATGTATTTCACACACGATCTGGTCGTTTATCGGGTGGGGAACGTAAGAGGTTGACGATCGCATGTGAACTCCTAACCAATCCTTCCATATTACTTCTGGATGAACCAACGAGGTCAGTTCAAGTTAACCAGCCATACTGTTTGTGTTTAAAACCAAAATTATATGTTTAAATTACATACGTGAATAAAAAAAATAATTTTGGTACTCTCTAGTGGTCTCGATTCCGTGTCTTCACTGTCAGTAGCTAAAGCCCTGAAGTCAGTTGCACAGAGTGGCCGCATTGTGGCCTGTGTTATTCACCAACCGTCATCTCAACTCTTTACTTCAGCTGATGACGTTATTCTTCTCGCCAATGGAAGGACATTGTATTCAGGAGCGATCACTGATATTCCAGAGTTATTGAGGAAATCTGGATTTGTTTGCCCGCAATACTACAATATGGCTGATTACCGTAAGTAAAGTTTTTTTAATACAATTTAGATTATTTTCACAGTCAAGTACTTTAAAACTTCACCTCGTTTATTTAAATATACTTAATATTATAAGAGTATAAGTCAAGTTTATTAAATTGCTTCATTAAATTTTAAAAGTATAAGTCAAGTTATTTTTTGCATTGTATAATGAATTTGTCTGTACAAATAAATACAATTGCAGTGTCCGTTTCGTGTACGTAACACATGAACATAATAGTTTTTACTAAATGCATATGTCATTCGGTATTTACAAGAGAGACACGATTACTATCATTTCTGTCCGCCCATTTCTTTCGGCATTTATTAATCGCAGAACTACTGTAACGAAAATAATGAACTAACTCGAGCTAACTTCATTCTTAGAATATAAAATACGTTATTACTTTACAAATGATAAACAAGATAACATTAAAATATTCCATGATACATGTACAATATTTAAAGATAAATTACATAAATAAAAATTGTTATGACCGTGGTTGTCTGCAAGTAAGTAAGTCCGTCCGTTTTAGAGATCTACATCCAAAGAACCCAAACGCAGCTAAATATGAATATATTTTATATGATACATAAAGACGTACTCTACTTGTATTATTGTTTATTCGTTTTTATTATCTTTGGATATAAATTAAAAAAAACATGATATTATATTTAGTGTTGTCGTATAAATATCATCAAATATCACTGGGCGAGTCTGACCCGCAGTTCATGACGTTTTTGATATCACATGAAATCTTTTCCTGTTTCGACATGTACATTGTTTTATTCGCTATGATTTCTTTAGTATAGAAAAATCATGTGTGTATAAGAATATAATTTTTATTTTTTTTGTAATATTAATGCTCATGTCCGTAAATCAGTTTACAAGTGTATAGAAATAGTAGGTCTCGCTCAGTTTAATGTATAACTCTACATGATATACTAGCGGATGCGGGTTTGAGTCCCGCTGGCACTCATGATTGAGCATCTATGTTTGTATTCCAGTCATGGTAGTTTATATTTTTATTAAGTAATTTTTTATCGTTTTATTTTTTTACAGTATATCAAGTATCTGGTATCCATTCACACCTCATAGTTTACTAGTAGTGTATGTTAATTTCCCAACATTTTTATTTATTCATAGTAATTTATAAGTAAATTGGCATAACATAGTAATTAAAGTATTTAATATTTATCATCAGATAATATACAAAAAAATCTATAACAATTAATAAGTTAAAAATACTCACAACCTTAATAAAAGTGTTGGGCTCACGGTCCCGTGGCCCGTACGGTCAAATATGACCTGAATTGACCCGTTGTGGTCGCATGTATTTTTTTCTTTATTTTTTTTATGTTTGGACATTTTTTACAACAGTGGTATCTAGTTCCGTGGTAAGCTACGAGGCTTGTGTTACGGATACCTGATAGTTGATATAATATACATATAAATTTTTAAATAAATACGTAAAATAAACATTCGTGCTCAACAAATGAGTGCCCCCAGCGGGACTCGAACCCGCAACCGTTGGCGCAGAAGGTAGGATCACTACCAACTGAGCCAAACGTGTCGTCACTTTATAGATATCTTTATTTTCAATGTCGTTTTTTTTATTAAAAGGATGTTAACTATACAATTTACTAAAGTGTTAAATGCAATAAGAATGAAATCTTAAAGTTGTAGAGATATTTGTATCTAGTTGTGAAAATTTATTGCGTCTTAAATATTATAAAATGTTTTGTTTAAGCAATGTGCCTGCAGACATTTTGATAAATAGAACGTTATTCGTCATTAATATATTTTTAGTTCAAGCAATGCCTTTGCTTAGGTTATAGCAACACATTTGTCTACAAGTGTACCTATATTACCGCGTCAAGCTTTGTCTTCGTGCGCGATATACCTACATTCGTACAATAATAACGCCTTATTATTCTAAGCCTGTACTTTATTCTAAGCCTACATTATACACCCATATTTTTTATTATGTCCTAACTCATATAAACAGATTACTTATAGCTTCAAATGGAAAAATCGTATGTTTGTGATGATGAAATAACTTCTTTTTATAAGTAACATTAGAAATGACTGATATGACTATTGCATTATTTAAAAATATATATTCCTATCTATTTGAATCGTAAAGTTACCTATTGCGAACTTTTTGTAGAGTTATTAGATCTAGTATAACCTGTGTACAAACATATTTACTACTTACTCACAATGAGTAGGTAGTTTAAGAACCGTGTAGGTAGAGCAGGTACGCAAGTAACTTAATAAAACTTTTGTTTTGGAACTTCGGCTAAAAGCCTGTGTATGTATATGACAACTTTTACAAACGAAAAGTTATCACTTTGGGTTTTTATACTAACGCAGTCTCAAACAACATATAATCTCTAGTTCCTAATTTTTTTTTATGGTAAAAAGGGGGCAAACGGGCAGAAGGCTCACCTGATGGGAAGTGATCACCTCCACCCATGGACATCTGAAAGCCAGGCTTGCAGATGCGTTGCCGGCCTTTCAGGAAAGGGAGGAGGGAGGGAAGGGGGAGGGAAGGGGGAGGGAAGAGGGAGGGAAGAAGGAGGGGGAACGAAGACGGAGAATGAAGGGAAGAGGGAGGGAGGGAGAGGGTGGAGGGAAGGAGAGTGGGCCTCCCTAATAAATAATAAATAATGTAACTATCTGTATGCAGAATTATTAAAATAATTTCATTAATTTTTATATTTAAATCTATTACAAAAAAATGAGGGACAATGGTGTCTTTTCTCGTTTTTAATTATACCTTCTTATATTTAGGTATTTATAATTTTAATAAAAAATACATACCTATAAGTTATTTTCTTTAAATCTTTTTTGACTTACTAAGACAAGACCTTAACAATTAGAATGAAATTTTACATGTAACTATGTTTTTTAGTTTTAGAAATCTCGAGTGGCGAACACTCTGGAAATTTATCAATTTTAGAAGAAGAAGCTAAGACGTATGCCAATGAAATTAAAAAAATAGCAGACAAAGAAAGCAAACAACAAAATGGAAAAGGTATAAAAATACAAGTAAATAATAAGGCTATAATTTATGACAACTTTTAATAGCAAAGATTTAATAATAAAATAATAGAATTATGATTAGTCGAATTTGACCTACCTACTTTAAATATATTTTGGAAAATCTTCTTGGTATATTATTATCGATATAGAGGCGGAGTGTGTAGTTTTAGAAATTTTGTATGTTTGTCTAGTGTCTATATGTCTAAGAAGGCATCACAAGAAAAACACTGAATGGATTTTGATGACACTTTGTATGTTGAAAGCTGGTTGTTTAAGGCAGAATTTAAGATACTTTTTAGTTCAGGAAAACATCTCTCAGAAATTAATACTGACAAAATGTACTAAATATACTGTCTTATAAAAATTACCTACAAACCCCAGCGGAGCCAGTGTAAGTCGCTAGTATACATATAAATATTATATAAAAGATGCATAATTTTGCTTTATGGATTTATTAATATTTCAGAAAATTCCACTGAGACTGAAGCACTTTTAGATAGCAATATCGATGTCGTAGACGGTTATAAAGCTAATTTTGGTCAACAAATGAATGCATTGCTTCGTCGAGGATATATTGGAGCTCTTCGAGATGTTCATTTAACACAGGTATTTGCATTTATCTATGTCTACATATACATAAATAAAATTATGTTTGCTTATAATGGTGAAAAAAAGGTTTTTTTTTACTTAAACAGGACGGATAAGTAAAAAACTATTTTTTTTCTGTTTGTTTGTTCCGGCTGATCTCCAAAACGGTTAGACCGATTTTGGGGGTATTTTAGGGTCTAAAGAACCAAAGTAAAGGGCTTTAATTATAAAAAAAAAGAATAAGGGTTCTGCATCAAATCAAATCCTTGAAATTTTTGCTAACGCACGGCGCATCCACAGAATGTACGGTGAGTCGCTAGCATATATACATAATAATAATCAAGATTAATAATTATTTCTTTATTTTACTTGCTTTCAGATACGACTTGTGACTCATTTATTAGTGGCATTGTTACTAGGCGCTTTATACAATGGTGCGGGAGCCGAGGCTAGTAGAATGATATCAAATACGGGCTGCTTGTTTTTCTTCTTATTATTCCTTTATTTTTCAAACGCAATGCCAACGATACATACATGTAAGTTTAATTAATTGCATTTTAGTTGGTTTCAAATATTAATTTGTAATTTATTCTTGATCTTAAAGAGCTTAGCACACGAGGACCTTTTTAAACTAGTTAGCCCGCAAGGCTTTGATTTGAGGCTAGACTAGAATTTTACTAGATTAAAACTAGATTCTTTATGCAACTCCCATTGCAATCATTAACAAGTCGCATACTGGCACTTCTGCAAAGCGCTTTATATACATAATATATACCTACTAATTATGTTTGTTTAATTGTGCGCAATTTATCTTTAAACATTGTTAATGTTAAATTATTAAATTCCAAGTAATATTCTCATTAGCAACCACAAAAAAATAAATGAATATAATTATAAAAATAATTTAATATTACAATAATTTATGTGAGATGTAGCTTGGATAGTTAATTTAAAAGTTTTGTCGTATCTATCTACTTAAACAGAGTACTTGAGTTTAATTAATTTCCCATTGAAGCTTAGAAGAATCTATCGTACCTACTAAATATAAATATTATGTTAGATTACTTTTTAATTTAAAATCACTTTTCATCAGCGACATATCCTAGTTACAGCAAAGATATAAAGAAGTAAGTCAAAAAAAGACCCTTGTGACACCCTTACATGTAAGGCTTTAGAGGATATATATAACTAAGTATTTACATCAATCTCATTTTATAAATTAATTTTTATTTGGCTATTTTTAGTCCCGGTGGAGTCAACTGTTGTACTTCAAGAACATCTTAACAAATGGTACTATTTATCAACGTATTGTGCATCAAAGATACTCATAGATTTACCGATACAGGTAAATATATTTTTAAGTAAAAAATAAAAGTTTGCAGTAGCAGAAAAATAAAGGACTTCTATACAAACTTTCTTAAAAAAACATTCTGTAGGCTTATAGCTTGTATTTTTTACTTGCACCTATTCTCTTCCTAGTCCCAACTCTTAATGAACTTCTTATAGATATTAAATTTATCATAAAAGCTATCCTCAACAGAAGTCAAACATACATATCTCCATAGAAATAACTGATTGAGAATAAAACCAGGATTTGTTTGGGGCACAAAATAATATGATTAACCATTTAGTATTTACTTATTATCTTTCAAATGATTTATGTTCTTGTCCTCTGAACTTTCGCTCGAGGTCAGATTAGAACATTTAGTATCGTCATTACTTTTAACGTATTCATACGAGTTTACATTAAAAATTAAAATTCAAGGCCATATATGTTAGATACATAGCGATATTGTAGGTATTGTTTAAAGAGACATTTGTATGCTTATCAGCTCGAGCGGAATAAACTGTGACACAACAGCGTGCTTTATCTTTTGTTATAATTTGCCCTTAAATAAAATTATTTTATCACGTTTTTATTAGATAAGTATTTGTGACCTAATTTTTAGATTTTAAAACCTCTGAATTGATTTATTAAACTAATTTGGAACATTATTTAGGTACTTTATGATTTAAAACGACGAATAATAGCAATAAATACCCCTCTTTGGACTTCGACGCAGGCGGGTACTAATAGGCCGTAATAAAAATTGTTATTGTAAATATAAATACAATTTTAATCTAAACTCTAGGCATTGCAATTTACACGTATTTAAGTATAATTCAATAATATTTAGAACGTTCCTTTCTAAAATTAATTTTATGTAATAAATAGAAACAATTATATTTCTTTAATTCCTGTATAATTCATAAAAATACAAACTAATACTTTTTTACAGATATTATGTGCAACAACCTTCATACTACCCGCGTGGTACCTGACGTCCCAGCCTCTTGAAGCCAATAGATTTGGCCTCGCATGGCTTATATGTGCCTTAATAACAATCCTAGCCCAAACATTTGGCTTGGTTGTAGGAGCTGCTTGCGGCGTCAAGGTATTTTTCTATTACATACATTTATAAGATATTTTTTTTATATTTTTATCTTTATACGTATAGGTATAGCTTGAAATACCTACATTCACTATCTGTCTTCAGCCCTTTATAACGTCCCAATGCTGTGCACGGGCCTCTCTCAGTACGAGGGGAATCAGGCCATAGTCCACCGCGCTGGCTTAGTGCGTGTAACGGGACTTCACATGTCTTCCGAAAAACTAGCTAGGTTTTCTCAGATATGTAGGTTTCCTCACAATGTTTTGAGACAGATGGTAATAGAAATGATTCGCACATGAAAGTATGAGAGGTGCGAGACCCATATTTGAACCCGCATCACTCGGTTAATCAAGTTACCATTTTACGTTACCACTAGCTACAACGGCCTTAATAAATATAATGCCTAAGTATAATATTTATATATTTTTTTTCTTATTACAGCTCGGACTGTTTGTGATTCCTGCGGCAAATATACCGATGTTGATGTTCTCAGAGTTCTTTATTCCGTATCACGAAATGCCGTCATACTTACAACCGTTAGCCTCAATATCTTACTTCCGATACGCCTTCGACGCTTTCCTTCAAACTGCATACGGTTTCAACAGACAAGCACTGCCTTGTCATGCAATATTGTGCCTTTTCAAATATCCTCAGAAATATCTAGATTATTTACATCTTTCTCAAAACTTTTCAGCTGATATAACAGCTTTAGTTATATGGATTGTATTACTCAAATTATCTCTTATATGTGTATTAAAATACAGAGTATTTAAAGCATGTAGATAAATTGTTGATATATTGATTCACTGAAAGAGAATAAGAAAATTGGCTTGGAAATTAATATAAGTATGGCAAGTATTTAAGGTTAGGTGGAGGTATTATCGATCTGCTGATCCTTTTAATAAGTATCGGAAGAACATTCCATAAAAATACAGGTAAATAGAAGGTATATAATGTAATAGTCTGATCAATAAATAGGTATGTATATGCTATATTTTTACATATTTATAAGTATTATTTATAAGTATTTCATAATTAACGACTTCTTAAATGATAAAATGTTACCTTAATATTAAGGTTGAAAGGAATCTCACGCTTAGATGTACATAACATTAAGCAGAATAATTTTATACTTATGTATGTTGAATTATTGAGAAAAAAGTTTGTGTGAGCAATTCACACACGTCAGAAGTGAAACTTCAGAAAATCCTACTATCCTACAGGATACGAGAGAATGAGATAGAGTATTAGGAGTATATTAGGATAATAATTGTAGATTTGTTACTTTTATAATATTTTGACCAAGCTCAAAAATTATTTTATATGTTAATACAAAATATTACATTTCATAATACATATATTATTACTTATATTATATACACGTGAGTAATACACTACGTTGACTATGATGCATTTTCTGAAGGCTTCATAGTACGCAGGCGCAAAGCAAAACGGTGCTAAAGTTTTTAAGTTTATAAAAGTGAGATTACATAATTGTTAAAAATTGGAAATATTTAAGATAAAATAAAATTTTATTAACATTTTAGGTTGTTTTAATCATTCTAACATAAGCGTTGAAATACGAGAAAAATCATCAGCAGTCTACCGACATTTGAATAATTGCTTATGGTTTATTTTAGAGATGGGCCGAGTACTCGGTTAATACTCGGTACTCGGCGTACTCGGCGGTTATTTTGATACTCGTACTCGGCCGAATAACTCGGTTTTAATGCCGAGTATACTCGGTTTAAGTAAAGCAATATATTTATTTAGGTAGATATAATTAAAACAGCAGTGTTATATAATCAAAAAGTATTTATAACTAATTTAGGAAATCTTTGACAATCTTTTGATTTTACTTTATGATAATGAGTAGTAATGAGACAAAATTAGGAGAACGTTAATAAAAAAATCAATATTTAAAATTTGATAAAGGTAAATTATGATGCAGGAACACAAGGCTCTCTGCACGTTCTGGCAACAGCCTATTCCTTTTTTCTTCATAGACGTTATCGGCCTCCGAAAATAAGCGCTAGCTATACACGGTACTTGCAGGTGCACATAGAAACACTCTTGCTAATCGTGGAATTTGATTGAACCGAGTTACTCGGTCGAGTACTCGGTTGGAAAAAGATTGAACCGAGTAAAACTCGGTACTCGTTACTCGGTAAAAGTGCTACTCGGCGCATCTCTAGTTTATTTTGCTTTGATAAGCTCACAATTTGATTTTTATTTTATAAAACAGCGTTTGTATAGGTAATGATTAGTGACGAAGCGACATAATATACAAGTGTATGATCTTACTTGTCCCTCTTTTGCTCTGGTGCGACTCTAAGTAGGTTAGACCTTTTTCTGGCGTCAATTAAAGTTGTAGTAATTACTTCTAAAAATAAAAAATATTTTCATAATTAAACCTACCTATAAAACTGCGGTAATATAGCTTCCTACTAGAGATAGGGTTTACAGAATCGGATCAGTATATTCAGTGACTATGTAAAGTATAATCCGTAAACTTACAAACTTTACCATTTTATAACAATAGTGTAGACTGTAAGTCAACTTTAACTCTCAGATTAATAGTCCGCCATACGCAGTCCTTTAATAGGCAGTCTCTATTACATTCAATCAAAGTCCAATGAGAGGATACTTCGACACGACCAGTGAGAGTTAACAAACTGCCAACTTCCCAGGCAGTTTCTGAGATTTCCTTGACAGAAAACTCAATAAACTGAACTGCAAATGCATGTTGCATGAACTAGACATACATAGGATCCCGACTCGGGAGTCAAACCCAGGACCTCCAGGATCTGCGGCCGCAACTCTACTCTAATAGCCACTAGACCATTAAGTTACTTTATTATGTTCTATAGGTACCTACATATAACTATATCATGTTAATTAATGCTGGAATAATATTATTTAGCCGGTAAAAGCTTAATTAAAATAAAACAGACCTAAACTATTTTTTTAATATGCTCATTTGTATACATGGAATTTTTTCAAGGATATTAACATTACGCTAAATAAGATAGGAAGCTACGTTGTCCGACCATTCCAAAATATAGGCTATTAAAATACATAAGTAGGCAATTGGTACCTAAACTTGTTATTCTAAGTCTTCATTATAAATTACAAGTCAATAAATAGATAGAATTAAAGCGTTATACATATATAATAGTATCAAATATGATACAAATATCAGTATATGTACACTATACATGAATTCACACTGCTACTCCCGTTTTTTTACATTTTTATTTATTATTATACAAACGATGATGGTATATTTTAAATTAAAAATATTTAAAATGATTACAAAATTATATAAAATAAATTTAAATGAAATAATTATGAATTAAATTCAAAATAATATTTTATAATAATTTAAACACCTATCAAAATCGATAAAACATCTAATTACCAAATTTGACCTAAAAAGGAGGAAGGTGTTTAAATTTGATTTTGCTGCTAAAACTACTATTATTAATTTTTGTGAACTAATGAATATTTTGAGCAACTTCAAACAGTAATAATAAAATATAATAAAATTTTTACTTAGTCGAATCTGTACATCAAATAGTATTATTATCGATATAGACCGTTTAGCCTATACATAGCAATAGTTTGTCGAAACTTTTTACATGGCAATACTAAAGTGTTTATACTTTAAGACATTATTCGCCATAACGGGTAAATTTAGCATTTCCGTTAAAATCATAGGGAAATTTACGACACTACACAATACCTATCTCTAATTTCAATTTAAAGTTTTAAATGGAATGTAAATATAATCATAATATTAAGCAAAATCATTACAAATTATATTATATAATGAAATGTAAAATAGTTATAAAACATCCATCTACATTACTTGTATTTCTATTTAATACATAAGACTCGGGCACCTTTCCGCCATTCTAGGTGACGGCTGGCAGAGAAACAGTCCACTCATTTCAATGGTTAAAAACTAAAATAGTTAAAAAATTTCGTGTTGACTACTACATATTGGATATCCAACTGTAAAGTAAATATGAGCAGGAATGTGTAATAGAGATGAAATCAGCGTGCGGCCAGCTGTAGTGGTCTTTGTTTAAAATTGTTTATCTGCAAAGCTTTGCCTCATCATTAATGTTTTTGATTTTATAAATTCTCGTCAAGCAAAGTGCAAGTAAACAATGTGTAACATAAATTTCGCTTGGGGTGGGGGTCCCACGCCTTTATTACTACAAACAGAGAGAGGTATTGGCCGCACGATCGCTTTCTCTCTTTCTTGGGAGTGGTCAATTCCATACGGGTATTGCTCAGTCCATCCTATTATATTTTATAAGGTGAAAATTCACTGACAACCGTATGAATGAGCCTGTTGGTAAGAGTTTTTTTTTTCAATTCAGCTGAATTGACTATCTTATGCCGAGAGCATGCTTAAAAAAATAAATATATATTAATGTACTTATTATTTCTCGTTTTGTATGAATATCTATTTCCGTCTATTTACTCGTATAGTATTAAGAAATAGAGCAAAGTAAGTACATTCACTAATTCACGGGCAATTGCGCGTTTATTATATTAACGTGATTAACAAATAATTTAAATTTTTTACATTCATTACATTAGATAATATATACATAAAGATAATAATTATAAAATCAATACTAAAATTTAATTTTATGTCTAAGCTTGATTTATTTCATTTTAAATGAAAAACATTCAATATCACTGATACAGTCAAAAAATAATATACATATTCATTAATTGGAATAAATTGTACTATAAAATTATCTACCTTTAATACTTCTAGTACGTATCACATTAATTAAGATCCAAAGAATTTGAAATTATTATTTTAAATATGAAACCTCTTTGGTTTGAAAAATACTCATATTATGTACCTACTGTACACATTCGGTAAACGACTGTAATTGTGTACAATCTAATAAACGTTTAGGTACTTGATAGTGCTATAAAGTATTTAAAGTAATCTTCATATGCTGCTAGTGAAATTACGTCATTATGCTCAATCTTGCTAGATATCTGAAAACAATAAAAATTACTTATTATTTTTTCACAAACTGTAAATCAAGTATGAAAATGATTAATGTAAAGAGATTAATTTGAAAATAATAAATCATGTTCTTGTAGCTTACAACAGCAAATAACTGTTGTTTTTGTGTTTGACATTTATTTTGACATTTCAATTTGAACTGTCACTATTAAAGTATACAAAAATAAATTTATAATTGACAATATTTTTGTCCAATCAATAATACGTATTTAATACATACTAGCAAATCAGGCTCAGTTTGCTTGGCGCAAGCTAAATTTAAACTTTTTTTATAATTTTGTAATAAAATAAAAGTATCTTAAATTACTCTTTATAACATTAACTATCTGCGAATGAAACTTGCGTGAAAAATGGCCAGCCGTATTGGAGATTAGCCGGAAGAAACATACAGAATTAAAAATATATATTTTTTTAATTGACAAACTGTGTTCATATGAAGTATTATAATAAAGTATTATTATATTAAAACAAAACATGTACCTGACATATTCATGCGGAAGTGTCAATACTTTGTACCACAAAGTAATACTCAAGCCAATACTCCATGTTCTTAACGGACTCAACAGAAACGACAACATTCCATATTCAAGCCAGAAAAAGTAAGCCAATAGTGATTGTACCGAAAGTAATATAATGAATGGCAAGTTACTAAGAAATCCACGAAAGCCTTTTAAATTATAATGTGATAGTCTCATTTCTAAACAGTGGGCCAAAATGAACATTAGTGGTATTTGGACGAACATCAGCTGCACACTGCCATACATGTATGTAAAGGGTTCAGGTAGAAATACTCCTTTAATCAGAATGCCCCAAGCAAAAATGCCACCAATATGGCCATCTATGAGTTCTCCAATCGCCCAAGGTCCAAACGGTAGGTATATAGCATATAACACAAGAGGATAGAATACTCTATCAACATTAGTCAGCAACCAAATTCTGAATACCAGATAACCATATTTTCTATGACTAGGTGATTTTCTATAAAGCTTCAGTGAAATCAATGTTAGCACATGTATACATAACAGCGTCCAAAACACTCCCTGAAACTATATTTTTTATTAGTAGGTACATGTTAGTAAGAAAATTACTATATTGATAGTGGCATGTCACTAATTTCGGAAAAAATAAATCATTATTGTTCATCATTATTCAATCATTAGTACTATAATATATTTTATTTTTACTAATGTCTGCTTATGCAAATTAATTCCTTGCAAGAACCATACACTTGCCATACAACACAGACAACATTCATTAACATAAACATCATTTAAATGAAAAATAATAATATATTCTATTCAAAATAGGTTTTATATCTTTTGCAATCTGCCATTTGTATTAACAATTTTAATTATAAATTTCTTACCACCTTTCCAGCATCCAACATAAGCACAATTCTAGGCATAACTTCAAATGATAATTTAGTGCCATCTAATGAGAATGGGTGTTCTAAAACTGCCTCTCTGCCAATTTCATCAGTCACTACTACATGCAATATATGTAATCCATTCTTGAACAAATTTGGTAACCAATTACAAGTGTACAACGGTCCATTTTTGTTTTTACAATTTATCCAACTAATTTTGTCAAAAGATATCTTTACATCATTTATGTTTACGTCACTAAAAGCTAAAATTCGAATGTGCGTTGAATCAGGTATTAGTTGAAGAGGTTCCCGCCCTGGTAAAGTGAATTTAGCATGTTTCGGATTTGTCACCAACACTATTGGCCAAGTATTATGCTTTTGGTCCACAAAAGAAAATAGCCCATGGTCTATAGCTGCCAAGCGATACATTCTATTATCTTTCCAATCCCCCAATTCAAGCTCCAGATATCCTTTCTTGTGTTTGGTATACATTCTTTTAACTATCCCTCCCATTAAATGCAAATGGCCACACACATACACTTGAGATCCTCCAGAACTACCAATTAGTTCTCGCAAATCCAATATTTGTGAATCATTTGCCAAAGTTAGTATACATGATGTTGGGTAGTGCCCAAACCAAATGACATGATCAGAATTAGTCTCTGCTTCAATTTTTAATTTTTTTATATTGTCTTGTTCTTGGTGGTCTAAAATACCAATGAAATTAAAAGGTCGTCGCAACCCTGGCTCGGGGCATGCATCAATACCCACAAATGCAATTTTGACTCCATTATGATCTATAGTATGAACATAAGATTTGGGATGGACTCCTCCTTGTACTGAATATTTTTTGAAGTAATTTTCTGGTGAATTTATTGTCCTAATATTAAAATTATCTGAAAGGAAAAATATTTGTTGTAACATTGAGTAAAAGGTATATACAAAAAAATGTCCTGGACAACAGTGGTAGGAATGAATTACTTTCCATATTGGCCCTTAAATCACATATTAACAGATACAGATTATCTCGAGTACCAGGGTAGCAGACATCAAATGACATGTTACATGTCAAACTCATCAAAGAAATCTGTACTTTACAGTAGCAAGTTTAAGTTTCTTACTCCATACAGTCCTTGACACTTATTCTCCCTCTTAGTAAATATCTTAGTAAATATCTTAGTAAATAATATAGCATGCCTGTTAGATGATGATTTGTACCTATCAACTCTATTTACATCCAATATTGGGAAATGGTTTGTAGTAGTCACCAGTGAAAGAAACCAGTACTACCCACTAAAACCCGACAAAACCTCCTAATCATCATCAGACAACAAATATGAGGTTGCTCTAACAGTCCACTCTGCTGTCAGAAAGTACCTGGGGCAACCTGCATGCAGGCGCGGTCGCAGCCTGAAATTTTGGAGGGTCACTCACTACACTAATAAAAAATAAGTATCTGGAATAGGTATCTTTTTTAATTTTTTAACCACTGCATTTTTACGTATGTTCACCGATTACTCCGCCAACTGGGGGCCGATTTCAAAAAAAATTCTTTATTTCTATTTTATACATTACTTATAAAACAAATGGAAGTCGTCTTTTTGTATTTGCAAATCGGGTGATAATATTTGAGACGTCTGGTACTATTTCCGGGTGAATGTTTAGAAGAGCTAAACCTGTTAATCGCTCTTCTAACATGTTTCGCTCTGCTGTCGCACCACTTATGGGAAGACTGTCAATTTATCGCTGTTAGGGGATAGCTCGGAAACTTCCTTTTATTATTTGGCAATTTTTGAGATTTTTCAATGTGACCTTAGATTTGGGGGGGGGGGGTCATGTCCCCTGTGAACCCCCCCCCCCCCTTCGGACCGCGCCTGCCTGCATGGCACACAAGCCAGCGAGTTGTGTAAGGAATATAGTTGCAAAACCAATATTTACAAATTATATCATCATGCATATCTTATACAAAATGTTAAATTAGTTATTTAAAAAAAATTAAGCATTTTAAACATACCATGATTTCCTCTTATATCTAACCAAGTTGTATTTTTGGTGATGCCAGACTCTTCTATTATGTTATAATAGTATATCCATTCTGTTTTTACTTGAGAACTGCCTAAATTATCTTTTGTTTTCGCATCAGTAAGATCCCCAGTAGCTAATACTACATGAGGCTTTATAGTTTTTACAGTGATGTCACAAAATTGTTGAAACTGTGATATCCTTCCTGGGTCTCGAAATATACTTAGGTGTATATCTGAGATCTAAAAAAATGTATAGTTTTTAATAATACTTAACTTTTCTTATTGTTATGCCATTTTATTTTACTTTAGCTTCTATTAAGTATATTATTAGGTTAATAAGCATCAGCATCCTTTAGAATATATAGAGGGGGAGTTCTTATTTATTTTCCTCTAAAATACCCTAATCTTAAGCACATTTGAAATACAATAGTTTAGTTCACATTATTTATAAAGTAATATATTGAGTTTAAAAGTGACACACTCATTTGAAAAACTGAGTGAAGCAGGTTTTAATCTGAGATCTCACACCTCATGTGATTATATTTTCCAACATGATTACCACTTGTCATACAGTGAAGGAAAATATTATGAAATCTGCAGATCTGAGACCCTAGCAACTTTGTAATCCATCAAATCATCAATGAGCATTGATCAAGTATGAGCAAATAACCCTTGTACAAATTATCACTAATATTTATTGTTAACTTATCTTTGTCTATCTTGGAGAGAAACAATTTTTCCTGTGATATGATGATGTAGTATGTGTATTTTGTGGAATAAATTAATAGGTGCATAAAGAAACTGTTTAAAATCGAAGACTTAGAAGAAATTTATTTACCGCTAAATTACATAAAAGTTCTCTTTCATACCTGTAAAAACCAGACGAGATTATGTGACGAATCAGTAATTTGTCCATATTTTAGTCCTAAGTAATCAGTAAAGTTTTCGCCTTCGATTTTATTTGCATTATCAAATTTATGATCTATAGCAATAATATTTAACAAATTGGCTATAAACATCGACAAAACTATAAACACACAAATAAAAGGTATAGCTCCTTTGGAAAATATCATTGTGACATATAAAATTTACTTAATTTTTAGATTTGGTATCTTTTGATTTGATTCACTTTTTATTTCGAAAAGTTTATCATTTTCTTTAGTTAACTAAATTCGTCGTATTTTGAAATCTGATAATTTAAGTTCATAACTTGTTAATCATTGCTGCCATTTTCGTAGTTTCAAAATTCATTATTCAAGTTTGATAAGATTGTTGAATGTTGATACTTGATAGACATTTGACAATTGACAGTTGACAAAAATCCTTAAGACTTTGACACATGTCAATAGATTAATTATATGTGTAGTCCATAGATGTGGTGAAGACGACCGTTGAGTAAAACAAGTCTATCAAGAAGCTCAATTTCAGTAGTAAGAGATTTGTACGATTTGTCTGACAAAATTCCAAGCTTCGCTTCAAAGCCGCTGTAAGGCGTGGCTATCGACTTGAGCTCGCAGTGCGCACTGCGCATGCCGTTTGTGACGATGAGAAGATGAGGGTTTAATACGCTTGCATTACATTTACATGGAATAAAAAAGGGACAATAATATTCTATCATAGTTGCACAGCACCACAGTCTATCGTCACGCCACGGCCGTAAATGGAAACTATTGTCACGCTAAGCCGATGTGCTTCACTACTCTTGATGCTAGACCTTCTTCCTGGAACTTTTTTTCAGATTTTCTAAAATAGTAATAGTAACCTAAGTTATACCTTATAACATTTGATAATACTAGAACAGTATTATCAACTACTATCTACTTACTAAATATCAAATGTTACATTGAAAATCAACAAAATACAAAAACGTCAACAGTTGCTTAGTCCCAACCTGAGGACAAACAGTAATAGTTACATTATGGCTCTCTTAAGGTGGCGGGGGGTCATTGATTTTTCAATAATACTCAGAATAAAAAATGTTTATAATTAAATTAAAAGGTAATTAAGGCCGAACAGATGTTTTTTTTGGACGAACACATAAGAGATAATTCATAGTATAAAACAATTTGAAAAAATCTATAGTTGGCGCTAACTTGAGATTCAATTTTGAAAATTATAGGAAAAAAAATAAAACGAACAAAAAAAAATCTTGATCAAACATTGAAGAACAGTTAAAGAATAATTGAATTAGCCCAAAAAATTAATAAAGAATCAATTAGATCAATATATAGGATACCCTTTACTACAGAGTACAAGTTTACAATTTTGTTAATTCTCACAGGAAAACACAGTAACTGTTTCTATAGAGTAAATGGGGAATCAATCGTTGGTACGCTATACTATTAATATATTTTAACACGTTCACTGTGCAAGCCGAAATAATAATTTGACCTCATACGTGTATAGTGGGTTTTGTTTTTAAATTAACTTATTGTCATAAAAATAAACAAAAAAGTAGTCATGATTTTATTATTATTATTTTTTAATAAGATATGAGTAATTTTCTCCATGCCCCATATGGGGGTCACACACGTCTGAACTTAAATCAAAGAGTAAATATACTTAAATTTAATGAAATGCATGCACAAATATTTTATTTATGTGACAAGTCATCTGTCAAAATCAGTTTGCCGCGATAATTTGTCGAGTAAACAGAGCATTGGACAGTTTTATCTGACTTTTGTGCTATAACAGAAGTTTAGTGGAAGAAGGTAATACTGCCGCTCAAGCCCGAAAAAAAGCAAAAAAATGGATACGAAATGTAAAAAAGCTTTTTCTCTGGCTTGTTATAATAAATATCATTAATATTTTGTGCTAATGAGTAAAAGAGTTTTTATTAATAAATAAATAATTGTCACTTTCTGTGTTTAATTTTGCATAACGTATACCAGCAAAACCAATATAAAATTTCACTGGGACATCATGGTAAATAATTATTATATTCATTGTTCACACGTGTATGCAAGTAAAAAAAATACTTTCATACGTGCGCGGAATTATATGCCATAGAATTTATTTTAGGTTGTGCCCCACATATGTGCCACGCACGTATGAACTGATCCTCGTGGTGCCCCATATGTGGGGCATACACAGGGAACGTGTTAAAGTATGCTAAGATGGGATAAAAATTTCAAAAGTAAATAGATTTTTCGCTATAAATTATTAAAAGCACATTTATATTTTTACCCACAACGGAACGGAGACGGTAATGCGTTTGGGGTGAGAGGATGTTTGTTTGTTTGTTTGCTTGTTTGTTTGTCTGTTTGTGCAAATACATGTTGCCATTTTTCTCTAAAACTACTGGTCCGATTTCATGCAGTTTTCAGTTATAGGTTCGGGTTAGATTGGTGCATGTTCTCAGATAGGTGCAACGGTGACAACTCACCAAGGGGCGCTGAAGCAAACATTATTTGTGCAAATCAATGTTGCCATTTTTCTCCAAAACTACTAGTTCGATTTTGATGCAGTTTTCAGCTATGGGTTTGGGTTTGATTGGTGCATATTCTTGGATAAATATTACGGTAACAACGCACCAGGGGCGCTGCAGTAAATATTTGTTTGTGCCAAACCAAAACTACTGGTCGAGTTTTGATGCAGAATGTGGCTAATTAGTGAGGGTTCTTAAATAGACGTTAAAGGTAGTTAACTCACTAGAGGGCACTCCAGTAGTAATATATATAAATATTTTATATTAGCTACTACATACTAGTCCGATTTTGATAATGTAGCAGGGGTGTATCTTACATATTTCGGGCGAACACCTGGGGCGGTGCTTTATGTACATATAATATCTACGCTCTCTAAAAAGTTTGAAATAAATAACAATATTAAAAATTTAAAAAAAACCCACGACGGTTAAAAAGTTATTAAAAAGTAATAATTGAAAAAGAATAAAATAATTTCAAAGACTTAAAAAATCAATGTAATGCGAGATAATAATATCCGTCGGGGGCTGTACGCACTATTGTAAATTTCACTCGCTTTCTGACCGAGTGATACGGGTTCAAATCCGGGTCTCGCACCTCTGATATTGTAATGTGCGAATCATTTCTATCATGATTACCACTTGTCTTACGGTGAAGGAAAACATTGTGAGGAAACCTGCATGTCTGAGAAAACCTGGCAAGTTTTCGTAAAACATGTGAAGGCCAACACGCACTAGGCCAGCGCGGTGAACTAAGGCCTGATCACCCTCGTACTGAGGGAGGCCCGTGCCCAGCAGTGGGACGTTAAAAATAGCTGATGATAATGATGAAAAGTAAGAATCCTCACCAACTTCTAAAGGAACTTCTGTAGGGGCACGGCCTACCCATGAAGAGTTTAATTATAGCGCTAAAAAAATCTCCAATTATTCACGTCACAATAAAACTGCAAAACTAATTCATTTCATGGCAGCCCAGTTCCTAATAAAATATTTATTTATATACTAGCGACTCACCCTTGCTTCGCCCGGGTTCGTCCCTAGGCTTAGCGACAGCGCAGCCACGGATTCCGCTAGATAAAATTTCTACCTCTCCCCTTTTTTTGAAGTCGATTAAAAAGTACCCTTACTTACGAGTTACGCATTAACATTACTATTAGCTATTTGCGAGTGAGTCCAGCCGTTTCAGAGATTATCCGGAACAAGCACACAGACAAACAAAAAAAAAAGTTTTTTGAAGTGAAACTTCTTTAGAATCGTTGTGATCAACTCGATGAAACGAAAAAATAAGTCCATAGTACCAGGCACTCAGAGACGGGGAAGAGTTAGTCTTAGTTAGATCTCGTCCACCGCGAGTCAGTGACATTTCTAACTCTGTCTAACTCGTGGGTGTGACCATCGCGCCATCTCTCTCTCTCAACGAGTTTAGACGGGGTTATTTAGTATAAATATAAACGAGATTTAAAAATTATTTTGGCAAAGAAGTTTTACTTCTGACATGTGTACTTTGTACACACTCACTTTTTTTTTGCTAGTATCGTATATAACATACTTTCAACAAAAAGTGCACAACGTTAAAATTATTATACTTTGAAAAAGCGCGGGGAATCGCGTGAGTGCCGAGTTTCGCTCGGATGCGGAATGCGTATAGGTAAACGATTTCCATTTTCATCAAATATTTAAAAAATTTTGTGCCGCATTGGGGCTGATGTGGAATGGGTGGACGTCGACGACATCACAATTCTAAATAACCAACTAGAAGCAACATTTATTACTAGAAATGTTCCAGTGGCAGATCCACTTTTCAAGTGGATTTTGAGCCCCTTGACTGAAAATCTTACTTGGGTACAGATGAATGATTAAAACCAAAGCTCAGTTCTACCAAAAAATAAAAATTATTTGTACCTTTTTAAGTACAAATAAACATTTCAAAAAATTGTTACTATGGATAATGAACACTTTGACTATCAAATCAAACCTATCAAAGAATGAACATTAAAACAAACCAAACGTGTATATCGACCTATTCTTAATTTTTCTTATAATAGGGGAGGAGGGGGTCAAAAACTAGCGAAAATAGTCTTACGTAATAAATGGCCCCTATGTGAGTTTTAATGAATCTAAATAAAAATACTATCATAAATATTGCGAGTATTTGTATTTTTATATGAGCATGTTTGTACACGCTAAAACTGCTAACGGATTTGGATAAAAAATTTAAACGGATATATTATATTGAGATTTGAGTGGAGTAAAAACCATAAAGTAACTTTAAACTTATTTATGGTAACAACTTATAGGCTGCTGCTGTATTCCAGGTACTTAGAGACGCAGAGCCAACAGAGGGTATGACTTTACTTGTTAATATATAAAAATAAAACGCTGGGTATTGTTTGCGGGGCTCGTCCACACCATGCGGCTGGTAGCCGGTGCCACTATCTCGCCGCATTCCAGCGAGCCACAGCCGCGCCGAGGCGCGCCCCGCGCGTGCCTTCGCCGACCCACGCGCCCTACCCGCCCGGCGCCCGCTGGCCGCCTGGCCCTGCCGCAGTCGTTTCTAAACGCTTGACGAGACTATGCGCGCCGACGCACCGTACTACTACGTTTAAACATCGCGAAGTGAAGTGAAATGTTTGGATGCGGTTTACTACGGATTATGTTGTGATCTGCATTGGATTTGTTTATTGATGGTGAGTGAAGTGCTCCTCGACCGTAGATGCGCGCGCTTTCACGATGCTGCAACTTTCCTTTCATACATAGCTCGAATTCCGCGCCTGAGCCGACATCGCGCGGGCGCTGACCCTGTATACGCGCGCCCTTCCTCTTGCACCACTGCTTGCCACCACGCACAGCAACTACACTGCACTTGACGCCAAACGAATGCCCTAAACCTTATATCTCTTGGTATGTAACAAGTATTCGACTCACACAAGACTACACCTTCCGAAATCGTAAACAGTACGTTGTTTCGAAATTAAGAGAAAGTAACGAGCACAACGTAGAATTTTACTATAATGGACAACGTGTGTATCGAATTGGTCTAATATAAACCGTGCATAAACAAATTTTAAGTTCTTAAAGTAAAGTCGCAGTTATAAATAGTAGCCAACAATATGATTAGTTACAGAAGGTATCCTGTATTGCAATATTTATGTTTCTACTGGTTGACTATTGTAGTTATTCATCACGTCTCTATTGTAATGTGCATGGATGACTGAACACCTTTATGGTTGAAATTATCATTACTTGTTAGTAGTTTAGTTAGTTACATATTGTCTCGGTAGTGGTACTAGGTAGGTAGGCACTGGAAAAGTAATAATTTTAATATAATAAATAATATACCTTGTTTTATGAACTAGCGGTTCACCCTCGCTCTGCTCTGGTTCGTCCCTTTATATTATTACTAGCATTTCCCGCGGCTTTGCACGAATTCTAAGGACTGGAAACCAAATTCTTTCTGAGTCGCACGGTATGGTACCTCGCAGAAGTAGCGCCCGCCCTACCTCCCTGAACGGCTTAATTTAAATAATAATAATAATACGCGCAAACCATAATTGCTATAGATAATCCAACAACGAATACTACGACCAACCAGCGCATGCGCGCTTATGATTGAAATCTGTGGATCATTTCTAAAAAAAAATTAAATCAAAATATAAACACGATCGAACAAATAATTTAATTAATCGAACAAATTATAAAAAAAAGCTATCGATTAAAAAAAACATGGATTTGGGTTATGTTGCGCCAACTTGTTAGAGTAAATTTATTTAATTTTTTATAAATAAACAATAGTCGAACAAATGAAAATTTTTGACAAACAATTAAGAACAAACAACGAACAAACGATCAGTTAAAAATAAAATGTAGAAACGAATTTGTTTTTGGAAGATTTTTCATTAACGCTCCGCTCTTATTGGTCGTAGCGTGTACATCACGCTACGACCAATAAGCCTTCCTCGATAAACGGACTAACCAACACAAAAAGATTTTTTCAAATCGAACCAGTAGTTCCTGAGATTAGCGCGTTCAACCAAACAAACAAACAAAATATTAGCATAGATTTATTATGTTTTTCATAATAGGTACTATCGGTACAGATTTCTCAGAAATAAGATACGTCACATGGATAGACAGATAAAAAATCTAAGCTACAGGATGTATCTTTGCATTGATAACTATTTCAATAAGATTTTCCAGAAATATTTAATCAACTAACGGATTCGACGGAGTTTGAATTTTAATATGTCTAAGATACAAGGTACTTCTTTTGAAAAAATACGTACCTACCTAGTATATGTACGCACATACAAAAAAAATTATGTCATCATCATTAGGTATTAAAGCTATAAAATAGATAATCTCAAACCTTAGGTTTCGAAAATAAAACTCCGTAAAACGAATTGTAAATGTAAACACCTAATTCTATATAGGTACCTTCCTAAAATAATAGTAATAAATAATAATCATAACATGTAGGTAGCTTATTATTTTTTAGTACCTACCTAGTGCTATTACCTACGTACAAAGTCAATAGGTATATAGTTTAATTTTAAGTAATTTCAAGACGTGCTGTAGGTCTACTCAAAATAAAAACATTTCGATTTCTATGAAAATAATAATTTGGAACAACAAAAATCCCATGTTATCTACATGGAATTCATTTTTCAATGTAGGTATTTATTCAAGAAATCAAATATATTCGCTACAAATTTTAAGGTTTTTATATATTGTAGGTACCTACGTACTTTCGACTCGCCCTCGCTTCGCTCGGGCTCGTTCCGAGTTTTAGCACGAGCGAAGCCGCGGGTTCCACTAGTAAATATATACAAACACTCGACAAATATACTAAAACCTTTCTCGAGAACCACTCTATCCATTTGTGAAAACAGCATAAAAATCGGTGCAGTAGTTTTTGAGTTTATCGCGAACAGACAGACAGAAGTGGTGGAGGACTTTATTTTATAATATGTAGTGATTGGGATAGGTAATAAATAATTTATTATCATAAAATAATTTAATGATATGCTGTGGTCTAGTTACGAAAAACTAAATTAAAAACTACTAACAAGTAGTATTATCCATATTCATCATAGTAAGTAAGCTTCGATTTACAATAGGTATACCAGTATTTGGCTTACCAGTATCTACTTATTATGTTATTATCTATGTGTATTGTAAAGGTCTATTTAAACATCAAACAGAACAGACTATGTTATGTAAAGGTTTATACGCGTCTATTAACAATGAACCTATTGTAACTATTATCGCTGAAAATAGGTTAATATGAAATAGGCACGTAAAAAAGATAAAGCACTTAATCTTTTTATGTAAGTACATACAAAAATTAAGTTATTTACGATATAATAATAAGTCTTTCGAAATATCTAAAAGTTGATTGTCATCGAAATACGAATTACGATATGAAAAATATTATGAACCTTATCTAATTAACTGTAAACGTAATAAAAAGCAATGCGGTAATGTTATAGGGGACACATGGATTGATAATGTAAATGATTCATTAGCTTCGAACAGGCAATGACTGCGACCGCATTCTTCCGATAGCGTACTGAGTGTGTAAATAAAGTAACAGCCTACACGTAAAGTCCATACGTACAAGCGTACATTTACATATATACTATAACAATCATAGGCAAACAGATATGAATAGAAATAATAAATATGGTATGTATATTATTATATAAGATGGTGTGATATTTCACATCTATTTAATCTTTAAGGTCATAATAATGTTGTACCTACTTGAAAATATTTATGAACTACTTATTATTTGTGATATTTTCTTAAAAAAGCCTCTTTCGATGATTTTATGATCATAATGTTATTTGTTCTAAAATTCAATTAATTCGGACAATTCTATGTCAATTGTTTTTTTTATTTGATTAAACATCTCTTTCATTCGCAAAAAATAAAACTGTTCTATCGTGATAAACAATTCATAAATTAAAAATAAAAGAACCATCTATGAATATACAATACAAACATTCGTATTTTTATGATAAATAATAAACAAATCGATTAGATATCTACAGAAAATTATGTCCTGTAGTTTACCTTAGCTTAAAATATTTTATATTTTGTATACGTAGGTATAACACAACTTGTATAGCCTGTACGTTTGTTAATTTTTTTTTCGTGATGAAACCGCTTTATATTATCTACCTACCTATGTCTTATACCTATATTTTCTCCTAGAACTGGTCAAAGAATCTTCAATAAACTTATTTTTAACAATATTTATGGAATCTTGGACGATAAATGAAGATACCTACATAATAAATAATACAACATGAGTCAACACATCCTGGCTTCCAGTCTTTATTCTGTTCCTAATCAAAAACAAAATTTCTTTTATTTACGACTTCCAATTGGTTTTCATCTACCGAATCTAATCTCCCATATTGTGTAGGTAGTTGGTATTAAAATTGTTTTTGATCTAATCAATATTAAATTTTGATAATCTTATTAAAATTAATACATACAATTTAGATTCACAATATTTCTACAGTACACTGTTATACATACATTGTACGTGTGTAAGTATACAGACTAAAATTGAAATAGGTAATAACTTGTTTAAACACATGTTTTTGAATGAAAATTTTACAAAAATAAAGCATCTACGAAGTACGAGAGGCATCTATTTTATTGGATTTATTCATTAATATTTGATAAAATTATACAGTTAAATTTAATTATTTTCATACTTAACTACGACTAGTATGCTCGATTCTATTTTAGGTAACATTAAAAAGAAATAGGAGCGGGTGTTATATTTATTAACATTGCGATATTAAATACCAGCTCATCAGCTAATTATTATCAAAACAAGTTTCGACTCGGTATGGTTTTTCTGACTAGTTTTGCCTTGGAATGCGGTCTGATGTAAGGCGTTTAAAATGCGGAGGACTCTACAACGGGTATGATATTAAGGTAAACGTAGGGGTATAGGTTATAGTTATTTTATTAATAAAATTAAAAATAACATTTAATAATTGTCTGGATTTTTTGCTAAAATCACTAAAGAAAACGAAATTAATTAAAATTTGTAATTTTATAAAGAAAAAATAATAAAGTTGACATTATTAAATCTAATTTATAAGCGCTGTTGCTTGAAAAGAATGTGAAATGTGTATTACAAAATACCCAGTATGTATACAATTAATCCTTATTATCGTCAAGAAAAGGCTCTATCACGTTGACGTCAATATGACGTCTCTACAGTTCTTCGCCACGTGCCTTCATTTCATTTATTTAACGAAGAATCTAAAACGGATGTGAAAGTTAATTATTTTAAGATGAGATTGACTATTTTTCGTAGAAATTAATTCTGTTTCCTTTCCGCAACTTTGTTCATAACTGTTGATGTTACATTAATTTAATCTATAATCTATAATATGTATATTTTAATACAAGATATAGCGTTCTGAATAAACAGGTTCTCGTTCTAATTTATTTAAAAAAATGTTTCGTTTGTAATGTGTTCTAAATTAATATGAACGCTACAAATTACAATGTTGTTTTCTTTTTCTTTTTACAACATCTTATAAGCCTAGGCCTAGTACATAGTACTAATAATTGTACAAAATGATTTTTGGATTTATCCGTTAGCGTATAAGATATTGCCAAATTTCACGATTTAACGTCTAAGTCTATAGGAAGTTTACCACTATAGGATGAGATTCCTTGCGACTTGCGAGAGCCGTATCTTTTGATTGTGTTAACTTAGAAGTCTCTTAGAAGCTTCAAGGGATGAGTTGATTTCTTTCTCAATTTCAAGGTTGCTTCTGACCATAGTATTTGATAATAATTATCGCAGCTTGATACCACCACGCGTTCCCCTAAAAATGATCTTGACAGATAGACGAAAGAAGTTAATATAAGCGTTGCTCTTTGCCTTTGGAAGTAAAAAAGATAATCCAAGGTGTTAAATATCTTTATCGAACTAATTAACTTCAATTCAATTTTTAAGTTTTATTATTTCATATAATTTTTTTTTTAATTTTTACAAAATTTCTTTAAAATTGTCTTGTACAAAGCGGAATCTTCTAAAATGTAAAATTTTACTTCAGGTTCGTATAAATACGAGTAGATACTCATTTAAACATAATCTATTATTTACTTTGTAAATAAAATAATATATTGTTACGAAATCTGCTATGTTTATGGGTTATAATAGAAAGATGTGATTCAAAATCTAAATCTGTGGAATAAATTAACGTTAACGTAAAAAAACAAATGAATGTAAAGTAAGAAGGTAACGTAACGAATGCATAACTTGATTAATATTACAAAATAAAGCCTCAGTTACAAAATTTTAAGGGTTACTTATTATATAACAGTAAACATATAATTATTTTATTTTATTTGTATTTACATAATGTATAAATTACTTATAAGTGGCATATGAGAAGGGAAGGAATAATTATGCCAGCCAAAGCAAAATAATCTTAATAAAATTTAATTATTGTATCAATTTATAAATAAAATCAAAATATCGGTTCGAAAGTTCTTTGCAAAGGCAGGATAAAACTGTCCTTCTTGGCTGGCACCGACTCCAACAATAACTAAGTAATTAAAATTATTTTTTTCTTTTTAGTTTCGATTTGTATGAGGACTATTTTATAGAACCGTATTGTGTTGTGAGAATTAAAAATTTTACTTCAATAAAATGTTATTTAAATGATGCTTCGTATAATAACGTATAAAACAGCGTACGTAATAACAAAATTTAATTTAAATCGGTATAGTAGTTTTGATGCGTCTCTTAAGATCTCTTTTTTTGTTTTTCAGTGAAAATTAAATATTTTTCTTAAAAAAGAACTATCCTAAATCACGACCTGAGTAACAACTTAATAAGTAATCATACTTACGTGCAGTACTTTTTAAGTTAAACGTTAAGATACAAACAGACAAAAATTTTAAATAATTATTGTTTTGGGGTCCATATTCAATATACAAAACGTTACAGACATTGTTTTCAAAAAATATATAATGTATATATTTTTTCTAAGCTACTATTTTATTACATGTATAGAAGATATTGTTATATGCTTTTGACCAAACATGACTAAGTAAGTTACAAAAATATTTATTAAAATGTATGAGGTTAAGAAATATGTTACTTTGCATGTTTTTGAAAGACCTTTCTCCAGTTTTAACAAAATTCTTATCTCAAAAATATTTGACAAGCCGGCCAAGCATATTACTTTTTATTATATTATAGGTAATATGATCCAGTTGATTCATGCTGATAATACCTAATAGACAATAGTCATTTTACTCTAACGAACAGCTGCAATCAATAATTTGTATTAGTGCATATACCATAGCTATCATTTATCACATAATTTCCATAATAATAAAAATTATTAAGTCGAAAGTTTGGATGGATATTTGTGAATTAATTTTGCCAGAATGGCTAAACAGATTCAGATGTTTGACACAGGGTTGGAAAAAAATATATTCAATTACCTACATTCTTTTTGTTGTTTACAAATTAATAGGTATATCTATTTCATATTGATCTATACTAATATTATAAAGCTGAAAAATTTGTTTGTCAGTTTGGTTGAACCCGCTAAACTTAGGATCTACTGATCTGAATTGAAAAATTCTTTTTGTGTTGGATAGTCTGTTTATTGAGGAAGGCTATAGGCTATATTACACACGGTACGACCGACATTGACGCAGCTTCATTGAAAAATGTTACGAAAACGGGAGAAAAATATTTCTTTTGATTTTCAGCCTTTAGAACGCGAGTAGAGCTGCGGGAAAGGCTAGTTCGTAATACTTATTATCTATACATATAAATAAAATTGGAGTGTCTGTTTTGGCTTTAAAATTAACAACTTTTCACTTAATGCGTATGAAAGTTTATATATTATATACATATATGTATACGATACTAGCAACAAAAAACCATTTTTTAAATATTTTTGTCTGTCTGTTTGTTTCGGGTAATCTCTGAAACGGCTGACCTGATTTTGACGGGACTTTACTCGCAGATAGCTTATGTTATAAGGCGTAACTGTGGCTAATTATATAATATATTGGCTTGTCTCTTCATTGCGGGTATAATATTTATTATTTAGACTGATTTATAACACGTTGATCCACATTTTTATTGCGACTCTTAGACTGCGGATTTCGAGCTTAAAACTTTGTAGCTATATATGTGCGTATTTAAAACCGTTATAATAGAGCTTAATTATGTATATATAATAGGCTACGCTGTTGATATTTTAAATGTCATTTCGAACTTACCTTGGTTGTGATTGTCTCGCTTAATGAAAATTCTAAAACAGTTCAATTTTAATTTACTAACTTTGACAATCTTTCTTTCTTAACTAACTGATGATATAACTTTGTTAATACCTCTTTTAACGTAAATTCTTTACATCTAGGCAATCAAATAGGAAAATAAATTTATCATTGTTCAAACATACTTATTTAGTATTTACTCGCCATACCGAACATAAAGTCTTATAGTATATTGTATACAAAACAAACCATTCTTTCATTTCATTCACTGTTTATAATTTACTAGCGACTCGCCCTCGCTTCGCTCGGGCTCTTCCCTAGATTTAGCACAGGCAAAGCCGCGGGATCGCCTAGTTATGCATATAAACCTTCCTCTTGAATCACTCTATCTATTGGAAAAAACCGCATCAAAATCCGTTGCGTAGTTTTAAAGATTTAAGCGCACATAGGGATATAGGGATATAGGGACAGAAAAGGCGACTTTGTTACTATACTATGTAGTGAAGTTCAAAATTTCATCTTGACATGCTATAATTTTTAAAATTATAATACATTTAGGTAACTCCCTAACTAACTCATAGTAAGTGACCCGTGACATAAAAAAAACATAAAATTTTTACAAAACCCTGGAAAATAAAACTACAATAAGAGATCCTAACTAACTAACGAGTGTCATACATGTGGTTACTTACGACTACCTACTTAAAATTCCGTTCATTACCGTCATACAACATAACAATGTGCGAGTGTCAAAAGTGGTGGCGAGATGTCGAAAAGTGGAGGCAACGACGTCCATAGGTATGCGAGGACGCAAGATGCGGCTAGCGTAGGGGGAGGGGCGCTCGGCATCTGAAGGTCGTCCGCATTCCTCGCGTCGCCGTCCGCTGCTACCGCGCTTACGTAGAGCCCCCCGCCCCCGCACCACCCCCGACCCGACCGGTCACCCCGCCCCCCTCCAGACCGCCATCACAAACTATCGCGCATTTATTAAAACAAAAAAACATGTTCCTATGGCTATCAAGAGCTCAAGAGTTGAGCCGCAGTTACCGGATGCGATGAAATTTATTCGCGTCTAGTTTTTTCGAAGTGAACTCGTGGTGCTGCATTCCGAGAAATGTTCGTATTTAAGTTCAGAGTACCGCAAAAGATGACCCTCGCCTTCATTGATTCTTTAAATATCGTAATATTCGATTTTATTTACTTTTTGTATGCCATCGCCTCGGCGCATAATTATTAAAATTCATATTAGTTTATTCATACATATTAACGAGTTACTACAGCGAGTTCGCTAGGAATGTTGCAAAACGAGTTCAAATTTAGTTGTTGGCTACGCACTTATATAAAAGCAAACATTACATAGCTGGAAACCAGCGGATTAAAAATGATTACATTAGTATCAAAAATATCATTTTAATTCTTATTTCAATTAGAAATTTTGGCTGTAAAATATAAAAATAATTAATGATGAATATCTACATATATTACGTACTAGCCTTTCCCGCGGCTTCGCTCGCGTTTTAAAGACTGTAAACCAAATAACTCGCAGAGCTACCGATGCCCCTCTTCCCACCCTCACAACAGCTCGTCTTACACGCGTTGATCATTATTTTGTTGCGGAGTTATGTTAAAAATGTTCGTAAAAGAATATTCGTTGTAATCAAATGAAGCCAAGAGCAATTTTGTTCAAAATTAAATACTTGTGATAAATAACTTATTTATTTAGATAAGGATTAATGTTTATAAAACACCTTCGCAAATAGTGCATTATCTTAAAACTTAGAACATTATTTTTAGAACTTTTAAAGGGGAACAATAATTCTATCATACACGATTTTTGCCTAACTTTAATCGTTTACGCTCTCAAAAGAAATATTTTTCATCCATGTTTTGCTACATTTTTCACTGATGCTCCGCTCCTATTGGTTGTAGCGTGATATAGCCTTTAGCCTTCTTCGATAAACGGACTATGCAACACAAAAATAATGTTTCAATTCGAACCCGTAGTTGCTAAGATTAGCGAGATCAAACAAACAAACTTTTCTTTATAATATTGATACATAATATATCTAGTATTATGTGATCTGTGCATATATAATAAAATTGTAACTGAATCGAAACATAAAATATGTACTATCGATGCAGAGGCAAAATCTATAGTTTTTATCTGTCGTCATTAGAAACCAACTGGACAGACTTTGAGGTACTTATAATGATAACTGGTTATCGGGACAACATATAGAATACTTCGTACTGCGGAAAAAAAATCTCATCGCTGATAATTCTATAACCTTAAACCGTTAAAACATGAGCGGCGCGAGGGTGAGTCGCTAGTAAAAATATATTTTTAAGTTTTAGCAAAATGACTTGAATATAATATGACGTTATATTTACGGGTTTTTTTTAATTCGAATTCCTTATAACATGCGCAAAGAATTTCCAAAATAATATTTACGTGAAGACAACAATACGGGTTTTAAAAGCTGCAGGTAGCAAAAAGGCAATTGTATGATAAAAAAAACAGTATGGAATGCACAGATGGTGCAGATCCGGACATTCCTGTCTGAACTACACACCTTTGGGTGTTCAAAATAGATTTTGTTGAATTAGATTTTAGCATTATTATTTGTTGGTACTCAATGACGTATTATTTATACATCATTGTTGGTACTATTGTTTGTTGGACTCTAAAAAATGAACTCGAAAAAATGTAATAAGATATGATTTACATTGCAAATCTTATCATGTATTTAGCAGTAACATGTGTATATAATCAGAGATTAAGAAAATGTTATGTGAAGCATTTATTCCGGAAGGCAGTCATGTTTGCAAATAAGATAGTAGAAAATCTATTTAATGACGCACGGGATGTAGTTAGAGGCTGAGTCAATCGAGGACGACTCACTAGTCGGCAAATAGGTAATAGTTAATACAACAGTTTATCAGATAAATATGAAAAATATACCCTACACAAGTTAAAGTTCTTGAAGCGTTAAAGACAAACAAAAGTCAAAACCCAAATAAATTTTACATAATGACACGTTTGGCTCAATTGGTGACTTACTTAGTCTCTTAGACTCTTCCTCTCGCAGCGGTGACGGGTTCGAGTCCGGCTAGGAAGAGTGCTTGTACTTCTAATCTAATTTTTTTTTGTTTGACGTTATTATGCGATGAGTTTAGTAAATCTATGTGGTCCCCAAATAAAGTGAAAAGTGTTGCAATATTTCATAGATCGAACAGCGTTAAATATGAGTTTGTATAATTGGGTTCATGTTACTTCACGCTGAGGAGTAGATCTGGATGAAAAGGAGTCAGATCGACTGTAAGAATCACATAAGCTAAGTACTTTGTGATGATGGTAATAAAAAATAATATTTTGTTGCAGGGAAAGCAATAGGCGTCTCGAGATGCGATATGCGCGCTCTCTGTTCGGTTCGCGGGCCGTTGGGCGGGGAGACGCGTGCGCTGGGCGCAGGCGCACGCCTCCTATCCCTGCGTTTGCCCGGCCACCCTCAGCCACTACACTTTGTTGTCGAAGCCAAAGCCAGAGTCAAGGACCTAAAAGCTTTGGCCCACACTCATTCACAACTTCTAGGCATGGCCGACATAGAACTCTTCGGTTTAGCTATTATGCAAAGTGAGTTTGACAAGTTCTTATTTAAAGTACCTACTTACTTAAAATTTTAAAATAAGTGATATCTTGAAAAACATTACATAAGAAACAAATATTTTTAAATTAATTAATTGATGTTAATCACCAAAACTATTTTGGTAATTACAAAAAATGCAGCATAATATTAAAAAAAAAATAATTCATTTTACGTTAAGTTACATTTTAGTCATAGCCATCACAAGTAAATTAGATTATAGAATTAATTAATAAACAAAACCATTTCTATTACAGATGGCGAATATTTGTTTGTTGACTTAGAAAGTAAGCTATCAAAATATGCGCCAAAGAGCTGGAGATCTTCTCACACGCACGTAAGTTACTTATAATATATTATATATTTTAAGCGACATTTCAAGTTCAAGACCATCACAATAATAAGATAAACGATTGTATATTCATTTAATGTTTTTGTATTTCAGGGCCTGGATGCGCACGGGAAACCTCTTCTAGAACTACATTTGGTTGTTCAATTTCATATAGAAAGTCCTCTACTTCTACACGATGAAATTGGTCGGAACGTATACTTTCTACAACTCCTTGAAAATATTCGGTCACGAGATGCATTACCAGCAGAAATAGTGTTATTACTAATCGGTTTGGCACTACAAGCAAAATTTGGAGATGAAGATATGTATGAAGATCAAGAATATTTTAAGGTTGAAGATTTCGCACCACCCTCACTTACAGGAGAATGGGTGTCGTCTGCTTTACGGGCTTGCCATCGTGAACATCGCGGCCTTTCTAAAGCTGATGCTGAAATCAGATTTATACGTGAAGTTTGTCTTCTGCCCGATACTATAAACTCTCATAGGTATCGATTGAAAAAATCTAAAACAGAAATTGAGCCAGGCACAGTTTGGTTACTAGTTACGGCTAAAGGCATTAAAGTTTTACCCGATAATGGCCCCATATCTAATTTTATTTGGAGTTCTATCGGAAAACTTAGTTTTGATAGAAAGAAATTTGAAATACGCACTGAAGAAGGAAAAATAACCTTATATTCTTCTAGTGAAGAAAAATGTAAATATTTATTTGCTTTATGTAAAGAGACGCATCAATTTTCAATGAAAATTTCACCTAAATTAAGCGATATATTACGAGAAGAGGAAAATGAACGTAAGCATTGTTTTGGTTATTCAAAATCATTAAACTTTCAATATTGTCAAAATAAAAGTGAACAACGAATATCTCTTATATCATCAACAAGTTCAAACACGACATCAGGAATCGTCAGTGACAGAGTACAATCCGAAGACGAATTAGAAATTATGATAGATTCACCTCCAGCTCCGTCTACTGAAAGTTTAGCATTAGCTCATTTACTAGACTATTCAAATTCCTATTTAATTAGAAATATTTCTAAAGATGCTAATCCTCGAAGTAAAAATTCATCATCGTTACAGTTACAAAAATGTAAAATGAGAATTAAAAAAAATAAAGATGAGAGCGAGAATGTTTCTAAAAATGATACTTCATCAGAAATTGGGCACTGTTCTACAAGTCAAATGGAAGAGACTACTTCTTTACCAGATCAGAGCACATGTGAAAAGCTTGCTGACAGTCCAAACTCAAGCAAAATGAAATGTACTGGATCACAATGCTCTTCTTCGTGTAGTACTGTAATAATGGCACGCGGAGGTCTAAGCACTCTCAGTAGAGCATCAAATGCTAGTAGTTTGGAATTAGGGTACAGTCACACAGCTCAAAACTCAATGTTAAGTGATACCAGTATTGTTGGCATTGATGGGGAATACATTCAAGATACAGCATCGGCTCTGTATGATGGCCTAGGTCAACCGGTTACTGTGGCTGGTTCCAGTGAAACAAGCGGAGTATACACAATGGGCAGCTCTGAATTAACATCTCGATCCAAATTATACAGTCACTCTGAGGGTAGCAGAACGGAATATAGTAGTTCACATTACGGCAGTTATAATATACCTAAAGAAAATGATTTGGCTGATTTTGATAGTGTTTCGTCTATTTTAAAAAACAAGTCTACAAGAATTAACCTTTCACCCAAAGAACTAAGATTAAAAGAAAGTTTAGGCAACACTGATTGTGTTGACGGCACCGCTCAATATTGTGTCGAACAACATGATGACAAAGAAAATATATTTCGTGAACGAACAAATTCTAATGTTAGTACTGCTTCATTTCATGGTGATGGGAGTGATCCAACAGATAACAAACGTAATCTGCTCAGTGCAAGTGAATTAAGCGATCTTATCGTCGGGAGAGGCGTTTACCCGAAAAATCTGTCAGTGAGTGACACTTTAGATTCTGTCTCAGATTACGTTAGATTACCTTTGCCATTTTCTGGTGATAGTTACCTACAAGGCCACGAAGATACAGCTCCTTCTGACGATAATTATCCTAGTAATTCTTATATTGACAGACCTCCAACACCACCTACAAGAATAGACAGTCGTAAAGGGCTAAACTTATCTCTGCCTAACATACTTGATTTAGACGAAAACGTGCCTTGCTTGCCAATATATCCAAGTAAACCGCCGCCACCATACGAATATAAACATCTTACTCTTGCGTCTTTTCATGCTCCATCCAAACCACCACCAGCTTATCCGGGAACATCATCTGTTAACTCCAAATCAACAGTTGAAAAAGAAGAGGTTCCTGCGAGAGTCGTAACATCAAAACCAATGATCACAATCTTAAAAGCAGAAGCAGGCGAAGTTAATGCATCTGGAGAACGGACATTCGCTAGCCCAATGGTTTTAGAACATCGTTTTCAAAAATCGAAAAGACATCAAGCTTCCAGCCGAAGAGCAGAACGGTCAAAACTAGCACAAGGTCTTAATAATAACCTTTCACCTTCACGAGAAGTTGCACCTCATACAGATTCTAATGTGTTAGTTGCAATGATGAAATTGCCTCCTCCTCCGCCCCCACCTCGTAGACCGAGATTACCGCCTCCACCACCAGTAGCCCGACTACCACCACCACCACCTCCTCATAACCCCATATTTCATCAACAACTATACAGTGATGTTGACTATGTGTACTACCCTCTTCAAGATCCTTCTATATCTCAACAAAACTATCTGGATCATAAATTAACGGAATCACGAATATCTAACATGCATAAAAGTAGTTTGCAATACAGGAGCACCCCGTATCTTTCGACTTCTTTGTCTGCCTCATCAACCTATGGATCGATACAGAACCTTTCAGATTCTTATATCCAGATACCGGGTACTCGAAGTAGTTGGTACTCTATGACCAGTAGAACTTCTGTAAGTAGCCACTCTATAAATTTGGAGAGACCTCCAGTACCGATGTGCATTCCAGAACCGAGCTTCCCTCGAACCAAGTCGCACGATAATATACTAAATGTTAAAGATCCACCTCAATTAAAAACAAGACGAATGCCGCCTCCTCCACCACCGCCTTATGAACATAAAAAAAAGATTCCTTCTTATTTAAAGGAACTAAAAAGTCCGAACTGCAGTATACTTCATAGTGATTTTAGTATTACGAAAAATAAAACCTCTAATTGTGATTTAGATATTAAAACTCTGAGGGAAAAAAGTAAAAACCTCGACTTGCCTTTAATTGCAGCATTGTGTAATGACCGATCATTGTTAAAGCAAACAAAAGCTTTCGGTTCTACAAAATCAACTAAACAAACGGAAAGTGACTGTGAAAATGACAGAAAAAGTACCAAGTTTTCCCAAAACACCACCGATAACATAGATCTTAAGAAAAAACAAGAGTTAAATGCTAGGAAGGCAGTGACCGGGTCTCAAAAAAAGCTATTAGTACGAAATCCTACAGATAAGCTCCCTGCGCTGCCCGGATCTGAAACTCACACTCCTAGGGCTATGTCAAATACATATGTAATGCATCCAAATATAGTTAAATTAAAAAAAAGTCAACCAAGTTCGTGACGTTGCTCTAGGATTCATAACCGTTACCTTCCGACACTACAAACGATCATAAAACTTTCACCAATTTAATGTAACTAAAGACTGAAATTAGATAGTAAAGCAATCCCACTGATTTTAAGTAATAAAAGTAGAATTTTCAACTAGTGCACATTTCATTAAAGTTAATGAGCGTGGTACATCTCATTACTATACAGATTTTGCCTACGAATCGATGTAAAAGCTGCTCTAGGAATATGAGTTCAGAAATTATTCATAGCTAAGATACAAAAAATGTTTTGTTTTGTATTCACAACTGTAATAATTTAATTAACGGAAATGTAAAGTGTAAAAAAGTAATTTATTTACAATAAAAATATAAATTCTCTATTAAATAGTGAATTTTATAACCATGAATAATTAAATACTCACTTTATTATTAACCCGAGGTACATTTTAACTTCGATAAGTAGGAATATCTAAAGTCATTGCTAAGTCCCTAGTTAATTATAGAAATATAATATTCACATTTATTTATTTTGTCCACAATCATGTACATAACTGGTATTTTATTGTTAAATATCATATTGTTCAACGTGTACAAATGTATAGTAAATTTTCTTACATGATTTTGTCTTTTATTTATTTTTTATTATCACTACATAGTATAAAATAAAGTCGCCTCTTTGTCTGTCTGTCCCTATGTATGCTTAGATCTTTAAAACTACGCAACGGATTTTGATGCTGTTTTTTTAATCGATAGAGTAATCAAGGGGAAGGTTTATACGTATAATTCACTAGCGGAACCCGTGGCTTCGCTCGTGCTAAATCTCGCTAGATATTTAAATTAAATATACAGATAGTACAAACTATTATCACTATTAGTAATAATCAATAATATTTGGTTATTATTGGAATATTTATTATTACTGTATGTATAATATTAATACATATATGTTATATCTAGTATCACACAAAAGTGTACTCAAGGAAAAAAAGGTGAACTCACAATATTTAGAAACATACCAAAATCGTGATTGTTGAAATAAAAATATTATATGTATAAATATTTTTAATGAATTCTGCAACAATTGTATTAAACTTAACTAGGTAAAATATATTTAAGTACTAACATGAATACTTTGGTTCTTAATGTAAAAAAGTTCAGACTAAAAAAATATAATAAGGGGCCATTCATTTATTACGTAAGATAATTTAAGGGGGGAGAGGGGTCGAACATGTCTTATGTTTTCTTACAAGGGGGTGGGAGGGAGTCTCGATTGTTCTTACATAGGATCAAAAAAATTATGCAAAGCTAAAATTATACTTAGAAAAAGCGCGGGCCACCGAGCGACAGGTACAGCTGTACCTTTAAAATTATAAATAAACACTTCAAAAATTGTTACTTTGAAAAATAAACATTAAAATAAACCAAAAGTGTATTCATTTTTTCTTACGTAATAAATATTAAACAGGGGGGAGGGGGTCGGCCTATTCTTATTTTTTCTTATAATAGGGGGGGAGGGGGTCAAAAACTAGCGAAAATAGTCTTACGTAATAAATGAATGGCCCATAAAGTGCTCTATATACTTGTCAACAATTACTAGCTAGAAAGAAGATTCCATCGGTCCATACAAAGGTTAGCTTAGGTTTGTCTTTAATAGAATACATTATTATTCCACACAGCAAAATACACTTTTTTTTAATTAATTGTACAAAAAATCCATACAAATTACTATAACAGATACAGATTTATTAAAACTGTATATTTATATAATTTATATTGATTAAGAAATCAACAAAATGTATATTTAAAATAAAATTTAACAAACATAGGAACTACTATTTGCCTACAAAAAGGCTAAAAGGATTATTAAGGAAGAATATTCTTTATGTTATATTTGAGAATATCTTTCATGAGATTCTTAATTAACTTAAAAATTAAAATACATTCTTAATACAATGGCAATTGGCTTGTTATCTTTGGTAAAATTATCATTTTTCTAACTTAAAAATGGTGGCAGAGTAAGGTGGAAATGTTACTTTGTCAAAATAAAGAAATTGACCGACTAAAGAAGTATTTGTACTAGCAACAACTGTTCCACCATAAAACATTGAAGATAGATCAGTAGTAATTGATGTGTTTCCCAAATTCCCTACAAATACGCAAGTGTTACGACGAGGATACCAACGTTCGATTACGACTAGATTTTCTTCAGTTTTACGAACTTCTATATTTTTCAGGACATTACCATCTTTATAAATTGCCCTTAAGTATATTGTTGGAGTATTCAATCTCACTTCTATTAATTTTTTTATAATATTTAGGTAATAATATCTGGGCTCTAAACCAGATTTGGAATTCCATGGAAGAATGGAAGAGGTTTCAATTTTAGTATCATTTAAAAATCTCATTGGCACTAGATTTTGCACATGCGCATGTTCATGGAAGTCATCTTCTATTTCATTCTTCGAGAGACCACCTAATCCTAATTCATCACCATAAAATATACTTACTGTACCTGGTAGAGCTAGCTCCAGGGCTATCAAAGTTAAAGTATTATTCTCATGATTTGTTGAAATTCTATCACTATTTATATTGCCTATATTCCAATGAATCCAAGGATGATTAGGCTTTTCCCATAAAACACCAGATATAATGTTATCAATATAGTTTTTAAGACCATTTATTCCTTTTTGCAAATCTATATGAACATCAATAAGGTCAATTCTATTTAGTAAGACAGTAAGACTACTACCTTTTGCTCTCTTCATAGCTTCCTCACTGGCTATAAAAATTTTACCATTACCTAAAATTTGTTTCCAAACTTGAAGAGACTTTCCAAAGTATGGATCATCTACAAATTTTTCCAAGTCTTTTAAATAAAAACCATCAACATTCTGAGCCCTCGACCAATATGCTATTGCTGCTGATGTTGGATCATAACTGTTCTCTTGTGGGTCTATAGAAAATACAAAAGTATTGTTGGTAGATGAAATTTGTGGCTCAACCAAGCTCCTAACTGGAATATCCAAAATTATTTCCATTTCCTTTTTGTGAGCAGTATTTACTAATTCTTGAAAATCTTCTAAAACACCTAGACTTCTATCTATCATCAACAAGGATGTCATATTATAATAATGTTCAGGGTAATCAATGGTTTCAAATATATAATTAAGACGGATAGAAGAGACCCCTAAATCTTTAATGTAATCTAATTTATTTACAAGGCCTTTTAAATCTCCTATGCCATCATTATTTGAATCTTTGAAACTAGCTGGGAAAATTTCATAAAATACTTTACCCTGGTACCAGGGAAGTTCTGGGTTGCAAGTTTTTGGGATATTTATGACCATAGCAACTATGGCTCCTAAACAAGCAATAAGGGCAGAGAGTACGAACCAAAGCAAAACTTTTCTTATTATGCACCAATTCCAGTTCACAAAATTAGGTAATTTTCTATTGTTGACATTCAAGCTTCCATTCAACTTACAACTTTCAGGCTGTAAAATATATAATTTAATTTTTAGAAAAAAAAATTAAAGAAAATAATAATAATAATTTTTAATAGCACTTTACCTGTCCAATAATAATATCCCCATTTTTACTAAGAGTTTGATAATCTAGCATACTGATGTTATTAATAAGTTGTGCACTAACAGGATCTTGTACAACAGAATTAGAATCTGCAGATGAACTAGATTCTTCAGGACAAGTGTCACCTGAAATAAGTAAAAATTTAGGGTAAAAGTAAACAAAGTTTTAAAAACCAAATACTATGATTAATATTTATCCTACCTGTGTTTTGAAGATCTATTTTATCATTATCGTTGAGTGTTAGAAATGGTTCTTCGTTCATTTCTTCAGATAGAGGATGCTTAAAATCTAATGGAGTAGGACTAGGCGTCATTGGTAAAAGTAAGCATGTAGATGATTTAACACCGCGAAGATAATCTAAAGACTCAAGATCGGCAGATGGATTACTAGTATTACCTTCTGGTAATTCGTTCATTGTTAGATTTCACTTTGATAATTAAAATTAGTGTCAAATATTTACATAACCTGTAAATAATTCGAATTCAGTTTCATTTTTTGACATTAGAATTTAGCATAGAGTATATTGTTAACAAAGACTAGAGAATGTAACTTTAAAGTTTAAACCGAGTATGAGTAGACCATAGATTATACATATCATACTAGAGAATAGACCTACGGAGTAGACGCACTATAGGATAAGCGTACACCTGAGCAAGACAAAATATAATATGTAATATAATATAGTAATAACATGTAATAAACTACCACATACATATTATACATATGGGATTGGGGGAAATAGTTTGGACTAGTTTAGTCCAAACTATTTCCCCTTACCCGTTTAATATACCCCGGGTATTATATTTATATTATAATATTATTTTATATTATCCTATGAAGATAATGTTTGTTTTTTTAACTGACTTCAAAAAGGGGGTCGTTATCAATATTCGATCGATATTTTAAAAAGATAAAGTTATTAGCCACTTTTGATTGATAGTCCAATGGTAGTGTTAGTCTCCACCAATACAACTATCGGTATTTTTAAATATGTTTTTGAAAATAATATCTGATATAATTTTTTAAATTATTAACTCAAAATTTATGAAACCCCAATTTTTTTATAAATTAATTTGACAATAGCTGAAATTAAAAAAAAATATTTTTATTATACTAAATTCCCAGATATGATCTCTGGTACCATACTTAACATTTGGGCCAGAAAAACATGTACCAATATTTCTTTCTTCCACCCTCGCTTCTCATCCCTCTTCTCTCTTCCATACCAGCAATACAACTTGATCAATTTAATGTATTTTTAATCGTAAATAAATTAATTACTTTTTCTAATATAATATTTTTATACATTCATTAACTATCTGTTAACGCACTGTATTGACAGTCTTCAATAATTTATTAGAATTGTATATTACCTTAAGGTACGCCCTCACTAGGCGTAAGTGTGCGGCACCTATATATACCTAGACAGTTTCAGGTAATTATATGGATTTAAGCCATTGCATAGCGTTTATCGCGGGCTTTGAGCGCGGCGACCGAATCGAGAAATTCCATAACGAAAATAAAACCTAACACCCCCCACTCTGTATCATGTAGCTCGGCCGGACGAATACGTATATGTTTCTTATTTCAGTTACCATAAACCTATAGTTTCAATGATAAAAAATCCTGAAAAACCTACATGTATAATGTAAGATAATAAAAATATTTTAAACGATATTAACTTCTCATTTATTCAATAAGAGAAAAAAAATGTTTTCTAATCGGTCACCACGCTCAAAAAGTGTAACTTAAATTAATATCAAAGAAAAAACTTGGGGTTGGGTTTACAATCGATTGGCAAGAGTTATTGGATGAAACTTATATATATGGTAGGCGTTTATTCACTGATCACCATAGTAACACTCACGACACAAGGTAATTCATATTTTTAGAGAAAATTAATAAAAAGTTAATGTGAGAGATAAGGATAACAATAGGATTTTGTATATGTGAGACAAAGACATAAGATCATTATGTCATATCCTAACGCCGCCATATTTAGTTCTGGGTTTCTATGGACATGTGTGAAAGTGCTTTCATCGTAAATAACATTTTTTTTTCGACTTGGATAACTTAGGTTCAGAAGGTGTATCTTAATTTTTTTTTCGTTCTTTCTAGGTAGATTAGGTTAGGTTAGATATATGACCACAACACACACGAGCGAAGCGAGCGTGCCGCGCCGGCGGCCGGTGAGAGCTACATTCAAAATTTATTTTCTCATGAAGTATGAATTACCTTGTAATGGGAGTAGTATAGGGATAATAGGGAGCATCTCCCCTACCAATTGTCATCGTCCTGCCAAGCGATTGTAAACTGCTACCAAAACTTGAATTAATATCAAAGAAAAAAAAAATACTGCATAAATAAAAAAAAAATATAATTGCATAAGTTAAAATAAAATGCTCTGCAATAGCTTTACCGCGGCAGTCCCCGAGTGCCAAACATTTTTTTTTTACTTATATGATAAAATGAGTTTATTGACTGTTTATTGTTGTTGTTTACAGCTTAATTATAGAAGTCACAGTCAGAGGATGCAAATGAAATGTAACTCTACTTATAAAATACTTTAATAAAACTAATTTTACAAACTAATTGACCTAAGGTGATTACACCGTCGAAGTGTGACGAATGGAATGATCAAAAAAGGTCTTTACCAGTTTTTAAAAGGGAACTCAGATATTACAACACTGTCACTTCACAAAAGTTATGTCGAAATATGAAAGACTCGGTGCAAGTGCGGGATGCGACGTTGGTGGCCGCGCGAGGTGGTCCCCAGGCATTAGGGTTTTTTTTTTTTAAATAAGTTGATTAACAAAATGAGAATTTTATTTCGCAATGAATGTGTAATGAGAATACAATTTTTAATGAGAGTGTTAAGGGTACGCTCCGGCTAGTGAATGGCTACCAGAGGGCATAAAAGAAGTTAGTTAAGAAGGTTATTTTCTTTGGTCGAGGAAGATGTTTAATATGTAGCCCAGTTTGGAGACTTGAATGAAGTGAAGGCGGCAGCGGAGAGGGGTTTTCTGCGATTTGATAGGCATTAGGGTTGCGTAACAGCTTCTGTATGAATATGATATGACATACACAAAAACAAACAAGTATGTGTTAGTGGTTATAAGTAGTATTGGCTCCGGTAAATTATTTAAATATTCTTTTTCAGAATCCTAAAAAATATGTTATGAACATCATTAGGGTCCAGGTTTAAGTATTGCAAGTATGTTATTGCAATTTTGTAACTAACCCTAAAAAGCTTCAGAAAAGCACCATTATAAAGAAAATTGACATTTTTAACTTTCCGTATCCACTAATTCTCAAATTTTATTAAACCGATACGGAAGTGATAAGTTGGATACTAACTAGATCAACTTGTAGCTTAAATCCAGCAATTTTTAATAGTTGACCACTTAGGAAATCTTTTAATAGAATAAAATAAATTTTCAGGCTTTTACATTTAAAAAACAAAAAATCTATCTAAGGAATATATAGTTCTCGTCACAAATAACCAAATTATCATGAAATATGGAAAATTTATTTTTTCTCATTACTGGCAGCATTGAAACTTATTACACCGCTGATAAATGTTATGCACATTGTTTGAATGCGACTCCAATATCATAAGGGGCCTTCTAAATTTATCCGGCTTATAGTTGTTTGTCACCAACCTGATGACAAACAATACTGATTTTGTGTACACAGAAAGGGATGAAACATAATAATGTTGTCCTACTTTTTCCTTAGTCTACTTACATATACTTATCACATTCTCTATCTACGAATTGAACCGACCAAGCTAAGCAGCCGAAAGTAATAGACTGTCAACTGGCAAGTGGCAACTGCTGTCAATTAATCATAATGACAATTGACATTTGTCAGAAATCAAGATATCTTACCTACTTTAAAGTTTAACTCATTCTCATTTAATTTACAAATTTTAAGTTCTACATTTTAATTATTACTGAATTAACCAATAAGTTGTACTTTGAACAGTAATAATTGTTCCATAAGACACGTACACGTAATTAAGGTGCCTTATTATACTGAATAGGAAGTAGTTATTTATTTTTAAGTTATAAATTATAATATTTTCGAGAGATGCTTACGGTAAATAAAATGTTTAACTATAAATTATATGAATATAAAGTTTTATATAAGTTAAAACCGCGGAGAAACCTAAGTAGTAAAAGTAAAAACGTTCGAGATACTACATATCAATATTTACAAAGAAGTAAAGTGCCAACAATGCATTTTCAAAAATCTTTACCTCGACTACCAGTTCCAGCATTAAATAAAACTACAGATCGTTATTTATACGCTTTGCGACCATTGTTAAATAATGAAAAATACGCTGAAGCTGTTATGAGAACTAACAATTTTTTGAATAATGAAGGCAAAATATTACAATCTAAACTAATTGCTAAAGACAAAGCAAATAAGCACACCAGTTATATATCGGAATATTGGTTTGACTACTATCTTAGAGATCGTTTTCCTCTACCAATTAATTACAATCCTTTATTGGTCTTTCAAAATGATATTAGACCAGAGTATAATAATCAGCTTATAAAAGCTACAAATCTATTAGTAAGTGCTGTCAGATTTCTTTTGTCATTGAGAGAACAAATCTTAGAGCCTGAAGTGTATCACTTACAACCTGCAAAAAGCAATACACAATTGTTTAGAACTGTTACCAGCTTTTTACCTGAAAGTTTATCATGGTATGTATTATGTATCTTTTGTTGTTATGTATTTATGTTACATAAATAATAAAAATTATTTAAATGGCAGTACAAAACTCATGTAATATCATTTTTTGCAGGTATGGAGCTTATTTGTTTAAAGCATTTCCATTAGACATGAGCCAATTTAATGGATTATTTAATGCAACTCGTATACCTTTATTAAACAAAGATAAAATCTTCAGGGATCCCACTTGTAATCATGTTGTTGTACAGAAGGGTGGAAATTTTTATATCTTTGATGTCTTAGACTCTGATGGTATTATGTTTTTCAATTTTTAAATTTATAAAAGTAGTAGGACATTTACAACCCAATAAAGCATACAGAAGGATGACTTTGTAAAGATAGGGCTGCTTTACTTGCAGTAGCTGCTCACCAATAGAATGCCAAAAAAACCTAAACTTATCACTATCTTGTACACACACATGTCATATTAATTTATGTGAATACACTTAATTAATTTACTTAACGCTTAACATAATAAAAGAAACATGTGAAAAATATGTTATAGGCACTACCAAAATTATAGTTTGTTAGAACAAATTTATGGTACCCCAATACAAAAATAAGAGTGTTATAAGTTTAACATGTCTATTTATGTGTCTCTCTGTGACTCTGTAGTGCCCAAATGCATGAATCAATCTTAATTTATTTTGATTTTTCTGAACAATGATGTGATCCAGAGTGTTCATAGTTATAAATAAAAAAACATGATGGCCAGTAGCAGACTATTACCTCTTTTGTAGACAGTAACAGAATAATATGACACCAATAAATCAGTGATTGGCACAAAATTTAGTATTTTGTTACTTCACCGACATTGTAACAGTATGGTAACTTTGACTTAAGTGGCTTAATTGAATATATTATTGATATGGGAAACTATTTATATTTGTATTTTAATGTCCTGTTATTTTCATTCTAGGCAATCTCCTGTCACCTACTGAAATACTTGGAAATTTATCAAAAATCCTTAATGATAATTCTCTACAAGCTTCACACCCTCTGGGAGTGTTGACATGCCAGAACCGAGACACATGGGCTAAACAAAGAGCTCACTTGGAGGAAACTGGAAATCATGAAGTTCTAAGGAAGATTGATTCTGCAATTTTTAATTTAACTTTAGACGACACTATAATTGGTGATAATAATCACAAATTATTGGAGGAGTATTTGCATTCAGATGGTGTAAATAGGTATTAATTACATGTAAATATTATTATGTAAAACAAAAAATTTTCTACTAGCTGCATTAGTTCCAGCCCACTAATTACCGCAGTTCCACCCTCATTCTAAACATGAAAACCAAAATCTTTTTCATAACAATAAAACCACCTTGCTCACCAGTCACCACAAGATTGAAAAAGATTAAAGAACCACAGTACCACCAACTGTAAAACCGCAACTGTAACAACCATAGTAGTTTTAACAACAACATTTATAGATCTATCGTCATAATAAATTTCATCTACATCTGTCAAGTGATTTCTCGTTATGTGGGAGGTGCACAGACAGACAAACAGGCAAAAATTCAAAAACTATAAATTTATATTATAATTTATATCCTTTGTATTAACAATAATTACTATTTCAGTAAAATTTTTAAAAATGTATTTAACATACAGATTCAACTAAGTTAGAGATAATATATACACTTTAAAATTATATTGATGTATGAAAGAACCTTTTTACTTTAACACAGGTGGTTTGACAAATCAATTAGTCTTATTGTCACTAAAGATGGTAAAGCGGGTGTTAATTTTGAGCATTCATGGGGTGATGGTGTGGCTGTGTTAAGATTCTTTCAAGATATCTACCAAGAAACTATCACCAAACCATTTGTCCATCCAGACAGCAAGCCGTCTGATAACCATATAACAGTCAAACAACTAGGTAAGTAATTGAAAAAAAAATTACATAAATTAAAGTATTATAATTACTAAACTCAAAAAACTGTTGAATGTGCCTATCGAAAAAAGCATAATAATATACCATTAGTAATTGTTTAGTTAATTTCTACCATCATCATATTCTTAGCATCATCATCATCAACTTCTTAGACAAATTTAAAAAATACTTTTTTTGGATTTTTCGCGGATTATTAACATCTGATGTGTGTTAAACCTTAGGGGCCATTCATTTATTACGTAACCCAATTTAGGGGGGGGGGAGGAGGAGGGGGGTTGACCATGTCTTATGTTTTCTTACAAGGGGGTGGCAGGGAGTCTCGATAGTTCTAACGTAAGATCAAAAAATGCGAAAATCAAGAGAAAATACAAGATCAAGAAAATGCCAAAGTTAAAATTATAAATAAACACTTCAAAAAATTGTTACTTTGAAAAATAAACATTAAAATAAACCAAACGTGTATTCGGGGGGGGGGAGGGGGTCGGCTTATTCTTATTTTTTCTTATAATAAGGGGGAGTGGGTCAATAACTAGCGCAAATAGTCTTACGTAATAAATGAATGGTCCTTTAGCTTAGGCATCTCATTTTACCATTATTACTGTATTAGTATTCAAATGAAATCAATCAAATTAAAATATACTTTATTCAAATAGACTTTACAAGATCTTTTGAATCACCATTTTTAATTTAAATTAATAATGAATATGTAAGTCTGTGAGGAAGCTCAAAAGGCTGATCTGCTCAGAAGAGCTGGCTTGCTTTTTTTTTAAATATTTCACTACAATATAGCAATTTTAATATCTTTGATGTTAGCAGCCGAAAATTGAAAAAATCGCGCAAAAATCAGATTAAATACTTATAACACCAATTTATTTAAAATAATGCCACCATTATTTTTACAGAATTTAATATTGATGATAAAACTAAAAGCTTCGTGGACGATGCCAAAAAGGAATATAAGGACTGGTGTAATTCTTTAAGCATTGATTATATTTATTATGAAGCTCTGACAAAGGATGCATGTAAAAAATTCAAAGTAAGCCCTGATTGCATTGTGCAGCTCAGTTTTCAGGTCAGTTATGTTACTTTAGAAGTTTAAATTTTTACTTTTAAAAATAAATAAATGTATCCTAAGTTACTCTATTATTTGATATTACAAACAGATGCTTCAGTTTTATTTTTTGATATAAATATAATTTACTTAGTTGAATAATTATTATTTACTGACATTCCAGATGTCTATCTGAGTCACAGAGAGTAAAACTATATTTTCGGATTTATATTTATTTTACGTATATAAATGCTTAAGGCAACAAGTGTTCACAAGAATTATCCGAAAAGATAGTTTTATTTAAAATGACTTAAAATGTAAATCTAAGAATGTATTAATAAAAATAATATTTCTTTACAGGCCGCGTATCACCTTCTGCATAACAAGTATGTAGGTACATACGAGTCCTGTAGTACATCCGCCTTCAAGCACGGTAGAACTGAAACTATGCGGCCTTGCACTGAAAAAACAAAAGTATGTAATATCTTTTATTACCGAAATATGCATTTAATACTAAAGTAACATTTTTATATCATAATATTTTAATTAAAATCTTATATACACAGTCTGGCCATAAATACTGTTACAATTAAAAATAAGAAAGATATTACATTTGAATTTGGAATCTGTCATTTTTATACGATTGCTCATTGTGTTTTCTAATTTTGGCGCCAATACATTTTATAATATTTTGCGATATTAAAATGGAGTGGGGTGATAAAGAGAACCGAATCGCTGTGATTGCATTACACAAAGTTGGTATGGAGCCGAATGCAATTTTTAAAACTCTCCATACCCTTGGTATTAGTCAAATGTTTGTGTACCGGGCTATCAATAGGTACAATGAGACCTCCTCTGTTTGTGACAGAAAAAGATCTGGCCGTCCACGTAGTGTTCGTACGAAAAAGGTGGTCAAAGCAGTAAGGGAAAGAATTCGCAGAAATCCTGTCCGAAAGCAAAAGATTTTATCTCGGGAGATGAAGATAGCACCCAGAACCATGTCGCGTATTTTAAAAGATGACTTAGGACTTATATATAGCGCAGCCTATAAGAGACGCACTGGTCATTTTTTAACTGATAATTTAAAAAAGAATAGGGTGGTAAAATCGAAAAAACTACTGAAGCGGTACGCAAAGGGAGGTCACAGAAAAATTTTGTTTACGGATGAGAAAATCTTTACAACTGAGCAACATTTTAACAAACAAAATGACCGTATTTATGCTCAAACCTCTAAGGAAGCTTCCCAATTAGTCGGCAGAGTGCAACGTGGGCATTACCCGACTTTTGTGATGGTTTGGTGGGGTGTTAGCTATGAAGGAGTGACTGAGCCATATTTTTGTGAAAAAGGTATCAAAACATCGGCACAAGTGTATCAAGATACCATTCTTGAAAAGGTAGTTAAGCCCCTTAACAACACCATGTTCAATAACCAAGCATGGTCTTTCCAACAAGACTCGGCGCCGGGTCATAAAGTTCGGTTTACGCAGTCTTGGTTAGAAGCGAACGTTTCGGACTTCATCAGAGCTGAAGACTGGCCGTCGTCTAGTCCCGATCTTAATCCGCTGGATTATGATTTATGGTCAGTTTTAGAGAGTACGGTATGCTCTAAACGCCATGATAATATGGAGTCCCTAAAACAATCCATACGATTGGCAGTGAAGATTTCCATGGAAAGAGTGCGTGCTTCTATTGATAACTGGCCTCAACGTTTAAAGGACTGTATTGCAGCCAATGGAGACCACTTCGAATAAGCTTTTTATATTTTAAATTGTTTTATATTTATGTATAAAACTAACACACTGTAAAAGTAATAAATATTATTTGCATTAAAAAAAAATTTTTTTCTTTGTGAAAATATTTTTGGCAAGACTAGGTATATAAATCACGTGTCACGTTGTTTGTTCCCGATGGACTCCTAATCTACTTAACCGATTTTAAACAAATTTGCACACCGTGTGCAGTTTGATCCAACTTGAAAGATAGGATAGCTTACATCTTCATTTATAGTCGCAATATTATTTTATTTCAAAATAAACGTTTATTATAAGACTTTTGTGTGTATTTATCGGTTAGTTCTATAAAATCCTAATAGATGGCGGTTTGGCATCTAAGTTGCACAGATATCCGGTAGATGGCGCCGTATTTCTATTTCTAGATTATAGATGGCGCGTGGCCAAAATGTAGTAAGGAGTAGTATTTTATTTTATTAAAATATATATAAAAACCGTTTAATTTATTTTAACTTACGCCCAGCGAAGCGGGCCGGGTTTGCTACTTAATTATATTTTTTAAAATTAATTCTCAAGTCATAATATGACTGTCATATATTGTCAATACTTGTATATATTTATGTCATATTTTTAGATTTTCTGTGACAAGCTCCATTTGAATAAAACGCCAAAAGAAGAGTTGCGGTCGATTCTGCAAGAGTGTTCTTCAATGCACTCGGAGCTAGTTAAACAGGCGGCCATGGGGCAGGGCTTCGACCGCCACATGTTTGCTTTAATGAAAATCGCTGAAGAAAATAACTTGCCGAGACCAGAATTATTTGATTCCTATGAATATAAGTACCTAAATAAATCAATTCTAAGTACAAGCACTTTGGCTGCGCCGAGTGTATACGCTGGATGTTTCGGTCCTGTCACTAGAGAGGGTTTTGGTATCGCGTAAGTATATTTTTGATATCGATTTACATGTTTTATAAAAGTGACGTTATTATTTATTTAATATTTATTTGCATTTATCTTACCTATTCTTAGTTAGTCCATGAGATCTCATCAGGAACAATGAACAATTAGTACAAATTAATGTCGATAATTAAAGTTGTGTGTGTGTGTGTGTGTGTGTGTTGTGTAGTTGTGTAGCGTCCGGCAATCTGGCCAGTCGCGAAGCCTGCTGAAGCCTGAAGCTACTGATACTTCTCTGAGAGCAAAGTAAAGCAACCCCTTGATGTTTTGTTTAAAAGGGGGCAAACGGGCAGGAGGCTCACCTGATGGGAAGGAATATCACCTCCGCCCATGGACATCTGCAAGCCAGGTTTGCAGATGCGTTGCCGGCCTTTCAGGAAAGGGAGGGGTGGAGGAGGGAGGGAAGTGGGAGGGAGGGGGGAACGAAGGCGGCGGATGAAGGGAAGAGGGAGGGGGGAAGGAGAGTGGGCCTCCCGGACTCTCACTGACCGGACGAAACGCGACAGCATAGCTGCCACTTCACGCCGGTCTTCTGTGAGAGAGTGGTACGAATGAACTATATGAAAAATTCAAAATAGATTATAATTATTATTTATCGATAATCATTAATATTCAAATATATATTTTTTCCCAAACAGATATACAGCGTTCCCAGACAAATTCGGTGCAGCCATCACAAGCTACAAGGCCCATAACAGCAGTACTGAATTTGTTAAAGCCTTACACAAGTCATTTGATGATATTACTCAAATTTTATCTGGGTAATTGATATTGTTTAATATACTTACAAACCGCGCAGCTTACTAAAAGCTGCTAAAAGAAACCCTTTAAAGTTGAAAAGTCATACTAAAAGTATTACAACCTAACACATGTTAGTAAATCTTATAAAACACGCTTTACATGTAATTAACAATCAAATTTTGATAGTAAATTTTATTCTAAATAGTATGAATTATATATTATAATATGTTCGAATTGTCGCATGAAACTATGATTATATTATAATTTCGTATCTTGGAGCTGATCTGATGATGCATTCTAGAGGCTACTAGTAAACTCCTTCAGTTTGGGCCCGTATTATTGGTCTTTACGAGTACCAAACATTTTAGTTAATCAAAAGCGTGTTTTTTAGTTTAATTAGTTAAGAGAAACAAAAAACTAATAATAATCATACATACAGTATATTTATATTTTAACTAGCTGCCTCGGTGGTGTCTTGGGTTCGAGTCCCGGGTCGGGCCAAGTTTAGTTATTGAGACTTTCTGTTTAGTAAGCCTCAGTAACAGCCCGGAGTTGGGAAGTTGGCGGTGTGTAACTCCCTGCGCAGTTAGTTGGCTGGTCTCAGTGAAATCGGCCGCCATGGCCACAATCGGTCTGAAAAAAAAATTGGTCAAGGTGAAAAACGGCATTATTAAAATAATAAAATATTTTATATTCAAACATACAAAAAGTCTATTGCCTTTTGAGAAGCTATATCAAGTGCAATTATTTCTTAAATTATTCTGTAATGTGTTCTTGCAGCTACCAACATATTTTATCTCTTAAACTTAACAAAAGAAGAATTTTAGAAGCGTTTTTGGTAGTACTATTTACAAATAGAATTAAGCATATCAATTTATAATAATCAATTAGGTAACTAATGAATGGGGGTTTATCTAATTTTAATGAGTGTTCTATTAGATATACAATAAAAAGTGTTGTGGTTTTGATACTTTTATACTCAAAATATAATTATTACAAATAAAATTGTATTTACCATACATTTACATGTAAATGTTAGGCACCGTATTTAATGTCGTAGAGTTAGTTATATGCATACAAAAAAATGTTTCTATAAAAGTTCTAAAAAATATTTTGTAAGATTTACATATATTTCAGTTATTTACACTTGACTTATAAAGATATACGTAACTATTATAAATAATATATAAAATAAATGTTTTACATTATGAGAGACGTTTTATATACATATTTCCACTTAATCTAAATAAACTATTTTATACTTTCTAGTTGTGTTTTATTTTAAAAAATGATATAGATTATGTTAAAATATTATCTTCTAATATATAAAATTCTCGTCGGTCGATAACTGATCCACTATCAGTCAATCAGTTTGTCTATACTGTCTACTGTCTACATTTGTAACATCACATTCAGCAAACAGCATGGAGTAGGGATGACAACGAAGTCTCCTGTCTCACTTACTATACAGTTTCGGCCATTTTTTTGGTTTTGTTCGTGTACTGATCGTAGAAAATACTAATAGAAGAATAAAGCGCAATGGGGAGAGATAGTAGAAGAGCGGGAGTGGGGCCGGGGGCGTGCACATAAATATGAAATAGGTAGCCGCGCGGGTCAGGAGTATATTAACGATAGGTTCTGAAATAGCTGGAGTAATTTTGAAGAAATTTTCAGGCAACCTACAGATCAACCCAGCGCGTGATCGAATGAGGTTTATTAGCAATTAAAAAAATGAACGCGGGCGAAGCCGCGGGTACAGCTAGTATTAGTATAATTCGCGTCATGTAAAAAGAACGCTGGCTTTCAAGTTGCGCAGCGGCGATTTATCGGCCAATTTGGTGGCACGTGGGGTTGGCACGCTGGGCGGCGGGGCTCGCTATTGGTTCGTCAGTTCAAAATACCATCGCGCAAACAAAAGTTTTTAATTACGAAATGGTTTTATATGAAAAATAGAGAAAAAATATTTTTGACGTATATTGTTTTATAAAGAGAGAGTCTGATAATAATGCAGTTAATAATTTTAAAAAATATATTAAACGAATTTTTTTTTGCAAATAGATTAATTTCTTAATCTCTTCTTTTTTTAAATAATTCTACACTGAATCAAACATATTTTATTAATTAATAGAATTCTATTTAATTAGATTCTAATATATTTTTCAATGTACCTATAAATAACCAATATACGTCGCGAGCGAAAGGCTAGTTCAAAAATAAAAGAATAGGCTTATGGTAGAGGAGACGTGGAAGATCGACCTTCACCGATCTGATAACCAGATGAGACATATTTTTTATCGAATATAATTTATAAACAAATATGCCTATAATTACTTGCCTATCTGAAAGTGCTCATGGCTATTTTTAGTTAGGCAACAGTGCTTTAAGTATGATTTTTTGCAGGCAATTCTATATGACTGATTTTGTAATAAAATGATCTAAAATTTGATATAACTTTCGATAAGTTAGCAGAACGATGGAGTCACCTATATTGACTTACCTGTTCACATCGGCTTGCCAGGTAGCTATACACAAAAATGAGTAGGAAGCCTACTGAGGCATATTCTGTGTGTTAAAAACTAACAGTGAAATAAAATTCATTTGGTTATCAAAAGAATGAAAGTGATGAAAAAAAAATCGATTAAAGTTAATTTAATTAAAAATAGCCATGAGCACTTTCAGATAGGCAAGTAATTATAGGTATATTTGTTTATAAATTATATTTGATAAAAAATATGTCTCATCTGGTTATCAGATCGGTGAAGGTCGATCTTCCACCGGCTCTTAGACCATTAGTAATTTCGTGCGCGAATGTACCCATGCGCAAACACACCCCCTGCCACTTTCTTCCAGCGTTCTTTTTACGAGACGCGAGCTGTATACTAGTAAAAATAAAAAATAAAAATATACAAGGTAGGTGGTAGTTTTATATATACCAGGAACTAGCAGACCAAGCTATGTGGCGCACTTATAATTTATTTTCTCTTTAGCACTGATGGATATTGTACCTAAGAGTAGCTTTTTCCCAGGTTCTCTCTAGAATCCTTTCTGGATTTTAAAATACCTACATAAATTCTTATACCTACCTTAAATACGAAACAAAAGTAAAAGTATCTTTTATATATTTTGATTTTTGGTTCCTGATATTTCGAATACTTTTTCCGTACATATAAATACAGCATGTTCAGATATACAGCCATCATGGTTTCAGGAGCGACTAAGGTTCTAAAGATCTCAAAGGAAATAAATAGTTTTTTCAGACAGTCTATCCACAAAGTTTATAAGGAGGACTACGCCGATGACATATGCCTACTTAGTCACACGTACGCTAATATGCAAGCCAAATTGGACGACCTACAAGAAGAAGCAATGAAGATTGAAGGCTGGACTTAAAATAAACACTCGGAAGATCCAGGAGATGAGTTGTGGCGCAATAAGTTCTCTGCCATTGCTCATCGACTCGGAGACTGTGGAACGTGTCCAAAAATTAACGTACCTCGGAAGTGTTGTCTCAGAAACTGGAAGAACTGAAGAGAACGTCACCTCAAGGATCGCCAAAGCTAGAGCAGCCTTCGCCCAGCTACGCCCCGTGTGGCAATCTCGGAAACTAACTCGAAGGATTAAATTCAAAATAATGTTAAAACCGTGTTGATGTACGGGTGCGAGACGTGGAAGGTTACCAAGGACATCTTGCGCCGTCTCCAGGTCTTTATTAACTGATGTCTTCGCCAAATTCTTTGTATATACTGGGGCCCGAGAAAATCTCCAACGAAAATCTCTGGGAGCGCTGCAATGAGAAACCGATCGACCAACAGATAAAACGTCGAAAATGGAATTGGATTGGCCACACACTAGGCAAGCCCTAAACTGGAATACCCAACGAAAGCGAAGACGTGGCCGCCCTAAGCAAACCTGGCGCTCAATCATTGCAGATACGAAGGCTGTAAGCGCGAAGCTCTGGACCGTCCGGGATGGCAACGTCCTGTCGACGCCCTTTGCCCCATCTAGGGGAGATAGGACCCTAAAGATGAAATAATCAAAGTGGGGAATGGTATAGGTATGAGAAGTCGTTGGTTCTCTCTTTTATTTTGTACTACCGACTCACCCTCACTTCGCCTCGATTCATCCCTAGATTTAGCGATGCTGTTGGTTCCGCTATTAAACGTATACAAAAACTTGACAAATTATATACTAAAACCTTCCTCGAGAACCACTTTATCCATTGGTAAAAACAACATGAAAATTCGAGTAGTAGTTTTTGAGTTTAGTTTCACGAACAGACAGAAAGACAGAAAACAGACAAACAGAGGACCTTTTTTATATTATGTAATGCGAAGTTATTTTTTTAATATAAATAATAGTTTTAATGATTTATATTTATGTATATATCTTATATATCTTTGTTAAAATTACTAAGCATAGATATTACATTTAATTATTTAGAATTATCATTTTGTTATCGCGTTACAATCGGTCTACAATTTTCTTAGTGCCTAAGGATCATTATAACATTGAACTATTAGCAGGGACGGTAAGTTGTTTAGCGAGTTAGTGAAGAGTTAACAACGACGACTGTTATCGATTTTCTTGTGTCCATCCTGTAAAGGACATGTATTCATAGTTAAAGCAGCACTTTAGCTTAAAAGCATTGAAGTAAATATATTTAAACAATATTTCACAAATATTTTAATACTCTCATGATAAAAGCTAGTAGTAGCTTAGTAACTACTAACTAGTCACAGAAGGAGGGAATTAACCAGACAGAATAAAGTTACGAGACTAATTCTCATTACAGCAAGTACTGACATGTAGTTATTTCCATATTCCATACGCGTAATTTTTAAACATTGTAGCTATAAAGGACAGGAGGTTCATTACTTTTTTGTATATCGAACGGATTGCAAAAAAAATATGCAAATTTTTCTTATAATTTAATTGAACTTAATTAAGAACATACTGAGATTGTAATGTAAAATAGATAACAAAACAAATATTAATAAATATATTAATAAAAACAGAGACCATACTATGAATAAAGATCCTCACAGTACGATATTATAAAATATATAAACAACGTTCCTATTCACGGTTCATCTTTTTCTTAACTTTGCTTCAAATAACTGAAATATGGCTTTTTTAATATAGTAACATGCTTTGTAAGACCTGCAATATATTAAAATAAAGATAAAAAGCCATGTTTCATTGGATATTACAATTATAATAATTTAAAATAATGACTTAAAATAATTCAATTGCATTTCGCTTACATTAAATGGAATGCAGCATGAACCTTTTGGTATTGGAAATGTTAAAATGTCAAAGTTCATTTATTGTATAGTAGAGTAGAGATGGTTTTGTGAACGTTTTAAATAATGTTTATAATTAAATATCGTGTAAGTGAGTGAAAATTACCATAATAATCAAAATGGAGCTGTGAAATCTTTTATTTGACCATAGGTAAGAGCCTTCAGTCTCCTCGAATGATATATATTATATTGAATTATTTATTTCTGTTGCGTAGTTTTTTAATTAATCAAAAACTTACAAGTTCTCTCATATTGAAAATGAAGTACTAGTAAAAATCTTAAGTAAATTTTGAAAGAAAGCTGCATAGACGTCATATTATGTATCCTTCATATTATGTATAATTTAATTTTCAAATTAAGCTTAGTTAAAAAGAGTACAGAGAGTATATGTGATTTTATGGGCTTTATAAATGTTAATAAATTATTTTTCATGTAACTAATAGTATAAGATTTAAAAATTCAATTAAAGTTACATATATTATTATAATAATTAATTGTTTTAATTATCAATCCTAGTGTAAGCTCCTTTTGTTTTTTAATATAATATTATAATTTGTGATATAATAAAAAAAATAAACTGCATTGTTTCAGACCATAATATTTAACGAAGAGCAATACAGAGAAAACAAAATGCTAATAAAAGAATACAGAATACCTTTACCTCTAACTGTAGAGGAATATCGTATAGCCCAGCTTTATATGATTGCTAAGAAGAGCAGAGAAGAAAGTTCAGGTGAAGGTAGTGGTGTGGAAATTATAGTCAATGAGCCATATGAAAATGGTCCTGGGGGAAAAGGACAATATACTCAAAAAATATATCATGTTGGTAGCCATCTTCCAGGATGGTTTAAAAGCTTATTACCAAAATCAGCTTTAACGGTATCTGAAGAAGCATGGAATGCTTATCCCTATACAAAAACAAGGTACACTTGTCCTTTTGTTGAAAAATTTTCTTTGGAAATAGAGACTTACTATTTTGCTGATAATGGTCATCAAGATAATGTGTTTAAGTTATCTGGAAGTGATTTGAAAAATAGAATTGTTGACATTATTGATGTAGTTAAAGATCAGCTTTATGGAGCTGATTATATTAAGGAAGAAGATCCAAAACTTTTTGTATCCCAAAAATGTAACAGAGGACCTTTAACTGACTCATGGCTGGAAGAGTATTGGAGGGAAGTACAAGGAAAACCACAACCATTACCGAATGGCAAATCATTAATGTGTGCATATAAGCTTTGTAGGGTTGAATTTCGGTATTGGGGAATGCAAACAAAATTAGAAAAGTTTATTCATGATGTTGCACTTAGAAAAACAATGCTACGAGCCCACAGACAGGCTTGGGCTTGGCAAGATGAGTGGCATGGGCTTACAATGGAAGATATAAGAGAAATAGAAAGGCAGACTCAATTAGCATTGCAAAAAAAAATGGCTGGTGAAGCTGGTGAAGAAACAGATTTATCAGAAGAAAATTCGAAATCACTTGCAGCTACTATGAGTAGTCTGGAAAAAAATGAAGATTCAGCAACTCCTCTTGTTTCTAAGAAAAATAATATTGAGAAAAGAGTTCCACAACAAATGAGTCCTGAGAGCACACCACCCTCAGAACCAAAATCGACAAAATCAAACCTAAGATCTTCTTCTTCGGGCTCTCTTAAGAGTTTGCAGACTCAAGTAGCAAATTGGCGGATGGAAACATTGGTCCGGGAATCTGAAACCGAAACTGGTTCAGAAGATGAGTTTTATGACTGTGAGTCTTCATTCAATAAATGGTCATCCATGTGTTCTCTAGATGAAGGCGACATTGATATATCGCCTACATTAGGAGATCAAACCCAAGATGACAGCATCTTTAATCCAACATTTTTAAAGCGAGTTACATCTGAAAGGGGTTCGCGTCGTGTAATAACTTTGCATAGTCGCCAAAGCATAGATGGATGTCCCGATACTCCAGTTCATAGTTCCTGTCCAACAACTGTTTTAATTCTTGTATTCCATGCTGGGAGTGTTCTTGATGCAAACATTGACTTGACTGCGAAAAAATCTGATGTCACTACATTTAAAGGAGCTTTCGAATCAGTTATGCGTCAGCACTATCCGACGCTAGTTGGTCATATAACTATAAAATTAGTCTCATGCCCATCCATTTGCACCGAAGCTCTTGGAGTACTATCTACTTTGAGTCCTTATAGTTTTGACTGTTCACCATCTACTGTTGAAAGTCCTTCTTTGACAAATGATCTTATACCTATCGGAGCTATTCCACTTATAGCAACATCTTCGCCAGAATATTGCGATTATGTAACAAAAACGATCACATCTGCCAATATGGTTTATAATGAATTTGTTAGATCAGATGACGGAAAAGGTTTTAATGGGCAAATTTGCATTGTCGGAGATAGTATGGGGTCAGTGCTCGCATATGATGCTTTATGTCGTACTATGCAATATCAGTCTCGACATGATAGCGAAAACAGTATTCTAGATACCGAAATAACAATACCGAATGAGCCATTGGATTACTATATGAATAAATCACATCTTCAAGCTCCCACACCTAGAAGGAGATCTTCTACTGCAAGTGATAACCAAACAAAGTTGGAATTTGATGTCACTGACTTTTTCACATTTGGAAGTCCCCTCTCGTTGATCTTAGCTTCGAGAAAAATATCTGATGATAAATTCAAAGACATTACGAAACCCCCTGTACAACAAATTTTCAATTTATTCCATCCAACTGATCCCGTAGCTGCGAGACTAGAACCTTTATTGTCAGCACGATTTACAAACCTTCCTCCAATAAATGTTGCAAGATACGCCAAATATCCCCTAGGAAATGGTCAACCTTACCACTTATTGGAATTGATACAAACCCATCCAACATTATTTGGCGATCATCTACAAATGCCACCCACTCCAGTTCTTAGAAGATTATCTGAAGCTTCGGTGCAAAGTACAGTTAGTGGACTAGTTGATAACATTCCATTGATTACTATGAACGCACTTCAGCAAAAATGGTGGGGTACGAAACGCTTAGATTATGCGCTTTATTGTCCTGAAGGATTGGCTAACTTTCCAACCAATGCGTTGCCTCATTTGTTTCATGCTAGTTATTGGGAAAGCTCTGATGTCATCGCATTTATTTTACGACAAGTCGGACACTTTGATTTGGCATTATATAATCAACCAGAGGACAAGGATAGTGCAATGTTTAAGCCTGGACAAGATAAAGAAAAATGGATGAGAAAGCGAACTTCAGTTAAACTGAAAAATGTTGCTGCTAACCACAGAGCTAATGATGTAATAGTAATGGAAGGTTGTCCACAAACATTTTCGGCAAGGTTTATGTATGGCCCACTCGATATGATCACTTTAACTGGGGAAAAAGTCGATATACACATGATAAAAGATCCACCTGCTGGCGAATGGACCCTATTATCCACAGTAGTAACTGACAAAACTGGCCGAATTTCTTATACATTATCTGACAAACAAAGTGTCGGCTGTGGTATATACCCAGTACGAGTAGTAGTGCGAGGGGATCATACGAGCTGCAACTTTCATTTAGCCGTCGTTCCTCCCCAGACAGAATGTGTCGTTTTTAGTATCGATGGCTCTTTCACAGCCAGCGTGTCTGTAACTGGTCGAGATCCTAAAGTAAGAGCGGGTGCAGTTGATGTAGTACGCTTTTGGCAAGACTTAGGATACCTAATTCTATACATAACCGGCCGACCAGACATGCAACAAAGGAAAGTAGTGTCCTGGTTAGCTGAACACAATTTCCCACACGGCTTAGTTTTCTTTTCCGACGGATTTTCAACTGATCCTCTTGGGCATAAAGCGGCACATTTGAACAACTTGATAACAGAACACGGAGTTATTTTTCACGCCGCATATGGTTCGGGTAAAGATATAAGCGTATACAATAACTGTGGATTATCAGCAAAGCAAATCTATGCGATCGGTAAGATAAGTAAGAAGTATAGTAATCTGGCTACGACGTTATGTGATGGTTACGCGTCTCACCTGGCTGATTTGAAACAGCCAGGAGCGGTCAGGCCGGCTCGAGGCAACGCTCGCCTTCTCGTCCCACGACGTTTGTTGGCTCCAGTCAACAACACTACAACAAACCGTGGACGCCGTTAAGTCTAATCTTTGTCTTATCAAATTTTCTACGTGAGGTGAGCAATTTTGCATAACATATTGAAATCTCCTTTTTCATTACTAAAATAATTATTTACTAAATATATATTTAATGTAACCTTTTTGTCCGTTGGAGATCAAATGTCTATATTATATCAGAATTCTATTTTTTCATGGCAAATAAAATGCTATAATATTAGATTAACGGAGAATAATGTGTGAAGGCTTATTACCATAAAGAGATGAGTTTATTGTCACTATGTACCTTACTAATTTATTAAATAATATCTTTACTAAAGTTATGAAATAAAACTATTACTAACGATAATGAGCTAATCGTTATAGCATAAATCATATTGTTAATCCATTTGTAAGGCTGGGAATCTCTTATTCAATGGTTTAAGTCAATATGCTAGTCTTTCTAAATGATATTTAAGACGGTGTCGGTCGTGGCTTTTCAACTACCTACTTATATGCTTTCAAAACTATTTAGCATTTATGCGAATGTCATTGTAGTAGTGCGCTATGTAGTTGTAAAAGATTATTTATACAGATAACTAAATTCACGTCTGAAAGATATGGTAAACTTCTTTCATGACAATGACCTCTGAACTGTAGTTCAAAACCTTGAGTAGATCCTGGATAGCACTATTTTTGGATTTATTTTTATGTCTAATAAACATAATAGATGTTATTAACTATTTATAATGAATGTATTGGTAGGTTTACTTCTCATGACATTATTTAATATTTTTAAAATATGTATTTAGGTATACATCTTTTACTTAAATAACCATATTTTCTGTTTTATATAGTAACTACCTACTCATAAAAAATGGAGCTGTAAGTTATAACGAGTATAATATTGTCTGTTTTAAACTTATTATCGATGAATCGCATTAAGTTTGTCATTGTTTTTAAATATTTATCATACATTAATATAAATCTTGATAAGGAAAATATTGATATTAGTATATCGCTCGTTACTTATTTACATAATAATATACTATTCACTATGTACACTTAGTAATTTTATAGTGCATAATCTGACTGTAACTCACTCAGAAATTATATGCGTATCCTATATAAAAAATCATAACGTTTACATTCACATTACATAGTCACAGCAGTGCTTAGTTCCACGATGGAATAATAGGACATCATCAATATATTGGTCAATTATTATCAAAAGATTAATATAATAGTTCCATACAAACAGTGATAATATTTTTTTGTCTTTCTCTACACTGCAGTCAGATTTTTAATGATAGAATGTATACAAATAAGCGATTGTTTGAATACATTGAATAAAAATACTTATTGTATTTACTTTTATACATAAAATGATATAATATAACAAATTAACACTCAATAGTCCTTTGGGAACTAACGTATAGAATCCAGCTGGTAGTCAGATCAATATAAGCGATAACGAAGGGTCGAAGGTACATTTCAAACAAGCTAATTGATAAAATTAAAGTACCTGTTTGTATTTTCAAATTAACTGCTTTTTACTAAATGCATATAACTTAAAAAAAGATCAATTTTTCGATTTTTGTCGGTCTGTCTGTTCCGGCTAATCTCTGAAACGGCTGGACCTATTTTGACGGGATTTTTAGCTTAACATAAGCTATCTGGGAGTGAAAGTCCCGTAACTTCGACTTAGTCTACTTTTATTTTATTAGAAAATTATAAAAACCGTTAAATTTATTTTAACTAATTTGCTAATTTGCTAGTATGTAATACCGAATACGCAATGCTTACTTGCCTTCATGCCGTACTTTTCGGGACCCTCCGCCAGTGAGGCCAGGGCCTTGGGCACTTGCCCCATGTGCATGATAAAAACGGAACTGGTAATATGCAGTTTAGATAAGAGTTTATACTATTATTTTCTAAAAAATAAGCTTTCACACCATCACATTTCATCTACAAGAATTGTAATAATTACAACTCGATTGATGTGACTATATTAATAAGGTATAAACTTTTTTACTACCATCTGTTCACTTGAATTGGTGGACTAAAATAGTTCACGATGTAAACTGTATACATCAGCGAGCGCATCTGCTTATTCTAACAATTTTCCTGTAAATATATTAATCAAGGTTTCAAAATTATAATGAACGTTTTACACTATTAATAATATCGTGAAAATCATCACCTTGTTAATGCACGTGACGACAAGTGTGTGTAACAGTGTACAATTTCTAATAGAATAATAATATAGATGACGTTACTAGTTATAATATAAAGCAAAAAATATCTATCTTAATATAGTATAGCTTCATGATATACCTACCTTGTTGAAGCGAGTATCCGATAGTCTTTGTATACCAATACAATCATTGTTCCCCTACGTTTTTGTTTCTAAATTGGACTGTCTCAGTGTGGGACGAATCTATTGACCTGTCAGACGTTTAAAATGTTCTTGTTAATAAAAAGAGTTATTGAGAACCCTTTCCTTTCTTCTATTATAACATATTCTTCTGAAAATTAAATAATCCTGACCTGTGGATGTAACGCAAAACCTTAATTTAATAACAAACATCAATAATTTACATCGCTAATTTTATTTTATCGATTTCGATTGTTCAGTAACTACGCTTGTATATTTGTATTATTATTATTTAATATAAATGTTTACGCTTAAAAATTATGAATAATTTTATGTACATTTAGATATAAGAACTAAATAGGTACTCAGTTGTAGGTATTTTATTGTTCGCATTCCTAGTTTTTTGAATGGATAAATATAATTAAATTATTATATAAAAAATGAAAAGAGTTGCATTATATGACTGAGATTTATTTTATGAATTGCCTCCGACTACATCATTTTGTTTGATACAAATAGTATACTTATAGCTATATTTTGCTGATCTCATGTTCTTATGTGGCTTCTAGAGTGAGGCCGGCTTGTATAAAAATTTGTCTTTACAACGGATTCCGATCGATAAAGATTTATAATTGAAACCTTAAAAGTGTGTATAATCTAAATTCTAAATCGTATTTTCCGGTTTAAAGTGCAATGTAAATACATTCTGTTACTATGTTTTAAGTAGACTTCAGACGGTGAAGGCTTATTTTAATTAGCTACCTACCTTTTATTTTATTCTTTGACAAAATAATTAAATGTGTAAGTACATCAGTATTTGATATTAATTTATTATATGAACAGATTATTGTACAATGTTATAATATTTAAATATATCTAAAATTTAAATGATATTCAACTTGTTTTAATCTTCAAGTTATAGCATAATTTGTTGTTGTATAGGTTAAGGGTATAGTTCTCGAGGTCTAAGTTCAGCTCTGCATTTGTGCTAGTGATGGCCAAAAGCCACATATAGAAGATAGCCGCGCTTCAAAAACCAGTATAAATGGGTTTAAACCAAGCGTGAAACACGCTACGCCACAAGCCGTACCTCTTCGTAGTTCGTACACTGCATTCAACAGTCAACACAAATGCAAAGCTGTGAGCTTAAGGCGCAAGGACTGTACGATGAATTATTGTTTTTATCATGTGTAGGATATGGATATTATTTATTAGATACTTGGATGTATTAGAATGTTGATAGATACATTTGTATTGGTGGCAGGTAAATATAAAAATACTATCTGATCTTTTCTATTAATTTATAGGTCAGTATTTTGTCGGAAGTGGAATTAAAATTTTTAATAGGTATATTAATGAAATGAGATTTCTATTCTTATTCTTAAAGTTTACAAAGTCATAAATATTTTTATTAATCTTTTGTGTAAATTTTATTTAAATTTTAACCAACTTATGTGATGAAAATCTAAAATATATTAAAAAAAAGTTTCGGATGAATTTACTTTACATGTAAACGTAATGTTATTTAATTCTTCCTAAAGTGCTGTGCTAGCTTCAATTCCTTTTGTATTTAATATATTTAATGTAATTATGTGTGAATAAATAAAATATTGTTGTTGGCTCTTACATTTTGTTTTATTAGTTCATTTTAATTTAAGTAATTTGATCAGCTATTTTAGAATAGGTAACCTCATTTTTAAATTTGTAACATCTATCTACTCTGTTGGTTGTGCAGTTTAAATCTACAATGGAAAATTATCATTTTCGTATTAAGTTCTATTTTATTGTGATTCAGAGCTATACAAATATGCTATTAGTGGCTTATCTATACTACATTTATATTATTGCGATAAGATTATCAGATAATTATTAGTAAAAAATGAGATAAAATAAAAAAAGGTATATGATAAATGATAATATTTATATTTAGTTCACATTTTTCTGTATCATTGTTTGAGGTGATGATTCCGCACAATATGACAACATATTTAAATACTACAAAAATCATACTCACTTATTACATGCACATAATAGCATAGAAGTTTTCGCTAATGAAAAATATATCTTCACTTAAAACTACGAAATACTATGGATAATCCTTTTTTTATCACATAACGGAACTGCTTTCAGTAAAACTTTAAATTACGACTATTAAATAAGGACATAATTATATCACGAATTTATTATATACCTACATATTATATTATGTAGGTTCATATACTTAATTTTTTTATAGACAATAAAATAATAGAAACATCTTTGACCACTTTTATGGAGTGGCTATGGTTTTTCAAATGATCGCCAAAGACTAATATATAACAACAAATTACAATATATACCCTTCATAGTATGCATTATCCTTTCATATGACTAATGACATACAGTTCTCGAGGCGTAAGCTCAGCTTTGCATTTGTGTGAGTGATAGCTAAAAGCCAATAGCCGCGCATCAAAAAACCAGTTAAAACCAGTTTAACCACTCGCAACGCGCTACGCCTTCGGTCGTGCCTATCCGTACACTGCACTCACACAAATGCAACGTTGAGCTTATGCCTCGAGAACTGTACATATGCAGTGAAGTTAAGGTGGTCATGTAAAACTATGTTACATATAAGTACATATATCAAAGTTCAGTAATAATGATCTACTTAAATTGTCAGAGATCTAGTTGTACTTTAATTTACATTAAATCGAAAATCACATTGTATTAGAATCAGAGGCGGCCTTACCCATTGCGAGGCCCCGGGCCGCAGGTCTTTGCGAGGCCCTTTGTCCTTCGTGAAAAGTATGTGATGCGAAAGTAGGTCTGGTTGTTTGGTTTAGGTATTTGTCATGTTTGAGGAGAAATGTTTAAGTTATATAAATAAAAAAAAATTGAGTTTTAAAATATTTTACATTGAAAGATTCACAAAACTAACAAATTCAAAAATGATAAATTTCAAAATTGATGTTTGCGGCTTTTTCCTAAGACTAAATTCTTTAATTAAAGCACAATAATCCAACCCTAAGAAACCAATAAATTGTTTTTCAATTTCAGCTGTATTTGTATTAAAAATCTTATAATAATTGAAAGTTGCTCAACACGAGAAACGTCGCGAGTACAATCAAGACTAAACATAGAGTAATATTTAATATTTATTATTTTTTCAACAATTGAGTCTTCACGTGACTTGCCATTTATTGTATGAGCTCCATTTTGAATATTTTTTCCGATATAGTCGTCTTATCCTTTTCTTGGAACAGCTTTTCAAACCATTCCCTAAATTATTCCATTTTAACATGCAATCTTTGTGCTGTCGACTAGATTCATGAGACTTTAGATAATCACCCAAGTGTTACCAATCACACACTCCTTGATTTGATCCAATCTTTGTTTCTTTGTATCTAGTCCGAATATTCGACATGGAAGACAGTAAACGGCATCCTTTGTTTGTGAAAAGTCATCCAGCGCCTGTCAAGCTTTTCACCGCTAACTAATGAATTTTTCAATTATGTTTTGAATGAATGAATTTTATATTTTACTTAACTAACTTTATTTTAAATTAACGTTGTGTTATAACCTTAATAAGCAATTAAGGATCAAAATCAAAAGTTTAAAATAATAAAAATATGGTTTAAAAATCTATATTTTTAAAAATTTGCTTGGGTTGTTGCGCGAGGCCCCTGCAAGAGCGAGGCCCAGGGCGAATGCCCCGTTCGCCACCCCCTAAGGCCGCCCCTGATTAGAATCATAAGTTTTAAGGAACATTCATTCATATTGGGGCATTAACTAATAGCTGCGTTACCTCTTTTTCTCATAATTTTCTATAGTACTTTATAGAGATGAACATAGATTAAACATAATTTAATCTTTAATAGATATGACAAACGTATTTCTGTATAACTATTATAAACTATTCAGGTTTTTTCATTCAAATATTATAAGTTATAAGTAGGTACAGATAAATAAGCGAATATATATCCATATTGTAGTAATATACATTCATCTCTATTTAAAAAAAATCCCTCTCCATTTATGAAATCCTAAAATAATAAATAGCATCGATTTTTTTAATTAACATCATAATTTACAATTAATTTAGCACATTTACAACAATAGAAGCAAACTTTAATTTACTTTTTAACCTCTTTTACCATTTTCATAGCTACAATCAATCCTCTTAATAATATAAAGCAATAAGTTCTAAAATTAACATTCTACAAATCACATGTAAAGAATTTAAGTAACATTTTGAAAATATATGAATTAAAAATTACTAGCTTTACAAGAAACAGTATATTTATTAGATTATTAACTTTATAAACAATGTAGATTGTACTTAATTATGCTACATTAAGTGAGCTTTAGTGGCATCATTTAAATGTATGAAAAAGAAAAATTGTTCTTTTAAAATTTAAAAGGGCTATATTAACGTTGTTTACGAAAATTAAACAGAAACAAATCATAATTTTTATAATAACACAGAATCTAAGTTTTGTATTAAAAAAACAAAACATCCCATTTTATTAAAATAAGTTTGTTCAGAGGATAAAGCAAGTTATTTATATTTAACTTCGGCTATCTAGCAAATTTCTTAATTCAGATCACATACAAACATACACGACAAAATTGCTTAATTTAAATTCACCTTAAAGTTAATAAATTCATTTTATTTTTATAGCAGGTTTACATCACAAAATATCCATAGTACATTTTGTATATTAAAGAGTTTAACACAATATTAAAACAATGATTTATTTGAGTATCAAAAATAATAACAAAAAAATCCCATTTATTAAACTAAGTTGACTGTAAAAAGTGAAGAAAATGACTAAAAGTTGACAAAGGAACAATAGTATTAAGCAGTTGGGGAGATATGTGTATGTACATTTTTTATAAGTTATAGCTGCAGTTAGGTTTTAATAAGTAATCTATGGGACCCTTTATTTTAATACCATACTCGATAGGTTGTGAGATATAATTTGGCGCCAAAACCAGCCAATTAATTTTTCTAATTTTGTTATTCTCTTTCTGGCGCTACTTACATAACCTATGAAACTACTGCATTATTTACAGTTTGGGGTTGTTTAAATTATAATTTAATTTAAAATAATACATAATTGTGACATAAACCTGCCAAAAGTTTAGGATTTTGTCTAAAATTTGTTTTTCGGAGCAGTGCTTACAATATATTGGCACCCATAGAATAATTAATGTAGTATTTTTTATTTGAATTTAATAAACTTAAGCAATAACAGAAATAACGACATATTTTTAACGTAGGTATGGTATATATCATAACACAAAAAGTATTTCTATGAATAAAAACCATTCTTGATTTTGAAGCTGATTCTTAAAAAAAAGAATATTTTTGTAAATAACTTTATCGTTGTAATCATAACATATAGCTTTAGAATTTCTTTACATTTACCATATTGCCACTTTTTTTGAATAGCAAAAAAGAAAGAAAAGCAAATTATAGGATCTTAATAATACTACTTAATTACATATAATAAAGTTTTTTTTACATAATATAGTAGATGTAATATAAAAAAGAAAGGACAGCGATTACTATACAAAAAAATCTTGTCCAGTCTTGGGCCATGTAGTTAACAGGAAATAAATGTAATCAGTGGATCGGTCTGCATTCTATGTAAGAAAAATAAAATTAAATTTGTTTTCTTTATATGTTAAAATGTTGTTTCAAATTCTTATAAAATCATAATTATGCAATTTATTAGCTGGGGGATACAGTGGCTTAACTGTTTTATCAGGATGCCTAGCATAGCCTTGATAGTATATAATAATAATTACATAGGTAAAACACCTGACAGTATTGTTTGTGTGTTTAAGCTTGCTTATTTCAGGAAACTACTTACACGATTTGGAAAATTCTTTATGCATTAGATAGCCAGTTTATTGATGAATACATCAAGAATATCTATTCCATACTGACCGTTTAAGCATTTGAAATATTCTATACATTTAAACTATTTGCCCATGGCCCAGTTGCCATATTAATTTGGACACGGTTCTTTCATGATAACATCTAAATCATTTTAAACATTCAAAATCTTATGAATTATATTTATTTTCTCCATTAGATAGTTAAACTTATATCTCCGTCTCTTTCACAATTAAATACAGAGTGAACTGTCAAACTCGTTAACTCCCGCCAAAATTGACAGCTTACGTCACTTTCATGTCAATTCATAATTTGATATTATGAAAGATTATTAAACATTGTTCCAACATTGTTTTTCTAACATTGCTATGAGAAAACAGTGCCGTTTTTGTGCGGGCGTGTAAATATAACCTCTTCGTCGTCCGCGTTAATGCTCTCCGCAGTAGTAAGAGCCACAGTGTCACTGTGCACTACGTGCGGGGACTCGTTGAACTCATCTAACTCTTCTATACCACCTGAAAATAAGATAGACGTAATGTTGATGCGCTTTCATCATATTAATGTGAAGACAAAATGGAATAATATTTTTATTGTAAGGACAACATACCGCTATTTTAATTTTAATCTAAGCTTGCAGCACACAATGAACTTAGTATACATAGAAAGAACACTTAAATAAATAAATATATTCGCATTACGGTGCCCAAAAGTGTCACATCTCCAATATACTTTAATGTCGTCCCACAGGAATATGAGAGTGCACTTTCTCATACACTTGTGCATTATAATATGTCCTGTCGCAAATGGCTAGTCTCATGTAGTAAATGGAGAGCGCATGCGGGGGCAACCGCGCTTACTAAACATATGCTAAATCAAACATATGGTGAATTGTGAATAGCAGCTCGCGTCAACGTTGACGTCTTGTCTATTTTTCTCGATAGTGATGTCACAGTATCGCATCCATTTATATCGATGTAATTCAAGATTAGATGAATTTGTATTTTACTGTAGGTTATTATTGATTTATTTTAAGACAAGTGGAGCCTAGGATAGTTAAAAATATGTGTTTTGTATGATTTAAAATTTGCAGATTTCCCAACGATGACAGCAAGAAGAAATTTGGATTAATGCTTTTCAAAGAAACATTTTTTTCCAACAAAGCATAGCGTCATATGTACACTAGTAATAAGTCAAACAATTATCGATAACATGTTTTTAGGCAAACCTTTTGGAATCCCTAGAGAATAAGTCATCACTTGGTTGTCACTTCGTTACCCAATCACAGCTGGCGAAGCTTACCTCTCCCCCCGCCGTAAATGAGCGACTTAGAGCTAATAAAAAACATGCCGATGCTCTCTCCATTGGTTTTATGCTCCATGGCTAGTCTCAATGAGATTGGCCGCCGTGGCCGTAATCGGTCGGGTAATAATATAAATAATAAGACCATTTAAAAAGATGTCGACTAGTAGAAGTGAAGTCACTGAATTTAGAGCCACACATTTTTTAGAACCACATTTTTGTCATTTTTGCTCATTAAAGCATCCCATATAGACAGGCACATGACATTATCTACTGAAATCTATAATTACGGAAGTATTAATTTAAACATTTTGCACATAATTACTATATCTTTAAAGATGATACATAACAATTATATACTGTCCACAATCATAACATAAATTAAAATATACATAATAATTTACCTGTATCATCAGAAGGGGTCAGCAACAAATACTGCTCAGAGCGCGTCGGCCACAGCAAGTGTGCCATGACGATGAAAGCCATGCAGTCTGCTGAGTATGTTATACCTAAAATGATATCGAATTATAACAATATTTCTCTTGCGAGTCTTGGGCTTAGGGATTACAATCCGGAAAACTGTATCCAGTAATCCGGCAGCTCCGGCACTAAATACATTCTCAAATACTTTAATAATTATTATGATTTCATCTCAGTAAATTACGTCAGGTTAATTATATTAGATTCCCGGCGTGATTCCCATCAATCCGGCCAGATTGAAAATGACGCCGGATTGCAATCCCTTGGGCTTAGAGTTACAGCTACTAAAATGTTGACTTTTAACATAACATGTATAAAAACCACTCACCTAAGATAAATTTAAATCTCCACAAAGGACTAATCTGTAGAGCAATAAGCGCTATTATTGGCAAGTACACGAACCAAACGAGGCTCGAGGCTCCAAAATGTAATAAAAAGTTCAGCTTCGGCATGTTGTGCTCGTATATCATTGTGTTGCGCAGTTCCAACACAAACCAAGTCATGATGACTACGCGTAACGAGAGCATCAACCATCCTGGCCAAGTCTGGTACTCATCGATTTCTTCAATTATATCAACTTCAGTCTGAAATTATTACAATATAATTTGTTGAATATCACAATTCACACATGGCAGAAGTGAAAAGTAGCCTATCGAGAGAATGAGAATGAGAATCAGAAGGATCCTAATCCGCCGCATGCTTATAAGAGTGCTATTGGTTCGTCAGTTCAAACTACTATTGCCCGCACAAGTTTTTATTTACTAAATGGTTTTACATAAAAAAGAGATAAAAAATATTTTTGACGTATTATTATTGATATTTTATTATTTAATAAAATTCTATTTGATGACATTCTATCTAATATATTTTTCAATGTACCTACAAGCGAAAGGCTAGTTCAAAAATAAAAGAATAGTCCCCTTACTCCCCACCACTATCTTCCAGCGTTCTTTTTACGTGACGCGAACTGTAGTGTAATGTAAAACATATTTTATTAAAATTTATATTAAAAGTGAGGTCCTGTTGAATTATTACAATAACACACTTAGTTTTTGTATGGGATATTAAAATATTTTTAAGCGGGATTTAAAATATGTGTATTGTGTAATAAATAACTATATTTAAGAAAAATTATCAAGTATGTTATATTATCGGTAGGTGAACTAGCATGGACACAATATGTTTCTGATAAAATTTAAGATATAATGCATTGTATACATACATAAATAATAAAACAATGTTTTTGTTGAATATGTATTTTTAAGTATATTTTGGAAAATAAATAAACAAATAAAAAAAAAATATGTTGGGACATTATAACACAGCGTCATCTAGTTCCGTGGTAAGCTACAAAGGAAGCTAGGGTTTCGGATACTAGGTAGTTGATATACTACATATTATACAAGTTTAAATACAAATATATTATAAATAAATATAAACACTCATGACTGGAGTACAAACATCCGAGTTTAACAAATGAATGCTCCCAGCGGAACTCTAACCGGCGACCGCTGGCGCAAGAAAGTAGGTCCCTACAAAGTTATTGAAGTAGTAATTATTATTGATATACTGAATTTGGTTTGAAAGTTTGATAAATTTTGTCAATCTGGAGTCTATAATTTAGAACTTCTACCACAAACAGTACTTGATTAACTTCATAAAATTTATATATTTTTCCAAATATCTTTACCACCAACTGCCTTATTTTGTTATATTATTTTTATATATATAAAATATATATTTTTTATATCTATTGAACTATGTAATTTAGTTTCATAAAAAACTATTATAATTATGTTATAGATAATAATTATTATAATTTAATATAATAGAATAATTATATCTCTGTATCTTATCTTGTTATTACTCTCTCAGAATCTATTAAATAGAACCCACATTCACATGTTTAATATAAATAATAATTGATAAAACTTCTTTTGTATTCCTCCTCAGACTCTTAATATTATCTGTCTGATAAATAAAATCAAAGTTGACCGCCACCACTAAAAATCATGTTAATATCATTCATTTCATAATTTATTCATTTTAAATACTTACTGTATTCCAAACATATAGTAGAATATGAACTATTCCATAAACCATCCATACTCCAAAGACTAATGGTTTGTATGTCAGTTCAAGTCTTGTCACTGCCCAACCTTTTGCCAGCAGTAAAAGGAGAAGCATGAATAGTGTCTGAAAATATATTGTTTAATATACAAATGATTTTTCAACACAGAAAGGTTCAAAAAGGATTACACATTCCACTTTAGACAAAGCATTGAAGGTAGATGTGAATTTAAAAATATTAACTTACTCTGCTCATAATATCAAGTATATCCCCAGCTACAGCTAAACCAGAAAATCCAACTCCATCAGCTGCATACTTCACTGCATGCACAACATTAAAACAAAGCGCAATGAACTCTAGTACCAAGCTAGAAGTAAATAATTTTGTAACTGGATGCCTTTGAGTTCTAAAAAAAAGAATATATTTTAATGTAGAGTTCTGAAGTTTGTAACAATGTTCTCCAACTGATTCCGGTCATGATGGCCAATCTCATTGAGACTAACCAACTATGCAGGAGATATTATAATGGCTAAGTTTGTAACATAATATTTTAATGAAATATATATTTTCAACAGAAAATCCAACTCCATCAGCTGCATACTTCACTGCATGCACAACATTAAAACAAAGCGCAATGAACTCTAGTACCAAGCTAGAAGTAAATAATTTTGTAACTGGATGCCTTTGAGTTCTAAAAAAAAGAATATATTTTAATGTAGAGTTCTGAAGTTTGTAACAATGTTCTCCAACTGATTCCGGTCATGACGGCCAATCTCATTGAGACTAACCAACTATGCAGGAGATATTATAATGGCTAAGTTTGTAACATAATATTTTAATGAAATATATATTTTCAACATACAGGCCCACCACACAAAATATCTGAGACCTTTATAATATTACTTTTGAATTTATGCCTAGAAGTAAAAACTATGTTATATATTGTAAATATATTTTTTTTATTGAAAGCATATATAATTATAATAATTAAGTGTAATATATATATATATGTATAATAAATAATAATGATTACTTACCTTACTGCATAAATTTGAACAGGCACAAGAATGATATAACACAGCCAAAACATCAAATACAATTCTAAAGTATTTTGTCTATCGAAAGAGAATTGATATAGCATTGAATTATAAAAGGACATATTTGGACTACCATTGACTAGCCATAAATCATACTGTATGGTTTGTGGAACACTTGTTAATGTTTTATTATCTATAGACGGAGCTCCAGTATAGTGATGCCAAGTACACGAGTCTTCATCTAAGTAACATGATACTATTGAGACATACCAAAATCTAGAACAAAATATAACAAGTTCAAAAATATAATAGGTACATCAAATTTCTAAATATATGACATAATTCACTTACCTGGGTTGACCACTGTTCTGTATAACATATGTAAATTGGTTGTTTTTAATTACATTCCAAGGATAATCTTCATCTATGCAAAGTTTTCCTTGTTCACAAGGGATTCTTCTAAATAAGTCTTGTCCATTAGCATTACATTTAGGGTGAAAAGCTGATCCATTTAACTGTTGAAACATTACCTGGCAGGCAATTTCTTTATCAACAATATCTCGGCTTTTATAGTAATGTAAAAAATGTGGTCTATCTAAAACTGCAAATGTTATAGGATATTTAAAATTATCCTTAGAAGTTAGGTTACCAAAAATATAACCATATGTTTCCTTCTGAAAATGGATATCTGTTTTTTGGAAACCAAATTTTACTAAAAACTTAAAAAAATCGTCTGTCGAAAATTCTCCTGTTATTCGAGTTGCTGATACAGCGAAGAAAACACAGGATAACAACAAAATTATAAGTGTTCTATACATTTCGATGTTAGGATGTGATCAGTGTCAACATTTCAGAAACTCCAATCGATTTATTTTCAGTAACCAACATATATCTTCCATTATGATAAGGATGTTTTATATTTTATTTGCTCACAATCATATTTTATAGTAATAACAATGCAAGTAACAATATAACATCGAAAAGCAGACAAGGTGTTGTCATGTCGATTGTGGTGAGTGGCATAGATTATACAGTGAGTGGTGACTGGTGACCACAGAACAATAATACCCTACGGGAAGAATATCAACTTCATAGAAAAAAATATGGAACATAGTTTGAGTTTACTGCCATCTATGGGGTGCCCAGTACAACATTTCAGGCGGGAGATTCGAATCAGATTTAAGTGTCATATTATATATTATATATTTCAGCAATTCCAAATTACTTTGGAAAAGCCAGAATACTATTGTTATATAAAGGCCATTCCAAAGTAACTAGGAAATTACTGAATTGTTTTAGGTTCACAATTTCTTCAAGATGTGAAGAGGTTTAAATAAAACTTGTGGATATTTTTATAATTTTATTAAATTAGCTAGTTGTATGTTACAATCCAATCTACAACTTATAAATTATAAACTAATAACTATAAGTAACAATCTTGTATCACATAGAAAACTAGCATTTCATCATTTTTTTTTACAAAATATACATTTTGCTCATGATTACAAAAATGATACGGCGAAAATTACTGTTTTGTTGCAAACCTACTGTCGTAATTCATTTTGTAACTAAGTTAAAATCAAATTCTGTAGAGTTTCATACATTTAAATAGCGCGATCAATGATAAAAAGAAAAACCATATTTTTGAACAAGTCATTTCAATTTTTAACAAAACATTTTATACTATATAGGAAAGCTATAGATTTTATATCAATTTTATTTTGTGCTTTTTGTATGCAAATTAGTTTTTTAAATAATTATTAAATTGGTAACCATGTTTTTTTCAAAATTGAAATTGTTATAGTTCAGAGACATTTTTAGTATTACATAATTAGGAACTATTTCACAACAATACTGAAAAATAGACTAAAAAGATCTGATATTATAATAAAATTATGGCAATTACTATTATATTATTTATTTTGCAATATATCAATTTTCCTTTTTAAAGATTTTTGTGTATTTGCAAATTGGCGATTTTTCAGTACACAATATCGCTTTATAGTTATGTGGAATACACTATTTATAATAAAATCCATATTAGTTTTAATATGTTCTTCACACTTTGTTAGAAATCTAAAATTGACTTGTTCTAAAAGCTTAGTGATCGTATTTTTTTTTAAATTCAAAGAATATGATGACACTAAAAATAAACTGTTGCATAAAGTGGCACAATGTTCAACACACCTTATCAGTTCTGGAGATGCATAGTTCAATCTCTTTTTAATGTCATCATATTCTTTAAACTCTACAAAATTGTATAACAACCCACCAGTTTCATTTGATTTTAAAATCAAATCACAATTTTTACAATTGTTTTTAATAGTTTTCAACAAAAAGCCACAAACATATGCACACGCCTGTAATTCTTCAGTATCAGACACACTTTCTTCAAAGGAATCCTCAATGAAAGAAAGCATGTCTGAAACAAGAGGATCATCTTTGTGACTTTCTGTAGCAGTACTTTTAGACAAAACTTGTTTGTAATTGGACATTGTCATGTAGTCATCATTTTTGCAATTACCTGACCCCAAATGCACAAGGTTGGATAGGATAGCCGTCTTCAATCCAGCTATGAATTGACCAGTGGTTGGATTGTAATTGGCACCACAATTTCCTCTTATGGTGCCAAATAAATTTTCGAGTGGGTCCTGCTGAAGACGGCGAGTACTGAGAGCTTTAATACCGTGTTTCTTTTTTAAATTTTTAAATATCTGCATAATACCGTTTAATGTCCATATCCAACCTTGATTTGATGGTGGTGAGCTAGTACATCCTACAAATTTACAAGTTTCAAAAAACTTCTTCATTTTTTCAAAATGTGCTAAATGTGGAGACACATCAGTGAGATTTGTGTTGTGTGGTTTCCCTTTTTTTAAATCTGCGGAATCACTGTTGACGCAGTCAAACAATTTATCTAAATTTGTAACCACATTGGCAGTTACAATTGCCTCTGTAGGTAGCAGCCCTGAAAATTAACAGAATGTAATTAAAATATTGGGAAACAATGGGTTTGAAAATTTATTTCAATTTAGAGATATAAAGATTGTCACAAAAATGTAAATTGATCGTGACTAAACCTTTGCCTAACAGTTTGAAGCAGAAATGATTCTGTACATATGAAATAAACAATAACACGATAAAGTAAGGCAAATTGCAAGTCTATGTGATGACACAGCATTACTGATTAAAACAATACCTTGAGATATTCTGGCAAACATCCCTGCAGCCACTGAGTGACTCAGAATTTGAGCAGCAAGATTCACCCTCATTTTTTGCTTGTTGTTTGGAGTTAAGTGGTCTTTTTTTAATTTTGGAGCAAAAACAAAATTTGCATCTTTGTTGTCTACTTCATAAAAATCTTGTATATATTTCCATTTGGCAATACCTACAAAATAAGGAGAAATGTTATAAAAAGGGTTGAGACTACTGTAGAAAAAAAAAGGGACTTTTATTACCTTGTCCTTCACAATTGTTTGATGTTATATTTGAATAACATTTCAAATTGTATTTTAAGAACATGTTTCTGAAACACTTCAGTAAATGAGGTGGATCGAATAATGTAACAATTTCATGGTTCTCAAAATATATACTGGGGTTTTCTGTGGAAGCCCCCAAAATGGTCAATGCTCGCCTGTTAACTCCACCCATGTCACAAACAGTTGCTGATATTGTCAACTTTATTTTGAAGCATTCATGTAAAACCTAAGGAAAGAATCAATAAAAACAGTGTTAAAAATGTAAATTATAAATGAAAAATATCTTTTTATTTAATATATTTTTGGCTTCCTGAAAACTTACGTCTTTTATGAGTACAGCTAATCTATCTGCAGTCACATGAGAGCTTGAAAGATAAAATGCAACTGGTTGTTTTATTTTTTTTCTTATTCCGGAGACCATAAAAACAAGGGCATGGGTAGCCTCTTGTGGGCACCTTCCATGTCTGCCATGGTCTTGATATCCATCCACTCTGTCATCTTTAATATTGTACCACAGGTGTTTTTTGATGGACATTTCATCAAACATTAAAATGTATTCATTGCTTGATGGTTCTTGTGTCTCTACATGACTTTTTAAGCTTTTCAAAATCTTATCATTAAGGCCAACGTCCAAATTAAATTGCCCTAACAATTTTTTTAAGGTGCTTGGAGCTGGGAGACACCATAGTCTTCTTAGCAGACGATAAGCTGTGGCAGACCTTTTATATATTCTCAATGCTATGATTTTTTGTTCAGTAGTCCACCTTCTACCTTTATATTTCCGTTTAACATTTTTTAACTCTCCTTGTAGAACAAGAGCAAATGATGGAGATATTCGTTTACTCAACTTCTGGACTACCTCATTATCACAGAGGATATTCAATGTGTTTTCTAATTTCATCTTTTTTATTTTGTTTTTAAGGTTACAGATTTTTTTGACATAATTTCTGCATTTTTTATATACAGGATCAACATATACAGGGTCAACATTCTTCACTATAGGTAATTTACCAACAGGTTCTGACTGTAAAAAAAGACAAAATCAAGCACATTATTGGATAGTATTACAACTTCATTAACTACACTATTTAGTAAATAACTAAGAAACACAATGTTCTTGCACAGTCTTTGGATATGTCTAAAGAAATGTTATCCATCAAAGAAATGTCTCCAGGAACAGGGATAACTTTATACTAAAATAAAAGATTGTAATGTAGTTGCCACATACATTTTCCTACAAAACCCCATCATTGTCTATTTTTTTATATGATATAAGATAATAACTCAATCTTCAGACAGTCAGTAGAATAGAATGCTTTAACACAACTTAGGTAATACACAAAGCACTAGCAAAGCAAACATATACTGTAGTTGTTTATGGGCAACTGAATGGACTTTTTAAAAATTATAAGTACCTGCTGAATATTTGTTATATCTCTAAATTTTTGCGATGTCCCAGAAATAGGATTTGTAGTATAGTGTGATGGTCCAGGTTGTGCAGCAGAATGATCAGGAGTTGTTTGATTCTGAAAAAATAGCAAATAATATTTGTTAAATTTAAATAAATTTAAACATATTATGTTAACTCTGTTTTTTCTCAATTTCAAAAGACTCCTATGTGGTTAAAAACAAAATTAATAATATTATATTATTAAAATATGTATAAAGTAGATTATTAGTCATGTAGTTCCCATAGCACAGCTCTGCTTAGTTTGGGGCTGCTGCGTGAAAATAACCAGCATTATTGGTATTATTATTTATTATGATTCTTATGATTATGTGATTTATTAAATGTAGACAATTAAGGCCAGCCTTTATTTTGATCAATGTATTGGCATTGCCTTACAACATGAGAATGCTGCAAGCCTTCTAAGCACAATTAAAGTCAACACTGATGTAAAGAAATTTATGATGCCCTCGAGATTTTAAGTTTTTGTATTTTGTATATACATGTATATATTGCATATTAATATTGCATGTAGAAAACAGTGCATGATGCTGGCTACCATAAACAAAGATTTTGATATTTCATTTAATCTACAAATTGATGTAAATACTCCTTCCAGTAGAAGAACATTGAGTCAAATTTAGAGGTAAATTATAGAATTTAGGAGTTAAGAAATCGTATAGATTAATTTCAAAATAATGACATTACTTACCTCAACTTGTACAACTTCAGGAACGGCATGTCTGTTTAGCTTTTTCGCATCAAAATCGGTAAATGATGCTGTTTGAAAATGTAAGTAACATAACATTCTGTGTTCAGCATACAACTTCTGCTGAAACTCTACAGAGGACCAAGCTCCGTTAGGGAAACAGAATTTGGCCCACAGTTCACAACTGAAAATAAATGAAAACTAAACTATAGGTCGGTCACAAGACTTATGTTTGATATTTTAGGTTATATTGATATGAACTCTTACCGCTTTATATTGGTTAGCCCAGGCTTAGGAAATCGGTATAATTTGATATCAGGATCTACTTGAGGTGAGCTCCCACATTTGAGACATTTACGTCTCAGGTTATCTCCCATGATTGAAATTTGGAAATTAACCAAACACCCACAAAAAACTAGTGTCTCTGTCACAATTCACCACTTTTGTATCAACACAGTTACGGAGGAGAAAGTGCTCAACTCGACGTAAAAGCGGAAAAAAGAGATGATAAGTAAATCGCAAATGTTGTTTACTATCAAGCTAAATAGTAATTACAAACAGCGCGTCACCGTAAACAACAGTAAATGGCAGCCATTTGCAAATTTTGCGATGCTACGGAACAGTGTTGCTATTGAATTAACAAAAGTGTAAATAATGACAATTACTTGCAACACAGAACAATCCCCAATAGGTATGTCACAAGTGTTCCATACAAACTTGACCGGGCCTGCTGGTGACTGTGACATGTAGCAACTAAAGAGAATGTAACTATAAAATAAATATACTCTATGAGTTACAGATTATAAAGACTGGTCATTGGCAGGGGAGTGCATAAATATGTAAACAGACTATCTATGAACGTGCTATTAGCCATAGATGACTAACTATTATATCTACAGAGTACAGTAAGTATACAGGATATATCCATAGTACAAAGAGAGAAAGTAAGGCAACTTCATACAAACGCACCGTGCGCGGCTTGTATGTGTGCGTCATAGTATCTTTACGTTGCCGCACGCACACTCAAACAATATCTCGAACCGTTTATCAGTGCGCCAGTCAAGGCTGACGCCGCACAAGTTTCGCGCGTCAAGGTTTTTCACTATATGAAAAATGTGTGATATTTGTAGAAGAACTTATTGCTGTGTGTTTGGGTGTCTAAATTCTTCATCGATTCCAGAGTTGTCTTTGTTCAGATTACCTACTGAACAGAAAAGGTAAACAAATCACTTATTCTATAGTTTGTCCATTTTGTTAATGGTTTTTTGACAGCTCGACGACTGACAAGCTATAGTGATGTCAAAAGGACGTAATAATCGATATCTCTTATTTTTTTAACATAAAATAATATTTATTTTTATATTTAATAATATGAAAATAAATATTACTATCGTAAAAATCAAGTGTGGTGGAGAGAACTAAGAGAATCATAATGTCTGATTTGGACCGTGACATTGCATTTGATAATTTATGCACACAAGAGTTAATAATTAATATAACTGAAGACTCCTCATCGGACAAATGATTGTGACGAATCATGTTAATAAAAGGAATTAAACTATTTTAGTTGTTTTATTTGTATGATTATAATAAGAAGAAAGTAAAACTTTACTTAATGTTAATGTTTTCATTTATTGGTTTCTACCTTAAAATTTTGTTGTCTTAATGATTAAATAACATATTACACCTTATTTAAATATTAACATTGATTTTTTCCGATTATTTGTAATCTGTGGCACAATCGTAGTAATCGTTGTGTGGCACAGCAGTAAGTGCCCGTCCATGAAGTACAATATTATTTGTATGGCATTTTAACTTTAATGGCTAACCATTAAATACGAAACTTTGTGGGCGTGAGCTGTCAAAAAACCATTAATAAAATGGACAAACTATAGCATATAATTTATACTTGTTGATGAAAAACTTATGTTGGTACTTTTATTTTTGATGTATTAGTTTATTATTTTAATAGGATGTGATATGATTTTATTAATATATTATACTTTTAATTTTTTTTAATTGTTACTAATAGCATATTTATGTTTTTGTAAAAGCAAGAAATTAAAGGATTTATTTTATTTATTTATACAAATAAATTTCGAGATAAATCTAACAAACAAACATTTTTAATACTATTTTCTACTGATATATCAGTTAAGCAAGTAACTAAAGTCCTAATAAAAATAATCATAAACATGTAGAAACAAAATGTTTTACATTCTTAAATGTATATAAATATAAATATTTTTTAATAACACACTTCCCGGCCAATGCCAATTTCTGAGCACTGAATTAAAATTTAGCTACAGTGACAACCCTGTGACAGGCAACTATGGTAACTATGACAGGTAATTATATCGCGGATTGGGCCGAAGTTGCCCTACTTTGTTCTCTCTCTTTATACTATGGTATATCTGAGGAAGATAGGCAATACGCATATACATTAATAACTTCTTTTATATTGAAACTACCCTTTTAAGTCACGTAAGGATACACTGGTACCATCAATTTTCCCTGACCATAGTATTAAATTTCATCTAATTATTTATTTATTTAGTTATTAGATTAGGATATTTTTATAATAACCAATAATAATAATTAAATTTTAAATTAAAATAATATTCGAGCAATAAATTCATACAAAATAAAAAAAAACAAATTATTTTTTATTTTTATATTATTCAATAATATTTTTCAATTTTATTAGCTGACTATAATAATAATTGTAGTGGACTACTCCAGTGAAAAGAGTCATTTTAAATAATAAATCTCGGAGTGCAATTTATGACGTCTCTACAAAAAAATATTTACTTAAAGAAAATAATAAATGTTATGATAAAGTTACTTAAATTTTTTACACAGCATTTCTGAATACATAAAATATTTAATATTTACATTATAAAATGGGTGAAATTACAAAAATATATGTTTACCAGTGACTCTCTCTCGTTTCGCTCGGGTTTGTCCCTATTGTGCGTTTTTGCGCGAGTGAATCCGCGGGTTTGAACCCCTTACAAGCCTTTTTTCGCATTAAAAAGTGGCCTATGTCCTTTCTCAGGCTCTAGACTATCTGTGTACCAAATTTCATGTTCATGTGTTCATGTTCTTTTTTCTGTGGCTTCTAGGCGTGCCATCTGGGCACAAATTACTTCGCCAATGTCGCGGTCAAAGACTACAGTGTATATAAAGGTCACGGTCGTGTACAATGGAAAAGGCACGGTGAAGATTGAGAATTGCTCGGCTTAGAGATACGAGAGAACTTATTTGGTACATTAGTGAGGAATTTATTGTAACCAAATTTCATTTTAATCTGTCCAGTAGTTTTGGCATGAAAGCGCGACAGACGGATAATGATACTTTCGCATTTATAATATTAGTAAAGAATAATAAGGATAATAAACCTAGCTGCCAATTAGATTCAGAATTCATTAACACAATAGAGAGTTCTGTGAATTGGCTTTTGAGAATTTCTGTAAATAAAATGTAAATAAATGTTCAGGCATTACATTTAAAGAATCTTAATCTAAGAAACAGTTTTATGTTACTAACGTAAAATTACCATTGAATATGGGAATTTTAATATTTTTCTTACAACAGGAGCAACAGTTCGTTTTCTAACTTACTGTGAAACGTTTTACTACTACGCATAAAAAAGTAAAAGTAAAAGTAAAAAAGTAAAAGTAAAAAAAAGTAAAAAGTAAAATATTACTTTTCTCTATGCTACGCATGCGCAAAACCTTACCTGGCAACGACTTATTTATAATATTATAATAGTCTAAGATCCGAATCTAAATCGACCTTCACCGGGTTGATAAAAGAATCAAACTTATTTAATAATAAATTTCGTATGTTAGAAAATATATAAAAAATGGGTAGACAACGAAAATGATTTTCCATAAAATGTTGCAAGATGAAGATAATAGTAAAATTTTATACTGGACTTAAAGTATAGAACGTATAGAATGTGCAGACGTAGGGTTGACTATTATTTACCTGGACGAACTACTGGGTATACAGGTATAAACAGGTATGTCAATACTAGTTACTTTCACTAGACTAGATTAATTTGTTTGCAACATATTTTCAGTTGCTCCGAAATAACGCATAGTACTGAATTCATATGTCAGTTGCTCCAAAAAAACATGTACTGTTTACAATATGGCGGGTAGGGGTACCTCTACTCTCCATATAGTTTACACACCGAGCATGCGCACTTTCTTATATTCACGATCCTTACAGACCCAACAGCAATGTTCGGTCCTTTATTATCACACGGTATACTTACCTCGGATCTCTCTGTCACTCATTTCCGAACGCGTTGAAATTGAAATCTTTAAAATTTGTCAACCCTTATTAGGACCGAATTTTTTGCAGTCAACCCTATATCATCGCGTTCAGAATAAAACAGCGCTTATGCTGATATAATTTTTTTTCTATTATCAAATCTATGTTCATGTTCATGTTCTTTATTCTGTGGCTTTTAGGCGTGCCAATTATCAAATCTAGTGAAAGTAACTAGTATTGACATACCAGCCCCTCTAGACAAGTGGCATAAACGCTAGTAGAATAGAATAATCAATGTATGGGATTGACATAAGCTTACGACTAGTGATTAGATTCAACATATCGAATTTGTAATTGGTAGCCAAATGTAACGAAATGTCAGATTAGTACATAATTCCCCATACAGAAGTGTCACTTTTGATAAACGACTTCTGCTGTTAGCGTACGGCAAGGCGTTAGCGTTTATCGAAATAGAATAGACACGGAGCGTTTGCCACTTGTCTAGAGGGGCTGCTTATACCTGTCAACCCAGTAGTTCGTCCAGATAAATAATAGTCAACCCTACGACACATTCTATATGTTTTATACTTTAAGGGTGTAACCTCATGCTGACGCTTGACGCTGGGTTATGAGCGTCAAATTGTGTCACGTGGTTAATTTAGGCTGTGCTGCCACCTGGAAAAAACTTAGTAGCGTCAAATCGTAAAAAGCTAAACTCGAATTAGCTTTTTATTTTAAGGATTAAACAGAAATTTAGAATCTATATAATCGAACTCGAAAGTAATCGATATTAGTGGTGTAAAAGTAACGAAACATAGCGTACCCGTATGTATTCGTTACTATAATAATCAGTATTCGTTACTTTCGTATCGTTACGTTACTCGTTACTTTTGATACGATACTTAGAACATCGCATCAAGTCGTGTTGCGTATTTCGTATGATCCGTATGATGATGACGTCACGTCGTTCGTACTTTGAAGTAAAAAAAAATACTATTACGTATAGTATTTTTATTTTTTATAGACCCTAAAACAATAGTTATTAAATTTTTTGTCTATATGTCTGTTTTTGTGTAATCGTTTAACACAAAAAATACTGGACCGATTTTAACCTAATTTTCTGTACTAATTACTCGTGTCAACATTTAGGATACTTTTTATTGCAGAAAAATATTTCATTTCTACATGAAATCAAAACGATTGGTTTTCTTGAGTCGTTCTTAGAAAGCTAGCGGTGGGAAAATCTGAAAGAGACACAACAAAACAGTGTAGTAGGATGCTGTAGCCTGTAGGTCCTAAAAAGTCGTACAGAAAAATCTATAATATCTAATATAAAGTTACACTCGCAATACCTATTTTTGTCCGTACGTCTACGTATAAAAAACAGTAGGTACCGAACTAAGCGCATCGATTTGCACTGGAATAATACTAAGTATTCGTTCGCAAAATTTCTACAAAATATCTGGAAATAACTCTTCAATTTTCTTGTAAACACTGTGTATCATGTGCATGAACTGAACAGTCGTATTTCTTTGTACGTAGAACTAGAATCATTCAAATTAATATAATAACATCAGGCTGTATGGACTATAGTCCTTTGCCTGTCCCTATTGGGATAAATTTTAAAAACAACAAAAATCTGCTGAAAGCTAGCGTCAAGCGTCATCATGAGGTTACAACTTAAGTCCAGAATAAAATTTTACTATTATCTTCATCATGCAACATTTTATGAAAAATCATTTTTTTAAAATAATTAAAAATATTCTGTCCAGGATTTTTGTTGTCTACCCATTTTTTATATATTTTCTAATATACGAAATTTATTATTAAATAAGTTTGATTCTTTTATCAACCCGGTGAAGGTCGATTTAGATTCGGATCTTCTACTAAATAATTTATTTATTATCTGATTAAATTATATATAAAATCACTTTCAAAAAATAATTATAAATATCAATTATTTTTTACTTTCACCTATTATCTCCTTGGGAATAAAGTACGACGTCTGAACCGCATTTTTTTCACTAACAAATATGGGCGTGATCCAACTGTTTTGTTAAGTAAAACTAAAACTTGTTATCCGAGGTGGACGGAAAACATCCCCGCATTTGTCTGCGGGGAAGGGAATTTCATTTCATCGATGCTTGCGAACATTGAAGTTATGCGTTTCTTATTTCCTGATTTATCTATTTTACTTAACTATAGTGTATTGTGTGTATTTTAATATGAATTAAAATAAAGACAATATGTTATTTCTATGATTAAACACGTTTTGTTAGTTTGTTTTGTTATTTTTAGGAGCAGGAGTCACGCCTTTAAGCTAAAAATCAACACAAAAGAATATTGTCAACTGTTACTTAGCCCCAATTTAGCGAGGCTAAGCAGAAATAATATGATACAACGACAGAGATGGGGTATCATAGTGTTATCCTTCTTCTTCCTTTGTCTACTTACATACGGCCATAGCTGGGCACCGTTAAGCAAATAATTAACTCGTTAATCGCTAATCCGTTACTTAAAAAAGTTAACTTCGTTAAACGTTAAAGCGTTACATTTCGGAAGATTTAACGCAAGTTAACGTTAACCGTTAATCCGTGATTAAAATTGCATTTTTTACATCATTGCGCTAATGACCTATCTACTTTTAGGGGCTATTCATTTATTACGTAGGCTGTTTTTCGCTAGGTTTTGACCCCCTCTTATAAGAAAAAAATAAGAATAGGCCGACCCCTCCCCCCCTGTTTAATATTTATTACGTAAGAGTCTAAAAGAAAAAATAAATACACTTTTGGTTTAATGTTTGTTTTTCAAAGTAACAATTTTTTGAAATGTTTATTTGTAATTTTAAAGGAACAGTGCCTTTCGGTCGGTTAACCGCGCTTTTTCAAAATATAATTTTAACTTTGCGCATTCTTTTGATCTTACGTAAGAACTATCGAGACTCCCTCCCACCCCCTTGTAAGAAAACATAAGACCTGGTCGACAAACTCACCTCCCCCCCCCCCCTAAATGTCTTACGCAATGAATGAATGGCCCCTTATAAAATCTATTGGTTTGGGTTTTGGAACTTATAAGCTCTCAGCATTTTGAGGAAGTGCCTTCGTTTGGATCGACGCCGTCTCTGCCCCGAACAGGGCCTAACTGCGCATACCGTACGGTGTCTTTTATGGTGACCATGCTTCTGGCGGGTGATTCGCCCTGAGACCTCCAGGCTCCAGGTACTCGCCGAAGTACACCAGTTTCGGGCGAGCGTGCGCACGGGAACATCCAGCGTGGAAGGGTCGCTTAGGTCAGGCGTTTTCGTTTTACTCGCGACACGCGCCTCGCCGTTCTTGTCGACTTTACCGCACTTACGAGTACATGTCATAACGCGTCGTTTTTGACTTTCGTGGCGGTGTGGACACGGCATGGTGCTTGGTAAATAGTGGGTACTAGATTAACGATTAACGGACTTGAGAAAATGTAACGGAAGTTAACGATTCCGTTAACATTTTTTTAAGTTAACTTTAAAGTTAATCGTTAACCGAAATGTTAACTTCGTTAATTAACGATTAACGGATTAACGAGTTAATGCCCAGCTATGCATATGGCTATCTCGTTCCTTCTCTTTGGTTCCATAGTTCAACTACTATATTCTCTATTTCTACGATTATTCTTTTATCTCTTTAGCTAAGTACTAAGTAGTAGCCTTAGCGCTAACGAGTAGCGACCAGCGAGCTACGAGACTATACTAGTATACTATATAGTTACATTCTCTTTGGTATACTATAGTTATAACCTAATAACCATAGAGTATATTGCTGCATATTGTAGTTGTACATTATAGAGTATATTGCTATATATATAATTTGTACATATATCTAATAAATTAATAACTACCAGCTACCTATACTGATACTTTATGTACGTTAAACATCGATAGATTTGTATTCCGATAGTTATCGATAGTTTGTGAAAAAACTATCGATAGTATCGATACTATCGATAGTTTCGTGTATTAAATAAATAAATATTAAAGATATATGTTATAATTAATTGAAACTAATAATTTTAATTAGACAAACAAACAATGTTTGTCGACTAGAAAGAAGTTGGCGCGGTACTTCGTATTTTTTTATTTCATTATACCTCAAAAAATTGCCCCTTAAATGCTCCAGCAGAATCTGTAATTGCTCCACCGCTATCATTATTGGTTAATTAATAATTAATTTTTTAGAATCCATTTTTTGAAAATTTAATTTTTCTGTAAATTCGCGAAAATTCGTTTTTTCTTTTTGAACTATATCTCAAAAAATTGCTCCTCAAATGCTCCAGCAGAATCCATAATTGCTCCACCGCTATCATAATTGGTTAATTAATAAATTTTTTTTAATCCATGTTTTGAAAAATTTAATTATGCTATAAAATCGCGAAAATTCGTTTTTTCTTTTTGAACTGTATCTCAAAAAATTGCTCCTCAAATGCTCCATCAGAATCCGTAATTGCTCCACCGCTATCTTAATCGGTTAATTAATAATTATTTTTTTTTAAATTTAAATAATAATTTTATTCGAAAACAACTGCACGTGTCTGGCCCGTTTTTTAAACACTAAAATCTCACTTCAATAGGTTGGCTGGAACTTGGAAGAAATTTCTTTTAGAGATAAGCCCACCTTTGCTCACACTGGCCTCTGTATTACTTGTGTAACATTCAAAGTGCAATAAAGAATATAATATATAATTTAATGTCTGCAATCATTGCCACCAATGTACGTCTTTAAAATGTACCTATATTTACGACTAGCGAAACCTGCGGCTTCAAAATATGATTTAAGAGACAGACACATTATTATATTATTCTTATTTAACAGTATTTTAGGAATTAAATATTATTTTTTATGTAGTAAATATATTATACTGTATTTAATTATACTATATATTTTATTTTATACACTTTAGTTACATTTTTATTTTGTTTTTATTTTATATGAATTACAAATTGTTATATTTTATATTATAAGAATATTATAAAAAAATAATTCACGACTATGCAGGTTTAATGACAAGGGAAATAAATAATAGTAACTTAACAATCGATAGTGCCATAATAGTTATCGATACTATCGATAGCCCATGGCTATCGATACTATCGATAGTCTATCGATGTTTAACTAACACTACGATACTCTTTTGTATTCACAAAGTAACAATAGCTCTCACTTATATTAAAATCAGTCATCGTAATAAATTAGCTGTTGTTACTTATTTGCAACACTTTGTTCATTTTCTCATATCTTTGTAGTTCGTAGGTGTTATATTCAATTGAAAGATGTTCCCTAGAAACAAGAATCGTCTCTACTTGCATTCTGACAGTACATGCACTTGCTTGTCACTTGTCAGCCATATAATAGTAACTCGTCAATGTAACTAGCCCTTTCCTTTGTGATTTGTGAAGTTCATTAATTTTCAATGGGTTTATATGTTTGAAAGTATATAATTTTTAAATTTATCGAATAAGAGATCAATGATAATGTTGATTGTTGAAAATCTAATCATTATGGTGTTCTCGTCGCGTAACCTCAATCGAGCGGAAGTGATAAAAACCTGCTGAATGTACTGAATTTATGCATTTTGTTAAATTTAACACTGTGGTTTTTGAATCGTGATTGTGTTATTTATGTTGTTACCTAGTGGTTATTCTGATATAATGGTAGAAATAGGTGCACCACAGCAATCTGCAGAAGAGAGCTTAGAGAATGCCGAATGGTACTGGGGCGACATAACTAGGTAAGAAATTAAAAATGATTATGATCACTCTATATATGCTCTGATCACACTATTAGTTTATTATGACATTCTTATGACATTCTTATGTAAATTCAATAATTCATTCAATCCAATAATTTGAATATTGGATATAGTGGATATATCCAATATTCAAATTAAAAGTTTCACAATCTGATGATCACTGAAATCATCCACTAAATGTCAAATTGGATAATGTATCATGTATGGAATTATAATTTTTTATCAAAAATTAATTTTTATTTTTATAATTATATGTAGAAATTGAATATGTTGAAAATTAAAATGTTACATTGGGTCAAAACTACATATCAGATCTTGTATGTATGATATAACTATCAAGAACTTTTGTTTAAAATAAAAATGAATAGAAATATTTGTTATATATTTTTAATGGAAAAAGAAATTGTTTTGTGAATATAATAGTATCAATGATCATCAATAAAAATGTAATTATAATTTCTTTTCCTTGTTTATATTTATGTTATGTGTTATCCTATATTATTACTTTAGTCTACTAGTGGAACATTTTTGCTTTTAATTTTCTATACATACAGTATAATTGGTAATTACACTAATTTGTATGTATTACATTTAATAAAATAATAACATAGTAGTAAAATGTGTAGTTTAAGAATATAGACCTAAAAACAATAATTACTGTACTTTGCATCTGTTGTGTGTGCTTTTTCACACAAAAATTACATATATTTAAAAAGCATAAAATAAAGTGGTAAGGTTTTATGGGAATATAGTTTTCCTTTTTTTTATCAGTCTCATATTTCATATAAAGTGATAAAGACAATATATTTTGAATTACAATTATTTGCCAAAATTTTTATCTTTCTGGAAAAAATGCTTTCTGCATTTGGAAAATGCAGATAAGGTAGAGAGAATCTGTAAACTGGATTTGGTTTTAATAGGTACTTTATTGTTTTTCATTTATAATTATAATAAAACTTAGATATGACAAACACACTTGAAACCTTGATAGATATTTATCATATATATCTATGGTCTAACCTATAAATATATATAATTTGTTTAATCAATACTAATATAAAGCTTAAGAGTTTTTTTTTTCTATTTATTTTCAGGGCTTTTATTTTAACAATATGCCAGCCCTATCATACCTTAACCTAAATAATTACTTAAATCTTAAGCTAAAGAGTTTCTTTGTTTGTTGAATGTGTTAATTGAAAAATTCTTTTTGTATGGGATAGTCCATTTATCAAGGAAATCTATAAGTAATATAACATCAGGATTTGCAGTGTTAATGAGAAATGTTGCAAAAACAATTATTCCTTTTGAGAGCTTGTGTGCATTGCATAAATGATTGACGAGGAATCATTTCCCTTTAAAAATTCTTAAACTCAGTCTGCAATAGCATATATATCATATTTGTTTTAAAATAAGTCCTTTTTTAAACATGATGCTTAAGTTCATCCTCATTCAGATAAATAAGTTATTCATGACAATAAGTAATAAGTGAATTCAAAGAATTTGGTTTCTGGTGCTTTAAACTCAGGGGAAGCCGCGGGAAAGGCTGGTTAGGTTTATATTTAAGTACATACTTCATTATTACTCATTAAACATTAATCATACTTTACCATTATATATTATTAAGAACATTATCCTTAATGTTTATATATACTTCTATCTCAAATAAAGTCATATTATTATATCAAATATATTATTTACAGGGAAGAAGTAAATGAAAAATTAAGAGATACATGTGATGGCACCTTCCTTGTTCGCAATGCGTCCAATAAAGAGACTGGTTACACATTAACTGTAAGGAAAGGGGGTACAAATAAACTAATAAAGATTTATAATCAAGATGGTCATTATGGGTTTTGTGAACCATATGAGTTTAACTCTATTGTTGATCTTGTTAGGTTCTATACAGAATATTCACTGGCACACTGTAATAGCAGCCTTGATATTAAGCTTATGTACCCACTATCTCGACACCAAGAAAATGATGGTGGGGAAAACATCAATGATGAAACTTTGGAAACACGCTATAAGGATATACACAAAGAATTTGTGCTTAAAACCAGAGATTATGATGAGCGGTCTGATAAATATATGAGGCTACGTGAAGAGGTGAAGTTCAAGAGGCAAGCTTTAGATGCTTTTAAGGAGACTCTGAAAGCCTGTGAAGATCATTTAAAATTGCAAGAAAAAATGCAATCTGAGGCTCAACCACATGAGAAAAATGATTTAATTGAAAATAATAGACATCTTATATTAAAGGTTAACAATCTTAAACAGGCACGACTTCGCTTAAACAATATTCTTAAAGAAACTGTTGAGTCTAATTTACTTCTTGAAAGAGAAATAACGAAATTAAAATCAGAGATCATTCATTTATACAAAATAAAAGACCGATACAAAGTGTAAGTTATATTTCAATTTTTATTAGTTAAATATTTGTTAGGGGACACCTTTAAATTACGTGAAACAATTTTGGCAATTTTTCGAAAATTTCGTATACATATATATATATTTGCTGAGACTATCCCCCACGTGAGATTAAGAGAGATTTCGCTCGACGACTATTCATTAGTATATGAGTGAATCCCCTCATATTTTAAATGATTGTTTTTAATACTGCATAAATAGTTAGGTTTAAATCTGCGACTTAGTCAAAATTATCCACTGAGATAATTATTTTGGGACATTATCACATACAGCATCATCTAGTCCGTGGTAAGCTATGAGGCTTGTGTAACGATAACGAGATATTTGATACACTACACATATACCCTTTAAATATAAACACTCATGACTGCAGATAGTTTACACTGATCCAAAAGTGTTGTCAAATCCTATCATTTATTTGGTTGGCATAATTAAAAATAAAAAGTGTAGAACCATCTTGTTCTTCTTTTTAATCCCTATTTTTATGAGTGTTTGCTTAACCACAGAACCTTACATTATGCGTGGACTGATCTCCACACTTGTTATATATAATAATGTTTATAATTTTATATTTTTCTTCTTATAGGTGGTTACAAAGGCGAGGCAAAACACAAGAATATTTACATGCATTAGAAGATGACAATATACATAAACTAGAGGAGTTATTATATGCTCACCGTGAAATGATCACTTGGATGGTTGAAAACTGTACTCGTGAAATGGCTGAGAGGATGCTCGAAGGAAAACCACAAGGCACATTTTTAATAAGACCAAATTCCACAGGTCAACTTGCATTGTCCATTTGCTGTAATAATATAGTGTATCATTGTATAATCTTTAAGTCTGAGCGAGGTTATGGATTTGCTGAACCTTATAATATATACAAGTAAGTAAAAATCTTACCTAAAAAGTCTTAATTATGTCCAATATACTCTTTAGTTGGTTTTGTTTGAATTGGTATGTTTTTTGGTTGTGTTAATTAATAAATTTTGGCAAATTCATTAATATCAATTTTTTAAAAAAAGTTATACAAATTCTTTTTTAATTTTTTCAGGACATTAAATGAGCTTGTGTTGCATTATGCCGTTAATTCTTTAGAAGAACACAATGAGCAATTAAGAACTCCTCTGAAATATCCAGTTAACGCACATTTAGTTAAACCTGATAAAAAAACTCAAGAAGCGCAGACAGATTTATCTCATCATGAAAGCCACCATGAAACTCAGCTGCAGTATCAGCGCCGGCAGAGGAAGCATCGTCATCAACTTCCATAGTTACACATAATGTGGACTTGGTCTAATTTCTGCTAGTCATATTGTGAGAAAGACTACAGTAATTGGTTTTCATTGCGGAAGGAAGTCTATCCTACCAGTGAAACCCATTTCAAGGAGTACTATTGCTAAATGGCAATACTATACTGTACTTGTACTAAATTCCAGATACTGAAATTATTATGTACTTGGAGTAAAATTGTAAAACTTTGGTGATGCTGTAAGGATGCATCAAGCATCAATGGTAATGTGATATTTTTTGATAAAGATTTCATGTGATATAAGGTGTGGACTATTTTGTCTACGCTCATGTTTGATGTAACAACTGTTCACTTTAAACTGTCATGACAAAGTGAATATAGTCATAAGAGACCATTACGCATTTCTTTTGTATGTCATAATTATTATGTATGTAAGAATGGGTCAAATGTACAAAAAGTAATGTAAGTTAAACATTGTTTATTTGTTTTATAATATTGTGTTGCACGCAATTTGTATACAGTTAATTTATATTATACTCCTTTAAGTTCAGATCTGGTGATTAAAACTAAGTATTGATTTCATATAACGTACAATAAGTAGTTATTCTTTTTAAGGCGCCATGGATTCTACGAAATGACTCATACATTTACCTACTGTAATACAGTCTTATAAAAATACTCCAAACTTAAAACCTAAATTTAGCTATTTAACAAACTGACGGCGCCGAAAGAATTTATAATATTGAACCAAAATAAATATCAAATATATTATATAAATATGAATATTTATTTATTATTTATAAGTCATGCAAAATTAAGAAACTTTTGAGAACATAAGTTAACCCCTAAATGGGTTATTTTTGAAATAAATTTATTTAGCCACATTTTATGTATAGTTTGCAATAAACATGATGCAATAGTTTTTTTGTAAGGTGCAGTAGCATATGTACTTTTATAAGTATTTATTTACTGAAGTGGACCCCAAGAAATGTTTTTGATGCCTATGGTGTTATAATATTGTTAATTAAAATTAATATATAACTATACATGTGTATAATAAGTTATAATATGATAAATGAAGTGTTAAATTACTAAATGATTTTTAAACTGTGAATGATAAAAAGGGCCTAAGTACCGAGGTATCTAACAATCATATGTATGTACATCGCCATACTAACATTATCATTGCCTTATAATATACATACAATCTTAGAATAATAACATATAGAAGGTGAGGCCCAAGCGAATGAGGATCCGTACGGTTTTTAGTTGAGAATACAGATTTATAGAGCTAAGAAATCCTTAACATACAGTGCAAAAATTTTTGTTCTACGACTAAAATTGACGAAGTTATAAGGAAATTACTAGCGAATTTTGCTGCGTGCCGCCGCTGTAGCTGTGACGTCATAGTAACGAATAGCCGTTGGCAACGGTAAGGCGCGCAGTGTGTTCGTAACTTTAATATCAAATCTAAGTGTCCAATTTGTGTCGAATTGACCTTTTTAACTATATATTAATATTGTATAGTGCATAAATGTATAAACACTTGTTTTAAAACGCTAGATTGACTATTTTTTACTTACCAAAGGGCCCAAAACTTCGTAGAAAATGGTTTTCCGTTGAAAAAAGAGATGATAAATCTCCATCCTCTGTCCAAACTACAAGACATTGTTGTGAAGATTATTTCGATGAACGTATCTACAACTTTACCCAATAAATGATATGTTTAGTTATGTTGGTACTCAACTCAACTAAATAGTTGATACTAGTGATTCTCTCTCGCTTCGCTTGGGTTACTGCCTAGATTTAGCGCGAATGCGGCGTGAATTTCGCTAGTATTGATAAATTATAGCTTATGTGTTATTCTAATTTGTAAGCTATATTATTATAAAGTTTCATCAAAATCCATAGAATAGTTTTTGCGTGAAAGAGTAACAAACATACATCCATACATTCTTACAAACTTGCAAAACTTGCAAAGAAGTGTCTCTCGTAAAGTCTCGAACGGCAGAGTGTTGAAGGAGTTAGCTGCATGCAATGAGACGGCTAAAAGCACGCTTCCCTCCTTCACTGCGGCCAGAGACCCAACCTTCAGGGCATTCAGGGCGTCCACGGTCGACCGACCCGTCTTTAACCGGAACTGAGCCTCTGAAAGACCCGGCCCCATCTCGAGATGCTGAGTGATACGGGCAGCAAGAATGTACTAAAAGAGCTTGCTCATCTTACCCTCCTTGGGCAACAGACACAATTTCTCCTCCTTTTAAATCTGCGGGAACTTTCCAACGCGAAGACGTACATTGAACAGGGCGAGTTCTGTACATCGCCCTGGAATACCCTTCAGTCCCGGAGCCCAGAGTCCTCAATTACCTCAAGTAAAGGGGAGGAGTCATCTGCACTGTTTTAGACGACTCCAGAAAATAACCTACTACACTAACATGGCTTTTCTCACTAGTGAGCCTGAGCCCTATGCGTTTTTCTACATAAAGAAAGTTCAAAACGGTACATATAGAATTTCGTTGCACTGTGTTAAATGATAAGAAATGGTAAAATTCAGCTCTATTATATTATTATTTTATATAGCATATTATTATTTTATTATATTTCTGTTTTTCATGTTGGTCCGAAATTATAGTGCGCGAAGTGCGAGCGAATCCGTGGGTTCTGCTAGTGTATTATACATATAAACCTTTCCGTTAATTGTGTATCAAACGTCATAAGGTTTTCATTCATATTAAAAAAGTTTATATTGTCTAAAGCGCTAAGGTAAGATTTAAAATAATTTTATATGGTGGTTAATTGTTGTTGAATTTTCTAATTTTCCGCGCAATTTTCGTAATATTTTATTTCGTAAGAACCTTCTCCTGACAATAACAAACACAACAAATAAAGAATTAGTGAAATCGGTCCAGCCGTTCACGCGTGTTGACGTGACCAAGGGAAATAGGGATTCATTTTTATATATATAATGGATTAAAAACTCTTCAAAATTTTCAAAATTACCGTCTTCAGTCGTTTCTTTAATAAGTAAATATGGTAATATTTGTAAAAATCGTAAACAAATATGTTAGTAACTAATAATTAACACCTGACGGTTTGATAAATTTTATCTTTGAGTGATATGAAGGGAGGACCCCAGACTCAACAATAAGTATTTGAATTCACTTTTAGAAGGTGATTGAGCTTGCACAAAACCAGCTTCTATTTTATATGCATTCATATTAAGCTATATACTTAAATATCACAAAATAGCACTCTTAAAAACTTAAATTGCTAACACTCTTAAAAATAGTTGCCAACAGCGTCGCGCGGTACTCGGGCGGCGGGCCGCCTGTGTTCGATCCATCATAATGACGTCACACGCGCCCGCGTAATTTGAATTTGCCCGCAGAACGGCGTCATGTTTATTACTTAATATCTTCGTAAGTTTTGGTCCGATTTGGATAATTCAAAAAGGTATATCATTTTTATGTCATAATTAATAACGTGGATACTTGTAATATGGCATTTGCTATAACTGTACTGATCCTCATTGAAGCCACTTTCATTTTGGCTATAAGGCCGAATACGTTTCCCGCCTCGATAAAGTCTTGTTACAACTTGGCAGTATGTGTGCGTGCGTGCGTGCCTTCGGTTGTAATTACGTGATACTTACGCACGCATTCATTCTAATGTTAGTTCAATATTGAGCGGAATCATGTATCAAACTATCGTTCTATGCGTTATTGTTCTAAGCATATTATGATATTGCTTGTACATTTATCGTCGCTGTAGAAAGATAACCTCGTATGTCCAAAGATCCAAGCTTTACAGAAAACGAAAAAAATGGTTCATTTTGTCAATGTTTTTTAAACAAGAGGTTTTCGTTTTACTCCAAATATGGCACTAGTAGTCATGTATTGGATTTACGGTTTCGCCGTAATATAAAATACGTGGTTTTTATTTGATTTTTACTAAAGAATTATATGCATTTTTGACATACGAGGTATTCACTCTACAGCAACGTTATGATGTTTTTAAATCATAATCAGTGAATGGTTATTTCAAGTATACATATTTTTCCTTGACAGTGTACTTGTAGATTTTCTGAATCTGAATTTTATATGTATATATATATAATATCTTTTATATATTATCTATTTTATGAAAAAAAAATGTATTTCTTCCTGTAGTAAATGTGATGGAGTTAATATAGATCATCCATCTTACTATATATTTTTTTTAGAATATGAGAAAATAATGCTTATGAAACTTATGTGGATTATCTTAAACTTCATACTAATATAAGGATCTACCTTATATTTATTTTTTCTAAAAACATTGTCATATTTTGTAAATTCATGTCTCGGTTTCGATGTTTCCTGCAGCAAAAAGTATCCTTTATGTTGAACTGGATAACCAGCTATCATATCAAATTCGTGATACAATCACTGATAGACGCAAATGTTAAAATCTATAAATTAATCAAAGATTTTCTAAAAAAATATTTAATTTACAGTTTCAGCTCAGTTATAATTTTTTTGTATGTATAGACATTTCTAAATATGGATGATTCCATTTCATACAAATGTATCAATTTGTGTCAGTTTTTATAACTAACTTTTTTACACATTCTGATGTTAAATTCAAAAATAAAAACGTTTTTTTACAAAAATACGAATATCAATTTACATCGGTTTCTTAAAGAATTATTTTTAATATAATGCTTTATTTTCCCCACACATACATATGAAAAAAACATGTTACATGCATGCTTTTCTAGAACCTCTTCCATTTAACAACTTTTTTATAGAAATATTTTAAATGGCCCATTGATTTAAAATATAATATATAGAGATATGTTGATTGGTTAATATTAGGTATTTAAAAATTGTTTTTATATACTGAAGAATATGGCTTTAATGTGTATCATATGAGGTATAAAAATCTTGTAAGTAACACATTATTTAAGTGAGATTATTAAATTGGAGTTATTTTTGTATTTACTTCGATAGGTATTATTAGATTTTGTATGTATAGTATATGTTATAATTTTAATATAATTGTGTATCAGGTTGATTGCAATTGAACGTGGTAGTAAATAATCTATTTGATCTCAATGATAAATTAGTTTACAAAAGTAATGCTCTTGATCCAATCACGTCTTTGATAGAAGTGGTTGCCGAATACATGTACTATTTAATATTTAAATTAAAAACAAAGCTCATTTAAGAACATTGAAAGTCGCCATTTTTATATGTAATTTAAATTGAAATATTGTGTTGAATAAACAATTTATCAGTATGTTTTATCTTTATTTTTAAAATAAGAATTAAGGGATAATTTTTTCAGGAACTTAAATTATTTAGAATACAAATATTCAGCTAATTAAAAATGTTAAAAGGGGTTAAACAAAAATTAAACAATGTGAAGTAGAAAACAATCATTTTTTATTCATAAACAGAGGATTTTTGAGCATTGATTGATGAATGATGATTCATCTATGCTCCATACCACAGTCGAGTAAAACAGGTCTATATAACAAGCTCAATTTCAGTAGTACCTAAGAGATTTGTGCTTGGAAGAATAAAAGCATGGAAGCCAAACTAAAATAAAAACCGAGTTATCTATAGTTTACTCATTTAGTTTCAATAGTTAGCATGTCATAAGGTGTGAGTGAAACAAAACATGGCTGTTAGTTTTTAATATTTTGGAACGTGTCATAGGCTAAAAATAAATGGTCACCTTTGGTCATCTTATAATGCTAACAAATACAAAAGTTCTATCTAAGACATTAAAAACTTTAAGTCGGCTATCAACTTAATTTTTCAGTATTATGTTTTGTTGATACATGTCTAGTGATGTAAAAATGATTGTCGATAATAATTTCAATACTGTTGCAGATTTCCTAACGATGATGAAATGAAAATTAAATGGATTCAGTGTATCAATAGGTTCTGTTAACTGTTTACATATATAATATATATTATTATAGATGTCATAGAAAGATTTCACAAATAAATATTTCGCAAAAAATACTTGAGTTTTATGATTAAACAAACCTAATCTAAGCTAACTTTTTTCAATATAATTAATTAAATAATACCATAGCCACTACTTAACTCCGTGTCTTTCAGAAATTCTTCTTTTTTTTTCAAAAAAATGGTTTGTTGATCTTCCTACGACATAATACAACTCATATAATGTAGGTACAGCCAGGTATTTTAATTTTAAATAAAATTAAATATATGTTTTTCATCGACATGGACACGACAATGTCGATAATAAACTCATCACTATCAAAAAACGCCGCTATACAGCGTAGCTATCGACTGGAGCTGCGAACGCCGTTGTGACAATTAAATGGTATTTATGAAATGTGAAATATTGTTTTTATCTCACGTAATGCAAGCTCAAAAATATAAATAAAAAAAATATAGTAAAAAGTCTATCGTTACGCCACGGCCGTAAGTGGCATCAAAACTATTGTCACGATAAGATAAGTAGATAATTTATAATTACATTAAATTAATTTTTAATGAGGTTTATTTATGAAATAAAAAGTTTTTCACATAAAAATTGGCTTTTTAATAATTAAATGTAAGCAACACAAATATTTCAATAATAAAAATGTTGATCGTTGAATGGTGGTAACTGGTAGGTAAAGTTGTAAACGGCGGCGTAGTGCGCATTGACCATAGATGACTTATTGACATTATGGTATTGACTATTGAGTGCCGACCATAGAGTTAACTTAAATCTTAATCTCTGCGAGTTGCGACCTGCTCGCCGCCATTTTGTTTCACATCCGGCTTCGGCGTTTGGTGACGCTTTTAGCTAAAGTTGTTAATACTATTTGTAATAAATTAGTTATACTTTTAAGTTTTCAGTCATAAATATATTATAACGAAAATAGACTAATGTTATAAAACAATTACAAGAACAAAGTGGCTAAATTCGTTAAGGTAAGCTCAAATATTATTTTGAACGGCGTGGGCTTATTGCTATATCGGAAACTGTTAATAGTACCTATTTTGTATCCACCTTTTAGGTAAAATGTCACGCTATGGTGATTGTAAAGTATATGTGGGCGATCTTGGTAATAATGCCAGCAAACCCGAACTTGAAGATGCGTTTTCTTACTATGGCCCCCTAAGAAATGTGTGGGTTGCTAGAAATCCGCCTGGTTTTGCATTCGTTGAATTTGAGGATCCTCGTGACGCTGAAGATGCAGTGAGTATCATCCATGATAACCGGTATTATTTAAGTAAAATTACATAGAAAATATAATAATAACCTATTCCTCGCTTAGATACGAGGCTTAGATGGGCGAACAATATGCGGTCGTCGAGCTCGGGTAGAAATGTCAAATGGAGGCCGTGGTTATGGTGGACGTGGACCACCGCCCCGTTCACGACTTCCTCCTCGTCCTTATGATGATCGTTGTTATGATTGTGGTGATCGCGGACACTACGCTAGAGATTGTACGCGGCGCCGTCGTAGAAGGTAAGAAAAAGAATGACCCATTACATGTGTAAATGTTTTGCTGGTATGGAATCTTTATGAGACTCTTAGTCTCATCAGTTTTGTTACATTAACTTTTCTTTAGGTTGTAGGTGCAGTTGTGAGGTATATTTAATATTAAGATTACACTTAGTAAAGATTCCATTCCATTGCCATGAAACTACGTAAACCAATGATAACTATGTTATAGGTTATCATTGGCCTGTGCGCCGAGAACGAACTCTTCAGTGTCTGCACTTCTTATAGTCTGCGCTACGTAGCTTTCACTTCGCTCCGTGTACTCCACTAATGTTGGCAGCAACTAACTTCTGTGAACTACGTAACAGCCTACGTGCACACTTCACTTATCGACAAGTACATTGAGTGTAACGTTCATTCTGCGCGTCGCGACACTTCTATTGTAATCACTGCGTGCACTCAGTGAGTTACACATTATTACCCCATATTTCTATACAAGACAGGCAGACTGGATAATTAAATGTGAAGGTTTATAATTCCTTAGGTCAATATTAGTAAATATTAACCTTAGTAATAAAGCTTGTTTTGTATAGACAGACACAGAAGAGATAATGATGTTAATGAACATAAGGGATAGAAAAGGGATAATAATATTTTATAATAAAATACTAATTTACTAAATTTATATAGTTTTAAAATTATTATAAACAATTGTTTAACAATTCATGTACCTCCACCTACCTGATTTGCACCTCGGCCCACGTCTATAGACGGGGTATGGTATACGATGGGTTAAGTATAAATCTCTAACTGCCAACTTTTATAGAATTTCAGTGTACAAATTTGTTATTAACAAAATACCAAATATTTACATCATTATTCATAATGAATATATTGTTTGTTGTAGGAGTAAAACAATGAGGCACTAACTAACTATTAATAACAGTGTATTGATAAGATTATTAAATTTTCTCAGCCGCTCGAGGTCTCGCCGTCGCACGCGCTCTCGTTCACCGAGATCAGGATCCCGGTCAAGAAGCCGTTCCCGCTCTCGTTCCCGTTCTAAAGGAAGATCTATGTCACGCTCCAGATCGCGTTCTCCGTCTAAAGAATCCAAGAAGTCCAATTAAATCTATAAAGCAACATAGAACTACAAATTCCATTTTGTTTATTTTTAATTGTAATTTTAAAATAGCTTATTTTGATGAAAGTTTCAATAGTCCATAATTATTATGGAATTATAAATATCATTCCAATTCAATAACTCTGTATTGTTGCAGTATGGATTTGCCATCAGAATACTAAAATAAAATTGTTTTCTGCAGTATTAGTGTTCTTTTTTTTTCAGTATGTTATGTTCAATGGATATATATAGGTATGGAAAAGTAGTACATGTTTTAAAAATAAAAAAATATATCATCTTGCGAATCATAGACATCTTACATTTTGATCTTAGTATAGTTCGCGTCATGTAAAAAGAACGCTGGCTGTCATGTTGCGCAGAGGCGATTTATCGGCCAATTTGGTGGTAAAACGCGGGGCGCGGGACGTCGAGGCACGCGCCGCATGCTTTCCGGCTTGCTATTGGTTTGTCAATTCAAAATAATATCGCGCACACAAAAGTTATTAATTACGAAATGGTTTTATATTAAAAATAGAAAAAAAATATTTTTGACGTATATTATTTTATAAAGAGAGTTTTATAATAATGCAGTTAATAATTTTAAAAAATATCTTAAATTAATGAATTACATTTTTTGTAAGTAAATTAAATATTCTACACTGAATCAAACAAATTTTTAATTAAGTTAATTCTATTTAATGACATTCTATCTAATATATTTTTCAATGTAGGTCGACCTGCCAATAACCAATATACGTCGAGAGCGAAAGGTTAGTTCAAAAATAAAACAATAGGCTTAGTAATTTCGTATGCGAATGTACCCATGCGCAAACACACCCCCCACCACTTTCTTCCAGCGTTCTTTTTACGTGACGCGAACTGTAATAAATTATCAGTAAGTAGGTATACACAAAATTTTGTTAACTTCCGAACGACTGCACCAAATTCGATAATTCTTTCTCTTAATGTTATCGTGAAGACAAGTTTTGTATAAAAGAAAATTAATAAAACATGAACAGATTCTGTTTTAAAATCTTATAATATGGAAAGTGAATATAAGATAGAACTTAGAAGACTGAATTAGATCTTCAATATATTGACAAAACATTGACAGATTGTAGTTCAGTGAAGTCTGTGCGTCTGTCTTTGAACGTACGACAAAAAAACCACTACAGATTTTGATAAAATTTGGTGTGATAGCTAGTTATCCAGAGAACATCTGAACTACTTATATAGAACACTTTTTATTACAGGAAAATTTTTAGAGTTAGGTTACACTAACTGTAAAAACGTAATAAATGTGTGATGACGAACCCGAGCGAAGCGACGCGACGGTGAGTCGCTGGTATATATAAAGATAAAAATAAGTATTGCGAGCAGCGTTAGCAACTTGAAGTGGACTAACTATCGTACCAGGGGCGTAAAATTATCGTACATGGATCGAAATTATCGTATTTTTTAGGATAATGTCTATTATAAATAAATAAATCATATAAATTGTAATATTGATATGCATGCAAGTACTCTATAGTTTATCTTTTTTAAACCACCGCTGTCAAATCAACAGAGCCTCTAGTACGAGTTTACAAATTACACAAACGATGATAGTTTTCGTGAGCTCGATGAACTATATGGTTTTCGATGTAATCGGTAGTACGAGTTAATGTTTTCGAATATAGTTTACTCGAATTCGACCAACGAGTAGCTCGATTGAACGAAGTTCACTTTATTCGCTTCATCTCTTTTACATACCGGCAAACTAAATGAGACAAAAATACTTCGTCGAAATGTATAAATTGACGTTTTGGATGAAGTAAGTTTCGAATTTCGAAATTTAGTTTGTAGTTTGTTTTTGTACTTTGGAGTTTGGAGTAAAAGTGTTCGTAATATTGATTTATGATTATTGTCCACGATGATGAGAACCAGCGCATCGCAATTTGAAGTGATGGTGGACTTTATGGAGAGGTACGTAACAATCTTTTCTAAATATAGTCTACCAAGATGAGTTAAAGAGTTTGTTTTAATTACATACAAATATGTTTTAGAAATGGCGACTTAAACAAACCGACCGATATATAAATGGCTAGAGTTGAGCAATGCCCTCAACTTAGATACGACGGGGACTTCCAAGCCGATCCGAAAAAGGTAACTTTCACCCAACTTACACGCACGATGCATGCTTATCTATTCGATCCAAAAATATTGGGTTACATTACCTAATAGTGTTTGTTTCATATGCACTTATTTAGTTTATTATGCATGTAAAGGTGTGGAGTGACCTAAAAAACAATACAAAGCGGAGGGCTTCTTAAACCCACCAAGCTGCAGGTGGCACAGGTGGTGGGCCAGCTTCAAAATTAATTTTCACCCGACTTACATGCATGATGCATGCAGCATGCTGCATTCATTCCCAAGCATACCTTTGTTTGAAAGTTGTGTATCCTGCTTAACTACGATCCAAAAACATTGGGTTACATTACCCAATAGTATTTGTTTGATATGTATTAATTTAGCTTATTTTGCATGTAAAGGTGTGGAGTGATCTCAAAAATAATACAAGAAGTTGGCTTAGAAGTAATTATTTTATATGAATACCATTTTTCCCATTGAGACATAATGTAGGAAAGAAATTAAATTCCACATGCTACAAGACACTGCTTGCTTAGACAACATACTACTAGACATGTGTAAGTAATGCGAGTAATGCATTACGCGTAATATTACCCGAGCGAGTACTGTATCATCACTCATTACTCGACCGAACCAAACATTACTTATTACGTCAAACATGACGCGAGCGTGATATTCCATCGTTCGGGTTAACTTGGCATCACTCCGTTTTACGAATTTTGAAATAGCAAAGCAATTCGAAATGTATTTATTTTAAAAAGCAATAATTAACACAAAATATATTTAGTTTAGTTTTAGTTTAATATTTAGTTATAAGCAAAAAAAGTTATAATTGCTACAAAAATGATTTTTAAATACGCCAATATTATAAGTTAGGCCAACGATATAAGGTTTTCATTACTAGGTCCTAAGCTGCGCCTGGTCTTCATAAAGGGTCATTCATATTTACAACCTTTAGCTAAACAATACAATTTTGTTTTACTTATTAATTATTTTGCAAGATGCTCAGAAATTTCGCAACTGGTGTTTGTAAAAAGAGTTTTACAATATAAGGGAATAGGGATCCTAAAGAACAAAACCAAGTCATAAAAGGTATATCGCTATTTACGTACAAATGCCGCAAGTTTAAAATAATTATTTGAGTATGACAAAATGCAAAATTGCAATATATAATAAAAATCTAAATCGTATCAAATAAAAGTCAACATTATAAAATTAATTGTATTAAAATACAATGATAACGCGTGTTATATTCCGAGATAGATCCGTAATGTCTCACGCATGGCAAGGTGGTGTTTAGAGAATTGTACTGTAGCAACACTCGACCGAACGAAACATTACGCATCACTTCAAAGTTCAAAGTTCAAACATTACTCAAGTCATTACTTTAGTTGTTGTTTTTTAAATTTATCCCCAATAGGGAAAGGCAAAGGACTATAGTCCATACAGCCTTCATTACTTTAGTCATGAGCATGACGCGAGCGCAGTGCTGTCAGATGAAAAAATAAGATAATAGTATACCACCTGTAAAAAAGTTGTACATTTGGGAGTTTTAAATAAAAACAATAGTACAAATTAAAAATATTGATTTATTGAAAATAGTGGGTCCCGCAGTTTAGCTTGCGCTAAAAGTACAAGTCTTAATCAAATATTTTATAAATTCAACTTGGTTTTTGGATTATATTGCAGATTTATTTTGATTTTTGGTTCCTGCAATTTGAATGCTTTACAGCAATCATGAACCATGATTAAAATTTATCCCTAATAGGGAAAGGCAAAGGACTGTAAGGTTTATATACTTATTACAGACAGTGAATACCCACAATTTACATAAAAAAGAATATTTAATTCCTAAAATACTATTAAAAAAGAATAATAGAATAATGTGTTCTAAACTCTTAAATCATATTTCCGTACTTTCAATTATCAAATGATGCGTAATGAATTCTCATAGATGGCGTTATTAATATTTTTATAATTTAATTTTAGTAAGTGTTAATTGTATTTTGCTAAAATATTTAATATCTATAATATACTAGCGATTTAGCGCGAGCGAAGCTGCGGGTTCCGCTAGTTCTACAATATAGGTATTTTACTATGCCATGAAATGTATGCCGCTAAGTACGCAAACATGCCGCAAGTGAATAGAAATCATTTGACTAGGACTGAAATGCAAAATTGCAATCTATTCTAAAATATTCTTTACTTACATTATGAGTTAAAGTTTCGAACTTTGTGTATCTGTCTGTTCGTTTGTAGGGGGGTTATTTTCGGAAAAACTGATCTGATCATGAAAACTCTTTCACTAACAGACAGCTACACTATTCAGGAGTGATTGTGAGAAGTGTATTATTGGCTATATTGTATTTTCAAAAATATCCCATTTTAGGGATCCCTACCTTAAATGTATCCCCAAGGTATCAAAATGCTGCATATAAAACGAAAACTGTTGACGAAATACATAATATCAAGCACTATTTTATATATTAAAATTTTATATTACAATACTTACTTATGATTACTCACAAAAAATTCTGCGATGGCACATGCCTTTATTATAACAATTTTTTTTTTAATTATTAAGTTAACACGTATTTGACGTGTTGAATAGTGGTGATATTGGTATCATGATATTAATCCTTATCCAATTTGTAAACTCCACTTTAAATTATTCGTATCGGATGTTTAATGAGTATAAAAATTGGTATAAAATTCTTTAAGACCAACTTTTTCAGTCGCTGACTTAACCTTATATAGGTGTATGGCTTTATAAATAAAGAATAATAAAAAAAACTTTTTCAGGCTTTTAAAAAATACTAATTCACGTATTCATAGTAAATAATAATTAATTCAAAATTAAAAATAAAAACTTTAATTATTCATTATATATTTTAATATTATAATGAACTTTATCAAGTATATATGTATAATGTATATAATACAGTGGACCCAAAGTCGCAGTCCTTAGAACGCGGTCGGAACCGCGGATACTGCTAGTATAAAAGTATGTTGTAAATTAGTTTTTGTTTCTTTTTCGACGAAAAAATAATAATAATTTATATTGGTTAACTTACGACAGTAAAATTATAAATACAATATTTAAAAAATTCTATACATAAATAATAATCTTAATCATATCAAATAAAAAGTTAACATTTTAAATTTAAAAATTAATTGTATTCAAATATAACAAAGCCGTGCCGTCCGGTCTTAGAATGTGGACGGAGCCGCGGGTACTACTAGTATACGTTGTTAGTTTTTGCTGCATACATTATTGTAAACATAGCTATATGAAAATAATTTAAGTAAATTAGGTTACGACGGTAAATTTTTAAATACAATATTTAAATATAAAAAGTAATAAAAATATAACAATAATCTTACTCACAAAAAGTTAATTTAAATTAAAATCAATAAAAACGTGTGTGATATTCATCATATTATTACATGAGATAGATCAGTACTACTATTATGACAGTACGCGGGTAATATTACTTCTTAGTTCTTAGCATCACACATGGCAAGTAATGTTTCGAGTAATGAAGTGATGTGATATTACTCGGTGCGTAATGTAATGCCATATTTCATTACTTCATAAAGCACTGTTTTGCGCATGTCTACATACTACTTATCTTATCATATATGTATATTTGTTTTTTCTTGTTTTTTTGTTTTTTTCTTGACTATACAAACTTATCTTGTCATATATATTTGTTTTATATAATTAATATACAAAATATACACATGTACATAATCACATACATAAGATTACCGTGGCTAGGATTCCTTGTGTAAATACTTAGTAGGACCACTTACATTTGTGTTTTATATTGTATTATATTTTAAATATTATGTTTTTAATTATATCTGTTTAATCTTTCAGGTTGGATCACCTGAGCCACCCGCAGCATCAAATTTGGGCCTTCTGCCAGTAGCCATATCACCCACGCAAATCCAGGAGGTTGTCAAAGTTAATTGCAGTTAGTTTCTTTTGCTATTTTATATCAAATACAAAACTGTGCTTTTACATAGTAAAAGCCAATGAATGATGATAGCAACATAAACATAATGAGTCTAGGTTTTAATAATAATTCATTCATCTGTTTTAGTAATTTATTCCCTAGTAACCATGTGTTTTTTTTCAGTTATTGAAGAGTGGAACAAGCCTGGTGATGGTGGCCAATTTGGAAGCACTTTCGAGGCAGAAATGGTGGATGTTAGTGCCACTTCCCCCACACCACACCATGCTAAAAGTCCTCAACGGCACACGGAACCGCGCCGCGCGATCCGTGGGCGCCGCCGCTTGATTCATTCGCCGGCACCAGCGCCCCCGCTAGTGTTCGTCATGCTCCTCGGAGACATTTTAATGCCACCAAGCACTTTTGAACAGCGACGAGCACTGGCGGAATTTGGCAACAGATTTTGTCACCGAGAAAATGTGGAGCTCCAGCAGCAGTCTCAGTGGCAAACTCTGTTTGCCAAATTAATTAATGTACTTGAAACTATAGCAAATAAAATAAATAGTAAATGGGATACCCTGTTTTATTTACTATTTATTTTGTTTGCTAAATAGGTATGTACAAGTGCATATTTAAGGGATTATATATTTGGCTGTAACCTTTTAGAATACAAATTAAAGCTAAACACTAAATAAAATTAAAGAGACTAATTTAATAGAAAATAGAATTATAGAATTAAAACAGCATTTATAGGTCACAAACATTTATTACAGTAATTACTTACTATTTATAACTAAAAGTTAATACTTTCTTAGGTTTACGCGAATATTTGACATTCGTCTCAGAGGCTTATATACTTGTTACTCACAGTGCCTACCCACAATTTAAAAAAACTTCAAAGTACCTTATAAAGTTATATATTTTAATTCTAAACATTTTAATTTAAATTTAAAAATATATTATAAGTATAGCAATATTATTATAATTATTACAGTTTTTTATAATATTTGTTATTTAATAATATTGTGGTGTTGCTATTATTTCAATATGTATTAAAACATTCAAGAATTTCAAGAAAACAGTATTAAGTACATAGTATTTAACAATTTCATTTATTTCTCTCTGAAATGCTTGTACAAATGTATAATTAATGTGTTAGATTCGAATAGCTGTCAATTTTACATAAAAACAATCATCATCACACATTGTAAAACTGCCTGTTACAGTATATTGTGTAATAATATAGTAATTCAAAATATAAATTGTTTTATTTATTAATTTAATTATTTTAATACATTTTTCCAAATGAATGTTTAAAATTAACAATAAAAAAACAGGTATAAATAATAATTACAAATGAAATCAAAATATTCTTTATTCAAATACTTTTACAAGCACTTTTGAATCATCATTTTTACATTATTTATTCATTTTTATAATGATTAACTGTAGGGTTCTTTTACCCTATTTATAATTTATGTTATGTAAATTACAGTCAATCCTAAAATTAATGGAAAGAAAACAAAATATGTGTATGTCATTTTGAATAAATAAAATCTTGTCTAAAAATAAAATCTGTACCTATTGTAATTTTTATTTTATTTTATCATAGATTACCTATTGTTTGCTCCAATAATCCAAAATCCAGTGCTATGTTGTGCAACACACTACATGCTAAGATAATTTGTGCACAATTTTCCGGCTTGTAGTGGAGCACCCTATCCTTGCACACACATCCACATACACCATTTGGACATTCATAGAATGGTAATGTTTTCTACAGTAATACAGATGTTCCTGATTTTTATTTGGCTTTAAAATCCTAAAGTGGCAGCCATCTATACACCTTCCAGGAACAACTCCAGGAATGCCACATTTGTTGTAGAAACTAGAAGATAAAAAATATATAATTCATTAGAACATTACATAGGAGTGGAAACAAATGTTTTACCATTCTCATGCACATAGAAGTTATAATTTAATTAATGAAGATTATGCTGTGGGCTGTAACCTTAATATCTTTGTTTATAATATATACATATTATATGATGATTATAAGGATGAAAGATTATAAAGTACTAACTTTTGCTTTACAAGTTCTCTAGATGCTGGTGTGTTGGGGAATCGCCATTGTAACTTGATGAATGTAATTGCCTCTCAACCACTCTCTGTAGTCCCCATTTGCGTAAAATAACAAAGTACCTAAAAATATAAAATAATTTTATTAAAGAAGTATCTACTTAGATAAGCACCTAGGTTGGTGGATAAATAGCGGTTATAATAGGTACCTTCATAATCATATAAGTACATACGATAAACCTTACCCAATGCGCGAATACGGATGTGAAATAAAATATCTAAGTAGTAGGTACTTACTTAGTCTCCAATGAGATTCTTTGTGAACTCCTAAGATTTGTATTTTCCCTTGGTCTCCAAGAGAAACACAAATCCCTCCTTGGTTAGCCGATACCGCTTTTTATCTTCATTTATCTTTTAATTCACATTTAATCTTCGCCTTGTTACGAGCTCCTATCGCTCCTCATCATGGTCAGCCTCCGCAGGACGCAAGATAACATAATTTTCGCTAACATAATTGATATTCAAAGTCCAAAGATATTCGCAAAAACAAAGATGGTCGCAAGCTCTCGCCTTATATATATATAGCAATATACTCTATGCTCTAGCTTCTCACCGAGATTTACTTGGTGAGTGCTAAAACGAAAAAAGTTTTCGAATTCGACAAAGTTTACTATCGGTATCTTGTCAAAGTGGCAACTCGTACTGCCAAAATGCAATAATACGCTCGAAAACTTTCATCGAGTTCGTTAACTATAATTCGATTGAACTCATACTCAGTGTTGCCAGTGACAGATAGTGAAAAGTAACACGAGACAGCTCAAAAAGAAACATTTTCACAAAAAAAGTAACATTATTTTATTTTGCCGTGTTGCCGATGTCAGATTGCCGTGTGTTATGGTAAAAGTTATAAAATTGCCGTGTCTCATACAAATGTAACGAAAATGTAGACTTTTGTACCTAATTGTAAATTGTTCCTATAGTTTTAGTGGCGAAAAACCAGGTTTCCTTCGATAATTTATTAAAATATATTAGATTAACAAATTTTATTTGAACAACTTTGGTAAAAATTATAACCATAATATAACTGTCTGATACCACTAAGACTTATTTCTTCTACTTTTTCTTTCTTTAAAACGTATTTTGATCTAACATTTGTTTGGTTGGTTTAAAATTAGTTTGACTTCCTATACTAGTTATATAAAAATATTTATCGACTAAACATAAATAGTAAAGTTAATCAGTTGAACGGTGTTATAGATTATATTAAATTTAGTTATAGACTAGCTGTTACCCGCGGCTTAATGCGCGTGTTTGTGCGTGTCATGATTGCCATGTTTCAGGATACGACAACGATTGTTCTGCCGTATACCATGTTTTTCTGGTAATGGTCCCCAAATACCGTGTAACACGGCAATTGCCGTGTAAATGGCAACCATGAAACGAACAGAGTGAGACTGACTATGACATTACGTGACATGTACGCCAATACAACAAACGAAATTCCGTTCCGAAACGAGATGCGTTCCGTTTCATGACTAATTTTGGTTGATGAAAAAAAATATTTTTGCTACTTCCTTAAAGTAACGTAAAAGTAACATTTTGAGTCGTGTAACATGTAGGTAACATGAGGTAGTGAAAAGTAACGTAAAATGTTACAAAAGTAACATTCTGGCAACGCTGCTCATACTGCCGATTTAGTTCCACCACGTTTTCGCTAGAGGCGCTGCACGTAAATGTATGGAAGAAAACGAAACTACATATCGAGTTCGAGAACTGTCAAAAACTCATACTAGAGGCTCAGAACACTGAAACCCAAATGTTTTACACGTGGTATACAGACCTGCGTACGATAATAATATGCTATCGTACATCGTACGTAGGCACGGTATCGTTATTATCTTACGGTTCCGAACGCTGATTGCGAGTGATACTTGGGAGAAAGGCATTTGACGAGACGCTTGGCCCAGTGCAGTGGGGCGCGAACCCGCGACCAAATGCGCATTCATTTGTTGAGCACAAATGATCGTACTTTAGTCATGGGTATATGTATGAATTTAAAATTACATATTATATGTAGTATATCAAATATCTGGTATCCGTAACACAAGCCACGTAGATTACCACGAAACTAGATGAAACTGTGTGTAATAATGTCTCAAGATATTTATTTATATTTTTATTTTTTGTAGTTTTTTTTCTGTAGGCATTTTTAAGGCTTAAAATTGGCCTACAAATATTATTATATTGTGAGATACGGTAGTATCTAGGTAGGTAAGGTTATGCCACCAGCCACCTAGCACAGGAACCTTTCTGAAAGGTTTCCTTTCAATAAAACCAGTTAGTTGTAATGCTTTCCCGTGGAAATGAAAGGTTTTCGTGCAGGAAAGTTATTAGTTATATTATTCGCAAAAAAATTTAGGACTTACAATAATTAATTTGGTTAAAATCGTTTCAGTATTTTTTGCGTTTAACGTTAACATAAAAACGGACCAAACAATTATAACTTCAGTTCATAATTGAGTACAGAAAAGGAAATATTATTAGTAAAAATAATAGTGGTAAAATTTTGAATACACTGTATCTGTATTATCAGGTTGCGACTGCAGCGAACCTAAAGAAGATTTGCATATATGCTTGTATATTTAACATTTTTTAAAAATTTTTGAATTCATGTTTTTTGATTTGAAAAAAATATCCTTTTTTATCCTATACAACTGAGACAAAGCCAAATAAATCGGTAAGCCGGACTGGTGAAATATTTGATTAGACATGATTGTAAAAAGCCGCGGACTAAAGCAGGACGCCTGGCAACCTACCTACAAGTGTTAGAAAACAAATATTTTTTATATTTGACACACACACGCTTAGTCAAATATTAAATACTAGTGGAGCCCGCGGCCTCGCTCGCGCGAAATCTAGGGACGAACCCGAGCGAAGTGAAGGTGAGTCGCTTGTTTAAGATAAACATTTCCATCATACATTACATATTATGTGTAACTAGCGGTTTTGGCAGCGCACGCCAGAATAGCTCGCAGATGGTAGATTTTTTACTACTTACTTGACACTTATCATCATATTTTGGACATTTCACACAATATCTTTATAAATTGTAGCCTATGTGTTATTTTGATGTATAAGCTATATTATTGTAAAGTTTCATTAAAATCCATTAAGTAGTTTTCACGTGAAAGAGTAACAAACATCAATTCGTCCATACTTACAAACTTTCGCATTTATAATATTAGTATTTAGTATATATTGTTATTTGTTTTTTGAATATTTACCTTGGAAGAATAAAAAAGCATGGAACCCAGGCTAAAATAAAAACCGAGTTATCTATAGTTTACTCATTTAGTTCAGTTAGCATGTCATAAGGTGTAAGTGAAACAAAACATGGCTGTTTGTTTTTATTATTTTGGAACGTGTCACAAGGCAAAAAATAAATGGTCACCTTTGGTCATCTGTGATCTGATAATGCTAACAAATACAAAAGTTCTATCTAAGACGTTAAAAACTTTAAGTCGGCTATCAACTTACTTTTTTAGTATTATGTTTTGTTGAAACATGTCTAGTGATGAAAAATGATTGTCGATAATAATTTCAATACTGTTGCAGATTTCCTAACGATGATGAAATGAAAATTAAATGGATTCAGTGTATCGAAAGGTTCTGTTACATATAGATTATTATAGGTGCCATAGAAAGATTTCACAAACAAATATTTCGCAAAAAATACTTGGAGTTTTATGATTAAAAAAACTTATCTAAGCTAACTTTTATCAATATAAATAACTCCGTGTCTTTTAGATATCCTTTTTTTTTTTGCAAAAAACTGGTTTGTCAATCTTCCTACGACATAATACAACTTATATGATGTACAGCCAGGTATTTTAATTATAAATAAAATTAAATATATGTTTTTCATCGACATGGACACGAGAATGTCGATAACAAACTCATCACTATCAAAAAATTAACTTGTGACAACCTGCATGACAACGAAACTGAGCCTCTAGTACGAGTTTTTGACAGTTCTCGAACTCGATATGTAGTTTCGTTTTCTTCCATACATTTACGTGCAGCGCCCCTAGCGAAAACGTGGTGGAACTAAATCGGCAGTATGAGTTCAATCGAATCATAGTTAACGAACTCGATGAAAGTTTTCGAGCGTATTATTGCATTTTGGCAGTACGAGTTGCCACTTTGACAAGATACCGATAGTAAACTTTGTCGAATTCGAAAACTTTTTTCGTTTTAGCACTCACCAAGTAAATCTCGGTGAGAAGCTAGAGCATAGAGTATATTGCTATATATATAAGGCGAGAGCTTGCGACCATCTTTGTTTTTGCGAATATCTTTGGACTTTGAATATTAATTATGTTAGCGAAAATTATGTTATCTTGCGTCCTGTGGAGGCTGACCATGATGAGGAGCGATAGGAGCTCGTAACAAGGCGAAGATTAAATGTGAATTAAAAGATAGATGAAGATAAAAAGCGGTATCGGCTAACCAAGGAGGGATTTGTGTTTCTCTTGGAGACCAAGGGAAAATACAAATCTTAGGAGTTCACAAAGAATCTCATTGGAGACTAAGTAAGTACCTACTACTTAGATATTTTATTTCACATCCGTTTTCGTGCATTGGGTAAGGTTTATCGTATTATGAAGGTACCTATTATAACCGCTATTTATCCACCAACCTAGGTGCTTATCTAAGTAGATACTTCTTTAATAAAATTATTTTATATTTTTAGGTACTTTGTTATTTTACGCAAATGGGGACTACAGAGAGTGGTTGAGAGACAATTACATTTATCAAGTTACAATGGCGATTCCCCAACAGTCAACACACCAGCATCTAGAGAACTTGTAAAGCAAAAGTTAGTACTTTATAATCTTTCATCCTTATAATCATCATATAATATGTATATATTATAAACAAAGATATTAAGGTTACATAATCTTCATTAATTAAATTATAACTTGTATGTGCATGAGAATGGTAAAACATTTGTTTCCACTCCTATGTAATGTTCTAATGAATTATATATTTTTTATCTTCTAGTTTCTACAACAAATGTGGCATTCCTGGAGTTGTTCCTGGAAGGTGTATAGATGGCTGCCACTTTAGGATTTTAAAGCCAAATAAAAATCAGGAACATCTGTATTACTGTAGAAAACATTACCATTCTTTGAATGTTCAAATGGTGTGGATGTGTGTGCAAGGATAGGGTGCTCCACTACAAGCCGGAAAATTGTGCACAAATTATCTTAGCATGTAGTGTGTTGCACAACATAGCACTGGATTTTGGATTATTGGAGCAAACAATAGGTAATCTATGATAAAATAAAATTTACAGTAGGTACATAAGATTTTATTTATTCAAAATGGGACATACAGATATTTTGTTTTCTTTCTATTAATTTTAGGATTGACTGTAATTTACATAACATAAATTATAAATAAGGTAAAAGAACCCTACAGTTAATCATTATAAAAATGAATAAATAATGTAAAAATGATGATTCAAAAGTGCTTGTAAAAGTATTTGAATAAAGAATATTTTGATTTCATTTGTAATTATTATTTATACCTGTTTTTTTATTGTTAATTTTAAACATTCATTTGGAAAAATGTATTAAAATAATTAAATTAATAAATAAAACAATTTATATTTTGAATTACTATATTATTACACAATATACTGTAACAGGCAGTTTTACAATGTGTGATGATGATTGTTTTTATGTAAAATTGACAGCTATTCGAATCTAACACATTAATTATACATTTGTACAAGCATTTCAGAGAGAAATAAATGAAATTGTTAAATACTATGTACTTAATACTGTTTTCTTGAAATTCTTGAATGTTTTAATACATATTGAAATAATAGCAACACCACAATATTATTAAATAACAAATATTATAAAAAACTGTAATAATTATAATAATATTGCTATACTTATAATATATTTTTAAATTTAAATTAAAATGTTTAGAATTAAAATATATAACTTTATAAGGTACTTTGAAGTTTTTTTAAATTGTGGGTAGGCACTGTGAGTAACAAGTATATAAGCCTCTGAGACGAATGTCAAATATTCGCGTAAACCTAAGAAAGTATTAACTTTTAGTTATAAATAGTAAGTAATTACTGTAATAAATGTTTGTGACCTATAAATGCTGTTTTAATTCTATAATTCTATTTTCTATTAAATTAGTCTCTTTAATTTTATTTAGTGTTTAGCTTTAATTTGTATTCTAAAAGGTTACAGCCAAATATATAATCCCTTAAATATGCACTTGTACATACCTATTTAGCAAACAAAATAAATAGTAAATAAAACAGGGTATCCCATTTACTATTTATTTTATTTGCTATAGTTTCAAGTACATTAATTAATTTGGCAAACAGAGTTTGCCACTGAGACTGCTGCTGGAGCTCCACATTTTCTCGGTGACAAAATCTGTTGCCAAATTCCGCCAGTGCTCGTCGCTGTTCAAAAGTGCTTGGTGGCATTAAAATGTCTCCGAGGAGCATGACGAACACTAGCGGGGGCGCTGGTGCCGGCGAATGAATCAAGCGGCGGCGCCCACGGATCGCGCGGCGCGGTTCCGTGTGCCGTTGAGGACTTTTAGCATGGTGTGGTGTGGGGGAAGTGGCACTAACATCCACCATTTCTGCCTCGAAAGTGCTTCCAAATTGGCCACCATCACCAGGCTTGTTCCACTCTTCAATAACTGAAAAAAAACACATGGTTACTAGGGAATAAATTACTAAAACAGATGAATGAATTATTATTAAAACCTAGACTCATTATGTTTATGTTGCTATCATCATTCATTGGCTTTTACTATGTAAAAGCACAGTTTTGTATTTGATATAAAATAGCAAAAGAAACTAACTGCAATTAACTTTGACAACCTCCTGGATTTGCGTGGGTGATATGGCTACTGGCAGAAGGCCCAAATTTGATGCTGCGGGTGGCTCAGGTGATCCAACTTGAAAGATTAAACAGATATAATTAAAAACATAATATTTATAATATAATAGGTACAAAGACAACACAAATGTAAGTGGTCCTACTAAGTATTTACACAAGGAATCCTAGCCACGGTAATCTTATGTATGTGATTATGTACATGTGTATATTTTGTATATTAATTATATAAAACAAATATATATGACAAGATAAGTTTGTATAGTCAAGAAAAAAACAAGAAAAAACAAATATACATATATGATAAGATAAGTAGTATGTTATCTAAGCAAGCAGTGTCTTGTAGCATGTGGAATTTAATTTCTTTCCTACATTATGTCTCAATGGGAAAAATGGTATTCATATAAAATAATTACTTCTAAGCCAACTTCTTGTATTATTTTTTAAATCACTCCACACCTCTATATGCAAAATAAGCTAAATTAATACATATCAAACAAATACTATTAGGTAATGTAACCCAATGTTTTTGGATCATAGTTAAGCAGGATACACAACTTTCAAACAAAGGTATGCTTGGGAATGAATGCAGCATGCTGCATGCATCATGCATGTAAGTTGGGTGAAAATTAATTTGAAGCTGGCCCACCACCACCACCTGTGCCACCTGCAGCTTGGTGGGTTTTAGAAGCCCTCCACTTTGTATTACAATTATTAACAATACAAAGCGCATACATGCATAATAAACTAAATTAGTGCATATCAAACAAACACTATTAGGTAATGTAACCCAATATTTTTGGATCGAATAGATAAGCATGCATCGTGCGTGTAAGTTGGGTGAAAGTTACCTTTTTCCATTTTTCGATCGGCTTGGAAGTCCCAGTCGTATCTAAGTTGAGGGCATTGCTCAACTCTAGCCATTTATCTATGGCCATTTATATATCGGTCGTTTGTTTAAGTCGCCGTTTCTAAAACATATTTGTATATAATTAAAACAAACTCTCTAACTCATCTTGGTAGACTATATTTAGAAAAGATTGTTACGTACCTCTCCATAAAGTCTACCATCACTTCAAACTGCGATGCGCTGGTTCTCATCATCGTGGACAATAATCAATATTCAAATACGAACACTTTTACTCCAAACTCCAAAGTACAAAAACAAATTATAATTATAAGTTTGGAAATTCGAAACTTACTTAATCCAAAACGTCAATTTATACATTTCGAAGAAGTACTTTTGTCTCTTTTAGTTTGCCGCCTGCCGGTATGTAAAAGAGATGAAGCGAATAAAGTGAGGCTCAGAGCCTCTAGTACGAGTTTACAAATTACACAAACGATGATAGTTTTCGTGAGCTCGATGAACTATATGGTTTTCGATGTAATCGGTAGTACGAGTTAATGTTTTCGAATATAGTTTACTCGAATTCGACCAACGAGTAGCTCGATTGAACGAAGTTCACTTTATTCACTTCATCTCTTTTACATACCGGCAAACTAAAAGAGACAAAAATACTTCGTCGAAATGTATAAATTGACGTTTTGGATGAAGTAAGTTTCGAATTTCGAAATTTAGTTTGTAGTTTGTTTTTGTACTTTGGAGTTTGGAGTAAAAGTGTTCGTTTTTGAATATTGATTATTGTCCACGATGATGAGAACCATCGCATCGCAGTTTGAAGTGATGGTGGACTTTATGGAGAGGTACGTAACAATCTTTTCTAAATATAGTCTACCAAGATGAGTTAGAGAGTTTGTTTTAATTATATACAAATATGTTTTAGAAACGGCGACTTAAACAAACGACCGATATAATATAAATGGCCATAGATAAATGGCTAGAGTTGAGCAATGCCCTCAACTTAGATACGACGGGGACTTCCAAGCCGATCGAAAAATGGAAAAAGGTAACTTTCACCCAACTTACACGCACGATGTATGCTTATCTATTCGATCCAAAAATATTGGGTTACATTACCTAATAGTGTTTGTTTGATATGCACTAATTTAGTTTATTATGCATGTATGCGTTTTGTATTGTTTTTTACACACACCACACAAAGGTGTGGAGTTACCTAAAAAACAATACAAAGCGGAGGGCTTCTAAAACCCAACCAAGCTGCAGGTGGCACAGGTGGTGGTGGTGGGCCAGCTTCAAATTAATTTTCACCCAACTTACATGCATGATGCATGCAGCATGCTGCATTCATTCCCAAGCATACCTTTGTTTGAAAGTTGTGTATCCTGCTTAACTACGATCCAAAAACATTGGGTTACATTACCTAATAGTATTTGTTTGATATGTATTAATTTAGCTTATTTTGCATATAAAGGTGTGGAGTGATCTCAAAAATAATACAAGAAGTTGGCTTAGAAGTAATTATTTTATATGAATACCATTTTTCCCATTGAAACATAATGTAGGAAAGAAATTAAATTCCACATGCTACAAGACACTGCTTGCTTAGACAACATACTACTTATCTTATCATATATGTATATTTGTTTTTTCTTGTTTTTTTTGTTTTTTTCTTGACTATACAAACTTATCTTGTCATATATATTTGTTTTATATAATTAATATACAAAATATACCCATGTACATAATCACATACATAAGATTACCGTGGCTAGGATTCCTTGTGTAAATACTTAGTAGGACCACTTACATTTGTGTTGTCTTTGTACCTATTATATTTTAAATATTATGTTTTTAATTATATTTGTTTAATCTTTCAGGTTGGATCACCTGAGCCACCCTCAGCATCAAATTTGGGCCTTCTGCCAGTAGCCATATCACCCACACAAATCCAGGAGGTTGTCAAAGTTAATTGCAGTTAGTTTCTTTTGCTATTTTATATCAAATACAAAACTGTGCTTTTACATAGTAAAAGCCAATGAATGATGATAGCAACATAAACATAATGAGTCTAGGTTTTAATAATAATTCATTAATCTGTTTTAGTAATTTATTCCCTAGTAACCATGTGTTTTTTTTCAGTTATTGAAGAGTGGAACAAGCCTGGTGATGGTGGCCAATTTGGAAGCACTTTCGAGGCAGAAATGGTGGATGTTAGTGCCACTTCCCCCACACCACACCATGCTAAAAGTCCTCAACGGCACACGGAACCGCGCCGCGCGATCCGTGGGCGCCGCCGCTTGATTCATTCGCCGGCACCAGCGCCCCCGCATAGTGCTCGTCGTGCTCCTCGGAGACATTTTAATGCCACCAAGCAGTTTTTGAACAGCGACGAGCACTGGCGGAATTTGGCAACAGATTTTGTCACCGAGAGAGAGACAGCAGCAGTCTCAGTGGCAAACTCTGTTTGCCAAATTAATTAATGTACTTGAAACTATAGCAAATAAAATAAATAGTAAATAGGAGACCCTGTTTTATTTACTATTTATTTTGTTTGCTATATAGATATGTACAAGTGCATATTTAAGGGATTATATATTTGGCTGTAACCTTTTAGAATACAAATTAAAGCTAAACACTAAATAAAATTAAAGAGACTAATTTAATAGAAAATAGAATTATAGAATTAAAACAGCATTTATAGGTCACAAACATTTATTACAGTAATTACTTACTATATATAACTAAAAGTTAATACTTTCTTAGGTTTACGCGAATATTTGACATTCGTCTCAGAGGCTTATATACTTGTTACTCACAGTGCCTACCCACAATTTAAAAAAACTTCAAAGTACCTTATAAAGTTATATATTTTAATTCTAAACATTTTAATTTAAATTTAAAAATATATTATAAGTATAGCAATATTATTATAATTATTACAGTTTTTTATAATATTTGTTATTTAATAATATTGTGGTGTTGCTATTATTTCAATATGTATTAAAACATTCAAGAATTTCAAGAAAACAGTATTAAGTACATAGTATTTAACAATTTCATTTATTTCTCTCTGAAATGCTTGTACAAATGTATAATTAATGTGTTAGATTCGAATAGCTGTCAATTTTACATATAAACAATCATCATCACACATTGTAAAACTGGCTGTTACAGTATATTGTGTAATAATATAGAAATTCAAAATATAAATTGTTTTATTTATTAATTTAATTATTTTAATACATTTTTCCAAATGTATGTTTAAAATTAACAATAAAAAAATAGGTATAAATAATAATTAGAAATAAAATCAAAATATTCTTTATTCAAATACTTTTACAAGCACTTTTGAATCATCATTTTTACATTATTTATTCATTTTTATAATGATTAACTGTAGGGTTCTTTTACCCTATTTATAATTTATGTTATGTAAATTACAGTCAATCCTAAAATTAATGGAAAGAAAACAAAATATGTGTATGTCATTTTGAATAAATAAAATCTTATGTACCTATTGTAATTTTTATTTTATTTTATCATAGATTACCTATTGTTTGCTCCAATAATCCAAAATCCAGTGCTATGTTGTGCAACACACTACATGCTAAGATAATTTGTGCACAATTTTCCGGCTTGTAGTGGAGCACCCTATCCTTGCACACACATCCACAGACACCATTTGAACATTCAAAGAATGGTACTCCAGGAATGCCACATTTGTTGTAGAAACTAGAAGATAAAAAATATATAATTCATTAGAACATTACATAGGAGTGGAAACAAATGTTTTACCATTCTCATGCACATAGAAGTTATAATTTAATTAATGAAGATTATGCTGTGGGCTGTAACCTTAATATCTTTGTTTATAATATATACATATTATATGATGATTATAAGGATGAAAGATTATAAAGTACTAACTTTTGCTTTACAAGTTCTCTAGATGCTGGTGTGTTGGGGAATCGCCATTGTAACTTGATGAATGTAATTGCCTCTCAACCACTCTCTGTAGTCCCCATTTGCGTAAAATAACAAAGTACCTAAAAATATAAAATAATTTTATTAAAGAAGTATCTACTTAGATAAGCACCTAGGTTGGTGGATAAATAGCGGTTATAATAGGTACCTTCATAATCATATAAGTACATACGATAAACCTTACCCAATGCGCGAATACGGATGTGAAATAAAATATCTAAGTAGTAGGTACTTACTTAGTCTCCAATGAGATTCTTTGTGAACTCCTAAGATTTGTATTTTCCCTTGGTCTCCAAGAGAAACACAAATCCCTCCTTGGTTAGCCGATACCGCTTTTTATCTTCATCTATCTTTTAATTCACATTTAATCTTCGCCTTGTTACGAGCTCCTATCGCTCCTCATCATGGTCAGCCTCCACAGGACGCAAGATAACATAATTTTCGCTAACATAATTAATATTCAAAGTCCAAAGATATTCGCAAAAACAAAGATGGTCGCAAGCTCTCGCCTTATATATATAGCAATATACTCTATGCTCTAGCTTCTCACCGAGATTTACTTGGTGAGTGCTAAAACGAAAAAAGTTTTCGAATTCGACAAAGTTTACTATCGGTATCTTGTCAAAGTGGCAACTCGTACTGCCAAAATGCAATAATACGCTCGAAAACTTTCATCGAGTTCGTTAACTATGATTCGATTGAACTCATACTGCCGATTTAGTTCCACCACGTTTTCGCTAGGGGCGCTGCACGTAAATGTATGGAAGAAAACGAAACTACATATCGAGTTCGAGAACTGTCAAAAACTCGTACTAGAGGCTCAGAACGGCATTATATGTTTCTTTCCTACTACACTATTACCATCGTAAGAAAAAAAAGATAAACATATGCATTTCATTTCTTATTTTAGCGCAGCTTCTAGGAGTATCATTATTCTGAGATATTTACTGAAAATGGAATAATATTTTTTTTTTAAATATACGATCGAGCCTGTGGCTTCTTAGTTCTTTTTATAAGTATTGAATGGGCTATGCACTATGCTAGACGAATACTATATTTTAATTATTATAAAATATTTATGATTTTATTTAAAAATTATATACAAATCTCAAAATTTTATTACATTATTTTGTAAAGAAATGACGTGATATTTTGAAACCATCCTAAACATATGTTGATAAATAAATAATTATACTGGTATGGCAACATTAATTCAATAAAAAAGTAAAAAGCGATGTTCAGCGGACGGACGTCGTTTCGACTTTTGTATTCCGTCATGCAATAATTTTTCATTCATGATTTCCTTGATATTAAGTGTTTTAGATGGTGTCGCCGTCGTGAACATTAGTTAGATTCTAGATTAAAATGATATTTTAGTGTATGATTTCGTATAGTTCAAGTTATAGTTCTTGATAGGTCTGTGACAAGTACGGTAATGGTGGCCATGTCATGAAAATCCCCACAGCCATGGATGATAGCTCCGTATCTCATCATAACGGAGGGCAAGTGGGATCTCAGATAGGAGTTAGTGTAAATAACAAACAAAATGAAGAATCTAGTCAAAGTGTCCAGTATTCAATACCGGGCGTTTTGCATTTTATTCAACATGAATGGGCGAGATTCGAACTCGAGAGATCACAATGGGAGGTGGACAGAGCAGAATTTGAGGTAGTATTATTAAATTTTTATCGATTAAAGTTAAACGGTTTATATAGATTTAGTATTTTTCTTTTTGCGTATCTATTTATTTCATAACACCCACGTAATCTTCAGTTTCTCCAGTTCTGACAATTCGTTGATTTCCTAATGTTGTTTAGATATTGTATACTATTTAAAAAAATAGATAAATTTGTTTCTTAACATGTCAATGTTCATTATATATACTTACTATTATTATAGCTTTATTTTTAAACTTGGTTCTGGATGCTGTTATTTTCCTATTAGTGTTCTACAATTAGATTTTTATTATTTGCTTTCCCTTTGGTATTTCTTTAAACATGTATCAATCGTAAAATACTTGTCCATATTTTATGCAAAATATTATAGGACATTTAATTACTACTAATGAGTGCTTGAGTTTAGTGATTGAATAAAAAAAATATCTTGTACTAAATATACATAAATATCACCAGTCTAAGTAATAATATCACTGAATTTCAGTTCAAAAATTAAAAACTATTATAGTTTTTTTTGTGTCAGAATACTTATATTTTAAAAAGCTTGAACATAAATCATTTCATACTACAAATTAGTTTATTAAACAATGACATAGATTTATTTATTTTGTGTTTAAACTATTTGCTTTTTATTATTTACTAAGCTTACCTACAGAATCAAATAATATGTTTTTGTTTTCCATGTTTTGTATAATCTTGATGTTGATATTATTAGGCTAGATAAATTTTAAGCTATCAATGATTTTTATCAAAAACATAGGGATTAGTAATTTAAACAATTTTTTTTCTAATTTAACTTGATAGGCAAAGATTGCCTTCCTTCAAGGAGAGAGGAAGGGCCAAGAGAATCTAAAAAACGATCTTGTGAGGCGGATCAAAATGCTTGAATATGCTTTAAAACAAGAAAGAGCAAAATTTCATAAGCTTAAATATGGTGTAGAACTACAGCAGGGTGATATGCGACCCCCACCAGAAGAACCATCACAGGAATCAGAACCAGTTGAAAAAGCCAGTTGGAAGCAAGGACGCCAACTAATTAAACAATATCTGCAGGTATAAGACTATTTTGTGGTCATTCTCTATATTATGATCAGTATAGTAAAAACATTATTTTTAAACCTTAAAAAAGAAAGAAATCTTCCATGGAATATAAAATTCTTGTATATTGCAAGCAATATATTATGTTCTTTGCAAGGGTTATTTAATCAATACATAAATGCAATTAAAGAAATGTCTGCTTTTCTTTTCTCTCGTATTTTACTTTTTTATTCTGTTCCAATAAACAGCAATTTATAATATTAATAATGTACTAGTATTTTCTATTACAATATGATATGATATAAATTATCATTAATATTTTACATATTGAATCAGGAAATAGGATACACGGATACTATTCTTGATGTGCGTTCAAATAAAGTAAGAACTTTACTGGGATTAAACAATGAAGAGCAAGGGGAAGAAACAAATTATAGAAACTGTGAAAAACAACAGCACTATTCAATGAATACTGCATTAAGTCGCAAGATGTATGATTATGGTAAGCTATTCAGATTGTATAATGAAAATAAAATTTAAACTAAATAATGTATATTAAATTAGGTTTACATATGTTACAACCACAATCTGATTCATCTATACTATCTATACTAATATTATAAAGAAGTAAATTTTGTGTGTTTGTTAAATTGTAAGGGGTAATCTCGAGATCTACTGAACCGCTTTTAAAGATTCTTTCACCAATAGAAAGCTACATTATTGCTGAGTGTCATAGGTTATATAAAAAACCGAAAAATAAAAAGGCTTTTACGTGGTAGTCCGTTTTGCAAAGTGAATCGGAGAAAAAACGGTTGAATGAAAGCGTTTCTTACGAACGCTGCCTTAACTATGAAAGATATATTTTTGAGTTCTAGAGAAAAGATGTGGAGCTTGAAAATGCCTACAAAAAAGTCAACGACAACGACATATGTCTAACTTTTATGTTTAAGTTACAAAAAGTAGTTTTTTTAATATTAGTATAGATAATTTAATTTTTAATATTAATAAAATAATTTAAATTATTTAAACACTCTGTACTAAAAAAGGATTATTAACATTATGCCCAACGAAGTGGGCACGGGTCAGCTAGTAAGTGAATAAAACTCATCTTATAATATATAACCATGTGATAAAGGCAGCTCACTATGTGTATGTTATATATTATCTAATATCTAGTATAAATACACTAGATATTTAATATGATGATTTAATATAAAAGAACCTTATTTAACTTGATTTAGGTGGATGAGAGTATTTTAATACTCCCCTAACATTACTCCAAGGTTCTATGATTCTCTCAAAAATTTTATTACTTACTAGCTAAATGGTCTATGACGTATTGCACTGTGCGATAATTCGATATATTAGGTTTGTGCTAGGCTCTGACAAATTAAAAGTTTGTAGCACAAAAAATTAAGGACTTTCATACAAACTTGCGAGAGCTTAGACCTTAATCCGGCCCTGTCGTAAAATCCTTTCTTAGCAAATGTTTGCTAACTATAAACTACCTCTGTCAAATCAGTTTTCGATATTTCGTGAGTAAGTGAACTGTCGCTTTTATATATTTAGATTTATTTATTTGTACATTTATGTTATTTTTTAACTATGTAATTCAGACATATATCTCATTTAACCCACTTAATAAATATCATGGAGTATAATTACCGATGGTATGACTCACGTGTACTCTACATGTACAAAATTGTTATACATAATTCTAAATGGTACAAATCGTATTAATAACATATTATACTAAATTTATTCGAAAGTAATTACGTAATATTGCAACAAAATATAAGGATAGGTGTAGCATGCTTGATGGAACATTTGTAACGTGAGCTGTGCTTATAGCCCGTTCGAGTACTATGTGGAGGTCATATCAAAATAATTGTTTTATTTCCACCCATTTAATAAAACTATTACGGTGCTAAAGTTTTTTCGAAAGTTGTTTAATAGCGGATGATAGTAGGGATTTCCTCGAAGTACCTACTTTGAAGAAACATTTTTTTATTGTAAATGTTCAAACTAAAAGTGAACTGAAACTGAAAGTAAATAAAAAATATAAAAAAAAATATTTACTGGTGTCTAGAGTACTTTAACGTAATAAGACATTGAACCGGCTTTAGTACGTGTAACGTGATTAACTTAAACATAATTAAAATTTTGTTTATTAAAAGAAATGAATTAAATAATGTACATGCCTAAATTAAAAAAGCCCAAAATTATAATGTAGATATTATGTTTTTGTGTTTTATGGTGTTGAACAATAATTATTTTTCTAAAAATAGCCTAAATTACTCCCTATAAAATCTATTCGCTCAGCATAATCAGCTATTCGCCAGTGAGTCTTATCAAAATCGGTCCAACCCGTTAATTGGAAATTATTTGGAGCAATGGACAGACAAACAATTGTTTTTACGTTTCATTAATTTGTGCAGTTTATTTTTAGTTTAATTCACTTTTTAATATTTTTAACTTGTTTTTGTAGCATGTACTGTGTACAGTAAAATTAATAACATTCTTATTTAATTAAGGAGGTAAAGATCAACGCAAAGTTGGTGCAGCGCAGGGGAGCGGATACAGCGATGATGGCCTCTCAGTTCAAGAGACGGCAGCAGTCTTCGCTAATTTCGAATTTCTCGCCAATCAAGAAATGGATATGGATGAAATAGACGATTTAGATGCAAAACAAATGCATCATACCACTGGCAAACAAGGTAAAGTTCTTAAAATCGTGCTCCATACCTCGCTTTACTCATGAGCGACTGTGTTTGCGAATTTTTTGTGTACGAGTATTTCATAAAGTGTTATAAGTTAGAATAAAATTTTTATGCTTTCAAATTTTGAGAGTTTTTAGATTTTTTTTATCAAATTAAAATATTATAATAATGTTTCAAGAAATATTGTTACTTATTCATAAGCCCAAAACATTATTTGAAAACTTGACTACTTTAGAGACATTTTACTCTTTTATTATGATAAAAGTAGAATAGTCTAAGACCATTAATATTTTATAATGATCACGGAACATATATAATATTATGTGTAATCAACACCTTCATATAGAGTAATAAGGAATAATTAATTATTATTTATTATACATAAATGGACACTCATACATGGAAAATAACGCGTAACCTCCGTAAGTGGGTACTCTTACCACCACTCCTGCTGGCTCACGACGAAAAAAAACTTTAAATTTATTTAAAGCAAATATTTTTAAAAGGCGAGGAGGTCGACCACGAAGCTGAGGAGGTGTTAAACGAGCTGAATCTGTTAACCGCGAGCGAGGCTGACGGCGGCGGGCAGGGGGACGAGTACCCTGTCGGCGGTGAGCTTTTATTCATTTTTCTGTTCTAAGTTTTATTTTGTATGGTTATTAATCCAGTGTAATATTCTATATAGGGGATGATTTAATTGGCAGATGGCTTTAGGGTCGACGGACTAATTTACAATTTCGATATTGATTTTTAATTCAGGGTACTAAAAAACCACAAAAGTTTGTTCACAATTTGTGTATTTTGACATGTATTTCTGCTTTGTACATGGGTTTTACACAGTTTATATACATAATACTAGCAATACCCGCGGCTTCAACCGCGTTATTTTTTTTTAATTGCTACTAATCTTTATTCGATCACTCGCAATCGGTTAATCTGTAGATTGCCTGAAAATGCTCTACAATTACTCTAGCTATTTCAGTACCCATCCTTAATATACTCTCTCCCGCTCTTGGAATCCCCTCCCTCTCCTCATTGCTCGCTGTGCTGCACTTTATTTTATAAGAGCCCTTACACCACCTTAATCCGGCCCTGTCGAAAATTTGTTTTAGCTGATTGTCACCAACAATTAACCACCTTCCTACCAAATTTAAAATTCGTAGCACGAAGGATGAAGGACTTACAAATACAACAACATACAAACTTGCTATAGCCATAAGACTTCCTCGATTCGGCCTTGTCGCAAAATTCATTAATTACGGATGTCTACTAACTATTAACAATCTCTGCGCTAAATTGAAAGTTTGTAGCACAAAAAATGAAGGTCTTTTATACAAAATAATACTCATATTATTAGCCCACCAACCCCTTATTCCGACTCTGTCGCAAAATCCATTCCATTAGCAGAATTCTACTAACTATAAACTACTTTCCTGCCAAATATGTAGTTTGTAGCACAAAAAATAAAGATTGTTGCAAATTTAAAATTTCTATCACAAAAGATGAAAGACTTTCATACAAACTTGCGAGAGCCCTTAGACAACCTCAATCCGGCCCAATCGCAAAATCCGTTATTAATGGACATCTACAAACATTAAACTACCACCCTACCAAATTTAAAGTTTCTAGAATAAAATTGAAGGATATTACAAAATAATAAAAAAAAAAAAAGTTTATAATTAACAAATAAAAAATAGGAGCTGATCGTAGACAGTTGAAAATTTAGGGTTGTATGTTTTTTTTATTATTGTATCATAAGAAAATTAAAAATAAAATTTTTCTCAAAAAAAAAATAAATAGTGTGTACTACCCTTAACATTTAGTGGGATGAAAAATAGATACTTATATTATAACAATTTGTTTTGCTAGCAACATCGTTGGTGTTTTCGCAATTTCCTTTGCGCGTGTTGTTTTTTATCAATGTCATCTAGTTTGACCTAACACTAAACAGTAAGGTTTTATGATTATCCAGTGGGAATCCATAGCCTTGGATATTATGCACACCACGTTTTACAAAAGCCGCGTTGACACATATCTTTTGCTTGAAAAATAAATTCAAATTAGTAGCGATCGTATCGATATGAAGCGCGACAAAGCGCCTTCGAAACTTTTGAGTAGATAGGCCACAATATAAATATCTTATGAGATATGTATTAGTAACAGTACATGTTGTTTGTTTCCTGTCAAGTTTCAGTTTAAAATCCGTTCAAGGTAAATTTATTCGTGATTGAATCACAGACATTTGAGACTGCTTACAAAATTCGTCATCGTACTACTGTTACTAATGCTAAAGTTTTCATGTATTTTTAAGATTCTTACTTTTTCACTTTGAAATAGCTTGACAAAAAGTTAGATGAAATTTGGTAAACATATAGACTACGCTATAAGGCAACTAGCAGGAACGCATCTAAGAGTAGCAATCCCAAATTGAGCAACATAATATAGTTATTGAGAACATTTGTCAAAAAATTCTCAGTAACATTCAAAATTTGGCAATGTTCGAGTCCTGTGATTCGGGGAGCGTGTCGCCTCGCTCCTGTGCTTGATTCCTCATCAAGAGTTAAATTTTCTTCCCACCGGAGTACGAGAGTGACTGAAAGAGAGTTCGCTCGTATGTGGTCATTGTCATCCTCGGTCTCCACGGTCATCCTGGTCGATATCTATCAAGACATCATTGACTCTCTTACTCTGAGTTAGTAATTCTTTTTAAGGACGTATATTATGACATATGCTTATACAACATGATCCCAGAAAACATTCAAAAAGCTTCTATTCCCAAATAAAAAGAAATGTAATAATGATATACTGAATAAAATATTTTGAATTTGAATTATTATTCCTATTACATATGAATGTAATGTATATTGTCGTTTTCAGTGAAGTTCCCAGGCGGTACCGGCGCGGGCGGCGGCGAGGCGGACGAGAAGCCCCTCGCGCTGGGCGAGCTGGCGCAGCTCACGGTCAGCAACGAGGCCGAGGGGTACGACGTGGCCACCGCCAGCAAGGAGTCCTTCAGGAAGACGTGGAACGCCAAGTACACCCTGCGCTCGCACTTTGATGGAGTGAGTTATACTGTTATAATAAAAGTCCATTCATTCATTTATTCATTCATCCTTAGTTACACGCGAATATTTCATGTTATAAATAAAACAATTGTATTGTGTGTTGTTGTAAGACATCAATAACGTGACCATGTTTGTTGTGAAGCATTTGAAGCTACGGGAAAACAATCAAAGTTAAAAGTTTTATTCATAGTTACCCTATTTTTATATAATATGTACCACGTTATATTTTTCTTTGTCTCATTCAACTCTTTGTTGTGTTCCACTGCTGGACATTGGTCATTAAAGAAAATAATTTTTTACTCTTGGTATTTATTTTTTAGTATTTTAGGCTAAAGCATCAGTGTTAGTTTTTTGATATCAATGAATACTATCTAATTAGTATTTTTACACCTGACTAACATCAATTTCAAATAATTAATGTGGACAAGATATAATGTGTTGTAAAATTGTAGATTGGCTAAATAGTCTTGATGAAACCTAGTACAATGATATGTTAGGTATCCATGGTAGTTTTCAAATCAAATCAAATCAAAATATTCTTTATTCAAATAGACTTTAACAAGCTCTTTTGAATCGTCATTTTTACATTATCAAAATTTAAAGTCAGTTTGTAAGTCTGTGAGTAAACTACCACCGGCTCGGAAAGCTGTTCTGCTGAGAAGAACCGGCGAGAATCTTAATGAATGATTTGTAACTAAGCCGCATGCATATGACAATTAGGTGCGGGCCCTCGCGTTCCATCCGACGGAAGCGGCACTAGTGACGGCCTCAGAGGACCACACGCTGAAGCTGTGGAACCTGCAGCGCACAGTGCCCGCGAAGAAGTCGGCGGGGCTGGACGTGGAGCCGCTGTACACGTTCCGCGCGCACACCGCGCCGGTGCTCTGCCTGGCCATGGGCGCGCCCCGCTCAGAGGAGTGCTTCTCCGCCGGCCTCGACGCCACCATCCGCGTGTGGAACCTGCCCCCGCCCACCGCAGACCCCTACGACCCGTATGACCCCACTGTGCAGGTTAGTCCAAATTTTTTATTTATTTATTGAAGTGAAACTTCTTTAGAATCGTTGTGATTTCAAACTCGATGAAACGAAAAAATAAGTCCATAGTACCAGGCGCTCAGAGACGGGGAAGAGTTAGCCTTAGTTAGATCTCGCCCACCGCGTGTCAGTTACATTTCTAACTCTGTCTAACTCGTGGATGTGACCGTCGCGCCATCTCCGTCTCTCAACGAGCTTAGACGGGGTTATTTTAGTATAATATAAACGAGATTTAAAAATTAGTTTGCCAAAGAAGTTTTACTTCTGACATGTGTACTTTGTACACACGCACTTTTTTTTTAGCTGTCCTTTGGAGCATCAAAAATGAACATTTTTTTCACACGAGACTCGAAAAAAAATAAAGCGCATATAGCGCAATATATTGCGCAACCCTAACGTATATGTCGTAGGGGCCGGTGCTGCGCGAGCACACGGACGCGGTGTGGTCGCTGGCGAGCGCGGCGGGGCGGCTGCTGTCGGCGTCGGCGGACGGCACGGCGCGGCTGTGGGCGCCGCGCGCGCCGCGCCCGCTGCTGGCCACGCTGCGCGACGACGCCGCGCGCGCGCCGCCCGCCGCCGCGGACTTCGCCGACGCCGCCTCGCGCGCCGCCGTCGTCTACCGCGACGGCACCCTGCTGCTCTACGACTTGGAGACGGGACAGGTTTGTGCATATAGACTGGCGCACTCTTTAATTTGATTGTACCTTTTTAACTGTCCTTAAGATAAAGATACCATCATGTTATTTGTTTAAATTTATAGGAAGGGAATAAAAAAATCCAGATTTTCTAACCTAACTTAACAATGGTTAGATGTAATTTAAATAGACAATACTTTCTTAGGTTTACGCGAATATTTGACATTATAAATGAAACTATTTTTCCGGATTTTGTCGCGGATTTATTATGATTTTTGGTCACGGACCATGATTGCTGTAAAGCATTCGAAACCTCGGGAACCAAAAATCATAGTAAATCCGCGACAAAATCCGAAAAGATAGTTTCATTTATAATGTTAAATAGACAAGTTTATAAGATTTATTTGGGTAAAATTATTATTATATTAGATGCTAGATAAACGTAGATGTGTGTTGTGATGGTGCGTTTGCTTTGCTTGTGCAGAGCGCGCTGTGCGTGTCGTGCGACAGCCCGGCGACGCGCGTGCGCGCGCACCCCACGCTGCCGCTGCTGGTGACGGCGCACGAGGACCGCCACATCCGGTTCTGGGACGCGGCGTCGGGGCGCTGCGCGCACGCCATGGTGGCGCACCTGGACGCCGTCACCGGCCTCGCGCTCGACCCCAACGGCCTCTTCCTGCTGTCGGGCTCGCACGACTGCTCCGTGCGCCTCTGGAACCTCGACACCAAGACCTGCGTGCAGGAGATCACGGCGCACCGCAAGAAGTTCGACGAGAGCATCCTCGACGTGGCCTTCCACCCGCTGCGGCCGTACATCGCCAGCGCCGGCGCCGACGGCCTCGCCAAGGTCTTCGTCTGAACCGTTTTAACGTATTTAATATTGTATTAACGCGCGATGACGCTCGTTATGAGCGCGTAGTGAACTCATCTATGTATAGACATTCGAAATCTATTATAATATATTTTTAGATTTTCAGTATGTGGATTTTAGGTTTTTAACGCAACTTTTTCACCGATTTTACGAACGCAGTGTGATATCGCATTGGATGCATGTAAGATCTTGTAACGTGAGGGCGGCGGCTCTGCGCGTCTGTACAGTTCGGTGTATCGGGGCGAGTGGAGTGTAGCTGGTACGTTTTATTTAATTCGATTGGATCTATATAGATAGTCTTGTTTCGTCACTTGTATTGAATAAACATGCTCTCACGATATCTTAATATGCGAATGAGCGAGCGAACAAAATATGAATGAGTAGTACTATATCGGAAGTAACGTAAGTAATGTTTGTTCATAACGAATACTGCGATGTAGAATATATATTATAAAAACATTACATATTCCTTTATTTTCCTTGAAGTCATACTTGTACACATACATCCAAAATTGATAGTAAAAAGCAACATAACCGAAGTTCAAGCCTTTTTTATTTTTCACTCGTAACCCTGTACTTCTCCATGTTTTTAATAAATTATCTGTTTTAGTTTTTACTGTCTTCATTTTAAAAATATAAAAGTAGTTTATAATAATGAAAGTCCTCTTCTAATATGAACATTAAATTATAGTACAATATCTTATAAGTTTTCCATTATCAGGGTAAGTTAGATTACATAAAGCCATACGATTTTTTTTATTTCCTTGTAATGAAAGACATTTTAACATCATTGTATTTTAATTTCAGCAATTATTAAATTGATATTCAATCATCTTTCATTTCTATAAAACTCTCGGAGTGTTATTATTATAAACAATAATGAGGAAAATTAGGCCAACTGGTGACCAAATAATGGCAATTATTTCATACGACACTACACTGTTTACTGTTTAGTATATTTTACTAGTAGCGACTCGCCCTCGCTTCGCTCGGGCTTCTTCCCTAGATTTAGCACAGGCAAAGCCGCGGGATCCGCTAGTTATATATATATAAACCTTCCTCTTGAATCACTATCAATTAAAAAAAACCGCATCAAAATCCGTTGCGTAGTTTTAAAGATTCAGGCATACATAGGGATATAGGGACAGAGAAAGCGACTTTGTTTTATACTATGGAGTGATAGTGATATTGCAACTCACCAGACAATTAATTAATTCGACTTATGTGTATTTAGCCCTTTTTTACTTAGTGTCTCACTGCTGGGCACGGACCTCCCTTCATCACGATGGATCAGCCATCAGGCCATAGTCCACCACGCTGGGCTAGTGCGGGTTGGCGGACTTCATATGTCTTTCAAAAACTTGCTAGGTTCTCTCAGACACGCAGGTTTCCTCACGATTTTTCCTTTCTCTACACAAGACTTATTGTGGTAATGATATTGAAAAATGATTCGCACATAAAACTCACAGGTGCAAGAACCGATATTTGATTCTGCTTCACTCGGTTTAGCAAACAATGGTGTCACCATTAGTATAATATTATAAAACTGGCTTAAACTAAAAAAGGAGAGGAAAAAGAATTACAGATATGAAAGTATTTTCACCTTATCATTTCAAAAGGTAGAGGAATTCCATAATGGCTACCTACTTCAGGCATTATTTACAAAACTAATAAGTGAAGTGCATGCCGAACTCCGCATTGAGGGTTCCGTAGTACCGCAATATAAGCGGTTTTGACAGGCTGTCATTATATAATTTAATATTTTTAGAATAGAACTGACAATAGAAATAATAATATAGTGTTCTTTGTTTTGGCAACACTTTAGAATGGACTTTAGGTCTTATTTAATTAAATTTTAATGTAAACGTGCCACTTGAGCACAGATTATGTACTTCGCCAATGTTACAAAGAGTTAAAAAAAAGAAGTTGATATTTTGAACAGTAAAATAACATTGATATTCTAAATTAAATTGTAGGGAACCGTATAATGAATGAGTTTACATTTGAAAACTATCAATATTTAAAATCCATCGTAATATGCATCGCTATTCGTGTTGTTTGTTTGATTTCAAATTGGTAAACACTGAGTTCATCACTTATATGGTATAATCATTCTGATATACGTCGGCTAAAGACGGGACCGCTGCAGCAATTAAACAATGTTGGGAATGTAAGTAGATTTTAAATTAATTATGGTGTCTTAGAAGTCACGCAAGTTTTGAATTTGCCGTTATTTGCGCGGTAAGTGTTGGCAACCAAAAAAAGTTTAATAAGAGAGATAACAGTTTACATATAATATAAAAAGTTACTTGAAAAAATCTGTACATGAATTTTTTTTTAAAAACAATGACTAACGTATTGTGTATTGAATATAGACAGTACAATACCTATTGTTATAATTTATGTTATCGTTTAATACAAAAATTACTGGGCCGATTTTTATTAAATATGTTCCTCGAGACAACACTTGGGAAACTTTATATCGGAGGAAAAATATTTCATTTTAACAGGAAAACAAAATGGATTTATTGGGTCGCCCTAAAAAGGGAGCGGCGGTGGGGAAATTTCAAGAGATAGGTATAATTCGCGTCATGTAAAAAGAACGCTGGCTGTCAAGTTGCGCAGAGGCGATTTATAGGCCAATTTGGTGGTAAGACGCGGGGTGCGGGACGTCGAGGCACGCTTCGCATGCTTTCCGGCTCGCTATTGGTTTGTCAGTTTAAAATACCATCGCGAACACAAAAGTTATTAATTACGAAATGATTTTATATAAAAAATAGTGAAAAAATATTTTTGACGTATATTGTTTTATAAAGAGAGAGTCTGATAATAATGCAGTTAATAATTAAAAAATATATATTAAACGAATTAATTTAATTTTTTGTAAGTAGATTAAACATTCTACACTGAATCAAACATATTTTATTAAATAATAGAATTCTATTAAATGACATTCTATCTAAGATATTTTTGAATGTGACCAATAATCAATATACATCGTGAGCGAAAGGCTCGTTCAAAAATAAAAAAATAGGCTTAGGAATTTCGTATGCGAATGTACCGATGCGCAAACACACCCCCCACCACTTTCTTCCAGCGTTCTTTTTACGTGACGCGAACTGTACATAAAAACAGTAGGAAATTGTGGGTGGTCTATAATATCAAGTATCTATCTCCTAAGACGTAGGACCTAGAATACCCTCAAAATACCTATTTTAATTTGTACGTATAAAAAACAGTAACTTAGCGAACCGATGGGCGCTTTTTAAGCAAAAAGTATTGAACCGATTTTAACTAAACTTTGTGTATATTATTACTAGGTGTGATATATTATTACTAGGTTCAATATTCATACCCTTTACTACAGGAAAATCTCATAGGAATATGCAACATCTGGTTCTATAGAGTAGTGCTTATAAAAGAGAGGTGAAACTTTGAATGGGGAATTAGTCGTCTGTACATTATAATTTATAAGTAATAGAGTAAAACCAAAAATATTTTTGTACTTTAAGTGTCAGCAAAGCCGCGGGTTCCGCTCCACCATCTAGTTCTATGATGAACTACGAGCCTTGTGGATACCAGATAATTGATACACACAAACTAACTAAAATAAACTGAAATCTAAAATAAATCTTGTGTGAATTTTGGGACATCTATATATACCTATATGGATAACTTTTCGATGGGACGACTAAAACATTCAATATTTTTATTGGCAGGCTTTCGGGAATGGGCGTGTTTGTATACTTTCTGATTTGGCTGACGCAGAAGCTCGCACAGCTGCCAAGCCCGCCACCGCCAGACGTTGAGCCGACTCCCCCACACGATCGTCATATTATGCCACCTAAGCTAAATATGTAGGATTTTATAGATATGGATCATAGGTTTAAATACGATATACCTACACCATAAGATCGTGTATCATAATATGGTAATTTTAACAAAATTTTTGAGCTTAGTATAAAAAAGAAAATAATTTATTTGATGCGATCCGAATAAAAAGAATCTTTTTATAAGGTAAAAAAAATTTCGATATGGAACCTAATTGATTGATTTTTCTTGTTTTTCCATTCCATCTTTTTATGAAGATGATGAAAGGTTTCTAACGAAAATAGTAGTGAAACAATTTTAGATGTGAAATTATAAACAACTATGAAAAATAAAAAAAGGTTTAAGTATTTAAATTATAAGTCTAGTATTTATAATTTAAGGCGTAAGTTATTAATAAGAGAAATATCATTTGGCTCAAATAAATAAATTATTTGCACGATCAACTTTTATTTAAATTTTAAACAGAGACCTAAATAAACTAAATTGATAGTTCAGATAAAATTAGGATCAGTAGTTACTACCTGTAAACCTATTTGATCTGTATTACTGCCGTTATAGTAGTAACCGCCATCGTGGATGAATATCATAACTTAGATAGATTTTTTGCTATTAAATGGAGTAGGTATTTATGTCACTTTATGGGTATATAGGTATATTGGAAACCATGACAATATTCTTGTTCTATTCGTTTATTATTGAAATATTGGTTGTACTTAATAGATCCTTCCCTAGCTATGTATGTCACTTTCCCTGGAGGTACAGAATTCACATCGGATAAAGTTTTAATTAAATTTTCGAAATCTTGCACATCGTGGAGTCAATATGACTATAGTAATTAGTAAAAGAACCTACTTTAATTTCCGATCCCAGAACTTAAAAAAATAAATATATCATAGAAAATGATTTAAAATATTATATGAACTAATTTTATTAATAACGACATTTAACATTTTATATATTTAGATACATTTGGACTTGGTGATATTTAAATTTTTATAGATAGGCCTTTATGTTAGTATATTATTGTGTGAGTGTGGCCTAAATCGACTACTGCGAAAAACTACGTTGTCGTTATAGACTACGAAAGAAAGCTATGTTTTTTGCTAGATAATTTATTATGTCATTTCAATAAACATCGACCATAAAATTTGTATGAAATCAATAACTATTACAAATAAAGATTTTTACACATTTCACAACAGCATTCCCGTATTGCTTTACCAAGGTGATAAAGTGATTCTTTATTTTCGAAGCTGTGTTTGAGGCGATCTTCACTTGGTTTATTATAATCACACTAGAAAAAAGTAAACATGTAGATTTTATGTTACCTACTCATCTAAATTTCACTTTAGGATCTACTCAAGCGCGCCATAACTTAAGGGGAATACCTTAACGTGTATTGAGTAGGTACCTACTTCCACCATATAATATAAGTTCTATGTAGATTGTAGAGAGTCGCGCATTTAGAGCAGCCGATCATAATATTTAAAACTAGCTGACCCGTGCCCACTTCGTTGGGCATAATGTTAATAATCCTTTTTTAGTACAGAGTATTTAAATAATTTAAATTATTTAATATTAAAAATTAAATTATCTATACTAATATTAAAAAAAATACTTTTTGTAACTTAAATATAAAAGTTAGACATATTATGCTGCCGTTGACTTTTTTGTAGGCATTTTCAAGCTCCACATCTTTTCTCTAGAACTCAAAAATATATCTTTCATAGTTAAGGCCAATGACGTAGTTTTATATATCATTGGTTAAGGCAGCGTTCGTAAGAAACACTTTCATTCGACCGTTTTTTCTCCGATTCCCTTTGCAAAACGGACTACCACGTAAAAGCCTTTTCATTTTTCGGTTTTTTATATAACCTATGACTCAGCAATAATGTGGCTTTCTATTAGTGAAAGAATTTTTAAAATCGGTTCAGTAGATCCCGAGATTATCCCTTACAATTTAACAAATATACAAACTTTACTTCTTTATAATATTAGTATACATAATCTGATGGTTTCCTTAAATAACATGTTGAAAAGTCTGCATTTTTTAACTTGCGATTTCCAAATCTCCAGTCTAATCTGAAACATCCGAGTGGAGCGAGGATATGTCAAATTAAATAAAAATACGCAAAATTTTTGTACTAGCTATTAATTAGATCGCTTCAAATGCGGTACCTATTTTGAGCATTTTGAGGCGGCCGCGGCCTTTGCATTATAGCACCGCACGCGGCCCTGCATTTTTTCCACGTAAAGGAAGCAGTTAGTTAATTACAAACCATAGCCGCCATTTCCTTGCAATATTGCCTTCTTTCCCCAGGCTTGACTAAACTGGCCAGCAATTTCCAAGCCCGACCTATACGACGATCGTATTTAAGGGCTTTAAATAGACATGAAATAGCACTGGCTCTTGCAGTTTTCTGTTCCTCTGTGACTTCTGAATCATCTCCTTCGCTCGTCAAACTACGCTGTTTATTAAAACTATGTAAGTATATCACTACATAGTATAAAACAAAGTCGCCTTTTCTCTCCCTATATCCCTATGTGCGCTTAAATCTTTAAAACTACGCAACGGATTTTGATGCGGTTTTTACCAATAGATAGAGTGATTCAAGAGGAAGGTTTATATGTATAACTAGCGGATCCCGCGGCTTTGCCTGTGCTAAATCTAGGGAAGAGCCCGAGCGAAGCGAGGGCGAGTCGCTAGTATTTATATATATTATGAATACTAAAGTTATACTATTATAGTAGGAATTAGTAGGAATAGAAATAACATTAGGTATAAGATTCTCTCGCATATGTTGCAATTTGTCTACTTTCGAGACAATCAAAATCTGTTTAAGAAAACGCATAAATGAAAGGAGCTCGCGTAGAAAAATGGAAAAAAAAATTAATCATATTTTAACGACTTTAAAGCGTGGTAGCTGTGTCGCCAATGTTTCATTGAATAGAAAAAAAACCAGTAGTGGTTGTTCAGGGGTGTGGCCTATACCTATTTATTATATGAGAATTTATCATATAATCAATAGGTATAGGCCATTAATTGTGCGTTATCAAAGTGCTCACTTAGGAACGCTCGAGGGAATGTTAGTATAGACCGTGCCACGAAAGATGAGACTTGACAAACCACGTGGTATGACTTGCGCACAAGCCGATTATTAGGTAATAATTTTAATATAACATTGCTATACATCTTATTTCGAAGGTTATCGAAACATCTTAACTTTTACTAATACGAATTTATCTGCGAAAACCGCCCGCTACTCTTGACTTGACTTGACGCTCGTCAAGTCTCATCTTTCGTAGCGCGTATTATAGGACTTTGTAAACCTACATTGAAAATTGAAATAATATAGTTGGTGGTTCCAATAGAATAAACAGTGTGGCTTGACATCGTCGACTGTCGTTATAGGTACAATATAAGCCATATATAAGCAAAATGTTTGTGAACTACCATAAAAACGTAGATAGTTAACAAGATATAGGTAAGACTTAATTACCTACAAAAGTGTCTAGTTCTAAGACTAACAGTTTACCATCATCCAATAATCAGCAAAAGTCATCCAAGAATAGGCACTGGGATATCGTCGAACAACATCGGATATTATTGATTGAGTACGTTGATTGTCTTTACAAGGGAAAGATAACAGGGCACTGAAGAATAATAAATATATAGGTATATTTGTATTTTAAATTGAATTATTATTGTAAACTTATTGTAAAGAGCAGGTATAAGTACTTATATTTTAATAAGACGAAATAACGCGTGGGAACTGTTAATATAATAATAAAATCGTGATGTTACATAGTGTATAAACTTTCATAAGCCCATTGCTTCATAGTTATGACAAATAAAATAATGCATACATGTATGATCCACAATTTTTAGCTTTCTTCAATGATTCTATGGAAGCCGATAAATCTCTCAGTTTGTGATAACATTCGCCTTGTAAACTTCTTAAGTAGCTGATCTAAGAAAATAATAATTAAATTATATTTTCAAAAATTAAGTACAATATTAAAAGATCTTATTCAAATCGCGTCTTAATAAAGTAGCATACTTCACCAAATTTTTTGATTCCCTGCTGAAGATGGCACAAGGCATCTCCGATTTTTCCACGGAGCCGACAGCAAAGAGCGACCAAGTGATAATATACGGGACATTCACCAGTCTCAGTCAGTGCTCGAGCTACGCACACTTCGGCTAACTTAAAATAAACACAAAATTAAAACATAGGTATTAATTGTCATTGCTTATAGGATTAAAGATTTAATTAGTATTAAAGTAATTTGCTTTATTATTAAATAATTATTATAAAATTTTACGAGATTGATGTTAGGTAGTATGGTAATAAGTATAGTAAAGATGTCTACAGTTTCCCTTATTTTCGTTCAGATCTCGATTTTAAGATGATCAGTTTGTAATGCCTCAGACACTTTAGTCATACTTATGACATGGATATGCCATAATATTCATCATCATCATCATCAGCCCTTTTTAATGTCCCACTGCTGGGCACGGGCCTCCCTCAGTACGGGGGGAATCAGGCCATAGTCCACCGCACTGGCCTAGTGCTAGTTGGCGGACTTCATATGTCTTTCGAAAACTTGTTAGGTTTTCTCAGACATGCAGGTTTCCTCACGATGTTTTCCTTCACCGTAAGACAAGTGGTAATCATGATACAAGTGATTCGCACATGAAAATATTAGAGGTGCGAGACCAGGATTTGAACCCGCATCACTCGGATATCCATTAAGCGACGCGTTACCGCTGGGCTACCACTGTCTTTTATATTTATTGCCATAATATTGCTGCTATAAAAATAACATAGTTAATATCAAAAGCGATAAAGCATTTCAATTACATTTCAATCAGCATACCATATAGTATACGCATATCATGTTTTTAATACATATTACACGTAGCTTGAAAAGTTCCATAGTAATTAGTATTAAGTATATAATTAATTTTAACTTAAAAAATATTTTTATATTTTCTGCAGTAAATTAAGTGTATAAACTGTGCACTAGAGCGAAAATGTGAAGGGTGGTACAGGTCATAGCGTAATTATAGAATAGGATACTTAAAAGTAGTATTGAATATTGATCGCGTATACGTACATGAAAATAATACAATTATGTACAATGTTGTCATGTAGTAAATTTCGATTTTAACAAAAACATCCTATAATACTTTCTTAACTTTACGCAAATATATTACGGCCAGTCTCTCCCGTGACCATGGTTGCCGTAAAGCATTCGAAACGTCGGGAACCAAAAATCATAATAAATCCGCGACCAAATTCGAAAAGATAGTTTCATTCATAAAAACATCCTATCATTGTAATGAAGTAGTTTGGATTCATCATTGTTATTTGTTATCATTATATGCAAATAAAAATTTGTTATACAACTAACAGAAATAGCTCGTATTCTAAGCAATAAGTCAGCTGCGTCGTAGTAAAGGTTGGTGCCTGGTAGTAGAGGAGTGTTGTCCCACCAGTCTCCTAGCTCCCTCTCCCACGCGCGCGGGTAACGTATATCATCAGACAGACCTTCAGCTTGGTTTCTGTATAGAATTTTTATATTTTCATTTTTATCACATTTATCTCAATACTTACTCTGTTTTTAATATATTATTTCATAAAAAACAACTATACATAATAATAATAAAAATGGGTTCATGTACTCGTGACGTGAGACGTTATACGTTTTTGTCTGAGGAGTAAGTATTTAAATAAAAACTATTTTTTTAATCTTAATCGAATTCTTGAAGTCCTAATGTAAAAACCTCGCTGTCCTCATTTTTACTATAACGCACCAAAAGAAATACAAACAGTATATTGAACCAGACATTATCTTAAAAAAAAATTTTGCGGATTTTTTTAATGTTATAAAATCGTTCGAAAAATCCGCGAAAAAATCTGAAAAGATAATCTTATGTATCATAAATCGCGTGCCAAAATAGCTGTATAGTGTAAAATATCCTGATTTTTTGAATGCTTCAAAAGTTGGGATCTGAAAACTAAATAAAAGTGTTGTCTTTTTAATTAAGCAATTTAATACTTAAAAAAAAACAGTTCCACTCACTTTCTTACTTGTTCGATAATTGCTTTGGCCATATCAAACAGTTCTCTCTGCAAGTAGTAAGCGCTAACACAGACACACATTGGGACCCAAAAAGGATAGAGTGCTAGTAAAGCTATAAAAAACGGTTCCGCTGCATCGGGGTCTACTTCAAAAACCATACAACCCTTCGACAAAAGACTGCAATCAGGAAAAAAGATGGATGATATTTCATATCATATTAAAAGGTAAAATATTATGCAGTTAATAAAAACTTAAGTTATTTAACCTTAATGGATGTCTTGTATGAAGCATAATAGATTTATTTATACAAGCATTCGCCCACTCTTTATCCAAATCTTTAAGGCATGTCGCCAGTTCCCTCCAACTGTTGCCTTCTCGAGGCTCTTCGACTATTAGCTGTAATACAAGAAAGTACTCTATTATTAGACTGTTAATAAAAATAAAAAAATAAAAATCAGGTAAATAGACTGAAAAATGCAGAAGAGAACGACAAAAAACAACTGATAAAATCTTGAAGTTTTATAAGTCATATTACTGTCGGAAAACTGAGTAAAACTTGTCATTTTGTTGCATCTATCCACTTAACAAAAATATTGTGTTTTAGTTAAATATTAACATTGTGTGTTATGAAAAGCTTTGAAATATATATTGATCACTATAGCAATTTATTAAACGTGCCTGCAGATACATTTGTACGGCATGAGGTAAGTCTTGAAGCTGTCGTGCGTGTCTCGCAGCTCGTAGCGTAGAGTTCGCTTGTTCGCAATCGACGTCTGTTAATGTATTGGTCGTCATCCGCATGAGACAGGCGTGGGCTATCACTGTCATTTCCTATAGTGAAATAGTAAATATAAATCTTTATAAATATATAATACGAGACAATGGTAGCTCAGTGGCAAAGCGCTCGCTTGGGTAACCAAGAGATGCGGGTTCAAATCTGGGTCTTGATATCTTCATTTGCGAAACTTTTCTAACATGATTACCACTTGTCATACGGTGAAGGAAAACATCGTGAGGAAAAGTTGTTTCTGTTTTTATACTTTCAATTATTATTTAAATGAATAAATCGTATTCCCATTCTCTACATTTCAACATCTACGCAGTATAAAATATAGTTGCTTCTCGTCTTATATCTTTTAAACGCAACGGATTAGGGGGGTTTTCATCAAGAGAAAGGTTTATTCCGTGCATATTATGCTAGAAAGCCGATAATCTCAAAGATTTGCAATGTGTTGTGGCAAATCAAAATCAAATCAAAATATTTTATTCAGCATAAAAATTGTTACAATTTCTTACTGAACGTCATGAGTCTACCACCAGTTAGGAAAGAAGAAACCTCTGACCAGAGAAGAACTGGCGAAAGAAACTCAGAAAACATTTTTGTAAGCTTATATTGCATCGACGGAACTTTTTACTGCGAGAAAATATCTCATCGGACCGATGATGAGTCGTTGCCGTGTAAATCATAAAAGATAGCTGAAATACCTTACAACATTAAGTAAATGCACATTGACATTCTAGGTTCTAGAGAACTTACTTCTAATGTATCATCGGAGTGTAAGAAATCATTCACAACAAAATTATTGTTTACATAGACAGCAGCTTCTTGCCAGAAAGATGTCATTAGTTCCACACGTACCCTCGATCCACTCATTTGTCTATTAAACGAGCAAAGATCCGGAAAACCTTAAATTTAATAACAAAAGTAAGCAAAGTAAGCAAGGCAAAGATAGCCCAGTGGTAACGCTTTTGCTTGGGTAACCGAGTGAAGCGGAAAACATCGTGAAAGACAAACACCTACATGCCTGAGAGAATACAGTAAGTTTTCGAAAGACATGTAAATTCTGCGAACGCGCACTTGGCTAGCGTAGTGGTAAATTGAATCACGTACAACTATTTACGTTAGCAGTTATCGAACAAAAAATCCGTAAGGTATGTTGTAGAGTATAGGAAATAGCTGTTTATTTCTACAAACAAATATTTTTTTGTTTTCATAATGCAGCTATATAATACCTCTTAAATAATTAGATTATTCTTTCAACAACTTCATATTAACAGAACAATTCGTACCTATTGTGGTCAGTAAAAATTAAGTCAATAGGTAATATAATCTTTCGCTGTAATTGTAATATATTTTAGTCTGAAAATATTAAAGAAAAACTATCCATCTTATAACAATACTTAGTTTCCTGGTTTGATTATGATAATTAAAATACCATAGTAAGGTACACGCCGTAAAGAGTTTGCAGCATTTTGTACAGTAGATTGCCAGTTGTACTCAATTTGGCCGCGTCCTGTACATTTTCGTTTGATCAGCTGTGTTTCTATTTCTTCAAGCATTTTATTTACATCTGACCTATGGAAAATGTGCGGTGAGAATATATACAAGCGTTCGTTTTATCTTTAGGACATGCATTGAAATGCCATTAATAAGAAAAGTCAATTTTTAAAACTATGTAGAATCAACATTTCCGAAGATTGATAGCAATGGGAAGTTTGAACCGTTAGTTTATAAGATGATTGAATGATGATAGAAGAAGAAGAAGAAGAAGAAGAAGAAGAAGAAGAAGAAGATACAAGTTTTCTGTCCCAATTTCTTTTAAATAGATAAAAACTCTATGTCGATAATAAAATCATTTATTATTATAAATTATTATTTTAATAAGGATCTCAAAAGTACTTAATGTACAGATTTAACTAATTTAAAATATTGTTATAAATTATAATGTATACATTTACGTCGAAGCTTTGTGTGTTTGACTATCTGATAACCCATTTCATAATATCACTGCCGATTTTCTAAATTTCACGTACTCAAATTATTGAATGGTTTACTATGACAAATCTAACATAAATTTGAAGTATATTTTATTAGTAAATATAAGTAATTACTCAGATATATGTGGAGGTATAACGGGTCGCATGAAAGGTGTAGCCAGAGTAACTTCTACAATAACGAAAGCACATCTACCGTCCGCGCCCGTAGCGCTTGCTGTTGGTGCTAATTCTGTCGCTAGTCTAAAACATAATTAAACAAATTTATAAACCTTTTACGAAATAGTTTTATCAGTGAAAACTAAAACTCATAAAATAATTGTATTATAAATCTCCTAATAATGTAAAAATACACATCATCTAGGCGTAACTCTGTGCGTTTTCTATAATAATTTATGGTGGATCTCAATAAAATAGTTATTTGTAGTTTTCCTTACCACAGATATATAAATTATATGCCTCTACTGCGACTAATTGGCAATGACAATTTGGCTTTTAAGTTGGCCGTGCTATTTTTTAAATCAATCTATTTATTTTAACATATTTTATCAGGAAAAAATAGTGCTAAATTCTAAAGACAAAGAAAAACCAGATACTGCGAGTCGTATATCATATAATATTATAAACTAAATAACTAATCAATATTGTGTCTTGTGAAAACTTACTTGCTTGTGTTTTGAACTATATGAGAAGACTTTGCATTGTTACCGAGAAGAGATTCACATCCACATTCTTTCATCATTCTATTTTTATCCATCCATTGCAAGGGAACCACTGAATGTACAGTTTTTTCTATAACGAAATATTTTAAATTTGAAATAATAAGAATAATAATATATGATAAAAATCATTGCGTTATTTAAATTAGGTAATAAATATAATAAAAAATTTCTTTTAACTGTGTAACAGCTTTATTGCGAGATAGAGTTAAGGTATGGCTACGACTGGATACTACTATTTTCTTTCTTTAAATTGTAATCTACTTTCTTTCTGTTGGTTAATTCTATTAATAAGTATATTACAGAGTTATGAAGACAATACGATTATACTCGTATATATAACACTAAATAAAAAAAAATAAACAACGTTTCTAAGGAATCCTTAATTCTTTTTTTATCTATCTTTGTCCTGAATAATTGACGGATGAACGCACAGCCTAAACCGCAGATTGTGGAGACCTGAAACTTCGAGAATGAGTTCTTTGTACGACGTAGGCATCCAATAAGAAAGGATTTTCTGAAATTCTACCCCTAAGGGGGTGAAAAAGTGCCCCTAGCAAAGTTTGTATGAGACAACGTGATTCCTTGTTCCAATCTACTTCAAAATTTGTAACAATCTTTAACAGAATCGTTGGAAGACGTGTTTCGAATTTCATTGAAACTTATGAGAAAACCATATAAGTTTTAAATTAGCATTAAGTATCTGCGCGACAAATGGACGAATAACTCAATATCTCGCCAACCGATTTCGATGATTCTTTTTTTTATTGGAAAGGGTGTACTTCAAGGGTAATTTAATGAGAGTTTGGTTAGGTTCTGACCATGGTATCCATGACAAAGTAACGGAACTCTTCAATTCTTAGAAGTAACTTAACCATATTCGGCCTAATCTTTTATAGGCTATCCGGATATGCGAGTATTATTTAACGTCGGAAAATGCATTGAGACATACCACCAGGTGATTATGTGGAACTCACCAGCTTAAAATAAGCCAGTACTACCCATCGCTTGCGCGTTCGACTACGGCAATACTACCATTCGCTTGTGCATTCGACTACGGCGTCATGACGGCCCGACAGCTCTGCCGAATCAGACCACACAGCCAAGAGGTTTACACCAAAGAGAATGTGGTTTACACCACAGTTCACTCTGCTATCCAGTGACGTACCAGTAACAACCCGCATGACACATCGCCCTCATTTGACGGCGCTGTTTCATATGAGCAGCACGTTTAGTAGGTCTACCCATATTCAAACAAATTAATTAGTGTAGGTACCTCAGATTTACTAAAAATCAAAAAATAAAAAAATATTTTAACAAAAAAATACGAATTCAAACAAAGTACTATTCCAAAATAAATTAATATGCACTAAAAAGTAAAAACATAATTGCGTATTACTAAAATACTTACTTATACTTAAAATAAACTTTTTTATTTTATTAAGAGTTCTCCTAAGTAAAATGAAATAAAATTACAATTATTGTTATTGTTCAGCCAAGGTAGGTTTGTAACTACATACATAGTTATAGATGAGATGTGCTTGTGTCGCACGCGCGACTTAACGTGGCGGGAGGGGAGCTGTTAAGCGAACATGATCTGCTTCGGCAGACCTGCAGTCGGGGCATTATAGTTGAATGCGTAAGCGCTCCTGCGACACCCCATAAAGACGGAGGGAGGTTTTATTGGGTTTTAAAAGGTATTACCTACTGACTTCTCCTAACCCAGTGAGTCCCAAATAACCAACCAATACAGACGGTATTCTTAAATGCATTTTATGCACATAAAAAAAGAGCCGAGTAAATAGTAGAGATTATTAACTTTTAGGTTCAGTGCTTGTAAGTCAAAAAGGAATAATGTAGGTTATACTAAAATTATGCTTGCTTATAAACTATATGAACCTTATTATACTTACACCATCACTACATAGTATAAAACAAAGTCGCTTTCTCTGTCCCTGTATCACTATGTATGCTTAAATCTTTAAAACTACGCAACGAATTTTGATGCGGTTTTTTTAATAGATAGAGTGATTCAAGAGGAAGGTTTATATGCATAACTAGCAGATCCCACGGCTTTGCCTGTGATAAATCTAGAGAAAAGCCCGAGCGAAGCGAGGGCGAGTCGCTAGTATACTTATATACCACTATACAATTAAGGTTAAAATACATACAAATATCAATAATAGAAATACCTCCGGGATAAAGCAGCTTAAATAGATCAAGAAAAGCCATAAAACTGTAAGCATGATTTTCTCCAATGATATTTATTTCTATTGGCCACTGGTATCTACGCAGGTGCTTATAGATCCATTCCTCTGTATTTTTCAAGAATAAAGTTCGATGGAACGAGGCCCATATAACGATATCTTAAAGAATGATTACAATTACTTAACTATTTTTGTACATTTTTATAGTGATTTCAAAATATTTATCTAATAAGCAAAATCTATACCTACTTTTGCTGTACAAACTGTAATAACATGTAAGACCTACGTTTCAATTTATTAAAAAAATAATTGAATTCTATATTGTGTTCATTTTGGACTTCTATTGCATTGATTTGCGTTTTTTCGGTCCCCTTTGAAAATGGGTCATTGCTCAGTCGTAAACTCTCCCAGTCGGGGTAAAAGGATAAATGACTAAATCCTTCAGGTAATCTATAGCCGCGGCTAAATGTAAAAATTTCAGTATGCTAAAATCATAACAGAAATTCTCATGATCATGATAAAAACTATGTAGATGGTGCTGTGTGTAATATTGTCCCAACATATTTTAAGGTAGACACCCTATTACAATTTTCCCTTATACTGACTCTTATTTTTATCTAATTCTAATTGCTTTTCAAATGTTTCCATTTCTACATTACCAATTTATTAATTAAATAAAGATATATTTACTTATTAAGCTTCATAAAATGTATAACTAAGTGAAATTCAAATAAATAATGGAATAAACTTAAATACCGTATCATTCTGCAAAGGCAATTTTGATGCCGCTATGTAAACACATTTATCATCATAAGGAACAATCGTATTATAACAACCCACTATAGTTATTTCCATGAAGTTGGCCTCTTTAATATTGTTTTGATGTTTTAAATTTTTCTTGTTTTTGATTGATTCTATACATAAATGTATTTCTGGTAGGTTGTCCCAACTATTAGCAAGTAAAATTGAGGGAGGCACGACAGGTTCCATTCTTTGTTTTAATATCAATTTCTTAGTACCTAAAGACATAGACTATTAATAACTTTTTATTATGAGTGTTAAATGAAAATATGTTAATTAAACATTTTTTTTATTATAAAGAGAAATATTGTACAATTTTCAGTTAATATCTATCATAATCTACTTATTTCATTTTAAAGTAGGTACCATAATCTAGAAAGAATTATAAAAATGTGTAACATTTGTTAAAGACTATGTATCACACAAAAAAGCCAAATTTAGTCGATACTTCTTCTATTTTAAGTTTTAAAAAAACGGACCCTTGACATTCTGTAATATAATAGTGCATAAACGCGAGTATGTTCGCAAGCACAAGTGCACTTTGTTTAATATAATCGGCATCCATTTCCTTCACCTTATACGGTTCTTTCACTTTTAATGTCTGGACGAGACTGGTCATGGTCGGTGAGGAATTAAGGTACAGGATCAACTGCGTGACGTGTTCTCTGAGGCAAGGAGGTGAACACTTACTGAAAAATTCTTAAATTCCAAATAAAATAACCCATTAACTATAGGTACTTAGACCGAACTGGGTCTTCAACTCAAGACCTTCAGATCTGTGTTACTTAAGAATGCAGTTTTATTATGTCTCACCGTATTTGTATACCTACTAATAATATATTTACCTTTATTATATCGGTACTGATAAAAACTATCTACAAATTAGATAAATACGTCTTTTACCCATGAAAATTGGTAGAATATCCACGTTGCAGCAGTAGCCATCGGGTTGAATAGGATCAATTTCATTTTGTGTACTCGATTTAATTGATTGACTTTGAGGAGTAGAATTCATTGCGCTTGATAAGTTGCTTTTAAATGGATGAATTCTAACTATAATAGGCGAAAATAAACTTGTCATAATGCATGTACATATTTAAATAATTACTAAGTAATTCTGACCTCAGGTCCTATTTACGAGTTATAACAATTTATAAATTCCATAGAAAATAAAATTGCGGTTAAAGCGAATAAGCTGCCGAAAAAAAATATAATTTATTATTCAGATAAATTTATATTATTTTAAATTAGTAGTATAATATACAGTTTGCTAAGATGGAAGAAAAAGTAAAATTAAACCTGTTAGTGGGCTATCGGCAAAGAAGCACATTTTTTTGTAGTCTGATGGATCATAATTCATGTATGCTCTAGCGATGATGCTTTTTTCTTCACTTTCTTTATAATTAGATGAATTTATTACATTCGATAACAGCAATTTATCAATAAAAAAGATCTTTAAGGAATAAGGCTTGGAATACTCGTCTGGTACTCGCAAGCCTATCACTTTAATACTAAGAATATCTAATGGTGGAACATCTATCTCTTCTGTACATTGTATTTCAGATTTTACTGTAGATAGAGAAACCTCAGATCGATTCTGAAATTAACAATATAACATTATATTTATTTTTACAGAAATAAAACATTTTTTGCTTTGTGTTGTTTGTATAATATACGTTACATTTAATACTAGGAATTATATTAGCTACAAAATATTTTCTCAAATCTATATTGGACCAACTCACATACATGTTACATGTATATAATGTATATAATATATACGTACAACAGCACATTATTATTTTGTGGTTTATTGATACGACTTTCATATTTAGTTTTCGAATCTTTTATTTGGCAAAATTATACGAAAGCTGATTTGATAAACCACATCCTGAATTTAAAAAAAAACCTAGGGTTTTTCGATCCATTTATGGAGTCTATTTACAACGATACTGCGAGGAAAAATCTCATCGAGAAACATTCAAACAACTCTAATAAGAGAGGTGCCTATCAACTATCAAATAAAATAACAGAAAACAAACATTGAATATAATAAAATAAATAAATAAATATCATTAAAATGGCATTAACCTTTGTTCTTTTCATTTAACAAGATTACTTTGAGAATGCTGTATAATTGAATATAAGGTTTGACATATGCAAATGAAATATTTTGTTGATAATGGCCTAAAATTGCGTTAACAGACGCAATACATCCTGCCAGTGTCGCGTTTGTAAGAAAAAAAATATGTAAAAACTACTAATAAAAAAGAAAGACACGAATGAGTTTTGAGTGGTCATTTAAAAATGGAGAGTGAAAATAAAATATGAATGAATGCTCGATTTCAGAACAAAATGGCACTATGATCGATCGAACATAAAGTTGTCACTAAAGGCTGATTTACACGTATCAAGTGAATAAGTAGTTAACTAAATTTTAACTTAATTTTAAGTGACTTATATTTAAGTATCTGTCCAAACGTATTTAAGTAGATAAGTAGTTAAGCTCTTTAGTTCACTCAAGATGGACAATCAACAACGCAATGAAGTCTTAAATTCTGTGCTTAAATTTGTTATTAATGAGGTCTTGAACGAAATAAAAGATGAAATAATTAAAGAAATTCGACAAACTTCAGAGTCATTATTTCACTCCACTTCGACATAATAATAATGAATTAATTAATTCAATAATAATTAAAATAAGCTCACGTCTATAGAAAAAATTTGGTTCTATTCAAAAAATGGCGCGGAAAACTTATGCGATTTACTAAATTTTATCTGTCCAAACAGATCTGGATGCAAGCCCCGCCCACCTACTTATTCGAAAAAATAGAAAACATTCTAATTTAGTATTTAAGAAATTAACTAAATTTTAACTTGCGACTTAAAATTTAGTTAACTACTTATTCACTTAATACGTGTAAATCAGCCTTTAAAGTTAAAAAGATCGATTAGTATAGTAGGTACACATTACATTTAATTTCATGTACTTATAAGACAAATGACAATTATGTGTGGATATATTTTAATATTTTTTTATTTCGTGTAGCTACTATTTATACATCAGGTTAGAAAATGGTGATACATATATTATGAAATATATAAAATGTATTTGATTTAAGTTTTAGCACTTCCTTCCTTCAGTATATTCTATAGAAAGGTCTTTTGGCAGTTCAAATGTGAAGGTCCTTTGAATACGACTGCATCATTGAGAATCATGAAGTCATTGAGATCATTATGCTAGAAAATAAAGTTTCGCATCTTTTGTTTTCTGTAAACTTTTTTTGTATGTTTATATGTATTATTTATGTTTTAAGAGCTATGGGACATATTGTTTACTATTGCAGGCAATGATGTTATATAGGACTAGATAAGCAATGTACGGCATCGATGCGTGACTACATTGAATATGTCCACGGGCATATTAGATCTCAGTTGTCAGCTGGATGTCAACAGAGCGGTTGCTTGGCAATAAAAATAATCAAAATGGTGAAATGTGTGGTTAAAGTGTATCAATCACGGTCTGAAAAGATTAATAAAGCAAGTGGTGTTACTTTTCACAAGTAAATTTGTATGATTTTCTCCAGAAATATCCATAAAAACATTATAAGAAGAAATAAATTTATCCAACATCGTATTTGTCATAAATGTTTCCAGTATATACGATTTAGAATTTCCTTGACTGTTGGGAATTTAGTAAATGAAAACGTTTGAAAACAAACATTATGTTAGTGTAAGTTTAAATTGATTATTAAAAAATGTTTTGTTAGACACACTGCAGTATAGTACACACTCACTGATTAAAGAAATAGTACAATCACGTTTATTTTACCTCAATATAACATTTTTCTTAAATTTAAACACCTAAACCACCTAACCAGTAAATTAAATTTTATTTATTTTTAAATGTAAAATTATTGTTATTCCTTATGGTATACGTGCAATAGTGTTATGCTGTATGAAGAAAAAATCGGTTCACTTTTAATTGAAGAACTTAAATTAATTATTAATCGATTATTTAATAAAATTGCTAAATAAATAAATAAATAAGAAAGTGCGTGTGTACAAAGTACACATATCAGAAGTAAATCTTGAATTTAAATTAACGCTAACTCTTCCCCGTCCCTGAGTGCCTGGTACTATGGACTTATTTTTTCGTTTCATCGAGTTTGAAATCACAACGATTCTAAAGAAGTTTCACTTCAATAAATAAATAAATAAAACTTAACAATCAAATAAACTTCTATTTGAATTTGTATTTAAATATTAGAGAATTTTTAGATAGTATTTAGTTTCAAGTTCCTAACTGTATTAATCTAGCAATTAGAAACTATAATTATTACTTATTTCATCTTGATTTTATAGTTTTTAAATACATATAATATACACTAACGCTTTTTTCCATCATAATCTACCTAGTCTTTATCAATTTCTCTAAAAGATCCGTCGAATAAAAGATATTTCATAAATAAATAAATAATTCAAACTTTGTTTTTTTTTTGAAATTCTGGGGAAATTAATTAATTAAAGTTGATCAATGGCAGCACCTAACCGTTTCGTCGATGACAATGTCTTGTCTCTTTTCAAAGTAATTAGCCTTATACATACATCCTTCTCTATGGTAATTAGTTTGCGATAGAAAAAATGAGACAAACATAAATTATTGGGACGGATTGACATATTTATCTATCAGTTTCAAAGCTACGACTTTTAAACGCGTAAGTGGGTACGTTTTTTTGCAATGTTTTTATTGGTAGTTGCTCCTCTAGTCTTTTATAATCTCATTGATTGCAGGTAAGGATTACTATGGGTTTACTTAGGAGAAAAACTTTTAATTGCTTGACAGTTAAAAGTTCATCTAGGTACAGATGATCAGATATTTTTGAAGTGAAACTTCTTTAGAATCGTTGTGATTTCAAACTTGATGAAACGAATAAATAAGTCCATAGTACCAGGCACTCAGAGACGCGGAAGAGTTAGACTTAGTTAGATCTCGCCCACCGCGAGTCAGTGACATTTCTAACTCTGTCTAACTCGTGGGTGTGACCTTCGCGCCACTCTCGACGAGCTTAGACGGGGTTATTTAGTATAATATAAACGAGATTTACAAATTAGTTTGCCAAAGAAGTTTTACTTCTGACATGTGTACTTTGTACACACGCAGTTTTAATTTTTTTTATTTATTTGTTGAATTTGTTTGTGCTGAACTTTCTATGCATATAAGTACCTTGAAATTCTACCTTGCGTTAAACAGTATTTAAACGGTTAAATATTTTTCAATGTCAATTTGTATAATATAATCATAAAGATGATATTAGACATCTAGGGTTGTCTCAACAGAAAATATTTTGTTTTCTCACGTGTACTAAAAAAATCGGTTACCTATCAAAATATTCATATCTTATGTATGTATTATTATTTGAGTTTCATTAGGTATATAATGGCTTGAATAACTGTAAATCTAATTGTGAGCCTAGTCTAGCTACCTACTATTTAGCGACCTACTTAGCGACCTATTTGGTTGGCAACCTACTTGGTAGTACGAGTACAAGTAGGTCGTCAACCCTAGAAACTGGCTAAAACTATCATACATTTAGATGATGATTAAATATCCATTTGTAAAAAATATTATTCTAACGATAGTTTAGTAAAGTATTACAATTGAATTAGAAGTTCTAATGATGAATGCTTAAGTATATATTATTTTTATATTGGTTATTGAAGTAAAATTCCAATTTATCGGAATTTTATTCAAAATGAAATTTTGATAAAATCAGACAATCTTATAAGTATCGCTTTCAGCCATTTTCAACGTCTCACTGATGGGCACAGGCCTCCTCTTAATACGAGGGCGATCAGTCCACCACGCTGGAAAAGTGCGGATAGGGATGGGAAATGGGCCTCCGGGACTCTCACTCACCGGACGAAACGCGACAGCAAAGCTGCCACTTCACGCTGGTCTTCTGTGAGACAGTGGTACTTTACGGAGCGTGCCGGCCCATTCGGCTGCTACCCGAAGGTAACCAGCATGGCACAACCACTGGTTTTGGTGACTGATTGCACTGGTGGAATAATCTCTGTCACTAGATTATCCCACCAGCGGGCGGTGGGTTCGTCACTTCCCTAAGTCAAAAATATTTTTATAAAAAAGAATAATGTTATTGTAATTTATTATTTGTTTTAGGGAGATTATGCTATTCTGATGAAACCTGAGGATACAACAAAATCATTATTGGGACCAAATTTTTCCAAACGTATGCTCCGAATATCCTGGACTATGAGAATAACAAATGTTGAGGTTCTGCGTCGGATGAATAAGAAGTTGGAGATAATGAGGATTGTAAAGGAGAGGAAGCTGCAGTATTTTGGACACATAATGAGAGGACACAAATATCGTATTCTTCAGTTTGTAATTCAGGGGAAAATCGAGGGAAAACGCCGACCTGGCAGAAGAAGGACATCCTGGCTGAAGAACCTTCGTGAATGGTTTAACCTTAGCACTCGGTCTCTCTTCCATGCTGCAGCTTCAAAGATAAAGATAGCCATGATGGTCGCCAACCTTCGTAGAGAAGTGGCACCCTAAGAAGAAGAAGAAGAAAAAGAAACCGACTAATTTTCTCATTATAAGTTATGGAATTAAAACACGATTTTACACTTAATTGAAATTTAGTCGTTACACTATAAATTAGCCATTATTTTAATACATATATTACCATGCTCTGAGCCTTATGATTTAACACTACTGCAGCACTAAAAATAGCGTTATGTTCAAAACAAAACATTCGCGCTTGCTGAAAAAAAAAGAAGAAAGAGAAATTAATTTTTATTTATTTTCAACCGACTTCAAAAAGGAGGAGGTTCTCAATTCGTCTGTATTTTATGTTACCTTAGAACTTTCGATAAAGTGAACGGATTTTGATGATTCCTTTTTTTATTTGAAAGCTTGTGCTTCTTGCGTGGAACTGGATGAAATTAAAATGTGACCATTTTAATTTCATCCAGTTCTGACCGTGGCATCCATGAGAAAACTGTATAAGTCTTAAATTAGCATTAAGTATGTGCGCGACAAATGGACGAATAACTCAATATCTCGCCAACCGATTTCGATTTTTCTTTTTTTATTGGAAAGGATGTATTTCAAGGGTAATTTGATGACAGTTTTTTTTAGGTTCTGACCATGGGATCCATGACAAAGTAACGGAACTCTTCAATTCTTAGGAGCAAAATACCCATATTAGACAGAATCTTTTATAGGCTATCAGGATATGCGAGTAATATTTTTTTAACGTCGGAAAATAGATTGACGCATACCACCAGGTGGTTATGTGGGACTCACCAGCTTAAAATAAGCCAGTACTACCCATCGCTTGCGCATTCGACTACGGTATCACGACGGCCCGACTCTGCTCGAGCTCTGCCGAAGCAGACCACACAGTTCACTGTGGTATCCAGAGAAGTACCAGGAACAACCCGCATGACACCGCCATCATTTAAACGACGCTGTCTCATATGAGCAGCAGGTTAAGTAGGTCTACCCATATTGAGACAAATTAGTAAGTGTACTTTAGATTCACTAAATATAAAAAAAAACAAATATTTTAACATAAAACAACCGACTTAAAAAAATACTATTTCAAAACAAATTAATATGTCTCTCCGCGCAACTCTGGTTAAAGCAGCGGCAAAAATATGCTGCGTATTTGCGTTGTTTTTGATTGATTTTAAGCATAAATGTATTTCTGTTAGATTATAACTCTAGCAAGTAAAATTGGAAAAGGCACGACAGGTCCCATTCATCGTATCAGTTTCTTAGTACATTCCAAGACCTAGACTAGACCTCTTTAATAATCTTTATAAGTAGGTAATAAATTAATAGGTATATATATTTAATAATATTTTTTAATAAAAAAAGTGAACTATTGGCAATTTTTCAGTCATAACGTATTTATTTTGATCTAAAAAATAATTATGGAATTCGGTTACTTTTGTCGAAGATTACGTAATACAAAAAAAAACAAAACCCAAATTGAGTTGATACTGCCTCTAAATTCAATTCAATGAGAAAATAAGAAATACGCCAAGTTAGCCAAACTCATCGAGATTAGAAATGTGTGCAGGAAATGTTATAGTGCAGAAATATGTGCGCAAGCACAAGTGCTGTGTTTAATATAATTTACATTATTCCCGTTCACATTATCTGGGGGTACGGTGGTGCCTCCGCCAAGACGAGCCAAGGGAAGCGCAAGGGCACCACCTACCTTTTCTCGAAGTGCTTCGTCGTTTCCCTGATTTCGTCACTGACTCACCGATGATCATTAAAATTGTTAGGGTATTTCCTAATGACCTAGAAAGCTGAAATTTGGTATGTAAGTTAGTATTAGTACTTACACAAAATAATATAAAACTTGTAACTTTTATCCCCCAACCCCTTAAACTGGAATGGAAGTTTGTATGATATCGTTCTTTCACTTTCAATTTCTAAACTACAATTTGAACATGATTGGTGAAATATCAGGAACTACCGCGGAAAGTGTTCTATGAGACGCAAGGAAATATAATGTGTTTGATTATTGAACATGAAATTGCGAAAAAACAGCAAAATTCACATTAACAAAATGATCCGCCATTTAATGAATTCATTTGTTATAAAAAATGTGATAATTAAAGAACCGCTCGACTGATTTTGTGCAAGCTTCACATAAACCATCTACTAAATAGTCCGAACAAAGCCTAAACATTTGGTTTGGATAGGTGTCTCTGTTCTCTGTTTTATGCATAAAGATATGTCATATACATACATAGTACATACATAATATTATATATAATTAATTGTATTATTTTTTGAAGTGAAACTTCCTTAGAATCGTTGTGATTTCAAACTCGATGAAACGAAAAAATAAGTCCATAGTCTTAATTTAAATTCAAGTTTTACTTCTGACATGTGTCTTTTGTGTGTTTGTGTCACACGCACTTTTTTTTCTTACCTTAAGCAATTTAGTGTATTATTTGTATTTATTACAATTAAAACAAATAATATACCACAAGCCAATTTTAATGAAAAGACAAAAATAAAATAATATATTCTAATTACTACGGAGCATAGTATATTTTTACTCCTTAGCGGATACTTGTAGAATATTGAATTTCCCACAAAAATTGTCTTATAAACTTTTAAGTAAAGTGCGTTACATCTATATTCATTAGATATATCTAAATAAAATATACCTACTTCAAATTTAAAGATCTAAGTTTTGGATACGGACAGCCAAAAAGATTGAAGTAATTTTAAAATCAAGGCAGGTCATTTTGAAGTTTTTGAAGGGTGCCTAGTAATGTAGTACAGTACATTTTAGTACCAAAGGGAAAAACAAAAATAAAAACAAACTTAATATGGAGGAGTTGATTTTTAACATTTCTTATCGTTCATCCTTATCATTTAACATAGTGTACGAATTGGTTTTGGTGGTGGTGGTGGTCAAAATAACTATTCTTGTATGTTGGAAAACGCGTACCAATTGTACGTAACAAGTGGTTATGTGGGGCTCATCCGTTAAAAAGCCTGTAGTACTCACTAAAAACCAACAAAACCTGAGTCTGAATTAGGCGTTGCAGGATCGCTTACGCATTTACCCATGATGCGATTAATCCACAGCCCACTCTGCTATTAGAGAAGTATCAGGAGCAACCTGCATCACACACCACCCACAGAAGTGGGCCAGCTCCATATGTTTTCTACAGGTGGTATGCGTAAATGCATTTTCCAACTATAAAAAAAACCCTAAGGCTCTTCGGGTCCTTGGAGAGAGAATGCGAGGCTAACGCTTTGCTTTCCTTTCGTCGCCGTCGGATAGAAGGGAGGAGGCGCCGATATGCTTATCTTCTCCCGCCACCAAATGCGCAGAGCGCAGCGGGCCATGGCGGTGAGCGAGTTACTGGGATACCGTACGGTGTCATGCACGGTGGTCACGTCTTGCGAGTGATCCGTCCTGAGAACTCCAGGAGGCTTACCGAAGTATCCTGCTTCGGTAAGTTTGTGTTTTAGGTTGCGCGTCGTGAACCGTCGCGTCGCCCATATGCTACGAGTGCGGTGCGTCGGACACGTCACAGCACACCCTCGCGGTCTGCTGCGCTTGGTCTCCCTAGCGTCATTCCCTCATGGCGGTAGTGAACGCGAGGATAATGCCTTGCTTTCCCTTTGTCGCCGTCGACTAGAGGAGAGGAGCATCCTGATTTAGGTGTTGTGGCCCGCGTGGTAAGGGCAAAAGCGATCCCGTAATGTCCCATTGCACTGCGGCAAAGTGTTTCACTGTGGGTTTTAGTGAGTAGGAGTCTCACAGTCCCCGCTGGTCGACGGACCGGCGGGACGTCATGCAGAGTTTCCCCAGCGATATAAAAAAAGGTCAGTGAGTCCCACATAACCACTTGTGATATGCATTAATGAATATCCCAACTTTAAAAGGCTAGGTTAGGTCAAGCCCCTCCCAAAACATAATCCTGGATCCACCACTGCTTTATCTTACTATTTACGAGTTAGGACAGGAAAATATTCTATTCTCCCAGGAATACACAGTTACTTGTTTCATAGAGTAATTCTCATAAAAGCGGGGTGAAATTAAACTAAACAGAATGGGGAATCAATCGTTGGTATATAATAAGTATAGTGTCTTCATATTGACCCCAGATAACGCTACACAACATTTTATTAGCTAAGTTATGATTGCTGTTTTTTGATATGTATAGATAAATACATAATAAAACTTTTGTGTACGCCTATAATTTTGTAGAACTATTGTTATATTGGTCTCAAGTGGATCTTTAAAGGAGAACTCCATAGATATGGTTATTGTGTTTTCCTGTAGAAATTGGATTGGGAGTGCAACTTAGGAAATATACATCACATAATATTCCATCGCAGAACATTGATAGTTTATACATTGTTTTGATGTATTACTTAATGGTAATTGATAAGCACCGCTAGCTTTCTAAGGTCATCCTTATTAAAACCGGATAATTTTTTCCCTGTGGAAATGAAATATTTGCAGGCAATAAAAGGTATCCAAAATGTTGACTATTTACCACATGCAGGGTTGACTGGAACAGATCTCTTATTAAGATAAGTCCATCATTGTTCACATAATTTAATGTATTTTTCTGTATTATAACAGAATAAAATAACAAGCGGCAATTGTCATGCGATTATATAATTATTAAATATCCATTTGTATAAAATATAATTCTATAGATAGTTTACCTACGGTTTTCCAATTGCAGTAGTCTATTACCTACTCGAAATGATGAATACTAGTATATTGTTTTTGTCTTTCGTATTTCTTTTTAATTCAGTAAAGACGGCAAATAAAACTGCAACGACATCAGACAATTTCGTAAGTGTGCATTATGTAAATTATCTTGCTTTATACGTATCCATTACTTGAGATATTTCGATTTGATTTCAATTCGACTTATCGAAGAAAATTTGTGAGCTATATAAATAATATTCTGTTAAAGTTAAAATTAACTAAAACACTTTAAAACGATATTCAGTGATTTAATCAGACTGTTATTAAATTAGCCAACGTGTTTAACTGCGTTCGCGCATGTCTGCGTGCTTGCGTGTATGCATGTTTGTTAATTACATTATAACGGCTTGACCCAATTTGATATTTGCTCTTGTTAAATTATGATATAAATTATAAATATTAATTGAAATGTTGTCCTAGGGCCCATACAAAGTTGTTTATAAACGTTACGAGGCCTGCAAAGGACCCAAAGTGAAGGAAGCTACAGATTTTAAAACAAATATGACTATTAGAGGAGATGAAATAATTGGATATTTTAACCTTTATTTTTATAAGAATACTCGTATCGATGAGGTTAGTCATATTTTTATATATACCTACCTGTAAATATAAGTCTTATTTTTCAATGCATTCTAGTATTTCATACTACTAACTAAATGTTGCACCCAGAAGCTGTTCAATATTGATTTCAGGGCATACGGGTACGCGATCCCGGGTCCTCGAGCCACCACTATCACATCTTTATCTAATCCATATTAGTGGTGCCCCTCCCCCTCTTCCCTTCTTCCTTCCTGTCCCCACTCTAGAGAGTTCACCTCCATTTTGACCCATACCTTTCCCTGGTTTTCTCACTTAATGTAAGTTTAGAGGTTAAATGGCAATCGCTCCACTAAAATCCAACTTTGCCACTTCTATGGAAAGACTAGGGCGTCACAGCTAAACGCCGTCGCTGTCTACCTGAGACAAATGGGCAAGGGCTACCGTGTCAAGTAGGGAAGTACGCTTTGCAATGTGGGGCCCGGTTGTTGATTTAAATGGTTACGTGGGTAAGACAGCTGAGGCGTATGAGCGTGTACATGGTGGCTATGGTCGTCGCTATATGGGAGGGAGTAAGCATTGCAAGATCCTGTATTGCATCTATAAGAGCGGGTCCCATTCAACACAAATTGACTACTTGCTGACTAGAAGGTGTCATATCGGCATCTGAGAGTCGACACTAAAACTATAGGTTTAGGAATGAGCTCAGTTGGCAATTAACACGGTGGGAGCGAATTCTTGACGTTTCTAAGGGAGGAGAAATCATCAACAGGAAATGTGGTGGTGGAATGACCAGGTGCAGGTGGTGGTTTATGAAAAGAAGATCACGTTTAAAGAATGATACCAACTCTCCTGAAAATAGAGAGAAGTACAATGCAGCCAAAAGTGTCAGCACAAGAACTTTAGGCAGAGCCCGCTGCAATAGTTTGTTACCATTATACGATAAGCTAGAAACTGTAGAGGGCAAAAGTTCATATACAAGCTAGCAGGTGCCCGTGATAATGCGACGCAAGATATTACAAAATATCTTTGCGTCAGGAACTCCCAAGGCAAGCTGCTTTGTGACCATGCCTCTGTGAAGGAGAGATAGAGCGTAAGGTGATTTTCTGAAAGGCGCTTGAAAATGGCGGTTTTAAGCAAATATGGTGAAAACCGAGTTCATGATTTGCGGGAATCCGAATTCTAACACCATTCAAATAGGGCTTCAACCAGCCGTTAAGTCGGAGAAGTTTAAGTAGCATCAATCACGACATTCAAGCCCATACACATAAGCGCTTCTTGGGCCTAATAGCGGGAGGTCACAGGTGTAGGATGAAACTAAAGATCATGTAAAGTGGAGTAAAGTCTACAACAATAGCAATGTTAATGCCAGGCAGAACGAACTATTATATAGTTAAAACCCGTTTTAGATACAACGCGTTTTCCCTAGTTAGAACAAGTTTTTACTAAATGCCTTTGTTAAAACTAGAATTAACTAATGCTCAAAATTGAATAATGCGCTGCGTATGGAAGGAAGGATGTATATATGTCAAAAAGGTGTCTCTGCAAGAAAAATGGTTGCCTTTGTAACTCGAAATGCCACGATAAGTAGTTTGTCTTGGAATAATAAGTAGATCTTATCCTTTTTAATTTTAAGATTGTTTGATTATTTTTTATTGTATGTTAACCCATGTTCCATAACAATGTTCCTTTTTTAAATTTTATGGTTGTTTTCTGTTAACTTGTTTGATTATATTATTTAATTTTCATTAATATTGTCACTAAAATTTTCCTTTAGTGTAAGGCAAGTGTAAGATTATTATTTTTAATAGCTACATATGACACTGTGTCTTAGGTCGTTTTAATAATTTTTTTTAAAACTATATCTTATTTTCAATCCCAAATTAGTTTCTCTAGTGCTAGTTTTAACTAAAGCTTGGAGCGACAACTAGTTTTATCTGAAAATAAAATATCTCTGTGGTTATTTTCTAGTTTTAACTAGTTATTTCTAGTTTTACTTGTTATTTCTAGTTTTAACAAAGGCATTTCGTAAAAATTATTATTCTAACTAGGGAAAACGCGATCTATCTAAAAACTAGTTTTAACTACAATTATAAATGAATCTAGTTTATTGACTCGATTACCGACCAATCTCCTTCGGGTCTTTTCACATTTTTGTGACATTTAAGGGTAGAAAACTGGGATTTGGCTGGATTTTCACTGTTAGATAGCCGATGTTGTAGTAGTAACTTTTATTTTAAATAAAGAATCCTAAAAATGAAAGGGAAATTGGATGCCAATGGATTATTACTAAAAATTATTTCAAATACTGACTCTTGTGACAATTTTCGTAAATTTCTTCTCATATAATTTTCAAATATTTTCAGATTAAAATAGCCGTGTATTCCATAACCGATGATACTAAAAAAATATTATGGACTTACAAATTAAAAGATCCCTGTAAACATTATCTTACGGCTGCCTGGTTACAACGATATATCAAATCGCGAAACTGCATGGTGGCAAAGGTTTGTATCGGTGACATTAGATGTCACTTCAGTGCTTTTCTAGAAACCAATCAATTAGGCTATCACCGTCTATCCGGGAGTGCCAACCATCCTGGTACTGAGTAGGCCAAATCCATTGGCTGTTGGCCACCTTTCTGAAGTCATCACTCCATCGTACTGCAGGGCGTTCTACGCTAGGGCTTTATAAATGAATCATGTTATCCATTGACCATCATCACTTCCACTTCAGCGGGCTAATTTTATATGTGATGTCGATAGTTGATAAACCATCTCTGCTTGGATTGTAGAACCGCCCAAGTATCGTAGGCTTTCCACAAATGGCAACAGAATTAAAGAGCTTTGAGAGCTCTAATACAACAAGTGTTCCTCTCGTTCCGAAAAGCTCTACGATAAATGCGTCTACGAGTTAATTTCATTAGCTGTTCTCATTTCATTATTAGCTGATGATATTTAAGGCTCCCCTAATAAAGCGCCATCCGTTTTAACCTTTTTAATCACTAAGACATCTATGAATATGTAGCGCTTGTTGGATACAATGAAGTCGACCTTGTTCTTTGTAGTTATATTGAGGCTTAACCAGGTTCGGTTTCTTTGGCGGTATATACCCGATGCTATAGTTCGGACAAGAGTGCAACAATGTAGAATATGTTTTAATTAATAATATAACTAGTGGACTCTAATATTATATTTTTAATTAAGTGAGAACTTATTTTTTGTTTTAGGGTAATTATCCTATTACACTTAATCTTGAGGATCATGCTAGATCCTTTTTGGGGCAAAGGTTTTTTTATGGAGACTTTTTGTTGAAGAACCTTATATTATCTAAAGAAGGAAATATAATGTGTTTGCTTATTCACTTTCAATTTACAAAAATAACCGAGTAATTTTTTTTAAGAAATATATACAAAATATAATAACATATAGGTACATATACAAAAAAATGATTTAATTTTTAATTTATTTAAAATAAAAAGATATTTATTATATCAAATGATTTTATTTTTTCCCCGTAATTAATTTAGTGAAAACATTTTATAACTAATAATGGTAACCCAGAGTTCCAAATTCGACGGTAATCATTATTTAAAATTTGAAATTTTGCTTAACCTTCCTTTTTTATTGTTGTACAATCTGGCTGAGTGCGAAGCTACGAAACAAGCCGAGAGGGCCCACTTCGGTGGGCGGTGTGTCGTGTGAGTTAATTCAAGGACTTCTCTGATCGCAGAGTAGGCCGTGGAGCAACCGCACTGCAGACTGCAGTCGGGGCGTCATGAGTAAATGTGGAGGAGATCCTGCGACGCCCAAACATTCAAACGAAAATACCTAAACGATTCATAGTCCGCTAGTCTCGATTTTGTTAATGATAGATATTGCATTGATTTGTGTCGTTACGTGGTCATTATGAATGATTTTACTTTCAATTACGACGTAACTTAATACAAATCAATACAATATCGATGACTAGCTATGTCGAGAAAACCGGCCATGATTATGAGTAATAATCGTCGTAATAGGTCAAAATATTGATAGCTATTATGACTTTAAGTCTTTCTTTTATCTTTTAAGCAAATATGAACTCAGCTGACACAAGTCTTTTTGAAGTATGTTGTAAAACTCTTAATGAGGATGAGATGATTTTAGATCGGTCGAGATTAGATCCCAAAGCTAGGCGCCGACAATTAGTTACAAACATTAGGGATGTTTTAAGGAAAAACAGTAAAATAATTGAAAATGATCGAAAATATAATTCGTCTATTTACCTGTTTAGTTATGTAATACATATTTGTGATTACATGGTTGTAATTGGACACCAAAAAACAATTATTATCAGTACCAGCTGTTTTATTTGTAGGAAGTATTTTCTATTCAGGTAGCAGTCACTTTAGAATACAAAATAAAATGGTAAAATCTCACATTACAAATCAAAAAGAAGTTGCTTGCGTTATCAAATTTTAAACATATGAGTCCCACCCATGAACATTAGTGAAACTAAAAAAGTATTTTGTCTATACATTCCATTCTATAAACTATTATAAGGAATGGCTAGTTGATACGTCTGCATCTCCATAATATAAGATATTTCAGAAATAATTATATACTACTCCTACTAGTAAAAACTAGTTCTAACTTGAAAAAACGCGTTCTATCTGAAAACGGGTTTTAACTGTAACATATATATATATATATATATATATATATTATACATAAAATTGAAGTAAATGCATATTGACGCTTGAAAGGCAAACATACCTAAGCGACATTGAGAAAACTTTACAAGAGGGTGATTTAAAGTTCAAATTTTTTGAAAAAAAATCATAAAAAGTTACCTAATTGTCGGATTTCGATACTTTTAACATAAATGTATGTAATTTTTATAGCTATTTATGATATTATTAAAACAAGTCGCATAGCTCTTGTATTAAAGGTACTTTATGTCGCTTAGATAAAAATTTCCCCCATTTGTTAAACAGGTAATATTATCTAAGCTATCACTGAAAGTTTTGTAATAACGAGTGGAATTATATAAATTCTATTTGAAATATTTGCAGCAACATGTTAAATTAGGTAAGCTATCACTAAAATTTCTGCGGCAACAGGTAAAAATAGATAAATACAAAGACTTTAGAATATATATACTGGAATAATTAACTAAATGATCTAACAGTTTATAAAAAAATCAAGGTAAGTTATATAAATGTAATTGTACGTTTAGTATCATCCATACAAAAATCATCTTAATTAATAAAATTAATGCGAATCTTCCTTCTTAACCGACAATATTTAACTTAAAGTAATACATTAATAACGCGTGTGAACATACATGAAATTAAACAAAGTTTTGTTGAATAAAACTTAGTACTTTCTTAGGTTTACGCGAATACTTGACATTATAAATGAAACTATCTTTTCGGATTTCGGAGAGAGTCTCTCTCCCGTGACCATGATTGCTGTAAAGCATTCGAAACGTCGGGAACCAAAAATCATAATAAATCCGCGACAAAATCCGAAAAGATAGTTTCATTTATAATGAATAAAACTTTTTGTTTAAAATAAATCTGTAAAATAAAACAATATTACTTTTTAAAACACTTATTAATTTAGTTTTTGTAGTTCGGAACTTTAAGCTTAAAATTAGACCAACATTAGTATTAAAATCAGTCTTCAAAATAACTAAGCGCCATTGTAAAAGGTTTAAATAAGTAAAAATATCTAACCGACATACTTATTAAAAAAATTATCAAGTAAAAATATCTAGAAATCAAAAAGTAACATTGTGTTAAAGAAGTCAAAACATCTAAGCACCAATATTATTCCACTTCATTATAGGTAAAATTTTACTAGTCACATTTTCACAAAATTAATGTATCCAGTAAATATAACTGTAGGTACAATTCACAAATACTTTTTACGGGTACAATCTACTTAGTGTTTTCGAAGAGAAATTTTCAAACAAGTAAAAATAATGAAGTCCAAACAAATAAAAAAGTAAAGACATGAAAAATAGACTAAGTGAATATTGCCAATTATTAAATTTTCCTAAGTGTAGAATTTCATAAAAATCACTTTTTTTCGTCGGTTAGTAAGCACATAATTGGTGATTTGGTGTAAATTCCTCAATATCTAAGCGACATGAAATGCGTCGTAGACGCATGACGATTTGACCAAACGACGCAGAAAAATTTGACGATTCGAACGGTATATAAAACTCATTTTAGGTATTTTTGTCGCTTAGATATGTTTGCCTTTCAAGCGTCGATATGAAAGTATATATGTATTATAGTATTTACATAAAAAAAATTAAAACTTTTGTCTGTCTGTCTGTTAGTTTCGAATGATCTCTTAAACGGCTGGACCGATTTTGACGGGACTTTCATTCGCAGATAGATATTATTGTTATAAGGAGTAACTAAAGAGTAATAATAGCCTTATTATATTATATTATTTCAGAAATTTTATATCTTTTAATTACTGATGGATTTTTGTTCAACAAACTTTAAATTTGACGAATCCAAGCGAAGCGTGGGTGAATCGCTAGTATAGAATAAAATACCCTTGATTTTAATATTATAAGATATACACACAAAAAAGTAATCGATTACCTAGGCTGACAAGAGAAGGTAACTAGGAAAATTACATGGATCATCATTATATCCAGATTATTATTATATTATTTCAGAAATTTTATATCTTTTAATTACTGATGGATTTTTGTTCAACAAACTTTAAATTTGACGAACCCAAGCGAAGCGTGGGTGAATCGCTAGTATAGAATAAAATACCCTTGATTTTAATATTATAAGATATACACACAAAAAAGTAATCGATTACCTAGGCTGACAAGAGAAGGTAACTAGGAAAATTACATGGATCATCATTATATCCAGATTATTACGGATAAAGGTAATATAATATAGATCTAGGTTGTCACTATAGTAAATATGTGCACTAAAAATGATTTTGTTCACCTTATGGTATTTTTATAACCGACTTCAAAAAAAGGAGGAGGTTCTCAATTCGGCGGGGACTTTGTTTTTTTTTATTTTATATTTATGTTTCCCGATTACTCGACGATGGCTGGACCGATTTGAACAATTCTTTTTTTGTTTGAAAGGGTATAGTTTCCAGTTGGTTCCATTGTCACCAAGTCAGGATCTGATGATGGGATCCCAGGGAAATCGAGGGCAACTCTCAAATTTTATAGGCACCTACTATGTTTTTGATATATTTTCTAAAGATGTTCAAGCATTTGTGTCTGAAAATCATCATCTCATGTGGATGAGCTGATGATGGAAGGTACAATTTCTCAACGGTTCTTTTTGTGTTTGTTCATTTATTTCTGCGTCAAATGTTGGCCGATAACATTTTTTTTTGTGTTCGGTAGGGTATACTTCCAAGATATTCACATTATCACCAAGTCAGGATCTGATAATGGGATCCTAGGGAAATCGAGGGCAACTCTCAAATTTTATAGGCATTTAATACGTTTTTCGTATATTTTATAATGCTGTTCAAGAATTTGTGATGTAAGGTATATCTCCTCAACGGTTAGGAGTTGAAAGAAAATTCTTTTAATATTATACTTACTTATGAACCGATGTTGATGTGAGTTGTATTCCTGCAGGATATTAGGTTGATCTGATAATAGAAGGTAAATCTTATTAACATCTAGGAGTTACGTGGAAAAATAGACGTGGACAAATCTCGATTGACTATTGTTATACTATCTTTCACTCCAAAACTTCGCAGACTTATTGGAGCAGTAGTTTAGTTAGCCTACCAATATTATATTTAAACAAAATATCTAATTTCCACTAAAAAAATAAAAATAAATTATTTAAAAAAAAAATGAAAACCGACTTCAAAACGTTACAAATCGAAACTAAAAAGAAAACAATAATTTTAATTACTTAGTTATTGTTGCAAAGCAAAAAAAAAACTTAATACAATTTAATTACCTAACTAATGTATCAATTTGTAAATATAATCAAAATATCTCTTCGAAAGTTCATTGCAAAGGCAGAATAAAACTGTCCTTCTTGGCTGGCACCGACTCCAACAATAACCAAGTAATTAAAATTATTTTTTTCTTTTTAGTTTCGATTTGTAATATTACTTAAAGGTTCATTATTATCGGTTTGAAGAACCGTACACCTTGTTCTAGCAGTAAATAAAATTGCCTAGGATAACTACTTTTTAGTAGTAGTAGCAAGTAGTAACCCTGTAAACAAGCTGTAGTTGTAACACAAATAGGTAATTATTAAATATACATTTGTACAAAATACAATTGTAACGAGAGTTTAACAACAGTTTTACATTTGAAGTAGTCTTTCATTCCCAATAATGAATACTACCATAATATTATTTTTGGCTTTTATATTTTTATTTAATTCAGTAAACACAAAAAAACTTCTCAAATATACCTAATGCCGCAACAGAATGTTTTCTTTCTAGTTACAACAATATACATAATATATTGTTACGTACTACAGGTTCGGGATCGGAAATTAAAGAGTTTTCGCACTTAAGATGTTTTATTTACACTTTATGCACACGCGCAGTTTGTACGCAGCACTAGTTAAATTAAGTCTCTGAGCACTATAATCCACCACTTTTAATAATTTTTTTTTATGGTAAAAAGGGGGCAAACGGGCAGGAGGCTCACCTGATGGGAAGTGATCACCTCCGCCCATGGACATCTGCAAGCCTAGCTTGCAGATGCGTTGCCGGCCTTTCAGATAATTTGTGGGGTAACATATTTTCATTCAGTCTTTGAGAGTGAAGTGTGTGATTCACCGTCATCATTACAGGGGTCTAATACAATTATTAACTCTGTCGAATTCACTCCTGATATTGTTTTAAGATACTTACGTCAGCTTGACATAAGTAAAGGCGGTGGTCCGGACGGGTTACATCCTGTATTTCTGAAGCGATGTTGTAGTGAACTAGCTTATCCTGTAAGTTTTCTTTTTAATTTATCTTTATCCAGCGGTATAATGCCACCAATTTGGAAGCGATCTCTTGTTGTACCCATTTTTAAGAGCGGGGATAGGCACAATATTTGTAATTACAGGGGTATTTCTAAAATTTCAATCTTGCCCAAGATATTCGAGAAAATCATCTATGATAGTTTATTTCCTGCTATTAGACCCTTTTTAATCGCTCAGCAACATGGTTTTATTGATAAAAGATCCACCGAAACTAACTTATGTGAATATTTAGATATAATTTTAGACTCTATGGATGAAGGCTTTCAGGTCGACGCCGTGTATACTGATTACTCTAAAGCTTTTGACAAAATTTCTCATTCTTTGTTAATTTATAAAATAGAGCGCATCGGTATACATGGCGACCTCCTTAGATGGCTTTCATCATATCTTAGGGATCGTTCTCAAGCGGTTGCAGTCAAAGGATTTACATCTTGTTTCGTTCCCATTACCTCTGGTGTGCCTCAGGGCTCGCATCTCGGTCCTCTTCTATTTAACATCTTTATAAATGATGTTTTGGAATGTTTTCGTCACTCTAGCGTGTTATTATATGCTGATGATACTAAAATTTTTACTAGAATAAAATCTGTTGAGGATTGCATACAATTACAGAATGATTTAAATGCTCTCAATGAGTATTGTTTGGACAATAAGTTATTTTTAAATGTTAGTAAATGCTGCATTATCTCTTTTAGTATGAAGAAAGCAACTATTCAATATGACTATACTATAAACAATTCAATTCTTAACAGAGTGACCGAGGTGAGAGATTTGGGAGTCTTCTTGGACAGCAAGTTGCTTTTCCGATCACATTTTGAGAAAATTACTGCCAAGGCGTACAATATGTTAGGTTTTTTAATTCGCCAAACAGCCGATTTTAAAGATATCAATACTTTTATTATTTTATACAATGCACTCGTAAGATCACATCTAGAATATGCTTCTGTTACATGGAATCCGCAGTATGACAAATATAAGCATATGCTTCAACGTATTCAAGATAAGTTCTGCAAGCGACTCAAATTTAAGTTTAAGACATCTCCACCTGCTACGTTATTATCCCTGGAAACTCGACGTGAACACCGTGATATCATTTTTCTTTATAAGATTATAAATAACCATATTGATTCGTCATATTTGTTAAATGAAATGTCCTTCAATTGTCCTAAATATAATCCGCGATCAAATCGATCCTATACTTTTGCTATTCCATTCTGCAGGACTAACTATGCTTCGAATCGTTTTGTCGTTAGGGCTTGTGGACAGTATAATAATAATTATAATATGATAGACATTTTTTATTTGAAACCTGATAAATTCAAATCTGTCATCAGGCAATTAAGATAGATTAAGATAAACTGTAGTTGTCACAATATAATATATATATTACTGTGATTCTTGTTTGTATGCAATGTTGTGTTCAAAAAGGAAAAAAAAAAAAAAAAAAAAAAAAAAAAAAAAAAAAAAAAAAAAAAAAAAAAAAAAAAAAAAAAAAAAACTTAATTTGTATTAACTTTTAGAATTTTAATGTTTACCCTAATGATATTTTCTTTAATGTTAAATTAGTGAAAACTTAATTGGCTTGTGTATTACCTAGTTGCAAAAATCATAATTATGTGTTATTATAAGCTGTATGTTTTCTTTATAAATAAAATAAAATAAAATAAAAATAAAGGGAAGGAGGGAAGTGGGAGGGAGGGGGGAACGAAGGCGGAGGATGAAGGGAAGAGGGAGGGGGGAAGGAATGTGGGCCTCCCGGACTCTCACTCACCGGACGAAACGCGACAGCATAGCTACCACTTCACGCCGGTCTTCTGTGAGAGAGTGGTACTAATGAACTATACGGGGCGTGCCGGCCCATTCGGCTGCTACCCGAAGGTAATAAGCAAGGCACTACCACTTAAATACTTTTTACCACTTAAATAATTACTGTACTCTTCTTCACTTTTTCACTATTTCGTATCTCTTCGCAATCTTCACTCGACTTCGAACATCAACTGATCTATCGACACACTGGCGGCCTTTTTATATGCGTAAATTTAGAACATTCTAGTATCGAAAATTCAAAATGTTTCTAGTAACTTCCAAATCTTTCCTGAAAATGCGTTCTCTCTCTGACACATTAAAATTTGCTGTTACTGTTCTTGTTATCTGATTGTCAAAAGTTATAAATTGACATTCGCTGTTGTAAGGCCTGGTACAAGAGTGCTATTATGACGATTTCGCACTATATTCCGCGACAATATTTTATCTTTTAGACCTTAGCGTGCGTTTCTCAGAAGACGTAATTTTATTTTTTTGATAAGTAGGGGGTTAAAATAAGCTTAAGTGTAAGTTTGTGGGGTAACTTAACCTTGCCTTTGTCCCCCATCCACCATTTCGGAAAAAAGAGTGGAAAGGGTTTTCACACTCTATCTCGTAAATTATTGTAAAAACAAATGATATTCTAAGTTTAGTGGTGGAGAAAAGGGTCGATAATAAATGAATATTACAAGTAACAATCCTATTGTTAAGAAAATGATAAATTATATAAATAAAAATTATATGATAGAAAAATAAATTAATGAAATCATAAAAATGTAGTGGAAAATGTTAAAAACCCTCTATAACATTTCACTCATATCATTTTATTGTAAGATGACTAGAAGAAAAGTAATAAAGTCTGAAGGAAAATTTGTTCAAAATTTTTTTGTTATTTTTGTTTAATTTTTTTTTATTTTCCATTTTACGATGGAGCAATAGGATCAAAGTGCTAGACAATGTGCTTTGCTACCAATAACATGTATATAATATGTATGTAACACCCTATTTTTCAAAATGGCCGCCGGGGACTTGAACTTAAGCATATGCTAACCCCTACACATCAATAAAATAAAATTGCGTCCTCTTAAAAACGCAACCCTAAATGTAACTTTTCAATGAACTAAATAAACTAAAATGCTATCATAGGGCCCATACAAAGTTGTGTACAAACACTATGACACATGCAAAGGGCTAAAAGTAAATTTTCATAAAGATAGGGGTTTCACAAATTAATATTTATCAAGCTTTATAAACTTTCAGGATCCTAATCATTTTTAAAGTAGAAAATAGTGAATTAACGGGAAAAAAATATCGATTTCCAAAGTTTTCGAATTTAGATTACAAACGTTTTTGTTTTTTTTTAAGTGGCCCTTTGGCGGGGTTTGTCAAAACATTATGAACTAATAACTTTACGTAAGAGACTCAAAAATATTCGTTTATTTGGTGATATACGAGTATTATATCTTACGGTTGCTGCTGCTACATATCCAAGGTACCAACCCTATTAACAAGGTAGAAGCTGCAATTAGGTAATTATTTATACAATATCCATTTGTACAAAATATGCATAATCGTAACGACAGTTTAACAACGGCGTTCCAATCGAAGTAGCCTTTGATTTCAAATGAGCCATACCAGAATATCATTTTCGTCTTTCGTATTTTTCTTTATTGCAGTAGAGATGGCAAGTAAACTTCCAATAACATCTGAAAATTTTGTAAGTATGTATTAAATAAATTAATTATCTTATTTCTTAGTAGCGTCTCTCTAATGGTATACTTATCACTGAATAATTTTTATCAGAATCATACATAGATCGCATTTGTGTTTTTACTTAATTGTTATCCTAGGGCCTATACAATGTTATTATCTATATATCGGCTTGATTGATTTTTATGCAATTTTGTTTATATTAACTATATTTGGTAGATTACTAGAATAGGTGATAACTCTCCAAATTTTTCCAACTTTTTATTTTTCATTTTAATATACTTATAGCCCTAAATGATTTTTAATAATACTTTTCTAAAAATAATTATATTAACAGTTATGCTTTTCCAAATGCTCGCTATATTATTTCTTAATGATGTGATACGTAATTTTTCTTATATAATGAATATTACTTAGTAAATGTATGTATACTAATTTAAAATAAAAAAAAAATATGACTTACCATATCGAAACGTGTATCTATTCTTAGGAAACGAAAAGTAAAAATGTCCCAATTTATGATTTCCTTCAATTGTCATATTTGTATAAAAATCTGCCACATTTTTCAGTTTGGTCCTTTGCAGGTCTCGCAATGTTTATAAATAACATTGTATAGGCCCTAGGATAACAATTAAGTAGAAACACAAATGCGATCTATGTATGATTCTGATAAAAAATATTTAGTGATAGGTATACCATTAGAGAGACGCTACTAAGAAATAAGATGATTAATTTATTTAATACATACATACAAAATTTTCAGATGTTAATGGAAGTTTACTTGCCATCTCTACTGTAATAAAGAAAAATATTAAAGACAAAAATAATATTTTGGTATGCTTCATTTGAAATCAAAGGCTAATTTAATTGGAACGCCGTTGTTAAACTGTCTTTACGAGTATGCATATTTTGTACAAATGGATATTGTATAAATAATTACCTAATTGTAGCTTCTACCTTGTTAATAGGGTTGGTACCTCTACCTTGGTTATGAAGCAGTAGTAATCGTAAGATATAATATATCACAGTGGCCCAAATAAGCGAATATTTTTTCAAGTCTGTTACGAAAATACATTCGTTTATAATGTTTTGACAAACCCCGCCAAAGGCAAACTTAAAAAAAAACAAAAACGTTCGAAATATAAATTCGAAAAGTTTGCAAATCGATATTTTTTTTCTGGTTATTTCACTATTTTCTACTTTAAAAATAATTAGGATCTTTAAAGTTTATAAAGCTTGACAAATATTAATTTGTGAAACCCCTATCTTTATGAAAATTTACACTGTAAAATATGACATAAATAGAATGGAATATACCTATTATATAATATACATAGTAGGTACATTAACAGACAGCGGTAGCCCAGTAGCAATGCACTCGCATGGATAACTAAGTGACGGGAGTTCAAATCCGGGTCCTCGCGCCTCTGATATTTTTATGTGCGAATAATTTCTAACATGATTACCACTTGTCTTACGGACTACGGTGAAGGAAAACATCGTGAGGAAAGCTGCATGTGAAACAACGTGGTGGAAGTAATTAATAAAAGACTAGAAAACATTGGCAATAAAAATTTAGAGCAGACATTAGAAATTTAAACTGTAATTCGAGATAAGCTAGAAGAGGATTTTTTAAAATTAAAACACAAAATAGAGCATCAACAAAACAAATTGGATAAAAAACTCAAAAACTTGGAAGATATCCATACAGGAATGCGAGAGAAATTAGACCAAGATGTGCGAGGATTAAAACTTAGATTAGAAGAAAAATCAATAATGTTAGACGACCGAACAAAATATCTTCAAGATCAATATGTAGAAGGACTTGAAATACAAGGTGACAGATAAGAGAGAGTAATAAAGGAGACACAGCAGGCACAGAAGGAAATCCTAAACCTGAAGGATGAGCTGAAAGAGCTGAAAACCTGGAGAAGTGACGAGACACGCAGACAACCTTACGAAGAACTTAGCAACCAAGAACAAGCTAAAACGACACCGAAAACATATGCCAAAATAACAGCAAAGGAAAGAACAAGGCCAACCCACTGCCTACTAGTAGGTACGGAGTTTGGACTAGACACAAGCGAAGAATTAATCACGAAAGTGAAACAGGTGTTGAAAGCAAAAGAGACATTGCTGCGGATCTCTAAACTCAGGAAGGTTAAAGACCAAAAGGATTCTGCTAGGCAGCGAGAACAAAGAAGACCTGAAAAAAATAAAGACTGCTTTGCAGAAACAATACTTTAAAATCGAAGAGAAAGCGAACAAAGATCCCCAGGTAATAGTAAGACACATAAATAATAGCATCACGGACGAAGAACTTTTAGGCGCCATAAGCACGCAAAATAGTGAACTGGTACAGGATTTTCCCGAAGAACACTATAGGATCAAGGTACTGGACAGGGGGAAATTAAGGAACCCCAACGAGACTCACGTGGTCCTATAACAGGTCTCCCCACTCTTATGGACGAGGTTCACATCCACAGCCAAGATCTATGTGGATGTCTACCGCTTGCCGGTCTTTGACCTATCATCTATTATTCAGTGCTCGAGATGCCTGTTTCGACCACGGCAAAAGGTGGTGCACGGAAACTATTGATCTGTGCAGCTACTGCGCCGTGCCGCACCTGAGGGACCAGTGTCCAAATAGGATAGCAGGGGAAGCAGAAACTTGTAAGAACTGCCAGCACGCAAAAGTAAAGGAGACGAACCACAACGCATTCGACACTTCGTGCGGAAAAAGTGGGACGCACTCGCTAGGTCGAGCGTGGCATACTACTAGTGCAAAATAGGAGAGCATCAGATCACACAAGTGCAAAGTATCATGATGATACTTAGGAAGTAAGGTGTATACTTAATTCCAGTCGCATGGTTGAAGAAGCTCTAACAATAGATAGTAAAATTGCTCTTAAGTCTACATTCCCAACGTTCCAATAATTGGTATGTTATCTGCGATAATATAAAATATTGCATAATACATACTGTAAGAATATAAGCTAATGTACCATAGCACATAAGTATCCTGTAACAAGTAATATAAATGTATCACTAAGTAGATATAAGTAAAAAAAGTTCCAAATTTAAACAAACTAAAATAATGTATCATGGTATAGTCATAAAACAATAGCTAGACATAAATATATTATATAAAATAGCAACTATAGTAATTAGTAAAGTAACTGTAAACTGTTCGCTAAACTCAAATTGTAAATATTTCTGCATATTAAATATATGCCAAAAAATACAAAACCCTTCAGGTTCAAAAAATTGCCCAGTGCCCAGCAGTGTGAGGTTAAAAAGGGCTGAATACCTACATAGTAAAGATAATGATAATAATAAACAAGTTTTACGATGTTCGTGTCCTCTAATGAATTCTGAATAATCCTTTATTCATTTAAAAAATAAATATAATAGCAATTAAATAGGTACTATTTTTGTTTTCAAAGGTAGACTAGAAGATCATACGTATACAAGTTACATGCTTTATGAGTAGAGAGGCCAATATTTTAAAAACTATAGATTTAGCCTCTGTATCGCTAATAATGACTATTTCAGTAACATTTTCCAAGTAGTATTTAGTATGCAGATTCGACTAAGTAAAAATTTGGGAAATGGTGTCAAAATACTAATTAACAAAAACATGCCTGTCGAGAAAATAATTTAAAGAATTATCAAATGTTATATTTATTATTAAAAGAGCTTTTAAAACTTGTAACGAAAATTATTTTTCAAAATATATAATACCTACGTAATGCTTGAGCATGAACGAATAAGCAACTGGACCTGTCATAAAATACAAATGGATGAAACATCGTTCAACCAATTGAAGCATACGCACACAAAGATTTTAATTCATTATACATTACACACAGATACAAAATACATAAAAATTCATTCTACTTCTAGTGCTTAAACATAGTCGATAAAATACATTTATAATATATTTATGTAGAATCGTAATGATGGTAAATTAAAGCACTTCTTCAGAACTCAAATACTATTCGTATTTTGAAATACTTATAAGATATAACTTTTACACGGTACGTCGTGTCGCCATAATATCATGACGTCCTCATTTCTTCCTTTTATACTATTCACGCATTCTAGTCTTAAAATTCTTCCATTCATTGCCTTTTATTCTTACATGCAAACTCCTTTTACAAATCCCAAATCTTTTTATAAAATATTTTATGTTATTGTACTGTACAAATAACATAATCATTCGTTCAGTTATTTCGTCAAATATCGATATATTTTTCGATTCAATTTTCAATACATAGAAATATCGACTATATTTAACATAGTTGGATAATACGAAATGTTATTTGACATTTGATTAAATTTTGTGATAAATAACATTAAATTTAATAAAATATTGTACTTACAAGTGAAAAGAAATAGTGCTGCTTCCGCTATAGTTTTTACACCATTTAATAGAACATTTAGTTATTTTTGGGAGATGTTTTGTTGACAAGTAAGTGCTTGAGACTGACGCAAAAACAAACGGCCAAGGCTAAAATATCCTGATTACTGACAAGACCGGTGAAGGTACGTACGTCATATGTCTCGTCCAGTGGTTTATTCGTTCATGTGCTTGAGGTACGAGTATTATGTAATGCTTTATCCTTTCTCGAACTGGGTACAATTTGATTGTTCGTCCACACGTACGTTGAAGATCACTAATCTACAGTTAAATGTACATAATAAACAAAGAAATCGAAGACAATAGATAAAACAATGGTTGTTAAAAAGAAAGAAACTAGTAGTTTTCATATTTTCTAAAATTTTTTTCACTCCCTCCAGAGCAATATTTTTGTGAATAGTTTTCCGTTTAGTGAACAATTACAAGTTACATAAAGAAAATACAATATGTGACACAATGATATGATTTTTTCCCGGATTTACATAGATTTTTCGTTCATCAATCGACCGCTGTCTTGTCCATCTTAAGGGGAACTAAACAACACAGTAAATCTGATAAAAAGCCAAACATAAATTTATTTTAAAATATTAAATATTCACGTAAATCTAAAAAATTAAGTATTTATCAAATCAGAAATAATTAATACTCTGTTTTTCGTATGTAGTAACTACTGTGGCTTATAATATACCTAAATAAGGCACAACACATTGTTACGTTCGAGTGAAAGACAAAGTGCATACAAGTTGTTTGAACGCGCTGTTATCGGCGCGGAGATAGCGACAATGGAATCGGTCAAAAGCTATTTGCTTAATCAATGACTAATGAAATAGAAATAAATTAAAACACACGCACTCGACCCTGTGCCTGTAGTTCTATAATGTAATTATTTAACTGTTTCGTATTTTTAATTAAGCAGATTTATATCTGATAAATAACCTAAGAATATGTAACATCAACCGCAACGTTTAGTTATCTAAAAACGACTTCTTTCCTTAAAAGATTTATAAAACATACTTTGTAAGAAACGGTGGGGCTGCAGGAGGAGAGAGGTGTCGGTGTTTCGTTGCCGTTCTCTCTATCCTCTGTAGCCGTCTGTGTTATGTATTTGTGATGTCCTTTGTGATGTATGAAAGGTGGATATTTGATAGGTGTCTTCGGACTTTCGTGTATGGTGTCTTCGAATCGGTTTATTTACTGGGGTCACTCCGGGTACTTCTCTGATAAGCAGAGTGGACTAGGAGAGGCCCTAGGTGTTGGTAGGTAGCGCCGGGGCGCCGCAGTGTGTACGAAAGCGATCCCGTGGCGTCCCACTTTAGGCGTACGAAGGATGGCTTGGTTTTTAGTGGGTAGGACGGCTCTTGCACTCCCTGGCCGGCGAGTGCCACACCCTTCCCAGGCGCGCTCATGGACTAAGTTTAGTCGACCCCAATCCGAGACTTCAGTTAATAGTTATTCGATTTCAGACATAAGTTTGTTCCGACACTCGTCGACGTATTCCCAAACAATATTAGAGCGGCTGGTGTACAGGGCGTCCACAGTGCTGGCATCTGCATAGCACTGTGGACGCCCATGAATGTTGCTTATTTCCAACATGTCATTGACTAACCAAATAGTGCTATATTGAATAACCAAATAGTCTTAGGGCCCTAGGGGCCCCATTATTCTAATGTGCCCAGGGCCCCTAATAGGTAAAAGACGGCCCTGAATATGTCGCAATATACTCTATGGTGAATACGTCAAAAAATTGTCCACTAGCGTCCACACTACCCAATTTGACTGGTTACAATCGAGTTCAATTTCATTTTTCTGTCCACATTACACAATTAATCGAATTGTGCCAATCTAGTCAGATTAGCATAGAGAAAAGTAATATTATACTTGTGTAAAATTGTATCGATTGGATGCCCTTTAACAACATTAGATAAACAATCTTAAAAGCCTTACAAATGAGTTTGCTTGCGGTAATTCGGGCGGTCCGCGGTGTAGTAGAGAGCTTGTCTAATTACACTTTAAGACAGTTCTAATAAGACTGTCTTGTTACTGCGTAATGTAATAGGCTCTAAATTACAAATGATTTTTTTATATTTTCAGATTAAAACGGTTGTATATTCTGTAACCGGTAATTAAAAGAAAATGCTATATAATTACAAATTGACCGATCCCTGTCAACATTATTTTGCACTTGCTTTGTTAAAAACGTTTTTACAAGTGTCAAGTAGCTGCGTAGTGACGAAGGTTTGTATCGAAATAATTAAATATCTGATAAGCTAGTAAAGATATCAGCGCTCTACATACAGTAGTGCTCGAGTACCAGCCATTTTATTGAAAAGCTAAAAATGTACTACCCGAAGTGGAGTTTTTGGGCATTGTGGCTAGATGCATGCATGCATGCATGCATGAGCCCATTAATCCTAGTATGTTCCAACTAAATATTTATTTATTTTATATTTTTCCTCTGAATTGTAGAATGATAATTAATTTATGATTTGCATGCCAAATTTATTAGAAATTTACTTATTTAAAAAAATTTACTTAGCGATAAAATAACTATTGTAGATGCGTAAATTTTTCACATTCACATTTCACAACATTATTTATGTATGTTAATCATGGTCTAAGAGCCGGTGGGAGATCGACCTTCACCGATCTGATAACCAGATGAGACATATTTTTTATCAAATATAATTTATAAACAAATATGCCTATAATGACTTGCCTATCTGAAAGTGCTCATGGCTATTTTTAATTAAATTAACTTTAATCGATTTTTTTTTCATCACTTTCATTCTTTTGATAACCAAATGAATTTTATTTCACTGTTAGTTTTTAACACAGAATATGCCTCAGTAGGCTTGCCTACTCATTTTTCCGTATAGCTACCTGGCAAGTCGATGTGAACAGGTAAGTCAATATAGGTGACTCCATCGTTCTGCTAACTTATCGAAAGTTATATCAAATTTTAGATCATTTTATTACAAAATCAGTCATATAGACTTGCCTGCAAAAAATCATACTTAAAGCACTGTTGCCTAGCTAAAAATAGCCATGAGCACTTTCAGATAGGCAAATAATTATAGGCATATTTGTTTATAAATTATATTCGATAAAAAATATGTCTCATCTGGTTATCAGATCGGTGAAGGTCGATCTACCACGGTCTCCTCTACTAAATAAAATAAATAAAATATGAATCACGCCTTATAATATTAGCTATCTGTGAGTGAAATTCCCGTCAAAATCGACAAACAAACAGACAGACGGACAAACAAAAATTTTAAAAATTGTTTCTTTGTTGCTAGTAATACATATAAATGCGAAAAACACCACTGACTGATCACGCGAAAACCGCTAAACATATAAAGATGAAAATTGGCAGGGAGGTAGTTTATAAATAGTAGCTAACAACGGAATTTGCGAACGGGCCGTATTAAGGTGGTCTAAGGGCTCTCGCAAGTTTGTATGAAAGTCCTTCATCTTTTGTGCTACAGACTTAAAATTTGGCAGGGAGGTAGTTAATTGCTAGTAAGGGTCCGCTAAGAACGAATTTTGCGTCAGGGCCGCATTAAGGAGGTCTAAGGGCTCTCACAAGCTTTTTTTAATTTCTTCATTTTTTGTGCTACAAACTTTATACTTGGCAGAGAGTTGGTCAATAGTTACTAGATGCCCGCAAAGAACGAAGTTTGTGACAGGGCCGAATTAAGGAGGTCTAAGGGCTCTCGCAAGTTTGTATGAAATTCCTTCATTTTTTGTGCTACAAAGTTTTAACTTAGCAAGGAGTTAGTAAATAGTTAGTAGATGCCCACGAAGAACAAATTTTGTGACAGGGCCGCATTAAGGAGGTCTAAGGGCTCTCGCATGTTTTTATGAAATTCCTTCACCTTTTGTACTACAAACTTTAAACTTTGTAGAGAGATAGTTATTGTAGGAGAAGACCTCTAGGAATGGGTTTTGATAAGGGCCGGATTGAGGTGGTCTAGGGACTCTTGCAAGCTTGTATGAGGTTCCTCAATCTTTTGTGCTGCAAGCTTTAAAATTGGCAGGGAGGTAATTAATCGTTAGTAAGCGTCCGCTAAGAACAAATTTTGCAACGGGCCGGATTAAGAAGGTCCAAGGGCTTTCGCAAGTTTGTATGAAATTTCTTCAGTTATGTGCTGCTAACTATTTGATAGGAAAGTAGTTTATATTAGGAAAGTAGAAGTCCGCTAATAACGGATTTTGCTACAGGGCCGGATTAATGAGGTCTAAGGGCTGTAGCAAGTGTCTATGTAAGTCCTATCTTTTGTGCAACAAACTTTAAATTTGGCGAGGAGATAATGTGTGGTCAGTAGACACTAAGAATGAATTTTGCAAAAGTATTGAATTAAGGTGGTCTGAGGGCTCTCATTATTTTGTATAAAAGTCCTTCATTTTTTGTGCTACAAACTTTAAATTTAGCACGGAGGTAGTTAATAGTTAATTGAAAAGAATGAATTTAGCGACAGGTTGAGTTAATTTACAATTTAATTTAAAAAAGAATGCGTTTAAGAAAAAAAAAATATTAGTCCCGCTGAGTTTCTTTCGCCAGTTCTTCTCAGGAAATTTGGTTTCTTCTTTCCGAACTGGTGGTAGACTCATGACGTTCAGTAAGAAATTATACAATTTATATGCTGAATAATATAATATATTTTGATTTGATTTGGTTTGGTTTGGTTTGACTTGGTTTGACTTGGTGTGACTTGATTTGACTTGACTTGACTTGATTTGATTTGATTTCATTTGGATTGGGTTGGATTAGATTGGATTAAATTGAATTGAATTTTATCGATTTTCATGTAGTGACTTTTCTCACGTAACTTGCATGAACACACACTGTGGCTAGTTTTACCGTGTTTGGGAACTTCTACTTTATTACTATTTAGATACATTACTACTTAGTTCTTGGACTTTTGGTAGCTATTAGGTACATACATATTTTAAGTACAGAATATTAAAAAAATACAATTATTTATAAAACTATTTAATTATATTAGTTTATAGGTACAATAAATTTAATTAAATTATATGTAGAACTACATAATATTTTATTTTTTAATTTTCTGATATAAATAAAATAAGTATATCTATATTTGAATACACTGACGTACCACACAAAATAATAGAAAAAAAGCATTACAAAATAATAACTAGGAAATACAACTTCAATATCGATTTACAAAAGTAATCTATCTATCTATATATATAAAAATGAATTGCTGTTCGTTAGTCTCACTAAAACTCGAGAACGGCTGAACGGATTTATCTTATCTTAGTCTTGAAATGTTCGTGGAGGTCTAGGGAAGGTTTAAAAGGCGAGAAAAAATCTAAAAATTTCGGGAAAACCCTAAAAACAGCCCTTTTCTATTTCCCATACAAACGTTTTCTAGAGTCAATTTGAACTTTATTGCTATTCAATAAAGTTCATATTAAATTATAATCACTCACTGTTGTCTAACCAATTAAGGCGTGTTCCTAACGTCAAAGAATCAATTTGCAATTTATTACCGCTGCATAAAGTTCAAATTCAATCATATCTATGAAAATAGTCTTCGCGTGCGCTTTGGAGGATCTAATGTCGCGTTCCGAAAATAAACAAAAGTGAATCGCGAACGCGACAAAAAATGTAATAAACTATTAGTAGTACTGATTTCCAATTAATTTGGTCGGCTTCGCGAAACTTTATTTTAGCTAACTTCAGTTGTAACTGTATCAGATTATTTTTTTAAGTTTGACAAATCTTAAGTTTTGTCACAAATTAAGTTTCTGAACACAACCATAATATTTGACATTAGATTTGACAACCAACTAATATGTCAATCATTCTGTCGCACTTCAGAACACGGAGATTTATGGGTTAAAGGTAAACTCCAAAAAAATAAATAAAAAAATCAGAACACGGAAAAAAGTATTACGATTGTCGATATTGTGTTACGATCATGGTTACGATATTCTATGAGTGCATCCTTCTATCTTTGTGAGTGACATTCCAAGTAGCGTGCTCTTTTTTTGTTGATATTTTGTGATAGTGACACTTTACTGTTAAGTTACGCGACGGGTCGCATCGAGGAGGTCTTAGGGCCATAGCAAGTTTGTATGAAAGTCTTCATCTTTTGTGCTACGATCTTTATATTTGGTACGAAGGTGGTTAATTGTTGGTACAAGTACGCTAAAAACGTTTTTTTTCTATAGGGCCGGATTAAGATGGTGTAAAGGCTTCATAAGTTTTTCGAGATACCTTCATTTTTTGTGCTACAAGTTTCAAATTTTGCACTGAATTAGTAGATAACTTTTACGATACTACAAATCGGACACTTCATTCAAAGGATATTACGAATTTAAAAATAATAATAATAAAATAATGCGCAGCACAGCGGGAAATGTGGAGAGGGACGGGGAACCAAGAGCGGGAGAGGTAGCCGCGCCGCTCAGGAGTATATTAACGATGGGTTCTGAAATAGCTGGAGTAATTTTCGAGAATTTTCAGGCAATCTAAAGATCATCCGATTGCGAGTGATCGAATAAAGATTAGTAGCGATTAAAAAAAACGCGGGCGAAGCCGCGGGTACTGCTAGTGTGTTATAAATATTGTGGTTTATAGTTATCAAAATTTAGTATTCCTAGGATATGAAAGTTTACGTATGAAAATAAAAACTGGATCCGAAAATATATACATGTATGAAATGTACTTAATTTATTTTGTGTCAAAAACAAGTGTGAAAAAGACACTTCAATGACACTTTGCAAATAATTGGTAGTCCCGTACGTAATGACAAGTATATTGTATTGCGTAGTCTGTTAATCTATCTTTTTGGCTTTGTATGATCATTTTACATAATCAGTCTTTAAAACATATATTGATAACATATATAATCGAACTTAGTCTAAATAAAGGTTTTACGAACGCTTTTACAATTGACAAAATTGTCAAAATGACAAGATCATTGATCGACCATTGTAAATTTAGTAATTAATGATTACGTAATTAATGATTAATTACTGGATATATTTTGTATAGGTAAATATTGCTGGCTATGCAACAAAATATTTTGTAGCTAAAAGCAATCTTAGCATAATCTAATTATAATTTATTTTATCTAGCCAAAACAGATGTTCAATATACGAGTGTGTAATTAATGATAAAATCACAGATATAGGATTGCATAGATACCGCGTGTGCAATAAAGTGTAAGGAAACAGAGCGGGCCTCAGGTCTGCTATTTTACATGAATTGTCATTATAGAACAATGCAATTTTAATTCAATTACCATTAGTCAAAAATTTCGTAGTCTACTAAATTTACAATGGTCGATCAATTAGTTAAAATTAAAAAAATAAATATGTAAAATACAACTCTAAATAACAATTTTAATAAAAAAATTATATATAATATATATTTATATTTTATATAATTAATACTGACTAAGCTTAGAAATAAGTAATTGTACTAACAGGCATCGAAAACACAAATAATATTTGATATTACTTTTTTCCATAAACGGTGATTAAGTGATAGATAGTCTTTACTGTAACTTTTCCATCTGCCACATTGTTGCACACGTAGTCTATGAGCTGCATATCACTTACAATTTTGACGTAGTCTTCTAGGAAATCTTCAAGCAACTCTTTGGGTATTTTAAATGGATTTATTGCAGCTACTGCATCTATATAACAAAATATATAATATTTTTATATGTGAGAAGATAATAAGACAACTTTATAAATAAAATTTTAAAGTTAGATACATTAAGTATTATTACTAAAATATTAGCAAGGATTAGTGAGGATAATTTAATAATTTCGCCGAAGTGCAAGAGAGGGGCGTGCACATCTATGAGATAGGTAGCCGCGCAGCTCACGAGTATATTTCCGATGGGTTCTGAAATGGCTGGAGCGATTTTGATTAAATTTTCAGGCAATCTCTAGATTAGCCCAGCGAGTGATCGTCTGAAGTTTAGTAGTGATTAAAAATATAAACGTGGGTGAAGCCGTGGGTATTACTTGTTATTAAATAATTAAACTAGTTTTCAAAACTCCGCGGACATATTACAATTTTAACTGAAGTCAAAATTTAGACGGATCCAAACTTTCCTTATAATCGGCTTACGTCGTTTCTCAATAAGTTAATATTATAATAAAAATATTGCTACGTAGAAACTAAGGTGGTACACTTGTTTTGTACATATTTGTATTTGTTTTGTTCTGAAGAAGTTCTACGCTTAAATAAGAAATAATATTTGTCCATATTCTTATTATATTCCGTTTAAGTTATTTGACTGGTTGAATGAGAACAAACTTAAAGTAATTATATTTGTAGAACTCGTCTTATCGGCGGAAATATCCAGCAGCCTACTATTTTGTCCCTTTTCTAGGAAGAATAAACTTCAATATACAAATCTACAAAAATTATATCTATTCGTAATAAAATTATTATGTCCTCAGAAAGAGGTAAAATTAAAAATACAACTAGTGGAGGGATACTGTCAAACTAATAGAGGAGAGCAAATGGCAAAAGCGAGGACTCTTGGCTCGCTTCGTTCGCTTCGTTCGCTCGGTAATTGGCATAGACATAAAACGAATAAGCACAGATATAAAACTTTGCGTTTAGTGTGAAAAAAACAAATTATTGATGATGATTTTCAACTTAATCATTACATGTTATTTAAATTAATTAGCCTTCAGCCTAATTAATTCAAAAAAACGCTTGCACAATCTTGTTATGTTTTATTTAGGTAGGTACATTATATCTTTAATAGTTAATAAATTGTCTGATGTTGTAATGTAAAAATTAGATAAAGCGGATAAGATTTTGTAAATAGAATTAAAAGATTTAATTATTGTTACTTTTAATTAGTGTTTACTGACAGTCTTCGCTTTTATTAGATTAGGTAATATACGTTTTAATTAAAATTATTATTTTATGGGATTGTCAGTTATAAGTGTACTTCCATGCTGGTACTTTTATGTGAGCATAAGTACCGGCATGGAAGTACACTATGATATAAAGTTACACAATCATTGTAAACTAGACTAACCAATAAACCAGAATACCTTAAAATTTATATCCTTATGGTACCCTTATAATAATAAGCAAAGTTAGTTAGTTATTTTAAAATATAATAAAACTTACTCTTAGTCTCCTCCAAACTAGAATAAATGAAAGATTTTTCAGTACAACGAACATCGACACTATTAAATCCGATGGATGTCATCATTCTCTTGATTTCTTTTTCAGGATCCTTTAAAAATTCACATTAAATATTATTTACTAGCAAAGCCGGCTTCGCTGGGCGTAAGTTAAAATAAAGTAAAAGGTTTTTATAATTTCCTAATAAATTAAAGTTAACCTAAGTTACTCCTTATAACAATAGCTATATGCGAGTGAAAGTCACGTCAAAAGCGATCCAGCCGTTTCAAAGATTAGCCGGACCAAACAGATTGACAGAGAGACAAGAATTGTTATGAAAAATATTTTTTGATGTAAGTACCGTTCATATTTTCATATGCATTTATTGTAAAGCTGTATTTAAAATTAAACCGGCCAAACGCGAGTCGGACGCAGCACGCGCACGAAGTTTTCCGTATCTATAAAAACGAGCAAAAAATCTCGTTTGTTGAATGGGAGCCCCCTTAAATATTTATTTTATTCTGTTTTTTAGTATTTGTTAATCCAGCGGCAACAGAAATACATCATATGTGAAAATTACTATATTGCGGTTCACGCAATAGATACTTAGTCTTAGTAATAGGGTCCCGTTATACCCTTTGGGTACGGAACCGTAAAAAACAGATACCTAAATTGTATTTATATGTACTGAGTATATTTATTTAATACTAATAATATATCGGTTTCATAGAAAATAATTACTATCCTATGCTTTGCTGAAAATAAAACTTACAAAAAAAGCTCACCTAAACGTAAAAAAAACAACATTTTATAACTTGGTGTCATATATAATATTCAGATGGTGAAAAATTTTCTACAGATACTTTATTTTCCATTTTAAATGGGACCAAATTGGAAATATATGCTTTTAAACGAAAAGAAACTTTCCAAATCGGTTCTTAATGAGGAAGTTCTGAAGTAACAAACATGAAAAAAAAATACAACCGAATTGAAAATCTCCTATTTTTTGTAGTCAGTTAAAAATTTTAATATACTGATTTAGTTTCAATCAAATTTGAAATATTTTGAAAATGTTTTTTTTGCCTAAAAAAATTAAGATGTATAATATAGTACTAATTATACCTGGCAGTCGTGATATGGCGAGATAAAACGATCAACATCTTTCAGCCAATAGTTCCACTTCGGTTTACGAGCTAATATCCGATAAACGTCGTACACCGGCATATGACCAAGGAACATAAGTAGACAATCACCACCTCTGGTTAACAAGTTATAAATATTTGTAAATGCTGCCCTGAAAAATAATACAAGAAAAAATTAAATAAATTGGCTTCACAACATATCACAAGAAGAGAATCTTATAGCATTATTCTGGTAAAGAAATGAGATTAAATGTTAAGATTATTAAATAAATACAAAGTAATATTTGTATTTTCTATAAATGCTTAAAATAAACTAAAACTTGTTTCCTATAACTTAAATTCAACTTCATTATTTCAAAAGTATAAATAAATTGACTATAAATTTAATGATGATAATATTATAAATTATAATGTAGGTACTAGCTATCCCCGCGGCTCCGCCTGCGTTCACTTTATAGTGCTTCTTTTTCAACGTACAAACAGATTTTGTTTTTGTTTGAAAGGTGAATTAGTCAGGAGTGTTCTTAGCTATGTTTGATGAAAATCGATCGAAGATGACCGCCGCCGTAAAATGGCGAATAACATATATTTCAACATACATATAACATATACATGTATTTTATTTTACATTTTTGACAACACCCTCAAAATGGGTATCAAAATATGAAAGGGGAGGTATTTTTTTATCAGAGAAATGACCTAGATTGATGAGAGAAGTAGAGTGTCGACTGGTACCTAGGACGTAACGAATTATTTTCATTTATTTCGATTCGATTCGACTATCGATACCTAATTATTTCAGAATCGGCGTCAGCCGACAATTATTTAGTCCATTGAAAAGTTACATTTGGGGTTGCGTTTTTTAGAGGACGCAATTTTATTTTTTTGATGTGTAGGGTAGGGTCACGTAAAGCCAAAACCAAGTTTGTGGGGTCGCCAACCTTGTCCCACGGCCGCCATCTTGAAAATAGGGGTTGAAATGGTTTTTACGATATATCTCTTAAACTATCTGATAAAAAAAATTGTGAAAATTTTTTGTTGCAAATTAAATTCTCTACTACTTTAGTTTAGTTACTTTTTGTCGTAGAACTATAAATAAAAAAGTTATAAGCGAAAATGTTCAGAAATTCGAGAAAAAAAATGTATTTTTCGATATAACTTTTTTAAAATCATTTTACGAAAAAATGATTCAGACCATTTTTGTAGATCGTTTTTTGAGGAACAACTTTTATATGCAACATTTTTAGGAGAATAGGTACTATTTTTCAGTACTCTTAACTATACATATATTATAAACTAGCTGACCCGTGCCCACTTCGTTGGGCATAATGTTAATAATCCTTTTTTAGTACAGAGTGTTTAAATAATTTTAATTATTTTATTAATATTAAAAATTAAATTATCTATACTAATATTAAAAAAACTACTTTTTGTAACTTAAATATAAAAGTTACACATATGCTGCCGTTGACTTAAGCTCCACATTTTTTCTCTAGAACTCAAAAATATATCTTTCATAGTTAAGGCAGCGTTCGTAAGAAAGGCTTACATTCGACCGTTTTTTCTCCGATTCACTTTGCAAGACGGACTACCACGTAAAAGCCTTTCTATTTTTCGGTTTTTTATATAGCCTATGACACTCAGCAATAATGTGGCTTTCTATTGGTGAAAGAATTTTTTAAATCGGTTCAGTAGATCCCGAGATTACTCCTTACAATTTAACAAATAAACAAACTTTACCTCTTTATAATATTAGTATAGAGTATAGATATAGACTAGTATAGATGTATACTAATAATGTGTCATCAGTTATTGTTTTTTTTAATTTGTTATTATAATTTTTTTTAATTATTAATTTTGCAATATTATTAATAATTAATTATTGACTCTGAACTCTGAACGCAAGGTTAGGCCTAAAAAATGTAACATTTCAATGGACTAATTTTATACTTTAAAATATTTGCATCTATTTGTAATGTAAGGTTTGCTTTGATATGTATCGGTTAGTGCTGACTTTGAAAATATCTGATAGGATAGATGCAGCTGGTAGGTAGGTACTAGGTATCTACAATATGTAAATGAAATATATACTAATCAGTTTATTTACTTTTCAGTGTATAGCGTCATTAAATAAGTTTGTTTTTAATATGATTTTTTATGCTTTTATTTGTTCTTTATTAATTGACTTAACGGCGTACATGTGACGCTTATATCGACTAAATTTCAACAATATAACTCGACGGAATTATAATAATTCCGTTTCATTAATTTGGTTATGAAACCTTAATGAAAATACTTTTTATTTCTGCTGTATTTACGTAATGCTTGGCACAGGTTTCCCTTCAATATGACGGCTATTAGGTCATAGTCCACCACGCTGGCCAAATGTGAGCTGGTGGACTTCTGTATGTCTTTCGAAAACTTATTAGGTTCTCTTCATTCAATACATACAACAATAAAACTGTAACGACAACCTTTACCGGTTTAGAGGTAAGGGGCATGTTGAAAATCACTTTTACTGTCTTACTACTTTCTCAATAACAAAAAATAATAACAAAATTTGTAAGTAATAGTGAGTGATTAAGCTCACTGAAAAACACAAAAAACTGTTGTAAAATATTCTTGGTGGTGCGAATAATTAAGCGTATGGTTTGCTTTACAGTAGCTATAAGAATTATCCCGATGTATCTTAAAACCCATCAAGGACGTTTGATACACGTGTTATATTGCAGTATTGTATTAGGTGCTTAAAAATAAATATAAACATTGCATACTAGCAGGTAAATCTTAAATTCATGCATTATATTCATTTATCTATTTTAAACAGTATAAAATATAGTTTAGTGAGGGGAAATCTAATATATCTCGTGTCGCGGTGTTTGTGATCACACACCTCAGAAACGCCTCGATGGATTTTTTGTTGATTATTTGTTTTTTCGCAATTTTAATTTATTTATAAATTATTATAATTTTGTTACAACGTTTGCCAGGTCAACTAGTATTATAATGTTCATTAATTAGTTACGTGATCGAACGGACTCGCAATCGAATTCAAAATCCATAATATTTAATTTAAATTTTTAATTAAAAATGTGTATGTATGTCGGTTAGATAAAGGAATAAATTTGACGACAATATTTATAAACCAATAATATTCACTGATAGTGCCTATTTAATTTAATTCTTATATAAAAAAAAACGAAATGTACAATATGTGTCTATGCTAAGTTTAATATTTTAAAATACTTACTCTTGATGTTTGATCCAGTGAAGGGTGTAAAATGAAAATGCATGGTAGAAATTACCTCTCAGCTCATTTGGCAGGCCACCTTCTATATCTAGAACGGTGAATGTGACATGATCAGCCGCATGGTGCTTATTAGCAAAATTAACCATTTTGTCGCTTTTATCACATCCCACTACTCTCGTACAATTGGGCAGGAACTTCATAAGTATATTTGTCGTAACACTTCCATCTCCGCTACCTATATCAATAACTGTTTCGCCATCGTTTCTCCATTTAATTTTTTTCGCATATTCTTCTAAGCACTGTAGAGCATCCCTTTTTTGTAAGGTGTTGCTTTTCTGATATAATTCAGCGTTGTCCATTTTTAAATATGTCTTAATTTATTATTTTGGAAAATATTTTCTTGAAAAAGAAGCTAGTGCGCGTGCGCTGGGTTGTTACGTTCGACGCGGTTTCGACAGGCAGTCTCGGTAGGAGCGTGGTTCGTATGTATTTATACGTGTCCATGCACGACATCGTCGACGTCGGAAAGGGTGGTGTAGGATAGCTGGGTTCAGGTCTGTGTCGGTGCTTACTAAGAGACCTGAAATGTAAGTAACACATAAATGAATTCATAAAATTAATTAAGAAAATATGTATAAATTAAGTTTTATTCCACACGTTATATTATATAAACTTTTTGATTATTATTATTAGTGATGTAACGTAGCTTATATTTAATTCCCTACTTAAAATTAGTTTAGGCAAAATAAAACTAGCCCGAGCGAAGCGAGGACGAGTCGCTAGCTTATTATAAGATACAAACATGATAAAATTTGTCTTTCCAATTATATTTTTTCCTTCATTATATGATTAACTTACCCGAAAACATTTATTTTTAAACTTATATATCATTATTGTATATCATTATTGTAATATCATATTTATATTAATATCATATTTATTGTAATATCATATTTATTGTATCATTATTGTAATATAAATGTATCATTCAATTCAGTCAAATTTATTTAATAATCTTAATGTTATCATAAAAACAGTTTATTTATATATGTAGAATATGGAATATGAATAATGTGTAAAACATTACATACATACAACAGTATCTTTTAGTAGTAGAGCCGGTAACACTTATATTACAGCATGATTATTTTGTAACGAAACATAATTCAATTAATATGTATCGTATCTATATTGTGAATAAAATTTTACCATTAACATAACTATTGCAATGACGCCAACAGTTGTATTCGAGGATACTGGATTCGAGTAGCTTGTGGACCAGTTCAGTAAAGTCAAGAAATAACGAAATGTGACTTGCAGTGATTTCTTTCAATTTTTTTTAATTTTATGATTAATTTGACATGACTGGTATGAAAATTGGCTAAAGAAAAATAAAACGCAATAAAAATTAATGTATTCCATCTTAATATTCTATTGTGCATATCTGACATTTTCCTCACATCGTGTGTAACAATGTAGATAGGTACTTACAAATAAAGTGTAATTCATACTTGCCCGAAAATAGACATGTTTATCAGGATTTCAATCGACAGGCTCCTCTTACGTTTGAATAGGTAATGTTTTGTATAGCAATATATATCATTGACCTTCATCTTAACTATTTTTATTTACACTACTCTTTTAACTAAGCGATGGAGGCCTCAGAAGTACTTAGAACTTATTAATTTTGTGATTGAAATATATGCCTTGTTTTATTGAGGTTTTCCTTGAACATTTTTTGAAATGATATTCATGTTAAGGTATATGGTCTTATAGTAATAAAATTAGTGGACGATACGTTTTTAAGTAAATATATTGCTAAAGTATAACTTACTTAGCGTCCAAAACATAAAGTATATGTTGTTTATATTGACGTGTTATAAACTTTATAGCTTAAGCTAATCAAATTTTAATTAGGCGATTGCAAAGTTTATCCTTTTTAGTAATTTAAGAAATGTTGGTTTATTTATTTGTTTTTTCTTAATCTGTTATTTTTATTTATATAGTATTTTCATTCCGTAATTCCTTAAATAATGATGATGAATTTCAACTAAATGTGTGCGAGTAAATCAAAGATTAGAGAATTGAAAGGATTTCGATTGTACTATTGTTGAATGATACATATACTTTTTGGAAAAGAAACATATAAATTTGAAATGTATACCTAGTATAAATGGATATTTATAAAATAGTTAGTTTTATACAAAATATTTTTGTACCGAAAAGTAAAGAAAAAGGCAGTTTTAACGCAAATACTACAGTTAAGTCTTTTACAGTTTATTTTAGTATATGAAATAATAATGATCTTGAAGATCAATGTTTTACATTATAGATGGACTCTGTTGGGTGAAATTATTCACAAGTGCACTTATATCATGACCTTAGCTAAACTGATTCGCATATACCCACCTCACGTTTGCATTCCGTTGCGTATGCATTACGTTTTTGAAATAACATTTTTTAAAATTATTTACCTTACAACCTTTGAATTAGACGTTATATTCGTTTGTTGCTCTACGTGCAGATGGCTCGGATGTAGTTGGCAATTTTGGATTATATCATTTAAAATTAATATCAATTGCTTCCATTACAAGGTGCTTTTTCGAACATAATGGCAAACACTTTTTGGTCTACACAATAACAATGGAATAACATACTAAGAGACATATTAAAGTAAGGTAATATATGACGAATGGCTATAGAGATAAAGAGTATACTCTGTTGAACAGAAATGATAAAATTGTCATGCTACTCACAAATGTTGGGCAGGACCAGGCGCATTCGATCTTCTTTGACCGTCCACGAAAAAGTGCATTGCCCTGGGTCTGCATCGCACTTCACCTTTTTTATTACCTTTATTCGTATCATATCTACTCAGCTGGGTTAGGAATCCTGACCTAGCCTAATGTGATTTGTGTTGATCCTACGGCTGGCTTCAGCTGCTGTGCATTACTCGAGCATTTGAATTCGATTTTGTATTATCTTGATTAGGTATATTTTTTATATGTTTAATGTTTGGCTATTTTTATTGATATTTCAATATTCCTTTCAATCATTTTGATTTTTGAATTATTTTTTTCTATGCAACTCAAAAACAACCATGTATATTATCTGGAAATATATATAATATGATTCACCCGCATAATGCTGTCTTATACGTGAGTAGACATATGTAACTGAAGTAATGCACCTGTGTGCGGCCAACGCGTTTTGGTAATGTGCACGTTGTAATCTAAACTTGAAATTCAAGGACGAAGTTAAAAACTGGCAAAAAAATTCAAGACGATGCATCCATACGCTATAATGCAAGTGCACTGTACATTTAAGGTGAGATGCAGCAAACAGTCTTGATACGTTGTCGGTATATACCGATGTGTTTACAATATACAAATAGGCATACTATTTTAGGTCGATCATAATGCTAATAAGTAATGAGGTAGATGGATGTTTGATACTCATTTGCGCCAGAACGGATGAACTGATCTGGATTAACTTTGCCACAGAGATTATAAACTGAAATAAATAAATAATAATAATAAATAAATATGTTAGGACATTATTACACACAGCGCTATCTAATTCCGTGGTAAGCTACGAAGCTTGTGTCACAGTAAAAATATTGTGTTACGGATACCAGATAGTTGATATACTACATATATAACTTTAAATAAATACATAATATTAATATAAACACCCATGACTGGAGTACAAACATTCGTGCTCAACAAATGTATGCCCCCAGCGGGACTCGAACCCGCGACCGCAGGCGCAGCAAGTAGGGCCACTACAAACTGAGCCATCGTGTCGTCAAATACCACATTGATTACTTCAATCCTGGAAAAATATACGGTTCCCGTGAAATATACCTACTTGTTTTTTTTAGGCTCGTACCCAAAACGGAGGAAGTGTGAATCGCTAATAATAAGTTATATTTTGTAATAAATTATACTTTGTATTGTAGAAGCTTACTTTATAAGCTTAAAGCATTTTTGTATTAAATTTCTTAGAAATTATTGTATCTGAAAATGTTAAAATTATATGTATACGTTTAGTTCCAAATGAATCTACGAGCTGCAAGAACTGCTAACGCTAATTGTAACACTGGAAGTAGTTTATTTGAACAGAGTAAGTTTATTTCAGTATAAGGCTCACTATACTTTTCACAATTTATTTTTGTACTTTCTAGTACAAGAATAAACTGTGTTTACTTTTTATATCGATAATGATTGAGACTCATAAGGTAGAAAAGATTTAAGAAAAATTCTATTGTTTGTTAGTTAATGTATATCACTTTAAGGTAAACATAAATATTTTCAAATATTCATTATTTTTACTGCCAAGTAAAAATAATGATTGCTAAAATGCACAAAACTTACGATTTTACTTATTTTGAATTATTAGAAAAAGATGCAGCTAAAATTTCAAGCTTTTTAATAATCGTGAGTATTACAATATCAATGTGCATTACGCAATTATAAATAATGTCTAACTTAATAAGGAATTTACCTCAAGTTCAAGTATCAAAACTCATGGGCAGATATGTACTGCAGTCGTTCGCAATGTCACCCCGACGGAGTTCAATGCTCAAGATCAGGAGAAAGGGCTCGTATTTAGGGAATTTTATTGCACCATATACCTTTTGAATGTTTACATTTAGATTACAATAAGTTACTTTTGTTATTTATAATTATACACTATATACTTTACGTTTAAATGTATAATTTGTAAAATTTTAAATGGGTTTTATAAGCATACACGAGTACGTACATAGCGTACATACTTATTTTCTGATATCAGCTTTATTTAAAAAAAATGTATATTTTATGATTTAATTACCATATCAAAGTACATAAATCGTTTATAATATACTTTTCACAGCGCTTTCTTTTTCGTAGAGTCCGTGGTCCAAGTGTTTCGAAATATTTATTATCAGGTTATTAAAACAATAAATATAATTGCTTTACGTGACGCATCAAAGTAGTACTGGTTCTGTCGGTCTCAAATATTTTATATATTTTGGGGGTCTATATTATGCGACTTAATGCAGCAGCGTTAAAATGTGGGTATGTTTTTATCCACATATATTTTTTACTGATTAACAAAATTGAAATGTTTGTCTATACTCTATAGTATTAAATTAGTTTGGTACTAAATTGTGCTAATGTGATTATTCATACGATATCAATTGACCTAAGGTATAAAAAAGTTTATCTGACCGTTTGTAGCGAGTTGTTTTCATCTGTAGTTTTATCAGGCAATCATCATCATCAGCCCTTTTTTTTAACGTCCCACTGCTGGGCACGGGCCTTAGTACGAGGGGATCAGACAATAATAATCACTACATATTATAAAACAAAGTTCTCCGCCGCGTATGTCTGTCTGTCTATTCGCGATAAACTCAAAAACTACTGCATCGATTTTCATGGTATTTTTACCAATGCATAGAGTAGTTCTCGAGTTTTTAGTATATGATTTGTCCAGTTTCTGTATATATTTACCACGAACCCGAGCGAAGCGAGAGAGATATGCGTCGCTATTTATATTAAATAATGTTTTTTTTTTAATTTTGAAATGTAAAAGTGCATAGTGTTTACTGTTGGAACATAAAAAAAAAGTTTAGTTATTAAAATTTAATATTTATGATGGCATGTAGGTAGGCACATATTTTGCAAGATATTAGTTCTTAAATATATTATTTATCGTTTTTACACTATTACATCTAGAACCACATTTATTTCAAACAACTCTATCTTTATCAGAGTAAGTTATGGGCAACCATGGGTATATGATGATGAAATAGTGAAAGTTAGAAAAAGTCAATATCATGGAACGGGCCGAAGTACGGCCATCAAATTGTTTCTGTATCTCTTTGAGATACCTATGGTCAAGCGTCTGTACTTAGATTACTTGTATTAATAACTTACGAATGACTTAGTAATTATAACTTTCGTTATCGTCAAAAATTTTTGTTTTGTCATTTGAGATAAAGTAATAAATATTTTTGAGTACGATTTTTTGTGTACGTCCCCTCATAGTGTTTATAGAATGGACAACTTCCATAGCGTTTTATACTATGTATATGAATGTTTAATTGGGGAAAGTAGTTGACCTTGCTTGCATCATAACTAATCTCTTATGTAATGGATAAAATACTGTTTTCGTTTAGTACTATTTTACGACCAAAGGTTACTTATGGGATTCTTAAGATTAGCCAATACGCTTTTAATGTTTTAAATTATTAACTTTTTATCTAATGAAGAGTAAAATTATAGCATTGGTGTGTCTTTATCTTCTTTGTAAAATTTTTATAATTTTGATTTGACCGGAAAGTATGTTACAAGAAAATTTATTGATACATATAAGAAAATTCTAAAGGAGTGGAATCTTATCTGTACATTAAATATTCTTGCAAACGCTTTTCGATATAATCATAATTAATAAAAGAATGTTTGTCTGTCTGTATCTGGCTGTGTCGCTGTCTGTCACCGCATCACACGAAAACCACTGGACTGATTTCGATAGGTATGGGCTATTTGGGTATGCTGGTTATGCGGGTCAACATTTAGGATATTTTTACTGCAAGAAAATATCTCATTCCTGAAAAATGTGAGAAAAGGTGAGTCGCTAGTATTTTGTATAACGTTGAACACTCGAGTTTATTTTTTACTGACACCAAATGTTACTTTTCATTTAATTGGACACTATTTTTGTTAATATACTGTACAATTACTCGAAAATAGATTACAAGACTATTAATATACAAAACATAAATGTTATGTTACTTATTTACCCACTGAGTATTTTCCAGGTTGTTAGTATCTGACTATGCTTTTGATAGAAAGCTTGAAAAAGTCTTTTTATTATATTTATAAAGTCTTTTTTATTATGAAATATAGTATGCTAATATACATACTATATTTCAGACGTTAATTAGTTTGAAGATAAAAATAACTATTTACTTTGTAATTAAAAAATCTGATAGTATTTAATATTACAATCAGTAAAGTACCTACTCAAAGTAATTGTATTATTATATTGCGAAAATTGTACTTTTGTCCTCACCTAACCAGTTAGTGAGTGCATTGCCCCACGATCATTACTACCGAAATTTTAAATTAGTATGCTTTCTTTGTCACTCTTATGTCATTTCCGTTGGTATAAAAGAGCCGGGGGCCAAAATAAATTGTTTAGGCGCCGTAAGCGGTTTCAAATTGGTCTCTTATTGAAGTCCCAATGGTTCAAACATTAAGGCAGGTTATGTTTAAGGTCATAAGAGTTGTCGTAGTCTTAGAAGTACTACACATATATTTACTCTATTTATCTTCATCTTTACTTATAAGGTTTTTCTGTCAATTATACATTTTTCACATTTTTATGTTTAATTGTTACATATATGCCATTATCAGTTATTGACTTTACCATACTTTACTAGTGGCTTACCCCTGTGTTGTTCGGATGCGTATTTGTTCAACCATGGCCCTAAGAATAATCGAATTAGAAACGTATATTCATGTGTAAATACTTACATAAAGTTATGATTTTGATAAAGATTAAAAAAAGCATTCGATTCATTTTAATAAACCGAGTATAGATTATAATGAAAATGGCGGATCAAAGGAGCCAGTATATAAAAATATTTTCGTCTGAATCAGTCGAGTGGAAATATACTTACAGGTGTTTATCAGACAACTACAAAAATACAACAACTTGTATTGTTAAAAGTATTTAAGGCTAAAGTCTTGTTAAATAAAACTAAAAATGTCTAACGAATCAAAACAAAAATGCTGTAAATATATAAAATATTAATTCGTGTAAACTTTTAAAACTTTTAATACCTTAGAGCTGTTTCTTTTCTCCGTAATCATATAATTTTAAGAGAGTGAGTTTTTGTGAGTATTAATTAATAAATTTTGCCAAAACATTGAAAAACCGTACACTATTCAGCAAGTCAACTATAGATAAAATATTAAGAATGTTTGATGAGCTATTAATTTAATTAAAAACGACGAACTTTTATCTACTTTTTAGGTATGTTAACTTAGAAAATCGTAAAAATAAATGTTATACTTACACTAGCGATTCGCACTATTGATCAATTTAGCTTGAGCCGCGGGTTCCGCGGTAATATATATTATACTAACATAAACTTATTTGAGTTTCACTCACTTTTCACTCTATCCATTGGTGAAAATATCATGGAAATCGGTGCAGTACTTTTTGAATATATTACGAAAAGACAGACAGACAGACGCGGCGGAGGACTTTTTTTTAAATATTGAGTGAAGTCGTAAAGTTAATAAATAGTAAGATATCATAAGATTATTAATATTATCGCTAAAAAATAATATTTTTTGACGCAGTTACAAAAAATAGATTCTAAGCGCTCTATCTCGATCTGTCCACGTCTCTATCGCAACTATTTTTGCCATTTGTACGTAAAAGCTAATTAAATTGGACAAGAAATATATGTAAACTTTATGGGTTGCGTTATAATTCTTATAAGAAATCCTAAATTTTCTTCCTTAGAGTATAAAGTCAACAATTTAGTCGAATTTTGAGATTGAAAACAATTATTTTTTACAAGTATAAACATTACAAGTATGTTGTTCTATAAACACTTTGTCTTTTATATGTTCATTACATAAATTTACCACATAATTTAATGTTAGGAGTGCCATCTATGGTTTCATGGCTTTATTATGAAGTTACTCTACTTAGCGTACACCATTGGAAAGCACAGTATCCAGAGGTGTAGACATGATCCGTAAGAGGGCGCTGGATTTAAAGTGAAAATATGTAGAGCTTTCTTTTAAAAATACTACCTATATATGTTTTGTTATTCAATATTAAATATTGTGATTGAATTCAATGTTAGTGACAGTGACGCCACTGTGTTTTTTCTAAATATGCTCTTTTAACTTTAAATTATATAAATTATAATATTTCAGACTAACCTAACACTAGGACTACTTATGGCAAGACAAATGTACAGTACAGGTAAATAGAAACGGTGGAATCTATGCCCATTTAGTTTTATCGATTACATCTAGAATCCTACATTCAAATTGAAATTAAAGAATTGTTTATAAAACAAGCATCACCAATTAATTTCGATTAAAAAGGCATCGAAACATAACATATTTATATTTACAATATAAATAGTTGTTGTTATTATAAAATACTTTTTTATTTTTGAGATTTAAATTTCTTTTGACTCTAGAAGACGACATATAAAAAGTAAAAACCAGATTTTTTCGATGGGCCCTTTTGTAGAGCTAAATGCTTTACAAAAGTTATACATACATACATCCTGAGTAAATGTCACTTTGGATTAATATCATAGCGTATAAATGTGGCTAAAATATTGATATTTAAAAAAAACACAAATGGGGAAATTTTCCACGCACTGTAAATGTACTTATAGTTAACTCTAAGGACCAAATTTTTAGGGTTTTTTTTAATCGTTTTTTTTACTCTCAAATATAAAAAAAATAATTGTCAAAAAACAAACACCCAAAATTATACACACTAACTTATCTAAGATTTTTAGTATTTTTCCTAGTAACTAAAGTACCTACTTATGTACTAAATAAAAATTTTGCTGGCTTAATATTTTTGTTTTGAAGTATTCAGTTATATTTATTAAGATATAGCTAAATATTTCCCAAATATAGATACTATACGATATTGAAAAGAAACCAACTTCTAAAAGTAAAAAATAAATCAATGAAATTTCATCCCTACATAGTATAAAACAAAGTCGCTTTCTCTGTCCCTATATCCCTTTGTACGTTTAAATCTCTAAAACTATGCAACGGATTTTGATGCGGTTTTTTTAATAGATAGAGTGATTCAAGAGGAAGATTTATATGCATAACTAGCGAATCCCGCGGCTTTGCCTGCGCTAAATCTAGGAAAAAGCCCAAGCGAAGCGAGGGCGAGTCGCTAGTTTACTTATAATAAGGTTTTTTCGAAGACGGTTCTAGCCGACAATTCTCTAAAATATGATGAATATATTATAGCTAAAAGCTTTGAACGGGCTCGCGTAGTTATTCTAACGGGTAATCATTCTTAAGACAGACTGTTAATGTTAATTTTTTTATTGGTTATGAAATTATATCTTTTTGACAAATAACACGTCAAGATATGAAGTTTTTACTATGTTATGGCACAAACTTATAGGTGGGATAGTGTTAGTAGTTAGTTATTATAATCAATTGTGATGTAAGCTTTAGTTTGATTTGCAGAAGGCTGGCATCGACTTTGAAAATATCTGATTATGAATCATCATCATCAGCCCTTATTAAGGTCCCACTGCTGGACACGGGCCTCCCTCAGTACGAGGGGGATCAGGCCATAGTCCACCGCGCTGGCCTAGTGTGTGTTGGCGGACTTCACATGTCTTTCGAAAACTTGTTAGGTTTTCTCAGACATGCAGGTTTCCTCACGATGTTTTCCTTTACCGTAAGACAAGTGGTAATTATGATATAAATGATTCGCACATGAAAATATCAGAGGTGCGAGACCCGGATTTGAACCCGCATCACTCGGATATCCAAGTGACCGCGTAACCGCTGGGCTACCACTGTTTATTATGAATATTAAAATATGAAAATCTCAGTTAATTATTCTATACTTTTAAGTGTTTTGAATTTTTGTGTAGGTATTTATTTTTTTATTTTTCCATTTCAAATGTCTATTAATAGTAGTAGTATCAAAGTAAGAAGAAGGTATTAAATAATATATTCGCTTAATCCGTTTAAGTTAAATTAAATTTGTTACAAAAACACTGAAAACCTCACTGTACTTCTCAAGAAATAATATATCTTAAAATACAAACCATAAGTACAAAAACCAGATAATAATAACAGTAAAAAGATTCTGAGGTAAAATTGAAGTGTGCAAAATTAATATTTTGTCCCGTCATCTTCATTCCTACATACAAAGTATTATTTACCAACGCTCACAGACGCCTGGCCGGCACACAGTTAGAAAAAGTATACAAAAATATACAAAAAGCTTTACTAAGAATAAGCAGGACGGAGTACGGATCTTATTTTTCTCGCGGACTTTTCAGTCGCTCTCGGGTGGTGGAGGGAATGGGGGGTCTCCACCCACTGCAATAATACTGCGTCACTATTTTGCGCCATTACCTACACTCGCTTCCTATTCTGAGTAGCTCGGTTTGTACGACGTAAAATGTATATAGAATTAAAATTTTCTTCTTTTTCTATAAAATATTATGTGTACTACTACGTTAAGTTACATAAATATATCGTTTTTAACATTCTAAATATAATACTTTGTCATTATTTTTGATTTGTAAGAGAATTTAAATTTAAAACTTTTGTTGTAGTAGTGAAACATTAGAAATGTGTAGCAAATATGAATATTATTGAAAATACATAAAAAAACATACGAAATATTTGAAATCACTTAACATTGCACAGTTTGTTGCGTGTGTTATTAAAATATCTTTACATAGAAGAAGCTTTACAAATAATGTTGATTAGGTAGTATATCGCTTCATCTTTTAGACACCTTAGAAATTAATAAAACTATTTTTTACATAAGTGTTGTTGCTAGTTGATCGATTATGTTGTGATAAATATATTTTAGGAAAATCTTAATTATATGTTTTATATAAATAATAGTGCAAATAAAGAAACTTATTTGTATATCTATATAGATTAATCAAAGAAGAGAATTGATGTATATATTTGTAATATCAATATAACAGCTATTTACTAAACTCACATGTAAATAACACAAATATTAACAGTCTGTCTGTCTGTTCGTTCCCACTAATCTTTGAAACGGCTGGGTAGGATGGATAACGGGAATTTCACTGGCAGGTAGCCTATGTTACAGTATAATTAAACAATGATACTTAAGATATAAAAAATATATACGGTAAAATCATATTAAGTGTTCTAATGGCAAAATATAATAAACGATGTTTAAACTTAATGAGAAAATAACAAAGCAGGCAATTATGTAAGTATCAAAAATATTCACTATCTTACAAGAGTATGTGAGAGCGGAAGGCCAATTATTGACAATCGATACATACATCAACTTCAATTGAACAAGCGGTGCTTTCCCAGCAATCTATAGTTATTAAGGCTCTGAGTTCCAAGCATTTAAATTATATAATTGTAGAAAGGCATCGAAAATTTTAATAATTGATTTTGTGACATTTTCAAACAATGCATGCTTTTAATGACGCTGCATTGTACCTACTTAGACTATGCCTATAATAATATAACATACTGTATGTATTTGAAATATTCATGGCATATTATGAGCGTAGAGTATTATTAGAACATTGTTACACAGCGATCTAATACATATTATAAATAACTGATTCAGGAATTCAATTAACAGCGAGGTAATATTTACAAAACAATATGGAAACAACTGGCGGCAGTATAAAAGCTTAAACAAGAGGCAAACAATGTTAAGCTTTAATAAAACTCCACGAATAGTTATACATAGACTGGAAATGCAACTATCTGCTCTGAGGACACCTAAGCATACCGCTGCAGATATAGGCTTGGAGACACAAAGTATTTACTACTTGACGAGTTCGAAACAATTAAAACTGTTCATGTTGCATCCATCGATGGTTTTTTGGGCTTATTATTAAAAGAAGGCGATGTCACAGGGCAATGTATATGAGGTTGGGGGTTGTGTTCGACGGCAGTAGTTGATAGGTGAATCTCGTTTGGGGTGGGTGTGAGGCGACGGTCCTTTGATTCCGGCGAGATTAAACGTGCGGCAGACGGTGGCGCCTCTATCGATTGTTGTTGTAATTACAACGCTATCCTCGCCCAGTCGCAAATGAAATTGTTCGAGATACAGCTTGCTATGGATGCCTGTGTGTTATTGCAGTTGTCAAGCGAGACCATCGCGTTTTGCACCGTATGCGGTTACTACACACATACGTCTATATTTAGTCGTATGTTAGTGGTTCATAATACAATTAATAGATTGAGTTATCTATTCCATACCGCAGCTAATACCGTCAGTGACATTTTATTATATTAATGACCTTTATACATTTATAGAATTTGATGCTTAAAATGTAAAGTTAAGAAATAAACGAATAAACTTCTCTAGACCCTTGACGAACGAGTTTTTTTCACGAATTATGAATAAAAATGTTTATTGTAATATTAGATATGATAAACTGTAGGTACTTCTAATTTATACATATTTTATTTGTCTCTACTCAGTGACGTTTATGTAAAAAGTATGAAAATAAAGAAACGTTACGTCTGCGCAGTGGGAATAATACTGCCACAAACCCACATTCGAATGCGAAATACGAATAGGAACAGAGAAGGCAATCCAATAAAACATTCGTAGCCCCAAACGTAGATACGTCTACGTGACGTAGACGCCTACTGGGCACGCATGCGTATCGCACTCGTACAGAACAAACGGACAGTGCCAATTTCAATCGTAGAAAAAAATAACCAATTCCAAATGGAGAAGGCTTTGCGGCAACCAATGGGAGCGCTTACAGTCGTCATGCCGACTGTGTGGGCGGGGCGAATGATATCTAGCATTGGAATGTGCGTTGTATTTGTTTTGCTGGATGCGAAGGCTCTATGGCTCGGTGTTTGAGCCTCTTTCCCTTTGAGGAAGACGTCGGCGGAAACCTCGATACGGTTTTGAGAACAGAAATTCACATTATATACCAACTCCTTTAAAGCCTACAATTTCCAAATCGTACATTACTATATTTACATTAGCATTTAGTTAGGCTTCAAAACATTCTTTACTATAAAGAATATAAAACCTCTTTATGAATAAGTCTACAAGAAAATGACCAACAAAAGCGATTTTTTACGATCTTAAGGGAGATCGAGCAAAAGTTAGCTCTCAAGAACATTAAGAGGTGTCTTTCCATTTATATATAACAGTGAGTATTGATTTTTCGATAGGGAAAAAACGAAGGCAACGATCTATGCAGATCTGGAGTGCTCTCGGCACATCAGATGGCACCGGCGGGGCAGCCTCCGCAGACAATCGAACGGTGGGGGGCACCCCCCACTGGAGGTAGGGACTGGCATAGAATAAAAGTGATATATAGATACTTAAGTACAACTATGTGAACGGTTTCATTTTTTATTAGAATGACGTGAAGAGAAAAATACATTTCAAAGAACAAAACTTCTTGGTTTTCGTTTTTCGTTTAAAATTATTAGTTAAAACATACTTCTTATTTTTATTTAGTAGTTTATTTTAATATAATATCAAATTAACAATTATTCTAACACATTATCTTGGACAGTTATAATATACTTATAATAAGTAATACGTATTTTGAACAACATATACTACATTTACTCTGTTTTCAGAATAAATAAATATGATAGTTAAAGCCATAGATTTGCAATCGATAGTCAATAATTCAGTGATTCAGTTTTATTTACAGAAAATGTTCATTATTTATGTATATGGCAGTAAGATTACGGCACCCAAGTAGTAAAATCGTATCTGTAGAATTATCTTTGGCCATATCGACCCGTCGGCGGCGACTTCCCATTCTCGAAGTAAAACACGGCGGGAAGGAAACCGCGGGATAACCCCACCGCCCCCTCCCGATCTTTACGTTTCAGGAATAAATATTTCAGAGCGTGTGCTTCGGAAGTTACAGCTATGTATCGCGGTAACAATCCGAGAATGAGAAACGCTGTACTTTTATGTAACTTGTCGGAGCTGGCGGCGCTTTCGCTTTAATTCAAGGAATAAGTATGAGGTAGAAGTTATTTCCAGCTAATATTATTACCTTCTTACTTTAGTTTATTATATTGTATAACTATACTATTTTATAAAAGTAAAGGTTTTGTTTGTTTGTATGCGTTAATTTATACGAATAAAACTACCAGTCAGGTTAAAATTTAAAAATAAAAATGTTGATTGTGTTTTAGAGTAATATTATACATTTTTATGTTTTTATGCATATGTAATTTTATATATAATATGTATTTTTATATACTATTTATGTGGAATCATATGCAAGAGTAAGTATACGTACATAAAATAATACACAAGGCGCGCAAAGCCTCGGGTATTGTGTATTGTCTGACTCTATATATCAAATTACCAACTGTGTAGTTTATTTGTTATTTTGCGGGCTTAGATCGATAAAAACATATTGATCGGTATCTGGTACGTAGCGAATTATAATAAAATAGACAGAAATGCCTTAATGGTGGAAATTTTAAAATGATATGAAATTATATAATTATACAGAAGTAGTCGGGCTTCTTTTTTATAACAATATTTTATTAACGGAAAGTTGGTATTTTTCGTTCGAACTCTACTTGTACTATCTGTTAGGCAAACAGCGTTAGCAATTAATTTTAATAATACTTTTATAACGATAAAATAGTTTTTTCAAAATCATTTGTTCAAAGTTTTTTCAACATTATTATTTGAAAATGTATGATAATACACAAATATAAGATGTAGCTTAAATTACTTTAGCTATAAGGTATAAAAGAAACTTATTTATTTTTATTTAGAAGGCTTTTATTTTTATTTAGAAGTCCTAAGTCCTCATTTTCAAACATTGTATTTAGTGCATATTGGCGAGCCTCTAAATCTACGATCCAGAGATTGAATATTCAATGCCATTTCATCATTGAACTGAAGGTAAATAATGTGCATTAACGGTTTAAATACGAATATACATTCATCATAAAGACATATCTTTAATTAAGATTTAATAGAAAATCTCGTAGGTAAGTATCTACAGGGCATTGCTCCTCGAAGTGGGGTATCAGGTGTGTGCATGAGCTGTCATTTTTCTCTTTATATATACCTACCTACTAATATGCGACATAATAAAATTATCTTACATATTATTGATAAATAAAAATTTTGACTAAAAATAAAAGTTTGTGCCACCCTCATTACTTAGGATTTTAAATTTTAAATTGACATAACAAAATATTTTGTTATTATACTTTCATTTTATTTTATTATATGCTTGTATCAGACTTCTAGTAAATAATTCATTCGCTGTAGGTATTGCCCACGAAAAATTGTAGTTACCGTCAAGCTAACGCCATTTTGTAAAGTAATATTTTGTAAATTGTATTTTATGTAAAAGGTATATTCTATTTAAATGACTTACCCACAGTTAATGAGAAACTTCCTCGCGAAAACACTAATTAAAAAAGTCATCGCTTTTCATTGTATATGTTGAAATAATCACACTATTATTCAATTATTTTGATATTAAACGTATGAATCACATGTACACGCAACAAATGTCTTATAAATTACTACGAACGATTATAGTAGCACTACTATATAAGAAGTAACCGATTACATCGTATTTGATATTGGCTAGATTAGTCATAGTCAAGCTTCATTATTTTACTGAATAGTCATAATAATGTACGCGATATGTTACGTACGTATGTTACTTACGTACTGATAAGCTTATATGCGATTCTGAAGGCTCTTATGCTAGAGTCAAGGCTTAACCTTACTTATAAATCATAATATCATTTTCTGCGGCTTCGCCCACATTTAGAGGACCATAACCAAATGCTAAATTTGTTTTATAACTTCTTAAGAGAGACAATACCGTTAATCATGATTGTTGCGTAACTTATATTATTTACGCAGCGTATGCAACGGCTCTCTCACTTAAGAGCTCTCAAAAGGAATAATTATTCCCCGTTCACATTATGCAACATTCACCATCTGTTGTATAGCCTTCTCGATAAGTGGACTATCTAACTCAGAAAAAGATTTTCAGTCCAAATCTGTACTTTTTTAGGTAATACGAGTATAGACTATACGAGTATATATAAATAAATCTTCTTAGACATTATGCGCCGCTTCATAGTACCACCCTGTTGGTACCACTGAATGCGACACCATTTTTAATGTTTTTAATGCATATATGTGCAGTTTTTATCCTTACGATATCATCAATCAACACGAAATTTCAGTTAAATGAAAAATGTTGATATTCATTTTTCATATTTCCCGCTTCGGTTAGCGGATCCAAACTATTACCGAGATCATACCAGCACACTGAATATATAACGTATCCTTCATGAGATTGTTGAAGCTTTAGTACATCCGATGGATTATATCAATCATATTGTCTCCTGAATATAAACGTATCTTCTCTATTTAACATTGTTGACTTAACGAATCCGGTCATTAACCGAATCATGCGGTATCTACACTGAATAAGTTTAAATCGGTCCCTCCGTCGATCGAATTATGATACTATTTTGATTTTGTATTTAATTTGAGTTTTACTTAACTATAGCAATATTTTTTTTAAGCAGAATTCTACTTATACTTGTTACCAAATACATAAACAAATATAATGTTACATTAATAAATGTGTCTATCTTTTAAGATAAACTCAAATTCGGTTTAAAGATTGCATTACTAGCGAAGGCGTTTTTATAAAATAACTAGCTGTACCCGCGGCTTCGCTCGCGTTCATTTTTTTAATTGCTAATCAACCTCATTGGTCTAAAAAATAAAAAATAAAATTTAGGGGTGGACTACCCTTAACATTTAGGGGGATGAAAAATAGATGTTGGCCGATTCTCCACCCTGGCCGACAATCACACTAAGGATCACAAAAATCGGTCGAGCCGTTTCGGAGGAGTTCAAGTTCGAACCCCGTGACATTTTAATTAACAAATAAAATATAAGGGTTGATCGTAGAGGGGTGAAAATTTAGGGTTGTATGTATTTTTGTATGTTGTGTCATAAAAAAATAAAAACAAAAAATTTTGCCTAAAAAATAAAAATAAAAATTTAGGGGTGGACTATCCTTAACATTTAGGGGGATGAAAAATAGATGTTGGCCGATTCTCAGACCTACTCAATATGCTCACAAAATTTCATGAGAATCGGTCAAGCCGTTTCGGAGGAGTATGGGAACGAAAATTGTGACACGAGAATTTTATTTCTAACCTTAATAAATAGAAACTCATCACAAGTATTTAATTTGGAACATAATTATATTTATATTTGATTACATTTAATTTTCATCATTTATTATTTGATTTCAATAAATGTCTCAAGATATATTATAGTTTTAACATAACTTCGCAACAAAATAATGATGACCGCGTGCAAGACGGGCGCGGGGCGACGAAGGTCATGAGGGGGGACCGTTAGCTCCGCGAGTTACTTTACCACGCGCGAGAAAGAATTTGAATTCCAATAATTAAAACACGGGCGAAGCCGCAAGAAATAGTAGTAGAATTGTAAAAACGATACAATTTTAACACTGTCCCTCGAGCTGTAATTATTTCTTAGGAATTAAAGAGCTTATATTTATTTCTTAATTATTAAAACAGAAAAAATCTTAAGAAGACTTTATTTTTTTAAAAAGTTTATTTTTTTTAAATTCATGTGAAGTGTTATAGCAAAATAGTCAATACATTTAATATTGAGTAAATTAAACATTTACTATTGAATAAATATAAACATTTTAATGAGGCCATCTATGAGAAAATATCATTTCGAATATAAATAACGCCATCTACTAACATGTTTTTGAACTATTCATCTATCTTACTGAAGATATTGATTTTTTATTTATTTATCAAACGAAGTTAAATTAAAATTATGAAATAAGGTGACAACCTGTTTAAAGCTAATACACGTAAAATTATTTTGTTAAAGTAACACGTTTAAAATAACTAAAAACATATTTTCACTTAAATATACATTAAGATACGCAAATTAATAATGTCTTATAGAACACACCGTAATTATAAAATTTGTGAAACAAACACAACAAAAAATGTCTATTTTACGCTAAAATCAACTAAAAAGACAATAAAACAAAAAAACATAAATAATGCAGAAGTGCAAACAGAGTCGCCATATTAATTTGTTTGAATTTAATCTTATTTTTTATTTTGTCATTCTAAATTGAAGCAATAAATGTTTAAACGCAAAAGCCCTTTTGGGTTTTGCCCAACTTTGCCCACTTTTATATCGCAAATAAGATCGACGACAAGTAAAAACTTAAACTTTATAAATAGATTCTAAATATTATAAATTTGTTCAACGAACAAAATCTGTCCGACCAAAAAATTGTATAGATAGCTAGGAGCTAAAAACATCGTATGATACTAATAGAAGCTAATTATATGCCAAGTAAGAGCGGCTTACGCAAGTTAAATTAAATTAATAATAATTATATTAACATTTTTGATAAGGCCTATAATGGCCCAATCGAATCCGGGACTTAGCATCAGCACCACCGGGCCATACCCGACTCGAACATAACTGAGCGGCCCGCCTCCCCGCCGCCCCGCCGTGACGTCAGCCCTACCTGTGCTAGCTACAGCCGCGAGCGCCGGCCCTGCCGCGCGTCCCCGCCGCCCCGCCGCCCCGCCGTTGCAACCGCGAGCGAGCATATTTGTTTTATTGTAATTTACCTTACTAAACTTTTATTCAAAATATTTATTTACAATAAAAGAATTTACAAGTAGGCTTATCTATACAATAATTAATTTTATTTATGTAATTTTTAAATATGCAAATTAAAATATAAGAAGTCCTAGATTTGTTATTTGAAATCACATCACACGACTATTGCATGATGGCAGACCAGCCACGATGGACTAGCTATTCTTAACACACTCCTACAACATTTTTATCAAATGAAAGGATTTGTAGAGAATACGAATGCGGGTTAAAAAAACAACAGTAAAAGTAAAAAATAAATTAAACTCAAGCTTTTATTTAAATGTGTTAAAAAGCTAGAATATTCCTTTCCTAAAACTATTCCTTTAAAACTTTTTCTATTACCTTATAACGTCACTATAATTAGGGCGAGCGAAGCCGCGGGATCCGCTCGTATGTTTATAATTTATAGCCTATGTGATATGCTGATGTGTAAGCTATATTATTGTAAAGTTTCATTAAAATCCATCCATTCAGTAGTTTTTGCGTATTCTTAAAAACTGTCGCTCAACTTTTATAATATTAGTAGGATAGCGCAATTTACCTACCAGTACATGAGTACATCAGTATATATAAATAAAATTGAATTGTCTCTTTTTCTGATTTCAAAACAATAACTTTTTACTAAATTCATACGAAAGTTAAATACTTACCTAAATAAAAAAAAACAATTTTTAAGATTTTTGTATCTGTCTGTTTGTTCCTGCTAATCTCTGAACCGGTTGGACCGATTTTGACAGGAATACATTTTACGAGAAAAGAAAATAAGTTAAACGGTTCTGTTCGTGATATTAATATTTAACATTAATTTAACTAAATTAACAGCAACATTAAATTAGAAAAATGTAATTCAACCGGGATTCGAACCCACGACCTCCAATGGCTCTGTGGGCCAATAACCCTATTGTTAATAAGGGCGGCAAATTCACCCATCCAAAGTCTAGATAAATAACAATTTATCAAAATAGGTATGTACAAACTTGTTTATATAATGTATATGTATCTCTAAGCGATAGCATAAGTTAATCTAAATAATATTTTTAGTTACAACTTTATTACAAATTACAAGATAAAATAAAATATTTTTAAACCTCCATCAATTCACACAAACAGTCATTAAAATAATACACAAAGTTATATTATAAAATGATTTAATTGAATGATGCAATATTGAATAACATTCACTAGAAATTACAATCTATCACAATATCTTGTTACATATATGTTTAATTTATTTTCGCAAACATTCTTATAAATAACAATAATTGTTAAATTATTAGGCAATACACTCGTTCATTTTTTTAATCGCTACTAAACTTCATTCGATCACTCGCTGTGATATCAGTGATAATGTAGCATTCAAATAGTGAAAGAATTTTTAAATCGGTCCAGTATTTTTAAGCCAATTCGTTACAAACATACTTACATACAAACCTTTCCTCTTTATAATATAAGTATAGATTTAACGTAACTTCGCAACAAAATAATGATTACCGCGTGCAAGGCGGGCGGTCGTGAGGGGGGAGGGGCGCCGGTAAGTGCGAGGTATTTTGATTCGTCTTTAGAACGCGAGCGAAGCCGCGGGAAAGGCTAGTATTAAATATAGTCTATGTTCATCAGGGATAATGTAGGATTCTAATGGTAAAATTTTTTTAATCGGTCCAGTAGTTTCGGAGCCTATTCTATTCAAACAAACAACAATAAAATCTTTCCTCTTCATAATATTGGTGTAGAATGTAGATAGTGTAGATAAACAAAATGATCAACCATAATACCTAATTATCACTACATAGTATAAAACAAAGTCGCCTTTTCTGTCCCTATATCCCTATATCCCTATGTGCGCTTAAATCTTTAAAACTACGCAACGGATTTTGATGCGGTTTTTTTTAATAGATGGAGTGATTCAAGAGGAAGGTTTATATGCATAACTAGCAGATCCCGCGGCTTTACCTGTGCTAAATCTAGGGAAGAGCCCGAGCGAAGCGAGGGCGAGTCGCTAGTAATAAAATACATTCAAACTGTTATGTACCTAGAATGTACTCACAAGTTTTTAATTCTACACGAATATCGGTGATCCACCTAATACATAAGTAATTCTAATGGTATTTTTTTTTAATCGGTCCAGTAGTTTCAGAGCCTATTCTATTCAAACAAACAACAATAAAATCTTTCCTCTTTATAATATATAAGTTAAAATTACAAGGACATTTACGATACCTACGAGCATAAAACAAAATTATTGTATGTATGACACAGACCACAATCCATACATAAAATTTAAAACTAAGTAGGTACATACGCACTAGAGTTTTGATTTCAAATATCAATTAAATACAGCAAACTGTATCTCGTAACTACACACACTGAACAATCGAAGCAAGTCTTGTTAGGGGTACGAGTAGGCGAAGGGACTGGGCATTGGCCTTCCTCTACCAATAAGTTCCTCAAATCCTAGTAGTAGGTACGCGAAGCGGTACATAGCCGTTGATACCGCCTGCACACATTTTATTTTACGTACGCAGAGCTCCTGATGCTGTAGCTTCGTTTTATATCATCTCCCGTTAATTAAACGGTTGTCACTGTTGAAATATGTCTTCGAACCTTGGCAATGGCAACCACTAGCGGCCAGGATGGATATTAACGAACCGCTTGGTTTATTGAAGACTGTCTAGGTACCAAATGCAAATACCATAGTAAGCATTAAAGACTAATACAGTATGACACTTTCACAACTATTACACAGATTCATTAAAATCAGTCCTTTGTCTCATGTACGTGCTCCAACTTCAACGCTTTAAAGTCAACTAAAGTAGTAAAGACAAAACAAAAACATAGGTAAGTCATAAGCAGAGCCGCCTTTGTCAAAGGAATGCCGACAATCGACATATTAATTGCAACTTTAATTTTATTTTTGGTAATTTTAGGCCTTTTAATATTAAAAAAAATTGAAGTAATAATAGTTCAAATACCTAAATATTTTATAAATATTATTATTTTCCTTAAGGGGCCGGCGATCGACAAATTGCTAATAAAAACGTAGGTAATAGGTACGAAAATCATTTTCAAGTTAAGCATATTTTCACCTTGTTATGCTGTTATTCGGATAGTATTAATCTAGGTTTCAAATAATTTTTAATTGCAAAATACTAATTTATAACGATTTGTAAAGTAATTGAATTTCTCACATTTTTACAGTATAAATACGATGTTATAATCTCATATGTTCTATATTAAAAAAGTTGATATTTTTAATATCGTTTGTTTTAAACATGGCTTACTATATTGTTAAATAATACAATATAAACTAACTAAAACTATTGTAAAAGCATTGAGTTTTAAATAATTTAATTCATCATTTTTGTTTATTCTTACTCGAGTGAATTTGTTAAACTCATTAATACGAGTGAAAACAAGTTTGAATCGAGTTCGTTTGCACTCGAGTTGTCGAGGGAACTCAGCGGGCCGAATAGATCAGTTAAACGCTAAAATTAGTTATTATAAGAAATATTTAGTTTTAAGTTTACAGCAAAAGTCTAATTATTATCTAATTACTGATACTTAATCAAAAACAAATTGAATTTTTAAATAAGTGAATTTCATTTTGAACTATAAAAACTGATAATTTCTTATTTGAAATTAAATTGTACTTTTACATGGAAACTTAATTAGTCGTAATACTTACATTTTATTTCATATACCTACCTATTTAAAAATTTTATATAATATAAACTAATCGAAAATCAGCTCGAGTGATAAATTCTGACTCGAGTTGTAAGGAATGTAAGTACTAAGTAGTAAGTAGTTCATCGTATCTATGGTATGACACGTCATAAAATAACCAATTACATATTTATGAAGTTATACATTTATTTCATTTCAATATAGTTTTAAATGCTATTGTCTTAGAGCATAATTTGGCGCACACGACTCGTGACAAAAATATTATACGGCTAGCACGAAATGTCGAGCGCGGCAGTTGTGGTCGTATTTTTTGTAATAAAAATAATTTTAAAAATTAACGCTTGCCTGAGGTATTATATATAATAGGCGATTTGATTATTAATTAATAATAGGGTATTTTTTCAGTTATCTAATATAACGAACACTCCTAATGACGGCACGCAATACACATTCTAACTACATATTCGCAAATGTTAAACGGCTAGTCATGCTTTCTCATCAAGTATTGCGATTTGCGCGGGAACAAGCGCGGCGCGGCGCGGGACGTATTGGTGTGTCGACGTAGTCTATAGCGAAACATGTAAATGTGTGCGTGAGCACGACGACTAGGACTAGTAGGTGAAAATATAACAAACGGCAAAACTATTTTTATAAGATATATTTATTCTTTAATTATAATCAAAAGAAAAGAAATGAGGATAAAGGTTACCTTTGGTATGCCATCAATTTCATTACTCTGTATTGATATTTAATTGCAACAATTAAAATATTTTCGAAAAACGAATGTGATTTCGTTTTGTTCTATAAGCATGGTTACATTTAATCGTTATATCGTATTATTTTTTAAATCTCTTATATTCTCTTCTCTCTTTTTAGATCTTTGAATCGATAATAATTGTAGGAAGGCACCGTAAAGAAATATTCTAGGTATTTGATTTGCGCACGGAATTTTATTTTAATAAAAATCAAAGTTAAATTACAATCTTTTATCTAACTTGCAAATTGCAATGTGTGTTTGTTGGGATGGAATATTGTGACTCAATTTTGAATGAAAAGCGCTTGCATTTTTAACAATTTTAATTTAAAGAAAATAATAACAGCGCTGCAGCGCTTTAAGCGCTTAAAGCGCTTGCATTTTTAACAAATTTCACCGCAACTAAATAACTAGCACTTAACTTAAAAATAACAGCGCTGCAGCTCTTTTATCATCAAAGAGGACTTTGTCACCTTCCAAACAAAAACTTACATCAAAATCGGACAATGGATTACGGAGTAATAGCTAAAAATAGAAGACAAGTTAAAAAATTGGGTGCGGCTCCTAAAGCCCTTTTACCTGACACCAATATTATAAAAATCCGTTGAGTAGTTTAGGAGTAATACACGATTTTGTCCGAGGGGGTGAGGTAAAATTGGGGGGGGGGGGTCGGTTTTCGTGGGAAGATTGGCGGGGTCGAGTTTTGGGAAGGTGTTAGAATTGGAGTGGGGGGTGCACGTGCCGAATTTGAAATTTTTCAAGTAAAGGTAGGGGGGGGGGGGGGGTATTGGTAAGGGTATACTCTACGATCACGATTGAAAGATATGAATTAAAAGAAACATATTTTTTCGAAAAACAGGTAACGGGTTCGATTCCCGTTCCAGATTATACCTATACACAAAATATGAAATAATAATTCTTATATCTAAACTTAATATTTAAAACTGAAAACTTCTCAAGTCTTAATTTTTCAAGTAAAATAAATAGGATAATAATCCTATGTCTTGGCACTTTTAGCTCCTCCCATCAACTAATATGAAAAATATTGTACAAATTTTGTTCGTTGATTTTTATTATTCATATTATTTTTCTATACAAAATCTCGGTTTTATAAAAAAAAATTAATTATACTAATTTTACTGATTTAGTTTAATTAATTACTTATTCTACTACTACTTTTTTTAATTTTAATTTTTTAACAAAATTGACTTTATTTAATATAAAAGTTACAAGGATATCCAAAGAATCTAATATGTATGTCGATATCTGTAAAATATTTACGTAAACAATTTTTAAACTATAATTTTACATGTCATTTTAGTACCTTAACTTATATCTAGTCCGATATCTCCGGATCCACTGAACGGATTTGAGTGCTGTTTTCTTCTCTGGAAAGAAGAAGAGTTGCTCCGTTGGGTCTAATAAGTTCCAGGGTGGGGCATCGATCTAGATTCTTAGTTATTTAGGTCCAAAGTTAGGTTTCAATTTTCAAAATTTTGTATGTTAGATAACTCCGAAACTACTGGAGCTATTTTGATGGGATTTCGCTTTTTGTGATCCTATTGTTATGGGTTTTCCTCTGATGTCTGTCGTGACCGTCTAAGTTTACCGACGGCGAAAAGAGCAATTTTGCTGGAATTATTTTTTTGCCTTTTTAGCGCACTTAGTGGAGTCCAAAAAATTCAGTTTTTTGGTCATAGGTGGAGATCAATGAGCACTTTAGAACGCACTATTTAGAAGCATATGTCGTAGATCTTAATCGAGCAGCGTCCACGAAAAACTAAATCGGTCACTCACAAAATTACAGTTTTTATGCCAAATTAGGTTCAAATTGTTCGATTTTGAAGATTTAAAATAGTCTGTGCTATTCACTGTCACTTTTTACACCTATATAGTCACTTTAAAGTTTTAAAATCGTCACTTTTTCCACTTTTTATGAAACGGTTGGTTTTGGCGGGAATCCATTTTTCGAGAAAAGAAAATGAATTACTTGTGAGGTATTATGTTATACGGTTCCGTTGGTGATATTAAACTTAACATAAATTTAACTAAATTAACAGCAACAGTAAAAGAAAAATGTAATTCAACCGGGATTCGAACCCACGACTTCTAATGGCTCTGTGGGCCACCCTATAAGCGCGTAAATTTTTCTGCCTCGTGTCTCACAATCACGATTTTACACAAGCTATTCTTTCTCTTCTACATATTTATTTTTTAAATTAACATGATTAGTAAATAAAATAATAATTTATTGTAATAATCTTTTTTTTAAATAACAACGCCTACAAGAAGTCAAAATCAATAAAAATGTATTTCTTGCTTAAATCCTTCTTCATAGAAATGCCGCGATAAGACGTAGTATAATTGTGGCTTACCGTTTTTGTGTATCATTCATGTCTTTGGATTGTATTACATCGATATATTAAAATTAGCCCTTTTACATATTCTTATGTGTGGCACGCACTTCAAAACTTTTAAGTCAACTGAAGAAAAGAAATAGATTATAGAAATTAGAAAAACATTTTTAAGGATGTTCTTTATATTTTAACATAATTTTTATTACATATAATACGACCACAACAAAGAGAATGTAATCAATATGGACCACAACTACCGCGCTTGACACTTTGTTCTAGCCGTATAGTATTGTTGTTACGAGTCAAATTATGCTCTAAGACAATAGCATTTAATACTATGTTGGAATGAAATAAATATATTACGTATTAAATTATAGTTATTTTTTTTCTTTTTAAGATATTTGTCCGCCAAATTATGCTCTAAAACATTCATTTTTAAAACTATATTGAAATGAAATAAATGTCGTGCTAACCGTGTAATATTTTCGTCACGAGTTGTGTGCGCCAAATTATGCTCTAAGGCAATAGCATTTAAAACTATATTGAAATGAAATAAATGTCGTACTAACCGTGTAATATTTTTGTCACGAGTTCTGTGCGCCAAATTATACTTTAATACAATAGCGTTTAAAACTATACTAACTATACTAACTTGAAATAAATATATAATTTATGTACATATTTGGTTATTTTGTTCCTAATATAATATTTGTTTGTATTATACGTTACGTTAGATTGTTTTCAAAATAATATTAGTGCGGTTTACTCGCTTGAATTGTTTATCAATATAAAGAACACTCCTTAAAAAACATAAACCGCGTTTGCCAAAGAAATGCCGACATAGGGGTCAAGGACATAGCAAGTGTGACTACCGTAGTTGCGGCGGTAATTGTATTGCTTTACTTAATTGCTACTTTAATATTATTATTGATATTTTTAGGCCTTTTAATATAAAAATCATATTATTGATGTTTTAAAATATTGACGTAATAATAGTTTAAATTAAAATATTTTATGAAAAGCTTTATTAAATATAATGTCAGAAACGTAATAAGAACATATAATCTCATCTTTTTTGAAGTCGGTTAAAAGTATTGTCTGAACACTACTTGTGAAATATGAGCTAACAAATATATTAAACACAAAACACGCATGCCGCTCCGCCTTTACCCGTGCACCCAGAGTGGCCCCCTCAGTAGTCAGTGAGACACAATAAAATCGACAAAGTAAAGGCGAAATATACGTAGTTTACAAATACATATTATAAACACGGAAACGCACCCCCGCACCACCCCGCTCCGCCTTTACCCGTCAACCCAGTGCGGCCCCATAATTCGTAAGTGGGACACAATAAAATCGATAAATTAAAAACAAAATATACGCGGCTCGCGAGCACCCTCCAAATTTCGCGCGGCCGATGGCTGAACTACGATATTCGCCAAAAATCATCCTAGGAATAAATTTGTGTCCAAGCCAATTTTTCGCCCGTGCACCCAGAGTGGCCCCCTCAGTAGTCAGTGAGACACAATAAAATCGACAAATTAAAATCGAAATATACGTAGTTTACAAATATTATAAACACGGAAACGCACCCCCGCACCACCCCGCTCCGCCTTTACCCGTCAACCCAGTGCGGCCCCATGATTCGTAAGTGGGACACAATAAAATCGATAAATTAAAAGCGAAATATACGGGGCAAAATATACGCGGCTCGCGAGCACCCTCCAAATTTCGCGCGGCCGATGGCTGAACTACGATATTCGCCAAAAATCACCCTACGAAGAAATTTGTCTCCAAGCCAATTTTTCGCCCAGTCATTTCAAACATCGAAACAAACCTTTGGACAAAAAATCAGGGTTGGTTAATATTGTATCCGGAATACGGATACAATAGGCCGGTGGATACAAGAGTGCAGCCAAATTTCCCCATACTTGGGACAAGATGATTCGCAAGATTTATATATATATATATATATATATATATATATATATATATATATATATATATATATATATATATATATATATATATATATATATAAATATGAATATAATGAATATATATATATGAATATAAATATGAAAAAGAAATGCTCTTTGTTTGCCAAATTGCTTGAAAAATGCAGACTCTACTTGGCTAATTTATTTGCGGTTTTAGTGAAAAGGTAATGGAAAATGTATCCTGGAAATTAGCATATTTGGGAATCTAAAGTTTTTTTCTGAAGGTACACGAGGTACACTTAAAAATCATAAACGAAACAATATTTCATGACACATACTAATTTTAATTATTAAGTACGTTATTATGGTGATTTCTCAAAGAAATATTAAAGATAATAAATTCTATAGTCCCAATACCGAAAGGAACAAACTACAACAAGCGTCTTGACTATTTCAAGACAGCACATGCTAGCACAAACCTGCCCTATGGTCGATTTGCGGATGACGTTGAAATGATATGCTAACTTAGAGATACTAACTTTAGAATTGAGAGATTTTTTTCAATTTACAATATGTGCAAGATAATAACATTTTACAATTTTTTTTTAAATAGTAACATGTAGATTATTCAGTCATCCATCCATCAGCATTCATCCAGTCCCTATTAAAATTCATTTTTTCTATAATAGAAACTAATGTTACGATCTATGTTGTTGTGAACAACTCTACTATATTTAAGTTATATTGGTAGTCAATACAATTGTTTCCTTAGGATTTAGGTCAATGTATATTGAAAGTAGGTTACAACTGGTATTCAAGAGGTCTTATAGTATTATAAACTTTGCAATCGATATACAACCCGTACACAAACCTTTTAGTGTCGACATTGTAACTAAAGGCAAGTTTTGTATCGAACTAAATATGTAGAGTGTGGCTTATATTGATCTTTGAAAAGTTAATTTCAATTGTAATAGTTTATTTACTGAAATTATAATAAAGTATAAACTACAATAGATTTTGAGTACTATTGAATTTAAAATTTATATAAAACTAAAATGAAACAAGCATTTGTCACGAAATTTATTTTGAGTTTTGGTTCTCAACGTTTCGAATACATAATTCATTATAGCAATCATAGTATACAGAGACCTAAAGCATAGTATAAAGAGAGAGAACAAAGTAGGGCAACTTCGGCCCAATCCGCGATATAATTACCTGTCATAGTTACCATATTTGCCTGTCACAGAGTTGTCACTGTAGCTAAATTTTAATTCAGTGCTCAGAAATTGGCATTGGGCCGGGAAGTGTGTTATTAAAAAATATTTATTATTTATATACATTTAAGAATGTAAAACATTTTGTTTCTACATGTTTATGATTATTTTTATTAGGCCTTTAGTTACTTGCTTAACTGATATATCAGTAGAAAATAGTATTAAAAATGTTTGTTTGTTAGATTTATCTCGAAATTTATTTGTATAAATAAATAAAATAAATCCTTTAATTTCTTGCTTTTACAAAAACATAAATATGCTATTAGTAACAATTAAAAAAAATTAAAAGTATAATATATTAATAAAATCATATCACATCCTATTAAAATAATAAACTAATACAACAAAAATAAAAGTACCAACATAAGTATTTCATCATCAAGTATAAATTATATGCTATAGTTTGTCCATTTTATTAATGGTTTTTTGACAGCTCACGCCCACAAAGTTTCGTATTTAATGGTCAGCCATTAAAGTTAAAATGCCATACAAATAATATTGTACTTCATGGACGGGCACCGCCCCCTTACTGCTGTGCCACACAACGATTACTACGATTGTGCCACAGATTACAAATAATCGGAAAAAATCAATGTTAATATTTAAATAAGGTGTAATATGTTATTTAATCAGGAAGACAACAAAATTTTAAGGTAGAAACCAATAAATGAAAACATTAACATTAAGTAAAGTTTTACTTTCTTCTTATTATAATCATACAAATAAAACAACCAAAATAGTTTAATTCCTTTTATTAACATGATTCGTCACAATCATCATTTATATTAGATTTGTCCGATGAGGAGTCTTCAGTTATATTAATTATTAACTCTTGTGTGCATAAATTATCAAATGCAATGTCACGGTCCAAATCAGACATTCTGATTCTCTTAGTTCTCTCCACCACACTTGATTTTTACGATAGTAATATTTATTTTCATATTATTAAATATTAAAATAAATATTATTTTAAGTTAAAAAAAATAAGAGATATCGATTATTACGTCCTTTTGACATCACTATAGCTTGTCAGTCGTCGAGCTGTCAAAAAATCATTAACAAAATGGACAAACTATAGAATAAGTGATTTGTTTACCTTTTCTGTTCAGTAGGTAATCTGAACAAAGACAACTCTGGAATCGATGAAGAATTTAGACACCCAAACACACAGCAATAAGTTCTTCTACGAATATCACACATTTTTCATATAGTGAAAAACCGTGACGCGCGAAACTTATGCGGCGTCAGCCTTGACTGGCGCACTGATATACGGTTCGAGATATTGTTTGAGTGTGCGTGCGGCAACGTAAAGATACTATGACGCACACATACAAGCCGCGCACGGTGCGTTTGTATGAAGTTGCCTTACTTTCTCTCTTTATACTATGCCTAAAGTTTAAAATGTCAAATATTTAACTTGTACTTAATATAAAAGTTGAATAAATAAAGCCTTTATTTACTACTAAAAAAAATAAAGGCTTTATTTATTTATTTATTTATTTATTTATTTATTAATATAAAAGTTGAATATGGTTAAATCTGACTTTTATGCGTCAAGATATTCATATTGCGTGAAATTGGATTGCGCAGAACTAGACGCAATAGATTTACGCACACGCAATAAGTATATGAATGCCATTGATATTACAGATCTCAATACATATTATACACATAATGTATATTCGAGTTAATGATGCAGTATGCAAATAGCGTATCGCCATTAATAGGATTTTCCTCTTACAAGTTTTGCTGAGTTGTATTTAATACGCATCTAGTGACTATAAATTATGCAGGCGCTCTACCGGTACGATCATTGAGTGTATGAGGCCAATGCGCAATGCCTCTTAATGCTATATTAGCCTTTCGTCACTAGGGCTCTTCATAAACTATTCAACGTGCTTTTATTTTATAATCCGTGCAGAAAATATTTATAAGTGAAAATTTAAGCGCGACGATGGCTATTCTTGTATCGAATTTGAATATTCGAGGCTCAGAATGCTTCAAAACCTGTAGAGTGTTAGAACTAATTTTATAATTTAAATTGATAAAAAATTCTAAGATGGCAATATGATATCCTTTTATGGAATTGAGAAATTTACTATATTAAAATATTTTATTAAACTTCAATGATATAGCTTGTATAACTGAAATAATTTAATCCAAACCATGAATTAAAATAATATGTTATTAAGTGTGTCGCGGTAGAGAGAGAGAAAACAATACATAAAATCATTAGGATTTAGATATAATTTAGCTACTAAATACTTTCATAACTATTTAATTAAGCTCTATATGTGACACACTAGTAACAATATTAAATCTGTTTTTAAAAAATAATATTGTGTTTAGAATATAGATATTTTTGTCTGTTTGTTTTAAAATTGTGGAACTGGTTTTAAATTAATTTTATTTAACTTATTACGTAGGCTAACATTTAAATACCTTTTACTACAAAAAAATAGAATTGACTACTTATAGTGTCTTAGTAAGTACATCAACGCCCAACTTCTGGTTTCTATGATCATCGTCTTGGATGTTACCTCTGCTACGGAAGTTTAATGCAAAAAAAAGTATAATAGCCAGTTGAGTTCCACATGAAAGCCATGTTAAAAATAAATTTTGTTATTGCGACACTTTACAAGTCGATATGTATAGCAATTACAGTATTGTTTTTGTAAACTAGCTTTGCAAACGTCCTTCGTTAGTCATTACGATTAATATAAACTAATGTATATTTGAATTATGTTACTATTCACATGAATTCATGTGGATTAGGAAAACGGATAAAAGAATTTCAGTATATAGACTGTTATTATTATTGTATAAACTTTGAACAGATAGAAGCAACAGCGCACAGACGATCAAAGCGCAGAATTTGAAACTTTGATCTACTCGATCTATTGAAATGCGTAGGATCATTATTAGAAGTACAAAATATAAGAAATTTATCCATGCATACAGTATTTAAATTTTAATTACTAGGGATTCTTCGCTCGGGTTCGTCCCTAGCCTTAGCGCGAGCGAAGTTGCGGGTTCCGCTAGTTAAAATAAATAAAATTTCTAACATAAAAATAGTTGAAGTTAATTTTTTTTATGAATTATTAAAAATATAAATTATAAATTTAATATTATTATAAATTTTAAAATTGATTTTTTGATTTTAATATATTTTAATGTGTATTTAGTGAATAGCTTTTAGTTTGAAATTAAAAACAGACACTTCAAATTTTATTTAGGTATATGTATAGATGTATAGATATTGAATTGCAGTTACAATTGTTAAGGATGCAGTGGTCTCTATAGTTTTTGAATTAACTAATATTCTATTAACAACGATACGTTTGGCTCAGTTTGTAGTGACTCTACTTGCTACGCCAGCGGTCGCGGTTTCGAGTCCGGTTCTAGTTTTTTTATAAATGTATTAGCGACTCACCCTCGCTTCGCTCGGGGTTGTCCTAGGTTTAACGCGAGCGAAGCCGTGGGTTCCGCTAGTAATACAGTAAAACCAAGAACAGACAGTAAAACAGACAGACGCGGCGGAGGATTTTGGTTTATAATATGTAGTGATACGTACTGTAAGAAAACATTTTCGAATACCGTATAACATCTGGTGTATCATACTTATGTTAGTCTCCCTTTAGAAACACACATGTAGTAGATAGACAAAGCGGTAAAGAATGATCGTGACATGATGCAGCACTTACAAGAAAAATAGCGCTCATTCCTTATTCGTTTTCGTAAAGGAAATTTAAGACAATTTGGGGTTAAATTGTCTCCCAATTTTGTTACTTACAGTTTTTCCTTGAATACACACACACATACACACATGTTATATGTTATATGTTTAAATATCTAGGCCATACTTTTTAAATCATATTTATATAATTTTTGATTTTGTACAAAAATAACTATAATAACGTTTTAAGTATCAACAAATATTAATTAGTTAAATGTACCTAATACCTATATAAAATATATTAAGAAAAATTTAAATATTGAAACAAGGTATGATGTTTCATTAAGAAATGTGCACCGTTGCAATATATGTAGTAATTAATTTTAAATCAAATATATTCCAGACATGTAAAGAAAAAAATTTTGAAGGGTCGTGGTAACTCGCAAAAATCAGTGAGGATGACTTGTAGATTTCATACTCGCATACTATGACCGACTTCGTTCAATCGAAAAGTCTTTCACTGTCCTTTTCATAAAACCTACTTTGGAAAATGTAAGTTTACACAGTAAAAATATTCGGCTGAACTACCCTTACGTGAGGAACTCAAACCCTTCCGCGCAATGTGATTTGCGTCAGTGGAGATGCGTTTAGAACTGATCACCGGACGTTAACCGAGTGGAAAAAACGCTTGTCATCCTGCTGTTTTGGAAAACAGTTTGAATGAGTGCTTCCAAGCTTTCTACAAATTATCCTTAGACATTTTAGATTAAAATTGTGTGAATTTGTAGATATATTTTTGTACTGGGCATTTTTATTATAGGAATATAAAAGATAATTTTTAAAGTTGTAGAAACATGAAAAGTTAATTGGATATTCTTCATGGCTTATTCATTATTCATAATATCTAATGATTTATGATTATAATATATAACAGAAAGGGTTTAAAACAACGATGTAAATAATTAACATGAGTCATTATATTAATAATTAAACAACTAATTGCGGCAGAAAAAAATATCTCGCAAAGCTTGAAAATTATACTTTTTGTTATAAAAAGCCTTTGAAATTTTGATTGGAACTCGTTAATATCTTTTTATTTTTCATATAATTTTAGAATATCTGCTACCTTTTGGGCTATTGTGTTTCCAAAGGCGTCAACCGCAAGGTGGGTAATGTTATCATTCCATTAATTACAACAACAGCCCCCTGCTTTTTAAAAGTAAATTAATCCGATTAAGGGGGAATCGAAGAACCCGCTCCGTCCGAGTTTATTCAGGCAACTTTCTTACGAATAATTATTTTTTGTAATTAAATCCATCAACACGATTTTTTCCTAATGATTCTCCCGTGGGAGAGGGGAGGCAGAAAGCGAGGTGTGGGCGGCTTTTATGTTTTGTATTTTCTTAGTTCATAAAAATGCCACGTACGACTGGGATGGTATGAATATGGATCAAAGTACAGTGTACAGATAAGCAACTAGTAAATTATAAAGCTCTCGTACATCGTATCGGAACATCATACTGGTATAGTCGTACCTATTGCATTCAATCCATTCCCATACCATGTATAATAATAATAATATATTAAACATAATAATTACGTGTTTTTCAGTTATTTTTCGTAATAAGAACTGTATAATCATACGATCAGTCATTAAAAATAACATAACTTTGCTATTCCTTTTTTTCTACTAAAAATCATAATTAAAAATATTTTTATCCTTATCCAATATATCCTACAAAGTAAATGAGCAGCTCCACAACATCTCTCCCCAGTTGTAGTGTTAATGATATCTCGCTTTTAAAGGGCACATCATTTACTTTCTTTTAAGAAAATTAATTGAAATGAGTTTTGACGATGAAAAGATGGCGATACAAAAGAGAACGGTAGCCGCTAGGTGTCGCTCGGAGATAACTTGTTCGACTTTAATTAATTATTTTGTAGCAAAGAATCCTGGTCGCTTTGAAATTTTGGCCCTATTCACTCATTTGCACAATTATGGTTTTGATTAAGAAGCAATATAAATAAGGCACAGATATTAATGTTCTATTAAGATTCTCATAATTTTTAATCATTTTTTTGGCCTCTTTTAATTATTTTAAAACAAAAACGAATCTACTTAGGAATCAAAGGAAAAATTCAATGTGTACTTTTTCAGTTTTTAATTAGTGTATTGAAGGATATTTAGAAAAAAATGATTATACCTATAACATTTATATTTTGTGCTTAGCCAGTGCAATTATTAACTCGTTATTCTGGATAGGCCACATCTGCGTATAGAGTATGTGGGCCACTTAATGTATCGGGAGGATCGCAGATTGATGCCCTCCCCCTGGGAATCTATTGCAATAGATTGACTCAGTTTTGTTTCCCTCTATACCTCCCCGGAAATTTCATTGCGCGAGATTTAGTGTACCGTCAATGATATGAAAGATTTTTTGTTTATTGGTTTTATATAATTGTGTTTGTGTAAAGACAACAAAAAAACTATAATAGTATTTATAAGTAATTAATTTAATTTAGATCAGAACAATCACATGATAGAGATATGTAGAGATATATATTTAAGTATCTTGTACCGCTATATTATGTAATGTGTAGCGGTATACTAAATTATTCAAATAAACAAAGTTTTATTATGATATAGATTTATTTCATCCCATCATTATATGCGGTAGATTATACCCAGTAATTTATACGTTTTTCTGAAGTATAAATCATGTATCGCGAGTTGTATGACTCTCTTATTTTATTGCCTTCCCTACGGGTGTTGCGAGGTTATATTTTCGACTTCTTATTTTTAAGAATGGCTCCCTATGAGCAAAGTGTGAAATGATGTTTTGGTTTTTATTTTATCGTTCCGTAGGGTAAAGTTCCGCACCCGCAATCTTTTGTTTTGATGCAACGTTTTCTCGTTTAAATCTCACAATATAGAGTAAAACATACAGTTATGTTACTTTGAATGATTTCTTTTAATTTCTTACATGTTTTCCGCACATTGCTAGGAGAAAAAAAAATGACAATTATGTAGGTATTAAATGGTGAATAATTTTACTGTATAACACTATCTATATATCTAGTAGCTATGGTTTGCCTGAAATAAGAATGTTATTGCATATTTTCAGTGTAATAACTTTATATATATGAATTTTATATATATGAATTTTATATATGAATACATACAGTACACAGAGTTTAAATTAATTTGAAGTTTAATTTTTTTATGTTAGTAGGTAATAGGTTTTAGACATTTTAGATTATTATGTTTACAAAGTAAGGATGTATTGAAAGTAATTTTACAAATTTATTGTTTGCGGCATATCTAAGAATAAATTTTATCACTACCGATAAAACGTAATATGAAAAATAAAACCTACACTAGCGTAGCGTGTTATTAATGTCCTTTCGCCTCGTATTAGTCGCCGCACCCTAATTAGGGACATTGTTGGGGTCTAAGCAAAAGAAAATTACTCGAGTTTCTAGTGGCTAAATAACTTTAACAACCTTATAGTAATTTGCCCTCTTTAATTTCAGTAAGCTCATTTATACTGTTTTATTAGTTACATGGTTTTCATTATCCAACTTCACGATTCTATTGGTAGAATAAATAAATGTATAAAATTTTTTAATATAATTATATTATTAACTGGTCTTTTTTCATAATTGATATAACATGGAAGAAAATAAAAATAAAAACTGAAGATATTTAAGACGTAAAATTAGTGGCACTGAAGCTATAATTTATAAAAACAAAGAAACAAAATAAATATTACAATAAAGAATAGTTATATTTCAGTGTCAAAAAAGTGCCTTGGCGTTATAGAAAGATAGGATCGGGTGAGAAAGCGGCGCGCGGTCGGGGGTCACCGCGGCCTCGATACATTCCCTCTAACGATAGTTCACAATATTCACTGTAAAGAGTAGTACTCAATGTATAGTTGAATCTCAGCGACTTATACTTAAATAGTTTGTTTTTAATTATGAAAATTACTTCGACAATATTAACTTAAAATAACTTTTTTCGGTCCTTGAATAGGAATACATGTATTCAGCCCTTTTGTAACGTCCCACTGTTAGGCACGGGCATTCCTTCAATACGAGGGGATCAGGTCATAATGGGAATACGTTAATTACATAACAATAAAAGTATAATATAAAAATATGTACTGTTAAAATTAAGCCAAAAAATCTAAATTATCATATTGTTTGATAATAAATAGATTTTAATTTTTAGTTTTTAAAAAATGGCCTGATTATTATAAAACTGCCGACAGAAGCTCAGAAAACCGGGAAGGATGTTTTTTAATTAAATTTTGACTGTTATAAATGTTAAAAAGAAAGACACCTACATACAACCAAGTACAAAGTATCAAAAAATATTTATTTATTAAGACCTTAAAAACAATTTCATTGTAAATTTAATTAGGTTAAATTTATTTAAGTAATATTTCAAAGTAAATTAGCTTAGTATTGTAAAAAAAATTATATAGGTGATAGTTATGTACATACTTTTAATATGTGCAGAATTTATTTGTATTGTATAATTTGGTAAGTGAATTATACCACTTTATCAAGATATTGTTCATAAAATTTTTTCTATGAAAATATGAGATTCAAATAATATAATATTGAAAACGTGTTATCGCACTATTAATTAACACTATACCTCAGTATATGTTTTTGTATAAATAAGTAAATAACAGTATATAAAATAACAAATGCTTATTTATACGTAGGTAGGTACATACTGGCATCTGTTATGTTTTAAAGTTATATATAACATAGGGACTATTGATTGATCTTCCCAAGTAAGCGAGGTCTATTTTAATCTGACACGGTGATCTATTCCATTACGTGTAAACGTATACAAAGGTTCTCGTTTATGTGTGTACGCTCATTAATCATAATTTCAGACGTTTGTGCGTGTGTATGTTGGTTCATAATATTATGTTTTGGGGATAAGAAATTAGTTAGTGGACATTAAGTCAACTTCGACTAAACGATACGCGTTACTTAGTAATACTTGAGATTCTATTCTTAAAAATAGTTATATTCGTAAACTATTTATTTCTTATTACGATCAATCGTGTGAGTATCAATCAAAATTAGTCATTGCAAATTTCTGTTTTAAGAATTCTAGATTAACAATATTATAGCCCCCCTTTAGTACCTTAATAAAGAGATATCCTTACAACTAGTCAATTATAATATAATCCTACTTGGATTTTCATACTTTTTACTACTTCAAAATTACTATTTTTATACAACAGTAAATTATGAAATTAAATTATTTATAAAATAAATTAATTTCATCAAATGATTATCAAATAAATGAATTTATATTCATCGTCTTAAATTATCAAGACGGTGCGAGCGCAGTAGCCGAAACTTAGCAAGAAACATTAAGGGCTCGCACATCGCAGGGACTGACCCATCCTGAAATTTAAATCTAGATCAATAACCGCGCTTATATCATTGTCTTCATTAGAGATAATTGGGTTCGCTCCCCGTCGGCCTTAACTTGTTTGTTTGCCAATAACTTGAGACGAATTACTTGGACGTTATTCCTACGTCATACCTCGAGGTAGAGGCATTCATTATCCCGTTCTCATGTCCTGTCTTTATCATGAACCACCATTTGTTAGTTTAACATAGGCATAATATGTTACGAGTACACTCTTACTTAATACTTTTGATAAGCTACTAGGAGTCATTTATGTCAAGAAGGCCATAATCAAATAAAAAAACAAAACCCAATGTTCCTTATTATTAAAAATGGCATAATATTCGTTATTTATAGGTTTTTATCATAGATACTAAATATTATTTAGTATTCATTCTTCATGAAAATTATGCGAAAAACTTCGACTACTACATACTACTATAAGTATCTGCTACTTTAATATAATATATAAATATGAATAGAATTTATCTATTTATTAGTGTTTTTTTATTTACAACAATCATAGCATAATTGTTGTAAATTAAAAAAAATCAAATCAATATCTACGTAATAAAAAAAGAAAAACGGTTGACAAACATCGGAGAAGTTGCTTCCAAATTATTTTTCTTGCCTATTTATGTATAAACATAGGCACAGTTCACAGTAGTCCTGAATTTCTTATATTTACTGAAGTAGGCAAAACATAAGCTATAAATATTTAACAATATATAAATAACGTTACGATGTCGAAAACCCACGAAATGCGATATAATATTTTTTCTCTCTTTAATATGCATGACTTGATTTGATTGGCGGTGTAACGCGTACATCAAACTTATTGTCATGTGAAATATTAAAAAGTATATCCCAAATTTAACAGGTAGGTCGTAAAGTCTCACATGTGTTCTGAAGTACGTTCAGAGGAATACTCATTTACAACATAATATGTTTACATGCGGCGAGTAAACACGATTACCTGAAATAAGGGTAGTGCTTTATGTTATGTTATTTACACTCGCTTTAACGGTAATTACTTGAAAATATTTATACAAAAATGTTTATATAAACCCATATATAATTTCAGTAATTAGATTTGAATTATATTATATACTAGCTCACCTGCGACTTCGTTCGCGTGGGTTTCAAAAAATGCGTCGCTTAGAAAAACGACTCTTAATAAAAAAGTGTGACAGCTCTTTTATTAAAAAAGTTAAATATAAAAGTTAGACATATGCTGTCGTTGACTTTTTTGTAGGCATTTTCAAGCTCCACATCTTTTCTCTAGAACTCAAAAATATATATTTCATAGTTAAGGCAGCGTTCGTAAGAAACGCTTTCATTCGACCGTCTTTTCTCCGATTCACTTTTCAAAACGGACTACCACGTAAAAGCCTTTTTATTTTTCGGTTTTTATATAACCTATGACACTCAGCAATAATGTAGCTTTCTATTGGTGAAAGAATTTTTAAAATCGGTTCAGTAGATCCCGAGATTACCCCTTACAATTTAACAAATATACAAACACACAACCTTTACTTCTTTATAATATTATTAGTATTAGTATAGATTATTATCGTATAGGTATGGGTGGACCATGGAAGGCCACCTTAACAAATAAACAGTTATTATTTGTTTATTTACTGGATAAATGAAACAAACATATTTTTAAATAACATTTTGTTTTGGGTTGTTACATTATATTAAACATTCTTTTTATTGCAGAGTTAATCACAATCTAATAAACTTTTCGATTTAGATAAGCTTTTTTAAATGGCCTTGCTAGGAACAGGGCTCCATACAAGGCCAATGTTATAAATCAGTCATTTAACTGAAAACTATAGTTATGATTATCAAAATGTCTGATTATACTTAAACAACATTAAAGGCTCTTTCATTATAACGGAACATTAAACGCTCAACATAATATTATATACATTTATAAAATACTCAACGAAAAAAACTTGAACACAATAATTGTATAACCTAGTATAGTAAGTAAGTAACTCTTTATTGTACACCCGAAAACAGAATAAAATAAACAGAAACACAGAAAAATATAGGAAAAAGTACTATATAAGTAGTATAAAGGAAAAAGTAAAGTAAAGAGGCGGCCTTATCGCTAAAAGAGCGATTTCTTCCAGGCAACCTTTAGGTGTAGGAAAATGATATAAGAAAGAGGGGGCGCGAAAAGCAAATAAAGAGAAAAATAAATTGAAAAGGATGTAAATTTATAAAATAAACTTATCATAAAAATAAATAAATAGAATACTACTTACATATATAATATACTTATAATGTACATACTATATAAATAAAAATATATAGACATATATAAATATAAATAAATATATAAAATATAAGAAGACAAGACTTTTAGATTAATAATAGAGTTAAAACAGAAAATAACATTTCAGTAAGAGTTCATTCAGAAATCAAAGTGTGAAAAAGTGATCCATTAAACGTTTTTTGAAAATACTTAGCGATTTCGCATTCTTGACAGTTTGAGGAAGAGAGTTCCAGAGACGAGGAGCTGTAATGATGAAGGAGTTGCTGTAATAGGTAGAGTCTGTGCTATAACTAAGAATCTATTATTAGAAATGTTTTAAAAATAATACTAATGGCTTTTATATTGTTAAAAAATAAATTGAAGTAAAAAAAGTTAGACCTTAATAGTAAAATTATAAAAAAATATTAGCTGACGTAGTTTGATTGGTCTTACAAGGAGCTTAGGACTTTTCTAGGAAAATTACTGATATTTTGACTGAAATCATAATAAAGTGGTAACTTTTTTTATTACCATAGCCCACCCTTATTTTCAAACTCAGAGTAACAAAAATTTATAAAAATAATAGGTTATTTACTTAAAGACTTACGTTTCTCTGTGAGCGCGAATTACAATTTTAACGTCTATAAGCCTGAGGAATCAATGAATCGAGGGACCGCATTGACATAATATCGGCATGAGGGACTTGCCGCCGCGTCGAAATCCATAAGTTGGATAAGTATTAGTGTATCTAAAAGGAATTTGTCATCACGTGGCAATAACTATAACTTTTAATAGTTGGCCTTCAAAATTCAAACAATTTAAATGATATTAAAAATTGGTACTCTTATAAACAATAAATTACTGATGGTATGTGATAAAAAAAATATAGTCGACATAAAAAAGTATGTGTGATAGTGAGTACTAGTCTTTTGCAAAAAAAAACTAGACGCGCCATTCAGTGCATTAATAATATCAATTATATAACGATTTCTATGGAGCACAACTGCACAATGGTAATCTGAAACTCTCTACTCGTCGTATACAGCTGTATTTTACCTTATTATATTTGATATTATCATGAATTTTAGTGCACGCAATACAATAGTATTAACTTATTTAAAATAGATATGACTAGATATTTTTTATCCCTTAATCAAGTAGTTTTTATTTTCGAAAAGACTTGAAAGTTTAAACATATACAAAACCACAATTCTAAATTCAAATTATATTATTGTCATTTACTTTAATTTTTTTTTGCAAATGCAATGTATAGACAAGTAGGTACAACGGCGGCTATTTTGACATTTTTTTTCTTTAAAAAACTTTATCGCTTAGCAATAAACAACATTTGGTTTTTATACAATTTCAAAGAACAAATTATGCAAATATAAATACAAAATAATATAATTAACTATGAAATTTAATTTAATCGTATTTTATATAGTTCATCTCATGTATCTGTAATATTGTTTTTTTTTGCAAATACCACGCGGGCGGAACCACGATAACAAGTAGTATCACAACACAAACTTATTATCATATTTCATCATTTACGACTCTTTCCACTTAGTGCGTATACATTCTTTATGCCCTGTGTTGTTATGTGTTGCTTTTAGTTATAAAGTAGGTCACTAAATACCTTCCCTTTAATAAATACGTATAAATATACATAATTAGTTTTTTTTATATTTCGTAACTCATGGAAATTAGGTTGGTTCATTTTCTTTAAGTTTACTGCAAGCAATGTTGTTGTAGATATATGTAGAAGTAAGAAATGTTTTCTCAAAGCGAAGCAAAAGTTTATTAATTTATCACGTTTTCTGCGCTGAAGCAAACTTTGCAGTTGTGTACTTGGGAAGCAATTCCGTGACATGAACGTGTAGGTGACCTACTCACCGCATGGATTCATATTACCTACTTATAAATCACAGGTAGAAACCAGCGCTTTAAAGTTACTTTAAGAACAATAATAATAACTTATACAAGTAAGTAATGTTCGATTATTATTGTTATATTTAAAATCCAATAATTATACCTATCTACACAGAGAGAAAATAGCAAAGTAATTTAAGTCTTCCATTTTAGAACTTAAGAAAAATGTATTGTATAATAGTAGAGCCTATGTAGAGTTTTTATGTATGTGCCGTTAATCGTTTACAATTATTTATATTTATAAATATCTGTAAAATCGGAACATTAATATTAAAAAAAATAATAATTGTTAACCGAACTGAAACAACAAGTAAAATTTAAACTATGTAGGATATAAGGTAGTGCTTGTAATTCACCTTTCCTATATATAAATGTAAAAAATAATATATACCTAGTACCAAAAAATTATTAACAAACAACATTATTCTTTGATCATTTGTCATTTTCGATTTTTCGATATGTTCTAGGCAATATCTTGCAAATGACGCCAGCTGTTTATCAACACGTTTCAAACCACTTAGCCGTGTATCTCGTAAGCCCGGATTGATTTCCACTCGATCGTTTTCAAATCCCCATTTTCGCGATGCCATTACGATTTTGTTCACCTTCTTCATATTTCTACGCGTATCTCAACGATTCGTAGATCCATTATTTTTTATACCACCAATATACGGTGCTTAGTACAGACACCCCGCGTTTACGTATTACTCGGTGTTTGTAGAACGGTAGACAGCGTATAATAATAATATGTACCTTTCTCATAACTTGTAAAATTTTTGTTTTAAAATACTTTAAATAAACTGTTGTTTTTTTATTACCTAGCAGGTAATAAACACATATAATATGTAGATTGTAGAGTAAGAAAAACCGATAGACAATATTATTAGTTAATTAGGTAGTTTTAAATGGCTTTTTAAGAAAGTTTTATTTTCTTACTGTATATTTTATTTTTCTTAAACAATATTTTAGCGACCGGGAGCTCCTCACCCTAAGTAACGCCCGAGTCAGGCGTTCCACTCAATACATTTATCGACAAACGTCACAGCCGCTGCGTGACACTTATGTAAATATTTAAATACGATCCAGTACAAGCTATGAATATTTTAAACTCTAAGTAAACCACTCGGTTTTGTACGTTACCAAGATTGTAACACATCAATAAAATTATAAATTGGCTTATTGTAAAGATAATAAGGCTCAAAGTCGATTAAAACGATCGCCTAGTTTATCTTTGCTTTTCTTTATATCTATGCATAAAATGATTTGGTAAGTGTTGGCAAATTGGGGATCGATATTAAAGTGACGAGTTATGCTGATTGGATTTTTTCAAGTGGCTTCGAGGGGACGGTGAATAATTGAGTGCGATTTACTTTTATGAGTTTTCAACAATTTCTTTCTAAAATTTTATTTGCACGAAGTGATTTTTAATTTAAGTTTTATAATTTAATTTCAAGTGCATTATGGAGAAGGTTATGGGTAACCTTCATATTTTAGCAAAAATTTTTTGTATATAATTATGGGTAAAGTAAACGAATATAAATACAAGTGAACATTTGTTGATGAATATGCTTGCTTTCTGATTTTAGAGTGTTGTCTAATTAGAGGCAATTTACACTAAATATTGTTTGTTCCTGCAATTATACTTATATAGGATGTTGCTATAAAAATTGACAAGGCGTTCATTTAAAAAATGTAGCTATGTTTGATAATGAAAACGAAACCAAGTGCTATAAGGGCCCGTCCGTGCCGATATCAATTGATCACGCAGACTCCCGAGATTGCTCTCAGAGTCCGTTCAATCCACTCGGTAGTTGAGTAGCTCTCACCTATCTTTCCGGTTCCAATCTTTTGTGAGGCGCACTTTGAGTTGCGACACTCGACGCCGGGGAACGTCTTTGTTACATCATGATAAGTGATGGGAAAGCATTTTGCAGATAAATGTAATCTAATATATTCATTATGGTATTTCATTAAGTAAATAATGAACTATACCTTCTTTGTTCCCTGTACAACTAGGTATCTTATGATAATAATATATTGTTTTGTTGCTTCTATGCCGCAAAAACAGAGCAAATGCTAGATCGATGATCGGTTATTGACTCGACATCATTTTTTACACAGATTTAGATAGTTCAAGGGCTCTACAATAGTATACTTTGTTAGGTATTTACTCTGCTGAATTACGTGGCCTCATGTGGAATAATTATTTTTATAACAAGCTTTTCGCCAAATCTCTGTGTCAAACAATCACATTAAAATATTTTCACTTATCAAACAAAAAATACATCCTTGATGATGATTTCACCAGATGTTTTTTAATTTTCCTCCTACCGATCTTTTATGTATGGGTTTCGGTGCAGTACTGTACACTTCAATGCACTACGATGTTATAAGTTACAACTTGATAACTAAAATTCACCCTAAATACACCCTATCAAATTGTGCTATTCTAGCCAAAGTGAAACGTAGATAATGATTCTTTAAAAAGCCACTATCCCAGGTGGTGACTATGACAATATAAAGTATGCAATGTGGGTGATAGTATCGGCACTATTACGTATACCTACTGTATACATCATAACCTTTTAGATCCAAATTTAATGAACCAATAAGGATTAATTTTGTAAAAGAAATCAGGTTCTTATGATGCGATTTTTAAATAAAAAAAAATAAAAGAAGTTAGTACTTTTGTTTTCTGACAACTTAAAATATTGGTAGTTAAGTTCTAAAAATCGCTATTTTTCGTCAGACCTCGCAAAAATATTATTTTACTATGACTAATTAAATAATAATTAAATTTCGTATTATTTTCTAATACTTATTCAGTTTTAAAATTTGAATGAGCCTATTAATTAAAAGCGCTATAGATCTTCACTTCAAAACCATTTAAAAACCGATAGCAATTATTATAGATCGATTGAGATATTTGTACAATACGTAATAGGCGACAGGGCGGGCGAATGGCATTGATCATAATATCGGCGGAGGCTTACGGAGTGATAAATGAACGGCCACAGCACCACTGACATGAAGCCGCCGCCATATTTAAATCGTGCCTGTCACATTCGCGTAACGTGGGGAAAGAGTTACTCGATGGGATATTTGGTGACTTTTTAATATTTTGTTCAAAATCTTATAATTCTTTATCTTTATATGTATTTATTCAACCCTTTTTACCGTCTCACTGCTAAGCGGTGTTGGCGGACTACACGGTTTTCCATACGGTTCTCTGAGACATGCAGCTTCTTTAACGATGTTTCCTTCACCGTAAGATAAGGTAAGCATATTACAAATGATACGCACATGGAAATGAGATGCAAGAAGAATGTGGATGAATCCGGTTCACTTACTAAAGAAACTTAAGATATTAAAAGTTACAGATCTACATGGTGAAGAACGACAAATATGAAAAGTTAAAGAACACATATTATTTAAGTTGAATAAATATGTCGTTATATAAAGCAAAGATAAGGTACTCGTTAATGTCGCCTGTATCATCCAAATCAATGGAGCTGATAGAAAATTAAAATCATCAATCAAACTAAAAAATACAAAAGCCCCGTTTCCATTGTCGCCAATATGTTTGCGCAAAAACGACTTTGTCGCATCACAGTCAAAGTAATAAAAAATCTGCACAATAATATAGAATTTTACTAGAATAGCTTTTAATAAAAGCTTTATCTTATGCCAACATGCGAATATACTATAGTAGTATTGAATCAAATATAAATATATAAATAAATAAATCTAATGATGAGATGAAAAAGATCTCTAAGTACAATATGTTGGGCACGAAGTTTCTTAACGCGATTTGCGATAAGAATTAACAGACAGGTGACTAGGCAAGCTTGAATGTCGAGGTCATATGCATTCTCTCTTTTCTACGTATTTATGAAATGAAATAAAATAAAATTCATTCTATTACAAGTACGTGGCTCTCTTGTAAGATTAATTAACTTATTTGAAGTACATAGCTGTTAAATATACCTTATATTAAGAAAAATGACTTTTCTTTTGTCTTGACATAAACAGTAACTGCTTATCACTCAACATTTGAATACTTTAAAAAGTGGATATTGCGTAAATGGGCTCGGCAAGTTTTTACTAACTGCAAAAATTATAATAGGTACCTATGTTCTCCTTTTTTAACAACATTGTTTGCTTGTCTTTATAATATCTGTCGCTTCCAGCGCGCATAAGAACTATTGCTACGAACCCGGAGCTTTGTGATAGGACGCGTAATACGCTCACAATTGGTTATTGCGTCGCAATGACTGTGCGGTTTACGCGACTACCATAACTTTTTCAGCTTAAGTGGAGAATGAAAGAAAAGCTGAATCTCTAACACGTTGGATGAAATGTTATATTTATATTTTTATAATATACAGTATACACATTAAACATAATATATTTCTTGTTATTATTTTTCATATTTTATACATATTTCACAAATATATGTGTCTAAATGATATTAACGTACTCGCACATAAATAATTATGATTAAGCGCTAACTAAGCATTGCTTATAAGCGAGTTCTTGTTCACAACTCAGTAAGGAGTATATTATGGCATTTACTAAATTTTTAAATATCACAACACAAAAAATGTTGGTACCTATTACCAAATTATAAAAATATAGTATGTAAGTATTATGTAAATAGTAGTTTAGTAGTTTAGTTTTACTTTGCTTAGTAGTTATTCACGAGCTTTATGTTACCAATAAAAAAATGGAAACAGTATTAATTACAATGATTTTGGCCTAATTTCAACCACAAAGCGAACATAAGTTCTAATAAAAATGCTGATTTCCTAGGAAGGAAGAGTTTTCAACAAAGAATTCTCATTATTTAATTTGTATATTTAAAATACTATTTTGAACATTAATCAATAATAAGGTATTTCAACCAGGCGTCATCAGAGCGAGATGCTACAACGAGAAGGGTTCGCGATCCTCAATGATTCAACACTTTCCATTGAAAACTTTATTCCAAGATTATTCCGTTCTATAAATGTAATAAGCTTTGCAGACGAGATTAGACCCCAAATTTCACTCAGGCATTAATGACATTTTCAGTTGGAGCGCGGGACTTTGTTGCTTGACGGCGTGTTCAGACAATGATTTTGAAAGTCATTTCGAGTTAAACTGCCTAAATTTTGACATGAGCGTTTGAATAAATCAAAATTAATTTTAAAGTGAACAAGTTATAAGAGGTCGTGGCATCTCGATTAATTATAAATTTATATATAAATTTAGCGATCGTATATTAGGGTATGTTTTTAAATATAATTGACCATTTTCTTCACTGGTAATAGAGTCGGTCAGCCGGCACCATGGTGTCAAAATACATCTCAATATGATTTATATTAGGTTATGTGAATTGTTCTTAAATTTTCTTTGTCTTTTACTGCGGTAACTTTTCTGTTACAAATAAGGAATATAGTTAATTAATGTTTTAAGACCTTGAGTTTCATACAGCTTCCTGAAAAACAACTGCTCATTTTATTAGGATTCGAAAATGATATTACGACGATAAAGTTATTAAAATAATAATTATTCTCAAATAAATAAAAGCAATATAGTTTTTGTATTGGATTCATATTTTTGCCACATTATTTAACTATAGCGACAGTTGTAGCAAAAAATGATTTCTTCGATCCATCGAAACGCATTCGCATCGTTCATCGGTCGTGCATGAAATTTACATGGAATTTTGTACTTGTAATAAAGAATGATGAATTGGGCCCACATTGGTAATTACGGACAGAGCAAGCGCGCTGATATTAAATTGCAAAATTCAATAATTTTATTATTTTACTTTTTGTTGTGAAATGTGATGGAAATACGACTTAGGCCTGTATAGTGGACTGGGAGTTACGATTATAAGCCACTTCAGATAATTGAGAAACTTTATTATTGTTTTATTGGCTACGAATATGTTTTTATCACAAATTGATTAAAAAGAGCGTATTTACTTCAATATAAAGTTCAAAATATAGTATAATTTATTACTGACTTATTTGTAAGTAATATCACAAAATAACTGAGACTTTATTTTCAAACTCTTAGAAACTTGAAAACATAGTGATCGATAAATTGAAATTACCATTTTCTCATTGCTTTAATCATATTTAATCGTATCATGAGGAAATATTTTTAATATTTATAACTGTTATTTTTAATATCATCTGTTGGTATACAGGTACATATACATGATTCGCAGTATATTGTATGTATGTACATATGTGTATGGGTAATGGTTTTGTGGACGTACTCGTAATTGGTTTTCATTCGCGCTGATTTACTGAGCCTGCTTGAGGCATGGATGTTTGTCACGACACCATTTCCCTTACACGATTCGCTCTCTGAAGGTTTTTCTTTCTTTCAACGTGGGTTTTCTCTTGATAAGTGTGATTATTAACTGTCAGTAACTGTTTATTATACAACTATTGTAAAAAAATGTTTAAAATATAGATAGTATTTCATAACTTTTATTTAATAAAAGTTGCCTTTTAACCGACTTCCGCAAGGAGGAGGAGGTTATCAATTCGATCGGTATATATTTTTTTATGTATGTACACCGATTACTCTGTGATTTATGACCTGATTTACGTGATTCTTCTTTTGTTTCATCAAAATTTAAAATAGATTGGCCCAGTAGTTTTTATTGTATGATCATTTTTTTATTTTTTACTGACTGCATTTTTACTTAAGTTCACCGATTACTCCGCCAACTGTAGGCCGATTTCCGTTCCGATGGGGTCCCATGGTCACCAAGTCAGGATCTGATAATGGGTTCTAAGGAAAATCAAGGGCAACTCTCAAATGTTATTACCTTTTTCATATACTTTCTAAAGCTATTCAAGTATTTCAATCTGATAATCATCATTTTATATGGATGAGCTGGTGATGTAAGGTATAGCTCCTCAACGGTTAGTTAGTTTAAAGAAAATTCTTTAAATATTATATGTACTTATGGAACGATAGTTGTATTCTTTGAGGCTATTAGGTAAATAGATAAACAATAATAGAAGGTAAAAGTAAGACTCTTTAAGAGTTAGGTGGAAAATGGACGTGGACAAATCTCGATAGCCTATTGTTGTTCACTTCGAAACCTCGCTAAGTCATTGGAGCAGTAGGGGAGCGGGGGGCTAGTTGTAACAGGGGTAAGTAGTAACAGGCATTTTTTACCTAGATAATAGAAGTATATTTTTTTGATTTTCAACCTAATCTACTATTTAATACCCGTTCTATCACATGAGTGCAATCAGTATCCCGCAGGATAATGTAGGAGGCTGTGGTGTGCATGCACTCCGAAAAGGCACCGTATTGGACTTTTTTTTGTTTACACAAAATTGATTATTGTTGATTTCAAATTCTTTATAACTTGTTAAATTATTTAAATACATTTAGCATTTGTCTATTTCGATTATGGTATCTGTAATTTAACACTAAACAAGCGATATATTTTTTTATCGTAATTTTTTCGAAAAACCTAGCAGTGGGCTTTTCATGGGGCAAGTTGTAACAAGTTACTATTTACCCATTTTTGACTTATTATTTCTATGAGAATACGTGGGGCATAATTAAATTTCTCCCTTTCATGTTTGTAATATGTTTTTGTTGAACTTTATTGATTGTATCTGTCTCTGAATCATTGGCACACTATAAAAGAAAAAAAATGAACTTCCCAAAGCAAGATATGTACGAATGCGGCTTCTGTAGAAGTCTTGGAAAATAAAAGCAGTATTCGAAAAGCTGCAAAACATTTTCATTTGTGTCATGTGTATATAGAGATGAGAAAAAACAGGAAGAGTAACTCTATCAGATGTCTATGTTAAACCCACATTGGTTTTTAAAGAGTAAGAATAAGCTGATTGAGTACTTTCTTACTTGCTCCAACACTTACTTTGGATTACTTCCTATGGAAGTCAGGAAGTTGGGTTACCAGTGTGCTGTTATGATTGTAGGGAAAAACTTACCTCCGCCATGGCATGGAAATCGATAAGCTGGATTTTATTTTCACAAAAACTGTATGGCAAAATGTCTTAGACTGTCTCTGAGGATGCCTGAAGCTACATCGCTAAATATGTTGGGATAACCCTTAAACTAAATTTAATCAAAAAATATTCATAACTTTTTTTCGGAATTACTTATTTGCTTTACCTGGAGGTCCACCTGATTTTGAGCCAATTCCTAAGTCTTCTGGTCTTCAAAAACAAAATTATCCCTGAACTTGAAAAACTGGAACATTTATCTTAATATCAATTATCATAATAATTCTTATTTATTTATTTATTTCCATATACCTTAGCTGGAAGTTCTAAACTTAATATAAAATGCTGTGTTCTTCCTTCAGACATGTCAGAGAAGAACGCATTACAAAAGGCATATGAAGAAAACTCATATAAGAAAACTTAATAGTCTAAATGTGTTTTACCGTCTCTATAGTTTCTTTAAAAAACATAAAACTGGTCTTAAATTTCTACTGTTACAATTTGCCCCAAGCCTTTTACAACTAGCCCCAATCACGGGGTTAGTTGTAACACTCGTCACTTTTTTTCTAAGCCTTTTCCACAAAAATTCGTTACAGGTTTGATCACATAAAATTCACATCACATCACATAAAATTTATGTGAAATTGATAGTTGAATAGTTGCTCTTTCGAACAGCACTGCTGCATTTAGTAAATACCAAAAAACTAGGCTTACATAGCTAAGACACGAAAAACTGTTACAACCTACCCCCCGCTCCCCTACTTTAGTTGGCCTACCCATATTATATTTAAACAAAACACATAATAATATCTACTTTCCACAAAAAATTGAAAAATAAATTATTTTTTAACAAAAATAAAAACTAACTTCAAAACGTTACAAACCTAAACTCAAAAGTAAAAAATAATAAATTTAATTACTTAGGTATTTTTATATATATATGTACAGTTTTCACCGATTACGCTTAGATTTTTGATTTTGATGTACGCGATTCTTCATTCGGAATATGTAGTTGCCATTTGGTCCCAAAAAAATTAACAGTTTGGTCCAATAGTTTTCATTTCATGAACATTTTTGTTTGTTTAAGTGGATGATGTAATTTTAGTATGTGTACTTTTCTATGAATTTTCATTTAGGTTGTTTATATATTATTATTATTCCGTTCCCGTTTCTGGGGATTTATATTGTTTAAGGCACGCGGCACCATTTGAAGTCTAACCCATAGCTACTTAATAAAAACTATTTAATATATGACAACTAAAAGCAACGAAATGTTATAATTTACCTGATGTAATCTAGAAAAATCCTACTGTAGTTTACAGAACAACCTATTAAAGACACTAAAAAGTAAAAAATAAAATAAGTAAACTACGTTTAAAAAACTGACTTCCAAAACTAAAAAGATTAAAATAACTTTATAAAGATTTAATTTAATACACCTCTTATGCAAACCTAATACCTTTAATATTAATAAATTACTATTATTCGTATGTGCTACGTATTGATAGGTTTGAAGTCGGTGCCAAATATAAAATAAAATTTTCATCTGTTTCATCCACATTGTTCTTTATTTACGTAGGTTGATCTTTAGTGTAGGAATTTCATTACAGCAAGTAAGCTGTTTATAATATTAAGTTTACTTATTTTATTAGTAACTGCATCAGATCATCATCAGAGAACTTAGACTTGATTGAAAGATTTAATTTTAACGTGATTTTATTGATGCAGGCAAAGTCTATGAGATCAACAAATATATTAATACAATCAACGTATATATTATACTGTATTCTATTTTCAGCATAATATAGTTTCGTAAAGGGCGGGTTTATGTGCCGTTTATTTCGGTTAAATGTTATTAAGGTAGGCTTGTTGATATATTATTTTACGATGTTATCTTTGATAACGTTTATGTATGATAGAAGTTGTTGACATTTAAGAAAATAATTAATATGAATAGTTTTATTATTAATGAAAATATTGTTATAAAACTCGTTAACTATATATGCCTCTCAATGTAATGATAAACGGTACGATATACCTACTTATTATACTGGTCATATCTCAATAGACTTTATTATTAGTGAAAAAAAGTTATTGATTTTACATAGGCAAATATTTACTGTTTCTTGTACATTCTTCTATAAACAAATATGCTTACTATATTACATTTACTATGGTTTCCATCTTTAAAAGTTAGGTAGTACTTTACCGATAGAAATGAAGATTAACTATGGGCTATGGCATTTAGCTAGAGCTGTCGCCTGTGAACTATTAAAAGTTTTATTAAAGGAGTTCCAGCCGTAGGTACTCAAGTAGCGCGCAAGAGAGTATGAGGTATAATAAAATCCTTGACATTCTATGATGTTTAAGCTGAAATATCCTTCAAAATAAAAAGAATCCAATCTACAACTGTGACCCCATTTAAAATATAGGTATCTGGAAAACATGTAACCTTTAATATGTAGCTTAAGAGCTACCGTCAATCTCGTTAGAAAGGGTATGACACGTTTTAAAATAATCAGTTGCCTGCTAATTCTTAATTTACTGCCTCGATGGTGGCACCTCTAAATTGATTGAGCCAGCCGCCGGCTACACTTTACTGGACCATGTACGATGGCTATGAGTGTATTTTCTTATTCTTCGTAAATATTGATTTATAATAAATAATACTTATAAAGTTATTTTAGTGTATTATTGCTTTCTGTATGCTTTTTACAGTACCACAATTATGAAATTCTAATAACATGTGTAGGTACAATGTACGTATTTTATAGTTACCAATATACCTACTTAATTTTTAATTAAAAATAAGTAAAATCATTTTTAAATCAGAATCTTAGATACAGAGGAAATCGTATCGTTGAAATATAAAATGTTAGGAAAATTCTTTTCGTGAATTTTTGTCTTTCTCATCTACCAAAAGTTTTAGTTCTAAACAGGGAGGTTTCAAGAAACTTTATTGAGTATTGTGCAGACCGATGAATTATTAAAAAAATCTTTCTTAATACTCTATTTCTTTTAAAAAAGAACTCTCGTAAAACAATTCTTCTTATATTATTATATCTGATAGTAACTTCGAAGCTAATTTTGAAAGTAGTTTTGCGTAATCCTTTCCACATTTTCATTAAGGACCTGGACCAATTTCTATATACGTACTATTTTATGTGCCCATATCATTAAAAAATCTAATTCAATAACAAATATGAAAGCTTTTAGTACATGATAGCATAAATGGGTAATGAATCTATAGCAAATGTATCGCCTTCCTAAAGATAACCATCTTTAATATCGTATGAGTGGACGAGTTAAAACTAACGGACGGAAGGCGCGCCCAAAGGGTTAACTTAGTAACTGCCAGATTGAATACCGCTATCTACTATATATCTTCTAAGTATTTTAAAGTAACAAAGTCAGAAACCATAATTAAAATATTGTTTATACTTGCTGAAACAAATTTTATACGAGTATATGAATCTTAAATGAGAGAGCCAGTTTTAGCAAAACATTTAATGATATAATTAAATGTAAAATTAAACTTTCTAATGTACACATTTTCGTATTTAATCCATACAAAGATACAATTATAAGTTTTGATAGAGAAACACAAAGCAACAATAACTATTCCCGAAGGCACGGACCGGAACTGTCCCTCATCCCTCAGTTAAACTTGGAATTTATTACCGATGTCAGATCTTAGTTAATAATTCTCTAAACATCATTAAACAGGATGCGGTTATATCTTCCGTAAGGCTCGGGGCTCGAATAGGAAAACCTTTGATTATTATGAACTATTGATAACTTCCGGCCGCAAAGAATAGCTAAATCATTTGACTGTAGTAATATATAGTAATAAGTATAGTTTTAGTGCAATATGAGCTGAAACACTGAAAACTTTACGAAATGACGAGAAATCTGTGCTTCAACTTAGAAATATTACTACCTAGTTAAAAACAATCACTATAATATAGCGTATTGACTACAGATTATTAATATAGATTCCAAAACAAATGTTATTAAAAATGTTGTCTGTTTGTTGCCCGCTAAAAGTATAGGTACTATAAATATTTTCTTATTTTGTTAATTATATTCCGATTTATAATAATTAGCAATTGTAAACTACTTGAGTAAAACGTCCCGTAATTTTACCATTTAAGTAATATGAACTTTAATTATATGTGCACGTCGTTGTAGAAGTTGTGATTGCATCCTCCATAACTTTGCAGCGCACTCGATACCTTTTGTGTTTGCGGGGTTGCCTTTGTAAGCCGCCGACTGGTGCGTTTACTCTGCACTCAATAGGTATCTAGCCATGTACTTTTTCCTGCAGAATTTCAATTTCATCGAACATTTTATCATTTATTATGGTGAAATAACTAAATATATATTTTCAATAGGTTAAATATGCAAACTACACACGTCCAGACTTATGACATGAAAATTTTTACTCTATAAGTACATGTAATAAAGTTCCGTGTCGAATTATTAACAGTAAATAACTGCCTGTCTGTGACCGCATCAGGAGAAAACCACTGGGCAGATTTTGATGAAGTTTGATATGATGATCGCCAGTAACCTAGGTAAAAGGTAAAAGTAATCTAGGTAAGGTTAACATGTAGGATACTTTTTACTGTGGGAAAAGATCTCATTTCTTAATTATATCTATGCTAAAACGTGCTAAAGGACGAAAGACCTGGAATGAGGGTTAGTCGCTATTGTTAAGTATATTATTTAATTTTCTTGTTACAGTAATTAATTCCTATGAAAATCGATGACACATAAAGCGTTATCGAATCACACATAGTAGAACGACGACAAAATGTGGCGCTGAAGGCAAAAGCGATAATCTCTCTCGTCTCAGACCTGAGTTAGACACCTTCGTGAGACTAACGAAGTTCTTATAATCCCACCTCCGGCGCCTTGAACCCCGGTTGCCCCCCTATAATCGAGTTATTGCCTTGCATCTCATGTCTTACGCGTCCCTGCCTACTAATGGTTTAACCGTATTGTAATTTTTATGTATTTTAATGGGTTATGTGTATTTATAACTAATTGTTTATCGAATTAAATAGAAAAAGATATAGAGATCATATACGTACATATAAAAAAGAAGACTAGAAAGTAGTAATGTACTTTAGTAAAAGCCACGTATAAGCACTAAAGCTAAGTTTATTACCTACATGCAGATTTGCAAGCAACCCATTATGGCAGTTTTTTTATGTATATATCGTAAGAATAAATTAAAAACTCAAAATAAAACATTCTATTTTTATTAATTACTTATTATTATTTTCATTTTTATAGGTAGGTTAGGTTAGGTTAGGTTACCTAGGTATAGGTACCTATTAAAAATAAGTCTAGAAGGATAGTTAGTTGTTATGTTTCCTTGGAGAGTAATTTTTATGTTTTTATATAAAAATAATGGAGGGATTAATCCATTTATTTTCTTTTAATTATTTAATGGCCGCATGAGAATTGCATTTTAATGATATAATTTGCTATGTTAATTAAAGTTGCAAAATTAAAAATGGCATAACGCTGTATAGTAAAGGCTTGAGGCATTACACACGGTAAATTGTTCTTTAAAGGTCTATAAATAAGTATTACCTATATGCTGTCTATGATTTTAATAAAAATCTTAAGTTAATATACTAATTATTGTAATTATGATTGGCTTCACTCACATAATATAATTATAATATTTATTTTTTTAATTATTCTGTTGTTCGTATTCTTTTGTAACATGGTTGTTGGGAAATGCGTGAAGTGGGTTCAAATTCCGCGTCTCGCACTACTGATGTTTTCATATGAAAATCTTTTACAACATGATTATTACTTATCTGACGGTTAAGGAAAACATAGTGAGGAACCTGCATGCCTGAAAGATCTCCCTTGTATTGAACGGAGGCACATATCCAGTAGGGATGTTAAAAATGGCTGAACGCATAGTTTTCTCTACTGATATTATATTATGAATGTTTAAATATTATATGATTATAAAAAGACATATATAACATGTATAAGATAAGTTTCATTTTGTAAGAACACACTTAATTATTTTTTTGTTTTACACCTTATACCTTTAATACCTTAAAGCAATACCGATTCACTTAGTATTGAAGATTTTGTTGTATAAAAATAAATTAGATTATCTGTATGTATCTATACTCGCCTTTCGAGTATTAAAACTAATCTGTTGCAAATTAAAGTACTTATAGTTAGTTTTCTTAAAAAATGAATCTGTAATCTATTACGAGAGTGCCATGGAATTCAAACCTTACAACTACGAGTAGAATATGAAATATACGAAAGTTATCGATAAACAAACAAAAAGTACATTCATCTACTCGAGGCTTTGACTGCAGCTTGAAAATTTAGTTATAATTTCTGAATTGCGCAGTGCCTGTGGTACACAAACATCAGCGACAAACAAACCGGCATTGTGCACCGCTCGAAGAGTGCTCTCGTTGCGCTACCTCTACTCTAGCGCAAGTCATAGACGCATAAATATATCATGTAACATTACTCGATAGGTATGCAAAGGTTGGTTGGCTAATAATAACCTCATAGTAAAGTTTTAAAGTAGGTTAAATGATACCTCAAAAATCTTATTGAATGTTTGAGCAACAATGAACCAATACTGGTCGACGTAGCTAGGGCCGATCTCGGCACCACACCTACTAAATATAATTTTTATTTATAAGGTTAAAGAGAAATTAAGAATAACCTCTTATTTTATTTGCTATCGACCTCCTCTAAATTAGTTCGATGTACGTACTAATTTCCGCTTATGAGTGACTAATACTTCTCCTCAATGAATACAATATTGTTGTGTTTTGACTGCCACGCGGTCTTTTGACGAAATGCTCCAAGTGATCAACGAGTAAACGCAGTTTTGAGTATCAAAATTTAAATATTAATGCCTACGCCACTATCGAAGCAAAATTCAGGGGCGTTGGTCAATTTCCATCAATCATTTGGATCAGGACCGAAATATTATTAAGAAAGAGTTCTTGCGTTTTACACATTTTATTTATAACGCAATTTGCTTATTAAAAATTCGATTCAAATTATTAATTTATTCATTGTTTTAGCTGAATTTAGGTTATAAAAAGTTGAAGTGGTTGAAGCAAAGTATACATTTGATAAGCTATTCGTACAATTCTCCTTTAATTTAATAAGCTTTGTTTAGTTTTTTTTCGAATTCATTCATAGCATTTCAAATTCAGTAAAATTATTGTTATTTATCCTTAATAAACATTATATATTTAAGGTGAAATAAATTCTAAAATTAGGTGAAAAGCGTTTCTAATGATTAGGTCCATTGAATAATATAATGGTTGAGGGCAAATCGTTCTCGGGTATAATAATCATTAAATGTATTCCCATTTTATTGGAGCTCCGACTCCGACCTCTTCGATTACGATCTCTATTCTTATTAGGGTACCGTGAGAGAATTCGCTACAAGAATGTGTCTGCGATGAATAAGTAAATAAAATTAAGAACATAAATTATCAGTAAATTATGTGTATAAAAATCTAGAAAAACTTAAAAAATAATACTAAAAAAATGGGTACATATTTTTATATGTGATCAAACATTTTGATCGAAGTTAATATTTAATCGAAGAATTTTGATCGAAGTTACAATACTTATTCGATCGTATTATATTATATTTTGATATTTCTTTTCGTTTTTACAATTATAGTATTAGAATACACTTTCAAATTAATCATGAAGTGATATTCTACAGGACCCTTAAATTAGTAAAGCAAGGATTCGACTCGATTCGGTTTTTATTATGAAAATCATATTCGAATATATGGGAAGGAAAAATAAAACAAGTAGTTTCGTAACATGTAATTTTGGTAAATAGCTCTTCGATACAAATCAAATCGTTTTGGGAACAAAAAGCTGTATCAGTACAAATGGATATAAGCTGTATGTGTTTCAATATGCGCATAATATTAGGTTTTAAGTTCGGTTATAATTAATTTCTGAAATTATACGTTTCGTAACCGTGAATTCAATTCCTTCTTTTTAAAGATGACTGTTTCGCTTATAATAATGTAATTTTATCTACATTTTGATATCGTAGTAGATTATGCTCAAGCATATTTTCAGGCTTAATTTAGCTACGTTTTATAATTGCATACGTCTTCTGTCCTGTCGTACAAGTATTAGTCCTATAGTGTCTATATAAAAATATTATAAAACACATCCCGAGAGCTGGAAATTAAAGATGGTCACATAGTTTTTCTTACGTATGAACTTTAATTAGCTATTGGTGTCTACTATGGGCTATGTTGATGCGTTCAAATCTATTTAAGGAATGGTCATTACGATTCGATTTATTACTGTCTCATTGGATATCTTTGCATTCTAAAGTCAACGCACACGAGAATGTTAATTACTTGCATGCATGTAAAAGTGCATATGTGTGTAAGGTGGCGTGCCGTGTGGGGGCTGGAGGCCACTCCCTCGTCGACGCCTGCTCATTTTAAATTGTAATTACAATTTATTATTGTGTCTCTGTGCCGCCTTCGTCGCTGCCGCCATTTTATCGACTCTGCTGGTAATTCTAGTGTTTCCGATATGAATTGTAAAAGAATTGAACATCATTTGCATTAATTAAGTTCTAGGGCGTGGAGATCAATGACACACCACGAAGCTTTTGTCACCACTCTTAAAAAAGTGCTAAAGCTTAGTACAACTATTAAAAAGTCTTATATAGTATGCAATTTTAATATTTTGTCCATAGAAAATGTAATGTGATCAGAAAATTAAAAATAGTAATATCCAAAGACATACAAAAATTTGCTACATTATAAACTAGTAATTTAATAGTTTAAAGGAAAAACGTTGCAGACGTTAGTCTAAATGTTGCAGTACCTATAATAGGTATTTTATGCTTTTATAAATAAATAAATAAAATAAATAAATATGTTGGGACATTTACACAGCACTATCTAGTTCCACGGTAAGGTACGAGCCTTGTGTTATGAATACTAGATGGTTGATATACTACACATATGTAAGTTTAAATACATACATATTATAAATATAAACATCCATGACTAGAGTACAAACATTCGTGCTCAACAAATGTATGCCCCCAGCGGGACTCGAACCCGCGACCGCTGGCACAGCAAGTAAGGTACACTACAAACTGCGCCACGCGTGTCGTCAAAATGTAAGCTTTTGTGTATAAGAATAAAAATACGTTCTAATCAAATGCTTACTATTATTAGAGTTAGTTATTCAATGTTTTTTAAAAAATATTGAAAATAATGATTAAGTACTGTAAGATAAGGAAAAAATAATTACTGACAATTTTTTTTCTAAATAATATGTATTATCTATACGTTCTTAATGCAATTTTGTTACAAGTTAATGTGGTTTTCGAAATACTTAATAAATTTAATGTTCAGTTTAAGGCCCTAATTACGTAATTAAAGCTTTGTAGTGATTGTCCATTCATCAGAATCTAAGTCAAATTTTCCATGAGCAATAACTATATATATACAGGCATGTTCGAAATTATGAATAAAATCGTATGTTTCGAGGCTGTCGTCCTGGACGGCGCGGCGATAAGCTGGAAAAGAAATAATTCAAGTTTTAATTTGAATATTAAATTACAATACACCTATTAGTTGTTCTTAAAAGCAATAGTACAATTTAAAACGTTCTTGTTTAAGCGTCTATTTCCATGTAGGTTAGTTCGGATAATAAATGCTTATAGTAAAAAGATAGAAATAATAGCATAATGTGAAAAACAAACTCATTATTTAATACACGTACCGTGTTACCATGTAGAGTAAGAGGGCAACCGGGCAAATCACAGTAGGTATAAGGGAAAACTCTGTTGTAGCTTTAGCTGATTTAAGTTTATTTGCATACAAAATGTAACTTGAAACGCACATAGATATATAGAGATATAGGCAAAGAGAGACTTTTCAGAAGTTTTCATTCTTTATACAACTTGTAATTATTTTTAAAAATATTTCATGTACAGATTTGACTTTTTTTACTATTTTATTATATGTATGAACCTATATATAATATAAATATCGATATACATAATAAAATACACGTACAAGTATTAACCAACATTTTGCTTCCACACTACCACAACTAACACAAAGGTCTATCTCTGTTTTCAAGAGCGTATAATGGCGTAAATCAAGTGAAATGTTCCAGAATAGTCGGTCTATAAAAAGAATTATTAATCCTTTGTATGGGATTTTGTTAATATTGGATTTCTGTAATTAAAATATAAAATTATAATATTTAAAAGAATATTTTAATAAACTGGTAACCTAAATGGCAGGTCATTAAAATTACTTGGAATGTTCTTTTTTTCTGACAAGTGAAATTTGAAGCTTACAAAATGTAATTTTTTATGTTACAATTTTTAATAGAAGAAGCGTTTGTCTACGGCTTAAGCATAAAGTTATATAAATAAATCGTGTCAATGAATACAAAAATAAAAAATAAAAAAATTATTACGGTCCATTATCCATCACCTACCTCATGCGACCGAGCTTCGCATTATGTTCTTTTTTTCATAATACAATATTATAATCAATGCAGTACATTTTGGAACGATTATTCAGCCCAATTTCTTCCGATAAATACAAACTCCAGCGTATCGCAGGTTTTAAACAAATTTCTTAATATTATCATCGTAGGTAATATTATGATTTACAAGTCTATTCTTTTAATATTATGATATGTATTTATAAAATATTTACACTTCTACTTTTACAGCACTTAAAATCTCCTAGTAAAATAAGTAAAACTCTATATTTTAAAGGAAAGACAATCTTGTTGCTAATTTTGGATTATGTCTTAGAACAGTGTTTTAAAAATTCACTTCTTCATAAGATAGAAATGTTCGGTTGCGCAGAGCCGCAAAACTCCTAAAGTTTTTGACTAATTGATTTGAAATAAGTATGCCAACATATGTAATATCATGTTAATAGAATAAATAAAGATATTCTTTTGGTTTCTCTTTTTTATATTGGTAATCTATGAATTATGATGTCAGACGATTGACATAAATTTTTTATATAACATACTGGCGACTCACCCTCGCTTTTTCGCATTATTATTAAAAAAATAGTTGAATTGGTTGAGCCAGCCCGAGTTCTCGAGTTTTTTATATAGATTTGTAAACGGTGAATATGTTTTAAGTATTCATTCATTCACGAGAATTCATCAAGATTCTACGATCAAATAGTTATTTTAATTTTTTTTCGATAGAGATATAGAAATTGTTTCTAACAAGCTTATTTAAGTTAAAATTAAAGAAATCGAAAACGTTTGCGACAGAGAAAGTAAATGTATATTATACGAATTACTCATTTAATATTATAAGATATGGGAAATACGTAGCTACAACATTTTACTATTTGCAGTACATACAGTACAGTTTATTAATTAAACTTAATCGCTTTAATTTTCATAATATATTTACTATCAAAGAAGCACTGGAAATTTTGATTAAAGATTTTTAAAACTAATATTTAAGAACATACAACATAAAGTTTAAGATCAAAGTTAAATCATATTCAGCTGTGAATTTTAAGTAAAAGCTTATGAAGATGAATGTTAAATGTAAACATTGAAATCCCGAGCGTCCTGAATTAAATCCAATTGTAGTAAAAGCGGGGTCTTAAGACTATCAAATGTCTTAGTTAATGCGAATCTGCGAAGAGACGGTCCGCCGCCGTCATTTCTTGTTAAGACCTTAATAAGTGCTTTACGCAACACAATTGTATGGAAGGTGTAAGTGAATAAGTAACGTTATGCTTATATATTGTAGTTTAATATTAAATTGAAATATATCGTTTGAATATTTTATTCTGACTTTTAATTCACTTACTTCTGAGAATAAAGTATTCATACCTCATTATATCACCTATTTGATCTGATGGAATTAAAGACATGTAAAAATAAATGGATTTCTATTATAAATGCTCAAGTTTATATGTTTGTGTGTCTGTTTGATACGTAATATTGAGTATACAGATATACCATATCCTGGAGTACCTAACACATAATTACTTAAAAAAATTCAACTAAGTTTAATAGTTTACTTATTATAGTTAAGTTCAATTTAATGTATCCTACTGATATAATAAATATAAAAGTTTGTGAGGATAGATGGATGGATATTTGTTACTCTTCTACGTCAGAACAGCTAAACGGATCTGGATGAAATTAGATTTACGTAGGTTAGCTTTTTGTCTCGGAAAAATGTACAGTTTCTTTGGAAAAGAATTGTTTTCGTTCTTTACTAGAGACAATCGCAATGCGAAGCGAGAGTGAGTACCTACACTGTACAGTAATCAACAATTTAAAATCCAGTATAGGCTGTTTTAAATATTTTACTATTTTTATTGCTGACCATATTATATTTATGAATTACACAGTATACGGAGGATATATTTAAAAAATGTAACTTATTGATTATTCTTTAAAGTTTTTGCTTTGCGGACGGATTTTCAAAGTGTGATAATTTCAATTCAGATTACATGCAAATTCAAATAACAGCCCTTTTCTTAGAGGGTTAAGATGTTTTTATAGCGAAGTGTTGCCACAATTTATTGTTAGGCAATCGCCTTTCTGCCCGGTTAAATTGAAATGAATAAAGATAACTTCCCAAAATTGTTTCTGAACATTCTTTTTTCACTTGAACGGTGATTAAAAGTCATCCATCTATTAAATTACATTGTGTGCTCATGCTCTCATCTCATCGTTTTTTCTATCATTTATTTAAAGATAATACATCTTTTTCTACATCTTAGGTATACAATGATATACTTTCTATATACTTTTTTATATATACGTTATATATACGTTTTATAATTGTCATACTAATTAAGACAACAATTAATAATTTACGACTATGGATTAAGATGACATTTAGTAAAACAGACATGATGAATTTTAGACCCCTACGGCCAGTCGAGTGAAGCAAAGGTTAGTCGCTAGTCTCCTATAACATGTTCGAGTAGTAACTAGGGCAATAAAATGCCTTCATCACCCTAACGTACAATAAACAGAGTAACAAGACAATAAATAAGGCCATACATCACGCAGAAACATAGCAAAGTTATTTAATTATCCTAAGGAAAAACTAATCCGTTGTAGAGAACGAAAATTACGCGCCCCGTCGACAGGTGTTGCTACGTGTGTGTGCACGCGTCGTTTATATAGGCTGTTCTTTAAAAGAACACGGGGGTTTTACAATCTAATAATAGGTTATTTTGTTTGGCTTAATAAAAGTTTAATATTATTTTTTATTAAATATAAATTCTTAAACGTCTAAGATAATATTTTTTGAATTATTTAAAACCTATCAGTATTTATCAATATAAATTGAAAATATTTTGCGTATGTCAATCTCCGTCAATTATTAGATGTACCTAATCACATCGATATATTGGAAATTAACGACGTAAAATAGAAGTAAACAAACAAACTGATGTTCAAAAACAAAGATCAGTCTGTATATTAAAACCATTCTTCAATAGAGACTAAAGGCGGCAAGTAGCTGTCTTGTGCGACAATATTTATGCCCGTAATATTAACTCGTATGCGACTATACATGATAGAATTTCCAAAAGTCCTTTTATAAAATACAGTATATGTTAATATATTATTACATTACAGTATATGTTAATTTATTAATTTGCTATAATTCTTCTAATTATTTTTTTATATTTGAACATCATAAGAATGTACCAACATTTTTTTAATGAGAAAGCTTCAGGATATTTTCAAAATGAATACCCTGACCGTCTACCATTTTTAAAATAATAAATGTAATATGAACTATCAAAAATAAAATATATCAATACGCATAATTGAAGTGTCCGAAATAGAAATGGAAGGGCGTCGCATCAACGTCCATTCGCCCCGGGCAGATATAAAAATCATTCATATGGACAAAATAAAATTGCATCCCAAATAACCCGGTGCTCATCGGCCAAAATCTATTAGCAATAAATATGAAGTTTTCCGATTTAACCGGATTTAAAATGGCTGAGAGTCGGTAATAAAATCGTAAAGTTCAGGTTTTCTGGTTTATGACATTGTAGTTTGGTTCGTCGACTTCTTGCAGTTTATTGTGGCTAAGTTACGTTTTATTAAGTACTATGTGAATTAATACCGGACAGTAAGTTGTATAAAATTCAGATTTATATTATATGATGTGCTGGAATTTCAATAAAACGATATTAATAATTTTATAATAACAGAGGTTACGGAAATTGTTGAATTAAATCCCTTATGGAAAAATTAGATGATGGTTTAGCAATCACCCATATAATTAGACGTGCCAGAGCTTTTGTCTTAGGCATATTTCTTAGACGTTTTTTAATTTTCTTGTAACAAAAAACTCTATATTAATGAATAGATTAATGTGTAATTGTCACTTTAGCTCCTTTTCCTTGCTCTGTTCGTTTCTTAGGTTTTAGTCCCTTTAACGATTAGAATAGATTTCGTAGAGATGAGTCATTTTTCTGCAGTAAAAAGTACTCTATGTGTAGTACAAAATTTCATAAAAATCTGTCCAATAGTTACCACTTGTTGTGGTCATATACGGACAGATAGCAAATAATTCTAGAAATTATAGATTCGACCTTTGTAATATAAATAAAGACTATTTCAATAAGATTTTCCAATAATTACTTCGTGTACTGATTTGACTTAGCTAGATATAAATGACTTAACAATACGATCATTTATCTATTGAGTACATGCGATGATGACTAATATTTATTCAATAGTTTCGTTTTAAAGTTTCAGTTTTGCCTCATATAAAATGATTTTACACGACTGTGACGAATCCCTATGAAGGGTTGTGTATTTTTAGATATTTATATTATGTTTTTTTTAGTCTTCTTTCTGTTTTCTAGCTAATATTTACTTCATATTTCAGTTGTGTTATGATAAAAATAATTAAGGCTTTCGAACCTACGTAACTAAAGTATTACATAGACTAAATTCCGAGGAGCATAGTTCCGTCTTTATCAGAAGGGAACGTGGGACAAGTGACATTCATTTTTTTACTTAAGTATGCTTTCATTAGTCAAAATTATATTTTTATACCTTTTGCTGTAGAAACCCTTGAGTCATGAAGTCAAAGTACTAAGCACTATTTAAAAGACATAACACCTCGTGTTATCGCCTCTACTGGTGACAGGAGAGTTGGCTAATTTTTAACAAAGAATTGACATTGCCATTCAGCGGGGGAATGTGGCCAGCATTCTTGCTACTATTCCACGCGGACACGACTTGTGCAGTAATAAGTGTACTCACTATAGTCAATAAATATTGAGAATAATATCTCAATATATATCAATAGTATTTCTCTACGTTTCTTAAAATCCAATGTTGACAACAACAAATTTTCAAATATCTTCCAAACTTTCATATTCGTAATTTGTGAAATATACCTACGCTACCTAATAGTAGGTTGCAGATTTTTTTCAAAATGGATATGTTTGGTTTGGTGTATCAGTAATAAATTTCCATTGAATGTTCTCCAGTTTAAACTTGATTTATACCTATAATAAATTATCATGATAGTAGCTAGCATAGTTGCAGTTTCGATCATATATCGTGTATGTAACGTTTGTTCTGCCTAACACTATCCTAATTATGTTAAAATATCTTTCACGTAAGTGAATTCTATTATTAGTATTAGTGAAACTGTCTGTTTGTTTAACAACGCTTTGTATATTGTTTTAATAAAAAGAAAAGGTTTCTACATGGTAAATTATACGAGTTTGCTTGTATGAGTATAATTATAATTGCTTTATATTGAATATTAAAAGATGGCATCATTATTATATATTACTCGTAAATTAAAGATATGCCAGTAAAGTAAAGAGTTCTCGTGTAATGTGTATTGTAAGAAAATAAAATCTTTACATTTATTTTACTTTCTTTTTAAAACTTAAAAGAAATGTTTTTAGAAAAGCTTGATAAATAAATTAGATAAATTGAAATAATAGCTGACCTATGTGTTTTTTTTAATAAACAAGCTAAATTATTGTTTTTTGTAAAAAGTATGTATCCAATACTAATGTAAATAGAAGTGTTTGTCACTCTGGCTGTTGATGACGTATATTTTGTATGAAATTTGGAAAATGGATAGACTATGCTTTGGAATTACACTGCGGTCGGATACATAACAGGGCAAGCAAGCAATAAAAGTATTTTTTTAGTATTTTTAATTCCAACTTTCTTTTAATATGTTAAAAATAACTATACATTGGTATAGTTTATGTTGCTTTTCAAATATAAATTCTTTAACGATTTAATGAATGGATAAACCAGAGCAAGTTGGTAATGTTTGGATTAAGGTTTCAGGTGGATTATTAAATGGGTGATTAAAATTTAAACACAAAATGATAATTTTCCTTTTTAATCTTGATATTTTCCTCTACGATACAAGGCACACACACAATTTTAAGTAAATTAATAATAATTATAATAGAAATAATAAATAATAAGTCGCTTTACTGCAATAACCAAGGTATAAACGTGTACTGATAAGCCTCGATATCTAATTGACAAAGGAAAACCTACGCTAACAGCTAGTTTAACCTGAACTTTACAATTAAACTTTGAACAGTGAAACTTTCATACATTTTATTATAAAAATGAAAGAACTAATACGAAAGTCCCATTCACGCCCTGTATACACTCACACATGCGCATTCATCTAAACATTTATAGTAACAACTAAGTTTTAATTATTACGTCGCATCATCCATTACAGATAATATGTATGAAATTAATCGACTCAAGCTATATTTTACATCGGCGCTTGACTATGCTTATACTTTGATATTACTGTCATTTCTCTCAAGATATCTTTATTAATAAATCGCGACATTTTACTAATAATAGCCAAGCGCCAATCGCTCGTTCGATACAATGTCTAAATCTTATTTAAACTATTTTAGACATTTAAAGTCATTTCGTAAAACTAAGCATCGATATAAATAACGCTATCATTTATACTTTATCTATAATTTTAAAACTATCGTACTTAAGATAATAACTACCCACGTACACCAGATCCTGGATATGAGATGCTGAGACTATATTACAAACAGCTATTGCCCGCGGATCATTGTTGGGAATTAATGATGAACTGTGAAGTCGTACACGTTGATAAAAAACTTTAAGTTTTATGTGACAGTAAATTATTTAAGAGAAATTAAAAATTAAAATTATTCGTACAATTCTTTTCACTTGTTTGAACTTTAATTTCAGATAAAAAGGATTTAAACCATTGTACAAACTGACCCCTTCATCGGTTTCATATAACAGTATAAATACATAATATTATGATATCTTAAGTATGAAACTTTAAAGAAATCGCTTACATTATGTTGTACGCCAGAATTATTTACCAGTTCAGTCAATAATATGTGTGTTTGTTAAATGAATTGTTTAAAGTGCTAACTTAATATAGATATAGTACACTATTTTATAGATATTCTAGTATCAGTTACATCTAATCATTGCACTAAAATTGGATAAGTTACTTGATATTGAAGATCACATATACGTGTTGTCATTTTGACACGTGTTGTTTGAACTTATAACAAAATATTTCAATGAATTGTTGCGCAGTGTTATTGATATATTAAATTAATAATTACATAATTATAAATGAAAGTGTTAATAATCGACTAGTATGTAAAAAGTGAACCGTATACAAACGCTTGGAAATTTTTAAAAGCAGTCTTATATCAATTCCAATCGTTTTTGTTTTATTTTTCTTCAATTACAGAATTTTACAAATTTTAACGATATGAATGTCAGTACAAATAATACGTAAGCTAAGGTTGTTGCTTATTTTAATGTATAAATCGTAAATCAGGAGACTTAACGTATAAATATGGCATTTAACAATAAGTTTAAAGGTACATTTCGTAAAAGATTAAATGTTGACGAAATATGTGTATCGTCGATCAAACCGTTGAAGCTTAAATCTAAAAATATTAAGAGATATTTACAAATTTCACTATGGAAGAAGAGTTTTTGCGACTTCGTCTCATGCCACGAAATCTACGTTACTTGGTAAATAACAGTATTTACAGTTAATCTCAAAGTAGAAATACTTTAACGAGATCTGATAAACCAAAAATTAACTCTAAACAATTAGTCCAATAGTTTCAATGTACACAAACGAATCGAGTCGGAATAACGACGTCGCCCAACAAAAGTGTCAACAGCACTATGCGAAGACTTGGATCAACGCTCTACTTTTCTCTGAACTCTGGTTTGACGCTTATGATGGGTTTCCTTGTCTCGTCGACGTTTTCGTATTGGTCGGGGTATTCCCCGGTGCTTGCCAGCTAAGTAGCGGAGCTAAATAACACTGAGTTCTTGTAATAGCCAGCGCGATCTGACAGTGGGCTCTTCACATCACGTTCCATGGCTTGTTGGCGGGACTTGCGCTCCATCTCCAACTCTTGCGCCAAGGATTCTGTTGACAATAAAAATAATCATAATCATAATAAAACAAATAATTATATAGACAATAATATACCTATGATGTTAATTTATATCGTATCTTAGAGACGGGATGAGATATACCAAATATATTCACGTATTTCAAAATACGAGTGTGCACCCCGGAAAATGTCATTAGTGTCGTGGAGGCTGACATCAAACGAACTCCGCATCTGTATGGCACTTTCTAATTTAATATTCAATATTGCTCTAGTAAAAACGTACCAGTCTCTGTAACGTGGACGTTTATTAAATTGCGTGTAGACCTTGTATGTATGACATGACTTTAATTGTGTCATAATTAAAACAATTTAATTAACTTTAAGTACCTACTTATTCATATTTATAGAACCTGCACATTGGCGAAGAATGCTATAAAGTTTCGATGTATTTATTAATAATTTTTAAATGCTGGAAACAGTCATCTTCACCATAAAAATTAAATAGATGGAAATTAAAATGTTCATCCTCAAACGATATAAACAAGTGCAAAATGTGAAATGATACACCAGAAGAGACGAATATTTTCTAATAAGATTTTGGACAAATTGACAAAGTTCGTGAAGAGGCAAGAGTAGGTGAGGTAAGGCAATTGTCTCCGAAAACGTCTACGTTTTACGAAATATGCTTATTCAATTTCATGCAACGCTTGCCGCCTCCTGCAATTTACGAGATATAAAAGATATAAACGGAATCAGGTTTTTTGCTTACTCTCAAGGAACATTTTCTCAACGGGAATTCAATTTCTGTACGAGATATTCGTTTACGATTTATGCTTTAAAATAATATTAAACTGTCTGTTTTATGCTTTTTCACAATAAATGATTGTGATTAACGTTTCTTTGTTGGATTCCACCGAATCTGCGAAATGTAGGTACTACTGTGTTTCATATGTGTATTATATACAGGTTGGACATTGTATAAACTTAAAGATATCATGTCATAGAGGGCAATCTTCTTATGAGAGAATCAAAACTAAAAAGAGTCAAAAAGTCATATCAAAGCCGCTGGCTTCTTTAGGATAAGCATTAAATAAATGATACTATTTGTGTTTCATTTGTCATTTAAAAATACAATTATAATCCGATTTGTCTCAGCGGATACAGCTTCAGGGCATCACACTCACAAGTGTCGCTCATCGAGGGTTGTCCCGAAACAGAAACCTATTATCCCGGGCGAGATTATACGCCTAGGGCGTCACAATTAAATATTATACACTTAAAAGCTTCGGCCTTTGCCGTTTCACTTCGCTGCCACCCCTAAATGTCCCATTAGGTCTGTTTGAATACGTAATATTTTTACATTTGCCGCTCCTAAAACAGAATTGCCGGTTCCTTTGAGAGCCATAATCTATTTGTTCTTTGAAATAACTGTCACGCTTGAGCGCTCGAGTTAAATAAAAAGTTAGCCTTTCATATACAAATTTGTTTCTTAAAGCGTCTCCACGAATTAAACTGTTTCTCAAATATTATTATTTTATACTCGATATACACTCTTTTATAAGTTGCACTTTTTAGTTTTTACTTTTCTTATTCTGAAATTGGACCAATGAGGTCCAAGATTTGATTTTTTACAATAGCATTCCATAGGTTACGTTGCCTTCAAAAGTAAATCTGAAAAACTGTTCAATCGATCGAATCAAAGATTAATTTACAGAGTAACGAATTGATTTCGTAATTAAATAGAGTGTCGAGCAAGAAATTAGGCTTTCGATATTCACTCGTTTTAAACATAAATTGTTTCTCTTACTTTGATCGTATAAAAACTTTTAGATGCTGTTCAGGTCGATCCACCTTTTATTTTTCACGTTTAAAATGTCATTGATCTGAAGTTTAATTTTTTGTTAAAATTGTGATAACTTTTTCGGAACCTAATACTTTGTAAAAAATATAATCAAAAGCGATATTTTATCCTGCATAATTTAGAAGGAATCAAGGCCTCTGTTCTATAAGATCGTTAAATTAAAATAATTAAGCGTTTACGAAAAAAATATTATTTTTGCTGAATTTGAGAAGGTTGTGGTCGAGAGGATGGTGTACATTTACACGGGTGATTATTGGAAAGTTCATTAGATATATTTTTAATAATTTTCAGTGATTGTAGTGATCAATAACAAGCAATTAACAGTTTTTAAACATTTAAAATGGGAGCTACTGTACTGATGTCTAGATGAAGCGTATCTAATTCTATTGAGTAAATTGAGTTCCTTTAAAACTCTAAGCTACTTTATTTTTTCATAAAATCACTTTCATTGTGATAAAATTAGTCTCATTTTAAAGCAGCAAAAAATAGTTATTGGTTTCAGATTTTAAAGTCTTTTTTATCCGACTGCGCCAGAAGGACGGTTGTGTATATGTTCATCTCGCGACAAGGATGAAACGACTCACTCTCCGACTGCATAATACTATATTTCTTTGTCAACTATTTTCATATTTTTAGTTAGCTTTTACAGTCGGGTTATTTATTTTTATAATATTTTTTTTTATTTAAGAAGTAGTTTCCTGCAGAAAAACTACGTAAAGAGCATTGTGTAAAGAAATATATTGTGTTGTAATAAATATAATATAACAATTTCATTAAATACACGAATATTTTGTAGAGAGAAAAACAAAAAGTTAATATCGTCAAAGGTTTCGGGCGCACCTGTGCTGTACAATTTTATTTCCATTCATTTCATAAGCGCACCTAAACAGTAGCCGGAGAAGTTTCCTCTTTATTAATTTTTCAACTTTATATTACTTAACATCAGTTGGTTCATTCATTTCCACCGCTTTTATGAAAAACAAGAATTACTGTCATTTATTTATATAGAGGTTACGTTATCGTTTTACGCCACATAATAGGACATAATTAATTCATAAGTGAAGTATATAATAAAAGAATTTTATTCTAATTCTTACAGAAATGTATCTTTTGTGAATGTCTTTTATGAATTTGGTCATTATTTATTCAAAACTTTTGATTTACGAGTATCTCGTTCCGTTGAAGGAAAATGTAAAAAAGTTTTCTAATTTACGAAGAATAAAATATGTTTTTCTTTTACCGACAGTATTAAAGATACTAGATAATAAATCTATAGCCAAGTTATATTTATTATTGATATACTTTATATTATACTTTTATTTAGAAGGATCAAAACATTTGTATGAAGATAAAAAATAAACATTTATTTAGCTGTATCTTCTTCTATATAAATAAAATGATAGAGGTCTGCAGTTGTGCGCGCATCACGGAAAAACTACTGGATAGATTTCAATGAAACTTACTAAGTTTTATTAATTAGACACTTGGCCCTTATCAAAAATAAAAATGATTGCGATATTTTCATTTAATAAAAAGTTATTAAGGTTTCAAATTACAGAAATAGGCTATTTTATTATTTTTATTTAATAGTTCGATAGTCAGACTTTAATATTATGTAAGAATTAATTATGTTTTTGGCGCAAATAAGTTGTTTTACATGAAGTAATGTTAACCGTTTTTACTAATGAGAAAATTCAACTTCTTTGTTAACAGTTTTCAAAAATATATAGTAAAAAAATCTTGAATAGTAAAGTATTGAGTATTATACATTTTTGAAAAGCTCATTTTTAGAAGATTCGTAAAAAATATTTTTATATATATATTTTTGATGGATTATGTATGTATTTACGATGAAACAACACATGGAGAAAAAACAGAAATATCTGAATTTCGTCGAAGCTTTTAACACTTAGCGGCGCTTCCCGGTGCTTTGAAATTAAGGTTTATATATAGTTTAGATACTCTTGAAAAACATATCAAAAATTCAGCTGCGACTTTTTGCGACTAACGAAGATATTGAAAAAATGTAATACGGTGTGAATGGTGGAATATTTGGGTCCTTTTCGGATCAAAAATCTATAACTTCGTAAATATTATAGATAGAACTATCAAATTTTGTTTTAAAATAAAGTATTTTTATTTCGATAAATTTCTTTCTTAGATGTAAATAATGTAAGCATAAGCTGCAATCAGAAATTGGGTTATATAAAATTTTAAATAAATATTTACAAAGATATTGATATTTTTTTTTTATATTTAACGTAATATATGCGTACTGCACCATTCACAATAATTATTCAATATTAGTAATATTTATTGTATAACTGCTTTTAAGAAATATTATACGAAATTTATCGAAATAAAAACACATTTAAAGAAATATATGCCATTTTAACAAATTGTGACTTTTATTTATTTTAAAAAAAATAACGCGTGAACTCAGAATAATGAAACTTAATTGATGTGAATCTATATATATTACTTTATTTTAAAACAAAATTTGATAGTTCTATCTATAATATTTACGAAGTTATAGATTTTTGATCCGAAAAGGTCCCAAATATTCCACTGTGCGGCGTAGCGCGCATGCGGAAAACTTTGTTAATATTTCAAGCAAAGCGGACGAAGTCGCGGGTATCAGCTAGTATATTAACATTTTCCGACTATGGGTACCTTTCCTTGTAGTTGTAACTCATGGACGTACAGCGGTACAAAGCTTAAGGTTCTGCCTGCTACTACTGCCATACAACAGCATATTATCTTAAAAAAGATAGGTACAACCTATCTTAACAACTATCTCAGCAAAATATAATGAAAACAGACATATTAATTTTTATCTCAGGCTTATTTTGAATTTGCGGCAAATATACTATATAAAAAATTGCTCTGAACTCTATTTTTAAATATTTATTTTTACGCCAAATTGTTTAAAATTATTTAAAAGTTACATTAGGATATATTATTACTTTACGGCGGCAGAAGTAGGGTCAAGTTTTTCAAGTGTTGACACTGGGTATATCAAAATTATTAAAAATATAATGGTTGAGTTTGGCCTTTTTTTTCAAAACCAAATGGAGGATCATATCGAAATAATTTTTAACTGAATCCGTAATAAGACTTCAATGTAATCAAGTAACAGAATTAAATCCATATCTTAATTCCATTTGCAGGTCCGCAGTCGCGTGTTCGCGTGCGTGAGATACTCGTACTTGGAGGGTAACTGTTAAATTAGTTGCAATTTCCACTTGAAAGCAAAGCTTCAATACTTGGCTGTGGAACAGGAAATGTTATTCGTATCAATTTTGCCATTTGTACGTGTTCCGTCAACAGGCGAAACCTTAACAATATTTTTGGATTATTCTTCAGACCATATTGAGCAAGAATAGTACAAAATAATAATGCATTTATAACAAATTACCTACTTATATATTAGGTTCATTATAAGGGCGTAATGTTAACATTAATATTTTTAATGTTTTAGACTATAATAAATTACACCATCGTAAATAAACTATTATCCATTTTATGTCTTATTTTTTATACAAAACATTGCATGAAAGAATTGATAGTATAATTTAAATATAGTAAGCCCAAAGTATTCAAAATGTAAAAGTGCAAAAGCAGTTTTCATATCCATCAAAGTCACCATAAGGGTGTGTCTGCACACAATAGTATTTGAAAGTCCACAGAGGCCTGTACATTTTAATGAAATTTCTGGGCTTTCCACAAAGAGGATATGAATGAAAAAACTACCGCTTGATCCAAAAAACGCGTGAGTGAAGCACACTCCTTTTTCAATCGCTTCCGTTAGCTACCGTTCCGTTGCACTAGTATGTGGCCTAACAATTTTGTTTCGAAGCTTTGTAATTATAAAATATGTTTTTTTTACTTCTTATAACTATTTTAATATTAAAACCGTAATAAATCATATATTTTTAATATTTTACGTGCAACAAGTATAACAATAGGATAAAAAAATTATAAGCATCATATTGATTTAATTCATACATAACCAATGATCATTCTGTTTTCCCTTTCAATATTGTTGCTCCTCGTCAAATAAAAGAATCGATGGATAAAATTCTCCCCAGTACGATTTTAACAGAAATAGGAATGCGTGTAGCTATCGTTCATTTTGTGCTTTTAAATACTTAGCATTCTCTATTCGCAATGGTATGTAATATGATGAGTATAAATTTCACATGTCGAATTTTTATTCCTTAGGTACAAAAGACCCTTTGCTGCTTTCAATATGACTCACATATGATGTAAATCTTTTTGAACTCCTTTCTATAGAACAATATTATTCATTTTTATATAAGTATAATACTCTACTATAAAAAGCTTTCAAAGAATTTATATTATATTTATGTATACATTTTATATATTTTATAAGAAAAAAGATAATCATATTAAAGGGTTACATTATTACATTATGAACCATTTCAGGTTTTATTCTTAGTTCTTAAAATAAGGCCAAACACATTAACAAAAGCTTTTTTCAATATTAAAAGTACACGTAATTGAATACTTTTATTTAATTAAACATCTAATATATTAATGCATACCAGAGTAATTCTGCCAGAAGGCTGCACCTCCGCTCATAATGTCGACGGGCGGCGGCGGATAGTTCCACTGCGGCTTGTCAGGCGTTCTCGGCGGGTCCCGCTGGAATGGAGGTGAGGAAGTCGGCGGCTCTGTGCTAGGCGGCTTGCTCTCTGTTCCATTCTCACGCTCGCGGTTCTCTTGCGGTACAGGTGTTAAGTTCTCTGCACAATGAAAGAAAGATTACGTGATTTTTTTTTATATATAGTAAGCAAAAATTTTATATTTTTTACAGTAAATGTGTTAGGTAAACATAATTATAATAATTTATAAATAAATAATATTATTTTATTATAAATAAATATAATAATAATTAAAAAAGTATAATTAATATCTTAACGCATGTATCTCTATAGAATGAACCCTTTAGTTTTAGTTTACTCATTGACTGTATTTGTACTGCCTCAATAGAATGTTAATAAACGTAAGTGGCAAACAGCGATTATACAAGATATTGAACTCGAATGCGTGTTACTTCAGCACTGAACCCTCATTTCAAATGGCCTGCGAAACGATTTCCTGACACGGAGATTAGTACAAGCCTTCACTAGCGTTTACCACCCTTCTTACGTCACGCACTCCATACACATTCGCGAACAATTGTAAGACATGACACGTTGCTCTGTTAATACAAACTGCGTTCTATTCTGTATAATTTATAGTCCATATTTGCTTGATATAATTTGAAATCTTAAGACATTTCAGTCGTATAGAAATCTCAAGTTTTAACTGATATACAGATAGTTTGACAGACGGTAAGTTAACATGTCAGAGGCATTCGGTAATGCTGGTAGTTGTCAGATTTTCTAGTTGTTATACACGAATGGGTTATTTTGTTACGATCATTCGAGCTAAACTGAATTGTTTTTATATGTAAACATATGAATATAAAAGTATAGTGACTTTATTTTGTTAGAAAGCTTTACTTACCAGTAACTATTCTGAGTATTTCAGATGGTGCCCCTGACTGTTTTAAAGCTTCTTCTATCTTTTGCCGTCTTTTTAATTCCATTTCCAGTTGGTCTTGGATTTGCTGTCTCTGCTTCCTTTCTTTTTTTAGTCTCTTTTGGTACATCACTAAAACAAAATATAAAATTAAAATAAAAGTTAGTCATATCCTTAAACCTAAGCTTGTTTTAGTATATAGTTTAATGTTTAATTTATAAAAGAAATTTATTAAATAAATATATTGTAGAGCTTAAAAATCGAGCTTAAGAGTGTAGGTACTCTATTTTTAAGGTATACAAAAACGAACGAAATGATTATAACCTATTAAAATAAAATTTTTATTTAAGTCATGAATAAAATGTTAGGTGCTGAATATTCTGTCTCCGTCTAACATAGTAAAAACATTCCCACATAAACATATCTGTACGATTCAAAAAGAGAATCGTTTTGATTCGCTACAGAGAATGTTATAACGCAGTAATATTAAGTTGTTGATAGCCTTTGATCGGTTATGGGATCGAGTATGAGCGTTCTCTTTCTCTCCTAATAACGAAAGTAATATTACTATCTTTTTCTTACTTAGGTTCGATTGACGAATGATTGAGTCGATACACGTGTTGATAGAGCCTTGCTTTCGATTTAAAACGGCGAGGATATTACGTGGGACAAGGCAGGAGGGATAGCGAGTGATAAATGATTATTAGAAATTTTATTTTTTCTTTACCCACAGCTACGTTATATTTATGTTATTGTATTTATTTACAATCTTATTTCGATTCACCTTGTGTAAATATTAATACATATATGAAAAACTGTGCTATTTCAAATATCTTATTGTACATTAAATATGTCTACATTTGCCTTTAATATTGTGTATATAAAGTATTTTTTGTAGCTCAAGTAAAAAATATATCATTTATTATATGTACATATGCAATAGTCATAGTGATAGCTATTATATATAGTAAAAACACAAATAAATTTAAACCAAGAATGCTGATTATAGCATGTCGATATTACATTGCACGTACCTACTAGCCTTCATAGTAAGTACAGCTTTACCTAGTATACCTGCCAGAGTAGCAAAAATAAAAAGCACGGTTGTTTTCTCATTAAAGATTCGCTAGTAATTAATGTTGTTGCTAATGAGTTCGAGGTTCACAAGCGAGTGACTCCTACGCATCATTTGTCATACAACCTCCGACACGGCTCGTAATAACGCCTCGTTTTTGTTCGCTTTCAATTCTTAATACGATTTGAGAATTGCTTTATGCATATTATAAGAATAAATAATTATATAATTAACAATGAACGAAAGAATAAAAGTTTAAGCTTAATAATGCTGAGTTATTTTATTTTATAAAGTAATACAGCTATCAATTATGTATTTTAATAATTATTATAAGGTTGCGTTTGTATATCGTCTGATATGTTTTGTCTAAACAACTTAGAAAGGTTAACAATGTATGTATTACATTATATTTTCCACTAGTAAAATAAGGATGCCAAACGAGTTTTAAACAATATAAATCGGTATATTTAGGATGAAAGGTGAAGCTAATACAAAGGTGCGACTGTGCCCAGAGGTCCAATGAGTGGAAAATTCAACGGGCCGTCAAGTCCGAACATTGGTACAGACCAACACCTCTGAAAAACACTTTCTCACTTGGATGACGCTTATTTTTGGATCTTTTCATCTCGCCTCACTTCCAAATTACGCGTAAATTACCGATTAAACAAATAGTATTATTAAAAAATATATTAAATCTGCTCATACGAATAGGCGAACGAGATATTCAAATATCAGATAACAATCAAATGTCTTACCGAACTCAATAAAGCGGGAGCGACGTCGCTCTATTGTTTTTATAAGTCAATATTTGTTCATAGATCGTCGGCGCTCTTTGAAAGTAATCCAGCTTCTCCACCTCGATAAGTTCATAAGTAAAGATGAATCGTAATAATTTTTCAATAGATTCGGCTCGATGAAAGCTTTGAATAGAGTTCGTTTCCTTTATTGTTATGTCAAGAGTATTGTTAATATTTAAAAGCATGTATTAAGTTTATATTAAATTCTACATATGTAAGGTGGTACCTACTCACAAAATAGATATAGGTATTATATGTAACTTATTCTAACTTAATTTTCTTTATGATTTTTTTAAATTATTGCAATCTATTGGAGAGGCTAACCTGTTAAATATACGTATGTTTATAGAACAACCATATTTATGGCTGCCATAACATCAATAGAACTGAACATATTAAGCAAAACAATTCGACGACCGAGCGCATGAATAAAAACCAACCACCGAAATATTGAAGGAATTCGTTCAAAGGGGAAAAAATGCAATAAAAAGTCCAGCCCGATACAGAACGAGAGTGTGGTTAAAAAGCAACGAATGAATATGGTTGCGAACATCCGTTGCAGACAAAAGTTCGGCTACTTGACTATGCAAATTATATTTGCGGACCGCCGCGGTTGAGACCCGATCTCCGACGTTTCGTTTCACTTTTACGTATATAACGTGTATTCTTTTCATATTTTCATCCGATTTTCTTCCCCTCATTCATTTTGTTCCGTTTTTAAAAGTCGCAGAACAATACCGCTTTCTACGGGGTTTATTCGCCGCGAGCAGTTTTCTTGTACGCTTCTTTTTCTTATTATTATTATATCTATCTCTTTATTCGTATCCGGTTCTCCTTTCTTTAATATTTTCAACTCATAAATGGTTGATACGGGCCCCTTGGGTTTGTGATCCAAATAACATGTAAATGAGTCAGTTTGTATGTATACATTTAATTTGTTGTCTCAATATGGCAAGTATCCGCAAAAATGAAGCCGCACATTACATAGCTATATTAAAAAAGTCGGTATTAAATTATTATAATTTGTGATTAAAACTCATGCTGCATAAATATTTTTTACATTCAAACCAAGTTTCTCAATGTTACAAGTATATCTTTTTCTTTACACATTCACGTCAATAGATAAAACGTTGCTGCTACACGTATTAGACACGTCATATTATGACTCACCACAATAGACTACCTTACCCACATGAATACAGTTAAACCCTCGGATACGGATGCATTTATGGCAAGATTAAACATTATTATTGACTTGCTTAAAGTTTCCATATAAATAGTTCACAATAAGCTAGTAGCACCTACGATTATAGAAAACGCTTATTTAATATCTATTATTATTAAGATAATTAAAATTATTAATTATTTCAATTTTGACTGGTAATAGTGATTTTGTTTCTGAGATACGACCAGAGATGATAGTTTTCCCACTTGTGCTGTAATGTAAATAAAAATCGACATTTATGACAGCCACTCCCCTCAGTCGCGCCCGAACCATTTAGATAAGTCTTTTTTATAGTTCTTTATTGAAAATAAATTGCCTAGAATAAAATCAGACACAGTCGAAATGGCTTTCCGATAGATGCGTATGAAATAATATTTGGCAGATAAGATGAGTCAGTTATCGCGGCGTATGCTCGGTTCAAGGGGCATAATCGACTACAATGACAAAGTGTTTTTCTTTTTGGTTTCATATAGGTAGGGCCATTTAAGAAGTTAAATAATTTAAAAAAATACATACATATGATTTTTTTTTTCTCTCTTCTTTATTCCTAAATGGCTTGCAATTACTAAATTGCAATTTTATAATTGCTTGAAAAACGTTTTTTGTTGTATTTTGTTGTATATTCCAGGTATAAAATAAATATCGTAGTTAATTTGCTTTAGTAAATAATGTTACAGTAACGTTCCATAACACGGATTTGTCGCACACGTCCGTTGACAATCATTTTAGCTTTATCTATTTCCTCTGTTTTATTTGGGTACAATTTATGAGGCGAGTGGCTCCCGAGATAAACATTTTCCTCAGCACTGTACGGATTATTGTTCTTGTCGGATGAGTGGGGACTTTGAGTTACGAGCTAAAGTGACCTTCACCTAAAACACTATATATTAAGTTGTTGTAGGTACATTAAGTTTATGGGTAATACTAATATTATAAAATATTTGTATCTTTTATGCATATAGTTGCGTAGCTTGCGCGCTAAGTTGACAAAAACAATAAGCAATACATCGTTTGTTAACCGACTTTTTGATTGAATGATATACTAGCGCATGCTGCAAGATTTATGTGAAGCTTGTCAATCTTTTTGTTAAATAATTTTCTCTTGATCTTCATGTTCACTGATGCGGGCACCCTCGCGTATGTATTAAAGCGATACACTTATAACACATCTGTAAACGTTACATTCCATTCTTTATTTCATACTTACAATAAAGGCAAAGAATTTTTTTTCTGGAAAAATAAAGAAAATTGCAGGCAGTTTTATCAAACCGATCAAAGGGCCGGTCGGACATTGCGACTTCTTACGACGTTAGTAAAAAAATACAATCTCACTTTATAGTTACCATTCCACTGGTTATTATATCCGTATCGATACGGTTAAACTTACGGAGCGTGAAATGTTGGATTCTCGATATTGCAGCCTACGGGCCAGTTGCTGGCGTTGCGGCCAATTTTGGGCATTCTACGCTTTAAAAACAGTTTATTATAGATTACGTCCGTTTTTAATTTTGTTTTGTCTATTATAATAGCAATAAAAGTTCAAATTATTGCGGATATAACATATACATTATGTAAATATTGTCTTATTCTCATGATTATAATAATTATATTAAAACTATCTGTAGTTAAATCAATAAATATATTTTTTTATACTTTACTACATATCTGATATCTTTATCTTTATACTATTATAATAATATTACGAGTATGTTATGTACTCTTTGATTTTAAATCAATCTATGTGTTTTACTTAAATTCGAATAAAGCGTACTATCGAGATAACAATGTAAGGATTCAAGAAAATATGTATTAATCTACGAGTAGCTCAGAATCATCAGTATGAGCAATCGATCTTAAGATTTATCGGTCATGCCTGATTCTGTAACAAATAACGTAAGCGTTTCGTTTTTCTCAGCTGTTGTCACTGCACGAATTTCCTTGAAATAAGAAAATTGCAAGTGTCACGTCCTTCTATTTTTATTACACATTTCAAGTTTTATAACTTAAGTACTAGTTTTGCAACTGACTCTGTTCTTTAGGCACGTAGATAAAAAGGTGATGTATTGAGTTATGACTTTTTTATGAATTACTGTATTTCTATTTCAAATTATACTTGCCAGTACCTATTGCAGGTGTACTAATCTTTTGCAGGGATTGAGGAAGGATATGTAACGATTAAATATCCTTATTATCTTTTAACATAACAGAAAAAAAATGTATTGATTTCCGTTAATTTTATAAACAGATATTTTAAGGCTTCTGCACATGCTGTCAGAATCGTTACTTTTTCATATTTTAAATATCCAAACTAACCAAAAAGTTGATGAATTCCTTTTTTATGGATTAGGTCGAGCTAAAAATTATGAATTCGGATATTATTTTCGTTGGAATGGCGCACCGGGCCATGCTTCCTGCGACACGAGTGTGGTCGTAACGCGACACCTTTATTAATATGCCTGAATTATTAACGTAGATATAAGTCCGTAGGGGCCATGTCGCGTGCAAATGATGATATCGTGAGGCTTCGGTGCAACGATTTGAGAAAAATATCGATTTACATACAATTCGTGTGTGTGGAATCGTGATAATATTGCATATGTCCATCTGTGTGTATATTATTGGTAACTTATTATAGTTACCGCTTATTAGTTTCGCCATTTTATTAATTAAAAATTAATTGAGCTGACTTACACCTATTTACTTTTTATTGTATCGGAAGGTATCTACTTATTAATAAAAGCTCAGCATTTTTGGAAAGAAATATTTTTCATAGAAACTTTCTCTTGAACAACCAAATTTATTTTAGGGAAATTCGAAATTATGTAATAACATGTCATCAATATCGTATATGGTTCATTATTATCAAATGTTTATGTACCGTTTTTATTATAGTGTCGTCGCGATATAACTGAAATTGGACGTCTAGTCGTTAATCGTTATAGCCAACAAAAAACATTTAATCATTATTTATGACATATTGGACATTTAATTTAGGGGCAATATTTGTTAGTTACGTACATATTTTATACTATGTATATTGTATTTATATACACGTAGGTACCTATACTTACTTCATAGACATAGAAGTAACTTTAAAACTTTCGTACCTACACATTTTATATTTTTTACAGATTTGAGTTTCATTTGACGTTTAAAGTCTTTGTGCATCCAAAAAGTAATAATTTTAGTAATATTAGTAGCTATTTTAAAAATTAGCAAGAGATTACAAACATTTTATACACTCTCTATCACTTATAGTAATTAAATCTAAAAAAATGAAAAAAAAAACATCATTTTAAGATTAATAGTATATCCACGTAAATATTAAATGTACCTACAGCGAACACGTTAAATCTGGCAGGTACTTAAAGTACCTAATACAATAAAAAGAGCATATTCGGTAGATTACTTGATTTCCTTTAATCAGTCGAATATCATTAAGTAAAGTTATTCAAAACTGTCTGCTTTGAAAGCTTTAGGTACATAGGTTTTAACTTTTTATAAATTATTCTCCGGTATTTCATACTGTACAATGAAACATAGGTGCAGGTAAGATTCAACAAATATTGACAGTGGATGATTGCAGGCGGCCAGCTATCCCCTTGGCAAACTTCGAATTAAAACGGGGACGAGAAAAATTAATCCTAATGCGATTTTAATGAACTCGAAATGAAACGAATGTAATAATGAATCGTTAAGCCGGTAGGCTCTTCTTATGCCTATCTTTGTGATTCGAATGAAATAATGAAAAATTCGAGCTGACTATATAATTTAATTGGATAATTAGGCTTATTTTATTTATGATCTTAGTAAATTTCTTCCTACTTTCCTAATTTGGACTAGCAAGTTAACTAAAGTTTACTAGTTATTAAGACTTTAAAAGTTTACTAGTTTGTAATTTGGGAATTAAAAAAAAATGGTGGTAAACTTAACAATTTTTCTAAATACCAGTAAGTTTTAAGAAAAGCCTATTTCTTACTTATTTTTTTAAATAGAAAAGTATAGTAGGTCTATAGTATCTTTTTTCTTGCAGAGTTTAAACAATTAAGACAATTGATGTAATTTTATTTTCAATCTTTATAACATTTAAATTTGTAGAATCATTTATTCTTTAAATATTTAAGATTCTCTTTGCTCTATTTCGAGTCACATAAATCGACAAAGAGCAAGATATATATGAGATAAAATGTAATAATAATTAAGGCTTAACATTTCACAAAGACGTGCGCCTTAACATCAAGTATAAGCACACAAGCGCTGAAAATGTACACCTGAAGTCTGTGCTCGCTTTTGCATTAACGAACGCGGACGCGGTGCTGTGCATACAGGACGCGTTGCATCCCTCCCACTGCTACAGCCTCCCAAGCCTCCCCCGGGCCTCTCGCCCGAGCCAGACGCCTCCAGCAGCACACCATGTCCCACCCGTGCGTTCATTACCTCTACGCGACCAACAATTCAAGTTTGCTTTTCGCCACACAATCTACGCTACCAGACTCACTACATTCACTATAGTGTACCCATATACTGCCCACTCGAATAATAAAGATGCAGAAATTAACCCGTCCGCAATGAAAAAGAGGAAACTAAGTGAAGCTATCTCGACCTGAATAGAGGTAATGCAACGCGAGCACTCGTACAGCGAATGAAAGAAACTCGTCGGGATCAAGATGAGTTTGTTGAAACAGAGGGTAAATGTCAACTGAGAAATAAAAACAGTCAACAGATAAATGCTTACGATAAACACATGCGAGAAATGAAAAGGCGAAATATATGAGTCAATGTTGGTTTTGTACAATGAGCACTTTCTACTATTTTGCAGGAGAAAATTATGAGTAAATAATACAAAAGAATTGTGAAACTAGAAATCAATAAAGTTTCCGCACTAAATTTGCTTGAGCCCATAAAATATTCAATTACGCATAAGCACACATTTGCTAAGGCCAACAACGACCACGCGGCACCCCCATTAAAGATGCCTAAGGGCCATTTAATCGGTCAGTGGATGTAAATTCGGCGGCCCCAAAACAAATATCCCGAAACTAATAAGGAAACGAAATATGTAAATCGTTTGCCATATTGTTTCACAAGTGAAATCTTCCTTTAATCTTATAACAAATCCGTGTTCAAATGGCCGCTCGGAGTGAATTTTAGCATAGCAGGGATACATTTTAGGGTCAGGTTGAAGTACAATGTGGTGAGAAAGGAGGTAAACGTATGCAAGACACGCACTGGTAAGATAGTGGCCATAATATTGTCCTATGCACATATTGCAACAAATTAGTAGTCGACTTGTAAACATAGATGAGGAAAATAAGCCCGCTAAGACGTAGCGGTGGGTAGTTTGCATGGATATGAGAACGGCAATATGGGGATTCACAGCTGCTGGCTGTACTCATTAAGATGTTTTATGGTCGGCCCGCCGGACTGTGTTCCCAATTTAAGATATTTCTATGCAGGACGGCGCCACGTTAGTTTGGCTTCTGATTAGGGAGGATTAAGGTACTCCTCCTTTTAAGGTATTAAGAGTAATAATTGTGGGGTTCATTATGCGGTTAGTATTCTATGATATTCCCTCGATAGCCATGATTAAAATTGTCTAAAAGCCATAGATTTAAGTCATTTTAAGGGTTAAAATTGTACATATCGAGGTAATTTAGTAAATATAGTACATGATACGAATAAGGTAATTGTAAGTTGTAGTCGAATCCATCGACTTTCCCGCACGGCAAGTAAATCAAAGGGTGTTGAAACTTTACACCCACTTAAAGCCGGACACGGTAATAAAGCGTTCGAACTTCATCGACCCTGGACATCAAATGGGCCACCCCTTCTCGCATTTTGTTCGAGAGAAAATTAAAAGTTTAGAAATGACCTCACGTGAATGAAATAAGAATAGGTATGTGCTGGTACTTCTAAATTATTGTCAATGCTGCACTTAACTTTCTGTTAACAATACTTATAAAGAATAATCAAATTTACCTATACATAGGTAGGTGATAAGTTACATATACAGGTAATACGCACCTACATCATGTGTCTTATCTTTATTGCGAGTGACTCTAAACATACAACACAACAACAATAAATTGTACATATATATTATGCTATGTTTTGTAAAAATTTAGTAGGTACGTCATTTAGGGAACATTTCGTATTTGAGTGACAAAGTGCTTAATGTTAATCTGACACCGGTCACGATGGTCACTTGTAATATATAATTAAAATTAAGGTCTGTCTTTGAAACATTAAACTTGTATCAATTTAATCTGGCTTCTAATGTATTAGTTTGTGAAAATAGATATAGTAGATTTAAATCAAATTATTATACTATAAATGATATTAATTAAGTTATGTTGGCTACAAAAAGTATACACAGTACGTATGTTACAATTTAAACATTTTCATTCTCACCCTGACACCCAATTCCACTTGGCACCACAAAGACATCATGAAGTGCAATTGCCATACTCAAGACCGAATTAATTGTTTCTAAAGAGGTGATTTTGTCGAATATGTTCCCTGATTAAGAGCACAGGTTGGGACCAGGGCCGAGGGTTATTAAATAATTTATTGTCTAACAACTATTCGTGAGGGGCAGTGCTCAAATGCTTCGCTAAGATTCTGTAAAGTTTTGCTATGGTATCGCCGGCTAAAACTTTATCCATGATACTTGCATGAATTAATCGCGATATATGAGCTTTGTAACCGTGTAACAATTATTTTTAATGTCAATTTAATTTTTTTAAGTTAAAATAATAAAAATACTTACATATTTAATTACTTGATCTAATTTTTTTAGTGTTTGGTCGTTAAAAATAAATATTAAGCCTCGCTTTAATCCCTAATAATTACCGAATAAACAAATAAAGGTATTTAAATAGAGGATAGAAACCATTAACCAACTGATCAACCGTTATTAATTATAAAATATTATAAAATTATTATGAAAAAATATTTTCTTTACTTAAATTTATTGATTAGAAATAACCGAGACATCCGACTTCACTCAAGCTTACCCTACCCTTATGTATGTAACTTTTAATTTAGAAACCCTTGATTATATTTACAGTAATGTATGCTAACTCGGTAGTAGATCCGTGGATGTTATAGGTAAAAATTTTCTAAAGACTAAAAATAAAACACTATAGTTAGGAAATAATATGTACAAAATAGATAGGATACGACCAAAAGACATCACACTTTCAATGTATTTTGGCTAGCCTATGTAACATAATTCTTTTCTGAGCGAGGTTATACGTACCTACATAATATGTATATTTAATAAAAGGCAGCCTAATGTATTTAGAGGTGTTCAGTTAAACAAAAACAATTCTGATTGAGTTTGGTCCAGTCCTTTATAGCTTTCAATGTACATTTCATCCTGTCAGTGGCAAATTACACTGGAGCCCATTCACGCTCAAAAATCACTCTCAATCGAGTCAAGTGGGACAAAATAAAAGGTGAATTCATCATAGGGGTGCGAATCGGCGCCCCTGTCGGGAAACCAAAGCGGGAAACGTATGTCCGGACCATTTGTAAACACTAACAGGTGCCGACAGTTTATTAATTTAAATGGACAATATAATATAGAACGACATTACATCGTAAAACTGTTAGAAAAATGATATTATATATTCTATATTATTGTACAGTGTAATATTATACCTGATCTTCGGAACAGAGGCAATTAAAAATTTTGCACAGCCACCAACGCAGTTGTGTTAGGTTGCAAAATATTTTATATTCATTTTCCATCAGTAATTAAGCAAAAAGCTCTTTATCGTTTATAAGTATTCAATATTTCAACGGTAAAATGAAAAGTAAAGTACAGGTAAGTGTTCTTGTTGTCAATTCACTTAAATTTAATATTTTAAAAATGCCATTCACGTATTCTGATTGAAGAGTGTCGATTTAAATAATGAAAATATTACATTCTATATATATAATGTATATTATACTATTATTTCGTTACATTCTTTTGCCTGTACTGTCTACTGACTAGATACTAACACTACACTTTCGAGGAGTTTAATATAACAAAGATAATTACAGTACGTAATATTTGTAGGCCTATGATCTCAGAAAATCTTTATAAAATAATTGTACCTACTGATACTATCCCTTAATGGCAGTCATGTTTAAATGTTACATATTATAAGTATATAATATACAGTATACACTGTAATATTTATTATATAATATTAATAATTTTCATTTTTTCTCTTAAAATGTAGTTTAAGAAAAAAAATTAAGAATGCTTGTAATTAATCAGGTAACAAAAATAACGATGGGAGCAAAACATATTATTTTTAATTATAAAGAAGATAAATAAACATAACCATTGAACCAATTTAAATTGTTCATAAACAAAAAAGTAATAAGAAGTCAATAAAAACGTTTCAGTTAGTATAAATATAATCAAATGTGTGTTCGCTAAAATGAGTGAATCGATAAACTCAAACGACTGTTTAATTTTGAACGTATAAAACGCAATAAACGAGTACAAGAGTAGCAGACGGTTGTTTACATCGAATTAAACTCGAGATTGAGATTCTCTTACGGATTCAATATTAGTCGTCTAAATATGATATTAGCAACACAAATACGATATCCTGCAATCAAATCAGTATGGCTTCAATGGCTTCGACGTCTGCATGTGTGTGGTCTGTAAACAAAGCTCTTAATGACCGTGGTCTAACGTCAACAGTTTATTACCACAATCGACATTGCAGTAACTTATTTATATTAGCAAGTAACGCGATTGAATTTGCCAACACACATTTTCTGTAATACTCGTAGTATTCTATACACTTCGGAGTTTTATACTATATCTTATCAAGTAACGTTTCTTAAATGTACTACCTGTGCTTATTTTATAGTTTTCTGAGATTCTGATAAAGTATTAATTATTAGTGTATGATACTGTATCAATAGGCAATTTCCCAAGACACCGAATGCGGTCTGCCGGGTACAAGTTCAATTATTGAATTTCCTATGCCCGCTCGACAAAAAGGTTAGACTAGCTATGATTCCTTTGAAATTATCCCATGAAATTATGACATGCGCTTGCTTTTAATAAGGGAATACAATTACTTAGAGTGCATGTTTTCTGCTTTGAAGGTTATATTATTTACCTACCTCCATTTTTATGAAACATTAGTTATGTCTCAGATTTACTTATTTAATTCCTTATTCCAACGACTCACCATCACTTCACTTTTCATATTATGTTTTCCCGTGAAAATATATATACTAAATAAAGCTTTTAAAAACATAATATACTAAATGTTGTCTCGAATAAATTGTCACTACACAATAAAATTATAAAAATCGGTTCAGTTTATGTAGAAACACAAACAAAGATGACGCAAAGTTATCTTAATATACATCTTAATCTTTTATAGTAAAAATATCCTACCATAGATTTAAAAGATTTAATAAATATCTTAAGTTAAAAGTACTTAATTGTTTTATTTATTTATATAATTAATTCTAAAACTTTTACCATGATTAAGATGCCACTCAGTGTTGTTGTTTCATTAAATCGGTTAACAAGGGTATTCCTTCCACCGATTTACTTCGCTTTGTATTGTTCCGGATTATTTCGTTCATTGTTTATCGTTTATATTTCCTATAAATTAATCGTGTTTGAGTGTTTCCTGAGTTAAGGTTAATAGATCATGATTTAATAATGTATTTATTATGTATTGAATTATGTACTTAAGCAAAATTGTGAATAGTCTTTCTTAAAATAAGATGTTCACTCTAAATCGCTCGTTTGTTGGACTCATACTTTGAAAATGGACTTAGATTAATCAATAGAATAGTCATTAGGTACTCTAATTACGTGTTGGTCTTAATGGTATTAGAGGTTTTCGCGGATTTCACCACAGAATTCGCATGGTTGGTCACATTATCTCCGGTGGCCGATGAGTCACTGTATGAACGAGTTGGTAAGTCATTGTAGTTTTGAAGCCCAACTCCCAGCGGCGCACGCAACGTTGCCTCGCTAGTTCATGCGCTCCAGTGGGCAATTTGGAAAATGTTACCAACTTTGAACACAGCATTCAATTTAATTTTGCTTGTAAAATGAGCAACTTGAGATTGTTTAGTATCATTTATATAAAATAATTTTATTGAATGTAATTATTTTAAATATAAGACGTAATGTAATGCCACATATCAAACATTCTGGTAGACCTGCGGGTTTTCCGCTGCATAATTTAAATAGATAGAAGATAATCGAATGATTGTCACATAGGCAACAAATCCGTATCAGATTACAAATACGATACGGTAGACACATGGCGCGTGCACTGGGTTGGAGCGAAATCGACAATTTGATCATGGCAAAATCGACATGACCACTAATATCGTAATACTAGTATTAATAATTATAATTTAAAACATAATAATAAGTGAAAATTAACTTCTCATAAAAGTTGTTAACAGAACCATATTTCTAATTTATGTATATTACATATATGTATTAAAATCTGTTCTAATAATTTAACACACAATCATAAATTCTAATTTAGCGAGTTGCCGGATCGTGTTACCACCTTCAGTTTCGCGGACTCATTGTATGTTACTCCCAAGGCGGAGCAGCCCCGCAACGTATACAAAATTAATTAGACAAAATCTTGGGGTCTTGTAATATTTTATTATTATTTCCGCTACTGAGATTTTATTAGCGTTTCGTATTTATTGCTTTTCTCGTACGATCTGAATAGAGGCTTGATTAGCATCGTTCCTGTATGGATGTGTTCTCTTTAGCTACAAGTTCGTAATTACAGAAGTTGTAATTACAAGGCTGCTTACATTGTGAAACCTTCGTGGGCTTACGTTACGTTATCGCGCTGTGAATGTTGATGGTTCGCTAAATTAAACGTCGCCTGTACATATATTTTCTTTATTAAAATTGCCTATCCAGTTCATGTGAAGTGTATAATTTATACTTCTATTACGCCTGTTTTTAATACGAAGAATGTGGATCAATTGAAGTAGACTATTTTTCTCATATACATAATATATTTTTATTACGATAGTTAAAATGATTTATAATAACATTGAAATATATTTTGTATAGATTTTCAATCTAGAATTACTTAAAGTATAATAGATAGTATAATCTTAAACTTAAATTTAAATGGCCTCAGAAATTTCCTTTCTTATAAGGTAGTCCATTTATGTAGTACCTACACAGGACTCATGACTACAGCGTCTTCTACTTAGAGGTGAAATGTGTAATGCCTTACAATCGAATCTTTCTTGATCGCCCTTTACTGTTCTTTTACACGCCTTGACTTTTATTGGGACAAGGTAGCCGTATAAAAGAGAGGGTCATTGAATCTATCTTCTAGGATGCAAAGCTCACTAATACTTTAGCTTGACTATTTGCATATTTAGTAAACGTGAAATTTAATTCAATTCAAAAAAATATATAAATTTATTGGATATCTTATATTATAATTAGCGAATAATATCATACATTCAATACTTTAATACTGTAATAAGCTTTAAAGAATGAAGAAGAAAATTTATGAACATTTTAAAAATAGTAAAATTTTAGACTTCATTCCTATCCTGTGGCTTATATTCGCGCGTACATTAGGGCGAGATGAGTCGACCAGTCGGCCAAATCTAATCATCTGCATTAGTGATGCGCGGCCGAAGCCCATACTGCGCTTCATTTCACCAGAACATCCTCCCCTGATCCGATTTGTACGTTTGTGGCCTCTCAAATTGAAAATTTTCCTCAAAATGAATAATCGAAACCTATTAGGTAGTTGAAGAAAAAGAAAAGTTGTGTTTACGGCAAGGGTTATTTTGCAAAACTCAATTATATGAAGGTAATGAAAGAATGGAGAAAAATATTGGCGGATATGGGGAAATCTTAATTAATTTCCATTTAATTCCACTTAATATTATAAATGCTATTATACTACAGGTCATTTACTAACTAGTGAGTTGAATTATATGCAAGTTATAATCCTTCTAGCTCCACGGGAAATATCCCCCAGGTGACGTGCTCAGCATTAGGAGTCATCGCTAAGGAGGTCACGTAGTCAATACCATCTTGCCGACCAGACACGTCAAGATATAGCAAAAAATATATATGTTAAGTAATTTAGGATATAAATTATTATATATATTGAATCTTTGTTCTTCATAGTTAATACGTACTGTAAATAGACATAATAAAATGTGTAAGTATTTTAATTATTTAAATGAAGAGAAAGTATTCAAAATAAAAAAATATATGGCATAAACGATGCTCCCTAAGCCACACCGAAAAAGAAAAAGGTGAAAGAAACACAGTTGCAACGTTCGAGCGCAAATATTTACCCGCCACCAAAAATTTGTAGCGTCAGTAAGTTTGACTCATGATACCACAATTGCTTAAATTGTACGCGATCGATGGAGAAACTTTGTTGTTAAATGTCGAAGGTTCCGCACCTATATCAAATCACGTCACTTCACATGTCTCGGTAACCCATGATTGGTAGTAGTTCATTAGCTAAGGATGATGACAAAGTCTATATTTAGATGGCATTAAGAGCAATTATTAATAATAGAATATGTATATACACATGTAAAAGTTTAATGACTATTAGAATATGTGTTAAAGTTTTAGCTAAATGAAATATTTCTGAATATCTGTAATTTAATTCCATACATGATGCATATCAATTTTATTTCAGGGATTCATCCCACGATCTTTCACACGGTGGCACGTCCTGCGGTCAGGATTTATCAGGTATCGGAAATATTTTTTGATTCCATCCTTGCTGTTTGTTCGTGACTGTATTGTTGGTATTTCAGTCCAATTATGGTGCATTCCAACGGCAACCGATGCACGTGTCTTTTGAAATACCTATTACTTTGATTCTGATATGATGATCAAACCATTCAGTCAAAATGTTCTCACGTGCCTTAACTTTAAAATATTAACTTCTTCTCTCTCTATTTTCTCAAACAATACGTTAAATCACAAAACGTGTCTGCATTATTGGAAATGTTTGCACTGAGGACGTGCCCTGTAATAGGAGGTTTCCGTCTAATACCGTCGAACAATACACCGATGCGATGTTCACTCGACAGTGCAGATTGCTATTAAGAGCTCTGCAATGGCTATAACAATGTTCTTTAGATGAAGTGAACTATAAATTGCATTCTTAGTTTGTTTATTTAAAATAATAAATTAATTATTAAGATTTTTGCGATTATATCGATTTATTTTTAGTATTTAGAAAACTAATAACTACTATATTTAGATTTTTTTGAGATTGTGTAAAGTAAAGCATATTATGATTAAACACTTTTGAAATTTAAATTCGTTCGCCCATTTTAATTATATAATTGTTATTATAATAATTGATCAATAATAGGCGTTTTGCACGTTTTATTAAATTTCATCGTATTTCACTGACATATCCCTACAAGTAAAACAGTCATTGGGGTGCAATAGGTAGCCTAACAATAGCCTAGACTGACTACTGATGTACATTGATACGATTGTTTCACAAAACAATTCATTTGAATTTGACCACTCGCCTGTCCGATTTATGATAGTGTTTGAAATAGAAGGGGATTGAAAATCATTAGGCTTATGAAATACATTGTAGTTTTGATATGATTTTTTAATATTAACCAAACTTTAAATTTAATTTATAATTTCTTTTACTGTGAACTTTTATATTAACTATTTGCAAGTGAAAGTCCCGTCAAAATGGTTTTCCAGCCATTTCAGATTTCAGATTAGCCGGTACAGACAGACAGACATAACCTTTAAAAGTATTTTTTTGTAAGTACTTTCATATACATTTGGTGAAAAGCTGTTCATTTGAAATTAAAAACAGACCCTTCCATTTTATATTTATAGATATATACATAGCTTACTTTTCGATATAATTAAGTATAACTGGTATTCAGGCAAAAGTATTTTTCCTGTTAGTTAAATTAAAACATTAGGGAGTAGTAAAGAGATCTGACAATTTAAATTAAAAAATAGACATTATTTAATAATAGATTTAATAAACGTATCTGATATTCGTACAAGATAGGTATAAGGTAAATCGATAACCCTCCATACCGAACATAATGTTCACATAATTGGCGAAACATTTCCATTCCAACCCTTTCAAGACAGCCGTAATGTTACAGCCTACATGTTATTTAATTACGCAATCTCGAGCACAATGTGAATTGTACAGAACTTACGTATGATGGAAAGATCTCTTAGGAAATATTTGAATATACGAAAATTGTTTTATGATCTAAAACCTTTGCTTAACAAAAATGACGCTTAAGCACTCTATTTCATTGGAATTTCATCAGCGTATACTTACATATAGTATGTCGTTAATGTCGTAATTCTTATTCAATTTTCGTTAATATAACGTCAAATTTTTTAACACACATTACTTTAAATATATGTTTGTAACACTATTAAGTTCATTATGTATACGAGTAGATATCCTTAGAAACTTAAGCCTAAGTCTCTAACTAATCAGTTTAAATTTACAAACGAAGCAATATCTACGGATTCATGCAGTCTCTAACTCCCTAACGATCTCAGGGCAAAGTAGGAACCCTTCTAAGATATTACTTACAGAGAACTATCTGTCCAAGTCCATTATAAGCGTATGAATCATAACGGTTCTAATTTCATTAATAAACTGGTCGTGTCACTATTGGCTCACGTAATATCTAAAATATGTATTAAGATATACACCTTTGAGTTGAATAAATAATTAAGTATTGAAATAGTCAGTAAAAAATGTCACTATTATATTTGCTTAACCTTTCTCTATAGGACCTATTTTTAGCTACGTAAAGTTTATCTCACTAACTCCTTTAAACACTTACTCGTATGTGTTGTTGAAAAGAAAATCTTTACATTGAAAATCCATATGTAAATGAATAGTTTAGAAAAACGTACGTAATGATCTCAGTAATGCGTTTGTGAATAGGTATATAAAATCAGTTCATATTTTTTTTATAATTATCAAATACCAAAACGTTTATAAAAACAAATCAAAATTTTGACTTTTAACTCGTGTGGAAACATACGAGATAAAAGTAAACACTGTATTTAAAAGTATTATTAATGTTAACAGGTATTCCATACTATTCAATAATATACTCGTATATATTATTTTGAATGTCCATTAGACGTTGATTAGGCTCGGGCTGTTGTCCAATTTCCAGGGTGTAGAGCGATACTCCCATATTGATATTGGTCATCATGGTATAGGTAATACGTATGCGAAGATCTTCATATAATAAGTATAAAATAAGTTTTATTTCGCTTTATGTATAGTTTTGCTTAAATTTTAAGCTATGTGTAAAATAAGATACTAACCTTTTTATATAATCTAGTAATTATATTAAATTAATTTTCCTATACCTAAAAATACAGTAATAATAATTTGTGGCATTGTGAAAATAGTGTTAAAACATTGTTTAGAATATACCTATATGTTTTAAAGAAGTCGATCTGAATACGTTACGACTGGACTCTAGTTAACAAGCTATTACATATTGCATCGCTTTTGTAACCAAAGGCGTATTTCATACCGTCGACACATAGAACGCTATCTGATGATTGGTTTTTGGCAATTACCAGTATTGCTCACGTCGCAATCCGGTTCATTCACCGTGTGAAATATGTATGGGATCCGCGATTCTCTTTGTTGTTGCATCCATTGCAGTATTCCGGCAATAGTTTGGCATTCAAATTACTCATTGGTCAATGATTGCAGAATAATAGCATGTTTGCATTTTAAAACAATATGTGAAATTTAAATAACATATTTAAATGACATTATATCTAAATTATAAGCTCAATGTAACGTTTTCAATTCCCGAGCAGTAAAATACAACAAAAGATATTATTTATTTCAAATTTAGACATAAAGCTTTAGATAAGAAATAAAAATCCGCCATCAAATAAAACGGCGTTAACTTTGTTGTTTTGTCTATAATATTAATTGCTGGCGAGTAATTGTCAAAAAGCTTTTAGTGCATTGGACTTGGCAAGATTGTCAAATACCGGTCCGGTGTAAAATCCATTAACAGCAGTTGTTAGCCAAATATTGTTCTCAAAATTTTCTATTTGGAAAATCATAAACATATTATATATTTGATGAAAATAAATCATGAGATATAAATTCATTGATATCATTGAAAATAGTTAACATAAAAGGGTTCTACTCTTTGTCTTAAGGCGGTAGGTCATTGCTACCGTGTCGCTTGACATTTGCATAAAGGTTACCTATCAGTACATTTTCTTTGCTGACACTCCACTGTGTTGAAGAAAGGGTGTTATTGTATTGCGTGCAGTTTAACCTTTGTATTGTAAAGGGGGAAATTAACTAAATATATTCTTAAATGCTGACTCGCGATTTAGTTTATTCAATATAGCAGCATCTATAGCTGTACAAATAGATTATAGATTTTAACAAGTTCTTAAAGCTTAGAGTTAGATGCTGAATAATTATTTAAATGTACGGTTATCTTCATTAAATAGCATTATCAAAGAGTTCCTCTTATCAGAAGCGCAATCGATAAACACAATAAATTATTGAAGAAAACATCAAAACATACAATCAAGTCTTGGGAAAGTAAAACAAATGAGACGAGTGTCAGTAACAATAAGATCTAATTGAGAGTTATAACGTGTGAATAGGAAAATAAAATGTATTTTAATTGAATATCCGTAGTCTATTGTAGCATACACAATTATACAGGAAAGAGCGATGTGTTCGTTGCACGGAAAGAAAATTGGCCACGGATGGTATACCGTTTGTTTGTAGATAATAGTTTTAGTGTAGGTAACAAACGACGTATCTTAAGAGAAAACAATGGTGTCGTAATAAAATCCCCTATTAATTTTGGCGAATGCGGAGGTTGGCTATGACCGGTGATTTACAAAGGCGTTGAAATTACATCGCTTTTGTTTCTTTTTATTCATACATGGCTAGGAAATTGATGTTATAGAATCATTTTATGATTTTAATGATTTTTGTTCTAATTTAAAAAAATAAATAAATGTCAAGCTAAAGCTACGTATACTCATGTGTAAAAAAAAAATCACTCACCTCTCATTTTCTGTTCGTCCAAAAGTTGTCTTTCCAAGTTGTCTTTCACCTCTCGTTCCCTAAGCACGTCCATTTTCAGTTCAGCTGTAACAAGAATATGATATATAACAACCAGCAAATATCAGGAACAGCATTGTTGGTATAATAAATTAGGTATAAATGGCTATAAATGATTCGTATACAAAAGGCATTGTATTTTAACAGTGATCCAAACCGTAACAAGGCCGTGAGCAAGGGGCCGATTAGAACATAAACACGGATTAACTCATTCGGAATCCTCACAATTGAAGGAGTTGATCTGGGAGATTTGCATAACTTTCAATTAAAGCTAACCTGACGGAAATTATTGGGGAGCTATTTCCGATTTGAATACATCTCGGAAATGGGTTTCAAGTACTATTTGTGTAATTAGTTTTGCTATTAAAGGATTATATATGAATTATTACAATGTTGTTAGTTAAATGTAATTATTAATTTACTAGCAGAATAAATTTTGTGTTTATAGCAGAATGAACCTTGTTTATGTGATAAGATTAATTAATTGAAGAAATGTCATTTATGTACGACAACATTTTTATTACACTTGGATTGTGATATTTAGGTAATAGTATCGCTTAGTTTACTTTTCGATTCATCGATTTCAAACATTACCTAAATATTATTGTTTTTGTTTATGTTAGATTACTCTGGATGACTCGTAACAAATAACAACGATGTAATTCCATATTCCTTCGTTAATATTCATCATATACATGAAATCAATGTTGCAAATAACATGTTATTTAGTTTTGTTCATCATTACATTATAGTTATCATATTTCGAATAATGGAAAAACAAAAAAACAATAATTGTTGTTGCCAATCATAATATTTAAAATTAAATGTAGGTATGTACACTATGAAGTATTTTGGAAATTAAAGACTTTTTCCATTTTTGATACCGACCAAGTATTAAATATAGGATTTATAGTAAAGAAGCAGGACTGGTACAAAGCTTCTATATCGACAAACAATAATCTCGAAGATAACACAGAGACAAGTTAACTTACTCGTATGCTTGTAATAAGGCCTGGAATAAAGGCGAGTTACTCCTGTAATCTGCAGCTAAGATCTTGTAAAGCGAAACGATGTCTTGTTCATTGTTTGTTAAATTTTCTCTTACTGTTTATATTTTGAACAGTATATCTGATAATCTTGACTTTTAAAACGTAGCGCTACTAGACATACACGACGATATACACTCGGAGCATATTTTAAAATAGACAAAAATTTGTAAAAACATTAAAAGTATTATGAGCCATAAAAAATGGAAGACACTTCTACTTTACCGATAAAGAAATAACATAAATAAAATAAAAGCTATAATTTATAAGGTTAACTAAATTTTAAAAACGATTACACTGAGGTGCACGGATTGGCTTGTAATTTAAAATTATTTTTAATCTTGAAGATGCGGAGGACTGTGTTCGAGATTAATTTCAAATCAATCCAGTTGTATGGTGCAATTTAGAGGGCTTTTAGTTAAGAGTGGTTTCGCACATGAGACGTAAATTACCTTCGGCGAGGCGACCATTAAGGCTCGCGTTGGTATGCGCGCGCGCCGTATCTCCGCATCTTGCGATTTGTGAGCCGAGGCGTTTCAACAAAAGATGCTCCTGGTGGTCTTTGAGTCCAGGCCGATCTATCTTTGTATTGTTTGATGTTCGTGTTATAGATACGAGTAATGAGTTTACCAATAATTGCTTCGATAGCTTATAATTAAATATCCGTAAGGAAACATAAATTCAATTGGAAACACAATTTTATTAGTATCTGTCCACAGGTACTTACTTTTACAAGCTAGATATACTAACGATATATTTCTTTATAACAATTTACAAAAAATAACAGCGGAACACACGATTATAACTAAATCGATCTTTATATCGAATCAATCAAATTTAAAAACATGATAGAGTGGAGTCGAGTAAAAAATTACCACTTTATAAATAAAATAACAATAAAAGTGATGCGCTGTTCAAGGGAATATATAATTATGGACAATTATTATTATACCGAAGCTCAATGGCTGATAGATGATTGAAAGGATCGAAACCCATAAACAAAAGGAATCGATTTTGGTTACGCAATTTAATAATGGCCTAAAGTAATTAACTGATATATTAATCGATTCTTAAAATATTTTGAATTAAGTATACGTGTTATCTCGCATTGAAAAGTCGTACACTTGTTTTTTGTTTAACTTAAGGGTATCAGAGGGTCACAGAGGGGTACTTATTTCTCTTCAATTTCATGCACTCTGCAAAAGCAACAATCATATTTAAATTACGAATGTGACTCCCTTAGAGAATTGTTAGATAAGTCTGTATCCCTCATTTTTATTTGGAAGTGTAAGCATACTATTACATTATTACCTACCTACGTTTTTTGATAATATAATATTATGTAGATTATATTTATTTACAAAAATATATATTTTTATTATCAATTAAACAAGCTCCTAAAAGCTTACACCAAACAAATAATAAGAAGTAACAATGGCAATGGAGCGTAACACATAAGTCATAGGACGGGCGAATTAAGACATATTTTCACAGCCCCCATTGGGAAGACTAAGTTGTGCTTGCAGTTAAAATAACAATTAAAGTCCGCTTTAAATTTACGACTCAAAACTGGCAAAATAATTTAAACGAGCTTCGAGGTGAATGCGAATAAAATGAGTCTTAGAAAAGTGAAACAAAAGAACGCATTTAGTTCTCCCTCTCGTTCGCTTTTGGTCCTTTTAAAAGCGAATGAATAGAAGGTAGTCTTCGGCGGTTTGAAGGTGAAATTTTAATAGTAATAGCATAAGGAAATATTACTGAGGAATATTGCTGATTAAAATGCTTAAGACAACGGAGAAGTGCGAATAAAGCCAGATTAGCATTCACAATGTTTTGAGATTTATAAATTTATGATGAATTTCGAGTGTTTTAAATAATTTTTAAGAAAGATTCATAATATTCTAGTAGTTATTTTCACTTGGGTACAATTTGTGTCTTTGGGTTTAATTTGTTTGCTTTTAGATACTAATTACCTACATATATATATAGCTACATATATAATAATTTTATTTTGAAATTAATTGCAGATTAAAATTTGTATACCAATAACGAATATAAATATAATCAATACGGAATATTAAAAAAAACAATTTAATGTTATTAACAACAAGGTAAATAATAGTAATTGATTTCTAACGTCTAATACATTAACATAATTCACGATGTTTCTTAAAGGCAAATTCAAAGTAACGATAATGGCTGTCATGGCGTGGAAAACGAATTTTCTTCCCTATGCTTTTTAAATTTACAAACCGTCGGCAATTTTATTTTAGTGTTATTAGATTTTTCCGGCTTATGTCACACAGAGATGTTACTGTGGAGGATTATTCTCAGTCTCTACGCAAATAATAATACGAATTGCCTTTCTTTATTATGTGTGAAATTTGGATCATAAAATCCTTGCATCTATTACATTTTCATCTTTTTTTTTTTATTTCAGTCATTTTATTTGACAGTATTATTGAGCTGTTTGTTTTGTTATTACATATACATTTATTTTATTTTAAATATAATATTGTTACATGTCTAGTCATAATATAATTTTTATATCAAAATTTTACTACTTAGTACTATTCTTGTTTGAAATCGTATATCTTATTGGATTTGGTCCCGCATTAAGACTACCAATAATGAAGATGTCGATACAAAATGAGTTAAAAAATATTAGTGCTTGAAACGAGCACCGCTGGAATAACTCGCGGTGTTATCGACGCACGCGCAACCTATCTGCGATCGAAACACACCGGATAAGATTATCCGGTAGCCCTGTATTATTTTAATGAGACTACACGACTCCGCGAGATTCGATACGATACGAAAAAAGCTTAGGTAACGAAGCAAATAAAAATATACAGGTCAAGAGAGATATCACGCTGCCGCTTCGGGATGACGGCGCTTGCAATGTGAACAATATGCGCGGAGGGGATTTTTAAATTAGCCACTGAACACGATAAACTCCCGTACATCTACATACCAGCTGACGGCAGATCGGCCGATACCATTATGTCCCCGGTAAGGTACCGATTAAAAAATATCTACGTTTATAAGCGGACAACATCTGGTATTTAAATAAGATATAAATGCGCGAGTTCGCGAATGTTTTGTTTTCTGCTTCATTTTTTCCTTTCCTCGATAGAAACTCCCCTCAGTGGATATATTGGTATTAAAAATGTAAGGGAGATTTATGCGAATGGCTCTAAGCTTTCATTAGTTCTTCCTTATGAGATGTTTTTGCGGTCGCTCCCTGACCGGTAATTTTTCATTTTTCTGCGAACTTTTTGTGTAATGGGCGCGTTGTTAAAAATTTAACTGCATATAAAGAATATTTATACTCCCGTAGAGTTCCAGCTGTACGCTATGAGTTATATTATTGCAATTCTGTTTTTATTGAAAGTGAATTGAAATTATGATAAATTGTTACGGGTGAGGAATTTTTAATGGAAAGTAACAACTTGATTATTCTTTTACTTTATTTATCTAGTAACAGAATATATTAAGTTACTTATTTTACTTTCCTATCTTTGCAAAAAATACGTTTATCAGTGTATGTAACTAGTATTAAGTATAACAAAATTTAAGATTTCCAACCCAGCACCATTATTTTAAACACAAAAATATCTCACTTCATAACCGTGCTCCAAAATCATAAACATATGCATCAACGACGTTATTCCGGCTTGTAATTCCGTATGTAAATTACATCTAGAACAAGGGTCCTGTTTCACCCCATAGAGACAACGAGTTAACAGTATAACATGATCTCCACTTACTAACAATGTGTACGAGAACTTAGTCCGCATTAAAATTTGCGGGAAATGATGCTTAAACCTCGGTTTACGTTAGTTTTAAATATTAAGAACAGAGAAATCTCCTTTCATATATTGTGATAATCACATTTGAAAAAAATATGTAACATAGTCTAAGTTATATGCTTTTAGGATGCAATATGTAATTTTAAGAAGATATATGAATGAATTTCTTTTTATTGCAAACTGTGGAATAGGTGTATGTTTTAGTACCAGTCATCTTCATTATTTTCGGAATAGTTCTCATGTTGTTTCGTATTCGTCATATTTTATTTAGATTGATATTATGTTACTGCTAGCAGAAAGAAATATTGTATGAACGTGTTTACTAAAATTGACTTTTTACTTAGAACAACTCTTTTTATTATTTTTTTCTAATGTTATTCAATTATATTTTCAATTGATTTTAATTATTAACCTACTTCAAATAAACATTTATATTGAAAGTTTTTGTAGTATGGGAAACCTTATTACTATTAAATAATTTAATACAATCTAGCTTCAGACGAATCTCTTTAAAAATTTATTAGAAATTCTTCGAGTACAGCACACTATTATATAGGTCAGTTACTAAAAGGTTAAAATTAAACTATCTACATATATTAACTATCATTGAAAGTTTATAAATTTTACTTCATAATTTCACGAAACAAAAAACTTAGTAGGTATTTTATTAATTAGGCACTTCCTAGTTCTATAAATTAATACCTCACAATATTCCAACTAAATACGCTGTGCTTAAAAGTAACAAAAAGCCATTTATAACCTCAGACATATATGATTATAATATTCTTTATTCATCTACGCTGATTATAACATAAAAGAAAATATATAAGGAGGATTTCATTTTGCTATTCAATAAAGACATCTCGCACGTCATGAATAATTGGGCGTACGTCACATTAAATTATTTCGGCTAAGTAATTCCGAGCGGTTAATTATTGCGCACAGGCCGGGAGGAGAGTTGAGAATGTAATTATTATTAAACTTTACGATTGTCTCACTTTACCCCTTTATACAAGTAACAAATACGTAGAGCCATAACGAAGCTTTAAGGAGTAATGGAAACTGAATGTAAAATGCATTGATACAAGGCACATATTCGTGTGCGTGCGTGGGCCACTTTAATCTTTCGATACGATGAGATATATCGTAAGATCCTGAGGGAGTATCTTAGCTTGTTGCGGTACAGGATTCATATTTGAGCTACTGTCTGAGAATTTATAGATGTATTATAGTGAAACCGAATTGGGTATGAATATAAATTTGACATAAATTCATATATAATACGAAGTGCTTACTATTGCTTATGAATAAAAAGTTTTATTTTTTTACATACTAGTGGATTACCCTGCACTTTGTTACATCACATACGACATACCTTACAACTTAACAAGAACAAGCAAATTATCCAGTGGCAGGCACTTTAGGGCGCAGAAGTAATAAACAAACAAACATCCAAACCATTGCATTTTTTATTAGTAGTCCTATTGGATACTAAGTCCATAACTGAATCAAAATTTACCAGCGTGAGTTTTGTTTTGTATAGAAGAAGCCATATAAACAGTTTATTGATAAAAGATTTTGCTTTATATAGATAGATTATATTTCAATTCGATTTTTCATTACATACTGAAAAATAAAAGTAATATAATTTTTATTAGTTACAAACTTACAGCACAAGCATCCCATTCTGTGCGCTACCTGAGTTATTAAAACAAGACGTCATGTCAACCTAGGTAGGTACCTAGTTGAAATGAAAATTTACCTTGTGTTTAGAAAATCCGTAGAACTTAGCTATATGTTGTAAAATAGGTGTCTTTTATATGACGTACATATGTATACGTACAAACAAATTAATAAGAGCCGGTACCACGAGGGAAACGAGCCACTTAATACACCCTAAGTTTTAATTCATTATAATTTTATATTCTATGGATATTTTAGAATAATTTTATGGTTCATCATTTGGTTATTTTTTAATTATAATGAAGAATAATAATTACAATTAAAATTGAATGTGTTTAAATTTTAAATAGCTTATTTCGCAAAATAGAAATGTTTTCTATATAAAGGATAAATTGATGTTATAAAAAAAGTTTGCTTATAATACTTTTTTCAATTTCTTATTTAAAAAATAATTAAAATATTAATTATCTAATACTGGCTGATAAAATTGATAGGTAGATATATTGTGGTGAACCGACGTTTACACAATGTTTAACTATGGATACTCACATTCTACACTAGATGGCGTGCGTGTGGTCAAGTCGCGTGCGCAACGTAACCGGAGCGACACGCGTAAGTAATCCAATATGGCCGTCCGATGTTTCTCACATATCGGTACATTGCAGGAATGCCATTATATTATGCCTCTTAATGTCACTTATTGTTTACTTGGTTTCAGGGCCAAGTGGTACGGAAACCGCGTATCGATTACAATTGTCACTCTTAAGAACTCGGGAAATCGAATCATAAGAAATATAGTGTTCCCAATCTGGGTCAAAGCTTTTATCAATACTCCTTTACAATACGAAAAGGTCCAACAAAATAATGTATATACTACATTTTTAAATAGAGAGATTAGACCAGATGTAAATACAATCGATAAAAATAACAAAAAAATGTCTTAAACGAAAACCTTTAGATAGGTATGTCATTGTCATAGAATCATTTCCGCTTTTTTAGAAAGATTGTATTTATATACAGTCTTGCACCTGAGTACATACAATATGTCATTAAGTCTCAATTGCTTAGTAAACATCTGCAAATGTTTTAATGACTTATACAAAGGATCATAATAACGCAGCTATTATCCACAATTCTATACTAAATACGAGAACAGAGTCGCGGCCAAACTTAAGTTATAAAAAAATGCATGTTATATAAAATTTCAAGCTTTCATAGGCATTAAATATCGAAACTCATAACTTAAGTCAGCACGTTAGAGTAAACAAACAAAGATTGCCCCGCGAGATCTCCGCGCACCTCTGGCACAATGGTGCGAAAGCTGGCACGGCACAATGCCTCGGTATATCTGCCGCATCTCGGTGGCTCGTTAGCTGGGGGCGGTTTGAACTAGCGAATTATGGCTGTGATCGACAGCCTAACTTTAACTGGGTATAGTGCTTAGCCAACTACAAATATTCCTACAGTAAAGTAGGTAAGACTATAAGTAATACGTCAAGAAACTGTGGTAGTTTAAAATAAGTCGGAATGACCGGAGTAAGGTAACATAGGTATCTATTAAACTACAGATATGATTGGTATTTTCCATCTCTTGCCAAATAACTGATTAATTATGAAGAATAGTAATTAAATTTTACCTCGAGGGATTTAAAATAAGATCATAGGTACCTACTTATATATTATAATCATGCACTTCTCGTGTACAGTGCGAGCACAGTGCTTTTGTCCTCAGATATTTATCGCATCGTTCTAGCTCGTTAGCCACCCGTTATATAATCTTAAGAGTCCTAAGTCATGATTGTCTTTACATATCATTATGGTAGATAATACACTTTTTTCCTTGATAGATATCATTAAAATAGCCATAATATAATAACGATAATGAGATTGTTTTCTGTGTTTACATTTAAAAGAGAGCTCTTAAAAAATCATTTCAATTTGCTACTGAATATTTGTTCTATTAATACAGAAATTTTGTTTTATATGAAACGAAAGGTACCGAAAAACATAACATAATTTCACTAATTTGGTTACATCGAGATATAATGGCAATGTCCGTGACAGTATTGTAAAAGCTTTCATATCAATTGAATCCATTAGCTGAGTACACAAGTCCTGTCTGTCTATTTGCTCATCAGTTTTTATCATTGGCCAGTTCTTGTTTGTTCGATCGGTCACTTCCACATTATTGATGGGCTGTTTCCCTCCAACGCAATGCGATCTCATCGCAAATTATATCATAAACACAATGAAATAAGAAAGGTTTTATTTAAATTATGATGCCCATATGCCTGTTTAAATACTTGTTTATACAATTTAGTTAATGTATCAGTACATTTCAGGTTCATTTTGCATCCAACTGTTATAGAGATAATATTATATGGAAGCTGAAGTAGTCGATAACAACAGTTGACAGTTAATTTGCTTAAAGCTTTGAAACACTTTTATTTCTATGATAAAATTCATTATCACATAATGCATAAGATTTAGACATATATACACCTTCACATAAGAAAATCTAACTCAAGTACAAAATACATATTAACAGCATGAACTCACAATGTACATAAATACTAATAATGCCATATTTAAGACAAGGCAGTATTCAATATCAGGGCTATGACTACTATGGTCCTCGACACCAGTTATCTCTGGATATGGAAGTGGAATTCCCTTTCTAACTCAACCCCATAAAATATGCCTGTCCTATCTGCTCGCGCATGTGCCATTTGTCCGTTGAACAGCACTTAGCTTAACAAAAACTGATAGTTGTAAAACAAAAGAGGTGAACAAAATCGCGAACAAGACCGGACCATTTGGTTCAGAAATAAACTAAGCGGTAAGAATTAACAGGGATAAAGGATTAAAGAGTAGCCGATGCAGATTTATGTCGTGACGATTGCGATCGGAACGTTCTGCGTGTTATAAATGCTTTATTTGCAAATATGTGAACAATTAAAGAAACTTTAGATAGGAAGGTAGGTATGTTACCCCATTTAATTAAGTCTTTCTTTTATATTTAAGGTAAGAATTTTATGAAATAAAAAATATATTAAACAACAAAATAATAAATAGTTTTGTATGGTTACACCTGAAACGCTCAAGCAATATATTTCTCACATAGAGTTCATTACTTGTCTATTTACAGTAACAAATTGAAAGAGTTTTATCACAGTAAGTCCTTTCATAGGACCCTCCCGCGTTATCTGATAACTCACTGAATGCAGTACATTTGTCTGTGCGACACCCACTCTGCAAGAGTAGTGTAAAAATTGTCAACGAATACATCTGATAGCAATCTGCCATTTGCGGGCAACATAGGGGTGATGGTGACAACTTATGTGTACCTTGCGGTATGACAAACTGCTAGTACTTACAACTGTATGAATAGAAAATAAGCAATGTACGTCGTATATATGTAAGGTATAGAGAAAACAAAAGCTTGTGTATATATACAATTTTATTCGACCTATCGAGTTAGCGGAGGTGATCGGGGCGGTCGATTGCTGTAATTTCTATTAAAATCATCGGTAAGGTTCGCCAGACACATTGGTTCGAAAAAATGTTTCATCAACAATAATTTTATTATCGTAATAACAAAATTACTGGTTTAGTAAATAGACTTACAATTTACAATCTTATTGCCGCTAAGTTAGGGGATTATTCCTTTGGCATTAACTACACATCAGGGGGAGAAATGGAACCTTTTGTTGGCCTATAGCATTATTATTTCTCATTTTGTTTTGTTTATTAATACAATTGGCTCGAGGCGCAATATTGATATTCAAGTTTGATGATGACTCGGGCCGCGAGTTTTCTCATCCTGTGTATTTTTATGGCTTTTATAACAATTGTGTTTTGCTTTTGTTTAGGCATGAGGGAAAAGTATAATAGTGAATAAATTTCAATATTTTATAACCTTTTATAGAATTTTCAAAGCATTTAAATAATATTTTTTCCTTTATACACCTGGTTACATTGGTTTCTATTTTATAAGAATATTTTATTTCCACTACCTACTACGTGGATAGATGAGAGTTCTTTAGAGAGTCTTTTCCTATCTAAGGTACGACGACAGCCACTTGTATTCTTAGAACTTGCTGAAGTAATTTCAGGAGAGATTTGATATGACAAGAATGTACGAAATAGGCACATTTATATGACAAATGACAATTTACAATTATTATAATAATATAGAAGCAGGTTCGAAAGTCATAGAGCACGAATAATATTTCTTATTTTCTCATGGTGAAAACGAAACAATGTGAATAAATAACTCACAGAAATATCAATTAAACAATTATGCTGTCCGAATGGAATCGTGGGTAATGATAGTGGGTTGTGCTATAACTCAGGCGCATCTGTTCTACGGCTATTTGCAAAGGCACGACATGCGCCTGCGCAGTTTCTTGCATGGAAAACAGATATTCATAATGTCCTTACTGCAATTCATGATTGTTGTATATTCATGTTTTTAAAAAGTAATTTCGTTATGGAAATTACTATCTCTCATATAAATACTCGTGCGTAAAGATTACATGCAATAAATAGTACGTTTGAAACAAGTAAAGAAAATATTTATAAAACCAACTTTTAAAAAGATGAAATCGGAATTCGGAGTGAATCCATTGGCGAGAAATGTTAACAAAACACCATAATAACTTGTTTATCTGGACCAGATATATATATAGTACGAAAATGTCTCTGACTCCTCATAAAGTAACAAGCCTTAATTTCATATGTAAATTCCTTAGCGCTTGAGCTACAGACATCGTTAACTGACAGTGACTTAGCAAGTGGTCAGTTTTTTATTATTTAGCTTTGTCTTTCGACATTGAAAATTATGAAGTCTTTAAGATACCGTAAAAATATGATAATTACGAATATAATCAAAACTGAATTTAACAATGGAATTACTACTTAATGTTAAAGAGCTTACCTTTTTCGTAACTGATTTGTCTTTCTTGTTGCCGAGCATTATCTGCCGCGACTTTAAGGAGACCCTGGATATTTCTAAGGAGTGTTTCGGTAGAAGAAACCAGGGTGTCGGCGGTGGGGTCGACAGGAACGTTGGTTGGAGAGCCCTGAGTTGGATAGCTGACCGTCGCTGGCGATGCATTAGTAGGAAGGTCACGTTCACCGTCGCTGAGCTCTGCTCCTAGCCAAAAAGGTTTACTTATTTAGTATTGAAATTCTTTTTATTAAAATCTTTAGTGATGATGTTGTTACAACTTCAATTAATATATCGATAGCCTCATAAGAAATATTGAAAATATGCAATACAAAACAATTAATAATAAATACGACATTGCTGATCGCGTGCGTGTATCATTCTCATAACAATTATTATTGCAAGGTACATGGAAATCGCGTGGTAATCCATGCGGTGCATTGATGGGGCCAAGAGAGGCCTATTCGAATCTGTCAGTTAAAGCAAATGAAGTATATTCGTATACTCTAAAGGTCAGTAATAAAAACAAAATTATATATGAATAAGCCGAGCTTTAAGTATAAAGCACGTCTCTTTATGTAATTAGGTATATATTATAAAACCTATATTTTTTATTAATATATTTAAACATATATTTCATTGATTTAAAGTAACTTGTGATCTACGTCGAGTCGAGAGAATCTTATCAAGACCAGTTCCGAAAAAGCTGAAGGATTTTAGATTACTTATTTTTCCTTTTTTTATACCAGTAAAAGTTTTAAAATAGCATCGGTATAGGTACTTTTGCAAAAAATCTCTCCGCTGAACAAGTAATGGGTAGTTCAATTTACAAGTAGTTTTACCGATACTAGTCGGAATAAGGACACGGTAAGCCATTCGACACCGAATGGGCTGTCTCTAAGCGATTTATATATGCTTCGCTGGGTTAGTATATTCATACTTGTTCCTTTTGCTATTTTAGATCGAGAACTCTAATAGTACCTACTAATTATAATTTATTAAGTATTATTCTTATTGCAACATCGTTTGTTTTGAAGTTAAAATATAAGCGAGAGAAATATTGATCGTCTATTATTTATTTCACAACTTTAAATAAAGTTTTATTAAAGTCAGTTAAGCAGTTTTAGCATGAAGAAACAAAAGTCACATAATAGTAATATTATATTTATTTATTGTGTATTTACAAAGTGATATTAGTGTAATCCTTAATTATAAATAAATAACAGATAAAACTTGAAATGTATAAAAAGATACGACGAATAAGCTTAGATGCCATCTCACGGTTCAAAATAATCTATCGATACATTTAATTTAACTGACAAGATAGTGAACGCTCATCACATAATGAAGACAACATCGTTTCGTCATTGTCGATGCACACGATAGCACTTTCGAGTTGTCACAACACCATCTTCCTAATAAGCCTAATTAAATCTCCCAATGAATGGAACACACGAAAAGAGACTTTCTGATATTATACTGAAATACTTTATAAATTACCTAATGATGATCTTTATAACTTAATGTATAAACGGTGTGATGATTGAAAGAAAGAGGTAAGGTAGATCAGTTCGACAAAGATCAAAGTTGAATGACACATTCAATAAGAAAGCTTTATATAAGATCTCCGTTAATCGTGATGATCGTGAGCAATGTTAACAGTGAAGTCCATGATGCTAAAATATGTTAAAATATTTATGAAAAAAATGCTTTAGACACTTCATACATGTACTTGAATCAACTACTAATAAACTTAATAAGAAAAAAAATATATAGATATGTATATTTTAATTTTCTATTCTATATCATAGACAAAATCAAAAAAATCAAAGCTACGAAGTTAACAAAACTGGACTAAAGTTTAACGTTAACGCATCGACGAAACGTAGTAACGATCATAACTACGATGACTAGTTCCCACGAACTGCCAACGCTATTTGCAACCTTTAGTAAATACAATCTACACAATCCATATTGTTTCAGTAATTTGCCCATTGTATGCTTCAAGTATTTACATTTTCGGATCTTGTTATGATTTACGCTGTCACTACTAATTATCATGTATTTCTGTGTATTTTAGCTCAAAAAATTATTTCCCAAAATGTGAGATTACTTTCTTACTTTGAAAGTCATTGGAGAAAAAATGGGATCTGCACATAACAGCTAGATATTTTCTTTAATTAATATTTTTAATAATGTTATTATTATGTACTAATAATAATAAATAATAATTTAGTAATGCAATTATATTCTCTTGTAACGAGTTTCCCTTGATTGATGATCAATAAGGAGATAGAAGATATTATATTGATTAAAAATATTTAGCTTGTTAATAGAATTAATGTACAAAAAGCTGCAGATAAAAGACTGTTAGAACATTATCATAGAAATTGTCATACCATCCATCATTGATCTTTAATAGTCTTAATGGTGTACGATTATCTTCCATAGTGAAAGCTTTGAAGAAGTCTTAATAGAGAGAACTTATGTTCTTAATGAGTACTGCCGCCTAGTTCCCAGGAAAAGATATATTTTGTCCATATATTTCATTAGAACTCAACTAAAGTTAAAATTATTTAAAAAAGCATTTTCAAAAACAAGAATAAGTTCGAATAAGGTATTCAATAATGTATATATATGACATTATCCATACATGTATATTGTATACGTACACAGTATATACATAAAATCAAGGACTTGGTAACTGTTAAATTGAATTGATCCTTGAAATTATATTCATACATCATTAGAGGTGATTGCAGCAGTTATTTATAATAGGATTTATTATATTAGACCATTAGAAGTAAACGCGCAAGTCCCGAGTACGGGACGAGGAATCATTTAAGAACTATCATCAAGATACATTTACAAGGAACATCACCGATTGTTATTTCCTCTACATTTATAATAATAATAAGATAACATAACTATCATTTTATGAGGCATTTTCAGCTGCTTGCATTTATTGCATTCGAGCTTTAATTACAAAGCAATAAAATTATAGTCATCATTTACATTGTATCGAGAGTATTATTGCATTTTATTTCCAAAAAAGAAAAAGATGCAATTTTATGGCTGATAATTTCCGAACTATGAAATCCCGAACGCTTTGCTATTACTGGGTAATTTAGCTATGGCTGGGTACAACGATCGGCGTATATCGAGGGTGATACAACCAGCCTATGTTAATGTAACATGGATACTTTCTTGTCGCAGCTGCGATTACGGTCGTTTGAGCTATTAAAAAGATTAACCAATTTTAAATGTACATTGTAGGTACATTATTCGTTCGAGCCTAATTGATTTAATATTTCTGTTAAACCACGGTTCACGGCATCTTTTGTTTTAGTTATCCCTCGCTTAAATTTTATAAAAATAGTCGACATTATTATATATTATACGATTTTAAAAAAAAAAAAAGAAACTAATATCCCTAATTATTTCAAATGAATTTTCAATATCGTCTTTTTAAATAACCCTTTTGTTTGCATAAGAGATCGAAAGCAATTTCTATAGCAATGATATAAATTAGGTAACAAAATGCTATATTTTTAATGTAGGTACCTCGTAATAATACTGAAAGAATAATTGAAGATTCAAATCAGTATTTTTTTTAAATTGCCATAAAAAACTTAAAACTTCTATCAAATCTATGGACTCACCGTCATCTTCCTCTTTGACGTTGTGGTCATCCTGATCGGACAGTGCTGCGTCACTTTCGTCTGAATGTGAATGGGGGGAAGCCGCGGCCGTCGTAGAGGGTATACGCGGGGGCTGCGGCGTGCGTCGGGAGGCGGCTGAGCTGCGCCCACTCGCGGACCCATCACCCCGATCTCCACGATCACGTTCTCGCTCTGATCTCTCACGCTCACCAGATCCAGATTTCGAAAGATTTAATACAGGACTGTGGCCTGGGGATGAACCTAAAAACAAACAAAGAGACACCGTGTACTATCTTAACCTAATTGATAAGATATTAATTTAAATCGATGATATACCTAATATCATAATATCAAGTATTGATATGCTTTTCATTGATGGCAAAGAAAATGATTCCTCACCATTATGTGAACCTTCACGAGCTTTATCCATAGCAATAACACGTTCGATGTCGCCCCTTTCATCGCGCAACCTGCAACAAAAGATAATTATTTGAAAATAACGAAAGAAAATAACTAATAATTTTTTTCCGAATGCAATGCATATTCTATTATTTGTATAATTCACTATACCTATTATGCTAATAACCCTACGATATTCCGTTAAGATCACAGACAGGCCCTAAGGCGAAAAGCTTCCGTGTATATTATTATTTTGTCGCACTGTTGATATGTTACACTCAGAATTCAAAGTGTATGTAACACTTTAGTGTGATCTGATGAGAAATATTTCAGTATTTTATCTATAACAGAATATTATAAAAAATTAAATTAATATTTGACTTTTTCATTCTTACACTTTTATATTTGTAAATTTTTCCTACAGTAGGATTAAAACAGATAGTATAGATACCCCATTGTTAACATTACAAATGCAAGAGTTCGGATGGATGTTTGTTGATAATCACGCCAGAATCGCAGAACTAGGTTACTTTTTTATGTAGAAAAAATGTACCATTCCTTTGGACAGAATTTTTTTTGTTTTTTTACTAGAAGCAAATTAATTCACAAAATCTTTCAGTTTTGTCCATTTATATTTTATTTTTAAGGAATGTTGAATAATGCATGATACACATACTTATGTATCTACGTATAAATACAAAGATGTTGTCGATAAATAATAAAACATGCATATTGATGAATTTAAATCTTAATTAAAACACCAATTTTAAACGACAGTATGACGACAGTCATAGAACAACAATCGATTCGCAACGCAGACGATCATATGTCAGCACCTCGTTATAGATACGATCAGAAGTCATAAATACCGACAATCGGACACGCTACCACGCAAAACGAATCCTAACAAAGCCACTGACAAACAGTTTTATCATTTGAAACCATAAAGCATGCTACCCACTGCGTTTCGGAGTTACTCTACAAAGGGAAAAGTATAATATTATAAGACCCCGCTGTGTTCCTTTGTGAACGGATGAAGACGGTGTGTAATCATTTTGTACGGATCGGTACCGCTACCCTAATTCCGTAGGTTCTTTTTGATTGTGAGTTATTGGTCTTTTGATGCTTCCGTTTCATTTTGCTTATTAGAATACGAACATAATATTTGCTATTGCTTTCTTGTTTCAGTTTTTAGAACTAGCGACTCACCCTCGCTTCGCTCGCGTCTATCCCTAAGTGTGTTTTATTTTTTGAGCGGAATCTTTTTTCTTGTATCTGCGTGTCAAAGTCTCTCCAGTGATTTCAGAGATAATGACAAACAGGCAGACTGACAAAAATGATAAAAATAGTGTTTTCTTATAAGAACCGTATATATTTATTTACGGATACGAGTATAATATCAAGCTGTTATGTTGGCGTTACAATAACTATTAAGTGTTGTGAATAGAATTATATCGTATACTTGTATGTCTGTCTATGTTAAATTATAATATCTATTCAACTTTTCTTAGTACAAGCAAAATAAAAGAACTTAATACAATTAACGATCGAAAATTGAGTGAGTCAGTTACTAAACCTATTCATAAAAACAGATCTTGAAAAATGATTTCCCTTGTCGGAACCAATTTCGCTCATTTCAAAGGGGTTAATGCTACAATTTTTGCCCAGTAATGCCTTTTGAGCATTTGAATATAAATGACGTCTGAAAGTGAAATGTAACATACATAATAAGTGGCTGTTTTAAGCCTTCGCGGAACCCTTTTGTGGATTACAGAGTAATGTCGGCTCGAGTATAGTCAGAGAGAAATCAAATATTTCTTTTCTTATTTTACTTGTTATACTATATTTTATATACCAGACTATTTTGCATTTTTAAGTAAATAATGAATTAAAATAAATAAATATTTATTATTTGGATTTTTTTGAAAAAAGCTTTCTATTGAACACTTAAAAAAAGGTAACACGTTTCATAATCATTTGAAAGTTAATAAAAGCTTTTATTTTTTTTTATATCAATTGAACTATTATTATTCTTACTTTACTAGCGGTAGAAAGTATATAGGTATCATCATATGTAGTTATAATGTTTAATGTAGGTACGAATGAAATAAAATAAATGAAATTTTCACTAAAACTGCAAAGCGACATCGTCGAGTCATCGCATTTACAATATTTTCTAATCCCAAAGTACTCTGTAATGAACCCTCGAAATGGAGTCGTTTGGTACTTTACTGACGAGTCACGGAACTCTGTTTGAATTTAATATATTTTTCATATCCTCTCCTATTAATATGTTAATAATCTTTACATCTTTAAAGACTTTGAACCGTGATAATAGTCCAATTTAAAACGATTCTTGTACAAAAAAGAAGTGCGTTTTATTTGAATGAATAAATGAAAAACAAAAGAAATATTTTTATCAATTAGTTATCACACGACAAGGCATTTGACAATTCGATTTAATTTTAATGAATTGAAAATGAATGAGTGTTCGTATCCTGAACGAATCCAAAAGAAATGACCAAATCATCACAGAGCGATCGGACAAAAGATAACGCCTGTATCAATAAAGTAATAAATTATTTCCACTTCCTTCTTTTTTTATTTTCATCATTATAAAACTGTTAATGTGATCGATGATATTTGGAATTCGTTGGGTCGGTTCAATACGTTACGTCTGTTCCTAAATAATATCATTGATTTTAAACGAAGTATTTATATGTATTATATAAAAATATTCCAATGTAATGCAATATATTTAAAAAAGCCCTTATTCATTACAGGCGAAGTAATTAATGTCTTAAGGACTTAAGCAATTAGGAATGTAGACTCAAAAGGTCTCATAGCTCTATCAACTGCATCAATAGCTACTTAATGTTATGTCAAAAACAGCCGTCATCGTCAAAATAAAATATTATTCATTCTCTTGTCACTTTGTAAATTGGTGACGAGACTCCGATGCAGTGTAAAGTAAAAAAGCAAAACAAAATGAGTCGTGACGGATTGAGGGAGGCAAATTTAATACAAATTTTGTTATGTTCCGCTATTTTCGTATTTGTATAATAAGATTTTAATTATTTCAGGGATATTTTGTAATAAATGCAAATTATAATTTTTACAATCTCGATAATTTACGTTTCTATCGCAGCTATGAAATAGATATGCAAATGTTTCACTAACAAAATTATGAAGGATAACTAAGTTAGTTAGCGCTAACCATTGCCATTACAGGGCGAGCAGTGGCCTAAACAGATATTCCGGGGCCACGGGCTTGGACAATGCGATGCAATCACCACCGAAGCCAATGTACGCTGATTAGTTAATTCTGAACCGTTCATACTGCCTAATATTGCAGCGCTTAACGTTCCAAACCGTTCTTGTATGCATAATCTGATTAGAGTAAGTATTATATGAAGCTTTTAGTACCACAGTCAATATATAGACTCATACAAAATAATCGAAAACACATTAAAACGGAGTACTGCGTGACAATAATTAAAATCTATGCATCACTGCGAGAAATCGATTAAGAAAATCAAATCCTCACGGAGCGTCACTGCGTAAAACATTTGCTTGACACCCAAATCAAAAATCGTTTTAGTTCACCCTCCCGAGGGGTGTTTAGGGAAGCGTCGACGCCTGAACATTTATTATTTCAGACATATCACTCACATGCAAAACAAACTCCGTCCGATCCATCAAAAAGTTTCTATTCCCCCGTCTCCTTTTCGACACAAATCGAGTGTGTAAGTACTGCGGTTTGAGAAACTAGGGTCAAACATACCGACGTCTATGACTTTACAAAGAATTTCACGTAAATGTTACGCTGATAGGAGTTTCAACTATGCTGATTATGCGGCAATGAACCAATTACAAATTTAGTCATTAAATACTAATTTAGACAAATAGGTAATATGCTTACATACCTTTCTGCCTTACTGCTTCCATGGATTCATCTGTCTGTTCGTGCTAGGCGTAATTATTTAATATATATAATAATGAAGAAAAGCCATTTAATTTGCATCATTTAATTCCCGGAAGTCTATCTAAGCAACAATATAAATAAGGTTGCTCATCCACAAGAAATGAGCATTGTAACCCTCTGTAACAGTCAACAAAGCTTCGAAGAAAATCGAGCGAAAAAAGGCTAAAAACACCTTAGGGGTTTACTAATCGAATAAAAAATATCAGCGGCCGATGCCAATGTATGGGGGAGAAATGGAATAAATTATAAAGAAAATACAAGTAGCAAAGGGGATGTAAGCAAGCAAGAACTTTTATGTTTATGCAGATAACAAATACCTTATGTTTTGTCTAATACTTGTTTCTAAAGAGCTATAATCGTTAAATAATTGCAAAGCAAAATATGTAAATATCCATCCTATTGCTATTACTTGACAATGTATTTTGAATGTGATATTAGAAAGTTATATTGAAATAAAAAAATATAACATTTAATATATAAATGAAACTTGTATAAAATACCGCGCAAATAAGGTTATCAATGTGAAAGGACAAAGAACAAAACACTTAGGGCGGAAGAAGTGCGGCGAAATGCAAAAATAATAGGAAAGAAGTAACATGATGACTTGTCGGTCGCACCCTCCGCATAAACGTCACGATGTCATTTGTAAAAATTGCGGCCATTCTAACTTCTTCGATTTTGGAATAAGAATTGCGTAGAGTAGCTATTAGAAGCAGAATAACATATTTTTGTATCGTCAAATTATTTCTTTATATAATATACATTTTTAATAAATAGTATAAAACACCTTATACTTTTAAGGTAGTGTTATTTTATAACGATGCTATAATAATATCGTAAATTAATATATTGAAATTTAAATTTAAATTAAAATTACTAAAAATTCAGAAGACGCTATAGTTTTTTGTTTCAAGCATAACGTCTTAGCAAGAACCAGATTTGAAGGGCGAAAACAGGAATTGCTAGTGGGACTTTTGCGGGAGAAACTGGAGACAGTTATTCAAATTTGAATAATATAATATGGAAAAAATTACGTCACTTAATACCCTAATAAAAGTGCACTAAGCGACTGGGGCATTACGCTTGCCAAATGCAAAGAGGGACAAGCAAATTTCGCTTATGAAACGTGAAATGAAAAATAAAATGCGTCAGGAAGAAAATAAAATACGTTTTGGAGGCTTAGGCCTCATTATGATATTAGAAAAACGTGAGAGGATTTAAGTTGTCGTTGGTAAATATAATAAATGAGCAACTTCATGGAGATTGAGGATAGAATTTTAATAACTATTTAAAATACACTTACATACCTTTTAACCTTACATATCTATCTTAAAGGTAAAATTAAAGTTTTTTAGAAGTTGTGCTATAAGGATATATCACTCAATACTTAAGATGTTTAAAACAAAATAATAAGCTATTCGTTTGCAACAGATTACAGTGGCATAACGAGATTCCGATCGGATCCGTGCGATGTTATTAGGATTTAAGCGCCAGCGCGTCGCCTGTCTCCCGGTACAATGTTGGATAATTATGCAAAATTGCTTCTACGATTTCTTGTCCCCGACTTTTAGGGGCATTACCATTATCTGTAATGGGAATGTTTTTTGATAATGTTAAATTTCATTGTAATATCTTTAGGGAGACGTGAGTTGTATTGCCAATTACGTCGATAAAATGTCAGCTTTTTTTCCTTTGTAATCCTAGACTTACAATTTGCCGACCACAGATTGCATAAGTACGGCTTCGAGGCATGCAGCATATGGGATAACCGCAGAGAATTCACATCCATCGACACACTTCCAATTCAATTCCTTGGATAATATGACGCGACAAATCTTCCTTTGACTTCCAGCGGCTTCAGCGCAGCTCGTCGAATAGCGTAAATTTCTCCTGTATAGACGGTCAGACTTGTTCATCGCCTGCGACCACTGGATGCACACGAGGCAGTCGCATGATTGCAATCGAAGTGATCGTTTGCGTTCACCGCAACATATTTCCAACAAGACGGTATTGCTCTTGCATCTTTTTATTTATGTTGCAGTTATAAAGAAACCTAGTAATAGCTCAGATTTATATTTTATAGCACTATATAATACAAGAGTGGATAACAAATAAAAAAATACATCTTTAAAAGAAGACGTCATTAAATTATATACGAATCGTCTAATGAGCGGACATATTCTGAAGACATTATCTTAGAGAGAGTCTCCTCAGAACACATCCATCATAGTATTGTTCATTCCGTTGATAAAGCTTACATTATCTTATAGATAAACGTTAGGTTATTTCTAATGGAATTATCGAATTATGATATTGGAATATATTATTATTTATTAAATACACCATGCATTTCAATACTTTTTAAACAATGATATATGCAAATATATATTATTAAATTTTCAGAATATTTTCTTCCTATCAGAAAAATCTATGTAACGTACATTTAAACTATACATCGAGTCTCAATTAAAGTAACGCCCTTTTGGGTCGCATGAAATAAAAAAAGTCAGTTATGGAATTTCATGTAATCTGAAGCTTTTCCACTAATAGGATTCCATTTATTGGTAACAAATTAAGAACGTACTCGTATTAATATCGATATCGTTTACTGAAATTATTAAAACACCTTGTTTACTCTTTCCGATAATCGACGCAATAGAAACAAAGCCATCTGTTGTAGACCGATACGTAGGGAGTTCGGTAAGTAAACAGAAAATATAATTTAGAAGCAATTTGGCGCGATATGTCCGCAATCAAATTGTCTCGTTAATACCGCGCTATCAAAACATTTGATTTGTGGCGTAGGGTTGAGTGCGGTTATTTAGCCATTCGATGCTACGTCGCTCGTCAGATGGCCCTTACTTATGTTCAATCAATTATTAATTTATGCTGCATTTCATCGAGGATCACGTTATATGAATATTATGTTGATACACCATTTAAGCACTAGTTAGGTACTTAACAATTTTCATCCAGGTAGGTTAGATACATAGATAAAAATATGCAGCTGATTCATGAATCACGTGTGGTTATTCCTTTCCGATATGAAACATTTTTATAATTGCTTTATTACATTTGAGAAAAAAATCCGATATTGATTTATCAAAGTAATAAGAAGAGTTTTCTATATTGAAAGTTTAAATCTTATACATTCATAGTAGATAATCCTGAATATTAGTGCAAAAATGAAACTTTTCCGTTGATTAATGCGCGCTCACACTCGACACAGAGTCGGCGCAGAGTCAGCGTGTAAACAGTAGAATACTTTTATTCGCGTTGTAATTTCCCTGCCTGGGATTTGCATAACAAAACGGGAAGCGGGAAAAGGTCAGGAAGCGAACGGAATGGCAAGTGTCCGGTTTGATGCCCAGTCAGCAATGTTGACGTAGTGCTCGTTTTAACGTTCCGTTCAACTTGCTTCATTGTAGATACGAGTACGCAGTGCAGCCAGCGCGGTCAATTTATATGTATAAAATCTAAAAGTAGTGTACCTTAATTTTGTTGGTTGTTTTGTAATTTCGCGAAATACACTAAATTATTATGTTAGTAAATCCAATGCTCTAAATAATGCTTAGTTTTACTTTTAAAAGTGATCTACTATAAAAAAAAAACAAGTTATAAGACAATATGTCTACCTGAATGTGGTTGCATATCACTTGAAAAGATATAAAACTACTAGTAAGGGTCATCTGAACGAAGCACCGAATGTTCAGACTCAGGCGTTTCGAATGCATATTCATGATTACTTTGCGCCACATGCAAACCGTGATTTACACACTGTAATGAATTCTTTTGATCTGTGGATTCACATATTTGATTTACCCCATCGATGTCAGTATTAACATGACGTATTATTATGTATTCATAGTTTTTCAGCAAATACATTAATTATGATATGGTTATTGGAAGATTCATGTGCATTTGCAGAAGGTTTTGTTTCTATTTGAATAAATAAAATTTTATAAATTAAAAAAGGTAGGTAGGTACCTATATTTTGAAGAATAGTTCTCTTTGAATGCACAAAATATAAGCTATCGTATATTATTATTATTATTATTATACGGAAAATATGTACCTAATGAAATGAAAAATTATATCTTGTAGATACTAAATAAAGTTTTCATTAAAATTTCTTATTTAATACCGAAATGGGATGCAAAAGTATATAATACAACGCAAGCTATGTTTTACATATCTTTAAGGATATTATAAAATCATCAATAAAAGTACTAGGGCTGAAAATTATAGATACTTGTGTCGCCTAATCTTGTAGACAAATGCTAATTAGTAGGTATAATACTTCTTAAGAATCGAAGATCATTGTAATTTATTTGCCATTAGAAGTTATCATTTTCTCGTTATTGGTTTCATACTTTTTGCAATCAATAAATCGAGTTATAAAGTTTTTGCATATAAAGCTGAGTTACAATAATTAGTATGGAGTCAACATCATCAGCCTCCGCGATACAATGTTACTCTGCCTGACACAAAGATCATTCTCGAGCTCAATCGAAAAAGTCGACTAAAAATTACGTAATTACTTTGGCGATACAACGATTCAAAAGAAACGCAGAAATGACAAGACGATGACAAATGAGCATTGTTGCTTCCAACACAGTCGGGTGGCGGACCTCATCAAATTATTCCCCACTTGAAAAATCTTCGTAAACAAAAACGCACTAAGGGAAAAACATCTGAGATCCAGGGTAAAAAATAGGTATTGGCAACATTGATTGATGCGTACTAATAGGGCGCGATGGAATGAGGCCGCAGCGTAATTAAAAGAAAAGTGACATCTTCTGTCATTGACAGCTCGGCTAACTTCTAGAAATAGATCGGGTACGCCTCTTGGGGAGGAAGTAATTAGTGTTGCAAACTTATTAAAAATTATTGAATGAAGGCGGCTAATTGATTGCCGGTAGATCATCATGTAACACTTCGTTAGATATGTGATATACTTAATTTATTTTCAGAACTAAGCAAAAATAATGGGTGATTTTATTAATAAACTAATTATTTACTGTTAGTTAAAAACAACAGTCTATTTACAAATCCATTTTCGGAGTGACACCCGAATAATGAAGGGAATAATAAATCTTTTTCACTCCGTACGCGCTACCGCATAAAATTAATCCTAATTTCGAATTAGCATTCCGATGGGATGTAATTTCACTACTTTTATAAGAAGCAATGTAGCAAGGCATATATTTAAATTACTAGAGTAAAAAACATTTTGATCCATCACAAAATAATGAAACATTAGCGAGCTCACACAAAATCGATGAAGTAAGTTGATACCTCGGAGTTTTTACAAAGCATCCCTTATCGCTGTGTACATATCATTAGTAATGCAAAATAATGGGATACGGACACCTCGTGCTGTTTGCAAGCTAATGATTAATGCTGTTCGTCATTAATTCTTATTTTTGATGAGAAATTTGACTTGTGCTGTCAAGCGCCGGATCCAGATTAATATAGGCTGACGTTGCAACTTACGCTATAACAATGTTAGACGCTCCCCGGTTATAAAATGTTTATACTTTTTTCGTGTTTGGTTCGAATTTGCATAATATTACTATTAGGTACATATTCTATACTTACTTGTTGCGATACATATGTAGCTATATACATATACGACACTATAATATATTAATTTCATAATATAAATCCTAGGCATGGCAAAAATGTAACAATAAACCCTAAACTTACATGAAAGCATTGCTAAACAGTATTAATATGTGAATACTGGGTTAAATTCTGAAAACTGTGAGCTCTAAGCAGATGATTATTCAAACGAGTACAAATATCAAAGCAAACGCAATAAATAGTTTGGTACACCAACGGAACTATCCGAATAGTTTTAGCCATAAAAGGGCAAAGTACAAAGAGCTACATAAAATGCCAGTACGACCGCATCGGTGACAAACTCGGAAGGTATTTAGAGGGCCAACTACCGTGACTCGGCACCCTTTACGCAACGCTCCACGTATATTAGCCGACTGAAAATCAAAAGTAGATTTCATTAATGACTTTAAGCCATGATAATCTAAATAATTCTACCAGAAGTTGGGCACAATTGTGTGAAAACGTTTTTAAGTAGTGTCGCGACACAAAATGTTTAGTCATCAGATGTGATCGTCAGATCATCCTTCAAATAGAAACGAAGAAAAATTATAAGCGATCACACGCATTCAGCATCTTTATCTAGCAACAAGAGTTCATTTTATGACCATTAATTTTGTCTTTTCGTCGGGTGTTTTATCACAGCGACGAAGCTCTGTCGCGCGTCTCATTAATCAAAAGCATTTGTTTACAACGAAGGGAATTTGATTTGATTAAAATAATTCGCAATATCCTTGATAAATATCACCCTCGGTCTTCGTTTGATCTTCAGTAAAATTAATGGTGGAGGATTCAATCACGCAAATGTTACCGCCGCGATTTTTGACATTTTCTACTACACGCCGATAAAATATAATTTTAAATTAATATGCCATTTTCGTATAATTCAGAACGATATGCATCGCGGTTTGAAAATGAGCGACGGTATAACTTCCTTACGTTTTCTTTTTCCTTGAAATTATTTAAAGCAATAGCTAAGAAAATTTAACAAAAAAGCGCCATTAATGTGTTAGAGTATTGATACCTATTATTAAAAACCTTTCCTTTAAATGTATAAAACATTTTTTCATGTTTCATAAAGCAAGCTATTAGCTGCTATAAATCACACAAAACAAAAAGCAAAATAGGTAAGGAAAGAATTTAGAAAAATAGACGGACATGTTTAGGGTCAAATCAAATCAAATTTTGAATGAGGTATTTGAGTTGTAAAGCGAGAAGCTATGGTGCGTTCAATTAGCTGTATATCTAAGTTAGGCTTTGGGTCATATATCGTTTAAAATCTAGAATTAAGGGTGAACAAACAGCGCTATCTTTCCGTAGCAAGGGGCACGATGAATAACGATCGACGTCAGAGCGATGTGTGCAGCGTATGCCCTCGGCTCACCCGGCTCTCCCGGCTTAACCCGCCGTACGCCGATTAATCGCAGCTAATTCGATCCGAAACGGAATTAAACCGGACGAATGCATAGATCCCAACGATTTGTTGACTGTTAATTGAGTCGTTTGATTTACTGCGGATTCAGAAGAGTTCAGTTTTTACAATTACTTTACAATTTCAATTCGCAACAGCTGCATTAAATGAAATCACTTAAAATTTTATTAGAAATACCCGTAGTATAAATAATTCTATCATAATTGTAACTAATAAAAGCAATATTGTAGATACAATACAGCTGAAGTCGACAACAAAATTTATTAACAACTTGATTACACGCCCCTTTAATCTCCAACAACAATTAATAAGAAAAGCAAAATAATCATTATTAAAGCGTCTAATAATCACGACTGAGTGCACTCGAAGGATGCAAAACAAACAGTACCTACAAATTATATTAAATCAGAGATAATCCTGTCAATTAATTGGACTTAGGATGGAGAACCGGTCGGCGCCTGCGCGAATTAAACGAGCCGAGCGAAGAAACCAAGGACCTCGATATTAATAAACACCGCTGCTTGTTATAAATGTCAATATCGGAATTATGTACATGGTGTACATCATGTCCATGTTTTATTTATACGCCAATCGCACATCGTCCCAAATCACAAAACATTTGTGTTGTGGTTGGTACCAAATTAATGCTCATCAATAAATATTTAATATAAAGGATGTCTAAAAATTAATTTCTATATTACACTTAATTAAATTCAATACAAACTAGTCCTATCATCACTACTAAATTTCCAACACTTATCATAATTCAATAACGACCTAAGAAGTAAATATTTTATTTATTCAAAGGCATTTAATTTTTATCTATTTAGGAACATACATTTATAAAATAAAGCAAATGGATAGGTTTTATCCCAAAAATTACAGAGTAATTTCTTTAAAAAGAGCCTTAATCCAACCCGTGGCGGGCGATTGGCTGACAGTGACACATCGGTACAAGGCTGGCTGTCCGACTGTAATTCTACCCAACGCGGGCCGTGGATACGTTTTATTTTCAAATCTAGAGGATTAATTAGTAAATTGTAGAATGAGCTTTAAATTTAAGGAAAAGCCTCATAACTGAATTAAAAAAAAACACTTTCGATTACTTGATTACTATTCAAGTTAATATTTGTTGATGAATTATTATTAATAATTTGTAAAAAGTTTCTTCTAGAATGGTTTAAGATTAGGAAATTTTTAAACATAATATTATTGTTTTTAAAATCTCGTTATGCATTGGATTGCAGAGTTTAAGTCAATACGTTTAATAGAAAGACTTGAAAATGAAGTCAAAACCGCGAATATCGTTCGATCCCCGATCAATCACCATCCATTAAACATGAAAAGAAAAGCATTTCCCCTAACCATTGGCCCTCAAATCGGCCCAATTTACATGAGAGGCGCATTTTCCTCGCATCGAGATTAGCTTAGAATGAGTTTGATGAATTGCTCGCGGCCCGCACGCCGACGCCGGTCGAGTGGTCATTTGTTAAAAATACACCCGATCTACAGACCTAATTGTCTCATCTAATTTCACACTCCCCAATGATATCTGTGAGCAATTTTATTTGAAACAATCTGCGTTTAATTCAATATATTAAACTACCTTATTGACATAGATGATTGTAAAATGAAACGGAAATACATAAATAGAAATTAAAAAATAAGTAAAAAAAAAGGACAGTCCTATCTTATGCCTTACCTTTCAAGATGTTTTACGATGTCCTCGTAAGCTGCTCTACAATTTTCCCAAATACCAGATCTGTAAACAAAGAAAATAAAATAAGAAAAAATAGAAAAGGATACAGAAAATTGGAATATTAAAATTAGAAAATAAAGGCAATTAAGATTAAAAGCGATGACGGGTTTCCAGTGTAATAAAAAAAATAACGGTTTTTTTCCACAAAGAGGTACGTTTCTATCCCAATTTAACAACTCCTCTACAAAGACAAAACTTGCAACAAATTGTTCTCAAGTACTTAAAAATGAAAGTTAGTGAATTAAAAAAGGGTTTAAATGTAAAAGGAATAATTATGAACACTCGATATTAAATGTTCCGTTAGACTTGGCGAGGGGTCGAAGAAATTAATTATGTTTTTAAAACAATCGCTTATATTTGTGTCGTAACAACTCATGCGTGATCGTCGAAATTGTTTCTCAATTACTTTAGCACTTTGTTTTCATTAAACTTTTCTTCGAGGGAATACTTCTTACAATAGTTAAAGGGTTCTGTTAAGGGTTAATTGGTTTCCATCTTATACTGAAGCATACTTTCGTCCGTGCAATATAATCAAACATTCTACTAAGGCTCATACCCTATTGTTTTTAAGATAAGTCCCATTCAACATATTGTTATTAAAATTTGTAATAGGACAGTATTAAAATTTTAAACACTACCGATTGTGTTGTGTACAACACAAAGAATATTTATAATTTTTAAGACTTACTTTTTTACCAAACATTCGTAATGTACGTGCGTAACACGAATCATTACTACCACTTCATATGTAAGGCACCGTAATACGTTTGTAGGTTATTGTACTGTCGTTGAATCACATGGGTGGCAGTAAGACAGTGGGGTAAGCTTGGGTAAGCGCGGGGTAAGACAAGTCAAGTGAGCACTGCGGGTCTTCGGGCGGAAGTGAGGGCACTCAGTGTTTGTACTTTTCTTATTGGATTAACTCAGTCATTTAACCTGTATCACTTTTGACCCGCTTACAGGCTTCTTTTTCATTTACTTATGTATATAAGCTCATTATGAGTTAATTAGTTAAAATTGTTTTGACGCTATACTCCTGAAAGTGATTTTAGAAGGCTTTCTAATTATTTGGATAGGTTATATTTCATAGGTAATTAATAAATTATTTTGATACTTTTTAAGTTTTACCTTTTCTACAATCATTAGATTCATTCAAGGTTGTTTCGAATATATTAAACTAAAATATAATATACAAATAGATATAAGTTCTCGTCAAATCTTTTTAAGTTTCTTATACATAATAAAATATAGACATGTCTGATGTTACTTTTCAACCATCATTAAACTATAATAGACGAAATGACTATAATATACAAAAGCTACCTCCATGGTATATCGTGTGGGTAAAATGGTATACTGAATTAATACCAGCTCATGCCGTGTTTGGGAAGCCACAATTTTACGCAACCGATATCCGCTGTAAGCTTGCATTATAACAATTTATTTGTTTACTGACATTTTATTTTAATGGAGCCTGAAATTCATCATTGTTTGTTTATTTTCTTGTTAGAATTACGTGTGTTAGATATTTTTATTAACTATATTTAATTCAATCAGAATGGAACAATATTGGGACAATTCGTCAAATAAATACATACTTATACATAAAATGATATGTGCACGGGCTGTAGTAGCTAATTATCGTTTTGTATAAAATATGAATATATTTAATTTACATACCTCGCCAGGGCTTCCATGTTGTGCATCGGTTGGCCTTTGATGATAGAGCCATCAGGTCTGGGTACGCCGTGGTGCGGCATGCCCGGAGACATCAGCGCGTGTTGGTGCATGAACCCCATGGGGCCCAGGTGCGTTGGTGGTGCGTTATATCCGTTAGCCAATAACGGTGATTTGTCCATGCGTGCCATTTCTGTGAACAGAATATCTAATTAGAATTAGTTTTTGGGTTTAATATCTTATGTGAATCCTGAAAATCTTATTCCTTTAACGAGTTCAGAAGATTTATAACGTTTAAAAATAGAAGCTAACCGCTAATCGTAGATCCTAATTAGACCTCATAAGAAAAATATAATACGTTATTTAGTCTTGTTTAAGTGCCTATTTACATATAAGGTAACCTTACTTAACACATTTCTTATTATCAAAAGGTTATAACATAAAAAGTGTCGGTGTCGATAGTCATCTTTAATGATATGAATAAATATTTAAATTATAATTATCTAGCTTAAAAATTGGGTTCTCACAAATTATAATTTTCATTTTCAATTCCTTATAATAAATAGCACACCACTTAGGTGTAATCGCCCACCTACCCAGGTAAAATCCAATTAATACCCAGTATTATCATTTAATTACTCGTTCCAATAATCGAATTGCCCGTAAAACGGTGTATCAACAATAATAAAATGAGCAATGAATTTCGAGACTATTGTTTTCTGGGTACCACAAACAACCCGTGTAAACATAGGGGGTGTAAGGCAAATATTCTTAAAATAACCCCCTTATGGGGGGTTTAGGTGCTGGGTGGTCTTTGAATGTCCATGTCCCCCTGGAGGTCACCAAACGGTCTAGGGTGTTGGAAACAATTAACAAGGTGTCGAATTAAACACGAATTAACGTTTGGACCGTTAAGGAAAACACCCTTTTATATTCTACGCTCTACAAAGCATTTTAGGATTGCTGAGTATTTAATATGTTTCCCTTTGTTATACGATTAGGGAACAGGTACATCTGAAAGATGAGTATTGTTTTACAAATCAAAGTCTTTCCATTTCATTAAATTTTCATATTGGAGCAAACTAAACAGAAATGGTATGTAAATATTTATATAGCTATAACTATGGGCTCATGTAAATTAAGGGCCTTTTTTGAGTGGGGTTCCTAATAATTTTTCTAAAATAAAAGTAACTTACGTTACTCCTTATAATCCAGTAGCCATATGCCAGTAAAAATCTGTCCAGCCCTTTTAGAAATTAGTGGGAACAAACAGACAGACAGACAAAAATTGTACAAATTGTGTTTTTATTATCTGTACTATATGCACCATAATTGTATTTAGTATGAGATTTTTACAAACAGCTGACAATTCAATTTTATTAATATAATTTTTAAGACAATACTACAAGCCAAGTAGGTACTATTGCCATCGAACATAATAAAACTTATTTTTGTTATGTCGCGAAACGTTACTGATAATAATCTTACAATATCTGAGATAATCAGTCTACAGGAGAGAAATTTTAATTAATGATTAAATGTATAATCAATCTTACTTTGTAATTTCAATCAAGCCGTCATTTTAATATTGATTTCTATAATATTGTACTGAGCTTCTTTAATTTATATTATGCACTATCAGAGCTCTACTATTAACTTCGAATTGATATAAGTAAGACATTCATCTTCATCGATCATATAAATAATATCGAGAATAAAAATTATATATTAATAAAGAAATGCTTAACGCCTTGCTTTTACAAGTTTAAAGTATAAATAAAAATCTGTTTCTCAGAGTATTTGCTATGTATGAATTTTAGACATGTAATATATCTGTTACTCCACCCAAGTCAAATCAAATGGGTCGATAGTAATTTATAAAAACTAAATTTCAAAACAATCCTTACAATGTATTAACCTCTAATTTAAGGATTATACAAAGTTACAGACAAACAAACAATATGACCAATGGACCCTGAATTAATTGGGCGGGTTTATTTACTTAGTTAACCGCTGTTATCTTCTCGGCCATACACGATGTTTAATGTATTTGTTGTTGCTGTGTGTTTAAAGTTACTTGTTTTTGTTTATATTGAAAAATCAATGTAATTTCAGTGCTCTTATAACTACTTCATTAGTATGTTAGGATAGAAAACTGAAAGGTTTATTTTTCTTAACGTAAAGATATAATTATTTTCGCATACATAAAATAAGCTTTCATTAAAGTATCGATAAAAAGCTTAACAATATTTTATGTAAGTAGTTGGTATTACAGGTACATATTGTTATATATTGTGTGATATGTATAAAACTTCACTCATTATTCGTTCTTATTCTTCGTATAGGTAAATTGAATATCAAAGTATAAGATAATAAAAAAATAATTCATGCCGGAATCACGGACCGGACCGGACTGAACAAGAAATCTCAGTTAAAATAGACATTTAATCGCTCCCTTCAAGTCTTAAAAGTAAATTTCATTTTTAATTTATGTAACGTACCAAAAATCATATCTACAAATCCCTAAAGTACAAAGGCTCGGCCAGTCAAACCGCGCCGGTCAACCGCACTTACTAATTAACTAAATACGTGTTAAATCTGTAATAACCTGCGGTTACGACAACCCTTTTGTATTCTCTCTTTCTTGCTTGTAATGTTTATATCATTGTCTCTTTTTAATTCGAATTGGTCATATTAAATAAATGTTATTAGTCTTGCTTTGCACGCTATGATATGATTTTTTTAATATTTATTATTCATTATTCTATTTTATCTAAACTTAAAGTGTTATTTTTATTTCACAATTAAACGGTAATAATATTTGTAAACTAACAAGATACGATAGAATTGGAAAAGGATAAATTGACCAAAGTATGATCAATTTTAAATTACAAAGCATACATTATTAATATTTTTATTAGTATAGCACTAAACTAATTTTAAAACAACCTGTTGTGATAAAAAAGACAAAATTCGACATGTCTGTATATTGATTTATTAGTCGAACTTCAACCATAAAATTAAATACATAATTGTATCATACAATCATAAAATCTTATCTATCCTAAAATATTAAGACGCTACTATAAAAAATAATCTAATAACGCTATAAGACATCCCATCGTAACCAACAAAGTGCTCATCGATTATCATTATGACTATTATTAAGCGAATCCACTGATCAGGCATTTAAAGAAATGAAACGTCGATTCTAAACCGTCATTATATCGATTTTCATCGATTTATTGATCGAACACCGACTGTCCTCGACAAATGATCGGATCAAATTACCTGCTATTATTTAGAATTAGAATCGATAGAATCGAAACCCCAATTATATCACTTATGTGTTTAAAGGAGGTTGGGATAAAGGCAATCATAACCACAAACTTAAGGACTTTGTTTTTTTATATCGAAAAAGATTTCGTCCACTTGAATTTCATAGTGTAAACTCTTTTATTTTTATAGCATCAGAGCAGAAGCATGAAATATGTTATGTTTCACAGTTAACAATCAAAAGAAAACTACAAATAAAACTGGAATGTAATTAATTTGATTTTGTAACAAGCTAAGCATTTTTACATTCGCAGTTCCGAGGATAAAGGCGCAGGCATAATAATCATTGAGTTTTATTGCAGACAGATTACAAAATGACTAAACGAGTAAGCCAAATCATTGGCCATAAAGCGAAAAGGACGGGCGCCGTGACTGACAATGTATCAGCAAAACTATTACTTTAATTTGATACTCCTATTTTTAATTTAACTAAGATCATTAAAATTGTATTTTATGTTCAAAAAATCTTATTAAAAAAAATAGCAGTGAAATATATGATTATCTACTATGATTTCAGTCTTGCATTAATAACTTAGGTACGCTCGAAATACATCCCCTTCATTCTTATTTCGATACGTTTTTGTAATAGATATATTATACATACCTACATTATGTTTCTACATCTAAACTCACACAAAGACCTTAATTTATTAAATTTTGTAAATATAATGAAAGTGTTTGTTTAGTAGGTACCTGTACTTCTAATTTCACGGGTAAACATATTTGAATGAAAAGATAGTTTCATTTTTAATTAGTATACTATAAAATGTTGTATAAACTATAACCTTAAGGCTTTTAATAATTTGCCAAAAGGTAGCGCTGCCTGTATTATAGGAAGTAGGAACGCCAGAGTGCAGCGAGGCCAAGACGCTATAGCAAGTATAAAGATTGAGTTTAAGTCTTAAAACGTCAATTTATAAACGTTCTATATTTTATAGGATTATAATTTAAATTGGAAACATTAAAATTACAGTAATGGCGAATAAATCATTCGAAACGAATAAATTAAAAATCACATTAAGTTCCACGTAATAAATACAAAGGTTGTAAATGCATTACAAAGTACCTACTCTTGCTTTATAATTGTGTCGGGCTCACTGCTAACTACCAACTAAGCAGAAAAGTAGTGCATGAATAATGTTAAGAAACAGATATTCGAAATTTATTTTATATACCTACGTAATATAATGTATAGTAATAATAAACGACTCTACGTTCCTCTATAATTTGCATTAATAAATTGAAAGCTTAAAAACCAAACTTCTCAGAGGCGATATAACGGAATTCAACAAATCTTTGTGGAACGACAAAATAAAGAAACCCGAAATGATACAAAACAAGGCGAATTAAAAGAAAATTACAGGCGGCCGGCAATCGTAGCGTTTACAATAAACACATAATTGTACGGTCAGTGCACCAATGGCATATACGATTGGGCAAAATAATTGTCTGCAATTTGAGGGATAAATCGCAGCTTGTCGCTTTCAAAGCCCTGATTTTAATATGCATTATTTTAAAATGATTACTATTGTTGACTCTATGATCTATCATTTTCTGGAATGTATTATTAGTTACAAACTGCTTATTATTTTTGTAGCAAAATGATACCTTATCGTTTTACTTATTTGTCATATTGTAGTCACTAAAAGTTTTAGAAAAATTTTACCTAAGTAGTTCTATAATAATAAAATAGTCTACTTAAGTAACAACTCCAGCTTAAATATCCTTGTGAATGCGTGTAACACGAAATGTACAAAGCCATGTCCATAATAGAGACAAGCTATAATCGTCAACACAAGTCACGTGCGAAGTACAATCAATAACAGCAATACACAATCACCGGCGAAATGCGGACAGTCAATAACTTGAGTCAACAAGACGGATCGAACAGTGTTACCAGATCTAAAATTATCTCACGCCTACGTTAACAAAAGATTTATATTTTTTCTTCAAAATAAGCCAATTCAAATTTCGATTTTTAAAAATGTTTCATTTATGCATAATAAGGAAAATCGCTTTTATATCACAGAGATACAATACTTAAAAAACATAATGCAAAACTAAAATCCTCTTTAATAAAGTTACAATGTAATTATTATTGCGTATTTAAACCACAACATAAATTTTGTGCCAAAACTGGGAAACTACTTTTTACTTGCAACACTATCAGACTTATGTGTTCGCCATAAACTCTTTCATTTGGCTCGGACGAGCCTTATGAACAATAAAACGTTGAGGGCTGGAGATTTGGACTGTAATAAAATATTTGCCCTAGCACACGCTAATCCACGTCCCTTACTTACGAAGGCAATTTAAGAAGTTATAGGCTCGAATAAAGCAATGTCTTATTTTTATACACAAGTAGAAAGTATTACAGCCTGCGACGCCATTTCAATTACGGCGTATATAAAAAAGTAATAACTGATAGGAAGTCAAGAACAATAATTGTGTAAACATAATAAATAAAACAAACGAACGGATATTAGCAACTATGAAATCGAGCTTCATGGATAAAAATGATTAGGAATATAGATTAAGCGAAACATACTTTTAATAAGATTTATAGGTAAAAAATTATAAATGTAACTATAATTAATCTATGGAAAAAATATGGTAATGTAAAATTGTAAATGAACATAATTCTTCTTAATTACTGATTCTTAAATATCCTAACGATATATTGTAACATCCTCTGAATAGCATTTTAACGAAATTCGGGACTTCTATGAGGCAAATAAAACTTCTCCCTCTAATGTGCGAAAGAGGGTCAGAGTTAATTACTCGTAAATTGACCGGGATACAGTTTTATCCGATATAAATATATGGGCTAGGATTAGTACGTGTCATATTCGTTATTAACGCACATCAAATGTTTGCGTCAGAAGGAAACTCTTGCTTATTTATGAACATTTATTTTACACACACCAAAAATAACTATTTTGTTCGTAAGTATAACTTGAATATCAATTAATAAATGTTTCATTTTATTTCATTTATTATATAACAAAACTTAGATAAATCTAAGTACATTGTCATCCAAATTAAACATGTATGCATTTTCAGCATAATATCTGATTCATAATTCAGAAGACTTAACCTGAACAATTAAAAAACTAATACACAAATATATGTACCTATTAGTTATAGTAACTTAATAATGAAGACAGTACGCCTTGGGAATGATGTGATCGCCGCCAGGCTATTTCAACATATAGAATTATTGTAAATATGCAATTTAATTTAAAAAAAAAGAATGTGATTAAGATAAAAAAAAACATTAGTCCCGCTGAGTTTCTTTCGCCAGTTCTTCTCAGGTCAGAGGTTTCTTCTTTCCGAACTGGTGGTAGACTCATGACGTTCAGTAAGAAATTGTAACAATTTTTATGCTGAATAAAATATTTTGATTTGATTTGATTTGATTTGAAAAGCTTGTTAAAATACTTTTGTTTGATGAAATTTATCTTATAAAATCGTTGCTAAAGCATTTTTATTACATAGTTTCTATAAAGGTTCTAACAAAAATTAAGTAACAGTTACAAATAGTGCGTCAGAAATCGTAACTCGATTTTGTATCGAATCGACCTAGAACTTGTTGAGAGCTACTCATCCGTAAACCTTTACAAAAGAATCTACGCTATTGTTGCATAAGTATGAAAGATACCAAATCGACGAATATTTTATTAATATGAACGCACAAAAGAGGGATTATCTTTTTGGTTAATAACAGCTGTTGCTACTGAAATATAAAATGATACAAGTTTTTTTACATTCAATTTTGATGTTTTACGATGTGCCTATACAATTCAATTTTATAATTGGTTCTTGTCCGCACTCTTGTTATAGGTCAGGCAAAAAAGGCTCGAATAATAATATTTATATTACATTTATTTTATGGGAAGCGAATCATATCCTGAAAAACTTTTATTTATGGACATTTTATACACATTTTAGATTGTCAAAATTCGTCGATAGTTATTGACAGGCGGTTAGGCTGTTGCTCGAATGAATAAAATCGGTGCTATTACGTATTATAGATGAACGATTACAAACGACGACAGAACCTATAATTTTAAGTCAATCGATTTCGGTATGTTGACGATACGGTTAATAATTCGGCCTCTTAGACATGAACAGTATCTACAACGTTTATACATATTAATTATTATGTATAATTTAATTGTAAGGTGTCGTGTTTTAAGGCTCTTTTTTTATTAATTCTCACATCCAATAATTTAAATCGTAATAAGTATTTAAATTATTTAAATTGTATTCGCATTTTCTGAATAGTTTATAAAATGTATAAAATAATTAGTTTCGATCACCTTCTCCTCCGCCACGGCTTCGCGGGTGAACTTTAGACAATATAATAAGAACATTAGCAAATTTAAAACATTGTCGGCGCCGACATTCAAAATACACCGGTATAGTTAATTAAAAGAAATTCCATCGTTATGCTTTTACTTTGCAAAAAACGAAATGTATGTGCCATGATGACTGCGAGGTGTGAGTAATGTCGTAAGTGGCAAAACAGCATTTTAATTGTAAGCCTCGTTCCACACTGCAAACAAAACGATGGGAATTTAACAGTTTATTGCTAATGTTGGTATGGAAATAGGTAGAAAAGATGTTTAATGGTGGACAAGAAATGCTTATTGCGAGTTGCAAATGCAAAAAACTAGACGTAATTCTCAGGAATTGTTACAGACAGACGTTATTTATGGTATTAGATTTGTAGCTACTATAAAAATAAGTGCTCTTTTGTTTTTGTGGAGTAGACGTTAAGAACTAATTATGTAAATTAATATTAAATAATTATACATAAATATTGTAGTTATTTATCGGTTGATTAAAGTTGTCAATTTATAAGTGACTTGACCTTATGACAATTTATGTCAATAATAAAGCATAGATCTGTAATATTCTATGTTCATTTGTAACAATAAAACTTTGAAAATAAAATTCAATTTTGTTGTACACGTTTGTTTTGCATGCAAACCATTGCCAATGGATAAAGCTTCTTTTAGTATTCGTATAAAACATGGCTTTCATTTGATTTGAGATTATAAATAATTTTTTTTGAAATTTATATTTTTGTTGATAACATCCATAAATTCTAAAAATGCATTTGTGCATAGTTCTATAAAATAAATATGAAAATCTATAAACAGAATCATAGATTATTTAAATGTTTCGTTCATTTGGAATTATTGTGCACAACATAAAGTTTTTATCAAATATTTCTCATAAGAAACCTGTTTACACATAAATCTGAATAGGGAACAACAAAGGGAAATGTGGCATGAATTGAACGCTTGAAACAAATGCTTGGAATGTAAGGTATGGAATGATACACGGAATGGGTATCTATTGTAAATATTAGGTCACATAACATTCAAACGTTTGTACTTCAGTATTCAAATTGCATAAATATTCTTCATTCAATTTTCCGGGATTAACAAAACACAGTCAAAATTAAAATATTGAATAATTATTTCACAGTAGTTGCTAACGGCTGATTATTACCGTTGTGATTATTTTCTACTGCAATTATATGAAAATCACACATGACGTCTCAGTATCCACTGAGTCTAACCTTAGAATATGGATCGATTAGTTAAAACTGACATCATAATATGTAACTTGATGTAGACATTTATGAAAAAATCATAAATAATTACCCATCATCAACATGTGAATATACATTAAAATACCTTCAAACTAATCTTAAACTTTCCCATTTTTCCACCTACAATGTTGGTATGTAGCTATTTTTAGCAAAGTTTAAACTAGTTGCGCACATGCTATCTTTGTTCGAGAAGTACAGCTCTAAGATCGTAACACTTCTGTTGTTCCACGTCACTTCGGCGTTTAATTGTCGCCGCCGCGGTTATTGTTACTGTTTCCTTATACATCTGTAATTTACTCGAACGTAGCAATTGCAACTCAAAGATTTAATAATTAACGAAGCATTTCTATCATTGTACGACGTGCCGCTAATATATGAAGCGTTCGTAATAAAAAACTAATCACATTAACTTTCAATTGTTGATTGCAGAGCAATTTGTTGTTTTTATAATGCGATAAACAATGTATTGCGTGCTCTCACTTAAAAAGACTACAGTTGATGCAAATACTAGTACGTTAATGTTTTTAAAAGCCACTTTATTTGTTGTTAATATGTGAAAATGTGTGGATTTGAGGTTTAAAAGAATAGCAATTACAAGTTTTAGCGTTAATCTTTTTTTGAGTAGATAAACATACATATAGTCGTGTCAGGAAATGAACATGTAACTATATACTTTAATTTACAATCATAGAACAATGTAGAACAAAGGCGTGAAGGAAAGGCTCACAAATTGACTGATCCGTCATATCCCTCTCCCTTAACATAAACAGGCAAATCCTTACTTAATTTCAGTCGCAGAATTCAATCAGAATGTAAAGCTTTATACCCTTGCGTAATGTTATAATGCCTTACATTATCCCCTCGTTTATAACATCCGAATCGCGACGACAACGTACGAAACCTTTAATTATTATCAACACATCATTTTCATACCAGTTTCCAAAATTATAGGGTTGGCACTGGAAAATTAACAATTACAAACATTCATATACGATCAAATAACTATATCCGTGATCGGTTGTTGTATTTAAAGAATAATTCAGTGTTTTGTTTCTTATTTATTTAAATTGAAAAAACTTATAACTTGTTGCTATAATCTTGTTGAGCATGAATGTTTAAACATATGCGATTCCATAATTATCTTAATCAACGACAGTTTTCGATAATAATTATAAAGACTTTTATCTTCACCTTAGAAATTTAAATTAAATGTCTGAGTTGATAAATCAGAATCAATGTTAATTTCAAAGATTTATAAGATAACAATCAACCCTTCCGGAGCACGTGGACTGACGTCCCTTACACGCATTTCATATTCCTATTTCCATTTCGTTCAACCTACCTAGTAGGATTATATTCTGCCTCCGATGTTTTGGTATCCTATTATTTCACGGGGTGAAAATAGGCCACCCGCCACCTCACTAACTCACTCAAACATTGACAGTTATGTGTGATTTTAATGTAAATATTCACGATCGCTTGCCTGTGTGCATAAATCTTAAGGAACTTTATTATGTGTGCGTGAGAGTTTCAGCAATTCTAACCCACTGTCATCGACTCGTCAAAATTATGGGTATATATCACGGTGAAATATTGAAACGTCATTTGCACGTGTAATGAATGTAATTAAACATCCATCAAACATTGTAATTTTAATGAATTCAGCAATGCAATAGAAAAACTTGCATAAATTAATGAAAAAACAAAAACAAGATAAGTCATTAGCTATTGTTTAAATGAATAAAACTCATTTAAGAATATAATTACTTTCTCACAATGACAATTTTAAAATCTACCATTGGCTTATCCTTTCTTTGGTCACCTTAGATAAAATAATAGACTTTAATTTCCAAATATCATACTGGTAATTATTTTTGAGAAGAATTTAAATTAAAAGTTCCATCATAGCATTTATTTTATATATAACACCCGTTTCTGTTTATGATACCATTTAATAATGCATACATACAAGATTATATAAAAATTGGTAGGAATAAGCAGTAGAGAACAAAACTAAATCAATAATTCTCACCGGCGAAGTTGTTTCGAATTGCAAATTTAGGGAAAAAGCGGGTAAAATGCACTTAAAGTCAAATGCGGCAGTGCGCGATAAGCAAGTGTCGCTTATGCAAGATCACGAATGTAATTGCTCCCTTGTCTGGCACGACACTTCAAGCCGGAGCGGGATGGAGGTCCGCGAGGCATATGTGCAAACAGGATGAAAGACAAAAACATCAACAAAGGCCTAAGCGACTATAATGATTGATTGCCAGCCGTCTTGCGATGAGCTCTATTTAATCACTTTATTCCCTTTTCTCCGTTTGTGTTGGGATAATTTGGTATTTGTGTAATTTGTTTACAAAATGAGGAGCATACCACCCGAGAGGTTCATATCCGGCGCCGGAGTACAGAGGAACTCAATCGATGTTATCACATATTATTATGATATCGTTTACTTTGCTTTGAATTAATTAGTTGAATTTCAAATTATAATTTTCTAAATTAGCTTAATATATGATATTGTAATCATAATTCAAGTTTTAATTTTTAGGGCCCTTTTTTAACTATCGCATAAAATATAGTATATAGATAAATTGAATGATGACTTATTAACAAAAAACACATAACTTTATAAATTAGAACATAATAAGTACTCCTGAAGTAAATTCTATAAGTATATATATATCTATCCTCTTTCGAAGCTGGCTTGAAACGATATATAATAGCTGTTGTTTGAATAAATAATTTTTACGAATTTTATACATATTTAGTTTTCTTTTTTTAATTATCCAACTTATTACTCTGAATCAACAAGTAACACTTACCACTCATATGTCCGTTTTCGTAAGGTGAATAATCGCCGTTCTCTAGTCGATGTTTCTTGAAAGGATGTCCAGGGAACTGGGTGGCGGCGAGAGAGAGACCCACGCCTGATGCACGCTTCGGTGGTCGGCCCGGTCTGGAGCTGCGGACATAGTAGCACGTTACTGCCGTTTATGACGGTGCACTTACATTATAATTGGGGCTTAAATATATGGTCCAATAAACTAGCAATAAGCTGAGCTTTGTGAGAGCTCGCGTAGTTTTTCTAACGGGTAATAATTTTCAAGACACTTTTGTAACTATTATTTTTTATATAGGATTATTGATATGTTTGGTTTTCTTTGGGTTAGTAGTATAAAGAATAAAATTCTATTTTTGACACACATCTAGATATGAAGTTAAATTACTATGTTAAAGCACAAATCTATAGGCGTGATATTTTTTCAGTAAAGTGTGTGTATTGTATTGACATAAATATTTTTCGTGTCAGAATATCGATAAGTTAATAATATATCGCTATTACAATACAATAAGACAATACAGTAATAAATACTCACATATAAGAGAAGCTTACATACAAGTACATGCCTCACGCAAAGCCCTTGCGGGTCTTCCAAGCACTATGATCTCTACATATTAAGAGGAATGTACAAAATGAAATATCTGGACATAGATTTTATACACAAAATTAAATTTTGTTAAATTCAATTTTGAATCCAAAAACATTTTATACTAAATACTTTATATTAAAACATTTACTAAGATTGTTTAAGTATCAAAGCTTAATCATTATTTTGTGTACCGACTCCCAAAGGTTTTTGTTATTTTTAATAAAAAAAATTATCATGGCAACGGCAAAAAGTTATACCAATAAATATAAGATTCTTTATTAATTAAAAACAATTAAAATGAAATGGGGCAGTATCTAAATCGCCTTGCGGAAGTTCTTTGCGAGACTTATCCAATAAATCATGTTCTCGCGTGAGGGTAGATCCAGATTTATTTTTATTTATTTCACTCCCCCAAGATTTAATACCAAGACATCGTCCACAGTTTCCACAATTTCACGCTTATTGTTTTCCCATCCGTGATTTATTGTCAAGTAATAGAGGACGGTATATTCTTGCCCGCAATAAACTTTGTCACCTAAATCTTTGCCCCTAAGCCTATTGCCTATGCTTGACCACGTAACAAAATATACGTTTAAGAATTATGCTTTCATTCTTTAATTTGCAGGTATATTACGTATAATTATAGTTAACCTAACCAAAAATGAAGCAACAAAGCAAGAAAGACTGTATCAGAATTTACAAATCCATCAATATTTTTTTTAAATTTCAAGAGATAAGTTCAAAAACTCTGCATACTTCTTGGCATTTCCATTATATCCCAATAACACGTCAAAAACTAAATATTTATTAACACTTTTCTAATAAAATATGCTTTTCAATTTTTTTTTTATATTTTGTCTAATTTGATATTAATTAAACCGATAATAATAATTCAATATTATGTTCTCTATATTTCGTAAAAAAAAATATGTATTTACGAAAAACTATAGTTAATTAAAAAGTCCTAAGAAATTGGACAAATTCCGTCTCTACATTTCTTGTAAATAATGCAATTTCAACACATAATACTTTATTTCTAATCACTTGCAGCTTATTATAACTTTTTATGATTATAAATCACATTGAAACGAAAACACCACTTTATAACATTCCTACTGATTGGCAATCACACAGAGAAAGCGCAAGAGCTAATTCCTCATTACTAGCATTACGTATCGTCGGACAAGTTCGGCAATTATCGGGGGAGCGATGCTGTTATCATAGTATCAGCTTACGCAGAAACTGACTCTCGCCTATTTATTTTTATGTCAGAAACCGTCATTATGAAACACTCCATTAGCTTGGATTGTGGTATCTCGTTTTCGGTAGGTGGGGCGATTCGGTAATATGACGATTTTGTTTCACTACTTTTTGATAAAGGATTTAATGGTATTAATAAATCATTTGCGACATTTATATTTATAATATTTATTGCAATCTTGCACTGTATTAAAATTATTATTTTAAAGATCTAAGTTTAAAATTAATAATGAATTATTACCAACGATGTTAACTACAAATGTATTCACGTCTATTTTTTCGTGCTAATAATAATGTAATAAATTCGTCATAATTAAACAAGGTGTAAGATAGAAACCAGATACAATATTTAGAACAATAAATTGGCCTGTATATTAATAAAAAAGTCTTTCCGGTGGTCGCACATCGACAGATGTATACCAAAATAGCGACAATAAATTGGAAAATGACGCGCACAAAAATTGTAACTAATTTATTTTTAACACCTTACTCCAGTAATGCTGGAAGCGTAAAAACCAAACAAAACGTTGTCTGGGACGGATAATCGAATATTGAGTTTCAAGGCACTCCGCTCGACTCGGTCACATTACTATAGTTTTTCGTACTTCGATTCTATTATTATTATGTTAATTTTAGATAATTTTGTCGTAATAAGTGTACGAGTATGTTTTGTAAAAAAAAATTACTAACTCTACTCCTCATTTTTATAGTTTTAGTTATGTTATTACTATTTTATTTATTTTATAAATATAGGAATATTAAATACCTATGTGCTATTGTATTATCCAGATTATCTATCACTACGCAAAGAAATCACTTTAAATTACCTAAATATTTTCAAACAACGAGACTATTGACACGCTCTATCTATATACTTACCGCAAAACAAGATGCACAGCTGATTGGCCAGGACTGTCAAAAATTTGCAAACTAACCCAAACTGGTAAATAGCATAAATTACGTTAAATCTGTTCATTTTTTTTCATTCAATATACTTATAGATAAAGTATTGATATGCAATACATTTAGTAGTTATTTTTATTTAGAATAATACAGAAGCGAAAAAGGAAACAAAATGTGAGGCGCGACGAAATCGAATATTGAAAGTGTCGAGGGACAGAGATAAGGAACGCGTGCCCCTTGCCGCCACTTAGACCGTAATCTGAACACCAAAGCTCACTCCGATAAACTGCCATTAAAAAGCATTCGATTTATTACACGACGATTTCCGAACGATTTATATGCCTGCGCAAAGTGCAGAACACTATCAACTTGTGTCAATGTATAGTCGATATAGTTAAGTATCGTTTACTTAAGAACGCATTGCACCTCGGATTTAATGTGCGCATCTTTTTAACGAAAATAAATGAAAATTGTCGATAAAACTTTAACTTTTTTAAATTTGTTATTTTATATTTAATATTATTTTCAATTTATTGTTATATCAACTATCTGGAATCCGTAACACAAGCTTCCTTCGTAGCTCACCAAGGAACTAGATGGCGCTGCTGTAATAACGTCCCAACATATTTATTTATTTATTTATTATTTTCTATTAATTAAGTATATTTAATTCTTGTAGGAATTAAATGTATTAATTACTATATATTTTTTTTATATATAATTAATTATATATAAAAGTGAAATAAGAAGACCATCTAGCATTTTTGTACAACCTGATTTTTTGCATATGAAAATTAATGAACCGTAAATCGTTTTATTAATAAAATAACTCTTAATATTAATGTATTTATTAATAAATAAACTAGATATAAATATTAACGAGCACATTTTCATCTTTTCCAATAAATGAACACCATTTATATTTTACTTTCAACCCTCTCCCGGCCCTGCCCCAGTGAAACTAACACCGCGGCTAGTTTTGCTTTTTGTTATATTTGCCTGACAATATTCATCGCTCAACGCCCATGTCACTGATCAAATAGCATCCACAAAGGACTCCCCAGATATTTCTGACAGATCAACCCTTGATAGATAGCTACTTCGGCAAACATACAAATCTATACGACAAACATAGAAGAATATGGGTGATACGATATAAATAATATATATGTTGGGACATTATTACACACAGCGCCATCTAGTTCCGTGGTAAGCTACGAAGGGAGCTTGTGTTACGGATACCAGATAGTTTACGTATATAAGTTTAAATATATACATAATATAAATATAAACACCCATGACTGGAGTACAAACATCTGCGTTTAATTAATGAATGCCCCCAGCGGAACTCAAACCCACGACCGCTGGCACAAGAAAGTACTACGGTCACTACAAACTGCGCCAACCGTGTCGTCATAAATGTGTATAAATAAGTATACCTATTACCTCAAATCTTTAAAAAGGTTCGAACAATGTTGGCGCCCTATTAGAGTTATTAAGAGCACAAACAGTCGCCGCTGCAGAAGCACTATGAATAGACGCCGAGTCTCTGTTATTATATTTGTGTTACTATTCTCGACTCTTAGTGGACGTGTTCACACTCACTCCCAATTACTGACACTAAATCATAACATCCACGTGGCGTAAACATCCTTCCCTTGCAAGTATAAAAAGTCAAAAGATTAAATAAGAGTCGTTGACAGCCGATCGCTAGCTAATAGTCATAAGAATTTATATATTCAGTGTTCCCAAACACATTACTTGATACATTAAAACACGTATGGGAATGTTTACATAGTGTACTATTAAGTTGTGCTGTTGAGTATCTTTGGGTACTGACGATATTAATAGTGAAATACGTACCTACTGAACCAATATTTGTACAATGTATCTGACATACTTTTTTCCGTTCAGGCTACAAAATGCAAATGAGCTTATTATATTTAGTATATCACTACATAGTATAAAACAAAGTCGCCTTTTCTGTCCCTATATCCCTATATCCCTATGTGCGCTTAAATCTTTAAAACTACGCAACGGATTTTGATGCGGTTTTTTTTAATAGATAGAGTGATTCAAGAGGAAGGTTTATATGCATAACTAGCAGATCCCGCGGCTTTACCTGTGCTAAATCTAGGGAAGAGCCCGAGCGAAGCGAGGGCGAGTCGCTAGTTTAGTATAATTAAAGAGTATTAATTAGGATATCTAGGCCCTTCATTAATACGATTCCTTTTCAAAATATACTACGGAAATATCTTGTCCATATTACTCGAAACAACGAAGCTCTGTTTTTAAAAATGGCTCAGGAATCGGTACACAAGGTAAAACAAACGCGCGTAATCTTATCTACGGTAAACTCAAACGCAGTAGCAGTTTGTCTTGGCTTCAGTACAAACATGATAAATGATTTCGGTTATAAAAAGCGATGTTGTATTTTGTAAACGAGTTCCGGTCGGAGGGAGATGGATTCTTTCCTTGATTAAATTATAATACCTATTCACCTTGAGAAGTACCTGGAGAAGAAGAGAAATCAACATTATTGATTTACCAGAAAAATCTAATCTAATACTACATATTGGATCTATTATTTAACTAAGTAAAAAACATAAAATTTTCCAAGAAATAAATACCAGACTTCACATCATTACAAACAATATTATTAAAAAAGCAAAGAAAAATTAATCGTAACCAAAAATTAGAGGGTACATGGACAGTAACAATAAAAAAATGAAAGCAAAGCCACATTTAAGCGTGTCGTAAAAATAAAAATTAAATAAAAAAATGCTTAGGGTGAAAAAGTTTCAGAGCGTAATTTGGCTTTACAATTATTCCAGTGGAGATGGAACAGCGCTCTCTTAATGTTACCTGTCCCTAGGCTATTAACCTAAACCGAAGAGCAATTAAGTATAACATCTGCATACGTAACAGTCTAGCTATTTCAATTTATTCTTAAAGAATCAACTCATTTGTAGACCACTAAAAAAAATATTTATTGTTATAATAAACTCTAAACTGTCGGGTTTACTTTAATTATAAAATTATCATTACGTTTAATTGTAAAACTACTTTATTATAAATACTTTGTTGCATAAATACCAGCCAGCCCTGTATTGCCATTGTAACTTGCTATAGGTACATTAAAATAATTAAAAATCTTATAGTGCATTCATAAAATTATTTATTTTTGTTATCAATAAAATAGCCTAATAAAAAACTATAATATGTCTTTTATGTATAAAAGATAGACCTTATTATTGTGTTTTATTTATTGGAGACCGCAAAGAAATCATAAGTTAATAAGGCAAGTCACTGCTTACGCTGGTAGCTAGTACGTTTCAATATCTTGAGGCATTTTATTTACAAAACTAATTATGTTTGTCTGATAGGGTATTAAATAGCTCCGGGTGCCTCTTGATTCGTTGACAGTTAATAAAGACATTACAAACGAACTTAATATCAGATCATTCCATCTTTATATTTCCTATTAGAGATACTGGTAGTTATTTAAAGTCATTCTACAATGAAACACCGCTTACACCATTGTATATCTATTTATTTTGATCTTTCAATCATAGTCTAAGGCAAAGTACTTATTACATTTACTGTTAATTTTTAACAAAATTTAAACTAACTTATTTTTTTTAATAAGATTTTAATATAATTTAAAAGCTATGTAGTTGTGATAAATATTATCACCTATCTTATTCTCAAGTTTAAGAAAGAAGATGTTTTTTATTCTTTCTTCTAATTTTTATTACTGTTGGCACGAACTTTGTCGGCACGCCACGTGGTCCGGATAATTGAAATGTCCAAACACTAAATTTATGTTGCTACTATGATGACTCTATGTCTTTTTTATTACCATCAGATGTAATACAAATTTCGTGACCCATTAAAATTTCATGTTATCTAAAATACAAATAATTTTAGATATTATACGTGAATATAATATTTTAGGCGTACATTATGTTATTCGATCTTATTACGAAATAATTTATACTGTACAAACGTCCTGCATCCCTTGCACGAGTGCTAGGGCAATGTAATCAGCCCTCGAGGGACAAGCTTCCATAATTAGCGGCTGTTCATTTCTTAATTTCAATATTTAATTACAAAGGAAACTCGATGACTGCAAGAAGAAAGAGACGTCATTTTCAGAAAGTTGCAAATCCGTTTCGTTTTATTCGTTAAGAATTAACTGCCGATGCTGGCTTCTGTATTAATTCTTTGTCTACAATATCAAAGGGTTCACAATAAATGTAATAAATTAACATTAATTAAATTGTGCTAAGACTCGAATTCTCAAAGTAAACGTAATGCTTGCACAGAGCTGTGTACATATTTTACAAAAACGTACAAAATTCTCTCTCATTAATATATTGATAAGATTTCTACAATATGGAGATGTGACTTTCATTAATTAAAATTAAATTAATACAAACTAAACAAAACTTTTTTAATAATCTCCAATTCTCAATCATAATTTAATTTTAATTTACGATAACGTTTAATAATACTATATACACGTACGTAAAGTTTAGTTAATAAGAGTATATTAAACGATAGAGCTCAAAATAAAAATTGTATAATAATGTAAATGCAAATGATATTAATTTGAATAAATAATTTCCATACTTCCCATATTGAGATTACGCTCGTTCATTATAAATCATACTTTGATGCAAAGTACGTGAACGGCATTCAACCTTTTTCGGGATACGATATTATTCAATGTAACTTTATAGGTAAGTTACACTGAAGAGCCTTCTTACAATTCCCTTTGTCGCAACTCTATTGTGAATCCGGTAATAGCTTTCGTCATATTGTCATTTAATTCCGTTTCTTTATGAAATTTTCTTAACTTTTAGATACTAATATAATTTTAAATTTTGCTAATGTGCTTGGGGGCAACTCAAAAACATTCCGATTTGAAATGAAGTATATCGGGAGTGTTCAAAAATCAAAACAGCAAAAGAAATTAATTTCTCTTTGTAGGTGTTTTTCATTTGCCACTTTTCATTGTAGCGTGGTGCGTTTGGCATGTTTTGTTCCGACTCTTTGACGGCCACTGGTTAGGACGTAACCATTCACGCACGTATTGGCGAGTGTTTTGTGTTGAATTATACAATTTCTGGACGAGTGACCACGGACACCCCTGGCACTGCCTAGTTACGCCCTAAGCTATTACATTTATTAATATTAAATACAGTTATACACTCAATTCTACAATTTTACTTTAAAAAAATGATATGTGTATGTGTATATATATTAATAGATTCGTATTCCAAGTCGGTAGTAACTGATTTACGGATGAAAAATACTGACATCCAATTATAATATTCGATTTAAAAGCTTTTATCAATTTGACTACAGTAGTACCTACATGGGTAACAATATTAATACATCAACTAAGTTTTATTGGAAAGACTACTAAAATACCTAAGTAATCTATGAGTAGATGGACGACTACTGTCATTCTGATTTATGTAATACATAAAGTACATAACTCAAGATATTTAAATAAGACATAATTATAGTAACAAGTTATCGTAATTACATTACTAGAATGAACGGTGATCTAATAATAATTTGAAATTCATAACAAGATCTTAACAAAATTCTGTAATTCTTAATGTCCATAAAATTGCGAACCATAAAATAACTATACGTTAGACTGGTATCAAAATATAAAAAAAATATAAAAAAATCAAAGTAAAACATATTAACAATTCATCAGTCATTCTGCAAATTAATATTAGAATCGAGTCTCGAACCCTGGCGCCAAGTTTTTTCCCACCGAGTAAAATGATTTAAAAAGGAATTAAAAATTTCGGCCAGAATCCGCTATAATACTATCCTTTTCGACTTTTAAACACATTCACTGTGTCTCTTTTAAAAGTTTAATAGTTTTCATTTACAGTGATATGGTTCATCAGGAACAAACGATAATGTCTGCTACCGTTCCCGTCGATTGTTGTATTTTTTATCCATAAACGATCTGTTGTAGTGGTAAAAAACAAATTGCTACCTGGCTAACACATTTTGTTGGTCCCTAAATTAATTTTATCTAATTCTGGCAACTAATGTTGTCGAGTCATATATAAGTCATATGCCAACAGCGGCTTTTAACTAGTGTAAGAATGAAAAAACCGAGAGTAGTATTTTTCATCAACACACATTAAAGAGACACTTGAAAGATAAATGAAGTTTTATTTAAATGTCCAAAATTAGAAATTCATTTCCCGTGCCTACTAAAATGTAATTCTAAACTTGTTGTATTGATATTACTTTTTTAATATTTAGGTAAATTTATTGTGAAATTTTCCTTAAAATACATCTTTGTGTTTTTAGTAGTATACATGAGCGTTAGTTAGTAGTTAAAATAAATAATTTAGTATCGGAAGAAAGGAACGTATGTTTAATTTCATATTTTATATTTAATGAAAAATGTAATTAATGAAAGCAAACAAGCTAGAGATTTGAAACAGAATAGAGTCCCGGACGTGTGATCGTTTAGTGTCGAACGAAAATAAACGTTATGATTTGTTTAACAAGTTATTAGAAAAATATCAGCAGACAAGGGGCAAGGAAATAATCTATTTATTTTTCAATCAGTCAAACAGATACTATAAATATAAATATAATACTTATTTAGAGCATCATAACTTGAAAGACGATAAAGGGGTCGTTTTTACATGGACTGTTTTAATTCAAATTTTAGTTGAGGCTGTCGTAATTACAAGAAAGCCACTGGATAGATTTTGATGGAATTTGGTATAATAATAGTTAAGCCTAGCCGGAGCCGAGTCAGATTGGATACTTTTGATTGCGGTAAAAAGTCTATACTCTATAGTTCTATATGATCTATTTGATATTATAATATCGTCCGTAAATGAACTTGTTTTAAAATTTTACTTATATTTTTATAAATAAGTATATAATATGTGTGATGTAATAAGATAATTATGTCATAGTATAGTCACTAAAATAATAAATAGGATCACAGATACAATAATAAGAACTATCGTACATACGTGTAGGAATTTTAAAATAAACACAAGTTATTCATAAATCATAAGCGTAATAGTTACATTCTGACGCTACGTAAGTACGTCTGAAAAATCTTTTGTTTGATCAGTCTCAAACATCTGGATGTTGAACAGAAGTTCATAATAAAATATGAAGAAAAAACATGTTAAGTCCTTTTGTATTGGCCGCTTATGTTTGTGCTAAACTACGAATGAATGCTCTTGATACTTTTATTTTTGAAATAAGTTTCTAAAATAGTGTTGTAAGCTGATGATGCATATTTCTTATCACATAATCATTGCCAATTAATGAACATTATTAAGCCAACCACAAAAACATAAATAGTAGGCCAGAAGGGCAGCGCAGTAATATTATGTTAATTGAGTATATTATAAATGGTATAAAAGAAAAACAGTAACAACTATGCATGATGTTCATTCATTTAATTAAATGCCAGAATACCGGTTTTATTATACTTTATAAATTTATCTATATTATAATTTAGATCAAGAAGTATGTATACATTCTTTGAAATAATAACTTAATTGAAGTTTATGAATAAGAAAGTGTAAAAATTCCGAAAGCAAATTATCCAATTATCAGATAATACTATTAATTTTCCAATACTTAATTTTGTTATTCATTTTTAATAGAGCAAAATAGTGAAAACATTAAATTATTTTGAATTGCCTAGTATCAAAACGATTGATTTGTATATTCAATGCAACCGAAACGTCCTCGCAGTGCTTCATAGTAACTGAGATTTGTTTTGATAATACATCATAAAACTATTAAATATTGGATCGCTGAGTGAGAATACCCAAACTGTTGTTATATTTCAGCGCAAGTGATAACCGACGAGCGAGCGGGGAAATACAAACAGACGATATCTGTTCCCCTCTTTTTACCGCAACAGTGAAGTTAATATACAAATTTAAACTAGTAGTTCTCACTTATGATATGTGCGTCTCGAATCTCAATGAACTCATTACTTAAGCCCAGATATAGCCCCGATCATGGCGTAATCGGTTTGTTATTCCAGCGTTTAGACGATGTTTAAACCTTGTTTTGTCGGAGGCATGTGGGAATCATTCTATTGTTCTACATCCGGGTTATGATTTGTTCCTTGCGATTTCAGTGTAATTATAGGTTAATCGATATTTTACTTGTAACTTAATTGAAATTAGTTTAACATAGATACATCAATATGATTAAAAAATATAGTTTCGTGACATTTAACTTAACAAATTATTTTCATAAATAAAAGCTATTTCACTAAATGTGATAGAAAGTGAATTTTTCGTTCAACGAGGTACATTATCTATGCCACTTGACATGCGTCAGCAGGTTACTTCCGTTCCCAGCCTTTGCTTATCTCTGACAAATATAAAATTAAAGTAATGTAAAACTAAGATGAAGATTTAGTTTTGTTTTTTATGTTATGTAATTATGTAAATAAACTTGACATGTTTGTACTTCTCTTTGAGAAATGAATATAAGAATTATGACAGATCAAACGTAGAAAATCACCTATTGAGACCTAAACCAACACTATCTTAATAACGAATTGATGGTTGCTGTGAAAAATACTTATAACAAATCAGTTTTATCAGTGTTTTTTTTTAATAAAATAAATAAAAAGTAGAATAAAAAGTAGCCTATGCGTTATTCAGACAGAGTTCTGGCGTGGTTGAGTTGCAAACATCTATCCATCCAAACTTTCGAAGTTATAAAATTAATTATTTATTATTATTTTATTTTATTTTTTTTATGGTAAAAAGGAGGCATACGGGCAGGAGGCTCACCTGATGGGAAGTGAACCTCCGCCCATGGACATCTACAAGCCAGGCTTGCAGAAGCGTTGCCGGCCTTTCAGGAAGGAGGTTGAAGGGAAGAGGTAGGGAGGGAGAGGGAGGAGGGAAGGATAATTTTAATAATTTATAATTGGATTTTGATTGAATTTGTTATAACAATCATTTACACCTTCAAAAATTATTAGATGAAATATTTTGAAACAGAGCCACTAAAAACAAAAGTAGGTCTAAGTACCTACATTTGACGTTATCACATACAGTTTTAAATATTTCCATCGAATTGTTATCCTAAGTCAAATAAAGCGCCGCCGTCTCACCAAGTAAATACTAGCCTGTCACTCTTAAAAAACAAGTTAATAGACGTAATCAATTTGCCCGAAACTGTATATGGGAGAAAAAAACGTATTAAGTTGACTAGTCACGCGATGAGAGCTGTCAAAACTAAAGCTCTCACTAGGGTTCGCTAACGGTTTTGTAAATGCACCCATAATAGGATGCAATATCAATAATTGTCTATCGCCGTTTGGTTTTGAAACCTTATAATTTAAGTGACACTAATGTGATCTTTAACCTTTCTGTTAAGTGCCAGCTTTTATTTTTTTAGGTACACATTAGAAATAAGTTTATTATAATGTTTTGCATACGATCTACGGCCAAGCCATTCGTCTACTTTCGTTCCTATTAATATATAAAATAGCCAACGTACTCGCATGCTACCGACGTCAAATCGTCCTCGCCAAAGCTAATGAAACTTCCATAAAATCAAGTCAGTCCTAAGATCACAGTATTATATATCACTACATAGTATAAAACAAAGTCGCCTTTTCTGTCCCTATATCCCTATATCCCTATGTGCGCTTAAATCTTTAAAACTACGCAACGGATTTTGATGCGGTTTTTTTTAATAGATAGAGGAAGGTTTATATGCATAACTAGCAGATCCCGCGGCTTTACCTGTGCTAAATCTAGGGAAGAGCCCGAGCGAAGCGAGGGCGAGTCGCTAGTAATATAATATACCAGAAGTTGCACTCCTTTGATCTCGAAGAAAGCCGCCGTTTTAAATACCTACTTTATTTTAGCAACTCCTACTTGTCTGGCGCTCTAGGAACTTATCACGGTAGGTATAGGCGAGTGACGGATGCCTGCTAAGATGCCTGACTGACACATCAAATAAAAAACCAAAGCAAACTTAGTCTGTAGTAATTATTGTAAAGTCACAAACTAATATACCTACCTACTTAGAAAATATAAATATACCTATTTCAATAATAACATCAGATATGAGGTAGGTACCTATATCGTAGAACACAAATTCTAAGGATATCCATTTATAACATATTTTGTAAATAAAAATTTTGTGTCGAATTTAGAAACTCTCCTTTTTCGAAGTCGTAAGTAAAAATTGATAAAGAATTCTTAATATAAATTTTAAATTCATAAATAATTTTGTCATAACTCATCATCACAAAACTGATAAATAAACACAATACTGCTAACTGATAAACTGCTAACTGATAAATAAATAAAATTATTTCGTATCTACTTTTTTATTAACTTGGATACATTATGAGTATTCAGATAAATAAAAATAAAACATTGATATACATTATAGACTACGTTTGTTGAACGAGGTCAAGATGCACTCGGTGCCGTCGCGTGCCGCGGTTGCGGTTAACCCGTATATTGCTTGCTTCAAATCACTCCATTAGGGGGATATTAGCTTACGAGACTTGTGTTTTACCTAATTTATTAAAAACTTAATATTTTAAATGGAAACTAATAATCAAATAATACAATTATAAGTAACTGGTAAAACGTAATCATTCTACTACACAAAGTATTAAAACTTCTATTTGAAATCACATTATCGAGCTTACTGTTTCATATTGGTGACTACAAATCAACACACACCCCTTTAATTAAACTGGCGGCACTGTGTCAACTGTTACTATAGGTAAAACTAGTTAGTTATTAGAAGCGAAATAAAGTCACATATAATTTAGTAGTATAATTGTCCCGTTTTGTTTGTTTTGTGGGGTTCAACTTGCGTCACGTCGCGCAAACATAAAGGTTTAGCCACGTGACATCGTTAGGCTTCATCGACCATCTAATTAGGAATATAAGGTAATCTTTTTAAATTAGTATTAGAAGTTACTTAAATTATTACTGCGTAATTGTGATTTTGTATACTTAAACATAAACATATAAATATGAAAATGAAGTCATCCTATAAAAAACATACTGATGGGAAAAAAAACTTAAATATCTGCGTACATATATGCAGCAGATTGAACTTATCATATATATCTCAAAACATCTATGAAATCTGTGCATCAACAGCTTGCCTAGTTATCGTATGAAATAATCGAAGCAGCGCAACGTCCATTCAATTATCCCTGAAAATTGAGTCTCATTAAAATAATAAAGCAGCCGGCGGCGAAATCAAATTGAACGATAACAAAAGCTTGTGTTAATTCGAGGCGACAGCGCGTTTTGCTCATGTCCGATAAGGCGCATTCAATTGTACAAGTCAGATCCAGGTATTCTACTATCACCGAACTGAAATCGTTGAAATTTTTATCACAGTTGTTCTTGTAATTTTTCCACGAACTCGATGTGGAATTGACCGCAACTTTACAAAACATCTCTCCTCATATTTTTTTTATTTATTCGTATTATAAATATAAATATATACTAAAGTTAACTGTCTTTTTACCCGACTGCGCGAGAGGAAGGGTTATAGACAAATTTTCTTCTAAAATGGATATGTATACAATAATTAAGCTATCCTTGTGATATTAAAAAATATTAAGGCTTAAGATTGCATTTTAAAATCTACTATTAGTTGCCAGATTGTTATATGTACCTACTATTCATACGTAACACAAACCTTATAGTACCATAACTTAGGAAACGTATATTATCTGTAATTCAAGCACTAAATTTAGTTAATGCATAGTGGCGAACATGAAGCATAGATCATACGAACAGCCGACCCTGTTTGCACAATAATAGCGATGCTCCAATGCAACCCCAAATGCAATTGTGTACATTCGTGCGAGTATTGAGTTACAATAATGCGATGGAAACATTTGCATCCCGACTGCCGATAGTTGGCTTGAGGTGTGGGTGCGTCGTGATACACCTATTATGTTGGAGAAATGATCAATCTACTACACATATAGTCTTTTGTAACTGGCTTTATAAGAAAATGACAAAATCTTACGTTTAGCATGAAATATTATTATTTGTTATATTTCCTATAATAGTTATAAAATCTAAAATGTATAACATTATACATTTTACAGATTTTTTTGTGTAAACTGTAGTATAATATCTGATACTTTATACGATTTACTAAAACGATACAAAATAATAATACCAATTTCCATCAAATTTTTCAACACTGTATCATATATATTCAAAATATTGTATTTACACATATTAACAGTTTTATAAAATCCAGGTCTTAAAAAGTAAGTTACATTCACGCTTATGCATTTATACAGGAAAATTAAAGTGAAAACTGTAATAGTCAAACAATAACAATTTATTTCATAAATTTAGTACCATTTCCACAATTGGTTACAGATTCGAATCTCCATAAAGCTTATTTCCCCCCTATTTGGTGACCACTTGGTGACACTGGGCGGCCATCCCGCAAATTGCTCTTTCCAAACAAAATTGTCAATAAAACTCATCTGATTCGCAGTTAAACAAGCGAACGACATTATTAATTTATGCGATGTAATATGGCGCAAGCGTTGTCGGGATACAGTGTAAATTATTAATAGTGCTGGGGTAAAAATTAAGCTTAAATCGAATGGGTAGTTTGGACAGTAACGTTCGTTTTATGTTTCTATGGGCAGATTAATTTGTAGGGTGATAACAGTCCCTGAAATCTCTGTAATAATAATCACGGTAATTGCATCAAATATTGCATTCAGTATCGATAGTTATTAGCTTAATAAAAGCCAATTATTAATAAACATAATCTAACTAACCTTGTTGATAATGCTAAAACGCGTTTAAGGAGTTTATGGAGGTGAAAATGAAACAATCACATTTTCTGCCGGTAGACAGGTACTGAAAAGCAAATAGCTCCCTCGCGTCTTGATGTTATCTTAAGAGAAAGCGATTACACAAATCTGAAGAAGCTATTAATCCGGCTCGCTGCCCTCGAATGGCATCATGGTTTGTTTAATAAAATCGCGAATTTACATATCAAAACCTACAAAGGGGCATAATTGGACCCGATGACTTAGAAAACGTAGTGGGTAAAGAGGAGGCGCCCCCCGACAACAAACAAAGGAATTATACCCGCCTCAAGAAACTTTTAGCAATGGAAAACGCCTTAACAAACAGACGAGTGTGTATCTAATGAAATTCCTATGGTTGCATAACATACCCGTATGAGCGTCGGGCGTTATTAGCGGAATTATTTCTTAGGGTAAAATCTTTGAAGGCGGCTGCTCTTTTGGAAAAGTTGTTAAGAAAACGGGTTGAGTACTTTTCGAGATTTCATTAGTTTGTAACTATGTGGTGTGCTACGCTAGGCATCTAATTTATTGGGTAGGCGTAGCTGAGGGAACGAATGGGCAGCGAGCATTTGAAAATGAAATAAAATTGCCGAATCACGCCGCTTTGAGCCGAAGCCGCCGCGACACGATTCGTTAAGAGACAAATGTTTGGATTCAATTCCAACATATTTTTTAGTCCTAGATAATTAGTAACGGTATATTTAAACCGCATAATGCCGTCCGCAACATCGGTGTAATTAATTTCGTCTAAACTTAAAGATGATTATTTCCTGCAAAGAAAACTGAGATGAGATTTCACAGTATTACGAAAATACCACTGTAAATCACAAAAATACTCTACGAGTAAAAAAGAGTAATCATTACAAAAAGTATCTAGAGCAAGTAAATATTTCTAAAGTACAAAAAAATAAACTCCCATAAGCATTTCGAATATTATAGGAGCGAACCGAATCGCCTACTGAATCGTTTCAAATCTCTTGAAAATACCATTGCTATGGGAAAGCGAATCACAAGAAAAGGTTCGATTAGCTTTGAACGGCATTTAAATTAAATGAAGTTATAATAATAATATTAATACCTAAAGTTTTTGGCATAATGTGTCTAATAATCATACATTTCAATATTCTAAACATTTTCCTTCATTTTTATCACTTTATATGTTAAAGCTAGTGTTATTAAGAGATATTTAAATTATAATTGCTAATCAAACGCACAAATAATAATTTAATTAGTGTTAAACGTTAAAGAAATTGCTTTTATCTCCCTCGATATATATACGCCATCCATAGTCAGATCGTACGAGGCGTGACGATGAATTATAGGATCTATTAAGTCGCAAGAGTACGAGAGATTCCAGAGACAACTATATATGTAGAACTAAATAGATATGCCAAGATTTTTTTATTAATATCTGGCTTGATAAAATTTTACTTTTAAATGGAATAACATTATAAAAAAATCAATATAATATTTTTACTGATATTATTATGAACAAAATTATAAATTGTACTCATTTAGGTAAAAATTTAAGTGTATTGAAAATGAAAACGTGTAATAGGCATCTTTTGAATATATACCATTTTTTTTTAATAAAAAGCGAACAATTTTTTATGTTCTATCTATACGTTAAATGCTCTATAGAACAGACGATTTGTACTAATCGTAATGCGTGAACGAAGAGATCTTAGACTAGGATTTGTAAATTAGTTTCTTCGCGTAATAAAAACTTTTATTAATCTAAACATTTAAAAGTTCTATAAATTTTAAGTAATAAAAATGAAAAGATTGAACTAAAATATAAATGTATGGCACGTGATTCACTCTATCACGACAGTGGCAACTGGCAAGAATGTTACCTAAATTCCTGCGATGAATCAAACTGCCGATTTTCCGGTTAAAATCGAATCGGACATTTATATATGACACCTCATGTAGAGGTGAAATAAAATATCTAATGTCTTTTGAGAAGTATTTAGCTGTAACTTGTTGAGCAAGTAATTTAATTATAGGGCACATTTACGTACTAATATATTAAACTATAGCTTATAACGCCTTTCCTTTTTCAAAGAAATCAACGTCAAGACTTCAAGTCTTCTCGACTTAATTGATTCATGGTTGTGAATTTGGTATATTGATTGGCAAGGTTTCATTATGTCAATTAAAGAGACGTGACAGTAAAGAGATACCTACTACATGGAGATCTAGCACATGGAACTCAGAGCATTTATTATTTTAAATATTTATGTACGTCTATAGTTATTTAGGTTATGTTTATTGGAATTTAATTCATAGATGAATCATAATATGACATTAAGTTTGAGTTTGACCTGTTTAAGCTATAGTGACGAACGTAAATACAAAAACATCTGCAGCTTTTTATAAGAAAGGATTCTGATAGCACACGTGTACGATTGTGGCGGGTGTAACCTAACACGTGCTAGAACAAAGACTGACAGACAGAAGTGTCAATATCCTGATGGAGACTCATAAGATGCCCCTATGATGTCGGCTGCACTCATTCATAAAGCATAATAGCATTTTACTTACTCTGTGGGAATGTTAGAATCACAAATTAGCACATTACATTTTTATTAAGTACCTACCTTTGTTTAAAACTTAACACTAGCTAAGTTGTAAACTAAATGTTATAAAAAACAAATAAATATATAAATAAATAAATAACACCATCTTCCGAAATATTGAAACAAGTTATTGGAAATTTACATCTTAAGAAAGCTTTTAGATTCTATTAATGTCGATACTCAACCCCCTAAAGAGTTAGAAACACGGAATGGAATTATGCGTCCCCTAAAAGACGTCTGTAGAATTAGAGGTGCAATTTATTCTGCATTGGGGTCTAATATTTCCCTTCACTTATCTGTTTTCGATTTATCAAATAAAACCTACATTAATTAACAATAATCAATACTTTTAATTCCATGAGTATTGTAATTTAACTTTAGCTTCTGAATATTGTACTCTTTTCTGAATTACTGCCTTATTAAAATGATTTTGAAAAACTAATTTCAATAATGTTACAAGAAAAGTTCATACAATTCAAAAATTAACAAACGTTTTAATTATTATGTTTTAAATCAATAATAAACAGACAACAATAATTATTCTTGCTAATGGAAGCAAAGGGTTACGCATAAAGTTATAAAATCTTAAGCGGGACATGCAAACACATTAATTAATAGAAGGAAAACAAACTTCAGAAGTCTATAACCGTGTTGGCCCCAACTTTTACATTAACACCGGGAAAGGGGAGCGGTTACGATTGCACCTATTACTGTGCCGTTTTAGCTTTCGTACTGTCATCGACAAATGTCGTTCACTTCCTAATGATCGGAAGTTTTCAAATAAAAACATTGTAAACCTAAAGCGATATAGGCAAATAATAACTTGCAACAAGTAAACTTATTACTCATAAGCATATCGCTCCACAGCCCTATTGGTACTTATTCTTTTAAAATTGCGCCATTACATTACAAAATTATAAATGTGTGTGATAACATATTTTATTACTTAATTTTAGCAACATTGTAATGGGATCCAATAATCATTTCAGTAAAACAAGCCCGTCAAATAAATCCAACAAATATTTTAATGGGCACAAGCATCGAGCCTCTTTATTGGTAGTATAAAAGCGTCCGTAAAAGAACCAACTCTTGGACAAAGTCTAGTTCAACTATAAAATAAATCTAGCCAAGTTATCGTCCACAATAAACAGTCAGCGCAAGAGGCTATCGTCAATTCCCACGCAAAGTTGCCGTTCATAAAAGCAACAAAATTATATATTCAAGAGTTAGAAGGTGGTGGTATAGCAGTTAAGGCCTTCTACGTGGTCCAAGTTACAATGCAAATTGCCGCGGAGGGGTGCGTCGATGCCCTCTAACTGTGCGACTCGCAAAGATGGCCGCCGTAATGGTGAAATGAAATTATTAAGCATTGTCTTGTGAAATCGGCCGCAGTCGACACCTGAGACTGGGCCTCCGAGGACTTAATGTGGATATCCCCTCGGCGTCCAGCAAGGTAATGCAAATACCAGACGTAACCATTGCAAATAATTGTAATAGTGTAACAAGTAAGATGTATACATAAGTCATAACAAAGTAAATGTGTAAATCAGTTATATAGTCATAAACATTACTTCAGAGCTGCTAGTGCATATTTTTTTGTTATTATCTTTAACAGTTATTAAAAATATTGATAGCTTATTCAACATTGCACCTATTTGTGAGCTTGGAGTACAAAAATTACATGAAAATTATATTACAAAAAGCATGACATAAATTCTAAAAGTTTTTTCATAATTGAAATTACCAACACTTAAAAATTCGTGTAAGGAAGCACTTCCACCCATTTCTAACGCTAAGACGTTACTTGCGACCCTCTACTGAAAGCTTTGTATTAAAATTTAAATCTACTTTGCAAAGTGTATTTTATACACGTGCTCCTGCAATTTTGATCGTACATAAAGCTCCAAACAGCTACTATTATTACGTTTACCTTTGCGGTATTGGGTGTTACATCTCTCCCTAACCATTCCGTTAACATTTTGACTAAGTCCCATGAATTTAGTACGCACAATGTTAATGTATAATAGGAACTTTAATTACTCGTTTGTGGTACAGTTTGCGGCCTCGATCTTAATAATCATTTCCTTTATACACTGAATACGACATTTACGATTCGCGGCATATTTCTAAATCTTGGGTCTTTATAAGAAATCGTAACTACGTAAAAAAATATTTATAGGATCAACACAGACTCTCAATCCGAAAAGTATTCTATTATACAGTAATGCGAAATCGATGTCCGAATTCACGTCTTATAAAAATAAATTAATTTCAAAATTTGTTTTCGACAACAAAGGCTCGGATCCCTACTTATTGGCCGTCTGAAATTCCTATTTAATCCAACGCATGCCCTCTCCGTGTTTTTAATTTCACACAAAAAACAGCTTCGAGTTGGTGATCAATCAAAACTCACGATCGCTTTTTTATACCCCATTGCAGTACGTACACTTTCGCCTTTCTGTAACCGCTATAAATGTGTGTCTTTATTATTTTGTTTGCAAAAAGGAAATGGATACACTTTGAATTAAATTAGTTTGATGGATTTCTGTTGGAATGATTTATCTTCACATTGGGTTTATAATTTGATGAGATAATTTTTAATAAAAAATAATAATTTATGTAATTCAATATTTTTTTCAATGTTTAAGTTATGTAATAGCTGAACTGCTAGAATTGTTATCAAGTTATAATTAATTAGGATGATTTACACAAAAAAAAATTGATAAGTTGAGAAAATGTATGTATTAATTAACAACATAACTTTTGGGCTTATAATATGATATATCCATGTTGACAAAAATTATTTACTATATATTTAGTTTATAACGTATAGGTAGTAAGTAGATATATTGCATATTTAATTAAAAATAGAAAACAATATTTAAGGATAACATATTTTTAATTACTTTAAATTTAGTTGGTGTTGGTTACATAAAGTTTCGTCACAAGATGTAACAGAAACCATAAAACATGTGTCGCCGTAATAGCATTTGAAAGACATCGATGACAAACAGACCTTTTTAAAGGGAAAAAATAATCTTTACGGATCTTGACAATCTGCGCGAAATCCTATTTAAAGAGCACGCAACAGCGGTTTTTAAAGGACAAGCTCTTAGGCCTTAGAACACTCCCACACTTACACAAAAGTTTTTACTAATGATACGGTATTTCCACTCCTTTATGCAATAGCGCCCTTGCATGTAACACCAAAATCTTTTGTCGCATAATCTGGATTAATATTGAAAAGCTACTTTTAGAATTAAAACTTGTTTCATGTTTTTATACGTTTTTTTATCTATTCTAGTTATACAATTTTTATTTATTCATTAAAATTATAATAAGATTATTCCTCGAATTTCTCATACGATGTTAATTGATAACAAATTCTTCATCAAGTTCATCCTAGATTTCAAAGTTTTGGACACGACTGCAACATGTATTGAACAAACAAAGAAACACATTACAAAGCTATAAACCAAGCAACAAAGGGGCCGACGTATACGTGTTGAAACTGATCCATCATGTCTCCTTTTAAAATAACAAAAACTCATATGATGCACACAACAGATGTTTTCGTAAAAAATTAACCCCGTCCCAACTAGTATAATTTTTTTAATTAAAAAAGTTTGAGCAACTTTCTACTATTGTTAACTGTCTCTTTAATATTGCGATTTCAATAATAAGGATTAGATTTTATAAATTCGAGCAGCTCATTTATCATGTAATTAATTATTATAGTTTAAACAAAATTGAAACGTTGTTTTACAGCAGGTGCTTGTAAATATTATGCCCACATTCGGATATTATTTTTTCGTTTGAAACACGTCATGTAACTCCATCAATAGCCGGTAAATTTATCACTATTTAGCTTGTTGGTGGATAGCTCAATTTGAATTACAAACATCAATATCAGAAAGCAAACATAATATCGACCAATAAAGAGTCCACATATCAACATGCAAAATTCCAATTAGATTCCAAACGTATGAACGTGATAAAAGGACCGTTATTGAAGTTGCTTATCTGTGTAATTAGAAAGGAACTAAGCTGGAACCATTTACGTTTATAATGGGAACTTTTGAGTGTAATGCAGTTGTTTGATAACAGATAAAATGTATGAATATATGTTAACATTATCCGAAATAAAACAAACACAAAATGTAATAACACTACTATAATTTATTATATTACCCTCTCGACTCTTAAGTTTAGTCGTATATTATTTGATAATGGACGCCTCCATTAAAAAAGTCGTTCAAAAAATTGTCTTCCTCAGAATTGGCCCTTTCCACTTACCGTGGATTCATCATAAGGGAATGCGCCATCAAATATTCAATTTTAAAACAGCCGCTAAAAGCGAAATGTCATCGCCTATACAGACGCAGCTGGAGCACAACGATTTAGAAATTTTGATACAGATGGGACACGCACTTGACAAGATATAAAATAAGAAATTGCATTAACAAAAGTGATAATTTAAATGAAGACAACAAAAATGGCTCAGCTGTAATCAGTTTTCATGAAATATTTCAGTTGATTAAAATTTTTGAAAATAATGCTGTCAAGAACAAGAAAACGGTCCGAAGTTAGAAAAATTTCATTAGCGCCAATCAAAATGACGAGGTCCAAAATGAAGCTCATAAAGAGAGTCGTAATCACGGACTTCAGCAGCGCCCCTCAACGTGAGGTCTTATTAAAGGAATAATATTTACAAAACGAGACGCCTCAGAAATCCCCAAATTAAGATTTCGCTGAAACCCGCCCAACTTCCACAAAGTGGAATCATTAAATTAAAAATGTAAACTTTTCTCTTAGCAAGGTAATGGGCATCCCGATGTAGATAAATAGATGGAATAGCTGCAAAAGGAGCATTTTCCTGTTCATTAAATTTTTCCTTCGCTTTTTTATTTCGACCCCTGGTGCTAATTTTGTTGGAATTCACGCCCCTCAACTCCACCCGCTGGGGCTCAATCACAGAAATTTTATATCCGGAATTAAATAAGTAGCCGACTGAATTACGAACAAAATTTAATATTAGCTTATTTCAGGAAAGAATTTTACTTAATTAATCAGATATAGGGTGCTACTTATTAAAATTATTCAAAATGTTCTTACGGCGACTCTCTAAAGTAAATTCGTAAATGTTTATTTCGTGCTTGTTTATCGTTGCTTAAGCTTTTGAAGTTCTTAAAAACGTCAATCAAGAATATTCTCATCAACGGCATCTTATTCCAGGGGTGGTTTATATCGGTAACTCAATTGCCTATGAGATCGAGCTGTAGACACTCAACAGGAAACGTCAGCGAGGTTGGTTGCAAATGCGATTATATTTACTAATATGCCGTCTGCAAGCGACACCCGTTGCCGCCATGCTGCTTCAAGCAATACCGCCATTTAATTGTTTTGAGAAGGCCATTTAAAAGTTATTTTGTTGCACCTCAATTTGCACGACAGTTTATATTTTATAATAGCAAAAGACCTAACTTGTAAGAGATTTACTCCCGAATAAAATAATACGATTTACCAGATTGCCCTAAATTTTATTAATATCGTCGAAAAGATTAACATTATTATGTTTAAAATTTAAGTGTACCTACTCGTACGCCTTTAAGAAAACTTTAATACATTTTACGTTCTTTTAAATTCTACCTTTAATTGATAGAGCTTTAATATTAATACCGGTCAAAAATAAAAACAAAAACATAACCATTTAAGCATACTATGTACATACATACATACATATATTGTAAAGATTAATAAAAAAGGTTATACTTATAATATTATTAATAATTGTTACTAAAACACGATCGAAACATTATTTACATTCAAAGTTTTACTTTATGATATCGAATTCCCTTATAAGAAATTGATTGGTGCAAATAAGGAAATCGAATTATTCAATGTCCGCCCTTCATTTGTTTCCTCTCCCCTATAGCAAGAGATGAAGAAATTCTTTCTGAGTTTTCGATTACTTGTCCAATTAATTTTATAGATTCATTTGTCTGAACTAATTTGGTATATTTACGGGACAATTGCCTATTTAAAATATTTTAATATGATAATAATTATCATTCACAACCTATCCATTTTAATATTATTTATTATGATTAGGAATTTATATATTAGTTATTAGTACTATTTATACACAAAAAAATTATTTCGAAAAAACCTTGGTAGATATAGGTATCATTTTACAAAGATGGATGTTTTTTTTATTTATTGATGAGAAAAACTAGTTTTGTATTTTATTGCTTATTTATTAACGAATGTTGCAGTCTTAAGACCAGATTTCTATCATTGCTAACATTAAATCAGTACATAGTATTAAACAAAGTCGCTTTCTCTGTCCTGTATCCCTATGTATGCTTAAATCTTTAAAACTACGCAACGGATTTTGATGCGGTTTTTTTAATAGATAGAGTGATTGAAAAAGAAGGTTTATATGCATAACTAGCGGATCCTGCGGCTTTGCCTGTGCTAGTGCTAAAATATAAAGAAAACGTTTCAAATGTAATTATAAGTTTACTGAATGTAAACTTCATATTACAATTCCATTATCACCCTATAGGAAACTTCGAAGTATAAAGTGCATTGTGCCTATTAACACTACTTGGATAGCTTCTACCCTCTTCGCGGTAACTTGACTCGAAACGCGAATGGGTCAGGGATGGCTTACGCAACTTGGGTTGTGATGAGAGGGAAAGTCCTCACGCCTCCGCGAGCAACTGGGTGAGTGCGGTTACCGGCAACCAATGCACCGGCCATTCATGACATAATTCGCAAGAGGCCTCATTAAACACGGGAATGACGAGTAGGAAGTGGAAATTATGATTATGATTGATTGATTCGATTATTGTATTCTTCATTATCTGTCAGAGGCTTAGACATCATCAGTACATCGTTAAAGTTATCTACTTTAACTTGAGAAAAAAACAATATCTTATCTGTTTGTATCCAAAAATATGTTTTATACTCACTTATAACGACTATAAATAAAAGTATATAATTAGTTTATTAACGTCATTATGTTAATTTTATAATAATATAGGTACAGAAAAACATTATTGTTATCTTTTATTATAGCACTGCCATATATTATTTGTCATTGATTGAATTATTTATCTCTATAATATTGTCATTAATACTGTACATTATTACATACGATTTTATGGTTAATAAATAAAACAAGGTTCTCACCATAAGCAAATGTACCTTTTACAAAACAATTTTCATTCAGTATTCCAAAGTGAAAATCACCCGACGGTCAAAGGGTTAACGATTTAGTGTTTATTTGAAATCGTCCTTTGTTAGTATAAAAGGCGTCAGAATGTAAACGGATCCTTTGTTGTGATTTCTGTTTGTTTCGCTAAAAACATCCTCTGTGAACCTTTTGTAGGTGTGGCAATTTAAATATATTCGATTAAGGCGCAACATAAAGTTTTATTTCACTTGCTTTATATCTCATCTTAATAGTCATTAATTAGTTTGTTCTATTTATACACTATCTGAGTAAGTACTTAATTATTGCCTGCAATAATTTATTTTATTTATTTTAAAGACTATTCTAATAAACATGCATAATCAAGAATGTTTAAAATAATTGAATTCAAAGCCCTTTATCTATACAGTTACTTTGCATCCAGCTTGAGAATTCATAAACGGAATGACATAGACCAGTTTTAAATTTGAGTCCATTAGTAACATAATCATTATAATAAATATTATCAGTAATCCACTCCGTATGGGCGGCAACTGAAGGGATTATACCATCTGTCAGATTTTTGAAATATTTGATGTAGGTAGATCTATTTATCAAAGATAATATTAATATTAAATATAATAATGTATGGTTACCTAATTTATAAAGACCCTGAGAATTTGATTTAATGCCTTTCAAACTACAAGGGATACTTTACTTTTAGAGTGGCACATATTTTATCAATCAATCACTCGAAAATGTTGAATCTTTACTCTGCAACATTTGCCAGATGCTATGGTGGATTATACAATACAAACTACAATTATGGATGCAAACTCTATGACACGTAAGGAATCCAATACCGAAGCTACCTAGTGTACCGATGATCCAAAACATGAGAGAGAACGGAATTCATCTTTGTGTTCCTTTATAAGTACCACAGCATGGCATCATACCTCAATGAGATGTCTCAGTGGGGAGCCTACAGTAGCTCCGCGGTCTCTTTTTGTGCGGCCAACGTTTTATCAAACATGTTAATGGCCGGCTTTATGATCCCAACAAAAGAAGCGTGCCAACAGAGGCGTTAAATCCTTTACGATTTGATGATGATGATCACGAATATGTCATGGGATCATTTTGGACTCTCATTACTACTCATGCGCACACTGGCATCCATTAAACGTCACAATTATTATTATTAAAAGCAAAATTCAAAGAAGATAATTGTAAATATGTTAGAAAAACAAATATATCTACACTAATTTGATACATTACACATAAATTATTCATATTAAATCAGATATTATTATACACTGAATTCCAATTTGTAAATTATTACTAGGAAATAGCTGAAGAATATAGGAAAACATAAATTGTAATATATACTACTATCAAATAAAAAATAGTATTACACAATCATGCTTTCTAAATAAAACAAAAATGCAATCGAATTTACATATTATACTACGAACATCGATTTTGTAAATTTATCTGTGATTCTTATAAAAGTCAGTAAAACTTTAAATTATAAAAAGGGTGTAACCTGGAAGCAAACAACGACAACTAACAATCACCCACACTTCTTTAATGTACATAAAAACTGTAAAATAAAACATACCACCGAACATGTGCAATCGATTGTACAACGAGAAATTGGCCAATCAAGCAATTATAAAGTTATCAAATAAATTCAAACGTCAATGACATATGAAATGATCAAACCTTATCTATGAATGGAATCGGCAGAAATAAAAAAATAAAATAACACACATTGACAAGCAGTTTTGGTGGAAAATACTATGTTTAAAGATTCCTGCGACGCGGGTGTGTAGTTTCATCGTGTGGTCTTCCAAGCTAACCCTTTGCCCTGCGGCCGACCGGTCTAGTGGTCGAGCCCCCGAACGTTTCCGAACGTAACCGAATCCGGCCGAACGAAACTGAACGCGTGTGCGACATAGCGACATACCTGTCTGGCGCTTTCATTGACAGGCACCTGAAATGAAGAAAAAAATCCATCCAATTCGTTGAATATTTCAAATTAAGAAAAATTTTGATTCGTTAATTTATTGACACAGATAAATTTACATGCATCATTCTTATCATTAAAAAACAATATAAAGAATAATAATAAAAAATTAGCAGCTGTCTAATCATATTACACTTACGAGTGAAATAAAGTAATGTAACCTTATCTCCTAAAATTGTGATCAATGAACCGTAAAAGAGTATACATAAAAAAGGCTAACAAAATGAGATACAAAAATTAAAAGTAAACATAAAAAAAGAACAAACAATAATGTGGCAAAAACAGTTAAAAACAACATTGCAAGATGTATTAGGACAGTTGTTAAAATATGGGGTAGCGTGGACCGGCTTGACTCCGATGATATTGTGCGCTCGCACGCGATCTCGTCGTGTTTGCAGTTTGCAATCGCTTGAGATACGCTCGCTCTACTATTTCATATTTTTCAAACGTATTAATTTTATATTAACTTAATTATTTTTTCTATAAATATAATATATCAAAGTCTGGTAATTTTAATGAAAAAGCTGTAGAATAAATTCATTCTTAAAGAAATATTAGAAATTGCAATGAAATTCATTGATATCGTTTTATTCGCTCCTAAAGTACAAATAACACTAGGAAAGAAATAAAATTCTTAAAAACGACTACGAATTTTCGATATAATTCATTACATATGTATTTTATATGTAGATAAACCAGGTAATATTGAAATTTGAATTTATTTTGAACTCCGGCTCAAACTTCAATACTTACATATTACACTAGTACGTATCAAAAAGCCGTAAGTTAGTAAGTAAGTTAGTAGGTAAATGCTTATTAACAATTACTGCTTTCAATCAAAGCCCATTTGTTAAGTGATGCATGATTTCCAATAAAAGGGAAACAAAAGTATATGAATAAATTGACCGATTAATATAGAGTCATTACTGTACGAGTATATTGGCCCTATCCCAATGGACGAATTCATTAGATTATTACCGGACGAGATCACGCAAACGAAAACGAAAAATTAAAGGAAGTCAATTTGGTTAAATTGAATCCAATTCTATAAACTTTGTTAAACGAAAATAGACTCTCATTTTACTTAATATTAACATACCTTTCACTGAACTATTTAGAAATAGTGAATGTAATTTACAAAGAGTTGTCGTTCATATTGTAACAACATGTTAATACGCCATTTTATCACAATAAAAATATAATAAAATAATGTACACAAATGGATATTATAAAATAAGACGTCTTAATCATAGAATCAATCTATTTTGGAGGGACAAAAAATTGAACATTATGTCTTGCGTGGTTAAATATTGGAGCTCATACAATACATTTCGCGTGTACAGCTAAACGAATATAAGGCCCTCGATGACTATATCGTTTTGTGTTATTTCGTCGGCTAGAACTTTTCTCATCGATATTATAATCTACGACATTTACAACGCAGAGCAGAGCATACACGTAATAAATTCAAAAGGAACGTACTCGAAAGAACCGATCTATCAATATTAGAACACAAAAAATAATGCAAGTCAGTTAATAATCCTGAATCGGCAATCGACAATGGAAATAAAGTCACAGTCACTTTTTTAATAATGGCAACTCAGTTTTCTTTTTTATCGCCACCCTAGGTACGTTTGACATTTGAACCGGCTGATGACTTGGCCACCATGATTGATCGCCGCGACCCAGTAAATAATTGCAATTTAGCTTTATTTTCCTTTCTATTCAATACATCTTATTATAAGTTACAACTGCATTAATAATAACAGTTGTTTAAGGTAACATTTTCATTGCCTTTCAATTTCAATACTATATTTAGAACCAAAGTCGTAGCAGAAACGAATGTTGTATTGATCATTAGCATACAAATTATCTGTTGAATAAAGTCTGGTGTTCATTTGTCAATCTGCAGTGTCATTCAAATCTCTCAGTAATAAGCATTTATGGCTTGATTGCTATATGCCGTAAAATGATTTTTAAAACGCCATATTATAAAGTTCAAATTAAAATTTTTGTAACCTTCCACACTTGAAGATGTTATATTATTTATGAAATACCATTTTCAAACCTATATAATTTAATTATAAGGTTCAATTTATTTTATAAACATATTAATATCAAATTTAATGACGGGCTACTTACGATTTATCATCGAAACAAGTATACGCCCTGTTGAAATCGTTAGTTTGTAAAAAAATAATAGACCTTTGTTATATGAATATTGAGTTTTTATTGTACCCATTATATTTTGTCTTTGCTCTCCTTTTCTTTTATTCCTGAAAGACACTCAAAACGATCACAGATATCTTATTATTAAACATATAAATTAAGTATGAGTTTAAATTTTTTTATCAATTATTTACAACAATATAGATTTTTTGTTTTTTATTACGATGATTATTATTATAGATATTTTTATAATTATTGATAGATATTTTTTTGTATTTGACTTGACTAGACTTTGTTTATAGATACTTATGGATATACTTATGATGTATCACATAATATCAAATAAATTACATTTGACAGGTCGTAAAATTAGATTGATATGTTCTAGGAAACACCAATTGAAAGTGATGCCGGGAAGTGGGGGTCTAGGATCATATTTAAGCCTATTTAATTGTTTTACATGTATGAAAATATGATGATATCATAAAACAAATAGGTAATAGAGAATAACCGAAGGTGAATTTTAATATAACATCTTTTAATATTATGGTGGAAACAAACACTTTTTTTACTTTGATAAAAATTCACTATTAATTATTTTAAATATTAAAAAAATTGCATAATAAATAGTTAAAATCACTTAATATGATCACAGAAATATTTTGATTTAAATAACGTGTCTTATTTGAAATATCACAACTGGCACTGATCTCGAGGGTCTTGAAATTACAGAGCTCTCAATTAAAACGAAAAATAATTACTTTCCACCCCTTCGTAAATCAGATTAGCAAAATTATTAATAAACAATACAAGAGCCTAATCTCAGGTATATTATTATTTGAATGAAAATAATTAATATTAAATTAAATTAATATTTGAATTATTATTATAAAATGTAAACAAAATGAAAGTGTTATTATTGTAAATCTATCGGCGTAACAACAAAAAAGCCTGGCTCTAACTCTTTACCACACCTGCCCCTAAAACAAACTTTTGACACGGTTACAAACATTTTTCGAGAAAATAATTGCCGTTTTATCCTCTCGGGGCATTAATTTTCCAACACTCGCTTTAAGAATCCAATTACAATATTATATCTTCTTATATCTTCCATTTCAGTATTAAGTTATATTACACAGTTGTTTTTTAGTAATATGTAGGTACTTTATTTTTTAATAAACAAAAATAAAGAAAATACGATCAATAAGCAATGTATTTTCTAGAATGTACTAGCAACATGCGGCTATGCTACAAGAGTACATACACTCCTAGTCATAATCTATATGCGGACTAATATTAAATAATTATTGTAAATATAAAACAATAACTTAGGCTCTATATTATTGTATATCAATAGCCATTTATTTGTTCCCTAAAATTACTTCACGCCCACGTTTAGTCGTAGTTCGTTTGTGTGAATCATATCATATGCTAAATGCTTACTTTTGTTTATAAAACGTCTACGTTCCTAAATGTAGTGAAAAAAAAAACTAAGTAAATTAATAAACATACTGAGATTAATCATATAGGTATCTACTATACTAACATGTTTGAGAATAAAATATAATGCGTAATACGTGCTCGAACTCAAATATGTAATATATAGTAATATATACTATATGAGATACCATTAAAGTTATGATACATTGTTTTCCTAAACCTCACCCCTTTTGTTTTTGTGTAAGTAGAAAATCTTCCAGTTTCCTAATTTATGGCAAGCTAAAGAAATATTATTTCTGAATCGTTTAAGTCCTTGTTCCGTACATTTAATCCTAAAATCCAAAGGGGTAACTTTTTTAAACAATTAATCAGTTGGCCTGCTTTTTATACATTTTAATTGGGTTGGTACGTAGTATATCATTTAAGTACCGACTGCGGACTTAAGCAAAAACATTGTTTTACCGTAAATAAGAATACCATTTCATGCTTTTATAAACAAACAATTCAATTCTAGTGAAACAATTACGTTAAGTAATGCTAATGCGAAAGTAGACGGATTTTGATGAAATTTAATGCAGTCTAAATTTAATACATATTCTACTTCTAAGACTCCCGAAGAACTTAGTCGCTAGTACAGATAAGATCAGTTTATACCTACTGGGAGGTATATAATAATGCTTATTTACCTATACACCACCAGTCTTAGGAGGTTAGGAATGAGAGAGGTACAGAACACAACGGGAGCGATTAGCTGCAGGCATCGACCGAGCGCATGCTCACGATTTATTTCACATAGACAATATTAAATTTGCATCTATATATTTCATATTAAGCAAAACAACACTTTATACTCGTGTATTGAAGATATTTAATCCAACAGCCAGGCTTATTTCAGTGCATCTGGATATCGAGGTAGTAGTCTGAACAGTTTAAGGAAGATCTTGTCTTAGCTTAGAACCAGTTCCTATTGAATATGATTGCAAACTAGCCTAGTTCTTAAGTTGAAGTAGGCTTTATTTAATGGTAGCAAGTTCACGTCAGTAAATATTAGATTATTTATATAATAATAATATATTATGCTTCTTATTTAGTAGACATATTAAATTAGTTAGACATATGAGCTTGTAAACATATATAACAAACTAGTACAGAGGCCCTGATTTACATTACATACCTACTTATGCTTACAAGCATACATAATATGCACATATTAAGCTCTAAAACTGCTACACCTTCTTACATTCGTCAATAAAAATATTAAAAATTTATCTCGTAAAATTAATGTAATATGTTTTGAAAGTAATATTGGAAATCAAATTATGAAAACGAAAAAAAACTAAATATAATACCTACATATTTTTCATTTGTTGCCTTGAAAGGTAGTGTACAAGAACTACATACTTGAAATTTTAAACTTACTAAAATTGCAGTTACATTTTCTCATTATCGTGTTGATATATGATATTGGGCTACAGTTTATGGTTCCGGTAGTTTGCAACATTCGCATGGTATTAAGACATTGCACATGTTTAGGGGAAGCTACTTCCTTCAAACAATTTAAGAAACCCTCCTTTATAAACTGATTCGTTACAATGTTAGTAGTCGTTTGCAGTTTCTTGCATAATTCACAATAATAGAGTTATTTAAGAAAATTGCTTAATAGTTAAATCTAAGTTTATACTCAATTTTAAGATAATTGAAGAAAATATGAAACTTATTACTTAAATTACGTGTTTTATAATTGTTATATGAAATAATAATGGTATCATAATTCGTATACCTAATATAATTGTATCTACAGTTGGATAGGTGATATAATTCAAACCTGTAAATAACATTACAAACTACAACTCAATCAGTGAAAATCATTAATTAGCGAGCACGACCGAAACATCCAAGCAATCCATCTGAAACGAGGCGAGTGAACTACTATCTAACCGACAAAAAATCCAGCAACAACGTAACAATACACTCAATGGCGCCAAGACATACCAACATGAACACGTCCCGACAACGGGATCATTAGCAAAGCACATAATTCAGTACCGTATTATGCTACATGATACTAAACAGCTTTTATGTTCTACGATAATAAACAAACATGTCGCATTGTGCTTCCATTACCACTAAACCGTATTACGCCGGCCAATGCTCGCCGCGCGCCCTTCGGCGTTCACCGAACATCTCGACAGTATGTATTGCGATGTTTGATGTTCGATTGACACGAAACTGCTTACGAAACTGTACAATAATTAGAACTGTTAACGAATGAAATAATACCTGAGAATTCTGATTGTCAGATAAAGCGGCACGATTGTATGGGATTGCATATTGAAAAAGCATGCAACAGAGATAAGCGTTACATGCTTGAGCGAAGTGAAGGCATCGGCAAGGCAGTGGCTAATTGCATTTCCTACTGTGTTACTACATGTACATATCGTGCTTTGCAGCTATTTAGATATGCAGTTTTGTCAGACATTTTTATACCTATGTATGCACTATCTAATATTCATTTGCTATACTTATCACTTATCGGAATGATCTGTTAGCAATAGGATAATTACGGGACATAAATACGCTGTGTTAAGTACAATACGATTAAAACAGTAATTAAAATTATATTGCAGAAAAATATTACAGATAATATAACAACGTTATAAATTTTATTTACTTAAGTTTTAAAGACTTTAAAGACGTATAAAAAGTGTAAAAAAGTTTTCGTGTCTAATCACACCCTGCGCTGTCTACGTTTCTTCAACTAATTTATGAAACAATAGGAAGTATTTCATTTTAAATATGTTTACAATAAATAAAAAAATACTATAATCATTATTTCATCGAGCAGAGGCAAAATATCTAGAATCTGCAATTTGCTGACTATTATGTTGTGTTAACGAACTTTTAAATAATAATTACTGTCATTTAATTTACCGTTTCCCAATACTTAAAATGCCGTGACCACAACAGCCGCATTGGGCTACAAAGTAAATGTATGATTTGCCCCGCCAGTACATCGTTCGTGATGCCCGAAACCACGTGTAACTCGAGTTTTTTCGAACATTCGAACCATGATTGTAATTTTCAAAGTTTCAAAGTTTATGGTTACTTATCATTGATATAGATTTATAATAACATTTTAATCAAATTCGATACGTCCTTTCTGTAGTCAAAAACGTTAAATTAAACTTAAATATAAAATTAAATTAAACGTTTAAAATATTCAATATAATGATTCGCGTTTAATTTTATTTAAAATTAAACCATTACTTTATTATGCCCGCACGCGACATTTTTTTAATAATTTTAATTTTAAGGCGGTGCCTTTGTCTCCAACAAACAATATATTAAGAGTCTATTCATAATTTTTCCTGTAATGATAAGAGATTAGGCCACCGGGATTGCAGGATGTGCAGCTAATCTTGTTTGCTCTACATCGAGCAAGTGTCTGTGTACTTGCTTCTGTCTTTAAAACTCTATTGTAGAGATAAGACCAAGAAGTTAATACAATATATCTCAAGATAACGTCTCTCTAAAAATTATCTATACAATTTACACTTATAAATCTTAGACGTATTAATTATGACACGAATATTAAGACCGTTCTATTTAACTTTCTCTAAAAAGTTTTACATGCTCAGATTTGGATTAATGCCAAGAGCAAGTAAAAAGTGTAGTGAAAACGTATAAGATTTCCCATAAAACTGTCTCAAATAAAACATACGATAACAATGGAAAAAGTAATACGAAGTTGTAATGGTATAAATCAAGTTTTTCAATGAGCTTTGCACACTGAACAGATATCTAAGCCTATTAGCATGTTTACACGCAACTCGGCGATGACTAGAACTGCATAATACAGTGTAGACAAGAAACTAAACTATTCACTGGACAATAGAGACATATGATTCGTAACAATGCATATGGATAAGGATGTTAATTAGAAATATGAGCGAATGTGTCGTCGTTTTGATTTAATACCCTTTCTATCTTCTAAAATTCTTGTCTAGATATAAAGACTATATTATACATTATCGATTACTGTGCAATGGCGCTTACAGTACTTAAATTAATCTAGGTTTGTAATTTAAATTTAACAAATACGGTTGATTTAATTTGTAATAAAATAATATTGAAGTGTCTGTTTTCAATTTCAAATTAACAGCTTTTCACTAAATGCATTATATGAAAGTATATAGGATACTAGCAACAAAAAAACATATTTTTTTAAATTTTTGTCTGTCTGTCTGTCTATTTGTTCCGGCTAATCTCTGAAACGGCTGGACCGATTTTGACAGGACTTTCACTCGCAGATAGCTAATGTTATAAGACGTAACTTAGGCTACTTCTTAACCGTCTTAAAAAATAGGAGGTAATTTTTTTTAAATAGCGGAACCCATGGCTTCGCTGACGGTAAACCTAGTGAGTCGCTAGTTATATATAAAGATGGTGATATTATATTGTCTTGTTGATTACCATTTTTTAAGAAAATTACGATGAGTCAATTACTCCCCAAAACAAAATGGCGTGGAATGTCTGCTATAAAAAACTGAGCTAAGGGTTGGAAAATTTCTTTCCGGGTCTGTACATTTATTTAATTAATCACATTCTTACAATTGGGGTCCGCCGTCCGAATGTCCGAATAATTTGAGTTCTTTCTGATAGCGCAAGAACATGGATGTGTACAAGCCGTAATGTAACCACAAAATAACGAAAAATATAATAATACGAAGTGGTAAATATTGATACGCATTACATTCATTCAATATAGTAGGTATGTAGTTAACAATAAAATATATCTAATTAATTTTTAACAGTAAAAGTTTAACATATTGTATTGTAAAATATTTTGATATAGAAATAATATTTGGAAGGGTTCATATTACGAGTCACTTTGCAACAATCTCGCTTGTAATTATGTTAGTCTGACAAAAATGGGGGCGCTGCTTTGATGTATGAACGAATAGACACGGCACAACCAAATAGAGACTCAGTGTGTAAAAATATAAGTGACACAAAAATAAGTTAAAATATACGATTAATATTTTCAATTGGTTGTGACTGCACCGAAATAAACTTTTAATTATTTGTGGTTTGTCCAAGTAAAACGTACAGTCACGTACCTTCTATTTGTTTCGTAGTTCTATCATTCTCACAGCTAAAACACACGAAAAAAGAGAATATAAAATAAAAAACTGCCAAATCATATCGCTGTTACATCTCGAATGGTCCTTTTTTATTTCAATTTTCGAGGGTGCGCTAAACATTCGAGCGAACTCTATTATTCGGTGCGTATACCGTTCTGACGTAAGCACATTCGACTCAACAGCCGTTTGTTATTAAATGTAATAATGTATATCATAACGTATTCATATCTACAATCTCTATGGATATGCCAATTTCATTATTTGCCTCCCCGACTAAAATCTTGCGCTTTTTACCACATGGTGTATTTTTGTAAAAACTAACAGTGTTATAAATATTTATAGTACAGTAATATACGATTAAATCTTTATTTTAAAAATAAGTTAACAAAATATTAAAAATAAGTAAAATACCCTTAACAAAAAATCTATTGCATGTATGTACATAAACGGTGTTTCTTGGTCAGTTACTTTTAGATTACATAGGTTAACTAAGCAAAGGACTGATGGAATAAGCCCAACAGCAAAAACGATTTATTATTCCTTTCTTACGCATTACGTCATTTTCTATTTACCACAAAATGTTTCATTTGCATAATAGCTTTTTTTCCTGCCATTACTATTTACGTTAATATTCTGATTTGTTTGAGCGGGGGTCGCACGCACAACAAACATAAAGACAATCTGTACGTAGCAACCATTTATGTAAATATAAATCTACGATACTCTGCTATTATGAAAATTGTAGATACGGTGCGGAAGTGGCTCGAATTTATGTAGTTCTTGGGTGTGGTCGCTTCGAAAAATCATTTAATTTCACCATTTATAATTTGCCCATCATTCTCAAAATTAAAATAAAATTAATTCTAGATACATGTAATTAAAATGGCAAACGAACTGAACTGGCCTGAAATGGTTTTGTAGTGTATTATTAATAAGTTCGCGTTTAATCAACAAAACATCAAAACGCAATGAGCACTATTAAGAGTCCGATAGAATTTCTCATTTCATTCGTCTTAAGTCGTCAAAAACAAAGTGCGGCCGTCGTCGGTGGTGTTATTAACGCGTCTAAATAATTACAGAGCACATCAATCAGAGGGCATGCAGATAGAGCGTTTTGTGCGAGTCAGCGCGCACTCGGCCCGATGTAACCCTTTCTTTGATATCTATAATGATATTTCGAATAGAATTATTAAAACGTACTCCCATATAAAGAGGAAAATTTGAAAGCTTATTCATAAATTTGAAATAGCATTGTTGCTCTATTTTATATCTGAGCTGACTTTTTGACTATCTACATTTTTTGTAAGATAAAATAAATAAAGTAAGTATCAAGTATGCTTATTAAGTTTATTAGTTTGATTAAGTGCACAATGATTGGCACAATTCGACTAGAACGCCACAAATAGCTGCAATTAAAAGAACAATGAGTAGATTCAATTCCCCAAATCCAATTTCCTTGGTCGAGGCCTGCTTGCGACAGTCGCTATAGCATTTTAATAAATTAACTTATACATGCATATAATAAACAAATGAGCTATAGAGCCAAAGTAATTTTATGGTCCCTCAATAAAAATAGTTATTTATGTCCATATCATTAACGTAAAAACTTATTCTGCAATAAAACTTAGAAAGGTTTAACGTTAGCGAACTCTTCGCGGAGATATTTATGTAAACTACAACGTCGTCTCATTCGTTAATTTTCATTATAAAAATAGTTTATGAAATACGTAATCATCGTTTAATATCTTAAAAATATACTCATCAGCTGTTTCGTAACCATGAAAATAATAATTAGTTTTTCGGCCATGACAGTATTGTGATCTCATGTGCCATCGCGCACGCGTCAATATTTGATGGATATCTCGTGATCATACAATCATCGCCACATTAAAATGTCACGACTAAAATCATTTTTCTATCGATATCGACCATATGGGCGACAAGTGTAAACGAAATTAAGACGTCACGTCATAAGCTATAGAGCTTTCTTTACATCAAATCTTCTCAGAATGCTGAACTTATATCGGACATCACGTTACTCTGTCTTTGAAAGCATCCTAATTAAGTTCTCAAAACGATTGAAATTCAATATTGATTGTCAGATGGCGCTAGCGGTATTTTTAAATGAATAAGTTGTTTAAATGCGTGGAACAGTTACTTTGTTACAGTGTCAATAATTATTCCTCCTAGGAAGAGCTTTCAATGAAAGTAGGTATTTCTTACAAGTAAATAACATAAAACGCTACAAATACGTCCGAAGTCTCAAGCTGTGAGGGATGCATAGTGCAGATCTTGTGCATTGTCACGAACAAGTTTTGTATGCAACACCACGTTTAAAGAGAACTCATTTGAGTTGCAACCCTGCCTCCGTGTTTACATGTTATGTTTTTGTGACGTAGCCGATCCAATTTATTTACAAAGTATCACTAATATCACAATTCAAGTACTAGACACGATTCTCTACGTAGCGGAGAGCAACGAGCGGGAATTATAAAGAATCCATCAACATCAGCGCAATACCGATTGCAAAATCCGCCATCAATCATAAAACATCAGAAAGGATTAAAATCTACGTTGCACCTTCCGAAGCTCGAGTACCCTTGTTTTTCTCTAACCCGTAAATACTGAGGGGCGTAAGTATGGCCCGGGGGCGGTAAATATTATAGAGGGGGGTGGGGTGTACCCCCGCCCCTTGAGGGGGCACTATCCCTTATCGCGAGCGTTACCCTCGCGCGAGACCGCTAGACCGCCAAAATGTGGGGCAAATCGATGCCTTTGCCCTATTTTTGTGCATCTGGACCGTTATCGATTTTACGTTTGCAACTAAATATCGGTTATTTTATCAGAGTACTTACTCGCAATTTTTATGAGGATACGCAATCATTTTAATGATAAAGAATGTAAATGCATTCTTATTATCTTTATTTTTAACTGTAAAGTGTATTTACGTCAAACACCTTCTATTTCTATGTATTTGTCATTATACTTAAATACACAATTTATAGCCTAAACACATTAAACCTAGAATAGGCACTAACTACACATGAGATGTGTGGAATTATAAAGTCACAAACAAAGTAATTTTAAGCGTGACAACAATAATTATTTTAAACATCTCAGCCGTCGGAATAAAATAATTTTATACTGGCCATAAATTAATTTAATCGAAGAGATGGCTGGCCGGTACCTGTACTCGAGAATTGTTGCCATTTTATACGACTTTAAAGCAACTTTGTTGACCGATGCGAGGCTATATTCAAGGATTAGTTATGTTATAAAAGTTGATTGTAAATCATTATTTTTTTTTTCTTATTAATTTTATTTTAATATCATATACAGATTTTTGGAATTGTTTATTTTGGTTTCAAATTTAATAACTTAAATAAACGCATTTATAAAACCTTCATTTACTATATATGTACCTTCTAACACGCAAAATACAAATACATATTTTTATAAGAAGTACCAATTTTCAATTTTAAAATGACACACATTTATTCTTTTAAATACCCAGTTAAAATGTATACATGATACACACATGATTAAAAACAAGGGAAATAACATTCGAGCTATAAAACGCAATTTACTATCTTTCAACTTACAACCTCCAGCGTCCACTCGATATTCTACAAAGTTTTTATCGATTCTTTTTTAAATTGTTGCGAATGTTTTATTAGTTTTTATTATGAACCGTATATCAGAGTTTAACGAGGGCCTTAAGTAGCCCTTATCTCATTTCGTTCTTTGTTGGACATTTGCAGATGTTTGCGACTTAGTTAACTAACTACAAGTTTCTCTATAAGGGCTAGGATACCTACAACTAGAAACTAACCTCAACCTAGAGACTTAGAGTAAAAATAATGTAACGCGATATTCATCGATGAAACAATCTTACACACTCACAAGTATAATGGCATTTAACTATGTGAAACTTTTCTTACCGCAAAGACGCTTAATATCATAGTCGTATTCAATACTAATTTTGTCTAAAGCTTTTGTATGGTTTCGTTTAATTCAATTATTTAAAACTCATGTGTATAATATTATTAGCCATTTCACTTCATGTTATACAAATAATACTTATATTTATATTATAAAGTGTCGTTAAATATTAAATAAAAATAGTAAATTAGGCAGGAATTTTCCTACTTGTAATTAAGAACATGACTCTACCTTATATTTTTAGAGATATCTGTATTAGTTAATTACGTTAACGTTCTCTTAGTACTGCTTGATAATTTGATGCTCGTTGTAACATTTTAACGATGAAATTAGTTTGCAATACCATAACATACATTATTTACGCCTGACCACTTCTGTCTATCTTATTTTTTGTAATAAAAATTATAAGTGTAAGATGTAATTTGACGTGCAATTGTAGATAAGCGCGATCTCGTTCTCAGACGAGTGAAGCGAGGCGCGCAAAAACACCAATTCTCTCTGTTTCCGCCACCTATTGTCTTCATTCTAGCATTGGATTATTAACTGTTGCTATCGAGTACAGACAGAACTATAAATGTAACTAATTTCTCAATGTCTTGCAGTGGGAGCTTATAAAGAAAACCTAACTTATGCTTCCATTATTCTTAATTAAAGTAAGCTTTAATAGGTACTTAATATTGAAAAAAACTTAATAAAACTTAATATTAAAATAAAAAGAAAAAAGTGTTTTTAAAGACCGGGATATAAATTATATCAATGATATGCATACATAAGTACAAAAGAAATAAATTGTATTACTGAGTATACTTTCTAAATAGAACATAATTAATTGATCATTCTCTAACACAATTTAAGTGTATGTAACAGTTCATCTCATGATAAACTGCAATGACTTCTTCTAACTATAATTAAACATGATTAGAGCTCAACACATGGTGAGCCGCAATTATAAGACGTTACAACGGCTACCGCACTACGTTACACGCTATGCGATAATTTCTATCAGCCTTTCAATAACTGGCACGGAAGCGACTTCTAATTAAACCTGCCCATTTATTGTTACTGGTTTTTGTTCTAATTTTCATATCACTGATATGAATGCTAATATGATATATACTACTGCGCTAAAATAGTTTTAATGTGAGCAGATAATAATTAGAAAGATCGCGTCGACGCGTCAAAGCATCACCCATCCGCGTCTGCAAATACACTTGTGGAATTGCTCGAAGCACGCTTCTCACCCATTCAAATCCGCAATCATGAATGAAATCAAATGCGAAAGAGACGACAACACAAATTTTGGAAAGAGGGAGCGGGATACGATTTGAATAGTACACGAAACGGAAATAGAGGCCGAGATAATTCCGTCTAGCCGGAGGGATTCCCTCGTGTCACTTGTGTGCGTTTTTCGAATTGTACGAGAGGATTACGAATGTCGGTGTACGTTTCGACTGTGCACTCCGTTCGGAGGGCCTTTTATCTGGCCCGGGTTGTCGGCGTCGGGGTTGCCATTCTTTCCGTTCCGTCTGAGTCCCGCACGAGTTCCCCAGCTACTTGTTGATCAATCGTAATAAATTGCCTCCATGATATTCCCATTGTGGAACAGTTTGTCGCTTTACTGCCTTGGAAGAAATTGCGTTTCCTTAACCTACTCGAGTTTATTTGACGCTTCAATGTTCTTTGAATAGCAATTGGAAAGCTTTTCAAATTGCTACTGTAAATTATTCTTTTTGTTAGTGTCTTATTGTATAATGATCCGTTATATTAAGGTAGGTAGCTATTAGTTAAATATTTAAATAAATACAATTATTTATGTTTATGTTAAAAATCATATGGGTATCAATAACGCTATAGCTGTTTTCATTTAGAGTAAATTATGTCTAGTAGGTATATAATAAACATGATAAGAATTAATTTAAAAACTAAGTAGTACCTACATGTACAAACTTGCAATCTTAAAAGTACTTAAAATGATCGATAAAGAATTTAATATTAGTATTCACATAAATCATAAATCACAACGCAGTCAACGGTACTGTAAACTTAATCGTTCACCTATCTAAATTTTAATTTATCTATCAGTTGAGGTAGTTGCGGCCGAAATCGTGCTAATGAAAACATCAATCTGCAAATAATTTAAAAACCAAAATAATAATTACATTAAAATGCCAATTATATCTACGTTCAGTGTTGTGTACCGACATCCAATGAAGGTAGCGTGTCAATACACTTCGCCGAACAATGGCGAGATTAATCCGAGCACGTCTTAGACCCAATTTTAGCCGCCCACGTCGAGCGCCGCCGCTAAATAAATACGGAACTCTCGATTTCTAAAATTTGACAGACGTGCAATATCAAAAACTATATTATGTATTATGAAGGTTTAACATTTGCCATTAGAAATGGTTATAGAAATTTATAAAGTCAACTCACCTATAAACTGTGGGTTACAGGATCTTTATCTAGTTAAAATTTAACTTTTTATGCCTAAGCATTATTTTTAACCCAATGCATAGGGAATATAGCACACCTAATTTTATAGATTTTAAAAATAACAACATTTACATAAGCGTTATAGAATATTAATTAAATAATAAGTATGTAACAAATATTCTATTTCCACAAAAAATTAAGCGTTCATTGTTTCAAAAATGATTTTTTAAAGTTCATCGGGCTTAGACATCTTTTTCTGATACCGGCGGCCAATTTTAAACTATTTTGGCAACGTTATGGTTAGGACCATCATGACTGCTTAGAACCAAATTCATTTGTTCGCTTTGCTATTTTACAAAACTTGATATTCAAATTTGATAACTTTTTTATTACGTTTAATTCAATACTGAGCTTCATTTGTATGAATAATATCACAAATTATGATTATTAATTCAACTAGTCAAATATAAGTAGCTAACTTTTAAATAATAAAAACTTTATAACTTACTTTATTCAAATTCAAAACAAGCATACCCACGAGCGTTAACTATATTCTTAATATGGCAGCATGTGTCTGAGACTGCAGCGTCTTGGTTTAATATTTCAATGACTACCACTGCTTGGATCTCCGCCAGTGGGTTCCTCTCCCATCATCATTCATTATAGCTCGCATATGCCACCCTTGAGCTTATAATTTTAAACGTACTTGTTACATGTGCTCCAAATGTGATATTGCTACGTTTATAAAAAAGTATTAGGTAAGTAATATGTTCCTTTAAAAAACATTTTAAAGACCTAATTAGAAAACTAACTTAGGCATACAAACTAAATACGGATTTAAGACATGCTAAAGAAAACCCTAATTTTCTATATTTAAAAATGCCTCTTAATATTAGTCTGGCACACCGTGAGAACTGCCAACAAGCTTCAAACGACGCCACCGTTAAAAATCCTTTTTGTATATCCGTAATCCTTCCGACAAATTTCAAAGTTTAAACTACTGAAAATGTTACCGAAGTTCCGTCACACCTACCGGCGCTACAAAGGTAATGAGGTAGTTATTTCAGTGCCTTGTTTATTTACAAAATATCACTCTGTTTGAAGGCGGACCATCAAAATGCATCGTAAAACTGAAAATTCCATAAAAAGTCGTGTTGATGACCTCCATAATTGAACCTCGCTTTGTAAAGCAGAGACAATGGACGGAACCAACGCTTTGGATGTATTGATCAAGAAATAGCTACATTTCAATAATTAGAAAAGAATATATTGAGTCCCACTTTTTCACTATAGATAGCTGAAGTATTTTTACATGTTCTTACTGTTTTCATTATCTTTATTGTTTTTCAAAGGTATTCAAAGTAAAAGGTACAATATTATATTAATGCAATCTAATATTATAATATAATTTAGATAAAATTTAAATGAAGAAGCTTAAGATTCGCTTATAACTGGTATAGTAAATTACATAATTAAACATTTGCCTACTCTATTTCTACTTATAGAATACTTTCTTAAGTGACATTGTTTAACTTATTCAATTATAAGATCAAAAGCATTTGCGTTGAGCGCTCAAACTCATACTTGAGCCAAAAGAGTTGTAAGTGAATCACAATCACAAGTCACACCCGTGGGGTTCCATTCTCGGATAGGTAACTTGAGCCTCGTTTATCTGCTGTCGAGCAATTATTGAAGCGTGAAAAGGAACGTCCACCTATTATTATATACGTTTTGTAATGCGGGCGATGCTATAAAATATCGCATTTCCTAGCACCAGCTTATAACCCCGATAAATGCTGATATGCACTCATATTTAATTAATGCCTTTCTTATTCTCATTGAATGAATCTGTGAACTGCAAAAAAAGCTACGAAATAAAACTATTTCTTATTTTTACTAATTTTATCATACATTTAGTAATGTGTTAAAGTACTTATAAGGTACATATATTATCAAATAGGTGTCTAATTCATTTTTTTTATTTTAATTTAATTAATAAAGGGAGTAGATATATTTAATATGTGATTTCTGTAAATTATTAAAAAAAACATTTGGTAAATAATAACATTTTATAAATCAGCTACAGTCGAAGATAAGATAATGGGATACAAAAAATATGTTATTTCTTATTTGTGAGCGGTATCTTATGGATCCATTGAAATCGAAATGGCGGAAACATGTCAATACAGATTAGTTTGATTCGACCGCACCGAGATCTGCTTTTATTTTTAATCTCAACTTTTAAATAAGCGCTTTTGTTACGTTACAAATAATGTCGGCTAATCATTAAAATGATTGAGTTCATTTTATATTTTTTATTTATTTGTACCTAACCTTCTCATTCTAATACCTAAAACGGTACATTAATAATTAATCATTCAAACTTGACATTCCTCGTAAAATATCTATTTCTTTATATTAAAGCACATAAAATATCAAAAACCGATAAGAAAGCGGCAATGTGTTAAAATATAGCATGATAATGTGATGATGAAGAAACTAATAAATCCTCGGATACTAATTATCTAATTAAGAAGACACGGACGACCAGAGACCGACGACCAGCGGCGCGGAAACCAACATTCTTTCAACAAAACATAAAGAAGATTGTAACAAACTAATTAAATAATATTAAATGGCTAGTTATACTTTAATATAATTAATTGTAACGCATAATATTAATTCAATAACGAGTCGTCTACATTTTATCACAACTCATTATAACTTTATTTTAAAAATCTAAATAGTGATGTAATTATAATATATTATGGCAAAATATGATAACAATTATATTTATTTACAAACAAACTATAAAAGTTTTACTAAAACTACCAAATAAATAATATACAGATGGGTAGAGCCACGACCTACGGCATGGAGACTTTGGTAATAATTAGTTCATTCTTACAAGAACTGTATTAAAAAACTTCATGAATTGAAATATTTCACTAATATAATTTATCTTTTACTTGTAATTTAATTAAAGCTTACTATTGTTAAATTATAACTACTTAATACAATACTCCCAGAAATTCACGTAGTGATGTCGGTATTACATATACAAAGTTTAACAAAGTAACATTTAGATGATAATCTGGTATATTTATTACAGATTACTAAAGAACAGACATGTTTTTTATAAAAAACCTAACCAATTATAACAAAAAATGCCTACAACACATTTAGTATTGAAGTAGAGTAAGACTTCAGTGCGTTTTTATCTAATGTTAAAATAAAATAGCCTTCAGACTTTTTTTATTTTCTTTTTATCATTTCTTTGCTTTGGTTGGGTATGGCATTAAAATATCAACGGCCTAATTAAAAGATCCTCTTTGTATAGATACATCATCAGTCAAATGAATATAAAACTGTGACTTCATAAAAATGAAACATAAACGTGAGTCACGAGGCTTAACCCGACGCGCGTCCCGCCGAATGTTTCCGGTCACCAATAAACAAACATTAAATATTACGAACTCAAAGCGTCGATACGAGCAAAAAATTAAAATTTACATCTCCCAAACGCACTGTAACATGGACATTACATTTTTAAAATCACATTCCGGAAAGCTGATATAGGCCTACCGGGCGAGCATAGCGCGCACAAAACAAGATTTTTTTAATCAAACTTTAGCGTTTGTAAAAATTACTATTTAAAAATTTAAGCCTCGGCCGCTAATTAACCGAGAATTAACCCTTCCGTCGCCGAAGCTCACTCTAATATTTAACCCTGTGGAAATATTTGGCGCGTATTAAAATATGAAAAATTAATGTGAATTTCCCAACCCCCTCACTCCGTGGGTAAGTAATAGACTTGCTAGGAAAGTGGGTGCGACAGTATTAACGCGACTTTTTTTCATTATTTTTTATTAGACTTAACATTTTAATTTCGTAAAACTTTAAAATTTTTTTGCAATCCACTTTATATATCTATAGGCAAAAGTAAAAATAATAATATTTGTTATATTAAATGAATTAAATGAAATAAAACATTTTCTTACAAAACAAATCAGAAGGTTTAGGTACTTCAAACAAAAACAAGAAAGGTAAGCTCTAAATCAAATAATAATTTCCTTATACAAATGAATTATAATAATTATAGGGATTCTAAGTTCTAAGTTTAAGTAATATAAACAAATGCTCTTTAGATGAAACGTACCTTGCCGTTGTGCAGTCGCGGTAAAGCACGTCGAAGTCCTTGCAAGACAGCAACTTGCAGCGGTTGACGCCGGGCTGGATGGCGCCTAGCCCACGGAGGATGCGCACCTGTTCCACATTGCACACCAGCGGCACTATGTCCAGTCTTTTTAGTTTCGTGTACACTGTGTGCAGACCGCCTACCAGATGCTTGAGAAACAGTTCGAAAGCCTGGGGCAGGCAGAGCATGGTGTCACCTTGGATGATGAATGCGGCCACTTTCTGCCCGCGATAATCTACCAACTTGCACTCGTTGGCGGATGGGTCAGACGTGGAGATAGGCGGTGGGCTGCCGTAGCGTGGCGGGCCGTGGTGGTGGGCCGCAGCCATCAACTCGAGAGGTGAATGGTGCATCATCTGCAAGGAGCCCAGCAGACCGAGTCCCGGTGGTGGCAAGGGCAGCCGCGGAGCCATTAGCTGGGGCGGGCTGACAGCGCGAGCCGGCGACGCGGCTTTAACCCTCGGGGAACCCCCAGACGAGCCGCTAACCTCGCTCGCAGTCGACGCAGAGTCCACGGCGGACTCCATCTTCATCGGATCTCTACACACGCATCACACGCCCGTCGCGCGCGGTGTTTCGCGCAACAATAAATAAAAAGCCTGAACGAAACGAGGGCGCGGCCGCTCGCGCTTGCCCGCCCCGACGCCCGCGTACGATTGGTCCGCTAGCGACTGAGGCGCGACGCGATTGGGCGACGACGCCGCCGTGATGTCTCCGCCCTTTTTTCCGTTGCGTTGCGAACGCGCGAAGAAACGTTTCTGTTTCTTTTGGGTGGCGAGCGGTGCGGCGCGGCGGTGCGGTCGCGCCGGGGGTGTATTGATAAGAATGTCACCAGCAATCAATATGAGCCGGGATGCCGCGGCGGAAACGTAACTCGTACGTCCGATTCGCGGTCGCTTATATGTATATGAGCTTCCTAGACTTCTGTCAGAGCCATTCGTTGCAATTAGGCACGTTTGTTTAGCTACTAATTAGATGTACTGTAATCATCAAATTGACATTTATACATAGGTATTTACATAAATAGTTATCATGATGAAAAAAAAGTAATAAAATCATTTTTTTAATATTGCAGTATATTGCACAAATTTACTAATAGGTTAATATTAATAATTATAAATAGTTGGTAGAAGATATAAAAATAAGTCGTTTTGTAGAAGAGTGTCGTGTTCGCTTAGCTCGCTTGGCTTGTAAATCAGTGTAGGTCGTTATTTGATATCGAGGTCAGGGTCACGGAAGGTTATTAACTTACTTCGAGTTTTAGTAAGTCTGTTTCAACGTAATGTAAATATAAGATAATATTAATATTGTGTATTACTGTGACCTAAAATAGGTCCTTCTAGATAGAAAAGTAGCCGGTAGCCAAATGTTTTTAGCATTTTAAGTTAGAATTTGGTATACCTATATGTACCTAAATACCTACATTAGTTACAGTTTTATTATCATTAAAATAAAAATAATATTACAAGCCTCTATTTAAAAAAGAATGCAAAACGACACTGTCGTTGATCATATTATATTGTCTATAATCTATATTTATTGGATAACAAATAACAATTAACATACCTGTAAGTGCATTAAAATTTTATAAGTAGTTCTCTTATTTGAACTATGCCACCTCCAGTATGTCCCCATGAGACACAAAGATACTATTAACTATCGCACTTATAGAGTTAGGGAGTCAAACTCTACATACGAAAACATAATAAATGATTATACCTTATAAATTTCTGTAAGTAGAAATATGATCGGTTTTAAAAAATATATATAACACCATAATATCATGTAAATACTATAGACGATTCCATAGGAAACAAACCTTTACTTTAGTGAAAGGTTAGACAAAAAGTTCAAATTGCCAGCCAAAATTAATTCTTAAGTTAATCACCTAGTTTATTCTGTGTTATAACAAAAACTGCACTTATACTATACACAAACTTTTACAATATTTGTACTACAATATGCCTAAGTGTTATTAAAATGAAAAAAACACGGGAAGTACTGCATCTGCTTTTACTTATGTATCTGAACACTTCCACTCATTACAATACAAAGGGGTTAGAAATAAAAACAATGGCAATCTATGGCCTTCGACAACGAAACCAAAGCCACTCGTGGCCCCGTCTTGCCACACCGAGGCTAGGGCTGCTTATTATAAAGATACCGACGACTTATACGGAAATATGTGTTTCCTAATATATCAAAAGGATGAATCTGAACATTTTTTTTTTTGAAAAATATTGCTTAGTCATTTTCGTCTGACGGTCTATTACGAAATCTCACTTGTGACATTTGATCTCATAACGAGGAAACTAACAGGCAGATTTTGATGAAATTCTATACCTACCTAGTCGTAGATAGTATGCTTTTTACTTACTTAGTCGAGTTATATTTTCTTCTTAAATATTATAGATGGTCATTAATACCATTTTTTATGTCTTATTATTTTAGTAGTCTATATATTGTCGAATTTTCCCTTAGTACTTAAAAAGTTTCAACCCTAATAAGTATTGTAGTTTCACTTGCTGGTATTAGAGCAAATAGCAACTTTAATGCCAAGAAATAAAATGTATAAATAAGTGCACGTGAAGTGTTGTTCCTTTACACGTAGTATCTAAGTGTAGTGTTCGTAAAAATAAGTACCCTTATACAGTGCTGAGTATGACATGAAATAAAAAGTATATTGAAGTGTATAAAATTTCTTGAGTAAATACATAAACGAATCTACTATAAAATAATTAGAAAATATGGAATTATCTACTGTGCTATGTAAATTCAAGAGTCAACATCATCATTCAATCAATAATTTTGACTTACCTAGGTAGGTACCTACCTATATATGCATCGTAAATACTAATGAATAGGTAGGGAGGTACTCATACTAAATGCAATGGAACCTATTTATAAGAAAAATAAATATATAATAAACAATTTTAAATTTTACTTATCTAAGTGTCGGTCTGTCTGTCTGTCTCTGTCCAGTGTCCATCTTTCTGTAATAAGTAGGTATATTTGTTTTAATTAATATCTAAAACGACGAAACAAAATTTGTCGGGACTTTCAATGCGAGATAGCTATTTTAGTTAATCTATAAACTTTAGTAGATAGGTAGGTACCTACCGGCTTAGGATTCTGCAAAGTAAACAACTACTTTTAATAACTTTATAAAAACCTATAACTATAAAAAGTAATTACATTTACAATACTTTTAATACATACTCGTAAAACATGAAATATAAGAGTGTCATGTATAAAATTATCATCAATGATAAATCTTCGCGATAATGACATGTCACAACATAGTGTTTGAGAAACTAAAAACAAAGGACGGCCTTATCTTTATTTGCAGAAACACTAATTCATAATGACTCCGAATCTCTATAGCTAGTTTTAAACGGAAAATGATTTAAGTGTTGACTTGTTAAGGCTACTCGTACGTTTGTACCTTTTAATGATTATGATTACCTACTATTTGAATAGTTTACAGAAGCAAGTTTCTAATATGAGCATTACGTTATAATACACTGGGAAAACTATTACCGAGCACTTGTGAGGATTCCAAAAACTAACTATACCTATACCTATTAAAATAAGTAAATTTCCACAAGTACAACCAACAAGATTACTAGCTGCCTCAACAAATCATTCAGAGAGCTGATAAAATCATTGTGACAGGCTGTTAAAAAAACATTGCTAATGAGATTTTATTTATATAAGTACGTAATTCTAACATGTTAGCCATATAATACTATTGACTTACCCTCGCTTCGCTCGGGTTGATGTCTAGGTGCTCCTTACTAAATTTAAAGTTTGTAGCACAAAAAATTAAGGACTTTCATACAAACATGCGAGAGACCTTAGACCTCACACTTAATCCGGTCCTGTCGCAAAATCCGTTCTTAGCAGACGTCTACAAACTATAAACTACTATCATACCAAATTTCAACTTTATAGGTACGTCAAGCGGTTTTCGAAATTTCGTGATGAGTTAGTGATTGAGTGACCATTCACTTTTATTAAAATTAAAATTTCATATTAATGTTTAAATCTCATAGTAGTTAAATAATATATATATACAAAAATGTGGTAAATTTTATTGTTAGCTAATGTAGGTACAGTGCTTAAGATACGTACGTACCTACAAATTTAAATATAGTTAATTTAAACAATAATATTATGATACTGTTACTGACTAATTAATAATTACCTTAATCACAGATCACATAATACTGTACCTACTACTTAGTATAGAGAAGATGCCTCATCCTATACAAAGAATTCGGACTGCGCTATTTCGGGTTATTTTCATTAGCTTGAATGAACATGATTGAATCACAAATATTTAAAACAATGCAAATTAACGAATGTTAAATATTATTTAATTCTTTCTGCTTCGCAAGTCAGTAATTATATTAACTACTTGCTGACCCAGCGAACTCTGTTCCACTAGAATACAAATTACTCATTATTAGAGGAAAGGTACCGAATATGGAATACTAAAACAAATTCTTTAAAAAAATATACAAAAGTTTTATTTTAATCAGTCTCATAGATTACAATTAAATGCAGTCATAATCGCTCTTTAAAAATAATAGAAATAATAATTAAATCAAAATATAAAAAAACACTTTTCGTAAAATATAATATTATCTAAAACAAATTAACCAAAACATGCCTTTCAATAATGTGACCCTATGGAACTATGGAATACGGTATTCCATATTAAAATCATATCTCGTTAATGAAAAGAGAAAAATAAAATTAACCCGGCAAGCAAAAATCTCAAATAAAATCTGCATTTTCTTCTGCAGAACACTTAACGTGACACCATTGTCTACGAGCAATGCATTGAATCCACTTTGCTCCCTTTTTGTTTTCACTGGTTTTGTGTGCTGGATATAATGCATATCAATCAAGAAAAATGTTCGCCTACATCCAATCTGATCGATGGCATCATGCCATGGTGCTATTACAATAGTTACTCCATTCAGGAGCAAAACATTCAAAAAACATGATCAGTGGGGTACATATCAGAAGCTGCACTCAATGCAAGACAAACTGTCACGTGGGATCCTCTTTACGCGGAAGTAAGGGCTCTGATTGGTCTTTTACCCTTCGAAGCTAAAACCTTGGGTGTCTTCGAATGAACTATATCTACTAAGCCTAGACTCGTCAACTTTGGTGAAAATTTAAATAGCTCAAATTATTCTTACGGTAAATTATATAGCCCATTTTTTAGGGTTGGATGGCTTCAATAGTATTTTGCATTACGATTTTTTCCTATGATTTTCGTTTACTTAATAACGGGGCAATGATGATCACAATTATATCTGCTAAAAGAGGGAAATAATAATCAGTCAACACATTAAAAAACTTGCTTACGTTGAGGTCCTAATATGGAATAGTTTTCCATATTGGGACCTAATCGGTATTCCATATTACGAATAATAAGATGACGGAAGGAGAATAAAAATAACTTTTTCTTTTTTTAATATGATTAAAATAACAATACAAAATAAAAACCACATACTTTGATTAGATACTCATTAATTTATTTTGAGATATTAATGTAGGAATAATAAAAAAACATATAGTTAAAACTTACGTTAATATCCAATTTTTGCGTCGACATCGCGAACTTCAATCATGTCCATTATGCCGTCTAACGCGGAGGATTAATATGACATACGTTTGCAATATTTGTGGCACTTCATTTTCAAAATATTACGTATTCCATATTAGGAACGTATCCATAATTTGTACCTGTGCCCTACTGATTATTGATTTCTGACAAAATTTATAATTATTAAATTTTCAACCATACTTAAACATATACCATTACTCAATTAAATTATTCTACCTACAAAAATATTATTGAAAAGTTATTGAAAATATAACAGTAATTATAAAATTATTTAATAATTTTAATTATTAAAAGATAGAAATAATCATGCCCTTAAATCAGTCTGTAATCTGTGTCGTATTTAAAGCGCGGAATATTTTACCTACCTGTGAGATTAGCTAGTTCTCATTATCAACATACAAACAATTTGTTTGCTACAATGTAATCTCTATCTGATTTGAGATTTTACTACAAAGTTAAAATACTTTAGACATTATTCGTCTTCTATATACAGGTAGCTACTTATTTAGTCTTAACTCCAAACATAAAGGGAAAAAATATACCTATATATTTAGATACATACAAGATTATCTACTATATTTATAAAAACGACATATTTTTTTTACGTTTTGTAGAATAGTTAGCTAAAAATTGACGAGGTTATAAATTATTCAGGCGAAATATTTCTCCTATAACAGAAATTACTTTTTTGCCTACACCAATCAATGAAGAGTTCAATAGCACTATGAGATTATTATTGTTATGATAAAAAACATTGAAAATAATTAAAATTGCAATCAAAGTTTATATGGAAATAGCGAATTTATAGTCAGAAAAAGTATTGGAAATAAATGGTCTTTAGTGAGCAATAAATCGAGCTCAACATTGGGAGCTGCAACAGACTGCGCGTCCTCGTTAAACTTTATTTTTGTATTAAAGCCGTAACTCCAGGACGCTACGGCCACCAACGTAATCCCCACAATGAAATTTCAGATACCTGGACAAAATGAAGGAATGATTAAGTTTAATATATCTTCTCTACTACTTTGTTTTTTATAGTAAAACATTTATAAAAACTATTTTTTTCTTTTGTTATTTATTTCAAACATATTTCAAACCAGTGAATCACAATCGTTCTTGGGTTCGTCCCTAGATACATTTGGAAAGTAGTATAGATTTCTCAGAAATAAGAAATTTTCCAGCAATAAAAGTTTTTATCGTATATGTTGACCCGAATATCCAGCTATCATACCAAGTTTTATCAAAACGTGTTCAGTAGTTTTCTTGTGATGCGATGCGACGACAGATAAACAGACCGACAGACAAATAAACAAAAATACTAAAAACTATAGAGTTGGCCTCTGTATCATTAATAATAACTTAATGACTATTTCAATAAGAATTTCAACAATATTTATTGTACAGGTTCCACTGAGTGAATATTTAATATGAGCTATATATGTATAGAATTAGATTCAGGTTTTATGTTATGAATAATTTGTAATTCAGAACAAATGCAGTATAGGCGCATTAGTATAAGCGCTCCCTTGAATGTGGAACAGATTCAGGCCCCTGACCGCAGACCGCGCTGGCCTAGTGCGTGTTGGCGAACTTCACATGTCTTTCGAAAACTTGCTAAAAATCGGTCCAGCCGTTCCAGAGATTAGCCGGAATAAAACAGACATACAAAACGTTTTAAAAATGATTTTTTGATGTTAGTATCTTATATACTTACTTACATTTAGTGAATGTATTACTGTATTACTTACATTTAATGAAAAGCTGTTAGTTCGAAATTAAAAAAAGACACTTTAATATTATTTATAAATTATATTTATAGATGTATATATGATTAACATTATTCATTACGTCAGTATGTCAAATACACGGAAGTATGTATGTACACAATAAATAAAAACGAAAACATTATTCTTACATAATTACCAACAATACTATGCAAGGTGAAGGTGTTAACCTTAAATACTTACGTAATCAAATAATTTATTGTCATACATATATTAAAATAGTCAATGTACTTACTTTTATTTGTTATCGATTCATTATTCCTATATAATGACAGAAGTACCTAATAAACGAATTTTCATTCTTAAAAACAATTAAATGAATTTAGACAACAATGCTTACTACATATAGGTACTTATAATTTACCTTATACCTACTAAAACGCTAAATTATAAGTAATGCGAGACACGTTCTGTCTGATTTCAGATCATTCAACTCAGACTCAAAATATAGACGCAAACAATATTTTTTTAAATGCTATTATATTAAAAATATACTTACACATACACTCTATAAGTACATATATACATACATATACTAATATAGTATAGTATTGTAGGTAATATACATTACCTACAAGTAATAAATATATATTTAAGCGCGGTTTATATTTGTAACGTGGTGTCTCAACAATAACATTTCGACAAACGTTACTAAACATAAAGTATTCTCGTTAACATTATGAAGGAATAATGTAAAGCACTCAGAGGTGGCCGCAACCAATAATCAAATTATTGCCTTTCGTAGCCAGCTAGTAGTGTTCCCGCGCAGTAAATAACGTAGCAACTAGCACGGCAACTGCAGCCACATTTCATACATTTACCGAACTATGAAATTAAATTTGGGCATGAGGTAGTGCTTTGTTTTCGATAATTTATATTGTACTAATTAATGTCTGTTCCTGATTGCAGGTACGCTTCACACATTGTCATTTAATGATAATACATATGTTAAACTTATGAAGTGTTCTGTCCTTTTAATTTTACAGCTAACTACTAAATAGAATATTCCCTTTTTAAACATATTTTTAAGTTTTAGAGGACGCAAAAAACTATAAACTATAAAAGCTCAAGAACTATCTACTACAGTGTAATTAAAAAGATAATCAACATTTAAAATCGATCTTATGTTCTAATTATTATGTAGTGATTAAAATTTTAAAAATCTCTTTCAACCTCAAAAAAATAACAAAAGCTAGGTCTTTTGTTCGCAAGCATTAGCCTGTTCGCACATATGAAGGAAGTACTTGTGGCGAATTACAACGCCATGTTAGCTTTGTACCATAGTTTTAAATGGGTATCCATTTAAGTTGTGTTTACGAGGTGCGATGCAAGTCGGCACAGCTTTGATGTAAAAATCATCCGTCTCTCCCTTCGCGAGTAGCACTCCATATTGACACAGAGCGCCAAAGTGCTTCGTCAGAATTATCTAAGATGCTTATTCTGAACCTAGAGTTTTCTGTTTTAATAAGTATTTTTTAATATATTGCTATGTATTCTACAAATAAATCGACATCTTTAAGCAAAAAATGCAGTGCGTTCAAAATAATAATAATAAACTGGGTACATGGAAGGTGTGAAATAAAGTTCTTTTTTTTAATATTATAAAATCTAGCTTTTGCTTGTAGGTACTTCGAGTGCGTAAATTATTTATAAATATATATATTACCTATGTAATTGCTCAGCTCTAACGGAAAGCATTCTTTCAAGAGCCCACCATACTCAATAAATGAGCCAAAACATTAAAAATGGAAAAAATATGTTTAAAATGTTACAGATATTAGCGCATTCAAACAAAATAATCTCGTCAGCTACATACTATTAGTAGTTAAATAGGAATATAGTTCAAGATAAGTCCATAAAATTAAATTATCACACGTTGAACATGTTTTCTTGCATAGGTCACTTGCATCGCGCGTGACCTAAGATCCCAGAATAGGACTCGTCTAACAGTTAACAAGAGGGTACCTTTATTATTTTTTCCAGTTTTCATCACTTCACGCTCAGTCTGTCTTTTGATTCAGTGGCTGTGTAATGTGGTGTTGCTGCATTTATTTTGCACTCTTCCTTTAGTGTTGCTAGTTTATTTTGCATTCTCTTGGTGTTGCTATACGCTTTGAAGTCAAAGCTCTTTTGACTTTGCTGAGCGGTTTAGTCGGAGCTGACCGCAGTGCAGAATGAATGATACTTTTACCGTGAATAGCCAGCGACGGAGTGTACTTTACTTCTCTTTAAATATAAGATAATCTGAAGATAAAATATCTAGGTGTTATTATACGTAATCTTTGGTTTTTCACCTATTTAATATTATAATATAATTATACTTATTATATTGTTTTCGAAAGCCAGAAATACGAATTTCATAGTGTCTTATAAGTAAACCTACACGTGTGACATGTAGATTTTATAAAGTATTTTTACAAATCCATTTAAATGTTCGTTGAAATATATTGAACAGTGTATCCTGCGTCATGGCTGATAGTAAGCTACCCGTATTTATAATAGGAATAAGAAATGGATGAAAAATTATTCACACTCGCAAGTATTGACTTTACACATATTGACAGGGGCGCTTCAGCCCACGAAATTGACATAGGGTTATAACGACCTTTTAATCTAGTCTAAAAAATACAATGATTTTTTTATATAAGTTAAAAAAATGTAATTAATAATTACTTTAGGATGAACCTCTTAAACTGAAGAAACAAAAACATATAGGTTCTCATACTTATGTATAAAACGACCACAAGCTAGATATACTAAATATAAACATTTTCGAAAATTTGTAATAATGAGTGTACCTACAGAAAATAGTAAAACTTACAATAATATAACTAAAATATAATATACCACTAAGTAATTTAAATATAAGTATGAAAAGAGTGCAACCCCTACATCAAATGTGTTTGGAGAGACGCTGAAGTCGGATGTCAACGCATGACGCGTTTTGAATGTGCCTCCTCCATAGATTGTAATAAATAGAATACTTTTATCGGGAACCCACACTCTCCACACGCAAATATTGTAACATAATCTGACTGCGAACGCTTTTGTCAAATGTAAAGTGAGCATAAGTCAACGATCGATAGCGTTATAACTTATAGCTTTGAAATATATATACTTAGGTACTTAGTTCCAACTTTCAACTAACTTATGTTTACAAAATATATTATTGAGTAATCATAAAATTAGGTACTTACTTAGAAAAACGCCGTATTATCTATATTGGCTATTTATATTCTGGAAAGTCGAACTAAATAGATATTTTTATAGTAGAGATAGGAATAATAATTCATTTTTGTACATGAATTACATTCAATATAAAAATTCAATGGGTCTTGTGCACGCTCTTAATCTCCTTAATTTAAACAACAAAGAGCAGCTGTATTCTTAATATTTAATCGTTGATTGATCACTTTAACGAGTGACATACACAATAGATGGGAGCGTTACGATTTATTTATTTAAAACAATCCATAAAACATATACATTACTTAGAGTACTTAATGTTCAACACTGCTCTATTTATGTAACGTTAAATATTTAAATTACTTATGTTATTGTAAGAAATTTAGTTAAATAATAATATTTTAATATCAATAAAATAAAAATTTAACAGTTTTCAAGACTTTGTTTCAACACAATTTTAATATTAATTAGTAATTATTATACGACGCTATGTAGTATGTACCTCGTTTCAGTAGCGCTCTTTAATCTAACGTTATTAATAGCAGACTAAGCTTTGATGCATTTTAGTGAAATTCAGAACAACGTGAATACATTTTGCTTTACACGTGAGCACATAATCGTGTCTTATTAGGAAAATGGCATACTTAATTTCATGGGGTTATGACTTCGTATATTTCGTTCGAATAAATATTAATTTTGCTATTGCTTTACCATATGTAATAATGTAAATATCTATTAGGAAAATAAGATATAAAGCTACCAGACATATAGTCGTTAATATTGTATTTACATTAGTTATTAATTTTAATATATGATGAAGATTATTTTTATACTACAATTGGATATATGCGAGGACATCGGATTCGCGTATTTCCCCATATGTCACAACCTCTACCCAATATTACCAATATAAAAACATTTTAAAATGCCCCGAGGAAACGGCCGTCAAAATGCGTAATTCGACATCGCGAACCCCGGTCACTGCCTAAAATGTAAAAATGGTTCCCTTGCATATTTTCCTAAGTGCCATAAAGTATGACATTTATTACGGTCAGATCTGCTCGAACCACTATTGATAGGCAAATGAGAGAGTTTTTTAAAAGAAAAACGATGTCTGCTTTTTATGTGTTCTTTGGATAAGATATTTTTTTAAGAAGTTGCTATTTGAATTGGCGTTTAATGGCCCTATCTGTTATTCGCATGGCCATTGTATCTTTTGTTACTAGCAACACTAATAATATATATAACTATATCACGAAATATCGAAAACCGCTTCACATACCTATAGAGATAAAATTTAGCAGGGAGCAAGTTTAGGACGAACAATCGAAGCGAGGCTAAGTCGCTAGTAATACTATAGATCCATTGTAATGTACAACTGAATAAAATATTCCTAAGTAATATGCATTACTAAGTCATATTTTTGGTCTAATTTATATAAGAAAAAACATTTGGTAAATCATTTATTATAAGTAATTTTATACTTATCACTACATAGTATAAAACAAAGTCGCTTTCTCTGTCCCTATATCCCTATGTATGCTTAAATCTTTAAAACTACGCAACGGACTTTGATGCGGTTTTTTTATTACATAGAGTGATTCAAGAGGAAGGTTTATATGCATAACTAGCGGATCCCGCGGCTTTGCCTGTGCTAAATCTAGGGAAGAGCCCAAGCGAAGCGAGGGCGAGTCGCTAGTATTATCTAAACAGCATTTTTTTTACTAACAACTATTTCCAGAAAAGAAAATTTACTGTTTAATACATGAGGAGGAAAGTTATATAGATATATATTTAATCTATGCATGCATGTATTATAAAAATTCCATATGGCTCTATCACTCGCGATAGTAGCTATAACTCTCCGAGTAGGTCAAGCACAATAGTGAGTGTCACCTATAATCGTATATTAAGGCCCTTATCCCTAAGCACCTCTGCGACAATAGAAAAGAATAAATCGCCGAAAAGTGGCCACATAAAAATGACGTACGGTTTCAATGGAAAAATAAAGCTAACACCAGATAAGAAAACATGGCTAACATTGAATATGCGGCCTGAAAAGAATTTTTTTTTAATTTTATTTTTTAATTTCAATTACAGTATATATCTTAAAAGTCAAACAATAGTTATCTTAACCATTTCTTATATTAAATAAATTTATATTAAATATATAATTTCCGTACAAGTATATCTAATATTGAAATCATAAAAAACATAGTAGGTATCCTGTCGTATTTTATTAAAATTATTTTAATATGTAAAATAAATAACATATCTAGTAAATATAGAATTTTTTTAGCCTACACAATGAATCTCAAACAGGTCAAACACCTACCACCCCTGTATTTTTGCTAGGGGTTAAAACTCAGTTCACGCACCAGGCGGCAAATGCGAAATCGTAATAAAACTATCCATATCACATGTAAAGTAGGCAGTCATAATATTGAAAACTTCTAAAGTCCGTCAATAAATGTGACGCTGAGTAGGGAACTTAATGCATCAGGGAGTCTCTACATTCGGCGGTGTGAAATCGACAACACTCGGCTTCAAACCAAATAAATTATTTTTCTCATTAAGATATAACTTATCATTTCTCATAAAAAAATTATATTGTATTAAATAAAATAGTAATCTAAACTAATTATTATTTATAAGACGCCATATTTATAGAAACGAATGTAGGATCTCTCTAAACCAAATAGTAGAGCTTACCGTGTTACGATATCGATATTCCATAACTACTTATTACTTATTAACCGACCTTTAACAAGTTATTATGCGTTATGCAAGTATGGCAGCTGCGAGATAATCGTTACCCGCTTTAGCGCCTACCTCATTTTCTGTCATTTGGGTGAAAATCAGATAATCTAGCTACTGTAATAAAGGTGTATGCCATGATATTGACTATCATCTATACGATATACTAAATATCTAATTGCTTTCTACATTACAGTTATCTTTGCTTCTATACATAGATTTGAAAATTGATAATTATCTAGATTCTAGGAATAAATTTAACTGCCCCCAAACATCTAATTTTCTTTTTTTATGTCTCTATTTCACTATGGTATAGTTTTAATTAATAATAACAACTGTTTTACTGAATTACGGAATATCTGCCTTGAATGTTATCGTGAGTTTTAAATTATATTTATCCCATAATAAATCGTTATGAGTTAAAAATACTTATACATAGTATAATCGAAACGAAATAATAGATCTAGTATTTTTCTTGCTCCTGTAAGATAAAATACGTGCAGATGAAGAATTAAATTATTTTACAAAAAATATTACTATCGATACATTTTTCTTACATGGTGCACTGTTACAGACAGCAAAGGCGTCAAATCGAACCGCAACTATCAAAGAGAAATCTTTTCCGTGTATCAATAACCGAGCGAGACGTCGTCGAATAGACACATTGCGCTTTATGTGCTTTGACGTCGTAGCTTATCGTATAAAATCTTTAAATATGTGCTGTTTCTATATATACGAGTATTCTGTGAATAGTGTATCTTGATAAAGTCGCAACATAGATACATTTTTACAAAAAAGATTAAAAACGTTGTAAGTAGGACTCCTAAAGGTAGACGTTTTTAAAAATTCGTTGTCATAAGCGGGTTGACGGACTTCACATATGTTTCGAAAATTTGCTAGGTTCTTTGAGACACACAGGTTTCCACACGATGTTTTAACTCGCCGAATACAAGTGGTAATCATGTTATAGAAATGATACGCACATGCAAATTAGTGAAATATGCAATTCAGAGGTGCGAGACCAAATATTTGAATTCTTTGAAATTTTATTTTAAACTTAATTAATATGTGCTTGAATACAATCTAAACCGCCTTATATACATAGTTATTAGTAAAATATATTATTATTTAGTAGTTGTGTTAACTATTAAATAGCAGTTTATCATAATTTATAGTCATTCCTATAAAATGTAGCAATATACTCATAACTATGCATAAATAACCTTTACACCGATGAAACTCTTTCAAATATCAGAATATAAAGGTAAGTATGGAAAATCGAATAACTTTATTGCTTATATTAAAGTACACTCACATCATCTCGATGCGGCAAGAGCGTGAAATTATTTTCCTTACAGTATGCAGATTAGGGGAGCATGCGGCAGGGGTGCGGGATTAGTTCCGGTTTACTTTTTATAGGATTCCGATGATAAATGTTACCACTGGATGGGCTGACGGATGGCGCGTGAAACGTATCCAAATAGCCACTTTTCCACTACTTTTATACATTTGAATATTTTGATAGCTATGCAAAATATTTCAACATGTCTCGTTATTTCTCTTTTGTGCTCACAAGAAACTATATTACTTACATTAGGTGATACAACGACACACAAATGAATGACTATGGATTATTTTTTGGTACTCGTAGTGAAGGAATTATTTGCTATGATATTATTGAATGAAATAAAAATATCTAAATACTTAATTGTTAAATCTTAAAAATATTTTTTTCTTAAGAAACGTTTATAAATTAAAAGTACTTAAAACACTATATTTATGTCATAAATGAATATTTCTATTGTCCGTCACGTTTCCTATCACAGATGCTCGGTTTAGAAGTCAGACAAAAAACGAGTAAAATCACGAGGCAGGCGGGAGGACGGACGATTGCCGGTCCCAAATATGATTTATAGATCGGCCGTCATCGGCAATGCGCTTTCTATACGTCAGGACATGTCACCGCCTCAGTCCTTGGGGAAGAAAAATATAAATTCTGTTATAGAGCCTCTTGTTATTAATATAAGAAATAGTCATCTGTTATCACAAAAAAGTATAATAATTTTATATAGCTAATTACATTGACAAACCCAAAATTAATAGTTATGAAAATATTCATCTACCTTTCTGTTTGATCGTCTTTTACCCGAAAATTGCTAGATTGAGTAGGTACCTCCCTAGCCAATATAGGTTAAAAGATTAAAATGATAAGCAAAAGTAGGTAGGTAGGTATTAATTGACCGAGTGAGTGAAGCGTCTCTGCTTCGAGTCTGGCAGAATTTACTTCCCTTGTGTTGAGTAATTTTCTTCAGTACAAGAAGGGGCTTACTTAATATATCCGCCTTATGATTCCGATTAGTAGTAACTTAAGTTAGTGTTAAAAAAATTGTAAAAATCCGACAAGATTCTAGGTTTGCGAGGTCTACTGTTTGCAGGACTTTATAGTTTAGGCAAGGCCCTATCATAAATAGGTTCTATATTTGTGTTTTTTTTATTTATTTATTTCAATTTTTACTTTATATATTTGTAGGTACTATATAAACTTTTATTTAATATACTGAGTAAAATAGTGTTATTTATCAAGAGAGAATTCTACTGAAATTTAAAAAAACAAATAGGCAGGCGTTTCATATAGTAAAAGTAATGAGTAGTGAACATTTATCTCTTCAAAAAATCAGGGAACGGCCGAACATTTGTATCAAATCGAACAATAATCGCTCATATTGTCAGTTACAATACAATTTGTTTGGAAACTCGGTGCGTGATAGAAATAATAACAAATGATTCGCGCCCTAACACCGCCTGGCGTTGAAAGATCACGCCTATTGCTCTTTTACTGATGAAAAAATAGGCTTATTGCACAACCTATTTACTATCTATATATTTTGCAAAGCTACGCTTTGTCACGGTACACTTGTAAGTTGTTAGCAAAGAGGTTGTTAGTACAGCTAAGTATTTCATAAAGTAGTAAAATTGTCATCTTTAACGATGTTCCTTTGTCAAATGTTATTTTTAAATTCGCATATTACGGTTTTTTGGTTTTTGTAGTTTTTTTTTTGTAATTATTCATTTAATTTAATTTAATTATTTCGAGCGCAAGCGAAGCCGTGGGTTCCGCTAGTGTATTATACAAACAAACCTTTCCGCCAATTCTGTTTCAAACGTCATAAGGTTACATTAAAAAAGTTTATATTGTCTAAAGCGCTAAGGTTAGATTTAAAATAATTTCAGTGGTGGTTAATTATTGTTGAATTTTCTAATTCTCCGCGCAATTTTCTTAATTTTTTCTTTCATAAGAACCTTCTCCTGACAATAACAAACAAAACAAAAAAAATTAGCGAAATCGGTCCAGCCGTTCACGCGTGATGACGTGACCACGGGAAATAGGGATTCATTTTTATATATAACTAGCTGACCCGGCAGACTTCGTACTGCCTCAATCGATAAATAAAAGACCTAAACTTTTGTATAAATTAATTTCAAAACAAACAAAACGTATGTATAATATACTAAATTGCTGCACTAAATTGCTTAGACAACAGTGAGTGATTATAATTTAATATGAACTTTATTGAATAGCAATAAAGTTCAAATTGACTCTAGAAAACGTTTGTATGGGAAATAGAAAAGGGCTGTTTTTAGGGTTTTCCCGCAAATTATTCGATTTTTTCTCGCCTTTTAAACCTTCCCTAGACCTCCACGAACATTTCAAGACTAAGATAAGATAAATCCATTCAGCCGTTCTCGAGTTTTAGTGAGACTAACGAACAGCAATTCATTTTTATATATATAGATTCGCGTCATGTAAAAAGAACGCTGGCTGTCAAGTTGCGCAAAGGCGATTTATCGGCCAATTTGGTGGAAAGACGCGGGGCGCGGGACGGCGAGGCACGCGCCGCATTCTTTTCGGCTCGCTATTGGTTTGTCAGTTTATAATACCATCGCGCACACAAACGTTATTAATTACGAAATGATTTTATATAAAAAATAGTGAAAAAATATTTTTGACGTATATTGTTTTATAAAAAGAGAGACTGATAATAAGTAATGCTGTTAATAATTAAAAAAATATAAATTAAACGAATTCATTTAATTTTTTTAAGTAGATTAGATATTCTACCATCGTAGATATCAAATATATTTTATTAATTAATAGAATTCTATTTAATGACATTCTATCTAATATATTTTTCAATGTACCTACCAATACTCAATATACATCGTGAGCAAAAGGCTAGTTCAAAAATATAAGAATAGGCTTAGGAATTTCGTATGCGAATGTACCGATGCGCAAACACACTCCCCACCACTTTCTTCCAGCGTTCTTTTTACGTGACGTGAACTGTAGGTATATATGTACATAGATTTACAACTTTTTAGTGTTAGTCAGTTTAACACTTTGAGTTATATTTAACAAATTATTATTCTAAATTACATAAATTAAAAAATAAGTTGCATATATAATACCTTTGTTTTTGTAATTGCCTCTTAATTTTGCTTAATTGTATTTTGATGCACTTAGGATAATTTTTTTGAAGACGAAAATTTGCCACCCACATAATGACCCTCGCGTTATCAAGACGAATCAAGAGACGAATTAATGATTGTGAGTGAAAATTGGGGTGGACATACATATACATACAGGTTAAACACATAACCCTTCTTTGTGCTATGCCGCAGTTATGTAAAAAATAAGTTTCAAAAATTTTTTTAATAGTAAATTTCTATATTGAGAGTTAATAGATGTATCCGCCCAGGAGCCTCCATAATCCATAGACCATATGTATATAAAAATAATATCTTGTTCTATTATCTATGAGGCTATAGTCTATATATAGGTTTACCTCATCCTTCTTTAAATACATGTAACAAAGACATGAAAATTTTCTGATTAACTTTTATATTGACGATCATGAAACATTATTTTATTTGAAATTTTAAGCAAATGTTCATTTTCACTAAAATATATTGAATAAGTAAGTTTATTATCCTTAGCATTTTTAAAAAAGCTTATTTGTCACTATAATTTTAGTTTTTCAAGATTTAACATAAAGTTAATATATAAGGTAAGGTAAAGTATAAGGTTATAGGTATCATAGAGATATAGGTATTATGGAATGGAACGTAACTTGTCAAATAACGTAAATGACAGTTGGCACTTGTCGTCGCCCGTCGGCAACTCGATAAGCGGAAATTGATATTTATTTCCATTTTCCAGTATTTCAAGGGACCAGTTGTATTTTATAGCTCCGATAAATTGAACGTTTTATTTTATTTAAACATTATACGTGTATAAAAAATATATTATTTATTTATTCATCTTCTAAATAGCCTTGGTATTTGTAAAAGGTATTTGAGAAAAAATATGTTAAAGATATTTTTTTTCTGTTTTAGCAGAAATAAAACAAGGCGTGTTCACTATTCAAATTAAAATAAACAAAATATTTATGAATTTTAAGAATGCGGTGGACAGTACATATTGAGGGCGGTCCTAGACGAGTTAACCATGCAGCTGTTTGTATTGGAGACAAAATATATTCCTTTGGTGGATATTGTTCAACTGAAGAATACAAAGATTGGGAACCAATTCCAGTTCATGTATTAGATACTTTAACCCTTAGGTGGGCACCTATAAATTATAAGAAAAATGATGTTGTGCCATTCCAAAGATATGGTCATACAGCGGTCGCATATGAACATAAGGTATAGAATTTATCCTGATAGCCAATCACATTATATACAACAGTTTAAAAATATTTATTTAATTACAGGTTTATATGTGGGGTGGTAGAAATAATGCTGTAGCTTGTGACACACTGTCCTGCTTTGACACAAAAACGTTGGAATGGAGTACACCTGCTGTTTCTGGTATGGTTCCCTATGCAAAGGATGGTCACTCAGCCTGTGTTATTAAAAATAACATGTATATATTTGGAGGGTTTGAATACCTCACAGACCAATATTCACAAGATGTTCACTGTTTAAATTTGGATACTATGCAGTGGAAGTTTGTGAATACTCATGGCACACCACCCTGCCACAGAGACTTTCACACAGCTGTACCATATTATCACAGAATGTACATCTTTGGAGGTAGAGGTGACTTAAATAGTCCCTATAATTCTGAAGAGGAAATATACTGCCCTCAGGTTTATTACTTAGATACAGTAACTGAAACTTGGATAAATGTAAATGCAAAGGGTACTTGGCCTGAAGCAAGACGGAGTCATTCTGCTTGTAAGTATCTTGCAATAAAATCTCAATTTTAAATAACCTTAAATATTACTTTTTGAGTATTTAATAAATATATTGTCAAGGGATATACAAGGATAGCATGTACATTTTTGGTGGACTAAATGCAAAGACAAAAACTCACTTCAATGATTTATATAGATACTCAATAAAAGGAAATTATTGGGAACATCTTAATGTGCATGGGGTTGGACCATGTAAAAGGAGGCGACAAGCATGCTTGATTTATAAAGACAAAGTGTATTTATTTGGTGGAACAAGGTTTGCATAATAATTATTAATATGAAATATAGTAAATATGTGTATTAATTATTTTCCAAATTAATTAAACTTAACTCTAAATAATATTTCAAACTGAATAATTATGAGAATAAAGTTTTACAAAATTATTAGTGTATATATTAACAAAGGCTTTTTTGTAGTCCATGCGCACATAACAACAACAGACATATTGATGAAGCAGATGATAATCCGGAGAGGCTCATTGATAACAGTGATCTGCATGTATTAGATTATGCACCAAGTCTTAAAACCCTTGGCATACTGTGTGTACTAGAACACAATTTAGTTCAATCATCACTTCCTGGGGATATAATGTAAGTATATTTTATATGTAATTGCAATTCTTTCAAGTAACCTTGGGCAAAGGAAAAAAAAGTTCAGGAAAGTGTGCAATACAAATTATACACACGAAATATGATACTTAACAATGGTAAGTGTCATAATATTTTGATTTGATGAACTCTTTTGTCCTTTGCCCAAGGTTACTTGAAAGAATTGCACATTTAGAGATAAGGTTGCCTGCTGTTGTGCTTTTTTTTTCTTTAATATATTATTTTCATATAAATTTGTGGTGTCTTATAAAGAATATTTGATTTATAAGATTTCATGAAAAATAATTATGAATAAGATGCTTTTGCCCAGCATTACATATACACAGCTCAAATTTATGACAGCTTTTAAGATAATTTGCAAATATAATAAGTTAAGTTTAATTAAGCATATTTTTTTCCAGAATGGACATCAGAACAATGACATTACCAAATCGCATTAGTAGACCAATAAATCAAGCTGGTTAACTTCAATGCAAATTATTTAAGGAAAATTATGATGGTTGATTGTTGGTTGATGGTGGTTGATGTATAAAGCATGATATTCTTTGCATCTGTACTAGTCATGAGAGTTCAAGTAATTATTGTCTTGTGAATCGCAATAATCTGAAGGTTTCTTTATTACTGAAAAAATTGATTTACACAATAATAGTGTTTAGAGGTTATATCAAACGTCTAATTTGGATAAATTAAACCACAAAAGTTAGGTATAGCTGCATTAACGTAACATCCTACACATTCACTAGCGTCTCACCCATGGGTCTTGGGTTCGTCCCTAGATATGACTTAACAATTTGTAAAGATTTTTCAGAAATGAGCCATTTTCTCGTCTTTTTCTACAATAATATGCATTCATTATAGATATAGGCTTTCTCTTAAATCACTGTGTATTGATGAAAACCGCATTCAAATCTGTTGTAAAGTTTTAAATATCTAAGAGGGAAATGGCTTTATTTAATAATATGTAGAAATAATCTTACTCAGTGTTTTTCTCAATATTATATATTAAATGTTAAACTAAAATAAGTAGAAATTTAAGATCTTTAAAAATTTTAATATAGGCTTGATATATCCCATATAGCAGAAATTGTATTGTACATATGGGTCAAAATCAGAGAGGTGAGCATTATGCTTCTGACAAAGTTTTTCTTGATAAAATAAAATGATATAACTACAATATTTATTTCAAAATAAAGGTACTGTGTATTTTTACAAGGCACTTAACATATTTAATTTTATATGATAATTTATTACTTGGTTATAAACAAAAGAGGTCTAAATAATCATTTCAGGAACGCGTCCTTTTACCATGTTTCATAGTTCAGGCACGTTAAAAATATTTACAACTATGAAATAAAAATCTCATATTTTAGTATAAGCTTGAGGCAAAATTAAATTAAGAATATATCCTTAAAATAAATTTTAATTATTTTAATTTCTTCATATTTTGACTACTCAAATGCTGTCTGACATTTATCCAATCATTCCGTGAACGCGGAGGATAAACGACGATGTAATATAAACAAGATATACTAGGGAGAGTTAAGAAGCATCAGTGTAAAGATCGCTAGCCAAAGCAAACGGCCATGTGTTGTGTTTATAGAAAACAATAATTGATTTTGGTGGTAAGTAACGTTAAATTTGAGATTTGTGAAGCGTACTTTAATACCCTGTCACTACGTGAACGCTATTTGGTGATTAGTTTTTCAAAACTTTGCATACTTTTCATAAAATTGTAATAAATATTTCAACTTACTTGTTCATAAGCTCAAAATCTAATATCAAACATGGCGGCATCAAGAGTAACTTAAAAATATTTGTCCAATAATCATTTCGGAAACGGTCATTTCGGGAACGTTCTCGGATATGATCTACGTTCCCAAAATGAGATGAGCGCGTCTAAAATGAAAATCTGTAAGCAAAATGATACTGCAATGCTTTTAAAAAGCTTAACCATGTGATACTTTGGTTTTAGATATTTACCATTTAGTTCGCGTAACATGGAAAACGATAAATATAAAGAAAAAAACGATCAAAATAGGACAGTATAGCTTATAAAAAGCATTGTGAAAAGTCTAATGCAAAAAGAGATGAAAATACTTACTACTAATAAAGATAGGGAATATTACCAAAGAAAGCTGAAAATAAAGTTAAGAAAAGGAAATAGAAAGGCATGACCTAGGCGAGGAAATGCGAGGAAACGACATCATTATAGTTGATAATTTTGTTCGTTTACTGAAAACTTCGACTGTTCTTACATGAAATCACCGACGATGAAATTATTGCAATCAAAAACATAATACCTGAAAAGGTAGATGCGATGCCCGGAATTATGAATATTACGTACGAAGATTGTATAGCAGAATGCTTCTGATGTCTCAGTACCAATCAATTTTCAAAATTGTTGCGAGAAATTAAACTGTAAGCATTTTCAGACCTAGATAAAGTAAACGAAATTCAAAAGAACACCTACGAACAAATTGTTAAAATTTTATGTACACCGAAATCACAGAAAAACGGTAGTCGTAGTTTTTATTATTTTGATGAAAAGATGGACCTATTCAAAAAGTAATTGTTAGATTTTTAAGTTCGAAAGTTCGAAAAAAAAAGTTTAAATTTTGATTTTAAGCATTGATATTCAAGAAACCTTAATAATAGCGTGCAATTAGCATTTGTTCCTAATATCTAATGTTTGATGAAAATTTAAATTTTATTGTTATTAGATTACAAGTTAAAATTTTGATACTCATGTTCCTTACATTAGATAAAGTATAATACTATAAATGCATATTATTTTCATGCGTAACGTATGTCAAAAACCGTACATTATGTGCTTTCAGTAAACGTCGTCGTCATTTTGGGAACACTCATCATTTCCGGGAACATCACAAAAACGGCAGATAAATCACTTAATAGTAATGTTGGAGTTAAGTCCTGCACATATAAGATGAAATGACACTTGAACTTTGGAATTTAATTATTAATATACTACTAATTACAATAATATTTATATTAATTTGAAGTATCGATGTAGAAATTACGCCGATTGAAAATTTTAGTACAGTAATTTAAAAATAATTGTTTTTATTTAAAAAAATATTCAAAATACCAACATTTTTCGAATTAGCAACAGATTTATTACAGGTTATTGAAAGTTATTCTTAAATAGGTTTACTAACCATTATTATAAATATTATTTAAAAGTGTTCCCGAAATGACTCACGACTCTGGCATTATTTTTATAAACAGGTAGAATTTTAAAAATATGTATTTTTGTGCGTGCCTATTCACAGAAAAGCTTCATGACAAATGACACTACAGACTTGTCATGTTAGTTTTCTTCAAAAGGAAAGATAATTTTTCAGATATTTGAAAACCTAAAATGCTCACCTCTCTGATTTTGACCCATATATAGATTATTTGGTACTTTATTTAAGGTAAAGGTAGCAAAATCTGAACACATTAATTATTATTATAATACAATAACTTAAAAATAACATAATAGATATGTTTCTACTTAAGATTGTAGTAACTGCAAAATATAAAAAAAAACATCCATTTAAAACTTGAAGTAAAATTAAAAAAAATTAAATTTTCAAATAAATGTATCATTATATATTTAAATTTATTTAATCATTTAAATAAATTTAAATAAATCTTTCAAAATAACTGCACTATTTCTTTTTATTATACTTAAAGCGAATATGAAACTAAAATCATTTTTTTTAAATGCAGAACAAATTTTACAATATCGCCCACCAACATCCATAATATTGGTGGGCGATTCGACATCCAACGACATAATTTTCTTTTTAAGGAAACAAAATAGCCGCACTAAGGGGCCATTCATTTATTACGTAAGACTATTTTCGCTAGTTTTGACCCCTCCCCCTATTATAAGAAAAAATAAGAATAGGCCGAAACCCTCCCCTGTTTAATATTTATTACGTAAGTCTAAAAAAAATTCACGTTTAGTTTATTTTTCAAAGTAATGATTTTTTGAAATGTTTATTTGTAATTTTAAAGGTACAGTAGCTTTCGCTCGGTTGCCCGCGCTTTTTCAAAGTATAATATTAACTTTGCGCATTTTTTGATCGTAAGAACTATTGAGACTTCCTCCCACCCCCTTGTAAGAAAACATAAGGCATGGTCGACCACCCTCCCCCCCCCCCTAAATTGTCTTACGTAATTATTTAATGGCCCCTAATTAGCGCTCTCCAATTTATTTTTCTATGGGATGAGGCATTTATTGGCCTCAATAAGTACAAATATGAAATAATAAATATGAATAAGTAAAATGTAAATTGATTGAGATTAATATAAATTTTCTTGCGCTAAATGCTCAAGAAAACTTATATCTAAAGCTATCAAAACTGTGGCTTTTGGCTTAAAAACAGTTTTTGAAAAAAGGAAAAATTATTGTAGTACCTATTTTGAATATTAATTTATTTCAACTATTATAGTATTGACATTAAAACTGAATTATTATTTAAACAAAAATAAGAACAACAGGATCAAAAGCAGATTTTTTTGACTAGAAAGAATGAGGATGTGATGTGATTGTGGTGAAGACTCATAAAAAGTAGACACTTGAATTGTTTATTTTTGTCTAATAAATAAAACATTGTGTATTTAAAATGTTACCCTTAACCTTATGGAAATTTTTTATGTCAGTAAAAGTTCTGTATAATTCTTCAATATTTATTTATTTTAATAAGTTGTTGTGTTGTATTAATAAGTTTACCAAATATATAAAAATAAATAGTTCATAAAAGAAATAAACTACTCATCTTCCTTAACAACATGCTTCTTACGTTCAGGAATGAATGGTACAGTATTTGGTTTGCTGTGAGTTCTTCTATTGGCCTCCTTGCGTTTGTTCTTCTCTTTAATAGTCTTAATTTCTTTTTGAGCATTAATTATATGTTTAGGTACATGTCTATGACGTGCTATCCTCTTGACCTGAGGGTGTCCACTAAACTTGTCTTTCAATGCCTCAGAATAATTGAGTGCCGTGCGTTCTCTAGGTTTTAGCTGGAGAAAGATAAGACATACAACAATTAACTAAATAGAAGCTACGCTAGCTATGATATCGCTTTTCTAGCTGTTGACACTGACCCCCACTGTAGCAAGCGTAAAGTTACAACGACATCTCGACGTTACTTCAGAATAGCTCAAAAAATGGCGAATTAAATCCAGTGCTCAGAAATCCAAACATGTAACTTTTACCTTGAGAAAACAAAACTGCCCCCAGGTCTACCTAATGAATAACATTTTGCCTCAAACTGACTGCGTGAAATACCTTGGTTTCCACTTAGATAGACGCCTAACATTCAAAAACCAAATAATAGTAAAAATAGATGTAATTAACCACAAATTTAGAAGTCTATACTGAATAATGGGCAGAAATTCCGTGCTCTCCTTGGATAATAAAATCCTAAGTTACAACTCAATTCTGAAACCCGTCTGGACCTACGGTATTCAGCTGTAGGGCATAGCCAGTAAAAGTAACGTCATGTGCTTGCAAAGAGTGCAAAACAACATACTGAGGAACATAGCTAACGCACCTTGGTTTACGAAGAACCATGAAATACATGAGTATTTAAATATCGCAACAGTAGCCTCCGAAATCGAGCGATATAAAAAAGTACACACAGAACGTCTTGCTCGCCACCCTAATCCGCTTGCTTTCGGATTACTTAACAATGTCAGCGTGGTTAAAAGATTGAAGAGAAACCACGTCTTACGACTTGGCGACTGATCGCAGATATTCCACAAAAAAAATTAAGCAATTTTATAGTGGCACATAAAACACTGTATTATATTATTTTAATATCTACATGCTAATATGCTATGCTAATCTACAAAATCATTTTATAATATAGCTATTATATAGCAAATTTGATTTGATTGAAAAAAAAGTCAAATCTTTAAAAAGAACTTTAGTAAGTAATAAAGAAAGATCCAAATACTAAACCAATTTTTAAAATGTTACTAATGAAAATAAATATACTTACAACACCAAGTTTTTCTGAGGCCTTAGCCTTCCACATCCTAATATTCATTTCATCTGATCCCGTTAAAACATACTTGTTATCCAAGGTCCATTTTACACAAGTCAATCTCTGCATTCTTTTAGTATGATATACATCCCTTGAATGACCTTTTAAGGTTTCAAAAATTCTAACAGTCTTGTCATAGCTACCAGCTACAAATTCTCTACCAGTTGGTGAGTAGTCTACATCTATTACTGCTGAAGTGTGGTCCATATGAACATTTATTGGTTGTTTTAATTTTCGCACATCAAATGTGTATAGGCTGGAAAAAATATTTTGCTTGATTTAAATTTACATAAATCCTTATGTATAAACATTTAAGTATTGACATAATATGTATATAAATGTATGAATGCATTTTTTTTTATTTTTGAAAGTTAATAGGAGACAACAATACAAACTTGTAATCCTCATTGGCAACTGTAAATATAAATGCCTCCATTGGGTTCCAAGAAAGTGCATTAGACCGTAACTCCATTACAACTTTTCGTAACGGACCAGATTCACGAAAATCATACAAAATAATACTCCTATCACTGGCACATGATGCAAGTAAATTGGTTTCTACCTGTAGAATAAAAAAACACCTTAAATCTGTTTTATTACAAGTGATACAAGAATTAATAATGATAACATAATATTATAGATATTGCCTTACTTGATTAAAAGCAACATGATGAAGACTATCAACACCCCATTTGAATACTTTGATAGGCTCACTTCTTGTGTTTTCCCAGAGTTGACAAAGTTCACCACAAGTTGCAAATATTGGTTTTGACCTATGATGCGTAATACCAGATACAACTGACATACTTAATAATGTATTGACAGGATCTTCATCATCGGGGTCTTGAATTTCTGTCTTCCAAGTTTTGATTGTTTTATCATCTCCAACACTAGTAAAGTGTTGACCGTTTGGTGTATAGCATATTGATCTAACCCAACCTTCATGCGCAACAAAATTTCTAGTACACTTCCTGCTAGCTAAGTCCCATAATCTTATTTCACCATCAAAGGCTCCACTTGCTAAAACAGCTAATCGACTTGGATGTTTAGCAAGACTTGATACTCCATCTGTATGCCCATCTAAACTACCTATAAAAGGTTTCGCAAAAACTCTTTCGAGCTTAACTGCATTCAAGGCTCTTACATATTCCCTAGGTCCTTCTAGCGGGTGCAAGCTGGGATCATAATTTCTAGGTACTGAAACATTAAAAAAATTAGAAAGGTTATTTTAATATAAGATACGTCACAGAAAAATTTTAAAGCACTACTTTTTACAATTATTTGTTTAATCACTTATTATATGAATAAAGACTAAATTTACTTTTATGTATGTCTTTTTTAGTTGCCCGCAAATAATCTTCAGGATTACGACTTATCACTTTAATTTTTAAATTTGACATATTTGAAGAACTGAATCTTATTGTAAAAACCGAAATTTTACTATGCAGATAGTTTTAATGCCAATTTAGTTTAAATTTAATACAAACATGGATTAAAAACTTAAAATAAAAAGAAAGAGAAACGTGTTTTTGTTTATATTCGTTTTTGACATTTGGTGCACAGATAAGCAACTAGCAAGATAGTTCTCAAATTATCTATGGCTTACATTTTTCCTTATGATTGATAATTATTTCATTCCTCGTGAGGTCGAATTATTTAATTTTTAATCTATTTTATATTTCTTCACAAGAGTGTTATAAACCTTTATTGTTAACTAGCTGACCCGTGCCCACTTCGTTGGGCATAATGTTAATAATCCTATTATAGTACAGTGTTTAAATAATTTAAATTATTTTATTAATATTAAAAATTAAATTATCTATACTAATATTAAAAAAACTACTTTTTGTAACTTAAATATAAAAGTTAGACATATGCTGTCGTTGACTTTTTTGTAGGCATTTTCAAGCTCCACACCTTTTCTCTAGAACTCAAAAATATATCTTTCATAGTTAAGGCAGCGTTCGTAAGAAACGCTTTCATTCGACCGTATTTTCTCCGATTCATTTTGCAAAACGGACTACCACGTAGAAGCCTTTTTATTTTTGGGGTTTTTGTATAGCCTATGACACTCAGCAATAATGTGGCTTTCTATTGGTGAAAGAATTTTTAAAATCTGTTCAGTAGATCCCGAGATTACCCCTTACAATTTAACAAATAAACAAACTTTACTTCTTTATAATATTAGTATAGATTGTGTTGGTACTGTGCTATAGTAGTTGGTACAGATATTCAATCTGTGGTATAAGTAATAAGCAAAGAGAATGTAAAACCTACGGTAATAAGAATATGTTAATCTGTGGAAAATGTTATCTATGAAAATTGAAAAGTTTGTTGTGTAAATTTCAATTTTTGTTACTAGTCGGTGATTTCAATTTTCAATTTGTAATATTTTATATTTCGTGCCATCGTTGATCGTATATATAGTTTATAATATTAGTATTATTTTTAAGTGTAGCAATAGCACGTAACATGTATTAACTTTTGAAATTGACTCATGGTCATAAATACGTAAGTATGCGATTTTTAGTTATAAAAAAATAATAATCACTAGTTTTACCTGAGTTAGTTTTAGAGTACTAGTTTGATCGGAGATCAAGTAAAAATTACTTGATCTGAGTTTTACCTAGAATAACCCAATACCTAAAATATTAAGTTTTTAGGGCCTGTTCTTAAAATTCCAAAGTATTGCAAATAAAATAAGTACATTATTTCTTATTATTATTTACTGTGCTAAAACTAAAATGAAGAAAGGATAGATATTTAAAATAATTATTTAATTATTATGATTTTAGTTTAAGTATTAACTATATTAATTTGCTTATTTATTTTGACTATGAATACAATATTATGAATAGTACAAAACACAGGATATAACATGTAATTTTTTATTTAAAGCTAAACATAGAATAATATGATAAAGATCACAATATTTATTAATGACAAGTAATGGCTAATGCATACTCTGGCTGTGCTACTCAAGGTCTGCCTGTCATTGATGTAATAGACTCCCTGTGTACTAATTTTCATTCAAAACGCCAGCTATATCTACATGAACACATACAAAAGTTTTAATCATCATTTAATAATCAAAACCTCCACTTGTTGTACTTTTGTTATAGTGAACAAACATACATAATACATACAATGGTAATGACCTCACATAATCACAATTTTATGTGATATTGAACTTCAACAATTCATTTTTGAACAATGTGTCATTGTTAATTTTATCTTTTTTCTAAAGTTTATTTCAATGTTATTGTTTCCTTCATTTTGTATAATATGTATTCACAGAAAGTTCATACAGTGCTTATATCTATACATATAAATGCACATGAAAGTATATACGATACTAGCATCAAAAAATCACTTTTAAAAATTTTTATCTGTCTGTCTGTCTGTCTGTTTAGGCTAATCTCTAAAACCGATTTTGACGAAACTTTCACTTGCAGATAGCTTATATTATAAAGCGTAACTTAGGCTACTTTTTAACCCACTTCAAATAAGGGGGAGGTTATATTTTAGAAATTTTAATGTTTTTCAACTAGCGGAACCCTTGGCTTTACTCGCGCTTAAAATAGCAGAGTGAAGCGAGAGTGAGTCATTAGTAAATAATATAGGTAAATATGTTGGGACATTATGCTTTTTTATTCTTGGCTCATACATTAGTTTATACACATTGTCACAAGTACCTAGTTAGCAAAGACATAGAGGGATGTATCATACATGTTGAAGCTCAACAAATAAGAGCACAGAGTGCACTGAACATACACACTTGTGAATTATTGGCTTGTTTTTTGTTACAACTAATAACATTGAATCTTATTACATAAATATGTTAGAATCTGCAGTTTTTGAGTGCATACCTTAACCATTATACTTTCCTGGTACATGGGATGATATTGTTTCGTTTCATGACTATTTCTATCAGGAGAATTTTGTCACTCTTTAAATTTTAATATGTTGGAAAATGCATTTACGCATAATTTACAATAGTGGTATAGGTATACTATACTAAAGAACGATTAAACAACTAATTTCGTAACATAGTGTAATCCTGTCGCATTGTAAATATTCACTCTAATATTTTTTTCCTAACGCGGCAAAATAGTAAGTATCATGAAGATGATGATGACGTATATTTTAAGAAATATAAATTACAATGTTCAAGCTTTGATCCTATATAACATGTCGTATATAATCAAAGTGTTCAAGGTACATAATAATAATTTGCGAAATAAATGTTTTTTGTCTTTAATTTAAATTGTTTATTTTTAATGGTTCATAAACCTAAATTATCATATTGTAAGGACTTAATTTAAAAAAAGCATAGGTATTTAATTATTAAGACTTATACTTCTTGCTATAATGTGTATAACACGTTATCGTCGGCGACTTTGATAGAATGCTTCGAGGTTAAAAAAATCCTTAGGTATGTACTAAGTATATGTATTAGTTTAGGACATGAGCTATCTAAATACGGTAACTTTTTACAGTATACGTCGTACTCGTATTTATAATTTTAATACATACTATGTGACGCTATATATAATATTGTACACTACGTTGTAGTACATGTAAATATAATTGAAGTGTACGTTTTTAATTTCAAATATACAGCTTTTCACTAAATGCATAATATGAAAGTATATACAGTATCTACTTACAACAAAAAATAATTTTTAAAATGTTTGCCACCGTCTGTTTGTTCCGGGTAATCTCAGAAACGGCTGACCGATTTTGAAAAGACTACTACTCACGGATAACTAATGTTATGAAGAGTAACTTAGGCTACTTTTATTTTGTTAAAAAATTATAAAAACTGTTTAATTTATCTTACCTTACGCCGGCAGCTAGCGGGCCGGGTTTGCTAGTACTGAAATAATTTGTATTACAGATGTGAACAATGTCTTAGTTTTATTTATGTACATTGTGAAAATATTAGGTACATCACCCTGATTTCAAAATATTGAAATGGAAAGTTTCAAATGCGCCTGATTGCGCGAGGAGATTGTTATATCAATTAATGGTAAAGCTCGTCTACGTGTGACATAAATAATTATTATTATTAAAAATCGTCATCACGTCGATTGATAAAGCCAGCGGTCTGTCGCTAGCTTCTGATCAAAGTTGTTATTTGTCCGTTGACCCGATCCGAGTGTTGCGCTGGCGCATACTGTTCATTACTCGTGTACTGCTCGCGCCGAATAGAGGAAGTCAAATCGCATTTAATATAACATTTTTATATTCTAAAACTTTTTCCTATATTTAAGGTTATCATAGTTATTTCTGTGATTCGTGGATCTTTCAAAAGTGTACATTAGACTAAGGTTATGAATTATAGATAGGTATGTATGACAATTTTTATATACCTATAATTATTTGGTTTTTAAATGAATGACTATACCTAATTATTATGATAATACTTTAAAAATGTGTTCTAAAGTACTTGTGATTTTGCATGATGACTCTAACAGCGCCAATCAAAAAGCTCTACAAAACTAAGCAGAATGTAAACGCAAAATCTCGTTCTTAAAACTAAACAGTTAGTTGAATTTATTCATATAATTTATGAATAAATTCAACTAACTGTTTAACACATAGGCAAATAATCTATTATACATTTCCAAAATCTGTCTTATTCGAGATAAAATAATGAAGACTTAGGAAACGTAATAATATAAATAGTAGACAAATTATTACAAATTACTTTTACTGATTAATTTACCGGTAGTAAACTAATTATTTAATAAAAAATCATTATAATAATATCATATTAAATGTATATTTTTACAATATTGATGTTATTTCTACGTAAGTGCGACGGATCTCGTACTATTATAAAAATGGTATAGGTACGTGATAAACTTGCTACCGGAACTTTTATCTACTCAGTTAAAATGTGTTATTTTCTAAGTAAATTAATGTTTTATTAAATGCATTTTTAAGCACATTAAAGAAATATATTAAGTATATCATTAATAAATAAATTAAAAAATGTCTACTTTTCGCATATTCACATTTATAAAATGTTTTTTGTTTCTCTTATGGAATTGGAAACTTCTTGTGTTTTCCATAAGATTCCATAAGAATTCTTTACCAAATCTTCATTCTATAAAAATATTTAAATATCTCTTTTAAAGTAATTCATTTTGTCACGCGATGTATTGTCTTCTAAAGCAGTTGAACTCAATCAAAATATGGTAAATAGTCAATTAAGGGGATTACCTCGCTCAAATTCCAAAAACACTATAAGTTTAAAGAAGATTATAGATGAATCTTCTCGTACGATTACCATATAAAAAATATATGATTTACTTAAGGTTATCACAAATACATGCTATTGTTTTAAATTTAAATAAACTCTCCCAAATTTGGAAAAAAAATATATTAAATAGGGCCTTTTTCAACGTAAACTGTACTTTTTCTCTGTAACGGATAATTAGTTTGGCGTGAATTTTGTACCAAAAAATATGTAATGACGTATTTCACAATTTCTATTGTTTTTTTTTATTTTTTTATTCTGATATTCTTAAATAATAAATAAAAACCCGAAACTTAACCAGTACCCCACTGACGCACCCCCGCTACGGCCTGTGGCGCGTACTCGGGATGCGATACAGCAGTGTCTCGATGACTCTTGTGACGAGTGGACTACACGCGGCTTATTTTCTCCAATTAATACCTAAAACTTCTCGTTTTGAATGATTTTTGAATTAAACCATATATTAAATAATACAAATATAAATATTTCGTAAAACAAAAACAGAATTTAAGTTTGTAAGTATATGTAAAATGGTTTGTAATTTCGTTTTGTTTTTTGAACCTATCATAGAGTAAGCCAGAATGTAATATGCCTAAATATGCCTAATGCCCAAATATAAGAATAACTAAGGCATTTTTTAAAATATTTTGTTCACACTTTATAGACAGTTATTGTTTATTGCTCACATAAAAATATACCAATACCTACATCCTAATGATATTACAAATAAAGAATAGGTGCGTTTAAAGAAGGTAAGCCATTTGTAAATGTTGAAAGCTAGGTCAACCTAACTATTTCCGTTACTGAGAACCATTTACCTACTTACCTACCTGGTCATCAGCAGACCTTCACCATATAACATTTAGTAAAATGAAAGCAATGTCAGCAGGCATAGTGAATTGTGTAGTTTAATATAAATAATATAGATTATGATGTAGGCACTATACTCGTACAAGACTACAAAAACTAGAGGAAAGGAACAAAATGAGATTTCTCAGAGATCGAATCAAATAGGCAAAAAATGATGATAACGCGACACATCTGTGTTCTTGCTTAATCTTCACTTCGTTTCGTTGTAGTATGGTCGTCGGTCGGTAGATGGCGTTAAAATAACAAATACTAGTACAGATATCAAATCCTCAAGGTCATCGGGCGAGGTAGGCGCCTTAATAAGACGCTTGTAGGAACGTGTCCTAGTTATCCGAGGGGCCAAGCGAGAACACGCACACACACAACAATGTCCTCCACTGCGTCTGTCTATCTGTTCGCAACAAACTCAAAAACTACTGCACCAATTTTCACCAATGGATAGAGTGGTTCTGTTTTAGTATAGGTATAACTAGCGGAACCCGTCGCTAGTGTATAATACTATCATTCATAGTCCTTTTTGTTTTTTCTCTTTCACTAAAATCAATTATAATAAAGTTTAAACTCTACATATTTCTATGGGTTCAATATTTTATGTTTGCCTAAGAGTTAAAACTATTTAACAAGGAAATATTAATTTAATAGGAACTCTTGCCGCAGCTCGATCAAATATCTAAGATTTTTTTATTTGTTAAAAACATTTGCAATTTTGAAGACATATAATATAACTTTTTCTTTTCAGTTCGCGCTCAAAACAATGTGTCGTACGATGAAAACTTCATATGTTATTTTGTGTTTCATCGTATTAAATCTATGGACATGTTCGCGAGGGGAACTATTCACTGCCATATCGGATGTGGAACCCTTATTAGAGACGCACAAGAAGATTATAGATGATTTGGATGATTATATAAATAAAGAGGAGAGCAGACTTGCATTATTGAAAAGGTATGTATTACATAGACAAAATTAATAATCAATACATATAATAAACTTCTAAGTTGAGTCTATAAATTGAATTTTTTTTTAAATCTTATGAAATAGTTCTATTATTGTACTAGTTATTAAAAAATGAATTGAAATGCATTCATCAATTTATTTCAAATTACATATTATCAGATCATACATTGTAAGAGTACCTATATAATAATTTATTAGGAAGGTACAAGTACCTACCTATAAATTATTTCTCAAGATGACGTAAATATTACATGTAGGTTTTTATAAGTTAATGCCTTGAGAGTTGATTCAACTAACATTAACATTTTCTGACCTTCCTTCGGTAGGTGGGTCTTCTTGATTTTATTTTTAATCTAATAGTGACGTAAATTATTCTTCTTATTTTTATTTTAAAAAACACGTGGAATGATTTTTAGGTGTACAATTTTATCACGACCGTCGCGTTATATGTGTATAGCCATGTAAAATTAAAGTCCCTAGGTAACTTTTTGTACAAGTGATAAAATCATTATTTAAAAAAGAAACATAATAATTATTAATAAATAAAATAGGCAAAGACAAAAAACATAGCCTTGCACACAATCTCTATATAGTAACAATAGAGTCGCTTTCCGCCGTCTCTACGCTTAAATTTTAAACTACGCAACGGATTTTAAGTTTTCATTAATAGACAGTGTTTCTAGACGTAGGTTTATATGTATAATAATTTCTGAAAAATATTACTATTTGTTAAAACGATCTATCGCTATATTAATAATATTAGATAACAAATCAACATAGACCTAAAAATAATATATACAAAAGAATAATATAATTCTACTTTGTTCACACTTAACAGGCACTTGGTGACTTACAAAAATGAACACGAAAAGGCAATGGAAGATATTCCTAACTATCTCGGGAACCCAATAAATGCTTTTACTTTAATAAAAAGGCTAACAACGGATTTGGATTTCATAGAGCAAAGTATTGAAACTGGAACAGGTGAGATAATTTTTGTTAAATTGTATTGTATGGTATTTAAAACCCCTAAAACCTCATTTACAATTTTTAATTTTGTGAAGATACAATGTAAAATGCTAATTTTATGTTTAAAATAGACACACTAATATAACATAACACAATATAACATTCCCAACTAATTTACAATACACATTTGAAATTAATTTTATGAATATTAAGTTTAAATACATAATCTATTTCTAATAAAATATGTAGTTTCAAAAAAGTTAATTCGTTAATTCAAATACCTAAATGGGTTTGTAACTGTGTGTACTGGGTGTTATAAAGATGGTGAATAAAGTAACGCTAAAGCTTTTTATACATAGAGTATGCCCTACTTTAAATGCAGCTCATACAACCAGGACATGAAAATATTTGGTATTGTTAAAAACAGGCTGCCTTTAGAATTAGCACATATCATACTTATACGGTCAAATTAGAATAAATATTACGACATCGACCACTTGTAGACATTATCACTTCAATCATTAGGTGCTTATTTCTCGAGCTTGTATGGTTGCTTCAGAGTTTACATAATACCCAAGACTGTCATTGTGAAGTAAATTCAAACGTGCATCACGAACTTTATTATTACACAATCGTAAAATTGCACGTTTGTGTAATAATAAAGCTCTTTATGTCTGATTTATTGATTTTTATAAATTTATCAATAATTTATTTTAATGTTTTAAATGTTCGTGACAATAAACATAATATACCTATTTTGACACGTTTTTAATAACACATGCAACAATATAATAAAAGGAATTTTTAATTTCATTATGAACTACCGTCAGCCGTAATACTAGTGCGTACAGTATAGTACTTAATTAAAATTTTGTTTGTCAAAATCGGCTTCAATTTCTTTAGTAAAAAAATTTATAATCAATGAATGAATTTAAACACTACACTAGAATTTAAAGCATCGATCACGAACTGTTGTTTGTAATACGGATACGGTGTACTTAACTGTAATTATATACACTCTTAAAATAAAATAAAAAATGTTATATTCTAAAGTATCATACATGATCATAATTATTTTATTATATATAATAGACTACATTGATGGAGTTATCTGCAAAATCTATTGCATTATAGATTAATTATTTATATAAGTATAAAGTATAGAATATTGCAAAAAAATGTTTACAAAATAGATAACACTAGTAAACAAAAATATTTTTTTTTATTTAGGCGACAATTTGATAGACTAAGTAAATAGCTTATTTAAATCACTGTGATAATATCTTTATTAATAAATTACTTATAAATTGCCAACCTTCACACGGCCAGCGTGGTAGACTATGGCCTGACCCCCCTCGAATTGAAGTCCGTGCCCAGCAGTGGGACGTTAAAAAGGGATGAATACAAATAAGACAATCTTAATAATAATTAAAATAAATGACATCTTAATACATATATTTTCTTATTTCAGAATATATAAAAAATATAACAATATTAAATAACCACGCGGACGTGAAATACCCGACGTTAGAGGACCTCGCGGGCGCGGCCCAAGCGTTGACGCGGCTACAAGAGACCTATCATCTTGAAGTCGGCGATCTTGCCGAAGGCAGACTCAATGGCGTTATTTATAGGTAAATTAACTGTTTTAAATTCGTGAATACTTTACAGGATAACTTGTATGCTGATGTACCTACTTGTTTTATGTAGAAATTAAAAAATCGATCTAAAAATTTTTCATATTTTTCTTAATAACTTTTCTATGTATTTCATCTCGGTTTGGAACTTTCTAGTGTGTCAGAAACCTTACTAAAGTCTTAAAGACATGCAGGTTTTATCACTATGTTATCCATAAGATTAAAGTGGTAATTACATATTATGTTGGAAATCGTCCGCACAAAAAAATATCAGAGGTGCGAGACCGGGACATGAATCCGCTTCACTCGGTTTTAGCTCTGCCTAAAGATAATTTTTAAAAAACTAATCGAAAGTATAAAATATAAAATTTATGGAAATATATTTATCATGCAACAGAGGTCATTCGTCTGGTAAAAAGGTCCTAAATGTTGTTTTATTTTTAATTAAGGATAAGACGATGTAACAAAAACGTCGCTTTTAATAATAAATTTATTCAACATTAAATACAAATAAAGTAATATATTTAAAATATACTTTTACAGAGACGATATACCATACATATACTCACCGTAAGTAGTCTAAGGTTTTATAAAAAAACTTTTATAGCATAGCATAATTCAGTAATAATAATCTTCTTTATAATATAATTAAAAAATGTATTTAGTTTAAATTTGCTTTGCTTTCTATACGAAACTTACCGGATCCTTATTTAATTGTAAGGGATATTTTTCAGTGAAGATCAGTGGATAGCAGTGTCGTAAGTCTTTAAGGTTTCTATATTATTTGGCGTGATTAATTCCACCATATTGTTTGTGTGTTGTTTTCCGGTGATGGGATACTAAAACTGATGCGTATGCGTCATTATAATGTACACATCTATATTTATGTACATAAATATAATTGAAGTTTCTGTTTTTAATTTCAAATTAACAGCTTTGCTGCAGAAGTGAAACTCTGACGACACGCGTGGCGCAGTTTGTAGTAACCCTACTTGCTGCGCCAGCGGTCGCGGATCCGAGTCCCGCTGGGGGCATTCATTTGTTAAGCACGAATGTTTGTACTCCAGTCATGGGTGTTTATGTTAATATTATGTATTTATTTAAAGTTATATGTAGTATATCAATTATCTGGTATCCGTAACACAAGCCTCGTAGCTTACCACGGAACTAGATAGTGCTGTGTGTAATAATGTCCCAACATATTAATATATTTATTTATTATATTATTTATATGCGGTGAAGAATTTTGATAAGAGTCAGGAATATAAAGGGTTAAATAATTGTTAATGAATTTGTGTGATTAGCATGAATGTTTGTATTTCAGTCTCTCTCTTGTCTCAGTAATGTTCGAGACATATTTACTTACAAAAAAAATATGTGGTATAATAAAATTGTCTGTCTTCAATTTTATTTATATGTACTGTACTGATGTACTGATATGTTTGCACAAACATTCAGGATCATCTGGTCCCTTAAGAAGGTTTGAAATGAAATTATAAGACAGATAATTTAATGTTGTTTATATATTTATTTTATGTATTTGCTTGTAATATTGTCACGGATATATAAGTTATGGTAGCAACTACTTAAGTACTCTCTAAACACTCCAAACTTAAACTCTACACTAGTATTTAGTAAGCCAGTAAGTGATACTATAATCAGAAGGTCTTATGGGTGCGTTGTAAAATCAGCTTGTTCGTATCACTGTAACAGAAAGACAACCACATCAGTTAGAAATAAGTCAAAAAAGTCTTAAATTATAAAACGAAATATAAATAGGTCGTACGTAAATGACAGAAAGAATACAATGTGTTAAACATACCACCTAATAGGCCAGTAAATAAAGAATTTTACCTCACACCAAATTTCCGATCCGGTAAATTTTACAAAAAAGTTTACAGGAAATAAAAGATGCGAAATCTTATTTTCTACAATAATGGTGTGAATAACTTTTGCCCTAAAGTGCATAGTTTCCGATATATCGGCCAAAAACTTTTATTCAAGATTGCCATTGAAGCTCCACCTGGATCTGTCAGCATTTTGTGATTTTATGGTCAGTAAGTGACCCTTAACCTAAAACAAAATTAAAATTGGATCGGAAATTTAGTGCGAGGTTGACCCAAAAAAAACGGCTTTATTTACTGTATTATAATACTTTAACCGTAAACCTATTACGCGAATATTTGACATTATAAATGAAACTATCTTTTCGGATCATGGTCACGGAAAAGACTCTCCCGTGAACATGATTGCTATAAAGCATTCGAAACGTCGGGAACCAAAAATCAAAATTAATCCGCAACAAAATCCGAAAAGATATGAAGCTATCTTTTCGGATTTTGTTGGTTTTGTTATAATGGAACCAACTATTTTGAAATTTATCAAAAAGCCATTATGTAAATATCGTAGAATGCATTGTAATCAAAAAAGTTGAAAAAAAGGGCCATTCGGGCTATTTATAACATGAGCGCTCGGGATACTCTCCGCGAACTTTTTAAAGAAATAGGTATACTTACGGTTGCTGCGCAATATATATATTGTAACATCATGTTTGTTCGTCAAAACGTTAATAGCTACTCAAGGCACTGCGACAAACACGGTATAAATACAAGAAATAAGAATAAACTTGTAACACCCAGTTTTCGCCTACAAAAAGTAAATAGGTCATTTATGGGGCAAGGTGTACGCATGTATAATAAAATTCCACAGTCAATACTGAGCTTGCCTTTGAAGCAATTTAAATCTAAAATTAAAAATACGCTACTGAATAAGGCTTATTACACCATCACGGAATACCTAGTAGATGTAAATGTGTGGGAGTGACTGGTTGTGTCTCACGTAGGATAAATAGATAAATTGTAATACCATATTGTTACCAAATATTTGAAAAGAGCAACTGTTGAGTTTCTCGCCGGTTCTTCTCAGCAGAACAGCTTTCCGAGCCGGTGGTAGCTTACTCACAGACTTACAGACTGACATTTAATTTTATTAATGTAAAAATGACGATTCAAAAGAGCTTGTAAAAGTCTATTTGAATAAAGAATATTTTGATTTTGATTTGAATCAATTATTACAGTACATCAATGAGCGCGGGAGACTGTTACGAATTGGGTAAAGCACTATACAATGAAAAGGACTATAAAAACGCGCTCGAATGGATGTTGGTAGCCCTTCGGAAGTATCACGATGAAGATGTAGAATATCCGTTCAGATTAGTCGATATTTTGGAGTATATTGGATTTTCGCACTACTTGTTAGGTAAGATCTTGAATTTATTTCAAATTTCAATGATTTTTAGGCTTGAACTGCAAAAATGTATAATGAATGTAAATAATATTTTTAAGATATAATTTTGAAACGAAATGTGACAAATTAAGTGATACCTTATCTAACTGTCTAGCTTACCCTTACCTCGCTCAGATTCGAATCTAGTGTGACATAAGAACAAAGCTATCCCGCGGGAACCGTACATTTTTCCAGGATAAAAAGTAGCATATTATGTACTATGTCAGACTAAAATCTACCTGCCTGCCAAATTCCTCTAAATCCCTTTTGAGTATATCACTCATATATTTGACTTGATAGTTGAACGAGATTTTTAAAAATAATTATACAAGTTACATTTACTTGAAACTCTACAGGCGACATAAAGAGCGCTCTACAATGGACAAGGGAACTGTTATCCGTAGATCCAAAACATGATCGAGCCCTTGGAAATATACCACATTATGAAAAAACTCTGGCTGAAATGGAAGCAAACTTGATGAAAAAAAGACGCGGGGTGTGTGTTAATCTATTTAAATTTTTCTATTGTATTCAGTTTTTTTAACGTCCCACTGCTGGGCACGGGCCACCCTTTAATTCTAGGGGAACAGGCCATAGTCCACCTCGCTGGCCGAGTGCGGGTTAACGGATCACATGTCACTTGACTAACTTGCTAAGTTCTCTCAGGCACGCAGGTTTCCTCACAGTGTTTTCCTGCCTCGTAAGAAGAAATGATTCTCATAATTTGAAACTCTGATTTGAACCCGCTTTACTCGGCTTGAACGTCACCACTTTACCACTGGAATGCCAATTCCTACTAGGCTAAAACTGCCATTTAAACACTTATGTGTTCTTATATATTATTGAATAATAAAATTTGATCAAAATCGTAAGAATAAACTTATGTATGAATAAATAGAAAAAGAAGAATGAACGTGAAATAAATAAATAAAATAAAGAATTGCTTATAATATTATAAGATATTTATTTACATATAAGGTAAAAGTGACTTAATGTTATCAATATTTTCATTATAACAGGATACGGGAGAGGACGATGTAGAATTTTTCCCAGAAGAAGAAGAACCAGAAGAATTAACTGGTTATGCTAAAGAAAGAAAAGTATATGAAGCGTTATGTCGAGGTGAAATGGAGATTTCTAGTGAAATATCGAAAAAGTTAGTAGTCTCTAAATGTAACGAAAATTAAATAAAAGTAAATAAAAAAAATTAAATTATAAGCTATTATAATATAATAAATAACCTTCAAAGTAGTTGCAACATATGATGTTAAATTAAATTAAATATTTTAAGGCATATAAGGAAAATGATTGACTTACTTTATGTCAACCTTTTGAGTTTGCGACCTCACTCACTCTCGCTTCGCTTCGCTCGCTCGGGTTCGTCCCTAGGTGCTCCCTGCCAAATTTAAAGTTTGTACCACAAAAGAATGAAGGACTTTCATACAAACTTGCTAGAGCCCTTAGACCTACTTAATCCGACCCTGTCGCAAAGTACGTTCTTAGCAGACGTCTACTAACTATAAACTACTTCTACCAAATTTCATTTCTGCTTTATACGTCAAGCGGTTTCCAATATTTCGGTATGAGTGAGTGAGTGAACTTTCATTTTTTATGTTAAGATTATGTTTAAAGAACTAAAATTTATACAGTATCCTAATCTCTTCATATATTTACAGATTGAAATGTCGATATTTAACGGAAAACCATCCATTTCTCAAGCTGGCTCCCATCAAAATGGAGTATATGTACCTAAAACCCGATATTATTATATTTCATGAAGTTATTAGTGATAATGAAATCGAACATATTAAAGATATGGCCAAACCCAGGGTAAGTTATGTTTAATATATTTGTTTATTTTTAAAATCCTAAAAATCATTAATTATAAGGGTCTCACACGTCTTATTATACATGTGCGAATTATTTCTAATATGATTACCACTATCTTACGGTGAAGGAAAATATTGTGAAGAATTCTGCATATTTGAGAGAACCAAGCAAGTTCTCGAAAGACATGTGAAGCCACCAACCCACGCTTAACCAGCGTGGTTAAGCGAACTATGGCCTGAGCTCCTTCGTATTGAAGCCAGCAGTGGGACGCTAAAAAGAGACTGAATATAATAACGTGTTATATGAATAGCTACAATAAAATAATTAATTCTAGTTCCGTCGAGCAACAGTCCACGACCCCAAGACAGGGGAACTGGTCCCTGCTCACTACCGTATAAGCAAGTCGGCGTGGTTGAAGGACGAGGAGTCCGAAGTGGTGGCGCGCGTGTCGCGGCGTGTAGCTGACTTCACAGGGCTCAGTATGACCTCAGCGGAGGAACTTCAGGTTGTTAACTATGGGATCGGAGGCCATTATGAGCCCCATTTTGATTTTGCTAGAGTGAGTATTATTTTTTTTACTATTGTTTGAGTATTTAGTGTTCTATATAGGTGCAGGTCTGAGATCCCAGGTTTTGGGATCCTTTTTGGTTAGGTTAAAAAATTTGAATTCTATTACTTTATCTATATATAAAACTAGCTGACCCGTGCCCACTTCGTTGGGCATAATGTAAATAATCCTTTTTTAGTACAGAGTGTTTAAATAATTTAAATTATTTTACTAATATTAAAAAAACTACTTTTTGTCACTTAAATATAAAAGTTAGACATATGCTGTCGTTGACTTTTTTGTAGGCATTTTTAAGCTCCACATCTTTTCTCTAGAACTCAAAAATATATCTTTCATAGTTAAGGCAGCGTTCGTAAGAAACGCTTTCATTCGACCGTTTTTTCTCCGATTCACTTTGCAAAACGGACTACCACGTAAAAGCCTTTTTATTTTTCGGTTTTTTATATAGCCTATGACACTCAGAAAAAACGACATTGAGAAAATGATAAACGAACTAGAGACAGAAAGCAAAAAAGCAGGGTTAGAAATGAATGCGCGGAAAACTAAAGTAATGACAAACGGGAAGAAAGAACCCATACATATTAAGGACATTACAATTGAGTATGTTGATGAATACATTTATCTGGGCCAAATTATATCATTCAAAGATCTAGCAACCAAAGAGTTAGAAAGACGTATTGGAAACGCATGGAAACGTTTCTGGAGTTTAAAAGAGATATTCAAAAATAAGGAAATAAATATGGCCATCAAAAGAAAACTCTATAATACCAGTATTCTGCCGGTATTAACATATGGTTGTCAAACTTGGTCCCTAACAAAAGCACAAAATAAAAAACTTGAAACATGTCAGAATTCAATGAATAGAAGCATGATGGGAAAAAAGCTTTCTGACAGAATAAGAATTTCAACAATTAAAAATCACACCAAAACAAAAAATGTCACTATCACTATCAGGAAGCTTAAATGGAAGTGGACAGGGCACACCATAAGAGGTCAGGCAAAATGGAGTAGAACATTAATGTACTGGTACACAGGTCACTTGAAAAGGAGAAGGGGCAGACCTCTAAAACGATGGGACGATGAAATAAAAGCTGTGGCTGGTGGCACATGGACTAGAACTGCTAATGTTAGACACACATGGAGGAAATTGGAGGAGGCCTTTGCCAATTATGGGCAAGCAGACAAAGATGTCGAGGGAGATCAAATATCAGCTGTATTATAACTGTTGTAGATTATGTCATAACATATTATGTATTTAAATTAAGTAAAACACTGTAAATTTTTTTTGTCTGAATAAAGGGCTTATATTATTATTATATTATTATTATGACACTCAGCAATAACGTGGCTTTCTATTGGTGAAAGAATTTTTAAAATCGGTTCAGTAGATCCTGAGATTACCCCTTACAACTTAACAAATAGAAAAATTTTACTTCTTTATAATATTAGTATAGATTAATCCAAATCGTTAGAAACATTTCCGGTATACACGAAATAAAATATATACGAATAGCTGATTTATTATTAAGATTATTAAGTTAAAAATTACTAAATACTATTTAAAAAGTATATTATGTACTTATTATATTAACTATTTTCCTATTATTACAGAGACAAGAAAACGCTTTTACCAATTTCAACGGCAACAGAATAGCTACTGTATTGTTTTATGTAAGTACTGTAAATTATCAAAGTGTTAATCTGATTTTTATTAAAATTATATTAGTTTATTCTACATACATAATTGCGTGGGGCAGATGTCGGACGTGTCGCAGGGTGGGGCCACGGTGTTCACGGAGCTGGGGCTGAGTCTGTTCCCGCGGCGTCGCGCTGCGGCGTTCTGGCTCAACCTGCACGCGTCGGGCGAGGGCGACCTCGCCACGCGCCACGCCGCCTGCCCCGTGCTGCGCGGCTCCAAGTGGGGTAAGTGGGGCATATACTGACATGAAACACAATTTCTAAATTCAAAAAAAAAATAAAAAACAATAATAATAGTACATACACCAATAAACTTTCTACTTTTGTGAATATACTTTAAAAATAAAGGGTGTGTAAAGTATATTCACAAAAGTATATTCTTTTATTTTTATGAATTGTTATGAAGGAAGAGAATTTGTGAACGAAAGAATTGCATATTCGTCCTTAAATTTTACTCTATGACTAAGTCATTTTTCAATAGGCAAGCTATCATAGGCATGAATCAAAAATATTTCATAAAAATTACCTCTGGTACGGTCTCATCTGGTTATCAGATGGGTGAAGGTCGATCTCCCACGGCTTCCTCTACTATGACAAACGTACGACGCACTTTATCTTGAGATCTACGCATATTTTCAGTTTTCAGATCATTCCTTATGTACGCTGATAACCTTAAAGCACCTCTATACACCAAATTTCAGTATTGCGCATCTTTCAATATTATCATGTAAATAAAGCCTTGTTCACACTACCTCATTTATCTATTTATTTATTTTATTTATTTATTTATATACCACACAAAAGAATAAGAAAAATACATAAATATAAAAAGGAAGCGGAGACATTTACTTTGTTACATGTTTCACTTGGTTATTCTATATTACTACACAGTACTTACGTGGAAATGATATGCATTATACTCAGCTAAGCATCAAGTTCCTAGGTTTTGCCGTATTACTTGGTTGTTTATATTTGTGTTACTTCTTATTACTAAAATAGGAAGTTGATGAGATAATGAGTCTGTAAGTTGAAAGAATATTTGTAAAAGTTAAGTTAAACTAAGTAGTATAGATATATCTGACAAAAAAAATGATTTCATTTATTATCAAATGATGTTATAATACCTTTAGACTCGTATTTTATAAAATTATATTTTTTTATTTCAGTGAGCAACAAATGGATTCATCAAGGAGGTCAAGAATTCTTAAAGCCCTGCGACCTTGAATATCAGGACGAAAGCGTGATCCGGACACTGCCCAAAGCAGTACCTAAAATATTTTGATAAATAATAAGTAGTCAATCAAAAAGAACTGATTTAGACCAAAAGTGAGTTGATTCTGTTATAAAATTAAAACTTTATATAAGCAATTTTAAATTAAAACTAGCAATACATATGAACAAATCAATGGAATAGGTACATAAATACATTACCTATTATTTAACGTTATTAGTTCCTGATATTATTTAGTCAATTTATTAAAAAACATCTACATTACTAATTATTTTTATTTGTTTAAATAAATTAAAAAATATATATCTATATTCTATACACAAAGTAAAATGTAGGGAGTAACTACATTTTATTTCAATTTTTTTACAATAATTTGTCAATCAAATTTTTACAATCAATTGTTCACATTGATGTGAATGTTTTTAATTATAGCCTAACATTAGGTAATAATACACAAATTTTGCTATATTTCTAGTGTTAACACATATTGATTAATATGTAACATTAAATATAAACATACAAATATTATATACTTTGTATGTGTGTAATTACATTTACAATGAAAAATGTTGTCTTGCCTAAGTTTTTTTGTTGCCAGTGTCACAAACATGTATGAATCATTGAATTAATCTAAGTGTTACAGAGGCTGTCATGGTTTATTATAAGTTCTCTTATAAATAAGATAAAATAAATTATTTGAATTAATTAATGGCCATTATAGCATTTACTTTATATTTTTTATGTGATGATATGTTAATTATGTTTTTACGATGCCATATAATAAAATTATATCATTTCCATGACATGGTAAATTTAGTCATAAACATAAATGGTTAACATTTGAGTTAACTACCAATATTAAAAAATGTGTGGGTAATTTAATTGTACAAATATAATATATTAATAAAAATCAACTTTATACATCATTTTTTCATTTCAAATTGCTTAACTACACATAAATTCATAATATTATTATTAAGTGTAATTGGTTTTTGCTAATATAAAAATAACTTTGCTCGAACGACGGTTGGAGAGCAATATAAGACAACAAAAACGTTACATATAGAATTATTATTATACTGTACATAACATTCCTGTTGTTCATACATTGCCCTAAATCCTTCTTGCTTGAAGATCTTGGGTTTTCGGATCGTTGCTAGAAGAATGTTCCAGAACAAACAAAGTAAGTACATGCATATATCAACTTAGCATTGCACACTACTGTGTTTGCTGTGAAACATTCTTACAAACAGTTCAACTTCATAAAAAATTCTTCTTCTTGTCTTTTTTTCTATGAAATTAGGTTGATTGTAGTTTATTCTACATTAAAAAGAAGAAGTTTAATGTATACAGTATAGCAGTGAGTAAAATTATCTAAAACTTAGTTAAAAAAGCTACACATACACAAAATTAAGACCCACAACAAGACAAATACGTAAGTATTTAGTTTTACCGTCTAATAAGTGTAGAAAAAATTCATAAAGCGAAATTTAAATTTTTAATCACAATAATGTTTGCTGATTTTTTATAGCGGAAGTAACTATACCGCAACGATTTTATAAATATTCTTTTTTGGATAAGTAACCTTCAGTTTTGTATTTCACTGCTGTCTGCTGCAGAGTAACGACTCTTTGTTATAAGGTCAAGCGTGCTTTAGTTCTCGCATTACGCCAATGAATTCCATGTTTATGTAAAATTGTCTGTACCTCCCTACGTAGCGTTCAGTTACATTCTTAGTAAATAGTATAATTAATTTTTTCGCATAATCCGAATAGGTATTAAATTTTGAAATATTGTTTTCGGATGCGATGATTCTTCATACAATCATCATCATCATCAGCCCTTTTTAATGTCCCACTGCTGGGCACGGGCCTCCCTCAGTACGAGGGGGATCAGGCCATAGTCCACCGCGCTGGCCTAGTGCGAGTTGGCGGACTTCACATGCCTTTCGAAACCTTGTTAGGTTTTTTCAGACATGCAGGTTTCCTCACGATGTTTTCCTTCACCGTAAGACAATATTAAGGTATAAATAATTAATATAATAGGCAGGGGTAGCCCAGCGGTAACACGCTCGCTTTGATAGCCGAGTAAAGCGGGTTCAAATACGGGTCTCGCACCTCTGATATTTTAATGTGCGAATCATTTCTATCATAAATAAATAAACATGATTACAGGTTATCTTACGATGAAGGAAAACATCGTGAGGAAACCTGCATGTCCGAGAGAACTTAGTATCTAGAGTAGTTAGTAAGTTTTTGAAAGACATGTAAAGTCCTCCAACCTGTACTTGGCCAGTATGGTGAATTTTTTTACATTATTTTATTTATCTGCACAAATCATAAAATTCTAACTAAGCCGAAATTGTAGGTACATTAAATATTTTTGAAAAATCTTATTCAAATATAGTAATCATAATTAAATTAGCTATTAAGATGCCGATTAACTTTTGTCTGTCTGAAAACGCGAAAACCACTAGGCAGATTTTGGTGAAATTTTCTATGATGATAGCCTTTTGTCCGGGTCAATATATAGGATACTTTATACTGCCTGAAAATATCTAATTTTTAAAAAATGTATACTAACCCTAAAATGTGAAGAACTCGAGCGAAGCGAATACTTAAATAAATTTATGAAGCTATCTGAAATTATAAAAACGATCCACAACAATCTTCCCTTAAGTGCGCCCTAGAAGGGACTACTTTTTTCCGACTTCATTTATTATAGTTAAGTACTCCGTACTACTTTCTCAAAAATATCTGAAAAACTATATGTATAATGTACCTAAACACCTCTTTCTACTAGTGAAAATCGCATGAAAATCCAATAGTTTTCTAGGTAAACCTGATTCCTGAGCAAACCTAAACTGGCTAGTAAATATTAATATTATTCATTACAATAGATTTTAAAGAAAAAAGCTTACCAAATTCGTTGAAATTAAAGCTTTACCATCCAATTGATACTAGAAGTGAACTAATAATAAGTATAAAATTAGATTACATGAAAAAAATTATCTTTAAAATTCAATATGGGATTGATGCTAATTATTCACTTCACTTGCGAGTGCAAGAGTTCCCAGAGACCAACTAACTGTTGGTGCCGACTGCCGACCGTCGCCAGCTAACGATGCAACCGGAGCTTCATTGTAAACATCCAGTGATAGGAATCCTCAGCTGTCGCCTGCGCCTCGTAACAATAAAAAGGTACAATGAAATACCTACTCGTGTTGAAATACGTGTTTGATATTCCATGGTGATAAGTTGTTATTGCTCATCACTGGATATTTAGTCAACCATACATAGATATATTTTGGGACTTCTTTTCTTGTTAATATGTACTTAATGAAATTCGTTGAATTTAATTTGAAATAAACCAATACTTAATTTATTTTAATTAATATCACTATTATTTATTAAGTTTGAAAAAAAATATTGACATCAGATCTTCTATTTCTTTTTATATTATCTGCATTAACTGTAGATTGATAATCTTTTTGGAAATTCTATTGGAAATCTAATTGGCAATCGAATTGTATCGTTTGGAACCCGTATATAATAAAATACGAGGGGAAGCAGGCCATAATCCACCATTCTGGCCAAATGCGGATTGGCTGTTGTTTTACGTTAGTAAAATATGTTAGGTTCTTTCCTTACGGTGTTTCCCTTCACCGTAGGTAAAAACGTGTTAGAAATGATTAGCACATGAAAATATAATAAGAGGTGCGAGACCAGAGATTTGAACCCGCTTCACTCGGTTTCCCAAGCAAACGTTACCACTGCGCTGCCACTGCCAAAGTTAGATTGCTTACTACTTATTATAAAACAAATTCCTCTGCCGCGTTTGTCTGTCTGTCTGATTGCGACAAACTCAAAACCTACTGCACCCATTTTCATGCTGTTTTCACCAATGGATAGAATGGTTCCAGCGGAACCCGCGGCTTCGCTCGCGCTAAATCTAGTATAGTCTTCTGTAGGTATTTTTTCCTTTAATTTAAGATATCTTTTATACCTATCTTTAAGCGTTTCGTTAATTCTAAGAGGTTTTACTTTTTACATAATACTTTGTCACTAACTACAACAGTATATACCTAAGTTTTCTAAAATCTCATAGGTACTGTCCTGCAGTATATAAGTGTATAATCTATGCTGTCCTGCCTGGTTTAATTGTGATAAATTTTATTCTTGTTATTTAACTACAAGTTATTTAAAGAAGACTTGTAATAAAATCGTGGCTATTTTATTTAGATCACATAATAGATATAGAATAGGTACTATATATTTAGGTGAAGTTTTGTTCGATTCCCTAGAATCTAGTTCAAGCATGCGCTGTTGTATTTTTTCAAAGAAAAATTTATGGAATTTCTAAACAATTATTGATGTATAGCAAAATGTATCATTATTGTTTTTCTACGTATTGATTTAAACAACATGTGTTTACCAAACATGTGGAATAATGAAAACACCACACTACGTTACTCGTTAGTTTTATCCCGCGCATAAAGTACCTAGATGTCGATGATAGTCAGTAGACAAAAGTACTAGACTTTATATAAAAAATAAATTGAAGTGTTTTATTTTTAAAATCAGTTTTTCACTAAAATTCACAGGAAAGTGTATAGGTATACGGTATTTACCTACATTAAAAAAAGTTTTTTAAATTTTTGTTTGTCTGTTCCAGCTAATCTCTGAAACGGCTGGACGATTTTGACGAGACTGTTACTAGCATATATCTAATGTTATAAAGCTTACTTTAGGCTTAATTTTTTAGAAAATTATAAACCCGTTTAATTTTTTTAACTTACGCCCAGTGATGCGGGCCAGATTTGCTAGTGCCTATAGTGTTGCATATAACGAATATCTACTTACATATTATATTTTAATGGCGTTTTTAATACTATTATATTTTATTAAGATCTCGACTAAAATAGAGACCAATCAAGCCCGAGCTATAAAGTAAAAAAACTTTTAAAGCTCTTGCATAAAGAGTATAGATAGCTTTTATACTAGCGAGTACTCACCCTCGCTTCGTTCGGGTTCGTCCCTAGATCTAGCGCGTGCCAAGCCACTAAGTAACATATACCCTATGTTACTTAGTGATAATGTAGGTTTCTAATGGCAAAAGATTTTTTGAAATCGGTCCAGTAGTTTATGAATTTATTTGTTTAACATACAAAAATACAAATCTTTCCTCTATTTTAGTATAGATTAGGTAAGGATATTTTTAATATTAGGTATTTTAATTCAAACTATGAAGTTTGTACTTTTCATAATATTTATTGTTCCATTTAGAGTTTACATCAAAAATAATAGTAATTTGAAGTATATAGAGATTCTAAGACATAAATTTAATTTTAAAATCTACAACATCTATTAATTAAACATTTATAATATATTTAAGAAACATCAATAAAGGGTAAATACTGATAAAACATTAACACATTTATCTCTACTTATATCTAAAATCCAGGGACACAACATTTATATTTAAATCTTTAGAAGACGATAAATTTAAAGCAATATAATTTGAGTTGTAGATTTGATAAGGTTATAAAATAATACAAACAAAACAAGAGATTGTGGATATGAATGATTAACATGAACAAGCTTTTATTTCATGTAAAACATTCTTTATCACAATCCTAAATCAAACTGTCCTTTTCCTTGATTACCCTGTACTTAAGTCACAACTTTCCAATATATTCACTTCCTTCCAAGCAGTGGGTAGTGTAATACTTACAGTAAGATAAATATAGTCCTAAAGAGGATCAAAAATATAACTCTTCGAAATACAATAGATTTTCATAAAACTTATATATTGTACTACAGCAGAAATGTTATAATCAGACTCTTATGTTTTAGGAATGTGCGTAGCTTAAAGCTAAAGATAGGTTACAAGAGGTGTTTAACACTAACATCTAACTGGGGCCTCTAACATCGATTTACAGCAAAACACAGAAAAAATTGTAACATTTAAACACCAAACATTTAGACACCGAGTAACATTCGAGAATTCTACGAGCTGACCTGATGAATATTGTGCCCATTAAAGGCTCTAATACCTAAATATTAATACCTAATTATAATATTAAATTAATGGTAAGAAAACAACAGCCCAAATGAACAACTAAAATCTAAACATTGCAACATAATTGACGAGATTAGGGCACAATAACCTCTTCTGAATAAAGTAATCTATGAAATTAGATTTCATAGTTCCGGAATTTGGAAATGACTTCAGAAGGTGGCTCTTGGTTACCAGTTCCCCAGCGTCCCCACAGAGCAGCACCTCCCTCAGAAGCACGACGAGCTGCTGCATTTGTGGGCCCCAGGCTGGAAGGCCCTGAAGAGCGATCAGATTCATCCTCTAACATCCGGTCCTTGGTGTTTGGTTTGGACCAATGCATAGATTGTTGAATATGTTCCTTCATACCAAGCCATTGTTTGTAGCCCATGGATATTCCACTCTGCCTCCACTTATCATAGAGTGCCCGCTTGGATGGATCACACAAAGTCTCTTTGGCTTCCTAAAAATAAATATAAAAAAATTGTACTTATTATAGTAAAAATACAGGGATTTCCCCACCAATGATTCATAAGGAAAATCTTATATTTGATGTAATTTTTACCTTTAACATCTGAAACTTTGCCTCTGCTTCCTTGTCACCATCATTTTTATCAGGATGGTATTGCAGAGCTAATACTTTGTATTCAGTAGTTATCTGCTCTATCTGAAATATAAATTATAATACACACATAATTCACAAGAATAAAACATTCGATCGTTTAAATATCAGCTTAGCAAGTAATAAAATCTATTAGATTCGCGCAGGATTTTTTTTCAATTAGTTCCATGATGTAGGTCAACTGGGGCCTTAGATTAAGGTCAAATATAAGATTAATCAATACTTTTTTCCAACAATCGCAAGGCAAGCAAACGCAGGCTGAATGGTACTTACAGATGAATTTTCATCACATCCGAGCAACCCGTAGAAGTCGTCATTGGGATTCCGTTGATAATTCAATATTTCGTCTACTCCGGTCATTTTTACGACCCTCCCTTATAAAACCCCAATGTAGACTGGGGAAATGGGGAAACTTGTCAATGTTGCACGTATAGCGAATTACTTGTAGAGGTGCGCGAAACTGCTATCGGTTGATAACCTGCTATCGCTGTAGAGGTGGACGAAACGGCTATATATTGATAAAGAGTTATAAAAAGCGCTATTTTTAAAATATCTATTATTTTTTATGCTATTATATATTATAGCGTAAAACGCTATATATTTATACGTTATATATTTTCGCTACGTAGAAAGATGCGTTTTGATTACCATACTATACTATAAGTTAAAACACAGATCACATCACCTATAATAATTAATTAATAGCTATGAACTCAAGTATAACTTAATTTATCCTTTATTATATTTCCTTATATTTATCCATAAAGAAGTGTACATTGTACCATAGATAAGTTAATATTGTACGTTTTTTTTACTATCTATGACTATGACTCTATTATAAGAAAAATTGCTGCCCCTCACGAAAAGTTCTATATTAGTCATCTATGAGTTCTATAACCTGAAATTCAATGAAAATGATACTGTAGCAAATTTCCTGGGAAGATTCGAGGAGACTTTAGCTACATTAGAGTCTCTAGGTGTTAAGATCTCTACAAGCATGGCGCTCACTAAAATAACTTCTTCACTTCCAACGTCATATAAACACTGTTTCTGCATGGGAATCCGTTCCGGCAGAAAAGCAGACCTATGAAGAATTATCTTCTAGGCTATTGGTCGAGGAATTGCGGATGAATAATGGAGCGAGCTCAACCTCATAGGCATTTAAAGCAGTAAAGAAGGGACGTCAGTGTTTCAAGTGTGGTTTAGAAGGTCATTATAAATTTGAATGTGGTAAAGGTCAATTTACCTCAAAGAAAAATAAGTTTTGTAATTTTTGTAAAAAGTCAAATCATAGTACTAGTGAATGTTGGTCTAAACATTAGTCTAAAAATTCTAGTCTACTATCATATTATAATGATAAAGACAAAAGTAGTAATGCATTTCATGTAAGTATGTTACCAGCCCTGAATGCACAAACATGTCAAAGTAGGAATACATGGATTATAGATAGTAGTGCTTCAGAAGAATCAGAACATATGTGTCATAATATTAAGTGTTTTACAGATTACTAAAGTTTTCCATTGCCTAAAGCATGAAATAGAAGAAAGTGTCCAGAAAGAACAACAAATTAATAGGCCATCCAGGAAGAAGGTAATGCCACAGTGGCTTGATCAATATGAAACAGGTTTTGTAACATATAATGAACCATTCACATATGAGGAGGCCATGACAAGGGATGATAAAGATAAATGGAAAGAAGCAATTAATAGGGAAATGGACACATTAAATGCCAATAATACTTTTACAGTGGTGAATAAAATACCAAAAGGAACAAATATTATATCTACCAAATGGGTTTTCAAAATTAAAGATACTGATGAGGGGAAATTATATAAGGCTAGGTTAGTAGCACATGGCTCTGAACAAAGAGATGGTATTTCAGATGTGTTGCAAAGTTAGGAACATTTAGGTTTTTTATGGCTTTGGCAAATAAGTTAAAACAATCAGTTTATCAAATGGATGTAGTGAGTGCTTTTCTACATGGGAATATAAAAGAAATAGTGTACATTAAATTGCATACAGGAGAGATATGTAAGCTTAACAAATCTCTGTGCGGATTAAAGAAAGCTCCAAAATATTGAAATGAGAAGTTTTATAATTTCATTACAAAACTGGGATTTACAAGATCTAAAAATAATGTCATGTCTATATTTTAATAGAGCGGAAGGTAAATATATGTATGTTTTATTGTATGTAGATGATATTCTATGTTTTGGATCAGATCAACAGGAAATACAAAGTTTTAAGGTTCAATTAACCCAAAATTTTAAAATGAAAGATCTAGGTTTAGCATCAACATACTAAGGTATAAAAATTAAACAGAAAGACGGTATAGCAACTCTTAATCAAGAATAATATTTAATTTCATTATTAAAGAAGTACCAAATGTTAAATTGTAATCCTGTTTGAACCCCCATGGATCAAAATTTTAATTTTCAGATCTTACAGAGAGAACAGTTTGAAAGTAATGAAATAGAAACAAAATGTAGGCAATTGATAGGCTCTTTATTATATGCAGCTTGCGGTGCAAGACCAGATATATGTGTTGCAGTCAGTTTCTTGAGTAAGTTTCAGCATTGTGCCAGTCAGATGTTATACAAGTGTCTGAAAAGAATATTTAGATATATCAAAGGTACAATACACTTTCCTTAGTATACAACTGTAGTAGTGCATTAGTAGAAGGAAATGTTGATGCAGACTGGGCTGGTGACATGCATGATAGGATATCTACATCAGGATATAATATATTTAAATTATTTGGATGTACAATCTTGTGGTATAGCAAGAAGCAAATTTGTGTAAGTCTTTCTTAAACTGAATCTGAGTATATTGTTTTGAGTTTATGTATTGTTGAAGCAAATTGGTTGAAAAATCTATTAACTGAGTTTAATATTGAATGTAATAACATAACAATTTATGAAGATAATCAATCTGTAATTTAGTTAGCCTATAATTCAGAAAATATCAAAGATTGAAACTTGATATAAGATACAAGTACATAGTTGAACAAGTGAATAAAGGATTAATATCATTGAAATATATAAATACTTCTGAAAACATTGCAGACATTTTCACTAAACCATTGGGTAAAACAATGTTTCAAAAACTTAGGGATGAATTGTTAAAGTAGGTAAATACTAATACATATTAACACTGTGTTCTGCTAAATTGTTTTTGATTAATTGTTAGATCAATAGGATGTTAAGTAATAAGAGTACATAATATGTAATGTTTGTAATTAAGTGAGTTTAGATTATTAATAGTCTCAAGTTTGTTATAGTGTAACTACAGTAACAGATAGGTTTGTTTAACACATTCAACGCCACTACTATTTTCTAACAGTTCATAGCGATGCCGCCCAAAAATCACTCAAACACGCTGGGCGTGTCCGCGGCACCGCTATAAGAAAATCGTAAACATTGTCATTTGGTAAGAGATTGTCAACATTTTATTCATTTGGATACGGCTGTGATTATTTTGGAATTTATAAATATATTTATATTTATGTGTTTAATATTTACGAGTATATTCGGTACCAACACATAATGTAGGTTTGTAAATTCCTATGAACTATAGGAATTTACAATTATAGTTATTTTGGAGTTAATTTATGAAATAGTAATTGTTTCTGATTTGCTAAAAAGGCAACTAAAAAGTTGAAATAAAATCTGGCTGTTATTTCAATATATTTATTTTATTTATTTAACCTGTTAGCCAATGTATACAAAAACTTGATAAATTATATATATTATAGAGATAAATATAATAGAGAGTGAGTAATGGGGGTGATAGACGGTAGTGGTAGTGCCATGCTTGTTACCTTCGGGTAGCAGTCGAATGGGCCAGCACGGCCCGTATATAGTAGTATATATATACCTCTCTCTCACAGAAGACCGACGTGAAGTGGCAGCTACACCGTCGCGTTTCGTCCGATAAGTGAGGGTCCGGGTGGCCCACTCCCCATCCCTCCCTCCTCCCTCCCTCTTCCCTCCATCCTCCCTCTCTCCTCTCTCCATGTCATCTCCGTACCTCCTCCCTCCCCCCTACCTCCCTCACTTTCCTGAAAGGCCGGCAACGCATCTGCAAGCTGGCTTGCAGATGTCCATGGGCTGCGGTGATCACTTTCCATCAGGTGACCCTCCTGCTCGTTTGCCCCCTTTGTCCCATAAAAAAAAATTCGTTGGCGATCCGACAAGTTTGAAATTTTGCTCGTAACCCGCCTCCGCTCGTACGTGTGGCAGCACTGCGAGCCGCGAGCCACTATTTTGTTTCGCCAGTCCGTGGACGCACAATGCTTGTCGTTTAGGTGTTTGTAATTTTCGTTTAGGTGTTGGTGATTTTCACTCGCAGATACCTATTGTTATAATGAGTAACATGGGCTACTTTTATTTTATTAGAAAATTATAAAAACCGTTTAATTTATTTTTACTTACGCCCAGCGAAGCGGACCGGGTTTGCTAGTTATCAATATTATTAAATCATTACTTATACCTAATTCTTATAGACTAACGAACTTTCGATCCCTGTATATTATTAAAAAAATATCTTTTTTTTCTCTGCGTGTATTTGCAATCAGCCCTAAGGCTATGAGCAAATATGTTCCGTGGTACTGTCGTGCGGAGTGGCTTCCCATTGGAAGCATCTATTCATCTAATGCCTAGAGCTACTGTCGGTCTTCTAGCTCTAGGATATGGTGACGTTTTAGTTGTCGCACATATTGGTCCATGATGAGTTGACGAGCAAGTTCATTAGGGTGATGGATTAACCGTACTTTGTATTTAGCTGCCAAACTCCGAATTTCCTCCTTAATTGTCCTCATTTCAAGGTGCTCGTGAACTTCATTGTTGGTTATGTAGCGTGGTACCTTTGCAATTGCTCTTAGAATTTTGTTCTGTTGGCGCTGGAGTATATTTATGTTGGAATCGCTTGTGCTGTTCTACAGTTGGAGACCGTATGTCCAAATGGGCTTTAGGATGACTTTATATATGAGCAGTTTGTTGTCAAAAGAGAGTCTGAGTTTCTTACTAGCATCCAGTATAGGCTATTGTACTTTAGCTGAAGCTCCTGCTTCTTACATTCGATATGATGCCTCCAGGTTAGTCGACGATCAATGTGTAAACCAAGATTTCTAACATGGTCGCTGCGGGGTAGAGTACATTGGCCCATCTTGACAGGTGGGCAGTCTCCTTTTTTAAGTGTGAATGTCACCTGTACTGACTTCGTAGCACTAGCCTTTATTTTCCATTTTTGTAGCCACTCATTTACTTTGTCAAGTCCCTTCTGCAAGTTCTCTGATGCCAGTCTTGGATCTTTATTACTTGCTAATATAGCAGTGTCGTCTGCAAACGTGGCTGTAGTTATCCCCGGCGTTATCGGTAGGTCAGCAGTGTACAACGTGTAGAGCATGGGGCCGAGAATAGATCCTTGTGGCACCCCGGCGTCAATCTCTTGGAACGCAGAAGTGGCGTCTCCTTCTTTCACATAAAATATGCGATCTTCGAGGTAAGATTTGAATATTGGAAAGTATGAGTGGGAAATATTCTGCTTTATCTTACATAGTAGGCCTTTGTGCCAGACCTTGTCGAAGAATTCCTTGTGTTCTAAGGACTTTCTTATGGCGTCACATACCCTGTGTGCTTGTTCCACTGTGCCATGGCGTTCTCTAAAACCGAATTGGTGATCTGGTATGACTTTGCGCTCCAAGAGGCTTGGCATAATTCTGCGAAGTATTATCTTCTCAAGTTCCTTGGACAGTGTAGGCAACAGACTGATTGGTCGATAGGATGTTTTTCGGTCATTAATTTGCCATCCTTGTAGATCATGATGATTTCCGAGACTTTCCACGCACTTGGGAAGTACCCTATTCGTAATATAGCGTTAAAGATGATAGTGATGAAGACATTAGCCTTTCTCGGTAGTTCCAGCAATACTTCTTTAGTAATCAGGTCATAACCAGCGCCTTTTTACTGTTCAGCTGTTTAATCGTTTTTATGACTTCGGCGGGCGACACATGTCTAAGAGGGATGTCCATTTGAAGGTCTTGTTTTAGAATGAGATCAACATATTCTTCCGTTAAATTATCTAGTGTTGGTTTGAAGACGCTTGTTAGATAATCTGCAAACAAGTCCGATTTTTCCTGGCTTAGCCCAGTCATTTTCCTTTTTTATTGGAGTTTTTGGTACGTTGGGTCTGTCACAAGATCGGGTGATTTTCCAGAGCGAGTAGTTACTGGCTTTAGTAGCAGTTAGAGACTCCAACTTTGCTTGCATTGTTAGGTCATTGACATCTTTTATAGCTACCTTCAATTCTACAATGGCTTTGTTAAGGTCGGCCTTGTCTTACGGATGTCGGCTCAGCTGCCAAACTCTTCGAAGTCTGCGTTTCTCTTGGATCATGATCTTTATTCCTAATGGTATATTGTTAAGTTGGTTTTTATGTTCAGTAGTGGGCGTGCTTCTCCACGCGGCAACTTCCTCCGCTTCTTTGAGTCTGATATTTAGATTGAGCTTTTCTTCCATGTGTTCCCTGAAGGAGGGCCAATAAGGGCCAATCAGTATACTGGTTGTATAGTGTTGTGGGCCTCTCAACTTCAATTATAGTTGAGCTGATAGTTAGTAAGACCGGGGTGTGATCAGATGATCCATCAGCACATGACTCAATCTTCATGTACTGCTTGGAGAAGTCCTTTTGCTATAAGGAAGTCCAGTACGTCTGGGATTCGATTATGATCAGCTGGCCAGTTGGTAGGTTCTGATGGGGCAATCGTACTTAGGTGATTCATATATTAAGCTTATTCCAGAATATAGTTAATTAATGAAAAATGTTCATAATAGATTTTACGTTTAGGTCACTGTGCCGTTGCATTAGGTTATAACCTGTAAAAATAGCATAAGTTTGTTGAAATAAATAAATAAATAAAATATCGATGCTCAACTTTAGTTGTCATCCTCTTGTTGTTATTAGTCTGGAACCCCAATAATCATGTTTGGAGTTCCAATCGCCTCCTACTAAAAAGCGATTGTCTAGACTTGAGAAGAAGTGAGAGAACAGGTCGGAGTCTATTCGATGTTTTGGTGGACAGTACACAGCTGAGATATTAAAATATCCGCAGTAGATGGTGCTTTATTTTGTCCCGAATAATTATAGCTGATCCTGCATGACCTGTACCGTCAGGATGGTTTGTTGTGTATGTCTGGAATCCTTTGATTTTGACATTGGTTTTATCTGTACAGTGTGCTTCGGATATTAGGACTATGTCCAGTTTGTTCTCCGTTTATTAGTATCTCGAGCTATTCTTTATTCGGCGAGAGTCCATTTATGTTCCAAGTCGCTAGTCTTAACCCAAGGCTTGTTAACCTTGTAGATTGGTTATGAGCGTAGTCGTGAGGCGCATTAGAGTACTCATTTGTTGTAAGATTAAATCGTTTTGTTTGGCGAGGAGAGTTTCCAATACTGTTAAGTTTTGTTTTACATTAGGTATGGCTTTTTCTGTGGTCACTTTGTCTGGTTGGTTTCTAGCAGCTTTGGCGTAAGTCATTGGTTCATTTTCTCTATCAATGGAGGAAGATTGTTGGGCAATATTTCTTCGACGGTTTGCATCAAGGATCGTGTTGTCTTTTGCAATAACACGTCTATCAGCTCTGCGATAGCCGTATTTGTTAATTTTTCTGGTAAGTATTTCTCTGTACACCGCAACCCTTGTTGTTTGCTGGGTGAGAGGCATATGGCTAGAGAGGCATAGGGCTGGTGTATTGCTTTGGACAGTCAGAGGTTTTATGTGCCTGCGCGCATTTCACGCAACGGAACGGTCTCATGCAGTAATTCTTGGTATGCCCATATTGCTGACACCGTTGGCACTGTACGATAGAATTTTTCTTCTTGGGATCCTCTATGGTAACAGATTGATTGTATATATATATTTGATTTCTTTAGGTGCCTTATTGTTCTGGCTAGATAGGAGATTTACAAAGAATGTGGAGGTAGGTTTTTCTCTGGACCATATCTAGAGTTGATAATTTCCCCGACAACAGTGTTTCCAGTTTTTTTAACTTCTTCCTTTATTTCACTTTTAGGTGTTTTTATATAAATATTTTATCCCATACTCTGATGTACATGAAAGCGGTCGAGACGAACTTCTGTCGGCCTTCACTACCACCGCTGGTAAAATCTGACGGATCCCTGGCTCATACGGCAAAGGAGAAGGCGTCTTTACTTGCCTCGCTTTTTGCCCAAAATTCATATCTAGACTCTGGCAATGCTACTCCACCACATCTACCTCACTGCGGGATCTCAATGCCCGAAATCTCCATAACTAATAAGGAGGTAAAGAGAATATTGTGTCGTCTAGATGTGAATAAAGCCAGTAGTCCCGATGATATACCAGCAATAGTGCTCAAAACATGTGCTCCCGAGTTGTCTCCAATACTGACACGTCTGTACCGCCTTTGTCTTAAGACTGGAATAGTGCCTAAATCCTGGAAGCTTGCCAATGCGCAACCTGTGCCCAAGAAAGGTAGCCGTGCCGACCTTGCTAATTATCGTCCAATTTCAATCACCTCCATACTCTGCAAGATTATGGAGCGTGTATTGAAAACTCGTCTTATGGCATACCTAGAACAGAACGATCTACTCAGTGATCGACAATATGGGTTTCGCCGGAATCGGTCGACTGTCGACCTTCTAGTGTATGCCAACCACACCATTGGCGAAGCTCTTGAGCGAAGTGGGGAGGCGATTGCTGTCTCCCTCGATGTCTCAAAAGCCTTTGACAGGGTTTGGCACGCTAGCCTTATAAGCAAGCTTTCAGCCTATGGCATATCTCCTGGTCTGATCGGCTGGATAAAAGACTTCCTGAGAGACCGATCACTCAGAGTTGTAGTTGAAGGCTGTTCATCAGAACCCTTAAAGACCAACTCTGGAGTTCCTCAGGGATCTGTTCTCTCTGCAACCTTGTTCCTGCTGCATATCTAGGGTGTTGATTCTCAGTTGGTTTCTGTTTGTAATCCGATACGTAAATGAATTTTTATCTGCAACAGTTTCCACGAGTTCAGTTAATTTGTTGATATTTTCTATGCCATACAATATTATGGGTGGAGGCTTGCTGAGTTTTTTTCCACTGGTTCCTTGGTTGTAGTGGGTTCTTCTGTAAGGTCAACTGGTGATTGGCTGAACATGTTGCTGGTGGTTATGCTTTCTTGGGAGTCGCTGACTTTTTTTCGTTTCGGATTTCGAGTTACTGGAACTCTCTGCCAAGATGGGGACATACGGTGCCATGCTGGCTTAGTGCATTTTTCGTGGCCGTATCTTTCGGTGGTTCTACCACAGTTTGTAAGTTTTCTGAGGGTTTTCTTACCAAGGAATTGCTTCTAGGCCTGGTAATAAACAAACTGCGGTGAAAGGTCTGCTGAATGAGCTTTTTGCTGCCAGTAGCATTCACTGTAATGGAAGCCTGGTCGCCTAAGTAGTCCATTAAGTCTTCGGTTGCCAATTTCACATTCTCCGGCCCGGATACCAGAGAGCGCCGGGGGTTAGCCGGATCGCATGACATACTATCTTTCTCATTATTTGACATTTCCATAAAAAGGGGGGGTTGGGAGAAAACACACATACTACTTTCCCAAGGCAGTATTGCAGCTATTTTAGGGGGCATTTAGCTTCCCTAGGTCCACTGTGGACTTAACAGGTTAATTGACCGCCGACTGTGACTCGGCGTTGTTGCTCGTTTGGCACCACCCGGGCGACACGTGTAGGGTGGCCTAGGACAGGTGGTAATTCCTACGGACGCGAACAACCCCATCCCCCGAAATATCTGAAAACCAAAGCCGCGCTTTTATCTACGCGCATTGGAGAGTCATCCTTTTTCATAATAAAATAATAATTAATGATTATAAATCTTTAAAAATGGATGAAGTGGAAGGGTATACACGACTATAATAAATAAATAAAATATTAATAAAATTCGTTAAATAAGTACATACTTACCAATTTTTTAACTTGTGGTGGTGTCTCGACTTTACAATTTAATTGCTGATGTTTAAAAGTTAAGTTTTTAGATATTTAAAAGTTTTGAAACGTGTGAGGCATTCAAACGGCACTCAAATCAAATTGATTCTTTTTTTTTCTACATTATATATTGTTTTTATTTTTTTCTATATCATGTCATATATATGCCTGTCCTAAAGTATAAACATTATAAACTGACAATATATTGGTCCTTTTTAGAAGAGTCGCTTGTGTTGTATGTCGCTATGGAGTTTAATTTTTTTTGATTTGTACTATATAAAAATGAAATGACTGAATTGATTGAATGTATCTACAGATTTATTAGATTAGGTTAGGATATTTATTTGATGCGGTTTACAATCGTTAGCAAGAGGGGAGGGCAAGTTGGTATGTTCCCTATTATCCCTATACTACTCCCATTACAAGGTAATACATATTACCTATGAAAATAGTCTTTAACTATGGCACTCGCCGACCGCTGCCGCGGCATGAGGACACTGTTCGAAACTAACCTAACCTACGTAGAAAGAAAGGAAGGCTTATAAATTTCGGTCGTCAGAATGCGACGGATCCGCGGAGAATGCTTTTTTTTGATAAAAAGTACGCGTGCTTCAATTTTACTTACGCATGCGAATCTGTTTATTTACTACGTTACTTAACAGCGACTTATTTATAATAATAAGCTATATACAGTGCTATCCATGAAAAACTTGATGCATTCATAAAAACACGATCACATCGACACCTACTAGGTAGACATTAAAATATACAATCAAATCAGTGCAGCTGTTTAGAAGTTAGACGACAAGCATACGCAGGTATGTGTTATATTTTAAGATTAGATATACAATTACTTAAACACCAGTCAACCACAAAGCCGCTTTCCAAACCATACTTTGAAAAAAAACCGTTTTATTTAAAAAACTGATGGTCGTAAAGACAATTCTAAAAGACTTAGTTACATTTTAAAAAAAGGTTAAGAATCTATGATTATAATTTTTAAGTGATCACGCCTGGTGTGTTCTTGGCATAGTATAATAACTTTTTTTTCGTCCTCAAAAAAGTTCTTTATATTCTCGAACCATTTAAAATATGCGTAGTTTATCACATAAGGATTCCATATTTACAAATTTGAGTAGAAATACAGCATATTTTTCGAAATATCACATTAACACTCAGAACACGCCTAGCGTGTCCGCGGCATGGCTGAGAAATTTTATGTGAGCACGCTATGCGTGACGGTGGCACTGAATGTGTTAAGTTTGTAAAATTTCATAGTACCTAGGTAATTAGGTAAGTATTGTAAAATGTAAATAAATATTTGTTGAGGTGTTAAAAGACAACAAATATTTATTCATAAAGAAGTGTACATTGTACCTAGTTAAGTTAACATTGTATGTTTTTTATTTTCTATGACTATATAAGAAAAATTGCTGCTCCTCTCGAGATGCAAGAAAATAAACTTGTTGTCATTAAAAAGCTAGTTTATTATTTTTCACAATAAGGAACCAACCAAATAATTCAACATAATATCTGTTTAAGCAATTAGGGGACAATATTTACTTTGTAATGTATTTATTTAAAAAAATATTATATAGATAAATGAAAAAACGAATTAATTCTTTAAATAAATCCATTGAACTTTCCTTCGTACTTTTAACAGGCTTAGGACTGTCTGACTGAAGTTATTATTTATAATATATCAATTAAGTATTATTTAAGAAATATATATATTATATACTACCAATTACTCTACATAGGAAATATATAGTCAGGCGTACTTAAAAGTTCATTGATTTTATACTGATATTTACACTGATTTTATTTAGCCGTAGAAATATTTATAATAATATATATAATATTTTTTTTAGTTTTTTAAATAGAGAATAATACATTTTATGATTATTAAAAGTTTTTGTTCCCATGTACGAACATTAATAATTGTGCCACTTTACTCGACGTGAGCTTGTACGTCGCCTCGGTCGTTAATTATTTGCGTTATTATTATATTAATTATTTCGCCTTCGAAAAAGCACGCTCACAGGGCACTGAAGTGACAATAATATTAAAATATTTGGGAAATATTAAAAATAAAGAGGGGTAAATAGTCTTGCGGCCACGCCACCACTCAAGAGGGCAACTTTCTCTGCTTATCACTACTTGTTTCATGTACATTTCGACTTCTTCTAAAACTTTAGTATAAGTGGAGCGGGGTTGTTCTGATGCAGATATTTTTTGATCTATCACATTCCACAATGTTAATTCCGGTTCACAGCGTTTTCGATTGCGATTAGGTTATCCTTACCAATTAAGATTTAAGTTACAATACATATTTCTTCAATTATGAACCTTTTCGTTGTTATTAAGGTTTCACATTTTATTTACACTCACCTAAAACTAACTTTTATTTACAGTTAATAACAATAAACACAACCAACACGAATTGCAAACAAATCGACACGCAACGATAATCGAGTATCAATAATAATTATTAATTAATATTTAAAATTTAAATAATACGTCATACAAAAACAAACATGAAGCAAGTAATCCGTACTTCATTTCATTACTATCTCAATATAGTTCATATGCAGTTGTCTTAGAGCATAATTTGGCGCAAGGGACTAAAATATTATACAGCTAAGAGATATTCAAACAAAAATTTAGCGAATATAGTTTTAAATTCAATTGCCTTAGAGCATAATTTGGCGCACAAATATATTAAGAAAAAATAAGGTATTTATTTCATTTCAATATAGTTTTAAATACAATTGTCTTAGAGCATAATTTAGCGCACGACAAAAATATTATACGGCTAGCACGAAGTGTCAAGCACGGCAGTTGTCTATGGGTCCATACCATAGTGATTATATTCTCTTTGTTGTGGTCATATTATATGTAATAAAAATAAATTTAAAAAATAGCTATAGCGCTTGCCTCTGCTTATAAATAATAGGCGATTTGGTTATTATAAATAGCATGCTATTTTTATAAATAGCAGGTTATTTTTAGCAGCTATCTAGAATAACGAGCACCCCTTAAAATAGCCGAAAAGAAGCAGTTTCGCCCACCTCTAATTACTTGTACTTTGTAGTAGTGGTTGTGTAGATTTAATTGTGTGACACTACAAGTTTCTACTATGTATATACTTATATCATTAATATTGTACACAATTATATACACTATATCAATTGCAAGAAAGGCTATTATGCCGTAAGGATATTTTATTCTACTATGTATACTTAGTTTTTTGTCTCACTCTAGCACGTTTCTGACATAACATTTTAATCTGTGCATACACTGACACTGGCTCACACAATCAAAGATCGAGCCATGACAAGTGACTTTGACGCTACTGTATTATACAATGCTGCACAAATCAACGTTTTGAAATGATTGTATAGGGTTTGGTAACGCATTACGCAATGTATATTGAAATAGAATAATAATTTGTTGCCAGTCATAAGTCTGGTAGAAGTCCTTAGGGAAACAGAAAGAGTACGAATGAAGCTTTTACTGCGCAGTTCAGGTGTTGAGATCAATACCACAATGGACCAATGATTATTTTAAATGTATATTTTAATGTCCATATTCATGTAAGAATTCAACTATATGACTAATAAACTTTACATCATAATATTTTATTGTAATAGGCAAGAGACTAGCGTTTCTTTCACCAAATAAGTAATAAAAAATCAAGATTAAAAAAATATATATTTTATATTAGTTTTTTTCTCCTAAATTACGAAAAAAAATCTAATAATTAAGCAATAACGTTTTGTAGCAACCTAAACAACTAAATTACTTTTATTTTAAATTTGACGCTTATAAACATAGGTATTAATTTGAAAGTCAATTATTTTGTCCTAAAATCTTTTAAATACTTTACTAAAGCTAAAGAAATATTTAGAACTAGCTGTACCCGCGGCTTCGCCTGCGTTCATTTTTTTAATTGCTAATCAACCTCATTGGGTTGATCTGTAGGAAAAAAAATGTCTAAAAAATAAAAATAAAAATTTAGGGGTGGACTACCCTTAACATTAAGGGGGATGAAAAATAGATGTTGGCCGATTCTCAGACCTACTCAATATGCTCACAAAATTTCATGAGAATCGGTCAAGCCGTTTCGGAGGAGTTCAAGTCACCCACGTAGTTGCCGTTCCCGTGGGATTACAGGGATAAAAAGTAGCCTATGTCCTTTCTGAAGGTCTTCTCTATCGGTGTACCAAATTTCATCGAATTAGGTTCAGCGGTTTAGGCGTGAAAGCGTAACAGACAGACAGACAGACAGAGTTACTTTCGCATTTATAATATTAGTTAGGATATGAAGTACTCGTACCGAAAATATCCGTAAGGAGTAAAGTAATTAAAGTAATTATTTTTTTTATTTTTTTTAAGCGCCCCTTTGAAAAAGAAACTTTTTCTTTACATGGTTAAACTTTGCAGCTTTCTCACAACTATTGAAATAGGTATATTATGATCGGCGCTACAACTATTTACAATATATAAAACTATTTCTGTATATTTCTTACCACAATGAAAATATTTTAAATCACTTTATTTGATAGGAAATTCTTCTCACGGGTGAAGTATTTTTGCCGTGATGCTGGTAGAGTTTTCAGTAATTGTAATACCAAAAAAACTTAAAATCAGCAATCAGCATAATACCACAATAATACTTTCTTAGGACTACGCGAATATTTGACTGTTCGTATTTTGTCGCAGTTTTTTTTTTATTTTTGGTTCCCGACGTTCGTTCGTAAAAGGGCCCCACAAGGGCAAGCTACGCCCCTGATCTTTACCATCGGTAAAAATTAACCAATAGCCTTAAAATAATTATTATTCTAAGCCTATAGCTACCTATTTTGTAACATACCGTTTTGACACAGTAATAGTAGGGTTTAAAGTGATGTGAATGGACAAAATAGTTGAACTACATAGAACCCTGTTGTACGCAGTCTTGTAAATAACTTAGGTTCGGGCTTAAGCATATCCTTTGAATTCGAATTTATTTTTCAAAGCAGGTATTTTTCAAGTATGAACTTGCTCTTATAAGTATGTATGTCCTTGTCCTAACTAATCCTAATCCTAACTAATATTATAAATGCGAAAGTAACTCTGTCTGTCTGTCTGTCTGTCTGTTACGCTTTCACGCCTAAACCGCTGAACCGAATTCGATGAAATTTGGTACACAAATAGAGAAGACCTTCAGAAAGGACATAGGTTACTTTTTATCCCTGTAATCCCACGGGAACGGCAACTACGTGGGCGAAACCGCGGGGCGCAGCTAGTTCCTTATAATACAAATAAATATTATTAATTCCTACACAAAGTCAGTCGTGCTGTGCGATAAGAGGTTACTAGTCATAAAATAACTTCCTTGGATAAATACAGATGTTGTTGGATTATAATATGTATTAGGTATACCGTATACCGTACGTATGTACGTACATGGTACTACGGTTCATTAGATGTGGTTTGTCTTGACTAGGGAATTTCCATATTATACTCAGTGTTTTGTTGGAAAGTCGCGGTTATAGAAAAATCATAAAATATTCAACCGAATATTAATTAATTAATTAAATATTCATATTATTGTTACATGTACTGAACAACGTACGTTTTTTGTTGTTTAGAAGAGAACTATAAAAACTAGTAACTAGTACCTTACTAATAGATACATTTATTAATGAATAGCAAATTTCTCTGCCTTTCTTAATAAGCAGACAATCTAATGGAAAATGTTTTTTCAGATCGTGTAAGTAATTCCTGAGATTAGGGCGTTTAAACAAACAAACTCTGCTTTTATATAATATTAGCATTTAGCATAGATTCACATACATTGCCAAGTGAGAGCTTAAAACTCAGGTCGCATAGTTAATTTATTAAACTCAAATTTAATTCCTAAATATATCCTGTCTACATTTTTTACTATAGTGTGTTAAGTAGTTATATTAAAACAAAAAGAAATAACATTTATTGACAGTGATTTCTTGAATATAAATAACTAAGTAAATCTTAGTAATAGTAGGTTAGTTTAGTAGTAGGTAGCCTTCTTTTAACATATTATGTATATCAAGGGCTTATAACTTATTTATATCAACAAAAAATGTTATGAAATAAAACTATATTTTTTTTACTTATAAAAAAATCACGAAGTCAGAGAATGCTTTACTTGAAAATTGTATATAAAAAGACAATGTAGGGAAACCTACACTCAATATAAACATCAAGGCTGACGGTATTGCATATTCCGTGCATGCTCTAGACATTGGCGTTTCAAACAGCTCCCAACGCGTTTTTGCATCAAAAATAGCCACTGAAGACGCTCTAAACGTAAGTTTACCGAGCTCATCGGCCACATCGGGTGTGTGCCCCGCTTGTAGTAGAAATTATGTTTACACGGCCCAAACAATTTTTTTCTAAAGTGACAGTGTTTATTAGATATTCCGTATTATAGTGCTGTTATTATGGTACTGTATCGAGGACATCGACAGGCCCTGTCAACGAACTAGTCGTTTGAAGATCCACCATCTTTGGCAGCGGAAGTAGCGGCGGATGTCCCGGCAATGGGTGAGTGGAGTGGCATATGAATGCTTAACAACAATGCTCGGAGCCTCGTTCCCACATTTTCTATTCGCCCCGTGTCCCCGCCAAAAGTTTGTTCAACCTTTAATTTTTTGTCGAGATGGATTTAATATGTAGACGTGAACACTGACAGTGTTTATTTTAGTAGTATGCGTCGTTGACACTTATTTTAAATTACCCATTAAAAATCTATAGTTAGTGTATAGGTCTATAATTTATTACGTACTCGTATATATAAGTAATATCTGAAAATATCTACTCGTCAATATTTTTTTGTATATAAAGTACTGCTCTTAACTATTATATTATTCTAAACGTAATATTTTATTGGCAAAGTTTATAGGTGAATGTTGTCTAGTTATTTGTATTCGTTTAGCTATATGTATAAATTAGTTTTTTTTTATTTACCTACTACCTACATTTTATTTTTGGTCAATTAGATGTTTTTAGTTTTTTTTTCACTGTCTTATCCGTAACGGCCATTTAAGCATACAAAGTGTTTTAGATTTTTGTAATATACATATATATTCTTGGATCTGCCAGTTCAGATTTTTAATTATATCTACGCGTGTGCACCTTATTAATTTATCGTTATCAAGACAAATCAAACAACGTATTATAGATAATATACCAAAATCGTACAACGCGTTTGGTCCCTAGAATACCACACAAACAAAGGGACAAACAAACATACATATAATAATATGAGATATTATAGTGTTCAAATATGTGCAAAAGACTCTCGGAAAAGATTTCTCTGTCTTTTAATCTATAGGTGTAATGAGAACATATTTCGACACTATATTGATAGGTGAAAGATCAAGCGCTCGAACGACTACTGTACGTACCTATAGTCCAAGACAAATCGCCAGTTGGTACAAACCTCGGTGTACCAACTGGCGATTTGTCAAATATACTTTTTTTATTTGTCAAAATTTGGTAAATATACTTTGTCTTACACGAGACTCGAACCCTCCTAATTTACATGCTAGCCTTTAAAGTCTACACTAACATTTTAATGTCTGAAGTCTCAATAAAACAAAATAATTTGTTTAGCTTGAGTTCTATTTATAAAGCTAAGCTTAATTTTCTTCTTCCTGGTCTTTATAGAGCTAAGCTTATTTTTTTAGCAATTAGTATTTTGTATCTTTATTAGGCTACTAGTGCGTGTGACATTGAAGCGCAGGCAGGTACTGTTACTGTACTTACCTCGCGCGCCAAACAAGTATGCGGCCCCGTTTTAATAAAACAATGCATCAATTAACACGCTGCCAATATGATCAAGTAGATTCAGTCAAAGATTCCTTTTTCTGAGTATGATGGTATATAAATGTTATTTATCACAGCTTACTTCTTAGAAAAGGCAAACATACCTACATATATAAATTACCATACTAAAAACAGGACAATAGAAATTAAAATACGCTTAAGACACCTCCAAAATGAAAGGGTTTGAAGATGCATATGCTCTTACTACTTCCATTATTAATTTTTGTCACGTACTCTAAAAATATTACCCAAAACTTCTTTTGTAAATATCCAAGGTTCTGTAAATAGTGTCCTTTAATCTACTATATTTCAATAACCTATAGATTTACTTATGCATTTCTAAATGGATTAAGTTTTAATTTTGTAGAGCTCCCATGAAACTAACCATTATTTCTAAAGGTAATGATAATAAGCTTCCATTGTTTCCCTTATGCTTTTCACGATTCTTAGTCATCTTTAGTTTGTATATTCTGATTTTGTAAATAGAAAATAATGACAATAAACATACATATATTTTCCTTCGTTGTTTATTCGCCTGTGATGTTCGTTAGTGACTATATGGGACAGTTGGACACCTGCCGAAGCTTGACCTAGTTTCATCTTTTCCAGTAGAGAACCATAGTTCTGTTCAATTGTGTTTCTTAAGAACATACCTATATTGTTTAACGTTTTTTTTATTACCGGTTCTTGTACAAACTAAAGAAATGAGGAAAAATATTAATAGCAATGAAGTAAAAAGATATATAGGCTATGGTATGGTAGGTACATGGCATAATATGTCAATTCTCAGTATTTGTTACATTGAACTATTGTCGATTATGCTATTAGTAATTTTAAGCCTATGTAATATTCTTATTTATTTTTGGATTGCATAAAAATATTAGCCAATTGCTTAAGCAAGAAGATTTCCTCTCGATGTTTTCGTTCACCGTAAAACAAGTATAAGTTTAATGTTAGAAATGATTTGTACATGATATTATCAGAGGAGAAATAGCACCCGATTTGAACCCGAATCACTCGGTTATCCAAGCGAGCGCGCTTACACTGGGTTACCTCTGCCGAATCCAATAATCTGTAAGTACATATTATAATAAAATCTGAGTCGAACCTGAGAAATATAATTTCAGAGTATTGACTGCTGACAACATAATAATAATGTGCTAGTATATACAGGACATTATCGAGTATTAAGGCTGTTGTTTATCCTGAGGGAAAAGCATATAAAGATGCTAAGAAATGAGTTTATAAAAAAATAATATTTTTCGTCGTCCTCTGCTGTTATACTTCGAGAGCATTGAACTATAAATGATATATGAATTAAAAACTATAAATCATTTTTTTAATTAAATATCTCACTACGTGCCACGGACAATTTTAAACATTTTTTTGTAAATTGTGGGTAGGCATTGCGTGTAACAAGTATATAAACCTGAGACGTCAAATACCTTAGTCTCTCCCGTGACCATGATTACTGTAAAGCATTCGAAACGTCCGCGTCGGGACCAAAATATCAAAATAAATACGCGATAAAATCCTAAAAAAGCGAAAAAATAGTTTTATTTTTAATATTATAATTTATCTTATCCACACAAATCGTTACAAAAGGACCGTTTAGGCGTGATTCAATTTCGAGGTCTTCTTCGTCTTTTTACTCCTAAATCCATATTCGCTAAACAGATTTAGACGACATTTCGTAAACACAATAAAAGGTAGGTATGACCCACTTACCTTGCTAACAAAAACACGAGTAAATAATAAAATGAAATTCGTCCATGTTTATTTATCTCTGTTTGTTACGATTTGGCGAACAACCTTTAAAACATAGAGTTCACATGTAATGACGGCTTTAGGTTTCATAGCGCAGTTGCAAAACTTATATTTGTAGTTTTACACGATTACAGCAAAGCCAAAATAAGGGTTGTGTTTGACCTCTATCTATATGTATGTCTTGTTCTATGATTATACCTACTGAGTACTAATAAGTTATAAAATATTTACGCTCACGCTACGAAAAGCTGAGCTTTGCGTTGCCTCGCACGCGCACGTAGTTTTTCTAACGGGTAATAATTTTCAAGTCAGATTGTTAATGTTAATTTTTAACCCCTCGTCTGTGTAGACCTTAAATATTTTTTTGACAGATAACACATCTACATATGAAGTTAAATTACTATGTTAAAGCACAAATCTACAGGCGTGATACTTTTTCAGTAAAGTGTACCACAAAATTATACCTCAGGTTGTGGGATCGTGTTAGTAACAACTCTCCTTCTCGCTTAGCCGCAGTCAGGTATTAATATAAACCAGATTAAATGAAAGACTATATTATTTTAAAATTATTACCTAAGTGTAAGTTGTAATAAAGCGTAAACCTACTTATCTACTATTGGTTTAAGAAATTTTTCGTTAATAAAATATATAGCAAGCAAATCTGAAAAAATTGCTTTCTTAGAGATTTGTGAGCAAAATTCTCAGTATACGTTGGGATTCTGTTTACTCAATACACCAATAACGTCTTATTAAATAAAGATCTCCTTTTACTGAACAATTTTTAAAGCATCTGAGATAGAAAAGTAGAAATACGATATACCTAATTATTGTGAAAGAATTGTCAATTGAAAACACAAATAAAATATTATCGTCGAAGTACCAATAATAGTAGTACATTTTGTACGTTTGTATGTTATGTATTTGTACGTTGTTACGTACTAAACGTACAAAATGTACTACTATTATGTTTGATATACGACATGTCTATGAGACATGTCTCATGTTTTGATAAGCTTCATCAGTAGGTACCTACATCAATACGTATCATACATCTTATAAATAAAATTGAAGTGTCTGTTATTGTGGCTCAAGCGTATTATTTCTACCAAAATTGGATGAAGTTACCCGCAGCCTTTTTAACTTTTGGCTATATACCTATTACCTACGTAGCTTATTATCTCCCTGGCTTTTCCTAAATAACTCAGTACGCCCTTACCTACTGCCTAGTGCCTATTGATTTTTGCAAAAGCTTTCTGACCGGCCGACGAGGCAGACGACGCGGACGGCTTGATCAACCTTTTTTAGGATTACTGAAATCTAGTTTTTGATACATTGATAAATTAAATTATCTTGTAACAAATTATAATAAGGTTTTTGCTTGGGGCGTTATTTCATTTTCAATTTTTTCCTTTTTCATAAAAAAAAACTAAAATATTGAACAAAATTCGTATTTTTCTAAAGCTCGTACTTTGACATTACTTTTTATGCCTTTACTTACATTTTATGATTTAGTAATAGTTTATACCAATGCATGGTCAAATTAAATAGCTTAGCGACTACTTAACGAATGTAGAGTTACCTTTGTTTGCATAAGCAGGAAGGGTACAATTAAGCCAATCATTTAACAATCATATTATGTCTGCAATAAATACTATAATGGGTAAACGTAATACGAAACATAAGTAGATTGAACTTTAGTACGATGTATGTGTACAGAGAATTAATTCGACACAAGCGGAAGCGTCCAATTGTATCTAAGCCGTGGCTCGCCGTCGCCATACGATAAAGCCCATCTTTGTCTATTGACCCTTATCCGATATTCCAAGTCGGTTTTAAATGTCATAATTTCCATACATATACATAACATACTAAATAGGTTCCTTGTAATTTACATGGCGAATTTTATACCGAGACACAATATGATGTCATTATTATGTGATACTTATAATAATATCTAGTCGTATTGTGTTTTATAATGTAATAATAATTTATTATAAGCTACAAATGTATATTTTTTTCATTACTTCATCTAAGTTATAATTCCTTAAATTAGTAGGTAATTTGTGTTGTAGGTAGTCGGTATTAGGTACGTTATATTGGAAGCTTCGGTCGTCTATTGGGCTAGCATCTACGGCTGCTAATGCTAAGGTCCCTGATTTGATTCCCAGTTAGGGTATGGTTTGATAACAGATCTTTTCTTTAAGCCTGGGAAGTTGGCAGAGATATACTCCCATTTCTCGGACACACCACGTAAAGCCTACTAAGCCTGTCATAACCTACCTACAGAAAGACTCTGTAGGTAGGTTATGACAGGTATCTGGATTAACCCACTTGGTACCTACATTAACTACCTACCGAGATTGGCCCAGCGGATTAGATTGGCAGTTCGTTCGAATATTATTAAAATAAATAGGTCTAAGTACAAAGTACTCGTACTTACAGCATTGAATGCTGTTTCATTAAGATAATTTTATCGTCAGGCTCGCGGTGCAACGTTGAGGCATATGCGCCTGCGTCGGCGCAAATAAACACGCGCTACTCCGCAAATACCTCGCGGATTTTGAACTCAAAACATACTGCTTAATCCTTTTTGTATCTGAATTTGTCACGTTTCTGCATACACCGAACCTTATTTTATTACATTCGTGTATTTGAATTTAATTTATTATTTAAAATAGATATTGTTGTAAGATAATATTGTTATAGTATATAATATTGCGAGTTTATATTGTTATAATAGGTATCTAACATGTATGTTTTATAATGTAATTCAACTTATATTTTATTTGCCTAATCCTATACAAATTTTTTTTATTTTTTTTTATTTTAAAATGACGTAAACACTAAATTGAGAATACACTTCCATATCAATGTTTTTATAATTTCATAAAAGTTTTTTATATAGGTATTCCTTTAGCAACTTTTTTTTTGATTTTATCAAAACACAACGGTTAAAATTGTTATGCCAATCCCAGCGCTGCCATTTTACTCTGTCTACGTTATATGTGATGATTTTTTCATAAATGTGGTTATAAAAATACAATACAATTTATGTATAAAGAACTAAAGCTGTACCTTATACGTATAGAGAATTTAAAATACAATACAATACCAAATTAAAAATGTTTAAATTACCGACTGCAGTAAATTAAGACGTATGAAAAAGTTAAATTACTTATAGATAGCATATAATAGATTTACTAATATCAATACTTCTTCAAATAGTAATAACAATAACACTGATAAATTAAATTATTTATGTAATGTTTTAAGTAAAAGATGTAAATAAATGAATTATAAAACAAAAAAACAAAAAAACTTAGCCGATGACAGTTTATTTATAGACAGTAATTAAAAAGCTCCAATACATGTATATGCACTATGCATATGGACGTAATAACTATGTCGAACATATTTCAAACGCATGGATGCTCGCATCTAGAATTTCTCAGTTTCATCCATTGGGAACAATAATTACTTTGAAAAACTTCCTTCCTTGTAGTTCTTTGTTAATCTTCTGTACAAGAGTAACCTTTGTTTTACAACAGATGCAAGTAAGCACTGTCAGGCCGACATCTGGTATATTTTTTTTACTTCCACTAACAAAATGGTCTATTTTAAAAACGTTAGCTATATTTCCTTTTTTATGAGTTCCTTTACGTTATTAAATAATAATAAAAATAAGAAATATCATATTAATATTATACACATTTCACATAATTATAAGTACTTTACTAGTGACTCACCCTCACTTCGCTCGTGTTAGTCCCTAAATCTAGCGCTATTTATTAAAAAGAAGAACGGTGAGCTTAATCACTTCGTTTATTGCTTACTGCTTGAGATATAGTACCTAATAAGAAAATACATATATAAAACAACATATTTATCTCGTATTACACATATGTGTATGAATACAGAGCCTGTGCAATATCTCGATGAAAGCGGTGAAATATGTACTTACACACCATAATAATATAACCCAGTTATTAATACTGTTCGGAATGCAGGATATTTATGTTCCGCATGCGATACGGAACAGCTGCGTGTAGTTGCAGAATGTCATCCCTTGTCAAGCTTCTCATATTACAGACAACAGTCAAAAGTTGAGATTGCTTTTTCATTTGCATAATTAATATCTGCATCTTTAGAACTGCATACGTTAAATTATTATACTGGATTAAAGATTAATCTTCAAGTATTATAGATTTATTTAATACTACTTTTAGTTGAACCTTTCTTCATATTGAATATATAAATAACAAGAGTGCATTTTAAATAGTTCTGAAGCATATGCTTCGTAATAGGTAAACGGAACCGGCACCGAATATGAATGAACGTCAGTATCAACAATGTACGCCGTTTATTTACAAACATTAAACCCTGGCGTGTGCTACCAAAATGGACACATATGAGCACTCAAATTAAATCTGGTCGCAGGCTCCCCTTCATAAATGTACGTGATTTTTGTTCTGGTAGGGCCGTTTCCTGTTCGCGCGTGCTAAGAAAGCTTCTCTTCCTTGTGAAAGCTCGCACGTGTGGCGCGGGTCCACCTGCGCGCGCGCTCGAGATAGGCGAGGGCGCAGAGACCGACGCGCGGTCGACGGGATGTGTCGTGCTTAGTGCTTCGTAGTTCGTTCTTTTCCGAAGTCATGGGACCCCAATTTGACTATTGCCTGAGAGCCACCAGTAAGTGTTTCCATACTGTTTGTTCGTAACTTATCGGTATAAAGTTACACAGGTTTCATTAAATTTACTTAATTACGTATATTAAAATAATATTCATATTTTAACTGTTATTAGTATTTTTTAAATTATTATGTAGAGCATAATAAAAGGCATAGGTAAATGGGAATATAACTTTATCAAAATTGTATTGAAGCCACATTTAAATGACAATATTACCAATAAAATGACGACTAATATAGGTATACACCAATGTAAATTATATGACCAATAATTATTCGATCATTTTTAATAATTTGACTCTACACTTTTTATCATTATATGTTAATCCTTTGCTCTACTTCTTGTATTTCAAATTAATAAAAATAAATAATTATAATTATATGTAATGTATATATATGCCACTCTACATTATTTACAATTTCATATGCACCAATACTATCAACATAATATAATTAACTCCCTAATGTACATACAAATTTTAGATTGTTAATTTATTATTTCAAACACTTCCGTTACTTTTCTTTTTTAGACACATTTTACGTGATTTCCAAGAATTTAGTTTGATTCATCAGTCAGCAGATGTGTCTATAGCTACGAGTATGTTTGTTCACATTCAATGACTACCATTCTATTCTATTTTTAGAGGGGTTACTTTTATTTCTATAATAGTATGAAAGTAAATTATTTTTTACTAGCGACTCACTCCTGCTTCGCTTGGGTTCATCCCTGGGTACCTAGGGATACCTACCTTTAGTATAAGTTTTTTACAAACTTAGATTTTCTTTATTATTATTAAAACATTTCGTGTACATAAAGGAACATACAAATAAAGATTTAGCCGAATTGGTCGAGCCATTCTCGAGTTTTGCGCTTAGCAACATTCTTTTTTAATTATATAGAAGATAGATAGTTTGCCTCTATATTTTTTTTCTAGAAGTAGGTATTTCAAATCACACGTTTTATATTATTTGAACAGATTCGTACATACTTTAATGTAGTAATTAAATTATTTATACATACGCATATGGAACATGCCCTAATAAATTTCTAAGAACGAATTAATGTAAAGACTTTCTCACGGTAATTAGAATGTATAATATCTGTTAAGCACATTAAAATTAGGCACGATAATAGTTCGTGAGTTAACCTACCATTGTGAGGTACTTGCTGTAGTTTTTGTAGGACATATGTATGTCTCGAGGGACAATCCAACACGATCCGTGAAATGCATTAACAAAATATTCCACAGATGCGGGTAGAAGCGGGTAGCTTTGTGTTAAAATATTCTAAGTTTTATATTCTGTTACGAAAAATGTTTTCATATAAGTATGACGTTTTAGAATTAAAACCATTAATAGGTAGGTTAAGTTCCAAATATTATTTAACTAATACTAATGAAGAAAAATTGAGGATGCTGCATGAAGTAGGTCGGAAGCAAAGTGCTCTAATATATTTATCTAGGATGCACCCCACGTTATAAGAATTTAGGTTTATGTATGGTAGAGCTGGGTAGAAGATTGCCTTCAATTCGCATTTTCCGGCTTACAAAAGTAGGTTGGTCTACGGCCCGCACTGGACGTAATGGAGAGCCGTTCGTTCATTGTCGTTATTGAATAATTCCCGCGCGGCACAGTCGTTCGGCGCTAGCCAACGGGCGACGCCGCTTCAGATACTGATGATGATCGTTGGTACGCAAGGATCTTTGAATGACCATTTTAGGTCGCGGAATTGATTCTATATTTAAATATCCTGTTTACGTTCAGACTACGGCTACGCTTACCAAATAGATTATTATCTTCTATAATCATAACAACAATAATTTTTAATAGGATTGTTTTGAAATTTGTTCTAGACAATCCGTCGTACTTCGCGTTTTCTGACAAAGATGTTGCCGATAGCGCAAGTCCACATGCTACAGGATCAGAGCAATACTCCCGATCTGCACCAGCAAGGGCATGGGCCGACGGAGCTCGGCCTCTTAGCTCTCCGAGAAGAAGAGAGCCAGAGAGCCCCAGAAGAAAGGAATTTAGGGCTCTTCTCAGATCGCTATCAGCGAGGGAGCCTGAACAAGCTGAAGCTTTCCTTAAAGGCCAGCCTAGACCAGGTGATTGCGCACCTGGTGATATGAGAAACACATATACTGCTCCTAGAATCAAGTGAGTATACATAATACCTACATATATGTTAAGATTATAGCAGTTAAGATTATAGCAGTTGTGCTTATATAAGTACTACTATTACATATCTTATAAAAAATGTCTGATGTGCTTATCTATTATATGTATAATTGATAAAATATTTTATTGCATAATATGTTATAATTTTAATTATGAGGATATACGGACACATAAAATATTAATATTTATATACACGTATATAAACAAAAGGCTACGACGACGATGCGTTGTCCGAGTGTTAATCGACCTAGTTTCATTATCAGTGAAGAAAACAATGGATGCAAGACAACTTTCTTATCTAGTACCTATTTTCTTTTAATGCAGGAAAGGCAAAATCAGCTCAAAAGTAGTAACACCAGATGGCACAAAAGAGCATGAGGAGGTGTTCTATACCATTCCTTTACAAGGACGAAGACGTCATTCCGTCGGAGGCTATTTAGCAACAGGGTCTGCCGGAGCCGGGGAAGTTACGACTGTCCCCAGTGAGGTGCCTAAGATGCCACCACCTCGTTTTAACCAAACTGAAGAAGAAGCTGTTAGAAGACGTCGACCAAAAAATTTTCCACTTAAAGGTAAGTCTAAATACTTTTTAAGTATAGTAATGTATCATAACCAATGTTCTCGAAGTCCTAATTAGCTTCGGAATGTAAATGTTTTAAGTTTTGTAATTATTTATCTTAAGAAAGCTTTGTCGTCAATTTCTATTAATAGCTAATAATGAACGTAGAAATGGACAGTATGATAAATGGTCGTAAACAATACGTTAGAGACGTAGGATACTATCAGCGGAGAACGTTGCACCCGAACTCTTCGACCTCTAACGATAAGGAAATGCATTGTCTCGACTTCTATCTATTGTTATGAAGACATATGACGCCGTATTTAATGTTAAATATTGCTAGACATGTTAATGTTATAGATCATAATTTAAAATAAAGCTTATTTTTTGTCTTTATATAGGTACTATATCAAAAACTCAATATTTAAATAATGTCTACTTAACCCTCGACAATAGATATCACATGGTACACTACCTTATCAATCTTCAGAAACTGTACAATGTTCTGCGATTAGGCTTATCGTCAAATGCATTGAGAATACAATCGGAACGTGCCAGTGTTGACAACGTCGTATTTGGCGATCGATAACGTTTGGGGAATATTTACTTTGGACCCAAAGTGGGTCCATATTTGACAAGATAGTCGTCAGAGATGGTGTTGCGATTATTGTCGCGGCAAGCTTGCGTTTTAATGTTGTTAGTATGCGAAGTGCGTGCGCGCGCGCCGCCTGACGCCACGCAGCACTCCCGCCGCGCCGGCGCGACTCGCGGACCGCCACTTCGCGACTCTCTGTTCTCGGCTCTCGCTCATAAGCTCCGTCCACTTCGCTTATGCCTAGGCCATTCTAGTGCCTCTGCAGTTTAGTGCAATGTTGTATATTATATAAGTTAAGAACATAGTGTAATTTCGGTTACCGGTGGAGGATACGATTTAGGAAACAATGGCAGATGAACATACGAGTAAGTTTGTTTAGTTATATTATTTAACAATGTTTAATTCATAAATTTTGATAATACTTATACTTCAATCATTCAACAAAAGCAAATTTTCTATTATAATATTTTTTAATTAATAAATTCTCCTATTATAATTTATTTTCGAGTAAAATTATTTATAAAATACCTAATAAAGTAGTATCATGTATACAATAACTTTATTAAATAAATTGTTACTTTTGAAAGTTCTTGAGTAATTTTTACTTACGGTAATGAATAAGCTAAATCTTTACACGAAGGCATAGAGCTTTTTTGTAACAAATACATATTCTAGTGTCCAAAATAAATGTCAAAGGGACACCGTAAGGTACCATTAACCAAAATATTTTTGCCGGCTAAATTTTCTTCTTTAGGTAATTCAGTCGTTACCTACTTGCTATAAAGATGAGAATCGTCTACTCTGAGTTTTCTGACAAAGATGTTGCGCTTTAGTCGTTACTCTTTAGTTTTACCCACATTACCGATGCAGGATGGCAGGACTGGCAGAATAAACATGGTATACTTTACATGCATCGAAGCGACTCCCGTAATGTACTCGCAGTAAGAATATAAATGTAGACGCCTATTTTGTTCTCTAACTTAACTAAAGAATCGCCCTCGTGAAACAGAATTATATTCTGTCTTGTTTAACAAATTTTATGATATCCGTTTTTATCTTGCGTAAATAAATAAGAAACTTTTATAATGTCCTTTAAAATATATTCGAAAGGCATACAATACGTTATTTTTAAAAATGATAATAACTGAAGTAATTTACTTTTACAGGATAATTAGATTTCAATTTATCTTTTAGCAAATTATATAATAAAATAAATATGATATTATGATTCATAATAGGTCTGGATCAATTCATCTCCGTGGCTAAATAGGTCAAACCCGTGGGATATACAATTCGTGGATATACAATAGGGTCGCGGCTGAATTGAGTTCATAGGTTGATTGGAGTGCGGCTTAACTACCTGAAATAAAGAATATTCCTTATATTTTAAATTAATAAAGCAAATCAAAAATAAATAATTTCTTATGCATACAGTGTTTATTTCTTATCATTATAAGGTCGATGTACCGCTTCCGAACCAACTCTCGTACCTTTAAAAGAGGTGGTAGTTGTTATTGGTTGTTCGTTCGGTGACCATTAATAGAAAATGGATATCTTTAACATTACTATGTTTAGGCACGTGTATTAATAAAATACTTATTGTAAAAAAATACCTAATAAATAGTAAAGATTCAAAGGATCAACATGGTTTTTTGCATAGCTATTTAATTTTTAGGATTAGAGGATCTTTCTAAAACACGTGTTTCACTTCATACGTAATATGTACCCTTTTATTACAGGTAGTGGATAGTTCCATAGGAAATTTGCCTGTTTGAAACTCAGACGTTAAAAAATATAAATAAGTAAATGATAAATATTACTAACACGTGCCAAATTACGTCCTAATCAATATGTTCGGTACGTTGCTATTAGAATTGTATTATCCACAATTGCTTTAAATGGAGGTTAGTAGGTACATGAGTGTTGAAGTGGCAATAAAACATAATATCCTATGATGAATTCGTTTAAGAGCATTATTTCAGATTACCTGAAACCACAATTTTTAAGTCAAATCAAAAATACAAGGGTGAAGATTTTTAATTACAAAAGGTAAAATGCGTAAAATTTCATGTCACGAATCATTTTACTGAGTTCGGGTGATTAAGACTGGCGTTATTTTCACACATTGTTGGACTAGAAAACTCGGGCTGAGTAATATAAAAGTGTGGCTTATTTATAGTGTTCTAAATACTATGTAAAGTCAGAAAAATAAAATTGCAATGATTAAGTACAGTGAACGCACAGAAGGCACAGAAAAAGAAGGAAAAGTTTATTTTGATAACATGAATCACTCGCAGTGCTGCCGCCAGCTCAGACTTCATATTAAGTGAAACCATAACAGATTCTTTGTTTTTATAAGTAACATCATAATGTACTTATTTGGATCTGACATTTGAAAGGCATATATTTTAGGTTGTGTGGTATACATTATGTACTTTTTACAAAAACTGGTTGTAACGTAACTAAAGTGCTTCACACATTTCATGCAGTTTTTTAGCATATCCATATTAAAATTGGGTCAAAATGCACCAGATGTTTTCATTTGTATAGGTAAGATTCATTTGTTCCACTTTGTAGACAAAGCCCAGAACATTTTATGGTAAACATTCTTCGAATCAAATTATTTACACTACTGAAAACAGTAGATCAAAAAAGCACCTGACAACCCACACTGTTGTAGGAAACTGCAATATTTCAACCGGCACATCAAAAGCGTCGGCCGTTGAACTGAAAACAGATGGTATAGGTACGCCCATTGATTCATTGATAACTATGTTTTATAATTAACAAATACAAAACAAAAATCAATATCATAAAACTTTTCTGATTTAGTTTCGCGATGGTAATCCTCGGTAAAATAATAATGGAAGGATCAATGCAACTAGAGACAAAATGATGTTCGTAGCTATTTAAACTTATTCTTTTCACTTATTCGAAGCACTTTAACACGGTAAGCTATTAAAGAAAAACAAGTAATAAAACTATGATCCTGTTATTTCTACATACTCATACCAAACATTTTATTAAGCCCGCGCCTTGCGTTGCATCTAATCGGCTATAGTTATTCCGGGCCACGCTGATAGACGTTTGTCTATTTAGGAAACGGATATTACATTTAGTTGGGTCTTCATTTGGCGGCAGAGGTGGGTAAGTATAAATCCGTATGAATTTCCGGTGCGCGCGGTGCATAGCATATTTTGTAAGCAGCCGATGCGTATGCACAACGCTGGGTGCAATAAAAACTTTAACAACCAACGCATGTTTTTAATCTTGTATACGTTGGAGAGAAATGTGTTTTCTGGAGTGGGGTAGTTTCTGAGCCAGTGACTATATAATCTTAAAATAGCTTTAGTAAAAAATTAACAATCAATAATTGAAGTTTAATTTTGAATGCATTATGCATCTTAAATCGTTTTAATTGATTTCAAGTGGCATTAAGAATAAACGGTCTAATGGCAAGTCGAGGGCTCAAGACGGGCGGTCAGGTTACGGGCGGCGCGGGCGTGCAGCTGTAGGAACGCAGATGTCGTTGCAATTTATCATCTGAACTGCGTTTTACAGATTAAATGATGTGATATTTTTAAATTATGATTCTAAAAAAAAATATGTGCAATATTCCTGAACGCCTTTAGCGAACATGTTATATATTTTAGTAGCAAACAGCAAATTTAAGTTGCATATTTATATTTTATATAAAACATAGTAGGTATACCTACTGTAAATAATAAATTTAACGGAAGTGGTTCGTATATAAAAAGAATACGAAAAACGAACTTCGGTTCCAATAAAACTTCAAAGCTTACACACACAAACACGCTTGGCGTATGCACCGTGTGTAAAGTCTTGTTGTGTAGAGCTTTATAATGACCCGTGAACTTTGATTCAGGCAACGACCTAACAAGATATCAAGTGAACGACATCGTTCATGTCTTGATTATCCTTTGACAACACTTCCTCTAAACATTACGCATTTTACATAAACTCAGTGTGCTGACAGTGTATCAATCTTACTTGTTGTGAAGCTACCGTTTAGGGTGTTGGGTATTTCCTTGTTAGATAACGCATCAACTGTATAATAAAGCGACTGGGAAGAGACCAATATATTGTTCTTAGAATCAATCAGCTCTCCTTCCGGCTACCTTTGCCCTGTTGGCATAGTACCGTATCTCTATTATTTATTATGTAATTTCGTAATAGTTCGTGGTACGTAACTCTAATTGCGATATCTGTAGTTCTATATGCGAAAGTACCTACATAGTAATAATTAACATTATGTGTACTATATTAGGTTATCTAAAATGTACCTCTTTAAAAGTACCTAGCGATTTTAATTAAAACTTTGAAGCTACGTTATTCATAAGTAAAATCTGTAGGTAACATACCAATTAAGAAGCCGAAAGTTTTGAATTTTGGATTGATTATTGATTAATATATTTTTTTCAGAAATGGAAGATATTGCTATTTTATGGAGTTCAGGTTCACCAGAAAGTGCTCTGTGGTCCGATTATCTTGTTGCGAGCTTTGACAAAATCATGTCTCAGCGAGCTCGGCACCATTACAGGTTAGCGATCTGATAATAATTGATAATTTTAATAACTTATTGAATAATAACAAAATGCTTATATTAACTTCAACGTTGATGTAGAAATAAAACGGCTGAAGTTACGTACGGATTATAACTGGTAGAAATATGCTGTTGTTTCCTACTTAATGCGTTGATTGCGTAAAGTAAATGAGAAGCTTCCGTTTAGGTATAATTTTATAATTGTCTTAAAAGCGATGGAGAACATTACAAAACTAAAATCTTTATGTTATTTAGTGTGTAATATCTTTTTTTATATCAATTGTCTTGTATTTCAGAGTTACACCGATAACAGCAGAAGAACTAATGTCTTCTGATTCGCAAGAAAAACTTGACAAGCTCATGAAAGCTCAATTGCAAATAGTGATTCTGTGTCCAATTTTAGCGACTAAAATGTCTGAATTAAAACGAGATTTAAATTCTGAGAATTTATTTAAAGTCGACAAAGTCTTAGTCATGCTTCTTGGAGTGGAAAAGAATCATGTTATTGCTAACAATTGCGATGGTAAGAAGGTTGTTTTAGTCTAAATATTCAAATGTAATATTAAATATTATTATCTATTCCATTAAATATTATTTTTTTAATTAAATATACAGATAATTTATGTAACAATAACATTAGAAATATTTGTAAATGTTATTATTTTTGTTTAATCTTCAAAACTTAAATAAAAACCGGTATTTTGATTAATTAGTAAAAACAACAAAATTAACAATGTGAAAAAACTGACAATAGTGTATCTACTGCTTGCAGATTATCCCTCGATAGATCAGTGGCAGATGATGTCTGTACGTGAAAAAGACACATCATTCGTAGATACGTTCCTGACGTCGGCCGTTGGAATATTGAGGACCAAGGACTGCAAAGATACCGCTACAGATAGAACGAGCTTTTCTATTGTTCCAAAGAAAGTTAAAATTGTAAGTATTTTCTTATTGACTTTGGCACTACACGATTTTTGTTTTAAATATGTTCAACCCACGTGGAAAAATTCTAGATCATAAAAAGTGAAAGAAACTTTGTAATAAATAACTTATGTTATCACAGGGTCAAAGTCGAGTGATAGCACTTCTGAATGACCCTATTAGAGAAGAAGACAGTATAAAGATAATGGTTGACAAAAAAGGCGAGGTCATTCACATACCGACTTTTAAAAAGAGGAATCCTTACACTTTACAATTCGATATACCGGGTAAGTTAATTATTTTACTATTCTTAATAAAATATTTTATAGATAACATTTAGAATAAATGATTTAATAAATTTTATTTTTTTTAGAATCATGCTTAGAAGTATCAATGTTAGTTTGGGTACGAGTAAGCAAAAATGGTCAGTCTTTAGGAAGAAGACAAATAAAATGCGAAAGCCGGTTAAGAGAATTAGATCAGTTGCTGCGGGCTTCCGATCATCCTTTAGAGTTTATGTGCCAGGTAAAATAAATGAATATTGGTAATTACTGTTGAAATATTGTGATTTTTTAAACAATTATCATCATGCTATATTTATATCTTTTTTATCGTTTCAGACGTTAGGTTTTAAGACTACTAGTAAGGAACAATTAGATAGTTGGATGTTAAACGCGTTTCAGAAAAACATCCCGCCACATTTCAATCTGCTCTCTTCATCGGAGCAGTACAACCCAAAATCTGATATGACGAGTAAGTATTAACTTGGTAACTTTTCAGTGATTTGTAACAATAACACTAGGTATTAATAAAAAAGTATGAACATTAGAAAAAAAAGTTTGAAACAAAAGTTGTAGAGGATAAACTGATCTTTAAGAATGGATTGATGCATTTTATTGATTAATCTAATATTTCAAGAGTTATTGGCCGCGATAGAAAAACCGGTTCATTAAATGGGTCATAAATCTTAAACGGTAAGTTTTATAAAAAAAGCACTAATTCAGAATAAAATAAATAAAAAAATTAAAAGTGCGTGTGTACAAAGTACACATGTCAGAAGTAAAACTTCTTTGACAAACTAATTTTTAAATCTCGTTTATATTTATACTAAATAACTCCGTCTAAGCTCGTCGAGAGAGGGAGATGGCGCGAAGGTCACACCTACGAGTTATACAGAGTTAGAAATGTCGCTGACTCGCGGTGGGCGAGATCTAACTAAGGCTAACTCTTCCCCGTCTCGTGCCTGATACTATGGTCTTATTTTTTCGTTTCATCGAGTCTGAAATTACAACGATTCTAAAGAAGTTTCACTTCAAACCCCAGGCGGCGAGGAGTACCCCACGCTACTGCACTGGGCGGCGCGCTTCGGGCTGGAGCGCGTGTGCTGGCAGCTGCTGGAGTGCCCGGGCGGCGGCGCGGCCGTGGCGCTCCGCAACGCGCGCCGCCGCACGCCCGCCGACCTCGCGCGCGACCACAAGCACCTGCGCCTCGCCGACATGCTCGCTGACCACCTTGTTAGTATCTAACGTATTTTTTATTTAGCTTTAATAACGTCGAAATCTTTATATTTTTGGGCTCTATATAGTAATATAACTTCTTAACTGAAGCTATATATTAAAGTACTAAAAGCTTAGATTCATAGAAATTGCACACAATAAGTATTTTAACTTTAAGTTAAATATATCTTATATATCGGTTAGAAAATTAAATTATATATTATAAATAGCAATTAAAAAAATTATTTTAATTTTTCACTAAAAATATTTTGACTGACTTAATGAATATTTGTTCCAGAAAATAAACGAGTTTTCCAATATGTATTACTATTTAAAGAACATGTCTGATAATGACAAGGAAGAAAACGAAGACAACGATCAGCAAGATGAGCTTTGTATTACTGAAAGTACGGACACTGTCGACTCACCGGATCGTGAAAATGTTAAGGAACCTGACAACGAAACTCTGTCGGATCCGTTCAGCGAAGCTTGCACCCAAAACTTAGAAGTAAAATCAGAAAAGAAGGAAGAGAAGAAACAAAAGCCAAACCTAAAGTTACCAAGACCTAAGGAACAATTTTATCAAAATGACTTTCAAGTGCACGACGACACTGCAGATCGTATTCAACAAGCAATCGACCATGATTACCTCGTACAGCCTTCGAATATAAAAGTAGAGAGTCCAAAATTCCGGCCCAATAATTTATACGCGAATAGTTCGAGACTGCTGCCGCACCATACTGATATATTCCTTTACTCTCCCACCGAAGAATCAAAGACTTTTAGTATTGACACTCCAACAAGTGATATTAGTCAGCTTAATTTAAATATGAGAGATATTCGCAACAGCGGGAGCATTAAATCTGGCAAAGATGCAACAGGTCAAGAAGAACTAGCAGAAATCATAACAGATTTTAAAAATAACGTTTTTACCATTTCTGAGGTAGAAAAACTCGTTATGGAATGGAGAAATAGAAACGAAACACAACAATCTCTAAAAGAAAAACAAGAACAACTAAATAAGATGAGAGAAGAATATGATAAAATCCAGCAAAAAATTAAAGACAACATGAAACGACCCACGCCCTTCGAGAGAGTAAAGAAAATGTTTTCGAAAAGCAAACCTAAACGTAAGTATTAAAAGTAATTAATATTAACTCATCAACTGATTAACTACCTCTAGGTATACTAAGAACAACTATAATTTCAGATCATGATAACAATAACACAGGAACAATTGAAAAACGGAATGGTAGCACAAGACCGAATAGCAGCTTAAGTGACAGTAAGTTTCTTGCAAATGTACATATAAATAATGAGTCTTAATATTATACTAAAATAAAACTTAAAATAATTCTCTATTGTTAACGAAGGTTCCTCATCCTCGGGACGCCTCAGCACTGTAAGCGGTGGGAGTGTCGGTGAAACTAATAGTGTTCAGTCCGAATTAGATGATAAGGCTAGATCTATCGTAAGTACTCGTATCTATTTTAAATGGTTTATTTATATACTTTTTCGTTTTTATTCATCTTATCCGCTATGAAAGTAACACTGATAGATGGATATGGTTAAAATGAATTACAAATAAAATTATAATAATAAAAACTAGTCATAAATAAAAAATATTGAAAGCCGCTTCATGTAATGATCTACAGGAAATATTATATTATCATGTCTATTTTTAGATATCGGCGAGTACTTTGACAATGAATTCTTGTGACAGCGACAATCGTCTTGACGACTACTTGATCCCTCCGCCGCCGCGACCCCTCAACGGATGTCCTCAATTTACCACGTTTGGACATCCGAAGCACGAAAATAGGTAAATATAGATACTTCCTCTAAATTGAGTGTTAAAAACTAAGAGCATTTGTTATACCAGAAATATATTTCAATACCGCCTTTTACCAAATGTAATAAATATATGTATTACAACATTAATTATTTTAATATTTTAGCAGAGGCCAACATATGGCAACTATTGTCGAAAGAGAAACGTCTGCGTCTAGAGAAAAATTGGACTGCGATGCCGACACAAGCTCCACGCACTTACGACTAAACTTCTCCCCACGCGACAGATCTGTCGCAAGTCGCTGCGACGATCGCGACGGCGCACACTTATATATGAACATATCGGCTACGCATACATAAACATAATAACCTTCCTGTAAAATAATATATTAATAATAATTATTATTGTATCATAACAAATAATTAACAGTCCTAATACGAATATACGTGTGGGTATATGACGGCTATCAGCCATATTTAGGCTGAATACAAAGTTTCATTAAAACCATGAAAGGCTTGTTGTACATATCAGCATCAACAGTTAAAGCATTGTTATTTGCGTCACCAATACTTAGAATATGATTGTACTAGTCTCGTATAGTAATCTTTTTAGTTAGTACAGTGATTAATGATGTGACTTGGTTTAAGCTTTAATCCATAATTGTTAGATTGAAATAAACAGGAAAACTGACTGTTATAGAAGTAAATAATATTCCAATTTGATAAATAGGCCAGTATTAATACATAAAAAAAACCATTACTAAATAAAATGTTAGTCTATAGATATTCATCCATTATACAGTGCAACCTTAATATAACGTACCTCAATATAACGAATTTCTCGATTTAACAAATTCTTCGTAATCCCGTTGAATTGTCCATAAGATTCAATATAAAATATACCTTTACATTGCGAATTTTTTTGCGAACAACCTCTTTATAACGAATTTTTAACAATCAAAAAAAGTGTAAATACCTCTAATTAACGAATTTTGTTAACCCAAAACCTTTATATAACGTTCCAACCCACGTTTCGACACGTTTTTATCGTAAAACAATCAGTGTTGTTTGATGGAAACTCGTCACTATTATTAAAGATTCTAGTTGCAATGGCTCAGAAACGTAAAAAGTGTTATTTATTTATTATTATCAGAAGTTTTTCGCTATAACAAGATGAGTACGTTATGTTTAGGTAAATAAAACAATTTTTTACCTCTTTATATCAAATTTTAGACTAACCTAATCTCAATATAACAAGCCTCAGTTTAACAAATTACTTGATATAACGAATATTTACGTAGTCCCTTCCGATTTGTTATATTGAGGTTGCACTGTAATTGAAATATTATTAACACCCACATATGCAAATTATTTGGATATGTAATCATTTTAAATTTTAAGTTTTAAGTATTCATTTATATTTTTGTGTACTTTTAATACTTCGATAAATTAGGTCATCAATAAATTTTACTATATAAAGACTGAAAATATTTTTTGAAATCATGACGATACTATGTAAATAATTGTATATAATATATTAAGTAATTTTCAGCATTTCTATTTATTTTTAAACAAAATTTGATTATTGTATCATTAAAGGTACAAAGTATTAGAAGTTTAAATGCCAGACTCTCTGGCCCAGACATTAACTTAGTTGTTCTCTCACGTGGGTAGAATAAAAAAACTATTTTTAATTGAAATTTTGTATTACCTTTAAAAATGCATTTACAATACACAACATAAATATAAATTAAACAACTAAACGAGTTTTTATATTTTGCAGTACCCTTGTTCCGTTTGCTATCTTAATTAATATATGTATTTAATACTTATCAGTTTTGTTATTTAAAACTATAAGTAGAAGACATTTTATAATTTCCTTTTTCCGATATTCTTATTAGTTTTAACTCTAGATGCGTAAAAGATTTGATGAAGAAAAATTATACATAATATATAGAACTGAGTAAAAATATCTTGTCTGGTTGCAATTAAAGTTTTCGATGTCAATTCCGGACCAGCAGTTACGAACTATAATAAGTAATTAATGAATACTCACTACATATGTATGTTGATAAATAATGTGAGAACAAAAACATGCAATTTTCACAGTCAAGATATTTAGAATTTTTTAACACAAAAGTAGCTATAATAAAACGGAACGGAAAAGACGGTAAAAATGTATGTCAGACATTTACAGTTTATAAATCGTTCAATACATCAATATCTAAGATATTCATAAATGTCAAGAGAAATTATCATAAAAATAGCTTCCATGAAAATTAGTAAAAACAGCGCTTAATATTATTGCACTCATCTCCTAACGAAATAAATGTCATTTTATATTTTGATTTTCCTTCGCATTTTTAATACGTTGTGATAGGTTTTAACGGTTAGTATTAATTTCTCAGAAATGATATATTTTCCCACATTAAAAAGTATTGTATACCTATATATTATTAACCCGGATAACCAGCTGGCATCATACCAAAAATCAAAATCTGCCAGTGGTTTTCTCGTGCTGCCGTCATACTTCATAGATAGATACTTCTGTACCTTAATTATGACTTTCAGCAAGATTTTCCAAAAACTATTTAATTTACAGACCGACTCAGTCTATCATTTTGAATATTTGTAAAAAATTGTGGGTAGGCACTGTCTGTAACAAGTATATAACCCCCTGAGACGTCTAATACCTTAGTCTCTCCCGTGACCATGATTGCTGTAAAGCATTCGAAACGTCGGGAACCAAAAATCATAATAAATCCGCGACAAAATCCGAAAAGATAGTTTCATTTATAGGTATAGTTTCATTTTTAGTATAATTTAATTTATAAAAATGATATAAAACTTACCTGTAAGTTACTGGTAATTAGCTGATAATAAATTATGAAATTAAAAACTAAATTGTGCTATTAGGTACTAAATAATAAAGACTCTGCACTCTTTATATATTGTGACAAGTGACAACAAGATAAACGAGTGCAAGTTTTGTTTAAAAAATATTGCCACATTGAAGTAACTTCACTAACCACTACGTGGATTACAACTCGGTAACACAATAAAGGCAATTTATTATATTAATTTTGTTATTAAAAATATAAAACACGTAAATAAAATAAATTAGTAAAATATTTATTTTTGGTATTGTTACATTATTCTCTATTTATTTTGATATTTCCAATAAAAATCTAAACAAAAAGCTGTTTTAAGAAATTTTACTTAAGTGAAATAATTATTTCTTTATGGTTCCTAAAAAACCTATATTAAACAGCTTATGGTTAAATTTCATTCTATACTATTATCAAACCGTAAGAATTTATTAAAATTACGAAATGCACGTCTAGGACGATTGAGTTTGACCTATCGATACTTTAAATATATAAGCGTTTTTAAGGCAATTTATGTGTTATTTTTGAATAATGGTAACATTGTTAAGTACCGTTAGCAGCCAAAGCCGTCTACGTAACGGTATAAATTTAATAATTAAAATGAACCCAACAATTTGATTGGCACGAAGGATTTCGAACGGAGATATGGAAAATAATTTCAGTTTGTAATATATTGTAAGATTTTTCACTATAAAGGTTTGTGATTGACTTGTCCGTTCGTGACAGGGGTAGGGCTGGGCTTGCTGAGTATGGCCTGGTACATGCCCCATATGGCGAGGGGCCTCATGTAGGCGATGGACCGGTGGTTGCCGTTCTCGTAGAGGGCCTCGGGGGTCTCGAAGGACAGGCCCATCTTCATCAGTGTGGAGTGAAGCCCGCCCGCTGTTGCAAACGCTTGCTCGTGCATACCTGTACATTAACATTGATACCGTTGTTTATTTGTTTTAGTAATAATAATTTAAATTATACGAATATTTGACATTGAAAATAAAACTACGTTTTCGGATTCCTTTGATTTTTTTTATTGTCGCGACTTACATTCATCGAGAGACTCTCATCATTTGACCATGGTAGAGTCAAAAATCTAAATAAATCTACGAAATCATCCGGAAAGCCTTCATAAAGTATAAAGTGCATAAAGTTTTTGATTCGATTACGGAGCTATCAGCTATAAGATCAGAAAAATTTTGCACTCGGTAATTTTAAGTCCAAATAGGTACGAGTATACATTTCTCATATTTGTGCTGACAATGCATTTGGATGACAGTTTCTAAAATATTCACTGAGTCAGCCCGGTGGACTATGGCGTAAGCCCCCTCGTATTAAAGGGAGGCCGTCAATTGTAAATACCCTCACCCACATATATATTTTTTATGTACTGTAAAATTATTATGTGCTTTAATAAGCTAACATAGATTATATATTTAAGAAATCGTAAATTGTGAAGACGTGTATGTTCTCGTTTTATATGTAACTAAATACTGTTTGTCTTCCGAATAATAAATAAATAAATAAATATCAATTACGGCCTGATCCATTAGTTATATAAAATACTAGCTGACCCGTGCCCACTTCGTTGGGCATAATGTTAATAATCCTTTTTTAGTACAGATTGTTACAGTACTGTTTAAATAATTAAAATTATTTTATGAATAATAAAAATTAAAAATTAAATTATCTATACTAATATTGAAAAAACTACTTTTTATAACTTAAATATAAAAGTTAGACATATGCTGTCGTTGACTTTTTTGTAGGCATTTTCAAGCTCCACATCTTTTCTCTAGGACTCAAAAATATATCTTTCATAGTTAAGGCAGCGTTCGTAAGAAACGCTTTCATTCGACAGTTTTTTCTCCGATTCACTTTGCAAAACGGACTACCACGTAAAAGCCTTTTTATTTTTCGGTTTTTTATATAACCTATGACACTCAGCAATAATGTGGCTTTCTATTGGTGAAAGAATTTTTAAAATCGGTTCAGTAGATCCCGAGATTACCCCTTACAATTTAACAAATAAACAAACTTTACCTCTTTATAATAATAGTATAGAAGTATAGATAGTATAGATAAAGTATATAAGTATTAGTATATTAGTATTAGTATATTAGTATTAGTATAGAAGTATAGATATATAAAAGAGCAGTATACAGACCTTCGAATATCATGATCGAGGCGAGTCCATACACGACGCCGGTCCACACCTCCTCGCTCTGCAGCGCGGCGGTGTCGACGCCGGCGCCGCGCACGAACCCGTTGACCGCGCCGCGCCCGCCGCGGCAGAAGCGCTGCACGTTGTGCGAGTAGATGCTCAGTAGCGCTGTGCGCACGTTCGCGGTCGGAAACACCGGGTCCGTACACCCCGACGCGCGGAGGAACCTACGATCATACCTTTACTTTCAATACCGACTTCCTGTAGTAAACTAACAATAAAAATGAAAAGTGCGTGTGTACAAAGTACACATGTCAGAAGTAAAACTTGAATTTAAATTAAGGCTAACTCTTCCCCGTCTCTGAGCGTCTGGTACTATGGACTTATTTTTTCGTTTCATCGCGTTTGAAATCACTACGATTCTAAAGAAGTTTCACTTCAATAAATTAAAAGTGCGTGTGTACTTTACATGTCAGAAGTAAAACTTCTTTGGCAAACTAATTTTTAAAACCCGTTTATATCTATACTAAATAACCCCGTCTAAGCTCGTTGAGAGAGGGAGATGGCGCGAAGGTCACACCCAAGAGTTAGAGTTAGAAATGTCACTGACTCGTGGTGGGCGAGATCTAACTAAGGCTAACTCTTCCCCGTCTCTGTGTGCCTGGTACTATGGACTTATTTTTTCGTTTCATCGAGTTAGAAATCACAACGATCCTAAAAAAATTCACTTCAAAAAGATAACTAGCTACGGCCATACCAAATTCCTTTAAAATCTATCCAGTGGGTTTCTCATAATGTTGTCATAGATAGACAGACAAACAGACAGACAAAACTTTCTAGATCCAAAGAAAAACTACCTTGAACTATCCTTAAATACAAAGGCCGAATATATAGTTTTATAATTACAACTAGCGGCCCGCTCCGGCTTCGCACGGGAATAAGGTATATAGCCTATGTCATTCACTGAAAAAATTATTAAAATCGATCCAGTAGTTTTGACTTATCCATTATTGCTTGTGGGCCGCACGCGTTAAATTTTCAAAAATAACAGTATGTCTCCACTTTTTAATAGATGTTATTATACATACAAACCTTCCTCTTGAATCACTCTATCTATTAGAAAAAACCGCATCAAAATCCGTTGCGTAGTTTTAAAGATTTAAGCATACATAGGGATATAGGGACGGAGAAAGCGACTTTGTTCTATACTATGTAGTGATAAGATTCCAACAAATATTTAATGTATAGACTTCCATTTAATTATATGACGTATAGATAGTATTTTTTCTAAATAATAATTGTACGGGCTGAGACGAAAACCCCTACAGTCTTTGGTTGATATTGATATTGATAGGAATTATTGATAGATAATTGATAGGTAAATGATAGTCCAGGCTAAAACTGATTGTATATTAACTAAGCTTAATGATAGAATGATAGTATGATAGTATGATAGTTTGATAGATTGACCCGTGAGCGCGTACGACGACGACTACCGCGACGAGTGCTACTACGAGTGCTCACGACTACTACTGAATCGAAATATATATGGCGTAAAGTGCTTACGCGACAAATATTATGTATTGGCCCGTACATGCTCCCGGGCCGAAAGATGGGAATGTTGATGAGGTGCACTTAAACTAATAACAACATGATGGGCATTTTCACTTAATTCTATACTTATGATAATTAAATGTAAGTAACAGTTAAATTTTAAAACTAAACCCCGGTGTCAGTTATAGTGAAAACTGACTGTAAATTTTAAAACTAAGCCCCGGTGTCAGTTATAGTGAAAACTGACTGAAGCACTGGCGAAGTGCCTCTATCTTGCCGGCATCTACGCTCACTGATAACTTTGTCACTCACTTCACTTTTTACTACATTGCTCATACACTGCCCTACGTCACTTATCACTTGTAACTTTACACTGTGCACTTCACTGTCTCCCGGCTCTTCTCCTCGAGCGCGAGGCGTTAGTCGGCGACGCGCGCGTCTGACGCGCCGCCATCCATATACCATTGCGGCCGCGGCGACTACCGCCACAAGTAGGTAGGTCACGGTGTAGTGATGAATATGATGGTATGATACTCCTTCTATAATTGGTTCGCTTGTTTTTATGGTATCCAATTGGTCTTGGATTGCAAGTAGCTGTTTCTGATTGATTACAGTTTCTAAACTAGTACTGGAAGGCGAATCGGGTACCGAAATATTAATTAAATAGTTAATCGGTGCAATTTCTGGTAATTTCAAATCGAGTTTCGTGTTAATTTTACTAATATATTGATTTTGAGAATAAAAAGAGAAATCAGCTGATTTTATATGACAGCCCGGATCCACTGTCAGCAGTCCAGTATTATTTAATTGTATGGCGGTAACTTGATTCTTGCATAGTAATCGGATGTGGCATTTTTGTGTAACTAAAATAACTTGTTTTGATAATTTAAGTTCTTGGTCCGTTGAATACATAATCTTATTATTATTATCCTCTTCAAAAGCTGCCAGCCAAGTTGGACCCTGCCACCACAAATGATGTTCTCTCAACTGAGTAGCCGTCAAACCACGACTGGCGCAATCAGCAGGGTTTTCTTCTGATTTTACGTAACGCCAGCAGTTCGATGGCATGGTTTGAGTAATTTCACTCACTCTATTGGCCACGAATGTTTTCCATCTGGCCGCACCACCATTAAGCCAACCCAACACCACCGTTGAGTCAACCCAGCCATAAACCTTGATATTATGGCCTTGCAAACATTGTTCGACCTTTTTCATAAGTCGCGATAGGAGTAGTGCTCCGCTCAGTTCTAGCCTGGGTAATGTCACGGATTTGTTGATAGGAACGAGCCTTGCTTTGCTCGCTAATAACACAATGGTTGATTTGTTATTTCTATTGATACGACAGTATATAACGCATGCATACGCTTTTAAAGACGAGTCACAGAATCCATGTAACTCAATATTGTCACTCTCGCGGGTATGTAGCCATCGCTCTAATTTTATGTTATTGATATTATGCATGTCATTTCGAACTTTAATCCATTCCTTACAAATATGATCTGGTACTTGTTCATCCCACTTAATATCTGCCGCCCATACTTGTTGAAAAAGGATTTTTAATTTCGTTGATAGTGGGCACAACCAACCCAGTGGGTCAAATAACTTTGATATGTCTGATAGGAGGCTTCGTTTCGTAACTTTATTTGTTAAATCTGTTCGTTCTAACCTTGAACTGAATGTGAAAATATCTTCTTGTGGGTTCCAGGTTAACCCCAACGTCTTGATATGCTCCGCGTGCTTGAAGCTAAATGAATCTTGATAGGCTTGGTCTACTTCAACGTCTTGTAATAACTCTTGGTTATTTGACTTCCATTTTCTTAGATGAAAACCTCCCGACTTTAATAAATTAATAAGGTCTAGCTGTAACTTTTTTGCTGAGTTGATAGTGTGACACCCGTGTATAAGGTCATCCATGAAAAATGAATTATTTAATGCATCTATAGCTTGACTATTTACATAGTTTGTACTCTCATCCTTAGGAAGCTGTTTGAGCGTCATCATAGCTAAGAAAGGAACCGCTTTAGTACCGTATGTAACCGTACTAAGCTGATATTCTTTGATACGTTCTAATGCTGAATCGCGCCAAACTATTTTTAATAATTGTTGGTCTTCGGGATGAAGCCAAATTTGCCGAAACATTTTCTCAATATCTGCGGTAAATGCAATTTGATACTGTCTCCACCTTATAATAAGTGATAGTAAATCTTGTTGTAAATTTGGGCCACATTGCATAACGTCATTCAAACTGTTTCCCGATGTCGTTTTACTAGAGGCATTAAATACAACTCTAAACTTAGAATTTATCGAATCATCAGATTGTACACAATGATGCGTGTTGAAACATTCCGGACTCGAGTTACCGCGCGCGGGTATCATATGACCGAGCGCGCGATATTCATTCATAAATAATTTATATTGTTTTGCTATGTTTGTATGTTTGTTCCATCTTTTCTCTAAAGACTTAAACTGTGCTATAGCCTTAGTTTTCGACTCTCCTAGCTTGTCTTGAAAATTTTGCATCATGGGTAAACGAACTTGATATCGCCCATCTTCACGTCGTGTCGTGGTGGACTTATAGTACTCCACACATTGTTGATCTTCGAATGATAAATTTGATTCTAAACTGATATCTTCAATTTCCCAGAATTTTTGTATTTCCTCTAGGTTATTGATAATTACGTTACATTGTAAAGTTTTAACGTTTCCCGTTAATATCCAGCCCAAACGTGTATTTTGTGCTATTGGTATATGATTATCGGCCTTCCGAATTCCTTTTAATAAAATTAATGAATAAATATCCGCTCCTAGAAGTAAATCAATCGGACGACTAACGTAGAACTCGGGGTCTGCTAAAGTAATGTTCTCTAAATAATGCCACGATGGTTTAGAAAATGTATAATTGGGTAAATTCTTGATAAGACTTTTCATGATATAAACTTCGGTTTCAAATTCAAAATGGCTGTTCTTCGATACACATTTAATAGATATGACGCCCTTACAGTTGCTCTCTTTTACACCTACCCCTGATATCACCCCCTGACATCTTGATCTAGGTTGACCAAGTATTTGAGCTGCATTTTCGGTGATAAGCGAAGTTTGGGATCCCTGGTCTATAAGAGCTCGCATGTTAACAAAGGTCCCATCATATTTCTGTACTTTAATAACGGCTGTAGCCAAAAGTACTTCGGGCATGCCGCGTTGTAACGACACGTGCGAGTTGCTTTGAATTTGCTGAGAAGGCTCTAAATATCCGGCTCGAAGGACCACAAAGATGTACGGGCTGAGACGAAAACCCCTACAGTCTTTGGTTGATATTGATATTGATAGGAATTATTGATAGATAATTGATAGGTAAATGATAGTCCAGGCTAAAACTGATTGTATATTAACTAAGCTTAATGATAGAATGATAGTATGATAGTATGATAGTTTGATAGATTGACCCGTGAGCGCGTACGACGACGACTACCGCGACGAGTGCTACTACGAGTGCTCACGACTACTACTGAATCGAAATATATATGGCGTAAAGTGCTTACGCGACAAATATTATGTATTGGCCCGTACAATAATGCTATATTGATCTGTTCCTCTTTGTTTTGCATTTATTGAATGTTAGAAAGAGAAGCAATTAAAGCCCATATTGCGTCCTAATTTTCAAAATTTGTTTTTTTTATTTAACACAAAACTTATAAGATTAAGGCATACGATGTTTGAATAGAATGTTACGTAATGAAAAACCAAACCAAATATGATAATATTAAAGAATCAATTACCAATGACCGGCTAACTGGTCTGCCATGATGACATCACTATTAGACGGCTTTGTATCGAAACGGTAGAAAGACCCATTCCATAGCTTCTTCTCGTACGAAGTCCGCGCTTGTTCCAGAAGCTTCGAGAACTCTTTTTCATCGTCTTCGTGTCCGAGGATACGCGCCATCACCTTCACTACGCTTATTGCAGCTACCCATAAACCTCCACAGTAGGCACTAAAACAAATTGTTGATGTTTATTAAAAAGACCCTTAGAGGCTCTAAGGGTCTTTAAACAATAAAAAAAGAACAAAGTATATTTACTAGAATTTTTATAAATAAGTATCAAATATATAACACATTATCGTGTTATCATACTTTTTGTTATATAGTTTTATTTATTTTTTATTAAAAATAAATATTCTATTTATCTGAAATTAATACCTAAAAAAATATATTCAAAATGAAAGATGAACATAGACAAACCTGGGACCAGTCATAACCCACGCATCATACGTCTGATCGGGGAAACCCCCATTTTCTATCAAACCATCACCATCCTTGTCCCACTCCAAGGCGCGGCGTAGTAAGGCTGAGCAGGACGGATACATGTCTATCAGATACTGCTTGGAGTCCCAGACGGCTACTGCGGCTTCGCGAGGCTCCAGTGTCTCTGTGAACTCGACCTGTTCAGCGCTGCGGTACAGCAGGTCGAGTATGTCGTCGACGGCGTTGGTGCGCGGGCTGGCGACGGGCGTCGGGTCGGCGAACAGGTCGGCGGTCGCGGCGGCGGCGGCGGTCGCGGCGGTCGCGGCGGGCGGCGGGTCGTCGGCCTGCCCCGTGCAGCGCGCGTACAGGTCGTCCTCAGTGCCGTCGCGCACGTCGTCGATGAAGGCCATGGAGCGGTAGCGCTCGCCGCCGAAGGGCGCGTTGTGCGCGCGCAGCAGACGGTAGTCGCGCATCACTTGCAGGATGAACTTCAGGTTCAGGTCCCGCCATTCAGACACGTCGTGGATGTTGTACGCGTTGATTTGCGAAAATGGTATACCCTCTGTAATAGAATATTTGGTATTTATAACGTAACGTAGTAACGGAAAATCATTCAAGAATCATGGCCAGACTGTTTTTTCTGTTATCGTTTTAAAAAAGTTATAATCAAAGATAAAGTTATCCGAAAAAATCTGTAATTACGTTTCTTTAAAATTAAAACACGACAACAGTCTGCCAGGTAGCACATATAAAAATTTTCCTAAATAATTTATTTATATATTTAAGCTTAAGAGTAAAAAAATAAACATACCCGGGTCACCCAAATCATGTGGAATAGAATCTTTGATTTTGAATTTACAAGATTTTCCATCATACAATGATTGTCTAATTTTCGTTGTCTCCACCGCTATAGAATCACGGAACATGTATTGTAGCACCACCTTTTGCAAAAATATATTTATAAACATTCATACAGATAAAAAAAATAATAAAAAAATAATTAAAATAAAGTACACAATATTTTTTACCTGTAAGTTAGGCCAAAGCTGAGCGAGCGCGAAGGAGGCATAAAAGTGTACGTCATACGTATTATACATACGATACTCGTGCCCTTCTAAATACCCAAACACGCCGAGTTCATGTCTAAAATATGGAAAGTTTTTAAAAATTTCAATAAAATAAAAGATCAGTTTTCAAAACTAGTATAAAAATAAGTTTTTCACGTTTTTTCCATTTCACGTCAACATGGTCATGACTCAAAAAATCAAAATAAATCAACGACAAAATCTGAGAAGATAGTTTTATTTAAAACCTCAAATATTAATTTATGCCGAAAAGTATTTTATAGAAGTATATTCATAATCTAATCAAGCTTATATTAATAAATATTTTCAATGTTAGTACAACTTTGACCTCGACACAATTATATCAATTGACAAAATTGTTACGAATACATTGTACATTAAGTTTTTTTTCTGCAACAAGTTCGCTCAAGTTTGGACGTCAATAAATATCCATTCTTAATGGTCCTCATAGACTCAGTGTAAAAAAATATATACTAGGTATAACTAATTGCTATTCGATGGTTAGCGCATCTCTTGAAAACGGCTGGAACGACTTGGTTAATTTTTATTCTAAAATATTCGTAAAAAATGGGAACAGTTTCAGGTATAATTGTGAAAATATGATTTTATATTTTATAATGGGTTATAAAAATGCTAGTACTTTTGTAGTTTAAGTCAGAAAATGCCCATTGCTTTGTCTTATCTGCCCACTTACCGAGGATCCGTCTCGGGATATTCGTCGGAGACGTCGAACCAGATGGTGCCGCCGTCCGCGATGAAGTAAAGCTCGTTCATTAAGGCACTTTTTAACCAGTCCGGAATATTACTGTATAACAATAAATAATATTAAATGCTATTGTCGTGTGAAACGAGGATATAACTTTGAGTTACCAATATTTCGGTATTTCTGGAAGCGTCATGATCAAGGATCAGTATACCAAGTTTTAACAAGTGATAAACGTACTATAAAAAAATAGACATCCCATTTCGCATTATCAGTGTCAGTGACCATGAATGTTTAAAGACTAATAGTTATTATAATTTGACCTATTTTCATTAAATATACAGCGGACTTTAAATTACTGGATTAAATTAAATTATAAAACCAATAAAAGATGAGCATTACAAATGCACATGGTCTATTAATTTTGAGTTAATATATCACTTCGATTCAGCTGATACGTTGTTACTTTAAACTTTTCAGATCTTCGAAAGCTTGAATTATGATGTAATTGAAAACTACCTGTTATTAAGTATAGGATCTTGCCATTCGGCAAGTTGCTTCTCCCAGTTCTTATAATTACTTAGTGCGTAAGCCGCTATACTGGCGCCCGCGGTACCTTCGCTGCCGAAAAACTTTGTATAATATCTGAAATTAAACAATGTATAACATATTTAGAACTAACAACAACAAGCGTAAAATTAATTACTATATACAGTTACTAAATAATATATTATACAATTTGTAGTTTTAGTTGTACCTAGTTTAAATATTGGAGCAAGAAAGATAAACTTATAACATAGTATAAAATATACTGTATGATATATCTTATAATTCGCCTTAAATTAAGTAAACACTAAAATGTATTAAATCAAAGCTATAGTATTTATAGATCAATAAATATTTTAATACCTGAACTACTTCATACTTGTATTCAACTACTACAAACAAAAGAGACAATATTTACCAACTATGATTAAATAATAATAATAATGGAAGCAAACCTTTTATGTATTTTACAATCTTTTTTATATTTTATAACAGGCATATCCCAAACAAGACAAAACTCAGTAGAGCCGCATCCTCCTGGATCTAACGATATTGAGCTCGATAAGCCAATAGAGTCGTCTGTAAAAAAAAATGTAACTAATTGAGGAACTGTTAAAATGGTTTCAAATAGATTTCAAAGGTTATCAATAGAAATAGGTATATTGTCGTATTTTTGCAGTTTAATTTTGTTTCTCGACTAGTTAGTATAATAGGTAAATAATATAAAATCAATAATAAATAATATTTAATAGTGATACTTTTTCAATATGTAGCATTAAAATCAACAAACATTATAAAGTATATTATAAATACTTTCAAGACGTCTAAAACATTAGTCTCTTCCATTCTAGACGTCGGAAACCAAATACATAAATGATTCTGCAAAAAAATAGAGTTATTTTGATTGTCAAATTGTCGCCTAAACCTAAGAAAATATTTTTATAGTTAAACTATTTATGTAAACTACGCTTACTTTTGTATATTTTCTTTGGTTTTTCTTTATCATCATTTTTGCTGTCTGATTTATCTTTGGGCGGGGCCGACGTCTGGCTCGGGTCGGGTTCCAACTTCCCGTGTTTCTTCAAGCACTCCCACACGTATCCGGATGTTTTCGTCGAGTTCCATAGACAATAACCCTCGTATATAGTTTCGTTTTCTTGTTTCTTTTTAGCTATTGTAAATGTACAGGGTTGGTCCGCCACTTTCTGCTCTAATGTTACCCCGCATGCGTTCTGTTCAGAATACCTCTCTAGATCTACTTGGCCTAAAATGTGGTTTGTTTTTCATATATATAAATTTGTGGTGTTTATATGTGGCTAAAAGTCCTGAAGTCCTGGTTTCGAGTCATAGTCCAAGAATATAGCTATTATGTTTCTATATTACGTCCGCATTCCCGTGTCCCAGACAGTACTAACGTAACTATTAGGGCCGATTCCAACGTATGATTCCAATAATGCCGTTCATTCTTGATTCTGTCGAATCGATGGGAGTAAAATTTCTACAAGGTTGACCGTAATTTGATTGGGATAGATAGAAACTTGACTATTGCCGACAGTATGAGAGCACAAGTGTGTATATTTTTGTGTATTATATACTATATTTTTTATATAATATATTTTGATAATATTTTACCAGATTAAAATAAATCCGAGATCGAACTGTGAACGACATTATAGTGAGGTTCGACCCTTAAGTCCCACGCAGGTGTCTAACGTCTTCATTGAGATTGAACGTCCTATAATTCATGTGCGATTAAAAGTTATCTATTTGTGGAAATCAAAAGGGCTAATAGTCCGGGAAACTTTGAAAATCAAGCTAACAGGTTGTGCCTCGTTAAAATTCCAGCTGACATAAATTATTATGATTATTGAATTATAATCTTTAATATATACAATTTTCCGCTTTGCCAAAATGCTACAAGTTTTTCCGATATTTTGACATGTTCACATGATCAGCTAACATATTTTGTCACGTACGTGATACAGCTGACACTTTTTTTAAGATCTACAATTCATAAACTAAATTATTTATACTTTTTCATCATTGCCAAAATAGTCCAAGAATATTATTTTTTTCATCTACGTTAACATTTTCTCTAGCCCAAAAGCCCCGGAGTCGCGCCAGCTGACATATATTTTAGTTCTCATACAAGTACTAACTATCAAAATAAGTTCATAGAGTCCATGCCAAAATCATCGTAAAAATTTGACACTACTTCCCGGACTATTAAGCTATCATATTATCGATTAAGCAAAGCTCAGAACTCATATAAAAGTGAAGGTTGGACAGACAGGAGGAACTTGAGACTTTACAGCCAAATCACTTGGTTTTCCATCCAAAGGAGGAGTAAAAGGGGAAGTAAAATGTAAAATAGAAAAGGAGTAAAAAGAAATTGTACTGTTTATATAGTATTATTATCTGGACATACGACTGGCATAATACATACTGTTCTTAAAATAAAGTCGTTTTAACAGCTATTTTATAAGAGCTCATTATTATTATTAGGTGCCTAATTTTTAAAAGTAATTTTGATGTAGGTACCTATTAACATTACTGTATTGAGTCATAGACTTACAAGTAACTTTATAACATCATAACGTTATTTTTAGTAACACAAATTATGGTGTAAGTAATCAGTGTCAAAACCAATAATCTCACACCTGCACAAATTAACATCTTTTATTTATCTACATAATGAGTCGTTTGTAATAAGCAATAATTACGTTAAAATAAACTCTATCTACCTTTTCAAAAGAGTTATTTTCGATTACAATAACAATTTTAGAAATCAGGTATTGATTAGGTAATACAAATAATTAGATAATATTAGCAATATGTGAAGTACCCAAAATTAGTTTTGAGTAACGAAAATATATTATTACTTTCGTTATTTATATGATATTCTCCGATTTACCGATTACGGCCACGGTGGCCAATCTTATTGAGACTAGCTAACTACGCAAGAGGATCATAGTGCACCAGTGTACGCGCAAGTACAAGTGCACTCTATGTTACTGTCAGTCTCATACTCCGGCGCGGAGGGAAGGACCGACCCGGGACTCGAACTCAGAACTTCTGGACGTTCGACCATACACGCTAAACACTACATCGGCGAGCAGTAAATTTCGTTTTTTAATACCAGCTTAAACACTGCATTGTGTATCCAAGTTGGTACCATGCCAATTATTTAGGTTTAATTTTAAATTTAAGAAATAAACCGAATTTACAAATTACCTACATGGATTCTTTAACATAAATTATGTCTAAAAAAACAAATAAGTCTAAAAAAGTTAATGCATGTTTCGTACAGAAAATATTGAAGTTTAAAACTATGAGTTGATTTGCTTGTGGTATGAAATGAAATAAATATTTTGAAAAGTAAATATCAATAAGTAATAGTTTACGTATTTTTAACCGACTTCAAAAAAAATTCAAAAAAGGAGGAGGTTATATGTTCCGTTGTATGTATTTTTTTTTTTTTTTTTTTTTTTATGTATGTTCACCGATTACTCCGCCGTCTGTGGGCCGATTTCAAAAATTTTTCTTTTGATTGGTAGGGTATAGTTCCGAGGTGGTCCCATTGTCACCAAGTCAGGATCTGATGATGGGATCCCAGGGAAATCGAAGGCAACTCTCAAAATTTACAGGCACCTATTATGTTTTTGATATATTTTCTAAACCCGATAAAGCTTTTACGTATGAAAATCATCATCTCATGTGGATGAGCTGATGATGGAAGGTAAAATTCCTCAACAGTTGTTTTTTATGTGTTTTCACCGATTTCTCCGTGAATTGTGGGCCGATTTTAAAAATTTCTTTTTTGTTCGGTAGGGTATACATTCAAGATGTTCTCATTGTCACCAAGTCAGCATCTGATGATGGGATCCTAGAGAAATCGAGGGCAACCCTTAAATTTTATCGGCACTGATTACCTTTTTCATATATTTTCTAAAGCTGTTCAAGAATTTGTGATGATGTAAGGGATATATCCTCAACGGTTAGGAGTTGAAAGAAAATTCTTTTAAAATTATACGTAGTTATGAACTGATAGTCGTATTCCTTCAGGATATTAGGTGGATTGATAATAGAAGGTAAATCTTATTAACGTCTACGAGTTACGTGGAAAAATAGACGTGGACAAATCTCGATTGACTATTGTCGTTCATTTCAAAACTTCGCTGACTTATTGGAGCAGTAGTTTAGTTAGCCTTCCAATATCTTATTTAAACATAATAATTTCCACAAAAAAATTTAAAATAAATTATTTTTTAACAAAAATGAAAACCGACTTCAAAACGCTACAAATCGAAACTAAAAAGAAAAAAAAATAATTTTAATTACTTAGTTATTGTTGGAGTCGGTGCCAGCCAAAGCAAAATAATCTTAATACAATTTAATTAATGTATCAATTTGTAAATATAATCAAAATATCCGTTCGAAAGGTTATTGCAAAGGCAGGATAAAACTGTCCTTCTTGGCTGGCACCGACTCCAACAATAACTAAGTAATTAAAATTATTTTTTTTTCTTTTTAGTTTCGATTTGTAGCGTTTTGAAGTCGGTTTTCATTTTTTTCGTATTTAGGTTAGAACTAACTAGAAATGTGAATATTCCGAATTTTTAAACAAAACTATAAATACTAAAGTAGGTTTATTGGTTGTTTGCTAAATCGAACTAAAGTGATTTCACTCATAAAAAAATTACAGACTACAGCCAGTAGGTAGTTCCCATGCCATAGACAAACAGTACATTTATTGTAAAAATGTACTCATATCATCATATTATTATGATGTTGATGACTATATTATGAGATTTTTATCTATTTGTAAATGTGTGTACAAAATATCGCTTAAGAAGAGGTACTCATAAGATTAGTAAAAAATGAATCTTTAGAACAATCATTGTTAATGCTTCTTGTAGGTATTTGATTTTTGATCCACCTTAAAATTACTGTCTTAATAATTTGATATTTTTTATTGTAAAATAAAAAAGTTATAGAATGAAATCATTCCCAGTTATACTTACATGTAGATTTTTTCTTCTTAGGTTCTCCTAAGACCTCAGTCCATGTGAATGTAATGCTGACATCTCTATGCTCATTGCTTACATTCTTGGCAGAAAATACAAAAACAGCACAAGGCAAACTACTATCCTACAAAAGGAATAACAAGCTTAAAATACAGCATTAAATGTTACAATAAATACATATTATAAATATACAAGTCCATATTTCCAGTATTGAGATTTTATTTTACTCTGGTTGCTGATGGCTTTGTTCAAATAAATGGTGAAGATATAACTCTCTTTTGAAGTTGGACAAAACAGATAAATAAAGAAACTTTAAACAAACAATTATTCTCATACACTCAACACTAACACATATACTTAAAAATAAACTTGACTCATTCTTGAACAGAGCATCATCCACTATTTTAAAAAACTTTAGTATTTTTGTCCTTCAGTTACTCAAATAAAATGTACTCTCATTAATTTGCTATATACCTATTTATAGAAGATTTATTCCTACTACTAAAAAGTTAAGTATTATTACTAAATATAGAATATAACACTATTTACCTTGTAATACTTATAACAAAAAAAATTGTGACATAAAAGAAAAATCACCAAGTTATTTTAGTATTAATCCCTACCCAGTCTTTTAATAATGTACCATATTTAATTTGTTACATTTATGTACTAAAATATGAAAATCATAATAGCTCATAATTACCTTATAATTATGTGGTATCACTGGTGATATTTGTCTACAAACTAACTTAATTCCATATTTAGTAAGGTCATAAGTAGTCCAAGCTCTAGGATACAATGCTGTATATTCACAATCAGCACCATTTATTTTCCATTCCCATGACTGTGGTGATTTTTTTGGTTTACTATGAAAATACATAAAATGGGTATAAAAAACAGATCAGGGCCTTTTTAGTAGCTATTAATGTGTGTAATCAGTAAAACAATAATTGCAACAGTGACAACAGTATTAAAATTTTCAATAATGATTTTAATATAATTTTGAACTAGACCACCAATAGACAAATTTATAAAAACTAAAATTTACTCACTTATAAGTAGAAAGTACAGATTGAAAAATGGTTTCTTTTTTACCATCCCTAATATTTATGATAAACTGGCATTCTGGTACTGTGACATATTCATAAATGCCAGGGTAAAGTTGGAAACGGCAAAATTCTCCTTTGAAACCTCTTCCAATTGTTCCACCCCCAATACCACCTATAGGACAACCTTTAAAAAAGAAATGCTTTAATAACTAAAACACATGAAATTCAAAATAATCTGGAATTATAGTAAGATGAACTTATTAATACTACATACCATACATTCTTTGAGCTGATATCATATGAATATAATCCATAATAGGTTTTCTTTTCTGAAATTTTCTTGCTAAATAATACTTGATATATCTGCAACAATATATAAGAAATGTATCAAATATACAATATTTTCTTTTTATTATAAAATAATTATTTAACATTGTAGGTTGTACTACATAACATGTTAAAATACAATACATACCTAGTTGTAAGGGGCATCATTTCAAAAATTTGTTTCGGTCTAGGTATAATTAGCTGTTTGCTTTTAAGTGGAAATTCGTGATTTAAAAGGAATTTCAGTCCATGTTCTGGTGGAACATCCAACTCAATTAGATGATCACCTACTGCTTCGGTTTCCATTTTATATATTTAATATATTTCAATAAAAAAAATAGATTTAACACTTCAGCCTGTAGCAAAAACTTAAGCTTCAGCTTATTCTCATTAAGATAACTTATCTTACTGTAGAAAAGATATCATTCACTATACTGTTAATTCCACACAAGAGATGCAAATTATTTTAATACAGGTTTCTTTTTATCGTTTTAATTTCCAATAATTAGAAAAAATGTATGTACTATTGTCATATTTATTGTAGTCGGCACATATCGCAACTCGTAAGAATTCAGAATTGCAAATGAAGCGAAAAGCACAAATGTACAGTATAATGAGAATTGAGAACTGAAAAATTTCAATCATAGTCCATAGATGACTAATTTCAATTTACAGTTGTCAATTTAATAATACGTCGAATTTGACAGTTGACACTTTCAGCTTGTCACCCACTTCACACTTGGCATTAGCTAGCCATACACGCACAGATCTGCCCGCCGGATCTGTCCGACAGGCAGATCCGTGATTCGCTATACACGAGTACGGGCAGCAGTTCAGATCGTAATTCCAGCAAATACGGTCGTCTGTAAAAATGTCTATTTCAAAGTATAAATTAGCAATAATATGTGGCGTTGCATTTTCGACCGATTTTTCGTATGCCTGTGCCTTTAAATATTTATTAAGATACAATTGCTTATCTTTGATTTTCCACAAACAAGGCACAGACTTATAAAGCTCTATAAAACTTGTCCAAAATTCTTTATTTTCACTAAACGCCATTTCTGTGATCAAACTCATGTATATTACTTCGAGTGTTAGTGCGCGAGTGACGTCAAATCTGGCGGGTACATCCGTCGCTACGCACACACGCACAGTTGGGAGCTCGGATCTACCCGCCCCGTGCCCGATCCGCTCGCTTTGACCACGGGCAGCGGGCAGGCACCCGGCGTGCAAATCCGTGTCCATACATGCACGGATCTGTCCGCCAGGCACGTCTTTCGGACAGATCCGTTGGGCAGATCTGTGCGTGTATGGCCAGCTATTGATAATAGTGTATAGACCACGGTCTAGAAAGAAGGTCTAGCATCAGGAGTAGGGGGGGGTACGTCGGCTTATCGTGACAATAGTTTTCAGGTACGGCCGTGGCGTGATGATCAATTGAGATAAAAAATTATTCTCTCTTTTTTATCCCACATAACGCAAACTTACTAAACCCTCATCACATTATTCGAATTTATTTTGTATTTCATAAATACCATTTATTATTGTCACTTAAGCGGCGTCCAGTCGATAGCATTGCGATTTACGTGGGATAAAAAAGAGACAGAATAATGTTCTATCTTACTTGCACAGCACCCCAGTCTATCGTCACGTCACGGCTATAAATGGAAATTATTGTCACGATAAGTTGACGTACCCCCACTAATCTTGATGATAGACCTTCTCGATCGTGGTTTATGCTCCAAGTCTATAATATATTGTCTGTGGTTTTTGTTGTCAAATTATTTTATTTCTTCATAATATAGAAATGCAAAAATACCTTGTCCTTAGATAATCTTAGAGAAATACAATTTTATTATTAAAAATACTGTTTTACTAATAGATTATAGCATAACAAAGAATGCTTTTTATTATTTTTACAAACACTTTAATTTAATAACTTAATCTTAAAGAAATGTTATATTTACAAAAGAACTAACATTTTCAACAAAATAAGCAAACTTTATTTATTATTTTTATTTGTGTTTGGGTATTGTACGGTGAATTAACATAAGGTTATATAATGGATATCCCAGTTCAGATAGCTATCCGACTTAAACCACCAAGTATAGCTGATTCTCTACAATGTATATTTAGTAACCCAGTAACACAAATTGTGATCACGGAAAGTGGTCAAACTTTTCACGTAAATAGAGCTTTGCCTGGGGATTGCACACAGGCCCATCTGTTTAATTCGTTTATGATACCTCAAATTAACTGCTTCTTAGATGGATGTGATACATCTGTTGTTGTGTTTGGCCAAGCAAAATCCGGTAAAACTTATACATTGTTTGGTCCAGGTAAATATACAAATTTTGCATATTTCAAATAGGTTAGATTAAAGATTGATCAGTAGAAACATACTATATTATTTATAGTAAATATTTTATAAAAATAAATATTTTGTTTCAGGATTTGAGTGTATACATAGTGAATGTGATCAAGGAATAGTTCCACGGTTTCTAACAGAAATATTTCATAGACTAGGCCAAATGCCTGAACGAGAATATATTCTACATATAACATGGATGCAAGTTGTAAATAATAATATTTTTGATGTATTAGGAGCGGGTTTAGTTAGATGCTCCAATGTAGAAGAAGCTTTTCAATATTTACAATTAGGATGGAGGCAAAGATGTTTAGGAAATAATCACACAGTGTTTACTGTTAGTATGGAACAAAAATGGGTTGGAACAAGTGGTGTTCTAAATCACAGAATGTCTACTGCAAGCTTTTGTGATTTAGCTGCATATCCTGAACCAGGACTATTTGCATTAGAAAATATAATAAAAGAACTAGTAGCTGGAAATCCACCTAAACAAATAAACTATGACCGGTGTATATTAACAGCCATGCTAAGAGACTCTTTTGGTGGTAGAGCATTTACTTGGGTAATAGGCTGCATAAGCACAGAGCCAGATGATTATCAAGACACTTTGAAAATTCTCAATTTATCTTTATGTTGTAGAGGTATAAAGAATTTTGTAACTGTCAATTTATTTGCTGATAACAATACTCCTGTATATACAGAAAAAGCTGCAATACCAGCAGAGAATGCATTTAATCTCCAATTTGCAACTGCACAATGGGTAAAATTAGTATCAAATGCAGAAGGGTTATTTAACAAAATTTTACAGTCTAAATCCTTATCTGAAGCAGACATGAATCAAGTTAGTGAGTGGTTGTTCCTTAAGGCTGAATGTGACGAATGTTTAAATAGTGATGTAACGGTTGATAATAAGGAAACAAATACAAAACAAGGTTTGCCAAGAATAGCAGAAGATACTGAACCAAGTGAGCCCAGTGAATCAGATGTGGAATCAGACTCTGAAGACAGTGATTCAGAAACAGTATTTCAAGACAAGTTAGAAAAATTTATGGAATATTTTAGGGAAAAAAATGATCAATTATTTGCTGATAGGTGTGAGGAATATTTGAATCACATTGATTCAGATGATATTACTATATCGGAAACAAGTGGTTCACAATCTTTACCAGTGATGACATCTCAGTCTAATTCTGGAAGACGGAGAACAATTCAACCTGGTGAAAGTATTTCAGGGGCTCAATTAGAATTATTAAGGAAAGTTGCAGCTAAAGCAATATCACCAGAATCTCAGAAAATAATAATTGAATCTCATAAAAAAGATATAGACCCTGAACCAAAGTTAATAGAAAGAGAGTTGTTAAAAATGATAGATTCTCCAAAGACGAATGAAATTTGTAAAAAATATAAAATGACTAAGGAAAAATATACACAAAAACAAATTCTTGCAAGAAAGCTATCTAAAGAAATAAGTAGTAGCCAAACTCAGTTGAAGGAGCTTATAAATCTTTGTATAGCTAAAAAGAGACTTATAGATGATTTATCAAGAAGTATTTCCTATAATACTAAAAAGTACTCAGAAAAAATGGATTCAAGTTTAATAGATCAAGATGCTTTAAAGGAAATAAAGAGGCACGAAACTAACTTAAAAACATACAAAAAACAAATAGACCAAATCAAAAGACAAATAAAGAAAGATGAGAAACGTAAAAATACTCTAGATGTAGAACTTATTAAAGACAAGCTTAAATTAGATGAACTTTCAGAGTCTTCTATTGACATGAAGGATAAAAAATCTCATTCCATAAAACATTTTACTCATAGGATAACACAATTAGACAGTATTTTAAAGGAAAAGACTAGTGATTTAGCTAATTTAGAATTATCTAAAGAAAAAGAGCTGATGTTACGGAAGGAGATTAAAAATTTGAGAAAAACGAGAGAATGTTTGCACGAGCAACGTTGTAGCCTAGGACATAAACGCAAAATGTATAAATCACTATCAGATTCTGAGGTGAGATTCAAAGCTTTACCTACACAATGTACATTTCATTTATATAACACACAATACCAATCAATCAATCTATTGAACATGAACAAACACAGCATTAATTTAATGTAAAAAAGTTATTAATACGACTATTAGGTACTGTGGAGTAAATGCTGTATAGTACTTAAAATATTTTTCTAAAAAGAGCAGTTAAAATCTTATCATAAGAATATAATGAGTATTTTAATATAACCCACGCACATGCTTCATAGATATATTTACAGATATAAAAAATCCCGACTGCGTAAAAAGGAAAATATAAAAATATTATCCTACTAATATTATAAACACGAAAGTTTGTAAGTATGGGTGGATGGATGTCTGTTACTTTTTCACGTAAAAACTACTGAATGGATTTTAATGAAACTTTACAATAATATAGCTTACACATCAGAACATCACATAGGCTATAATTTATAAATTTATATACTAGCGAAACCCGCGGTTTCGCTCGAGCTAAAGCTACGGACGAACCCGAGTCAAGCGAGGGTGAGTCGCTAGCAGTAAATAAGAATACATGCAGGTCATACAAATGACACTCTTTCGAGCATGTACACAATAGTGTAAAAATTAATTTATTTTTCAGGAGCGCAAGTTATTGGAGTGTGAAGAAGCTATAGAAGCAATTGATACAGCAATAGAATATAAGAATAATTTAATATGCGGTAAATCACCGTCTGCCTCATTATCCGATTCTCAAGAAAACAAGGAGTTCAGAAGTCGCGGCGAACAGATGTTAATGGCCAGGCTCGATAAATTGTCTCATGATGAAATAAAGACTTTATTGTATAGATATTTCCAAAAGGTAAATGCTTAATTTTTATATTTTTAAAATGCATTAGAGATATTATGTGAACGGATCTTTGTCTCCTACAATCTATGCTAATAAGTTTATTATTAAGTAAATATATCAGGTCAAAAATCTACTCTGTTTGAATGAAGGAGAACAAAAAAATATGTTGGGAGATTATTACACACAGCGCCACATAGTTCTGTGGTAAGCTACGGAGGAAGCTTGTGTTACGGATACCAGATAGTTGATATACTACATAATATATAAGGTTAAATACATACATACATATTATAAATATAAACACCCATGACTGTAGTTCAAACATCCGAGTTTAACAAATGAATGCCCCCAGCGGGACTCGAACCCGCGACAGCTGGCGCAAAAAGTAGTAGAAAGTAGGGTTACTACAAACTGAAACGCTTTGAAACGTTTGGTAATTGAAGTAATAATTTGAAATATATTCGGTAATTTAACCATTGTTGATTTAATTTTTTTACTTGGTTTAATTTTTTATTATTACCCTTTTGAAGTTAATCTTCTTTAGAATCGTTGTGATTTCAAACTCAATGAAACGAAAAAATAAGTCCATAGTACCAGGCACTCAGAGACGGGGAAGAGTTAGCCTTATTTTAAATTCAAGTTTTACTTCTGACATGTGTACTTTGTACACACGCACTTTTTTTATTCCTTTTCTTTTTATCACCTTTATTTACATTATGCTTGCAGGTGGTGGACCTGCGCGGCGCGTGCGCGGCGCTGGAGGCGGGCGCGGCGGCGGCGGCGGAGGAGGCGGCGGCGTGGCGCGCGCGGGCAGCCGCCGCCTGGCGGCACGCGCACGCGCACGCGCCGCAGCGCCGCGCCCCCGCGCATTACAAGTACCTACTTTTTTTAAATGTTGGATAATAAATGTATTTACGCGTACCACCAGGTGGTTATGTGGGACTTACCGGCTAAAAAGAAGCCAGTGCTAAAAACTCAGCATTTAATCTCGACGCCCTAACGACAGATCTGACATCCTTACAGTAGCCGAATCTAATTTTTTATAATCTTTGAAGTCAGAAATCTATTCTGAAAGATGTGATATTTTCCCGCAGTAAACCTGACCTTATATAAACTCAAATAACCGTCTATCATATTACCAAATTTCAGCAAAATCTATCCAGCAGTTTTCTTACGATGCGGTCACAGACAAACTAAAGATTTAGCCTCTGTATAGAATACAGATAGGTCCCAATGTAAAATAATGTACTGTTACAATTTTACAATTTTATGATATTGGTACATTAGTCTATATAGATTTCCTTTTCTTTGCAAAATATATTTCTATAGAGTAAAAATATGACTACTCACGTCAGTATTGTTAGTGTGTGTTGAGTTGTGCTAATGTTGTTATTTTTAGATGTTTGGGCGGCGTTAACATTGACCGAGCTCTTTCACTGGGATTGACGACTGATTCAGAGACGTCAGACGACGCCATGCGTCTGGTAGACAGGGTGAGGCAGCTCGCGAGATATCCACCGGTAAGATCAATCTTTCTTTGTTTAAATTTTTAAGTGTTAGTTGTTACACTAATAATTAGGTACGAATCTAGTCGTTCAATGATCGGACAGAACATCCTCACCACTTTTCTTGTCGGTCTATCTTTATAGTAAATACTTTTCATATTAACAGATATGACAATTGAAAGTGAAGAGAAGAGAATTTATAAATAAGTGAAGTCAGTAATATTAATTAAGAATCTTAAATATGTACTGATAAATGGTACACCACATATTGTTAGACTAATTACCGTTCCTTTTTCTGGGTAATTTCATCAAGATCCTTTCAGTCGTTCAGGCGTGATAGAGTAAAAAAACCGATTGAAACTTTCGCACTTATTTTAGTTAAAAAAAGTTTCTTTAGATCATCTTTTGCCTACAGGCTCCAGTCATTCCGAGTCAAAATTTAAGACAACTAATGCCAGCAACAAACCTGCCGGTGGCCAAAGTCACGAAAGAGAAGAACAAACTGGTGATAGTGCAGCAGAACAAGAAAAACTGATATAGGGAGATCTTTTTATTTTTGCCTCTTAATATAATTTTTATACTCGCAATTTATTTATTTTTATGAATACCTTTTTGTTTTTTATACTTGACATTATTTGTATTTGTATCGCTTTAAGGATTGATGTGGGATCTCTGTTTAAAAAGTTAAAATGTAATGATTATACTAGCAACAATAATGCTTATATTATATAGAATTTTTGTAAATAAAAAAATGACTCCATTATAAAATATTTATTTTACACAAAAATACACCATTTTAAAGACAATAGTAAAAACAACGAACATTATAAATATATACATCCACTACAGCTAATATTCAAGTTTTTAATATCATTATTGTAGAACGTTAATGTACGTTTTTTTCTATTTAGAAAGCTAGTTGTTTATTATGGCACTGGATAAACTGTTTTAATGTAAGATGTAATAATATTGTATCTGTGGCATTTTTATTAGAGACTTTAGGAATTCATATTATTATAAAGTAAATCAATAGACTGATTAACATATGATAGTGATTGTTAATTTTTATAGTTTTTAACAATAATGTACATCACATTCACTGCAATTTTATGTATTATATCAAATCGATTTTAAAATTACTAGATGTATATGCTGTAAATAGTATGAATATTTTTCTGTCAATAAAGTAATATTATAACAATGTTTTTTGTTTCATTAGAAGATTTGTCTTCACTTGAAATTCCAGGGTATACATAAAACACCTTCTGACAACACGGAATAATAATGAGTTACGCATAGAATGTTTCCTCGTAATTTCTGAAAAAAATATAGTATCATTAATCTCTAGATTGTTTGTGGCATATATTTTTTTAATTATAATTAATAAAAGTCACACATGAATGTTTCCTCCTAATTTCTGAAAAAAAAAGTATATTTCATTTTTATATTATCTGTGGCATATTTTTTTTTAAATTATTATTAATTAATCATTATCAGTACTGGGCCCTGTATTGTATACATTGTTCACCCACGACCTACCACAGAACAACCAAGTGACAGTTGCAACTTTCGCTGATGACACTGCCGTACTAGCTTGCAGTACATGTCCCATACAAGCTTCAGCAATATTACAATCTGCACTAAACAAAATAGATGTATGGCTGACTAAATGGCGCATAAGACCTAACGTCCAGAAATCAGTTCAGGTGACCTTCAGTCTGCAAAGAGAGAAATGCCCACCCGTTACTCTTCGTAACATCCAATTACCTCAGCACGATTCAGTCAAATATCTCGGAATGCACCTAGACCAAAAACTTACTTGGAAGAAACACCTGCAAACTAAGCGAGATGAATTAAACTTTAAATATAGGGATCTCAATTGGCTTCTAGGAAGAAACTCTAAACTGTCAATAGACAATAAATTACTTATATACAAAACAATACTGAAACCTATATGGACGTATGGTATCCAACTCTAGGGATCAGCATGTGACACCAACTATAGTATAATTCAAAGGGCTCAGAACTATATCCTAAAACAGATATCCAACTCTCCGTGGTTAATAAAAATCACAGAACTCCATGAACATCTTGGAGTAGCTACTGTTAAGGAGGAAATTAAGCTCTACAGTTCCAAATATAAGGCTAGACTAAGTAAACATCCCAACCCGCTAGCTTTACAGCTAACTATTCCAGAGAGCATACGAAGATTAAAAAGGAGGCACATAACTGATGTGTGCTCATAATGACAGTATAGAAAGTATTCACTAGAAATACTTCTCTCCATGACATCCTTCCTTCATCTAATCTGCTCATAGTCTAGCGACTGATTGCATGATAATTCACAGAAAAAAAAATAAAAATAATTAGCATTTCCCGCTGTTTTTCACGCGTTCTAAGGACCGGAAATCAATTTCTTTCTGAGTCGTGCGGTTTTCATTGATGCTCCGCTCCTATTGGTCGTAGCGTGATGTAATATAGCCTAGCCTTCCTCGATAAACTGACTATCCAATACAAAAATAATTTTTCAAATCGGACCAGTAGTTCCTGAGATTAGCGCGTTCAACCAAACAAACTCTTCTGCTTTATAATATTAGTATAGATAGTAAGTGCTAGCAAAAAATATCAATTCCAAAAACCTCACCGTGTCCAGCTTGTCTATCCGAGTGAGAAGTCTCTCGCAACAAAGAATCATGAGGGCTGGAGTGATACTGTCGTCTTTTCTAAGATCCAATAAACCAAATCTTTCTTGCACTTCTTTCCATATCGCCTTTTCAACATGTTTATTACTGTAACCAATATAAAATAACTTAATAGATATATTAAGAGTTTTTAAACTACTACATATTACTGTTACATATTCATTTAAAGAAGAAAAAAAATGAAAAGGGGAAATTTTACAAGAAAAACTGTGAAACTTACTTTACATAATTTTCAATACAAAAATTACATGGTCTTACCTTATAAAAACTTTTAATGAACAGGCAACAAAATGAATCGTTCACTTATTATTATTAGATAGCATTAAGATGATCATGACCCCATATAAAAATGGAGCTAATTCAAATACCTCCTTCTCTAAAGTTGGTTAAAAAACACAGGTAACTTACATGCTGTATTCGGTTAGCAGGAGCGTAGCCTCGTCTAGATGTGTGGCGATGAAGGCGACCAGCTCGTCCGCGGGACACGACGCCGGCGCGATGAACTGCCCCGTGGGAGACACCATTAGGGGCCCCGCTTCACTGAAATATTTACTTACAACTTTTTTAAATCCATAATACAATAGACTATTTTATTACCAGACAGACGGAAATTCTAAAAACTATAGATTTGGACGCTATATCGACAAAAATGACTATAATATCGTTGAGATTTTCTAATTCTGATATGTTTTATAAAGTCGCCCCACGTTTGTCTGTCTGAACGCGAAAAGAATAAAAAATTGTCGATGAATCAAATGATATTAGAAAAAGCACGCCGATTCAAAGCTTTCAAGAGTATACAGAATTCTTTTAGTTCTTGCCAGACTTTTTGGGCTGCCATGAATTAGCGCGTGCCAATGTGAAAAACGAAATTTAAAGGTATGCGGGTCCTTTAGAAATAAATGCTTCATTTGCACCAAATTTTTTGTTTCTAAAAAACAATTTATTATTATATATTAACTATTAAGAGATAATTAAAAAACTAAATAAAAAACTGTCGGTATTGAACTCACGGTTCAACAACTATTTCATATTTACTAAGAGATTCGGGTATACAATCTGGGAACTTCTTTCCGCGTCCGTAAAAATCTCCTATGGATGTTATCAACTGTCGGAGGTGACTGCAATATTGCGCTGCGGAAACTTTTGGCATGAACTTTCTGAAAATTTTTTTTAGAAAGTATAAAACATATATAAATTAAAAAATTTTTGGGACATTAATTATTATTAACTATGTATTTGTACACTAGTTTAAGGAAAAACGAAACTTTTTGAATGAAATACAATTTTGCCTTTTATACTTATTTTTTTTAAACTATGAAAATCTTGCTTTTTAGATATGTACATAATAGGTATAATAATTTCTTAATATATAAATCACAATATTTACCTTCTACAAATGTGTATATCCCTCAATATGCTAGATAAAGCTTTCTCATAGTTTGGTATTTGTGTTAAGGCACTATCTTCTTGGCTTACTTTCTTTATTAGCTATAATAAAAAAAATACTAATATTATGTTAATAAGTCACGATACTATGCTTTTAATAATATATACTTATGTACCGATAGCCATTCATTTCTAACGTCCATAATATTGAGGAATATATCTCCATCCAAACTGACGCCCGTAAATTGTCCTAAAGCAATAGTCCTGCCTAAAATTAATAAAATATTATTTGTATTTCATAGTATTACAGATTAAATTATATATTAGATATTTCTTTTTAATTTTTATCAAAACAGTGTCTAGGAACCTCAAATTAGATTTAGCATGAAATTTAAGTACCTATTGCACTTGGAATATCAAAATGAATCATATAACATATGAATTATCAAAATTAGTTAAGCCATGCATACCCTGCATTCAAACATAATGAAAATAAAAAGTCAATGGATGTACCTTTTAAATTATCCATATGTTTTGAATGCTGTGAAGCCATGGAGGTAAGACTTTGAAGTGCACCTCTAATGTGACTTATGTTCCAACCACTATCATACTTCACCTGTAATAATAATTATAAGTCATTAAAATTTTACATATTATATCATATTTAATTAAATGCAGGTATGAATGTCATTTTTTAAAATTTAACATATATAATTAGTATAATATGATAATAAGCCTAAAGTACTAAAATGTAGCTGTCACTTTATGTAATTATAGAGGATATTTGTCAAAGAATAATATTTAAAAAACGGCATCTCAAAAATCGTTGGTTAAATATTTAAAGCTACTAACTCCATCTTACTTTTATAAAAGAGAAAAACAATAAAAAAGGGTGTTGTAATACATACTAGTACAATATCTAACCAGAATTAGGATATTTGAGCTGTTTTGCTATTAAAATTTGAAATTCTTATTCCTGACAAATAGTATGAAATAATGATAAACATTGGTGTTTTATTTGGTGTTGCCATACAAGTTTCCAGTCCCCTACTTATTTCAAAATTTTAAAACGGCCTGAATATTTTACTGAATTGAATATTACAAAAATATAAAAATTGGAGTATAGGTAGGAAATTCTGTACAGCAAAAATGAGAAGTACATTACTTATGAAAATTTACATAAACAAAGAAGGGATAAGATGATAATATATAAATTACTGTTAAATATTGAAAATATAAATGCATGAAGCATACTTATTCAGGCTTTACCAACTTCTTTTATACCATATGTTTTGCAGAGTTCTTCTATGAGAGAATTCACTTGTTGTCTTGTTGGACTTGTCATTTCATATTTATTTCTCCCATCTTTACTATTTTCTGTAATCCATTCTCTAGAATGTCATAATTATAATGAATTCAATATAATGAACTAAAAAAGCTACATTATTTAACTTTAGCTTACAGTCAAGCATATCAAAATGTGTTTGAGAATGATAATTAAAAAAAACCTTCCATATGTGAGTAACACTAGTGTGTTAACAATACAAAATTTTCACTTTTTAAAATGAAACATACATTATATTGGAGATAGCTTTTTTTTCTTCAACTTTTCTTTTCATTTTTACTGCTTTTTCAAACTCAGAGTTGTACTCTTCATATGCTTTTGTAAAATCAATGTTTCTAAAAAAATATAATTATGTACAATAATTAAGTATAATAATTAAAGGCAAATAAAAAAATTTAAAATCCATATAATTTACATATTAGTAAAATGTTACCTATTATCTATTTTACTTGAGCTTCTTGGAATCTTGTCTACATAATTAGTTGATATATCACAGGCATTCAAAATTTTTACTACAGTTTCCCTTACATTTTTGCTATTTAGATATATCTTAACTAATTTGAAATTTCCTACAAAATAAAATTTAATACATTATGGTTTTTATTAAGAACAAATAAAATATTAATAAAGAATTATTTAGCATATTACCTTCTGGCATATCTTTTTGTCTTAAATAAAAAGAGAGTGCAGGAATGGACATATTACGACTAGATTGCTGAGCTTCAATTAATGCACTCAACTGTTGCAGAGAATTTTCATTTATTTTCTATAAACAAGTTTACACACACATCAATCAATTTTATTACAAAAAATAAATAACTTTTCTTAGAAGAGAATTATGTATTCTTCTATATATCGACTTACTCTTTGTTCTGGGTATTTTCCAAATAAATCAGGATGAACACTAAAATAAAATGGTCGTAATGCCGTAGAAACCTCCGCAGAACTTAAGGATCGGCAAAGAATTCCTCCTAAGCAGGTACATCTTAAAAAGTTTAATGTAATTATATATCTTATTTCTATATAATGTTATTATTCAAAATCATTTAAAAAATTACCGTAATTGCAACCTGTACAACATGATTAAAATAAAAGGATAAAATATATTTTCTTAACTATTTTACGGATTGTGCGCATTACTTGTTTCGTATAAACATACTTCTATTTTAAGTTACTTTATGCTTCTATTTTAGAATTAGCGAAATTTGATAACTATAGATTCACAGATGATCTTTCTTGCAATATTTGACTTATTTTATATTTATTATATTCAATGTAGGAGTGGGTGATACAAATCGTATATAGTTTTTGAAACTATATATTGTGTCAATATCGTGTATCTATATATCGGTCTCTGCAGTAACTATATATCGAGCAAATCACTATATTCGAATCAATCCGAATAACGTCAAGCGATTTGGATATGCGACGAAAAGACGATATTTACGATATTCTAAATATCCGATACTGTCGCGCTCGATACAGATTTACTCGATTCACGCACGAATCATGATACAAATCGAGCGCGAGTGAGAGAGCGCGCGTGATATGCGTGTCATTCAATTCTGAACTTTACTATTTTGTAATAGGGTATACGATATTATTGATAATTAAAGAGTATGGCAAGACTGCCAGTGCACTTATAATATTTGTATAGTTCAATAATCGACTTTATTTGTATGTTGTAATGACATAATATCAATAATATTATAATCTAAAAATTAAACAAAAATTTGGCCTGGGAAAGGTGTAAGATCTTAACAAGTTACAAGTGCATTTTTGTGTTCAACGATTTCAAGTTTATGTAATATTCGTACGTCTTCTTGAGAAATAACTTATTATTTTCAGGATCCGTTCAAAAAGTCCATATTTCCAAAGCTTAGAAAACTGTATTTACTTTAAAATCACTACATAGTATAAAACAAAGTCGCTTCCAGCTGTATATGCTTAAATCTTTAAAACTACGCAACGGATTTTGATGCGGTTTTTTTAATAGATAGAATCGAGAGATAGGTATATAATTAAAATGTAATTTGTCAAGTTTATGTATATATTTACTAGTGGAACCCACGGTACCGCTCGCGCTAAATCTAGCCCCGAGATAAACGAGGCTGCGAAGGCGAGTGGCTAGTACTATAAAATTTACAAGTTCATGAGTAATAGTCGACCAATTTTTAATATGTAGCTATTAAAATTTTTTTACAAATTTCATTCATATAAATAATTACTTATACTTACTTATTAAATTTTTAATTGTGTAAAACTAGTCTATACATCTATTATATAAATAAGATCGGAGTGTCTGTTTTTTTAATTTAAAATTTACAGTGTTTCACTAAATGTATATTAAAGTATATACGATACTAGCAACAAAAACTCATTTTTAAAATGTTTGTCTGTCTGTCTGTTTGTTCCGGGTAATCTCTGAAATGGCTAGACCGATTTTGACGGGACTTTCAGTCACAGCTAGCTAATGTAATAAGTCGTAACTTAGGCTACTTTTTAACCGACTTCAAAAAATGAGTTGGTAGAAATTTATTTATTTTAACTAGCGAAACGCTAAACCTAGGGTGAACCTCAAACCCGAGTGAAGCGAGGGTGAGTCGCTAGTAGTAAATATAAATCTTGCATCATGTAGTGAGTATCAGTATGTAATCAGAAAAAGCCTTGTCTTTAGTCCGCATTATAGCGATGTATCTCTACGGAACCCTACTTACGAGTGGCCCGACATGCACTTAGTCAGTTTTAATGAGGTGACAACTAGATTTTTTTTGCTCCGTTTCGATTTCGAGTGTAGTTGCAAATAAGACGTTATTAGTTGTTGTTCATTGGTGAGTGAATTACTAATATGTAACCGCTGGAGTACTACGCGGAGTGTCTGTTTGTAATTTCAAATTAACAGCTTTACACTAAATGCATATGAAAGTATATATACGATACTAGCAAATAAAAAAAACAATTTTTAAAATTTTTGACTGTCTGTCTGTTTGTTCCGGCTAATCTCTGAAATGGCTGGATCGATTTTGACGGGACTTTCACTCGCAGATAGCTAATAGTTTAATGCGTGACTTAGGCTACTTTTTAGCCGACTTCAAAAAAGGAAGAGGTTAGATTTTGAAAAATTTATTAATTTTAACTAGCGGAATTCTTGGCTTCCCGTGGCCCTAAAATTAGGGACGTACCCGAGCGAAGCGAGGATGACTCGCTAGTCTATATATACATATAAATAAAATTGGAGTGTCTGTTTTCAATTTAAAAAATTTGTTTTTAATTTTAACAATTTTTCACTAAATTATATTAAACTATATACAATACTAGCAACAAAAAACCAATTTTCTAAATTAAAGTGAACTAAAAAATGTCATACAAATTGTTCGATATCTAAATATCTAACAAAATTAAACGTATCAAAAATCATATTCACAATGCGATACCAGTACAATATATAGATTCAAAAAATATATAGTTTCAATATCCGATATCGAATATCGATATATAGTTTCGATTCGATATTCAGCAAAAGCTATATCACCCACTCCTATTTCAATGTCCATCATCAATTTACTTTGTGGTTATGACATTTGACAATTGACAGTTGAAACTTGAAACTTGTTGTTTTTGTTGTTTTTAAAATGTATCCCCAATAGGGAAATGCAAAGGACTAAAGTCCATACAGCCTAGACTTGAAACTTTCACTTGACATTTGGGCATAGATAAAAAATGTATCTTATACTAAAGACTATGAAGTTTTGTAAAACTTCGCATTATTCAAATAATTAAAAACATCGTAAATTATATGGGATCTGTAGCCAGCCGATACTTTTGGCAATTCTAATTTTGATAAAACAAGTATACCTATCTATTCGAGTTCAAAATGTTTAATATACTAAAAACGATGTAATGTATTTGAGATTGGTTGAATTATACCTGGAATGAAATCAAACAATATCATTTATTATTTGATGCTAACACTTATCCTAGTTAAAATATTAATATTTGCATGATAATTGATGAGTAAACCATTCATAACATAGGTTCTCCTCTGAAAGCTGCACGAAGATCAGATGTGCAGATTATGACTCAGTGCTTAATTGCAGACGCGGTAGCGCCATGCGCCGTTCATCCTTCGCCAGCCTTCAGTGCTTGCCTCTTGTCGAGCTGCCTTATAATTGCTATAGAGACGAGTTCAATAAATAAGCGATACATATACCAACAGAGTGGCGGCGAGCGGAGGGCGGCAGTCGAGTGGCGGCCGCGTAGCGTATCACACACTCGCGGCAAGTGTTGGACCTGAAGTTCATTCGACATTTTTCTATCCGAACTCAAAGGAATCTCACCGGACTGGTTCCCGCGCAACGCTGCGTTAGTGCGCCGCTCTGGTGAACCCTTTCGCTTGTAAATGTGCCGATATTTACATATGCGCGCTCGATCTTGCATCGAACTTTCGATCGCTCGTAGCTCAACTGGTGTGCTCTGCGAGCAGGCCGCCGGCGCGCCTGCGCCCGCGCCGTCGCTGCGGCCCCAGCGCGCTCACCTTCTGCACAACGTGCGATGATCCACGTACGTGTAATAAAATGCTATGTATAAGCTTAATTTACTGTTATTTTTTATCAATTTATATTATTTTGTAATAGGTTACGTTTATAGAGAACGTGTTCTACTATTAACTTTAAAATAAGTTTCTACTTGCGTAATCTTCGAATAAAAAATGATATAACCTGCCCCTAATAACTACTTATCAATTACAAGCGACTGTTAACCTATACTTGGTTAGCCTAAGGCAAAGTGCCTTTCGTGAATAAAATTAAAGTTTAAGTTAATATGTCAATAGTAAGTTGTTTGACCGTTATGTATGGTAAAATTTCAGCCTTTAAGCTCTTAAGCTCTATCAGGAACTAAAAAGATAAGCTAATTACCTCCTAAACATGATTTCATCTCTATAATAAGAAGTAATGAAAATTTGCTTCGTAAGCAAGTTTTAAAATAGCCTACAGTAATGTGCTAAAACTGTTTCTTTGATCTATCTTAAGTTAACTAGTCTAACCAGTTATGTCTCCACTAACCTAACAACGTCACGAACGCGTCTCGTTCATCTAAGTCATAAATACATTAGATAACTCTATAGTTTACATATTTTTATAGGTGCCATAACCATGTAAAATAAGTATTGCATGACTTCATAAAGATTCATTATCACATATATGGCATCGATCTTAAAATTGTATGCCCCGATTATCTAGGCTGTTAAGCCTTACTAATCCTAATTGTACCTAAGTGTTTTCTAAGCCCACATTAGAAAGGTTTAACCAAGACGCCAATCTAAAAAGAATATTTGCAACAAAACTGAACAGTTTCACACTGTTATATTTTAAATAAATACATATCGGTACTATAAATATGGGATCTACTATCTATATATTCATATTTACAATAAACTTAATACTACAAAGCGAACTAAAACGTAAACAATAAAATTTATTGATACTACATATACACACTATTCGATAACAAATGTTCCAGAGCAAGAATCTCGACATAATATGTTCAGTCATTTGAAATTATATTGTGTTCTTGACCTCTGCGGTCTCTAGGATTACTTACTAGAATGCAAAGGTCATCTCGGCTTTATTGTATCATTAATTAAACGCTTAATAGAATAGGAACAGTTGTAAGTATGTAACTGAAATGTCTTGTTTCTTGGTGTTGTTCTCACTTATTGAATGAAAAAAAAACAGGAAAATTGCGATTTGTCATTTGTAGGAGGAAAGAAAAATCTGTATACTTAATTCTTGATAAATATTAAGATAGCTTTTACTTTATTTCTGTTTTTAGAAATACAGAATTTGGTTATTAAATACTACCATATAAACTAATTTTACAGAACTCGTTGCGTTTTGACATTTTAACGCGAATCTTTACTTGACAAAAATATCAAGAATACTTATATTTTCAATAGATACTCGTATATAAAATACTCTAGCTCACTATCCCATTTCGTAGAGATATAGATAACTAATCTAGTAACATCTCACTCATTTTTCTGTTTTAGATCTATACTATGAAAATAGCACGTTTGGGTCAGTTTGTAGTGACCCGTACCCGTATTTGCTATGCCAGTTAGTGGTTGCGAGTTCGATTCCCGGTGGGACATTAATTTGTGAAATAAACACGAATGTTTGCGTTCCAGTCATGGGTGTTTTTATTTTTTTAAAGCTAAAAGCTATGTTATATAAGTATGTTGTTTAACAACTATACGGTATCCATAACACAAGTCTTGCAGCTTACAGTGTAACTAGGTGTCCCAACAGGCGCGGTCGCAGCCTGAAATTTTGGAGGGGGTCACTCAATACACATTATTGCACAAGACACAATTTTTTTTAACCGACTTCAAAAAAGGAGGTTATATATTCCATTGTAGGTATATATTTTTTTTTATGTATGTTAAAAATTTTTCTTTTGTTCGGTAGAGTATAGCTCCGAGGTCACCAAGTCAGATTCTAATGATGGGATCCCAGGGCAATCGAGGGCAACTCTCTAATTTTATAGGCACCTATTAAGTTTTTGATATATTTTCTAAAGATGTTCAAGAATTTGTGATGATGTAAGGTAGGTATATCTCCTCAACGGTTAGGAGTTGAAAGAAAATTCTTTTAATATTATACGTACTTATAAACCGATAGTCGCATTCCTTCAAGATATTAGGTTGATCTGATAATAGAAGATACATCTTATTAACGTCTAGGAGTTACGTGGAAAAATAGACGACAAATCTCGATTGACTATTGTCGTACACTCCAAAACTTTGCTGACTTATTAGAGCAGTAGTTTAGTTAGCCTACCAATATTATATTTAAACAAAATATCTAATTTCCACAAAAAAAAAATAAAAATAAATTATTTTTTAACAAAACGTTACAAATCGAAACTAAAAACAGAAAAATAATTTTAATTACTTAGTTATTGTTGGAGTCGGTGCCAGCCAAATCAAAATAATCTTAATACTATTTAATGAATGTATCAATTTGTAAATATAATCAAAATATCTGTTCGAAAGTTCATTGCAAAGGCAGGATAAAACTGTCCTTCTTGGCTGGCACCGACTCCAACAATAACTAATTACTAAGTAATTAAAATTATGTTTTCTGTTTTTTTCCTTTTATTATTTGGCAAATTTTTGAGATTTTTCAATTTGACCTTAGATTTGGGAGGGGGGGGGTCATGTCCCCTGTGACCCCCCCCCCCCTTCGGACCGCGCCTGTGTCCCAACATATTTATTGTTTTTATTTATTAACATATGCCCGTAGTTTTATCTTTAGTCAAGTTTTGTCAAAAGATATAGGTTGTATAGCAAATCTATGAACAATTACCATACAATAAAAACATATTTTTTATACGTAAAGAAAAGATACATGCTTCCGGTGCTGGTGTAATAGACAGTTCTAGTAAACCTTATGATATAACTTTATTATTTTATTGAAGTTACTTAAAGAATATTAATAATTAATAGGCTTTAAAGTACTGTTTAAAAAGGCAGTTGTAAAGATTTTAGTTCTAAAAACTCATTTTAATTGTTATGTATAACCAATCCGTGATCTAGACTATGCCTATGTCAGCCATATCGGTTAAAAAATCACTACGATGCTTATAACATTATGTTGCTTTACCGTATAAAAACCCAATAGTTATAATTCTTGATAATGAAAGTTTCCGCATTGCTGTAAGTCATTGGTTTGAAACACCGTTAGGTTAACAGCGCAGATATTATTATTCTGGAAAGAAGGTTGATCTTCTCAATATAAAATTTAGTAAATTGTTAAAAAAAATGTACCTATGCGTATTCGCTTTTTAAGTAAAATACTTGATATAGATGCTTTACAGATAATATTACTGGTAATTACTTATCTGGTAATAAATAAAATTGAGTTCTGTTTGGAAAGCCCAAACATATAATATATAGAACGACTTCTTCGAAGTTAAATGTTCTTATTATCGTTCGTATTATAAAAATTGCGCTAATGATATCAGCTGTTGTCGCAATTAATAAAAGCAGTTAACAGTAAATACTCACTTACGAGGTACTTACTAAATTGTAACAATAATTATTTTATCAACTTTACATATGCTTTTTAAAAAAAGAACGCAGATCAACTAGTGTAGCGCCTGAGGGTTTTAACTTCGGACTTTTGTTACAGTGAATGAATTTATACGATCGAAGTATAATTTTGTTTCTTATGATATAAATTGCAAAGTTTAACAAAAAAATTTTGAGCTTTAATTTTTGCAATATTTAAACAAAAAAATATAAAAAAATAATACTTGAGCATATAAGATTCCTTTATATAATATTTTGTTTATGTATGTTTGATTTTACACAGAGGATCATCTTTCAAAGATATCTGAGAGTATTTAGGGCCGTAGGGATCTTGAAAAGGTAGGAAAACGTGGAGAGGAGAACGGTACTCGTAGCGGCAGCTGCAACGTACAACTGAACGGAATTTCTCTAGTTAGTTAGTTCTAAAAAATACGTATTTGATACATGTTGTGTATATTTACAAGTGAAAATTGTGCAATTTTACAAATAGTAAAATCTAGAGACGATAGTTTCCTATTAAACTTCTACATAATAATAAAAAAATGCAATAAACTATTTAATTCTTTTTTACAACAGTTTTCAAACATTATAAATGAAACTATCTTTTCATTATATCTATAGATAGTTTCATTTATGTCAAATATTCGCGTAAACCTAAGAAAGTATTATTAGCTTTCAAACAATGGATAAACCAGGGACTAGTAATATGACTAATGGGCATAGTGTGGAACAATTGGGTTCATCTTCTAAAATCAATTCAGATTTGGGTGATATTATAAAAATAAGTCTCTACTTATTACTATGCTTACTACTCCTCTGAGTAGCCACGTTTAGAACTGTTTCAAGCGAACGACAAGATGGAGTGTTACCTCACTTGCAAACTGAATTTGTTTATGCTCATACAAGTTGTCGCCAATTTAAGTATATTACTTAATAAAAAATATATTGAAATGTATAAGAAGAAGCTAAATGAAACTTTATTTTCGTCTCCGAAAAAGAAGCTCCGAAGTAGCATTGATTTACCTCAATTTAATTGAAAAAGAAACTGCTTCCTGTGTGTCCAAGAAGCTGATAAAGAAAAAGAAGCAAAATTAACTAAAAATCGGGGAAGACAAATTTCATACATAAAAGCTCCAACTTTAAGTAACACCGTTGAATTTATTGCCGTACATAAAGATTAAAGATGATTATCATCGAGAAATTCATAAATGCATTTCTGGATTACTATGTATAAGTAGACTTACAGACACTTAAGCTCACTTGTTCAAAAAATCGATTCACCTGAGTAATGTTGATAAGAAAGTTGCTCTGAGAACTTTGATCATTGACACAGCAATGAACCAAAATATATAATTACACAGAGGAAAATGACTGCCAATTTACTATTTGTGGATTGGTGGCGAAAGAATTTATATGAAGATTGTTTACGCAATTTATTAGTAATACATTTTTAAATTATTGAAAATACGCGATCTGACCTTTTTTTGCTTCCGTATCGATAATTATCATAAATTATACGATAAAAAATCAAGATACCATTTTTGTAAAGCATCGAATTTGCTAAAAAATAACAATAATAGCATCTTTTTACCTAGAACAGGTAACGAACTACGGCGACCTAAGTGCGCGCTCAATCATTAAGTATTTTTTTTAATAAGGATCACAATTTTAATAGGTAAACCTTTTTACATCACAACTATACATTCCCATTTTTATTTTTAAATTTCATTCACTATAACTGAAATTCGAGTTTTTTTTTGTTTTGAGCGCCCCAGGCACTGCACTAAACATTTTATAGGTCGAAGCTATTTTGGTTACATACTCACTAATAATAGATTTATCTTCGAAAACCTCATTTTAACTATTTTTTCTTCACCTAGCACATTTTAACTGAGTTGCGAATATTATAAACATAAGGGACCATTGTTGAAATTTAGGTTTAGGTTCGGTTTATTATACTGGACTTATAATAAGACTAGCGACTCACCCTCGCACAGCTCGGGTTCTTCCCTAGAGTTAACGCGAGCGTAGCCGCGGGTTCCGCTAGTTATACATATATATATATATATAAATCTTGCGAATCATATTGTCCCAAGTATGGGGAAATTTGGCTGCGCTCTTGTATCCACCGGTCTATTGTATCCGTATTCCGGATACAATATTAACCAACCCTGATTTTTTGTCCAAAGGTTTGTTTCGATGTTTGAAATGACTGGGCGAAAAATTGGCTTGGAGACAAATTTCTTCGTAGGGTGATTTTTGGCGAATATCGTAGTTCAGCCATCGGCCGCGCGAAATTTGGAGGGTGCTCGCGAGCCGCGTATATTTTGCCCCGTATATTTCGCTTTTAATTTATCGATTTTATTGTGTCCCACTTACGAATTGTGGGGCCGCACTGGGTTGACGGGTAAAGGCGGAGCGGGGTGGTGCGGGGGTGCGTTTCCGTGTTTATAATATTTGTAAACTACGTATATTTCGATTTTAATTTGTCGATTTTATTGTGTCTCACTGACTACTGAGGGGGCCACTCTGGGTGCACGGGCGGAAACTTGGCTCGGACACAAATTTATTCCTAGGGTGATTTTTGGCGAATATCGTAGTTCAGCCATCGGCCGCGCGAAATTTGGAGGGTGCTCGCGAGCCGCGTATATTTTGCTTTTAATTTATCGATTTTATTGTGTCCCACTTACGAATTATGGGGCCGCACTGGGTTGACGGGTAAAGGCGGAGCGGGGTGGTGCGGGGGTGCGTTTCCGTGTTTATAATATGTATTTGTAAACTACGTATATTTCGCCTTTACTTTGTCGATTTTATTGTGTCTCACTGACTACTGAGGGGGCCACTCTGGGTGCACGGGTAAAGGCGGAGCGGCATGCGCGTTTTGTGTTTAATATATTTGTTAGCTCATATTTCACAAGTAGTGTTCAGACAATACTTTTAACCGACTTCAAAAAAGATGAGATTATATGTTCTTATTACGTTTCTGACATTATATTTAATAAAGCTTTTCATAAAATATTTTAATTTAAACTATTATTACGTCAATATTTTAAAACATCAATAATATGATTTTTATATTAAAAGGCCTAAAAATATCAATAATAATATTAAAGTAGCAATTAAGTAAAGCAATACAATTACCGCCGCAACTACGGTAGTCACACTTGCTATGTCCTTGACCCCTATGTCGGCATTTCTTTGGCAAACGCGGTTTATGTTTTTTAAGGAGTGTTCTTTATATTGATAAACAATTCAAGCGAGTAAACCGCACTAATATTATTTTAAAAACAATCTAACGTAACGTATAATACAAACAAATATTATATTAGGAACAAAATAACCAAATATGTACATAAATTATATATTTATTTCAAGTTAGTATAGTTAGTATAGTTTTAAACGCTATTGTATTAAAGTATAATTTGGCGCACAGAACTCGTGACAAAAATATTACACGGTTAGTACGACATTTATTTCATTTCAATATAGTTTTAAATGCTATTGCCTTAGAGCATAATTTGGCGCACACAACTCGTGACGAAAATATTACACGGTTAGCACGACATTTATTTCATTTCAATATAGTTTTAAAAATGAATGTTTTAGAGCATAATTTGGCGGACAAATATCCTAAAAAGAAAAAAAATACCTATAATTTAATACGTAATATATTTATTTCATTCCAACATAGTATTAAATGCTATTGTCTTAGAGCATAATTTGACTCGTAACAACAATACTATACGGCTAGCACAAAGTGTCAAGCGCGGTAGTTGTGGTCCATATTGATTACATTCTCTTTGTTGTGGTCGTATTATATGTAATAAAAATTATGTTAAAATATAAAGAACATCCTTAAAAATGTTTTTCTTATTTCTATTTCTTTTCTTCTGTTGACTTAAAAGTTTTGAAGTGCGTGCACGCACATAAGAATATGTAAAAGGGCTAATTTTAATATATCGATGTAATACAATCCAAAGACATGAATGACACACAAAAACGGTAAGCCACAATTATACTACGTCTTATCGCGGCATTTCTATGAAGAAGGATTTAAGCAAGAAATACATTTTTATTGATTTTGACTTCTTGTAGGCGTTGTTATTTTAAAAAAAGATTATTACAATAAATTATTATTTTATTTACTAATCATGTTAATTTAAAAAATAAATATGTAGAAGAGAAAGAATAGCTTGTGTAAAATCGTGATTGTGAGACACGAGGCAGAAAAATTTACGCGCTTATAGGGTGGCCCACAGAGCCATTAGAGGTCGTGGGTTCGAATCCCGGTTGAATTACATTTTTCTAATTTACTGTTGCTGTTAATTTAGTTAAATTTATGTTAAGTTTAATATCACCAACGGAACCGTATAACATAATACCTCACAAGCAATTCATTTTCTTTTCTCGAAAAATGAATTCCCGCCAAAACCAACCGTTTCATAAAAAGTGGAAAAAGTGACGATTTTAAAACTTTAAAGTGACTATATAGGTGTAAAAAGTGACAGTGAATAGCACAGACTATTTTAAATCTTCAAAATCGAACAATTTGAACCTAATTTGGCATAAAAACTGTAATTTTGTGAGTGACCGATTTAGTTTTTCGTGGACGCTGCTCGATTAAGATCTACGACATATGCTTCTAAATAGTGCGTTCTAAAGTGCTCATTGACCTCCACCTATGACCAAAAAACTGAATTTTTTGGACTCCACTAAGTGCGCTAAAAAGGCAAAAAAACAATTCCAGCAAAATTGCTCTTTTCGCCGTCGGTAAACTTAGACGGTCACGACAGACATCAGAGGAAAACCCATAACAATAGGATCACAAAAAGCGAAATCCCATCAAAATAGCTCCAGTAGTTTCGGAGTTATCTAACATACAAAATTTTGAAAATTGAAACCTAACTTTGGACCTAAATAACTAAGAATCTAGATCGATGCCCCACCCTGGAACTTATTAGACCCAACGGAGCAACTCTTCTTCTTTCCTGAGAAGAAAACAGCACTCAAATCCGTTCAGTGGATCCGGAGATATCGGACTAGATATAAGTTAAGGTACTAAAATGACATGTAAAATTATAGTTTAAAAATTGTTTACGTAAATATTTTACAGATATCAACATACATATTAGATTCTTTGGATATCCTTGTAACTTTTATATTAAATAAAGTCAATTTTGTTAAAAAATTAAAATTAAAAAAAGTAGTAGTAGAATAAGTAATTAATTAAACTAAATCAGTAAAATTAGTATAATTATTTTTTTTTTAAAACCGAGATTTTGTATAGAAAAATAATATGAATAATAAAATTCAACGAACAAAATTTGTACAATATTTTTCATATTAGTTGATGGGAGGAGCTAAAAGTGCCAAGATATAGGATTATTATCCTATTTATTTTACTTGAAAAATTAAGACTTGAGAAGTTTTCAGTTTTAAATATTAAGTTTAGATATAAGAATTATTATTTCATATTTTGTGTATAGGTATAATCTGGAACGGGAATCGAACCCGTTACCTGTTTTTCGAAAAAATATGTTTCTTTTAATTCATATCTTTCAATCGTGATCGTAGAGTATACCCTTACCAATACCCCCCCCCCCACCTTTACTTCAAAAATTTCAAATTCGGCACGTGCACCCCCCACTCCAATTCTAACACCTTCCCAAAACTCGACCCCGCCAATCTTCCCACGAAAACCGACCCCCCCCCCAATTTTACCTCACCCCCTCGAACAAAATCGTGTATTACTCCTAAACTACTCAACGGATTTTTATAATATTGGTGTCAGGTAAAAGGGCTTTAGGAGCCGCACCCAATTTTTTAACTTGTCTTCTATTTTTAGCTATTACTCCGTAATCCATTGTCCGATTTTGATGTAAGTTTTTGTTTGGAAGGTGACAAAGTCCTCTTTGATGATAAAAGAGCTGCAGCGCTGTTATTTTTAAGTTAAGTGCTAGTTATTTAGTTGCGGTGAAATTTGTTAAAAATGCAAGCGCTTTAAGCGCTTTAAGCGCTTAAAGCGCTGTTATTATTTTCTTTAAATTAAAATTGTTAAAAATGCAAGCGCTTTTCATTCAAAATTGAGTCACAATATTCCATCCCAACAAACACACATTGCAATTTGCAAGTTAGATAAAAGATTGTAATTTAACTTTGATTTTTATTAAAATAAAATTCCGTGCGCAAATCAAATACCTAGAATATTTCTTTACGGTGCCTTCCTACAATTATTATCGATTCAAAGATCTAAAAAGAGAGAAGAGAATATAAGAGATTTAAAAAATAATACGATATAACGATTAAATGTAACCATGCTTATAGAACAAAACGAAATCACATTCGTTTTTCGAAAATATTTTAATTGTTGCAATTAAATATCCATACAGAGTAATGAAATTGATGGCATACCAAAGGTAACCTTTATCCTCATTTCTTTTCTTTTGATTATAATTAAAGAATAAATATATCTTATAAAAATAGTTTTGCCGTTTGTTATATTTTCACCTACTAGTCCAAGTCGTCGTGCTCACGCACACATTTACATGTTTCGCTATAGACTACGTCGACACACCAATACGTCCCGCGCCGCGCCGCGCTTGTTCCCGCGCAAATCGCAATACTTGATGAGAAAGCATGACTAGCCGTTTAACATTTGCGAATATGTAGTTAGAATATGTATTGCGTGCCGTCATTAGGAGTGTTCGTTATATTAGATAACTGAAAAAATACCCTATTATTAATTAATAATCAAATCGCCTATTATATATAATACCTCAGGCAAGCGTTAATTTTTAAAATTATTTTTATTACATATAATACGACCACAACTGCCGCGCTCGACATTTCGTGCTAGCCGTATAATATTTTTGTCACGAGTCGTGTGCGCCAAATTATGTTCTAAGACAATAGCATTTAAAACTATATTGAAATGAAATAAATGTATAACTTCATAAATATGTAATTGGTTATTTTATGACGTGTCATACCATAGATACGACTCGAGCCATTCGAGTGAACTACTTACTACTTAGTACTTACATTCCTTACAACTCGAGTCAGAATTTATCACTCGAGCTGATTTTCGATTAGTTTATATTATATAAAATTTTTAAAAAGGTAGGTATATGAAATAAAATGTAAGTATTACGACTAATTAAGTTTCCATGTAAAAGTACAATTTAATTTCAAATAAGAAATTATCAGTTTTTATAGTTCAAAATGAACTTCACTTATTTAAAAATTCAATTTGTTTTTGATTAAGTATCAGTAATAAGATAATAATTAGACTTTTGCTGTAAACTTACAACTAAATATTTCTTATAATAACTAATTTTAGCGTTTAACTGATCTATTCGGCCCGCTGAGTTCCCTCGACAACTCGAGTGCAAACGAACTCGAGTCAAACTTGTTTTCACTCGTATTAATGAGTTTAACAAATTCACTCGAGTAAGAATAAACAAAAATGATGAATTAAATTATTTAAAACTCAATGCTTTTACAATAGTTTTAGTTAGTTTATATTGTATTATTTAACAATATAGTAAGCCATGTTTAAAACAAACGATATTAAAAATATCAACTTTTTTAATATAGAACATATGAGATTATAACATCGTATTTATACTGTAAAAATGTGAGAAATTCAATTACTTTACAAATCGTTATAAATTAGTATTTTGCAATTAAACATTATTTGAAACCTAGATTAATACTATCCGAATAACAGCATAACAAGGTGAAAATATGCTTAACTTGAAAATGATTTTCGTACCTATTACCTACGTTTTTATTAGCAATTTGTCGATCGCCGGCCCCTTAAGGAAAATAATAATATTTATAAAATATTTAGGTATTTGAACTATTATTACTTCAATTTTTTTTAATATTAAAAGGCCTAAAATTACCAAAAATAAAATTAAAGTTGCAATTAATATGTCGATTGTCGGCATTCCTTTGACAAAGGCGGCTCTGCTTATGACTTACCTATGTTTTTGTCTTTACTACTTTAGTTGACTTTAAAGCGTTGAAGTTGGAGCACGTACATGAGACAAAGGACTGATTTTAATGAATCTGTGTAATAGTTGTGAAAGTGTCATACTGTATTAGTCTTTAATGCTTACTATGGTATTTGCATTTGGTACCTAGACAGTCTTCAATAAACCAAGCGGTTCGTTAATATCCATCCTGGCCGCTAGTGGTTGCCATTGCCAAGGTTCGAAGACATATTTCAACAGTGACAACCGTTTAATTAACGGGAGATGATATAAAACGAAGCTACAGCATCAGGAGCTCTGCGTACGTAAAATAAAATGTGTGCAGGCGGTATCAACGGCTATGTACCGCTTCGCGTACCTACTACTAGGATTTGAGGAACTTATTGATAGAGGAAGGCCAATGCCCAGTCCCTTCGCCTACTCGTACCCCTAACAAGACTTGCTTCGATTGTTCAGTGTGTGTAGTTACGAGATACAGTTTGCTGTATTTAATTGATATTTGAAATCAAAACTCTAGTGCGTATGTACCTACTTAGTTTTAAATTTTATGTATGGATATTGGATTGTGGTCTGTGTCATACATACAATAATTTTGTTTTATGCTCGTAGGTATCGTAAATGTCCTTGTAATTTTAACTTATATATTATAAAGAGGAAAGATTTTATTGTTGTTTGTTTGAATAGAATAGGCTCTGAAACTACTGGACCGATTAAAAAAAATTACCATTAGAATTACTTATGTATTAGGTGGATCACCGATATTCGTGTAGAATTAAAAACTTGTGAGTACATTCTAGGTACATAACAGTTTGAATGTATTTTATTACTAGCGACTCGCCCTCGCTTCGCTCGGGCTCTTCCCTAGATTTAGCACAGGTAAAGCCGCGGGATCTGCTAGTTATGCATATAAACCTTCCTCTTGAATCACTCTATCTATTAAAAAAAACCGCATCAAAATCCGTTGCGTAGTTTTAAAGATTTAAGCGCACATAGGGATATAGGGATATAGGGACAGAAAAGGCGACTTTGTTTTATACTATGTAGTGATGATAATTAGGTATTATGGTTGATAGGTATCTATCTACACTATCTACATTCTACACCAATATTATGAACAGGAAAGATTTTATTGTTAATTGTTTGAATAGAATAGGCTCCGAAACTACTGGACCGATTAAAAAAATTTTTACCATTAGAATCCTACATTATCCCTGATGAACATAGGCTATATTTAATACTAGCCTTTCCCGCGGCTTCGCTCGCGTTCTAAAGACGAATCAAAATACCTCGCAGAGATACCGGCGCCCCTCCCCCCTCACAACCGCCCGCCTTGCACGCGGTAATCATTATTTTGTTGCGAAGTTATGTTAAATCTATACTTATATTATAAAGAGGAAAGGTTTGTATGTAAGTATGTTTGTAACGAATTGGCTTAAAAATACTGGACCGATTTAAAAATTCTTTCACTATTTGAATGCTACATTATCACTGATATCACAGCGAGTGATCGAATGAAGTTTAGTAGCGATTAAAAAAATGAACGACGCCGCGCGTATTGCTAGTTACGAATATTTTAGCGAGTGTATTGCCTAATAATTTAACAATTATTGTTATTTATAAGAATGTTTGCGAAAATAAATTAAACATTGTTTTGTTTAAAGTATGTAACAAGATATTGTGATAGATTGTAATTTCTAGTGAATGTTATTCAATATTGCATCATTCAATTAAATCATTTTATAATATAACTTTGTGTATTATTTTAATGACTGTTTGTGTGAATTGATGGAGGTTTAAAAATATTTTATTTTATCTTGTAATTTGTAATAAAGTTGTAACTAAAAATATTATTTAGATTAACTTATGCTATCGCTTAGAGATAGGTACATACATTATATAAACAAGTTTGTACATACCTATTTTGATAAATTGTTATTTATCTAGACTTTGGATGGGTGAATTTGCCGCCCTTATTAACAATAGGGTTATTGGCCCACAGAGCCATTAGAGGTCGTGGGTTCGAATCCCGGTTGAATTACATTTTTCTAATTTAATGTTGCTGTTAATTTAGTTAAATTAATGTTAAATATTAATATCACGAACAGAACCGTTTAACTTATTTTCTTTTCTCGTAAAATGTATTCCTGTCAAAATCGGTCCAACCGGTTCAGAGATTAACAGGAACAAACAGACAGACACAAAAATCTTAAAAATTGTTTTTTTTATTTAGGTAAGTATTTACCTTTCGTATGAATTTAGTAAAAAGTTATTGTTTTGAAATCAGAAAAAGAGACAATTCAATTTTATTTATATATACTGATGTACTCATGTACTGGTAGGTAAATTGCGCTATCCTACTAATATTATAAAAGTTGAGCGACAGTTTTTAAGAATACGCAAAAACTACTGAATGGATGGATTTTAATCAACCTTTACAATAATATAGCTTACACATCAGCATATCACATAGGCTATAAATTATAAACATACGAGCGGATCCCGCGGCTTCGCTCGCCCTAATTCTAGTGACGTTATAAGGTAATAGAAAAAGTTTTAAAGGAATAGTTTTAGGAAAGGAATATTCTAGCTTTTTAACACATTTAAATAAAAGCTTGAGTTTAATTTATTTTTTACTTTTACTGTTGTTTTTTTAACCCGCATTCGTATTCTCTACAAATCCTTTCATTTGATAAACATGTTGTAGGAGTGTGTTAAGAATAGCTAGTCCATCGTGGCTGGTCTGCCATCATGCAATAGTCGTGTGATGTGATTTCAAATAACAAATCTAGGACTTCTTATATTTTAATTTGCATATTTAAAAATTACATAAATAAAATAAATTATTATATAGATAAGCCTACTTGTAAATTCTTTTATTGTAAATAAATATTTTGAATAAAAGTTTAGTAAGGTAAATTACAATAAAACAAATATGCTCGCTCGCGGTTGCAACGGCGGGGCGGCGGGGCGGCGGGGATGCGCGGCAGGGCCGGCGCTCGCGGCTGTAGCTAGCACAGGTAGGGCTGACGTCACGGCGGGGCGGCGGGGAGGCGGGCCGCTCAGTTATGTTCGAGTCGGGTATGGCCCGGTGGTGCTGATGCTAAGTCCCGGATTCGATTGGGCCATTATAGGCCTTATCAAAAATGTTAATATAATTATTATTAATTTAATTTAAATTGCGTAAGCCGCTCTTACTTGGCATATAATTAGCTTCTATTAGTATCATACGATGTTTTTAGCTCCTAGCTATCTATACAATTTTTTGGTCGGACAGATTTTGTTCGTTGAACAAATTTATAATATTTAGAATCTATTTATAAAGTTTAAGTTTTTACTTGTCGTCGATCTTATTTGCGATATAAAAGTGGGCAAAGTTGGGCAAAACCCAAAAGGGCTTTTGCGTTTAAACATTTATTGCTTCAATTTAGAATGACAAAATAAAAAATAAGATTAAATTCAAACAAATTAATATGGCGACTCTGTTTGCACTTCTGCATTATTTATGTTTTTTTGTTTTATTGTCTTTTTAGTTGATTTTAGCGTAAAATAGACATTTTTTGTTGTGTTTGTTTCACAAATTTTATAATTACGGTGTGTTCTATAAGACATTATTAATTTGCGTATCTTAATGTATATTTAAGTGAAAATATGTTTTTAGTTATTTTAAACGTGTTACTTTAACAAAATAATTTTACGTGTATTACGTGCTTTAAACAGGTTGTCACCTTATTTCATAATTTTAATTTAACTTCGTTTGATAAATAAATAAAAAATCAATATCTTCAGTAAGATAGATGAATAGTTCAAAAACATGTCAGTAGATGGCGTTATTTATATTCGAAATGATGCGTTATATTTTCTCATAGATGGCGTCATTAAAATGTTTATATTTATTCAATAGTAAATGTTTAATTTACTCAATATTAAATGTATTGACTATTTTGCTATAACACTTCACATGAATTTAAAAAAAATAAACTTTCTAAAAAAATAAAGTCTTCTTAAGATTTTTTTCTGTTTTAATAATTAAGAAATAAATATAAGCTCTTTAATTCCTAAGAAATAATTACAGCTCGAGGGACAGTGTTAAAATTGTATCGTTTTTACAATTCTACTACTATTTCTTGCGGCTTCGCCCGTGTTTTAATTATTGGAATTCAAATTCTTTCTCGCGCGTGGTAAAGTAACTCGCGGAGCTAACGGTGACCCTCCCCCCTCATGACCTTCGCCGCCCCGCGCCCGTCTTGCACGCGGTCATCATTATTTTGTTGCGAAGTTATGTTAAAACTATAATATATCTTGAGACATTTATTGAAATCAAATAATAAATGATGAAAATTAAATGTAATCAAATATAAATATAATAATGTTCCAAATTAAATACTTGTGATGAGTTTCTATTTATTAAGGTTAGAAATAAAATTCTCGTGTCACGGTGTTCGAACTTGAACTCCTCCGAAACGGCTTGACCGATTCTCATGAAATTTTGTGAGCATATTGAGTAGGTCTGAGAATCGGCCAACATTTATTTTTCATCCCCCTAAATGTTAAGGGTAGTCCTCCCCTAAATTTTTATTTTTATTTTTTAGGCAAAATTTTTTGTTTTTATTTTTTTATGACACAACATACAAAAATACATAAAACCCTAAATTTTCACCCCTCTACGATCAACCCTTATATTTTATTTGTTAATTAAAATGTCACGGGGTTCGAACTTGAACTCCTCCGAAACGGCTCGACCGATTTTTGTGATCCTTAGTGTGATTGTCGGCCAGGGTGGAGAATCGGCCAACATCTATTTTTCATCCCCCTAAATGTTAAGGGTAGTCCACCCCTAAATTTTATTTTTTATTTTTTAGACAATTCTTTTTCCTACAGATCAACCCAATGAGGTTGTTGTACAGCTAGTTATTTTATAAAAACGCCTTCGCTAGTAATGCAATCTTTAAACCGAATTTGAGTTTATCTTAAAAGATAGACACATTTATTAATGTAACATTATATTTGTTTATGTATTTGGTAACAAGTATAAGTAGAATTCTGCTTAAAAAAATTATTGCTATAGTTAAGTAAAACTCAAATTAAATACAAAATCAAAATAGTATCATAATTCGATCGACGGAGGGACCGATTTAAACTTATTCAGTGTAGATACCGCATGATTCGGTTAATGACCGGATTCGTTAAGTCAACAATGTTAAATAGAGAAGATACGTTTATATTCAGGAGACAATATGATTGATATAATCCATCGGATGTACTAAAGCTTCAACAATCTCATGAAGGATACGTTATATATTCAGTGTGCTGGTATGATTTCGGTAATAGCTTGGATCCGCTAACCGAAGCGGGAAATATGAAAAATGAATATCAACATTTTTCATTTAATTGAAATTTCGTGTTGATTCATGATATCGTAAGGATAAAATCTGCACATATATGCATTAAAAACATTAAAAATGTTGTCGCATTCAGTGGTACCAACAGGGTGGTACTATGAAGCGGCGCATAATGTCTAAGAAGATTTATTTATATATATATATATATATATATATATATATATATATATATAACCTTCCCCTTGCATCACTCTATCTATTAAGAAACTCGCAACAAAATCCGTTGCGTAGTTTATAGGGAGAGACAGACATCGATTTTATTTTATACTATGTAGTGATGGTGAAGAAACTATTTTTGAGATATGTATGTATGTGTTGTAGCTATATCGACATGATTGATTATGAAATTGTAAAAAAAGGGTATATTTAAACATAATGTGTACTTACATATTGTTTTTTCTGTTACTTTGCTGGTGGAGGGCGTTGATAATTGCGACACAGTTTTTAACTTCTGTAATTATCATCGTTGTATATGTTTTTGTTTCATATTTACTGAAATAAATAAATAATAAAAAAAAGAGAATCAGTAATTACTAAAATTGCGACTTGTCTGAATTTCATTACAGCGTTACAGCGTCTCTACATTATCGGTAGACCTTGCGGCCTGAAATCTTAACACCATATTCATGTTGTAACAAGTTTATATGGGTAAAATTGCTGGTAATATTTACGGGTGTGCATAATACAGTGCCTAAAAAATAAAACAAATCCACCTCTAAATATTTTTTATATGTTATGGCATTATTACAAACAGCGCTATCTAGTTCCGTAGTAAGCTACAAAGCCTGTGTTACGGATACCAGATAATTGATATACTACACATATATAACTTTAATAATACATATTCTATGTTAATAAGTTCATCTATGTTAGTAAGAAAAATACAACCTAAACGACTAAAGTCTACCTACTCATAGTCTTAGAAGCGTCTGATCCTTGAGCTACAGTTCCTTGTGTCACATCTAGATAGATAGCTATTTCTGCCTGTTCGAGGCTATATAAATATATGGCTATAAAAAAATTGATAAAAATGTATATTTAACGTGGCACCAAGAAAACAACTTTAGGAAGAATTATACAACGAATAATAAAACACTAAACTCGTTAGAAATATAAGCAAAATAAGGGGAAGAAATGTGAGCCTGTGTATGTAAAAAATGTAGAGATAATTATTTTCAAAAAAGCTCAATATTTTCTATAATAATGGAAATATTTTTTGGTTTGTCTGTTTTTTTTTTCTCTAAAACTTTTTTTAAAATACGCCCTAATATGAGAAATAATATTTAATTTTAAAATTCTAGTTATCGGATAAGAAGCTTTTTCTAACAACCTGCCTGACCTCACTATGATAAGATCATACAATTCCAATAATAAAAAATACATACATATATTTCAGTATTTTAGGCAAGTGTCAAATTAAAAAAAATAGCTGTTAGTGGGTAGTTTATTCAGATTGCTAGTTCATATTGTAGGTACTAGAGCAAAGAAAATCTTTGTGCTAGGATTGGTGACTACCGAAGCATGGCCATCAAAGGCCGACGTTTACGCTGTTCTGATTTTAAAGGCGCCGCCCCACAGTGAATTTATTTTATTTAATATACCTATAAATATAACTTTTTAATAAATTGTTATAAAATTTATTTATTAATGTGGCTTAACAGAATGTTCAATGTTCTAAAAATCAGCAAGTAACATTTAGGTACATTCTTTAGAAAACATATTATGCAATACAACAACATGTTTACTTAATAAAATATTTATATTTATAATCAAAACCACATTACTTGTCTCGTCCATAAAAATGATATAACTTCTTATTAATAGCGTATCACCTTCATAAAGTTATGGAGCCTACAAAGGCATATATATCTAAGTTTTCAAACTTGATACATTTTTTGTCCGATTTGGGTCAAAGTAAACGTGACCTTTTAGAGAAGTCTAGACCAGTATCTACTAACTCAAAATGACTATATACCTACCCAACCTGTGTCGGTTCATATAATGCCATTTAATTTAAATAAGCGATTAAAAACGTAGCAATAGGTAAAACTTAATTTTAGATAAGAGCAAGGTAGGTATTATTTACTCAATTCTGAAACATATTTTCTATATCAAAAAATAATAGTGTACCGACAAACTTTAAATAAAATTAAACAACTATGTAAAATGATCATCATCAAATAACAAATAAACTTAAAAAAGCTATGTATAGGTTTGTAGATTAAAAACCGCCCAATTTAACCCCAATGAAATATTCGTAAAACTTTTTGTAAGTAGGTATCTAAATACCTACAGCAGCAAGTATAATACACCTTTTTAAGCATATTTATTTCTGAATCTGTAAACTACCTATTTACACTATCCTTATTATTTTTCTTTTTATTAGCTAATAAATGGTAAATATGATACAACCAAATACGCTTATTTTTCGCCTGTGATATTATGTTTAACATAACAAGTTCTTCAAGGTTAATTATTACTCGTACAATATGGATGTCTCCCCATCACAATGGCCAGCCTTAATATACTTGTATACCTACCTGAATATTTATTAAAATTCGTTTTTAAAAAGTTTTTCCTTTAATACTTACGTATTTAGCATAATTTGTTTTATTAAACTTTACGAAAATATGTACCTATAATAAATAAAGTAAAAAAGAGCCTTTTAAAATAAATTTAAAATATTTTTTATACTTACAAGTAAAATATAAATGCATGGTCAACCTTTAGGTAATTAATAATTTATACTGTATATTATGTGTTGCTATCTCAAATTCTTGAGATTTTGTCCTGCTTTTCCAAATTATATGAGTCCCTTGTAAGTCCTGTATTATCATCACATGCTGAAATTAATCTTTCAAATGAGCAACATAGCTTCAGACATGGTCGCTCCACAGAGACTAACCTTTTATCCGTTATGTCAGATGTTATTAATGATGTTGATAAAGAGAGAACAGGTGGACACTGTGTACATACAGATTTCAGATCTGCTTATGATAAAGTCAATCATGAAATTCTTATTCAGAAGCTTGAATCAATTGGTATACATGGTTCCTTTCTACGATGGCTTACTTCGTACCTTGATAAAAGATCTCAAATTGTAGCTGTAGATAGTTATGAATCATAATCCTATTATGCAGAGCCTGGCGTTCCTCAGGCTCACATTTGGGTCCAATACTCTTTTTATTCCTTATTAATGATATTTCTCAGGTCATTCATAGTTGTAAGTTTTCTCTATTTGCAGACGACTTAAAAACATAGAACTATCAATTCCATTCACGATATGTCTCTCATACAAAATTATATAGACAATATAATTACTTGGTGCAATTCCAATCTAATGTTCCTAAATGTAGACAAATGTCCTATATTACTTACGCGAGAAAAAAATATCCCATAATAACATATTATGATATAAATGGTAGTCCTTTAAAGTGCGTTAATGTAATTCGCGACTTAGGACTGATAATTGATAAAAAACTATTCCTTTGTCTCCCACATTGACAAGATTGTCACTAAATCTATGCAGATGTTAGAATTTTTGAAACGAAATACAAAGAAATTTAAGAATACACATACTAAAATTATATTGTTCAACGCGTTAGTGCGTAGTCAACTTGAATATGCTTCTTCCGTTTGGAGCCCAATATAAATTTTGTTAAAAATTTCTATTGTATTTTTACAAAAAATGTGTTGGAAGTAATTACGCACCCCAATTTAGTAATTTTAAAACTCATTTTTGTAAATTTACTATACTATTTATTGTAATTTAATATAAGAAAATTACAACATATTTGTTGAAATTTACTAAACTATTACTGAAAAAAAGTTTAGTAAAATTTCTAACACGTATTGTGATTTTACTAATCAAATGATATCCAAGATGTTTAGTAATTTTAAAACTCAGTTTTGTAAATTTACTATACTATTTAGTGTAATTTAATATAAGAAAATTACAACATATTTGTTGAAATTTACTAAACTTTCACTGAAAAAGTTATGTACTTCTTTCTCATCTCAGCAGAATCAATGCATGCTGTAACTTGAGCTATTACAGAGGAAACTGTTTGCTGAGCTATAGAGTGAGCACTTATATCTCCAATGGGTCTCTGATATGATCCTGTCGCATAGAAGGACAGTGTAGTTAAAACCTAAAAAATGATATTATTATTAGTGTAACTCTTAACTACTTACATAATAATTTATGTGTTCATTTTTTTTTAATTCACTCATGCTTTTAATGCATTGTAAATATTACTCATATTTACAATGTAAATAGTAGGTAAAGTAAAAGATAGGTGTATGTATCCAGCTTATTCTAGTGTGCCACATAATGTTTTTTTTTTTTCGAATAAGTAATTATTTAAAAAAAATTATATAAGACATTTTTAAAGTAATTCAGACAGTCTTGTAAAATTACCACACACATTAAAAAAAAAATAATTGTTGGTGAAATTACAATTCATGATATAATTTCACAATCAAAATTTGAATATTACAAACCAGTGGCTCACGCGCGCTTGCTGTGGCAGGTCGTTTGTGTAACCGGTTTTTGTAATATACGTTCCGACCTATTTATTTGTATTAAATATAAATTGCAATGCGCTGTTTAGCAACAGGCTATGGTTGAATCTCAGAATAGTGATTTGAGTAGTGTGTTCGAGGACAATATGGAGAATTACACAGAAAATTCTATAGAATTGGAAGCGGGTAGTTGTAGCAATCGAGCAGATAAAAGAAGCCGTGACATAGATACGGAAGAGGTATGGGCTGAGGTTGGGAGACGAGGAAAAGTTTTGGCGCGGAGTAGCAATAATAATAGTACTACCCCCATCCCTGAAGAGAAAATTGAAATTAGCATGGTGTCAAGGAAAGAAAAACTACCTAAGCAGATTGGGTTAGCTCGTTTATTGAAGAACGAAAATATTAAAAATATAACGAGAATAAAATATATTAACGCTTACAAAGTTTTAATAACATTTAACAAAAATGAGAGTGCGGAAGAGCTTATTAACTGCAAATATTTTATTGACAAAGAATATAAATGTCAAAAAACCTTTGAAGTCGGCGTTTCATATGGAGTTATAAGGGATATCGATCTGGATCTAGGGGAAGATGAAATTTTACGGGACTTATGTAGCAGTACAACAATTTTAAGCGTTAAAAGATTGAAAAGGCGTAATTTTGATAGCGGCTCTTTTGAAGAAAGTGAATGTGTACGGGTGTGTTTTAAAGGTTCCTCCCTTCCTGCTTATATATTTACATATGGCACGAGAGTAAAGGTGCACCCATTTATATTTCCTGTGTCTCAGTGCTCAAAATGCTGGAAATTTGGTCACAATCACAAGGAATGCTCTCAAACAAAAACCATCTGCCCCAAATGTGGGCAAATGCATAACAACTGTGAAACAACTATTTTTAAGTGTGTGAACTGCAAGGGCAAACACATGGCACTGGCGAAGGTTTGCCCTGTATATCAGAAAGAAAGGAGAATCCGAGAGCTGATGGCCGAATTTAACTGCACCTATAAAATGGCTGTTACTCTCTATGTTCCACCTTCACCGCAACACGAGATGGATAATATTGTGAGTTATAATAATGAAGTTTTATGCAACGCCATACCTAGTATGTCAGTCGATGGTCCGTCATATGCTGAGGTGGTGGGAACTTCATCAAGGTTACCTAAAGAGCAAAGCACTAACATAAGTAGTGGGATAGATAATAGAATTTCTAAGAAGCCTAAGAAAAAATGTGATAAGCGAAAAGATGTTTTTGTGGGAGATGAAAGTAATATTATACAGTCAGATTCCGAAAAAGAAGAAGAACAGGAGAATCAAAACATGGACGAGCTTGAGAAAATAGATATTCAGAGACTACTATTGAGGATTAAGGAGATTATTTTCATGAAAAACATTACACTTGGGAAGAAATTAAAAGCGTGTGGAAAAGTTGTGTACGATTGGGTGGTTTATTTTATCACGGAGTGGGTATCTGAGTTGACCTTTTTTAAAAACCTATTTAAAAATGGCGACGCAACTTAATATCATACAATGGAACTGTCAAAGTATTCATCCGAAGATAGTGGAGTTTGAACAGTTTTTATCTCAGGAAAAAATTCATATTGCCATTTTGAGCGAAACATGGCTTGATCCAAGCAGAAGCATTAGGATTAGTGGTTATCATGTTATTCGTCAAGATCGTGAAGATGGATATGGAGGAGTAGCCATTATTATTCATAACTCAATAATGTTTCAAGTACGTCGGATTCAATGCGCGAATCCAGGAATTGAACTAGCTGAAATCAAATTATTGAACTGTTCTAACCTAGAATTTATTATTTCGGTGTACTGCCCGTCGTCTGTGCATACAGTAGCCAATGATTGGGACTCAGTGTTTAGTTTACATAATAGTAAAAGTATTATTGCTGGTGATTTCAATAGTCACCACTCCAATTGGTCGTATAAAACAGATGTAAGAGGAGCGCAGCTATTTGATACGATTATTGACAGAGATTATGTTATACTGAATGATGGTTCTATAACTCGGCTGAAATGGGTCAACGGCAATCTTCAGAAGTCTTCCCCGGATATTACTTTCGCAACTAATGACATTGCGTTGAATTTCAGTTGGAAGGTTCTCAATGAATCTTTAGGAAGTGATCACCTTATTATTAAATTTTCCATCGACGATTGCTACTCGACTGTCGCGGATAATAAGAAGAGAAATTTCAAAAAAGCCAATTGGGAGGAATATAGACGCACACTTCACGCGATATTCTCTGTTTTAATCTTAGCAAGTGACCCTCAGGAAGCTTACAATCAATTTATGAAAGCTTTAAATTCGGCAGCAGATAAGCACATCCCTATGGTAAGAGCGTGTACAGCTCCTTTGCACTTACGGAAATTTGTACCAAAATCGTACTGGAATGCAGACTTATCACGGGCAGTTGCAGAAAGAAGACTTGCGTTGACCAGGTTTAGGAAGAATCCTACGCCAGATAATTTGGACATACTTCAAGTAAAAGTCGCTTTTGCCCAGAGGGTTATACGTAAAGCAAAGCGTGAAGCTTGGAGACAGTTCTGTAATACTATTAATGAAGCTATTTCATCAGTTGACATGCTCCGCCGGATGAGATGGATTAAGGGATATCGATTACCAAAGACGTACATTGATGAGGACACAGCTAACAGCTTATTACATAGTCTCACACCTGATTATGCTTCCTTAAGAAAGCCAACATTTAGTTCTGTTAATGTAATCTTAGAGAGTTCCATTACAATGCAAGAGCTTAATCGTGCAATTAAAGCCAAAGATACGGCCCCAGGTGATGACTCTGTATCCTTTTCAATGTTGAATCACCTCCCAGTGAACGGAAAACACATATTAGTGAGAATTTTCAACATGTTTTTAACATTGGGATTGGTACCATTTCAATGGAGACAAGCTAAAATAGTACCATACCAAAAGCTACCTCCTCCGCGCAATCTATTTCCGAAGTCAGACCAATTACCCTCTTATCATGTCCCTGTAAAATTTTTCACTCTATTTTAAAAAATCGATTGGAATGGTACTTAGAATCTAATGATAGCTTATCCAAAAGTACTGTAGGTTTTAGAAGAGGTCGTTCATGCCTTGATAGTCTTTCTAGATTAGTTTCTCAAATTCAGTCAGGGTTTTCTAATAACTTAATAACTTTAGGCTGTTTTGTAGATATTAACAGCGCTTATAACAATGTTGATATAACAGTGTTGGTGAATGCGCTGGATAGGCTTGGAGTAGGGTCAAAAATCTGTGATTACCTATGGGAGTTTTTAAGTTCTAGGAATTTAAGTGTATATTACTCAGTTTCTTCTAACCTTACTAGATCAACAAATAGAGGGCTTGCACAGGGAGACCCTTTATCTCCAATCTTATTCAACGTACTTACTAAAGATATTTGTCATAATATTGTTGACATACATATTTCGCAATACGCCGATGATTTCGTTTTGTATGGATCATATAAGTATATAGAGGAGGGACGTGCCCAATTGCAGTTAGCTCTAAATAAGTTCTGTGAAATGGTTGAAGACCTTGGCTTAGAAGTATCTGAACGAAAAACTAAAATATGTTTATTTAGGAAAGGGGTTAATAGACAAGATGTAAACATTAACTTAAAAGGAACTCAAATTCAGTTGGTAGAAAATGTTAAATACTTAGGCGTTTGGTTAGACAGGTCTTTAAAATGGGGTAAGCATATAAATGAAATCACACACAAGACTCAAAGGTATTTGAATATTTTGAAAATATTGTCTGGTAGTGACTGGGGTGTACATCCTAAGCATGTTAGAAGATTATATATTTCGGTAATACGTAGCAGATTAGATTATGCAAGTTTCTTATATGATACGAGTGCTAAATCCCATCTTTTTAAACTAGATAAGGTGCAAAATCAGTGTATGCGTGTGATTGGGGGATTCATTAAGAGTACCCCAATACACGTAATGGAAAGTGAGCTAGCCCTTCAACCACTTCACATTCGCAGAATGTACTTGGGGGGAAAATACTGGCTGAAGAGTCGCGCGTTGCAAAACAATGGAAATATCGATGTAATCGGTCAGTTGGCGGAACAATGCAATAGCTCGAATTATTGGACGAATAAAAAGAAACCGGTTTTGGCTTCAGTCCATGATGTATTGAAATGTTACCCTTTTCAATCTTCTAGAAAATTGGAGATGTTCTGTCTTGACACGTGGGTACAAAATATTAATCTAGATAATAAGATATTTTGCTCTATAGACAGTATTAAACAGTCGAAACGTTTGGTAGATGCTACGATTTTAAAAAGTAATAGTTTAGAAATAGTAAATATTAAATATAGTAGCTTTTACAAAATTTACACAGATGGGTCTAAATGCAAGAAAGGTATAGGGGCTGCTATTTATGACGCTCAGTCACATGTTAATATTGAATACAAAATTGAATCAGTAATTTCTATTATGTATGTTGAGTTGTTTGCTTTACTTAAGGCTTTGGAATATATTAGCAGTATTAATAATTTTAAAAATTTTGTTATCTTCACGGACTCCAAAAGTGCGCTCCAACACGTTGCTCGGTGCACCTCGACTTTTCGAGGAGCCCCGATAGCATATAAGGTATTAAAAGCTATTTGTATGTTAGAAGCGGTAAATAAAAGGGTAACATTGCAATGGATTCCATCTCATGTGGGCTTGGCAGGTAATGAACGTGCGGATAGGTTGGCGAATGTCGCGGCATCGAAGGGTATACCGCTTAGCGTGTTTCCATCTATTAATGATGTTACAGTTTTATTTAAAAAATATGTTAATAAGTTGTGGGTCGTACATTTTCAAAATATATCGACAAATAAAGGGATTTGGTATAGAACATTGAGATCTGACCCGTATTTTTCCCCTTGGTTCGAGTCCTGCAGATTAGACAGAAATTCTATTGTGACTGGATTGAGAATACGTTCGGGGCACATTCCACTAAATTGTTTCGCGTTTAAGATGAAAAAAGTTGAATCGCCGAATTGCACTGTATGTGGAAAAATTGAAGATGTGTATCATATTTTGGTGGAATGTACTCGGAACGAACACGTAAGGAAAACTATCTTTGTTCATGACAATTATCGCGGGTTGAAACAAATTGGCAGTTGTAATATAATGCTAGCAGATCCTTGTTCAAATTATGCCAAAGCTTTGTATAAATTAGTTAAGGCTGGCTTACGTGCTAGATCTATTCAAGATCTCACGTGTTTAGTATAGTCATGTAGTGTCTTTTTCAAAGTTTATATGCTGTATAAATCAGGTAGATTCTTCTTGTATGTATTCTTGACGATTTACTCATTATTAAGTAAGTATTATTATTATATACACATGTGTAAAACTTACGAGGACGACATGTTCGCTTTTTGTTATGTGAACAAGTCCTTTAAATAAAGAGAAAAAAAAAAAAAAAAAAAAGAATATTACAAAGAAAATTATTAAATTTACAATGACCCCATTGTTATTTCTATTACAACTTTGTTTTGTGATTTTACAAAAATTTCTAGTAAACCAAATTACAAATAATGTTTGTAAATCTAAAATTTTTTTCATGAAATTCGACAAACAGTTCTGTAAAATTACAATACAAGTAGGATTTTTACATTAAGATCGTAAAATTACAACACATCCTACTAAGTTTCCTGACATCTTTTGGAAAATTACTAGAATTGTTTCATAATTTCGCAGTGGTAAACATCGATTTGTAATTTTACTCAACCTTTGTTTTGTAAAATGATTGTAATTTTACAAACATTTTTAACATATAGCAATCACTCTCAGCGTATTGAGCGAATACAACTAACATTTAATCGTTATTTAGCTTCTAATTCCCGTTACATATCCTACAAGTGCCCGTATGACCAGCGTATGATACATTTTAACATGAATCATCTGCGAACTAGACGCATATCTCATGATTTGACAATGTTGTTTAAAATTGTTAAAGGTGCCATAAACTGCGACCATCTACTGTCACAAATTTCTATCTCTGTACCAATTAAATTCCCTAGGCAAACAATGCATGTACGCACCAATCTTGGAGCCAATTCACCAATAATAAGAATGTGTAATTTGTATAATATGTTAAGCAAAATTATAGATATATTTGGCGATCCTTTATCTAAGTTAAAAAAAAATTAAAAGTTCACTTTTCTTTAAAACAAAATTACTTTTCATTTCATTTTTCTATTTTCAATTTGCTGTTTTTTTTATTTCACTTAGTTATTTAATTTAATTTATTTTATTAATTAGGATATTTTGTATTGTTTTATTTTATGTCATATCAATGTTGTGTTTACCTTTAATTGGTATATAAAAGATGACCCTTTATTTTTTTTAACTACTATTTTTTAAACATTATAACTTTTATAACACTGTTGGTAATCCTATCTAAATAAATAAATAAATTTGTATTAAAAGGGAATATACTTGAACTTTTGCATACGATCTTTTAATAAGTAGAACGTGTGAAATAATAACCCATTACGCTAATTAAGTAATGTCGGGTTCATAGGTACCCTATGGGCTAGGTGGAGTAGTAGTTGCGTAGGCAGCAAGTAATTACAGCAATTATACAAGTAGTATTTCTAATAAAAGTCGCTAGTCAGTTTGAAGCAACCATTCATTTCAAACATTACATGAATTGTTTCATGTATAAAAAAAATTAAAGCTTTAAATAAATTTTCCATTAAATCAAGAGAAGAACCGATTTTAACATTCCGTGCTCTACAAAAGATACTATACGATATGGCGATTGTTAGAAAAAACTACTTAGCGATTCTTATTTTCCTCTGAAAATGCACCCCGGTTATTAACGTTTGCAATTCTGTTGAACAGCATCATGGTTCATGTAGGTAATATAAGAGTATATAAATTGAGGTATTATTTATTATTTATTCCTGTAATACTATAAATGTCACCCGTTAGAATAGATGGATGTTTGCAAGTAGATATAGAATTTAAATTTATTTCTCCCATTTAATTAATGTTTCCAATAGGGACGACCTCGAGCGAAACGAGGATGAGTCGCTCTTATAAGATATCTCTACAAATTATAAAACAAACTCGCGTTCCGCCGTCTGTACGCTTAGATGTTTTAAACTACGCAACAAATTTTAATGCGGTTTTCTAAGGTTTATATGTATTATATGTACATCGTCATATTATAGTAGGAAAAAGTCGAGAAAATATTATATAGATTCTGATCTCTACTAATCTTTATCTCGGGACGAACCCGCTAGTTATATTATAAACTATCTATTGTATTTCCCAACTTGCAATAAATACAAATATTTTTAATATACCAATAAGAAATGATAATGTGTTAGAAATCTAATAAGATATCTTTAACTTAATAACGTGTATGTGTACACTACACGCTGTGCTCTTTGATGTATCTATCAAATCACTGCATATAATATAAAATAAAGGCGCTTCCCGTTATCGGTCTGTCCCTATGTATGCTAGGTCTTTAAAACTACGTAACGTTACAACAACGTGATGCAGTTTTTTTTAATAGATAGAGTGTTTGAAGAGGAAGGAGATTTTTTGATTATTGGAGAAGCTCTTGAGCGAAGTGGGGAGGCGATCGCTGTCTCCCTCGACGTCTCAAAGGCATTTGACAGGGTTTGGCACGCGAGCCTTATAAGCAAGCTTTCAGCCTATGGTATATCTCCTGGCCTGATCGGCTGGATTAAAGATTTCCTGAGTGACCGATCACTCAGAGTTGTGGTTGAGGGTTATTCATCTCACCCGTTAATGACCAACTCAGGAGTTCCTCAGGGGTCTGTTCTCTCTGCAACCTTGTTCCTGCTGCATATTAACGATCTGCTTGTACCCGGTATATATGGGTACGCAGACGACAGCACTGTTGTAGAGAGATACCTGCCGAATGCTCGGGCCAGTAGAGATCAAATTCAGTCCGAAAGAGAAGCCATGGTAGAGCAGTTGAATCTCACACTCAGGACTGTCTCCAATTGGGGCGATGCCAATCTTGTGAGTTTCAACACCACCAAAACACACAAAAAGGAGTCCTTTCATCTTGACTCCTTCTTTCCGAAATGTGCCTCTGGAATACACTGACCGTCTGCAGTTGTTGGGAATGGAAATTAGCCCCAACATGAACTACGGGTGGTTCATCGAGTCTAAGGCTAAGGTAGCAGCGAGGAAAGTCGGCATCCTCGCAAAGGTCCGACAGTATTTCACGCCGGGACAGCTTCTTAATCTATATAAAGCTCAAGTCCGGTCGTGCGTGGAATACTGTAGTCACATATGGGCTGGTGCTGCGAAATGCCATCTTTCAGCCTTGGACTCGATTGAGAGGCGTGCGCTGAGGCTTATTGGTGACCCTACCCTGGTAAAAACTAACTTACAAAGTCTCGATCACCGACGTAGGGTTGCCAGCCTTTGTGTATTCTATAGGTTACATTTCGGAGAGTGTGCGCAGGAATTACATGATTTAATTCCCCCATCCCCTTTTCATCATCGGACGACGCGACGAACGGCTGGTCTCCATCCTTATGTCGTGGACATCACACCTGTCCGGACGAAGCGTTTCGCTTCGTCATTTATTATACGTACGGCTAAGAATTGCAACAACCTGCCTGCATCAGTGTTTCCGTCCGATTACAATATGGGTGTCTTCAAGGCAAGAGTGAATAGGTGGCTACTGAATTAGTGCGACTTACCATCTACGACTACGTTACCACTTACCATCAGGTGGAACGTAGTCAAGCACTTATTCAGAATGAATAAAAAAAAAAAAAAAAGGCGTAAGAGGACGTGTAACTAGGGGAACCCGCGGCTTCGCGGCTTAATTTTTTTAAAAAGTGAAAATTAATTTTAAAAAAAGTGTTGGTAACATACAACCGCTATAGTATTTTCCATTCATTTATGATATGAATATCATAAAAATCTAAGTATCTCAAAATACCTATCATTACAAACGTATTTTTTATTTAAAACTTTAAAATCTTATATATTATATTCTAAAAGTGTCTAGTATTAGTATAATCTTATAGGACTGGTACTTTGAATTTAATTTATTAACTTGACGGAAATCAATGTTGATACATGGACTGCATTATTAGAATGGCATATTACCAATCAGATAAGGTATAATCAATAAATAAAACACAGAGATAGATCAGCATGTATCTCAGAACAGATCTTCGGAATGCGTCGACGACCTTCAATTTGACACGACGAGTTGACACTATTGCATTATGATAGCGATCACTGCATTTGTAGGCTTCTACCAATGCAATTGGAACCAGTACATGTAATTTTACTCGACATCAAACATAAAAAGACCCTATTTATACTCGCATAAGGACAGTCCGCTTTCACACTACACTCAGTTACAGGGAAGTGAAATTAAATCCTAATTGGTAGAAATATAAATCTAAGTTGTTCTTTGTAATTCAGATTCCATTAAAAATTAAACGTTTAAATCTCAATCTTCGTTCCGGGCACCCTATGCGCTTCGACTTACGTATTTAGTTGATTTTAAAACTATACAATTCACGTACCTACAGAATTAAGATAAAATTATGTACTATGTAGATGTATATTATGACTCAAATGTAAACCTTTTATTATTTAATAAGATATATTTAATTCATACTCTTACGTTGAATGATTCACTGTTATTTTTAAAATCTATGGAATGTATTTCATACCATCTCAAATAACAATTGCGGTTACGGAATTCTTAGTGTAACACTGGAATGTTGAACCAGTACATACTTATTGGTTCTAAAAATACATAGGTCCACTAGAAATATAATATGAAGCACTTATACACTTAAAAATAATAATATGGTTATAATATGGTTGTGAATAAATCATTAATTAGTTTTGGAAATTTTTAGCTAGCATAAATAAGCCTGTAGCGCGTAATATTTAAATTTAGTTTCATATCATCTCACTATCACGTCTTGTTTTTATGTAACAGTGAAGACATAATGAGTTCAACACTATTAATTTGGATATAGAAAACCAATATGCAATATACCTACTAATAAAAATAATATGTTAAGCTAACTGTTCTTGTAAAAGTGCAAATGCAATAAAACATCATATTTTATAAGCATTTACTATATTATAAATGTTATAGATTAAATAGAATACAACCCGTGTTTGAACATGCAATAATGAAATACAATGTCTTAAGTCCCCGATTTCCTTCAAGAAACGAGTCTGACAAAGACAGACATAAGTAGGTTGGGAAAGACGGAGCTGCTATTATTGGTATATAATAGTTGTACATTAGGCGTACACTTGACAGCATGAGTGGAAAATAGCTTCCAAATCATCGTTTCTTACTGGCTAAAACAGTCTGCTTGTTAATTTAAAGAAATTGTTTAAGTCGTTATTCAGTGAAATTGATGTAAGATCTGTCAATTGTTGGATACATTTTATCCCGTGTTTCATTGAAACCGGGGAATGTAATCCTGTGCTATGCCCGACGGTCGTTGATCTAATTGAGCATTTGAGCTGTGCGTGCGTGCTAATGGGCTAATTACGTACATGAGAGGAGAATTGGTGAGTAACGCAAGCGGCAGGACGCGAGTGACCGTGGGTGGCAGACGGCATGGCTCCGCGGCCATAGTTCGTTGTTGTGTGTACTAAAAACTAATACTATAATGAAAAATATTGTAAGTAAAATATGTTAATTTATCGTATTCGTATCTTTTTAGAAATGTTTATTTGAAAAAGTCAATTTCCAATAAGATTGCGATAGAGTATTACCTATGATATGAGAATATTTATTGTGTAAACTAGGCTACTTAAAATACAGTGGCTAAATTTGATTTAATATGAAAAAACTTAAATTGACCACTCTTACTTTAGTAAAAAAGGTATTCAAATTTCTATGCTTAAAATTTTAAGATTTTCACTTTAGTGAATAATGATACAAAAGAGAGATGTAAAATTTAAAACATGCAAATTCCGAAATGCAATAAGAGTACAATTAATCATATAAGATCCCTTCTTATTGCATACCGTTTTCTTTGACAGAGGGTGCTTATTACCTATTGGAAAACATTGCAATCAACTACTAAGGATTATAATCCTTAGAGTATACTCTCTTTCTCCTTTTTTCGATAAGATAACTTAGATTTAAGAGAGATCGTAACAATAGTTGGAATAATTTATAGCATGTTTATGACATGAATAATCTAGTATACAATACTGCGATACGATAGTATTCTTATTAGCATAAACAGAACAATCTACAATAATGACGCAGCAAATCTCACTTATAATAAGTAACCAAAATTCTATAACCTCAAGAAAAACTGGTATAAAATTCCGAGCGAGTTCTAACTTTCGCTGGCAGCGTATAACGGATCGTGAACGACACGCGCCAAAAAAAAAGAATTAAAAACAAGAACAACAGTTTGTTATTTGCGCGTAACGGCTCCGGTAGCCGGCTAAGAACGATAAGCCATCTCAGTAATTTTAATTTAATGGAGGCAGCTTTATGACAACTTAACAAGGTTTTATTTAAAAACGAAATACATACAAAAGCTTTCTCCGTTTGTATTTTTTACATCTACATTCTTATTTTTCTGTGACGTAAATTTATTTTTGTTTAATTTTATGTTTTTTAAAAGGGTTAAAAGGCAATTCCAATTTTTTTGTAAAGAAATATTATGCGGTATGCCACGTTGGTTGCTTCTGGACTGTGGAGTAACAATAACATTGGTTGCTTCGGCAGACCCGCCGTCAGGGTGTTGTTGAATGCGTAATCGATTCTGCCACACCACATGAATACGGAGGAGGGTTTGTTGGCTTTTAGTCGGTAACCCCACTTTAAGCGGAGTCTTTCTATTTAGTAAGCCTCCGTAACAGCCATCCCCGTGCCTTGAAGAGTACGTTAAACTATTCGGTCATGTGCCTTAACTCTCTTTGGCCTTATGGAGGAGTCGGCCAACCGGAGTATGAGAGTGATGCTTGTATGATGTATCTACGTACTTTATGTGCACTATAATATCTCCTGCGCAGATGTGACATGGCTAGTATCAATGAGATTGGCCGCAATCAATTGGGAGTATAATATTACTGGTACTCTAGTAGGTACTCGTGACAATGTATATTGACATAATGTATGAGCAAAATTTTTCTTATTAAAATATGTAAAACCTAATCATTAATCATTACTGTCTTAAGAATAATTAATAATTTAATGTAATTATTCTAAGATTATTCTTATGTAGGGGCAAAAACTCATTGTATCTTTTTACACCGTGCCGTCCTGTCAGGAATCTGGGTCATGTATGTTTGGATTTTCGGCAGATGCTATAGTAAAAGATATTTAAAAATATACAAATAAAATGCAATTAATTATTTTAGCTAGTTAATAATTCCAGTTAAATATTCTAGTTAGTATCATCTACTTTGTAGTTTAATAGTGAAGTATGTACTCAAAATTCTAGATAATTTTTCTCAAATACACGCTCTGTGTTTGTGCTCCAGTCATGGGTGTTTATATTATATTTATTAGCAAGAAGCTGAGCTTTGTGAGGGCTCGCGTAGTTTTTTTAACGGATAATAATTTTTAAGACAGTTTTTTTATTATTATTCTTTATATAGGATTATTGATATTATATTTTTTTAATATTGATATTATAGGTTTTCTATCCAATGAACACAAAATTGTTAATGTTCGTTTTTTAATAGTTATAAAATTATTATTTTTTTTACAGATAACTAATCTAGATATAAACCAAAATTACTACGTTAAAGCACAAATCTATTAGGCGTGATAGTTTTTCAGTAAAGTGTATTTGTATGTATTTAATATGTGGTGTATTAATTAGTGCATAAGGTCTTACCAAGGAACGTACTCGACGGTACTGTGTGTCCCTAAATATATTAGCAAAAAAATCTTAGAAGATTTGTTTTATCTAAATACAGTCTAATAAGATCTTATTGTAAGCTTTACACCAACGTTTCAGGGGAAGTTTTATCACACATCGAGGATTAGAACCCTATCCTCTTGTATAGATACAATATTCTTACAGTATTAGATAAATATCGAATAATTTACATACACATTTTGCAATAAAGTAGGACAAAATAAAAACCTTTAGTATCTTCGTGTTCGCCTTACATGAGAAGGTTTTATTATTTTTAATGCGCGACGCATAAAAACTTGTGTTATAAGTTATTTTAATACACTTGCCGAATTATCTGTATCATTATGACTGTGTGGCATCGCGACTTTTAAAAGAATGAACCAATTTTAATATCTTTTTTTATTTTGTGTTTATCGAGAGTGTTTTAGCTATAAATAAGGATATCTTCAGTCGTTTTCGGTATCCAAAATCAGTTCTTTTCCAGACGGTAGAATATTGCTTATATTCTTTTATTACTTTCACAAATCTGTTCGAATAATCATTTAAAAATGGCTTCAATGAATAGTTTAACCACTACCAGATCATGGTGATAGGCACTTTCAAAGCTGAAAAGAAAAAGGAGAGGAAGGAAGAGAGGAAGAAGTATAAAATATGGTATTATTAAAGTAAAAGCAAAAAGCTAATTGCGTCCATCATTAATAAAGACATTGCTATCAGAGCAAGTTATAGTAGGTACACAAGTGTATTTTTATGTAAAATGCAAAGTAATTATTTTAAGAAAAAATCAATTCAATTGACACGTTATTATGGTGATCACATTGATAAGGCTATAATGTAAGAGCAGGACAGAGACAAGAGAATATTCATTACGAATATTGTACTACTTTTACTCACATAATCGATATGATTTGAAATTTAAGGCAATGAAAGAGTTTTAGAGTGAATGAATAGGTATGAATGATAAATACCTAAGGGGCGATAGACTTCCATTAGAACTACGCACGTGATGAGTAAATGAGATTAAATAAATTAATGTAATTTATTCAGTTCAGCTCGACCTGATATCCTGCATCAGATAAGTTAGTCTCGGTAAGTAGGTTATCTACGAGCGCGTTTAAAAATAAGCATGGCAATGATCGAGGTGTAATTTAATGTGTCGGGCGAAATGAAGCTGAGGGAGTGTAATTTTTTAGTCTCTATTTTGACTTCTTCTGCACACTTTTCTTTTGACTTTTTTGACTTGGTGATAATTGATATATCATTAAGCATCAGTTTTAAATAAACCCAACTCAAAAATAATTTAAATTACAATTGGAAAAATGACTAATTAAAACGCAAAAAGTGAACTGGGACAACTGCGCGACGAAAAGCTAGGCCCGGGAGTTCATTTCCGAAATTTTTTAAGACACACGTAACCTGCTAGACTACCTGGTAGAAAGATTAACATATTGCATAGCAAAAGCTCACGCATAACAAGCAATGGTATGTAAGAGTGGAAAACGCTGTTCAAGTTGCAGAAGCCATAATATTTTCCATTCAATAAGTCATACTTAAAGGAAACCAAAGTACCTATGCATTTCCCTATCAATGGAGTAATATATCTACTTCGGGATATCTATGCTTATATTCTCTATTATTTGCATATGTAGGTAGATACCTACTTAGCAATACCGGTAATTATTTTCAACTTTTTCAAAGGGCTCCGTTTAGAAATTTTATTTGAGTTTAATTGTGTTTTAACGATAGAGAAAAAACATTATCAGCTTCTTGCATAGTTTTTTCCGTGTAGCTTGTAGATCTCCTATCTCTTAATTTAACGCTTTTTGATAGTATATTTCTTTGGGAGTCACATCGACGGACGAAAAAAGAACAGCAACCTTCTAGTAGATTAATAAGAGTAAAATTCTTTGGCTAAGAAACCCAAAAATAATGAGGCTCATATTTTCAAGAACTTACAATATTTCATAGCTACTAAAAGTATATAATTAAATTACAAATATTTAATTATCATAAATAATAATATAAAAATATATATAACAATAATAAGTAAAATTTGTTTAATATTATAAAACATTCTCAGAAAACTTGATAGAGAGATGAGGATTTTTGCAAATAAAATATACTTAAATAGAAAATATTTGCATTCTGCATAAATAAAAATTTTGCGTAAATACTTATTAACAAACATCGATCAATAATTGATCGATGTGAACAAACTAATTTATGTAGATAAGTGACTTATTCTCAAATACTTTTAAGTCTTATACTATTTTATAAAATACTCCAAATATTATTAAAAATAAAATACCGACGGCAATAAGAAACAGAATCGCATTAGTATTTTAAATAAAAAGCATATTAAAGTTCTGCTATATTCATTTGGATAGATTCGCAGTTTTTTATTAAATTTCAAATTTATTTTGAAAATTAACAGTAATCTATTCAAAACGCTAATTGCGTCTGTCATTAATAAAGATATACTATCGGAGCATACATGTGTACTTTGTTCATGTATAATATTTACATGTGTATAATATTTTTATATGCTAAGCAAGACTTTCATGAAAAACGCAATTTATATCGTACCATCTGTTCAGGCACGTGCGTTGGCTGTAATCAAAATAAGATCTCTCGGCACCTGCGAAGCTTCATATCATTGTTAACAGGCACATTCATCGCTCAAGCGCGCACTTCGTACGTAAGAGACCATTTTCATCGCAATATTTACTTTTATATCACAATCTTAATTGTTTTATCTATTATTCAAACATGTGTGCAGGAAATGGATTAAAAACATTTAAGCCCATCTGCTAGACGTGAAAAGTTTACAACGAAGGTATTAAAGTCGACGGAAATACTTTGTTGCTTTTTGATAATGTTACTTTTTGTTCTCTTATCGTAGACGGTATGGTTTGTGACTAATGTAAGCTCTGTGAAATAAACTGTAAATGTGTCGCTACTTCAATAGTGCAGGAGCGAAATGGGATAAGTGCTTAGAAAAATAACTTTAACCAACGCTATGACGCATACATCTTTTGTAATTTTTAACATTTATTTATACTTATGTTCACTTCAATAAAAACTGTTATCATGAATGTGTAAACGAAATTAATATGTTTCGTACGGTTTTGTTATTTTTATAAATTGTAGAGTATAGATGCAAATTTAAATTCAAAACTTTTTAAATATTAGCCAAACAGTAAATATTTTTACGACCAAGAATTCCACATATTCATTGCAAATCCATGTATGTATATATGTATATAATTAACAAAGGTCGATTTCCCTCTCTTATTGGGGTATGTTATAACGGTTTATATATACAAATACGGTGGGGATTTCTCAGAAAATCAAGAAATGGCCCACTGTCTCGCTCACCCTACCCCCACTCATGATGAGTCCGCCACATAGTCTAGCCCGCTTATAATTACGACTATTTACTTAAACGCCGCTCAGTGATTCCGAGTCGCCTTATGTGACATAAATACGCATCCAAAGCTTAGTTTTCTGTAAAGGTCAGTGATAAGTGGTACATCTTCACGCGTCTGGATTTTTTGGATTATAATATTTTTGACAAAATTAGGTAAGAGTTTTGACTTTTACTGTAAATTAATATTAATTTTTTTACAAACATAAAATATTTACTTATTATTTAATTTTAATTACACCAATTTTAAGAGTTATGATAATATGTAAGTATATTTTAAATAAATGAGAACGCCTAATAATAGTTTTAAAATTCATTACATTTAGATTTTTTTTACCTTTAATTAAATTTATTATAAACTGTCGGAAGAATTTTTTGGAAAAACTATCTTTCTACATAACTTTTAAAGCTTAAGAAACACCTGCGTAACTTTTCAGTTGAAGATAATAAAAAATATGTATATGTGTGAAGATGCAGCGTACAGCTATGTTACCTTTTTATGTTATTTAAAAATCAATTATTATAGTAGAAGGGAAATCCAAAAGCATAAAGTAGTTACTTTCTTAGAAACGATCAATAGTGTAGTGTAATATGCGGTTGTGTACGAGCTGATATCATTGAATGTGAAATTGATAAAGTAGAAAGTGGCCTTGCGATAAACTCTCAACAGCTACATAAAATATTTATATTATGCGTTTTAAATATAAATGTCACATATTACTATAATATGTGGTGTGGTCGACTAATATGTGTGGTAAGGTAGATCAGTAAGCAACGTCGACGGCGTCGGGCATGGGGTAGGTCGATGGGGGCGAGATGGTAGTGGGTGGCGCAGGTGGTGGCGGGTGTGCGGGGGGTGCGAGAGGCGGGCGGGGTGGGGGAGGGGCGGGGCGCGGTCGGGCCAGCCTGCTGACGCCGCCGCGTCTGGAGCGGCCTCTCATTCCAGCCGCGAGACCCGTGTCGCGAGCACGTCATGCTCGTCTCCGCTTCGCCCGCACACGCACGTCGCGCGCGCCGCTGCTCTCGCGCGCCACCACGCGCCAGTGATGTTACCCGCCCGCTCTGTTGTTATGTGCCAACGGTTCGATCGTGAACGAGTGCGGTTCCATTTATTCCCGAAGCGTTGACTGTACGTGCTTTTCGCTCGCGCAGAGATATCACGGATTGCGGATTTTGTGTAACTATCGACGTTGGATGCGTTAAAATTTCGGGTGAGTGAGAGAGCCGAGCGATCGTGCGCCTGCGGCTGGTTTGACCGCATTATTTTCGAAATACGTACGCCATGACCGGTCGACCGCGCTAGAGCGATCAAAACACTATAAAAACAAATATGTATTTGATATTATCTATCATTGATACATTCGATGTAAGCATGTAACATCTTCTAATTATAAAACAATATTAACAGAAATATTAAACATGAAAACTGCAATTTTTACACCTATATAAAATATTAATCAAAATAAGTTTTAATATAGTTTAAACTTTCTACATTTAAATGTTGTCAAAAGTCGTATAAATGACAAAAGCTAATAATTTTATCGACCTATGAATTTCACTATATCACGACAATGAATCTCGTTGAAGTCTTTTACTTAAGACTTTTTGGTAGAGTTGCAAGGCTTAAAGAAAATTTAAAATCTAGGAAAAGTTATATTATTAATTATTATAGTTACATTCATTTTAATAAAACTATAAGATTAATTTTATTGTATTGGAAACACCAATCAATACCATTACCAAATACAAATTAACACTAATGTAGAAAACTCTATCTTAAATCAAGCTTATACTTTAAAACAAGTAACAGCTGACTAGTTATCAAAGTGCCTTTAATTCGTAATAAATATAATATGATTTGCATTTTCTTGGAGTCAATATTATGAATACAAATGGTCAAATTATTCGAATATCACATTTTCTATGAATATCATATGATGCACGTACTACAAGCGGTCACGACAAATGATAAAACGTGAAAAGCGAAGTAAGTTGACGGTTTTTTTAGTAACGGAGTCTACAGTTATTAGAATATAATCACATTCATAAGTAATTGTATATTATTTTATATATTGAAATGAAGGAAACACTATAGTATATAATAATTGTTTATTCAAAAAATATATGTTTAAATCAGCATGCTGTAAGTATAAAATTACCAGCTGTTTTAATTATTTTTTTGTGTGAAGAAAATAAATATGAAAATAAGTGCATGATACATTGTAATTGTAAACATAAAATTAGTAACCATAAAATACTTCAAACAGGCTTGTTAGTAAATAAACAAATTATGCAGAAGCCGTAGGTATCAAAGGTTACGTTGAATAACTACCTATTTATCATCGTTTTTATTGAGGTTGTAACTTACATTTCATGCCATACAAATTGCTTGAATAAAACAAGTATGTTCGTAGAATATTAAACAAACAGATAAGGTATGTTTTGTATAAATTATTGAACGTTTCTTTAAATATTTGGATCTTATAAGTAAAAATTACACAAATTTACTTTTCTAAGAAGACAGTTATTTGAACTTTAAGTTATCAATCAAATTTAAATGTACTATATTTTCATTTTTTGTTATTATATCATATTATATCATAATACGCAATAATAAAGAAATACAAAAAAATTGCACACATTACACAGAATAAAGTTGAAGGAATTCAACAAGAACAAATAATGATTTGTAAGCCCATTTAGTAATAAAAGAGCCTTTTGCTATACGCACCAGGGTTCTATTGTGCTTTATATTTTTTTCTTAAACGGTGTTAACTGGAAAAAAAGTTGAGTTTAAAATAGTATGCAATGCATGCAAAATTTATACAAAAATATTTAATGAAACCGTAACTTTAAATCCTTAATATTTATTTCTAATTATATAAGGAATTCTTACGTCATAGTGTCGTTAAATTACCCTATATGGTTCGCTCTAGTAAGCCTTGCAAGGAAATAAACACTAATGCATGATGTAACGCTACTGATTGTCATCGTCTTATTTTAATCAATTGTCATTAGGATTCTTAATACACAACTTATGTTTAAATTCTAAAACTAAAATACATATTGTTAATTCAGTTATTGTATCTATTAAAATGATAGACATTCTAAGTTATTTTTTATGTAACCAAAGTTTCGTTTGAATAAATATGCAGAATGCTCTTCACGCTAATTACAATGTATATTTATTAGGAATAATGAGAAATAAGATAAACCGACTACCGCTTCTATACAATACATTGCTTTGTTCTATAACTGGTAACAAATTGCATAGATTACTCCTGGAACTCAATTATTACTCTAAAATATTTTTATGTCTTCAGTTATAAGACATACATAAAGTATATTTATATTATCTATATAAGTATAACTTTTGCAAAGCCAAAAGGAAGGCTTCTGTTTTGAGCTTCTTATGTACGCCTTGGGAATGATGTGATCGCCGCCAGGCTATTTCAACATATAGAATTATTGTTAATTTACAATTTAATTTAGAGTGAGAATACGATAAAAAAAATTAGTCCCGCTGAGTTTCTTTCGCCAGTTCTTCTCAGGTCAGAGGTTTCTTCTTTCCGAACTGGTGGTAGACTCATGACGTTCAGTAAGAAATTGTAACAATTTTTATGCTGAATAAAATATTTTGATTTGATTTGATTATGACTGTTTCGTATCTCTTTCGTAGTCAGGTTACATTTATCTTAACTTATAACAAGTACTAATATAATTTTTTTGTTGGTACAGGTGGGTCGAGGAGAATTATGCGTGGGGCGTGCGCGTGCGCGGTGGTGTGCGCGTTGGTGGCGCTCTGCGCGGCCGCTCAGCTGGACGAAGAGACGCGCGCCGCCGCGGAGAGGCAGCTACTCGCGCTGCTGGGCCTGCCGCGCCGCCCGCCGCCGCGCCACCGACCGCCGCCGCCGGTGCCGCGCGCCATGCGCCTGCTCTACGACCAGAGCGAGGCCTTGCCCGCCGCCGCCGCCAATACGGCCCGTTCCTTCTACCATACCCCCACCGATCTCGACGAACGCTTTCCCGGCGAACATCGCTTTCGCCTATTTTTCAACATAAGCGCCGTCCCGTCCGATGAAATAGCTCGGGGCGCGGACATCACTTTCCAGAGGGCCGTCGGAACTACGGGAAAACAGAGACTGATGATCTACGATGTGGTGAGACCCGGCCGGAAAGGTCAGAGTGAACCAATCTTGAGGCTCCTAGACTCGGTACCTCTCGGACCTGGAGAGGGCGTTGTCACCGCGGACGCACTAGATGCCGCGAGAAGATGGCTCAAGGAGCCAAAACATAATCATGGACTTTTAGTTCGCGTGATCGAAGAAGGTGCGGGTAGTAATGTAAAATTTCCGCATGTGCGTGTTCGAAGACGTGCGACGGATGAGGACGAAGAGTGGCGGGCTGCTCAGCCGTTGCTGATGTTATACACGGAGGACGAACGAGCCAGAGCAGCGAGAGAGCGCGGCGAGACACGTCTCACGCGCAACAAGCGCGCAGCCCAGAGGAGAGGTCACCGCGCACACCATAGGCGCAAAGAGGCGCGAGAGATTTGTCAGCGTCGGCCACTATTTGTTGACTTCGCTGACGTCGGCTGGAGCGACTGGATCGTCGCCCCTCACGGCTACGACGCGTACTATTGCCAGGGAGACTGCCCTTTCCCCCTCGCGGACCATCTAAACGGTACGAATCATGCGATCGTACAAACTCTGGTCAATTCCGTGAACCCCGCGGCGGTGCCGAAAGCGTGTTGCGTTCCCACGCAACTTTCCTCTATATCTATGTTATATATGGACGAAGTGAACAATGTGGTGCTTAAAAATTATCAGGACATGATGGTAGTGGGCTGTGGGTGCCGATGACAAAGGCACGACGGCTAAGTGCGGACCTAGTGATAAATCGTGGACCCAGTGTATATATAGTAGCGGCCTCGATAATTGTACATAAAATATTTGTATATATAATCGTGTAATTATTATTTTATTGAAAGGACAATGATGTAATAAAAAATATAAACATTAATGATGTATTACTGTTTAACCGTCCTTTACTCAATTTTTCACTAAGATTTTAGCACTATACATAAATTTTGCGAGAAAATGAATGAAACTAAATACTTCATCTATATTAAATAGTCAAGAACAATTATTAAAATTTTTTAATAAATTAATTTTTAAATTAATAAATTTAAAAGTACAAAGTTCTGAACATATAACATTTGAAACAGTATTTAATTAAATATAAGTTTGTTTTCAGTTCCGTTTACAATTAAAAAAAGATGAAAATATAAGTAGTACTTAAAAATTATGCTTCATTAAATATGTACTTATATAATAGGTATACGTATGTAGCCATAACATCCGTTGGAAACAAAATTATGAATGACTGCCATTCTAACAACATTCCCGAAGCCTTGAAATTGTAGTCAAAATAACTCTTCGAATTAGTAATTAATGAGTCAAAGTTAGTTTATGGGACTTCACAAGGTAAATAAATTAGTCGGTAAGTTATTTAAAATATTGATTTAAAATTTGATTAAAACTTATAAGATATTTTACTACTTATAAATAGCACAATACTTATGCTTCAAACTCTTGAAATTTAAGTAATCGCAATTTTATTTATTGTTTATTATTGCATTTTTTTAGCAAGTTATTAAATTGTAAATCCGATACTATATATCTGACACTTCTTCCTACGTATAAAACATCTAGGTCAGTTAAAATATCTATCTCTACGTATAAAATATCTAGATCTGTATCGTTTATGAAGACTATTTCAAAAAATAATCAATTCATATTCTCTTTGTTAGAATTTTATTATACGAGTATGTGTAGGTCTATATACTCGTTTATAAAACCTTTAAAATAGTAAATAAAGCAAATTCACTGAAATTTTCACGCAAACGCTTATAAAGTCGTCGTCGACAAAGAATGTAAAAGATAATATTTAAAGTGAATTCCATTTAGAGTGTGGCAGGTCTCCAAATTTCAAATATTTCGTCACAAGGCGGCGATATATCATGTTTTTGCTCGAGCGCAGGAATGCCCGCCTGTATAATTTGGCCGGCCACCCGGCAACTCCGCGTCTGCCGCGCCCGCCGCCCTACGTCTATATTATCAGTAGATAAATTTAAGCTTTGTCTTTGCCTCGTATTTCGTCCTCACGAAGTATTGCTTTTGTTTTTTTGGACGCTAACAAAAAATTGAGTGGAGGCGAACGAAGTGGGTATAATTTATTTTATAGTCGGTTCGCTCGTAACTCGACGGTGGACGGCTGGACGCCGATTTATCCCCATCTCGACGTAATTAACGTAAATGGATTGGCCAGAGTCGGTGCTTGTGAACGCTCGACCGCCTGCGTCCTTCTTTCTTTCGTAACTACATTTTCACGTATTACGCTTTTATGTAGTCTAAGCGAAGGTTTCGTTCTGTAGTAATCCGGTGTAATCCAATTAAGGCTATATTTTTCCCAACCGCAACTCCAATAAGATACCAGAAGAACGAGAATCGTTTGCGATTGCAGACTCGAATCCCCAAGAGCGCGGCGACTTGTCCCTGAGAGAATTATAATTGTTTTGCATTCTTGCACGGGTATAAAAACAAAAGGGCGAGGTACGGCCCCCCGCGCTGTTGATTTTACAGACCAGACCAAAGTCTGACGACTCGCATTCCCTTGAGACAAAAAGCTACGAATGAATCAGAGTAGGTAAGCTTCAGCACGAGCTTTCGGACACCGCCTGCTAATATTGTATAAGAATTAAGACAAATGAAACTTTGTATTATGGCACCGTATTGCAGTAACAAGGCATGTATAACATATATATTACGAGTATATGCAACAAATGAAGAAAAAAAACAAGTAAGCCTGCTGATTAACGAAAAAATCACTACGCTTATTATTCATATTAATAATTCATTACTTAAATTTTTCAGATATCTACTCTAGATATTATATTTTTGCTTAACATATTATGTTATATGTTTATCAGTTTGCATTGCCTTGGAATCTAACAACTAAAAAGCGAATCAAAATCATTTATGACACTGTAATTCACAAGGTTAAGCAATCTTCAGTTAAGCAGTACCTTCTTAAAAGGTAACACCTAAATGTATGTTTATTTATATTGTTATGCTGACATATTAAATATAAGACGTGAAAGGTGTTGATTTAATGAACTCTATTAAGACCTCGGAGAATAGGTGTCGATGTGTGATAGTGGTACTGATTGGTTGATAAGCCGGCGTATGTAACGCATAATTAGGTGTCACTCGTATATTAAATGTAGCGTGAGGCAGGGAGGCGACACGCGGCCATCGAACTCGGGCCTCTTCTCCAAACATTCGAAATATGCACAAATTAAACAGGTTTTACCCTGCATTACTTTATTACTTTTACCTAAATATTGATTTGTAAGACTAAAATTTTATGATTTCCATACAAACTGTACTCGATTTGCTCTCAAGCTCGATTCGTAAAAAACCTTATATATATGTAAGTAAATGATACTATATAAACCTCCTAGCTATACGTTAGACAACTTCACGTCTTTAAGGAAAGCTGTACAACTATAAATAGTTCAAATATCTAACGCTGTTGCTTGCATTGCATGCATTTGTGCTTTTTTAATATATATTTTTTAATAAAATTAATTTTTATTTAAGGAAATTCGTTCTAATCCTAATTTATACAAATAAATAAAAAAATGAATAATAAATGTATCGTATCAAAATTATAAAGAAGGTTCTTGTTAAAATACCTACTGATATTCTGTATAAATATGAGGTCACCATATTACCTACGTAATTATATATAGGTGAGACTAATTTGTATTCCGAAATATTAATTATTTGAAATCCTAATATATGTATATGGCATAACGATTACTTGGCAGTACCTATATTTAATTCGCTAAATGGCCGTGAGTTCTAAACCGAGCACGCTATTTCTTATAACTTGTAAATCTTTATGATTTTAGTAGGTGCTTCCTGTATAGCATATACAGATATAATAATTAATTGATGAAAAAAAATGATTGTATTATTACTATGTACTGTAAACATTAATTATGTACATAGAGAAAGTATTTCATATACAATAAATAGTAAAGTTATTGTTTTTAATATTCGTTATGCATAGTCATATGTAAAAACGTCGAGTAGTAAAATAAAACTTTAGTTGAAATATTCGGCAGTCGCGTGCCACGCTCACAGGCCACGTGCTTGTCCCGTACGCACCTCAATAACAATCTACTTTCACCGTAAGGGCGTCGTCACATAAGATAAATCGTTAGACCTAACAGCGGAAAATTCCAATAATCTTCACTATTCAATCGCAAATTGATGTATAAACTCGCGATATAGGTATATGCGTAATCAGAAGCACCGGTAGAGTCGAGTATTAGCTATTAAATACTATGTATCAATTAGCATACGAGATAATATTCGAACATAAATGAGCTATGACAAAACAGTATATAATATATAAAAAACAAATGCTAAATATAAATCTGTGTTAAATCAAAATGAGATATCACCAAATACTTCAGTTTGTAATACGGGAAATTCCAATTAAACATGAAGTTAGAAACTTGGACTAGATAATTTCATCCGGCTGCGATAAGAAATAAAAATAGTGGTGTTATGATTGTGGCATGTAATGCGACTTGTCACGTGTGCTGGCCGTATAACGGTGGTGACATATTTAACTGGCTGTCGGCTCTTCGCCTCCGATGCGCGCTCTACGGCCGCAGATCTGCGCTATTTTACTTGTAAGTTGTACCTACTGTACAAATGTTCTCAATTATTTTATTGACCATTCTATAATTCTGTCATAATTTCACAATATCAGTCTTAATTATGTATATTAGCCATAACTCTAGTAGTTGATTAAATTTATTTATTTTAAAAGTTGATTGTTACTTTTGAGGTCAGATTAAATAAATAATCAACGTTACAAAATTATATTAGCCCACACATACCTTATGTTTTGTTATAGTCCGCATCTGTACAATATACATATTACATATTAATATATACCTATGTGTTTATTTGTTAGTGCATTTTCCTATTGCGTCATAGCGGAGCGACGGAATCATATCTTTCTTTGTACACAAATAGTTTGGGGATTCGAAAAATCTTTAGATTAATTTCTTTTAAAACATCAGTCTATCCCAAATAATAATAAAAATATGATATAAGTATAATTATATACCATTTTAACATTAATCATAAATTTTGGTAATACCCATACCTAGTTACCTATATAAAAAAAATTATGCCTGTTTTCCTTGCTCATGCTTGAGTATTATTTCATTGATTTTTAAGTATTTTTAACACTTTGTAGAAGGCTCTTACGAAAAGAAATGGTGAATCTCTACTAACATGTAGATTATAGGTATTATAAATAAGTAAGATTTGATCGGCCATTACATTATGATAAAAATTATATAACTACTCCTACAAGGAAGAAATCAAAGTTCAAAATGAAAATACACTTGCAAAGTAATAAACTATTTAGTTTAAAACGTTGTAGATATTTTTATATGTTGTGAAAACAATAATAAATAAAATAAGTTAAACTTTGTTTCTTTCTATATGTAAGTGTAATTTCCATAATCTTCGTCGCCTATATTATAAACACTTCGTACACAGGTGCAGGACCTACTCTATGAGGAAAAATTTAACACTATTATTAAATGAATATCAAAACAAAATATTTACAAGTTATTATTAATCCTTACTTCCTTATCCTTACAAATATTATGAATGCGAAAGTAACTCTGTCTGTCCGTCTGTCTGTCTATCGCGCTTTCACGCCAAAACTACTGAACCGATTTAAATGAAATTTGGTACACAAATAGTTTAGAGCCTGAGAAAAGGCATAGGTTTAGAGCCTGAGAAATTACGTCATTTTTAAAGCTAGAAGCTTTAAACTTATTTTATAGGCTTTTGATTAGATATAAATAAATAAGACACTAAAAGTTTGCAAAAATTTTATCCTAAAGGGGGGTACTTAGAATATATAAATATATACTTTATGAATTAAAAATCTATTCCTTATCCTTCCCTAATTAAAAAAATAAGATTTTCCCTTCCTTTTTATGTTACGGCTGTTTTGTATGGAGACGCGATGAGTGAACACATTTTATATGATAATTTTGAATGGACTTAGTGCGTACTACCTACTTGCTGCCTACATACTCTACTGTACACTAGACAGACATAAACAGTAATTTATTTCTGGCAACGAACCCGCGTCCTTGGCGTCGACCTTATATTGCGCAACACCGGTTTTGAAATGCGCACACGCACGATCTATGTACAGTCGTATTACAAAAATGACAACCGATAACACATATGTATGTAAAAGTTTTTAATGTACATATTGATTAGAATGCGACTTAATTTGATAATAAGGGTGTGGGTATAGAACAAAAGAGTACTTCGCGCTCGCTTCCCTGAATGACTTTATAACAAACGTCTGAGAATATGTTAAGATTCAAAAGGTACCTATACCTACAAAACTAGATAGATACTTTACTAGGTTGTACTAAGTAAGATACTTTCACCTGCAGGAGTTATTATTCAATGAATTTAAAAAAGATGGATTGCAAAATTCTTATGTTTTATTAGATAGTGCTGTTATAATAATGTCCCAACATATTTATTACTTTTTGTTTATTTTTATCGTGGTAGTAATGAAAATTCTTGGAAAAAGAAACTTTACAAAGAAAAAGTTCCTTCGTTACATTTTTTAATCAATAAGAATTGATTAATTTATGTGACATTTAATAGATTGCAGTGAATTTTCTTATTCATTCATTCATATTCATAGATCTCAAATAGCTATAAAGTAGATTTAGGTAAAACATTACCTTACAACATTGAGTAAAGACCTAAGGAATTAAGCCAATATGAAAGTTACTTTGGCAGGAGTTCACTTCGTCGACATGTTATGTATTTGCGCAGAATACATAATAATGCATAAACATTTAACACATAAGGAAACAACACTTTTTACCTACGTGTTTGCCTGACATATATATTGTTTTTTTACGTATTCCATTCCTAAAATTATAAACGTAGTTTAGTGCGATATTAAGTAGGATCCATATGTATTTTATTCGTATCTTACAATTGTAGGTCATGATAGTATGGTATTAGTTTTTGTTTAGGAAACTGCTACATACTACCCATGTTGTATTATATATACAAAATTCTTTATATTTTTTTAAATGTTTGTATGCAAGGACTATTTTACTATGTTTTATATGTATTTATTTGTCATACAATAATTAGTATAAATGTCAAAGATTTGATGGATGAATGTTTGTTACTCAATAACGTCAGCACGTCTGATCGGATCTACATGAATTTTGGCAGCGTTAGATTATAGTCTGGAAAAGCACATAGATTTGTTTTAATTCCGGAAAAATATACAGATCCTATGAGACAGATATTCTATTTTATTGGCTGAACCTAAACGGGACAAGATTTAAGAAGGTCACCTAGAAATTTTTAAGAGCATTAACATAAGTATAGCGAACGTTTAAGTTTGACATAAAAAACCATGAAAAAAAATTCAGTAATAGATTTAATGAATGTTTGAATGATATTTCTACTTAATTTTGTTAAATTAAAAAAATATCATGTATGCAATTTTTTTATTTCTGATGTTTTACATATAAATCAAATACATGTTTCTTCCTGTTAGTTATTTGCTGTATTTAATTACAGTGATAACAAAATTTACTAAAATTATACTTTTTACTATAATTATTCACATTAATAACTCTACATTGCAGGATATTCTTAGGTTATGTACGGTACGCCTACGCACCTACAAAAGTATGGACTATGGGTACCTATACATACAATTAAAGTATACAAGGGATCATTGTTCTTTGATTTAATAAATGTAGCGTTAAACAAAATTCATGAAATGATTTATTTAGGCAGTCATATATCTATATCCATACATACTCACTACGTGTACGTATTATAAAACTAAGTCCTCCACCGCGTCTGTCTGTCTGTTCGCGATAAACTCAAAAATTACTGCACTAATTTTCATGCTGATTTCTTCAATGGATATAATGATTCTCGAGGAAGGTTTTCGTATAAAATTATTCAAGTTTTTATATACATTTACTAGCGGAAACACCTAAAACCGGCTTCGATTAAAACCTCGCTAGTTTTATATAACTTAAAAGCTTAAAGTATACACCTTACAATTTCGGTGTGATATCAAAAATTCGACAGGGCAATAATAGTAACGTTTGATCAAAAAGTCATTCTTACATGCCTAGTTTACTTTTATAACAGAGCAATATCGATACGATGCCACATCCACGTTGTCACGTTTGTCGCGGGTGCGCACTGCGCAGCGCTCACAGAGTGAAAGTGGCAGTAAGCCCCTTGGCTCTCGGCGAACGAAGGCCGAAGCTCGTCGATCCAACTAAATAATATCCACCGAAACTACAACGAATTAACGTTAGAATGATAAGTTACACTATTCATTATAAACATTTGTTACCGTTGTAAGCAATTAATATTTAACTCATGGCGACTTTTAAATTGCATGAGGAAAAAATATTATTTTTGTGTGTATTTATTTTATATATTATTATATTTTTATTTTATATATTTTTAAGAATAGATAAAAATAAAAAAATTAAATTAGTCTTATTTTGAACTGTTGAAGAACTCCTTTACGTATTTATTTTTGTTCTATCATGATGTACTATGTGTATAAATAGGTAAAATTGTACCTAATTAAATAAATAATTGTTTAAGTAAGACAAGTGACGACGACTGTAAAATAAGTTTTGGGTAATACATAGATACTAATCTAATAAAATAGGTGAGAGAAGCACGCACATTTTTGAGGCTACAAAAGTTGTTTAGAGCAATATATTTGTGGAATACTTATTACTTAGAGAATCCGGATATAAATAAATCGTCGAGTAAGAGCGTTTGCAATGATCATGCGTGCTAAGTGTTAGGGTTGTCACTTGTCAATTATTAGTAAAAAAAAAAAAATTTTTATTTTTTTCTCTCTTGAATAAATTTAGTTGTAGTATCCTCTATTTGCAGACTCTATATTTACCTTAGGCAATGACATGATTATATTATCTTCAGTAAAATTTAAAGAATTATGTTATAAGTATCATATTTGAGATATTTAAGTTGGTACATTACTATTAATAACATTAATATATTAATAGTAGTAATAATATCTCTGAATGTAACAGCCCTAAAGCTTAAAAGCGCGACGGCGCGCGCTCGTCGCAATTACCTCCGAGGCCCGCGGCGCATTCCGCTGGACGTGAAGCCTAATTAGCCCACTGGCGATGAGTCTTTGTCTAACAGTTCACCTTGCCTTACGTGTAGCTTTTAAATGCTGATCGTTTCTCGTTTCGCGTACTCGACCTTCCGCAGAGGACGTGTCCCTTTTGGCACAAAACGTCGCGTCGTTGCGTATTCGACCGATTGCGTTATAATTTGTGTGACCTATAGACACAGATATTAAACTTTATAGATTTCTACTTACTTCGCTTTTATTAAACTAGGTTCTTCACTAAGTTATATTTCCATGGAAATAATTTCTATATTTCTTAATACACGAAACTTTTTACAACCGACCAATATTCCTTTATCGTATTGATGCAGCGTGAAAACATAAAAACCAACATACATATAGTATACCTATAATGCTCGAACCTAAGATGAGGTACCTACTCTTTCCGGTAAAAGCTACGATTTTTTTTTTATTATAAATACAAATTTCAATATTAGTAAAACTTTTTTAAACTGTACGTTAATTAAAATCACACTAATGATGTGTCACTTAAATAATTAGTCAAAATCAAATTAAAAATCAATACGTATACGTGAGTAGCTTAAAGCAAACTTATCTAATATGTAGATAGCGGTCCTTCAGACGAACGTAGCAGAGCAAACAAAGAGCTTGAGTTGAGTTCGGAAGCCGATCCATGTTTACCAGTGCTGCGTAAACGACTTCTAACCTAACTGTTACGTAAACATGTCGAACATAGTGCGCAAACACCGGCTGCACTGATCGTTAAAAATAATATTTATTCTGTTGCCACGAACCAACACTCTTTTTAAAACTAATGAGTTATTCGAAACAACATAAACGAACAAGCATTAAATAGAGATTCTCATCTTATGCATCACGCAACATGGACTCATGGAATATTTAAGTCAGGAAATAACGTGATTCGCTAAGCTTTATTTTACTTAGTATGACACTTGCGTTAAATAACATTATAACAAATAAGATAACAGTACCTATTTCCTTAATGAAGACTAAATTAACATCATTTCCTTGTCTCATAAAACATAATGGTCATAATTGTATAATATAGCAAAGTAATGAATGATAATCTAGTATTTTCACTTTATATTTTTAAATACCCATAAATACTGAATCTATTAAGAAGTATGCAGTAAAAGCTGTCGACTTAACCTTATTTAATCACTGTTTACATTTCGTATCACATCTTTTATTACCTCACCCAAATGATAAGTGATCGCGTTCGATTACAAAGCACTCGTTTACCTAACGTACAGTATATATTTAATCTATGTAAGAAGTATGGTCTGGTTTATAAATAGCCCGCGGCGAAGGCAGGTGCAGCGCGCGGGCAGACGCGCGGACGCCGTGCTTCCGCGAATCTGCCGACCAAACATTGAGAGCAGGATTGTAAACGTACTCTTTCCATAATACCGTCAGCCTCTTAAGGTATAACCGGGTTGATATTTCAACAAATTACATTGATTACCTTGGCAGATAGTTAATTACGAGTCGCAAGTTTCTTGAGCAATGAATGTAAATAAAGTATTTATATCATCACATTGTGCGCGAGATCTGAATATAAACAAGTTGCTGCACATGGAAAATAATGCTTGAATATTTAAAATATAAATGGAAAATTGTCGGTATTGGTCAACATCAAATAGCGATATGTAAATTTAAAACTAGTTATACAGATGTCTAATGCTAGGCTTACACTATACTACTACTGTCTGAGTGTTTATGTCAACATAATATCGCTAGAATAAATATGTACTAAACACCTCGGTAGGAATTTCGAAGAATAATCAGATAAAAAATAAATAAAATATACTATAGATATTTACAAAGAACATAGCAACTTTAGTGATCCCACTAAAGATTTTATATCTTAGATTATATTTTTATTAAATTAAAGAAACCAATTCAGATATGAGTGGTAGTGTGGTAGAGAGAAGGGTGTCATACTCGTCTTAGTAACAGGAAAACTATACCAGAAATAAATGGAATTCAGATTGTTTGTTTCGTTCAAACCACTTCGTTAATATAGAAGAAACAAAAATATAGAACCTATTATTTACTTTTTGTAAGTATTTTATTATATGGAGATAAACTTGTTATTCATATTTTTGAGGTTTTAAATTACATAATATAATATAAATATTTTTTTGGAAACTATATATATTATTATGAACTTAGTAAAATTTTATGTATAAATATGTTATACCTAATTATGATAAGCATCACCTTGAAGTAAATTAATAACTAAGTAGCATTATATATTCCTAAAAAATAAGAAATAGTTTGTTGACATATTTAAAAATGTAGCAAACATAGAATAAACAGAATGCAAAAAGATGCTCGAGTGTTTCAAATGAAAGGATACCTTTGCCACTCCCCGGATGCATACGGAATGCATTTGTAAAATGTAATGGTAATCACTATGTATCAGATCAGCTAAACAAAAATAGGATTAAAATTGATTGGTAAATACATTTGGATGGGAATAATGATAGGCGGCTGGTAGACTATAGGGCGCCGCGAAACGACGCCGCGCCGCCTGACCGTGTCGCATTACGTATCACACATACTGCCTTCAACGCCAGTCAGTGGAACAAAGATGACTTTAAGGTAGATGGCTTGGCACGCCTAGAAGCCACAGAATAAAGAACATGAACATGAAGGTAAATAGCATGTTTAGTTTCATTCTTGGACTTTATTCTTGACAATTTAATGCAGTTTTTTTTCGTTAATAATATATAAATTATAAATATTGTATAGGCAATATTACGTATATTTATAATGAAAAAACAAAAACTATATTGTAATTTTACAAAAGGGCAAATGTGGACAAAGTGAACTGAGTAATAATAATGTATGTTTCCATTTTATCATGATCCATGCGACGAGTGAGCACTCATTTTATATGCCAATATCAACTAGCCCTTTGACCTATTCCAGTTGACTTGCTCTTATGTTAGTTAAAGTAAATATTAAGTAGGTATATATATCGCCTTTTTGATATGCCGTCATAATTTAAATAAACATTATCATAACATCTGGCAAGGATAGAAATATTTAAATCGTAAATTATACCGTCAATATCTAAATAGAAACTTGAGGTTAGCATTAATTATGTATATTGTGAATATGTTACAGGTTATTAGCGAGTCTGCACAGGTGCTGGATGTCCTCGGCGACGGTGTGTCTCTCATCTCGAGTTACCGTACACGCACCCACCTGCGAGCTGCGAGCACCACCAACACTTGCGTCATTTACAAGTTACAACTTTAAAATAATAAAACTGGTTTCGATTGTGATCTATAAGAAGGTGGATCGACGATTAATGTTCCGAACACACACCTGGCAGACCCCGTGCTGGCACGACACTCGATACCTTTGCGACCGGTGGATACTGCTGTTCAAAATCCATATTCTACTAGTAATTATGGACATCACGATCATGAATATATTTGCAAAATGATATATATTTGTAAAATAATAGCGTTTGCTAATCATAATTCACAATGTTTATTACACCAATTTATAATCTTTAAAGATATTAAGTTTCCAATTTCATTTAGACCGCTTATTATTATTTTATTAATGTGTATAGATATTATTTTCGAGTAGATGATGTCAAAACAAGATTATATACTACGCATATATTTAATTTAAAATATTTCTACTATCATTTGTAAATGTGAACTTTTATTTTATCTTTGTTTTGTATATCTTTATAAATTAATTTACGTGTGTCGAAGACTTCAACTCCTGACATTCTTTAAATAATGTAGTCCTTTGAATCATTAGTCAACCTTAGTTGATTTTCCTTACACGTATAAAAGAGACATGTGTTTTTTAAACAAAGAGCGCGGAGCAACGACCTGCCCTTATTTGGTAGAGCCAGCGGGAACGCGAAGGCGACATAATATGATGAAGCTGCATAAGCTATACAGTACGCTGCTGTGCAGCAAGCGGTGCAATCGGGATAATGTTAGAATAATAAAAAATCATTTTTAATGAAATTAACTTTTCATCAATTTTATTAGATTTTTATTTGATTTGCGATTTGGAAACCCAAAATAAATGCGCAAAAAAATCTGAAAACATATTTATATTCTTACTTAAAATGCCAAATATTTACTGTAAAGTTTAAAGAGTAATATAATATAGTTTTACATATAAATACTCATTACGGCCATTAGGTATAATGAATTTTTATTTCGAATCACGAGTTTTGTGATACTTTTGATATTTTATTATGGACGTTTCTAGAAAAATGTTTAAATCTAATTTGAATGGTCTATTAGCAGAGTTGACGTGAGCTTCACAGGTGTAGCAGCAACCTGTTCAATCGCGGTATCACGTTACACCAGGTTTCACATTAGGAAATTTATACGACGTCTCGTATGACTACTGACGCTGTTAATTATTATTTTATTAACGAGATAAATTATTATAATTATTAATTGATTCCGAGAATTGAGTGCAAAACAAAGTGATTCATCCACGTTTATTCTCTTGCGGGACGTACTGATGTACGCCCGCACAGCAGGGATCGCTGATTACATTAAGTGACATTTCATTTTAATTCATTGACATAAATCTTACGCATTACGAGTGTATTATCGTAAGGTGCGGGTGCCGCCGCACCCTGATATAAGGCAAAGGTCCTCACATATCAGCCAATACGAAACGACGTCGTGTCTACCTCGAACATACTACATATTATATACAATAATGTTTCGATTATAATCATATATTCATGTTATCTCGCCACTGATGGACTCGAAAGACTATATCATTAAATACATTTAATTAAAATATAAGAAAAGATTGTTTTCCTACATACCATATTGATACGAAATAAAAAGACTGTGATTAAAAGAAATACTCATTGATACTTTACAACCTTTACCTGTTGAAAGGTGTCACAAAAATACAAAATCAATATGAGTTGATCAGTCTAAGAGCTATCCTATATATTCTTCTAACTACCTACTTCTTGTGTTAATCTCAAAGTTTTAGAATCATGTTATTTTTTTTATGCAATTGTTCTTCCCTTATTTATTTGACAATATTTATTTTTCCAATAATGAAAAACAGTGAAATTTATTGAGCTCAATCAATGGAATCAGGCCGTAATGGCACACGCGAGCCTAGTACTAGTTGGGAAACTTTGTATCGCTTCTTTCTATATTTTAAAAACTTACTCAATTCTCTTAGATATGCATGTTCCCTCACAATATAGTCGATAAAAACTTACTAAAAACTTAAAATCGACTTCAAAAAACACTTAAAAGTAAAAATAACTGATTGGTAGTTTTCATTTAGATACTATAGATATAGATACCTACCTAATCCGATATTTTCGAAGTCAATGCAGGCAGATAGAAAACAAAGCAAAGCCCACATCTCAAATAGGTACCTATAATATTTAAGCCTATAGTTAAATTTCATACCTTGTCATATTCATCTATTAGGTACTCATACCTTAAAGCTTATGTACTCGTATTTCTAGTTAAATTCTTTTTAAAGCTTTTATAGAGATGGTTAAAAATCATAAAGTGGTGAATATCGCTTGTCAAAGTCTGTCAATATATCATGAGATTCGGCTTTTACCGCAGTGCTATCCCCAACATCTGGAAAATATATATTCTTTTAATTTGAAACAAGTGACTTACCCTCGCTTTGCTCGGTAGCATCCCTATTCTCTAGGTAGGTACGTTTTTTTACGCGGGACCCTACTTTTTTCTAAAATCAAAGTAGCTTAGAAATTTCTTATAACATTAGCTATCGGCCAATGAAATTCAAATCAAAATCTCTCCAGCCAGCCAGATGATCAACCGAATCAAACAGACAGAAATATAGACAAAGACAAAAAGGTTACAAAATATTAGGTAGTTAGTTTCTATTATAAGGATCGTATATAATATTATCATATGCATTTGGTAAAACTGCCATTTTGATACTTAGTAGTTAGTACAAACAAACACCTTAATTTTATTAATCTTTATAATAGGTACGTATCTCATATTTAACGCTAAATGTTACATACGGTAACTACTTAAGGATTCATAATTTAAGTTACTAACGATTGGTTAAACCAAGTAGTATGACATACCTGAGCTCCGTAGTGCGTTTCTATTTTGCAATAAAATCAACACTATTATACGCCACCAGTATGCCAGTACACAACTTATTAACATAAATACTTACGGCTGTATAGCGATTCATGATATTTGTACGTGGACTTTGTACTTTGCAAATTAAATTTGTTTGTTATTACCTGAGTTACGAGAAACAGAACTGTTATAGCCCAGATACACTAATATCGGATCTAAATATAAATTAGTAACTAAACTATACTGTAGGAAGTTAAATTAACCTTCGCTTAATCTCTAAAGCGAGTCATAATATTTAATTGATTCACGAGTAATCTACCCTGATTAGTAGTATTTTTATAAGAATATTATAGGGATAAAATGTAGCCTATATATTATTATATATTCACCATTCATATTACAAATAATCGAAATCTCTATTGAGTAAGTAGAAGTAGACATTTTACAAAGCTTAAAGTGCTTCATATTCTGTAAATGTTTTAAGAAAGGTAGGTATTTACAGAGTTATAAGCAATATAAAAAGGCATCTATCTGTGCAATTAATTTTATTTTAATTTATAATATTTAAAAACCTCTCACAAACTGAAATTGCAGAAACTGAAAAAGGTTTTGTTACATAAATTAAGGAGTTAAGATGTAATCAATATTTATTCAGTGTTCTTATTTACTTTTCACTCTTTTTGTCTGCACATCAATATGTAAATTAGATCTGTTTCTTATAAAGTACCTATTAGTTATATTATAAGATCTCGTTAGAGCTTACTTTTTGGTCCCGCTACTTCCAATTGTTTCTTAGCTTATCAAGCTATTTATTTGAGCTTTCCTTAAGAAAAACCAACCTACACACTTTCGTTATTCTGAAAAGTCATGATAACATCTTAAGAGGTAACTATATAGTAGTATTTGCAATCTACAAAAGGATAAAAAAAGTATTACCTAAACATTTTCTATAAATAGAATATTTAACACTATGATATATTTTTTTTAACTGAAGGTACCTTAGCAAGTAAATAGTACACAATAGCAAGATACAAGAATAAGAGCTTACGGAAAATAGTTATCAAAAGTGATAAAGAATTAAAACAAGGAAAACGTTTTATGGAAAGTTGATATAGTTCTATAGTTTGATTTGAAAAAACTACTGCATCTACTCGTACTTTTATATGCTCTAATGATTGTTTTAAGCATGAATAATAATCATTACCAAATAACACCTTTGTCGATATTGATTATTATTTTATATTAAAACAATTATATCCAAAAAAGGCTACAAAAGGACTAGCACCTACGTTAGACAAGTATACGTTTCTTTAAAAGTTAAATAAAACGGAATTTCATTACAAAAATTTAAATCATAGTGTAATTGGCAAGATGCTAGCCCTAACAGTGGGTCACGCACGCGCAGTGCAGTAGCGACCTTGCAACGGGCGCGGGTGCGGTGTAGGGTTTCGGACTTGCGAGTTGCGGCCACATTCTGCCGCTCGCCGCCGCCTCGTCGCGCGTGCGGTTCATTTACTAAGGAATGCCCTCATCATCTGATAGCCTGACTTAACATCTGATACACTCTCGGCCACATTGCTGAGACGCCATGGAAGCAACCAATGTAACCGTACAAGAATCCATGAGAGTTTTAATTCTTTATACGCTCAATCGGCTTACAAACTAATAATTATCTGCGTATAATATTATGGATATCTTATTAATTGCAAGTTGTGAGTAATACACTAATCTAAGGCCTATCTATTCCATTCTAACCGTTAAAAGGTACTTAATGACGAACGTAACATACGTACGCGAATCGGTAATCACTGTCGTTCGTAGGACGTGAATCGCTAGTTTAAGAAAAATGAAAAAATTAAGGGTAAGTAAGTAAGACTGTGACTGTGAATGAATTAGAGTATTTGTTTTAGCTTCCGTCTAGTTACTATTTTTTGGACTGATGATGTGACATAATACATATATTAGTATTTTTTACATAAAGATTTTTTTTAATTTAGATTTACCAAGTTTATAAAAAATAAAAATAGACCATGATAATCACTTAAAAAAAACAATTTAGGAACGTTAATATTAAATGAAGGTGTAGCTTAAATGTTTGTGTAACTTTTGTCACCATTCTTAAGATACAAAATATTTAACTTCTGTTTAAAATTCATGTTCCCAACAGATATAATAATTAATTCATATAAAATTATTAACTATACCTACTCAAGTATATATTTGCAAGTGCGAATGACACCAATCTGTATCAAACAAATGCATCCATTAGAATTTATACAATTACGTCTATTAATAAAACTGATAACGAGTGTAATGCCAATCTTCGATGATATATGAAGGCGTTCACATGCACTTCGGACGATCCTTTTAATTGTAACTCGATAGTACTTAACCGTGACGACTATCTGGTGCAGAGACAGGGCGATCAGCAGTAACTTGCTAGAGGTCGCGAAACCGATTCCAGTTCGAAAAATTTCGTTAATTGTAACATTCATTAAAATTTTCAATTGCAACAAATGAAATAAACAATATAGCCTGGTAACATATCATATTAACGTGCTTAATAATTCAATTGCGGAAAATAAATAACGAAGAAAAAGTCACACATACGGGATATATAGCAGGGTTCAAAAGGGTAATTTAAGTTACTATAACTGAGTGATGCAGGTTCAAGTCCGGGTCGTGCACCTCTGTTATATTCATGTACAAATCATTTTAACTTAATTACCTACCACTTGTCTTACGGTGAAGAAAACATCGTGATGAAATCTGCATGTCTAAGAGAACCTAGTTTTTGTATGACGTATGTAGTAAGTACCCAACACGGAAGTTTGGCGGTGTAAACTATGGTTTGATCCAGAAGAGGAACGTTATCAAAGGACTGAATACATCTTTGATATTGCATTCTTCACATTTCTATTTAAACACAAAAGGTAAATGCTTATTGATATTCCTCATTGCTTGTGCAAATTGTAAATACATTTAACCACTTAATCTGTTCAAACCGTGTTTAACATATTAAATATTTGCGCTTTATGTAAACGTATGTAAATCAAAGATGAATTCTTAGCCCATTAGATCAATTATATTTATCCGAAGCTAGTCCTATGTTTGTATCTTGTTTGGAGTGACATAAATAGAGGTAGATTTAATAATCTGGTGTAGGTATACCTTCTGCCGTATCCAAGATACCTAAGATACGATTAATATTTAAACTAATTGCTTATTATAGCACATTATAAAGTAGTTTACGATAATAACCGTAATATGAGCATGACTATTTTTAGCTGCGATCGTTGCACTGGATGGTAACCGCAAGTGATAATTAATGCAAAATGAGCTTTTCGCGAGACTATTAACGGAAGTTAGAATTATTCATTTTACAATAACTCCGTCATAAAAGTATTTATTTCTCGCAGTTACTAAATGAAGTTGCAAAATCTTTTATTAAGATACTATATACCTTTAATTTAGTTATTATATTACACCCTAGTTTCAGGATCCTCCTAGATTTCGAAGCGCCGCACGCACCAAATAATGAATATTATAGGCAATTTTTTTATATCTTTTGTTATATTCATGTAATCTTCGTGTGGATCTTTACTTTTTTTTAAATTAAAGGTGGCCTATGTTATTCGCTGAAAATATAGTTTTTATAGGTAACATATTTTTTTAAATAGCTAATAAAGTATTTTTTTTAGTTTATCCATGATAAACCAAAATATTTTGATCTTTATAATATTTTATAAAAGCGAATGACCCTTGTCTCGCTTGGCTTCAGAATTTTTCGATTTACTAGTTGTTATTTTAGAATTTACCTTAATTTTTCTTTTTGTCTCAAACATCTCCGTGGAGGCGTCCACAGCAAAAAAATAATTATTTCTTATAGAATCGATCTAACGAACAGCAATTGATCTTATATGATACCTAGATGAAGACCATTACTAATGAATTTAAATGAAGCAATTTCCTAATTCATTTATGGTTCGTTTCACTCGGTTTCTCCTCTAGGCACCTTCTAAAGGCTAGTAACCATTCCCAGCAGTAAAAAAATGTTGACCCAAATAACCAGCTTTTCGGCCACTGTATCGAAAACGATGAATATTTTAATCCAATTCTCCAAAAATATTTAAAGAACAGATTCAACTCTGTATAAATAGATATTACTTAGCAAGAAAAAAAGAGGTACATAAACACGATAAACATTTTATTGCAAATATAAATCGTAAAAATATATCGTATTTGTGATATCGATGCCTAATTTATATCATCACTCCGCACCTTAAGGTTCTTGTTTAAATAAAATTATGATACACTCATCTACCTTGCAGCAGGTACAACCAGACTACATATAAGTCCGAAACGAGATAACCAAACTTTTAAAGGGTTCTAAAACGGAGGTCCACCGATCGATCATTAGAATTTATTTGTTCTCGACGGTGACAAGATGCGGAGCGGGCAGTGGTGAACAAGTTTCGGCTGTTATCTGAAGGTTGCATCAGACCATTCGTCATACTGTCACTAGGGCAAGGCACAACGAAACAATCAAAGTGGCCGAATGATAACAGTGATGGTTTCATGATGGCATGCTCTATCAACGTGAGCCTAAACTATGCCTAAAATTAAATATCATTGTAATATAACAGGTTATATTTATATTATATTCATTTGGAATCCTTACATAGGTTATATACAATGTTAGCGATTTATAAGTACCTACATCATAATACAGCAATGAATGAAGAAGAAGTGTCGAAACGTCTAAAACGTTACGTAACGTATACGTTTAATATATTATTATACATTATTTACTATTTAAACGTTTAGACCTACTATGAGTAGGTAAGTAGTAATGGCTAGTAAGCAAGTAAATGTTTGTTGACATTCAAATTTCAGATTACCAAAAATACAGTTAAATTTCAATAACTTACTTAAATTTAATTAACTTTTCATTAAAAATTCTTATATTTCAAGTTTTTCCTGCGATCCTAACTATCTCATTGGACTAATACACAACTAATACATATCTCTACATTTAACTCTACATAAAAAAGCACAGGTTATCTTTAATAAAGATAGATAAGGACTAATTTTAGGTGCTACGATACTTTCATTTGAGTACACAATATTTAGACGAAAAAATAAGCTGCTTTTTATCAAAAAGAATGAGTTAGTTAGAAAATAAAAAAAAATTGTTGCAATATATGTATGCAGGAGTATATAGTGATGTGGAAGAAGTGTCGCTTGTAATCAATAAATTGCGACAAGTATAATGAGAATATATTTTGGACCTTTTAAATTGTGTATGGCAAATTTGCAGGTATAAGATACCTAATTATTATTATTACTCTCCAAGCAAATCATACATAATTTTTTTAAAGTTGCATCTTGCAGTTGGCACCTAAATCCCTAGGTTGATTATAATTGTTTTTGTAAGCACGTTTACCAAATATCGAGTAGTAGGTACAATTTAACATTTGGTAAACAAGTTAAATTAATGATATGGATTAAGTGGCTCTTGGTTGTAGTTACTTTCACACTTAATACATTTTAAATTAAAATTAATAATTTGTAGCAAAGTAGAACAGGTACTGGTACGTAAGACTGTTGGAAGCAAGTTTTGCATACCGCAGGCCAAGTCTATAAAATACAATACATTATGAGCAACCTGCGGCTCCTGTGTTACGTATATATAGAGTTTAAATAACATTAAAAAATAAATTGTTCGAATTAAAAACTCACGCCCAAAAAAAGCAATAATTCTGGTTCTTAAGCTTTTGCAATAACATTAATGAAGTAAAGCCATATTTATGATTATTTCATTGTTAAGTGTTATAGCAGCTTCGAGATTTGCTTAATTATGTAAGAAAACACTTATCTTAAGTAGGTACAGATAAATAATTATTATTTAAATAAAATAGGTAGTGGCGGTGTATTTCTACTTCAGTCTAATTTAATATCATTATAGTGTGCCTATATTAAAGTTGTGAAAATTAACATGACAGTTTTCAAGACTCGGTCAAGTCCGAGTAGAAATGGCGCAATGGAAATTATATTATACAGATAATGGAATGTTTATAACCCAGAAATAGAATTATATGTTATTTTTTTAATATCAGAAGTACAATTTACTTTTGTATAAAGTAGTTATATCAATTGGTCATTTTTTGTGGTTGTAGATTATGTTTCAGAAAAAACAAACAAAAATCTGAAAAAACATGTAGCACAATAGTAGGTGCTCCGGACTTCTTTCGTTTAGAATGAATTCGATATCAAAAAGTTGTTTAATGTTCAATATTTAAACCAGAAAAGTAAGCGTCACTTACTTGTACCTGCGGCGGAGATCGTGCACCTTGTTTAAGACGCAGATGGCAGTTGTTCCCTCTTTAAAAAATATGTATGCTAATTTTACTATGTATAAAAAATTAGTTCAAAACATTTTAATTACGTTTCATATATCACAATGTATGTATATGTTATAGTCAAACCTGGAAGTTTCGGCGCTCCTAGCTTTGACTAGTCAATCCTCAGATTTGAATTGAAGTCTTAGTCAAAGACCAAACCATTCGGTCTCTGACTAAAGAATGTTCGTCAAACCTAGGAGAAACTAATTTGGTTAGTCAAACGTCGAAACTCAATTTAATGAAATCGGGGTTTGACTAGTAAAACTTTAATTAAGCATTAGAATGTCTTAGTTTGTTAGATTAGGTGTATTAAAATGATTTTTATGTAACAATTAGTCTTTATTCATACATGGTGAGGCATTATGGCCTTGACCCCCAAATTTAGAATCTTTTGCACTTATTTCCCTTAGAGATAGCTTAACGTCGCTCTTGTAAAAGAAGTGAAAATTAACACCTTTATTTTCTGTTGATATAAAATGCCTTGCTTTGGTGATATTCGGCTTTCTCACCTATTGTACCTACTAAAATGTTCTCCGACCGATTGCGATCATGGCGGCCAATCTCATTGAGACGCAGGAGATATTATAGTGCACAAGTGTACGCGCAGACACAAGTGCACTCTATGTTCCAATCCCTCTCCAGTGGGACGACTTCTCGACACGACCAGAGCTAAGGCGCAGGACCGACGGCTTTATTTATGCTCTTCGAGGTACGGGGGTGACACACCGCCAACTTCCCAACTCCGGGCTGCTACTGAGGCTTACTAAACAGAAAGATTCAATAACTAATCTTGGCTTGACCCGGGATTCGAACCCAGGACCTCGATGTATGACCGTACATTCTAGCTACCCCACTATCGAGGCAAGTGGTACCTACCTTGAGGAATCGTACCTTCCATCAACCACATGAGATGATGATTTTCAGACACAAATGCCTGAACATCTTTAGAAAATATATCAAAAACATAATAGGTGCTATAAAACTTGAGAGTTGCCCTCGATTTCCCTGGGATCCCATAATCAGATCCTGACTTGGTGATAATGGGACCCCCTCGGAGCTATACCTACCGAACAAGAGATAAATTTTTGACGAAGATATATATATATAGGAACATATAACCTCATCCTTTTTTGAAGCCGGTTAAAAATATAACTAACTTGTTTAAAAATAGGACAGACAGACTTTAAATGGTACATGAAAACAACAGACTTCGTATTTCTTATTAGTTATGTTCTTTTTAGTGCCACGAGGAACTTGTACCTACTGATATAACCAAGTCTGCCGTATGGTCCTGTAAATATGTGGCCACTTAAGCCGTCAAATAACGCATTAAATTTGCCTTTGATGTACCAAAAGAGACCGCTGCTAAGATATCGCTGTATAAAACTGTAGCTACACTAGTGTTTCTTATATACACGTAAGTATTTCATAATATGTTCAGTGCGACAAGATCTGATAGGTTTTACTAAAATTTTAGTTTCATAACAAAAAGGCAAACTAAAAATTTATATCTCTCTCCTATGTGGAACTATACAGCTGTAATAAATAAAATGCTGCTTTTATACTAATTTTTAATGTATAATAAATACTACGTCAGAAAAAGTTCTTATAGAACATTTAATACATGGATTTAAAACATATTGATCATTTATTTTTTACATATTTTAATAATAATTAGTAGGTATGTGTTCATTGGGTATGTATGCCTATAGAATGCCCATTCATCGCCTCCTTTCGAAATAACACGGCGTTTCAATCTAAAAACATCGTTATCTCTATTCCCACTCAAATCACAGCACAATAAAATTTCGATGGCCGAAGAAAAACGGGGCATCACGATAACCATAAATTTGAGCCGAAACGGATGGGACAAATTTTTATAATGGGCCTCCCCCATTCGGTCTCTGCGCCGCGTTAATGACAGCCTAACAGTTTGTTTTAACATCATTATAGGAGCGTATCGGGCATTCCATCTCAGGTAGGTACCTGCACTGGGCGTATAGATACACATGTCAGAACATCGCTATCCTCCGATACAACACTTTATCAGCAAGTACCTAATTATTATTTAATTATCATATTTTTATTTACGAATGTGCGATAGTAATCAATTTTATTACTCACAATTAGTTATTCAAATGGAATAGTCGCTGGGAAAAATTACTGTAATTATAAGGGTGAAATTAAGAGAGAGATATAGAGCAGGTAGGTACATGTAATATTATCTACTCGTACACAAAATAGCAAATAGTTGTATACTTATGTACTATAAATAACACTCATTTAGATTTACACATAAGGTATTGCAGTCAAACGTAGAAAAAATCAGAGTATAGGTATGAACAAGGTAGACAGTCAGTAAAGTTGAGCTCTCTGTGGTAGGAGATCGCACCCGCTGGCTTCCCGCAATATATCCAAAGGACAGCTACACGGATTCACAATTACCTTATCTCGCTTCAACTTGGCTCCTGACATCACACGACAAGTATTCGTGATCTTCGAAAGCAACATTTCGATTTGAGTAATATATTTGTTCTCTACAATTTCGTATTCAACGAAAATAAAAATATTACTTTAATGATATTAGGTAGGTATATGAACACTTTAAAGGGTTTACATTTATAATCTCAAAAAAGAATAGAAAACCAAAACAATGAATTTAATTTAATACCTATTATTATAATATTTTTTGTACCTATATACAAATACGTATACTATACAATAATATATAATATACAAATACAGTAAAACATTGATTTAATTACGTTACTTATTTGATATCTTTTAAATATTACGCCCTCCATTAATAATAATATAACTTCAATAAAGCCAGAAATAACCTAAAAAAAAAAGATTTCTGCAACAAAATGAGATCTCAGAGTAAAATGAAACAAAGTCCATTCCTACCGTAACTCATTATGATTTTAAAATAAGAGGACTAGAAATAAGGCAAAACCGCATGCCCGCCGCGAAACCGAATCAAAGGTGACTCTTAATTGATTTTAGGCGAACGAGCTCTCGAGAGATGGTAAAGAAATTGACATTTCAATGGCAAAAAAGTAAAGAAGTTGCGTCGACGAGAGTGGCGGTCGTACGGCAATGATTTAGCGCGTCTTCAGACCAGGCAGGGCCGGGTTCCCATGGGAAAACGTCCGCAAATATTGACAGTGCAGCAACATGTTTATATGCACTTAATGCATCGCTCACCTTTTTTACATTTTATTTGTTTTATGCGAGCGAGGCAGACGGAACGTCGGCCTCGTATTTGACTGCTTTTTTTGTCGTAATTTTTATTTAGCAGGTACATACCTTACGTCCGTTATAAAATGATAAGCTTAAAATCGCGATTTCTTTGGTATTTTAATATTCTAATGTAAAATTTATAGGGACATAAGGCAATAAAAGTTAAGTAAGCCATTAACTGAGAAGACGATTTTAATACTAAAAGAACACTTTTCATATTCAAAATAATGACATTATTATGAATATGTATCTATAGGAACCTAAAATTGTGGCAAAATAACAAAAAAACGAAGGAAATTCAGTGTATACTTACGTATACTTACTTCGCTTTATTTTTTTGGTTCTTGGGTTATTAACTCATCAAAGATTGTGGCGTTGTTAATAATATTGCTTTGGTTAAAAGTAGACTAAAATTTTATGCTTATAGTTTATAAAATTGTCCACACTTAGTTGTACATACGTAAGTATAATTTATATGTACTTGTAAAAACGACATGAGCTTTAACTTAAGCAAAGTTAGTTAGTTAGCTTTTACGTAAATAGTCCTGTTCTTTATAAAGAAAAAGTTATTTATAACCCTTAATACAAGTCTGTTTGTAATTTTTAAAACAAACATAACCTTCCTTTCCGCTTTGCCGCAGTCGGTTAAAACAAAGCATTTATTCGATCTTGATAGGTAATAGATAGGTACATAACTTAATCTTAGCCAACTATAAAATAGAAGATTATTTTCGGTTCAAAAATATTATAAAGCAGGTGCATAGAACTTAAGTAAATATTTTCTAAATATGACCAACTCCACAAAGTAACGATTGTAATGAATATTAATGTTTTATCAGCAAAAAGTATAAAATTGTACAGTACATTGTCTTTATAGCAACAGCTATTTTAAAACTACGTACTTCAAGACTTTTACCACTTTTCACAAGTAGCAGTTCGGGGGCTTAAAAAATTCTTATTGTCAAATTGAAATGCTCTGTACTAGAAAAGAAAAAAAAAAATAGCTGATGCCACTATATAAAGAAAGTTGGTATTTAGTCTTATCTTAGTGTAATATGCTCTATTATAAAAACGATAATGTATGAAATGTTGTATCTTACAAACTTCAGATGTAATGTCTCAACACAAATAAGGCGCGCTAAAATGTTTGATACAGTATTCAATACTAGCTTAACTTACCCTCGCTTCTTCGGGTTCGTCCCTAGGTTTGAAATAAATAAAATTTCTAAGATAAAAGTAGCCTAAGTTGCTCCTTATAACATTAGCTATCTGCGAATGAAAGTCCCGTCAAAATCGGACCAGCCGTTTGAGAGATTAGCCGGAACAAACAGACAGACAAAATTTTTAAAGTTCTTTTTTTGATGAAGGTACCGTATATTATATACTTTCATATACATTTAGTTAAAAGCTGTTAATTTGAAATTAAAAACAGACACTTCAATTTTATTTATATGTATAGATGTACAGATGATGACTATGACTAGCGACTTACCCTCCCTTCGTTAGGGTTTGTCTCTTCCTAGTATAGAATAGACTATGTCATGGTTACATACATACTACATACACGAGTATGTATAGAAAAATAGGTAAGCATTTTCAAAAATAAAAATATATAACTCCTAGAGAAATTATAAACGATTGATTCTCAATTAAACTTCCACATCTCTTTTCGACTCTACTGAATACTGACGATGACTCTACAGACTCTACTAAACCAGTTATTTAGTTCCTATCTGAAGAAAAGAAAGAAAAATCTGAAATTTAAATTAAATTACAAATTCTATTAATTACTGTACTGAAAAAAATAAGAAGGTGAAAAAACTATTTTATTTATTTTATTTTTTTATAATTCAATAATTATACGTAGTTTGGTTTTATATGAAATTAGGGTAGGCTACTACGGTGTGAGGGTCGGCAATTTGCGGTTAGACTAATGGGTCAAAATTATGAGTTGTCCTTGGCGTGTCCATATGGGAATGTGCAACTTATTGCGTCACGTCCCTACTAATTATTTATGTCGATGTGGATGCTCAAATTATAGCTTTTCGATATCGGCTTCGGTCGAAACGAATGGAACTCTTAACCTTTTTGGTCCAATTACTTTGTATATTTTGTTTTATTGTGGTAGATATTTGTTAAACCAACCAGACTCTCAGTCCTGACTTTTAAAGCAGAGCTCATTTTTTAAACAAGTTTAGAATTTAGGTATTTTTATGTACCATAATTCTTTTAATATTGATTTTCGCAAATACTTATTTTCATTTTGGAAATAAAAATAATTTAGTAGGTACATATTCCAGAAGATTTTTTCTTATTATATCTTAATCCATCTTATGAAATATAAAACAATACACCTGCCTATAACACAGGTACTACTTCAGTAAAAAAAAAACAAATACACTTTAACAAACATCAAGTAATTGGTGTATGTACTATGTACACACGTATTGTTGTACCTACTTAAGACATCAAATAAGATTGTAATTCTTAAACTGTAGTTACCTTTTGAGTTATTTATCATTATGATGTTGATCATAAAACGAAAAAGAAGTAGAATAACTTATTTAATAATTTCAAAGGACTATAGACTTTGTATGAGAGGCGAGTAAGGTATTTATCCTCTGTTGAGAGATGAATATGATGCTTGAAGCGATTTCGATTTGGGATACATGAATGCGTGCAAAGGATTTGGACTGTTTACAACTTCGTGGGTGGTTATGGGCGTGGCGCACTCTGTCCTGCTCTTTCTGATGTACCCTCTGTCTATCTGTCTCACCTAGCGGCCGCTCCCACAGGACCCTCTTGTTAAGATACTTTTTTGTTCCTCTCATCTCGCTTTGAGAAATGGTCAGACAGGCAAATATTTACTCACGATTTTCAAAATCTTATTATCATACTACCAGCTTACGGTTTAGATGATTCGTTATACATTTTATCTCATAATCCTCTTTTACCCACATGAACATAAAACAAATCGTTATAAAAACAAATAGTAAATGTCTCTTAAGTCTACAATAATTTACTGAATTCACCTAAGATTCAGAATTTCAAAAAAACTAAGCAGGATCTTCAGATTTATGTACTTACTATTGAACGCCATAAAATAACTCTATTTCAGAATTCCTGCCTAAAAATTATTCCTTAGTACAGTTAAGTCATTAGTTGCAATAAGTCATTAATCATTAGGTATCTGGCAATTGAACCTTACGTGAAATATACCCACCTACTCGTACTATGGTTCTACATCTACCTTTTCTTCTCTCTTTCTCCGGATATTCATAAAAATATTTAGCTGTTCTTTTTTTAATAATTCATCAGTAAATAAAATTGAAATGTCTGTTTTTAATTTCAAATTAACAGTGTTCTACTAAATTTTTTTTTTTTTTTTTATATTCTTTATTTATAAAGCCATACACCTATATAAGGTTAAGTCAGCTTATTGTTACATAATTACAAATTATACATTTAGACAGACATCAGTTGTTTCCTTAATTCTAGAGAATGTATATAAAACCAAATTATGTGTTTACTATTATTGCTAGCGAATTTAGAACTAAATACAGAGTGAAACAGGAACATAATATCTTGTCTTGTACATTGGGTATCTGTTAATAGCTTTATTCTAAGTGACTCATTAATTTTACATTCTATTAAAAGGTGCATTAGGTCCTCTTTCGTATTACACACAACACAATTGGGACTTTCTGTTTTACTCATGAGATAGCCAAAATTGTTCAATGGAACATGTCCTGACCGAAGCCTAAAACAAGCAACCAGTTCTTTATATGTCATCCTTGTATTACTGAACCAAGGAATTTGTGGAGGCTCAGTAGTAAGGGATTTGTACCAAATGCCTTTTTCGCAAGAGATCTCATTATAATGTGTCTTCCACTGATCATAGCAAAGCTTCTTTACAATAGGGATATAATCTGAAGACTGTAGTGATACGCGAAGAGGAATTCCATCAGATTGGGCTACTTTGGCGAGCTCATCGGCAACCTCATTACCAAAAACTCCCACATGGGAGGGTACCCATTGTAGGTAGACGTTAATCCCATTACGTATCATTGTTTCGATACTTTCAATAATAAGATAAGCCTCTTTTCTTCCTAACTTTCCTCTGTTGCATGCAAGAAGGTGATATAAACTACTTTTAGAATCAGTGAATATGACTATTTTTGTATAGTTAGTTGACATTAAATATTGTAGGGCCTCAGCAATAGCCAAAAGTTCCAAGCACATGATGTTAACATTTGGATCATCTACGTTGAATTTGGCCGCCACCAGGGCGACTGGATCATAAAATGAGCATCCATAGTGGTTCCCAGTCTTGGAACCGTCTGTATAAATTTGAACAAAATCTGCGTAACTTACTTGTATCATTGACAATGTGGCATCTTTAAGTTCTTTAATTGACAGTTTTGCTTTTGAAGACGTTATGTTTTTGATATCAACCTTTATTATACTTGTCAAATCAATTTTATAAATAATGGAAGGAAGTTGGTGAGATGGCCAGTTCTGGAATTTATAAATGTTTAAATCTTGATATTGACGGTGGCTTGACTGCAACAGAGGAAGTTGGTTTTTTCGCCAGTAAGGTACATTAGACTTTATCAGGTTTTCAAAAACAGACAATCGTTCATGACAGTAATCATTTTGCCTAGAAGATATTTTAAGAAAATATTTGTGGCTCAAGTAATTTCTACGTATAAAAAGAGGAGGTATGCACATCTCAGTTTGCATGACGTGAGTGGGTGTAGAACGGATGAAACCTCCACAAATTCTTAAACACTGGTTCTGTATGACATCGAGTTTCTGAAGTAACCTCGGGCTCGCGTTCCCGAAAAGAAAACATCCATAATCGAGTCTACTTCTTACTATACTTATGTATAATCGTCGTAGATGTATCGGATGTATACCAAAAGACAAGCCACTAACATAACTCAATATGTTAATGAAGGGTATACATTTTTGAGTTAATTCATTGATATGCTTTGTCCAGTTAAAGCGACTGTCTATCCACATACCCAAAAACTTAATACATTGTACGACCTCAATGTCACAGTTATTAATATTTATGGAAATAAGTGGTAATTTGTATTTCCTTGATATAACGCACAGCTTGGTCTTAGAAGGTGAGATACCGAGTCCTATTGGAGCAATAAGTTCACAAAAGTTATGTAGTACATTACGTATAACGTCAGTACACATGTTGATACTGTCGTGTGAATAGTAAAAGGAAAAGTCATCTGCATACTGTGATATTTTAACGTCATATCTTATATCTCTACAGGCTTTTATTGTGACAATATTGAATAAAATAGGAGACATAGGGTCCCCCTGTGCCAAACCCTGACGAGTGGTTCTAACCAATTCACTGCCATTGCTGAGTTTATATACAATATGACGCTCCTTAAGAAACTCGTATATATACCCACATATGTACCGATCCACCTTGAAATGAACCAGAGCTTCTATAAGAGATCTAATTAAAACGTTATTATACGCATCAGTAACATCTACAAAACTGCAGAGCGTAAACTCTTTTTTAGTGAGCGCTATTTCCGAGTCTACAATAAAACGAGATAAATTATCGTGACAAGAGTAGCCTCGACGGAAGCCCAGGGTCCCCTCATGAAAGAACTTATTCTTTTCATAAAAATAATCTAACCGTCTTGCTATAACACTATTGAATATTTTACACATGCAACTTATTAAAGAAATGGGTCTATATTTTTTGGCATTATAATTGTCTCTTTTCGGAATTGCAACTACTTTGATTTTTCGCCATTGAATTGGAACTATACCAGTTTTATAAATGGAATTATAAATCTGTAGTAGGATTTCCATAGCTTTCTGAGGTAAGTTATATATCATTGAGTATACTATATTATCAAGCCCGGCTGAAGTATCCTTCCTTTTTAGAATATTTATTATCTCCGCCATCGAAAATAATTCAGGAGATGTAAGAGATTGACCCAGAGTACACGGTGGTAAGGTGACACTGTCCGGGGCAAGTTTAGTTATAAATTCAATCGCTTCACTTTCAAGTAAGAGACCCGATGTGCCATATTTACCCTTCATCCATCCAAGCTTTCGCCACATTTCAGAACTAGAAGTTGAACCATCCACACTATCACAAAATTCCTGCCACGATTTTCTTTTCGCCTGTTTTATTAATTTCCTAGCTATAACTACCTTTTCTTTGTATACCTGATAGGACTCTGGGTTACGATTCCTTCGAAAAAACTTAAGAGCCAGTCTTCTCTCCGCGACTGCTTTGGATAAAATTTGATTCCACCAGGGCTTAGGTTTAAATTTTGAACACATTTTAAAGTTAGGTTTTATATATGGAATGCTTAAATGTGCTGAATCATTAATTATATGCAAAAAATTATCATAATTCTCTTGAATATTATTGCTATTAAAACTAAAATCATTACATTTGGTTTCTATTTCCATCCTATATTTATTCCAATCAGCTTTCTTTAAATTTCTTTTATGATATAAGTAAACCATTTGCGATTGATGTAATTTAATACTTAACAATAGATGATCACTCCCTAATGTTTCATTAGTAGTCGACCATTCACAATCTAATACCAAGTCTGAGCTAACGAAAGTGACATCAGGTGACGTACAAACTGTATTCATATCTACCTGAGCTATGCGCGTCGGCGAGCCGTCGTTTAGGTAAACAAACCCATAATCACAGCTACTCTCGGCTAACAGGCGACCGCGCGTATCTGTGTGATAAGACCAGTGTATGTGATGGGCATCGAAGTCACCGGCTATTAAAGTTTTATTATTAAATTGACTAAATAACGTATCGCAATCTGTTCTATTTAAATGCATACTTAGAGGACAATATATACCAACGACATACTGAAGTTTATTATTGTTAATTAGTTCTATACACAAATATTCAAATGAGTTAAATTGGAATGAAGTGTCTTTTATACGCGATGATAATGTTTTATGAACTAATATCGCGAGCCCACCGTAACTATCGCTTCGGTCCTTTCTAAAAATCCGGTAACCAGAAAAGTTCACATTTTTATCTTGAGACAGCCAAGTCTCCGATAGTATGCAAATATGAACATTACTACCTATTAAATAAGACTCCAGTTCATGTCGTTTATTGTATAAACTGCGACAGTTCCATTGAACAATATTAAGTCCTATACATTCACTCATAGGATGATTCAAGGTCATGCCGATAATGTGTTTAGAATACCTATTTATTTATTTATATTTATGTGATTGTTACAATAGAATAATAATTAAAAAATAAGAATAACAAACGGTGTAATTATGAAGTTGAGAATTCTAGTTTTACTTACGTTTTTATATTTACTGTTTTTAGCTTAACAATCAAACGAGTAACCCTATTTTTAAGTCTTCGATTAGTAATCAGTGGTATGATGTCCTTGAACATATCTATGAGTGTATGTATGTTTTCTGTATAAGTAAGTGTAATTTCTTTAATGTTGGTGATACCGAAAGTACTTTCTAAATATTCCTTGAGTTCAATTGAGGTCAGGGGGTACATTTTCTGAGAATGCTGAATATGTTCTTCGATCGCATGCCAGCTGGATGAATGTATATCAATTGTTGGTGACTTACGCAGTTTTTTGGAACTATTTCTTTTCTCATAAATTATACTGGAGCTAGATTGGGAAGCATCACTGTCGTCGATATTTTCGTCACCTATGAGTGAGGCCCTGTCGTCACAGCGCTGAACCGCGGGGTTTGCGGCAGTAACGGCGGGGATGGCGGCGGCGTCGACGTCACGAGAAGCGGCGGCATCGATGTCAGCAGAAGTAACGTCACTGAAGGCAATCGACTGAGAGTGGTTCTCGCTGGTTGACTCTGTCGGGGGGTGAGGTCTTTTGAAGTAAGGTAGAACAGCGCCATCATCTTCATATGTTTGAGAGCTGTCGATGTCAAACTGAGGTGGGGCTTGAGGGCACTTCTGTGCTACATGTCCTTCCTTTTTACACAAAAAGCAGGTCATTGTGTCTGACGATAGGTATATCCAATAATTGGTTTCATCAAATTCAACCTGTATACGCTCTGGTAGGTGGTTGAAGTCTTCCGGGGAAACATAAACTTGCCGTCTGAAGCTTAAAATATGGTTGTAGCCAGGGTCATTCAGTCCTGCACGTAGAAATGTTATTGGAGACACAGGAGTAATATTCATTTCTTTTAGTTTAGATTCAATCACTGTGTGTGGGATAATCGGGCACACATTGGATAAGATAACTCGTCTGTTTCTACTAATCAATGGCCGTATAGTTAATTTTGTTCCAGCAATAGTTATCTGTTTCCGATTATCGACCAGGTCATTTACTAGGGATTTTGTTGCTAAAAAAATACATATACGGTTATTTGAAATACGTGACAAGAATCTAATCATTTTCGGGTCAATAACTTTTCCTAAGGCTTGAGCATAGTCTTTATTTTGGACATTGTCGATGGCATCTATCACAATGGCTTGGTCCTTTGAAGGAAACATCGGATTTTGTGTGACATTTGCATAGCTTTTCGTGGAATTATTCGTTGAAGTGGTCATTTTGTCCCCGTAGTCAGAGACAAAACGTTATCTTGGAACAAAAGATCAGATGTTTTTATAACATGCTAGCACAAGCTTACAACGCGAGCAGCAAAAATAACAATAACGATTTAATTTATTGCACTCGTACGTAAATAAGATAGTAAACGCGTTAAACGTGCGCTCTCATCGAATGCGCAAATGCAACAGTGTTCTACTAAATGCACATGAAAGAATATGCAGTACATAAAAATCGAAACTAAAAAGAAAAAAAAATAATTTTAATTACTAGGTACTTAGTTATTGTTGGAGTCGGTGCCAGCCAAGAAGGACAGTTTTATCCTGCCTTTGCAATGAACTTTCGAACGGATATTTTGATTATATTTACAAATTGATACATTAATTAAATTGTATTAAGATTATTTTGCTTTGGCTGGCACCGACTCCAACAATAACTAAGTAATTAAAATTATTTTTTTTTCTTTTTAGTTTCGATTTGCGTTTTGAAGACGGTTTTCATTTTTGTAAAAAATAATTTATTTTAATTTTTTTTGTGGAAATTATTATGTTTAAATAAAATATTGGAAGGCTAACTAAACTACTGCTCCAATAAGTCAGCGAAGTTTTGAAATGAACGACAATAGTCAATCGAGATTTGTCCACTTCTATTTTTCCACGTAACTCGTAGACGTTAATAAGATTTACCTTCTATTATCAATCCACCTAATATCCTGAAGGAATACGACTATCAGTTCATAAGTACGTATAATATTAAATTAACTGAACAATGTAATTTAAATTGAACAGCTTTAGAAAATATATGAAAAAGGTAATCAGTGCCGATAAAATTTAAGGGTTGCCCTCGATTTCTCTAGGATCCCATCATCAGATGCTGACTTGGTGACAATGAGAACATCTTGAATGTATACCCTACCGAACAAAAAAGAAATTTTTAAAATCGGCCCACAATTCACGGAGAAATCGGTGAAAACACATAAAAAACAACTGTTGAGGAATTTTACCTTCCATCATCAGCTCATCCACATGAGATGATGATTTTCATAGGTAAAAGCTTTATCGGGTTTAGAAAATATATCAAAAACATAATAGGTGCCTGTAAATTTTGAGAGTTGCCTTCGATTTCCCTGGGATCCCATCATCAGATCCTGACTTGGTGACAATGGGACCACCTCGGAACTATACCCTACCAATCAAAAGAAAAATTTTTGAAATCGGCCCACAGACAGCGGAGTAATCGGTGAACATACATAAAAAAAAAATACATACAACGGAACATATAACCTCCTCCTTTTTTGAAGTCGGTTAAAAAGAATCAATTTTTTAAAATTTTTGTCGGTCTGTCTGGTGGACTTTTACTCGCAGATAGGTAATGTTATAAGGTGTAACTTAGGCTAATTTTGTTTTATTAGAAAATTATAAAAACCGTTTTATTTATAACTTACGCCCAGCTAAGCGGGCCGGGTTTGCTACTTTTTTTATAAGTACCTATAAGTAAATGGTTATATACCTACTACGTCAAAAATGTATGATCAACCAACAAACCTACATTCATTTTTTTTTCAAAAATATCGACAGGTTTAATGTGCACTATTTTTTGAATTTGCAAGTTATAATTAATATTTTAAATGTAATTAGTTCTTAAACTAATAAGCAGCAAGTAGTGTTATGTTACATAGGTCTCTCATTTTCTAAAACTCAATTTTGTTCCCTTGGTTTGATTAAGACGGACATCTTTGAGGGTTAAGTTTTAGCGGCAAAGTATAAAGATGGATTCGGACCGCACGCAGTCCAGGCGATAAAGAAATTATCTTCCAAGCTAACGAGCCACGCACGTATCTAATTGGTACCCTGCCGAAGCTGATTCATTTATACGTTCCACTACAAAGTGCGTTGGGAATTAATGATGATCTCATGCGGTATCAATAAAATCTCATAAAGTTCAGCTTACTTATCCAAATTACAAATTTTTACTTCAATATTGATTATTAACATAAAAAGTGTTGATAAGGCCTAAGTTTTTAAAATCTTTTCAAAACTAAAGCAAATGATTTATTTGCTGTATAAACTAATTTTTTATGATATGCGTAAAGCTTGTTTTGAGTTTTTATATTTACCTCTAAAGGAAGGTAAGGGGTAAACAATCCACTGAAGCCAAGGAGCATACCTATGTTAAGTCGAAAGTGTGATGATTAACTTTTATGCAGATAATTTGACTTTTTCTACAGTTTTTCCATTTAGCTTATGGTTTGTAGGAGATGGTTACTTAGTAAAAGCTTTTTCCTACTTTTATGTGAAACTTTTCAAACTTTTCAAAGGACCATCAGATAATATTGAATTAGGTAGGTATATAATAGAAAATTTGTATAAATGTGCCACTAATAGGCACTAGACAAGAATATTCCTAGACATTTAAATTAATCTAAGAAATATAGTTTAAGCCCCAGTTTCAAATTCTCGTATGTTTCATCGAAAATGCTATCTTAGTGTTTATAATAAGGAACCAATAAGTATAAAAGAAAATGTGTAGTGATAACTTATTATTCGGGTCAACATGTAGGATACCTTTTACTATAGTAACCTTTTATTCCCATGAGAAAACACAATGAGATGTTCTATCAAGCCGCTCTTATAAGTTTACGTGTCTACCGCAGGCTAAATCTTAAGAGATATGTAGGTACCTACATCAATAAATGTAGTAGAGAACTTCGGCAACAGCATTAATCTTTCGTTTAAGATATATTCGCAATTAACTATAAATATCTGTTTAAAACGCACCGGACCATTCCGAACAAAGCCAGGATAAGTTGCTAGTTAACAATATATGTATGTGCATATAGCTGCATAAAATGTACAGTGTAGACAAAAACGAAATTATCATGTTTCGGCAGGTTTGGGCACGTCAAGGGACTTCGGAGTTTGGGGTCCGTAGATAAGGAATGCAATTAGTCAATACTAAGGTGACTCTTCTTACAAATTATATCTCTGAAGAAATCTGTCCAAGACTTAAAAATAAAAAAAGGATGAGTCACTTAAAACAGAAAGTATGAATCACAATACATTGCCGCTACCTTCAAAAGTTTTGCAAACAACTTGATAACATTAAAAACCTGACAATTGAACATCTCGGAGAAAATAGTAATACCAACTAGCAGTTTTCATAAAACATTAACCTCTCATACGGATTTAAGTCACTGACTACTATTTCACGAAAAATAATATGTATGAAGCCATTCTTTGTTAATATGTAAACAATAGTTAATGGTTCCGAGTACGGGAGCTCTGAGAGAGCCGCTGGCGCTTACGGACAATGACGATTATCTAGAGTTTAGACAATTAAACAAAACACGAATACGTCATAATTCTATAAAAATGAACAGTGACACTCGAGAAAAGTTAAGAGACGCACAAAGACAGTAGATTTAAAGATAACACGATTAGGTACATGCCTATTTAAAATTATGTATATGAACGGTATCTTTCAGTAACATGGATGGACAATTGGCGTAGCACTGTATTTTTAAGTAGCTGTTACCCTAATTCGTTCATGCTGTTACCATTTAACTTACTAATTTTCAAGTTTGTTAATAAAAAAATGTTGGTAGTTGTACAGTGTACACGTCGGAGGAATTGACAACAATGTGTGCACAAGCTTTTATACGAAATAACATTAAAACTGATAATAGAATTTGATAAAATTAAGTAGTATCAAGTTGATACTTCATACTAACAACCATAAGTAGCTTATTAAATCATTAACTTTTATAGAAGGTAATTATTTATAACTAATTATATCAAGTATATAGTAAAATATTTAGTAACTTCATTAAATAATTATGTTTAGCGTTTTTAAACAAGGCAGGAATGCAAACACCCACGGCATGCCGATGCGCTGACGCACGTCAGGTAAGTAATCGCGGCCACTTTGCTCGGCTGCGTAGGGTCGCATTAGTATGGAGTGTAAATCAGGGTAGTGGCGCTAACGCGCTATTTAGCCCCGCATATAACAGCATTTGTGTCCGAAATAAGCGCCAACATAAAAAATATACCGACGGAAGTAAGCTCACAAAGAAAATGCCAACGAGCAAAAAATTGACAAAAAAACTGCATAATGCGGTCGAGAGGCAGTGTGGGCTTCGAGTCGACCGCTCTTGTAAAATTTATAACAGCTCTATTTTGTTTACCTGCTTGACTTTGCTTTATATTGTCTTGTAATTGTAGGCATTTGACGATGAGTTATTAATTTATTGACCATAGCTTCGCTTAAATTTTTATAGCAGTGCTAAATTGCCCCCAATCCCTAGCTTTTTGTGTTTAATAATAGGTACTTGCACAAGTTACTCCATCAAATAAATGATGCAACTTAAAGAGCTGATTTTAAGGAAATCCGAAAGCAAATTAATCGGTAAATTTTTGTATAAAGATATTTCATATTAAATATAATTAATATTACTTTACTACATTATTATTATTAATAATTATTTTTTTAATGTTAATTAATGGTACTTCAGTCATAGTGATAATAATATAAATAATATTATCATTCCTAAGTGTGTATTTGAAATAACCATAAAATCCTCAATGTCATGGTTAAAAGTGTGGAAAATCACTTTTAATGGAAACTTTTATACGATAAAAACCTTGATAAAATGCCTATGAAATCACGTTATGACGCCGTATCTATATATTACAAATAACAATGACAACAGTACATTAATTCTATAGACACGAGCAATGGGAATTATTAAGTAAATAATATTAATTATATTTCGTAAATAAATTATATTATTGAGGAGATAATAAATTAACTTCTCATAAACAGCCAGTGTTTTGCATTCTGAAGCGAGGAAAACGCGTTTTTTTATACTAGAGACAAGCCCTTTCTCTCACTTCTTTCAGACTTGATAGAAGTAGTTAACTTTTTCAAAAATTATTTTTTTTATAATTTATTTTTTAATAATTTATTCGAAAACTAACGCAACGCGTACCGATGCGTACCAAATTCAAAACAATTTTCATGATTGAGTTTAGTTTAGTTAAACGTTGAGTTATGAAATATAAAAAAAACTAAACACACATTTTTTTATTTTATAATAGAGATATTTCTCTACATACTTTACAAGAGTTATCATAAAACTAAGTAAACCTTTCAGGATATCAAAAATGTAAATATAGAAAATGAATATATGCTATATGCTATCATATAGGTAGGTAGGTATTCAATTTAAAATTTACTTACGAAGTTCCGACTCTGAAATGGCTGTACCGATTTCGATGGGACTTTAACTTTTTAATGAGTGAATATGTAATAAGAAGTAACTTAAGCTACTTTTATTTTATTAGAAAATTATGTAAACCATTTAATTTTAAGTATTATTTTGGAAAATCATAATGAAATTGTCATTATTATCGATACAGAAGCTGACTCTACAGCGTAAAGATATTTTATCTCTTGCGTAAGAACGCACCACGAATAAAGCACTGCACAAATTTGGATGGAATTTGCTATCATAGTAGCTGGTTATTCGTGTCATTATACAGATTACTTTTTATTGCACATTGATTTCTTATCTATGAGAAATCTATACTGGCTGTAACTGTTTAAATCTAGTAACCCAGGGACGAACTCCAGCGAAGCGATGGCGAGTAACTAATATAATATAAATGTTAATAGGTTGATTATACATATTTTGAAAATCAAATGAAATGAAACTTCTTTTCTCGGTTCTGGCTTTTGACATTAATTTGTATGTGTTATATTTTACTTACTGTTGATGTACCTACTACGCATTTATACGATTGCCACGAAATGACGTGTTAACTTTGAGGTGTTAAGTGCTACGGCAAATGATACAAAAATGCATCCGTTACATTTCCACACCGCCGTCGCCTCCTTGTCTCGTACGGTAGGTACGACCAACCATCCAAACTTAATATCATTCACCGAATTCATTACAATTACAATTCATATGTATCAAACGTAATGCTGACTAACATTGAAATTGATCATATTACTTTTGTATTTATCCAGCAATGGTAGCGCAAAATGAAATAAGTAATGTTTCTATAGTCTAGTTAGCGAGCGGTCGAGCTCTCAGAGGCACCTGCAGACGAATGTGCCATTTACATTGTAATGCACGTACAGCCTCCAACCAGTTCGATTAGGAGGGGAATGCTGTCTACATACTTACTGGGCTCAGTAACTAATAAAATTTTGTTAATGCCTTATGCGTTTAAGTTAAACCTTGCACTTTAATTATCACTTCTCAATTATCATTCACACTAAATACGTAATGTCGATTACATCGATAAAAAAGTATAAGACATATATTAAAAATCGACTTAGGAGATAGGTATAATAAGTAAAAATAAAAAATTTTATAAATAAAAAATATTTGGTTTCATTACGGCGATTACTTTAGGATCTTTAAAAACTCCATGAAGAGCGGCTTAACACGTGTGACAATATCAAAACATATATACCTACACAAATACGTGATTGATTCTGGTGCGGGGTGCGGGGATGTGGGGGGTGAGGGGAGGGGAGGGGGGTAAGACAGCGGCAGTGACCGCTGCAGCCAGGTGCGTGCGGCCATCGACACCATAAAATTAATAACCCGTCGAGCCTCCTAACCAATGCACTCTTCCAGTCCCATGTGCACTTCATACTCACCAAAGAAAACGGACGTTCGATCATGATATTTGTGAATGTTTGTATAATCAATTTGGGACGGCAATAATTATGCAGGTAATATTATAAAAGATAAAAAAATAAATAAAACAGTAATCGTAGTTTTGCTGATATAGGTAATATTGACTTTTAAAATTATAGTTAAGGGTTAGTTAATTTTTAGTATAAATTTCAATAAGGCGCAATACGTAACAAAAATCTTCAATAAACTTTCTACATTTTCCCTTTATTATCAACGATATTATTTATTAAACGCATCTGTACGCGTTTCCATGAAGACATTTAGTATGAAAAGGCTTTTAGCTCTTATCGAATTGTTCAAGTTACTGCGTTCTCAGAGTTATGTCTCGACATTATAGGGAATGTAATTGATTTTTTCTTTATTTTTTTAACTAAATTCTGCTCGACACATCCGCTGCGCGATAGTAGGTATATTTCTATATCTCGTTATATTAAATTGCTCAACTGTAACAGAAAATAAGAGATTTAATATATCAATTTATACAAAAAAACATTAACCAACCTATAAAATATCGCATTAGAACTCCTACAAATTAAATGATCATTCACGGATCCTTTCAACGCAGTCACGTTATTCAGGATGGATTTTAAATTAGTATTTAATAGCAGCTTTGAATGCGGACTGATTCGGATAGAGGTGCGGCGGACGGAGGAGGGGACCGGAGAAGCGGACTCCGAGACGGTGAGTCTGCCTGATAAAGAAGGATTTTATCCGCTCGATTTAGCATGAAATTGGAACACAAAGTGAATAAAGCCACAAGATTGTAAACATTATGAGGTTCCTCTTTTTATTGCGGCGTTCGACTTATTTACAGTTTTTTTTTATTAATCTCTAGTGCCCTCCTCAAAACCCCTATTTATTGCCTTGTTAACTATAAGTAACTAACGAACCGATTTCTCCGTGCCAATTCGGCATTCGCTGTGCAGTTAATTGGAAATTTATTGCTTTTTCTTTAAGTACAGTGGTAAATGAATTCGCAAGACTGGCCCTGGAATATAAATACTGGCATGTTTAAAACTACTTTAGTATTTTCTACTTTACTGTAACCACTGCAAGGAAAATCACGGGGAAAAAATCTAAACCTATTTAGATAGAAATTTAAAAGCTCGTAAATGGAAGCGACTGTAAATCATGAGTGCCGCCCGTTCCCACGCGGCATTGCGTCCACCAGAATGAATGACTCACTGAACTCAAAGCTTCATTTCCACAAGTCATAGTGCAATTAATAATATACGGCATCCTGTCGAATTATCTCTCGTCGTGGCAGGGGTCCGGGCGGCTTTAATTTACCACAATGGAAGATGGTTCTGAGAAGCGTCGGCCGGCGAGGCGGGCCGATTCTTCGACGAAAACAAACAGAAAATAATTATCATAAAGATGAAGAGCGGCCGCTCGAGCCTCGCCGCTGCTAATGGGAGCCCACCTGGCAGCCTCCCGCGCCCGGCTCGCTGCACTGCGCTACACGACACGCTCACACATTCCTCGGCAGAACCCCGAGCACTCTACACTCTAGTGACTCTACAGGCCAACCAGCCAAGTCATCTCCGACACGGAATATTCACTTGATTGTTTTTTGATTCGGAATTAAGTTCTTCTCACTGTAACAATATAGTTTCCTTAATCACGCCCGACTAAGCCGTGAAAAAATGATTTTCAATGTAAAGGTTATAAGGTATTGTTTAATACGTATTAAACTAAACTTTATGGATTATACACGGGACCTTTGATGTTCTTAAAATTATATTTTTATTACATAGTTACTTACTTAATTAATAATAAAATGTAGTGATCTTTACAATATAAACTGGTGAGTTTTTATCACAACTCATGAATCCAATTCGGTGGTAGAAACATACAATTAGAATAAAAGTATTTCTGTAGTCAGTTAATTAAAAACTCTGGAAGTATTTCACTCTGTATAGGTAGTTTATAATATTTTGAGCATATAAACTTCGAAAATATAAGTCTCTTTACGGACAGTGCTTAAACGCTCGTATTCGATCATTACAATTACTACCTACACTAGTTAATTTAATATGACTCCAAATATTCTATTTATGAAGTATAATTCGATGTAGGGTGAAATTAAATAGCATATGATGTCTTATTAGTAAACTAAAGAAGTTTTATTCTTCTTATATGATTAACACTCGTCGTAGAGAGCTTTTTCATATACTACCTCCTGGTAACAGGACAAAATTTGCTCAAAATACTCGTATGAAAATTAAATGTCTTTTCCATAGTTTTATCTAGTGTCTACTCTTATACTTTATAAATTGCCTGTTTGTAGAAACTTTATTGGTTTATGTATTATTATTATTGTTTAATTGTCTGTTTTATATCACTGTTTGTTTCTCTAATAAATAAATAAATAAAATAAATAAATACCTTAATAAATGACTTTACTTCAATACACTCTGAAGATGGCCAATATATATGTAGATACACCTCTTTTCAGGCTAAATAATGCTTGTCTATTGTCTATAATTAACTTAATACTCGAGGAACAAGTTCCAAAAGTATATTAGACCGAATATGGAATTTTATATGGCACATTCTATTTCTATTCAAATCTACTCGAGGTTGGTTTGGTTGATGTTAGAGAAATTTGCATACCAGTATCATTATTCAAAAGGGATATAAGTACAGATAATTAGGAATAAGTAGATCCAGTAAATTTTTTACGATCATTATATAACAACTGGACATAACTAGTTTAGTAAATCTTGTATATTTTATAGCCTTTAGATTACTAAACTAAAAACATATAAATAATTTTTATGATACTTTGAATCGTTTAGTTTAACATTTTAAGCACTTATGTACACTGAAAACACGATGCCAAGAAATTCAATTATGAGTATAAAAAAATATCGCTACTTATTTTTATCTACGCTGTACAGTTACCAGCACAATTAAAGTCAAATGAACACGATAACAGTTCTTAAGAGACACTACCGACATATCCTGAGAAATAACCAATAGTGAATGGAAGAAAAAAAGCTTTCTTATGTATCAGTATCGCTCAAGATGGCCGCTACTTTATCTGAGGAATGTTACATAATCTAGGGTACACGGGGATTTTTACGGTACTTTTTGTATAGAAACTTGGTCTTTTTAGATATATTAAATAATAATTAAGTTAAAAAGATTACTCAAAATAAACAATTATTTAAGGTATCTTTAGTAACTGTTAAAAATTAAACATTTTTTAAATTTACTTTCACATGTAGGTTAGATAATTTACCGGGTAAAGCTTTTGCTTCTACGTAAGCGCTATTTATCTTTTTACATAGTTCACAAAATATTTTTTTTCATTATGGTGACAGTTTTGTAAATAAAAAAAGGCATTGTTTAAATGTAAATTTTCATTCATGTTTTTTTTAATAAGCAATTGATCAAATTTAAGGCTAAGATTATTAATTATTATAAATGAAACTATCTTTTCGGATTTTGTCGCAGATTTATTTTGATTTTTGTTTTACAGCAATCAAGTCACGTGAGGTCAGTCTCTCCCTAATAAAAAGATAGTAGTTTCATTGATCATATCTCGTGCATCCAGTTCGGTGGTGGAAACACACAAGTAGAATTAAAGTATTTCCGTCTAATGAAAAGATAAGTTTCATTTATAATGTCAAATATTCTTGTAAACCTAAGAAAATACTTAGATAATTATTTTTCTATTGTCTACAATACTACAGTATATGATACACATTAGGATGCTATGTTAGTAGGCAAAATTTCTAAGCAGTCGATACGTGATGTACCTATTATTGAAATTTTCCATATAAAATATTTGAGAGTTTATGTATCGGTGGCGACACTAAACAGTAACTATAAAAACATCTATTTATTTTACAAATTATTTAAAAGATGCTATCTCCTGAGACGCTCCTGAAGGAGCGATTCCTTTTGAAATTATTTTTGTCAATGCAATTCAAAAAGTTATGTTATCTCTAGGTTACTTACGTTCTATATTAGTAAGTTTTTAAATTAAAATTACAACAAATAACATAACCAAATTAATTTTATGATACCTTTAATATAGTGTCATAATAAAGGCCTTTTATAAGATAAAACAATTAAAACATCTTATTATAATAACGAAAATATACGTACGTACGTCTACGGTATCTACGGTACGTCTGTTACGTAATATAGGTACGTATGTTTGTGTAAAGCAGCAAATCTCTAAAAGGTTCTCAATTATTGTTTTTTTACATGAAGAAAGCTTTTATTCTAATAATTGTAATTTGTAAATGTATCTGCTGTAACTGTCGCCTGAAGATGTTGTCACACATCAACCATTCAATCATCAGCATACTTGACCAGGTTCAAATAAAAATATTTACTTTCCTTTAGATTATTTTACTTATTTAAATAATTGTTTATCGCAAACAAATTCTCACTCTAAGGATATCAGCAGACGCTACGTATAACGCGTACAGACCTGAAAAAAACCATAAGAGAAACGTTTTATTACCTATTTGGATTCCTAACACAAATATTTAGATACCTATTCGTCACGCTACCAAAATATTCTAATTATTGTTATGTTAAAAGGGTCTCACTTTAAAGATAAGTCTATATTGTCAGCAGTTTGACACTGCGACCGCTATCGACCTGTGAAAGGCAGAGATAAAATACTTACGGAATTCTTCGAGGGACTAAGACGATATACAGTTTTTCTTATTCTTTTTTCGGTATCGACATTTCAGAACTGTTTTTGCAGAGATTCCGCCTCATATCGGTCGGGTGGTCCATTAAGACTGGAACAATGGCCCACTCAGTTTCTATTACCAATTTTATCTATATTTAACGCAGCTTATGTGAATTCTGTCGGTGTTTTTTACAAATTGTGCTAACGATCTGTAGATAGTCATTGAACAGATAACGTTTCAAAATAGGTAATGGTAGCAATACGTCGCTATTGTTTATTATTGGTTTTCAAAATAAAGTAAGACTTTAGAGAAGGCTTTAAACAATAGATGGATTTATGTAAATTTATATCGTTAAAATATTTACAGAATAACATATTAAAAATATTTGACAAAGAATATTATGATAGCTATAATATAATATACTTGGAAAAAGAGTTAGATTTGCCTTAAATTTACAGTATTTGATTCAGAATTAAGATCATTTATTTCTCAAGAAGAATATTACAATTCACTAAATTTACAGTAGGTACTTGATTGAATCATTAGTCCACTAAATATTCAGCAAACATAAGTTGCTCGAGAGGCTATGGCCTAATATAAAGCAGTGTTCAGTATAGCGAAAATGAATTAGTACACTATAAAATATTAATCATAATTATAATTTATAACATACCTACTAGAGATTTATTCTCATTGCTTTCGGGTTCGTCCCAGTATTTTCCAGAAATAACAAAAGGTATTTTTCCTGCTGTAAAAAGTTGGCATTGCTTATGTTGACCCGGATAACCAAATATCGTAATAAATTTTATCAGAATCAGTCAATTTTCTCGGTCACACACAGACAGACAGACAGAGAAAAATTACCACTACATAGTATAAAACAAAGTCGCTTTTTGCTGTCTATCTTTCCTATGTACGCTTAGATCTTTAAAACTACTCATCGGAATTTGATGCGATTTTTTTAATAGATACAGTGATTCAAGAGAAAGGTATTTATAACTAGCGGAGACCGCGGCTTCACTCGCGCTAAATCTAGGGACGAGCAAAGCGAGGGCGAGTCGCTAGTTAATAATAAATAATAATTACTATTTCGATACGATAATACGATTTTCCACAAAATATTTAATGTAGGTACATATTGGACACAAAATTTTAAATTTTATTATAGATATCATTAGCAGTTCCCGCGGCTCCGCCCGCTAATCTCTACAAAATAGGGATTGGAGGTAAAAAGATGAAAATTTAAGGTAACTCATAATAAAAAAATAAAAAATCTGGAGAAAGCCAACCTAACAATCTAGGGGGAAAAATACTTATAGCTTACGACCAGACCTACCAAATATACTTACACACAAAAATTCATAAAAATGGGTCAAGCCGTTTCGAAGTTCAGTAACAAACACTATGACACGAGAATTTTATATATTAAAAATTTAGAATATAAAAATATGTACCTACCTATCTATACAAATTACTTACTGTCAACAGCTTTAAAAATTTCTTTTAATTTTTAGAAACCAAAAGAATTGCTCAAGAGTTAACGTTAAGTATAGGTAGGTATCTTAGATAGAAGCTTACATATAAAGAGCTCAAGCTTTATGTTGGATCTACTGGATTGCTTCAAATATGTAGTAGATATATTAGTAATCAGTAATAATGGTTTTACCAAACTACTGTAGGTATGTCGAAAAAAATCCCACTGAAGTTCTTGTCACCCGGGAAATGCATTACCTATTCTTCCCTATATGCAATAAACATATAGATAAGTACATAATATATTCTTATAGGCAAACATTCAATCTTCGACAGATAATGTCGACAAGCATTTAGAATAAGTTTATTTAGATGAAAGTATCCTCAGATAATAAAGTGATTTTGAAAGAAAAAGAGATAGGTAGACTTCTAATTTTCATTCGTTTTTAACTTCAAAGCTTAAATAATAAGAAACAAGAAGTAAAGTTCTGTAACAATCGTACTTGTACTTTATGGGTATAGTTGAAGAAGAAATTTCCAAATTTTCATAGATGATTTAATCTTTTTTTTTATTGGAACAGAAAATAGTAAAAATAATTGTTATTCCCTCACTCTAGTGAGTGGTACATAATATGTAATACACATTCCATAAGATAAAAGAATGCAGAGAAGAAATAATTATTGCTTAGTGTAAGAATTTTATCAATTATGTTAGTCCAAAGCTGCGGGTGGCGACCCCAGCGGGTAGTCGCCCGGCTAACGTGGAAATAGCTTCCCTTTTGTAGGTCGAATTAAATAAATTTAGTAAGTTTGTTAACGAGTTACTCGCTACGTCCCTTTGGAAATAGGTAAATAAAACATATTTTACTTATTTTCAGAACTGATGTTAGAAGTAGATTTTGTGTTCATAATTAACTACTTTTTATAATTTATTGTGGTGTCTTAAGTAATGCTTAATATTATTATTTTAATACGATTAGTGAACTTGTTATTCTTAACATATCCTGAATACTCGATTCTTGCTAAAAACAACTAAGTATTTTTGAATGCTTATTTGTACCCACACTTCACTTAAGATTTCAAAACAATAATACAGTGACGTACTGACGTAAAATTGGATAAAGTAATAAATGTTTATTTACACTCTCCTTTGAAATTATTTAATCTTACACCACGCCAAACAACAAAAAACAGTGGGTTTGTAAGTAAGCCGCGATGTTTGTAAACGAACACGAAAAGACGGCAGAAAGCCTTGAGGAGTGTAGCCAACATATTCCATCCTAACCCATTAACACAAGGTAAATTAAACTTTCATCACACCGAGATAAACTCAAACTTCAAAAGCACTTTTGTATTCGTTCCTGCCTAAATATAGCACAAAGATAAAAAAGGATCAGCTTTATACCGTCACCTGTAAGGTTCAAATTAGATTTAATTACAATTTCAAGATCTGTAGCTTTGGAATCGGGAACCAAAATATGTTTACCCGTAAATCACGCTCATTGTTTGAATAAATTTCTATTTCGAAGCATTACCGTGAAGCGCTCGCCACGGGATTCGCGCTAAACACTGTTTCACCGTAAACGTGGGAAGTGCCAGCTTATTGCGCACTAGAGAATAGCTTTCGTATAATAACAATTTTCTGTATATTGTTATTGTTGCAACATATACATATTTCATAATCTACATCAAAAGGAAATCCATATAATAAATATCTTTATTTTAGTTCAACTCACGTGTATCTAGCGACGGCTTTAATGTATTTAACTTACTTATTCAATTTAAGAAAATCCGTTTTTTTTGATATAACAAGTATCAAGCGATATTTTCACGTGTAAAGCTTTGCTAATCGAACTTGAAAATGTGCATCTAGTATACCTTTCAGCAATTAAGTTCCAGCAGCAGCATAAAGAGCTCTACAATACGCGTCCAATGTAGGTACCTGTATTCAGAGTTTTATGTGATCTGTGATTCAGAGTCTGTAATTTTTTTAACTGTTTAGCGGTTTATTTTTTTTAAGCTGTTTTGGTTTTTTTATTTTTTGTTTATAGCTGCTATTAAAATAGCAATTTAAAAAATCAATAGCTTAAAATTCAAATATCATAATAAATGACAGAGTTCTGAGGTAAAAACTGTGGGTAAAAATCTACTAGTTTAACATTTTGATTTTCACTCGGAAATCACAACTAAAAAGTTTCCAATCGATATGTAAATATTAGTATTCTTATAAGGTTCTATCTTCTAAGTAAGTTATAAATGGAATTTTAAAGTGCTTGCTTAAACTATTAAGATTATGAGCACATTATGGAAAGTTAAGAGAAATAATTAGATGTGTATTACATTTTAGTGTTAGTTTACAATTATTTATATTCATTTCTTAATTCTTATAAACTAGGGAAGTTTTGGAGTTCATTTATCCATTTTTATACCAAATTCGTCAAAAGAATATTTTACATATTAACTTAAAAAAATTATAATCAGTCAATTTTAACCGATTGGGATATTTCTTTATTGTACAAAAGTGTATGTAACCTACTTACAATTTGGACGCATTTAAATCTATAGTTACATAGTAACAAATGATAAATATTTTTTTAAAAATCTTGTAGTCATTATTAACAATACAGGGGCCGAATTCATAGTTTTTAGATTTTTGGTCAACAATCAACATATAAGATACATTTTACTGCGGGATATATGACATCTCTGGATACTAACCATCAATATGTAATGTAGAGACGAATTCGAACGGAGCGAGGGTGACTCTATTAACCCCTGGTCTGCATTTGACTTGCTAAAAAAACTGCGCGAAGTTGTGTCACATGGCACCTTATAATAAATATTTCGTATTTGCATGTGTGCGTAAGTAAGAGCTAGTCTAAGAGCTAGCGAACTATGTTATATTATCGGGGGTGTTGGCTTAAGGTTTAGCCGCACGAACACAGAACAACCAAAGTCACAGAACAGACTTTGGTGGCCCCTCTTATTTCTCTGAACTTGCCATAGGTGATGTACCTACCTACCGGTCTGCTCCTATTTTCGGTACTTTGGTTCACTCATTTAAAACGACGGCAATATGGATGAAAGGAAAGTGCATGCGACTTAAATGTGTGTAATGGGTGTATGGTGTGACTAGAAGGGATAAGGTAGCGTAGTAATAGAAAAGGTGAGGGGCAATAGGCTGGCATAGTATGGACATGTGATGTCGAGAAAGTTATATTACGAAGAGAAAGAATGCACGTGGAAGGATAAAAAGAGTAGGGGAAGACCGAAAAAGAGATGAATGGATTGTGTAAATGAGGATATGCGTATAAAAGGGGTGAATGTTACGTTGACGAATGACGTGATGAGTGAAAAATGAAGACATCTTGTATCGACCCCACGTGGGATTGGATTTTTTTAAATAAAAAAAAACTTTCATTTTATCTACTCCAAGGCTACAATTCAAATATTTTGTAATTTTCATATGTTAGAGCGTAAAAAAAATGATAACATATTTTAAGGGTGCAAATATGTAGGTACCAGACTAGTAAAGTTGTAAGGAGTAGTAATGTTTCCAAGGCTAAAGTTTTGTAAAACTAAAATCAACAATAACAGGCTTATATGTAAAGTATAAATTTTATTCATCTTAACAGATATTTATTATAAACTTATTATTCGAACCGTTTTATAGGTGTATGAAGAATGAAGATACATAATAAAATATTATTATTACAGTAATTTATTTTTCGGTAATGGGTTAGTCGGATGGTTTGCTAGCTCTCCTACTATATTATTGTCATTGATTGTCATCCTTGATTATACACAGAGTGTTTCATTTTATTCAAAGACCTATATTTAGGTAATGGGAGTATTCGTTTTTTTCCTAAATATTTATAGCAAGCTTACTTTTAAGGTATACGGAAACTATGTTGTTGAAAAATGTTTGTCCTTTGAAAAAATAATTAAAATAATAATTTCATCAACATTGTCAATAAGCATAGTGGACAAAAGATAAGATAATATTGAAATAAAAATACCTCGTAATTATGTAGATATATTGAATCCATACTCATATTTTAAATATCAAAATGTACTTATTTGTTTGTCTATCTTTCGCGTCGAAATGGAACAAATGATTATTGTGATTTTTATGTATAGACTTTTTGGGGGACTTGACTGTGACGTAGGCTTTTTACCACGGAAGGTTATCTCGTTCCGACGAGAAACACGTCAAAATATACATGATTAAAAAATATTAATGGAATATCCTCCTTAAAATTTACTTTACAATGACCATTCACAAATTTTAAGGCCAGTTGTTCAAAGAAGAAGGTATAGATTTAAAAGAAGATTACTTCTCACATAGATATTTTAGCAGAACCCAGGACAAGACAGAGAATACCAAGGTGGTATACCAAATCCAATTCGCGTCTTTTTGTGAAGGTTAAGTGAATAGATAAATAACATAAATGTTTGTATAATAATAAACATAAATATTTATTGATACCGGATATTTAGTTTTATATACGTTCACTTAAATGATTTTCATAATTCTTTACAAAGGGAAGTAATTTTTTAATTTGCGAAAACAAATTTTATTCAAATAAAGTAAAAGCTTTTTGTAGTTAAGCAAAAATAAAGCCATGACTCAGCTAGTCATCATTTTTAGTTATGATTCGCTAATGTCAAACCATATTTTATTCATTTATTTAATATCAAATCACTATGTAAATTTAGAACACGCTGTAGCAAGCCTATGCCATGACAGCCGGCCGCCATGTTCATTTTTGTCTATGTGTGAGTGTAAAATGACAAAGGTACGTCAAACAAGGATCGTTGTTCTACACAGACAACGGGGTGCGTAAGAATCCTTGTTTACACAGACGAGGGGTTAATCACTATAAATACCTAAGACTTATTAGTCTGGCAATGAGATTGTAAGTTAAAAAAATCTAAATTAATTTTCTTTTATAAGGTATGTACACACATTGTACAAATAAAACATGCACAAATAATTATCAAGTTTTATTCTAAATATTCAACTCTACACTTCTTTGTATAATACTATCTTAGGTTTACAATATCATCTAAAATGTTTCTTCAATAAGAAAGCTTTGTACAGACTTGTTATATTTTTCTGGCAACACATTGGATAATTCACTTCTCGTTAACCAAGTTGGTTTGGATTTTGTATCAACTTCCCCAGATTCATAATTTACGTAATAGAAGAATACCTGTTAACAAAAAAATTATATAATCATTATATTGCTAAGCTCCTTATTATTATAGTTGTGCATCCACATGGTATAGCTACATCAACCTGTGCTGATTCATTGTAACTAATTTGGATAGCTATTTTCATATGATAACTTGTCTTATAAGAAAATTTTTCGAAATTCATAAGAAATTCGCGAATAATTCATATGAATTTTTTTCATAAATGTCAGTGTTTCCTATTCAACTTTCTTACGAGATAGATATATAGTGTTCGTTTTATTTTTCTAAATTTCCGGGTTCGATCGACCGAGCTGAGAACAGATCTTCATATCATCATAAACATATTATGTATATATTATGTATATAACATATAGTTTCAGACTTCCCCATACTGACCCATTTGAATGTTACACTCGGTATATAAATTATACTCGAGTAAATTCTGGTTTGTATTCTAAATACGTTAATTTAAGTAAATAACGTATTGCAGATACATTGATTTTAATAAATTTTATTGCTTTTCACCATAATCAATTCATAAAATGTAAGTAGCGCCATCTTTGAATACGCAACCGAAGCTAATGGCTGCAACATAATCGATATAAGTTACGCCATCTCTAGACAATGTTTAGACATTGTTTTTGACGATAGTATCCCAAGTGATGTATAATAAATATTAATTATTTATCATTGTTTTAAAGTGCTAGTTTGAGTCTCATTTAGTCAATTTAAAGTTAAGGCAAAGCTTTAATAAGTGCTCATTTACACGAGCGGCGCGTTGCCAACGGCAAAGGTAACTTCAGCCGACGCCATACGCCGGCGGCAGCCGTCGACTAGTCGGCGGCAACCGTCGACTAGTCGACGGCAAACGCCAATCAGTAGCGACGCTTGCAGACGCCATTTTGTATGACAAAGGCAGCCGTCGACTAGTCGACGGCTGCCGCCGGCGTATGGCGTCGGCTGAAGTTACCTTTGCCGTTGGCAACGTGCCGCTCGTGTAAGTGCTCATTTACACGAGCGGCACGTTGCCAACGGCAAAGGTAACTTCAGCCGACGCCATACGCCGGCGGCAGCCGTCGACTAGTCGGCGGCAAGCGTCGACTAGTCGACGGCAAACGCCAATCAGTAGCGACGCAAACATGTCATACAAAATGGCGTCTGCAAGCGTCGCTACTGATTGGCGTTTGCCGTCGACTAGTCGACGGTTGCCGCCGACTAGTCGACGGCTGCCGCCGGCGTATGGCGTCGGCTGAAGTTACCTTTGCCGTTGGCAACGTGCCGCTCGTGTAAATGAGCACTAAATGAGCACTAAGATAGAGCTGTATATTGAATTCATTTTTTTCTATATAGAAAGGAGTCAAGTAACTAACGCAATAAAACACCCCCTTATTGACATATTATCAGTATTATCAGTTATCAAATAATAGCAATTTAGAATACCAAGCATTAAACTCATTAATAGTAATTTATGAGGTACAATCATTGGTAGGCTGCTGGCAGTACAAAAAAAAATAATTTTCAAAAAAGAAGATTATAAGGATTTCACTATAATCACAATTTCTCTTTACATGTATAAAACATGTAAAAATACCAAACTAAATTATTGTGTATTATATTGTCAAACATCAGTATAAGAGCCAAAATCATCATTAATTCTCGATAAAAAAAATGTGAATCTAGAGAAGTCTAGTCATTGAAACAACTATTCTATAATTATTATTAATATACTTACTTTTGCACCTATTTTCCCATTGAGTTCTGAAGGGTATTTGTATTTGTAAAAACCACAAGGGGCATTTGATAAAAATTTAACTTTTAATTCAGAGCCACATTGCTCTTTCAGTATTCGCTCTGCAGTCTGTAACAGAAAACATATTCAGCATACATATAACATTATATAATATACAGCTAAATAACAAAAGCTTCAATAAAGTCATTATATATTTTTAATTAAATTACATATACTACTACACACCTACTTTTTTATTTATAATCATTATAATAACCTTGTTTGTTACTATTAGGTATGTCTGGGGTAAAAGGTTAATGTTTATTATATAGATAAATTATACTTCACTACATGTTAATGAGGATTATATCAAAACTTATAAGCATGTAGGTTGGTATTGAACTCTAACACCTTCAGCTGAAGCAAATAAACTTCATAATAGTAAGCATATATAGCAGAATAAGGTAACACAAGTTCAAATTCAAATTTAAAATATTTTATTCTGCATGAAATTATAATTTTTTTAATATAATTAATTTACTATAAAATTACTACTAAAATTCTGATTATTTACCATAGAGTCCTTCTACATTAACATTCATGTAATTTTGAAGTAATACTTCATCTATATCTATAAATAAGTTTTTACCTGCCGTAAGGTCTCTCCTTCCTTCCATACACCTTGAGGTAAAATAGATTTCATATCATTTCCTAATTTCACTTGTGTTACAAGAACTAGATGTCTCTGTAGACACCTATCATTGGTGCTTTTGTCACCTTTCTTATCTGCTTCTGTAAATAGTAAAAAATAATATTTTTATATCATTGTTATTAGTTTTCACATAAACCTCTACAATGATTTCAAAGGACAAGTATTTACTTTTACTAATTTATTTAACAATATATACCTACCTGTTGTAATATCTGCAAACTTAAACTGAGCCAATTCTTCATTAGAGGAATCTTCAAAATCTTGAGCTGTTATTTTACTAACACTATCTAAATCTATGTCCACATTTTCATTTTTAAGGAGTTCTGCTTGTATTCTAAAATGTCATGGCAAATAAACATTTAATGATCTAATTGTTCAGTATGTTTAATATAAAAATCCAAATAACTTAAAAAGCTACAATAAGTACAATTTAAGTCTGCTTTATAGCACTTCCATTAACATGGGTTGGCTGGAAGAGATCTCTTCTGGAGTAAGAGACTAGTTTACCTTTATAAACAAATTGTAATTATTTAAATGTATTTATTTTTAAGTGCAATAAAGAATATATAATATTATATGGGTTGGGTTTACAAAAGTTTGACAAGAGTAAGTGAGTGAATCTTACATATAAAGTAGAGGTTTATTCACTGATCATAATAATAACACTCACAACACAAGGTAATTCATATTTTTGGAGAAAATTAATAAAAATTAATTTTCTCCAAAAATCGTTAATCGTCCTGCCAAACAATTGTAAACCGCAACCTAAATATAAAATACATATATTACTAACCTGTCATTTTCATGTCTAATTTCATGATCAGATTTAAGACTTTTCTCGATTTCCATAGTCCATAATAAATCTTTGAATTTCTTTTGAATTTCGTTAAGGGGTGGTGTCACTACTGGCAATCTTTCCACGCATACACCAGTTACAATATCCCAAGAAGATAAAACTGAAAATGCACAAAATTTATAATAAATTTTACCTATCATTATACATTGACACAGTAAATATAATAACTTCACCTCGAAATAAGACTTTGTGGCCCATCCTTATTTCAGAATTTATAATTTGTTTTAGAAGCATTTTCAAATATTCTTATTTATATTTACAACTATTAGTTAACCTTATTATCTTATTTTCCTTCTTTCTGGTTTCTGGAGGATGGATTCAGTCAAGTGTCAACTGTCAAATATAGAGGGGAAGGGAGGTACGGTTCAGTACGGTTGTGACAGAATAAAGAACATGAACATGAACATGAGTTGTGACATATGACATTTAATTTTGACAAACAATTCTCATTGTATTCTATCTCGTTTTATATATTTTTAAAACAATATAATTCGCGTCATGTAAAAAGAACGCTGGCTGTCAAGTTGCGCAGAGACGATTTATAGGCGAATTTGGTGGTAAGACGCGGGGCGCGGGACGTCAAGGCACGCGCCGCATGCTTTTCGGCTCGCTATTGGTTTGTCAGTTCAAAATACCATCGCGCACACAAAAGTTATTAGTTACGAAATGATTTTATATCAAAAATAGAAAAATAATATTTTTGAATAATATTGTTTTATAAAGATAGAGTCTGATAACAATGCAGTTAAAAATAAAAAAATATATATAAAAACGAATTAATTTAATTTTTTGTAAGTGGATTATAAATTCTGCATAAATCAAACATATTTTATTAATTTATAAAATTTTGTTTAATGACATTCTATCTTATATATTTTTCAACGTATCTACGAATAACCAATATACGTCACGAGCGAAAGGTTAGTTCAAAAATAAATGAATAGGCTTAGTAATTTCGTGTGCGAATGTACCGATGCGCAAACACACCCCCCACCTCTTTCTTCCAGCGTTCTTTTTACATGACGCGAACTGTAAGTACCTATTTATGTCCAATTCCAATTTTTTAAATTATTATATCAGAATTCCTAAAAAACTCCTACTAAATTTAGTAATTTGTGGGGTATTAAATTTAATTTTTACATGCAAAAATTAGCCTATAGTGAGTGCTGATGAGATGTACTTATCGATTCTTACGATTATCTAATTAATCTTGAAGATATAAATGGTTATAATTAAATCGAAAAAAATTGTTTTAAACAGCATATTTATTATAAATAAATATAATATAAACGTATGTTTAATTGTCAAGTTTTTTGAATATATAATCGTGATTTTATTGTTTGTATATAATATAATATGTAAATGTCATTTTATCATTCTCATATAAAATATATATAATATTTAATTTGTTCGTCCAATTATCAAATGAATAGACACTTCGATAAAATCTGGATAATATTGTGTAATATAAATATTAATTCAATTCTTACTTAATACAAATTTAATTTTTATTATTGAGTAATAATCGATTTTTCTTGACAAAGGTTAATATCTGGCAACATCTTTCGATCTTTTCCGGCTTTAGGTGTCACTGAAAGTAAGCTATGAATGTTATAGAATTTAAAAATCTAAATGAATCTTCTTGAAATGACTATATTTTATGTGTTGTAATTTCGTTAACTAAAATTAGTGTGTTCGAAGTTTAATTTTTGGGAATATTTCCCAGTTAGATTAACAAAAACATTAAAGCCCGTTGTCAAAGTTTATATAGGTTATGTTGATCTATGTCTTTTAATTATAGGCCTCATCATGAAGCAAATCGTTGCTAACCAAAAAGTGAAAATCCCTGATGGGTTAACTGTTCATGTGAAATCTCGACTAGTGACAGTGAAAGGACCTCGAGGAGTGTTGAAAAGGAACTTTAAACACTTGGCTGTCGACATTCGCATGGTAAACCCTCGATTACTGAAAGTTGAAAAATGGTTTGGATCCAAGAAAGAGCTTGCAGCAGTAAGAACTGTATGTTCTCATGTTGAGAACATGATCAAAGGTATTGAATTTGTTGTTTCTCAGTGTTTAGTGTTATTATTAGTACTATAAATTGATTTTCAAATTACTTTCATTAAATGTGTTGCTTATGGTTTAAGTAATTAATTTATACTGGAAATGTGCTCAATAAGTCAGCTCATTGTTATTATTCACCTATAAAATTTCATGTTGAAAAATCTCTCAAAATTCTATTTTATATGTAACAAATCTTATCTTAATATATGAACATTGAACATTTAATATTTTTTGAGTTATTATTTATTTCAAACAATTTTAGGAGTTACAAAAGGTTTCCAGTACAAAATGCGAGCTGTATATGCCCATTTCCCTATTAATTGTGTCACCACTGAAGGAAACACACTTATTGAAATCCGTAATTTCCTTGGAGAAAAATATATCAGAAGGGTAAAGATGGCCCCTGGTGTTACTGTTATCAACTCTCCAAAACAGAAGGATGAGCTTATTATTGAAGGTAACTCCCTTGAAGATGTTTCCAGCTCTGCAGCTCTAATCCAACAGTCTACAACTGTTAAAAATAAGGATATCAGAAAGTTCTTGGATGGCCTTTATGTATCTGAGAAAACTACTGTTGTACTGGATGAGATATGAGGACATTAAATTTGTAAGCTGAATTTTCTCTTTTATTTAATCAAAATCCTTTATATAAATAAGTTATTTATCTAGGAAAGTATTTAGTTTTAAATATCAAAAATCTTTGGTTTCATCTTTTAAAATCATTTAAATAACTGCTAAATAAAGGTTTGTTTCACACTTCAAGTACAATATCTGCATTAAAAATACAAAGCTATGTATGATAATTAAAAAATATCATCAAAACTAAAATATACTATGCATCTGCCAATGAAAATATCTTAGTCAAATGATTAGTTATCCTTATCAACAAATATTTTAAATATCTTTTTGTAATTTTAGACATTCTTCCTCTGTTTCCCTTGAAAGAGAGATAGCATAAAAGTACCTTATTATATAGCAATGCATAGCTTAAAATTTTGAGTGAAATCTGTAAATCTAATATTCTTTTAAATAGTATTGATACAGAGGCTAATTCTAATTTTTTTGTTATATAGCTCAACATATAGGATATTTTTTACTGTTGGAAAATATCTCATCTTTGAGAAGTCTTTTACTAATTGTTAACATGTGCCTAGGGATCCTAAGCATAGTGAGAATGAGTTACTAGTAATACAGTAGAACCCTGACTATGTGGGTCAATTAAAACCAGGGGTATTCTGTATAATCAAAAATCTGGATAATCTATTTCAAAGTCAAATCAAGCTATATTTTAATTTATATTATGAAATGGGTAATGGGTTTAACAAACGTCATTTAGATATAAAAAATTACGAGCTATAACGATAATAAAGACCACTACATAATATGTAATTCAGAAGATTTTTAACAGATGACATGTAGTGTCTCTATCAAAGAAAATAAAACAATATCAAACACTATCGCGCAAACACATGAGAGCGAGAGGACACGTCGGCGGGAACAAACTCGCCGTAAAAATGTCTCGTTGCATCAAAACATATTTTTTAAAATGCAATTAGAACCGTGACAAATGAGTCCGGATAATCGGGGTTCTATTATAAAATCTTTTTGATCCTTGCCTTGGCTTGGCATAAAAAAGTCTTTAGCATTGAATTAAACATCTTTGTAAAGAAACATCCAAGTATTTTAAGTGTATAATACTTTTAAGTGCTTAGTTATCTTTTTTAAAGAAAAACACATTTAACTTTTTAAAAGACTAGTGTATTTACTGAATATTTTAACTAATTTACTAATTTGTGTGTATTGTTTGAATATGTATACTAAAAGTAATAGTATGTATTCAGCTTTTTTTACGTCCCACTGCTGAGCATGGACCTTCCAATACGAAGGGATCAGACCATAGTGCACTATGCAGACCCAGTGCATGTTGGCAGATTACACGTCTTTCGAAAACTTGCAAAGTTTTTTCAGACATACAGATTTCCTCACGATGTCTTCCTACACCATAAGACAAATCACAACTCACAAGTAGTAATCATGTTAGAAATAATCCGCACGTGAAAATAATAATTTTAAAATTGAAATCACTAAAACGACTGGATTGTTTGACGAAATTTTAACATAGGTTTCAAAACTATTCAATTCAATTATTTTCTTTAATGACTTCCAGAGGTGTTCAAAAGTATTAGTTGTTTCCTTCCTGATTTTGATTGAAAAATGAGCACTTAATAATTATCAACTTAACGCTAATACTGCACATAGATGGCGCTGTTTTGCACGAAAGCATTTTCCGAGATATTGCTTTGACTTTAAATGTTAACTAAATCTGTTTATGTGAATTCATAATGAAGTACATAAATTATTGTCAACTTTGGGAATGCAACGTCTAGTTCTAGTCTACAGAAAAATAGACCATAAGGGTGGTCAGGCCTTTGCATCTTTGGGAATATTATCATTTTATCAATAACATAACCATGAACGAATAAGCCACTGGACGCGACATATAAGCGGACGTACCTTTGCCGGTCTTGTCAGTAACCAGGGAATTCTAGCCTTGGTCGTTTGTTTCTGTGTCAGGCTGAAACACTTACTTGTCAACAAAACATCTCCCAAATATGACTAACTACTAGTAAATATATTATTTCATTACATTTATTGTTATTTATCACAAAATTTAATCAAATGTAAAATAACATTTCGTATTATCAAACTATGTTAAATATAGTCGATTTTCTATGTATTGTTGACATCTGACAACACTCGTAAAATGGCTGGATTATACCATTCAGAACGAATGACAAAACTGTCGAGTGAGCCCTTTTGGCATCGACTAGTGCTTGACAATGTCGAAAAATATATCGATATTTGACGAAATAACTGAACGAATGATGATGTTATTTGTACAGTACAATAACATAAAATATTTTATAAATAAATGTGGGACTTGTAAAAGGAGTTTGCATGTAAAAATAAAAGGCAAAGAATGGAAGGATTTTAAGACTAGAATATTGAATAGTATACAAGGAAGAAATGAGGACGTCATGTCATTATGGCGACACGACGTACCGCGTAAAAGTTATATCTTATAAGTATTTCAAAATATAAGTAGTCTTTGAGTTCTGAAGAAGTGCCTTTATTTACCATGGTTAAGATTCTACATAAATATATTATAAATCGATATATGTTTTTTATCGACTATATTTAAGCACTAGAAGTAGAATGAATTTTTATGTATCTTGTATCTGTGTGTATAATAATAAATTAAAATCTTTGTGTGCGTATGCTTCAATTGGTTGAACGATGTTTCATGCATTTGTATTTTATGTCAGATCCAGTAGCTTATTCATGCGTTCATGCATATAACACAAGCTCGCGCGAAGCCGTAAACCAAATGTTACGAGCCCTTGTTAAAATTTAGCAATATTTTAATTTTTGCTTGCATGTATCCATTTAATATATATACATATTTTAATAGTCAAAAGGATATTAAAAGAAACAAGGGTAAATTTTCAACGTAAATAATTTTATTCAAACTAGTCTATTGAACATCACTAACTGATAAACATTGTACATCTGCAAATATGGGAGTTTGATAAAATGTTAAAATTAACTAGGTGTTAAAACATTATTAATTACTTACATTTTATTTTAATATACACAAATTTAACACATTCCATTAATTTAATAGAATACCTACTTAGCACAATAAAATAAATAACTATTAAAATAATTCATCTTTATTTGTTAATACATCAGGGTAGATACTTAGAATAACACGACAAAGTATACACGCATAGATCAAGTATCGAAATTACTCCATTTTAAAAATTCAATATAATAAAATAAATATATTACAAGCAGTGAATAATAAATGTAAAATTATTTACATTACGTAGATCTTAGTGTGAGCTACGACGAAGAAACATGCATATGTTTTTTAAGTAGTACATTGCCATTTTTTAATTCTGCGAAGAATATCTTTGGTAGTTAGAAAATACTCAAATAGCTGTAGGAATGACGAAATAATAAAATAGAAATTCATAATATCATAGAATTTTATAATTTATAAAACGGTTATTTTTCAAGTGAATAAAATATTTCCTTAAATTGAGTTAACATGGCATACAATGTAAACATACACTCTAATAAATTAATTTAAGTACAAAGAGTAAGTAGTTCATCAATTTTATAATTATATTAAAATCCACATAGCACTTATAAATGTATATTAAACGTGTAAGATGCTCAAAAACCTTAAGCAGTAAGTGCTCGCGTACAATGCCATATTTGCAGATGGGCATCCTATTCTCCGTAAGAAAATAAAATTCTCAATAAATAATTGTCAAACACTTCGGTGAGACATTTCACACCGTATAACACAATTTCTTACTATAAAAATGATCAACAAACAACTTTGCACCTCGCCTAAGTAAGTGATAAAGAGGATGTCGGTGTGCACAATGTCATGAGATTCAATGGCTACAATAGTTTGCCGCTTGAGCAAATAGTTGTGGTAGCGAGACGTGGGCGGTCGCTGACAGCACGATGAGTGTTTATACGAGATATCGTCATCTCCATTATAAGGATATATTATGATTTTTTTTAATGGCGTAACAAAAATGGGATATCGATTATACATTTCGACTATAAAACCTCTACAGACGGTCAGTTCCCGCCCACGGCTGGCGACGCCTTAGCCTAGCCATGCAGGACTTGCGTGAGGTGGGTTCTACAGTACATATTAAACTTTAAAACTAGTACATTTGTCATATTTTCGCATCAACCGGTGCACTAATCTTGAGTTATTATAATCAGAGTACGTAAAGATTAATATATTTTAATGCTGAAAAATTCTCAATTTACTCTAGCAATCTCTGAGTTAACAAATTAACACGAACAATATCATTTTAAATGTCTACAATATACAATTCATTTACATTAAATCGAAGCATATTATAACTGTTTTTGTCAATAAATAATTTTTAATAATTACAATGCAAACATACTATGCCACTAAATATAATTGCTGGATTAAACATTAGCACAATAAACAAGCAATGCAACGCGTATGCTTACTACGGTGAAAGCTTTGTATATAAAAACGGTTGCCTTCTCCACCATCTTCCTAACTTGCTATAGGAAATTTATCGAGCGGTATATATAAAATATAATAGTAAAAATCAATAGATTTTTAAAATACGTGACTATCTACCGCAATTCACTCTAAAGACCCGACGCGAAATACATAATATTTGCTAACGATTTCGAGTTTCATATTGCTTCGTTTCACGGCTGCCCGATACTTTTGGGAGATTCTGTTAATAAACCGAAACTATAGGTATTACACTATTATAATATATAAGTATGTTTTTATATATTTTTGTATGTGTTTTAATAATCTCACAGACAAATGTGGAGACTAATTACACATTCTAGATTTGTATTAAATTAAAGTCAAATACCAGTATGAATGACAAATAATTTAAAACGAATTGCTGCAATACTTCTAAAAAATCCCAGGCATAGGGTATTTACTTAAGTAAACTAGTAGAAATATTATGTTGTTACACTGATTTGGCATATATTCCCAAATTATTATAAGCCAGGACTGAAAATATACTAACAGTTTTCTGTGAATTTATTACTAATTTATAAATATTATGATCTTTTATATAAATTATATTTGCACTTTCTGAAAGCATTATCACTTATGGCGAATCTCATCTACCTATCGATTAGAAATTTGACATAATGTGTATGGCATAAAGATTATAATATCAAATATCTATCTCTAGTAAGGAAAAGGAGGATAGATTTTATTGGTCATCTTTAGTGGACATTTAGTGTATTGGCGATATGAAACAAGATAGTAATCTGTAAATTCCGGCGCTACTACACTTCTTAGGGTGTCGCATTTATAGTATATTCCGCATAGTCTAACAGTCCCCTGCTAATTGGCGCCCGGAAGGGAAACAAAGGTTTTTGAAGGGTTCATTCAGTGATAAAAATAAAATAATAAAGGGCGGTCGGGCAGTGCATATCACAGTCCTTTGCCTATTATCGGCAGGGACCTCATAAGGGTTTTCCCAGTACAACAAAAAATTAAAAAAGGGTGGTCATGCATATGGCACGAGGGTAGTTACAGCGGGTCGCGGCGAGGCACCCATACGGTGGGCCCGCTCTCCGCCGTGATCACTGCCTTCACTTTTGCGTAGATTTCCTCAGGCGTGTCGCCTGTCACTACCGCTGGAATGGTCATTATAATTTATTTATAATATATCAAATGACATATTACTATGATGAGATCCATATTTAAAATTAAAAGTAACTTAAATTCTTAGTAATTTTAAAATCTTAAAATTAAATTTAATTGAAAAATACATTTATTATGTCAATGGGGAGCATCTTAAAAATTATGAGTCTTTTTTATTGCTTGACATATAGGCCTAGAACCGATTATTGAGGTTTCCAGTACAAAGAAAAAGACAATAGCATACTGCTACAGAAAAATGTTGTCCCTTACTGTATATGAGAGAAAATACTAAAGAATACATTTATGTTTGCACTCTTGTATATTATGAATATTTGGCTACTTTTAGTTTCGTACAGTAGTTGCCGTGACAGAAATCTGTCAGAGGGACTGTTATTTATGTAAAGTTCATACTGATCTCGCTTACCTGTAAAATACTCGGCGAATTCTTGCTCCATCTTTAGAGCACGTTCGTATGTCTTCTTAGCTTGTTCTTCGGTCATTCGCTTCGTCATTTCCCTGTAATGATTATTTAAAAAATTACATTATCGAGCAAATAAGTTATTTTATTATAATATTCATTTTGAAATTAGAACTTACATAATAGATTCTACACTCTTTGGTTTAATAAATATGGCAATAGGGTAGAGTTGCGCCACTTGTAACCTCTTAATGGCGTTACCGCTTACATCCAAAATGCAATGTTTTCCCTGAAAAGTAATGCGCACATATTATTAATTGCCTTAATCATAACATCATAAATCTAATATAATCCTATTTGTATCTATGCCTATAAACACATTTTTATTTTTACAAAAATAGGGACAGTTTTTTTATCAACGTAACATTATACAGGAATAGGAGAGTAAACATAACTATTTATTATGTACAGCATAACTTTTATAAGAAGCACTGAAAATTCATAAATAACAGCAGTTAGGTCTCAAAGATACATCTTGATAAGTACATACCTTCTCAGCAACTTCTCTAACAGAAGCGACTGAAGTCCCATAGAGGTTCTCGTTGTACTGCCCCGCCTCTATGAACAGGTGGTTCTGTATGTCGCGCTCCATCTGCTCGCGGCTGCCCACAAAGTGGTAGTCGCGCCCGTCCACCTCGTAGTCGCGTCGTGGTCGTGTCGTGTCTGCGAGATTATACTTTAGTTATTATAGCCCAGTGGTAACGCGCTCGCTTGGATAACCGAGTGATGCGGGTTCAAATCCGGGTCTCGCACCTCTGATATTTTCATGTGCGATTCATTTCTATCATGATTACCACTTGTCTTACGGTGAAGGAAAACATCGTGAGGAAACCTGCATGTCTGAGAAAATCTAGCAAGTTTTCGAAAGACATGTGAAGTCCGCCAACACGCACTAGGCCAGCGCGGTGGACTATGGCCTGATCCCCTCGTACTGAGGGAGGTCCGTGCCCAGCAGTGGGACGTTAAAAAAAAGGGCTGATGATGATATACCTCATGAAAATAAAAACTACTAACAAACGCGAAAATTTGTATATATGTACACGAAAAAGGCTGGACATATAGGCTACGTTTGGGCATCTAGGGACAAGCTCGAGTAAACAAGGGTTATGTCGTAAACACCGCTGAGTCTGACCGATGATCAACTACTTAGTACGGACCAAGCATCAATGAGACTTGAGTGTTATAATTCAATGTACAGAAAAATTTGACTCAAATACTTTATCTATCTATACAAAAAGAATGATGTAAAATTTAAGTTCTCCCAGACATGTAGATTTCCTTATGAGTACTGATTTGAAAATGAATTGAACATGAACATTTCAGAATCACGAGATTTCTTTTTTAAACCCGCCTCATTTAACTTTCCAAGCGATCGTGTTGATCGCTTGAAACTAATAAACTTAAAATAATTATATTCGTATTTCGTCTCTTAAAAGAACACGAATAAAACAATATTCCTATTGATCGGGTAAACCTTGTTGATAGTTTTAAGGGATTTAACCCGTATATTACTCACGAGGCACGCAGCTTCCAAACTTGTCTGGGAACTCTGATATCAGGTCATCATTGATCCTATCCTTTAACGGGCCGAGGATAATGACTGGTCTTGTGTAATTAATCGTCAACTGTTGGACTGTTTCATATGACAAAACCGCTTCATCTTGACCTGTAAACATAAAATGAACATTAAAAAAACTTAACGCTTTAATCAAGGCTCTAGCTATAAGTCCCGATGCACTATACTATTTGAGACTGTGTATCGGACCTTATGGGTCTTATGAAATATTGTTAAGTATTTAATGCTCATTGTAAGCGACTATGATACCGAATCACTAGTTTTAGCAATAACCCCTTGGAACACAAAAAAATAAGTACTATGTTTCTCAATAGATTTAAGCTTTGGATTAATCGTGCATCGTGCTCTATGACTAGTTGCTAGATATATTTACTATCAAAATCTATGAGTGAAATAAATAAAATAATATCTTTAACGTTTCTGGTGCAAATGTACATTTCTAAATTAGAGCGAGCTTAAAAAATATATTATTTAATTTTCAATATGAAACGTTTGTGCTTTAAGCATTGTACATACAGTTGGATCATCAAACTATTAAGAAAATTGTCTGGCCCTTTTTACATTCTAATGTTAACTTTGATGATCTAAATGTAACTTTACTTTCTTATTAACTAAAGTTACAATAGTCCTCTAGATAAAATTAACACTAAAGTTAAAATACAAAATTCTATTTATTACTTATTTTAACAGCTACATCACTATTTTATAAACCTACTTACTCTACAAAAACTTGAATTATCAGATTGTTAATAATACATTGTATGTTTTCAAATGTTCTTTTTCAATGGCCGTAAATATCTTACCTTGACCTCGGTATTTGTCATATTTAAAAAAAAATGAGAGTAATCAACAGGAACTAATAAAATCGTATTAAATTAACCTTGTCATTAAATGGATCAGCGAGTAAACAACATGCTTCGCAGAATCATAAACATATGATTACAACTAAAGTAAACCGTACCAAACGCAACTAGGGCCGGCAGTCTCGACAAAGTCATCGATGTTGTATCGATTTGTGTCGTTATGTCGTAATTATGAATGATTTTAATATCGTTTTCATTGACAATTAAGACGTAACGACACAGTTCGATACAATATCAATGAGAGTCGAGACTACCGGCCATGGATTACAAACGATGACCTAAAAATATATTCATCGACGGATGAGAACAAACTAATTAATTCTGGCTTATAGTTTCTATGATCGAAAACCTCACGTCTGTACATTATCATATTTGCGTCATTTTAAAAGCTAGTAAAATACAGCATTTCTAAAACTTAAGCGACAAATCTACATTCCGAAACAAATTCAGCATAGCAAATCTGAGAAAACTTAAAAGCCCGTATAAGATATTGAAAGTCATATACGGTACATGCTCATGGCGATGTAATGTCTATAGGCAAAGCGCATACGAGTGCGAACTGTGAGCATGCGGCGCGCAAGCGTCGACTGTGACTGAGGCGGCTCTCGTGTCCTCGTGTGCTTCCAGTGGCCCACACTCCCTTCACTAGTTAATAATTACTATTTTTCATCTCGTATTTAGATTTAACCTAAATTTAAACAATGTAAATTCAATATCGAAATTTTGTTGACCGTTAATTAAGAGATGGATTGGAATCGATCGCTAGCTTTCGATATCGAACTTAGATTGCACATTCTGATAGCATTGCGCCGACGGCCCGTCGTTTAGACTAGAGAGCGCGACGTAACTAATAGGTGGGTGAATCAAACTTTGGATTCGATGTGGTACAATCGTGTGCGTAGCTATTAGAATCATCGCGTTGTATGAATTAGAAAAAAAACTAAACATAAACATATGAAAAATAATATAAAATCGAGTGTTATTGAAATGGAAACTACATTTCTAATTGATGATCATAACCAGAATGCGGGAGATAAGGTATCGGCTACTGCACTCGCAAGCTACGCCTCACTCCCAAAACTTACTCTCGTCCTCGAGATAAATGAGCGTTATCTCCTCCATCATGGGAAGTTCCACTCGGTACAAGATTTCCCCTATACGTAGAAAAATTCACGTTACATATATTTAAAAACATTGCATTGCGCAAATGGTCCGTTTCATGGAGAAGATCTAAGTGGGAGGCTAGCGTCTGACAGGTGGGTTGAGACGGGGGTGATAATGTGCCTGTGGTATCGAGTCTGTGGTAGGTCGGGTCATGATGACAAGCTCATGAACATAAAGAGCAAATAAAAGTGATGTTCGATCGTCGATAATATGATAAGCGTCCGCGAAACGATCAATTGCGATTGATCATTTATTACGTGATTGAAGGTTTCATTGAAGCACCAATTGATAGTGTCATTCGCGCATGGCCAACTTGAAACTTGAGAAAAAGTCACGTCGCTCAAAACCGTCCTTGCTTATATGTTCGGTGTTGTGGTCGAGACAAAAACAATAATTATCATCATTCGCTGTCAATACACGTCAAATTTATTGGCGTCAATCAATTTTACTATCATTCGCTGTCAATGCCGTAGCAATATTGACAATATCTTCATTTGCATGATGAAAACGTTCAGTTTTTGCATCAATGAGTGTCAATCACGTAGATATTGACAATCGCAATTAACCGTTTCGCGGACGCTTTGAGTGCGGTACGTTGGCTCCAGTTAGGCAACTAGAAGCACGGGAACGGCCGCACGTGAGTCAAACCAAACCGTGTGCTCGCTGTGACCGAACTGGCCTCTACGCCTACGACACATAGAACCTGCTACGCAGCGGTAGTGGTCGGACACTTTCTGATACTTTTACAGTAACTACAACTACTTTATAATATTATTGATAATTCAGCATTATTAAACTTTTTTATACACCTATATTTTCCAGATCAAACTATCTAACATTTTGCTAACATGTTATTTTTATTTTTTTTAATAAGTTATTTTTTCCTATGAAAACATTTTTTATTATCATTAACGTTCGTAGCTTCCGACCACTAGTTATAATACCCTAATCACACAACCGCACAATAATTAACAAAATAAATCTAATAAGACGCGTCTCCTGTTGAATTTGAATTTTGTTAAAAAAGTATGATAAATATATGTAAATTAATTTCTTGTCTGAATGTTTATACGGAGTGCAAATGCCTTTATCTTGGACCCTTTCTTATAAATCTATTACAATTGTATTAGTTGCATCAAATATCACATTGCAGTCCGTATATTACATGGAAAGAAAATATGAATTACCAAAAGAAATAATTAAATTTGCTTAATTTACCGTACGGTTATGTAATTAGTTATTATCGTTTCTATAAAATTACGAACCAGAATCGGTAACAAAGTCTTAGGGCCGCGTACACCATTTTTAAAGCAACAGTCATATTACGCATATACTTGGTCCATATTACTAAAAAAATCTATAACAATTATGAAGCATTATCATGCTTTCCATTGACACTACAAGCGTTAATTTACTCACACAGATCCAATTTTAAATAACAATAAGGTAGTATAAAAACCAATTCACTAAATACATTTAACATGTATAATATCGATTATAATTTCGTCGTAACAACTTAGTCTCATCGTACATAATCTAAAATTCTAAATACATGGAAAACCCTACATTGGATTCTTACTTACAAACCAACAGACCGCAGTAATTACGTATACATAAGTCATAACATAATAATATATCAATAACGTATACAGTAACATATGTTTAAAGAACGCGTTAAAATATTTTAATGGTTAGAATAAGCACACAGCTTCAATTAAAACATTTTTAAAAGTGATTATATTAGCAGCCGAATGAATAGTTGCGTACTAGCGTCGAAATCTTATCGATCCTATTTAGTTATAGACTAACACAACATTGTAAATATTTTTTTTTTAATTACACGTTCTTGTCATTGTTATTATATTTATCTTATACGATAATAATTAACGTACAAATTTGACTTTGAAATTGTAAATATGTAGAAAATATTATAAAATACATATTCGTTTTCCCAACATCGTACAATCGTTAAACATTTCCAAGGAATGAATAAATATGGATTAATGAAATATGTAATTTAATGAAACTAAACCTTATCTGTAATCAGTGGGTCGAGATCGATAAGAAAACGTCGGGCTATAATGACCTACATACGAACAGCAGAATAGCGAAGGTAATATTTAATGTATAGTAATTTATAGTATATAGATGAGTGACTTACCGTCCGCGTTAGCATCCTCTTGCGTGTAACAAAGCATGAAAGCTGTAACAAAATCGTATATTACAACTTTCATATCCATATCACCGTGAAAGTGCAAGCCTTGGCCCGGATTCAGAATATACATAAGAATAATATTATAATATACATATATGATTCAATTAATTTTCAAATAAAATTATAATACAATTGTAAAATTTTTGGTCGTCGTTGGAAACTCAGTAGAAACGACTCGGTTGAAATCTGTGTCTATTTGTACGTAGAGTAATATAACTGAATCAAAAAGCAACCTTTATTAAGTATATATACAATTTTTACATGTCTCTGAATACGGGCAAGTTATTGGTAGATTAGCACGTGATATACTAGCGTGTCAAGAGCGATAGAACTCTAAAGAAATTTTACATACAGGATATATTTACGTATAAAGAGTTTATTGTTGCCAATCTATAAACAATAACTATTACATTAATTGAAAAGAAAGTTGTAGTTAATTTGAATTTTCATGTACCCTCATCAATTTAGTTAAATTCCTGTATGTTTTTTTACAAGTGAAATGATATTATGAAACTATGGATGTACATATAAATAAAAAATCAATCAATCGTTATATTATTCAAAAATCTTATCACGTTGTCGTTATTATGAATTATTTTTTTATATTAAAATTTTTGTTATAAAAGTTTGACAAAATTACATTAGTATTTTTATATATTTAGTATGGCATATTTATTGCATGTAGGTTGTTATATGGTAAGGAGTACTTACGCTCTTGGTCCGAGCCGTCTTCAGATTTGCCGTCTTCTCGGCTCTTCATGAATGGGAATTTTCTGCTGAATGATAACGTTTTCTTTTTCCTTTCTAATGTCGATTGACTCTATAAATTAATAAAAAATAATATATTTATTCTTATCGAGTACTCAGATATTTTTATAAAATTAACATTATAGAATATTAACAAATATTTGTAATTTTTCAATTATATAGTTTTAGCTATGTTAGAAACATCTAACTGATATTATTAACGTTAATAATATTATTGAACCAATTATCGAAAAAAACTGAATTAAATACTGTTTAATATAAAATAGTTGAAGATTCTGTAGAATAAAAAAAAGCATTAAAACAAATAAAACAAAATTTTATTTCTAAACGAAGCAAGGGTAAGTCGTTAATATTAGTTATTCGTGACTTAATTAGGAAATAGGAAGGAGTTAAACAACTAATAAGTAAAGCTATAGTTCTCGAAACTTAAGCTCAGCTTTGCATTTGTGTGCGTGCAGTGTACGGATGGGTACGGCTGCGAGTGGTTTAAACTCGTTTTAACTTGTTTTTGATGCGCGGCTATTGGCTTTTAGATATCACTAACACAAATGCAAAGCTGAACTTAAGTCTCGAGAACTGTAATTGGCTAAAAAAACAACTAAACAAATCAAGATATGTGAAGCAATTAGTATTACCGTGCTAACAGGCGTGCCCTGCCCCTGGAACTTGACTTGACGGTCGCGCGCGCGTTGCTTGCGCTCCCAGCGCCGCTTCGACGGGATGATGCCAATCGCCTCCGGGTCCGTCGTGTCGAGTCGTCTGGAAACAAATTATTGCTGTCATTATATCAGACTAATACTAGGCGGCTCGACAGATTTGGTCTTGGTCGAATATTGGCTTTTCGTTAAAAAAATATATTTAAAAACATAAACCAGGAACCTTACCTAGCACCGATTCTATTTGTAGATTTACAATTCAGGTAACCTCAAATTCAAACAAATTCTTTCAAAGTGATCCAGCAGTTAATATTTTAGTGACACATAAAACGACATAAGTAAAGAAAAAATAAAATTATAGACAGTTTAAAATTATAGTTATTGTACTGTGTGTTAATTTTATCCATACAAAATGTAAAATCTAATAAGACAAAAAATAATTTCAATACAACTTCGTTATTATTTGTTCATCACGTAATTTTAACATTATCTACCTCGCTTGCCACCACTCGTCGTCGGACGCGTTAGTGACGTGCAAAATGTCTCCGTAACGGAATGGCAGCCCTCGGGACGGTAAGCCGTCATCTCTAATCGGATCGTAGTCGAAAAGCGCTCTGTAAATTTAAAGAAAAAACAATGTTACTCCAAATGATACTCCAAAAAATTATAATATGCCATAAGTACATAATATACAAAATGACACAAAAATAAAAAATAAATAAACTACTCGATAATTAAAACAAAGATTGAATATTATTTATTATTCATATATTACAGATATAAAAAGTATAAGTAATAATATTATACATTTTCAAGCAAACTATATACTATTACATACCTGACATACAAAGACCGTTTCTGGGATGTTCTTAGCAGTGTATGATGTTGCTTGAGTTCATTGATTCTAGCTTCAAACTTGTTATACTCTTGTGGCCTGTACACTACGGTCAGCTTCACGTTTTGACCTGTACTCTGTGGATACAAGCTTATTTTAATGTAATGTCATACACTCATTGAGCGTGTAGAAAGACATTTCTCAAAGGCGACATTTTAGGCTGAGGCGATATTTCCCTGCAGTAAGAATACCCTTAATGTTGAACTGGAGAACCAGCTATCATCATACCAAATTTATAAAAATCCGTCCAGTAATCTCGTCATGACGTCACAAATAGAAATACAAAAATCTTAAAACTATCGATTCATCCTATGTATAAATAATAATTACTATTTCAATTACATTTTTCAAGTGTAGTGTGGTGTAGTACACATTCAACTAAGTTAGAATGTTATTATTGTCGTATGTAATAAATTACGTATAATAATTGGCGTTGCTTGTTGTTACCTTATATAACTTTAACACTATTCTTCCCATAAACAAATTTAAATTGCTTAATTAATTCAATTATACAGTCACATACGCAAAATGACTCATATGATTTTTAAACATGTAGGTCTGTTATGCAATTCAATTAGTGTACTGTACAAAATACGCCACATTCATGTCTTGATTAAATCAAGTTGTATTTATTTAAACGATTATGTAATCTTTTGTTATTGAAACAAATTAACCGATTTAAGCGACTAGATTATATTTTTGTGATTTCTATGAACTTTTATTGTTTAGAATACGTTATACATACATTATGCATACATAATTCATACAATATATAAATGTCTGTCACATGCACGGATTTCATTTCACAGATGTAGGGTGGTGTGATGATAGCTGATAGGGTAAGAGATAGAGTACTTTTATTGCAGGAAAATATCACATGCCTGAGAAATCTATACCAAGAATTAAAACGTATATAGGGACGAACCAGAGCCGACCGAGGGTCAATCGCTAGTATATTGAAAACCGACTGCAAAAAACGAACTAAAAAAGATTTGATCAAACTGGAGTGACACTCAATTTGAAGGGCCGACATTCAATTTGAAGATACAAATAATTTATACTTTTAACACATTAAACTGACAAGACTACAAAAACCTCTTTTACATGGTCCTGTATAAATAAAAATCTTTTTTCTTAAATAATTATATATATGGATATGTATGTCATTAGGTTCAACATTTTTTATGTGGCAATAGATTCACAAATACATTAGGATAGTCACGTACATTTGACACTAGCGATGAGTTCGTGAGCGGCATGCATATTAATTATTATTAATGAATGAGGCTAGCTAGCTTATTGATTTTCTCTTCTTCATTGTTTAGATTGGTATTCAAATTTGTAATATGTGTCATAGTTTAATAAACTAGGATACAAACGTTAAATTTTCGCAACATTCTTTAGGAGTTCATAAAAAGTGAAAGTAGTTTGTGTGTTATATATGAGGGGAATCAGCCTGTAGTCCACCACGCTGACCGAGTGTGAAATGGCGGATCACATGTCTTTAGAAAACTTGCTAGGTTCTCTCAGACCTGCAAGTTTCGTAACGATGTTTATCTTTACCTTATGACAAGTGGTAATCACTAATCATGTTAGAAAAGATTCGCACATGAAAATAACAGGTGCGACCCGGATTAAGCAGCATCAAAACACAAGATATTATAGTACTTAAAATCCTTTCTCAATGCATGTATAAAGAACTTATAGTTTGTCCATTTTATTAATGGTTTTTTGACAGCTCAACGACTGGCAAGTTATAGTGATGTCTAAAGGACGGAATAATCGATATCCCTTATTTTTTTTACATACAAAATAATAATATTTATTTTTATATCTGAAGACTTCTCATCGGACGAATCTAATATAAATAATGATTCTGACGAATCATGTTAATAAAAGAAATTAAACTATTTTAGTTCTTTTATTTGTATGCCTTATACTAAGAAGAAAGTGAAATTAATATTTTAATTTATTGGTTTCAACCTTAAAATTTTGTTGTCTTCCTGATTAAATAACATATTAATTATTACACCTTATTTACATATAAGTATTTATATATATTTTTTTTTATGGTAAAAAGGGGGCAAACGGGCAGGAGGCTCACCTGATGGAAAGTGATCACCTCCGCCCATGGACATCTGCAAGCCAGGCTTGCAGATGCGTTGCCGGCCTTTCAGGAAAGGGAGGAGGGAGGGAAGTGGGAGGGAGGGGAGAACGAAGGCGGAGGATGAAGGGAAGAGGGAGGGGGGGGGAAGGAGAGTGGGCCTCCCGGACTCCCACTCACCGGATGAAACGCCGGTCTTCTGTGAGAGAGTGGTACTAATGAACTATACGGGGCGTGCCGGCCCATTCAGTTGCTACCCGAAGGTAACAAGCATGGCACTACCACTAATAAAAGCTATATCTACAGATTATTAGTAATCTGTAGCACAATCATAGTAATCGTTGTGTGGCACATCAATAAGTAGAAGTACAAATTATTGTATGAAATTTCTTAACAGTTAACCATTAAATACGAAACTTCGTGAGCTGTCAAAAAACCATTAATAAAATGGACAAACTATAGTCCTCAGTCCACAAACCTTAAGAGCTTTAGCGGCTTGTTCATGTGTGGCATGAGTGATGTCCACATCGTTGACAGCGAGCAGGCGGTCCCCTCGCCGCAGTTGCCCCGAGCGCTCCGCGGGTCCGCCGGCCAGCAGGAACGACACGTATATGCCGTGGCCGTCCTCTCCACCCACTATGTTGAAGCCGAGCCCTTGAGAACCCTTTTCTAGTTCCACCACGCGGGTTTCCTCGCCGCCGTCTGTTACGTCCTCGCGGCGTAGGGAGTTCGCTGTGCTCGATGCTGCGAACAATCATATTATTATTATCCAACCTATTGCGTCTTACTCTGACAGTGGTAGCTCAGCGGTAACGCGTCGCTTGGATTACCGAGTGATGCGGGTTCAAATCCGGGTCTCGCACCTCTGATATTTTCATGTATGAATCATTTATATCATGATTACCACTTACGGTGAAGGAAAACATCGCGAGGAAACCTGCATGTCTGAGAAAACCTAACAAGTTTTCAAAAGGCATGTGACGTCCGCCAACTCGCACTAGGCCAGCGCGGTGGACTATGGCCTGATCCCTCGTACTGAGGGACGCCCGTGCCCAGCAGTGGGACGTTAAAAAAGGGCTGATATGCGTCTTATATGCGATTCTAAACCGTAGTTCCTACACTTCCGAAAATTCCGAAAAAGAATTTTTAGAACCACCCTAAACCACGAAGGTTTGGGACACATCTCAGCAAAGAGAAATAAGTTGCTAGTAAGTATACATATAAAACCTACGTGTATTAGCTCTGGAAGTCCTAGGCGAAGGCTGTCCATGGCGCGGTCCGGGTATGAGCACGAGAAGGACTCGTTCGCCTGACGCTTTTAAGGCGCTCACCGCATCTTCGTGGGTCACGTTGTCTAAGTTTACATCACCTTTCTGTTGACAAATGTATTGAGTTGTTTAAAAAATTAACTCATACATTTTAACACATCAATTTAAATATTTATTTCAATAAACATTAAATACATTAAACAAGGGGTCAAAAATGAAGGCAGATGTGTAGATGATATTATTATGAATTCAAAAAATTTCATCCAAAATATCACAATTTTCCTAACAATGGTTTCAGTTTTTTTTAGTAAAATTTAATTTTACTTTTTGTTTTTAAATTTTTCTTTACATCATCACTAACATTTGGACAGAATAATTTTGATTTTATTGACCTCCATTAAGGGGACATCATCAAAATCAACTACAATCGCCAATAAAAATATTGTAAAATTAAATAGAAGTAAAGCTATTTAAATACTTACAGAGGTATTTTTAACCATAAGCAATTTGTCCCCAACTCGTAATCGTCCATCCCTATGCGCTGCACCTCCCGCCATGATCTTTGTGACGTATATCCCATTATCGCCTGGTATGTGCTGGTTTCCGACACCACCGGCTATGCTGAACCCCAATCCTGAACCACCTTTCACTAATTCAATCTCTACAGCTTCCTCTTTATTTGAAATTTGTGATACGTTTAATGTGTCCTCGCCGCCCGAAGTTGGCCGTCGTCGTACTTTCTGCAACATTTATATGAATTAATGCAACATTATACCACAATATTTAAATACAATATGCGAGTACTTTACATATGACAATGGTACTAACCAGTCTTACTGTGCTGCCAGCTTTTTTTAATGCATCTACTGCTTCTGCATGTGTCACATTCTCGACTGACGTATCATTAACCTAGATAATTAAAAAAAAAAATTTGTAATGAATAGTTGAAAATAAAAAGAGAACACAGAGAGGCTATGTTAAATAGTGCGTGAACCAAAATTCATAGTCTAGACTAGATTAGAAATCATGATACCTGTAATATTGCGTCATTGATTTGCAGTTGACTGGCCGCCGCGGCCCCACCGGGTATGAGTTTTGTGACATAAATGAGCGGGTCATCGGCAATGTGAGGGTTATCAGAGCCCCCTGCAATACTAAAGCCTAACCCGGCGCCGCCCGCTCGGGACAGCACTACGGTTAAGTATATAGAGCCGTCATCGCCAACTGTACGCTCCGAACCACCTTCAATTCCATTTACCTGCAACTTTCAAGTTATTATTAATATATAATTTTGCTGTTTCACTACTCAGTATATATTCAATACATTATATATATTATAAACATATTTTTAATATCAAATTAATGATTTCACATTATCTTTTAGAACCTCAAAATGTAATTAAATGAAGAGAACCTTTACATTAATTATAGAAATGTCAACATAATATACACCATGTACCTACAATACAATATGGAAAAACAAATTATACTTTCTCATTTCATACAGATATACATTGATCAAATGAACAGGTAAAAGATACTTCATCAATTTATTACATGTAAGTAAAAATATAATATGTGTGTAAAATATACATTGAAAAAAATATTTGGAACAAACAAAATATAATGTGAATGAAAATGTGTAGATAGTACAATGTGATATGATAACTGGATATGTCATTTGAATGTGGACTTATCAATAGTATTTTACTTGTACAAGAATGTAAGATCAAGGTGAGATATGGTTGCCTATCCGTTATGTAATTATCAAGAGTATTACATCTATATCACAATTTTAAAATATTTATAAACTTTAGTATTGACATTTGTATTTATATACATATTTATTATAAATATAAAATACAATAACAACAACAATACAACTAATTAAAAATACAATTCAGTCAGTACCTATTCTATATTATGGTGTTTGTATTCTTTAAATTGAATTAAGGCAGGTATCTTAAAAAATGAAGTAGGTACCTTAAATTTTTAATATATAAAGCTATATGTTTTAGTATTAAACTGTATCTTTCTTGTTAATATATATTTCCAAATAATAGATAGGGCTCCTTCAATTAATATTATGATATCCACTCACAATTTAGTTGCTTTTATTTAAAAAACAAAACAATTTTAACTAGCCTTAAAGAAGAATTTTAATTACCTGTTTCATTTCAGGTGTTGAAACGTGAGCCTGAAATATAGAAAATTACTTTAGTGAATAAAAACATGAGTCATTTCAGTCATAGTGAATCATTATTTGCCCATTTTATTAGTTCAATGAAATAATATACAATTTTTGTACTATCTAGTATGAGTGTAACTCATGTCATTTATTATGTACACAGAGTTTTAACAGCTACAAATTATTGTAGCAGTTAAAAAAACTAATTTTACAAATCGGGTTGGTTATTTCACTAATGTGGCTGCTGCTTGTAACAGTGTCAAAGAGTATTACAATATAAAAATAATTGTTATAAATAAATGTTTGTTTAAATGCTTTTTAATTTTTTCATTTATGTATTCATTAAGTGTATTATGGTTAACCGAAATATTTCCTTTTAATATGATATTTATGATTATTTTCACCACATTTAAACATACAAGCATTAACCTACTCACCGTATCAAGATTAAATAAGGAGGAGACTTTCCGAAGGAATCCATTATGAGTTTTTTTCTTCCGTCTCTCAGTCATTTTGGAAACCAAGTGTGCATAGCCCTTGAGTAATTTCAGTTCTATATTATGTACACTGCATGCATGTTAGTTACACACTTGTGCCGCTGTCAGCACCTTACTGGCTGCTCTCCGGCATGCACCATTCTACCTAGAACCCACTTCTAGCTTGCACCAAAACATTTAAACTATATATCGCCACTTTTAAAGGAATGCTACCTCAATTTCAGCTTACACATAGCCCACAGTATATTAAGCTGATTATCATGTTAGCTTAGTTTAAAATTAAACCAGTCCTTATCTTATGAATTATTTTCGTGCCGAGCCCTTTTTGATAGCGGGTTTTATTAGATTGTATGTGTATGTAGTTAATTGGGTGTTACCAACTTGTGTTCAATGGTAGGATGGTATGAATGTCAAAGCGATGAACTTTAATTAGAATGTCCGTGTTACGTTATTTAACGTGCAATATAGACGTTTGGTTTTATTTAAAAGATAGATAAATCGTTCAGCAAGTAACGTAGTGTATTGTTACAAGCAAAACTATTTTAGAAGTTTCATTAGTCTCACCAAAGGTTTGAAAACGTTCCCAAGTGTAAAGAAATTACTAAACGTTTAAAAATAGATTAGTGTATATTAAATGGCCTTACTTGCGACGAATACGAAATAACAGCAGTGTGAATGTCAAAATTTTATGTGCAATATCATTTCACTTGATAATCATTTACGTTTAGTTTTTCCTTAGTCCATGTATTGTTCGTAAGTCATTGGCACAATTGTGAAATTTAACAGCACAAATTCACACAACCATAAAACGTTAGCGTACATATCGCTCAAAACTCGTACTATATTTTAGGTTATAAATAGTACTACGGGACGCGAAACACCAACTATCCGCCATTACCACCACTTGTTGTATAGGCGTTCGGCTACCTACCTTTGGAGACGTCACGTCATCAAAAAGAAACAAAAAAAAACAAAACCGACTACAATGTATCGGTAAACACCTTGACTTTCAGAAGTTTTCCACAAGATGGCGTTACAAGTTACCATTTTCAAGTATTATTGGAAAAGATTAGACTATTATTTCATTAAAAATTATTTTAATCAATGTTAATTTAACTATTATTAATGTAACCGACATTCAATCAATATAATATTTATACTGAATGTTTAATATATAAGCTATAAAATAATTTAGGTGGTACCTAAGCCCCGACAACAATAATATACCTACCTGTAATAATAAGTAGGTACATATATTTAACTAAATTACGAAACGTACTGCCTAGGTACTTATTCCTATTTAAATCTATTTGGCTTGAAAACAAACTTTTATATTAAATGCATAGTCATTTCTACCTACCTATCCATTGTAATTTCGCTAAAAGCTTTTTCCATTTTGACATAGGTACCTAGGTGCTTTAATAAAAAGTAGGTAGGAATTCATTTACATATCATAAAATTCATTATACATAACTAAAACTCTGATAAAGTTACAGCAGCAGCCAAATATTTTTTACTCAAAAATTTAAATGCCAATACCTTTTTCTCTTCTGTTTCTCCGGTTGGAGATATAATCGAAGGAATCGCCATCTGTCAAATAATTTTAATAGTTCATAAGTTTATTATTATTTTTACAAAATATTGTTTAACGTTATAGATATTAGATACGAACCCGCCCTGAATCTGGAGTATCAACATTGCGATCTGCTTTTCTGTTGTTGTCTTGAAGAAAAGCATTCGAAACTGATCTATAATCATTGTCCCCAGTTTGCGACTAAAATGAAAAAAAGTAGGTAATTTTTTGTGCACTATATATTATATTACACTTTTAATATTTTTATCCAAAGGATTTTTACGTTAAAGTCAGTGGATGATTTCAGCAATAATCATCCTCAAATATATCAAGGCTTACAATAATTCTAAGATTGTAACTTATAAGTATGAAGGTATAACGCACATGTAGATCTTTGAAAAAAAGTACGAAAGTTAGAAGTTCCAATGATAAAAAAAATAACAATTATAAAACATAAAACATATTATTTCTAGCGTTTGTTACTTAACTTCTCGATGTTTAATATTTATAGGATCACGTTAACTTTTAAATGCGTAAGTCTTGAGTAATACGGAAAGTACCGTATAAAGTTCATAAATCATAACTATGTTACTTCAATCGTTTGAGCTATCGGTGCTTTTTTGACGTAGGTACTTTCTTTGATCAGGTCAACAATTTATTGAAATGTTTTTTCTGTAATGTCTGTCAATAAATCATAGTACAAAATAAATTTACTTTTAAATTGGTTGATTTTAATCTAAATTATTCTTTTTCAATTTTATTTATGAATTCAAAAGTTACAAATTGCTACAGGTTTGTTAGGGCGGACTAGCAATTTTCGATCAAAAAAAGTGACAAAATTAAGTAAATAAGTAATAGGTATCAAATTTTTCTGGCAAATTCTCACTGATTTGGTATGAATATAATAATATGTTAATTTAGCAGATGTGGTAAATTAACTTGACGACCTACAGTGATAAGGTAGGTATTACTTTTTAAGAAAATATGCAGTAACGACTAGCGTCTCGTAGCAGCTCAAATATTTTTTTAAATAAGTATTTTGTATTAAAGGAAAAGGACAAAAAAAAAGTTCTTTGATAAAATAGGTAAATACTAGGTTGATGGTAGGTATAATCGCTTACTTCACGACGGACACCATCAGCTTCCCATTTGTTTGCTATACGAATAGTCTCTGCAGTCTTCTGCTGAATACTTTTGTTGTCATCAAGTAGTGTTAATTCGTAAAACTCTTGAATATCTGTAGGCAGAAGATATTTACGATGCTAATAAAATAGAATATAATATAATAAGTATTTTCAAAGTGATTTCAAAATTAAAGTTAAACGTTGTTAGTTTTTAACAACGCGACGTAACTAATATGTACTTATGTACTTACTTTAATTTAAATTGGCGGTCGTGGGTAGGTGGTAACGCCACAGAATATAATTATATAAGTACATATTATAATACTATTCTAATTTTGATACCAATTAAATTGAAATTAATCTAATTAATGTAATTAAAATGTGTTCAGGAATTCTTGAAAATCTTTAAGTCAATTTTATGCATTACCTACCTATAAGTATTTAATATTTGTAAGTATTAAGATTTAATGTGTTATATATATTATTATTTTAAAGCCGAACAGCCTGTAATTAATGCATATATGTACCTACTAGAATTTGTCATAAGTAGTTTTAGATACTTATAATATTTTATAATGTACCTACAGGTACAATGTATTGTTGGGATAAGTAAATAAATAAATAAATAAAATCCAGTGTCGTGAGTGTGAAGCGGGTTCAAATTTTGGGTGTCGCACCTCTTAATTATTTTAACATCACAAGGAAACTCATATGAAAGAGAGCATCTAGCTTGCACTCGCGCATTTGAAGGATCCACCTAGTATTGAAGGGAAGCCTAAGGCAAGTCGTCGCCCGTTAAAAATATTCGGTATGCTATTGCTTAAAAATGAAAAAATAATTTTCTTAAAATATGTATTTCTACTCAGAAAGTGTCGCGTGCTATGTTTAGAAGATCGATATTAAAGTACGCATGCTTTGTAGACCAATATAAGCCTACATATTTATTACGACTTGCTTATATTACGGTTGTATGATTCTCTATATAGGTATATGTTCTATAAAAATTCTAAAACTCCCATGTCCTATCCTGTGAAAACCCATTCAATATTACCATACGCCTATGAAAGTTTCAAGAGCTTTTAACATTTTAATCGTACCTAATCGTTTTTGAGAACACTGTATTTTTTATTTTACTACTTTACATGAAATAATAGCCCAAAAGGTAGCCTCATCTTTAAGCGAGCGTCTCTTCCAGGCAACTTACGGCAAAGGGAAAGAAAAAAAGTATTCAATACTAAACCTAACTATGGTATACTCAACACGTTCATAAAATATGTAACGTAGGTCTCGTAGCGTGCCTATGCTAATAAAACCCTAACACAATATAAGTATTGGGGCGCCAGGTAGGTGTTCATAGTTAGAGCGTAGAATAATCGATAATGATTGACCCAAACATTTAAAGCATTAAGTAGTATGTATTTGTTCTAGGAATATGTTACATAAAGCCCAAAGCTATACAATGGAATCTTTGAAAAAATTTACTTGAGCAAATTGAAACAAGAATGGGGTTTTATGAAGTATAATTTCATAATGTACCTATGTGTTTAAATAAATAAATAACGAAAATCCCCACTATGTAAACAACGAAAAAGACGGAAACACGTTTTGGTCTGAGATATAATAACATTTATACATTATGACAGTCTGGATGCCTTATCAGTTATCATCCTTTCAAATTTAAACTTCCACCTTGCAGCTATTCTAAGAAGGAATCTATAGGACCAGCTATTGTTTTTCCCGTGAGGAAAGAAGATTTTCCTGTAGTAAAACGTACTTTGTTTTCCTATGGAAATTATTGCTAGCTTGCAATAAAAGGTATGCTGAATTTTGACCCGAGTCGTGAGTGAGTATTTGACTGATGTTAAGGTTAGAGGTACATAATATTGTATTTCAAAAGTTTTAAATACGAAAAAAGACCTATATGTAATGTCTTTAATTACCCTTTCCTAGAGGTTGTGTAGAAACCACTTTAGTATTATAAATGCTTAAAAGTATTTAATTTTAATTCTGGGTTTTTAGCATTCGGTAGGTACAGAAGCTGCATCATAATAATCACCGATCTCCACAGTCCATAAGCTAGCGTGTTCAACTCGTAACGTAGGTATATAGAAGCGAAACATCGATATTTATAATATAACTTGGCTACAAATTAAGCTCTGGGGGCGATGACCCGCGCATTACCATAAGATGGATATGGCTCCTTATGTTCGATACAGCCAATATGCTTTAGAATGGAAACTGTTTTGACAAACATAGCGAACTCAGCGTTGTAGCAACAAGACGACTTGAAAAAGATGGCGTGCAGCCAGGAGCGGTTCCAGAGGTGGGGAGGAGGGTCATAGGGTCGTGACCCAGAAAAGTAAAAATACATTTTTGAATAGGTAGAATTCTTGCCTAAAATATTAATCAAAGATATTGTTATTAAATCGATAATACTCGTATTATCCCGTCATTTGAAAAAGCAAAATATTTATAGGAATTTAGAATTTTTATAAACATCAAATAACGTGTACGGGTTGTCAAGGATTAGTTACTCCTTTATAGGTAATTCTTATTTGGGAGTCCATCGTTTAGAAACGTATGGCGGGAGACTGACGAAAAGCATTACGTACACTAAATATCTAAAATTTACAGAAAATGGAACATTATTTTTAAGGATCAAAATTATTTTGATCATTAATAATCTGTAAAGATTCACACACACTACAATTAAGACGTAGATAACTTAGTAAATAGTAGGTATGTTATATACAGTGTACCTACATACTTTTCTGCAAAGTATTCCATAACATCGATTGGCATATCTACAATAAAGTACTCACTACGTGGCTAAAGTTCCATTGATTGCACGAATGGTCGAGTTATTTTAAATTTCAATTAAAATTGTTTCAACAAAACTACTACAGAGCTACGTCCGTAGAGGAGTAGCGTCAGAGGTAAGCTATGACCCATTTATTTATATTTGGGTCAATTAGGCACGTAAAGCGATAAAATTATAGCTTGGCAGCATGAACCTATGTAAGTTTTACACTGACAGAGAATCTCGTTCTACAAATAAGTACTTTTATTAATAAAATCAGAAACTTTAAGTATGAGTTACATAAGAACTTCGATATTTAACCACGTTGAACAACTTTGGCAGGGCAAAATCATATGGGTTCCATACATAGACATACCGATAGATTGACATGGCAAAAAAACCTTTAACTTTAATTTTCGTTTTAGCCGGCTACGGAACCTTGAAAATACATTCACAAAAACGTGAAAATGCAAATGCAAATCTAGATTTCGAAAGAATTCATTAAAAAATATTTTAACATAGGTTTTGGATTAAAATTTCATATTCAATAGAAATATTTGAAGAAAAACAAAACTAAGATTCATTTCTAAAATACGGTTCAGTAGCTTCCGATTCACTCGGCAGCTTTATCCATATTTTGTTACGTAGGTGTATCTAGTTGTAAACTAAATAGAAATATTATTTAATATTATTCTTATTATGTTGTAATAGCTATACATATACCTACATGTGTATCTAGGTATGTAGAGCGCGTTATAAGATAAATATTTATTTGTCTTATAACGCGCGTTTTTAATTAATTTGGAAAATACAGTTTTACTGAACTTAAGTACACTTCAACAGTTCTATAATATTGATTTAAAAACCAAGTGCGACAAAACTCAGCTAACTTAACAAACTTTTAGCAAAATATAGAAAAGCATAGTTTAGGTCCTAAAGCCAGGATCTCATATTCTCTTTTATTTAAGAGTATCATTTTCCTATTTAATTAGTAAGGATTTGTTGTAACAAATATAAAAGCTATAGCTTTTGATAATAACTAATACATTTGTTTTATATTATTAAGAAAAAGAAACATCACTAGCTTGTGTATGGACATTGATCATGTGCCTACAATTTACATAATTGTATAGTTACGCCCAGGCAACTGTGCAAGGTTAATCCAATGTAAGAGAGCCTATTATTCTAAGTAAGTACCTATTCTTAATACGTGCTGAAGTCTACACAGGTGCGATACTTAACTTCCTATAAATCTCATAGGCATAGCTGGGCATTAACTCGTTAATCCGTTAATCGTTAATTAACGAAGTTAACATTTCGATTAACGATTAACTTTTAAGTTAACCTAGAAATAATTTAACGGACTCGTTAACTTCCGTTACATTTTCTCAAGTCCGTTAATCGTTAATTCAGTACCTACTCTTTACCAAACACCGCGTCGCGTCGAGTAAAACGAAACCAGGTACCTAAGTAAAGTTTAGCACGTGCGTTTTCACGTGCCGGGCGCCCGGGAAGCATCTGCGTCAGTCTGAAAATCTTGACACCGTGTGGGCCTCCTTACCCAGTGAAACAGGACGAAATGCATTCACTTTCGCCAGGCCAGTCTCTGGGTATCCCAGTTGCTCCCTCCATCGCCGGATCATGGCCTCGTCAGCTAGACGAGAGGGACTAGCCCGGAACTGATACACTTGCGCGAGTATCTCTGCCTGCGCCTGGAGTACCTAGGGTGAAACGCCCGCTAGAAGGACACCTTGCGTCATCCCCTTATTGCCTTCACCGCCAGGACTTTCTGCGTACTGTACAATTGGACCTCGTTCGGGACGGAAAGGGCGTCGATCCAAACGGGGGCACCATACAGTGCCATGGACCTCACAATCTCAAAACCGGCCAAAGAGATTCAATGCGCCGGACATTCGGCAAAAGCCTACCGAAAGTCGAGACGGCTTCCATCAGTATCGGGATGAAGTGGGAAAAATGAAAAAAAGGACGTCCAGCGTCCGTCCAGGGCCAGAGAGAGGTGCCTCATCATAACGAAGTGGCTCTTGTAGAGCCAAGCTCCCAAACGGCTGGATATTGAAGGCGTTGAACTGAGCCTTTGAAAAGCCCGGTCCCGTCTCCTCAAAATGCTAGAAGCTTTTAAGTTTTAGAACCCAAATCAACAGATTTTATAAGTAGATCATTATTGTTGCAATGATATAAAATACAAATTTAATCACGTGTTAACGGATTAACGATTAACGTTAACTTGCGTTAAATCTTTCGAAATGTAACGCTTTAACGTTTAACGAAGTTAACTTTTTTAAGTAACGGATTAACGATTAACGAGTTAATTATTTGTTTAACGGTGCCCAGCTATGCTCATAGGCTAGTATGCTCATCATTGTTCAAAGTGTCTACGTGGCTAGTTATACCTACTTTGGTAGGAAAAGCGTATATATGAAATATTTTAACTATTATAATTTATTAATACTACTAGCACAAAACGCGTGTTAATTGTGAGCATTAACCAGCAAAATATCAAAAAAAAAAAAAAATCATCTTAGTTCTTCAATAAAATTTATAATAATAATAGTAACCGATTTTCATCTAGGTACAAAACACTGGTTATAAATACATACTGTTACGAATACACGAGTAATGGAGCTTGCGCCATCTAGCGTGGAGCGAGGGAACCACTTTGTGTGCTGTACAAACCACAAAGACAACGTGAAACCTCCACTCAACACTAGATGGCGCTAGAGGAGCTATATAGAAGAATTAACTCGAAAATCGAGTACACGCGAGAACATTCCAGAATGGTCTGGGACTAGACTCGGCCGGTATAAATAGGCCGCGGGCGGCCGAGCGAGTTGAGTTCAGTTTGAGCGATCAACGAAGCGACTTCGAAGTGAAGACTAGTGATCAAGAGTGATACCAGCGGAAATCTACGACATTGGCTACGACCTCGGACATCGATAGTGCTTAGTGAGTGTACCTAGTGCTTAGTGTTTGTACATAGTGCTTTGTGTCGGACCTAGTGCTAGTAAATAAAGTCTCTGAAAGAGTCAGCAGGTCTTTCTCTCCAAATCGTTCGAACCTTAACACGCAACAACTGGTGTCAGAAGTGGGATTTGGAGATGCCATTGACTCCGAGAGAGAACCCCAAGGAGGGGGTCAGGACGAGGACACAACGAGCTGCGGATGCCACTGGGGGCCAAGCTCCGCCCACTGGCCACGCCTACCAGGCCACTCCCACTGGCCACGCCCCTCAGGCCACGCTCACTGGCCCCGCCCACCAGGCCACGCCCACTGACCACGCCCCTCAGGCCCCTCCCACTTTGGCTCAGGCTCCGCCCACTTTGGCTCAGGCTCCGCCCACTTTGGCTCAGGCTCCGCCCACTTTGGCTCAGGCTCCGCCCACTTTGACTCAGGCCCCGCCCACTTGCTCCACCCACCTTGCCACGCCCACCGGACAGGCCACGCCCATCAGCGGCACCGTAGCTTCTACAGACCCTCAAGTGGCACTTCAATTAGGAAGTTTATTTGAATTAATGAAGGCAATGAAAGAATCACAAGAGGTAATGAAAGAATCACAAAAGGCTTTGCAAGAATCACAAGAGCAACAAAAAGACCTCCAACAAAAAGCGCTTTTGGCTATACAAGAGGTTAGTGACACGGTAGGTAAGCTGCGAAAAGATGTCGACGAAGTGGAAGAACGAGTTACCGGGTTAGGATTGGATGTCGAAAATGTGAAAACCGGTCTCGCTGAACTACAGAAGAAAGTAGTGCGCCTTGAAACCACGGGAGTTGCAATGTCTAGTGGAACTACCGGAGGGGCGCAAGGACCAAGAGTAAAAGTGCCGCCATACGACGGCACTACTTCGTGGAACGCTTATCGTCAGCAATTCCAGACTGTTGCCACTGCCAATGGATGGACGGAAGAACAATGTCTGACCGCTCTCACTGTTGCGCTCAGAGGGCAAGCCTTGTCTGTCTTGGAAGCACTGCCACGCACAGGAAATGGGTTCCAAGACCTGATGGAGGCACTTGAATCCAGATACGGGGAGCGACACCTGGAACACGTGTTCCGTGCCCAACTGCGTGACAGAGTCCAACGCTCAGGAGAAGGACTTCAACAATGGGCGCTGGAAATTGAAAAACTCGTCAGGAAGGCACACCCAGGAGCCGACACCAAGATGGTAGACACGAACATTGTTCAAGCATTTGTCGACGGAATCAAAGACCTGGAGGTCAGAGCTGCAGTGAGGCTTCGTCACCATACCTCGCTAAAGGAAGCATTGGCGCATGCTTTAGAGGTCGAGGCTGTTCGCCATGACGTACGGCAGACCCATAAGGTCCGTGAGGTCTCTGAGGAAGCCAAGCAGGTTAAGGCTCCTACGAAGAGAAGTTATGGAGTCATGTGCTACAAGTGCGGCGAGAGGGGGCATCTTCAGCTCAACTGCCCGCAGAAGGAGACCCATCTGGCAAGGATGAAAAGAATCGAGGATCAAATAGAGGAGCTGAAGAAACAAGGGGCTTCGTCCCCTGCCCGGGAACAGGGAAACAAAGCCAGGACTATGGGGCGAGTACTGGCTGACGCGGAGGAAGCTCCGATAACCGTTACCTCCCAGGCATGCAGCGGGAATAGTCTTGCGATTCAGGGGACTATTAACGGAAAGGATTGCAAAATGACTCTTGACACAGGAGCCTCTAAAACAATAGTGAACCCAAATCTGGTAAAAGCAGCAAGGGGACACAAGAGGAGGATTAACTGTCGGCTTCTTACGGCCTCCGGTCAGCCAATACCCATCCTGGGAGAAATGTCAGTTACGATGGATGTAGGGGGGTCCTCATACTCCCATGACGTTATCGTAGCTGAGATTATGGATGATTGCATCTTGGGTTTGGATTTTATGAAGAAACACAACTGCAGAATTAACGTCGCTGACGGAGTTTTCAGGTGTGGTGAAGAAGAAATCTTCATTCTCGGAGGTGCCTGCGGGAAAGTCGCATGTATAAGGAAAGTCATTATACCTGGACGAGCGGAAGCTCAGGTGCTGGTGAAACTGCCGCCAGCTGGAAAGCAAAAGTCAAACAGATGCGTGTTGATAGAAGACACACCTACCAAAACATCGACGCAAAAACTGATGACGGCGAGAACCCTTGTTAGTGGAAGCAGTAACGCTGTGGTCAAGGTTGTTAATCTTGGTGATCGCGAGATCTGCTTGAACAAAGGTGACGTCATTGGAAAGTGCGAGGAAGTGATCTGTATGAAAAAGTGTAGTTCGATAACAGGCACAGACTCAGTAAACAGCAACAACTACGGAATAGTGACTGAGCTGCTCGATGACTGCAAGAGGAACCTAACGTATTCGCAGGGCATGAAAGCTAAGAAGTTTTTACAGCGCTACGCGAATATCTTCTCCAGTCACGATGGGGACCTTGGACGAACGTCGGTGGTTCAGCACAGGATAGATACCGGAAGCGAGAGACCAATTCGTCAACGAGCAAGACGGATACCAATTGCTAAGGAAAAAGAAGTTGAAGGCCTTTTGGAGGACATGAGAAGGAATAAGATTATTGAACCGTCTGCAAGTCCGTGGTGCTCACCTGTTGTATTAGTGAAGAAGAAAGATGGTAGCACGAGATTTTGTGTGGACTATAGGCGTCTCAATGATGTCTCTAAGAAGGACAGTTATCCGTTACCTCGAATCGACGACACTTTGGATACATTGAGTGGCATGAAATGGTTTTCGACCCTAGACCTGAAATCTGGATACTGACAGGTGGAAATTCATCCAGAGGACAAGGAGAAGACAGCTTTCTCGACCGGTAAAGGTTTATGGCAATTTAACGTCATGCCCTTCGGATTGTGCAACGCACCTGCCACATTCGAGCGACTCATGGAGTGTGTACTAGCAGGCTTAGTTGGAGAGGCTTGCTTAGTCTACTTAGATGACGTCATCATTATCGGCCGTGACTTCGAGGACCATTTGCAAAACTTGGAGCGAGTTTTCGCAAAAATAGAGGGAGCTAAATTAAAGTTGAACCCGAAAAAGTGTCATTTATTCAGGAACAAGGTCAATTATCTCGGCCATGTTATCTCCAGTGATGGAATCCAGACAGACCCGGAGAAACTGGAAGCAGTTCAAAAATGGCCTACCCCTAAGGACAAAACCGAAGTGCGGGCATTCCTCGGCCTATGCTCATACTATAGGCGTTTTGTTAAGGGATTCTCAGAGATAGCCAAGCCGTTACATCGGCTGACCGAAGATAAACGACAATTTAGTTGGGATGGGACTTGTGAAGATTCTTTTCAGAAACTGAAGAAACATCTGTGTGAAACACCAATCCTGGGCTATCCACAAACTGAAGGTCAGTTTATAGTCGACACGGATGCAAGCAACACGGCCATTGGAGGGGTGTTATCTCAAAAACAGGGTGAAAGAGAAGTTGTTATTGCATATTTCAGCAAATCTTTATCCAAGCCAGAGAGAAACTACTGTGTAACAAGGAGAGAACTCTTGGCTGTTGTAAAGACGCTACAACATTTCAACAAATATCTCATTGGCAGACAGTTTTTACTGCGAACTGATCACGCAGCCTTGAAGTGGTTACTGCAATTCAAGAACCCAGAAGGTCAAGTAGCTCGCTGGATTGAACAGCTTCAGGAGTATGACTTCAAGACGGAACACCGCAGCGGAAAGATGCATGGGAACGCTGACGCACTCTCACGAAGGCCGTGTTCGGCAGACTGCAAACATTGTGTTAAGCAGGAATCTAATGAAGTAACATTAAAGCTAACGAGAACAAGTCCTGTGGGTCTCTGGGAGAACGATGCTATGAGGGAGGCTCAAGAAACAGATGACGACCTTCGGCACATCATCACATGGAAGAAACGGGGTGAAGTAAAACCAATCTGGAGTTAGGTTGCACCCACTGGCGCTGTCACTAAGTCGTACTGGGCGCAATGGGACAGTCTGATACTTCAAAACGGAATACTCTACCGGAAATGGGAGAAGACTAACGGCAAAGAGTACCATCTTCAGATAATTGTCCCAAGATCGAGAGTACCAGATGTTCTCCGTGAAGTACATGATGGCGTATCAGGAGGTCATCTAGGTGTCAAGAGGACGTTAACGAAAGTGCGAGAACGATTCTACTGGTTGCATTGTCGAGATGATGTACAGGATTGGTGTCGCAAATGTACTACTTGCGCTGCTGTAAAAGGACCACAGACCAGGAGCCGTGGGAAGCTGCAGCTGTATAACGTCGGTGCACCGTGGGAACGAATTGCAGTTGACGTAGCCGGGCCATTTCCTGTAACGGAATCGGGAAACAAGTATTTTATGGTCGTCATTGACTACTTCACCAAATGGCCCGAAGTGTTCGCCATACCAAACCAAGAAGCTACAACAGTCGCTTCTAAGCTAGTCGAAGAAGTGATATGTCGCTTTGGTGTGCCTCTAGAAATCCATTCTGATCAGGGCAGGAACTTCGAATCGCAAGTGTTCCAGGAAGTGTGCAGAATTTTGGGCATGCATAAGACGAGGACCACCGCGTACCACCCACAGTCCGATTGAATGGTTGAGAGATTTAACCAGACTCTTGAGAGGCATTTGGCGAAATTGGTAGATGACAAACAAAAGGATTGGGACAAGTATATACCACTCTTCCTTCTGTCGTACCGAACCGCCGAGCATGAGAGCATAAAAACTACCCCGGCGTATGTCAATTACGGTAGAGAACTACGAATACCAGTAGACCTATTGACAGGAGGGTCACCGGAGGAACAAGAGACCCTACAAGACTATGTCAGCAATTTAAGGGAAAAAATGCGCTACATACACGCGTTGGTTCGGGAAAATGGGTTACAGTCAAGTGAGAACATGAAAACCAGATACGACCGGAAATCGAACACGAGAGGATTCGAGGAAGCGTCACTGGTGTGGCTGCATAACCCAACCCGCCGGAAAGGGAAATCTCCAAAGTTGCAGACCAAGTGGGACGGTCCATACAAAGTGGTTACCCGAATGAATGATGTGACTTATAGGATTCAAAAGCAACCAAAAGGGACATTCAGAGTGGTACACATAGACCGTCTGGCGCGTTACCATGGCAGTAACAACGATGCTCGGGACGAGCATCTCTAAGAGGGGAGTAGTGTTACGAATACACGAGTAATGGAGCTTGCGCCATCTAGCGTGGAGCGAGGGAACCACTTTGTGTGCTGTACAAACCACAAAGACAACGTGAAACCTCCACTCAACACTAGATGGCGCTAGAGGAGCTATATAGAAGAATTAACTCGAAAATCGAGTACACGCGAGAACATTCCAGAATGGTCTGGGACTAGACTCGGCCGGTATAAATAGGCCGCGGGCGGCCGAGCGAGTTGAGTTCAGTTTGAGCGATCAACGAAGCGACTTCGAAGTGAAGACTAGTGATCAAGAGTGATACCAGCGGAAATCTACGACATTGGCTACGACCTCGGACATCGATAGTGCTTAGTGAGTGTACCTAGTGCTTAGTGTTTGTACATAGTGCTTTGTGTCGGACCTAGTGCTAGTAAATAAAGTCTCTGAAAGAGTCAGCAGGTCTTTCTCTCCAAATCGTTCGAACCCTAACACGCAACAATACTTACTAATATTCTACTAGAAATACTTTGTGTACTTGGATAAAAAATACGAGCGCTATCTGACCCATAAACTATCTCTATAGAAAATCTATCTCCATATAAAATCAGGTCAATCTGTTTAGGCGCTATCGGTGGAAAAAGGCTATGCGACTTACGAGCTCTAAATTTTTCAAGATTTTTATAACATTTCGTTTAATGTCTAAACAGAAAATTATATTGTAAGTAAAATATCAATATACATATTCTTTTTATATCTTCTGCTCTGTGTCTTTTAATATCTATATCTTTTTATTTTTTCTTTTAAACTTGCATTAAACCTAGGTAGGTTAACTACTACTACCTACTTCCAATTTAAATTTGAAAAATAAATAAAAATTTAAGTAATATGTAAATTACCAAATTTCTATATCACGCATTATATTTTTACTTTTTAAAAGCGCTATAAAGTTAAAAGATAACTTGTTAGTCATTTTTTGTTAGTTGATAATTGTTGTTTTTGTTAAAAAAATTGCTAACCGATATAAATAAAAGCAAAGCTTACATCATATAATAGGTAGTCTATAATATTTTATACTAAGAATAATATTGTCGGCTGGCACTGACTCTGAATATATCTAAGTTAAATCCTATTAAAGCTTGTATTTAGTTAGCTTTTTACGCAGTCGGGATTTTTATCTTTTTAAATAGAGTACAAGGTCCTGTCAAACATCGGTTACCGAATGAAATGTCCGGTGTTTGTAACAATCAGCTAAATATATACATACTAAATACAATGGCAGTGTCGTGGCCGATCGAGCTCAAGAGCGATAGTGACGCGTGGTGCACGGTCACGCGCGTTCATATTTATAGCATGTATTAGCAGCAATAGTAATTTAGTAGCATTGTAATTTAGTTCAAGATAACAAACTTTTTAGGCTCGTTAACTGTTACGATACTAAACGATAGAACGTCAATTGAAGGTTCAATAAAATCAACAATGGATGCATTATACCAGATGTCCTCCAGTAACATACATTGTTTCTACCACAGAATAGTTACCTATTCCGTGGTCTCTACGTTGCCTTTCATTAGGAACTGCCGAGTTTCATTATTAACCGTGTCAATTATGTTAATTAATTAAATGTAAAGGTTAAATTTTATTTACTTAATACTATTTTAAAATTATATAATATTCAGTAGAGTAAATTAATACAATTGTTACTTACCAAGAAGAGCTTGAAACAGTCGTGACTTAAAAATTCTGATAACTCTTTCAATGGCCAGGCGAAGCTGTCGGTCTTGTGGCTTAACTAACTTGTTGTGGTAGTCTTCCAGCAATTCCAATGCTCGATGGGCCTCTGAACAAAATGAAATGTATTTAATATACCTAGTCGCTAGTTATGGATTTTCTAAAGTATTATAATCGTCTTCTTATTGAAATTCAGATCAACTATTAATAGGTAGATTAAGATATACAATATACTTAAATTAAATATAAACATTAAAATAGACAGTCATGAGAACTAAGGACAGAACTAGAAACTTATATATTTTTTTATATTTGTATATTATGTACCTACTTTTTTATTATGAATTAGGTATTTAAATTTCATAATTTGTAAACTAAAGTCTAAAACTATTATTGGTCTAGTTTTCTATTGACACTTTGAGTAATAATTATTGAGAATTTACTATATTATGTAGTTTATTTATTAATTTATATCTATACTAATACAATAACCGGTTCGTTTATCGGATTGTCCGTTTGTCTGTGCGTGGAAGCGCGATAATCGAAGAAACGGTTTAACCAATATGGATGTAGTTTTCTCTAATGTAATATGATAAGCTTAACTTAACATTTAATGTTTTATGTTTTGTAATATTACTTACGTCCATTTATTGTTAAAAATGGCTAAAACCCTGGGTATAGATTGTAAAATAATGATGATTAAGAGCTTACTACGAGTCATATACTCGAGCTTCGAGGTTTAAAGTTACGTTCTGCTTAGACGGGGCGCGCAACTGTCGGATCAACAATCACTAATAATAACAACAGCTAATCTCGGTAACGCAGAATTTAGCTGCCAATCTTATGTGTATTGTATTATACAGAATACAAAACGTCGAAAAATCGGAGTAAAAAAATCAAAACCCATTAAATTATGGCTAAATGCTTCTGTACTGTCGCACTTGAAGTGAGAGAAAGCCTAAAATCAAAACATAGGTACTATGACGTTAACGCTGCTCGAGCTCGACTCGTAACAGTATTCACCAGTGAATCAACAGAATCGCACGTAACATGTCTGTGACGAACTCTTAACTCAACGACGACGTTACCAAATTAATAATCCTAAAATAAAAACAAATAATAATCCTTATAAAATATTTTTTTTCTAATTGACAGACGGTACTTAAAAAGATAACTTATATACAACAGGCCTGTCAAAAATATGACCCGCAGGCTACATGGTCTAAGAGCCGGTGGAAGATCGACCTTCACCGACCTGATAACCAGATGAGACATATTTTTTATCGAATATAATTTATAAACAAATATGCCTATAATTACTTGCCTATCTGAAAGTGCTCATGGCTATTTTTAATTAAATTAACTTTAATCGATTTTTTTTCATCACTTTCATTCTTTTGATAACCAAATGAATTTTATTTCACTGTTAGTTTTTAACACACAGAATATGTCTCAGTAGGCTTCCTACTCATTTTTGTGTATAGCTACCTGGCAAGCCGATGTGAACAGGTAAGTCAATATAGGTGACTCCATCGTTCTGCTAACTTATCGAAAGTTATATCAAATTTTAGATCATTTTATTACAAAATCAGTCATATAGAATTGCCTGCAAAAAATCATACTTAAAGCACTGTTGCCTAGCTAAAAATAGCCATGAGCACTTTCAGATAGGCAAGTAATTATAGGCATATTTGTTTATAAATTTTATTCGATAAAAAATATGTCTCATCTGGTTATCAGATCGGTGAAGGTCGATCTTCCACGGTCTCCTCTACTAACATGCGACTTCAGATAAAAAGAGCGGCCGGCGACGTATAGAAACAACTATCAAAATCATGTTTTCCAGTCGTCACTCACAGATTATTATTTACTAATAAGTCGCATACGCGCTACGCCTCCACGGGTACAACTAATGTTAATGTTGAATGATGGAATTGTAAACGATTTTTTTTTGTTTGGACAGCCCTGACCTACCCACTTAACTAGTATCATTATATTTGACTTTTGACGAATTAGGTATATCACAAAAATTATTTTCATACAACATTTTCCTTTCCTTTACCTACACGAATACTTTGATCTCGGTTAGGACGTGTTATGTGTACGTAAAAAACATGCTACAAATTTTCGGATCTTATTGGATAGCCAAAAGAAATACCTATCATTATGCGTAAAAAGAAATGCTTCGTGTCTGTTTTTTACCGAAACCTTATAGAATAGTACAATAAATTGTACTTGGTAAAAAAATGGGATAAAAATAAATCAATGTTAATATTATATATAATGTATATGTAAATAATATGTGTGTTTCCTTCTTCTATCACGTCGAAAAAGTGCGACACATTCGTGTTGTAGAACTTTATTCGCACTACTACACTACTTTTTACTGATTCACTTCACTTCTTCTTCACTGGGTATAATAACAACACTTTTTGCTTCCGAAGTAATTTAATGATTTGAGGTCTACAAAGTGCTATATATTTCCGACAGAACCAAACGATAGCGCGATTTATTCTACTCCTAACGCCATCTATTGACAAACTTGGTAATTACAAATTACTTTAATGATTAAATATTGTTTCGACATAACGCCATCTATTGCTACATGATTACATTAAATGATTCTACAAATATTTATACATACCGCCCACCAAGGGCAAAGTTACATCTTTGACCTTAGATTCTTATTTTAAATGAAATGAGAACAAGCAACATAATATACAATACTTATTTTTCGACAACAGGCAACAAACATAATTTTGAAATTGGTCGTTTTATAGTTCCATTTTTGGTTTTTAATGTGACAACCCGAACAATGTTGTCTGGACCTGGATGGGTAGAAATCACTCTGCCATAGAGCCAACGAGATGGTGGTAAACCATCCTCCTTAACTAAAACGACATCATTTAACGTGGGTTCTGAAGTGTTGTTTGACCATTTGTATCTAACTAAGAATTTTGACAAATATTCTTTCGACCATTGTCGCCAAAACGATTGGAGCATACGTTGAGTGTATTGCCATCTCCTCAAAGAACTCACATTGACAAGCTCACTATTGTAGTCTGGTGCTGTGACTAATGGTTCCCCGATCAAAAAATGTCCGGGAGTTAAAATATTGAAGTCATCTGGATCATCTGTAATCACTGACAAAGGACGAGAGTTCAAGCAAGCTTCCACTTGGCTTAGGACAGTCACCATCTCTTCGTATGTCAGAGTAGACTCTCCGATTACTCGCTTTAAATGGTATTTCACAGCCTTAACTCCGGCTTCCCACAAACCTCCAAAGTTTGGTGAATGGGGTGGTATGAAGTGCCATTCGCAATTATTTGTTGCCAATGCTTCTGCAATATCGCTAGACATGGCCTTTTGTTCTGCAAGCCCACACCGCTTTAGCTCCTTGGCCGCTCCGACAAAGTTGGTGCCATTATCGCTCCATAAATGAGCACACTGACCACGTCTGGCAACAAAACGTTTAAATGCCTGGAGGAATCCCTCGGTGGTTAAGTCGCTTACAACTTCGAGATGTAGAGCTCTGGTAACCATGCAAACAAATAAAGCTATGTAGCCTTTGTAAGCCTTATGACCTCTGCCTTTTGTTGTTCGTAATTTGATTGGACCAGCATAATCAACTCCACTATGTTTGAAAGCGCGTGTTGGTGTTGTTCTTATGGCAGGCAGCTGTCCCATTAACGGAGTTTTAGAAATTGCTGCATTTTTTACGCAGGTAACACAAGCACGATAATGTGCCTTTACCAATTGCTTTGCTCCAGGAATCCAGAATTTTGATTTTATGTAATTCAGTGTTAGCTGTGGTCCACCATGTAATGTTTGTTTGTGAGCATCAGCTATTATAAGATTCGTTAAATGTGACCTCTTTGGTATTAATATAGGATGTTTCCTGTTGTAACTTAAGTTTGATTGATCTAGTCGACCTCCAATTCTTAATATATTGTCTTGATCAAGAAACGGATTTAGCGACTGAAGTTTGTTGCACTTTGGTAAGTACCTTTTCTGTGATATTAATTTAAGTTCTTCTTCAAAATGTATTGCTTGATATTTCCTTATACATATTTTTAATGCTTCCTCTATTTCATTAGTTGTCAGATATTGAGTATTTATTTTATTTATATTTTTGCAATTGTTTATAAATCTACTACAATATGCTATAACTCTTGTTAATCTAATTAATGATGAAAACCTATTGAACAAATTTTTATCTTCTATTACAGCGTGATGAACCTTAACTGCTTCCAGTTCTGTCGAGAGTTCCTTAGACTTATTATATGTATATGGTATTATCTTAGATGAAATAAATTGTGGCCCATGAAACCACAACTTATTCTTTACTAGTGCTGAAGGGTTTAATCCTCGAGAAGCACAGTCAGCTGGATTTTGCTTTGTAGAAACGTGTGACCAATTATTTGGATCTAAGTTTGAGTGAATTTCAGATACACGATTCGCTACGAAAACACTCCACTTGCTTGGATGGTTGTTGAGCCATGCAAGAACAACAGTTGAATCTGTCCATGCATGTAGATTGTGATTTTGAATATTCATCACTTTCGCAACTTCTCGCATCAGTCGACTCAGTAAAACCGCTCCGCATAACTCCAATCTCGGAATCGAAACCTGCTTAACCGGAGCGACTTTCGTTTTTGATGTAATTAAAGAGACCTTTACATTTCCTTCGGAGTCAAGCACTCGAGCATACACAACTGCTGCGAAAGCTGACTTCGAAGCATCACAGAAGCCATGAAGTTCAACATCATGATTGTCTGCGTGAGTACCAATCCATCTCGGAATACGTATTTCACTCAATTGCCTCTGTTCTTCACGGTAAGTTAACCATTCATTTAATATATTTTCTGGGACGGCTTCATCCCAATCAATTCCTAATAACCATAATCTTTGTATCAGTACTTTAGCTAGTATAATACTGGGTCCGACCCAACCCAGTGGGTCGTAGAGACGTGAAATATCAGAAATAATTTTTCTTTTTGTTACAGGTTGCTGCAACGGAGGTATATTTACTGTATAGCGAAAAGTATCGTCGCGTCGATTCCAGGTAAGTCCCATAATTTTTATTAATTCATCTTGTTTGATTTTAACTCCTTCTGTTATTTCTCTTTCTTTGACTCTTCCTTTCATCATTTCAACGAGTTCATCGCTATTGCTGTTCCACTTCTGTAGTTCAAATCCTGCCTTACTAAGTAATTCATTCATCTGGGTAAATATTTTGAATCCTTCATTAACATTTTGACAGCCACTCAAAAAATCATCAACATAGAAATCGGTAAGTGTTCTTTCGAACGCCAGTGGATAACTATCCCCATGATCGTGAGCTACCTGTTGCAGTGCCTTTACCGCTAGGTATGGGGCAGATGCCGTACCGAAAGTAACTCTGGTAAGACGATAGTGTTTTATTTCAGAATTATTTTCTCTCCACAGAATTCTTTGGTAATCATTATCCTGGCTGCTAGTCTTTACTTGTCGATACATTTTGACAATATCAGCTGACAAGCAAATAGGTGCAAATCTCCAACGCATTATGATGTGCCTGAGTTCAGGCTGTAGGTTGGGTCCTACTGCGAGTTGATCGTTTAGCGATTTATTATTTTTTCCTTTGCAGGATGCATCGTAAACTATTCTGACCTTTGTGGTTTCTTTATCGTTACGAATTACTGCATGGTGTGGTAAGTAAATGGCTTTTGGATCATTAATTTCTTCGACAGGTACAACTTCCATGTGATTTAGATTTAAATATTCATCTATTACTTCTTGATATTTACTTTTTAACATTTCATCCTTTTCTAATTTATGTTCTAATGATTTTAAACGTTTTTCAGCGATTTCTCGAGAAAATGTGACTTCGGGATCTTCAGTTTTGAATGGAAGCCGAACAATGTACCTTCCTTCTGAATCTCTACTTGTGGTTTCATTGAAGAATTGTTCACAGTACTTTTCTTCGTCGGTGAATAATTTTTCTTTAGACAATTGAATATCAGATTCCAGCTCCCAAAATGTTTTAAGGTCATTTGTGCAAGTACAATGCATGACGCTGAGACTTGGTGGTTGTCCGGAAAACTTGGTGTTTGAGTTCACTGTACCTGACAAAATCCAACCGAGGCTTGTCGCCTGAGCTATCGGCGTGCCAAGTGGCCCTCGTTTTATGCCATCACGAAGAATCTGGCAATAAACTTCTGCTCCTAAAAGTATGTCGATTCTGTTAGGTGTATGATATTCCGGATCGGCTAAGAATAACCTTTGAAGTTCAGCCCACTCCAACGCTTCAAATCTTTCAGTTGGCAATGGAGAAGTTATAGACTTTATAACGTGTGCATTCACTGAAATTACAGTAGCTGGATCATATATTGATTTTATATTAATATTTACTGTTGCTTTGGAAATCATGTTTTTCCCTCCGCCTAAACCAGTAATTTGTTGACTGGTGGATCTTTTCTTTAACCTTAAATATTGAACAGTGGCTTCAGTCACAAAGGACGATTGCGAACCTTGATCAATTAATGCTCTAATTTTATAATCATCTCCGTTTTTCGACGTGGCTTTTACTACCGCTGTGGCGAGTAAAACCTGCTGGTATGTTTTCCTTCTCGAAAAACAAGACAATAATGAAGTCGAGTCATTTGAGTGACTCTTTGAGGATGTGGCAACAATCTCATTTGTTTCATTGTCGCTATTAATTTTCTCTTTAGGATGAAGAAGTGAATGATGTTTATGTCCACAAATTTGACATTTTGAATTGCTACGGCAATCCTTGGCAGAGTGATTACTACCTAAACAATTGAAACATGCATTTTTGGTTTGAACAAATTTGCGTCGATCATCGACTGCAGCTTTATGAAACTTTTTACATTGATATAACTTATGGTTTTCAGAACAAAATACACAAGAAACATTATTATTTGCTATATGTAGTGTTTTAATTTTATTACTATTATGCTGTGATTTTGTTGACATTGACTTTGAACCAAGACACTCCACTGCTCGAAATGTTTTAGATAAAAATTCTACAAATTGTACATACCTGGGTAGTTCATTAGCAGATACAATATTTGTTACATGGAACTCCCATTGTCGTCGTGTCTCTTGATCCAACTTCAACGTCAAGATGTGAATTAATATGACATCCCAAGAGCCTGTATCTACACCAATACCTTGTAGTGTAGCTAAACATGTGTTTGTAGTGTCAACTAGGTCTCTCAGGCCGTCAGCTGATTCTACATTAAGATTTTTCTGACTTAAAAGTAATTTTAAAGTTTGATTACAAATAAACCTTTTATTATTATATCGTTCCTGCAATAATTGCCAACAACGATCGAAATTGCCTTCTTGTATTGGAACATGTCTAAGCAGTTGTTCAGCGTCTCCTATAAGATAACCCTTTAAATAATGCAATTTTTGAATATCATCAAATGAACTATTATTAATTATAAGGGATGTAAACATCTGCTTAAATGTGGTCCACTCTGCGTAATTTCCCGAGAAGTTCGGAATGTTAATTTTGGGATACTTAACAGTACAAACGGGCTTGATTACATTTTCATTCGAATTTGACTTTAAATTATTAACTTTACTTAACATTAATTTTAGTTCACATTTATACTCTGTATATATTTCTTCTGTTTGATCGTAAATGTCATTCAGAACATAACTTGAATTATTTAATTCCTTAGGTTTATAATTACGTAATAGTTCTTTATGTCCTGCTAAAAACTCAAACCATAAATTATCTACTGCTTCTAATTTACTTTCAATGTACACTTGAGTAATGCGTTCTTTAGGCGATTTTTTAAAATTTGCTCTAGCCTTACAAATGCGTGAATTTAAATCTTCTTGAAAATTAATTATGGACTCCATGTTAAATCCAATAATAATTTAATTATAATAACTAAGTTCAAAACACTTTATACCAATTGGAAGTTAAAAGTACTCACGATTGGATTTTTCACTACACTAAGCACTTTCACTTAGCTTGCTTGGTGTTGCCAGATGCCTTGTTAGCGATGTATCCGTGAAGTAACTGCGCCGACTGCCGTCCAGTGCAGTTGATGATTACCTTCCCAGCTTTACAGCTGAGACTCCGCCCACCGTGGTGTAACTGCGCGGACTCCAAGTCCAGCGCAGTTGGTGATTCCCAGCTTCTAGCCGAGGCTCCGTGGTTCGTGGACGCTCCGCCCACCGTGACCTGACTGCGCCTTCACCCGAAGACACAGTCTGAAGCTGACCGATGCTCCTTGCAGCCTCTCGGTCGGCTCCTGGTAGTACTCGCGTTACCGACGGTAATCCACCGTCCGCAAGTAGTATTGCACAAAAAGCACCACTTCCTAACTAACTAACAATAGTGACTAGCGCGTGATGGTGGATAATGGATATCCACGCTAGTTCACTACTCGGCGGCGGCGATCCGACTCTGAAGGACCACTATGTAGAACTTTATTCGCACTACTACACTACTTTTTACTGATTCACTTCACTTCTTCTTCACTGGGTATAATAACAACACTTTTTGCTTCCGAAGTAATTTAATGATTTGAGGTCTACAAAGTGCTATATATTTCCGACAGAACCAAACGATAGCGCGATTTATTCTACTCCTAACGCCATCTATTGACAAACTTGGTAATTACAAATTACTTTAATGATTAAATATTGTTTCGACATAACGCCATCTATTGCTACATGATTACATTAAATGATTCTACAAATATTTATACACGTGTGATTAGTGTAGAGATAGTCCGGGGACTGGAGAGAGCAGATATAGGCGTAAGGCAACTTTTTACAAATTAACCTATTCCCACTTGAAAACACATTATAATACAACATAACATAGCGTAAAATAAAATAAATTAATAGAATGACATACATATTTTATAAGTAAGAGAATCGTATGCATAGTTTAGTTACTCATACAAGGTCGATATTAATAGAAACAAATCGATATGACAACATCGAAATATGAAATATTGGACCGAGCTCAGGGTCTTCATAGTAAAAATTAAACTTACTCACCGAAGGCAACCATTCAGTATAGTTTAGCTCCACGTGCAGCTAACGTCAATCTAGAGATAGATAGCTTTCACCCCTAAAAAAGTACGGGGGCCTACCCTAATTCAAGGAGGTCAAGCTGTAGGTAGAGTGACCACACTGACCAAATGTAGGTTGCTTAATTTCACGCGTTATGCGTCATATTTTAGGTTTTCTCAGTCAGGCAGTGTTTTTCACTATATTTTCGTCGTTTATTACTTGCTTAAAGACACCAAAGTACCTTGCCTATAATAAAGTTATTGTCCTTTTTATATTTTTTTATGTAATCACTGTCTGTAAGTATATAAACCACTGAGGCATCAAATACATTCATTCATTGTCAGCGACAAAATTCGAAAAGATAGTTCCATTATGGTTTCATTTGTAATGCCAAAAAAGAATTATCACAGAACACATAATACTGTATTATGAAAAGACTGTTAGAGAAACAAAGGAATTATAGACATTACGATTTATAATATTGTTATATAATTCTATTCATTTTTCATACTTATATTATTATAATAAATATAAATGAACCAAGATATTTGTACCTGCTTAATACACACGAGTCGTAAGTAGGCGTAGTATAGGTATATGTTGTACCGTGTACGTAGTACACGTATGTTATATGTAGGTATTATCTGAATTCGCACGTGGTGGATGTTTCTAATATACCTAATAACTACTTTTTTCATAAATTGACTTTTAAGCGTTATAATGGAAATCTATTCCAATAATCTATTCACGAAATATATATTCAAAGAGTGTAACATTGTAAAATACAATTAATTTAGACATATTGGCGCCCTAGTGCCCATTTATTCTGTTCCCAAGTATTCTGCTCGATTTTGGTAAAGAAGCTTTATTTCTAAGATTTGATATACATATAATATAGATATTTTTTTAACCTTAGTTTACTAAAGTAAAAATTGTTTTTAATGCCAATAGAATTAGCATTTGTATTAATCAATAAATCTGTAGAAGTCAATAAATCCTGTATCAAAAACTCTTTCGGAAAATTGGTCGTTTGGACAAATAAACACAGAGAGGACGAATAAATATATTCTTTTATAAAAAATCTACTAATACCTATTAAAAACGCGAAAGTTTGTAAGTATGGATGGATGGATGTTTGTTACTCTTTCACGTTAGAACTACTGAATGGATTTTAATCAAACTTTACAATAGTATAGTTTATACACCAGAATAACACATAGGCTACAATTTGTAAAGATACTAGGTACCCGCGGCTGCGCTCGCGTTCATTTTTTTAATTGCTAATCAACCTCAGGGTTGATCTGTAGGAAAAAAAATTGACTAAAAAATAAAAAATAAAAATTTTGGGGTGGACTACCCTTAACATTTAGGGGGATGAAAAATAGATGTTGGCCGATTCTCAGACCTACTCAATATGCTCACAAAATTTCATGAGAATCGGTCAAGCCGTTTCGGAGGAGTTCAAGTTCGAACCCCGTGACACGAGAATTTTATATATAAGTAAGAAGATTTAGTGAATTGTCCAAAATATGAATATAAATGTCAAGTAAGTAATTAAAAATCTACCATATGTGAGCTATTCTGGCGTGCGCTGCCAAAACCGCTAGAGTTAAGTATACCACATATAATATGTAATATATGATGGAAATGTTTATCTTAAACAAGCGACTCACCCTCACTTCGCTCGGGTTCGTCCCTAGATTTAGCGCGAGCGAAGCCGCGGGTTCCATTGGTTAAAATATGAGTATGACCTAAATAACTTAGTACTTTGACAATTGGTGCGTACGTAGAAAGTAAGTTTCTAGCCTCTAGGTATAAATAATTCAATTGTCCCTATTGCAATCTATTGTTTCTTTCATGTTTTGTATAAATCTAAGTACCTATATTTTATTTTTTATTTTTAAAATTAATTATTTATCTGTAGGATAAATTATATGTAATGTGTATATTAAATCCAGTCTTATTAATTAGGTAGGTTTGTAATAAGCGTTTTATTATATCTTCAGTGGGTAAGTACTAAGTAGGTATAGTTTTATTTTGAGAGTGTAATACATATTTAGTTATTACGATTGAATTAAATAAGGCATTGAGTCTTTGGCTATAAGAAAAGGCAATAGTTTGAAAAAATATCAAGCCAACCCTTGCTAGTAGCATTGATGCAAAACATCGCAAGGGTGTTGCGAGCCCCTTGCGTTACTACCCTTACATAATAACTCGCCAACAACAACGTGATAGTATAGACCAGACCACAATTTTAGAATGTTAGTATTGTAAAATTCACCTTGCTTACGAACTGGCATCACGGTACCGCCCCCTAACGTAGTTTTGTCACACTAATAAAATTGTAAAGAAATAAAACAAATATTTCACAAAAATAGAAAGGAAAATTATTTCACATTATCGATCACGTTTGAATACATATTTGAACTGCCCATAGGATCACACAACAAAAACATTAAAATTATAAGACAATGCAATAAAATTATATGCGGTGGTGATTCCGCTTATGAGGACCGTCGACTACTGTGTTCGTTTCGATTGGTCGATTTTCACTGTGACGTCAGAGGGTGGAAGCATAGACAATATAGATTTGGGAGGGTGAGGGTGAAAATATTAGTCGTGGCATACTTTTAAGCGGTCTACAGAAGCCGAAAAACGCATTCGTTCTTAAATAAGACTCTCTCTGCAACTATGCAACTCTACATTAACTCGACAAAAAGATTATACCTATAAACTATTGTTAAAATTTATAAAAACTCGAATTTTACGATTTTATTTCAAATAATTATTCTTATGAATTTTATCACTATGAGCACGTCGAACCAAAGGTTTAATTTGAAGGTTCGAAACGATACCAACAAAAAATCACAGTGAAAACGCGAAAAGAATAAAAAAAACTACATTTAATAACATAACATATAAACCTAAGATTGAATATTGGAAAAATGATCCAGGTCTCATTCTTTCTTTATTCGATATGATATTTATTTGTGTAAGATAGGTACACCGCCACGATTGTAAACATATCAGTATAGGTTTTTCTTTATAATATAAACCGTAGGACTCATTCCTTCATGCTCTATATTATTATGTTTATCAAAACCTTCGTCACTTTGTACTTTTACCTATGTAGTTATAATAGAACTAAAACAAACTATAAACTACTAGCGACTCGCCCTTGCTTCGCTCGGGCTCTTCCCTAGATTTAGCACAGGTAAAGCCGCGGGATCTGCTAGTTATGCATATAAACCTTCCTCTTGAATCACTCTATCTATTAAAAAAAACCGCATCAAAATCCGTTGCGTAGTTTTAAAGATTTAAGCGCACATAGGGATATAGGGATATAGGGACAGAAAAGGCGACTTTGTTTTATACTATGTAGTGATAGTGATGATAGTGATTATTTCATTAACAAACATTATTGGGGAAATAAAAGGAGATACTTCACACTAACATTACTATATTTAATACTACCGTCTGCGCAGTTTGCATCATATTATATGTACTTCGTTCCAAGGCGCGTTTGGACGGTTAGTATGGAACAGATAGACTATAGACTACAGTACCTATATTCTAATATATAAAGTTCCCGTGTCATAATTTTTGTCCTTTATTAACTTCGATAGTACATAATTATCAGATGTAAACCAATTTTAAAAAAATGTTATTTGCTACAGATAATTCACCCATGCTATAGAAAAAAAAATATACTTAGTGTTACACAGCATCGTATGATCGGGTCTCGGACCGTGCGGTACAATTTCTCAATATAGTGCAAGTTTTTGAGATTAAGGATTAGGATTAGGCAGCCCTAAGTAATTATCATTGCGTAAACAAAATTTAAAAATACCCTAACTATAATTTTGTAATGTCTCTCTGTCCGTATGTCGCAGTAATTACCTACTAAATTACAGGCGCGGTCGCAGCCTGAAATTTAGGAGGGGGTCACTCAATACACATTATTGCACAAGACACAATTTTTTTTAACCGACTTCAAAAAAGGAGGAGGTTATATGTTCCATTGTAGGTATATATTTTTTATGTATGTTCACCGATTTCTCCGCCGTCTGTGGGCCGATTTCAAAAATTTTTCTTTTGTTCGATAGAGTATCGCTCCGAGGGGGTCCCATTGTCACCAAGTCAGATTCTGATGGGATCCCAGGGAAATCGAGGGCAACTCTCAAATTTTATAGGCACCTATTAAGTTTTTGATATATTTTCTAAAGATGTTCAAGCATTTGTGTCTGAAAATCATTATTTCATGTGGATGAGCTGATGATGGAAGGTACAATTCCTCGACGGTTCTTTTTATGTTTGTTCATTAATTTCTGCGTCAAATGTTGGCCGATTACAATTTTTTTTTGTTTGGTAGGGTATACTTCCAAGATATTCGCATTATCACCAAGTCAGGACCTGATGATGGGATCCTAAGGAAATCCAGGGCAACTCTCAAATTTTATAGGCATTTATTACGTTTTTCATATATTTTCTAAAGCTGTTCATGAATTTGTGATGATGTAAGGTATATCTCCTCAACGGTTAGGAGTTGAAAGAAAATTCTTTCAATATTATACGTACTTATGAATCGATAGTCGCATTCCTTCAAGATACCTATTAGGTTGATCTGATAATAGAAGATACATCTTATTAACGTCTAGGAGTTACGTGGAAAAATAGACGACAAATCTCGATTGACTATTGTCGTACACTCCAAAACTTTGCTGACTTATTGGAGCAGTAGTTTAGTTAGCCTACCAATATTATATTTAAACAAAATATCTAATTTCCACAAAAAAATTAAAAAAATAATATTTTTTAACAAAACGTTACAATTCGAAACTAAAAACAAGTTATTGTTGGAGTCGGTGCCAGCCAAATCAAAATAATCTTAATACAATTTAATGAATGTATCAATTTGTAAATATAATCAAAATATCTGTTCGTAAGTTCATTGCAAAGGCAGGATAAAACTGTCCTTCTTGGCTGGCACCGACTCCAACAATAACTAAGTAATTAAAATTATTTTTTCTGTTTTTAGTTTCGATTTGTAACGTTTTGAAGTCGGTTTTATACATAACTTATAAAACAAATGGAAGTCGTCTTTTTGTATTTGCGAATCGGGTGATAATATTTGAGACGTCTATTCTATTACTATTTCCGGGTGAATGTTTAGAAGAGCTAAACCTGTTAATCTCTCTTCTAACACGTTTCATCATGTTCATAAAAACACCAATAGATGTCAGCAAACTATAAATCTATCGCTGTTAGGCGATAGCTAGAAATTTCCTTCTATTATTTGGCAAATTTTTGAGATTTTTCAATTTGACCTTAGATTTTGGGGGGGGTCATGTCCCCTGTGACCCCCCCCTTCGGACCGCGCCTGCTAAATTAGACTATATAAGTACCTACGTGTTAGGTTAGGTTAGAATACTACGGAATAATAAATAATACTGCTACGGAATAGATAAATAATAACATATTATACTTGTATGATAAGCTATATTATATATATTTACTTCGCTCTGCCTGGTTTGTATATTTTGCCGATTTATTTGTCATTAAGCGCACCATGGCAACTGTCATAACATAATGCATCAAACGTCGTTAATTAATTTTATTAAGTTTTCCTCAACTATCTAATTTTATTTATTTCCAATTTAAAGTAGACGCATTGATTAAGAATTTTATATGAATGATCCTCTATCAATAAATTTATATATTCCGCGGATTCGATTTCCAGCTCATGTCATCAAAAACATTCAAATCAGTGAACACAGCTATTTTCGAGTTAAAGCGAAAAGTGGCGAAACTAACGAAGTTTCAATTTTTTTTGTAATTTTAGTTGTCCGGCCTTTTGCTAATCTCTTTATAACACTAGCAAATCAGCCAGCGGAAATCCCGTAAAAATTGCTCCAGCCGTTTTGGAGATCAGCACGAACAAACAGACTAAACGGAGGGACAAAAAAATTAATAATGTATAACTACTGTAAATTTATAATAGGGGTTTAGTAAAAAGTTCTTTTTTTATACAAGTCTTTCCCGCGGCTTCGCCCGCATTCTAAAAGCTAGAAACCAAATTCTTTCCAAGTCGCGCGGTTTGGTATCTCGCGGGGCTACCGGCATCCTTCCTCACCACCCCACGCCTTACGTCTTGCACGCGGTGATCATAATTTCCGCGCGAAGTTATGTTAAAACTATGATATCTCGTAAGGTATTCATTAAAATTAATTAATGATGCCAAGAGCAATTTTGTTCAAAATTATTATTTTTTAGGTAAGGATTAATATGATATTTATAAGAACACCTTCCTAAATAACGCATTATTTCAAAATAAATTTGATTACTATAAAAAAGGTTATAGCGAGTGAACCATAAAAAATCAGCATATAAAATTTGAGAGTTGCTCTCGACTTCCCTGGGATCTCATCATCAGATCCTGATTTGATGACAATGGGAGCCTCCCACCTCGGAGATCTCTATACCCTACCGAACAAATGAAAAAATTTAGAAATCGGCCCACAGATGGCGAAGAAATCGGTGAACAAACATAAAAAAAATATATACAGTGAAACATATAACCTCCTCCTTTTTTCAAGTACGTTTAAAAAATAGACATAATACATAATATTATGCTGACTTTTTAGGACTTTTACAGGAAAAAAAATTCCTTCATACATCATTTTACATAACTACAACATACTAACTAACTAACTTTTACATAACAGTTTACGCTGCAGACGCAACAGAGAAAAAGGATTTTTTCCGTTTTTGCAACTTTTTCATTGTTGCTATTTAACCTTTTTTATGGTAATTAAATTTATTTTAATTTAATGCATTATTTGCGAAGGTGTTTTATGAACATTGTATTAATCCTTACCTGATTAAATAAGATAGTCATCACAAGTATTTAATTTTGAACAAAATTGCTCTTGGCATCATTTGATTGTAATGAATAACTCGCGAGATATCATAGTTTTAACATAGCTCCGCAACAAAATAATGATCACCACGTGCAAGACGGGCGTTCGTGAGGAGTGTCGCCGGTAGCTTTGTGAGGTATTTGGTTTCCAGCCTTTAGAACGCGAGCGAAGCCGCGGGAAAGGCTAGTATTAAATATAAGTACAGAATTTTATATTTACCGCCGTACATATTTGCGGTACATATTTTCAATGTTGCCAGAAGTGCATACTGCTATGAACGAATTATCTCAGGTCTGCGATGAAAAAGTTTTTTTTATAATTTTATGTCAAACACGTTGGTGTTAAGTGTTAACCTACACGTCGCAAATATAAGGTTTATTTAATAGTGTATAGTATTCTTTATTGCACTTTAAGAAAATACTATGGGGCCATCCATAAAGTACGTCACACGTTAATGGGGAGGGAGGGTATCACCGAAGTGTGACATCGTGTGACAAGGGGCATGGGGGGGTCAATACTTTTGTGACGTCACATGTTAAAATTTAAAATACTAAAACGCAAAGTTTGGATGTGAATTAAAAATTTTAAAAATTTACGAACTTGATCTATATTTATTAATAATTTAGCATTCTCGCTATGCGATAATCTCTCATGCAACGTCATTTAACTTCTAGAGCGGCGTTGTAATGCAAGTGAGATTGAGCACTCAAATTCACGAGAATTTTGAATGGTAAGGATTTAAATAGGTTTTATTAGATTATTATTTAATAAAAATAAGTAAAAAATGAAAATAGCTGTTTTCTCTCGATTATTTTTAAATACATACATAAATTTAAAAAATGTGTGACGTCACATCAGGAGGGGGGGGGTTATAAAAATGTGACCACCTGTGACAAGGACGGGGGGAGGGGTTCAAAAGTCCTAAAATTCGCGTGACGTACTTTATGGATGGCCCCTATACAGACATTTTAATATAACTTTTGTATGCAAAGGTGGACTTATCCGTACAAGAGATCTCTTCCAGCCAACCTTTGTTCGTTAGAAATAATGTTAATAAGCAGGTATAAAATGTGCACAAAGCTTCAGTCAAAGATAATTCGTTACTTAAATATTATACATAATATCATACAATACATACAACATACCGTACATATACTACATACATACATACACACATACATACATACATACATACATACATACATACATACATACATACATACATACATACATACATACATACATACTACTAAATAAGTGATAATCTATATATTATATAATAGTTCTTTTTTATGTGATCTGTGATAATAGGTTAATATCCCAATCTTAAATTAATTTAAGATTGGGTAAGAAGGCGCTGTTTTCATTTCTTGATTCTTCTTGAAGGAATTAATGGAAGGACTAAGTTGAATGTCTTTAGGCAGAGCTTTGAGCCATATACCGAAAAGGAGTGCAAAAGGAACAGGAGTAGGGAAAATTTGGAAACGGGATCGGAGATATGAAGATGAAGGAGAGTTAGGGTCTTTAAGAATGTTGAAAAGGAACAACAGGATATGCATTTAAGTAGTAGCTTTTTATCAAAAAAAAATATACTATTTTCTTTTATAAATATACGAATGATGAACAAACAAATGTATATAGTTAAATAAGAGCAAACAACGAACTAACGACGTAATAAAAAAACTTCAAAAATTAAAAAAAAAAACAAATCCTGGGGGCTAACTTCAGTGACCCGATTTGAAGTACGTCTAGTCGACCGTGATCCAGAAAGAAGGTCCTGCATCAAGGGTCGGCTTACCGTGACAATAGTTTCCATTTAGGAAACGTCAAGCCGTGGCGTGTGACGATAGACTGGGGTGCTGTACAAATAAGATAGAATATTATTCTGTTTCTCTTTTATCCCACGTAATGCCAGCGTACCAAACCCGCATCACATTACTCGAATTTATTTCGTATTTCATAAGTACCATTTATTGGTCACTTAAACGGCGTGCGCAGTGCGCACTGCGCAGCTCTAGTCGATAGCAACGCTGCACAGCGGCGTTGACGCGGAGCTTATAAGTTGTCACACAAATCGTACAAATCTCTTACTACTAAGAATTGAGCTTTGTTAGACCTTAAATAGAAGTCTAATTTGTATACACAGATAAAAAAGTGATTGGAACTGCTATGAAGTTACTTTGAAAAACAACTTATAAAGAATTTTCGTCATGATCGTTTATCGAATAAGACTTTTAAAAAATATATCTATTTCTTGCCAATTGTAAAGGCTAATTTGCATAAAATAAAAGTTGTTATTTATTGTCTCATTCGTTATAATCTGGAGAAATTCTACTACTGACGCGTCTTTTTTATTAATTATTTTTATAAGTTTCTTATTTATAAAAAAAATTCAGAGACAAATCAAGGTCATCAAGGTACTATTAATTTTAAATTTTAATCATCTGTTCATAATCAATTAATGTCTAAAAAATAATCAAATAATATATTATTATATTGCTAACAAGGTATAAAGTTGCAACGTGAGTAGATTCTATATGTCTTGTCTGTTATGTACTTTACCCTATTAAAACATAGAAGTGTGAGTTTTGCAATGTCTACTAGTACTAATAAATTTGAATATATGTGTGTCGATATAGATTATACTTTTTAGCTACGTAGTCGTAGATATTTTTTAGAGTAGAGCAAATTGAATCTCTAGTGAATAAGTGCAGGCCTACAAGATGCCTCTTTTTGGCAAAAAAGATTTTGGAAGAAAATCTAAAAAAGAGAGTAAAGATCCTGAGAAGCAACCATCTATCGAAGATAAATATGTTGTAAAGGATTTACTTGGTACGGGAGCATTTTCCGAAGTTCGACTAATTGAGAGTAAGGAGAATGGACAACTGTTCGCATGCAAAATTATCGATAAAAAAGCACTTAAAGGCAAAGAAGATTCATTGGAAAATGAAATTAGAGTTTTGAAAAGGTTTAGTGAGAATGCTAAAGCTGAGGGTGCAGAGAAAAAAATATTTTCACACCCTAATATTGTCCAGCTGCTCGAGACTTACGAAGATAAGAACAAGGTTTACCTTGTAATGGAATTAGTAACAGGTGGTGAACTATTCGATAGGATTGTTGAAAAAGGATCATACACTGAAAAGGATGCGTCTAATCTTATTAGACAAGTACTGGAGGCTGTGGACTATATGCATTGTCAAGGAGTAGTGCATAGAGATTTAAAACCAGAAAATCTTCTTTATTACAGTGCAGATGAAGATAGTAAAATTATGATAAGTGATTTTGGACTATCTAAAATTGAAGATTCTGGTATAATGGCAACAGCTTGTGGAACTCCTGGATATGTGGCGCCTGAAGTCCTAGCTCAGAAACCTTATGGCAAAGCTGTAGATGTGTGGAGCATAGGAGTTATTTCTTATATTTTACTGTGTGGATATCCTCCCTTTTATGATGAAAATGATGCAAATCTTTTTGCTCAAATTCTGAAAGGTGATTTTGAGTTTGATTCTCCATATTGGGATGATATCAGTGAATCAGCTAAAGATTTTATTCGTCATTTGATGTGCGTAGATGTGGACAAGAGATATACTTGCAAGTAAGTCAATTTTAGAGAAAATCCTTTATGAAATATTTTATATTAAAATGTATTAAATTTATAATTATATTTATGTTAATACCATTAAATAGGCTTAATAAGTATTTATGTAGTCAAATCTTCAGTTTATTTTGTAACTTTTTTCCAATTGCCTATTGATTTATTACCTATCACATATTTATATTAATGTATATTTAATTGATAAAAATACTCTAAACACAACAATAATTTAATAATTTGTTACCAACATTCTAAAATAAAGAAGCCATAAGGTAGATACTAGAAGTCTAGAACTTTTCAAAGGTAACTGGTAAAACCTTGAGTTACATTGTTTGGCCATTATTTATTGGGAGTCTTATACATTACAATTGATAATGAAGCAGTTCTTTTAGTTTGTTATTATATATGATTGGTTTACTGTAAATACAGTATTAACACTAATATTACTTTAATATGAGGGAATAAAATAATGCCAATGAAGTATAGTATCTATACTATTGTTCTTATCAGATTGACCTTTGAGTTTTTAATTATTAATATCATAAGTTTCTATCATTATTTGTGTGGTATATTATTAATTACATTTATGAATAATACACAAGAAGCTTATGATTACATCCAATTTAGTTTTACTTGTGATTTTAAATTTTCAGACAAGCCCTTGCCCATCCATGGATTTGTGGTAACGCTGCCAGCAATAAGAATATCCATGGCACTGTTTCTGAGCAACTCAAGAAGAATTTTGCAAAATCTCGCTGGAAACAGGCATACCATGCTACCACTGTCATTAGACAGATGCAAAAGATGATCCTCAGCAGCACCAGCTCAAGTCGCAACAACAGCAATCCGACAAAGCCTGAGCAATAATTATATCACACACTCAACAGCTACTTACAATGTGATGAAGGTACTTAATGGTATATATTTAAATCACTACACAGTTTATATTAAATAAAATGACAAGCCATTTGGTATGACATAATTAATTCTGCAGACATAACTAATTGATATTTATTGATCTGCCAAATGCCACATAGCATCAATACTTGTGTCATTGCTAAATTGTACAATTGCTTTTGTGGCTATTGATTTGAATGTTTTAATAAATGGTTATAATACCATTTAATTAGATATTGATGACAATCAACGAAATGTTTTAGTATATTGGACTAGTCACAGCATTTATGCAGTTTTAAAATTTTAAACCAACATAATATAAACTATTATATGATAAATAATTGCATAATGTTTGTAGGTCATACATTTTAACTTGTATAATCTAATTAGATTTCTTACTGAGCCTTCTGCAAACTATTCACTATTCTCAGAATCTCATACTCCAATCCATGTCATTGATGATAATCTCTATTTAACCTTATTACATGACATTGTATGAATAAATATATAAATGTAACTTATATCTTATAAATATTTTACTGTACAATCTTCAATTCTTTTTACCAATGAAGATAAGTAGGTTTAACGTTCTCTTCTAAACATTCTGTGCTAGTAATAACTTATAGTTATGGTGATAATCACTTAATGCTAAGGTTTGTTGCAAATTGTTATTAATTAACTTAACTATGAGACATATATCTAATGGCTTTATATTGGTCTGATAATGTGACATGCTATATGTATTGTCAATGTTAAGTGACTATTGATTGTTACTGTTTGAAAAGATTGTCCAAAGTGTGCATTCAGAAATTGCTATTGATATCTTTAGAATTCAAAGTTTGTTAAAAATGGTAGTTGTAAAATTGCTAGAGTTGCAGTTAGCTTATCTTCATATTGTACGCAATAATTGTATTAGCAACATTAATGTTCAACATCTCTGGACTGGTAGAAAGAGTAGTAGACTGACTTGTTGTTAATTGTGTTTGACAAGTTGATACAATTATTGTTGACATTTAAAAATGGAATGTTGCTATATATTGAAATATAAGTGTAAATGTGTGATTATAATATTCCCTATTTAACCATAAAAATAGTTGTCTTCAAAAATATTTACTTACAATTAATATTTAATATATTATAATATATAAGTTAAATAAAATACTAAATTTTTATCCTTCCTGTCTTACCAAATAATGAATATTTTAACTTTTACATGATTTTACTAATTAAAATTAATGGTAATTTTTCCATATACTGTCCTTATATATGTAGTGGAGCAAGGGCCTAATATTTTGTTTCAAAACATTATGTTTAGTCTCAAGGTTGATATTGACTATCTATTTAATATATTATGGCAAATCAATGCTTTCAGGACATCATTATTGTTTAATTAACTATTATTTTTCTATTTGTTTATTAACCAACTTTAATATACACTTATTTTAAAATAAAAATGTATAGTATGCTGATGCTACATTCCTATAGGGAATAATAAACTGATTTATGTAAAAAATTTACATTCCAATATACAGTATTTCACTATTGCTATTGCATCTTTACAATTTTTGTTTATTTACTAAAGTTTTACCTTCTATAATTCAATCCTCAAGAGATTAATTATAATTATCAAGTGTGCATAATATTTAGTGCGGCATTCCATAAAGGTACCATTGTCATAAAAATGATTTCCAATTATGATGTATAAAATGCGGTTTTATTAACGCCGAAAATAAATTTAATAATCTATCTTCATTTATTATGAAATGGATTAGTCAATGTATGTAATATATTTCTTTCTATATTTTTATGTCTTCCGTCCGACCTTACTCCCGACGTTACGTTGTAGTTTTATTTTATAAAATTATATTTTTTTAATAAATTTAATAAAATAATGTAGAAAATATAAAAATTGTAACAATAATAATCGAATATTACAACAAAATATTTTTATACAGTACATAGGTATGAAGTGTTGACATATTTTGTGTTCATGGAGGCTGTGACGGGAGAACTGAAATTAGATAAAATGTCGATTTATTAACTTAAAAATTGCGGTAATATTAAATAAGATCCAATTATGGTTTTTTTTACATTTAAGCCTCGATTATATTCAATTTACAATACTTAACCCTTCATATCAGACTAAGTACCTTTATGAGTCATGACCACTCCCTAAAATTTTTATCCATCAAATGTTTTATTATTTTTATATACACGATTTTGCATGTCTATAGCCTTACCTATTCTATTTGTATTTTTTTATTTAAACGTAATTTCTTAATTAATAATACTTTTTGTTAATATTGTCTATTTTGTTTATAAAAAGCAGTAGTTACATAAGATATTTTCTGATTGTTGTTCTATTACGTAGGCATAGCTAGTCTTTACTTAAAATCTCAATTGTAATATTATTATTTTTTTGTTACAATATGTATAACTTTCGTGACATTCTTTAATTTTTACTTTAGTTAATAGGTTGCTTTTAGTTTACATCAAGAATTCTAACAACTTGAATCTTGCGCTTAAAAAACTTTCTGGTCCGAATTGTCTAGTGATCTTTTTACCTATAATATGATTGCTTCACTTTGGTGAAGGATTGTAATGTACTTCAAATTTATTTTCCAATTATATAAATGTAGCATACTTATTATTGCTTAATTGTAATATGTATACTATAAAAATATATAATTTAAAAAGCGCCTTTGTATTAGATATGATGTTTATCATTAACGTAATATTTGTCACTGTTTTTATAAGTAAGAAATTATGAAGATATGAATTATATTGGTAGAGGAGACCGTGGTAGATCGACCTTCATCGATCTGATAACCAGATGAGACATATTTTTTATCGAATATAATTTATAAACAAATATGCCTATAATGACTTGCCTATCTGAAAGTGCTCATGGCTATTTTTAGCTAGGCAACAGTGCTTTAAGTATGATTTTTTGCAGGAGAGTCTATATGACTGATTTTGTAATAAAATAATCTAAAATTTGATATAACTTTCGATAAGTTAGCAGAACGATGGAGTCACCTATATTGACTTACCTGTTCACATCGGCTTGCCAGGAAGCTATACACAAAAATGAGTAGGCAAGCCTACTGAGGCATATTCTGTGTGTTAAAAACTAACAGTGAAATAAAATTCATTTGGTTATCAAAAGAATGAAAGTGATGAAAAAAAAAATCGATTAAAGTTAATTTAATTAAAAATAGCCATGAGCACTTTCAGGTAGGCAAGTCATTATAGGCATATTTGTTTATAAATTATATTTGATAAAAAATATGTCTCATCTGGTTATCAGATCGGTGAAGGTCGATATTCCACCGGCTCTTAGACCATATACTGTACGACTATCGATCGATACACATTGTGTTTGTGCCATTAAAATTATTTACGAGCCTTTTAAGAACGTGATAAATAAAATAAAATAGTCTTTTATTAAAAAATAAAAGTTTAATTGTTATTTATGATATTATAGATTGAACTTAATTATAATTTTGCTTTAGTATATCTATGTCTATATTCTAAAAATGCAAATAAAAATAAAATATATTTTTAGCATTCTATTATTCGATATAGAGGCTTATTGTGTATTGTTCAATAGCATATAGTTATACATTGACCCACATTGTCGAAATTAATTTTATAACGCACAATTATTAAAAGATATAAATTTTAATCATATTGTTGCAAACTTTATTTCTTTAATATAACTATATTTTACTTTATTTAATTTTTTACATTCTACAACGCATTTAATTTACATTATTTTGGTAAACATGTATGTTTAATATCATATTTTTAAATAAATCGACACTATATTTTAATTAATATTTATAAGGTATATCACTATGGCCATATTGTCTATACAAACCTTGCCATATTGTATGCGGGTTGCAGTAGTTACGTTGAATTCCACACTTGCTCTCTCTTTGATGCGTATCTCATTAATTTTTCACTGTGCCAAACCATATCGTGATCAGAAGTAGCTTGTTATACCTACTTTTAAATTAAGAATTCTTGTATACATAAGAAATACTATGAAGATTTACTATATATTTCTTACTTGATTGGTTTACGCAGTGCTAATTATAATACATTCAAGTTCCTTGAATAAACTATGTATCTCCTTATTTTGTATAATTATAAGTACATACCTAACACATTTACTATTTTTCGACGGTTATTACTTAAGTGTCTTTAATGCTACTTTTTTTTATTAGCACAATAGATTTAAGGGTTGGGATAAAACATAAAAATGTATCGACAAGTTTCTTTCTATATGATAAAATAGTTTGCCGTATCTAGTTGTTTCCGTTGTAAAAATCTGTTTGCCCCACTTTATATCTAACTTAAACTGATGAAATATTATTTATGAAGAGATCTGATGCTATTGATTCGTAATCTTGTGATTTAGATTTTATACTTCTTGTTCTAAACAAAAAAATATTAGTAGTTATTAGATGTTAGTTCTATTTTCAATGTCATTGTAAATAAAATGCCAACTTGTTGAAACTCGTGTTTTATTTAATTAGAAATTAATTTAAACTATTAATATTAATATAATATATTTTATAAATTAACATTTGCATGATATGGGAATGTTTATTGAAGTTCTTCTCCCAATAAAGACAGCTGTTTCAGAAATTGAGATGCGTTTGGCAAAGTCGTGGCGCCGTAAATAATTTTTCTCGATTGCCCACTTGCTGCTTGTTGCTATGAATAAAAGTTCAGAGTTATGAGTCATAGTTTATTACACAACAGAATTTATATTATGTTTTATAAAATGTAGTTCTTAAAATTTTAATAATATTAATAGTCCGGGAGGTAGTGTCAAATTTTTACGGTGATTTTGGCATGGACTCTATGAACTTATTTTGATAGTTAGTACTTGTTTGAGAACAAAAATAATTGTCAGCTGGCGCGACTCCGGGGCTTTTGGGCTAGAGAAAATATTAACGTTGATGAAAAAAAATATATTCTTGGACTATTTTGGCAATGATGAAAAAGTATAAATAATTTAGTTTATGAATTGTAGATCATTTTGGCATGACTTTTGTTTTTTTGTATAGTCAGTTGTTCCAACGCTTATTAATAAATGAGGTGTCAGTTGGCCCAAAACCGATCTGATCTGATCTGATATTATACTTCATAACCAAACTTTGAAAGTCAAGCTAACAGGTTGTGCCTCGTTAAAATTTCAGCTGACATAAATTATTATGATTATTGAATTGTAATCTTTAATATATACAATTTTCAGCTTTGCCAAAATGCTACAAGTTTTTCTGATTTTTTAACATGTTTACATGATCAGCTAACATATTTTGTCACGTACATGATACAGCTGACACTTTTTTTTAAGATCCACAATTCATTAACTAATTATTTATACTTTTTCATCTTTGCCAAAATAGTCCAAAAAATTTTTTTTTATTGAAGTTTCCTGGCATTTTCTCATCTTATGCCCCGGTTTTGGGCCAACTGATACCTTATTTATTAATAAGCGATGGAACAACTGACTATACAAAAAACCAAAAACCATGCCATAATGATCTGATATACCTAATAACCAAACTTTGAAAGTCAAGCTAACAGGTTGTGCCTTTAAAATTCCAGCTGACATAAATTATTATGTTTATTGAATTATAATCTTCAATATATACAATTTTCAGCTTTGCCAAAATGCTACAAGGTTTTCTGATTTTTTAACATGTTCACATGATCAGCTAACATATTTTGTCACGTACATGATACAGCTGACACTTTTTTTTGAGATCTACAATTCATAAACTAATTATTTATACTTTTTTATCTTTGCCAAAATAGTCCAAGAACATTTTTTTACTATCAAGTTTCCTATGCCCCGGTTTTGGGCCAACTGACAATTTGTTTATTAATAAGCGTTGGAACAACTGACTATACAAAAAAACAAAAGCCACTATAACTAAGATGGGGTTTCTGACTACAATGCACAGAATAGGTATATTACACTAACATGTTAATGTGGCTATAAAGTTTTAAATCAGACACATTTCTACTACGACGACGATTGGCTCATTTTGTAATGATACCACTTACTGCGCCAGCGTTCGGGGGTTCGATTTCCACTGAAGCTGAAGAATTTTTTGAGATTTCAAGTCATGGTTGGGTTACAATATATGTGTAGTATACCAACTAGTAGACAATATAATCTATCCCTCCTCCTCCCTCCCTCTCCTGAAAGGCTGGCAACGCATCTGCAAGCCCTGCAGTGTTGGAGATGTCCATGGGCGGAGGCTGCCCGTTTGCCCCCTTTGTACCATTAAAAAAAAGTGCAGAAATAAAACTTCTTTGGCAAACTCATTTTTAAATCTCGTTTATATTTATATTAAATAACCCCGTCTAAGCTCGTTGAGAGAGGGAGATGGCGCGAAGGTCAAACCCACGAGTTAGACAGTTAGAAATGTCACTGACTCGCGGTGGGCGAGATCTAACTAAGGCTAACTCTTCCCCGTGTCTGAGCGCCTGGTACTATGGACTTACTTTTTCGTTTCATCGAGTTTGAAATCACAACAATTCTAAAGAAGTTTCACTTCAAAAATTACCTTATAAATGAAACTATCTTTTCGGATTTTGTCGCGGATTTATTATGGTTCCCGACGTTTCGAATGCTTTACAGCCAATCATGGTCACAGGAGAGACCTCTCCTGTCACTGAAAAATCCGCGACAAAATCGGAAAAGATAGTTTCATTTATAATGTCAAGTATTCGCGTAAACCTAAGAAAGTACTATGTATTACCTTAGCAAAATCAAGAATATTTTGGTATTCGATGTAGCTGCCCCCGCCTACAACGAACACGACCGCGTCGGTGGGCGGCTGCGAGCGCGCGCGCCGGCCCGCCGCGTCCGTGCGCGCCGCACGCGGGTCCAGCCACGCCAGCTCGGTGTCGCCCGCCGACAGCGCCGCCTCCAGCGCGCGGCTCACCGGCAGCTTCTGTTGTAGCAAAAGTTAATAAAAAAAATTTAAAGTGTGTGTGTATAAAGTACACATGTCAGAAGTAAAACTTCTTTGGCAAACTAATTTTTAAATCTCGTCTTATATATAAAATTCTCGTGTCACGGGGTTCGAACTTGAACTCCTCCGAAACGGCTTGACCGATTCTCATGAAATTTTGTGAGCATATTGAGTAAGTCTGAGAATCGGCCAACATCTATTTTTCATCCCCCTAAATGTTAAGGGTAGCCCACCCCAAAATTTTTTATTTTTATTTTTTAGACAATTTTTTTTTCTACAGATCAACCCAATGAGGTTGATTAGCAATTAAAAACATGAACGCGGGCGAAGCCGCGGGTACAGCTAGTCTATATTTATAATAAATAACCCCGTCTAAGCTCGTTGAGAGAGGGAGATGGCACCCACCCATGAGTTAGACAGAGTTAGAAATGCCACTGACTCGCGGTGGGCGAGATCTACAGTTCTTGAGGCATAAGCATAAGCTCAGCTTTGCATTTGTGCGAGTGCAGCGTACGGATAGGCACGACTAAAGGCGTAACGCGTTGCGAGTGGCTTAAACCCGTTTTAACTGGTTTTTGATGCGCGGCTATTGGCTTTTAGCTATCACTCACACAAATGCAAAGCTGAGCTTATGCCTCGAGAAGTGTAATATTATAAAGCAGAAGAGTTTGTTTGTTTGGTTGAACGCGGTAATCTCAGGAACTACTGGTTCGATTTGAAAAATTCTTTTTGTTATGGATAATCCGTTTATTGAGGAAGGCTATAGGCTATATTACATCACGCTACGACCAACAGGAACGGAGCATCAATGAAAAATGTTGCAAAAACGGGAAGGGTCGTTAGTTCTGCGAGGTATCATACCGCGCGACTCAAAGAGATTGGTTTCCGGTCTTTAGAACGCGTGCGAAGCCGCGGGATATGCTAATAAATAAATATATGACGACTCGTTTTGCTCAGTTGGTAGTGACCCTGCTTTTTGCGCCAGCGGTCGCGGGTTCGAATCCCGCTGGGGCATTCATTTGTTAAGCACGAATGTTTGTTCTTTAGTCATTGGCTGGCGCAAGAAAGTAGGGTCACTACAAACTGCGCCAAACGTGTCGCTTAGCTTTGTTATTTAAATTTATAGTGCTTCGTGCTCCTGGCGAAATTTAACACAAAAATCCGTCCCTTAATTAAAATAAATAAAATTCCTAAAATAAAAGTTCCCTAAGTCACTCCTTATAAAGTCAGTGTGAATGTCCCTTCAAAATCCATATAGCCTTTTCAAAGAAGGTCAAAACAAACAGACAGACAGACATACAAGAACATGTTTTTTGATGTAAATAAATTCACGTGAAAGAACGATAAGTAATTGTTTAATTCTCTACCTGCAGATCCTTAAGACATAAATTGGGTGGACTCACTCCCATGCCTTGAAAGAACCTAAAGCCTGTTTTGTAAAATGGCCGAAATTTGTAAAAAAATGTAAAAGTTACTCGTCCAACCAAACTCAGGGAGTAAAAAGAATAGAGTCAAAAACAGAGAAATATATCATATTTTAACATTAGCGGCAGCATAGTGTTTAAACCGAAGTATCATTACTTATTTTAAACAAAACAAGTAGGAATATAAACAGCGCACTGAGAAATAATAATAATAATACGGCGAAAGTAACATATTTACGTATGAATTATAGAAGTCACAGTCAGAGGATGCAAATGAAATGTAACTCTACTTATAAAATAGTTTAATAAAACTAATTTTACAAACTAATTATACTAAGGTGATTACACTGTCGAAGTTTGACGAATGGAATGATCAAAAAGTCTTTACCAGGTTTTTAAAAGGGAACTCAGATATTACAACACTGTCATTTCACAAAAGTTATGTCGAAATATGAAAGACTGTGTGCAGTTGTGTGTGTGACGTTGGTGGCCGCGCGAGGTGGTCCCCAGGCATTAGGGTTGCGTAACATATGTGATAATGTGATTGACTTACGTGTTTCTTTACTACCAAGTTTTTAACGCCCTCCATTACGAATGACGATCCTTGCGAAACCAATTTAGTGAACATCGAAACTGTTTTAGTGCCTCCACCTTCGTATTGACCTTGACTTGACATTCTCGTGAATCCCCTGTAATAGAATGAATTTGATTATTTATTTTTGTTCACTGTCTAAAATAGTTTTAAAATTATTTTGTATTTATGTATAAAAAAATCTTTTATGGGTTTAAAGTTTACAATTATGGTTCATAAATTAAAAATATAATAACTTTTACAACACTTGGATTTGATAGAATATTAAATTTCTTATTTAACAATTAATTTAGGCACTTATGTTAGTAGACCTTAAGTATTTTTGGGTTTTTCTATAGAGTTACGTATAAAAATTAAATATTCTAAGACAGAAAAAAATATCCGGAATCTTGGTTATGTAGTCAAGTCGACAGTGATACCTATAAAAAATTCAAATTGCGTAAAAATATTAACGTTTTTTGTTGCGTAATTTGTGTATGTTAAATAAATATACTTGTCTTACAAAATATACTTTGTAAATTTTATAATTAGGGCTAAATATATGGTATTGAAAAGTGTTTTTTTAAACTCACGAAAAAAAGCCTAGTAAAGCCTGAAATTTAATTTTTATCATATATAATTACACATATTATTACATCAAAAATCCACATTTCAATCTAAAGAAAATAAAATCATATCCATCACTACCAACCATACCATACATAAGTCATCAAAAACACACAAACACAAAAAATCCTACTTACTTCCACCGTTTCATATATAACATAGGTTTAATATCACAGTTGGCCGCTATTAATGCAGTTTCAAACTTCTTATATTCCTCCTCTGGTATTTCCGAAGTGCACAGATAATATATGATAAATAGACGCATCTTATCCTCTTCGGTGCCCGCACTAGTATCTGTTATTAGGTCCATTACCGCTTTACTCTCAACAGCACTGCTCCTGCTCATAATTTTTTCTTCTAATTCAAAGAACGAGTCGAGTCTTCTAGATTTTATTGCGTTCAAGATTGCTGAAAGTTTGTATATTAAGTACGCGTTAAACAATAAAGAGCCACTTATTAAAACTGCAATTCAGGAAAATTTTATATTTGTAAATTAAATTTTTGTAAAGATATTAAACTAATTTCTGATAAATACTATCGCAGGACTCTCTAAAGTAATAATGATTGATTGCTGAAAAGTGTAACGTTACAAAAATAATATTAACGCTGAGAAAAAATGTGAAATTATTCTTTTCGTTATATTTAAAAGTATATATAAATAAAGTTGGTATAATGCCAAATCAGAGAAATTACATACAAGCTACATAACAGATTATAAATATGAATAAATATGTTGGGACATTTACACACAGCACTATCTAGTTCCACGATACGGTACGAGCCTTGTGTTATGGATACTAGATGGTTGATATACTACACATATATAAGTTTAAATACATACATATTATAAATATAAACATCCATGACTGGAGTATAAACATAGGTGCTCAACAAATGTATGCCCCCAGCAGGACTCGAACCCGCGACCGCTGGCGCAGCAAGTAGGGTCACTACAAACTGCGCCACGCGTGTCGTCAGTTAGGTTGCCGTCAGATTATGTTTAGGTATATAACAAATAACTTCACTTAAACCCCTCTAATACTCTCTTCATAAGCCGAATATATTGTTTTAAGAATTTTCGTCTGATTATCTGTGGCCGCATCACGAGAAAACCACAGGACATATTTTGATAAATTCGGTATAAAGATTGTTAGTTATTTGTGTCAACATAAGGGGTACTTTTTTCTGCGGGAAAATACCACATCTCTGAGAAATATACTAACCGTTAAAAGGTACATAGGGATTCTCTAGTTTAAAATAGGAATGCATCCGATACCGATACCGATGCCGATATATCGGCGATACTCGAAGTTTGACGATATATCGGCATCGGCGATATTTTTATGGCCGATTCAACGATACAATATTCAAATAGATTTGCGAAATCGCCGTTCTCCGCAAAACTTAAGAATACTTTGTTTTTTAAATCAAAATCTCATCAATGCTTATTTTAATTACTAAAACTATTAACTAATCTTAACCTGTCTATAGTTTTAAACGATTTTATTTAGTTTGTCCTGTTAATTAATCTTTTTATATTAATTAAAAAAATAACCTATCTTGTGTTTTATTTATTTTACCTTCATTAATTTTTGAATTCAATAAGCGTATCGGTATCGTATCAGCAAAAAGGCGTATCGCGGCATCCCTAGTTTAAAAGAGAATTTATAATCTATACCTGTAGCGATTGTAGTGTGCATATCGATGAGACGTTTCTTCTCCATCAACTGAGGTAAGGAATTAACAGCGCTGGTCAGTCGTTGGGTGTTGTCGCTCACCATACTGAGGGCGATGTCACTGTCTGCATCGAGTCCCATTGAAGTTCTTAGCTTCTTAACCTCTGCCTCTGAGCTCCTGTTAAATGAAGAAAAAATAGTTATTAAATCATATTAACCCATCATTGCTCGTAACCTCCTAAATCTGTGTGTCTAGCTGTAGGCTGTCAATAAATTACGCACGCGCGGCACTTGAGTTTGAGTGTTTACGTTTCTAAGAACTTTTTGTGTATGATACGCGGTTAAAAAGAAACAAACCCTAACACTTGGTTGCGACCGAAGTCGACACTACCCGTTTGCTTAAAAAAATTGATAAATAATATGTCAGAATGACTTACAGTTCTCGAGGCATAAGCTCAGCTTTGTATTTGTGTTAGTGCAGTGTACGGATACGGCACGACCGAAGGCGTAGCGCGTTGGGAGTGGTTGAAACTGGTTTTTGATGCGCGGCTATTGGCTTTTAGCTATCACTCACACAAATCAAAGCTGAGCTTACGCCTCAAGAACTGTACACATGCAATGATATTTTATTTATCTACATTTTTTCATTTTGACCACAAACAGTTATTATTCACAATTGAAACAGTTAATGGGGCATTTAGGGTCATTGTAGTCCATAACTTTGTTACATCTGCATATCTAAGTTTTTTTAATATTCTTTATTATAAGCATTAGTCTTAACACTAAATAGGTTATGTATACCTACTGTTAGTGATGAAGAGTTTAATTGATTGAACGTGTTAATCTCGGAAACTAGTTCTAAATCAAAAATTCTTATCTTTTTATTAGATATCCCATTTATCGAGGAATACTATAAAGGCGACGACCAATAGGAGCAGAGCATTAATGAAAAATGTTGCAAAAATCATGTTATATCAAATCAAATTATTTTATTCAGCATAAAAATTGTTACAATTTCTTACTGAACGTCATGAGTCTACCGGAATATGGCGGAAATGTTCCCTTTAAAAATACTAAATTCCGCATTGTCTATCACTATAACCTTTTTTTATGGTGAGTATGTAATGGTATAAGATTTTCATATGTAAAATATAAGAACTTTGTCTCCGGTCTTCAGAACGCGGGTGGAGCCGCGAGATATGCTAGTTATTAATATTTATACACTTTTTAATTATCTATAAAACTAATGGGGTTAAAAATATATAATTAGACTTCTAGGAACATGACACTCCTTATTTTTTTCACCATAATATGATTTCTTTTAAGAAAAAACTGTTTTTATTTTATACCTGTATTTATCTAAGTCTTCTTGAATGGCCTCAGCTACAGTGGGAAAAGGGCTGCCTTTATGCTCCGCCCACAAAGGCTCTTTTGAATCCAAATCACATATTCTAGTTTTGGCTTTTTGTCCTGGTATTACTGGCCCAGAAGTTTCTGGTACAACTGCTCTAAAATTAAAAACAATATTAAAACATGTTAAGTTTACAATATTTCATATGAACTCATTTGGATATCACAGATATGTAATTAAAAAAAAATCATTTATTTAGTTTATTAATTTGTTCCGTTTGTTTGTCAGGCAATAGCCCATATGGTTTAATTTAATATTCAAATTAAATTAAAATATAATAATGATTGGCTTTCAGTATTTATTATGTGCCCCAGCTTGGATAAGGTTTGGCAAAAAACTGAGCAGTTCCAAAAAAACTTTACTAGCTTAAAATAATAATTTATTGTTTGTAATAAATACATTGCCATAGCCTAGAAGCCACCAAATCAATTTCAAGTTTCACAGTAAATAATTTATTTTGTTCTAATAATCTCATTATTTTAAAGTATATTAGAAATTGAAAAAAAAACATGTAGGATGTTTTCATCTTCATTCTGAATAAAATATCATAGTTATTTATATTAGAGCTAACAAAAAGATTGTTAAAGAAATTTCAAACCTATTTAGAGACAAGTCCAGAATGTCATGAGCCAAAGCCTGGTAAGTCCAAGTGTGATGTAATGGTGTTGCCATGTCCATATTTCTGTCAAGCAATATTAGCATAGGTCGAGTAAAGCTAAATGAGCCCGCCTGTCCATGGAACAAATTATTCCGTGCATCCCACAGATTCTCTCTTAACTTTTTATCAAGTTTTTTTGCTACCATTTCTGCTGCATTTCCTCTACTACATCTTATTATTGGAACATTACCTGAGAAATAAGAAAATCATCAATACATATAATAAAATTCTAACTTAGTTGAATCTGTACATTGAATATTTAATTGACAATCTAATTGAAATAGCCATTTTCACATTTTCTTTCTTCAGCAATGTATAAATTCCAGAACTTCAGAATCTCAGAATTTGGTTTCTTCTGTCCTTAAAATGCGAGAGGAGCTAAGAGAAGAGCTGGTGTATGTCTAAAATCACTAGCTTTTCTCTCAGCTTCGCGCGCGTTCTAAGAGGTGGAAACCAAATAACTCCCGTTTTCATTTTTCATTGATGCTCCACTTCTATCGGTTGTTGCGTGATGTAATTGATGCTCCACTTCTATCGGTTGTTGCGTGATGTAATATAGCCCATAGTCTTCCTCGATAATTGGACTATCCAACACAAAAAGAATTTTTCAATTCGGACCGGTCGTTCCAGAGATTAGTGCATTCAACCAAACAAATTCTTCAGCTTTATAATATTAGTATAATTTTTTTTATTTATTTTATTGAGCTTTACCAACAATTATTTTCACTAGTTATAAAAGCATATACAATAATTATGAGTTCTTGCTAACAGTGTAACAATTACTTAAAGGTAAACACCACATGCAACTTAAGTATAATATTAATAAAATATTAGAAAGTCAGTAAGAAAGATACTTAATTACTTAAATAGGTTAGTTCGCTTCTAATATATAATGTATGTAGTTCACTATAATTTATTAAAGACAAATAACTTATCTAAAAGTTAGTAGTAAAACAACCTTAATTAATTATAATTTGCTAAGCTGAAAGTAACTTAATTATCCACTTATACACCTTACAATGGATTTGCTAAATTTTCCAGCGGAATCATAATATGGATCGATACTATCGCTACAGAAATTAATAATATTACAAAATTTTGCATAAGGTGAATTGAAGCCTAAAAACAGTTCTACTTAAAGGCGGACAAAGAGGGGCAATGGGTCGACGTGGGATTCTAGATGGAACTCGAAAATTTAAAAGTCGCAGTAAGCATGGAGAGTCGATACGATGATTTATTATTTTATAAACAAACAGCATCTGCTACGGTTCTGCGCGTTGACAGGGGGATCATGTTATTATGTATTAAGTCAGGCCCTGCACCGTTTTTGCAATTTAAATATTTTAATTTATTTAATATATTTTTTTTATCTATTTCTGGTACTTCTAGGTAATGGCTATTTTGTACTATGGATTTCAAATACTGTGATTAAAAGCCAGAAGGAGAATTATTATCAGCGGAAATTACTCATGAGAAGTAATTAGCGAACAATTCGCAAATTTGTACACCATCTGAGGTAGAGGTTTGACCATCCGACATCATGTGAGGATAGGTACTTGTGCCGTTGCGCCTTACTTTGAGATAAGTCCAAAAAGGGTCAGGATCTTTTAAAATGTTTTCCTATGCTATTAATATACTTATGGTAGCACTCTACATCGAACCTGTCACAAAAAGATGAAGCAGATTTAGTTCAAAACCATCATGCGGGTTTTGGTATATATTATAGCCCATGCGGATTTTATTCTTTACATTTAGCGCCTTAATAAGCTTATGAGTAAACCATGGTGGACGTTTATGATTCTTAGGTCTGCATAATGGTACATACTTCGCTATTACCACGCGCAATTTATTGTAAAAGATTTCAAGCATATCATTTACATCATTAACTATGCAAAATAAGGCCTCCCAATCTAGTTCTCTCAAATAATCTCGAATCAAAACGTAATTGGTCTTATAGAAGTTATGTCTTTGTATATTGTTATATGATAATTTTAATTTGCTGTCTAAACAAAATTTAATTTTCATGTAGAAGTAATATATTATTATAATATGTATATAGAACATTCATAATTTTTATTTGTAATTAGATTTGGCTTTCTTTCAAATTTTTTTTGACCCCTTCTTTTTATGTTATGTTATAGTAAGCATTTATGTATACCAAGTGTAACAAATACTGAGAAGAGGCTTTCAACTATTTCATCCATTATTGCTTCCATCTCTGTGTCCTTTGTATCTCCTTTATTTATTGCTGAAAATTAAGTCATTTTTATTATACATAAAATAAGTAAATAATGAAAAATTGCATAAGTATAATTTTTTTGCAATATCTGATGATAAATGAGAAGAGTTTGATAGTTTGTCTCTCTTTCTTTTTTAAATAAAGTTAGTTTATGCTCAAGGTAGAAAACAACTACTTACATATTATAATGTTTCCACACAAAATTATTTTCAAATGAAGCAAAAATCTTTTGTTAGTAATTTTATAAAAAAATACTTTACCATAATAAGACACTGAGTCAGACTTCTGGTGCTTCATAATAAATAGGTCATCTTCCAAACAAATAAAATTTACATATTGATCAAATATTTTGTGAATGCTCATAACAGAATTAGACTGAATGGCTGATGCTGCTAAATCCTCTAACTTTTGCCGAGTTATTGGTGATATAAAGTTCAAGTGATACTGGTCATATGTGCCATTATCCATGTCTTGGCATATTCTGCCCAAGTTTTCTTCAGATGGAGCACAAAAATATACAACAGGAACTTCAGGAATAGAATCTCGATCAGAGTGTAATTGTCTGAAAAGTACAAATTCTTTATTAAAAAACGAATATTAAATAAATAACTGGAATGTTCTCAAATTATCAAAAATATAAATTTCTAAGTAAATTGCACTTACACATGTAAAGTTACACCTAATTCTCTTAATTCTTTGACTGATATCAAAGGAGAAATAATATCTTGACCAACTCTATCATAAACAAGCACTTTCCATGTAGGCTCATTTGCTACAGCCTTTGTTAGTGGTTGGTTTAAGTTAAGCATCTGCTTTAGAGCATCTGAAAAATTAACAAAATGTCATAATTCATATTTAAACTTAGTACATTAGTAAACAACAACAATAAGCACTTACATTTATTTTTTACAATGATGTGTGCTATTTAGTTTTAGATATTTCATATTAATATAAATAAATAGCAGCAGTTAAAAAATTGAAATGAAAATCAATCACTGTAAATCTTTACTTACTGAGTTGGCGTTCTCTTAATGTTGTCATTGTGCTGTATGAAATTTCCTGCCATCAATTAATGTATCACGCACAATATCAACTTAGTTAACAATTTTTATTTTCATTTATGAATTGCATTTAATTTTGCTCCAATTATACATTTTCATCAACTAATCTGTCAAACTGACAGTATTATTTGGTCTTCGAGTTCGACACGTCGGCTCTTTGACAAATGACGTCAGTTTCTTCTTTATAATAAATCGGATACTTGCACGACGCACTGTGGGTTTGAATGAATAAAAACATAATCAATAGTATTTCTCATAAATCTTAATGCATAGTATATTTTTATAATATTTAATTGAAACGTTCCCATAAATAAGATTTATCTTTTTTTTGTAATTATAAGAATGTCATAAGCTGATTTAACCCAGCCTTTTTAGGAATGCTAAAATATATTAATCCAATGTACTCTGTGATATCAATTTAGAGACTAATGAATTATTATACGTATAATTCGCGTCATGTAAAAAGAACGCTGGCTGTCAAGTTGCGCAGAAGCGATTTATCGGCCAATTTGGTGGTAAGACGCGGGGCGCGGGACGTCAAGGCACGCGCCGCATGCTTTCCGGCTCGCTATTGGTTTGTCAGTTTAAAATACCATCGTGCACATAAAAGTTATTAATTACGAAATGGTTTTATATAAAAAATATAGAAAAATATTTTTTACGTACTATATTGTTTTATGAAGAGAGAGTCTGTTAATAATGCAATTAAAATATATACTAACCGAATTAATTTAATTTTTTGTAATTAGATTAAACATTCTACATTGAATCTAACATATTTTATGAATTAATAGAATTCTATTTAATAACGTTCTATCTAATATATTTTTCAATGTACCTAACAATGACCAATATACGTCGCAAGCGAAAGGCTAGTTCAAAAATAAAAGAATAGGCTTAGTAATTTTGTGTGCGAATGTACCCATGCGCAAACACACCCCCCACCACTTTCCTCCAGCGTTCTTTTTACGTGACGCGAACTGTATATAAATATTAAGAGTTGACCTAAAGGTTGTAATTACCAGGACAAAAAATCCAAAAAAAAGAGACTAATGACATAAAGTAAAATCAGCTTAAAAAAATACTTTTTTTGTCATTTATAACCCCATAATATTCCAGTTGGGCATTAAGCCGAATAAATGTATTCGGTCTGAGTCTGACCTAGAAATTACTTCAGTCAGATCATACGTCCGACCGAAACTGGTTTTTACGACCGAAACCGAAACCGAATTTCGGCAACGGTCTCAGTTTCGGCCAAATCTGAAACCGAAACCGAAACTTTCTTATAAGAATCATGTTTTCAGAGAAAAATAAAGAAAATGTATTATAATCAGTCAGTTTTAATTAGTAAAATAAATATAAGTGTTAATTTGTACGGATAACCTTGTGTTAATTTGTAAAAAAGCAATTATTATATTGGTACCTACTTTAATAATTATTAAATTGAACGCGAAACTCTAAATCCTTAATATCATCACCACTATAGTAAATACCATGTACCTAACTAATGTTTGTTTACATATAGCATTAGCGAAAGAGTTAAATTAACAACAAAATGTTTAGATTTTTAATTTTTTATGGTAAACTTGATTCTACTATAACCTAGGTACTCCTTTGTTAGATTAAATTACTTTTCGGTAGACGCGGCCAAATGTCATCGTCGCTTGGATGTCATTTACCGCGCGGAACATACCCGAGCACAGCGCGGATACTCCCGAATGCAGTTTCGGTTACGGTCGTAGTTTCGGCAGGTTTGCTGCCGAAACCGAAACATAACCGAAACTCGTTTTTTGCCGAAACTCGACCGAAACCGAAACCGAAACCGAACATTCGGTCGGACACTAGATATCAGTCAACAGAGTTATCACTGTTACTTGAGCCGTGAGAATAACTCTTTTGTTTGTGTGGTAGAGAAGGTGACGAGAGATGATCTCCCACGATAGACCATCTGCCGGGTTAAATGCCTAATTTAGCATATGTTTAGTGAGCGCGGTTTCCCTCGCATGCGCTCTCCATGTACTCCTTGATTTACGCATACCACCTGTACATAAAAGGTGGGTCTCTGGGGCTCACCGACTATAATAGCCAGTACGAAAATCCAGGTCTCTCTCTGCTCTTTTTCCTTTTTTTAACGTTAAGAAATTCATTTATGCATACCATCTATACTTAATGTAACAGATGGTTACGTAGGACTCACCAAATAAAAGCTAGTACTACTCAGTAAAACTCAACAGATCCTCCTCCGTCTTAATGCCAATGTAGATCAATCATGACGCTCTGATAGCAGGACTACAACAAACAAATAGTGTTGCTCCAATTATAGTCCTAACTCCACTATGTCATCAAATAAGTCCTTGGAGCTGTAAACCATCGAAACTTCTACGTTAGACAAATGCAGCTACCTACTCGTATTCATGCCGCAGATTGGTACTTGCAAGGGAATCAAAACTTATAGGGTGCTTCCGGGCCTGTACTAGAATCATAGTATTTGGCAAGATTTATTTACTTATATTTAATTCTACGGAACCCTTAGTGCGTGTCAGACTCGTGCTAATCCCATTTTTTATATTTTAAATTAGCTGTAGGTACATCCAGATGTTTTAGTATAGTTTAATAATATATATTTACATCTTATAAATTAAAGTATAATTATTTAGTCTGCAATGCCAGACCTTAATCAAAATGAAGCAATTAAATGTTGAATATTATATTGCTCATCCTCAATCAGAAATAAGGTCGTTCAGACAATATCATATTGCTTGCTTTAAATAAATGCCTAGTGCTTTACGTACAATAACAGAAGCCAGCATTCATCATTTATGAAAACTTCATCTTGAATTTTCCTTTTTAAATACGAGTGATATTAATATAGCTATTGTTAGGGCACTTTAGGTGATTCACATACATACTTAATATGTTCTACCCTGATTTCTTTACAATTTTTATAACATTGTTTTCCTGCATCTTTGAAGGTACTCGTATAACAAGCGTAAGCTATGTAGCGGCTAAGCCGTCTTGTACAAAATGCTTACAAATTCTGTAAACAAATCATTCTCAAACATGCGTATTCACTCATCTGAATCGGCGAACTGGCGGCAATGTATGCCCACAGGTTGTTCACTTGTCACAAGTTACGCGCCGGCTTAGCCTATCTCCTTGTATCATTATATCTATGCTTTATACATATACATAACTAGCGGTACCCGCGGCTTCGCCCGCGTTAATTTTTTTAATTGCTACTTAACTTCGTTCGATCACTCGCTGGGTTAATCTGTAGATTGCCTGAAAATTTCGCCAAAATTGCTCCAGCTATCTCAGAACCCATTGCCCCTCTCCCGCACATGACACCCCCTCCCGCACCCAATCCCGCTGTGCTACGCGTTATTTTCCTATAAGCTACTATAATCTAACTGCCTGCCAAATATAAAATTTAGCCCTTGTAAAAGTATTGCTTGTAGCGGACTTTTACTAACAATTAACCACCTTCCTACCAAATTTAAAGTTTGTAGCACAAAAGATGAAGAACTTTCATACAAACTTGCTATAGCCCTAAGACTTTCTTGATTCGCCTCTTTAGCAAAATTTACTCTTTGCGAATGTCTACTAAGACTTAATTGTCTCCCTTCTAAATTTAAAGTTTGTAGCACAAAAACTGAAGGACTTTCATACAAACTAAAGAGAGCCCTTAGTCCACCTTAATCCGGCACTGTCACAAAATGTATTCTTAGCGGATGTCTAATGACCACACATTACTTCCCTACCAAATTGTTTGTAGTTTGTAGCACAAAAGATGAATGATTTATATAGAAACTGGCTATAGCTTTTAGACCTACTTAATCCGGCCCTGTAGCAAAATCCGTTCTTAGCGGACTTCTACTAACTATAAATTACTTTCCTGCCAAATAGCTTGTAACACAAAATATGATTGACTTTTATACAAACTAATGAGAGCCCTTAGATCACCTTAATTCGGCCCGGATGCATTTAAAGTTCGTTCTTAGCGGACGTCTACTAACCATTAACTTCATCCCTGCCAAATTTAAAGTATGTAGCACTAAAACTGGCCATACTACTATATCATGCATACTTGCGAGAGCCTTTAGACCACCTCAATCCGCCACAATCTCAAAATCCGTTGTTAATAGACAACTACTAACTTTAAACTACCTCCCTGCCAAATTTTAAGTTTCTAGCACAAAACCTCCTTAATGCGGCCCTGTCACAAAATTTGTTCTTAGCGGACTCTTACTAACAATTCACTACCACCCGGCCAAATTTAAAGTCTGTAGCATAAAAGATGAAGGACTTTCATTCAAACTTGCGAGAGCCGTTAGACCACCTTAATCCGGCCCAATCGCAAAATCCGTTCTTAGCGGACGTCTACTGTTTGTTAAATACCTCCCTGCCGATTTTCATCTTTATATTTAGCGTCTTTAGCGGTTTTTGAGATTTCGTGATCAGTCAGTGGTGTTTTTCGCATTTATAATATATGTACCTACATATTATAGATTATTATTGTAGTCTTGATTTTTAAAATTAAACTCGTAGACAACTTTATGCCTATTGCTCTACAACTTATATAATGACTTCAATCTCATTATGAGTAAAGAAAGCAAGATATTTAACAAATTAATTATTGATTTTTTCGCGTTTCATAATTATAGTTATATAAGGCAATAAGAGAATAAAACGCGTGTATTTTTAATGGGTAAAATGAAGTGCATCTTAGAAATCTCAGGTAAACGTGGCAGACTATACATACGAAGCATCCAGAGGTTAAAATATACATCCTGCGTTCTTGCCTTCCGTTAATATAGAAATAATGAAAATACTAAGCAAATTCTCCATTAAGACTGTATACGTTCAATTTTAAGCTTGAAAATGTCATCCCCTACCACTTCAGCAAACAAAAAAGTGCGTGTGTGTAGTGTGTACAAAGTACACATGTCAGAAGTAAAACTTGAATTTAAATTAAGGCTAACTCTTCCCCGTCTCTGAGCGCCTGGTACTATGGACTTATTTTTTCGTTTCATCGAGTTTGAAATCACATCGATTCTAAAGAAGTTTCACTTCAAAAATATCATGTTACATAGTAGGCGATGCCGTACACTGTCAATCTGCCCATGATCACGACTGGTACAACCCAGTCGAAGCGTTGGGAATAAAGTATTTAACTTTTTTAAAATACGCGTTGATCCGTATTGTCTTATACCCGTACTTAATTTAATGAATTTTACAAATTGATGATAAAATCGGCTTTTAAAATTGCCTCGGTGGTGTAGAGGCCAGCATATACGGTCACACATGGAGAGGTCCTGGGTTAGCGTCCTGGGTCGAACCAAATTTAGTTATTGAGAAAGAACAGAAATACTGTTTAGGAACCCTCAGTAACAGCCCGAAGTTGTGAACTTGTGATATTGGCGGTGTTTTACCCCTGCCGCGGAGAGCACGTTAAGCCGTCGGTACTGCGAGCGCGCGCACCTTGGCTCTCGCTGGTCGTGTCGAGTAGTCGACCCATCAGAGTATGAGAGTGATAGAAATAAAGAGTGCACTTGTGTCTGCGCGTACACTTGTGTACTATAATATTTTCTGCGCAGTTAGTTTCAATGAGAATAACCGCTATAACCAGAATCGGTTGAAGAACATTATTATTGATGTGAATACTACAATATTTTTATTAAAATATTGAATTTTACCTTAATTGTTATCAAAGAATGGCATAGTAATACATAAGCTTATGAACATTAGTTTCAGTGTCTAACTGATTAATTTGCATTTGAAGAACTTGATTGTGTGAATATAAAATATATAAAGTGCTCAAAGTTTCTAATATTAGATAAACTTACAAACTGTTACGCTTATTCTGTGAACTTGTGTATATATTTTTAGATTTACCCTCAAATTGTAAATTGTCTTTCCTGTGAATTTGCGATGTAAGGTAACCAACCAATAGTGTTAGTTATAATTTAGTAATTGTTAATTTCTCATATAAGTGAATTGTAATTTGTAATATTCTTCTTCATAAATAAATGATCTTCAACCTGAAGTTAAAGCAATAGATCAGGAGAAAGTCGTTAGGTCGATAGGTGGTGGCAGAGTGAGGCGTTTCGGACTCCGTGCTTTGGCAGTGCGCGCGCGGTGGTGAAAGGTGCTATGTCGATGTTACCAGTGAACACAATTCGGACAACCATGACTGTTTATACGTGTATATTACTTTTTTGTGCCATAATTGTGAATGGTTAGTTAACAGTTTTTATGTGTTATAATTATATTAAAATATATGATGTGAATTATTTATCATGCTATATATATTTTGATGGTAATTAGTTTAGACGTAATTGTTATGCAAGTGAGTTGGTGTAGGTAATATTTTAATGATTCTTTTTAAGTAAGCGGTTACTACCATTATATACGTAACCATTACAACAAAATACAGTGAAAGCTATTGATAAGTTACATACGTATTACGCACGTAAGTTACAATAAGAAGAAATCAGCTGAGCAGTTTGCAATATCAGTATTTAAATGGGTGTACATAATTTTAATATATAACTTAAATGTATTAGAAAATGTCTAGTTAGAAAACGTGTAAGTATAAGTAGTTAAGTACTAAGTATTCGTCGGACACGTCCTTCTTTCACTTGACATTGAGACGTGATCGACTGTGAACGAAAAAGCATGATGTACAATCGGAATTAATTATACTTTTAACTTTTTCCACCTTTTTACTAGAGTTTATTGCGACAGTAACGAATACATTGTGCATAGAATTTCCTTACTACCGAAAAAAATTCATGAATTTCATCTCCTATATTAAAAGATATCTTTAATTAACTTTTATATGACTACTCTTTTTATTAAAAATGATTTTTTTATCGGATGATTAATCCTCTTTAAGGGAAATCGAATATATTTTTATACGATACTTTATTCTCAATAAAAAACGCGAGATTACAAAAAACGTATGTCTATACATTCGATAAGTTTTTGCCTTGATGTACCTACTCGTAAGTTAATACTATAATTAGTGGACTTGTGCCCTGACAGGTTTATTGAATATGTGCAGTTGCTTGCATTCATGACATTTTTTACTACTTACAAGCTCTTGGCACCTTCGCATCGTTTGTGAATAAAACGCCTCCATCAACGGCATTATTTTACATACAATTTTACGCAAAAAGGTAACTATCTACTTACAGAAAGTTAGGTTTTTACCAGAGTGCGGGTAATTTATAAAAACAAATTTATTTTGATTACATCATTCATCATTGAAATACAAAATTAAAACAATAAATTAACCATTAAACCTAGTTAACATTGAGTTATAAGTTAAGCTTTAAGTGTTTAATTGTAAAGTTTTGTATACTTTGTAAAAAAATAATTTTGCTGAATGACGACACGTTTGGCTCAGTTTATAGTGACTCTACTTCTTTGACGTTCGAGTTCCGCTTGGGGCATTTCTATGTGTAGTGAGCACGAATTTTTAAGTTCTATTAATTCGTGATTATATTAATAAGTTTTTAATATAATATTTTCTTAGGTTTACGCGAATATTTGACATTATAAATGAAACTATCTTTTCGGATTTTGTCGCGGATTTATTATGATTTTTGGTTCCCGACGTTTCGAATGCTTTACAGCAATCATGGTCACGGGAGAGTTTTAATGTTAAATATGTTTAGTGTATCTACTATATCCTCAACACAATGCTCGTACCTTACCATGGAACTAGATGGCGATGTGCGATAAAGTCCTAACATACTCGTTAATAATAATTGATTAATCAACTTTAAGTGCAAAACAGTTATATCTAAATGTATTTATTAAAATAATGTATTATTATAAACCAATAATTATATTTTCCACTTCGTAGTATCATTCTAAGTGTTAAGCATATTGACCTTCCCACAAAAATTAAAATTCCATCGATGAACTATGGATGCATACCAAATGGTTTCAAGGCGCGCGACGCGACGACGCGGCGACGTAAGGATTAAAATATAAGTATGAATGCTGAAAATAAAATTAGTTTCTGTAGGTGGAATTTCTATTGGGCAGATGTAGCATTAATAATCACGTCATATGTTAATAAAAGTTAATAATTTCTGTAAAATAATCATACTAAATATCTATGTAATTAAATTTAATAAATTTATTCATAGTATATAAACACCGCTAATACATTTAATGCTAACATACATTGCTAAGAAATAGTTATTAGCATGATTAAATATCATTAATAACTATTTATATATATTATTGGTGTTATGAATAAATCATTCCAGATTCATCAAAAGAGTCCAGTGGTTTTCTATTGATAATAATTTTTCAGACAGAGAAAAAATAGTCTAAAAACTTTATTATACGTAGGTAGGTTCGGCTTTTGTTTTGATAATATAAGCTACTTATATCAATCAGATTAAAAAAAATATTATTTAATGAACAGATTTGACACAGAATCTGACTATGTGTATATATAGATAAAATTATATAATAACTTGACAGTGGTCTAGTGACATCAATATCGACATTTAATATTCATGAGCTCGTTAACAGGTAAAATATTTATACCAGATTTATGTACATATTTACATATATACTAATATCTTGTGCAAATTTAAAAATTATATTATTTCACTCGAACACGTTTGACTTAGTTTTTAGTGAACCTACTTGCTTGGTCAATGATAGAGGGGTTCGAATCTCGCATTTGTGTGATGAGTACCAATATTTGTATTCCAGTCATGGATGTTTATATTTGTTTATAATAAGTATGTATTTGAGGTTATATATTACATGGAGTGTATTTACTATCTGCTATCCATAACACAAGACTTGTACCCTACCATGGAACTAGATGGTGTTGTTTCGATGTCCCAACACATTACTTAGTATAAAAAAGATAAAAGAATACCTGAGCAGTAAGGAACAGGCTATTTCGTCCTTACCTATAAGTAATAATTGTTAAAAGTGATATTCGTGTATATTTTCAATTGAACTTGAAATTAGTGAGAAAGTACTAAAACTAATAGATCAAGATCCAGACCTTACTACTTATTTTCTCAGTAACTAAAATTAGAATAGCACGGTTTTCATTTGTTTGAACACATAGGGCATGATTAAAAATATTTTTCATAGATAGATACTATTCGTTATATAAGGGAGCTGTAAATATTAAACATACATAGGTAAATTCACAGTTTATATTATTATTATTAACTTCGTGGTTGTTTATCTTCGCTCGATAAATTATTAAGCAAGGCCAGAAAATTTATGTTAATTTTACTGGGTTTACCAAAGCAGTACTGAATTAGACCATTAAAAATTGATATTCATATGAACTTTATAAGTATATTAGTTACTAGCAATTCCTGCGGCTTCGCACGCGTTCTAAAGACTGGGAACCAAATTCTTTCTGAGTCTCACGGTATGATACCTCGCAGAACTAACGCTCGCCATCCCGTTTTTGCAACATTTTTATTTGATGCTCCGTTCCTTTTAGTCGTAGCGTAATATAATATAGTATATATAGTCTATAGCCTTCCTCGATAAACGGACTATCCATTACAAAAAGAATTTTTAAAATCGAACCAGTGGTTCCTGAGATTAGCGCGTTCAAAAAACAAACAAACAAACTGACTCTTCAGCTTTATAATATTAGTAGGTATAGATAAGTACTTTAGCCATTGTTATATAAAAAGAAAAAAAAAATTTCCTTTTATAATCAACAGTGCGATATACATAAAAACGAAAAATAACTTTATTGATGTTTAATTTTTTATCAAAAAATCAAAAATGTATAGGTACTTTGTATGAAATTTTATCTGGTGGTTTTTAAAACATGTACCGGGAAGGTGCTGTTACTAAAATAACTAATATAATCTGGTTCTAGAAGTTTAGCAATAGCGACCTAGAATATACGATTGGCCCAAATCATGCAAAATATTGAGTTGATCATTTATCATTGAGAATATTTGCACACGACTGTTGAATATTCAAATATGTTTAAAATTACAAAAACCCAAAATCGCAAAACGCTCCACAATGGAAACAAGATACGAGTATCTTAAAAGTATACTTAAGCAAATCCTACAAGTTACCTTTTAACGAGTAAAAGGCGAATATTAGACAATTAGTGTTTTAAATTTCTTAAATTTAGTGAAACACTTAAAATTCGTTCAGAACAGGAAATAGGGCGTATTTCATCGAAACAATTCTGTGTTTGACAGCTTTACAAAAGTTGAGTTCGATATCAATGTTCTATATTCATTAATGGTATATTCTTATAATGGTACCTCGAGCTTTCTGATTTCCATATATTTTGAAAAATTATTTTACAAATAATTACAACTTTTGGTACAGACGTACGTAATTTTTAATATAGTTTTGTTTAACACATGGTTGTAATATTTTACAACTAAGGTGTTCCTTAGTATTGTGAATAATTATTCAAATGTATACGAAAATATTAATTTCAACATGCAAACATATTTCGTCATAAAAATTTGTGGAATTTCTTCTCTCAGATAAGCACGAGATAAGCTCTATCCTCATAATATAGAAAATAATGTAGTTATTATAATTTAACTTCGTTTGAAGTGTACATAGTTAATTTGTATGTATGTATGTATGTATTCAGCCCTTTTTAAATTCCCACTGCTGGGCACGGGCCTCGCTTCAATACGAGAGGTATCGACGCTTGCCTAGTGCGGGTTCACGTCTTTGGAAAACTTGCTCAGTTCTCTCAGATATGCAGGTTTCCTCACGATGTTTTCCTTCACCGACAGTAAAGTAAGAAATGATTCGCATATAAAAATATCACAGGTGCGAGACCCGGACTTAAACCCACGTCACTCGATTATTCAAGCGAGCGCGTTTATTCATTTTATAGTATTTATATTAATTTAATTCAAATTAATAAACTTGCAATTTAAATATAAAAAATATTACCTGACCATAAAAAATATCGCCTTTCGTAGCAGTAACTCGCAAATTGGAAGAGGCATTAAAATCATATGACCCGGCGAAATCTGTGTCATTTTTATCTGCTTTTATACAAACCTAACAATTCTTGAATAAAACATATTTATATTTAAAGTTTACTGTTAAATGACATTTCCATGTTTCGTGAAAAATAGTAAGTAAAATACTAATATAGACAGATGACCTATAAATTACCTATTGCCCTCGATCTGCGCGTAGGTATTTCTTTTTAACTTAGTGGTTCAATCATGGTGGTGCTTTTAGAACATCTCTATTTCTATCTTTAGGTTTTATTTAAGTAGGTTGAGCAGCAAAACCTAGAAACTATTGATTTCACTTTTAACTCTTAAGTATTAAATCTCAAACCACAATTTTGTAAACATTTTTAGCACGTATATGGAATATATAATACACATTACAATAGAAATATGTGTCATTTTATGGTGTTTACTAGCAACTCGTCCTCGCACCTAGTATTCGTCTGTCGATGTATCGTTCTATATATAATTCTAAGTATTGATATCGTTTGTTTCCAATGTATTCATAAAATAGTTAGTATTTAGGATAAAATAAATTAAAGGCAACATTTCTTTATTTTTTTGTTTTTGTGCTAAGATAGAAGCACAAAGAAACTTTTTTAGCTTAGCTATTTTAACATTTTGATTTTCTATTTAGGCAGTAAATTAGATTCAAAGATTTCTATATCCAGAGAGGGTCATGTTTAATGGTACGTAAATAGCTAAATGAAAAAATGAGCATTAACTCACGGTTAGGTGGTATTATTAAAAAATATGAATAATTTATTTATAGTCGACTGTCTCACGTCAGTAGGAAGTGAAACTATTGCATGATATATTATTGTTATCTAACATTGACATATTCGTTTTACGTATTGTTGTATAATACCTACAATTATTCAATTTGTAGAGGTAAATATCCGGTTTCATCAATATTAGGCGGACGTGCTTATTGTGCTATGTAAAATGTAAATGAATTTGATCCACATAATGAGATGTATGATCGTAAAAGATAGTAGGAAACAAAACTGTTTTATATGAAGATAGGCTACATGTTATATTAATAGATGTTATTGTTATATAGCCTGTACAAAATATTATAAACTAGATACCTACTCCCTGCCAAATTTAAAGTATGTGGCACAAAAATGCGTCGTAATTAAAATAAATTACATTTCTAAAATATAAATAGCTTAGTAACTTAGTAAACTAGTAACTTAGTAACTTAGTTACTTCTTATAACATTAGATATCTGCGAGTGCCGTTTCAGAGATTAGCTGGAACAAACAAACAGACAGACAAAAATTTTAAAATTTGTTTTTTTGAGGTAAGTACCGTATATTCTTTCATATGTGAAAAATATTTCTTTCATGTAGTAAAAAGCCGTTAATTTGAAATTAAAAACAGACAATTCAATTTCAATCATATGTATTAATGCTAAACAAAAGTAGTATAACAATTGTTTCCGGTATACCTACCTACTTGTAGTAGAGTTTCTTCGTATCGTAGTTAGTATATATATGTATTATTCTATATTATTTATTGATTTTTATTTTATTTATAGCTTTAACTTAATATTCATTTAAGAGCTTTATTCAATATTCATTGAGAAGTGAATAGGTAATATACAAAGAAACGCATAATTCCGTTTTCCAAACTGCCTCCTAGCTGGGAGGTGGTTACCAACAACTATTTTCAACTGCCCGTGAACAAATAAACAGTAATCCTTTAAATACTTAAATATTAACTGAAAATAAAAATGCTTTTACTTACGTTTGACGTAATTTTTAATCTAAATATGTAATACAATGAACATTTGCAATTGCTAGCTATAGCTATTATCATTAAAAATTTTGATACAATAATAAAATATTTTTATTAGGCGACTTTTTGATTTGCATACATAATACTTAAAAACTACCTAACCAGTTTCCTGTCGGAATCAAATAAATTATAGTATTATGTGATCTTTATTGTGCAGATCTACGATTTTATTAAATCTTTATTCAGAATATTTTCAGGTGATGCGCTCACCATGGATACCATTTCATTTTTATTTCTATAGCTGTTTATATGCTACTTTGTAACTACTACTATTAAGATCATCTTACTATATCTTAAGTGTTGAAGTCTATGAAACCATTCAAACTGTTTGTATCGAATATAAAATCTGCAATTGAAAAACATAACCCTCCCTGTTGTGATCTTTGGCGATGGATTCTTTCACAGCAACCATTGTTATTTATACACTAGCAGTACCCGCAGCTACACCCGCGATCATGTTTTCATTCGCTATCAAACTTCACACGATCATTCGCTGGGCTAAGCTATAGATTACTTGAAAATTTCATCAAAATCACTCCAACCACATTTGTTCTATATTTCAATAGTTTGATATACTTCTGAACGCACGCATAAATATTTGAAAACCAATATGTAGGTATGCCAATCCTTGTAAATTACTGACATTATTCTACATTCTTAAAATATAAACACGCCATTATCCGAATATTATGGATATACGATAACTAGTCGATTAGAATTTTAGAGGAAAGTTTACCGTACCGTATTGAATGATTTTAGTGACTCTACTATTCGGGACGGAGACAAATACAACAAATCAAAAACCATGAAAATCGGTCCAGCAATTCTCGAGTTATAAGCGTTCGAACAAACCCAACTTCATTTTTAATATATGTATATTAAAGTATATAATATGTAAAAGTATCTATAGCCGGAATGTGCTACGACAGTAGTCAGGCATAAAAAAATTCCATTACCAACTATGACCTTTTGTTTTGAGCATAAAATTGCAAGCATACATATGCATAAATAATGTAACAGAAATCAAGATATTTATATGTAAATACTTCGAATAAATATTGCATGTTGTAGGTGAAGTAGTAAATAATAATATTAAATTATTTATAAAAAAAATCCGTAAAATGCTATACAGATTATTTAAATGCTATACAGAGCATTTGTACTAATAGTTATCTTTGTTAATCATTTACCACCCACACCAATTTAATAATCTTAACATTCGTAGTATTCTATTATAAGATTCTCATCGCATTTTCTTTCTTAATATTACTTTAAGAAATAATTTATTAATAAATATTTACTACTTTATTGATAAATATTTATTATAATACACTTAAATATTACATATATGCATATATTTCTGAAGTTTTCATTATTAATCATGACAACCGCGACGTATGACTTAAATTGGGCCACTACTGATAAATTAAACATTAATTCTAGTTCTCCTTGGGGACGAGGTTCTAACAGGTTTGTGAACAGAATAATATACGCACTCAACATTTGTAATTCCGCACAATTACATACATCGTAAGTTTGGAAACCAGTCGACAGCAAGTAATGTGCTTCCACTATGCGATCTTATTTCGGTCACGTGACTCTGAGGCTCGAGAATACACAGCCTTATTATAAAATATAAGTTTGGACATTAATTAAATAAAAACAATGGAAAGAGAACACCCAAGTTTCGATTATATGTCAATATATTCTAAATTATGCAAAATTTTACATTAAATGCATATCTTTAAACAGATTTTACACATTTAATTTAAATTAGCTATCAAAATAGATTTATGAACAGTTTGAGACGCTTTATATAAAATGCAAGACCTTGTATTTTTAAATTAAATAAAAAACAAATGTTTGCAAATTTAAAATACAAGGTAATGTGAAGCACAACATTATGCGAATACTAATCAATAGGTGTTCTAACTTCTACACCATATAAAGAATATGGCTTAACAAACATACATAGCATAATTTCCTCTGGAATTTATGCTTAAATCAGCAGTTGATGTTATAACTTATTATATGAAATATAAATCATGATAGCGGACTTCGTTATAAAGTATGGTTAGTCTCCTCATCAAGTACGTGTAGGTAAATAACACTATCTAAGATGATTTAGAGAAACAAAATGTGGATTGTCCCTTTTTTATACATTTCTGATACATTTATGTATAACTTACATGTATTTGTATGTACATCATCATTTTCATATTATATATACACCATAAACTTATTATGTTATTGCAAACCGAAACTAAAAAGAAAAAAATAATAATTTTAATTAATTAGTTATTACTTAATATTTATTATTGGAGTCGGTGCCAGCCAAGTTTATCCTGCCTTTGCAATGAACTTTCGAACGGGTATATTGATTATATTTACAAATTGATACATTCATCAAATAGGTATCGATAAAGATTATTTTGCTTTGGCTTTAGGCAACCGCGTTTAGGCAAGCGTAGTGTAGGACGCTGGTGGCGAGCAGCGGATGGATGCGGACTGCCCAGGACCGGGATAGTTGGGTCTCATTAGGGGAGGCCTTCGTTCAGCAGCGGACGGCAACAGGCTGATTGATTGATTGATTGAAATAGAAATGAAGTGTGTTTTTTCGTCTGGATACTCCTCTTGGTTATGGAGTGTCTCTCCTGTGATCATGATAACTCTAACGCATTTAATTAAAAATAATTATGATAAATAATTAATTTGAATACGTTTGAAGTTAGTCGAAAATATTATATGGTATACATTTGAGACGTCGGGAAGCAAAGACTAAAATAAAGCCTTCAAAAAATATATCGAAAAAACAGGATTATTTCAAATGTCAAGCATTTCACTAAATCTACGATAGTTTTATTTTCCATCAAGGTTTCGGTTAGCCTTTGGCGCGTTGAGAACTGTATACATACAGCCAACTGATTTACATAAGTATACTTGAAATATTTTTTAACCTTGCAATGAGGGAATGCTTATACCTAGTAAAAGTCGAAAAGAACGACGAAACGTTTGTTGTGACTCTACTTGCTGTGCCAGATTTTAGTCCCGCAGGGGGGCATTTGTGTCGTGAGCACGAATGATTAACTCTAGTTATGGTGAAGATTAAATATTTATAATTGTATGTATATAATAAAGTTAAATATGTGCAGTGTATCCATTATCTGATATCCATAACATAATCATCGTAGCATACCATGGATCTAGATGGTGCTGTATGTGAATATCCCAACATATGTATTTTATATATAATATATTTTATTTTATTTATACACTATGAAGTAGATGCAATATATTAAATAAGTAATACACTCTGTTATAAAAGAAAAAATAATTAATTGTAAACAATTGATGCAGTTAGTGTCCTTACATATTTATTTATTAACAATAATTTATTTCTTATGATTTATAATTTAAAATAATATTAATCTAATGATTACAGTTAATTGCCAGAAAGACAAGGAGGCAGAGGAATTCATTTGTCCTGAAGGTGCTCAAGGCAATGGCAATTTTGCTGATCCGGCCACTTGCCGGCGTTTCTACCAGGTGAGTGCTATTAATTAAAATTTATAACGACTAAATTTTAAAATTAAATAAGCTGTTTCTCTTTCGTTCTGTAGAGATTATGCACTTATAAATAGCTACTAGAAATCTCAGACCAAATAAAAAGTATAGACGGAACTCTGCGAACAAAGAAGTGAGGCCTACTTTCTAACCATGTGTTGCGTGGGCCGGTGTAGCCATGATAATTCAAATTACCCCAAAATTACAAAAATAATGTTATAATAATTAATAACGTCATAACATGATATAAAGTATCTTGGTGAGTGAGTTGTCGGTAAAAAGTAATGATGGTAGGAGAAAGGAAATGGAAAAAGTGTTTCAGAAATAAAATTCGTCATGATTTTTTCAATTTACTTTATTTAATAACCTTTATGCTGAATTAATTTATTGTATGATTGCCTTTTACTTTGATTGATTTGGAAATAGTTTCTAATTTAGCAATATGGTGGAACCTAATGCGTAAGTATTTCTCAATTACACACTGTATTAAATTAAGTTTATGTTCCTGCCCAGCTTATTCATGTTTAGTCTCTAAATTTTTAAAAACCTGGGTGTTTCCGATGAATCTCTTTAAGATATTCATAACAATAGTGCGGTGTTGATATTCTGTGGTTACTGTGATTTTAAAAATATTAATTTTAAAAAAATATATAAAATATTTTTTTTAAAAAAGAATTTAAAAAAAGAGTAACTTTACGTTGCGTGTCACATTATTACCCACTTATAATAATAATAATATTAATATATTCTTTATTCAAGTATTATATTATAGGGTAAACAAAAACACTTCATACCAACACTGTTGTTGCCAACACTTGTGTTCCAAGCATCAATCTTAAAATTTTATTTTGATTTATTGAAAATTATTAGTTTCCAAATTACTTACGTGTGAAATGTGATTCCATCCCGCTTTTTATCTTTTGAAGATTGATTTTTACACCCTTTCACAACACAATTCGGCATTTTCACTGGTATATTTATAATTTTTCAAAACGTGTTGCTCCTATGAGTTGCGATAGGTACACTGACAAGGCAAGGCGTAGTTTCGTTGTACGAGTGTGTGCGTAATTGTGTACGTACACGGCGAGGCGTAGTTTGACCGGCCTCACTTTGCTGTTCGCAGAGTTCCGTCTTTACTTTTTATTTAGTCTGAGCTAGAAATATATTTATTTTTACGGATGTAGATTGCTTTCTAGTATTTTGATTTAAATAAATACGGTAAGTTTAAAATTTGTGTTCCAGTATAATACCGCTTATACGTGACAGGTTTCAAATAACTAAGCAAGTTAATTCTTATTGATAATAATCAATTTGCGATTAAGTTACTTCCATACAACTTTATGAAATGCAGGTTATGCGTTAATGGCTAATTAACAGCTGTCTAATGCTTATTGAATATCATCAGTAAATTAAAAACATATGTATCTATTATGAAAATACGTACCTAATTCTACTACTTATTTATATGTATTTTTCTAACCACAAATATTTCTTTTTAGTGTGTAGATGGTTATCCTTACATGAACCGATGTCCATCAGGCTTATACTTCGATGATATCAGCAAGTTTTGTACTTTCAAAGCTGAAGCAAGATGTGGACCGATAGCAACAAGTAAGTTTTATATTTTTTCATGCATTTGTTCCCTTACATTTTTCTTTCACTGTTTTATATAACGTACATTCCTATTGAAAACAATGTACAAACTTGAATGAAAATTGCAATAAACGTAATTCTATCAACTTAGAACTTTACACCAGTTTACTAAGTTAAAACTACGTTAGTGGGAGTGTGTAGTGTATACCCACATGAAGCAGTGATAGCTTTATTCCTGTACACATAAGAGTACAGAAACACCGCCCCGTGTCAGGAAACAAGAGAAGCGAGACAAGCGGGATGGCACGGATGCCAAACATACAACTACGAATGCCTGCTCACACGCTACGACTGTTTGCCGACGGGACATGCACTCCACCTATGTACATAGCCTCCGTTGCGATCTTGGAACGATTGTTTGAATAGCTTTGTGATCACGAGTTTAATAAATATTGAAATAGAAAACGGGTTTCCACCTCAGAACTCCAGTGAGAATTTGTCGCTCACTTCAGAACTCTTCGAATACAAGTCCATTTAAATAGATTACAAAGATTTGGTATTCAAATGAATTCAAAAATAGTTAGGTAAAGATTAAGCTAAAGTAACGTTGATGTTATTTCTCACAATAGAAAGTTTTAATGTCTGAACTTCTAGTGGTCTAAACGCTGGCTGAGCTAAAGCCTGGAACAGTTCTCAAATTTAAGACTTCCTCCATACTGAATATTGCGAGAATTAAAAACTTTATTCAAAGATAAAATAAATTGCTGAAAATATTTTTGTGGAAAACTTTTTTCGAAAATTTTCTTTTTAGTTTCTATTATCACGCTTTAATGTGAAATGAAGTTAAGAATAATAGATTAAGTTTGTAATAGCAAAGTTATGAATGAGATCACAAACTTATTTATTATTAATGTATGTTTATCTTTATTTTAGCGCCAGCTCCTATAACTGAAGCGCCTCTAGACTTGGCCACAAAGTGTGATCCGGCGGAATGTCAACTGCCATACTGTTTTTGTTCAAAGGATGGTACCTTAATACCAGGCGGTCTGGACCCGGAGGACGTAAGTCTGTGAACAATAATGCCATTGTCCTGGCACTAAGCACGCTAATTGAATTAGAACTAGATATTCAAGTGCGGTTGGATTTGTAGAAACTAGATTGCGAGTCCTCGTATTATTTCTGCTAGAATAATTTTATTATTCGATTTCACTAAGCGGAAATATATTGTATAGCTTCACTAATTGAAAATACTTTGACGATGTACAAAATATGATTTTAAAAAATCCGTAATAGCTTACCTACTCGTATATTTTGATAAGCGAATTAAAACTTCCGTTAATGTTTTTTTATAATCTTCATAATTATATACAGTCAGTTGCTAGGAGTATGTAGAGATATTGACATAATACTATGAGAGATTTGAACCCGAAGGACGCAAGACTTAGAACAAATATCATTGTGCTTGCGGAGGCACGTTAATTGAATTGCAGGACTACTCTAGTGCAGGATTTGTTAACATTAGAACTGGATTGCGGGTTTTCATACAATTTCTACTTATTTAGTAACAAGAAAATTTATTATTACTTGTGATAGTAAAGTTTTAATGTTTACTTATTCATTTTTGCAATAGCAATGATTCCGAAGTTGGGTACTGAGGAATGTAAGAAAAAAATAAAAATATTTGTATTTGCAAGAGTGCGTTAATTGAATTGCTGTTAGAAGTTATTTCAGTATTAGAATTGCGAAACACAATTGGCATTTCTATTCTGTTATAAAATCTATTAAATCCCCGTTACTAAAGATTTAAAACATATTAAGTATTTTATTTCACATATTTAGCGAATTTGGAAAAAGTAGAAAATATTTTTGACTAGCTTCGTAGAGTATGAGGAACTTAATTTAATGATTATTTTTAATGAATTATATTCGATATCTTCTTCTATTGAAAACCGATTTTAATGATACGTTTATATTGAATAGACTGATTATAAAGAAAATTTCTTAAAAAAGCCCTATCCTTTTAATATAAGCTTTATTATAAATGAAACTATCTTTTTGAATTTGTAGGGAATTTATTTAGATTTTTAGTTCTCAACGCTTCGAATGCTTTACAACAATCATGGTCACAGGAGAGCCTCTCCAGAAAAAAAATGTTTCATTTATAATATGTCAAATATTCGCGTAAACCTAAGAAAGTAGGTTAAAAAACAATAAAGTATAAACGTTATTGTTTTTTTTAATATAAACTTCAGTTAAAAATAATTCAACATATTTTCACTGCGTAGCATTTCAAATTTATTAAATTAAAACTTTACTGCAATACAATACTGAAAAAATACTTTCGTTTTATTTTAAAATGAAACAGAATTGCATGATATATATTATGAGATGCTTGAATCCACTTAACACAAATTAAATTTCTCGAAAGATATTTACGCGTTGAGCTTTATTACTTTTTAGATTTAAAAAAATAAATTTCAAACGCTGACTCATACATACGTACATTTTTATATATGTACATAATATAGATATAAAACTATCTTTTCGGATTTTGTCGCGGATTTATTATGATTTTTGGTTCCCGACGTTTCGAATGCTTTACAGCAATCATGGTCACGGGAGAGACTAAGGTATTAGACGTCTCAGGGGGTTATATACTTGTTACAGACAGTGCCTACCCACAATTTTTTACAAATATTCAAAATGATAGACTATAAAATTATACATTTCAATACTATACTTTTAAGATTTTAAAATTTTAAATTATATTATACATATGGCAATATTATCAACTTATTTTTAGCTACTATAATTATAATTATTATAATTTTCTAACATTTGTTAAAATAATATTAAGTAGTGTTGCTATTATTAAAATATGTATAATGTGTTATATTAAAATATAAATTATTAAAGCAATATTAAACTTTTATATATTATAAATTAAAGATTAATAGTTTAAAACAACTTGAGTTTTGATAATTTTAAGTTAAATATTAAGCAACACCACTGCAAACTAAATCATTTTTAAATTTGATAATATAATATTAAACAAATCTAACTATGCTCAATCCACATAGACCTCTTTAAGTTCTTTTGAATTATAACTTTTAAACTATAAAATGAGTTAATGTCATTTAGTATGTCAGTTGGTATGTCTGTCTGAAGTTATTATAGGGATTTGAGACTATAGAGTTAAATTGTTGTCTGTCTGAAGCTACTACCGGTTCGGAATGCAACTGATACTGAGAAGAACCGGCAAGAAACTCAGCTCTTTCTTTTTTCAAAATAATGTGTTTACAATTTTAATATTATCAATATCAAAAATATATAAGTTTACCTAAGTTTACAATATTGCAATACAATAATTAATTTATCTAATTAATCCTCACTACTATCATTATGATCTACACAGTATGAGCTAACTACATCTGGCTGTCTATTGTGACTAATTTTATTAGATGATTTTATTATATTAATGACAGGATCCCAAGATGATGGTAGTACCCAGCCGTCCTCTCTATTAAAGTTAGGATGTTTTTTAATTTCAATTGCTTCGCGAATCATTCTTGGTCTATAACGAGTTTCTTTCGCGAGTATTTGAGGATTATCAAAGCGAATATAGTGGTTGGGGCGATCCTGACTATGTTTACAGACAGCAGATGTTGCATTGCGACGGTGTTTCACATCAGCTATGTGTTCTTTGATCCTGGTTCTAATGGATCTCTTTGTTTGGCCGATATAAGAGAGCCCACAGTCACAATCAAGCTTGTATACTCCTGCATCTTGGAGGGGTATATGGCACTTGACTGATGGTAAGAATTGACTAATTTTCTTGGGCGGCTTGAAGTATGTTTTGATAGAAGCACGCTTTAGGATGTAGCCAATCTTGTCAGTGACACCTCTCATGTAAGGCAGAACTGCAGGTACGCGCTCGACTGTGGCTGGTTTCACTCGTTCACTGTGACGCGGGCGTGGCACTTGCAGCTTGTTGTCTCGCAGAACCTGCTTGACATGTTGCAGTTCTCCCGCTAGGTGTTGCTCGTCACAGATCCCTTGTGCCCTCTGAAACAAAGATTTTCCCACGGTAGCTAACTGTGAAGGGTGGTGGTGAGATTCACCATTCAGGTACCTATCAGTATGGGTCTTCTTTCTATACACAGTATGACTCAAGGTGTTATCTGGTTTACGTTTAATTAAAACATCTAAGAAAGCTAATGTATTGTTCGATTCTAATTCCATTGTAAATTGTATTTTAGGATTTATAGAATTAAGGTGTTCTAAGAATACAGTTATTTTGTCAGTTGGTAATATTGTGAAAGTGTCATCTACATACCGCTTGTAGAACCGAGGGGTCACAGGTGATGTGCTCCAGACAGTCTCCTCGAAGTCCTCCATGAAGATGTCGGCTACAACGGGGGAGACTGGCGAACCCATGGCCACTCCATCCACTTGCTTGTAGAATTCATCATTCCACAGTAGATTCGCGAAGCAATTGAAATTAAAAAACATCCTAACTTTAATAGAGAGGACGGCTGGGTACTACCATCATCTTGGGATCCTGTCATTAATATAATAAAATCATCTAATAAAATTAGTCACAATAGACAGCCAGATGTAGTTAGCTCATACTGTGTAGATCATAATGATAGTAGTGAGGATTAATTAGATATATTAATTATTGTATTGCAATATTGTAAACTTAGGTAAACTTATATATTTTTGATATTGATAATATTAAAATTGTAAACACATTATTTTGAAAAAAGCAAGAGCTGAGTTTCTTGCCGGTTCTTCTCAGTATCAGTTGCATTCCGAACCGGTAGTAGCTTCAGACAGACAACAATTTAACTCTATAGTCTCAAATCCCTATAATAACTTCAGACAGACATACCAACTGACATACTAAATGACATTAACTCATTTTATAGTTTAAAAGTTATAATTCAAAAGAACTTAAAGAGGTCTATGTGGATTGAGCATAGTTAGATTTGTTTAATATTATATTATCAAATTTAAAAATGATTTAGTTTGCAGTGGTGTTGCTTAATATTTAACTTAAAATTATCAAAACTCAAGTTGTTTTAAACTATTAATCTTTAATTTATAATATATAAAAGTTTAATATTGCTTTAATAATTTATATTTTAATATAACACATTATACATATTTTAATAATAGCAACACTACTTAATATTATTTTAACAAATGTTAGAAAATTATAATAATTATAATTATAGTAGCTAAAAATAAGTTGATAATATTGCCATATGTATAATATAATTTAAAATTTTAAAATCTTAAAAGTATAGAATTGAAATGTATAATTTTATAGTCTATCATTTTGAATATTTGTAAAAAATTGTGGGTAGGCACTGTCTGTAACAAGTATATAACCCCCTGAGACGTCTAATACCTTAGTCTCTCCCGTGACCATGATTGCTGTAAAGCATTCGAAACGTCGGGAACCAAAAATCATAATAAATCCGCGACAAAATCCGAAAAGATAGTTTTATTTATAATGTCAAACATTCGCGTAAACCTAAGAAAGTATAATATAGATATATGTAAATTAAAGTAGTAAAAAAGCTGACGCAATTTAAGAGTATATTAACATTAATATTTCATATCCGCACTTAACATTAATACTTTTCTTTAATTCCAGACGCCCCAAATGATAATGCTCACATTTGATGGTGCCGTTAATTTGAACAACTTTGACTTGTACAAGAAAGTTTTTAAAGGAAAGTTACGTAATCCCAACGGCTGCCCAATTCGAGGCACTTTCTTCTTATCGCACGAGTACAGGTTAGTAGTGGTATTTTATAGTATTAAGCCTCGAGCGCTCTAACGTATTTCACTAAAATATTACTAATGAAGACTTGAGATTACCCGTGAATGGTGCGGTTAGCCGCATTTGTCTTGAGAACGTTCGCAATAATGAAAGTAATATCCGACTTACTGTCATCAGATTATATTTCAATCGAAGCTAAGATGGGAATAAACTAATGGATTAAATTTCCGTTTCAATTTAATAACAGTTGTTTATTGTTTATTTATTAAAGTTGTTGCAAAAGTAAAATTGTACGGTAATTGTCATTCAGTGAGCTATCAGTACACAATCTGTACATTAAATAATTTAAAAAAATATTCAAATAGTCTTATTGAAATATCATTATCATTGATACAGACACTGAATCTATAGTTTTTAGAATTTTTGACTGCCAAAACCACTGCACAGATTTCAATGTAGTTTGGTATAGAATGCTTTATACTGCGGTAAAATATCTCAGCTCTAGAGAATGTTTATTAACTATAGGGCTAATATAGGGACGAACTCAAGCGGAGCAGGATAAGTCGCTAATCAGTACATATAAATAAAATTGAAGTGTCTGTTTTTAATTTCAAATTAACAGCTTTTCACTAAATGCGTATAAAAGTATATACGGTACTTTTATCAAAAAATCTGTCTGTTTGTTTGTTCTGGCTATTCCTGAAATGGCTGGACCGATTTTGACGGGATTTTCATTCGCAGATAACTAATGTTATAAGGAGTAAATTTATTGATACTTTTTTTATATTAGAATTTTTTTTTAATTAGTTGAAATTTTAAAGTTGTTTCTGTTAAAGACTTTGACATAAAGTATATCATTTTCTACTTAATATCTATGTTGTATAAAACTTAAGCCGTAAGCTTTTTGTGTGCGAGGCGTGTAAAGTAATCGAATGAGAGATGTTTCGTTAGGCGACACATAAGAGCCGTAAAATTGGGTTATCTGCAACTGAAAGCGATTAAACCTTCTTGACGTGTCCTTTTTCGAGTCTTTACGTGCTTTTATGTTGTCTAATTTTATAAAAGTCTTATATGTTGTTTATATTATTTGGTAAAACATTTATTTTCTGTACAAATAAATAAAATTGAAGTATCTGTTTTTAATTTCAAATTAACAGTTTTTAATTGAATGCATGTGAAAGTATATAAGGCACTAACATCAAAAAAATCTATTTTTAAAAATTTTGTCTGTCTGTCTTTCTGTCTGTTTGTTCCGGCTGATCTTTAAAATGGCTGGACCGATTTTGATGGGACTTTCACTCGAAGATGTCATAACGAGTAACTTAGGCTACTTTTATTTTAGAAATTTTAATTATTTAACTATACCGGTACACGCGTACTTCGCGAGCTTTTTGGCTTCTCCGGCGCGAAATGTAGGTAGGAACCCGAGCGAAGCGAGGATGAGTCACTAGTTTTAACTTAAAGTATACTATACATATAAGAAAAACATACGTTATGAAAGCCAATTTACACGAAAATTTATTTCATATTTAAATAAATTATGTACATATATAGATATAGATATAATTTACATAATAGATGTTAAAGGCAATCAAATTCGTCTGCCCCAGATGAGTGTAATTAGAAAATTACTGCTAGTTCTAAAATTTTCCGATAGTATAATACAGTTTCTACTTACAACTTTACTATTATAACTTTATTTTTGATATATGTCTATATAAAACTGAATTTCAAATAAGTTAAAATTAGGCTAGCAAAAGTTGGTGTTTAGTAACAAATTATCTACCTGTAACTTTATTTACCTAATCCAGAAAAAGCTTATTTTCGGGCCAGAGTTGCCGTCACCGTGGGAGATTATTTTCTCCCTGTATCAACCTGATTTTTAGCAGTGTAAACCAAATATATGATTTTAAAAAAAATTAAGTGTTATATATACGGATTTTTTAGTATCATTCGTAATTGTTCTTCGGTTTTTAAATTCTCTTCATTGAGAGAAATAATGAACTTTTGTTTTATTTATACAGTAATTATGCAATGGTGCAGTCGCTCGCACACGACGGTCATGAGGTAATTAAGCAATCTTTTTATTTATACATTATATTACACGTTATTTAATATGAAAACCAAAATATTCTTATAAAATTATGCTAAAATTTCGTTAAAAAGTGGCACGTACTTTATATAAATTATTTCGAAAGAAGAAACATATTATAACAATAATAATAATAATAACAACAAATATTACTGGGATACATACATAGTATTGTGTTATTAAATTGGGAATCATGTCCATGTTTTAAGATTAATTCAAATAATACCTACACACAATTTGATATTGAACATTTTTAAATTTATTATATTGTTTCAATAATTTGCATGTATATTTAATTTTTTTTCTGATATTTTAATTTTTATTATTATAATTTCGTTTTTGTCTTCTAGATTGCCACAGGTACGATATCTCAGCAACAAGGTCTTCAAGACAAAGGTTATGAAGAGTGGGCCGGCGAGATGATCGGAATGCGCGAGATTTTGAAGATATTCGGCAACGTCTCTCGTTCAGATGTCGTAGGAGCTCGCGCCCCTTTCCTTAAACCGGGAAGAAATACACAATTTAAGGTAAAATTTTTACTATTACATACATATACATATTTTTAGGGTTTCGTACCTCAGAAAAAGAAATCATTACAGGATAACTTCGTTTTAGGTATGTCTGTTTGTTTATCTGTCATTAATTTTTCTCAGGGAGTCTCATTGAGTAAAAATTTATATCAAATACTCAGATCTGCGATCTCTATGAGCTGTGAAACAATCAAACTTCGCTATTCATCAAAAGATTTATTACGAAATTTACTACTGACATACGGCCGTTTATATCGCATATTTTGATTCTCGAAAGGTAATCAAACATACTCGATCGGGTTATTTTCGTTTACCTGGAATTATGAAATTTTGATAGAATCGATGACTCATATTAAATGCAAAGGGTAGGTATATTTGTAGTTACGTGATAATAATATTAAATATATTATTTTAAACTTTCATGCTACGGAACAAAAGTGCAAACCAGATAACGTATATGTATATAATAAGTCAAGTCAGACAAGTGCGAGTATGACTTTTCATATGTATGGATGATATACGTTGCCTTGTTATGTGTTTTTCTATTGGGATACATTAAAAAATAACATAATAACAAAGTAATTGTAAGTTTAGAAAGGTAATTTAATGTTTTAGGTTTTAGAAGACTTCGGGTACATTTACGACAGTTCGGTAGGCGTGCCTCCATTGCCGATCCCCGTGTGGCCCTACACGCTCGACTACAAAATCGCGCACGAGTGCAAGTCGGGAACTTGCCCTACTAAATCTTTCCCAGGTATTTAACTTATTTGACAGGAAATTAATGTTTTCAGAAGATGTCTAATAGATATATCTACTATTTAACAATCATTTCACACACACGTACATATATAGTTAATACACACGTACATATATAGTTAATTTAAAGTTTCCATAAGTTTCAATAAATTAATTTCTATGTACCTATCAATATAAAATTATAGGGGAGCCCTGTGTATTACATACATTCACATTTAAATATATTAAATACAGTCACATTTAAATTTTAATTTTAGACTAATTAATTCAATTTAATATATTTACTCGTATGTAAATTGTACTTAGGTATAATGTGGTGTACGCTCTTAACTAATATACTTGAAACTCGCTAGCGAGCACGTTAAATATTTGCAAGACAAATTAAATAACAGCAAACTAACCCACTTTCCAAGGTAATTCATAATTGACATACTTGTAGAAAGAGTATGTTTTTTTAATTTAGGTACTTCTCTCGCTTAATGTAAAGTTTAGCTAAGTGGAGTTACGAGTACGTCTATCTATCTATACGACATTGAAAATAGAACTTAGAAACTGCCTTAATGCTTTCTGATATTTGATGAAAATCATATAAAAATCCTGTAATTTGTTCAAATAAGCCTTCCTCATTTTAACTTTTTTGGGGTATTATGGATTTTTATTGTACATATTATGTAATCGCTTAAAATGTATGAAAATAACTAAACGTTGATTACTATTGCTATTAGTGATAAGAATCCTATTAACAGAACGCATGATTAGTATCTTTAATATTTACGAGTATATTTATCGCGTAGAGCCCTTACAAAGTAAAGCATCCTTCGCTTCTGGGTTCATTCCTGGATCAGTTTCATGCCTATGTCAACATTAAAGAAATAGAGAACTTAACTTATTGTATACGTATTATTTAATAGTCAAACAAGTTTCGATATCACAAGAAAAGTAATATTATTAGTGTCCCTACTCAGTTTAAAATTATTATTCATATCTATGGGTTGAATACATGGTAATACTCTATTAAAGAATTGTGGTTAAAAATTAAAAAAAATATTATACTACATGCGAATTATTGTGAAAACTTATCATTAGTAAAATACAACGTTAGCTTCGAATGAAATTGTCGCTTTCAAGCACAAAGACGAGACGAGAGCGGGTAGTCTTTTGGTGAAATTTCTTTGAGATATTTTCAATTAATTATGCAGACTCAAATAAAAGCTATCGAAAAGAAACAAAGAAAATACTGCCCTGTCTCATATTCTAATCTTCAAACAATATTTTTTTATTTATATTGTTAATTACACACTTTTAAATAACCGCCAAGAAATATCCTGGGACTTCCGATATGAAACGAAGTTGCTTTCGATGTCTACCCTTGGTGGTACCCTTGGTACATTAATCAGCTTATAAAGTTGAATTTGTAACAATGTATCTACACTCTTTAAAACTTGTGTCGCGTGTTACTAATGATGTATCAACATAATTTAAAAAAAAAATTTCGACCTAAGAAATTTTAAGGTTTGGGTAGTTAGAAAGAAAATCAATAAAAGAAATATAGAAGTAATAAAAGTTTTTAAAAACCCACAAACTATCTTAAAATTAGGTTTCGAAAATAATGGCTACTTTGTTAAATGTTCAATTTTACTTTTGTTTCAATAGCTTTTACTTTAGAATTTCGTTGTGCCTGTGGTTGTGCTCTTAGAATAATGTTGTGCTGACATATGATTGACATTCGTTAAACAAATGCCTTTCAAATTAAATTAATATTTTGGTGCAAGTGGTTAATATTGTATGTAATTTCTTGACATGTACAATCCAAATTACATTCTATTACGTAAATGTGCTTTCTCAGTCTACCTTGTATACATATATGACTAGTAGAACCCGCGGCTTCGCTCGCGCTAAATCTAGGGACAAACCCGAGCGAAGTGAGTGCGAGTCGCTTGTTTAAGATAAACATTTCCATCATTCATTACATGTGTATAACTCTATCGGTTTTGGCAGCGCACGCCAGAATAGGTCGCAGATGGTAGATTTTTTACTACTTACTACTACTACAGGCTACAATTTTTAAAGATATTGTGTTAATTGTCTAAAATATGACACTTATCGTCATATTTTAGACAATTCACACAATATCTTTAAAAATTGTAGCCTGTGTGTTATTCTGATGTATAAACTATATTATTGTAAAGTTTCATTACAATCCATTCAGTAGTTTCTACGTGAAGGAGTAACAAACATCCATCCATCCATCCATCCATACTTGCAAACTTTCGCGTTTATAATATTAAGTATAGATATAGATAAAGCAAAACTTTAAACTTTGATAAAAATATTTTGAAAGTTATTTTTACGGTATACAGTGGCTTACGGTTTTTAAAAAGTAAATTCTTATAAACAACATTTGAAAGTAGGATGAGTTACATTCTATAATCGTTTTCTCCAAAAATGTGTTAAAATGACTCATCTAAGTGTTATATTATAAAGGTTTCCATTACATAATTATTAACCGACTTCAAAAAAAATTCAAAAAAGGAGGAGGTTATATGTTCCGTTGTATGTATTTTTTTTTTTTTTTATGTATGTTCACCGATTGCTCCGCCGTCTGTGGGCCGATTTCAAAAATTTTTCTTTTGATTGGTAGGGTATAGTTCCGAGGTGGTCCCATTGTCACCAAGTCAGGATCTGATGATGGGATCCCAGGGAAATCGAAGGCAACTCTCAAAATTTACAGGCACCTATTATGTTTTTGATATATTTTCTAAACCCGATAAAGCTTTTACGTATGAAAATCATCATCTCATGTGGATGAGCTGATGATGGAAGGTAAAATTCCTCAACAGTTGTTTTTTATGTGTTTTCACCGATTTCTCCGTGAATTGTGGGCCGATTTTAAAAATTTCTTTTTTGTTCGGTAGGGTATACATTTAAGATGTTCTCATTGTCACCAAGTCAGCATCTGATGATGGGATCGTAGAGAAATCGAGGGCAACCCTTAAATTTTATCGGCACTGATTACCTTTTTCATATATTTTCTAAAGCTGTTCAAGAATTTGTGATGATGTAAGGTATATATCCTCAACGGTTAGGAGTTGAAAGAAAATTCTTTTAATATTATACGTACTTATGAACTGATAGTCGTACTCCTTCAGGATATTAGGTGGATTGATAATAGAAGGTAAATCTTATTAACGTCTACGAGTTACGTGGAAAAATAGACGTGGACAAATCTCGATTGACTATTGTCGTTCATTTCAAAACTTCGCTGACTTATTGGAGCAGTAGTTTAGTTAGCCTTCCAATATTTTATTAAAACATAATAATTTCCACAAAAAAATTTAAAATAAATTATTTTTTAACAAAAATGAAAACCGACTTCAAAACGCTACAAATCGAAACTAAAAAGAAAAAAAAATAATTTTAATTACTTAGTTATTGTTGGAGTCGGTGCCAGCGAAAGCAAAATAATCCTAATACAATCTCCTTGGCTGGCACCGACTCCAACAATAACTAAGTAATTAAAATTATTTTTTTTTCTTTTTAGTTTCGATTTGTAGCGTTTTGAAGTCGGTTTTCATTTTTGTTAAAAAATAATTAATGACGTCGATAACAGAACGCAAAATTTGTATCCTCAATACACCTTATTAAAAATATCTCTTGATTGTGATTATTATGTTTATTTGAAACTATAACCTTTTAAAAGCATATCGTCCTTATGAGTTATACCCTTTTTGCCTATTTGGAAATTTTAAGAAAACTTTTGACTACACGATTGGCTCAGTTGGTAGTGACCTTGCTTTCTGCGCCAGCGGTCGCGGGTTCGAGTCCCGCTGGGGGCATTCATTTGTGGATCACGGGTGCTTATATTAATAAGATGTATGTATTTAAAATTTATATATGTGTATTATATAAACTATGTGGTATTTGTACAACAAGCCTCGTAGCTTACTACGGAGCTAGATGGCGCTGTTGTAATAATTTCCCAACATAAAAAAAATATAACAGACAAATTTTGTTAAAGCTTAAATAATTGCGACACACAAACATAATATGTAGTATGGGATATGCGTAAAGTAAGGATAATAACGTCAGTGCTCTCTGATGCATGAGAGTCTTTGACATACGTTGAAATTAGATCTTGAGGATGAAATTGTTCTTTGATGTGAACCAACACTTGAGTCAAGATATTGCGTGAGATATTCGTAGCTAAATTGAGATATCTTAAAATGAAACGTATAGTAGGAATGAAACATAATAAATGATTAGTATTAATATTTTGAATATTTGACGACATGTTTGGCTTACTCTGCAGTGATCTTCAGGACATTCATTTGCATATTGTTTGATATTATAATATGTATATATGTACTTTATGCAATATGTATTTGTGAACACATACCATCAGGTGGTTATGTGGGACTCACTGGCTTAAATAAGCCTGTACTACCCACTAAAACGAACGAACCACGACGCCCCGGCGGCCCGGCAGGTCTGCCGAAGCAGACCGCAGAGCCAAGGGGTTGCGCCATAGTCCACTATGATATCAGAGAAGTACCCGTATGACACACAGCTCACCGAAATGAGCACTCCCTGTGCGTTTCTTGGTCGGATTACCGGACGCTACTGCCCCGCCCGCCATAATAAACGAGAAGGTGGTTTCCATAACAAAAGCTATAATTTACAATGGAACTAGATGGTACTGTGTCACTATGTCACTGTACTGGTATTTATGTCATATAAAATACCCATCTATAGGTTTATTATTCATCGTAATCAATAATAATATAATAAAAATATTCAAATCAGAAACGTTCAGAGACTTAGCTTATATGCGGTATATATTTTTGAGTATTAAAGAATAACGTGTTTACGGTTTTTGTAGATTTCTTAGAAATAAGATATTTATCCTCAATTAAAAACTCCTATTATAGTATTCACCTATATCCAATGTCATTAAAATCTGTCCAGTGATTTTCTTGTGATTAAATTTATTACCTAACATAGTTATGTTCATGCGTTGTAACTTGTATTAGAGTTTCCGAAGAGATTCAATTTCATGTATAGTATATATTTTTATATGTACAACGCCTGTATGCGCATATAGCTGTCTTACACGCTCGATTAGGAAATTGTGCACGAATGTACGTCTGATACATGCTCCACTAAATTACTCGCCCGTATTAACACTTCTATTGCCACATTATGTAATATGTATTGTTTACCGTAATGTTAGTTGCAGTACGGATTCATTCAAGTGTCATGAAAGCATAAGTAAATATTTATCGCATTCCCATACTATAGACAATAGAAAATTCAATCAACGTTTATCAATTTCAAACGTATAGATTAATTATTTTTTCTATTAATCTAGTTACCTTATTTCCCAATAAGGAAAATCTGCTATCTGGTAAATATTTTTATATAAATTATTTTCCAGATATTATATAGTAATTTAAATATTTATTTTGCAGGCTTGTGGGAGGTACCTTTCAATGCTCACTATGTGGAAACATATGAAGGAGGACACTGTCCCTACTTGGATCAATGCGTTCTGCATAATCATGACGCCGACGAGGTTAGTTCTAATATCTTATGAAGTACTAGCTTTTGTTGCTTATTTTATCTCTTAATATCATGTCTGCTTCAGCTTTATAGGGCTTTGGCTTTATAGGGCGTATGGAACTTTATGCGGTTTTTTTCGCTCTTTGCTCTGTAAAAATGAATTAACAAAAATGAAAACCGACTTCAAAACGCTACAAATCGAAACTAAAAAGAAAAAAGGACAAGAAGGACAGTTTTATCCTGCCTTTGCAATGAACTTTCGAAAGGATATTTTGATTATATTTACAAATTGATACATTAATTAAATTGTATTAAGATTATTTTGCTTTGGCTGGCACCGACTCCAACAATAACTAAGTAATTAAAATTATTTTTTTTTCTTTTTTAAATTATTATGTTTAAATAAAATATTGGAAGGCTAACTAAACTACTGCTCCAATAAGTCAGCGAAGTTTTGAAATGAACGACAATAGTCAATCGAGATTTGTCCACGTATATTTTTCCACGTAACTCGTAGACGTTAATAAGATTTACCTTCTATTATCAATCCACCTAATATCCCGAAGGAATACGACTATCAGTTCATAAGTACGTATAATATTAAAAGAATTTTCTTTCAACTCCTAACCGTTGAGGATATATACCTTACATCATCACAAATTCTTGAACAGCTTTAGAAAATATATGAAAAAGGTAATCAGTGCCGATAAAATTTAAGGGTTGCCCTCGATTTCCCTGGGATTCCATCATCAGATCCTGACTTGGTGACAATGGGACCACCTCGGAACTATACCCTACCAATCAAAAGAATTTTTTTTGAAATCGGCCCACAGACGGCGGAGTAATCGGTGAACATACATAAAAAAAAAAAATACATACAACGGAACATATAACCTCCTCCTTTTTTGAAGTCGGTTAAAAAGCATCTTTTATAGAAGCTACAAAATATAGTTCAGTCTAAAAGTTCATTTTCAATCCGTTTACGCGTTGAAGGATGCGCTATTAAACTAATTCAAACAAATATGTATTATCATCATCATCAGCTCTTTTTAACGTCCCACTGCTGGGCATGGACCTCCCTCAGTACGAGGGGATCAGGCCATAGTCCACTACGCTGGCCTAGTGCCAGTTTTTCTCAGACATGCAGGTTTCCTCACGATGTTTTCCTTCACCGTAAGACAAGTGGTAATCATGATATAAATGATTCGCACATGAAAATATCAGAGTACCACTGTGTAATATGTATTATATATATACATATAAAAAACCTAAAACTTTTGTATACATATACTGTTTTGAGCACATCTCCCAAACCCAATTTTTCCAATAATATCTTATGTGTGAAACTTTGACCCCGTTACAGCTTTTTCATGTGTAGATATATGCGTATATTAATGTCGAATTGAGAGTGGAATAATATAGACTGAGGAATTATGCATGAATGTTCGTAAGCATACCATTAAAGCGTGTATATTGAGATCCAATGACACTCGACAAACTTAGTGTTTATATTAATCTATAGTTGTTGCCTGCGGCTTTGCTCGCATGTGAAGCGGGTATAAAAGTGGTATTTTATTGTAGCCATAATGTAATCTATGTTTATGCCAAACTTCATTGCAACATGTTCAGTCTTTTGATGTTTGTTAAGAAGGTAACAAAAATGCAAATTTACAAATTATGTTAATGTAATAGTTTATTAAATTAAATCGGTAGCGAGTTTAATTTTTATAAGCGAAAATATTATTTTCTAGCATAATGTATTACGTCAGATTGTTTTGACCATTTACTACTTTATGTCTGATTAACTTACTTATATATAAGGAAGCTAAAAGGTAGTTAGCTATTAATGAAACAGTTGACTTTTTATTATAATATCATATTTATTTAGTTTGCTCTTTCTTACTTTCATTTCTTTAGTAAAGAAGATAGAATTCATTAAAACCCCTTCTGTTCTGAATATCACTTTATTTCAAAACTTTCTATATAACGAGACGAAAGTCTTTGTTGTAACTTTCATCAGTTAACTTTTCTGCGGAACAAATAACTTGCACAAACATTTATAATAATAAACTTTATGTAGTCATACAGGAGAAGTTATCATATATGAAGTTAGTAAGTTTTATGCAAATAATTTCGTATGGAGCAATGCATGTTTCTATTTATAATATGTAAACGAGCGATTCACCGTCACCCCGCTCAGGTTCGTCAGTATTTAATTTCTATTACATTTGCACATGTCTGGCCCGTTCTCTTAACCACTATCTCTTACTTCCATGGGTTGGCTGGAAGAGATCTCTTCTAGAGATAAGTCCACCTTTGCAAACTCTAATTGTTTTCAAATTACTGTATGTGTTTTAAAGTGCAATAAAGAATATAATAAATAATATAATATTTTAACTTAATGGGTCAAGCCGTTTCGGAAGAGTTCTATCGCAAACACTGTGACACGAGATTTTTATGTATACGATGTATTGATAACTAATTACTTTTATATATTAGGAGCACTACAAAGTATTATTTTTTTATATCACAAAAAGCAAAACTAAATGTACACAAAAAATTCAAACTCTTGCAAAAAGTTAAGATTTTACAGTAATTTTACACTGAGATGTTTTAATTTTCAATCCAATACAGAACGAATTAAGCGCGCGAAGAAATAAAACGCACGCGTGTGTTAACGGCTTGGAGTGTAATTGATTTTCCCGCATCGGAATAGATGTTCATGTAATAAAGGAAATAAAAGTTATGTAATTAGAGTTTGCGCGCCGCCGAATAAATTGCGCACATTGTGTTCTCAACTGACGCTATCTTATTATAGCACTGCTATTATACTGCTTATTGCAATGGTAGAAAGTTGAGAATGTGATAACGGATTCTATAGTCTGCTAAGATATATTCAGAGGTAGAGTTGTTATTAAAATACTCATGTGTATTGTATAATTTCATGTTGCAAATATTGTTGATAAATATTATGGTATCGCGTGTTTCCTTTATTAAAGGTGATAAAGAAAATTATAAATAGAGTTTTTTTTAAATTGAGATTTATAAATAAACAATCATTGTAGAAGTATTTATATTACAGACTCACTATCGCTTCCCTCGATTTTTCCTTAGATACTAAAAAGTATGGTTAGTATGTCTTAGAAAAAGTAATAAATATTATATTTATATATTTTTTATCGTAAACTATCGTTGATACAAGCTCAAAAAAATATTAAAAATATCCAAGTTGTTCCAGCCGTTTTTGAGTTTTGACAACAGCAATTGTTTTTTGTATATCATATTTGTCAATTTTAGATGAATTTTATTGCATTATACTGGACGGCTTAGGCTATTTAACATCATGCATCATATCCAATAGTTTAATCAAACATATCCATAGTATTTAAAGATATTTTAACCGGAAACATACAGACCCAAAACATATAAATGTTTACTTTCTTAGGTTTACGCGAATGTTTGACATTATAAATGAAACTATCTTTTCGGATTTTGTCGCGGATTTATTATGATTTTTGGTTCCCGACGTTTCGAATGCTTTACAGCAATCATGGTCACGGGAGAGACTAAGGTATTAGACGTCTCAGGGGGTTATATACTTGTTACAGACAGTGCCTACCCACAATTTTTTACAAATATTCAAAATGATAGACTATAAAATTATACATTTCAATTCTATACTTTTAAGATTTTTAAAATTTTAATTATATTATAAATATGGCAATATTATTAACTTATTTTTAGCTACTATAATTATAATTATTACAATTTTCTAACATTTGGTAAAATAATATTAAGTAGTGTTGCTATTATTAAAATATGTATAATTTGTTATATTAAAATATAAATTATTAAAGCAATATTAAACTTTCATATATTATAAATTAAAGATTAATAGTTTAAAACAACTTGAGTTTTGATAATTTTAAGTTAAATATTAAGCAACACCACTGCAAAACTAAATCATTTTTAAATTTGATAATATAATATTAAACAAATCTAACTATGCTCAATCCACATAGACTTCTTTAAGTTCTTTTGAATTATAACTTTTAAACTATAAAAAAGAGTTAATGTCATTTAGTATGTCAGTTGGTATGTCTGTCTGAAGTTATTATAGGGATTTGAGACTATAGAGTTAAATTGTTGTCAGTCTGAAGCTACTACCGGTTCGGAATGCAACTGATACTGAGAAGAACCGGCAAGAAACTCAGCTCTTGCTTTTTTCAAAATAATGTGTTTACAATTTCAGTATTATCAATATCTAAAATATATAAGTTTACTTAAGTTTACAATATTGCAATACAATAATTAATATATATAATTAATCATCACTACTATCATTGAGATCTACACAGTATGAGCTAACTACATCTGGCTGTCTGTTATGACTAATTTTATTAGATGATTTTATTATATTAATGACAGGATCCCAAGATATCTATCTATAGATATCGATATAATCTATCTATAGTCTCAAATCCCTATAATAACTTCAGACAGACATACCAACTGACATACTAAATGACATTAACTCTTTTTTATAGTTTAAAAGTTATAATTCAAAAGAACTTAAAGAAGTCTATGTGGATTGAGCATAGTTAGATTTGTTTAATATTATATTATCAAATTTAAAAATGATTTAGTTTTGCAGTGGTGTTGCTTAATATTTAACTTAAAATTATCAAAACTCAAGTTGTTTTAAACTATTAATCTTTAATTTATAATATATCGCTGGCCCCGAGCAATAAAGCGGTTATATAAAAAAACAAATTTTACAGGAGAAATAATTAAAGCTAATTTATTTATATTTTAGTGTACAGTCATTCGAAATAGGCGTTTAATATCTCAATCGAAAGGTATTTTTTATTCCTATCAATCTCTTTTAAAAAAATATATCTTACATAAATAATTGAAGAGATAATGATAAAAATGTATAATACAAATTATTTACGTTGCAGTTCTAACTGCAATACCATTAACTGCTTTATAAATAGACCTTCCAGTAATAGCCCGGGATGTAAGTAAATAATACAACGTAATTTCCATTTATAATTGTGAGCGTATCAGCCTATTACCACCTTTTTCAGGGTAATTTTGTAATACTATTTTGGAAGTATTATCCACTAAACGCTATTTTGGAATCCTATCAATGAATTAAATTTTTATGTAACTATCATTTACAAACTGACCACATTGCTAAATATATTATATTTTTTTATTATTTTAGGCAGTATTTTATAATATATATTATTATTCTTAAAATATTACCTCTAATAAAGGCTTTTTTAATTAGGTACCAGTTCTGGAAGCATGATTTGATTAAAATAATTATATTTATTGGTAAAAATTCCCTTGGAACTGGGAGAAGCCAATACATTATATAATTTACTTTAAATACTACCAATTTAATTTCAAATATTTAAAATTTTATTAAGTAAAAGTTATCGCCCCAAATATCAGCCTATTGAATAATGAAAATAATTATTATTTATGATCAAAACGCTTTTAGAATTAACAATCATAATCTTTATTAATTATTAAACTCGCTTTATTAAAAAAAATATTTATTTAGTCTGACTCTTCGCTTACAATATCCGAATCTTCTACTGTGTCTCCAACACACTGTAAATTATTATAAAATATGTGATAATGTTTCGGGATTGCTTCAACTTTGCCGAGACTCATCAAATCATCATAAAGTGGTTTTGGTAAGGCAATTAGCTCTCTGTAAAGATTTGTCAATTCATTTCCTGAAACATCAGTTGTCGGTGTCTTTTTGCACCTCCCTCTTGAGGATCTAGTGGTTGGTGCAGTATTTAATGATTTATACTCATCGTCAAAGTTGTACTTGAAATAGATAACATCTGGATGATCTGCAGTGATTTTGACCACATTACTTTTTCATTAGTTTGGTCTGCTCGTAATCAGTATCGTTTACCCATGATCTACTTTAAATCATAGAAATTGTGTTGTTCCATTTCCATTAGCTGGAATTTTTCACCGTTGATCTTGGCATTCATAATTATACCATACATTTGATCAGGGCCTCAAGTCTGCTATTGCAATAGTGTTACAATTGTCTATCAATGACATCTTAATTGCTACTTTTTGCAATTTTGGTAGTCTACTAATTCAATGGTTTTCCGATGGTGTTTCACTGACACTTCAATGACACATTTGCAAATAATTGGTAGTCCCGTACATAATGACAAGTCAATGTCAATTCGACAGTTACAGATGAAACTTATTTATTTTTGACGTTTTATTTTTTAGATTGCACTTAAAATGTATCACTTTGGCTTTTTATAATCATTTTACATAGTGCATAGTTTTTCAAACATAAATAAATAAATAATAATGGCAATACCGATTCCTTTTCAAATGACAAATAACAAGACCATTAATCGCCATTGTAAATTTAGTAGACTACGAAATTTTGGACCAAAGGTAATTGAATTAAAATTGCATTGTTCCATATTGACAATTCATGTAAAATAGCAGACTTGAGACCCCGTTCAATAAGAGAATGCATAGAATCTCCTTCGGACTGGCTATGGCCAGTCTCAAAATATCTATGAATTATGTTATTCTATACTTTAAATAGAAATCAAATTTTTTCTATTTCAATTTTTTCTGACCCATCCATGAAATAGTTTGAGTCCTGTTTTTGGTTCTAACTAATTGCATTCTTTTAATGTCATTAATATTGACATGTCTTAAAGTGTCTCTTCTTCGGATATTTTATCACCGCATTTCTTCTTACATGTACAGACATCTCCTATCTTTTTGGAATCAAACTTTTTCTTTGAACAGCAACCTATATACTTTTGCCCTGAATTTTTTAGTTTTTTATTCTTAACTTTTTCCCAATCTTCAACATGTCGTTTTCTCTTTCTTGTAAGTTCTTTAGTAGTTTGTGGTAAATCAGATAAGGATGGAATATTTCCAATCGTTGTAGATTGGTTTCGAAATGGTAGTATATTAGATACAGACGAAACAGTTTGAGTTGTTGTAGATTGGCTTTGAAGTAGTGGTATGTTAGATACTGACGGAACATTTTCAGTTGTCGAACATTGGTTTTGAACTAAGGGATCCTGATCAATATCATCAGCTATAATATAATTGCAACTATTAAGAACGTCAATATTTTCTGTCGATGCATTATTATTTTGAGATAAGAATCTAATGAAGTGATAATATTATTGCAATTATTTGACTCCACATCTAAATTAGCTGCCCTTGCAGTTTGATTTACAGTTGAGGAACCCGAACCTGTGGTTATAATATTATTGCAGTTATTAAATTCGTCAAAACGTTGGCGCTACCGATATCGAACGGTGTACTATATGGTATAAATTCGTTTATTTGTTATATTTAAGATCTTGACATACGGTATCTAGTATTGCATATGATTTATTTTCTTCTTGAAATGTATTTTTGTCGCTCGTTTCTGCTACTTGTATCGCACTTAGTGCTGTACTGGCATGGCTTACGTCGCTAGAGCTACAACAAATTTACGAGATAAAAGGCGTAATAGCTTTTACAATATAAATGATTGAATGATTACTTCGTATTAAGTGTTTACATATCTATGTTTATAAATATTTGTTTCGGGAAAAGCGGTTAACGGTTTTATTGTTAAATTTTTCAAAGAAAGATAGAGTAAAGATGCTCGCCGATTTTTTATTTTATGTTTCATGATGTAAGACCACATCACATAACTTAATCGTTTAATAATTTACCGTACAATAAAGCTGTGAATTTCATTAAATATATTTAAATGGTGACAAACAAATATGAAAAAAATAAGAGGTATAGATTGAAAGACAGGGAAGCCAAAAATCTAATAAAATTAAAAAGGGCGTAATCGCCGATTACCGCTTTATTGCCCGGGGCCAGCGATATGAAAGTTTAATATTGCTTTAATAATTTATATTTTAATATAACAAATTATACATATTTTAATAATAGCAACACTACTTAATATTATTTTACCAAATGTTAGAAAATTGTAATAATTATAATTATAGTAGCTAAAAATAAGTTAATAATATTGCCATATTTATAATATAATTAAAATTTTAAAAATCTTAAAAGTATAGAATTGAAATGTATAATTTTATAGTCTATCATTTTGAATATTTGTAAAAAATTGTGGGTAGGCACTGTCTGTAACAAGTATATAACCCCCTGAGACGTCTAATACCTTAGTCTCTCCCGTGACCATGATTGCTGTAAAGCATTCGAAACGTCGGGAACCAAAAATCATAATAAATCCGCGACAAAATCCGAAAAGATAGTTTCATTTATAATATAAATGTTTCTTATCCTCCTTTATACATTAACGGAAAAAATGCGTTTTGTAGGATTAAATTTATATCATATAATTAATTTTATATTATGCATCTAATAATAAGTAGACAATTCAAATAATTATAAATATAATATTTTTCTAGGTGCTGGAATGGCTTCAAGAAGATTTTAGTAGGTACTATGAACAAAATCGGGCGCCATACATGATGCCACTCCACACGAACTGGTTCCAGATCAAAGCACTGGAGCAGGGTCTGCATAAATTCCTGCATTGGGCATCGAATTTGTAAGTAATACCTACTTTTATCGGTGACCTTTTGGTGCAGTGACGTGTATATTTTTGGCACTGTTTATAGGGTGGGTGTTCTAGGCTCTAAAACTGCTACGAATAGAAACCGTCACTAAAAATAATAAAACTCTGAAACTGCCCTTATATGTTAACATGGCTGAATGCACATATAAAGAAAATTTATATTTAGTACTTTATGTACACGACTGAATCAATGTCTTGTAAAGCTTCATTAGGTCGTTTTAGTGCTTAAAATATTAAACACATATTACTATGTTCGTAATTATACCCATTTTTTAAAAGATGAATCTTATTGAATATAATATATTTTACACTCTTTTCTAGTAAGTTCGTCATATCATTTATATTATATTTATAAAATTTATGTACCTATTCAATGTAGGACGTAGTTATATACTTATGAGTAGGTTATTAAGTACCTATGGATAGCCCTAGCCATAACAAAGCCTCGCAGCTTATCATGAAACTAGATAGTGTTAGACATCATTGCATTGTTAGAATATTTGGTGCACTCTAAGGGGATCTCTACATATTATAACGTATGCAAAATTTGTTTTTCCAATACATGTCGTATGTTTACGTAAACTTAGCGTAAACGATTTTCAGCTGTTTCCCTTGTGTATGCGGCTTCCAACTTAAGTATTTGCATAGACAGTATGATGTTTTAAGAAGTTTGAAAGATGATTACATGAATAATTGTTATTGTAATACTAATTGAGCATATAAAGGATTTCAAATTTTAAGTAGATTATTTAATAGAACAAACTTTCCGTTTTGTTAAGACTTTAATCAATAAAACTTAGCGCGCGAGGAATAACTTTGTAGAATAGCCGCTAATATATATTTTTAATATTTGATTGTTCATTTTTAATATCGTACATTTATAATATGTGACATATATGTGATATATATACAATAGTGTATGTATTCTATATTTGAAATAGTACGTCTGAATTATGTTTATTCTAAACCAAGCTTCTACTATGATATATAGAAGATAGAATTAACGGCAAAACTTTTTCTAGAAAAGAACTGAGATTACTACTAAATATATGATTTCAAATTGAAAAAACAAAGTATACGGAGTCAAGTGTTAATGCGAGTGGAAGTAGCGGTGGGCAAATTGTATTTAGAAGTTCAGATAATCCAAAATAGCGTGTACTGCGACTGCGATTCTGTAAGAACCAAAAGCTATAAAACATGCATTGTACAGAAGACGTATGCACTTACTTTAGACGGTAACATTGCAAAAGTACATGACATTATAAACATAACCTTTATTTTGTGTTTTGTCAAAGTCGAGAACTGAGAGATTTTTAGATGCAAATCTAATGATAGCTGAGTTTTAAATCATTGAGAAGACATCTTTTTATAAGGACTGTATAATATAATTTACATATGCATTTACTAATTTTCTCTAATTTGTCTTTTATGTTGATTCTACAAACAGATACTTTAATTTTATTTATCTTTATAGGATAAAAAAGAACTGAAAGCTCATAAGTCAAGTAGATAAAACGAGATTGTTAATATATATTTATAAGGATATTATGTTTAACTGCAAATCACTAGCTTGATTGCTCTCGACTCGTAGCATTTTGTATTAACGATATTGTATACTATAACAATAAAATGAGGCTTATTTCCGGTGTAATTAATACATTACTTTAAACTTTTTTGATATGAATATGCAGTTTTGATATGAATATTGTATAAATGATGAATATAGATCAGAGTGGGTTTTATTTACCTCGCTATTATAGTTATGGCTCAAAGGAGTACCTAAAAGCTTTGATTATATACTACCTAGATATAATCAAATGCGTCTAAACGTGTCAAAATTATCAGCCAACTGTTGACTTATAAGGACTTATACAGAGACATAAACGCACTGTGTATACACATGAGCCGCATGTTGCCGCACGCACACATGCTTGTTGCCTCGTTTTTTTGTTTTAATTGTAGAACGACGCTCTATTTATCAGTATATAATCAAAGGCGAAAAGTTGTAAATTCAGCTTGAAATCACAAAATAAAAGCTATCAAGCTTTTTTATAAAGTGGTCGTTAGTGATCATTGATAATTCTTACACGTGAATTATATCTTACATACTCCTCTTTATACATTAACGATAAATTAGTATTATTTATCTATATATTTAAAGCTTTCATAATCTAATTAACTTAATTGAATTTGCGGGCAGCGGCAATACCTAGATATCAAATTACTATAATTATAAAATACAATGCGTATCAATTTATTATATAATTATGTTAATTAATAAAAGATAATGGTAATGGGATAATTTGAGTTCGCATAGCCAAATAGCATTAACGATTGTCGATAGTACACATATGTGGGCGTGATATTCCCTAATCTATAGGTACATACAAAATTCTGTTTCAATAGATTTATGCACTTTCAAAGTGTTATAAAATAACATAAAATGAATATAAATGTATGTAGTGTTCCTCTACCATTTGCATAAGTTTAGATCAAGAAATAAGCATATTAATAACCTATTTACTACTTATATGAGTAAATGTATTTAGTGCGTAAATACCTGCAACCGACGTTAAAAAACGAAGATCCTAAAAAATAGTCTATCTATGTACTAAATTTCATCCAAAGTCGTGCAGCAGTTTCTCCTTGAAAAACAACATAAATACATTCACATAGGTATCTATATATACTTTTGCATTTAAAATACTTATAGTAATTTTGTATGTAGGAAAATGATATTAGTAGTAGGTACTATATTGTATTTTTCTACACGTAATACCTAACATACGAGTACGTTCGCGTTGGTAAGTAATGTTAAGGGTACGCAACAATGTGTATTAGATTTGCTTGATTTTGTTATAATTATATCTATTTTAAACCTTAAAAACAAAACTGAACAATATTTTATTATACTATGTCGAGTTTTCTTTGTGGTATACGCTTTAATAGCTACTTTTAAAGTATAACACTAAAGATGCTTACTTTTAACTGCTGTTAAAAATTAACTGAAAAAGTCTGACCGTTAAAAGCTACTGCAGACTTCGGAGAGTTATTTGATTGTGGAATTTTTTAAACTTTTATATTTAGCTTACGGTGAAAGTCTGATATAAAATTTGAAAAGAGAAATAAAAAGTGAACGATGAAGTAATTGTCGAGGAGTGTAGTGTCGGTGTCCAGCTGTAGTGAACAATTCACAAGCATTTGCACGTCACATAATCAAAGCGAAGCTGACACTCCGAATAGAAGCGAATAGTGACAATTTCTATAGCGAGTGGCAATTGAAATTGTGCCACGTATTTTCTGACTGCCCCATTTTAAAAATAAAACCAGATACGGCGTAACGTGTTAAAACTCAGCTTTTTTCGTGTCATTCGTCTATGTATACAGAATTTTATAAAATAAAAATTCAACGTACTAGATAGGATTTTCAAATGCAAGGTTTGCTTTATTTTAAATTTATCATTTTATTGCAATATAAATGATATTTATTAATTATTGAGTGCATTTATTAGCCAAAGTCTCTAATAAATTGAACCTAGAAGACAAGTCATGGTCATGATAAATATAGAGCTTAAATCGGTAGTTCTACTGTTTTCCTTGTTTAGTTTAATTAAAAAGTATCTGAAAATGATCACATTAGACAATATTAAGTAATTATAATTGTAATCTCCGTTTTATGTGTAGTGTTTTATGTATATTTTCTCAGTTTTTAAGAGTTATCGTTATTATATACCTAATATTTTTTTATGAATAGGCAATATAATGCAAAGATATTTTCTAATCGGTATTTACAGAGATTTGCTTATTTTATCTAATAAGAAAAGTAAACTTTCAGCTCCTTTATTATAATTAAATTGGTATTTTTATTAATTTGCATACTAACCGAATATAATAAAAGCGAAGCAGCGTGCAAACGCTGTTATTGGAATAGTAATTCCCTATTAAAACGTATGAAGTGGATAAGGATTTCCTAAGACTCGAACAATTTTAAATGACAAAAGGTACTTGAAACGTCGTTACCGAGAGAGTTTTGTGGGGTGTGATATTTCAAAGTTCAACCGAAAAGGTGGGATATATTACACTTAAGTGTTCTTTTAACACAAGTTTACCTTTGAAACTGATTCAAGATGATATACTTATCTACAATTAAACGTCTTAGTTATATACTCCCAAATAAGTTACTAAAAAGATAATCAAGCATATTATTACGTATACGTAGCATTTTTAATACATTATTATTTAATTCCGAAATGTGGAAATAGGTTAGGTTAGTCTCCATGATTATGATTTCTGTAAAGCATTCGAAACATCAAGATCCAAAAATCAATATAAATTCGTAAAATAATACAAAAAGATAGTTTATAACTGACATCCAAGGGTGCACCTCAAACAGATAATTATATGTAGAATTAGATAGTTGGCACGTCCCGAGATTAGCTCATGTAGATTTAATTAGCAACTTTAATTAGAAGAGCCCATTATTTTTACTAAAGAAGTCACCTAGTGTAAAATAAACATTAACTAAAGTAATTAGGTGATATTTAGTACACTCATGAATATCCTATTAAACTTCGCTTGGACTAAGGATATTAATGTCTTTAATTTCATTTAGAAACGTTATTTCGATTGCTACAATTTATATTAATTACGACAAAGAACTGTAGTTTAAGTAGTTTTAGAAGAAATTATTAGTTTTATCAGAGAATTAAATATTGGGAAGATAATGAAAGCAGTTGGTGGAATTACGTGACCAATATGTCCCGGGGCGGGCGGCGACGGCGATCGCAAAATGTATGTAACTCACGTACCGCGAGTTTGCTTTGCCAACGTGCGATGGCTACCTTACTTCTGGCATGGTTCGACTGGCGGATATCGAATTAAACTTCGATCATGTATTCCGTCTTCGATGTCGATTGCTTTCCATTTGTTTGGTCTTATCTGCTCATATGTATATTTATGTAACTTAACATTCGTTTTATTAATATTTTATTATACACTAAGGCTTTTTATTTCAAATGTATGTTTATAATTTACAGTAGTAATCATTTTTGTTTAAAATTCGAAAATATCTGAATTAATATTTTTTTTTATTAAAAACAATTAGTTTTAGTCTCAGAGTTAGCTAAGAGCAGCACAATTGACTTACCACATAATATCTACATAGGGGTCGTCCATAAATCACGTGATGTTTTTAAGCAACTTTTTAGACCCCCCCTCCCCCATGGTGATACGTGGTGAGGTTTAAGATTACCCCCCCCCCCACTCAAAATCACGTGTATTTTTTTACAAAGTACCTTAAAAAATCTGAATATTATTTTTAAATTAAGGTTAACAGGTAAATCTAATATAATTTTGGTAAATTAAGCACCGTGATAAAAATGTAAAAATTCTAATTAAAAAGTATAAATAACAAAATAATAATCGTGAATCGGAGAAGGTAAGTCATAGAATAAAGCACTGTCATTCTACTCGACATACGACATACTCTACTAAGACTTCATGGCTGTCGATAACCTTATTGTTTCACACTTCTGTGTGGACTTCTGCAGCCTTTTTTAAAAGTAAATTTTTTCAAGATCGTTGTCCTTCCTTGTCCATCAAGTTGGGTTCCATAAGAGTCATGCGGAAGTATGAGTCTAGCCTATGTGACTGGGAGTGATGCATAATATAGGTACCTACTTACTGGCTACTGCTCCTTTTTCCGTAGTTTTTTTGTGCACTAGCGTCTACAGAATCCTTACGACTCGACTAAAATCCTGCCAGAATTTTCTTTTTTCTCATTAACAAAATCAATGGGATTTGGTGATTTATGTATATAGTATTCACTTTTCTTAAACTTTCAGTGCTGATATTCACATATGTAATTATAGTAAAAGTTTTTGAGAATATCATTAAAAATGTATAATTCGTCCGTCAGTAACTTATAACTACTACTATAACAATGTAACGTTACTTATAGTTTATGTATGTCTTAATTTTTATACATGATATTAATGAAAGTATGTCAATACTTTTTATAAGCAATCCAAGGCAATTAAGACAAATCGGTTAATTATTACACTTCCGTTCTTACTAATAGCGACGCTTCGTGTGTCTGGGGGAATGTTTGGCCCATCCTATTGGTCTCATCATCTGTTATAAAGAATTTATAATACACGATTTTTTAAAGCATAGCATAGCTTTTAATACTGCCATTTCTTGCAATAGTTGTTCACGTACAGGTCTTTTCAGATAAGTTTTAGAGGTGACTAGGCTTATTATTATAAAAGTTCGGCGATTGTCGCGGCGCGCGGGATAATCCCAACGGTGAGTAAAAAAAAATCACGTGATAACTCACTACACCCCCCCTCCCTCCTGGTGATATTTCGTGATTTTTTCCGAAACCCCTCCCCCCCCTTTCAAACATCACGTGATTTATGGACGACCCCATACATAATAGGTAGCATATTTATATGCAAAATAAAGAAAATAAAGAATGCAAAAGTTCTGTTCTATCTAATTATATTATCTTTCTTTTCAGGAAAGACGTCTATTTCGTAACGATCACGCAGGCTTTGACTTGGATGACCGATCCAAAATCCGCGAAGACACTAAGCAACTATGAAGCATGGCGATGTGAAAAGAAAGATTTACCATCAGCGCCTTGTAATCTTCCCAACAAATGCGCCTTATCCTTTAAACATCCGGCTACGAATTTCACCGACACACGCTATATGGAAACCTGCAGTGAATGCCCTAATCAGTAAGCAAACATATTTAAAATATATTACTAATTATATAAAGAAATACATACATATTTTAATTTTAAATTTATTTACTTAGCGTTTATATTATTGTAACTAGACGTTTGGGTAAGTTTGCTTGGTTCGAATCCAGCTGGGGGCATTTATGTTCCAACATATTTATACGTATACCGAATACCGTTTGGCACTAATTAGTGTTTTTTTGTATTGCGCTTTTTTTAGCTTTTTGTAAAATTCATGAAGCATATTAGACTATAAGATAAATTTCACACAAACCATTTCATTACCTACATTAATATTATCTTCATTCTACACATGTAATAAAACTCAGAGTTTTTAGATTTTTGGACTATCTGTCTTAGAAAGAATCACGAGAAACCTACTAGATTGATTTTGATAAAATTTAGCAATGATGATAGCGTGTTACCCGGGTTACAATATAGGAGATAATTTTTACTGTGGGAAAATATCGCATCTCTGAGAAATCTTCACCAACCGATGAAACCTATCTAAGCAGTAATCCGAGCGGTGCGAGGGTGCGTCGTTAGTCTATCAGTGAATCGTCACTGTCAATTGTTTAAAATATAAGTTATTTTTTCCAGGTATCCTTGGCTAGGTGACTCCGGTGGAACTGGTATCCCCGGTAAAGATAACTACATTCCTGACAACCTTAGGAGGAAATAGAAACCTAGTTGTACTTGCATTGCAGGTTTTATCAGACGGCAGACTAATGTTTCAACTATCGGATAAATATCTTTTTTCTGTAATATATGTCAATCATTCCTTCTATTTCTAAAAAACTTCTTCACATCTTTTTGACACATATGATTTTTATAATTTCATTCATAAAATATATTTCTGTAAGTATCCCACTTTTTGGGACAAGTCTGCCGTCGACTACAAAATAATCTATTCAAAATATTAATGTACCTAATATATTACCCAAAGAATTCCGGACACTCTGGGTTCAATACGTGTAGTATTCGGAATTTCAATACGTAAATTAAATTTGCCTACCTTTGAAACGTGTATAGTAATATTCTGAATAGATTATTACATTGTACATATGTAACTACCTACCTATCTATTTGGTTAAGTAGCAGTGACTAGTCATTGCGGGTCGAAGTGTATGGTTGTATAAAAGCTTTTTGTATGAATCTGCACTCGAAACTTTTTCAGATTTATTTTAAAAAGTTGCGCACAAAACTTGGTGGTATACAGTTTTTTATATTCAACTCGTGCAGGTTCGTAAAAAAGTTTTGATTTTTAATTCTAATGTATCGTAAGTAATAATGTATTTTGATAAAATTTTAATAATTAAATAACAATACATGTAAACATTTTTTTTCTTAAACCCTTATAAAATATTTATTTATATTTTTTGGAAGTGTCGTCGTCGCTTGAATTGGTAATTTAAATATTTCAAAAACAAATATCATAAATAATAATGAATAGTTTATAGCTTTATAGCATCAAATAAATATGTTATATTTTCGCAAACTTCACGATAATTAAGAACCCGTGGGATGAAGTTAGAGCCTGAGCGTAAAGACCTGTTGTTATTTATCTTAAAAATAGACTTAAAAATAAATGTCTCATTGTTATGTTTAATAATTCTTAGTTACTAAATAAAACAACATTTTAATTAATTAAATGTCTTTGCAATCCATTTGAACGCATAAACGAGTAGATAAAAGTAATAGCGCTGATAGAAACAAGACCGTGTTTCGTACGATGAATAGCTTCATTAAAAACAAGTCAACGAACTTCTTTGAATATAACTCCATAAGAGGTGTTATAAAGTGCATGTTGTCATACAAAAGTAAAACACTGTTTTATAAATTAAAGGCTAATTATTACTAACTAGCGACTCGCCCTCGCTTCGTTTAGGCTCGTCCATAAATGTGACGCAAGCGAAGCCGGTTCCGTTAGTATCCGTATTATACATACAAACATTCTTCTTGAATCACTCTATCTATTAAAAAAACCGCATCAAAAACCGTTGCGTAGTTTTAAAGATCTAAGCGTACATAGGGACAGACAGCGCGAGGCGACTTTGTTTTATACTATGTAGTAATTACAATATACATATTTTCTATATGCATTTTTATATTACTGTAAACAATCTTTTTGATGTTGATATTTAATTATAGGTACTTAATTTATAACTTATATAAGGTCTAAATATATGTAGTTCCTGAAAAGTGAAACAAAATTAAATAAAAAAAAATAATAGAAAATTGGGCCTTAAATTATCAAGAAATAACAACATTTTATTAGTGCCAAATAACAAATAGATTGTAAAATTTTTTGAGAATTGTTAACTATGTAAATTATTATAGTTAACTTTATAGAGAAGCTTGTGTTTGAGACTCTTTGCAGATTTAATTTGAGATTAGGCGAGCAAGTGAGGAAACTTTTACGACACTCGCATTTACTTTAAAGTCTGGTTTGCTCATATTTGGATCTAATCTTACATAGTACTTAATTCAATGATCTGTTTAAGCTAAAATTCAATATAAAAAGGTTTTTCTTGAACTTACCTATTATAAATAATGAAAATGGCAAGGTGTAGGTACGGTAAAGTAAATTGGGTAAGCTAATGCAAACTGGATATTCCTTAGTTTACTTCTGTTTCATATTTTATCTTTTATAAACAAGTTACTATAGTTTACTTTGCTTATATTTAAGTTTCAACATATTTTGCCAGTTAGTTTGTGTAGTGAAGATACCTAAATACATTCAAACAGAGTGAAACTTTTAAGGTAAAGATATAAAATAATATATAAAATAACATACAGCAATACGAGACTACTTGTATTAAAACAACAATAAAAAAGGTCATGCAGTTGTATATTATATTATAAAAGTTACGTACCTATACAAAGAATAAGTAGAATAGCTCAAAAGAATATTACTTTCCACATGGAGCAAATAGCTACAATAAACAAAGTACCTAAATAAATATTAGCGCAGGTATGTGGGTAGTGGTACGTAGTTAATAAGGTTTTGTGTATTTTCAGGCACATTATGGCCCCCTGAAGCGTGCAAGAGGGTTTCATAAAATATAATAAGACTCGCATAATGAGAACAGGTCAACACTAAAACCCATTTATTCTTTATAGGTACGCCACGTTTATATAATATCTTCTTACAAGAGAACGTAAAAATATTCTAAATTACATATAATATTCTGAAACTTATGCAATTAGTAGAGTTAAAACTATCTCATAAATAAAAAGATAATTCCAAGACGGACAAATTAAGAATATCAGACAACACTTCATTACGAGTTTTATATCATCACTTAACTTTCGAATTTCAAAAGATGGAAACAACACATTTAAATACAATTTTAACGTTCACTCTATCACTTTACGTTAAAAACACTAGCGACTCACTTCGCTTTGCTCAGTTTGTCCCTGCGTTGCTTTAGGTTACGTAGTATTTATGGGGCAACGCATTGTGTACGCATGTACCTATTATAAAATTCCAGTCAATATTGAGCTTGCCTTTGAAGCAATTCAAATCTAAAATTAAAAAATACGTTATTGAATAAGGCTTATTACACCATTACGGAATACTTAGTAGATGTAAATGTGTGGGATTAATGTCTGGTTGTGTCTACGTAGGATAAATAGCTAAAAATTGTAATGCAATATTGTTATCAAATATTTTTTTGAAAAGAGCAATTGTTGAGTTTCTCGCCGGGTCTTCTCAGCAGAATAGCTTTCCGAGCCGGTGGTAGTTTACTCATAGACTTACAGACTGATCGGTTGAAAGCGTAACCATCTTGCGACACCCTATTGAGACGGGGGAGGTATTGTTGTGTTTTAGTGGGTAGTACTAACTTCTTTTAAGCCAGTGGGTCCCAGATTCCACCTGGTAGTATGCGTTGTCGCGATTTAAAAAAGTATAACGGTTAAGTATAGAATGGATCGATATGTATGTGCAATGTAGGTACATATACGACACGTTGGCGCAGTTTGTAGTGACCCTACTTTCTTGCGCCAGCGGTCGCGGGTTCGAGTCCCTCTGGAGGCATTCATTTGTTAAAAAACTCGGATGTTTGTACTCCAGTCATGGGTGTTTATATTTATAATATGTATGTATTTAAAACTTTTACATGTATTTTATCAACTATCTGGTATCCGTAACACAAGCTTCCTTCGTAGCTTACCACGGAACTAGATGGCGCTGTGTGTAATAATGTCCCAACATATTTATTTATTTATTTTATTTATATAGATTATAGACAGTAGGATAAGGTGTTGTAGGTTGTATTATAACGTCTTTTCTCGAGGGAATGAGATAATCTTCTCCCGCAAATAGTAGCCTGTGACACGATAACAATTCAATCCAATCCATTCACTCTGAAGGTACAAGAAGGACGAAAGTACAAACAAACACAGTATTAGATTTATAATATTATTTACGAATACTAAAGAATTCGTCAATGATATTTCTGCTTAATCGTTTTTTTAGAAGATAACGTTTTAGAATTATTATATTTGAATTGAATTTTCTATATTTTGTTATAAATATAGATTTTTCATATCAAATATCTCTTTCTAAATTAATATAACTTTCTTTAAGATTAGGCAAGATTCGATCTAACATCATTTGGGAAACATTACCACATTTGCTTTTTATTACTTTTGCTTACATCATGTTTGATTGTAGGGTATAGATATGCCTATAAAAGAACAGAACAGAATAAACATGCCTATAAATTCTAGTAGTTCACTCTTATAAATATGTCAAGCGTATCACAACTTTTATTTTCATTAATCAAGACGTAACGAAAACAAAAGAAGAGTAATAATGAACAAATTGGTATCACAAGTCGAGCATATAAAACTGTCTTAACAAGTTATTCCGGTGAAATGTGTAGCTTCGTAAATACCTTTTAATATAATATTACGCCTTTATTAGCTTGCTACAATAACAAGTTAATCTCCATCGATCCGTATAAGTCCGCTCATTATTTTTCCTTATCAGCGTACATATTGAGATAAAAGCTGTGCTTGTCTTATAAATGGCATTTTATGTCTCTAGAATAGGAAAGTAACGAACTCATAAATGGAATTTGGGCGATAAACAAACTGGAAGTTGAGAGCTGAGATAGTCGCGAAATGAAAGCACTGAGATGCCAAGGTTAAGAAAATATAATATTTTAGATTAGGTATGATAAACCTGATATAGTATAAAATCAACTCGAAAATAGATAAATCATTTTTATTTACGAGCATTTAAATCATTTTGTTCATAGAATTGCAAAATGTTAAAAAATATGAAGATAATTTATAAATTGCGTAAACATTTATATATTTACACAATTGCCACCTAATTTCAGAGAAATTTATTTATTGGGTCTCTTGATTAATTTTCAAACTTTCAATGTTTGTATAGTTCAGGATTTACAGAAGTCATTCGTTAAAATATTTCATATGCGTTCAATTAGGGTACAAGCTACAGTTAGCGTCACGTAAAAAGAACGCTGGAAGAAGGTGGTGGGGGGTGTGTTTGCGCATGGGTACAGTCGCATACGAAATTACTGAGCCTATTCTTTTTTTTTTGTAGTCTTTCGCTCGCGACGTATATTGGTTATTGGCAGGTACATTTAAAAATATAATACATAGAATGTTATTAAATAGAATTATATTAATTAATAAAATATGTTTGATTCAGCGTAGACTGTTTAATCTACTTACAAAAAAATATTAATTTGTTTAATATATATATGTTTTACTTATTAACTGCATTATTATCAGACTCTCTCTTTATAAAACAATATACGTCATAATTTTTTTCTCAATTTTTTATATAAAACCATTTCGTGATTAATAACTTTTGTGTGCGTGATGGTATTTTGAACTGACGGGCCAATAGCGAGACGGAAAGCATCAGGCGCGTGCCTCGCCGCCCCGCGCCCCGCGTTTTACCACCAAATTGGCCGATAAATCGCCTCTGCGCAACTTGACAGCCAGCGTTCTTTTTACATGACGCGAATTATACGTGACATCATTCTAAATCCAACACGGTGGGCTGCCCAAGGTGGTGGTTTTTTTACGCACCACCATAATATCATGCTGAGAAGAACTCAAATTGAAATAAAACATAAAAAATATAATTAATATTTCTATAAACAAGCTTTTATTTGATCCTCTAAAAAGATGTAAATAAACTTAAAATTAAACGAAATTCATTCATATGATGTAAAAGCGTGTAATAAATTATTTTTTAATTAAGTGCTGCAGGTAAAAATACATTAATTTATGAATGTCGCTTTAAACAGGATACAATTGATGTAAACAAATATTTTTCTATTTAGTATTCCGATTTTTATCGTTGGTTATAAGATTTGCTAGTTGTTTCGCATCCTGAGGGTTCCAAACAAACGTAATCAATACATATTATCAAACAAAGTCTTCCGTCGCGCCTGTCTGTCTATCTGTCTATTCGCGATAAACTCAAAAACTAAAGCACCGATGTCCATGCTCTTTTCACCAATGGATAGAGTGATTCTCGAGGAAGGATTTAGTATATTACTAAATCTAGCTGAGTAGTAAATTCAATTTTACTGTTCTATGAGACTTCGTTTGTTGCGATTCAAAATTCAAGTACCTATGATGACTTTAGGGTAAGTTTTAGATATTTGCTAGTATAAACTATGATCACTATAAATAAATAATTTACAAAGTGAAATAATACAAAGAGATACATATTCTAAATATCTACGTGTTACTTTGGTACACGTAAATCTTTAAAGCAACTCTTTGTAACAGACTTGTTGTACTTGTGGAGATGTTTAAAATTACTACTACAGCAAGACAAATGAATTTAAATAAAAACCGCCGTAGGAACAAAAAATATATTATATATTCAACAAAATAGGAAAATAGCTCTTGAGAAACGAAGGGAAGTATAGTGCCTCTATAAGGTATCTGATTTTTTATATATAAATACTTTCGAAGTCAGGTACCCCAAAAAGGTATTTATATTCATTTAATAAAAAAGAAATATTGTTGTGGTAAAGTTTGCTTTTAGGGTATAAAATTCATAATAAACAGTATGTAGGTACGCCGAATTTTAAGAAGCTCTCGAGTAAACAGCAAGATGCTGGATTGTACAAGAATGTTTCATATGGCTGGCTTGAAATATTAAAGTAGTTTAGACCATAAGGCCGCATTTTTTTGTATTATGAACGTACGTAAAACTTTATAAGTATAATACAATCAAAGCGAACTAAGAATTATAAAATATATTCGTCTGACACAAGAAAGGAAACTAAATAAGTTACACATTATACAGAGGAAAATAATATGAAATGAACTTAACCGAATTAATTATTTGTTTTATGTGTACCTTTTACTACATTAAGAGTGAGCAATGCAATGTAGTTCTGTAGCTTCTAATAGTGTTGTTTTATGGTTGTTCTTCTTGTCACCAGTTGTATTAAAACTAAGTGATATTACTCGCAACAAAGGCAAGAGACCTTTCTATTATTTATTTCTATTCCCATTATACACCCGTTGGGATATAAATGTAGATGAGTTTATATGACCTATTGTCAAAACAAACCCTTAGGCCGTTCCTTTAATGGACAACATACCGTTTTATTAAAATAATTACTTGACAGCTCATCTTTTATTTTTTTATTTTACGTCGCCTAAAAGCTAAAATGGAAGTGTTATAATTTGGTCACGTTAATACTGCAAGTATGGCAGACCAATTTTAGTCGAATACTATTAAAGTAACAGAAAAAGGTGGAAGTCAAATAAACTATAAAAATAATAAAATGTGGTTGGCTCTCAATACAAATTCACTGGTGGCATTTGTGTTGTTTTTGACGGATTGCTAAATGAGGGGTAAAATTTTTTTTTTTATTTATGGATCAAACTTTCAATTTTAAATAGATGATGGTTCTTAAGAATTTTTTGTTAGTATTAACAATAGTATTTCCATTTACTTGAAATTCTAAAACAATAGTTTTGTATTTTAAGAGCTTAAAAATTGAAACCTTATTTGCTAGCATTTGACAAAGCTAAGATAATAGCTTCCAAAAATCTTTTTAACGAAATTAATTTTGAATAAGAAACTTCTAATAGCAAAATTACGAATAACAGATATATAAATATATACATAAAATTAATATATTAATATATAGATAAATAAATAAAACAACATTTTGAGCATAAACATACTATAACACCTCAATAATATAATAGAAACTTCTCAGAAACTGTTTATTTTGTCGTATAAAATATAAAATTATAATATTATTATTGTACGGGTTAACGCACATTTCTTTGAGTCGGCAGGATGTACGGGTCAACGCACATTGAGCAATATGATTGTCTTGCAACCTCCTTAATTTAGCTTATTTATTACGAAATTGTTATTGATTGATACAGATGCAAAGTAATCACCTACTTAATTTAGCTTATTTCTCACAACATTATTATTTGCCTAATACAGATTTCTAATGAAATTGTTATTTGTACGAAACGTATGACGTCTGTACTTCTGCCTATATATACTGTAAATTTATCTTAATAAACTCAGTGTTGGATCGACTTTCATTGGGTTTGGTTTCCCTCATAACCTTCCGTCACATACGTCATCTCTCACTCAACTATAACTGTACCATACAATTATATATAAGATATAATTTATGTCATAAATAAAATATTTACCTTTTAACTTTTTGATGTCTGCCTTTTTATATGGCTAATTTCGCCAAAGTTCTTAAGAAACATTATATTTGGTTCGACTTACATTTTAGTACTCCAATTTTTTCCTCTTGTAAGTATGCTAAGTAGCTATTTTACATTTAAATACTTTGGCAATTGTGAAGAGTGCTCGTTGAATACGAAAATTATGTTAAAAACTGTAAATGTTTTTATGTTCTATTGTTATCAAAAAAGTAGTAATGTTTTTTTAAATATAAAAATATGTAGGTAGGTACTATATGTTACTTTAAAAATTCGACTGCTGTGAAAGTAATTATAAAATAAAAAAGTAAATATAAAAAAATAAAAGTGAGTGCTGGATATGCCTAGACAGTATTAATAACATACATCAGTAATTAAAATCATTTTATATTCATTCATTCAACGAAAGTGAAACTCTGGGCTACAATTTTTAGTTTGACCCGGTACTCGAACTTGAGACATTCAACACCAAGGTGGCTTCCACCGAACTGCCTTGGTTATTTTAGATTATATAAATGAACTATTTTAGATTATATAAAGAGACTAGTAGGTAAGTCCTACTTTAGTAGAGACCAAAGTAGGGCTGGAATCTAGAACTTTGTCCTTTTTAAAGTCGATCAAAAATTACTTGCACATGCGTATTTCATTGTGATGTATGCTTTCCAAATGTTACTGATTTGTATTCCGAATAGTTTCCAAAAAGCAATTTGGTCACAGCAGTTTAGCTGACTTGCGTATTTTCCACAAGACAAATAACAATGTTCCATCGATAAGGCCGTCGTCAACTCGTCTGTTCACAGAATAAATCGTTTTGTAGACGGTTCGCATCATGTTTTTAGATGCAGATATTTTCTAAAGATATTCTTTAGACATTTGCAAATTTAATCGTTTTGCTGGTTGAGGAACTGTGTTTTTTAAATAGTATTATTTATTTATAAAAAAAGAAAATAGCAACAGAGAAAAATACGGTGTGGATAAATTTAGTATTAGCTGATGTGCTTCCTGCTTCGCACGTGCGTTTATTTCCATTTAGTTTAGAACCACTAAATGTATTTTATAATATGGAACTCCACCCGCAACTATGGGAACTACTGAAACTGTGTCTTGGCCGCTGTGGCCATTATATTAATTATACTAAAATTGGGAACGGAGGGGAACTGAATACTTTATAAAAGTTATTTTACATAACATAATATTAAAATTAACACTATCGCATTTTGTGAGAGAAAATGTGTTTATCTCTTATCGATTTTTGAATTCCTGTTCCTATCAATTTTATTTATTAACGGCTCTACTTCATAATATAATTTAATAAAATTCGTTATAATGGTGGCATAAATATAAATAAATAATAAATATAAACAAATAAAAATTTAATTATAATTTCACTGTATGTTTTCAAAGTGTAATAGATACCAGCGAAACAATGAATTTCGTGCCATTGTAGTTGAGTAAAGTTCATTTAAATTCCGCACCGCAAGTGTGAACAGTATCAAATGTGACTTCCGTTAGTTTTATAATCAAACTAGTCTAGGACCCGTGAATAATACTTTTAGTTGAATAGAAAAACTGTATGATATGTGGGCAATATCACTACATCACTATCACTACATAGTATAAAACAAAGTCGCTTTCTCTGTCCCTATATCCCTATGTACGCTTAAATCTTTAAAACTACTCAACGGATTTTGATGCGGTATTTTTAATAGATAGAGTGATTCAAGAGGAAGGTTTATATGTGTAACTAGCGGAACCCCGCGATGTTGGTTGCGCTAAAACTAGGGACAAGCCCGAGCAAAGCGAGGGCGACTCGCTATTATTATTATTAAGACAAAGTCCTCCGCCGCGTCTGTCTATCTGTTCGCGATAAACTCAAAAACTACTGCATCGATTTTTATGTTGTTTATACCAATGGATAGACTGGTTCGTGAGAAAAGTTTTAGTATATGTATATAATTTGTCAGGTTTTTATTTACATCCGCTCGCGTTAAATCGTATTATATTTATATTAAATAGACTTTATCTGACTAAGAGTTCGCCTTGAAGAGTCCACCACGTGGTGAACTATGGCCTGATACTCCGAGTTTGAAGGGAGGCTTGTTTCCAGCAGTGGAACATTGTAAAGGGTTGAATACATACCATCCATATATACATACATAAGACAGTGAGACTATTTAACTATTTATACAATCGTTTTGTCGTTGTAGCGCTAAAATTACAAAGCGTTGTTCGTGGTCACATCAGAGCCCTATGCGTGAATTGAAAATGAAGAATGTTCTCTTTAAAACATATATAAAACATTCGTGAATAAAAAAATATTATATTAAATCTATGACCTGGTTTTTGTGGACTACAATAAAATAAAAATGCTTAGGCTTTTCGCATTTCGCCAATTATTTCTTCAGATATTGTTTACTAATACAGCTTTCTTTCTTGAAATAATTATACTAATGAGCATAATTTCTTTTCCCTTCTTGAAATATTTCTGTGGAACGAATTAAATTTGGCAATGTGAGATCAGTTTATATGTTACCTTTGCTTTAAAGAGCTATTAGCAGGAATAATTATAATTTTGTTTGCATATATAGCGTTAGCGAGATTTTTCATTAACCACAATTTTAAAGCCCATATACCTATATCGGACGCAACGAGAAAAAGTAAGTAAAAGTATCTTTTATAATATAATATATTGATTAAGTGGCAGTCTCACTTATTATTTATAGACGCTCACTTCGCTGGGCGTAAATTAAAATAAAACGATAAGCTGTCTGCTAATGAAACAAAATCGGATCAGCTGTTTCAGAGATTAGCCGGAAGAAACAGACCGACCGAAAGACAGACAAAAATTTTGAAAATTGATTTGGTGATGAAAGTACCGTATATACTTTTATATACATTTAGTAAAAAGCTGTCAAAATGAAACTCACGTTCTTTATTCTGTGGCTTCTAGGCGTGCCATTTGTGCACATATTACTTCGCCAATGTCGAGTAGAATAGCAAAAACACGGTGAATATTGAGAATTGCTCGGTTTAGAAAGAGATATTCACACTGAGGACTGAGAACAGAAATATGAAATTAAAAACAGACACTTCAATTTTATTTATATGTAGTGATCAGTACGATCCGTATTGATTGACACAAACTGTATAGGTATAGTATCTGCGAAAATTAAGTGTTAAATAACTTGTCAAAATAATCTCACAATTTCAGTATCGGTTCGTTAAATCGAATCTTACCAGATTTGCCGCTGGCAAAAGCAAAAATTCACCAATTCATAGTGGATTGATAGCAGAAATGTCGATTTTCATTACATTGAAGAAGTTATACCGATATGAAGTTCCAACCTTTTCCTGCTCCAAATATATTTTCCAAACTGCTTTCGTTATCAAATATTCCTTTGTTATATTAAAATTACGGGTGTATGCATTTATTTTATATTGGAAGTTTAATATTTAAAGTATTATTAAATACTTTTATATTTTATATGGATTAATTTTCATAATATCATCTATAGGTACATATTTTATTAAAATTCTAACTACGTGGAATAAATATTAAATCTTATTTAAATAGTCATTATTATCGATAAAGAGGTTACATGTTTTAAAGTTCTTTGTCTATCTGTCTTTCTGTGACCGCATCATAATAAAACCATTGAACATATTTTGAAGAAATTTGGTTTGACGATAGCTGGCTTTTTATTGCGGGAAAAAATCTAATTTATAAATAATTAATCTATACTAAACGTCAAAATATATCGGTATGAAGTCGGCGGATCAAAGGCGAGTAGCTAGCTCTAGCTTAAAATAAACCTTTAAAATTATGGAGTAAGCATATAAATTACGAGTACGTTACGTCTCCACATAGGTTTTTAGCGGTAGTTTACTTAAAGAATATTACATTTAGAATGTATTTTAATATTTTATTATCAACATTGTTATAAACTTTTCCCTGAAAGGGGATTATGAGCTTATAAATTGTACAACTTTGAACAGTTAAAAGCTCTGGGAGTATTGAATTCAAGTACCATAAGGATCTTTGTATGTTAATTACATAGATATATAATTGCTTGTACTTTAATAAGCTTTGTGGATTACAAATTATTTTGAAAAAATCTTACTAAATTATTTTATAAGTCACTTTAAGTAGGAGATATTTTTCTTTATACTTCTTACAATTGTAACCATTCCACTGCAAATAACGGTCGTCTGCAGTAAATAGCGAAAAGGACGGCTTATTGCCGATCCTCTTTTTGAATTGCATATTTTTTCTGGTCTTCTTTATTGTAATTTCTAAGGTAAAGTAAGAAAATAATAATAATAAATATGAAAGTAAAAATATAGTACTATGGTAAATTAATCCAATAATATTATTAAGTAGGTATATTATGTAATATATTATCTATGAAGTTATTATTTTTTGTAATATTCATTATTCACACATGAAGATATCAGATGTGCGAGACTCGGATTGCGAACCCGCATCACTCGGTTATCCGCGTTACCGCTGGGCTACCACTGCCTTTAGAACAATTTATATTGTTCAGATAAGTTTTTAACCCTGATCCAAAAAACGGAATGTTAAAAGTTTTACCTCTATATAAGTGAATGTATTTTATATTACTTATATTTTTATCTGTGGCATCTCAACACCTTTTTTTAATGTTGGTGAAGAATCTATGGACTTCGGGGGATCCTACGGGAGCTTATACAAAGGAAACTACGTTCATCCGTTTACAGCTTTAATGGGAGACTGACTTACAGAAATAAGATTTATCTTACCCTCAAATGACAAATTAATTAAATACGTACTACCTACATCACACCTCCACACTTAAACTACCGCACACTTAAAACTATAGCATTTACCAATATTATAATACTTATTAAGAACTATCTGTATCTAACTTATATCTAACTTATATCTAACTTATATCTAACTTATATATTACATCCACACTATTTACTTAAATACTACGACGCTATATTAAACATGATTAAGTCTTATGCCTACGTAAAGATTTAGTATTCTCAAGTAACTAATCTAATCAAACTCAAACCCATATCTAACCGGCTTCTTACAAATACGGGTGGGACGCTTCACGGGACTCGCAGTAGGCGCGGTCGGTGATTCTTTAGTTATCAACGGCGAGTGTGGCGCGCTTACGTTACGGGATGGTGAATCTTTCGATACCGAAGCATCAGTCACCAGCGATGGTTCCTGGCCTCCTACTTCACCACTACCCGTCCCCTCCCTATTCTTGGGCGTCGCTACTGTCGGCGGCTGCTGTTGCTCGACGACATCCTCACTAGCCTCCTCGGACGTTGCATTTGGGTACATTAGACTAGAACGTCGAAGTCTGCACCTAACCTGATCGTTATGTCTCGTTAGAAGTCGACCGTCATCACTCTTTACTAAATACCTACGCGAACCTTCTTGACTTATAACTGTTCCCTTTAACCATTTGTCCTGACTTCCGTAGTTTCTAGCCCACACCATATCACCCGCCGCGTGTTGTCGTGGCGGCTCAGCGCCGGAGCTCGTCATTTGCCGGCGCTGTGCCTTCTCCACCTGGTTATGGCGCGCGTGATCTCCACGCAAGAGGTCTAAACGCGACCGCAACGACCTGCGCTGCAACAGCATGGCAGGGCTTTCCCCTGTTGTGCTTTGAATACTATTTCTATAAGCTAGTAGGTATGTTTGTAACGCTGTGTCAATATCTACGGTATCACGGATGGCTTTCTTTATTGCTCGCTTGCATAGTTTGACGGCATTCTCTGCTGCCCCGTTTGAAGCCGGATGATACACTGGAGAAAACGACTGTGTAATACCATTTAAAGCTAAAAATTCCTTTAACTCCGTACTAGTAAACGGCGGGCCCTGGTCTGATACTACCTCTAATGGTAGGCCAAAACGCGCAAATAGCGACCGCATTACCTTTATTACAGCTGTCGCGTTAGTTTTATTCATTTCAAATATCTCAATCCACTTTGAGCTGGAATCAATAACTATAAAGAAAGTTTTTCCCTGATACGGGCCTAGAAAATCTACATGCAACCTACTCCACGGCTGGGCTAAATACGGCCAACTGCGAGGTGCGGCGTGCGGCGGTGCGGTCGCTTCCATCGCACAAGTCTCGCACGCGCGGCACGTCGCTTCTATGTCTGCGTCTATATTGGGCCACCATACATAACTACGAGCCATAGATTTCGTCTTCACTATGCCCATATGACTAATATGTAATTCTTTTAAAATTGTGTTTCGTAATGACGATGGTATTACAATTCGGTAGCCCCACATAATACAACCCCGTTCAATATATAGCTCATGTCGTCTGTTAAAATACGGCTTCAACACATCGTCTACACACTGTGACGGCCACCCCGACTGTATGTAAACCATCGCTCTGCTCAGCACCTGATCCCGAGCCGTTGCTACGCGCACGTCATCATTTGTCACTGGCAAAAAACTTTCCGCGAAATTTAAATAAGTATATTCGTTAACGGTTTTATTTTTTTTTGTTGGTTGAGGTAGCCGTGACAGTGCGTCGGCGCAGTTTTTGGCAGACGCAACATACTCTATATCGTACGAATAACCTGAAAGGATAATAGCCCACCTTTGCAACCTAGACGCCGCCATAACTGGTATACCTACTTTACTACCAAAAATGTATGTTAAAGGTTTATGGTCTGTCCTCAAAATAAATTTCCTACCGTACAAATACTGGTGAAATTTCTTGATACCGTATATAATGGCTAATGCTTCCCTGTCTATTTGGGCGTACGAACGTTCCGCCGAGTTAAGTGTCCTTGATGCGTACGCAATGGGCCGCTCGCCACTGGGCGTGATGTGTGAGATGACGGCGCCGATCCCCGTGGCACTAGCGTCCGCCGTCAGCACCAGCGGTAGCTCCAGCGAGTAGTGCACCAGCACCTCACTCGAGCTGAGCGCCCTCTTCACCCGCGAAAACGCCGCATCGCACGCTTCACTCCAATCGTATCTCGCACCGATACGCAACAAATTATACAGGGGTGTAAGGATTGAACTTACATTTTTTATAAACTTCCCGTAATACATAACCATTCCAATGAAAGCCCTTAATTCTGATACGTTCCGTGGAATCGGAGTTCTAACGATAGCTTCTACTTTATCTTTTGACGTATGTACTCCTTCTTTACTTATTACATGCCCTAAATAATCGAGAGATTCCACAAAGAAAGAACACTTTTCTTTTTTTACTTTTAGACCACTGGACTTCAGGCGTTTGAAAACTTTATGTAAATTATCTAAGTGCTGTGACGTGTCCCTCCCCGTTATGATAATGTCGTCTAAAAATACTCCCACGTGAGGTAAATCTGCGAACAATTGCTCTAATCGCCGTTGAAAAATCCCCGGGCTCGACGACAACCCATATACTAAGCGTTTATACATAAAAAGCCCTTTATGTGTGTTAATTACCGCGTATTTCCTAGTATCATCCAGTTCCAGCTGAGCATACGCTTGTGACAAATCTATTTTACTAAATCTTTCGCCCCCATGCAAACGAGCTAAAAGATCTTCTACTTTAGGTAAAGGATAACGATCGACTTCCAAAACCTTATTCAAGGTCAACTTAAAATCGGCGCAGATTCGAATCGTACCGTCTTTCTTCACAACGGGCACGATCGGTGTTGCCCAGTCCGAGTGGTCGACGGGGGTGAGGATGTCGTCGCGCACCAGCTGCTCGAGCGCACGCTCCACCGGCTCCCGCAGCGCATACGCCAGCGGCCGCGCGCGCATAAACACCGGCCGCGCTCCCTCGCGCACATGAATGCTCACTTGTCCTCCCGTGAACCGCCCCAGACCGTCCGCAAACACTTCACAATATCTGGAATGAAATTCCGAGAAGTTAAAACCGGTTTCGCAATTACTGTTATTAATTCTATTGTACTGTAAGGTTGAAACTAATATGTTTAACTCCGCCATCCATTGTCTACCTAATAAAACTGTATTTCCATTTTCAATAATGTACAAATCCAATACCTTTTCCGTACTATTATATTTTACAACTGGCCTAATTACACCCACCGGGCACACTAGTTCACCCGTATAATATTTTAAAACTAACTTAGTGGGTTTAATTTGTAAGTTTGAAAACATTTTCTGATATAACTGGTAATTAATACAAGAAATTGCACTCCCCGTGTCACATTCCATTTTTAAGTCATAGCCTTGCACACATACAGAAATCGTAATAGGTTTACACTGTTCAATTGATAAGCGATTAATAGGTACCATTACCTCGTCACTGTCGCTATCCGCCGAGTAAGCGCCACTGATGCCGTCGCCGTCGCTGCTCTGTCGGTTTTCTTGCACATTATGCAAAGAATTATTTTTCGACAACTTCGGACACATCCTCTTTAAATGCCCCTCTCGAGTGCAAATTCGACATACGTATAGCTTAAATTTGCAGGTATTTGAATTATGTTTGCCACCGCAAACTCTGCACTCGCTCGGGCCCGCTCCGCCTGTGGTACTTTGACCGCCGCCGCTAGCTTGCACTGACTCACGCATCATGCGCGTGTTTCGCCTCGCCGGCCGGCCGCCGCAGCCGGTCGCCCCGCGCTGCCCGCTGCCGCCGCCGGTCCCCTCGCGCCGCGCGCTGACGCCGTTGGCCGCCCCGCGCCGCCCGCTGCCGCGCTGTCCAAACTTATGCACGGGTACGGTCGCGGTTTCCTGTGTGCTGCTGCCGTTCCTGCCCCTCGTACCATCCTCCACTAATGCTGCGTTCGCCTCTGCCGCCTCCATTGACAAGGCCAACTTATACGCTTTGTCGATAGTGATGCTGTCGTCTTCGGTAAACAACTTCTGCCGTATGTCATCGTTTACCAAGCCGCACACGAATTGGTCTCTCATATTTTCTTTTAAGCTGTCTGCCGTAAAAGAACAATCCTTGCTCAGTCTTTTTAGTTCCGAGAAATATGTAGCGATACTTTCACCCGGTTTCTGAATCCGTTGCCGAAATTTAAACCTTTCGGCCAGCATACTCGGCTTGGGGTTTAAGTGACCTTTCATTACTGCAACAAGCTCCGTATAGGTTTTTGAAGACGGTTTGTCCGGGGTACAAAGGTTAACCATCAACTCATACGCACTATTACCAATGACCGTAATTAAAGTTGCGACTTTCAACTCACTTTTCACATTATTTGCTATAAAATATTGATCTAGACGATCCACATATGTGTCCCAATTGTCCTTAGCTACGTCAAACGCGCCGATCGTTCCAACCGCCATCTTTTGTACTCACTGTTCGTTACGCAATAGTTCCGCAACACCGCACAGTTCCGGCACTTTTACACCTATTACAGTCAAACACCGAGTTTATTTAATGTGCACGCGTGATAATCGCTAATAATCGTCGCCACTGAAGAATCTATGGACTTCGGGGGATCCTACGGGAGCTTATACAAAGGAAACTACGTTCATCCGTTTACAGCTTTAATGGGAGACTGACTTACAGAAATAAGATTTATCTTACCCTCAAATGACAAATTAATTAAATACGTACTACCTACATCACAGTTGGTACCTTCATTTATATAAATAGGTGGTTATGTTGGACTCAACGGCTTAAGAGAAGCCTGTAATACCTACTAAAACCCAACAGAACCTATTCCATCTTAATGGGAAGCTTACCGCAATGGCCATCGAAATACTTAAATAGATGAACAGATTTTAATTTAGTTTCACGACACTGTAGCGATATAGACCTCGGCCGGATGCTGTAGCATCACCTGGTATCTGCATAATACTTATTATTTTATTAAAATACTGCAAATTGTTTTGTTTAGGCCTGTGGAATCTGTCCAATGAATAGGCTTTAGTGTTGTTTCGTTTTATACTTTAAATATGTATATATCGTATATTTAAAAATTATTGTTGGTAAATTCCTAACTATAACTATGTTGAACTCAAATTTTGGTGTTGTGTTATCAGTCTAACAATAGAATAATATACTCTTAATCTACCTACCAATCTACATCGTGTCTTCTTTGATCATCTTAATGTTATAGCAATCTATATTCGAGAATATTTCTTGTGTTCGAAACATTACGAACCAAAAATCAAAATAAACATGCGAAGTTAAAAAATATTGTTATTAAAAATAATAAAGCCTGTATAGATGATCGTAAATAATGTTTTTGTGTTACTATCGTAATATTCTTTTATCTTTAGTTTTAAATTTCGAATATATTACTTTATAAACATACACACATCCTTCACAAACGAATTTACTTTAATAACAATATTTCTCAGCTTTGGCGAGGTTGCCAAAATTTCGAGAACCTCCAACTTGAATGCATAAATTTCTATAGCGCACATACGTACGTACAGGTATACTGTTGCATAAGAATTTAGTACTAGTGTCTCTACCTACTTGAACAAGATTGTCTTATACTTACTTGAATTAGAATCTGCTTTTATACTTCACTGTATGGATATTGTGGAAATTTCATATGAAATTACTAATCTAAACCTTACCAGGTAATTAATTTATCTATTAATGTGCTATTTGTACGTTAGTAGTCACAATTAATTTTGTATGATCAATTGAACAGCACGAATTGCGGCGACATCGATCTGGCTAATTAATATGGCATTATTAAGCGACTGACAGTATTACACTTAGATACTATGTAATAGGCACTAACTATTACTTTGCTTTCAGAATGAGTTACAAGTGATCGATATACGAAGTGTTATTATTAATAAAAAAAATGAAAGCATGTTTTTAATATCACTTACGGATCGTTATTGGGATATAAATACAAAAAGGACAGTTCATTTTCAGAGTATTCATATTCAATTGATTAAAATTTTAGCTATTTAAGAGCATTTTAATTTATTAGGATTACATAAGGTAAGGTACACGTTGCTTGATTAATAAGTAATAGTGTTCTTTTGTAAACAAATGAAACTACAATGAAAATAAATGTATATCAGAGTATGATTAAGCAGTGTTTAAAATGAAAACATACTACGAAAAACTTTCTGTAGCCACTCACAGCGAAATCTCTAATTAAATCTGCGACGAGTCTCAGACGCGAACTGCCACTTTTTGAAATAAGTCTGAATGCCAGACGTTCTAAACGTTATAAAATTTATATAGTTATAGTAAATTAAAGTAAAGTTATAGTTATCTTACTAGTATATTAATTTTTTCCCTACTATGTAGGCTGTAAGTTATATTTCATTGCGATCAAGTTTAACTTTAGCATAACCTACACACTAATAATATTGTGAATTTTACAAAGTAGCAGCACTAACGCAGTAAACTTAGGAAGTAATACTGTGAACTGGCACAAAATATTATGTAGGACGAATTCTTTATATAAAAACTAGCTGTACCCGCGGCTTCGCCCGCGTTCATTTTTTTAATTGCTAATCAACCTCATTGGGTTGATCTGTAGGAAAAAAATTGTCTAAAAAATAAAAATAAATATTTAGGGGTGGACTACCCTTAACATTTAGGGGGATGAAAAATAGATGTTGGCCGATTCTCCACCCTGGCCGACAATCACGCTAAGGATCACAAAAATCGGTCGAGCCGTTTCGGAGGAGTTCAAGTTCGAACCCCGTGACATTTCAATTAACAAATAAAATATAAGGGTTGATCGTAGAGGGGTGAAAATTTAGGGTTGTATGTATTTTTGTATGCTGTGTCATAAAAAAATAAAAACAAATAATTTTGCCTAAAAAATAAAATAAAAAAGTTAGGGGTGGACTACCCTTAACATTTAGGGGGATGAAAAATAGATGTTGGCCTATTCTCAGACCTACTCAATATGCTCACAAAATTTCATGAGAATCGGTCAAGCCGTTTCGGAGGAGTTCAAGTTCGAACCCCGTGACACGAGAATTTTATATATAAGTTATAAGGAATAAGTAATATAATTGTTTTACGCCTATTAGGTAGAGTCTAAATTAGTTTTTTTTTAATTTGGTAATTTTTTTTTAAATTGCTTATTTATATTTGATTGGTTTTAAGTAGATAGTAGAGATGGTTTAAAGTACGAGTTATTTCTAGAAAAAAGGTTTAATGAAAATGAATTGAATAAAAGATATTTTTGTTTAATGTGTTGTTATTAAAGATACCTATCTATTTTTCTAAAATTATTGCATAACTTTTTGGTTAGACACTATATATATACCTAAAATAACTTTTGAGAATTCTAAAACCTTAGTATCTCCCGTGACTCTATTTTTTGTAAAACATTTGATACAAACATTTAATAAAAATACAAAATAAATCCTCGACAAAATCATTCATTCACTTAAAAAATGGATTAAATCTGATAAAGAATGACTCTGAGTTAATTCTAGGTTAAACAAAAAATATATTAAAAAATAGGTAGATACTATATAAAATGAACCAAATAATAACCAAAGAAACCCTACCTAAGTACTATTACTTAAGTTTGCAAGACATTGATCTATTACTATTCTAATATAGCATTGTAGTATTCCAATAAAGCTTTACCGTTTAATATTATTATTTTGATAAGGTTATTACTTACGGGTAGAAGTACGGAATAATCCGTTTATTATGTTTCCTTACAAAGTACAATTACAGTCCTTTTATGTTTATGTAATATGGAAATAGGGAAGCTACGAATGTAAGTAGATGGTATAAAACATTTTGAAATAATCTGATTACATCCCTATTACGAGTACATTTACGTACATATTAAACGCTTTGTCGAATTTCAATAAATTTTGGAGGTCTATGGTCTACCTTTGATTACCACTTACTAAATATATGCAGAGCCGTGGGTGAAAACTAGTATTTTACAATTAATGAATAATGTATGTTAAACACATTAAAACTTTCTTTTCCTGTAGATTTACATGAATAAAGTCCATACTCATGTTGTAAAATCAAACATTTTCAAATATTCAAACACAGTTGACGGCACCGTCAGTAAAGTTTGGTCTGGCTATAAAATTCACGCTTAATATCTTGTAGGTTTCACGTAGAATTTTAATAGGCTTGTGAGTAAATAGCGCAGAATTAAGTAAGAATGTGAAGTTTCATAAGCACTGGCTTACCTTCGAATAGAAGTATGGATCTTAAAGCTCAGTTTTATAATAAGGGCCATCATCTTTTAATCAAAAAGTATAAGTACTAAATACCTTTACGGTTTAAAGTTATTTTTGTTTCAGTTTGCAAAATTTCATTTTCTAACTCCTACACATAACGCAATTTATCTATGAAGTTCTTTTAAAGTTTTCTATTTAATTTGCTTCATTCTAGTATGTTATATTAGGTAAGTAAAGTTTATATTTGTATTTTAGATATTTGTTTTAGTGAGAAATATGTTTATTTCTATTCATCTATACTAATCTATACTATATACTATATACTATATATACTATATACTATATATACTATATATTATATATACTATATAATATTATAAAGAAGTAAAGTTTGTGTGTTTGTTAAATTGTAAGGGGTAAACTCGGGATCTACTGAACCGATTTTAAAAATTCTTTCACCAATAGAAAGCCACATTTTTGCAGAGTGTCATAGGTTATATAAAAAACCGAAAAATAAAAAGACTTTTACGTGGTAGTCCGTTTTGCAAAGTGAATCGAAGAAAACCGTTTGGTCGAATGAAAGCGTTTCTTACGAACGCTGCCTTAACTATGAAAGATATATTTTGAGTTCTAGAGAAAAGATAATATGGAGATTGAAAATGCCTACAAAAAAGTCAACGACAGCATATGTCTAACTTTTATATTTAAGTTACAAAAAGTAGTTTTTTTAATATTAGTATAGATAATGTAATTTTTAATTTTTAATATTAATAAAATTATTTAAATTATTTAAACACTCTGTACTAAAAAAGGATTATTAACATTATGCCCAACGAAGTGGGCACGGGTTAGCTAGTTAGTATATATTTATAATATGTATGTATTTAAAGTTATATATTATGTCTAGTGTCTATATATTATGTGTAGTATCAACTATCTGGTATCCGTAACACAAGCCTCGTAACTAATACCACGGAATTAGATGGCGCTGTGTTTTATAATATCCCAACATAATTATTTATTTACTAGGTACTAGGTACCCCTTTGTATAAGTTTTTTTACAAACTTAGATTTTTTTTCATTATTAAAACCTTCCAAACCTAAAGGAACATAAATAGCCGAATTTGTCGAGCCGTTCTTGAGTTTGGCGCTCAACAACATTAAATTTTATTTATATAGATTATTTTTGATTAGTAACTTATGAGTACTGTTTAACTTAATGCGAAGAAATATATAATTTAAAAACATAAGAAAATGTATTATATTTACTTATATTGTATTATTAATGAGACCATGTTTCTTAGTTTGTTTAACGCAGCTCTGTGAGACTGGCATAAAATACTTTTTATACCTGTACATTACCCCCGTGGGATGTTAGTGCGTTACAAAAAGCTAATAAAGCTCGCGCGGGTTGTAGTTCAGGTAATATTCTATTTGATATAAAATTACTTATAAAATGTTATTTTTTATGCTAAAATGGTCAAACAGATTTAGATAGGCATGAGTAGGGTAACGCGTAAGTCAATATTCAGTTGTCGTTCAGACCGTCTGTATCCTATGAACCGCGATAGTTAGACAGTTGAAATTTTCACAAACGATGTATTTCTGTTCCCGCTATAAGAAAAAATACTAAAAACAGAATAAAATAAATATTTAAGGGGGCTCCCATACATGATACAACAGACGTGATTTATGTACCTTTTTTTATAGATAATGATACGGAACCCTTGGTGCGCAAGTTCGACTCGCACTTGGCCGGTTTTTAACTATTACTTTGTATATGAAGACATGGCAATATATTTTCGTGAAACAAAAGCCGTTCTAGAGCTGAACGAAGTTCATTTAAATTCCTTGCTCGCGAGTGTGAACAACAGCAAATGTGACTTCCTTTAGTGTTGTTGTCAAACTGTCCTTTCAAATGTTTGAATGGGGTTTGTAAAGAGTAAAACAAAATAAGTTTTAGATACATCCCTTAAAAATAATATTACCCTTAGAACCTGGATATTGTTCAATTTAAGTATTACAAGCTTTTTTAACTTGCTATGTTTGTTCGGATCATATCTTGCAACTTAAACAATTCTCATTCTCAGTCGATTGAACTGAAATTTTGCACACGTTTGCAATTTAAATTTTGCAATTATTTAATTACAATACATGATGATTAGCTAAGTACGTTATATTAAATCAACTTTGGTGGACCCTCAAAATTGGCGAGTTAAATATTTTTTAAGACTCCTGAGACAAGGATATTGATTACTATCCTAACTTATCTGTTTGTTTTGGAGGCAATATACTTAAAATTCTGTTTTGTTTACGTGTATATAGCATGAATTATATTATGATCTATTCCAAATTAGCTCACAACAAGAACGATTCATTCGTGTTCTAATTCTAGTTATAAACTTCGCTCCTTCTCAATGTAGCAGCAGATGAACTACAAAAGAACTGTATGTATAACATAAGTTTTCCAATTTAACTTTCAACTATATAAAGAATTGCTTGTTATTCCTTGGTATAAGACCTGGCTTCGTGACTTAGAATGCATCTTATTTTGAATAAATTCTTGTAATGATAATAAAATATTATACTTGAATGACAATATTTTTTTTAAGGAGTTTATCTTAAGAACTTATCCAATTTAAAAAAAAATCGAAAAGATATTATATTAGGTTTAGATTATAATAGGCTATAATATACCATAACTAAGTGTTAAAAAGTATCTAGGGATGAACCCAAGCGAAGTCAGAAGTAGCTAGTGTATAGAAAAGAGTATAGCTTTATACAATCGCTATGAAAATTATATGCAAATTGCCAAAATGTTATCTGACAGATAGCTTTATTTTGAATTATTTTGAATTAACATTACTTTCGTAATGAATAGCATGATATGAATAACCATTTTTATATTTTTTCTTATTTTCCTTTGTTACACAATGATTTATATTTTTGTACGAAAATGCCATACTATTAAAAGCAAAAGAAATGGAGTTTATATTAATTTTAGTTAACTTATTTTCAAAACACCCTTCTATGCATGCTCGGATTTCAATTGTGTACTCGGCCAAGGACGTAAGGTGAAACGAACCAACGCTACCGAGAAGTGTGCAGAGATTAATTGAAGGTAAGATATACAGTAAGTAAATCGATTTTTGGTTACTTTCACTATATGAAGTATAAAAATGTTTAATCTATATAATAAAACTCTAACTGAGTCAAATTTGTATTTTTTGGAAAATCTAATTGAAATAGACATTATTATCGATAAAGAGGCCAAATCTATTGTTTTAAGGTGTTTGTCTGTCTGTCTGTGACCGCATCACGAGAAAACTACTGAATGAATTAGATGAAATTTGGTATAATGATAGCTGGTTACCCGGGTCAATACATATAGGATACTTTTTAGTGCGGGGAAATATCTCATCTCAACTAACCGTTAGAAATCGGCAAAAAACATCACACAGTATGTGAAATCTATTTTGCTTACGGTCTTTTAAACGCTGGCCGAGCCGCGGGAAATGCTAGTACTATATATATTGGGCTAGTAAGTTAAACATCGATAGACTATCGATAGTATCGATAGCCATGGGCTATCGATAGTATCGATAACTATTATGGCACTATCGATTGTTAAGTTCCTACTATTTATTTCCCTTCTCAACAAACCTGCATAGTCGGGAATTATTTTTTATAATATTCTTATAATATAAAACATAACAATTTGTAATTCATACCTATAAAATAAAAACAAAATAAAAATGTAACTAAAGTGTATAAAATAAAATATATAGTATAATTAAATAAAGTATAATATATTTACTACATATAAAAGAATATTTAATTCCTAAAATACTGGTAAAAAATAATAATATAATAATGTGTTCTAAACTCTTAAATCATATTTTGAAGCTGCAGGTTTTGCTAGTCATAAATATAGGTAGGTACATTTTAAAAACGTACATTGGTGACAATAATTGCAGACATTAAATTATATATTATATTCTTTATTGCACTTTTAATGTTACACAAGTAATACAGAGGCCAGTGTGAGCAAAGGTGGACTTATCTCAAAAAGAGATTTCTTCCATGTTCCAGCCAACCTATTGAAGTGATATTTTAGTGTTTAAAAAACGGGCCAGACACGTGCAGTTGTTTTCGAATAAAATTATTATTGAAATAAAAAAAAAATTAATTATTAATTAACCGATTAAGATAGTGGTGGAGTAATAACGGATTCTACTGGAGCATTTGAGGAGCAATTTTTTGAGATATAGTACAAAAAGAAAAAATGAAGTTCTGCGATTTTATAGCAATATTAAATTTTTCAAAAAATGGATTCTAAAAAAAATTATTATTAATTAATCGATTAAGATAACGGTTGAGCAATTACGGATTTTGCTGGAGCATTTGAGGAGCAATTTTTTGAGATATAGTTCAAAAAGAAAAAACGAATTTTCGCGATTTTACAGAAAAATTAAATTTTCAAAAAATGGATTCTAAAAAATAATTATTAATTAACTAATAATGTTAGCGGTGGAGCAATTACAGATTCTGCTGGAGCATTTAAGGAGCAATTTTTTGAGGTATAATGAAACAAAAAAATATGAAGTACCGCGCCAACTTCTTTCTAGTCGACAAACATTGTTTGTTTGTCTAATTAAAATTATTAGTTTCAATTAATTATAACATATATCTTTAATATTTATTTATTTAATACACGAAACTATCGATAGTATCGATACTATCGATAGTTTTTTCTCAAACTATTGATAACTATCGGAATACAAATCTATCGATGTTTAACGTACATAAGCTAGTAGTTATAAAAGATATAGGTGCATCTGTTAAAATCTACTTCTCAGGGGGGAAGAACTGATCAATAATATGTATGGAGGTTTAGGGTTACTTCTTAAAAATTAAATCAAGTAAAATATCTGCTTTACATATGTATTTTATTGTTAATGAAATTCTAAACAAAAAGGAGCATCGTGACACTGGATAAAGCTGGGGAGGATTACTAGTACATATAAAAGAGAGGTCATATCAATAGAAAACATGTAACTGAGACTATAAAAAAGGGTTTCCGTACATTGGAAACAATAAGGCTGCAAGTAATGGTCGTCTGTAGGAAATAGCTAGAATAGAAAGATTTATAGATGTTACGATGCCATTAAAAATAATTTACAGTGTGTACATAAGCAATGATTTTTTCCTTTACTCTAGCATAATAAACACGCAGTCGACATAAAAACACGAACGCACATACGTACCTTTACTTCTGAACGAGCTACTGAATTTGATACGGTTTTTACTACTAAAAAGAAAGATATACGTGTAAGCTTTGTGTATACTATTTATTAATATTTTGGATGACAGTGAGTGAGACGGCATGGTGTTATGTTAGTCGTAGCAAATATAATATTTGAAATTATTAAATATCCACACGTGACACGATTGTATTTCTAAAGATAACTTACAATACCTTTTTTTATCAATTTCCACCAAGTAATTCGAGTAAAAGAGGTTAAATCGCTCGTAAAATATATATTCTCTCAATTTTTTGAATAAAAAACTAAATATGATTCCAGCGTGGCTAGGTAATCTTATCGGGCCGGCTGCATAGTGAAATGTGAAGTTTTATTCACAGTTTTTAATTTTTCAGACAAAATGTATTGTTCGTATAACAAGTCTGGCTGTGGAGTCATTGTAGTTGAACAAAGTTCATTTAAATTTTGTACCCCTGAGGTCGTACTCGCAAACATCCTTTCGTTTCTATTATTATGTGCATTAAAGCGTAATAGTTCAGTTATTCATGACGCTCTGGAGTCAGTGCAATAATGGTATGGTTTTATTTCATTTTTGTATCAATATTTCTTAGTTATTTTGATATTTATCATAAATAATCTTTAAAATATTACTTAATTGTAGCAAAAGTAAGAGAATAATAGGTACTTGTGCTTCTTGCAATATTATAAAATATTTTCTAGGTGTGGCCAACTTTTACTAGTGTTCGGTATCAGTTGAGGCTTTACAAATAAACCAAAAAGTACAATATGGACATATCGAATAAAATATTACAAATTATCTTATTAAAATTTTATACTTATTAGTGTCTACATTTTCATAAGAAGCAGTATAAAAAAATAGCTGGAATATTATGAAGCTCAAAACTGCTTGTTTTGTGTGGCATTCGCTACACTGTACTGTAGGTAAAACAAGCGTAAATATATTACTTAGAAAATCTTTCCTCTATAGAATTGGAGATACGAAAAAGGATTAGGTAAATAGCAACGCCGCAAAATAGCTGTACTTTTTACTTTACTTTTCTAGCAACATTGTAAAGCCCATACCAACTTGCATAAAGTTTAAATTCTGTTCGGAATTTAGTTCAGCGAGGAGGTATTGAGCGAAATTATTTTCAGCGATGCACTACAAGAGTTACTATATACGGCTTTTAAATTATAATGTTGTTTTAAAAAAAATAACACTAAACCGATTTGGCTTCACCAAAATTTATATTATCATAAATAGTGACAAATACGAGAATACACAATTGATTGCATACTTATAATCACAAAATTGAACGTGTTTTTGGGCTTATCTTATCTGTATCTATCCTAAAACCATATTAAAACTATATATATAATACGTCTTCAACTATTAAGGATCTAAATATAACAAGGTGTCCACAACTATGCCATATAAAATGCCATAATATTTTATTGGAAGGGAAGTAGACAAACATTCTGTAGAGGTACGGAAGTGGAAATACCTTGGTGAGTGAGACCGATTCTTTTTTATTTTTTATTTGGGGTACAATCATATTCCTTATGATTTTTTTTGGAAAAGATGACTCAGCCTAGTCATAGGACACCAGCCACTTTTGCAAAACACATCAGGGTATGTAGTAATAATACCTAATAAGTAATCTAGTTAGTGGGTTCGTTATATTATGCTAGTAATAAATAAATTGGTATGTGTGTGGCCGTCATTTACATTATAATATGGAATAGTGCAATGTGCATAGAGTTTTCTTTGACTCGTCGATCGTCGTCGATAGGTACACTCGAAGCAGTCGTAAATTAAAAAATGAAAATGCCATTAATTGTTTTATCTGGATATATAGGCTTTGTATTGAGAATTTTATGTTAAGATTGATATTAAGTAAAGAGAAAAGTGTAAGACAAAAATGTTCAACCTATAATTCTTTTCAACGCTGTAAGTAAGATCGTAAATTAGGCCAACTTTTCTTGTAAAAGTTTCAATTTCTCTAGAGTGCAATACTAACGATGAAATCTTGAAGATTTAAAATCTCGTTATATTAGAAAATTAACTTTATAAACGAAATATATTTTATTTCATAGTTAAATATTATCAATTAATTTAAAGTTGCAACAAGTAGGTACTTTCTACGACTTTGTTTGATCTCTTAGGTATATAAATTTAATTTGTAGTAAATTAATTTATACATCGTTTAGTGCATTTATTCACGACTGTTCCCGACATATATATTATACTAGCGACTTACCCTTGCTTCGCTCGGGCTCGTTCCTAAAATTACTTGTGTACTGGTTTACTAAATGAAAAAGTTATATATAGTAAATTTTTTTGAGGCTTGGATTGAAATGAAAACTTTATATTAAAAGGGAGTTAGAATAAATAATAGCATCCAGGTGAGACCAATTTCGACTTGGGTCGAATTACAAAGGGAGGTTAAGAGAATGCTTCAAAGAGGTCAGTTGTGTTCGTATAAATGTGCGATTTGGCGGAAAATTTACAACTTTTTCTCTGTTCGGTCTCGGATGGCGGCCGTAAACTCGGAAGCAATCTCACCGCACCAGCGGCCGAGTTATTTCGCAGAATATTGCGGTGCGCGTGACTAATAAAATGACAAATAGAGGTCCCCTACACTGCCAGTGACACACTGGGGTATCGTTCAGTGAATTTTCTTAACACTTTCTTATTGTTATGCGCATTAATTTGGTTGCAGATTAATTTAGTTGCAGTTCCAGCTTTTTCTAACAGTGTTAGTTAATTGAAGCAGTATGTACCTATAAGTACATAAGTACATTTTTAATTCCTTTATGACGAGCGGCCGTGGGTTCGAGTCCCGCTGGGGGCATTCATTTCTTAAACACGTATAGATGTACTCCATGTTGTCATGTGTGTATATATTTATAATATTTATCTATTTGTAATATGTATGTGTTTAAAATTATAAATATGTAGTATATCAACTATCTGGTATACGTAACACAAGCTTCGTAGCTTAGAATGGAACCAATATCGCTGTGAGTAATAATGTCTCAACAACATACAGACATAATAATTCCATAAATACAGAATAAATATACTTTTTTAGTTTATTTGTGTTTTCAATTTAAAAATTATGTTAAACTAGCGTCCTACTATTGCTTCATTGAAATCGGTAATTGGTATGTATAACTTATTATATACATATATAGTGTATAAAATTTCATCCAAATCCCTTCAGCAGTTTCAGGGTGAAGCCAGAAATATAACATATGAAATTAAATCACATTTCACAGTTTTTGCTTTCGCATTGATAATACGAGTGTAGTAGTGAGATGTGAAATTAAGTCTACAAAGACTTTATGTATTTACGAGTATTACCTAAATTAAAAGTTGTTACATTTTTATAAATAAGACTATGAATGTTTCTACGTCGTTCAGTGTCATGTCCACGTAAATACTCGGAATGAATATGGGACGGAATTGTCCGGGACGGCGGTGTTCCGAATTTAATCTCGCAGAAATATACGTCTGATATCAGTTTTTACGAGTCTAATTTCGTTTCTAGCATCATTTACAAACACAAAAAAAGACACTAAATTCTGCAATAACATTGCACTTAATTTAGGAGATGCATTCGATATTACTTTTTTGTTGTGGTTTAAAAATAAAACTCTGTGTTTATGTTTGTCCTATGGTACTACGAATATATGAAGGTGAGTGATTTCTATTATTCATAATAATCACTGTTACCTGAATTGAATACCATGCCTGAAACTAGCGAGACTAGCGATTAGCTCAATGTACTTATTACATATATTTATAAAACATTGGAATGAATTGACCAAAGAGACTTTAACCATTGAGCTGTTAAATTATAGTATCATGATTTCTTTATGTTTAACTTTCTAATCATTGAACTGGATGCGAGATGTTACGTTGCAAAATATAAATTAAACGCTCATATTACAAGTAAAGTTGGTTTTTTTATATTTTTCTGTAAGTAAATCTTCGTATTTAGCCCTTTTTAACGTCCTTGTCCTCCCTTCAATATAAGTCTAGTCTATCACGTCTAGTGTGGGATGGCGTCTTCACATGTCTTTCGAAAATTTGCTAGGTTCTCCCAGACATGCAGGTTTTCACGCGATGTTATCCTTCACCGTACGACAAGTAGTAATCATATTGTGAAACTGTCAAAAACGCACATGAAAATGACAGAGGTGCGTGGCCCATATTCGAACCCGCATCACTCGTTTATCCAAGCGAGCGCGTTACCACTAGGCTACTACTGCCAATTAGTAAATCTTTAATTACAAGCAAAGAAAAATTTGAATTTCCTATTGGATGTTTTCCATGTCGGAGGATAGCGATATATACATGGCAAATAATAATATTGGTGTGATTGGATATCGAACCCCTTCTGTCCTAACTAGAAAAATATACTCTAGCAGTTAGACTACTATATATGTAAGTTTTAAGTTGCAATACCAATTGTTATGACGCCGAAATTATCAAATGATATGCCAATTTAGTAAAAGATGTACATTACGTACTACACAAATGCAATTACAAGCTTTCATTAAAACACCTAACTTAAAATCTTCATTAAAACGAAACTTATACGTAGGTATTATTAATCTCTAAATACAGAATTGAATGATATAGAAATCATTACACTAAATTGTCTAAGTTGATGTTTTTACAATATTAAACTTTTTTTGTTTTTACAAAAGGCTTTGTACCGCTCAAACCATGAAATTTAACGTTAAACTAAAATAATAAGATATTATATGGGGTATCTGGGATAAAAAATAAAGTCATTTGTTTTGATGTAATAAAAGTATACAATGTTAAGTAGATGAGACTGTGAAAATCACAGATTTGTTCCCCAATTTACTTACCTCGAGATTACTGTCGCTCAAAATTAATCTTCTTTACCTTTTAAGTACTACATAGAAAGAAACGACATCGTAAAATACTATCATATATTTTAAATATATGGTGCGATTGTTAATCGGAAAATTGCTTGATATATTAGTTTATTAGTGAAGACATCATATCTAGGCTATATTTTCTAAATTATACGAAACTAGCGACGCGGCCTCACTTCGCTCGGGGTCGTCCCTAGATAAAGCGCGAGCGAAGCTGCCGCTGGTTAGTAAATGTATACATAAACTTGATTTAAAGGTTTAAGCATACATACAGTGGGAAGTGACTTTGTTTTATACTATTTTATACTATTAAATAATGAAGTTTTTCAAAAATACAATCTCTTTCCGTTCTATGTGACTAAAAGTATTCGTTTATTAATTAGCTTGCATAAATAGAAGAAACAAATATGTACATGACAAAATTTTGTTACATTAATTTTAGTAAAAGCTTATGGCACGAGTGCATTTAATTTAAAATATGCTCATGTAGATGGAGAGCTAAAACTTTATAGAGTGAATGTACAGGAGCGCACAATGTACTCGTAGCTCTAAAAAGCATTATTCTATTTCGAGCAGACCATTTTGACAATAGGACTAAAGGAATTCATATTTGCTACTGTTGTCTCTCACGGGCAAGGAATTTAAATGAACTTTGCCCAACAACAATGACACCACAGACTTTTGTTCCGCGAACAATACATTTTGCCGGAAAAATTAAAACCTGGGAACAAAAGAGTACAAATTCATATTGGAGCGTGGGCGGTCCGCGACGATTACGCAGCTAGAGCCTCGATACTAACGTGAAAAAAGAAAACATCGTTCCTTTTATTTCCTGCCAGAGTACACCATCTCGTATGCGTACTATATGAAAACTCATTTCTACAAGCGTAACGTACTCGCTGTTTCTGTTATGATTTACGGAACATGACTATTAAATACAACGTCAATTTTATATATTTTGTTTTATACTTTTTACGTTTCGTTCGTGAATCATTACATCGAAAATTTTACTGGAAACTTTGGTTGATGTTTTCGCCTAAAGCCGCAAAACACTGAAATTTTAATCAGTTATTTATAAAGGATAACTTTTCGTTTATTTCTGTTTGAAGAATTATAAATATCCATTCATTTTTGTATTTTTAATTAGATTTTAAGTATAAAGGCCTAATTATTGCATGAATTTACACATTACACCTGTAGTATAGGCCTGTCTAACCGGTGAGACAAGAATAACCACCTGTAGGGTTATGTGTGATTCACTGTCTAGATAGGCTATCCTCTAAAAATTCGAAAGAACCTCATGTCTTAATGGGACGTCGCAGGATCACAGTTGATCTATGGATTTATATGACACGTTTGGTTCAGTTTATAATGATCCTTCTTGCTGTGCCAGCGGCCGCGTATTCAAGTTCTGCTGGAAGCATGACTACTAGCTTTATGTGATGAGTACAAAAGTTTATTGCTGCTTCTGTCATGAGTGTATATCATATTTATAATATGTACATATATATACATATAAGGATCTGTAACATTAAGTGAAATGTAACCACTATTTCGTATCCTCCTCCGGTTCAAAAGTTTTCGTCTAGCCCGAATAGAGTACTATTCAGTTATAATTGTATGTATTAAATTCAGCACTAAAAACGAAGCACTGCAGAGCACTGCCACTACCCTTCAATATTCATAGTCAACCACGCAGGCTGAGTCTGGATTGGCGGACTTCACATGTTTTTCGAGCACTCGCAAGGTTCTTTTAGACAAGGTTCTTTCAATACCTGCGCCGTAAGAAAAATGATAATTTGAATGTTAAATGATCCGCACATAAAAATATCAGAGGTGCAAAACCCGGATTTGAACCCGCTTCACTTGGTATATTTTTATAATAGAACCCATATTAATATGAATAACCTAATAAATTCAATGTGAACTATCTATTTTAAAACCGTCATAGACGAATATTTTTATTTTAATTGAACTGTTTTACATTTTACAAGCCGCTGATATCAAATATACAATAACTTTTTTGTATATATATTGTTAAAGCATATATAAAGTGATTTAGATTAGTACATAAAGAGGGCAAAGTGAGTGGAATAAGCGCTTGATCTCAGTTCAAACATATTAAATGGAGAAGTTTTAATTTTATTAAATTTTCCGCGCTCTTAGTCAGATGTCGTAAATTAGGCTCAAGTTTTCATGTAAAAGTTTCAATTTCACTCGGATGTTGGAAGATATTTTAAACTTTTAAAAGCTAATAAGCTAAGCATATGAAAACAGTTTTGGAAAGTAAATAGTAAAAGGTATGAGCATGTCTGGATTTTATAAGTTAAACTACGTATACAAACTTGTGTAAACCGAACTTGATTCACATAATTATTATTACGGCCCATTTTCATCATTTCTCTCATAATGGCGGGTTGCGAGGGCAAAGCAATTTTGTCAGGAGCCTACAGAAATTTGAAAAAGGAAAATTACACAATTTGCTAATAGCTACGGTACGGATAATTTTCTTGGAGCAGTTTTTATGCCAGGCAGTTCATTGGGAAAGGTTTATGTTCCTATTAAGGATAAAAAAATAATTATATTTATTTAATCCGATTTGATTGAAAGGTAGTAGTATATAGTTATATACTTCTTTTTATACACCAGACCTACCTCTTCATCCAGAATTCTATTGAAAATCTTTCCTTTAAGTAAAATATAAAGCCATCTACCGACTACAGAAAATTAAAATATTTTAAGCTTACATTGTAAACTCATTTTTATTCTAGACTTAAAGTATCTCCCTCGTTCCCGTATTTGAAATCTATAGTTTTAAGATTTTTTGTCTGTCTGCATCAAGACAAAACCACGGGACAGATTTTTATGTTTGGTGTGATAGTTCGTTATCCTGGTCAACATATAGGATACTTTTTACTGCTGGAAAATATCTAATCTCTGAGAGATCCGTTATAACGTACCTACAATAAAATAAATAAACTAATCTAATCGCAATAAAACTGACGTTAAGATTTTGAAGTAATCTTTTACTTAGTAAAAAAAACGATAATCAATGCAGTTATCAGTTTTATATTTTTTATTTTCAAATAAAAATCGAGATAATAAAATGTAAATAAACACAAAATGAACATCGCTAATCACTTGTAAAAGTTATATGATCCTTAGAAAGACTTACATTTTCGAATGTGAATAGAAACCATTCTCGTAGGTGAATACGAAACTATCCCAAGTAAGAGAGATTAAAGACGTTATTCAGCATGTCACGTTGGCAAACGAAATGTTCTGTATAAATAATCCTGAATAAAGCCTTCACACAAAATGGGCGACGCAAGTGGGGGGAAGAGAGATTTATCCTCTTGAATCTAATCTTGTGGATAGCGAAAAGAGCATTTTCTACAAAAATTTTTGTCTCAATTCTCGCGTTCCGAGCGCGACACTATATACGTCGGGACGATTCCCTTTTGTCTCCTGAAAAGTCATTCGGTCGAGATGAATTAGAGTACATCTCAAAGGTACACGAATCAGATGTTTTGTGCAAGTAGAAGAGTTAAAGCTTTTATGTATATTGCAGAAATACTTAAGATTATTGGATCGCGGCGTTACTCAGAGATGATTTTAATGCTCTCTAGGTGATTGTAATATTTATATTTGAATTTGTATATTTGTAAGTTTAACTGTAAACATATTTAGTAAATAAATTATAAATCTTATATTATATTTTGAGTTATATTAAAATTTAGATAGTTAAATGAAGATTGTAGAAGCAAATGTTTCTTACTGAACACACGTTATCAGACAGGTTGTTATTAAGGAACGCTCGCGATGCAGAAGTGCAATGAACACATTCTTATCTCAATAGTTTTGGCTTTCAAGCAAGCTGTAATATTTACACTGAGTTTGCAAAATTTATTTGCTTGTTAATATTTAGAAAATATCAATCTATAATATAACCTTCGTGTGGAATGTAGACATTTATTTCTTTGCGTTAAAAACATTATGATATTACACTTATATTTAATATTTATATTTCTCAACAAACCGATAAATATTTTTACGCGTAAATATACAAGTCATTATGAAGATTCTTATTAGAACAATTTCAAAATAATTCTCGTATACAGTAAAACATCTTAATAAACATACCTAACTTCACCGTTTACGTATTATTTATATTCAAAAATAATATTTCATTATTTAATATAAATTAAATCAATTAATTGCGTACCTTTTTCAATGGTGAGAAATCCACATGTATACATACAGCTTAAGTGGGACTACCGGTAAAGCTAGTACCACCAATTAATATCCTTCGTTTTTATCCACACTTCACACCTACCTCGACAATTAATTTTGCACCTGTATTAACTGAGTTGACGTCTTCAATCTGTTGGATTTGTGTGAACCTCGTTTAAGCATATTTCGCCACACTTCTTGTTCTATGATCTTTTTAATCTTGTTGTTTTCACACACGAACTAAAGGAACATTACTTGCGCGAGTGGTGTCATAATACAAGATAAAAACATAATTTGATACATGTTCTGGTATACAGTCTGGAAGTATTAGATGAAAGATGAAAGAAAATACCTAAACCATGAAGTTATCAAAATTTGCTCAAAGAAACATTTTATTTTAGAAAATATTATTATTCAATATATGGGTCATACTCAGAAAAAGTGTACATTTGTCATCTTTTCTTGTCCCGCTACTTCATACTTCTACTGCATATATGCATTTAATTTTTTAAATAAAGCTTTCCTGAACAAATAAACAAAAAAACTATAAAAGACAAAATGTACGAGTACTATTTTAAAACTAACCGATAATAATTTATAATAAGGATTAAATTACTGAATAGAAACATTATCTCTTTATTTTGGAATTATAAATTAATTTTGATGTTACAACATCTGAATAAAGCCTGACTTATATAAGCTTTTCATTATTTTTTGTTGTACGAGACTGAAAATATTGAAACAACATATTTTATTAGATAATGAGAATAAAAGCATACTAATTAGGCAACTAAATAGAATTAATGTTAAAATATCAAGGCCTTTGGCCTTTTGTTATATTTTATTATTTTTATTTCAAAAGAAGCCAATTTCAGACAAGAAAAAGTATCTGTTCTTATATTACATACTATTCAGAGCCACTTTTGACCTCTTTATAATTCTAAATCTATTTAATATGATACGATATATTTATTACTTCCCCTTAGACTAATTCGTTCCAATCAACTTTTCTTGGCTAATCGCCGGCATCTTCTGCGAATTCTCAACTTATTTCTTCTTTATTTCCTCGCTTCGCTCAGGCTCGTCCCTAGATTTAGCGCGAGCGAAGCCTCCGGTTCCGTTAGTAAATGTATACATAAACTTGACAATTTATAATATACTAGCGACTCGCCCTCGCTTCGCTCGGGCTCTTCCCTAGATTTAGCACAGGCAAAGCCGCGGGATCCGCTAGTTATACATATAAACCTTCCTCTTGAATCACTCTATCTATTGGAAAAAACCGCATCAAAATCCGTTGCGTAGTTTTAAAGATTTAAGCGCACATAGGGATATAGGGACAGAAAAGGCGACTTTGTTTTATACTATGTAGTGACTAAAACCTTTCTCTTGAATCATTCTATCTATATAAACCGCATTAAAATCCGTTGCGTAGTTTTAAAGATCTAAGCTTACATAGGGACAGACAGCGTGACTTTTGTTACGAGTATGTAGTGAAGCTTTTATATTGCAAAATAAATACCATAATATCTTAACTTACTAACTAACTTAATCTTAAAGTTAATTTACTGGTAAAGACTAATGTCAATGTAATGGTAAGCTCTAACTTTTCCTAAGTTATCATCACTGTGTAAATAGTACATGCATAGCATTAATACTAGGAACAAACATAAACTTGTAATGCCTGTGACTCGCTTACGCCGAGTCAGTAATTATTTTTATGGACAATGTATACATCTATATACAACAGGATCCCAGAAAACGTTCAAAAAGCTTCTATTGCCAAATTTAAAAAAATGTGAAGGAACGTTTGTGTACTAAAAGCTATTATTCGATTAACGATTTTTTAGAAGACAGTACGCCTTGGGAATGATGTGATCGCCGCCAGGCTATTTCAACATATAGAATTATTGTTAATTTACAATTTAATTTAAAAAAGAATGAGATTAAGATAAAAAAAAATATATATATATATATAAGTCCCGCTGAGTTTCTTTTGCCAGTTCTTTTTAGGTCAGAGGTCATGACGTTCAGTAAGAAATTGTAACAATTTTTATGCTGAATAAAATATTTTGATTTGATTAGGATTGTTCAAATTGAAGTTACACCAATTTATAAATATCAAACATAGTAAAAAAACAACAAATTGTATTTTAAATTTATTATAGAAAGTAGTATGTAATGTTGCATTTATTAAATCTATAGAATTTGGTGCCCATTTACCTACATCGCAATTCTTCTGTCAGCTTAAAGTCGATAACCACGCATATTCTAAATATTGTATTTGGTTATAGTTTTACATGTGTATTTTAATGAAACTATGAATTATTTTTATTGTTATAAAAGAAGATATGACACAATTTATAGGTTTAATTTTTTAACCGACTTCAAAAAAGGAGGAGGTTATATGTTCCGTTGTATGTATTTTTTTTTTATAAATGTTCACCCATTTCTCCGCCGTCTGTTGGCCGATTTCAAAAATTTCTCTTTTGTATGGTAGGGTATAGTTCCGAGGTCGTCCCATTGTCACCAATTCAGGATCTGATGATGGGATCCTAAGGAAATCGAAGGCAACTCTCAAAATTTACAGGCACCTATTATGTTTTTGATATATTTTCTAAAACCGATAAAGCTTTTACGTATGAAAATCATCATCTCATGTCGATGAGCTGATGATGAAAGGTAAAATTCCTCAACAGATGTTTTTTATGTGTTTTCACCGATTTCTCCGTGAATTGTGGGCCGATTTTAAAAATTTCTTTTTTATTCAGTAGGGTATACATTCAAGATGTTCTCATTGTCACCAAAGCAGCATCTGATGATGGAATCCTAGAGAAATCGAGGGCAACTGTTAAATTTTATCGGCACTGATTATCTGTTTCATATATTTTCTAAAGCTGTTCAAGAATTTGTGATGATGTAAGGTATATCTCCTCAACGGTTAGGAGTTGAAAGAAAATTCTTTTAATATTATACGTACTTATAAACTGATAGTCGTATTCCTTCAGGATATTAGGTGGATTGATAATAGAAGGTAAATCTTATTAACGTCTACGAGTTACGTGGAAAAATAGACGTGGACAAATCTCGATTGACTATTGTCGTTCATTTCAAAACTTTGCTGACTTATTGGAGCAGTAGTTTAGTTAGCCTTCCAATATTATATTTAAACATAATATCTAATTTCCACAAAAAAATAAAAAATTAATTATTTTTTAACAAAAATGAAAACCGACTTCAAAACGTTACAAATCGAAACTAAAAAGAAAAGAAAATAATTTTAATTACTTAGTTATTGTTGGAGTCGGTGCTAGCCAAAGCAAAATAATCCTAATACAATTTAATTAATGTATCAATTTGTAAATATAATCAAAATATCCGTTCGAAAGTTCATTCCAAAGGCAGGATAAAACTCTCCTTCTTGGCTGGCACCGACTCCAACAATAACTAAGTAATTAAAATTATTTTCTTTTCTTTTTAGTTTCGATTTGTAACGTTTTGAAATCGGTTTTCATTTTTGTTAAAAAATAATTATATTATTTTTTACAGGTTAAATAAATGTTTGTTCACAATCATTTTTCATTTATATTCATCGTGGAGATAAGTTTTATGTTCTGACTATAGTAGTATGAAAGTTCAGAATGGATTTCAGTACTCAGAGGGTAATATAGTTCATCCCCGGATATTCAAACTGTACGCGAGCCAGATTCACTCGCCCATAAAAAGATGAAATTAAAAACAGAAATGGTGTGCTAAATTCACGTATTCGTAGTTATAATTGTGAATAGCAAAAAGGTTTCGACATGGCACAGTATGAAATAAAAATAGTTTTTCATTTTGTATATATACATAATATCATTGGATAATGTATATTACACAGGTGTACTAAATGTACAACAGTTATTCTGTTGAATTAAATAGTAAGACATAGCAGCTGTTGTACAAATAAACTAAATAAATATTTTGTTATTGAAAAGTGATTCGTTGTAAATAAAAATATAATGAACATAAGGTTTCGAATAAAATTCTAAGAGGTCCTTTTTACTTATCTGTTGAAAAATATATATTTAATAATGAAGAAAATAAAAATATATCTCGAGAGAGTTTTACTAAAATGTCAAACAAAACAATATTTTGTTTTATAAAAATGCTAGCCTTATATCTTATCTGTTATCTCCCTTTAAATTCCTTTAAAAGCCTCGCAATTACTTTTTTAAGATCGAAGAAGAGATTTCTAAAGTAAACTTTTATACACAAAGGATTTCTTTTTTTTATAATTATTGTGATATAAATAAGGAAATATATTTTTGCGACATTGAGTTTATTTTATTAACGAGCACTACGGGCACTCGACTAGCTAGACTCCGAGCTTGCAGTTGATTATGTGTATTCGATCATCGTGTTTTAGGTGTGTACACTGTACACGTACAGTCGCATCCGTTTGTAGTTAGTAAAATCGCTCACTAAACTACATGAGGTTAAGGGCCTCCAGAAATGGGAAACTAAATTATTGATAGTTTAGTAGGGTTGGGACAGAGTTAATATATAGGTGTGTGAGTGCATGTATTGACTCATATTTACATTTACTAATCGATTGATGGTTGAGAAGTGTACAGTCCACTAATCTATAGTCAGCTGATACCGAATCTTTCAATATGTTACATTATATCTATAGGTATGCTTATCGAATATAATTATTCTTCGCATACGAAATACATCTTCATGGGGAGTCCCATGCTACTACGGAGGCCGGTCGTGGCGGAGGGCTGGTCTAAGCCTCTGAATATACCGCTTTCTAAGTCGTCATGTATGGTTTCAATCATGAAATAGTTATAATAAATAAACAATTCTTTAAAACAGAAAAATGATCTTCCAACTGGTTGCGTAAAAGGATGAAAATTAATTTTTAAATATTAAAATAAATTATAATATGTCATCAACTTTTGCAACTCATTATGATGAGGAAGTTGCCGGTAGGAGAAACGTTGGTCGCAGAAAAAAGTCTTGGATGCGCAACATCCGAGAATTTTTTTTTTTTATGGTAAAAAGGGGGCAAACGGGCAGGAGGCTCACCTGATGGGAAGTGATCGCCGCCGCCCATGGAAATCTGCAAGTCAGGCTTGCAGATGCGTTGCCGGCCTTTCAGGATAGGGAGGGATGGAGGAGGGAGGGAAGTGGGAGGGAGGGGGGAACGAAGGCGGAGGATGAAGGGAAGAGGGAGGGGGAACGAAGGCGGAGGATGAAGGGAAGAGGGAGGGGGGAAGGAGAGTGGGCCTCCCGGACTCTCACTCACCGGACGAAACGCGACAGCAAAGCTGCCACTTCACGCCGGTCTTCTGTGAGAGAGTGGTACTAATGAACTATACGGGGCGTGCCGGCCCATTCGGTTGCTACCCGAAGGTAACAAGCATGGGACTACCACTTAATCACGAGTGCTGACGAGCTCTTTCGCCTCGCGTATAACAAGCTGGAGTATTCGAAGCTGACTGCCAACCTTCGCTAGTCAAAGAGGCACTTGAAGAAGAATAATTATATGCTAGTCTATTATAGCTATTAATAATATGCTAGTCGCTAGTATAATATATTACAATAGAAACGATGGATATAGCCTTTTCGAATAAGTGTAAACAACTCTGAAAATGCAAACAACGCACAGAATCTATGAATATGCAGTAAATATGTATTGATTGCGATTGTGATGGTAGATTTTAATACAGTATGTACGATTGTGGAAATTTTATTAAGAACCAATTACTTTTTTCTGTACCTTAAGGATTTTTTTTAATTTTAAATGCAGATTACATAAATTATTAGCCTAAAATAACTAAAAATAAAGTTAAATATACAAACTTTACTGCCTTTTAAGATAAACTATGATGTTGCATAAAAAGACGTGAAATGTATAATTATGTTAATTTAATATTTTAGTTAACCGTATACAATAAGAGTAAGCCTTTAATAAATCAGGATAAGCCTGATTACAGGGTTTATTATAAATTTTCGTGTTGCTTTAGTCGTAAATAATTTTTCATTGTAAAATATTTTATATGAAACTTTCAAATTATTAATAATAATTAAATAAAAAAATATATTAAATTAATTTTATCCTTAATTTACTTCGAATATGATGAAAGTTTACACTTACTTCTGATAAGATGATCTAGGCTAGATCCTTAAACATGCGATAGGTGGCGCACATATTGTATTATTTATGACATTCTCTTGAGCGAAGGTCTTCTTCCAACATGAAGGTGTGGAAAAAGGGAGAAGGAAAGGCGTCGCGAGAACCTGAATATTTGAAGTAGTAGAGAATAAAGCAAGTTGTCGAAAGACATGTGAAGTCTGCTAACCTCCTGTTTAGTGGACTATGGCCTGATCAACCACGTTAATATAAAAAAAGGATAAGTATTGAGCACCTACTTACATATCTACATACAAACAATTATAATAAAACCTCACTAAATATAACACTCATGTAAAGTAGTTTTGAATCGATTCTATTTATTTGTAGCTTTTCTTTCATTCATATTTATTAGTTACTTTAATGATTGCTATACATCAAAGTGGTACGTCACTACCCATGTGATAATGTATTATAGATTGTAGCTTCATGATTAAATGAACTATCGACTGGGTAATCAATCTGTTTACAATGTAGACCTTGATCAATGTAAGTTTATTATTAACCCGATGGAAATTAGAGATGGTATCTGAAGTTGATAATGAAACATTAAACTAATTTGATTGATTGCTCCTTGATATTATCTCCTGGAATTATTGTATATCATGATATCTATATCTTGATATTATTTCTATACATTCTATAAAATTAAATTATTACTTTATGGTGTCATATCGAGTATAAGAATTATAAAAAAATTACATTAATAACGTCAGAAAATAATTTAATTTTTAAGTTAAGTTAGATTTTAAGTAAACTAAATCAGGCACGTTGATTTATAAAGCGCAACAATTGTGATTATATTATGCTATAGTCGTTGAATTATACAACTATAGATGATTCTAATAATAAAGGTTTTTTGTTGAAAACATCGTGAAGAAACATACACGTTTAAGAAAACCTAGTAAGTTTTGGAAAGACATGTGAAGTCTGTCAGCACACACTTAGCCAGCCTGGTGGACTCCATAGACTTCCTTGTAATTAAGGGAGATTTATAAATTTTAAAAATTATAATACAAAGTTTTTCAATAATAGTACAGTAATTTTACCCTTATTAACTCTAGATATTTATATACTAGATTTATTTTACAATAAAACATGAGACTGCTTAGTTTAATCTATTAATAGCTTCTATTTACTTTCCGTATTATTCGCTGTATCGGTAAGTAGAGTTCTACAAATGGTAAACCCTGAATTTAAACTTATTTGGTCACGTAAGCAATCGTCCAAACAACTTATTGTACTTCTTTATCTGCTATACAACTTGCTTTTTACTACTCGACAAGTTAACATCGAGTAAAAACAAAGAAGTTATCCAACCACAAACATGCATTCGACGTGTTTTGAAAGCTTATATTGAGTTTCTATTTATTAAAGTTACTATTGTTCATTATTTTTCTTGTTTTTACAATTCTTTAATATGAAAAAGACATTGGTTGGTTAGCAAAAATAAAAAAGCTCTTTCTATGAATTTTATTACAAAAACCATATTATACACATAACATAATATGTATGCTATTATACGCAATATCATTTAAATGTGGCGTTTTAAAAAAGCTTCTACATCTGTTTCTCATATTTGTATTTAATAGAAGGTGTAATTTAAGGAAAGACATAGATCGATTTTTTCCATTTTAATCATGATTTTCGCAAGGAAAGCAGTGAAATATTGCGGAACCGACTCACGATTCCGAACGTGAGAGAGTAATCAAAATTTATTATTCTTTTCTTCGATTCCGACGACACGAGAAGTTATTTTAATAAAAAATCGATTTTGATTCTAGCAGTCGAATCGAACATATTTCTAATGGACTTCACACTCACATATAAATTACTGGTATCAATCTTACTTGATTAAATAGTTTGATTTAGTTTAATATTTGACACCATTTTTTAACTTTTCAAATTACATTAGATATCTACTTGGAACAGTTTATGAAATAAAAAGTACATGAGATTGAAATAGCTCATGTTTTAATATTATGTACATGGAAACTGCCTAAATTGCCTAAAGCGATTTGCTGTTTCTTAACATAGTTTTGTTTAGTTTTTTACTGTAGCATTAGTTTTATACAGTGTAGTACATGAAAAACTTTACTTTTAGGGCTCAAGTTAAACAAAAAGGATACCTTTGCCTCGGTCGCGTAGTCGCTCGCTTGTATACGTCGTCGTACGGATGTGCGGTCCTGTCCCCTATGGCGGTCCTTGGTTTCGAATCCCGGCTCGGGCAAGTTTAGGTCAGGCAAGTTTAGAATCTTTCTGTTTAGTAAGCTTCAGGAACAGGCTGGAGTTGGGATGTTGACGATGTTTCTCTTTTTGGTTCATTCGATGGTTCACTCATGTGCCTCGGAGAGCACGTAAAGCCGTCGATCCTGCGCCCACGAGTTCGAGTGTCGTCCACCGGAGTATGAACACATTCACAGGAGTAGATTGTGCCCTTGTATTTACAGTTAGCTAGTCTCAAGGAGATTGGCGCCCGCCGTGGCCGTAATCAGTCGGAAAGGCATAATAATAAATAAAAAAATATCTTAGGACATTATTATAATTATTATTAGATGAGATTTGCAAAAATGTTCAAATTTATGTTATTCTTATAAGTACCGTATGTTACAAACAAACACTTCTATTATTACTATTTATCTACATGCACTAAATAAGTATAGAACTGTTCAGAATAGATTATTTCTATTTTTTATTCAAAGTTCTTCTAATAATTTCCATGGAAATCTCTAATAGTTTTTACTAAGAAAAAATGTACATTGCTGAAAGGAATGAAAAAACTTAAAAAGAAGATTTCACAACAAATATAATATTTAACAAAAATATTATAAAATATATTTTTATTTAAAGAATAAAATGTAAAACATTTTCTCATTTTATATCGCATGGAGTTGAAAGAAGGACACTTCACTTTCCGCTAATTATGAGATTTGGGTTGTCATTTTCAATGCAGTACCTACTTAGACTTATCCGGACCGGGGCAAACACTTGTATGACTCAAATGTATATTTGTACAGTCACAGCTATATAGCCTTTTGAAATTGTGCAGTACTCGATTTCATCATCTTAAGCAATAATTTAATTTAATTTTACTTATAGTATTCTAGCGATTCATCCTCGCCCCACTCGAGTTTACCCCAATTTGTTAGAGATATACTTGAAATAAGAAATTTTCTATTTGTTGACCAGGATAACCAGTTACCATCGTACTAAATTTGATCAAAATACGTCAAGTGGACAGCTGGCAGACAGACAAAAATCAAAAAAATATAGATTAGTCCTCTGTATCAATAATAATAATTACTACTTTAATAAGATTTTCCAAAAATATTCAATGTATAATTTCGAATCATGATGATGATGATGATGATGATTCGAATAAGTTAGAATTTTATTATAGTATAGATTAAGCCTTTTGCTTTGTAAATTATGAAGAATAGGGTGTTACCTGCACAACAAATATTATTCTGCTACCGTATTATGAGCCTGGTGAGAGATTTAATTTCGTTGGAACGTTGATTCTGTCAGCGCGCATTAATTACATTTCGCATCGGGAACGTCACGATTCGTGTTTCTTGTAAATATTATTATGGAATCGTTTGATATGCAATCGGGCGCGTAGGACTCATGAATAAAATTATTTAACTCGTCGAAATGTTCTGCATTATCCGTCGACGGCAGGCCGTCTATGGCTCTACAGGGTATAGTTACTTTCATTTTAACTTCCACAACGATGTGAAAATATTTCTCGGCGAGTTTATTGCTTGCGGGAGAGTTTCTGCGGTCCAAACGGAAACTGAATATCGTATTAAGTAGTATTTAAAGTACCTACGGATTAGAATTGCGCATTGATGTATGCTTCCACATCGATTTTTTAATGGAGGATTTATTTTTATTAATATTAAAAATGGTTTAAAATAGCGTCTTTGGGTTTTGTAATATAAAACGCAAATATGTCGTGTTATATTTTTGATATTATAATTTGCTGTTGTTTTATTTTAGGCTTTTACTTCTATTTGGACTTCTATTTGGACTTTTATTGGGTCAATGAACACAAATAAAAATGTTAAAAGTACTTAGTTGTCGAAAAAAGTATATATATATAGTATGCGATGACCTTCTTTGATAAGCATGTAACTAAAATAAAATCACGAATTAATAAATAAATAAAATGAAAATAACGTGTTTATGTTACAAAGATTCCTTTTTTCTCGATGTGTTTCTTTATAGTTGCCGAGGTCCAGAATCGGAGTCGAATCCGGTATGTGATATTATTTTACATTTAGCAAACCCGGCCCGCTGCGCTGAGCGTATGTTGTAATAAAATACAAGTAGCCTAAATTACTCCTAATATAATAAAAAAGTCCCGTCAAAATCGCACCAGCCGTTTCAGAGATTAGCCGGAACAAACATACAGAGATTTTTTTAAAAGTGATGTTTTGATGTATATACGTATATACTTTCATATGCATTTAGTGAAAAACTGTTAATTTGAAATTAAAAACAGGCACTTCAATTTTATTTATATGTGCTGACTAAACGTTTACATGAACCAGGTACCAGGTACCTCTACTCTGAAGAAGGCGGAACAATAATGTATTGTGACCTGTTTATTAAGCGCACGTAACGTTACCTACTCGTAGCTAACCTGAATACAAACCTACATTGTGCTTACTTGAACGTTACGCTAATATCTTTGTTTGCACAGTGTGTTCACAAACTTGTACCAACAAGAAATAATTATTACCTTGTGTTGGCGGGCTCATATCGCACGCGAGAGAGCACTAGACAAACCTCAAGCAATGTATGTAGAGGACAACCCTACCTAATATATTACTTTATATAAATTGCCTATATATGTATAATGTATACCAACAGCGGACATATTATAATCTATACTAATATTATAAAGCAGAAGAGTTTGTTTGTTTGTTTGGTTGAACGCATTAATCTCAAAAACTACTGGTTTGACTTGAAAAATTATTTTTATCGTGGATAGTCCGTTTATCGAGGAAGGCTTAGGCTATATTACATCACGCTACAACCAATAGAAACGGAGCATCAATAAAAAATGTTGCAAAAATGGAAAGGGCGGTCGTTAGTTCTGCGAGATACCATACCACGCGACTCAGTAAGAATTTGCTTTCCGATCTTAGAGTGCGGTTTTAAAACGCGTGCGAAGCCGCGGGAAATGCTAGAACTTAATATAACAGCAACATATTTTTCTAAATTATCCTTACAATTGTGATTATTTAATTAATAAAGTGCTACATAATAGTCGTGCAATGATATATAAATTTCGATTGGTATAATAAATTTCAAATTTCATTATTTGAAGAGGAAGTCGCGAGTTGCCAATAGCTATTGGGTTTTCCGATCACGTCTCCATACTATTGGCGAGGATATTCGAGCCACCTGTGCCCGTACTCTATGAGGCTTTAAACACGCTTCTGCTCTCTCGATAAACCGACTGTGAAATATTCGCGGTGTATGCCTGAAGCCACATTTCCTTATGAATGATACATGCCAGCGTGCGCTTCTACGTTTTCTGGCACGACGCGATCGAACTGCTTGTAGTTATTGCATAATTTCTGAAAGCTGCCGTAGAGCTTATGTTACTGAAGCTCGATGCATTACTTAAAGATTCACTGCGTTCCGATTTACTATTTAAAAATACGTGATATAGATCTATTTAGTAATTATGTTATTATAAAAACTTTTGTTACAGTCGACCTATGTGCATCTTGGCTGATTGCAGTTACGAGGCTGGTAAAGTACGCGAACGTTAGCGATGGCGGAGTGTGGTCATGAGCGTATCTCAAATTAAATCTCAACAACAAATCTTCTCGGGGATGAACCATTTACCCCTACTATTTGATCATAATATTAATGACGTGTATTTTAATGTACGATTATATAAGTGACAATGCTTTTTGTAAAAATACATTGAAATGACAGTAATTAAATTATTACATCCTTTTTTTGCTAAACTTTAAATGTAAATAATGATAGATCATAATATTTAAAATGCCGGTTCCGTAATATTATTATATTGTACTAGTATCATACCTTTAAGTTGGACTATTAAAAACGCGAATGTTAGTGTATGTTTGATACTCCACGCTGAAAAAACTTAACGGTTTTAAATGAAGTATATAAATAGAGACCACAAAATTCTGTTCTTGCCTTAAAATAAGCGCGGCAACAAAATAAAATCAGATTTGGTTTAAGAATATTTCCGCTCAATTACATGCGTAGAAGATCCGCTTTATTACATTTAATAAATGTTATGAGGGAGAGCATTGTATTGCTTGAAAAATTACATTTCATAGTATGGGCGAAAGCTCATCTCTTGGAAGAGTCGCGGACGCTACGAGTCGCAATTTGTTACCGTACGGCCTTAAAAATCCGCATTTTATTGTTCCGCTTCTCATTTCGACTTAAACTACAATCTTTCGAGGGTCACATTGAGTCCTGTCATGCAAAGAATTGTGTTTATAAGAAAGATAAGACGAGCTTGCAATTCGAAAATGATTTAAATCTGCATATACATTTTTGGTTTGCTGTTTTAATTTTAATATTTATAAAATAAAGTCCGTACGTGTGTGTATACTCATATGCAACACGATTTAGTGCAATAGAAAAGCGTGTACCTCGTATTTCTTTGACTATATAATACTAGATTCGTCACCTAGCATTCATTTTTTTAGTTCGCTGTTCATGCAATCGGTTTTTTATTTTATATTTGATTTCTTTCCTCAATACGTAATTGAATTCAAAATATGGTTGAAGCTTTGGATTGGCTACTTTTTGCTTACGTTTCTTGCGTGCAGAACTCCGAGTTAATGTTGGCAAATAAATAAATAAAGATACAAGGCGTAAAGTAGAGTAATAGCGTTTGTACGATTGCGAAAAGGATTTAATACAGGTTTAATTTGCTGTAGTTTATGACGGATTAGTAGATCAGGCCGTGATCGTAAACGCGAACCTTAGCCTGGAATGAAAATGAGGGAACCAATAGCGAAAGACTTTTAACAGAGCGTTTTATGGACCAAAAGTATATAAAATACAAATTACAAATACAAATCAAATGATGCTGAGTTGGTCAAGCTATTAAGTAAACAAATAATAGTTATATAATTCAAACTGCCCGGAGATCTGGCGACAGGGATTAGTCATAGTACTGGTTTTGTTGTTAAAGGCGGATTCATTGGGTTTGATTCCAGTTTCAGGTCTTCTTTCTTTTTAATATTACTTCAATTTTATACAAACATTAAAAAATGAAATTGTAGTAATTAAGTAAATTTTTTTTAATTATAAGTTTATATTGTGTTGTACAAGTGATTTGTTGACAAAGATGAGATTGATGTCTATGGTTATTGTAATTTACGTTCATTGGAATGCGCTTTGAGGGTTGTTATATCATTTAGCGCATTCCAATTATCGAGCAAGTGATATAGATCTCTGTTTGTATATTTATAAACACACAAATCAGTATTTTCAATAAATAATCTAAAACTGATTAGATTCAGTCTATTCGAATTTATTCGCGGAATCAGACATTTGTTTGGTTTTACTTTATACTACGTAATATGTAAGGTTAATGCTACGGTATTATTAAGAATTAAACTATCTAGGATGATGGAACTATGACTAATTCGCAATAATTAGCGTACGATTTTGCTTGGAACCAATATTATTCAGGGTTAACCCTGTAAGTCGTAAATTTTATTTATAACTATGTGGAATAACCTATGAAGGTTCCATCTTCATAGGCCTTTTTCATCAGATTCATACAAAAATTCTAAAAATAACCTTATCTTTCCAAATCAGGCCAACGATATCAACTAAAGCTTTGCAGGATACGTTAATGACAAATATAAACTGAAAACTAGTAATTCATTTATATGACCATGCTATTACAGTACTTTAACTAGGTACATTGTTTTCTCAAATTCCCAAAACAATAAGTAACGTTGTATAGGTGAAGATTAAACCGTTTGAAAGGGAGCGTATAAATTCGCGAAATCGCACCTTGCTGACACATAAAGTGAAATAAATAGTCGAAGCCGGCGTTGCGTGCCGCTCCCGCTGAGCTTCATGTATAGCTACCAATTGTCATTTCCAATCTAAACATCGACTTGTCTTTTGGAAATATTGTTATTACCTAAAAGGGTAAATTACTTTAGTCTCATCAATGTTTTGTTTTAGTCATTATTGTATTTTAGTATTTTGGTAAATGGATGTTCCATTTATTTATTTATTTTATTCATTTTATACTTTAAACATTATTATATTTTTCGAGAATAGAATTTTTAATTTTCAATTGGAGAGTTTTTTATTGTTATCTTTTTTGACCAAGACGGCAAGCATACTACGATTTTTTATGAACTATGTTGTATAACTGTGTATATTTAAAGTATTGTAAAAAGTTCACAGATATGCAGTTTATAATTTTAGAATGGCTTATTACCGAAATTATACAGTATTCGCTAAAAAGAAACAGGTTAAGTATTAACTAGAAAATTAGTAGGTAGGTTAGGTTAACTAACCTATATAGTATATTCTTTCATTAAAGTATAGTGAGTTACTACCTTATTTTTTTGAAGTACATTTATGTGATGCATAATATACTCGTATGAATTTAGTTATATAGCAAAACCATAAAATATGGAATTATTACAATCTACAGCGAAGCAAGTATTAGACTCCAGTCTCAGATAGTTGGAATAACACGAATTCATGTCCGAATTTTCTCTACAATCGAAGGAATACGATGCTATTGCCCGAAATTCAATACAGAAACCTGATGGAGCTATTCGAAATTGACTATACTAGGTACGTATTTCGTTTACTTATGCTACATTTAGCTGGCGTATTCGTATTGTAATAGTTATATGTTGCAATCTAGCTAATGGGACACAGTTATAGCCAGGTCTATTGCCTAACTAAATTGCATACGATAATACTGTACTGATATAGCTTTTACGGCCGTAAGGGTTAAGACAATCTCTGTTTGAAATTATAAAGAAATTGTCTTGCGCTACAATTGCATGAAACATAGTTGGTTTGCATTCAGAAGTGCATTCAGTTTTATTATCAGTTTTAGAGTTTAAGCAAAAGCAAACATAGATGTTTCAAAATACTTCTCAACAGTTAGTAAGTTATACATATGTTTCTTTAGTCATATACTTTCATAACGTTTAAAGTAAGGAGTTAGAAGAAAGAAAAAAGTAAAGTAATAGAGCTTTCAAAAATATTTTCACTAAACATGTTATTGTGTGCACTTAATGTGTAGTGTGTTGATAAATGATATTTTTGTATCAAATTTTAATAGCTTATGTTATTGGCTGCGAAAATAAAGTTCTTTTTTAAAATATATGTCAAAAATACTATAATGTGAATTAAACATAACTCCACTATATATTTATCAAATATTTATAACAATAATTTAGTTGAACACTATATTTATATACTAGTAGATGCATTATGATACAACACGCATGTTTGTATTTTATATAATAAAAATTTGATATTCTAACAAGTTTTTCGAATAGATCAAAATATTAAACGCTGTTATTTTTTTATTTTTTTACTATTCATACCTATATACATTTATTCCCTATTATCGCTTATTAAATTTCCTCTAAGTAATTTCGTTTGAGATAATTAGCCAGTGTCAGTGGGCCATCAATAGCAATAAGATGGAACGTTCAAAAATTTTCTCTTTCCTTACTTGTAATTTTTGTAATTTATATAAACAATATCATGATTATTACGTAAATTGGACTGAGAAGACACTTTAAATATGTTGTTTCAAAAACGTAAAAAAACTCCCAGAAATTAATAACTGAGAGCCAGTGAATATAGTATGATGCATAAAAGGTAGTTTATTAAAGAGAGCAACGTTTGTTTATAAGGCGGCATTGGCCAGCTTCCATTCAATTCGGTCTTGTCGACTACATTAAACTGATTGCTGCAATTAGCGAATGGTGTAATTCTCGTTTTTCACCCACCCTGCACTCTTCACTTCACTTCGCCCCCACAGGAAATTACTTGAGCCTCTCAGGTCGCGACGACTTTTCTGTGATTAAATAAAATCGAATCTAAAGAAATTGTTTTGGAATTTCTGTGTTGATCGTTTCCCTCGGGGCATTTAGCATCGATTATGGATTTAATTAGGGTAAGTGGATTTCTGATTAGAATATTACATTATTAGTAGGATTTGCGCTACTGCGGTGACATTTCATTTATTATAATGTGATTAGTTTCTTATACTACTTAATATTCCTACTCTGAACAATTGGGCGCGATATTTGCACGCTCACGTCGTCGGTAAACAAAGTTTAGGAAAATGAGTTTTGTTTGAAATAGTTCTAGAAAGCTGTTTCTAGTTGGGGATAGTTATAATATTTACGTGCGTTTGGTTTAATTAGAGATTGCAATCTCCGAGTTTGATAATTACCTGTACAAAAGATAATATTAACTGCTAATGCGAAATACCGTAGTTTAAAGCTAACATTGTTAAATATAATTATTTACGTGAATATTATATTCAAAATTCTGCTTTAATTGCGGCTTCGAAGTTACAAAGCTGTATTTAATTTATCATGAATACATTTTATTGAACTAAGCCAATCCTACCTTAATTAATAAAATAAAAATCTATAAGTATTATTGTTATTATCAGTACATAATAACTCGAATTAATTGTGACGATAATAATTAGTATTATAACATAACAAGGCATGAGACACACTTATGCAATCAACGTTTGCGGACACAAATATACCTGAAAATGATTTAACACTGACAACTCATACAACGGTTGTGCGGCACATTTAAAGGCAGTAACACGGCACTGATAAATTTCAGCTGTGTCTGAAACAATAGAGGTTCCTGTTTTGTCCGTACACACACACGATGTATGGCCGACCAGGGCAGGCTTATTTCATTTTGATCTATATAATGTGTTCTTGACGGGCTATTCTCTTTATGTCACAGAATAGAAAATTGATTATTTGTTTATTTTGAGAGTTAAATATTGTTTTCATATGGAAAAAGTGATAGTGTATCAAATTGTTCACATAGAGATGGTAGTAAAATTATGCGTGCATCCGATTTCAGTTTTGGAGTTTCATATTTCATTTACGTATGTTAAAAAAGAAGTAAAAATAAATTTTTAATGTATACATACTATTTGGCATACACTCTTAATTATACATAAGCTTACAACTAAATATGATCAAACGTAATGTTTAAAACTGCTATTTCTATTTTATTTTAAATGAAATATGTCCTGATTGAGAGTTTTTTTAAAGTATTCTATTGATTGATGATTGATACCCTCGCTCTTTATTAAATGTATCATATAGAAGGATAGATTTTTATTCATTTTATTCGAACGTACGCGTACTCTTATAAAACAAGTGTTGATTCGTCTATATGGCAACACTATGCAAACATGGAATCAAAGCATATTAGTAAAAAAATATTTTCATATAGTTATTCCAATGTATCTCTTACACTATGTAATGAGACTAATATCAACTTGACAAGTAGAAATAAATTGGTAGAAAAAATATAAATATTAACTGATAATATTAAAATAATTCAACTAAATTCTTTTGTTAGTGATTTATTTGTTAACTACATATTATTACATATTATTAGAATAAGTTAATATTTAAGTATAATTATAATTTCAAATGTAATAGACGTGTTTTATTAATAATTTATAAATATATGTAGATAGTGAACTTTCACTATAGTTATATAGAAATTCTATGGGTACCTTTCTTGTACTTTAATGATTTTAATACTCTAATAGTAAACTTGTCACTCGTCATTACGGATTAAGCTATGACGCGTAGAGCGTATTGTTTATCAAATTAATTAAAACTATCTCTAACTTTGCTAATTAGCCCCGCACGCTTTATATAACCTTGAGAGTGCTCAAGGTTGTGTTAAATAAAAAAATAATAGATAAAGGAAGACGATACGATAGATTTTTAAATGGCGTAATATATATTATTTCGCATTGTTTTTAATTTAAGAAGCGAGAGTGAGTCGCTAGTAGCTAATAATAATAAATATGTATGTTGGGACATTATTATTACATACAGCGCCATCTAGTTCCGTGGTAAGCTACGAAGGAAGCTTGTGTTACGGATACTAGATAGTTGATATACTACAAATAATTAAAATTTTTAAATACATACATAATGTAAAATATATAAACACCCATGACTGGACATCCGAGTTTAACAAATGAATGCCCCCAGCCGGACTTGAACCCGCGACCGCTAGTGCAAGAAAGTAGGGTCACTACAAACTGCGCCAAACGCGTCGTCGAATAGTAAAGGTATACGGGGGTAATTCATCGTTATGGTGTTTCTTATAAACTCTACGAGTTATCACATATTGTTACTTTTGGTGTATGCTGAACTTGTTAATAATTATTAAATTGTATAAATATTACTTGTAGGGCTTTGTCAGATTTAACATAGTACCTGGGCGATCGAGCTTCAGTATTTCAATATTTCAAAATAACGGTCTGGAAACGTCTGGACTCGAACTGGGGAGTCTTCTGGATTCAGGAATGATCGAATTCCCACCTGAGCTATTATAGATAGTGGCGTAACCTTATAGATAGTGGCGAAATTTACCTTCGTATTGATATGGTAGCAGTTTTTTATTGCCTGAAAATACGGATAAACTACGTTTTCTAAAAATTAAATCCAGTTCGATCGATTTATCGCCCCAAAGCCCTCTGCACACGAAATTTCATGAAAATTGTTGAAGCGAAATTCATATTATATATACCTATATATATAATTATATATATACAAGAATTGCTCGTTTTAAGGTATTAGATTCATAGCTCTATGCATAACCAGTCTGATTTCATGTTCATTGAGGTGCAATATTGTGTCGCATTAACGTATAGCAACAATACAAATTAACTCTTAACAAGTGCAAATCGACATTGTATTCGGTATAATATTAAACTTTAGCTTATATTTTAGCGACGAAAAGTTGGGCTCAGTTGGTAGTGACCATACTTTTAGCACCAGCGGTCGCGGCTTCAAGCCCCATTAGGGGCGTTCATTTGTTGAGGACAAACGTTTGTACTCCAGTCATGGATGATATAATATATAATAATAATATGTATATATAATAATAATATGTATATATAATAATAATATGTATATATAATAATAATATGTATATATAATATACATTATATATTATACATACTATAATATGTTTAAAATGCTTATATATGTGTAATATATCCACTATTTGGTATCCGTAACACAAGCCTCGTAGCTTACCACGGACCTAAATGGTGCTGTAAGAATAATGTTCCAACATATTTATTATTAGTTATTTATTTAGCTAGTAAAAAGAATTTGTTGTGGATATCTTACTCTAACTTTAAATACAAATATATTTAAATAAATACATATTATAAATAATGACACGAGTACCCTCTGAGAGACTCTGAGAGTGTGCTCATAACCGCGGCTAATGTAACCCAGTCGAAACCTCGGAAAAGGTACAAAAAGGTTTTTTTCCATTTACGAATACATCCCGTATTATCATTATTGTAGAATTACGGAACGCGAAAATTTAAAACTTTTTCATTGATGATGTTACTTTGATGTGTCTTAGGCCCAATTTCACCAATGATGTCGTTATCCAAGAATAACTATGCCAGGTATAAAATTATTCGCTGCATTTACTCTCAGAATAACTCGTAGTACGTTTCACCGCTATGTAAAGACAAAATGTTAATCCTAGTATAACTATTCTTAGATTAATGTTTTTTTTTTACCTGTGGCACATTGAATGAGAATTGAATGTAAATGCAGTCAAATTAAATAGACTTGTCATTATCTCAGTACAGTATAGCATAACAGGACATTTTTAATTTAGTCGTCACTTTGAACTTATGTCAATGTGTCAGTGCTATTTTTCAAGTTAATTTCGTTTAGTTTGCTATGTGTTTTTTTAAAAATTATAATAAATTAAATAATAATAAATTTAATTAATAATTAATTTAATTTAATAATTAATTGTATGCTGCTGTTTTAGATAAACGAAATCTAATGCGAAAATGCTCATTTCTTTCTTTAAACCACCTTGGACGTCTCAAAATAAAATAGTTATCTTCACTATCGCTTTCACTGTCCGATAAAATTCTTCTCAAACGCTGCATTTTAATAATATTTTCTCCTAATTACAATTCAATGTGGAAAAATATGAATCAACATTTTACTGACATAAAATTTGACACCATTTTGATTTTATCTGAGGAATAAGCCGGTTATTCTTTCAAAATTGGCGGTATAAGAGTTACTCTCGTATAGCTTTGTTATAATCAGGATAAGTAGTTGGTGAAATGAAAGCATAGTTATCTTAGAGTAAATAACAGCTTTATCCTAGGAATAATAGTTATTCTACTTTGGTGAAATCGGGCCTTAAAACATTAGTTTATTATTATATTTATTAATTATAATTATGAGGGATTAAAATTTAAAATTAATAAATAAATACAAAATTTGAAATATATACGTTAAATGATCTACATCTATATACATAATAGCTATAGCTAATGTTATAAGACGTAACTTAAGCTATTTTTTAACCGACTTAAAAAAGGAAAAGGTACAAATTTTGATTTTTTCAACTAGCGGAACCCGTGGCCTCGGTGACGCTAAACCTCGCTAGTATAATAATATATTGTGCGATATGCATCGTACAAAATTTAATATTGGATCACATAAAGGAGCGCACAGCCAGAGTTGATATGCGGTTACCGACATTCCCAACGCCACGTTTCATAGGATGTCAATGATCTGAGCTGAATACATGGCGAATATCTTTGAATAGAAAGTTTTATGGAGATAGCATAGGAACTCAATCAATTTTATTAAATAGGTCTATCTCAGATTGTAGTGATCCTTACTGTGTAATCATCGCAGGTTCGAGTCCCGCTGGAATTCATTTTGTTGTTGTGCATTGTGTAAGACTGTTTGAACTCGAATCTTGGAAGTTTTTGTTGATAATATTTAGTGTCACCTCGTTGTTTACTTTGTGGCTGAGACATAACAGTCTCAGCATATTTATTTATTACTAGCAGTACCCGCGGCTTCGCCCGCGTTTTTTTAATCGCTACTAATCTTTATTCGATCACTCGCAATCGGATGATCTTTAGATTGCCTGAAAATTCTCGAAAATTACTCCAGCTATTTCAGAACCCATCGTTAATATACTTCTGAGCGGCGCGGCTACCTCTCCCGCTCTTGGTTCCCCGTCCCTCTCCACATTTCCCGCTGTGCTGCGCATTATTTTATTATTATTATTGATAAATTCGTAATATCCTTTGAATGAAGTGTCCGATTTGTAGTATCGTAAAAGTTATCTACTAATTCAGTGCAAAATTTGAAACTTGTAGCACAAAACATTAAGGTATCTCGAAAAACTTATGAAGCCTTTACACCATCTTAATCCAGCCCTATAGAAAAAAAACGTTTTTAGCGTACTTGTACAAACAATTAACCACCTTCATACCAAATATAAAGATCGTAGCACAAAAGATGAAGACTTTCATACAAACTTGCTATGGCCCTAAGACCTCAGTGTCACTATCACAAAATATCAACAAAAAAAGAGCACACTACTTGGAATGTCACTCACAAAGATAGAAGGATGCACTCATAGAATATCGTAACCATGATCGTAACACAATATCGTCAATCGTAATACTTTTTTCCGTGTTCTGATTTTTTTATTTATTTTTTTGGAGTTTACCTTTAAGCCATAAATCTCCGTGTTCTGAAGTGCGACAGAATGATTGACATATTAGTTGGTTGTCAAATCTAATGTCAAATATTATGGTTGTGTTCAGAAACTTAATTTGTGACAAAACTTAAGATTTGTCAAACTTAAAAAAATAATCTGATACAGTTACAACTGAAGTTAGCTAAAATAAAGTTTCGCGAAGCCGACCAAATTAATTGGAAATCAGTACTACTAATAGTTTATTACATTTTTTGTCGCGTTCGCGATTCACTTTTGTTTATTTTTGGAACGCGACATTAGATCCTCCAAAGCGCACGCGAAGACTATTTTCATAGATATGATTGAATTTGAACTTTATGCAGCGGTAATAAATTGCAAATCTTTGACGTTAGGAACACGCCTTAATTGGTTAGACAACAGTGAGTGATTATAATTTAATATGAACTTTATTGAATAGCAATAAAGTTCAAATTGACTCTAGAAAACGTTTGTATGGGAAATAGAAAAGGGCTGTTTTTAGGGTTTTCCCGGAAATTATTAGATTTTTTCTCGCCTTTTAAACCTTCCCTAGACCTCCACGAACATTTCAAGACTAAGATAAGATAAATCCGTTCAGCCGTTCTCGAGTTTTAGTGAGACTAACGAACAGCAATTCATTTTTATATATATAGATTTCTTCATAAATATTACATAATATGATAATATGCATTGAGAATGGGAAAGTTTTTCGAATTTTCATTAATTTTATAAGATTGGACGTTGATTAAAACATTATTTGAAGCTTATCGAAAAATATATGCAATAGTATACAGAAATAATGCAACATATTATTAATTAAAATACATATATTACATTTTTCATAGAAGCAAATGTCTTTACTGAATTTATTTACCAAATAGTCGACTTGTTGGCCTCTTTTTTGATATTATATTGTCCCATGAGGAGCATAAAAGGTAAGGTGCCTGAAGTATTATTTTCGATGGAATAAAAAATACTGGATTTTAGTTTTAAATAAGTGTAATATCATTATTTACTTCTATATAATATTAGGTATATACGACATACGTGCATTTTATGTAATGAAATATTCCTATTTTATATGAATCATTGCTAGGAACCTAAACGAATTTATAACTTATATATTATATATTGTAAGAAGCAAAACCATGGTAGAAAAATATGTAATTCTACCTGAGTATGATAAAACTAACCACAAATATGAAATAGGAAGTACTCTTATGTGTCTGCTAGTACACTTATTTATGCAATATAATGTTTGTCGCGGCGTTGGCTTGTCTTAATGAGATTCGACGCTGTGGCTGAAATCGGTCAGGATTCAGTAAGCATCATAATCATAACATAGTATTTTTATCTAGTCACAAGTTAAGTAAACCATTAATCTTTCACTTTAATGAAGCTTATATTTTTACTGTTAACTAGTGACTTATAATCATATACTTATAAAATCTTTTTAACCTTTTTTATTGAAGTGAAACTTCTTTAGAATCGTTGTGATTTCAAACTCGATGAAACGAAAAAATAAATCCATAGTACCAGGCACTCAGAGACGGGGAAGAGTTAGCCTTAGTTAGATCTCGCCCACCGCGAGTCAGTGACATTTCTAACTCTGTCTAACTCGTGGGTGTGACCTTCACGCCATCTCCCTCTCTCGACGAGATTAGACGGGGTTATTTAGTATAAATATAAACGAGATTTTAAAATTAGTTTGCCCAAGAAGTTTTACTTCTGACATGTGTACTTTGTACACTCGGACTTTTTTTTTATATATAATTTAACATAACTGACACATTGGTATGGAATATGGAGAAAGGAATGTTACGATCAAAATAGAAAATTACCTTAAAAGTATGTTTGATGTATTGGATTGATGAGAAAGCATGTCAGTCAAAATATAAGAATAATGTGACAGACGCAGTAGCAAGATTTCGCTATAAAACATCTAGAACACTCAGTTCTATAAGTAGTAATCTAATAATGTCTATCTTCACACGTAATGGAGGGAATAAAGGCCGCGAAGGGTAGAGGCAAAGGCTGGTTAACAAAATAAATTGAACGTGACGGTCTGTTTCATGCCTACTAGTTTATTTATCTGAGAAAAATAAATAAAGAGAAAGTTAAGAGAACTTCAATAATAAGTTAGTTCATATTTTATTGCTTAGATTAGAAGGACGTGCCTCTACGTCATCTATGAAAGAAATTATAACTAAGTTTATCAATAAGTAATTCTTACAGCAAGTGGTAAATGCGGATTGATATTTATATACATATAATATGATATTATTTATTTAAGAAAGTAATGTATAGACTATAGAGTTACAAAATATTGTAATTTTTACTTTGTATACTGTGTGTATAGAATTGAAACATATAATATAAACACCCATGACTGGAGTACAACATTCGTGGTGGAAACCACGACCGCTGGCGCAGAAAGCAGGGTCACTACCGGCTGAGGAAACGTGTCCTCAAAGAATATGTGTATAAATAAATCCCAGATATTTAAACTCATGATACTTAAAACAATCAAGGAAAATAAAAGTAATATAAAGATATCAACATTATTTATATTTCGACGATCAATATTGCTTTCAGTATAATACATTTGGTTGAATTCTGTCAGTTATCACAAAAGGCTGTGGAGTAACGAAGTTTCACACTTCGTCGTATATTGACGGCGATATGCAGTCATGAGGTACGAGCAAAATGTTGGGGCGTGTACCTTAGAATGTCCACTTTGATAGAAGTGGTATCAAATAGGTACTTTATATTTATAATTATGCCTTTAATAATAATTTGATTAAATTCATTGAGCGCTCTGCATAAAATAACATAGTGGTATGCAAAGACGTTTAACTTTGTTTTCTTTCCAAAATTATTGGATGTCGGCCATTTACAATTATTGAATTACCAGCGACTCGCCCTTGCTTCGCTCAGGCTCGCGGCTAGCACAGGCAAAGCCGCGGGATCCGCTAGTTATGCATATAAACCTTCCTTTAAAAAAACCGCATCAAAATCCATTGCGTAGTTTTAAATATTTAAGCATACATAGGGATATAGGGACAGAGAAAGCGACTTTGTTTTATACTATGTAGTGATAATAAAAACAATATTACACTAATTATTTCAAGTCCAATCCTAAACTATACATAATAAAAATCTTTATTGATTCAAAGGTCAATCTTAGTTATATCCAAAGATAATTTTTACACTAATATTTCTTGTATCTAACAAATTTGATATCATCATTTTTATCACGTGTAAAAATTATAATATAAAGATTAATTTCATGTATAAGAAGAGTAATAAATAAATTTTTATTCATGCCTTCGCTGGATCAGCATTTGTTGTTCATTTTCATTCAGAGCAGCCCCCTAAGGAGTCGGTGTGACGTGATTCATTTTGTAGCTGTATTATAAATTTGTATCTCCATTGTTTCTTTTGGAACCAACAGTTTCAGTTACCTTTGTTGAGACAACAAAAGATGGGGTTTGCGGTTTTCACGTGTAGGGGAGACCGGGGCCACAATTAACAGAGGTAAGTATTAACAAGCAAATTTCTCTAAAACTATACCTACTACACCTCCAGTGCGTGTCTTAGTTTGTCAATTAGATCGAGCCGTATGGCATGGTATTAGTCAGTTGCGCTCCGCGCATCATTTGAGTATGTTGTATGCAGGTCGATATTTTGAAGCAGGTAACGATCATTTTATAGTTTACGATTTTTTGATTTGTACAAGAATGACAAAGTGTTATAATTACGTTTTTTGTTTTCCTAGAAGCATATTTCATACTGAACAATTCTACGTTTCATTTGTGACATAACTATTGACCAATATTTTATTACGTTATTTAATAATAAAAATGTACCTTTGGGGCTATAATTAACACATTGGGGGGGCTTGTCTTAACACGTTAATACCTACCCCAGATATAGGGCTAGTATAAACAGGGTAGCTGAATGTTTGTGAATTATTATTTAATACTTTTTTTTATGACAGCATGAGAACTTATAAACGGAAAATTACACGTGATACCACATAATTAGAGCTCTACGAGCTAGCTGCGCTAGAGAACATTGAGAAGAAAAGAAATTACAGGGATGTAGCTAAAGAATTTGACCTCTGTTATGATTTTTAATTTTGTGAAAAAGAAAAAACCGGGTAGCAAAGTAAGAGAAATCGAGGGCAACCCTTAAATTTTATCGGCATTGATTACCGTTTTCATATATTTTCTAAAGTTGTTCAAGAATTTGTGATGATGTAAGGTATATCTCCTCAACGGTTAGGAGTTGAAAGAAAAATCTTTTAATATATGAACTGATAGTCGTATTCCTTCAGGATATTAGGTGGATTGATAATAGAAGGTAAATCTCATTAACGTCTACGAGTTACGTGGAAAAATAGACGTGGACAAATCTCGATTGACTATTGTCGTTCATTTCAAAACTTCGCTGACTTATTGGAGCAGTAGTTTAGTTAACCTTCCAATATTATATTTAAACATAATATTGGAAGGTTAACTAAACTACTGCTGCAGACAAATCATAATAATCTTAATACAATTTAATTAATGTATCAATTCGTAAATATAATCAAAATATCCGTTCGAAAGTTCATTGCAAAGGCAGGATAAAACTGTCCTTCTTGACTGGCACCGACTCCAACAATAACTTCTTAAGTACTTGATTAAAATTATTTTTTATCTTTTTAGTTTCGATTTGTAACGTTTTGAAGTCGGTTTTCATTATTGTTAAAAAATAATTTTGTTTTGTTATCATCAGTTTATAAAAAAACGTGTTCTATGCAAGGCTGTATTAATTTCACTTTCATTAATAAAAAAATATGACATATTTACATCAGTCAGCATAACGTCAGCATAACATATGTTAATTTTTATCCCTTCAGTAATACCTGCCCCACACCTGTCAATTCTAACCCCAAACGTGAGGTAACAATTAACAACTGCCATTTTTAAGAAAAAGCGTTCTATTTACGGCATCGTTTCTATTATGTTTGTTTTGAGATAATTACGTAAAACCTGAATAATTAAAGCATCATGTATTCTAAAAATGAAGTCTAAATGTTGAATAATTTTTAAGCTACAACTAAAAGTACATTTTTTGTTAATTGTGGCCCCGGTCTCCCCTACGTATTTTGTATTAGAAATTCGGATACAACGTATGTATATATAATTAAATATATGTTTTTATAGAAGCCTGGCGGATTTTCCTAATTATAGAAAACTAGCGACTCGCCCTCGCTTCGCTCGGGCTCTTCCCTAGATTTAGCACAGGTAAAGCCGCGGGATCTGCTAGTTATGCATACAAACCTTCCTCTTGAATCACTCTATCTATTAAAAAAAACCGCATCAAAATCCGTTGCGTAGTTTTAAAGATTTAAGCGCACATAGGGATATAGGGATATAGGGACAGAAAAGGCGACTTTGTTTTATACTATGTAGTGATAAGTAAAATTTTAAATATACTAATAGAATATCTTGCATAAGCATTTATGAATTAAGCCGTTAGATGTGGAGGATATCGAAGCTTAACATTTTAATTCGCGACGGTAATGATTTTTATTACCTTATGCCTATGACTTCTTTAGTTAAAAAACAGTTAGCCAAGAGCTGCTTCACATAAGAGCTGCTGCCATAAAAATTGTTTAAGTAATATTATGTCAATAAAGATTGTAGTATTTTTAATTTTATTTTACGGTCTATTTAATAGGTATATATTAAGGCTATCTAACACTAGCTTATTCGTGAACAGAAAAAGAATTACTCGTATAATAATGTCTACTCTATGTATAGCCATTTTGTATTTAAAGTGGTAGTGCCATGCTTGTTACCTTCAGGTAGCAGCCGAATGGGCCGGCACGCCCCGTAAAGTACCACTCTCTCACAGAAGACCGGCGTGAAGTGGCAGCTTTGCTGTCGCGTTTCGTCCGGTGTGTGAGAGTCCGGGAGGCCCACTCTCCTTCCCTCCTCCTTCTCCATCTTCCCTTAATCCTCCGTCTTCGTTACAAACCCCCCTCCCTCCCTTTCCTGAAAGGCCGGCAACGCATCTAAAAGTCAGGCTTGCAGATGTCCATGGGCGGAGGTGATCACTTCCCATCAGGTGAGCCTCCTGCCCGTTTGCCCCCTTTTTACCATAAAAAAAACGTCCCACTGCAGGGCACAGGCCTCTTTTCATTACGTGGAGGATGAGGCCAGAGTCCACCACGCTGGCCTAGTTTGTGTTGGCGTACTTCAATTGTCTTTAGAAAACTTACTTCGTTCTCTCAGACGTGCAGGTTTTCTCCCGGTGTTTTCCTTCACCGTAATATAAGTGGCAATCATGTTTAAAATGATTCGCACATGAAAATATTAGAGGTGCGAGATCCGGATTTAAACCCGCATCACTCCGTTATCCAAGCAAGCGCAACCACTAGGCTACCTACTTTATTGATCTTAATATAGTAATAACAAATATGTTATACAAAATACAGCTTTAAGGCAAAACAGACAGACGGGCAAACAATGCACTTTTACTTATACTGGCATAAAACCCTAATAAACTACATAATTATTGTTATAAGACTAGAAACGTTTTTGCGAAATAACTTTAAATAATAATATCTTGTATTCAACACAATATATTTATGTTAAGAATGCAGACTTACTCACTTCTCTACAATAATGTTAATCTGTTTTAATTTGCAAGTTTTAGATGATAATCATAAAATTCTCTATGTTATCAGGTTATTATCAAAATGTAAGAGGCTTAAACACAAGCATGCACGATGTACGTCTAAGGCCCGATTTCACCAAAGTAGAATAACTTTTATTTCTAGGATAAAGCTGTTATTTACTCTAAGATAACCATGCTTTCATTTCACCAACTACTTATCCTGAGTATAACAAAGCTATACGAGAGTAACTCTTATACCGCCAATTTTGAAAGAATAACCGGCTTATTCCTCAGATAAAATCAAAATGGTGTCAAATTTTCTGTTGATTCATATTTTTGCACATTGAATTGTAATTAGGAGAAAATATTATTAAAATGCAGCGTTTGAGAAGAATTTTATCGGACAGTGATGATAACTATTTTATTTTGAGACGTCCAAGGTTTAAAGAAAGAAATGAACATTTTTGCAACTACGATGAAAAGGATTTCATGATTAGATTTCGTTTATCTAAAGCAGCAGCATACAATTTATTATTAAATTAAATTAATTAGTAATTGAATTTATTAATATTTAATTTATTATAATTTTTAAAAAAACACAGCAAACTAAACGAAATTAACTTGAAAAATAGGACTGACACATTGACATAAGTTAAAAGTGACGACTAAATTAAAAATGTCCTGTTATGCTATACTGTACTGAGATAATGACAAGTCTATTTAATTTGACTGCATTTACATTCAATTCTCATTCAATGTGCCACAGGTAAAAAAAAACATTAATCTAAGAATAGTTATACTAGGATTAACATTTTGTCTTTACAAAGCGGTGAAACGTACTACGAGTTATTCTGAGAGTAAATGCAGCGAATAATTTTATACCTGGCATAGTTATTCTTGGATAACGACATCATTGGTGAAATTGGGCCTAAATGTTCTAAAAAATAACTATGACTTTATTTTATTAACTGAAACCTGGCTTAATGGCAGCGTATATGATTCTGAGGTTCTTGATGATAGGTACGTCATTTTTAGGCGTGATCGAGAAACATGTCCACTATCTTCCCATAAAAAGATAGGTGGTGGTGTCCTCATTGGCATTTCTAAGAATTTGATTTCGCGTCGTCGCTTAGACTGGGAAAGTGACTGTGAGGATCTTTGGGTATCTGTCGAACTGAAATCAGGTCAAAACTTCAAAACGTTAAACTTATGTTTAGTCTACATACCTCCTCCGGTCGACAGTAGTATACTTGAAACATTTGTCGAAAAAGTCAACAAAGTCTTCACTGTCAGTCAGAGTGATAATTGTGCCACAATAATATTAGGAGATTTTAATCTACCTGGTATTTCCTGGTCTAGTCCTATTAACCAAAGCGGCTTCGATACTACTTATGATTTATCAAACTCTAGCCATAACTGTTCGCTTAACAACATCTTAATAGATTTCATAAATTTTCATGCCTTATACCAGTTTAATAGACTCAAAAACATTAAAGGCAATGTACTTGATCTAGCACTAAGTAATAGTAAAATAATAAATATTCGCGAATGCCAATCGCCAATACGCAGTGTGGATTCATATCACCCTCCTCTAGACATATCTATTAACGTAGCACTCAATAATTTCTCTGAACATAATACATCAAATAGCACCTATAATTACTTCAAAGCAGATTATGAAAATATAACAGAGTCCCTGGATAAAGTGAATTGGCTTGATGAATTTAAACACTGTCTTGATAATGTAAATGAAATGGTCAGCAGGTTTTATGATATACTTTATAAAGTAATCCGTAAATATGTTCCGAAAACTCAAAAGAGATGTAGGTCATATCCCATATGGTTTTCACAAAATCTCATCCGCATTCTTAACAAAAAACATAAATACCACGTTAAAATTAAAAAATTTAATAATCCCTTAGACAAACTAGAATTTCAATATTTAAGAAAAGATTGTAATAAACTCATAAATAAATGCTATAATGATTATATTAAATTAATAGAAAGTTCAATCTCAACTAATCCTAAATATTTTTGGACATATATAAAAAATATCCGCAAGAAAAGTAGTTCATATCCGTCATCAATGTTTCTGGGTAACGTTAGGGCAGACTGTAGGCAAGATATCTCAGATCTGTTTGCATGTCATTTTTCATCGGTATATGAGCCGGGTGATGGTAAAATAGATTGCAAAGTTCCTAAGTTGCATTCATTTTCGGGAAACATCTTCCTCTCGCAAGGCGATATAGAAAAAAAGTTAAAAAGAATTGACACTACTAAGGGTGCAGGCCCGGACAATATCCATCCAATTTTTATATCTCGCTGTGCAACGAACTTATCATTTCCTTTATTTTTAATTTATAATTCATCTTTGAGGACAGGAGTTTTCCCAACAAAATGGAAGGAAGCTAGAATAGTCCCTGTGTTAAAAGGTGAAAATCCTAACTTCATCGAAAACTATCGCCCTATCTCGATTCTCTCGATTATGTCGAAGGTCTTTGAGGGTTTAGTGTATCATTTCTTATATAACCTAGTAAAATCAAATCTTTCTGAAAGTCAGCATGGATTTATCGCGGGAAGATCTTCTAATACTAATCTCATAACTTATATTGATGAGGTTATGGGAGTGGTTGACGAGGGTGGACAAGTAGATGCAATTTACACTGACTTCTCAAAGGCTTTCGACAAAGTAAATCATTCAATTCTGATTATGCAGCTCAAATCTTTTGGTGTCACTGGTTCTTTATTGAACTGGTGCGATTCTTATCTGCGTTTAAGGACGTCCTCGGTAGTTATTGATGGACATCAATCTACTCCATTTTGCGCGCACTCTGGAGTGCCTCAAGGGTCTATTCTGGGTCCTATCTTTTTCAATATATTTATTAATGATATAGCCTCAATTTTTAAATATTCCAAGGTTTTTATGTATGCAGATGATTTAAAACTAATACGTAGAATCAAAACGCACGATGATGTTACACTTCTGCAAAAAGATCTTGATCAGCTAAGTGACTGGTGCAATACCCATAAAATGCATTTGAACGCAAAGAAATGTCACCTCATTCAGTTCACTCGTAAAAAGAAAAAGATATGTAGTACATACAAAATATTAAATGTGACTATCGGTAAAGTGGAGGTTGTCCGGGATCTGGGAGTACTGTTAGATTCTAAATTGCAGTTCACTGCCAACATTCAACACATCACTAAAGCCGCTCTTAAATCCCTAGGGTTTGTCCTTAGACATGCAAAAGAATTTAATAATGTCTCAACAATAATAACGCTGTACAATTGTTTCGTTAGAAGTAAATTAGAGTATTGTAGTGTAGTCTGGTCTCCACAATACAATACACACGTAGATAGGATTGAGCGAATACAAAAAAAATTGATAAAACATTTAGTATATCGTTTTGGAGTTCCACGAATGTGTTCAGGATATCAGAACAAATTAAAATATTTCCAATTGCTGTCACTACATTCGCGTCGTAATGTACTAGATATGTTATTCTTCTACAAATTATTAAATAACCTAATGGATTGTCCACAGCTGCTTTCCTCAGTAAACTTTAATGTACCCTTAAGAATTGCGAGAAAACGATGTCCTCTATTTCACACTAAAAAACATAAAACTAATTTAGGAAAAAATGCGCCACTAAATAGACTACCTAGAGCTTACCATGACCTGTGCTTGAAAATTGATGATTTAGACATCTTGCATGACAGCCTCAAGAGTTTTAAAACTAAAATAATACAGTCTTATAATAAATGAACATAGTTTTATGTAACTTTTATCAATTATTATTAATCTACATTATTTCTAACATTATTGTAATAATCTAATCTGGACATGACATTGCAATTGTTATTATTATTATTTATATTATGAATTATTAATTGTTTAAAATATCTTTATGTATATTATGTGACATTTTATTTGGAATGTAATAATTATAATTGGTTTTTTCTTTTTAATAATTTAAGTTTATAGTTTATTCCATATGATCGCTTACAAATCTTAATAATAATTATCATGCTGTATTTACCTGTAATTAAAAGTGCAATTAACATGTTAAGTGTAGTGCCTAGATAATTTGTGTTAACCATTGTAACTTTTGTTGGTAATTCAATAAATAAATAAATAAATAAATAAACAAAGGGTGTCATAGTCTGTGTGTCTGAAATTCGTATTGGAATTTGGATATTATCCTGCCTACGTAGAAACTAGAACGTTGACAATATTTAATATCTTTCTAGTGCATAATTGTGTCATGTCTATATGTCCATTGTTTCAACATGCTAATGTTTATTAACTTTGAACTAGATAGAAACAGAAATGAGATAAATAAGTGGATTGACAATTTGTATGTATATAATTACGTATATTCGTATGTGTGTAGATGTATTAGTATTTTAATATATTTTGTATTAACCATACGATAAACAACTCAATTAAAAAGTAATAACTTTATATTAAAACTAGCATTTTCCGCAGCTCCGCACGCGTTCTAAAGACCGGAAACCAAATTCTTTCTGAGTCGCACGGTATGATACCTCGCAGAAATAACGACCGCCCTTCCCGTTTTTGCAACATTTTTCGTTGATGTTCCGCTCCTATTGATCGTAGTGTGATGTAATATAGCCTATAGCCGTCCTCGATAAACGGACTATCCAACTCAAAATTTTTTTTTTAATTCGGACCCGTAGTTTCTGAGATTAGCGCGTTCAACCGACCAACTAAACAAAGAAACACACTCTTCAGATATTTTCATTATTATATTTTACTTTGATTATGATAAAAAGAAAGCGCAGCTATTTATTATTATTTATAAAAAATGCAATTATGCATATTATGTATAAAACCTATATTATTTATAATAATTCAAATTTTAGTGTAATATAATAAATAACAAATGATTGTGTATGGAGGTTATATAAGCATAATATTTATTCGTCTTTTCACGAAGTAACGTTGTTGAAATAGTTTTTGGATTTCTTAGATACAGTAATATAAATTTACTAATACTACATGACAAATGTATATATTATGTACAATGTACATAATATGTGTAGTAACAATCATAAAATATATAACACACATATATGTAGGTATATATATGAAAATTTCAAATATAAGGAATTAAGTTAGCTGTCTGTTGTTTCGAATGTATTTGAAGCTTTTATATTTATAACATCCACTCGTTGCCAAGTTCTGCATATGGTGTTTTTTTGATGATTGAGAGTTAGCTGTAACTTTTTTTATTTGTAAGAAATCATTGTCTCAGCCAGTGCTATACTCGTTTTTATAATAATATTCAATTCGTGACGTGGGATGTCTTGTTGGTATGTAGCAGTCTGAGCAGGCTGCAGTATCACAACAATGCGGCACAGTCATCTGCTTAATGAAACACTGACTGATTGATAGACGCGCAATCTAAACCGCTAGATCTACACTCTACATTAATTAAATTTTGCATAAGAGTTCAATATATAAAGAAAGCCAGTACTAAAATATGGATTTGAATAACCTTTAATTGTGTTAAAATAGAGTATTGGAGTTTATATTAAAGATCCCTATTTTCGCTCGGATTTTGGTATTTTTAGCCAAATCCTAATGCTTGTTCTAAAATAATGATAAAATAATAGTAGTCTAAGTTACTTTTATAATTGTGTCTGTTTAAGTTCCGTCAAAATCAATACAGCCGTTTCAGGGATCAAGCGAAACAAACAAACTGACAAAATGAGAATAGACTTTAAAATACTGCCGTTAAAATGTTTTCTTCATATGTATATACATTTATACTTTCATAATATGCATTTGGTAAAAAGTTCTTAATTTGACAATATAAGCAGACATTTCAATTTTATTTATCTGTCATTGTTGGAGTTAGAAATATTGAAATTGATGCTTAAGCTACTGTTAATGCCAAAGGGAAATCCCATCGATCTCACTGTTTGTCAATAGTTTTAAACAAACATTGATTTTGTTCAGACAGTGGTAGCCCGGTGGTAACGCGCTCGCTTGGATAACCAACTGATGGGGGTTCAAATCCGGGTCTCGTACCTCTGATATTTTCATGTGCATCATTTCTAACATGATTACCACTTCCGTTCGGTGACAGGAAACATCATGAGGAAACCTGCATGTCTGGAAGAATCTAGCAAGTTTTCAAAGTCCTGTGAAATCCGCCTACCCGCATTTGGCCAGCGTGGTGGATTATGGGAGGGCCGTGTTCAGTAGTGGGACATTAAAAAAATGGTTGAATACATGGGTTTTATTCTGCTTGAACTTAATAATAAGATTAGAATTGAGAACTGGTAGGATTTTAAAGTGGTTCATTTGCATTAGTAACATGTTACGCTTCGCGCGACTCTCGACAATCGGCCCATACATCTAGCTTAATGGTGTAACGCCCCAAATGATAATATGACAATTGTTTCGCTGTCGAAATAGCAGCGCTTATGCTGGCTACATTTTGGAAGGTGAAATGTTAATATAAATCAAGACAAACTTTAATCAAAGCAAATTTAGTATTTCACATTTCAAGAAATATGGGTCTTATTAGTTTCTAAGCAACTTATTATATTCTTAGTATAAAGGTATTAATTTTATTCATTTCAGTGTTTTTGTATGAACTACCTACTTCATACTTGAATAAAGTTATATTGTAAATAAAATAAATTTAGAAGAAAAATTGAACTGAAATATATGAGAACCCCTATGTTATTATACATCTCGTTATTCCTCGAGGAGTGGTTCCCGCGACAACCTTCCGGAACTAACAGCCACGATGGCTGTAAACGTCTCCAACGCCTGACTTTTGGTGATTTACTCCGATTTTATGTGTCGCCTCTCCTCGGATTTATATTAAATTTATTTTATGGCAATTTTATGACTCAAAAGCATGTCGAAAGCTGTACTCATATGTTTCTTATATGTAAGTCTTATTTGTTAGTTACCTACCTTAAATCTCTATCGTCTAGTATTTTATATGTTGGGACATCATTACACACAGCGACTATCTAGTGCCGTGGTAAGCTGCGAAGCTTGTGTTACGGATACCAGATAGTTGATATACTACATATATAACTTTAAATAAATACATAATATTAATATTAACACCCATGACTGGAGTACAAACATTCGTGCTCAACAAATGTATGCCCCCATCGGGACTCGAACCCGCGACCGCTGGCGCAGCAAGTAGGGTCACTGCAAACTGAGCCATCGTGTCGTCAAAAGGTGTACATTTAAGGGCTTACTTAAAGCCCATAAATGTACACCGAAATCTAATACTAGTCTCTTTATTCATCATAAATATCTCATCTTATGATTTTTTTACTTATTTTGGTATTCAATAATGACTGTATTATAGTAATTTTACTATATCATTAAAAGTAGTAAACCTGTACTTAAACCTTATTTTTACAAAGTAATTAATTGTAAGTTAGGTAAAAATATAGGTATTTACACTCAAACTTTCTATTTCAAAGCAACAAGAATGCTTTAAAGAATGTACGATATTAAATAAAACTTCTTTTCAGAATCTTACTTCGGAATGTAAGATATTGTATTACTTACAAAAATAAATTCTCGGACTGGCTCTTAAAGAAATAAAATTTGAAACAAGTGCCGTCGTAAGAAATGTTTACCAAAACTTTGTAATTTCATGCTAACGAGATGTGATCATGAACATTTTCCTTTTATTATTTATTCACTTATTTATATTCGTTCCTTTGACGGAGTGTTCTTGTTTTTTGCATTACATTCAGTATTGCATTACCTACGTCATAAAATATATAATGCGTATATTAAGAAACTAATAGAAAGAAATATTTATATAACATGCAGTTTTATATAAGCTTTTTTTCTTCTTTTTAACGCATTAAAGTAAAATTTAGTTTTAAAAATGACTTTTTAACCATTCCTTTATTTATATAGTATAACGACGCGCATTTCGTTATAGTGTTTTGAGCAGATCCTTCTTTCTTGTAATTCTTTCATAATCAGGTAACTCCAGGTTAAGTCAAAAACTGTCCAGCCGTTTAAGATAATACAGGGAACAAATAGACAGCTAAACATGTAAAAAATGTGTTTTTATAAGTACCGTATTTAATGACATATTAATATGAATTTAGTCATAACTTTCCTGACAACCTGACCCGTAAACTACTTCATACTAAGTAAATCAACTGATAAATTTTAGTGTCTATGGAACTATGGAAATCTTTATGAATGGACTATTAACATGAAATTCGAATACAAAATTGCATATGACCTTCCGTAATAAGCTACTTATGCAAGAAGAATTTGATGCAAACTGCTTACATGCATGTTGAAACAAAAAAAAAACACTAGCTTTATTTATGTATACTACACATTTTTGTTTATAATTATTACAAATTAATAAAATTTCAGTTGAACTATTTAAAAAATAAATTTAACCAATATGTTAAAATAAGCATGAAAAAGTTAAAAAAAATACAATTCTGTATCTATATTACAAGCTTTAACGTGTGCAACAATAACGAATATTTCGAGAATATTATTTTTATGTCAGCTAATTGCAATAGAGACAAATGTTGGTGACGAGCTCGAGCAGACAATTTGGGTAGCTTCAAAAGTCGCATAATCGAACCGAGGCAACATTTCGAATGAAAGATAATTCCTGCAGCTAGCTGTAATTGAAACCAAGCCACGTATTTTTGCCTGTCCTATTTTTTAAACAAAATCACATATGAGGGGAAAAGATGTGAAAACTCAGAGCTATTTTTACCGCCATGTAAAGTAAATTAAAATGAGAGAACTAAAAAATCTTGTTCATCTTAGTTTGCAATAATTTTTACGAGATTCATATTTTGATGTCGTTTTAATTAAAGTACTAAAACTTTTTGATTAAACCTATAAAATCTTTATGACGTTTATTTTGCCTATGATATAATTCATGAACTAAATAAATAATCTTTCAGTTTGTGGGTATTTTTTTATTTTTAGCTAAGAAGGGTATATAATAATGTCAAATATAAACTCATGATTTGCATTACTGAAGTTTGAAACCTCAAGAAAAAAATATTTATTAATTTACGTGAAGTTACTACAAAAGTTAAGGTGGCTGATGTTTATTAACGTACTAATACTAAACATTTTTGAGTATAAAAAAAAGGATTAAACTGGTCTACGGACTAACGCACTCGATAACATAAACAATGTGATATAATTCGAAACCAATCGGAATCGAATCTCGTATCGATGATATCATCATGTATGATTTTTCAACTTTATTACAATTTGCTTTTAATTGAAAAAAACATGGTGAAAAAACCATCGATTAAGGAAAGGTAAATCGTATTGGAAGTTTTGACCCAGTATTAGATATTGAAACTGAATTACTATTAATATTACTTTTTTATTTATTTATCGCTTAGACCTTTTAAAAATACCAAAAAAATATATTTAATACTTTTAAAAACTATAAAACCCTTTATACGTACGTAGTATCAACGTATACCTTTTTAAATAAAAAACTAATTGTGTACTGTGTAGCACAAAAGTTCTAAAAAGGGTTTCATTTAAAATCCGCTTAACCACTAATGCGTTGACAAGGATTAAATGTTGACTGTTGAGTGCTCCGCGTCACAGACAGCATTCAACTCCTTACTTTTTCCACTCCACTACTTGCACATAATGGACTGAACAAACAATAGTAAAATGTCAAGAGTACTATTGTGAAGAGCTATTGCTCGAGTACAGACACTTCATTTAGTTCCGCCGCTTTGATCATTACGTATATAACGCAATCCGATTCAGCCTTCTTGTTCATTACTTTGTTGTCTCTTAGAAGTTGCAGCAAAAGACGTTTCTATCGATTTTTTTTTTCACTTTTTTACATAAATGTAAAATAATATACCTATATATAAAATAATAAATCCTAAATAGTTAAAATAATAATTATTTAAATGACTACGTAAAGTTACGTACACTTACAATACATGTATATTTTTGGCTTAGTACATTAGTCGTATTAGTCAGCACACATCGTATTTAAGAACTTTTTTGATGTTGGCGCTTAGGCAATTTTAGATGAAACTAGTTAAAAGCAAATAGGTAGGTACCTACTACCTAGGTAAAGAATTTTTGTTCCAATTATCATTATCGTCATAAATTAATTTTTGATGTTTAGTTTAAGTTAATAATTACGTCATATTAGGTATTTTTTTATATTTCATAAAATATTTTTTGAATAATATAATTTTAGACAAAATGTACCTAAAACATAAAGTAATTGCAACTAATGCCTTAAAAACATTTATCACTCTCTCTTATTACTTTACTAAATAAATAAATAGCAATTTAATTCATACATATGCTTAATAAAATGCGTTAGAAGCCAAGCTAATGAATACGTTGCGCGAGGGTCAATTCCCAAATGAAAGAGTGATAACTATCTGAGACCAAGTTTCAATCATATCATTTGGGCTGTTACACAACGACCCGAACATTTCATTTAGATAGCTCTTTCATGTGCCATACGCTATACGCTCAGTGCGGCTTATCGATGACTAACATCTAACTGCTTTGTGACTTTGCCAACTACATAGATGACAATTTTCCAGAATGTAGATTTGAAAAGATATAACAGCCTGAATGTAATGGGAATTTGTTTATAAATTTTGAACCATCCATGTTAATATGTATGTATATAAGTATATTTCGAAATAAATGTTGTGAGATACTACATACATACAAACCCTGGTTTTTAAGATAAACAAATCTTCCTTTATACATGGTTATTAAAAAATGTCTAGTCTCGTTAAAATTACTAGAGAGGACCGGAAGAAAAAAGGGTTACAAAGGAAAAGGGGTTTATTTGAATTGACAGAATTTTTATGTATATGAATATCATATAGGAAAATTGATGTCTTGGCAACAATTTTTCGTATAGGCTGAGTAATTTTTTTATTTATTTTTAAACTACTTATGTATTAATTTGAACATAAAAATAAGATTAGTTTCTTTGGAAGCTGTTAGTTGGTTACATATACACTGTATACTTGTAGGTAAATTTTATTCATATATGTTTTGCATATAGTCAAATTTCCAATAATTATTATGGTTCAATTGTGAAGAACACTATTTTTATAAAATAGGTTAAGGTTATTAAATTTCACAAAAGTCAAGACATAATTTTGTTAAAACATCTAATACCATACGAGGTTCTATATAAAAAAAACGTATTAGTTTCTCTATATCAATTTGCAAGCTTTAAAAGTAGATTTTCGATTCGATTAGGAATGTCTAAAATACGATTTAACCGATAAGTTTAAATAGCCATATTTAACGTTGCCCTCTTGATCTGTTCGCAAAAAGAATTGGTTGCGAAATTGCTTTCTAAATTGGACTGCTTCGATGGTAGACAATTTGGCAAGACATTTGTATTCTTGCAAAGAAAAATAGCATGTACCGCGAACATCTGATAGTGAGGCTGTTCGAGGTTTGTCGGCACCCATCGTACTTGGGCTGAGGCCAATCATGCCATACAAATGAAACATGTTGTCCCATCTACGGACTCCAATAATAGGATAATTCCAGCAATTTTGTTGTTTCCGCTTGTTATAATTCAATAGATATTTTAATCTTTTCGTCCTTTACTCTTGTGAGGTAGAAAAAGAAAACAAAGCGCTCACTGGATTACTTTCTTATCTAAAATGCACAAACCAAAAGGTTTATTTTAAAATTTGAGTAAATAGGTACGATGATTGATGTAATAGACGTTTGAATAAAATAGAACTTACAAGCGCATGCCAACTTCGAACAAATATTCATTTTGTCAAGCTTATATTTCAATTTTCTAAAGCCATAATTTGTAAAGTTATCCGTGTCAACATACTCGTATAAGATTTTTATTATTTTAAAAGAATTGCTTATTTCTGAGACATTTATATACTTTACTAACCGTTAAATGTATCTAAGGACTAACCCAGGGAACGACATCGAGTTGTTAGTTATTAAGTAAGATCAGAAGAGCGCTTATAATAAAAAGGAATAAATTAACTTTTTTCGTACGTCTTTACGTTCTTTTCTCATTAATAAACTATTATTATAACGGATAATTTTGTTGTTATTTTGATAAGCTAGTAAGATTTGAACGCAATTGAATAATGTAGTGAATGGATAACGAGGAAATAAAATATCAGAAATGTGATGGCAGTGCGGTTTCGTTATCTTCATAATGGGAATAGTAATGTCAACAATTTTCCTTTATTGTTTATTTAAATTGGATGGCACGGTAATTTGCTCATCGTACTGTTTTTTTTTAAAACTGGTATTATATTGTGCTCTCCTTTATTTAAACTCAAATTACTCCTCATTCATTAGTAAGGGAGGGCGAGCGCACTCTTTTCTATTTTTATTTTTCATTTCCATTGTTGGTTTTCGAAATTAAGCTCCGGCAACAATTGCTTTGTTAATAAAGGTCTGACGATTAATCTACTTTACGTTTTTCTTTTTAAAGACAAATTAAAGGTCTTAAACAACATTAAACTTTTATAACGTTTATTCTAATGGAATTGTACATTTATTTGCACTAATGTTCAGTTAAAACCTTTAATTAATTGTTATTATTCATTGTTCTCTCAACCATGCTAAGATGAGATAGATTAAAGATACATAATACATAAGGATTAGAAATGATATCGGTATACATAGCTACTCGTATATATCAAGTTCTAAATATTACAAAAAGATTAATAAGTAATTAATTGTGTTTGAAGCAGGTGCTTATTGGAAATAAGGTAACATTATTATGATTATTACCATTTAAGGTAAGTATTTTTATAATTAAAATCATATTATAATTAGTATTCTAAATCTAAATAATTAAAATGAAATAGGACTAAATTAAACGTGATTCATTTATAGGAAAAAAGTACAACATAAATGTATAAAAATATAAATATGTTAGTTCATTATTATACATAGCGCCATCTAGTTTTTTGGTAAGCTACGAAGCTTGTGTTACAGATATCAGATAGTTGATATACTACATATATCTATTTTATCTTTAAATGCATACATATTATGAATATAAACACCCATGACTGGAGTACAAACATCCATGTTTAACAAATGAATGCCCCCAGCGGGACTCAAACTATCGAACGCTGGCGGAGCAAGTAGGGTCACTACACACTGAGCCAATCCAAAATAAAATCCATGAAAAAAGATTATTTAAACCGATACATAATTAAAATACCGCGTAGCATACTCACAATGTACAGTACCAGCTTTTTTCGAAATAATTCTTTGTTTTAGGAAAATTATATAATACGGAAACATATGTAGACAATTAATACTTTATAACGTGTGTCATACAAAAGTTATAAAACAAATTCACAGATATAATTTTCTTATTCCTTCTTGGGATTGCTTATTTTTTTTATCGACTACTAAATTTTTAACTTATAAGATTAAAGTTTGTATAAAATTTCACAAAAAAATACCACAATCTAATCAACATAATAGTAAACAATAATTTGTATTACGTTTTCTACATTACGATTCAACTCGTTCTCTTGAACTCTTTAACAACAGAAAATGTTGGTAATTTGTTGAAGGATTAATGTTTGAGCCCGTTTATGAGAGCACGATACTACCATATTTGTCTGTTCGCAGCTACACAACGATGCTGTCATCTGTCAGGCTCAACTGGCGACAAAACAAGCGCACCAAGAATAAATTACACATCATCAGTATAGATGAGTGCCATTTTGTATCATATATTTAATAACCAAAAACTGTTTCAGCGGTAGCCCTTGTATAATTGAATGATATGAAAGTACGTACGTACGAGAGTAGAGGTGAATATGAGAATTAATTTTACCTACATAAAGTTAATATAATACCATTATTTATGTAACTGGGTTTTGACCACAGTTATATACTTTCAGTGACATAAATGAATATACTAAGTAAAATAACTAATAGTAATATAATATTAATTGCTTATGCATCTAATACTTTAGATTAACATTAAAGTTTTACGGGTTTTTTATTTAAACTCAGGCATCTTACTTTTACGGGTACGAGTGGTAGAAAATTCGTTTATTTCTAAGTTTGTATAGTAAACATATCCCACTTTTCTAGTTATATTCTGTATAGTGCTACAATAAAATTTTATATTATTGTTGTGAAAATATTTTCTTTAAAACATAAGGGCTAACTTTACTGAATACTTATAAGATAGTTTGATGGTCTCTGAAATCGACACCTTTCCTTAGGAAGTCCAAAGTTTTATAGTTACTGGCAACTTTACCACATCTACATAAATATTTGAGGACAGGTAGCTTACAAAGGATCCCATTAAAATAAAATGAAATATATAGCAAGCTATTGATATTTGATTTATAAAGGGGTCTTAAGTTGGGGCTTTGTAAAACTATATTTAGTATACCTCCAAACGCGGAGAAAACCTTTATAGTCCTGTACCCTAATATCATTGAGTTTTGAACTTAGTAGAGCAAGTGTCACTTTGATCTTTAGATATAATGTACTCTTGTTTTTAAAATAGGAAGGTATAGCTCATAGAGGTTTTTTTATTTATAACCAAATGCGCGTGAATGGTGTACGACGTATCTATGGGATGTAATAAAACTTGGAAAATTAATGCTCTCGCCAAGTGCGGGTTGGCGAACTGCACATGTCTTTCATAAACTTGCTAGGTTCTCTCCGATATGCAGGTTTCCTTACGATGTTTTTATTTACCGTAAGACAAGTGGTGTTTGAGGTAGAAATGATTTGCATATGAACATATTAGAGGTTTTTTGAACCAGCATTACTCGGTTAACCATGCGAGATTTATAATACGTAATTTATTTACAGTTATACATATATGTGCAGTGTATCAACTATCTGGTATTCACAAACCTCGTAGCTTACGTAAAAACTAGATAATGCTGAGTGTTAATGTACATACCTTCATACCTTCAATATCTATTCTAATTTTTAGTTTACTAAAAATATTAAACAAAAAAATGTATACGTAATTAAACACAAATTTTTTGAATACCTAAATAAAACTCCTATCAATATTGATAGCTAATTCTAATATTTGGAGTGCTTTCATCAAAATATTCATTGAAAATATTCATGTCATAGCTTAGTAAATAATAAATCTAACCTCATAACGGGAATTTAATAACATATTGCATGGAAATATTCTTAATAATAAAACTTTGAGAGTATTGCGTAGAACTTGGTCTGTATATCGACGGATGTATATCAAGTATTTAATATATGCTCCCTTTGTGCTTTGAGCTAAGTATAGATGTTATATCAAATAGATTAATACAAAAGATATTGTTTGTAAATCCTTTCTTTAGGTATGGTTTTTTGTGTAAAGATTGTTAAAACTAAAGACAGAACGTATATACAAGCCAGTTTGCTAGAAAAAAAGATAATATATAAAAAATTGAGTAAATTACGAGAAAAAATTAGAAAATATGTACATAAAAATAAACACAAAACTATTAAAACTAAAGTACCTAGTAATTTTGAAATCCGACACTATGTTTTACTGATACTGTTCAATACTTTTTACCTTTTTAATATAATGATTTGTTTCACTCCAATTCTGTAAATTCTAAGACATTAAATTTTATTTCTTCCACATTTAGGGTCGTTTAGATACGGGCTGTAAAATGAGTCAATAGCTGTAGCCCGCAACCAAGATAGTCAAGGCAGGCAGTTTAAATTTTATTTGTCGCTTGGTTTGTTTTATGACGAAATCTTGTCAAGTATCCTAAAATAGGTCATTTTCTCATGTCACTGTAATATTTTTTACCGAATTCGATCGAGTACTACAATTTCTTGTGAAATATTTCCAATAAGTTCTAATTCTTCTATAAAATAATATTTACAAATACAACACGAATTTCAGACAAAGGCAGGTTAGACATAAGATCAATCAAAAAGATTCTTGGAAATAGTTCCATTATTATCTAAAAATAATTCTATGAACAGTGTACATGTACAGTTCTCGAGGCATAAGCTCAGCTTTGCATTTGTGTGAGTGATAGCTAAAAGCCAATAGCCGCGCATCATAAACCAGTTAAAACGGGTTTAAACCAATCTCGCAACATCTATCCGCATCGTCCTGCCTATCCATATACTGCACTCACACAAATGCAAATCTGAGCTTATGCCTCGAGAACTGTACATGATTGCTTTCTTATTATTCAAGTTCGTGGAGTACTGGTTCGAAGCAGATTCGAGTATTTTAATTGTTCACGTCCAAGGTTGTATTAAAAGGATTAAAACTTGTTTGAAAAATCTATTATTTTTAATCGAATTCAAAAAAGCAGGAGGTTATAAATAATAAGCAATCAGTTATTTTTGAAAAATCAAGCAAGGGATTCTAATGTTAGTTTCTATTTAATACCTACTATTCTTTAAATATTACAAAGGAGCCTGAATCGCTAGTATTTTAAATAAAATTGTTTGATTTAGTGAATAACACATGAATTTTTTCAAACTGTATAATAATTAACAAGTTATGACGTGTTTTTTGATAAAATATTACTTCTTACAATATTCGCGGTTCTACAGAAAGTTATTATCAAAAGCACGTAATTCATTGCAGTATTTAAACGTGAAAGCAATTCCTTGGCTCTTGTCAATTTAACTTTATCAGCACTCTCTAAAAAACTCCTTATTATACTTCGTAGCCATTTTTATACAATCTACATTTTAATTGATAAGCTATTTAAGTTTTTCATTAATTTATATGGAAATTTGCCAAGCAAGATGTTTGTGCCGTAATAACGTAAATTCATCTAGTAAACTTACTTCTTTAATCTAATTTGGATATACCTGTAATGCTTATCATCAAAATGTTATGTAAATTAAATCAATGTCTATATAAAGAGCGATATCAAGCTCCCGATTGCAAGCCGCACACGCAATTCGGCAATAAACTTGCAACTACGGAACTAAAATTTCAACGCAACTTTATTTTTATCGAAGGAAGTCGTTAGACGCTATCTGAATCACCTCGCACATATTAACATACATAATTATAGGTAGTTTAACAATTGGAGCGGCGCCAGCTCGATTCAACTTCTACAATCATTGTAGTTTTTCGCCTTTCACTTATAAGGGAAAAAATATATATCTTTTATTGTGATATCAGTTGTATGATATATATTTAAAAATATGATTTTAATACAGAATTACGCTGAAATAATACCAAATTTTGTTTTAAGTATACATTTATTATTACCAAATCTGTACAATAAAAATATTTAAAAATATTTAAAACGCTAAAGTAGTCTATATACTATTATGATATAATATTATATTATAATATTACATTATAAAGAGCAGAGATTTGTATGTTTGTTTTAACTTTTGTTTAACTCAAATAAAATGAACAGATTTAAATTTTAAATGTAAGGTGAACATTATTTATGTTCATTTTTGCAAATAAGTATTACTAGTAATATTAATTAGTATTTAAACATTGAAATATGTCCTCTTTGATGATTTTATTACCGGCCTTTCGACTCGACTATAGTAATTAAATGGTCGGTTTTTCTTCAATGGAGGTTAAGGAATATTAAACAAAGAGATTGTATTTTCCTTTATTGTCAAGTACAAGCGAACTGTAGGCGACACTTCGATTAAGTGCCGTCCCTTGGTTCCACAAAAGTCGTTACCTAAGTCCAACCATTATTTACATATTACAGAAATAAATAGAGTAAATTTACCTATATTTTTAAGATCATATGGTATGTTGACCACAAAAGCCTTTTTACCACTTTTGCTGGATGAAATTGGTGAATATATATACAGGTCAAACGACAAGAAATTTATGCGTTAGACAAATTATATCTGACAATAAAAAAATGATAAGTCGGTTCAACGATAATTCACGGAGTGCCATTTAATGTCCAATTCGCGCTATATATACAACAAGGTATATACAATACTCGATATCGATATATGATACTAAATTAATTTTTTACATTTTAAAACATGTTAAGATATTTAATAGATCGAGGGAGACAGAGAGAGAAAGAGATGGAGAAAGAGATAGAGAGAAAGAGAGAGAGAAAGAGAGAGAGAAAGAGAGAGGGAGAGTTATTGTGTTAGTTGGGTGTGGTGCCGAGGACGGACCTAGCTACGTCGACCAGTGCAGCTCCATTGTAGAGATCAAGATTATAGAATATTAAATATTGCTGTAAAATACACTTAAATTAAAAGCAATTCAAAACCATAATATTGATATTTTTAAGTTTTTCTTATGTGGTAGATGTGTCATTTTTTTTCTTTCATTTTATGAATATGTTAAGTTGTCCGTAAAAGAAATCCATAAAAAGGATTCTAGGCAGCGCAATTGGTGCTAAATTTTCCCTTTTGTTACATAACAAAGATCCTGAAAAATAGCATGGTTAAAGAGAAAGCGGGAAAGTAAATTCAGCAATTTATTGCTGAAGCAAGGGCTCTATATTTGTTGCAAATGAAGACGGCAGCGAGGTGACAATTTTCGGATGTTGGAGCGAAATGACCGTTCTGGGACGAAACGAGGTCGTAGTATCGCGGTTCCCTAGTTTTATTTTTATAGCTCGTATTTTAGGATTCTGTATGTTATAGGTGTTACAAGCGGGCGGCTTCTACAAAATTTTATTATACTGCTGTTATAGCAACACTTTAGACAAAATTAATTAGGTTTAACAAAGTTTATCATCAAAGTTATGCTTTGAGGTACATTTCTTTAATTTGATTAATTTTCGGTGACAAAAAAATAAAAGGTTTCATTATTCAGATATACAAGGTTTGAAGTTATAATAAGAGTGAATAGTCAAAACAAAAAGTACATATTATAATAATTGTACTATTAATTCAACTTTAATGTGATCATTTGGCGGTATAAATTTTTCCGCTAAATGAAGCGCAGTACGTGAAGCTTCTGTTTTCAGTTTGCAAGCGGTATAGTATTCGATGCACATACTATTTGCGAGACATCATGTTGGGTTTCCAATACATCTGGTCGGTAGCGGACCAATGACTCGGTGTCGTACGTGCGAGTGTTCGCAATGCATACTTGCTTAGTAAAATAAACGTTAGCAGGCGAGGCATAGCATAACTATTTGTACACGTTACATATGTTAAATATAAAATACATTTGAATATCTCCGCTCAATAAAGTTTTCATTTTCAGTTTGCTTGCGATATGGCTTGCGATTTACATACTATTAGCGAGACATCCTATTAGATTTTCCGATACATCTGGTTAGCCAATGACTCGTTGTGGTACGTGCTCTAATTTACATAACATATAAAATTAAATAAGTTTGTAACGAACCACATGGCTCATATTATTTGTATACATAGCGCAATATAAATTGGTGAAGTTATTCGTTCTAGAGGTCGGACGTCAGTCATGACCCATACTGGATCTCTATATTTTTCCAAAATTTTGATCTAGACTAAATTGAATATAATATTCTACCGCCCTCTACCCACGTCCGCACCATGTGCCATTTTATTTTATAACTTAGCTGCTAGATGTCATATTGAGCTAAAATATAATATCTCAATTTGTAGATTAAAGCGCGATTGAAAGTTAAGCCTTGGATTTTATTTATCATTGGATGATTTGAAGTAATTTCAACAAAATATAAACAAAGGAAAATAACTTATACCTATTATATACTTTCCTTTCAATATTGCCTGGTGTTTGTAGGTATTACGTTTGATTAACAACTTGTTAGAATTTAATTACGTTGCGAAATTGCGAAACGGCATGACCATTAATATAGTTAGGCACACGGTTCTGTATCACAGAATTCTTGGTCCAACAGAGATTTATTTGTCTATTTGAAGCGTGGCTGTCCCATCCCGTTCAATGCACGCCCCATACAAATTGAAAATCAATGAACCACGAAATTCAATTGAATATGAAAAGCAATTCTTCGTGTTCCTATAACACCAGTGCCATGAGCAAATATTTAAACCTGAATGACCGATAGAATCTTGTTTGTGAAGGACTTTCATATAAATTTTCCTTGTACTTTTGTACTTACAATTAGACTTAAAAAGATTTTGCTTAAATTAGGATTTAGCGTATGGAATATTTTACATTTTATTAATTTGACATATCACTATCACTATCACTACATAGTATAAAACAAAGTCGTCTTTTCTGTCCCTATATCCCTATATCCCTATGTGCGCTTAAATCTTTAAAACTACGCAACGGATTTTGATGCGGTTTTTTTAATAGATAGAGTGATTCAAGAGGAAGGTTTATATGCATAACTAGGCAATCCCGCGGCTTTGCCTGTGCTAAATCTAGTTATAAATAATGGAAAATACAAATAAATTATGTCACGAAAACAAAGTTAATTTTGCAGCCGCTAAATTTATGATCACATTCGAATGTCGACCATGAGGATATTATATGTGTTTTGTTTTGACCTTTCGCTTTGGGATCCTAAAAAGATAAAAATTGATAGCTTTTGTTTTTACAACTACCCTTAAAACTATGGTATCGTAGTTTTTTTGTTTTTATAAAATTCTTGATAAAATTCGCATCATTTTTGAGTACTACGAACAAAAAATAAATTATTCTGTTAACTTAACTTTTTCAAAAATATTTAATTTTAATTTTTGTTTCTTACACTTAATGAAATTTTTTAAGCAACATACAAACGTATGGATTTTATTACTATTAAGAAGGTAGCTCATCTAATTAATGAAATATCGAAATTATCATTCTGTTATAACTTCGCTTCTCTTTCAGTCTCGTGACGCCCTTTTGATACTCAAAGCATGAACTGTGAGTCAATTAGACGCCTATAATTACTATGTTAATTACAGACACTGCTCTCTCTCTTGTTTCTCATCTTGCCATTCCGACCGTTTCGTTGTTATTTCAACGTAAATTTGTTGCAAAGTAAGTTCTAATTAAAGTGCTACACGATTACAGATTATTTATTCAGCAATTGTATATGTTTTTGCGATAAGAGGTTAAATTATCTGATGGCATTGATGTGAAGGCAGGATGAATGTAAATATATTTTTAGACAATTTTATTTTTATTTGTAACGTTAGAGAAGGATATTAAGGGTTCATATTATTTATGTGTGAAATTTGCTACAGTTAATATTAATATAATAATAATAGCAGAGTTAATAGGCATGAATCAAGGTGAAATTTGGGTAGTAAGTAGGTACTTTATAAATAAGAACGTAAAAGAAAGTTTTCTTACAAAATATTCCTACTCGGAATGTTTATCAATAGGTACAGAATTAGAGTCGAGCTTCAACATTTAAAATTCATTTTTACATTACTTACATTCTATACATTCTTATTATTTGCCTATAATGAGACAAATGAGGACGTTATAAATAACCTTATTTTACATTTCTACTACATTCTGAAGTTTAGATTTTTGCGATAAATATCTTGACTATTCCATTATGTATAGCCTTTACAAAGGCTTTACTATCGCTTCATCTGTCAAAAAGCAGACATGCAGTAAAAATTTTCAGCGGAATGCCTTTTTGATATGCGAAATTCATCAAAATTTCTTCTTGTAAGTTTCGTTTGTAAAGAAATATGAGGCACAAATAGGTACCTACTGTATTTTGGTATAAACACCACACAAACATGTCGTACTTACCATCAACCATGGTCCATAATAAAGATAGTTGAAACGCATCGCATAAGTGTGCAGTATAAATCAAAGCGAATGTTCATCGCACAAACTTAATCTCACCTGCACTCAGTAACGTTGCGTTAATACGTTATGATATATTATATCATTTGTTATATTCTCTGCTATGACAACCATATGGTCTAGGTGCTGACGCTTAGAATGAAGCTTATATAAACTAAGTATAATGGATACCCTGATATGTAGTGGGTTCGATTTCAACTAAATAGAATTTTATACCTTAAAAATAAATATAAAAGTATAACAGACAGATTAGTTCTTATAAAGGACTTTTTTAATTTACTATATATTACAAAATATTTAGTAAATAAAAAAAGAAAAAAATATATTAGATATTATAATAAAATCACGCCTTATTTAACTTTAAATACGATTTTTTACGTGTCTTCTCCATTTTTCTCGACATTGCCAAAGTAATCTGTGCTCAACTGGTAGCCTTTGATAAGAAAATTGAAAATCTTTCACCGTGAATTCTTATATAATTTAGGTAAAATACGAGATAACAACGTAAGTCTCCTAATAAGGAAAATATTAACATGCTAATTAATAAATATGATTAATTAATTTTGTTATTTGCCAAAATACCGCGTACATTCTATTTAAAAGGCTTTATTTCAATAGTAGACAAGGTATTACTAACACAATGCGTGGTATTGTCTTCATTTCGGATTATTTACTAGGTAACATAATACGGCTCTTGTAAACGGATGTTTTGGGTTTAGCTGCCTTTAATAATAATGTTAGCGATAAAGCGTACGTGTAAAGCCTACAAACGGTTTTATTTGCCTATAGCCATGCTTATGATGATCCATATTTGCGAGTGAGATTCCAAATATCCAAATGGCCATAAAACAATTTTGTTTTACATCTGTTTAATTATTTTCTATTATTGTATGTATTATGTATTTCAATGGGAGTCCTATTTTAAAGGTATTAATATGATTGTTACTACTTAATCCCAAATTTAGTATACATATAGATTAGTAATTATGATCTGAAGTAACATAAGGCCTAGAGACCTAGAGATGAATCCGAGCGAAATAAGGGTAAGTCTTGTATTTGTGTAACTAAAGGTTATAACTTTTTTCTTATCTACACAATATTGTTATAACTTTTTTTCTTTTTATTTATATACACAATATTGTTATAACTTTTTTCTTAAAGTATGAAATGCATTTATACATACTTAAAGGTGGATATGGGACTCACCGGCTAGAAAAGACAATTATTACTTATTAAACCCGACGGTACTTTCCCGGTCTTAATGAGACGTCGCAGGGTCGCTTGTGCCCTCAACCCCGACGCTTTCACGGCGGGTCTACTGACCATATAGGAGGGTTGCTCTTGGGTCCACTCTGTCATCAGTGATGTACCAGACGCTACCTACAACCTGCAGAGTCAACTGCTCACACACTTGAGCTTCCCAGTTGGATTTTATGTCATTTAGCTCCTCACATTCGGCTGGATTGTCAGACACATGACATACTGTATATTACGACAAGGCGAACACATGTTAGAAGATTTAGGATATGGTAATAATCTTACTTAGTGTTTATTAGTCAATATCATAATACTAATATAAGTTAAATAAAATTATCTGATTCTAAAACACTAGTTTCGATGTTATAAATGATATGTTTATAATATGTTTTTCTTTTGTAAAATAATTCTGCAATATCATTTCGAACGAATGTGAAGTGCTTATCGGAAAACGTATAAAATAATGCAAATTATAATGAGCTTTGCTATTTTCCTATAGCGTATATTGAAAGGTACGGTAAAGAGCAAATACGGCTTAATTAACTCCTTTATTAAAGAGTTAGAGCCCGAAGGTGCAATATATATAATGATATAATTGCCTATTGATGTATATAGGGTAAAGCTTCGTGTAGCTTTTTATATTAAACATAAATAAATTATTGCTTATCAAATATACAATATAAGACATATTGATACGATATAGTACCATTGCATAATATCGTTGAAGATGAAGATGTAAGATCTGAGAGGAGGAACATAATATCTGGAACATAATAATGTACCTACTCTAGAATTCCACACTAATGCTTAGAAGGAGAAGCAATATTTGATAATGCAATTTATTTTGCAAAAAAGTCTATTTAAGATACGCGATTGAAAATAGTAACTATAAAATACATATATATATTTTTATTTGTTTTTAAAATTTTGCAGATATGTGTATCATCATACACGTCAAAAAATAATTAAATAAATAAATATGTTAGGACATTAGGTAGGATTTCAAAATGGTGGTATACTCATGGTATTCTATTTGTGTAACTTGTAAATGTAATACCACTACATAAAATCATCACTACAAATCGTTTAAATTCATTGACATAAATTGAATTTTTTGTAACGCCTGAAATGGACAACGGCGAATATATTCTATTTCATAGCATTACTACGAATGTGAATGCTAGATGTTGAACACAATTCTTTACGCTTATAATATTAAAATGATAAATAAAAAAATGAATAAAATATTTCAAATAACACTGAACTAGCGCTGTGTGTAATAATGTCCCAACATATTTATTTATTATTTAATTCAAATTCCATTTAATTTAAATATGCTTATAACGTATAACAAATAGATGACATCAAAGTGTAGGTACATAATAAAGAATTTTCCATAATAATGTTTGGGAAGATAATATGAGGGAAGCAGATTTGTTTGCATTATTTGAGAAAGAGGAGCGCGGGGGACTGAGGACGAGGGACGGCGGTAGATGCGGGACGCGGGACGCGAGTGTGATTACTGTATGTGAAATGTTTTGTTATAATCTCCGTAGCGCAGCTGCTACGTCTCACGATATTCATATTTTTAATTTTACGGTCTTTTGAATAAAGGGTAATTTTAGTTTTGCTCTCACAAACTTTATACGGGTTGGGTTAAATTAATTAAATATAGTTATTTTAAGATCATTAGCTGCTTTATCATTTTTTGAAGTGAAACTTCTTTAGAATCGTTGTGATTTCAAACTCGATGAAACGAAAAAATAAGTCCATAGTACCAGGCAATCAGAGACGGGGAAGAGTTAGCCTTAGTTAGATCTCGCCCACCACGAGTCAGTGACATTTCTAACTCTGTCTAACTCGTGGGAGTGACCTTCGCGCCATCTCCCTCTCTCAACGAGCTGAGACGGGGTTATTTAGTATAAATATAAACGAGATTTAAAAATTAGTTTGCCACAGAAGTTTTACTTCTGACATGTGTACTTTGTACACACGCTCTTTTATTTATATTATACTAGGGACTACCCCTCGCTTCGCACGGATGTACTGATTTATTTGTATGGTTGAAAGCAAATGATAAATTAAAAACATAATTTTCAATTTCATGTTATATTTTAATGTACATATTTTTAATGAAATGATTACTTACTCGAACATTTCAAATAATCGTTATTACTACTATACATTCATTGGAAAAAACCCACGTTCGCTATAAATGATCTAAGCAAGGACTTCAAAACTATTGTATAAGCTGTTAAACTTTTCATATCAAACTCTTCGATTACCAATTATTACTTGTTCATATGTAAATAATAAAATTTCATATTTCCGTAAGCTTGTTTACGACGCTCGCCGGTACTTTATTTGTTTAATAAAGCACCGAACACCCTGTTTATATTGAGATATAAATTACCTTTAATTTAGGTGAACGATCCTGAAAATATGATGATGTAAAGTTTTCATCAAGGCTTAATAAACGTGGTGGCGGGAGGCGCCTGCCCACCTATCAAGCTGTGCACCTACTTGTTATGAAAATTGATGCTCAGACTAATCTCATAGAATGCCTTTGAAGAGAATTGCTGTTTCCTGGCCGCTTTAATAAGTTTCATGCGAAGATTTATGTAATTATAAACTTTTGATTTTTCATTACGTTACCACAAAACATGTAAAATATATCTATCTATCTATACAAAAATATTGTGAAGTGAAGTCTTAACATCTTAATTTCTTGGATTTTCATTCGAGTTTCGAGAATTCATACTTTATTTTAAATTGGAATATGATAAAAACTATTTTCTTTTTTTTAATTTTGTCTTTAAATGGCTGATCGAATTTAATTTCAAAGGGTTGAGTAAGTTCAACATACGGTAGGTAGGTATATGATACAGTTTTAGTCCACCATTTTACTTTGATATAAAGTGCAGACAAGTTTATTGGTTTTGGAATAATTAAATATCTACATGTGTAGCAGCTTTCTAATATTTTTATTTTGTGTTATGTTTGTAATTATACAGTCAAAGTAATCTTTACTTATTCTATCTTTTTTCCTTATACTTTGTGCATTCATATTAAACGGGAATCGTGTTTATATTTTGCAGCAAATGAAATTTAAATTCTTAGTAAATCATTTACAATCGGAATAAGCACAGTGAATAGGTATATTTTGTTTAGTTAAGTGCTGCAAAAGTATTACCTGATTTGCGTATTATATGAGTGGTATACGTAATTCTATGAAAATGCTGAACCCACGACCTACGTAAGTCATCTGTATTGCTTAAAAAAGGTACTGAGCAAAGAGTTAAAATAAGCACAACCGTTACACGCTTAATGACAGATATGTATCTCTGTCGCGAAACTGCGCCTGTGGGATTTGTTCGTAATAAAAATTCCAACATACGCGTTACTAGTACGCCGGCGGGAAAGTAATCCGCGAAGAAATACGGACCTGCTTCTGGTTCCGCATATTTTGTAACAGAGAAATCTCCATTTCTCTTTGACAGTCAGTCGTTTCAAAAGCCACTGACTCCCCCGTGTGTCGTCTACAGACGATACTCATAAAAATTCGCCGTGCGGAAGTTGCAGTGTAACTTGTCACGGCGTGGTGAAACCGAGCTACGCAGATTTTCCCATTATAATATAATTTTAAAGGTCTCTTACTTGAGGAAGCACGTAAGCCATTTGGTCTTCATAAGGCTCGTCTATTATGAAACCAGTAATCCTATTTTAAATGTTCAAACTTTCAAATTACGTTCGCCTCGTTCGAGTTCGTATATTTTAATACCCTTTTATATTTTACAACGTCGATTTTTTTAAATTTAATTTGCTCTTAACATGCTAAAGCTTTTATTATTTCCATTAAGTGTTTTATTACTACTGAATGTATTCGCCTTTTTTTACATCCGTGCTGGGCACGCGCCACCGTCAATACGAGGGAGATCAAGCGATGGCTTGGTGGACTATGGTCTACCACACTATAATTATAGTAAAGCCATTATATAAATATTTTTTCGGTTTCTAATTATTTATTATTATTTAAATTTGGTTCTACACTTTCGGAACTTTCAATCGTTTACTACTTACAGAAAAAAATAGCTTACTGAAAAATAAAACTATACATTCTTTATGTACGCTATTTTGGTATGATTATTTTTAACTCTCATTCAAAACCATTTCAGTTTACGACGTGAATATTTTTTTGATTTATGTTCCTTTCTATGCGAGTTTAATCGGATAGTTTTTGGTTCGTGGATATATGTATTCGTAAGCATTTTTGCGATAGAACTATATGAATAAAAGTTTTTTTCAGGTATAGTTTCAATTCAATTGCTCATTTATTTAAAACTTATAATGAACTCAATACTAGGATTTTTGGTTTTGTAGGTCAACTAACTAAATCAAATATCGGGTTAAAATACTTATTCTGAAAAGTAGCTGTGAACTTAAAATATAAGACTGCACATGAACTTTAAATATAAGTAAACTTTTCGAAAATGGAATAAACATGCAAAGTATCGTCAAGCGCGCGAGCGCAGTACAAGTTAGACGTGTGTTAGTGCTCTTGTCAAGTTATTATTTCTAAAGTGAAGTTAAAAACAACAAAACCGAATAAAAGTTAATATAAAAAAATAAACAACCATATTTTACGCTTTAAAAAGACCAGAAAATAGTGATTCAATATGTCTGTGGCATAAATGCAATAGTTATAATATAATTCTGTTAACACAAACGTTGTGTCGGTCATTGAATAGTAAAGAGATTAAAGAGTGACTACCCACTTGAAAATAATATAAATAGTGTACATAGTTCAACATTTTCGTATAATTTATTAATAGTTGCATAGCTCAGCCGCCAAAGCTTGGAGCTTGGAGTAACAGGTCTCGGGTTCGAGCCTCATATCAAAAAAGATTTTTCAACTTTTATATTTAATGTGAGTCCATCGCTGCACTTAAAATAGAAAATAAGTTAAGAATTTAACGAAATAAAAAACAACATTGAAATATTTAAAAAAATAAAATATGTCGAAGATAAAACTTAACTGTTGCAATGAAGCAAAAGAGGATGAAGATTACATGTGTTGTACAAGTTGTAATAAGGGTTACCACCGAGCGTGTCTAAAGTCAACCGGGCACTTTAGCATGAATACAAAATCTGCGACAGAATGGATGTGTCCCGCGTGTACGTCAAGAAGGCCGAAAGGCAACAGCGAAAACACCCCCGTGCGTAACAAAGAGACTTCATTAGGCAGCGACCAGAATGTCACGAAAAGATCGACTAAAAGAGTCGCTATTTCGTCACCAGAAACGGAAAAAATATCTCATCTGGATAATATACGAAAGATAGTGAGCGAAACTGTTAAGACCGAAATGAAAGACTTGTTGATAGAAATGAGGACTTCCATAAAAAGTGTAATCAATAGTGAATTGAAAGTAATAAAGGAGGAAATCTCGGACATGAAGAATTCTATAAATTTTATAAACAACCAATACGAGGATTTCTTAAAAGAACACCGCGCAAATCAAACAGCAGTAAAGGATCTTAAAGAACAAAATACTAAATTGGAGAAGACTATAAATACCCTAAACACACGAGTAAACGAGCTTGAACAACGTTCTAGATATAACAACTTGGAATTGCAATGTGTGCCAGAGAGGAAAAATGAAAATTTAATGAAAATTATAGAGCAGCTGGGCAATACCATAGGTTACGAAATAACCACCGATAAAATTATGAATATTACAAGAGTTGCTAAGGTAAATCGTCAAAGTACTCGACCGAGATCAGTCATAGTACAATTCAATTCCCCGCTTACTAGGGACGGTGTTCTGGCTGCGGTGATAAAACATAATAAAAACAACCCTAGAAATAAATTAAATACTTCACACATTGGCCTTGGAACAAGTGGAGACAAACAACCAATTTATGTCATGGAACATCTGTCACCTGAGAACAAAGCACTGCATGCCGCGGCGAGACTAAAAGCTAAAGAAAAAGGTTACAGATATGTTTGGGTTCGAAATGGACGTGTACTGATGCGCAAGGATGACAACTCTGACTATAAAATAATAAAAAATATGGAATTTCTTAGTAGTTTAAATTAGAGTGTAAGGTTAAGGTCTAGTAATGGTGTCATAATGCTTAAAGGGCGCATCGATTAAAATCTTATATCAAAATGTTCGCGGATTAAGAACCAAAACCCAAGATGTTTACCGTAATGTAGTAGTAAACGATTATGACATTATTATACTGACTGAAACTTGGTTGAATAGCTCAATATCAAGCGGAGAACTATTTGATACACGTTATAATGTATATAGAAGAGATAGAGAATCTGCAATACTTAGCACTAAGTCAAATGGTGGTGGTGTTCTAATTGCTGTCAAAAAAAATATAATTTCAAATAGAGTTGTTAGTTGGGAAAGCGATTGTGAAGATTTGTGGGTGGTTGTAGATGTGCCCCACTTTAACAATATTCGCCACGTGGCTTTCTGTGGTATATATATTCCACCTCCTGTAAATAAGAACTTGTTAGATAAATTTTTAAATAATTGTAATAGAGTTTCAGAGCAACACGATATGTTAACATGTATAATTGGCGACTTTAATCTTAGCTGTATCCCCTGGAATATATCCTTAAACTCAGTCGACTGTAACTTTCCCCCGGCAGCAAAGACTTTACTTGATTTCGTAACAGAAAATGGTCTGCGCCAATGTAACTCAATCCTTAATAATAAACAAAAGACACTTGATCTTGTACTCGTGGACTTACCTGTGTGTTATGTTAGTCGCTCTTATAACCCCATCACTAATATTGATCCAATGCATCCCCCCCTCGAAATAAACATACCTAATACGAGACTGAATAGACTTACGATAAATACCTCACACAACCGATACAACTTTTATAGAGCCGACTACGACGCTATTAACGAGTACTTAAAGGGAATTGATTGGTATATATTATTGGAGCTTAATGACATAGATGAAATGGTAAAAGTATTCTACGAGATATTACAGACTGCAATCACAAGTTATGTCCCCTTAAAAAAAGTTAAGAGTAACAGGTACCCCTCATGGATGACTCACAAGGTTATAAAAAGAATTAAAGAAAAGCATAAAATGCTAAAACGATTTAAAAAATATAATAATCCGAGGGATGAAATAGAATTAAGAGTGCTTAGTGACCGTTGTGAAAAAATAATACGTGATGCCTATAAAAAATATAATGAAGACCTTGAAAAACAAATACAAAAAAATCCGAAAGCATTTTGGACGTTCCTAAAGAGTAAACGCAATAATTCTAACTCATATCCAGCTGTTATGTCTAACGGAGTTAAAACATCTACTTGCGGGATTGAAATCTGCAATATGTTCTCTAGTTATTTCGCCTCAGTATATGATGATTCAAATAGTACTTGTCGACTGGATTCTTCATCTTCTTTGCGAAAAGTACCCTATTTAGGCTTCTGTGATAACTTTGCAAATGTAGACATAAATCAGAATGATATCTTTAAGAAATTAAAAAATCTCGATATTACAAAAAGTGCGGGGCCAGACAATGTACCTCCTGCATTCATAAAAAACAGTGCAATACACCTAACTCTGCCTTTATATCTTATATTTAAAGCCTCATTGAATTCGGGTACTTTTCCAGCTTTATGGAAACAAGCAAAGGTTGTTCCTATATTCAAAAATGAAGACGAGAACGACATACGTAACTATAGACCCATATCGATTCTTTCTGTTTTTGCTAAGGTGTTCGAATCTTTAGTTTGTCCTATTATTCAAATGCATTTCAAACGTTTTGTTACTGACCATCAACATGGCTTCTTACCAGGTAGGTCTACCACCACAAACTTGGTTAGTTTTACTTCAACATTATCAGAAGCTATTGATTTGCAAAAACAGGTGGACACCATATACACGGATTTTAAGAAAGCATTCGACAAAGTTTCCCACGGCATACTTATTGAAAAATTATCATATTATGGGTTTTCAGGCCCGGTACTGAAATGGCTTTCGTCCTATTTACGGGACCGCTCGTTTTATGTAGTTGTCAATGGTTTCAGTTCTTCTACACATTTGGTAAAGTCTGGTATCCCTCAGGGTTCACACCTAGGCCCAATTTTGTTTAATATATTTGTTAACGACATAGTCTCCTGTTTTGAACATTCCACACCATATTTATATGCAGACGATCTAAAGATAACGAGAACCATTTTTTCACAAAGTGATTCGACTCTATTACAAAAAGACTTAAATAGACTTACTAAGTGGTGTGAATCTAATGGCATGCAGCTCAACTGCAGTAAATGTCTACACATAAAATTTACTAGGAAAAATAATATTATCCCAACAACATATAAGTTATATGGTAATAATCTTAAGGAAGTTGAGCTTATTAGAGACTTGGGAGTTATGCTTGATAGAAAATTAACTTATCTACACCACATAGAAAGTGTAATAAAAAATGCTTCCAAATCATTAGGTTTTATTATGAGACAGGGTCGAACTTTTAAAGAATCCAAAACAAAAATATGTCTTTACAACAGCCTTGTTCGCAGTCATTTAGAGTACTGCAGCGTTGTTTGGCGTCCACATTATTCAGCTCACTTCTTAAGACTGGAGCGTGTACAAAAAAGATTCATGTGGCATCTATCATATTCAGCAAAAATTCATAAAACAGTGGTGTCTTATAAAAAGAGGCTGGAATACTTTAAAATGTTGACTCTTGACCAAAGAAGAGAATTAATTGATTCAATATTTTTATATAAATTATTAAGAAACCAGGTAGATTGCCCCAAATTACTAAGTAAAATTAATTTCCGAGTACCACGCAGATACCCACGTACTGCTATTACCCCAGTCGTGCCTCCACTTACCAGAACAGTCTTCGGCGCTAACAGCACTATCCCTCGTTTATGTAAAATATATAACAAATACAGTAATTCAGTCGACATCAACATAAATTCACTCAAAACTTTTCGTAATTTAATTACCACCAACCTAGTAAACCAGTCGTCCTGAGTGTAATAGGTTACTTTCTCACATTAATCATTGCGTATACCCAATTAAATATTAGTTAATTTTATTATAATATAAGTATCTGCTAGGATTAGATAATTATTAATGTTAAACTTAGTTTTAATAGTTGTTAAACTAGTTTCATAGTTTTAATTCATAGTCTTAGTTTAAACAATAATTCAACAAATTGTGTTTTTCTGGTTTTGGTTTTGTTATTCACTTTTAGTATTAAGAAAGAAGAGAATTTAGCATGTAGTGTTTACCTTCAAATGATTTTATATACACTGTGCATGTAATGTTATTACTTTAAGATATACGAATTATTAATGTAAAATCGCTGGTAGACCTAATAAATAAATAAATAAATAAATAAAATATACTACTGTACCTAGAGTATTGTAAGGAAAATAAAACCAGTCCATATTGATTTACTACAAACATAGCAATTACTAAATTAATGCTATCCAATTTCGCAACGAAATAGGATATCACATAAAAGAAGCATAGTATTTACTCATGTTTGAAATGCCCATAGATTTTTAATTATAACTTAACTAATGGCTAGTTCAACTGTGCCATTCTCTTGGTAATAAAATGATCTATATTTATCTAGCTTATTCTTCGTATATATGCATAATACCTGCACTTAATGACTTTGCAGTTAATGAGTTCTTGTAGGAAGCTGCCGTTATAGGACCGAGTAGATATAGCTTTATGAAATATAACAGGTAACTTGTATAGAGAGTTAGTGCCTTCTTGGCGCAGGAAATGAGGGGTATTCTTACTTATTCTACGGACAGACGCCATAACGAGCTGTTCTAATTGCAGTGCTAGGGACATTTAAAATTCGGAAGATGGCTGTATTGGATTTAAGAAATGAAGATATTTCTTTAAAAAAATGACAATTAATAAAAATAAAATTGTTGTTTACACAAAGGTTGAATTTTTCAATGAACCTACTTCTTGCTTAAAACAAAAATTTGAAAATGTATATGAATAGAAAAAAATTAATTTTTAATTGAATAAAGGGGATACTGACTTTAAAGTAGTTATATTTTACAAGATTTTTTTGAAGTCACTCCATCAAATATTAAATTTTAAATTTGTCACTGTAATGAGTCAACTTAATTCAAGGATATCTTATATCAGAGTTTGGACGCGTTATTATTGGAGGGAATAGTGTATATTTTTCTAGGGTAGATGAATTTTTTAATAATATGATATGGTATTTATGTAAACTGTCATTCATTTAGGGTTTAAGGGTACATAATAAAATTAAAAAAAAAAAAAAAGGTCAAGAGCGAGACGGATTCGAAGTTCTCTGTACTATAATTATCAGAGTTTTTTTTTATTTACATGACGGCAATTTAGAAATCTGCCTTTGGTATTTATTCATTTTTGATAATAGGTCTATGAAAATTTCAATTCTCACGAAATAGGCATATACAGTACCAATTTAGAAAATAACGCTTTTACTATACTGATCCTTCGATTTTTATGGTTCGGAATAATTGCAAAATTTTATGTCAGCAGACACGAAGTTTGTAGTAATAATTATTTCTGATAAAATGTAGAACCAAAAACATTATAAAACAAACTTTGTTGAAGTGATATATCGTACTCAGAAACTTACCCGATCTAAACGTTTTTTTAAATACCTACTTATTTTTTTTCATCTTAAAATATATAATAGTTTTTGGGGCTTTTTTTAAGTAAAAATTTATTATTTTTACATCTATAGAGGGGGTTTGGGAAGAGGATCTGAGTAACGGCTACTCTCAGCTACAAATCCTACCAATTGCCATAGGAACGCGTACGTGTAGTACATACAGTTTTAACATGTACAGTTACATCGTATTCGATATATTCACAGTTATTCGAATACGATATAACTGTGATATTTCCTCAGGAATTGTAATGCGATTAATCCATACCCATTACCCATAGGGTAAGTCAAAACCCATTCATTAACTAAGCCTACACTGTCCATCCAACCGTCCTTAGTTTTATTTTACTATTGAATAGATATGTTTAATATAATGTATGTGAATCTAACACATTCAATAACTTTTTCATGGCAACCAACAAAATGTACACAACGTAAGCACAGTAAAAATACTTTTACTGTGACGTAAGTTTGTTTTTTAAATGTTTTGTATGCTCACAATACATTTTTGGCATCCGTCAAAGCAACTTTCATATTGTTAATTAATTAGGAATAAATTTAGCTCGAAAGGTTACTTTAAGAGTTCAATAAAGTCGGTGTATGTATGTCTTTAGTCAATAAGTAATTATTGCATTTTATTGGAACAATTTATATTTCATACAGTGCTTAAATTGATTGATTGATTGAACGTCATTTTAAGTTGCGTTTTCAGAAACAACAATGATAATCATACAAACAGCTTTATTTAAACAATTAAATTGGTTTTGGAAAATGATTTTTTACCTATAATGGTGCTATTTTATTGTAATTTGGGTAGTTAAAACGAGGCGAATTGTTTTAATTTGCCGTTTCATTTGGCGGTACAGTGCAGTGGCACTATTGTAGCCTTAATGCGTTGCGGTTTGGATACGTTCCACATACGGAGGTCACCAAAAGTGGTCTCGCCCTGGTGTTGTTGTTCAAATTGTTTTTAACTGACAAACTTACACGGTACGGTTAGCGTGGTAAACTACTGCTTTCCTATATACTTTCGTTTACTTTAATCTTTTATTGTAATTATAGAGTCATTTTATATCATATATTCTAACGAAATATAATTTGTTTAAGTGGAAATTACACATACATGCGTGCATTGCGTTTACTATGTTTAAAAGTTAAAACCTAATACTAAAATTTGTTAAAAATCAGTCATATACAGTGCAAAATCTAATGATGTCTTGTGACATCCACTTCTCGCGTTGTAAGACCTCCTGCATAGATGACTAACTTCAGCCCCTTTTTAACGTCCCACTGCTGGGCACGGGCCTCCCTCAGTACGAGGGGGATCAGGTCATAGTCCACTGCGCTGGTCTAGTGCTTGCTGGTGGATTTCACATGTCTTTGGAAAACTTGCTAGGTTTCTCTCAGACATGCAGGTTTCCTCATGATGTTTTCCTTCACCGTAAGACAAATGGTAATCATGATAGAAATGATTAGCACATGATATCAGCGGTGCCAGACCCGGATTTGAACCCGCATCACTCTGTTATACAAGCGAGCGCTTTGCCGCTGGGCTACCACTGCCTTAATTAGTAATATATGTTTCAAATAATATTAATAATAAATTCTATAGCAGTCAAGATTATTTTCATTTAGAAATAGAATCTGTTATAATGTGTTATTAAATAAGCCTTTGTAAAATATTATTAATCCTTACCTACATGCATAAAACACATTTGTTGTACTTTATCCTCGTATTTATCTTCCCTTTACCCGCATTTTTGGGGCATATGTGGGCTGCAGCGGTATGTAGCATTGTAAATATTGCGGGTTTCCCATTTATAGTTAACATACAAGTGAAACTAACACTTGCATGAAGAAATAAAAACTTTATATAATAATCTAGTTCATAAAAAGTTGCTGATTCGTAATCTGTTTCTTTGACAGTCTTTGATAGTAAAATATTCAAATATTCTGCCTGAACACTTGAGCCCCAAGCTTTGGTCGACATTTCAAAATGGAAATAGACCTGTTCATGCCTACAAGGGGAATCGTATTCGACATTTGGCTGAAAATGATGATGCAAATTTCACGAAAATGTCACAGTGTTTGTGGTAAAATACTAATCTATAATAATAAAGCCAGTCTGCATGCGAGTTATATTGTGGTTATGATGCTTCACTGATTAAATATGTTATATTTTTCTTAAAATTAAATTGTATTTTATTTGGGCCTTTTTAACGCCTCATTTTTGGGCTCGGTCCTTTCATATAAGGGGGTAAGGCCATAGTCAACAACGCTGGCGGTGGACTATGGCGCCGGCAAGTGAGGGTTGGCGAGCTTTTTTTTTCAAAAACTTACATTGAAAATTATGGATATTGAAATTGATTTATCACACACGAGCTTATTTAAAAAAATGCGAACTTTTGAACGACCTTGAGGGAGCCTTAGGGACGACATAATTTATATGCCATGAATTCACAGGAACATTTACCTGTGTTTCATTTAACACTTATGTTTAACTTTTATGTGTGTCTCAGTTTATTTTATGTACATAATAGGGTATTCAACGGCTTTCTCGGAGACAGCATGACCAATTTTGCTACTCTAAGCGATAGTAGGCATCTTACTAGATATTTTCGAAGTCAGTGTCAACTGAGGCAATAGAAAAAGTTATAAAAATCATAAAGTTATATATTTCAACCATAATAATAAAGTACAAACCTCATATTTTTTTCCTATCAGAAAATAATATTATGATAAAGCATTTAGTCGGCATAGACTTTGAAACTTAAGTCCCCCGTTCAATTATTAGATATTTTTTAATTTTTAGAGCCTGCAAGTCTGTTTCATAAGCTTTTATCTGTTTTACTTGTATTCAGTTTACTTATCTAACACAATTATGTAAATAATAGCTTAACTACGAAATTTTAATACACTGTATATAAATGTATTATTTTAATATTATATAATACATACGTGTGTAAAACCATTGCTTTTCTATTGTTTATTAAACAAAGTATAGCAATATTGAAACACACACCAAAGAATAATGTTGTGAATTCCTTTAAATCTGTGCCTATTGTAAATTCAGGTTCTATTACTCAAGTTATAGTTTCTACGTCTCTAGTTGGAACTCTACGTGAATTGTTAAATTCCATTCCTGTAAAGCTATTCTGTTCTACAGGCGTCCCTACTTCGTAACTAGAAATTAATAATGTATGTCTAGAGACTGTATAGTCGCCTTATTAAGTATCAAGCTGGGTCGACAGGTGAGGCATGCAGAGCTTTGCAATGACTAATTTAACTAATACACAGATGACTAAGACTGATGGAAGGGTCAGGCAAGGGTTAAAGGGAATTCGGGCCATATTTCATTAATATTTCAGCAGGTTTCTACAAATAGAATTGTTTGACACAATTAAATTTTGTTTTTGTACGAGTATATTTAGTTACAGTAATTAAAATTATTTAGTGAGGTAAACACGATGCATACAATAATAATGGGCATTATAAGGTTTTGGATTTGGCTATTATTAGAATGTGAGCAAACGCTTTTAAATACTAATTTATATATTTTATTTCATATTTTATAATCCATTAAAGGTTCAAACTCTAAGTATCTATGTGGATATCTAAATCGATCTTAATAATCATTAATATAATGAATATTAGTGTAGGTATTGGGTTTTTTCTTCAATAAAATGATTTCAAGCTAAAACAAAACCTGTTTAAAAATAAAACTATACTTACCTATATTATAATATATATATAATAATAATTACTATTATGTTTATAGTAATTATTATTTTGTAGCACCAACTAAAACAGTACAAACAGTACATGACTATTCAATTTCGAATGATTTCTATGAAAACTGATGCTAACTTTAAAGAAAAAAAGGGTTTAAAGTAAAGAAAATCTAAATTAATACATTTTCTCCTATTACATTCAAGAAAACCTTTCAGTCGGTTGGTTTTTCTCGAAAGTTAAGAATATAACACCGTAGCTATATAATTGTCCATAGGGTAAGCATTTCATAAATAAATTGAGATAAGGATTAAAATCACAGACACAAAGGCTTTTGAATTCAAATCAAACAAAAGCTTTTGAGTTTTGTTTAAAACATTTTATTTCAAAGAACTATACGAGCAGAAACGAATATTTTTAAAATTATAATTACAGCGAGCATATTCAAAGTGTTTTATTAATAAAAGGCCTTGACTACAAATCCTGTTTTTGTATGCTTCTCTTACAAAGAGAAAAAGACACAAAGCTTGGTATGTTTGTGTGAAATTTTCATTTCGTATCGTGTGTTTCTCGTTAGTTTTAATTTTCTCATTAATTGGAGACCTATTATACCTACTTATAATAAATAAATAAATATTTCCATCAATTTGAAATTTTGTAAAATTTAATACAATTCTAAGGCAATTACAATACCTAAAATGGAATATCGAATTAATGAGTTCACTACAAAAAAGCATTAGTCGTTGTATGTCAATTAATGAAGTAATTTAATAACTCTGAACGATTTGTGGTATGTAAACTGTTGCCACATCGGATAAGTAAATTCTCGAGTATTGGATATTATCCTTTCATCTCCATTTAAAAGTGTTTAACCAGATTAGTGTGTATTTGAGATTATAAGCGAGACCTTTTAAAAGCTCATCTCCTCAAAAGCTAAGAGATAGGAAGCGAAGAGTTGCTGGCTTTTCTACCGATTAGTATAGAGGAAGAAGTCAAAAAAGACATTGCGGTTGCAGGTTTCTTGAGGGAAAATACGACCCATTTACAAGGACTTTTAAGGGATATGTCTTTTTATCTAAATATATAAATATGTTGGGGCATTATTACAACAGCTCCCGGGGGGAGGCTGTACCCCTACCGAGCGCGTCCCAGGTGGCGGATGGGGGAACGCTACTCGCTCTTCCTAGCCAGTCGAGCGGGTGGTAGCGGGGAAACCCGCCGCGGACCAAAAGCCATAGGCGGCGGGACAGGAGGTCCCGCGACCGGGGTGGCACCTCTGGCTGCCGTCACAACTAAGAGGTGCCACTAGGGGCCGCCTAGCGGCCACCGGTTGCGCGACCGCTTCGGGGGTTTCGCAACCGGACTTGGGGGGTGCCAGCCTTGGGACTGCGTTGCAGGTCCTTGGTTGGCTGTGGGGAAGGCCGCGGGGGGGGGGGGAGGACTGCCGGTATTACGGTGCGCCGCTCTCCCTACTCTCCGCGGTCTAACGGAGGTCGCCACCGTAGTTGGTGGCGCGGTGGGGCTGCAGGGGAGGAGGAGTGCCGGTATTGCGGTGCGCCGCTCTCCCTATCCTCTGCAGCCGTTTTGTGGTGTCCGCCGATGGTGAGTCCGCTTCGGCGGACGTGTGTGGTGGTGGGCTGCAGGGGGCGGGGAGTGTTGGTGATAAGCCGCACTCCCTGGCCTCTGAAGCCGGTGAAGCCGCAGGGGGTGAGGAGTGTTGGTGATAAGCCGCACTCCCCGCCTTCTGATGTCGTTATTGTGTAAGTTGTTAGTTGTGAAGTACTGAAGTAAGTTATTGAAGAACGGACAACGAGCGCTAACTGCCTACACAACTTTTATAATTCATATTTATTTTATTAAAACTGTTTTGGTTAGCGTAAAATATTAATTTATACGTTTATTGAGCTTGTTAAGCCTCAATAGGATTATATTAAACCACAACAGTTCCAAATAATTTAATTATTTTACAGTCATATTTGTTCGCTCTTAATACGTAATTTAATAAAAAAATATCGTATATTATAATGGCGAACTTTTTACAGTGTCTCAAATTATTAATTTCAATAAAGCTTATGCGTAGTAACATTTTTTATTGAATTCAATGTTATAACTTTTTATTCTAAATAAAAATAGGTAGGTATATATTTACTAAATAATCCATAAAAGATGGATGTACAGTATCATAATATATTGCTACTAACAATTCTAACAGCTTCGTCCACGTTCTAATCACTCTTAAAAAAATTACGCCAAATCATAAAAAAATAAAAAATAAAAACTTTACCACCTAGCGGAATAAAAATAGCTTACCAAATATACACAAAAAAATCATAAAAAATCGATCCAGCCATTTCGAAGGAGTTTGATAACAACATTCCGTGTGAAACATTTAAATAAACACTTAGGATTATTTTTTTAGATAAATCTAGGTATGTAAGTAGGAAAGTTGATCAATTTAAAGAGTTAGTGTAACCATTTTGTACGTACATAGTCTATAGTTCTATTAAAAAGAAGTTGGCGGGAAAAACAGTAATTATTTCAAAGTTTCGATAAAATATAAAAACAGCAGGCGAAATTACAACGTGGAACCCTTAATAACTTGAGCCCAAAAGCAATAGGCGACCACGAGATTGTTTGGTACGTGGAAACAATAAATTCCTTCGACGAATTATTTGGAAGGATGATATGATAACAATTTAATAGATAACAAACGTCAACAAGATTCTACGTTAAAGCTGAAATTATTATACCTATCAAAGAGAAATTTACATAGTAAGTTACCACAAAAATTTTGTATAAATTACGACTATCTTTAACTAACAAGTAAATAGGTAAGGCGGTATCCAACATGAATACCTCGTATCTTACTATAAAGTTTTCTGAGGTTTGCGAAGGTATCTGCAATCTGCATGTCTGAGAAAATATAGTTGGTTTTGAAGTATATATATATAAAGCCCGGTAACCTGCGCTTGACCAGCGTGATAGAGTTTGCAGTATAAGGCACAAGCCTTTGTGCCCAGCACCAACGTCCCACTGAGGTTAAGGGAAAAGGCAACATACAACTATTGGCTGATAGTATTTAGTATGTACTCTGTATTTTTAATTTATGTAATCATATAAACTATGTGGTCATTGCGACCGTGGATAAGGTGGTGAATTATAATTTCTCGTTTGGTAACATATAAATGGTTTTTTGTAACATAGTAATAATGTACTCATTGTAACCGGTCAAGATTTATATCTTGCGCACTCTCTATTTATATCACTCTCATACTTTATCCGACAAGACCCAGTTAAGGCTATTGACTGACGAATTTACGTGCTCTCCCAGGCACGAGGGTGACACACTGCCAATTGCCCAATTCCGGGCTGTTACTGAGGTTTACTAAACAGAAAGACTCAACAACTAAGCTTGGCCTGTCCCGGAACTCGAATCCATAACATCTCAATGTACACATGTACCCAAGGCTGTTTATGTTATGTATCATAACATAAATATGACTATAATTGCCATGGTTGAATTCGTTGAGTTCGCCGGCGGGATTGAGGTCTAAGATTATTATTAGAGTAAAATTACATTTTTGTATAGCCTTATTTTATTTCGAATGCTTCGGATTTATGTTAGAGATAAAAATAAAATAAAATATATTTAAATACAAAGCATGATCAGCGCGAAGGAGCATGTTGCGTACCAGAAAGCTTTAATACGAAATTGGATTTTGTGCTCCATTAATTTTCAATTTGCGTGATTGCAATTTTCGAGGTTTCTTTCAGAGTCCTCTAGAACTACAGTCCCCTGCAAAATAGGAACAAGGATATCCGACAAGATATAAATTAATGTAAAATCTTCTTAAGATTCATAGCCTAGTTGTAAGTTTTTGAAACTTCCTTTTTAAAGTTAAAATTTTATTGTTTAAAAATGTTCCAGCATTTATATGATTTTATAAAATACAGTACTTTTGATTGAACTAATTTCAATAGGTTACTTTCTTTTGATAAGAAGTAATACCAACTTTTATTTACATTGTTATCAGGTCGATGGTCAATCAGCCACTGAGTCTCGCTTTGCTCTGTGCATCTCTAAAAGAAACACACAAAAAGGGTCCTACTTCAGTCAGGTGGTGTGTGTTTATGACTAAAAATTACATGTTATATGAATATATATTTGGCTTTATTAAAAATAATAATATAGTAGTTACGTCGCATAGCGTATGTATGTCGTACTCACACACCGACGCGATGATCTATAGAAATACGAGTATATTTATGAATGGTTTTATGCATAATCCCAATGTTCAATAAATCATAATAAAATTTTATAAATGCTTAATTCTTAATGGATGGATGATTGTTTCTTTCTCTGGCCAGAACGGATATTATAGTCTAGAATAGAAGTAGCTGAAATAAGCTTGAAATAAAATGTACGATTCCCTCGAGATACATTCGTTTTTGTCTTTAATAGAGCAAGGGATTATATCTATTTACTCCTACCCATTAAAACGTACGTAGAAACGAACCCTACTACTACTAAGCTTATGCAATCATTTTTTGTACACTATTGTTAATGTACCTACTTACATATCGAGCCGTTTGTTAGAGAGACGCTTAAACGCCGAAAAAACGTGACAAGAAAATAGAACCGCCACATTAGGCTTTCTTCATGTCCGCCAACGCCCGTTTTATTCTTGACAGATTAAAAGATAATGCTTATGGCCGGCTCTTACATGACAAAATTTTAGCTTGCAATTTTTAAAATTTGCTATTGCTCAATGAAAGTACCTATATTCTCTTTACTAGAAGATTAAAGCTGTGTCTTAAATATTTTTGTATACAGTAATCGAATATTATATTGTGGAACACGATTTGCTTTCACATTTTCTACAAAAAAGATATGAATTAGTTATCAATAGAAAGTAATTGCTATGAGTATCTTTTCGTTATTCATAAAATAAATTGTTTCTCCCAAAACTCTGTATCTAAACCTCTAATTACTATCTATTTCTATGGTAATTGGTTTCTACTGTAAAAATATACAACTTATTTTAAAACAATAATATTTTTATTTTATTGATTATATAATTTCTTAGGAGTCAAATTTCTGACTTACCGTAAAAACAAAATGTTCCCATCTTAAAGTATAAATCACTGTAGTAAAATCAGATTAGTTAAAATAATGTTTGATCGGACAGAATACAAAAATATATAAATAAATATCCATAAGTGAATCTAAAACTTTATAAAACATTCAAAAGTTTTCAAGATATACGAGAAATTTAGGTTAATGTACTTACATTAAGTAATTCAAAGAATATCTCTCCCAACTCATTTTGTTCTTGTACAGTCAATGTTTTTCTTGTATTAGGGAAGGCACGTGACTAGAATAAGTATTCACCACTATTAGTACCCATACATTTGCAAAATAGGCACCGTAGCGGCCTACTTTATGTAAACAGCCTACATTAGCTTAGATACCATCGGGGTTGTATGTAACATAATAATTCTGAGATGTAAGAAGGTATACAATTCTTTGTAAATGTTTCATTCTACTTAGCTTAATAAGAGAAACACACTCTTACTGGCAAAATAAAAAGATAAAGTAAGCTCTTACTAACTTTTTAAATAGTTACTAATAATGTTATCAAGAAATAAACACATTTATAAACGAATAAATAACTCTGATGCACAAAGGGCACTGATAAATTTTTGGTAAAAAAATCATAAAAACCGAAGATCTTCGGAACTGCAGACGTGCATGTTAACCACTAAACACATAAGGTAGTTAATAATGATTTGAAGTTTGATTTTCAATATCTTCGCCATTTAATATGTAAGTTACAAAGTCAAAATAAAAAAGTATAATAAAAATGAAAACTATTTTTTCTTCAAATAGAAGAAGTATACAAAATGTGTTTTAAATGTGTATTGCCATTGTTATTACTTATATGTTATTTGGGAACCTTGAAAGCCTATAAGTATATAAATATTTAGAGCTCGAACAGCTTATTTAGACATTGATGCCGCCTAACTTCAGGGGAGTTATTTTGGATTAGGCCAAATGGCCTCACGAATTGCAGTCATAGAAACTTGAGCTCGAACTATAGCATGGTTTAATTACAAAAATATACGGAATTGGATAAATAGCTATTTCCTGAATATTCTCATGCTAAACGTTCAAACGTTAGAAACTTGATACTATTCGAAATTTCAACATAGTCAGGAATGTCTCCATTTTAAAGAGTGAAATACAGCTTAAAAATTGCAATAAAAGAACAGTGAAATTCAAATTCCATTAGGAGTCGTTGCTAAATGCTTCTTAGTACTGGTTTTTAAAATTATATCTTATTTTCTAATATTTTAAAGAAAAGTTATCCAAGGGCGGTTCCGTTGACATTAAATTTCTATGAATTACATTATGGTAGAGGAGACCGTGGAAGATCGACCTTCACCGATCTGATAACCAGATGAGACATATTTTTTATCGAATATAATTTATAAACAAATATGCCTATAATTACTTGCCTATCTGAAAGTGCTCATGGCTATTTTTAGCTGGGCAACAGTGCTTTAAGTATGATTTTTTGCAGGCAAGTCTATATGACTGATTTTGTAATAAAATGATCTAAAATATGATATAACTTTCGATAAGTTAGCAGAACGATGGAGTCACCTATATTGACTTACCTGTTCACATCGGCTTGCCAGGTAGATACACCAAAATGAGTAGGCAAACCTACTGAGGCATATTCTGTGTGTTAAAAACTAACAGTGAAATAAAATTCATTTGGTTATCAAAAGAATGAAAGTGATGAAAAAAAATCGATTAAAGTTAATTTAATTAAAAATAGCCATGAGCACTTTCAGATAGGCAAGTAATTATAGGCATATTTGTTTATAAATTATATTTGATAAAAAATATGTCTCATCTGGTTATCAGGTCGGTGAAGGTCGATCTTCCACCGGCTCTTAGACCATTACGTAAAATGGTTACGTATAGACTTATAAACACGTAGAATATATATATATATATATTTATTATGTTTTTGGTCAATTTTGTTTAATCGCGGTAAAGTAAAATATTTAAATAAAAGAAACAACTCAATTATTTTTAGAGTAGAACAAGGTTGGAATACCATAGTTAGATTGTTATAATAAAAATATTTTAACACTCACCGGCGTTAAACGATATTTTTGTACAGATATTGAATTAATCAAGTCTAGAGAAGCATTTTAAAGTATAAAGAAAATATGATATGTAATCTATAACAAAAAAGAGATGCCCGTTTAATCTATAGGTACTTGATATTATAAAGAGGAAAGATTTGTATTTTGTATATAACGAATAAACTCAAAGACTACTGGACCGAGTAAAAATAGGCTATATTTATAACTAGCGGAACCCGCGGCTTCGCTCGCGCTAAATCTAGGTACAAACCCGAGCGAAGCGAAGGTGAGTCGCTTGTACTTAATAATCCAATATTATTCATACGTATTATTACGACATGGAATAAATTTTTTGTACTTATAAAATATTAAAATCGTTATTCAATTTGCAAGTTAACAAAAAGGGAATATAGTGTGTTTTTACAATTATCAAGCCAGAGTCAATTACCCGTTCCGCCTCTAATTAGTACAATGCGGAGAGTCTGTCATTTCTTCTTTTGTATTTATAAAATGCAGCGTCTGTCTGTCCTCTTACAGCGTTCCAGTACTATTAAGTGAGCCTCGAAAGTACTTAACGTGCAAAGTTAGTGAGACAGTATTATAACTAATTAATAATACTTTATGTAAAAATTAATTTACGAAACTAAAAGGTTGGCTTATCATTTTTTTCTTAAAATAGCAACTACAAAGCTTATAAAGATAGAACTAGGTCTCAAAGTTAAGTGTTTAAGACCAAAGGAAATTGGAGAAACGCTAAATACATATGTCGTAGCGCCGTCCGTTGTTCTTTATGTACCTTGTTAGAACAATGGCTGTAAGATGGTTTTCAATATCTGTATCTTTCGTGATATTTCTTAAATATAGTTTTAAATATTTCATGCAAACATTGAAAATTATAAGCTTTTTCGCATTAAATCTAAACCAGCAAAAAGCTGAGCTTTGTGAAGGCTCGCGTAGTTTTTCTAACGGGTAATAATTCTTAAGAAAGTTATTTAATTTTTTTTATAGGTTTATTAATATTGATTATTTATATTATTGACAAAAATTGATAATGTTCATTTTTTTAAACGTTATAAGATTATATTTTTTTAACACATAACAAATCTAGATATGAAGTTAAATTAGTACGTTAAAGCACAAATCTTTAGACGTGATAGTTTTTCAGTAAAGTGTACCACAGAATGCTTAGGTTGTGGGATAGGGTAATAAAGGAAAAGATATGTTTTTTTTATATCAATGCAACTATCTACAACCTGTTAAATGTAAAACCATTTCGCAAAAAATAGAGATTCGTAGGCACAATAAAAGTTCAATAGAGGCAATAAATTTTGTATAGAGACGTTTAAAAAAATTAAAAATGAAGTGGAGTGAATCATGAGGTCTATATATCCTGGAACACCCCGAGGATTTGGCAACCGATACATGACTGTGCACTTACGAAGGGCGGGGTTCTGGACCATTGTAGCCTTATATTACAACCAGTGTTCCGTATATAACTTCGTTGGTAATGTAAAACAGTTGTATTGAAAGCGCTTGAAAGCTTTTTTGTTAGAAATCGCCTGCGGTTATTTTTGCTTTTAGATGAAAGATTTCAACGTATTATTGTGTATTAACATTCCGTTAATATTTTGAAGTGTAACTTTGCTATTATTATTAAATATTATCGATATTCTAATAATTGTAGATTTAGTCATAAAGTTATTATAAAGTTAGTACGCATAAATCCTCCAACTTCCCCGTAAGGACCAACGCTGCGGGCTCTACCTGCGTAAACACTATTAAATCTGTTTTCATTTTAGTTATCTTCTCTGCTACAGACAATAATATTATATTAACAATATTGCAAAATTATTATTTGCTTTTCATCAACTATTAATAACTTCCGTACATAGACTAGAAGCCAATACTACTAAAGCTCTGTTTTAAGCTACTGATTGAACAATTTTCTAGATTAATGGATTTTTTAATAAATTTATTGTACATATTTCATTGATTTTGGTGCATAAGGATAATAACTGACTTTGGTTTTACTAGGAAGCGCAAGTCTGATTCACTCCAAGACAAAGTTTTCATGATAGAATTGTTCTACAGAATAGAGATCCTTATATTTTGTTCCTAGTAACTATAATAATTAGATAAATCTAATGACATTTAAATCTATACTAATATTATAAAGCTGAAGAGTTTGCTTGTTTGTTTGGTTGAATGTGCTAATCTCAGGAACTACTTACTATTCCGAATTGAAACATTCTTTTCGTATTGGATAGTCCGATTATGGAGGAAGGCTATATAGCATCACGCTACGGCCAATAGAAGCGGTGCATCAATGAAAAATATTGCAAAAACGGGACAAAAATATTTCTTTGCAGGCTTTAGAATGCGAGTGGAGCCGCGGGAAAGGCTAGTACTCAATATATTAGTTGTTACGAACAATTCTATCAATACTATTTTTTGCCAATTGCCATTGATCACAAGCCCTTAACAAATTATACACCTAAAATTTCCTGATGAACTGAACTAAATGTGTGTATCGTTTTCATACCGATAGACAGACGCAGGGCATCTTAGTTGTATTATAATATATAAAGATGCCCTAAATGGCTTAAACTGTTGGTTCTATTTGAAGAAAATACACATATTAATGGTAGATGGATATGAAGAGTCAATTAGTTCAAAATCTATTTCCAAACAAACTTTAATTAAGTTGCAAATAAAAGCTTTTATACATAGCTATATCGGTAGGTAATTTAAAAGGTTCGTTCGCAGCGATCAGATTACAAATCCTCATAATAAAAGATGACACAGAAGAGCGATACATGACATAACCTATAGCTAGATATGCATCAGATGTTTATCGTAGAGGATATTCGTGCTTTTTTGTAATTCCGACACGTTGAGGACGCAGCATGTTTCTGCTTTGTACCTACAGTCCCGGTTATTTGAATATGTATGAGGCGCGGTCGCACACTTCGTGTCGCCCGCCTATATGAAAATGTGATGTATCTACCGATAAATTGTCAAAAGGGTTGATCAATATTCGAAAATGGGCACTCAACGGGTTTGAGTAAAATGTTTATCGATTTAACATCTCATTCGATAGAATATAACTTATGAAAGATATCATCTGTTTGTTAAACCGTAGCACTTGCGTTCTTAATAATAAAATATTTTCAGGATAAATCTTTACATAAATCATTTGAATGAAATACACGTAGTATTTTACTGTCATGTCAGTAATGTATCGACATAAATGTTTAATTCGAACCGGTCGTAATTGCTTATTATAATAGGCTTTACATGATAAATCAGCGAAATGGCGATGCTTCTGATTTACATTAAATGTTTTATTACGTGAATAATTTTTAAAAAGTATTAATATCAGAGTCATATTAACTTATTTTTGTACGGCCTTTTCCTATTTTTATCTTGGATAGCTCTCTTCTCCACAAATATCTTTTCTTATCACAGGTATATGAATTTTGATACTGTAAATATTAATTTGCTTTGAAAAAGAATTTTAATTATATCTTATATACTAACAATAGTGTGTTATTTTTATTTACTACATACCACATAAATGAAACGGTATAAAATTGTAAACAGTTATGTTCATTTTATGGTTACTGAATTTTTTTAAAGAATAGATTTTATTTTCATCTCAACAGCTCAAATAAAGGCAATCCGAGTGTTTGTTCAAAGTATATGGCAGTAACGACAGGTGCGGATTCAATCCTCTTTTACTCTCAAGCTTCTCGACCCCACTAAACCCCTTTTAAGTAACATGACTTTTAACTTTGTGACCCATCTTTGCTTTAAAGTGCTCAGGATTTATCAAACTTAAGGTAAAATGGATGACTGTTAACCCGAGCTCGTTTTCAAAACGTTCCAGAATTATGGTTATGTAGCGAAAAAACTTTAATGATACTTTGGAACACTACAAACGGAATGCGAACAGATTATTTGCATTTTACTCCCATCCATTTCGTTATGAAGTGGAAATGAAGCTTCATCCAACACAACATTTTAAATCTGCAAATAACTTTTTAGTTGAAGCAATTCAGGAGATATATTAAGTTTCCAAAACATTTCCAGTGTTTAAAAGAATACAAGAAAAAGCGTAGTCAAGGAAATTAAAGCCACCGGCACGTCTAATCTAATTAAATTTGATTGTTTTTATTTTCATTTGCCTTTATAGGATATATTCGCTTTTTGTAAAGAGAACAATTGCTTCGTAGATTGGCAGTTCACAGTGCGGTTTGAATAGATTCGTTTCGCTATGACCTATTTTAGTGTAATAGCACAATATGAGTAAAATATATTAGTAATTTAAATTTTATCCATTGTGGTTCACCGATTTACTGCAAAGGTATGTTATAAGCAATTACTTATTATATAAGAAAAATAATATTATTTCAAATTGTTAATTAAAATTTCGTTGTAAAAGATAAATAGAGCTAAAGAGGAAAAAAAATTAAAACACCAAAGAATCTTATAGAAAAGGTTTGATAAGAAACAGGTTATACAAAAAAGTAATTTAAAGTAGCTATTCAAAATTTCAGTCGAATATCACGAGTAAGGGGAAATATAAGTAATGAGAGACGAGCGCGTAAGTCCCCATAAGCCTTTGGTCGGGCTCTCGCTAAGCTTTAGGTCGCCGCGCACGCATCGTGCATTACTTCTAATTGTGATTTAATGGCTTTCGCTTGGAATTGGCAGACAAGAAATAAAATGTTTTGCTCACTTTTATGTGCTTCACTTTTACTGATATAAAAAAGATAGTTTTTGAAATAGTATCACTCTAAATCTAAAAGGTAAAGGAGGTTCTTAACTTAAATGGGAGTCTGAACCATGAATCGAGGTTTTCGTATCATCATAAAGAAATTATAAAATATTATTAATTATTATACATCATTATATTATGTTTAAAATTCTATGTAAACTTCAAAGCTAGCAAGCCCTTCTCTCACCTTGTTATGCCAGACTTGTTCATTTGTTTTTATACCTTATAATACTTTAGATAACTCACAGTCACAAGAAATAAGAAGTTGTACGCTTGTATGATTAATGAATATATGTATATATATTGTATTTAAATAACAGTTTTTATGTTTCCAGTATTGAAGCCTTAATTTTACCATTGCTTAAAGCTACTAAAGTTTTCACACATATTGTATAAAAAGTTCCCTATATTACGGTATATACCGGTTCGAAAAATAAAGAATTTGATTATGGGATTGACGAAGATAGATGGACAGCTTAGCTGTAGGACCTGTCTAGACCGGTAACCTAGATAGGCATTGCTAATATATGTACATACATATTTTCACGTTTTATGCAGTGTCTTACACCTAAAAAATTAAAAATAGCGCGTCTGAACCATGCTCTATACATCCTAAACCAGTTGTCACGACAATAATAGTTAATATAGGATAGAAATTTGTAGAAAGTGTTTTAATTTTCGATTTTCAGTCAGTTTCCCCAATTACTGAATATTTCTCTTGAAATATTTTGACTAAAGTTAAAAAAAAGTTTAGTTTAAAATAACACCGGTGCCAAATAATGGCTTACATTACGTTAACCAACATTTGGATACATAGTATTGATGATTATATAAATGGAGTGAACACGCTTGATACAACTCAATAATTAATTGACTGCTATGATTATGAATTACTAACTAGAAGTCCATCACTAGATCCATCACACGCCAAGTGCAAGAGATGGATAATGTTATTAATTATTCATTAATGACACACAGAGAGTACCCATAATATAGTTTATATAGCTTTTAAGTAGACTGGGAGTACATTAAAGTTAGGCAATTATATTAAAATGATAATGACTTGATTAAAATAAGTAACGCTATTGTATTAGTAAGTGCACTAATTGTCTTGAATCTAGATAGACATAGCCTAGTGAGCTTTTTATATTTCATTCATTTGTATATAATCAATATCTTATACATCATACTTAGACTATAAGATATTGATTATATACAAATGAATAAATATATATAAACGAATATATACTTATAATATGTACCTACATGTTTGAGCTGCATTAGTTTATTATTTAAGAACCTCAGCAAAGTCAAAGGACATGGCGCAAAAACGTTATAAGATAAATCTATACATATAAATAAAATTAAAGGACACACGTTTTTAATTTTAAAATAACACCTTTTTACTAAATGCATTTTTTTTGGTAAAAATAAGGCAAACGGGCAGGAGGCTCACCTGATGGGAAGTGATCACCTCCGCCCATGGACTTCTGCAAGCCATGCGTTGCCGGCCTTTCAGGAAAACGAGGGATGGAGGAGGGAGGGAGGAGGGAGGGAAGTGGGAGGAAGGGGGGACGAAGGCGGAGGGATGAAGGGAAGAGGGAGGGGGGAAGGAGAGTGGGCCTCCCGGACTCTCACTCACCGGACGAAACGCGACAGCATAGCTGCCACTTCACGCCGGTCTTCTGTGAGAGAGTGGTACTAATGAACTATACGGGGCGTGCCGGCCCATTCGGCTGCTACCCGAAAGTAGAAGCATTGCACTACCACTAGTTAGTGGTAGTGCCATGCTTCTACCTTAGTATATGAAATATAAATATATACGGTACTAACATCAAAAACTGAATTTTAATTTTTTTTATCTGTCTGTCTGTCTGTTTGTTCCGGCTAATCTCTGAAAGCACTGTTTTTGGACAGATTTTGACGGTATTCCACTCGCAGATAGTTATAGGGCGTAACTTAAGTTACTTTCATTTTAGATTTTTTTTAAATTAAGGGATGGATTTTTGTGCTAAAAAAACTCTCAATTGGGCAGGGGGCACCTAGGCACGAACTCGAGCGAAGCGCAGGTGAGTCGCTAGTCAAAAATACATACAGTGTCATAGCTGCGTCATAAGTATTTTAATTACTTATATAAATATTTAAAGCAACAATTGAGAAGTCAATTTCAGTTTCATTTGCAGATTGAATTCGAAATGAAAACATTCGTCACAGAACTAAAATCGCCATCGCGCGTAGAATTAGCACACTGATGTGGAAGTGGGCTGGTCATGCTTACAGGTGTATAGAAGCCGACAAGTGTTACATTGGAGACTGCAATTAGGCACTTGACAAAGGTGCTGGGATTTGGGCTGCCTAAGTCGAAATGGTCGGCGTTCTTATGCAGTGGACGGTAAAAAAAAATTATATACCTACCTTATATAAATGTATAAATTGTAGTTGTCACGCCTATGGCCTAACGGATTTATTCAAAATTCAGTGCACAGCCGTGGATTAGGCTCTTTTAGCAATAAAATTTGCTAAACAGTTGCGCTACCTGTATTAAATATTAAAAACATCAAGCGTACTAGACACGCACCCGAGCAAAGCGAGAGTAGACCACTAGTATACGATTTTAAATGAAAAATATTTGATCTTTATTCATAATTCATTTGAACCCAGTGTATTTTGATATTAATAAAGCTCTATAATTTATGAACGATTCATATTTTCAAAGCTTGAAACACTCGTAGTATCCGATGACGCAAAAGGTTTATTAATGTTTAAGCGGTCCATTTTATGTAATCTTTAATTAAATTTCACTTGCTTACCTTTTAGTACACGAACTCTTATAAATGTATTTACCTATGTAGGCATATTTCGCTCTCATGGAAGAATCCAATTACGATAACGTTATGTCCCGCATGAAAGTGTCGCGTTTATGGTAAAATATTAATGTATTTCAATTTGGGAGGCTGCTGTAGACCTTCATAAATATCTGTGACGCTGTGATGCTCGGAGCTAGTGGAGACGCGTAAATACTTCGCTTAAAATAGAATGTTATTATCCGAGAATGTATACAATTTCGTTGGCATGTTAGCTTCTAGACAGTATTTTATTGTCATCATCTAATTTACGTTATCATATTTCTTTTAATACTAAACTAATTATTAAACTAAATTAAAATACTTAAGTACTTAAAATTTTTAAATTAAGTATCATTGTGTAAATAAAAAAAATGTAATTGGTAACATCAGTGTGTGAATTTTTAACACATATTCGAATGTCCTGCATAAGGCGTAAATACTTGATGTTTGAATGAATTATAATCCACCTTCTAAGTTATTCACTTTTAGAACAAATTTCTTTTAAAGCAAGCAAAGACAGGACGACTTAATAGTGATAAGCAAATGTATTAAATGTAGAAGTATCTTGTGTCTGTTAAAATAAAAAAGATAACTGATAAATATTTCAGTACGATATATGTGACAATTTACAGCGTCCTTTTTATATAACTGCTATAAAATTTTATAACTCACTAAACAATTGTGGTGAAACTAGAAGCGAGAAAATGGTACAATCGAGGCGCAAACGGCATTTGGCAACAACGCTATATTAAGATTGGTTTTCCAAGAGAACAATGACACAAGATACGTTTTAAGAAGAAGTTAGGAACAGATTTATAGGTCCGTATAAACGCAATAGTGGGGCGACTGAAATACCACATCACGCAAGTTTGTAGATGCCGACTTTGGTCATTTAAATGTTTGCTTTGATAAATTGCAGCTTGAAATTGTATTGGCCAACGTTAGATTTTCATGGATATGCCACAGATAATTCTAAATGCTTAATTAAAGTAAATTATACTTAGATGAATTAATAACTAATACACATATATATTGTTGACAATTATATTTGATGCTGTTTGTAGTAACCCTACTTGCTGCGCCAGTGGTCGCGGGTTCGAATACCGCTGGGAGCATTCTTTATTGAGCAAAAATTGTTTTTACTCTAGTCACGTGTGTTTGTATTTATAAATTTATAATATGTATGTATTTCATGTTATATCAACAATCTCGTATGCGTTAACATGTCTCGTAGCATACGACTGAACTAGATGGCGCTGTGTGTAATAATGTCCCAACATATTATTAACAATATAAAATATTCTGAGGCGTGTCAATTTTAATCGTAAAAACTAAATATTTATGAGAATACGTATCCACATAATACTTTTACGTTTAGTTTACCAGTTATATGAAACAATAACACTCAAGAGTTCTTTAAATTGAATTGAAAAATGATTTATGTCAACAATCCCTAGAGTACTATTGTTTCCTTGCACACTTTGAGAATAAATAGTAAAAATGGTAAGGTACTTTTAAGTCAAAAATCTTTTATGGAGTCGGCCTTTATAACAATGGATTAACAAGATTTGCATCAAATGCTTTATCAATTAATGACTGAAAAAAGTTAATTAGTTAGAATTAAGATATACAGTAAAAAGGCCATTATTTTGAAGTTAAAGGTAACATTTATTTTATGAATCAAAAGTTACAAGACACGCGATTTTTGTCTATGTTGGAATACTGAGGGAAAAGAGAGGGTCGTGTAAATCATGTCATATCAAAGTCATCGAAATTTATTCAGTGGGCTCCATATACTCGTACGATGGAAAATTTCATAGAATATTTCAATATCTACTGGGAAACGCGATTGTGTGAGAATATTTTACATAATAATAATTGTAACTAAAACGCTATACATATTTCACCTGGAACTAACATTTTACTTTAACGTCTGCACAGATTTTTATCTCCTTTTAATGGGACACTGCAATTAACTTAGCAATCTCTTGAAACAGAAAATAACCAAACTCAAAATAATTAATCCATAATAATTAGCTATTGTGTTAGAAATAAGTCCTAGAAGAAAGATTCTGTATATATACTTATATATTATTTAGTCATATTTACTAATAAAGGTAGAAAATTTCGTTACTCTATTATATTTTAACCAGACATGAACAAATACCTAGCCGATACTATATAGCTGTCCAGAAATTGACCTTACGACTTACCACACACACATAAAATGTAATTTATTTTAACTGTTTTCCATTACACTTCTAATTTATTTATTTCTAGCAACTCACCCTCGATTTGCTCGGGTTTCGTCTTTGTGTGTTGTAAGGACTTGCATACACAGCGGGAGCGAGAGCCCTTAGACCTCCTTAATACGGCTCTGTCGCAAAAGTCTACTAGCTATAAGCCGCCTCCCTGTCAAATTTCATCTTTACAAGCTAAGCGACTTTCGATACTTCGTTATAAGTGAGTGAGTAAGTGAGTGACCTTTACTTTTATATATTTAGATTATACAATTATAGGAAGACGGTTGGAAAAACGAGGTAGTGTATCATGCTGGTACGAATCTAATTAAAGTCTAATATAATGGAGTGTTGATTGCCAGTCAGCTATCGATCTGCTTCCACTTGACTGATGTTCTGATTCAGTGACCACAATGTGACGATACAAAGGAACTTGTTATCTGAATTAAGTAATTACTATAGTGGTTTGACGTATTAATGTAGTTAAATATATAATATAAAGTGTAAATCGGTAAATAAAAGTTTTGAATACAATATACAATTTAGATATAAAATACTATGTATAATTTGATATGAAAATATAATATTTTTATTATATTCATGAAACATATGAAAAATATTTTATTTTAAAAATATTAACATTTCTTTTATTTGCTTTATAACTTTGTAATTTATTTATACTTTATATTAATATAAGTTCACAATTATTGCTAAGTTCTGTTCTAGTAGGTACGTCAGTTAGCCTGTATAAAGAGGAGTGTTCGTTGAGTTTTATTTAGTAGTATATACATAAATGTTATTGAAAATTTAGCTATCTTATATAAAAAACTAACTTCCCCTAGTAACAAATAAAACTTATGTTACTCAGTGTTAAAGGTTTCTAAAGGTAAGGTCCAGTAGTTTGGAGTTTATTCGTTACATACAAGAATACAAATCTTTCCTCTTTATAAAATAGTATAGATACCTAACTGTTTTAAAATATTTGATTTCATAACATAAAAGTTAGCTACAATAACTACAGAAAAAAACTGTTTTTTTGCCTATTTATACCTACATGTACATGTATGTACTACAATAATATTTTCAAAATTATATGTTTTTAATAGAAGATACACATTAAGGAAAAAAAAACGAAACACGAAGAGATAAATTTACCATACAAAGTCAGTTTAAATATATTTTCAGTGTCTTATTTATAAAATATAACATTGGCGATTTTAAAAATGATACTGTAGTCTGGCCGACATCAACGTATATTATCCCCACATGCATAATTAAATGTCGCTGGACAGAATAAGCAATTTAAGCGTTAATGTTCTACTTTGTGGTGTCGTTTACTTTTATGACATCTATTTACTTTTGTCATTTTTAATATTACTGTACCTTTAAAGTTTAATGAAATTATAAAAAATATTGTTTTAATCAAAATGCGTTCGATAACTACTTTATTTGTGAAATAAAATATAATCATATTTATTAGAATATCGACAAAACTTTTTATTTAAAATGCATTTTCTTAAACTTAATGCGAAAGGTTGCCTTAACAAATAGTAATTAACAAGAAAAAGCAAAATAGAAGTATGTACCTTACATACATAAAACTGTGCGTCATTCTTTTTTCAAGGTTTCCCATTGTCATATTTCCTTTTTACTACGCTCTACATCTTGTATGAAAACAAAGGTAGAAGTCAAACTACTGTTATGAAATCTTTATAATGCCTGGCCTTAGTTGCGGGTATGACCTAGAAACTGAAGTGGAGCTTAAAAAAATAATAGCTCACGTATTCGGTGCCTGTATGCTCATAAATATTTGTTCCACATGTGACTTGAGCTTGGAGCGACGTACAAATACCGGTTTCAACATAAAATTCAGAATACGTCTTCGTCAATATTGAGATTCGATCAAAGTCTAAATCAGGTAAATAAAATAAAAAAGACACAAATGAAATGATGCTGAAACGTGATAGGAAGTTACAGGAAGAATCATTTTGTCAGTATAAAAACTTAAAGAGTGACAGTATTATATTATTTTTATGATAAATATGACATTTAATGTTAATTGTGCCTCTATTCCATAAAAAGAAATGAAATGTTCTAGGTATATCTTTCTACCTTCAACCACGAATATAGTGAATGCTAATTATATTTCGACATCCCTCCATCCCCATCCCATGTCGTCCCTCACTGCCTCCGCTGGTAAAATCTGATGGATCCCTGGCTCATACGGCAAAGGAAAAGGCGTCTTTACTTGCCTCCCTTTTTGCCCAAAATTCATGTCTAGACACTGGCAATGCTATTCCACCACATATACCTCACTGCGGGATCTCAATGCCTGAAATCTCCATAACCAATAAGGAGGTAAAGAGAGTTTTGTGTCGTCTAGATGTGAATAAAGCCAGTGGTCCTGATGGTATACCAGCGATAGTGCTTAAAACATGTGCTCCCGAGTTGTCTCCGATACTGACACGTCTGTACCGCCTTTCTCTTAAGACTGGAATAGTACCTAAATCCTGGAAGCTTGCCAACGTGCAACCAGTGCCCAAGAAAGGTAGCCGTGCTGACCCTGCCAATTATCGTCCGATCTCAATCACCTCCATACTCTGCAAGATTATGGAGCGTGTATTGAACAATCGACTAATGGCATACCTTGAACAGAATGATCTCCTCAGTGATCGGCAATATGGGTTTCGCCGGAATCGGTCGACTGGGGACCTTCTAGTGTATGCCAACCACACCATTGGCGAAGCTCTTGAGCGAAGTGGGGAGGCGATTGCTGTCTCCCTCGATGTCTCAAAAGCCTTTGACAGGGTTTGGCACGCTAGCCTTATAAGCAAGCTTTCAGCCTATGGCATATCTCCTGGCCTGATCGGCTGGATAAATGACTTCCTGAGAGACCGATCACTCAGAGTTGTAGTAGAAGGCTGTTCATCAGAACCCTTGAAGATCAACTCTGGAGTTCCTCACGGATCTGTTCTCTCTGCAACCTTGTTCCTGCTGCATATTAACGATCTGCTTATACCCGGTATCTATGGGTACGCAGACGACAGCACTGTTGTAGAGAGATACCTGCCGAGTGCTCGGGCCAGTAGAGATCAAATTCAGTCTGAAAGAGAGGCCATGGTAGAGCGTTTGAATCTCACACTCAAGGCAGTCTCCACTTGGGGCGATGCCAATCTTGTGAGTTTCAACGCCACCAAAGCACAGGCGTGTCTTTTCACCGCGAAAAGGAGTCCTTTTACCTTGACTCCTACTTTCCAAAATGTGCCTCTGGAATACACTGACCGTCTGCAGTTGTTGGGGATGGACATTAGTTCCAACATGAACTACGGGCGGTTCATCGAGTCTAAGGCCAATGTAGCAGCGAGGAAAGTTGGCATCCTCGCAAAGGTCCGACAGTATTTCACACCGGGACAGCTCCTTGATTTATATAAAGCTCAAGTCCGGTCGTGTGTGGAATACTGTAGTCACGTATGGTATGACATTTAATGTTAATTGTGCCTCTATTCCATAAAAAGAAATGAAATGTTCTAGGTATATCTTTCTACCTTCAACCACGAATATAGTGAATGCTAATTATATTTCGACATCCCTCCATCCCCATCCCATGTCGTCCCTCACTGCCTCCGCTGGTAAAATCTGATGGATCCCTGGCTCATACGGCAAAGAAAAAGGCGTCTTTACTTGCCTCCCTTTTTGCCCAAAATTCATGTCTAGACACTGGCAATGCTATTCCACCACATATACCTCACTGCGGGATCTCAATGCCTGAAATCTCCATAACCAATAAGGAGGTAAAGAGAGTTTTGTGTCGTCTAGATGTGAATAAAGCCAGTGGTCCTGATGGTATACCAGCGATAGTGCTTAAAACATGTGCTCCCGAGTTGTCTCCGATACTGACACGTCTGTACCGCCTTTCTCTTAAGACTGGAATAGTACCTAAATCCTGGAAGCTTGCCAACGTGCAACCAGTGCCCAAGAAAGGTAGCCGTGCTGACCCTGCCAATTATCGTCCGATCTCAATCACCTCCATACTCTGCAAGATTATGGAGCGTGTATTGAACAATCGACTAATGGCATACCTTGAACAGAATGATCTCCTCAGTGATCGGCAATATGGGTTTCGCCGGAATCGGTCGACTGGGGACCTTCTAGTGTATGCCAACCACACCATTGGCGAAGCTCTTGAGCGAAGTGGGGAGGCGATTGCTGTCTCCCTCGATGTCTCAAAAGCCTTTGACAGGGTTTGGCACGCTAGCCTTATAAGCAAGCTTTCAGCCTATGGCATATCTCCTGGCCTGATCGGCTGGATAAATGACTTCCTGAGAGACCGATCACTCAGAGTTGTAGTAGAAGGCTGTTCATCAGAACCCTTAAAGATCAACTCTGGAGTTCCTCACGGATCTGTTCTCTCTGCAACCTTGTTCCTGCTGCATATTAACGATCTGCTTATACCCGGTATCTATGGGTACGCAGACGACAGCACTGTTGTAGAGAGATACCTGCCGAGTGCTCGGGCCAGTAGAGATCAAATTCAGTCTGAAAGAGAGGCCATGGTAGAGCGTTTGAATCTCACACTCAAGGCAGTCTCCACTTGGGGCGATGCCAATCTTGTGAGTTTCAACGCCACCAAAACACAGGCGTGTCTTTTCACCGCGAAAAGGAGTCCTTTTACCTTGACTCCTACTTTCCAAAATGTGCCTCTGGAATACACTGACCGTCTGCAGTTGTTGGGGATGGACATTAGTTCCAACATGAACTACGGGCGGTTCATCGAGTCTAAGGCCAATGTAGCAGCGAGGAAAGTTGGCATCCTCGCAAAGGTCCGACAGTATTTCACACCGGGACAGCTCCTTGATTTATATAAAGCTCAAGTCCGGTCGTGTGTGGAATACTGTAGTCACATATGGTCTGGTGCTGCGAAATGCCATCTGTCTGCTTTGGACTCGATTGAGAGGCGTGCGCAGAGGATTATTGGTGACCCTACGCTGGTAAATGCCAACCTACAAAGCCTCGATCACCGACGTAAAGTTGCCAGCCTCTGTGTATTCTATAGGTTACATTTTGGAGAGTGTGCGCAGGAATTACATGATCTAATTCCCCCATCCCCTTTCCATCATCGGACGACGCGACGAACGGCTGGTTTCCATCCTTATGTCGTGGACATTCCATCCGTCCGGACGAAGCGTTTCGCTTCGTCATTTATTATACGTGCGGCTAAGGATTGGAACAATCTGCCTGCCTCCGTGTTTCCGTCCGATTACGATATGGGTGTCTTCAAGGCAAGAGTGAATAGGTGGCTACTGAATTAGTGCGACTTACCATCTACGACTGCGTTACCACTTTCCATCAGGTGGAACGTAGTCAAGCACTAATTCAGATTGATAAAAAAATAAAAAAAAAGACATGATCTCATACTCCTGTTGGCACATAATATAAACGAGTAGAAAAATATATATTTTAAATATTGAACGTCAACTGTGACAACGCTACATCTTTACCATTCTATTAAAAACCTTTGTACCGTTTTATCAGGTTATGGGCCCAGACCGTTGTTTAAAATTAAAATAATTAAAATTTGCACATTTTAGTATAACGGTATTTGCATTTACATTTTATATATAAAAGAAATTATTATATAATAATAAAAGTATTTGCAAGAAATAAAATTATGGCGTCGGCAATGTCATATAATATTCCCGTCGAAAAATTGAAGGGCTTAGAAGATTATAATCATTGGAAGTTCACGCTAAAAATGATTTTAATGCATGAAGATCTTTATGATTGCGTAACGAACGAAGATGTAAAAGACGAGAAGAAAAAACAAAAGGCGTTAGCGAAGATTTGTTTGTCCGTCGGTCCATCTGCGTTGGCTCACGTACGCAATGCGAAGAATCCTTATGAAGCCTGGCATAATCTCGAGCGTGCTTACGAGGATAAGGGACTATGCAGACGACTGGGATTGTTGAGGTCGCTATTTAGTACAAAACTGTGCGAGACGGAAGGTATGCAAAGCTACTTACTAAAAATTACGGAGCTTGGGCAACAGTTATCAGATATGGGATCCGCACTTGACGATGAATTTCTAGCTGTAATTATGCTCAGTGGTTTGACGGAGGACTTTGACCCCTTGATAATGGCTTTAGAAAATTCTAATATAAAGCTCACGAGTGAAGTGGTCAAATCAAAGTTACTGCAGGAGCAACAGAGGCGAGATGACAAGAGTCAAGATGGGATTAACGCATTAGCTATTAAAAAAGAAAAGAAATCAAAGGTCATGTGCTTCAAGTGTAAAAAACCTGGACATATGAAGAAGGACTGTACCAGTAAAGTGTACAAAAATAATTCTGTACAAGAATCTACTGGCAAGAAGAATCCTGAGACGTTGTTTTCGTCTGCATTACGTGTGAATCTTCACAGTGATATGTGGTGTATCGACTCTGGGGCTACTCATCATATGTGTAATAATAAAGATATTATGTATGATTATGAGAATGTAAAGTCACTTGAGGTAAATGTAGCTAATGGATATAAATTAACAACAAAGGGTCACGGTAGAGTAAAGGTACAATTAAGAAATGGTACTAAAACTATAAATAATGTATATTTTATACCTGAACTTAGTGTAAATTTATTATCAGTAAGTCAGTTAGGTAGGAAAGGTTACAATGTTATTTTTAGTAATTTAGGTTGTAAGATCATGGACAATAAACAGGTTATAGCTACTGGTACTTGTAGAAATGGTGTCTATGAACTCGACATTATTAAAACTGTACATATGTATGATAGGGAATACAGTAAGAAACAAGAATCAGGGATTGCTATGAACTCAGTCCGTGAAGAGAGGGAGGTTAGGGTATTTTCAGATGAGAGCAAGGATTCTACACAGGCAATTGTGCAGAATGCAGCATCACAGGAACTGTGGCATAAGCGGCTCGGTCATCTGAATGCACGAAGTATGAATTTAATGAAAAATGGTATAGTATCAGGTATGAGTTATAAAAATACTACATTCATTCCTTGTACTGCTTGTCTTGAAGGTAAACAGACAAGACTACCTTTTCCAAAGAAAAGTAAAAGTAGGGCTAATGATATTTTAGGACTAGTACACGCAGATGTGTGTGGTCCTATGCAGTCACCTTCTTGGAGTGGAGCACGGTACTTTGTAACATTTATCGATGACTTCACTAGGAAAACATTCATTTACTTTCTTCATAGAAAAAGTGATGTATTTGAAAAATTTAAATTATTCAAAGCTTTAGTAGAAAATGAAGTAAGTAGGAAAGTGAAGGTCCTTAGAAGTGACAATGGCGGAGAATTTAATTCTGTAAAATTTCAGGCCTACTTAAAAGAAAATGGAATTAAACATCAAACTACAATTCCACACTGTAGTCAACAAAATGGTGTTGCAGAGAGGGCAAACAGGACGATTATGGATAAGACCCGATGCATGCTCCAGGACGCCGGTTTAGAGAAACGGTACTGGGCTGAGGCTGCTAACACGGCTGTCTACCTGAAGAACCGTTCCCCTACTAAGGCAGTAAAGGGAGTAACACCGGAAGAAAAATGGACGAATAAAAAGGTGAACATTGGACATTTACGAGTTTTTGGTTGTGTAGCATATGCCATTGATGATAATGCTAGAAAATTGGATGCTAGGAGCAAAAAGTATATTTTTGTAGGATACTGTGAAGATAGCAAAGGCTATAGGCTCATAGATCCTTCTTGTCCTAAGAAATGCATTAAAGCAAGGCATGTAACATTCATTGAGAATCAATTTGTAAATAAAAATGTAACATACGAATTTAGTGATAGTTGTAAAATTAATAAAAATAAAGACACTTTAGTAGTTTTAGACTCAACTAGTTCACAGAATTTTGTAGATAGTACTCTAAGTCCAAATTCAGTACAATTACCTACAAAAACTAGTCAGTTATCTCCACAGTCAATAGTATCAGTAAATGACGAGTCTATTTGTGACGATGTAGGTCAGATAAATACTCGCAGGCAAACAATGTTTGATCTAGATGAAACAGAAGATTTAGTTGCCTCAGATGATTCGGCCGACCCCACTTATGTTCCAGGTTTATCAAGCATTGACTCTGAGGACTCTAGAGAGGAGGTATCATTTGAAGAAGCTCAATCATATGAGTTCGCTGGATTAACAGAGATGCATGAGGAGGATTTACCTAATAACGTGGAGGAAGCACTGAGATGTGGTGATTCAAAACATTGGAAACAAGCGATAAAAGATGAGTATGACTCTTTTATCACAAACAAATGTTGGACTTTAGTAGATCTACCTCCAGGTCATAAGCCTGTAAAATGCAAATGGGTTTTTTGCAAGAAGAGAGGGCTTGATGGAGAGATCTTAAAGTACAAAGCTCGTTTGGTGGCCAAAGGCTTTACTCAAAAATATGGGATAGATTATCACGAAACATTTTCTCCTGTCGTCCGATACTCAACTATAAGAATTTTACTAGCACTAGCTGCTCAGTACAATATGTTGATTGAGCACTTGGACGTTAAAACTGCATTTCTAAATGGGATTTTAAAAGAAAATGTTTACATGGAACAACCCGAAGGTTTTAATGTTGATAATAATAAAAATAAGGTGTATAAGCTTAACAAGGCAATTTATGGATTAAAACAATCGGCTAAGGCTTGGTATGAGAGAATTAATGATGTTTTAATTAATAAATTACACTTTAAGAGGTTTAATTCAGAGCCATGCGTGTATATATATAACGATGGTAAAGAAGTTTTGTATATAGCTATTTATGTTGATGATATATTGTTATTTTCATCTAAGACATCTCAGAAAGGAAAGCTCATCAAAGAGAAGTTGATGAAACAATTTGAGATGAAGGATTTAGGACTGGCGCATCAATTCTTAGGTATGAAAATTACTACATTACCTAACGGTGGCTATACTCTCAATCAATCCAGCTATATAAAGAAGATATTGACAAAGTTTAAAATGGCGGATTGTAAGGAAGTAAAAACTCCTATGGAAGTAGGATTAAAGTTACAAAGAGAGGGAAATGTCAGTAATTGTAACTTTGATTATAGGAGTTTGATTGGCTGCTTAATGTATTTAGCGGTATGTACCAGACCTGATATCGCTCACAGTGTCAGCTACTTGAGCCAATTCAATGATTGCCATGGTGAGAGTCATGCCAAAGCTGCGAAAAGGGTTTTGAGGTATTTAAAAGGCACCTCAGAGTACTCGCTAATTTTTGAGAAAAGTAATCTTGAAATTCTAGGTTTTGCCGATGCTGATTGGGGCGGAGACCAATTGGATCGGAGATCCTACACAGGGTACGTATTCTGCATTGGTAAATCAATAGTATCCTGGGAAAGTCGTAAGCAGCGCACTGTCGCGCTCTCGAGCACTGAGGCTGAGTACATGGCGGTTTCTGATTCTTGTAAAGAAGCTATGTTTTTACGAGCGTTTATTAATGAGTGTACTGGTAAACTCTGTAAAATAACTTTGTATAATGACAACCAGTCTGCTCAGAAGTTATGTTCTAATGTTATATCGCATCCTAGAACAAAGCACATTGATATCAGATACCATTTTATTAGAGAATTGGTGGATAAAAAGATAGTTAAGTTAGATTATCTATGTACTGAAGATATGTTAGCTGATGTTTTTACAAAGGCTTTATGTATTGTGAAGCATAAGAAACTTGTATCTAAGTTACTTAAAACGTAAAGATATAAGTGGTATGTATGATATAAGTTGCGAATATGGTATTTTTATATTCGTTTAAGGGGTAGTGTTGGCACATAATATAAACGAGTAGAAAAATATATATTTTAAATATTGAACGTCAACTGTGACAACGCTACATCTTTACCATTCTATTAAAAACCTTTGTACCGTTTTATCAACTCCTTCATATTGATATTTAAAAAGTAGTGTCAATTTAACGTTAAAGACGAGAGTAAACGTGGCTTTTTAACAACAGTATAAACGTACAAGCCTTTGAGCAAATTTTTCATATTTTTCTCAAATAACATTTTCTCGTAAACGCTAAGCGTATCCCAGATATTACGTTAAAATAAACCTCAGCAGGAAAGTTATAACAATAGAAATAGATATTGTGTATTAAGAGAGAGGTACATCCGTTTGTGACACTCACAGTAACCATGTCCTTTAACTAAACAAAGGTAACTTTGTAGACAAATATTTTCAATGGAAGTCTGTATTGGTAAAACGTTAGTTCCAGATGACAAAATAAAAGCTAGATAGAATTTCATATATACATTAAGGAATATCCATTTTGAAATTATTTCGAGAAATACTGTAGAAAATAATAAGTACGTGAGTCGTATCATTTGATAACAATAGACTCAGATAAAAATAGTGTAAATATAAAAACTTTGTAATTAGATCTTCCTGTTTACCCATTGCTTATCTTGCGCTGATATAAAAATCTTATAGTCTATATGTCTTCTTAATATTAATAAATCTTCTTAATATATAAGCTAAACTACTTTTATTAGTAGAAAAATTAACGATTTTAACATTTTGAAAGGGTCTGACTGTTTCTATGTCGGCATTGAAGAAATTAAGAGAGTCATTTAATCAACGGTAGATCAATTAGAACACCTGTATAGCAGTTAACAGCCTCGATTTCTTTATAATTGACTCAAATGTCAAATAGGTATCTCATGAGTTTTAAGATTTAAAAAAATACATATATTAGCATCAATATTACCATATTATATAATATACGCAGACAAAGAAGGACGAAAATGTAAAAGTATGAAGATTAATTAAAAACAAATGCTTGGTCTTCTATAAATAGGACAGGTGTTGTTTCCGCTGACTTAATGAAATACCGTGCTGTATATCAAAGATTTTCTCTACGTTTACTTGACTCGTGACAGTTCAGGCTCGCGATAATTATTCAATAAAAGCCATCATTTGTCAACACTGTCCAAATGTCAGCAAGTAGACATTGTGATGACTAATGCTACAATGTTCCACCCATTTGCGTCGAATTCCATTATTACCTACTTTTTACCTGATGCGATCCCACCATTACTCATTTTATTGTGTTATGACGGTGTTCGTGACCTCTGATAAAAATATATGTAAGTATACATTATGTCGATATTCGATCATCGAATTCACCAGATTGCAATCTGCCTAGGCTTTTTATAGTTTGGCGATACAACACCCGTAATTTAGTTGAACGATTACTTTTAACTGATTACTTTATAAATATAGCGTACTTTTAAAAAAATAAATAACTAAATGTAATACGAATGTATCTTTAAGTAAGCTATCATTTCTTCGTCCGGGAAGGGATCGTCCATGAGAAAATCTATATTCATACATGTGAATAAGCGCAGAGAAAACATTTCAGTAAAATTTTCGCCCTTGTTTGTCAATTGATTTTTCTTTTTAAAGAAAACTATTTTATCCCGTTTTTTTAATATTTAATTCAGTAGTTTCGTTTAAATGTTTTAATTCTATTTTTTCACTTACATGTATATTACGAGATACAACTTAAAGTCGAATAATCTTTTAATTTAATTAGCTGTTTAATTTTACAAAGAAAGGAGTTAGTTCAATGTAAGTGGATATAATTTTATGCCAATGACCCTTGTTAAATCCCTTATAAGTCTAACATTTACATTCATGAATAGGTTCTTCTATTCTTAACATATCTAAGGTGTAAATGGGTAACTGTATTTTAAATTTATATTTTTATTGAAGCAATATTTTGGGACAAAAATTATATGTTTTTGGGACATGAGCACATGGAGTCAAGTATTAGCGTTCATTACACAAATGAATGTCCCCAGCGCGACTCAAACTTGCGACCTCTTACAAGTAGGGTCCCTTCATTGTGAGCCAACCCTGTCGCCATTATACAAAATAATAGAACTACAGACTTACCGTTGCTTGTCTAGATCCATGGTGGTAGCTAGGTCACTGTATATCTGTACTAAACTTCATACAAAGACTGATAAACATATCAACTTACGTAATATTTACAATATAAAACGTATAATATTATTTTAATGAAACAACATTAAAACTCTAACTTAGCTTTAAGTACTATTTAGTAAAATACACAGCTACGTTCTTATCTATTTCTCTGATCGTTAAAGTGCTAATCACTACTAATAAAGGGGGCGAAATGAAGAAACCCTCGGTAACTGGATCGCTCGCATTTATTAGCATTTGAGGATATATTTAAAACGTTTGGGGATTTTTTGCTTTGAAAATCGCGTTAATTTAGCAGCCATTATTCAAATAAGTTTTTATAACACCTATTAAGGTAAGTTGTGATTAGGAACGATTTGTTGAATTTAATTACTTTTATCTAAAATGACCTGACCTTTTTAGTTAAAATTATATTCAAAATATAAAACCTATATAATTAATAATTACTTACTAATTGTATTATCATTGAATTAATATACATAATATGTACTTTTCATTGATATCTTTTATACTATGCAAATTTGGTATGTAGATACATTTATTCAATAACAGCGTCCATCACAAACACCAGACGTATTTAGAAGCACTAGGGAAGCCCAATTTATGCAGACATGTTACAGTGAAACATAACACTAGTATACACAGAAAGCAAATTAGTAGGGAGTGATGATGCTAATACTAGAAACATAAACGTATAATTTAACCGTAACATATCATCATATGTCATGTTCATGATATACGATCAATCCCTAAAAAAGAAAAAAAATATTAAGTTAGAACTAAGAAAATATTTTTATACAATTATTTAAAACAAGCGACTCGCCCTCGCTTTGAAGCCGCGGGTTCAGCTAGTTTTATATATAAACTATCCTCTTGAAGCACTCTATCTATTAAAAGAAAACTGCATCGAAATCCGTTGCGTAGTTTTAAAGATTTAAGCATACAGACACATAGACCGACAAACAGATAGCGGGAAGCGACTATGTTTTATGCTTTGTACTGATATTAATTTTCATACACTTCTTATCAATCTTAATGTAAAATAAAGTTTTAGTAAATATTTGAAACATCATTCAAGCCAAATGTATAGTTTAAAATAATTTGCCTATTAAAACAAATCTCAGTCACATTTAGATTTAGACGAAAATATAAGAAAAAAACAGAATAAGGTGTAATGCTTGAGTTCTATCCTAAGTACCACAAAATACTAGCCTTAGTTCCGCGTTAAAAAAATATTTTAACCACCGATCGAAGAGTATAGCGACTACTACGAGGTTATTAGATGATGTAATACATGCCAGCCTTTTTGCAAGCAACGTTGTTTTTGTGTCTCCTTTTAATTTCCTTTACGAGCTTACAATAGCCTTCATAATAGTATCGTACCTTTCATTAAGTCTCATTTGAGCCTCTGAATGGTAGTCTCGACTAATAATAAGAGGAAACGTTAGACGTTATACCCTTAAAGCCTTTGTGTACACTTACATCGTTCGCTAGCTCTTTTCATTGGTCATTCGTGCTCACGTTCCAGCGGCGTAGGTTGTATGGGGCTTTATTAATAAGCACTCTCCACTCTATAATAAATATTTGCGTGCGGTTGATGCACTTTCTAATTCGCTTTTACTAGCTCTGCTTTTATGCCTGCAACATATTGTTCTAATGTTCATTACGACCGTATGTTGCATATAAAAGGTAGATTTGTAATACAGATAGATGGAATTAAATACTTAAATGTAATGAACATGTTTGTATTCATTTGTCTCGTATGTATATAATATATTAATTTCATATTTACGTATATTTCTGCATTTGATTTGAACCCTTGAATTTGTAAACATAAGGTTAGTTATAGTTATTGAGAAATATAAATGAGTACAATTTCATATTTTGTGATGAGAGCTTCATCATGAAGCCTAAACAAAGTAGGGTATTCTAATAGCTAGAAGTAATAACTTGCCTCAGATTAAAGTTTATTAGACTTTTTATTTAATGCCAACTCTCTATACTATGGTTTATTTGGTGAAAACATCAAATATAAATCAATATTTGTTATAAAATATATATTGAAATATAACAATTATGAGGACTATTCTAAAAACGGAATTGCGTCAGCCAGATAATAATAGACTATTTAATGAAGATAAAATAAAAACAAGCTCGTTTCAATGTAAACAAAAATCTAAACAGTATTTTAACAGAAAAGGGCAGATTAAAACAGCGTAGGACTTCTATTATTTCTTGGTTAAAAGCTTATTTCTGAAAAACCTATACAGTATCAACGAATGAATCGAAGCGGAGCGTGGGTGAGTTTCTAATTATTATATTTATTATATTCTCAGTCAGTAGGTGTTGTTAAAAACATAGTTGATTGAAAATAAATTTAGGAATGATATTATTAATTAGTGAATTCGACCTTAATAATATATGACAAAGAGATTTTTACAAAGTGAATAAAGAGAATTATTAAATAAATTAAGTTCAATGTAAAATTGTCACTTAATATGTATGTTATATATATTGTGTATATTTCGTTTTCATTGTATTATGTTTTAGTTATATTATTTTTCTATACATAAATCACAAATACTATTATTTTTTTATCAATTTCATGCAACAATATGATCACTCATTTATAAATCTGGCTCTCTAACTAGACTCTAGGCAAAGTATAATACACCACAAACTGTATATACGAGTATAGTGTTTGTGGTGAAGATACAAGTATTCATTAGAGTTTACGACTTTAAGTACCGACCACTACTTAGTACTGGCCATATATACAGGTATTAATGGCATTATATATGTTTGTAACTAGTAGCCCAGTCGTAATGTGCCGCTTAGGAAACCGAATGAGGCGGGATTGAGTCCCGGAACTCCCAATATTAATATTTCCATAATATGCAAATCTCTTTCAACATAATTATCACTTTTCATTTGAAGAAAGATAACACCGTGAGTAGGTAGGATATAAAGTAACCTACAAGCCTGAGGGACATGTGTAGTCCGCCCACCCAAAGTTGGCAAGCCTTGTTGACTATGGTCTGATCTATGACGGAAGGCTGGATACCCAATAGAGACATTTAAAAAGGCTACAGTAATAAAAATATATAAATGTTGATAAGTAAGGTGTTGAAGACCCTAACATAGATATCATAATTTCATCAATAAATTGACTAACTGTGAAAATATTTTCAATACTGATATCTTTAAACATGATAAATCTAACAATTTTTCATTTATTCTGTTTGCCGTTTTACCCATACATGTCTATTCATCTTAAAGCCGTCGACTCGAAGTTCATCAATCACACCACGCTGTAGTCACAGGCGGCTCGTAAAAAAGTAATATAAAACATACACCTGAAAATTAAAAGGAAGACAGTAAAAGATAAAAATGATTAATATTCTCGAGAGAAACTTTTTCAATTCTTTCGTGGAAATATAGATAGGTTGTAAGCGGCAGTGAGTGGTGAACTTTTTAGAAATGAAGCAGAGTGGCAAAGTCGAGATGTAATGCTTTCAGACGGTCTCGAAGAAGCGGCAAAGATGAATGGCTTTCAATATGAAATTGAATTCCGCGGTTCATTGCTTTTCAATTTGTTGGAGGGAACGTTGCTCGGCGTTTACCTCCGATACTTCTCAGGTGCCACTATATTCTACACAATAGCAGAATTTGAGACTCTCACACTCATACTGTGTGTCGTTGAGTGTTATTAATTAGTATAATACATTTAGATAAATATTCTAAATTTTTAAATACATTATGATGCCTATGTACGAAACGCTTATCTATATTACAATTATTAAGCTACAAGTTTTGTAATGTGGTTTCGTTTAGTGGTTTATCATTTTATTTTCTTTTACTTCAATTCAATAAATATATAAAGGCACTATTAGCGGTGGAATGTAAGAAATATTTTTAGTATTTGTAATTAAAAGTATAATACTTGTATCGAATTAACGATTAATGATAAAAGTTTTGTTATACAATTATCTTTAAAATATTATTGATACATTAAATTATCTGAGATTTAGAACGACAATGGCTTATCAAGAGCGCCATCTTGCCTGTTTAATTCACAGCCCACCTGCGTACATACCTGTTATGTAAGGTACACGTATATTAAACTAATTTTGAAGGCAATGTTGTTAAACGTAACTTTATTTCAAACATCTTTGGAATGTACTAGGGTTAGTGATTTTGTTTAGTAAAAATACTAAAGCTTATAAATTATAACTGCGTATAATATGAAGCAGACATTTCATGATTGAATCTATCTAATCAATTAAAACTATCCATGTTTTGAAGATTATTAAGGTAAAGGCACCTAATTCCGCGGTATTTTCACCTAAACTAGAAAGAACTTTAAATATTAAGCATTTACTATATCTTTCTGCAGAATTCGCTACTTTTATCGGAAGTATTACTTATCTAACCCCTGAAATACACTTACAGTTTAGCAATAGAAAATTTTATATTATCTTTAATTAATTAAAAATGCGAAGAGGTCGAGAGCACCTAATTGCGATGTAAAAATCCTAATTCCGATGTATTTGGTCCCTAATTCCGAGTGTTCGAAATACAAAGAAATGGAGGTGGGGAGAATAATACATGGTGTTCAAAAATCAAGTCTATTTATTTTCTCTGGTCTTTAAATCAGTCTTCAGTCTTTTATGATAAAATGACACCAAAACATGTAATTTACTTAGATTAATAATATTATTCTAAGTAAAGATGTAAAAAAACATAGTAGTAACTAGTAACTACATATAATTAATTCGTTAACAGTATTTATTGTTTTCTTCATAATATTACAAATAGATACACTACTACCCTCATTGATTGCTGTAATAGCATTTTGGAGATCTTCTTCCATGTATTTTTTTGGCTTCATTAACCTACAACAAAAAAAATAATAAAATCAATATTTAAAATACTATGAGCACATACCTTATAATTTCTATAAAAGCTGCGTAAGATAATGTAACAGGCAGTTTTTCAATGTGTCATGATAATTGATTTTTAATTTGTCAAATAGGCAGCGATTCGAGTACTAAGAACTATAATACAAACATAGCAAGAGCAATAAATGAGATTGTTAACTGTTAAATATTGTTTTCTGGAAACTCTTCTGAACTTTTTAATAATTAACACACTGTATTTTTCTTGTGTCAATACCACGAAATTAGTTGCTCATAGAACCTTGTTCCGACTTACATACATCGGAATAGCGTTTTATAATACCATACCACATTTTTTAACTCCGATTATTAAAAACCAAGAGATTTTTCAATATTTTATAAATAAATGAATCTTTAATTGCAATATCTTCGAAAAAATACATAGAACACAATCAGAAATATATTAAATACATTAACAATATAGTTTAATGTTATTAGACTTTCCATATAATAAATTAATAAAGTACCTAAATAGATAATCTTTGATCATGTATAATTAGTGAGTTGGACGCCAAAACATACATCGGAAATAGATTTTTATATTTATTGGTCATTTAATTAATCAAAACCAAAACAGTAAATTATGTAATTATAAAATTTCCATCAAAATTAAAAAAAAAGAAAACGTCTATGAAATCGCAATTCCGTGGTATACATCGGCATTAGGAACCAACTAAAATATTTGGCATCTAATGCCGTGGTATTTTAAAACTTTATTTTCTCCTAAATTGTTAAGAAAAATACACAAATGTTACGTGTTTTAAATAAAAAATATAACTCTTCTACTATTTTAACCTAAACATGTACTCATATAGCATTAATATATCATCTAAAACACTATTTAGTAAAACATAGTACTTACGTGCGTAAGGTCCAAAATGTATGGAGCGTGCGTTCAAGTCAGCTGCTAGCGCAAAATTTACGTATTATTTTAAAATGTACACACATTAACACACTCTTTTACTCATATAAACAAGAACAGATAAATTATGAATTCAATATGGTATCTTACCCACAAAAAGAACTTGTAAATCACTTGAAATCACTGTTTGTTTAAATACCTCGGAATATGGTGCCATTTTTAGAACCCCTCGGAGTTAGGTGCCTTTACCTTATTTCAGTAATTATATTTAAAAGTTATAACATATTTAAAGATAAATAAAGGAATAAGTAGACTAACACAGTGGTAACCCAGCGGTAACGCGTTCGCTTGGATAACCGAGTGATGCGGGCTCAAATCCGGGTCTCGCACCTCTGATGTATTCATGTGCGAATCATTTCTATCATGATTTGTTTTACGGTGAAAAAAACATCGTGACCTGCATGTCTGAGAAAACCTAGCAAGTGTTCGAAAGACATGTGAAGTCCGCCAACACGCACTAGGCCAGCGCGGTTTAATATGGCCTGATCCGCAATATAATAAAATAATCCGAAATAATGCCTTTTGTCAGTAAAGAGCCTAGGAGACGCAACGCTTTTAATAATTCGTTTAAAGCAATACACATATATATACATAATATTTTAGTTAATTTTAGTCTTCTGCCTTGGTTATTTTCGTTAAGAATAAATTCACATATTTTCTATGAAAATGTATTTTCTTGCCAGCCCTGATTAGAATATCGAGCGCCGCTATAATCGTTGAATCGTATTACCATTACAACTGTCCACGGCGCCAGCTGCTTCAAACAACTTTATTTCAGAAACGAGGGTCCCTACTGGAGTTTAATTCGATACTACAGACTGTTGTGATCGAGTTTCAACTTATAATGATTCAAGTTGAAAAATAATAACTTGTCTCTTGCGGTTTTGCGGAAGATAGCGATTTAACTAGACGATAAAATTGACGTAAAGCGCGCTTTATTTGAGATGTAAGATTTCTTAATAACTTAAGGGTTTGACAGTTGTTAATATTAAGCTTAGAAGATAATATTAACATATAAATTCTGTTGCGACACGATTGGCTTAGTTTGTAGTGACCCTACTCCTGCATGCTGTGCTAGCGGTGGCGGGTTCAAGTCCGCTGGAGGCATTCATTTATTGAGCGCAATGTTTGAACTGCAGTCATAGGTGTTAATATTTACAAAGGTTATGTAATATGTATAGTATATTAAATATCTGGTATCCATAACGCAAGCCTCGTGGCTTAACGCGGAACTAGATGGCTCTGTGTGTAATAATGTCCCAACATAGTTATTTACTATTTATTTATTTTTACTTTTCGTTTCTTTATTTAAGTGTCATGGTATGTTTAATGGTACCCTTTTTGTTATAACTCATAACAACTAATTACAGAATTTCTTACTTAGATACTAAACATTGTACTCCATTAGCACCACCCAGTTTCGTGAAAATTACATTTCATGTTAACTTATTTTTGTTTCTACACGAGACGCTGCTGACAGTGCCATATATTCGCTTACCCGTAAAATAAGAAAGTACCAAGCTTTGTTATTCTTAATTTCAGTTTTTATTATTAAAAAAAAACTATTTACTACAAACGCATTATTCGTTTAAGTGTTATTTATGTGAAATAATGTATCGTATAATTAGCTATAAAATACAAATCTATTATATATTGTACATGACTATTTGACATTAAAATGCAACTATATTGTCGCTCTCATTTGTGCTCTCGTGACAATGATTACTGTAAAGCATTAGAAATGTCTAGAACAAAGTGTTAAAATAAATTAATATATTATTGACAGAAAAATATTTAAAGGGATGAATTTCTATGGAAACTTGCTTATAGAATGTTTACTTTGTTTAGTCAGTGTAAGAGTACTTAGAATCAATATTTCATCTCGATTAATTATTTACATGAAAATATACCTACTAGAATTTTTTTGTACGAAAATCTTTTTAAAATTACGATCATAATGATGTCTTAATCGATTTCTATTTGAACAGCGATAATAGCAAACGCAGGAGGTATTAAAATGCACAAATGTACTCTCTCACTATGCACTCTTTTCCTTTCATTCTCAAATTCTGATTGAATAATAATTCGACACGGAAAGACATCAGGTATATGTATGTATATCCATATAATCGATGGCTTAACTTCCCGATTTTCGAATATTATTAAAACATTTATATTTGACACGAAGGCTATGTTATATCTTGACTCGAACCTAGGATTTCTCGATGATATCATAATGATTGTGTTTTAATTGTTTTGAGATCGTAGAACGAATGGGTAAAATTTGACACACAAAGCCTCAAGATATCAAGATATCAAAAATATTTTTTATTCATGTACCTAATATAAACGTTTTAATATTAGACAAGCAGGAATATTCGAATTCTGAATATATTTTATTGGCCAAATTCATTTAATGAAATATTTTACTATATTTGCATTTGAATTAAACCACGGGATCAAATTATTGCGTTAGTAAATTATTTAGGGACCAGAAAAGTAGCCAAAATCATAATTGAATTTAAGGATGAATTTAAATTCGAACACAAACAGGTAAGCAAATAATCGACATTTGCATTACTAAATATTTCAAAGAAAATTAAATTAAAAGTCACTCGATAAATACTCGTAATCGTACTGGTAGGTCTGCAGTATTACCGAATTTTGTTTACGTGTATTTTGTTACACGGTCTCAGCGAACCCCTAGTAATTTAAAAGGGGAACAGGCGATATTCCGAAGAGGAATATTATTACTTGGTTACCTGAAAATCTGTAGTGTGAAATTACATGGGGTAAAATCCGTTGCGGATACCGCCAGCGAGATAGGCCGCACTGAAAGTTTAATGTAACGACCCGTTGCCTAGGAAAATCTACGTTGGTCTTGATTTCGGTTTTATGCGGCTTTTGAACTGAAGTGCTCATTTACCTGAATAAGTAAGCCTGTTCGTACAATTAACGACATCTTGATACTTGCTTGTGGGCGAGATTGATTTCTGAAAGGAAAATTTGAAAAACTTTTTAATACATGTTATGATTCAAATATTAATATTTAAATACATCACTTACCTTTATTACCTATATTACTATACGTACTACACGTAGATGGTGAAATACTTATTTATTACATTTAAATACACAACTTAAAAATTATGGACCTTAAAGTAGACTTTATTATGATCCTTATTAAGGTCGTTTATTTAGTAAAAGTTCATTAATTTTAAAACAAAGTCTGTTTAGTATATTTTAAGTAGTTGTATGTCATATAGAAAGTTTCTTTAAGGTAAGATTTGGCTAGTTTCTGATTTTTGTTGACTTTTTGTTAGGTACCGTGCGAATAGTGACGCGCGAATTAAATGGGATAACTTGAACTTAATTGTTTATGTGAGCAAAGTCAGCGAAAATGTGTTGTAAATAATAACATACAGCAAAGTCTCCCGTATACTTTTTATAAAGTTTAAAATTTACATTTGAAAGCACTCGCTGTTGTTATATCGCTGTACTCATGAAATGCCTAAATTGCAGTTCTTTGACATACTAATGGTAGGTACGAATAGTAACTCGGTAACTTTCAGGATAAACTTTGTGGGTATGCGTCTTAAACTTTGACGTACCTGGACTAGAGACTTTCGACATACATATGCAGATTGCACATATACCTACTAGTGCACCTAAGCGCTTATTAAACTTCGAAATAATTTATTTAGAAATAGTTCGCCAGTCTGTACATGACTTCAAGTAGTAGAATATGTATTCTCACAAAAGTTCATAGTTCGCGGCATATGAAATATGTTGTTAATATGATTCTAAATAATATTGTTGTTTTTTTATTTATGCATTTGTTGCATCCTACACGTGTAGGTAGTGCGTGAAGATTCTTGTAACATTAAACGTTTGTGTTTTTTTTGTGTTTTACACTAGATATATTTTGATGAAAAGCACAAAAAAAGACATAAAATCCCCTGACATGAGAGAGACATGTCTTAGAGAACTGCAAATGCATGTAAATATGCCATAATTAGGCATTAAGGTATGCACCCGTATCATGGATCAGTGGTTTATATTTAATAATATATTATTTTTATCTGCTACCCTTTTATATTGGTGTTAATTGCTTAGATATTAATTTTTCACTGTACCAATTTTGTATAATCCACAAACTTGCACTAAAATATTTTTACGTTAGTTTGTTCATTAGAATTCTAATTTTATAGTAAGTAAAACATATAGTTCATTTCTTTCTCTCTCTCTCTCTCTCTCTCTCTCTCATGGCCTATTTTTCTACTTACAAATGAAAGTCTCACTAAAAAGTTCGTCTTCTCACTAGTCTCACAAATAAGTTTCACGTAATGCGTTCATAACACCATTTATTTCATCAACATTTTGAATAAATAATAAATTATTCAATGTATGTAAATATGTTTTAATGTAGCTTTTTAATTGTTGTTTATATAGGTTTTTAAATAAAATTACGGTGAAAATGTTTCAATTCCTATTTTATAAAAACACATATAATTTACATTACATAAAACGTGTAAAAATGGTAATTCAATTTAAAAAGAAATATTAAAATGAAGTAAAGACCACAGGCAATAGGCATATGTAGAAGTACGCATACGCTTCCTCATACTGCGGTTTTATAATTAAAGCCTAAGGGAAACGAAAAGTTAAATAGCAGAATAGGTCGCTATTTTACTGAAATGCTTTAGAAAAGAAATAATTTTCATTTGCAATAATGTTTTAGAGAAACACTGCTTACACTTACGAGTAGGTATATTTCATAATAAATAATATTAACCTAATTTAAGTCTTTACATTCTTGCATGTATTTAAATCTATGTATAAATAGAATGTACCCTATTATGCCATGATTTGTTCTAGATTATATAGACAATGGCAGCCCCTGTGTTTACGTGGTAACGCTCGCTTGGATAACCAAGTGATGCGGGTTCAAATCCGGGTCTCGCAATTTTCAAATGCGAATCATATCTAACACGATTACCACTTGTCTTACGGTGAAGGAAAAATCGTGAGAAAACCTTGCATGTCTGAGAGGATCTAGCATGTTTTCGAAATACATGTGAAGTCTGTAGAAAACGTACCCCAGATTACCTATACTCGTACACTACATAAACAATCTTAGATAACTATTATTCATTAGTTACCCCTTAAGGTATAAATATAACCGATAGTAGTACGAGAAGGTGCAGTTTGAAAAAAGCTGAATATTAAAAGCTGTTACCTAACTTACCGGCTTACCGGTAATAACATGTCTTACAATTCTATACGGTAGGTATTCCTTTAGAATCGCTATGGCATTAAGCTTTCGTTTAAGTGTTAATTAAGCACTAGAAAGTGGATCTTAGCACTAGACTTTTATTTTTAGCTCCTTTAATCAAGCAAGAAACGTTTTCTAAAGAGAAAATTGCAAAAATGATAATAATTTCCTAGGAAAAAACTAAGATTCTAATTAAAAAATAAGGACTCATACAATTGTTGAAATATCTGGTTTATGTGGCACTCGTGACATACTCGATCTCATATATTATATAAATGATCAAGAATGTGTAAATTATTGTTTATAGAAAAATTTTGTTGAAGACTATTTCATGACTTCACCATACAAGCTACATTTTAAACGACATATTAAATAGTACTCATTTACTTTATTTACTGGTTTACAACTCAAATGAATGTCGACTAAAACTAATATAAAGGTAAGAAGTTAAATAATTTTATATTGTTTTATTTATTTATATCATTTTTATGTAATAACTAAAAGTACCTGCGTGTACCACCCATACACATATATATACGTCTACCATTCATACTTCCGATCGCTACCAAACTGCCTGACAATTGCGAACATACATACACATGGACTTTCATATATAAAGATTTTCATTAATTTATAGTCTTTACCTTGTTGATATAGATACCTTGTTAAAAGCGTAAATTATAGATTTTGATTTAGTTAATATATTCATGAAATACGGTTAGTAATTTAAAGGAAATAATTCTTTGTACTTGATAAAGCACTTAACTAAGTTAGTTCAGAAAGGCCGCTACAATAGTCCTATAGAAGCGAACTTATTTCTAGGTTGCGGTATAACAGTAACTTCGCAAACATCAAAGTAGACCCTTCAAAGTGAATTGGAGCTCAGATTGAGAAGTTATTGCTTTTTAGGCTTACCTAACAAAGATTTTTACAATTGTATTCCATTACGGCTTTGTATTTTCATGATTGAACAATTATTTTTATGATTTCTGGTAACTATACAGACCCATGTTTGCTTCAAAGTATGTTTTTAAATTGATATTTCAATAGACAAATTACATAGTCGAACCTATACTAAATATTTTTTGGAAAATATATTTGATTATTATTATATGGAGAACGATAGATTCAGTATCTATAGTTTTTAGATTTTGTCTGTCTTTTTGATTAAATTTGGGTATGATGGCAAAGCTAAGGTGGCAGAGCCCAGAGGATGGCAAGGTTATCAGGTCAACATTTAGGATACTTTTACTGTAAAACTTTTTATGGTAAAATATCTCATTTCTGAGAAATATATACGAACCGTTAAAACGTATCTAATCTAATGTTAGTATAACATACCATACAAATATTCTATAACATACCATTATTTTTCCATTTATTTGTATTTAACAATGACTCGTTTGTGACATTTAATAGCATTATCGAGAGATTCATACGTAGTTAATGTATAATTGCTATGATTAATGCCTTGTGTGAATATAATCGAATATATGTAATAAACAACGAGTATACGAGTAGTATCATAAATATAATCAAAAACAGCGCAACAGCATAATTACACGGATAGATAGAGTATACCGCAGGGTGTAATATAGTAGCCAATATCACACCGAGTAAGTCAATCGAACTCCCAATAGATATCTAATTTATTACATTCCTAACCCATGGGGATAAATTAGTGGAGATAATTACTTTTTAACTAGAGATGTACATCGACTTCAAAATTACATTTTAAAATGATTTTTTCGTTCTAATATGAATAGATTATTTCTTTTTTTTATAGGGGATCAATGTTCATTAAAATAAAACTGTCTTATTATTTTTTAACTTATAAAGCAAAGTATATTTCCAAATTTTGTATTTTATTTAGATTTTTCGTTATTGAATCTCTTACAGTCAACGATTGTAGTCAAGGCAAAGCCTAAGGTTTAAGGTATCTTATAGTATGACTAAGAAATGGAAATCTATTTGTAATGTTCGCTTGTATCACGTACATTATTTTGAAATCTTATATGATCATATACGAATTATTTTTAATGTGGTCATTGTTTGTCCTGTATGTATGTACGTTCTAAAAACTAGCAGAAGGTAGTTTCGGTCAGCCGATTTGCTAACTAACGGGGTTAGCTATGACCGGTCTATCCCCCTGGGAGAGGGGAAAGGCCCTTACGTCCTGTGTACTGTTAAAAGGGCTGAATAATTATAATTCTGCTCTATTTCTGAGTTATAAGCCATAACGTTCAATATAAATGTTTTATTGAAATTTTATAAAATATTTATTTATAGGTATTCGTAAGATTTTAATGAATTTACAAAATTTAATTGGAGCTCTATAATAATTAATTGAGATTTAAAAATCTGTTGCCGACACAAAGACTACGAAATATTCTCAATAATTAGAAGCGATTGATTAAGGCGGGCTCAATCGAAAAGCCTTTGGTTTCAGTTCACGTTAAAATAAAAGCATATAAAGGCAGATATTTCATCGTTAATAAATTATTGAATTATATTATATTATGCTTATACAGTGTGCAAATCAAAACGATAGTTTTATGTCTCTTATGCTTTTTTTCTTGTCATTTTTCTTCTTAATAATATTTTTATCTCACAACTTTGAAATTCTGTTGCTAGTTAGAAAGAAGAATGATATTAAAAACAAAGGAAAACAAAATCTACCGCGCTGGCCTAGTGCGTGCTGGCGGACTTTACATGTTCCTTCACCGTAAGACAAGTGGTAATCGTGTTAGAAATGATTCGTACATGAAAATCTAAGAGGTGCGAGACCCGGATTTGAACCCGCATCACTCGGTTATCCAAGCAAGCGTGAACCACTGGCCTACCACAGGCAAACGTAAACAGATGGTTCGTGAAAGAAAAAAAAATGACAAAAGAATGGTCAAAATGATATTGATAATGTTCAAGAAAGAGAGAAGAATATTTAAAGAGTAGGTTCACATAAGAGGTGTGGTGAGGGTCGTTATAATAAATCTGATTTTGTTTTCTGCGTAGAAGTAAACATGCTTAGTCATTTCCACGTATTTTCAAAATTCTTATAAAAAGATTAGAGGAACCTTTGTGACATTGCCAGCCCTCGCCGTTTTTGTTTTTTATATACGGCACCAATTATTTAGTTTCAATTTTGTGCTTCGCATTTATGGTATATTTTGTTTACTTACTGACCTCTATATAACATAATATGTATTATGTACGTATGTACATATTTACACATAACATACCATACAAGTTTCATAACGGGCCGCAACTTGGAAAACAAACTTTAATCGATGGCGGGTAATTAATGATAGCTTTCACAGAAACGAATCCCTTTTCGTCTCTATCTCTCATATATCTCTAGCATCTTTGCCAGAATAATAACATACATATATGTAGGTTAATAAGTTAATAAACTTTAGTAATACATATCCATACCGTATGGCAAATTATTTTTTCAACAAAATAATAAACAATAAAAAAATTGAATTGATTTGTATTTACGCATACCACATATATACATATGATGATTATGTGAGACACAATGAAACATCCCCATTTTAATAGGGTATGAAAATGGGGGAGTTCGCTGAATCGCTTACACAACTCAAATTCAACCATGCTACCGTACTGAGATACACCAAAACAATCATTGGTTTCTCCCACTGTCCACTCTGTTGTCCAAGAAGTGCTAGGAGCAACCTGCATCCCCCTTTAATAAAAGTTAACCCTGTTGTAGCAAGGGAACTCATTAGTGACCGGCAATCCAGCCGAGCGTGAAGCCAACAAAGGCACAAGACATAAAAGAACTTTACATTTAAAATTCACTAAAGTTTAAGTTAACGTACTAAGTTTATGGTTTAAACACGACTAATAAAAATCCCTAAAACTCTGTCGAAAGCTTAACTTATCTTCTAAAAATATTTTTTATATAACTTTACTTCCTTATAATTAAATTAAAAAGACTAGAAGTGCTGTGAAAGTATGATAAAAACTAAGTTATAGAAGTTTGAAGGAGGTCAGGTGTTTCATTTGATTATCTCGTCTAGCACAATTTTAAGCTTCACAATTATTATCTTAAAATTTTTGTGCCCTGTAATATTAAATTATTTTATCATATAAAACCGACATAAAAGTCATAAAAGGACCTACAAATCAGGATGTACCTATGCATTTAAATACCCTGTTGTAACTGATAGATGATAGGTGATAAGCAAAATAAAAAAAAACAGGTAACTAGAAAAATGAAAACTATAACCTTTTTATTAAATATTATTATAAGCTCTTATAATATTTATAAGAAACGTGAAAAACATTCATAATATTATTAGCGATACGATAAAAAGTTATTTTGACAAGTTACTTTTTAGTAAACCAGATATTTTATACAGACTTATATTTTTTATAGATGGGCTAAAACCTAAGTGCAATTTTAAAACTTAATTACTCAAAAATAATTGAAATTACGGCACATTTTTGGATACTTTAAATTTTGAAGTTTCATGTCCCAACATAGATAATTTTCCTGCTACTTAATTGAGGTAAAATAACCAGCAGATTTTCCTAACATAAAGTTGTTAGTCAGTAAGTCTTCATTGAATCGCAAATGTATTTTAAATTGGATAGGATCTACAATGCTTTCTCATTCTTTCTAGTCCTACAGTGTTTTAAATTCTTAAGTAATTGTAAGTTATGATATTATAATGCCACGATATTTATTTTACGTAGAAAATATTTGTAATATTTCTTAATATTTATAGTCAGAAATTATAAAAGCTAATATAATAAACCTCATCAGGAAAAAAATATTGAAATTTTTACTTTCTACCTACTTAATTCGTATTCTTTCTTAATAGTAAGTCTGCGTATGTCTGTCTGTCTAAATGCGATAAACTCTAAAACTGCAGAGAGAATTTTTATACGATTTTAACCAATGCACAAAATGATTCCTATTGTAGATTTAGGTTATAATAGATTATTATTTTGTGTAAATTGGCTATAATACGACAATTATTTTAGAATATTTTTTTCTTTATATATGAATTAAAATAAAGCTTGTGTAGGTGACTTATGCAATTAATATATGTAGTTTATCATATTTATTTATTACACTTTACTTTCTATAATATTTATAATTTATTTAATATCTAATTTACGTATTAATATTACATATACACACACCTACATACATACAACACGATTATATAATTATTTATATTTATTATTTAATATTTATGAATGTAAAATTAATTCACAAGCATAGCCGCGCGAAACCAGTAGTATACGGCGGATCGGAATGTTTTTGTCTCCTACCGGCAGCTTGTGATTTTTCTAATATACGACAGTCGACGCCTTACCAGCTGATGCTAAATACTTGCTTTATATATTTTAATCGTTTTCGCTAGTTTATGTATGTGGACTTATTGTGCTGTACCTGTAACGTGTATATTACTGTGTATCTCTGTAAACTTCTCCTTCTGAACTATTTTTACGTGAGTGTTGACTTTTACAATATACTATTTTACCAAGTGACGACATTAAGATTTTTTATTTGTGTTCTCTCGTCACTACCAACTACACTCGCTAAACTGGTGACCCCGACGTGATGCACGGACATTCTTCACCTGTGAAAATGAGCGATAATAGTGATTCGGAAAAAGCGGCCGGTTTACATTACGGCGGCCACGTTACCTCGCGCCGAGAACAAAGGGTGCGCATATCTACCGACATAGAAATAAAAATTCAACCATTTACACCAGAAGAGCCTGAGTTATGGTTTGCACTTTTAGAAGGTCAGTTTTATATTAACGACATCACTGACGACCATATAAAATACAGTAATGTTATAAATAATCTTAGTATGCAATACGCAAAAGCCGTAAGAGACATATTAATCAACCCTCCCGCACAGTACAAATATGAGACCATAAAAACGATATTAATAAAGCGTCTCTCAGACTCGCATGAGCAAAAAGTGATGCAACTCTTGTCTCATGAGGAACTCGGCGACAGGAAACCTTCTCACCTCTTGAGGCATTTAAAAGACCTAGCTGGATCTTCTATGCCAGAAGAATATATCAAATCGATATGGAGCAGTCGCCTTTCACAAACCACGCAAGCACTATTAGCATCACAGCCGACCCTATCACTGGAGCAGTCAGCGGACCTGGCGGACCGCATTCAGGGGCTGACGCCTCTTCCTCACATCGCCTCCACGTCATCACTTCCTGCACATCTCCCTCACCCCTCTGTGGAAATAGCAGAGCTGAAGAAGATGATATACAACCTTACATCGGAGCTGGAGCAGCAAAGGCAGAGCAAGGCATGCCGTTCTCCTGAGCACGGCAGGTGTAGAAAACGCCGCCGTTCATCACGACATGGAAGCAGATCCGGTCCTACACATCACAACCACCATACTTGTTGGTATCACACCAAATTTGGTGCACACGCCAGCAAGTGTACTCAGCCTTGCGACTTCAGGCAGGCGAGTAAACTCCACAGGCAGTCGCTAATGGCGGCTGACGAACGCCTGTCACCTTCGAGTCGACTCTTCGTCACCGACCGCAGCAGCAACACACAGTTTCTCATTGACACTGGCAGTGACCTGTGTGTGTACCCACGTTCTTCACTTCGGGAGCGTCGAAATAAAACAGGTTTCGAACTTACTGCCGCTAACGGCAGTGTAATAGACACATATGGTTTTATCGAACTTAATTTAAATTTAGGTTTAAGACGCAACTTTACTTGGCGTTTTACTGTAGCTAATGTAACTAAACCTATTATTGGCGTTGATTTTCTTAACTTTTATAATTTAATTGTAGACATTCGTAACCAACGCCTTATTGATAATACCACTACATTGTCTGCTACTGCTTGTATTACTAATATTAATGTATCTTCTGTTAAAGTTGCAACGGGTGACTCACGTTATCACAGGGTATTAAATAAATTTCCTGAAATAACACACCCTTCAGGCACACTTACCACACCTAAACATAACACGGTACACCACATCAGAACCACACCAGGACCTCCTATCTCTTGCAGCCCACGTAGACTCGCGCCAGACAAGCTCAAAATTGCTAGAACGGAATTTGAGCTGATGCTCAGCACGGGCACAGCGCGTCCTTCTGAAAGTTCTTGGGCTTCCCCGTTACACCTTGCACCTAAGAAGGACAACGGCTGGCGTCCTTGCGGGGACTATCGCATGCTTAATGCACGGACGATACCTGACCGATATCCAATTAAGCACATTCACGATTTCACACATTCAATATCTGGTTGTACTATATTCTCCACTATCGATTTAATGAAGGCGTACAACCAGATACCGGTCTTTGAGGACGACATACCAAAGACCGCCATAACTACACCCTTTGGCCTGTATGAGTTCCCGTACATGACCTTCGGGTTAAGGAACGCAGGCCAAACTTTTCAAAGGTTTGTAGACGAGATGACGAGAGGATTAGACTTTTGTTACAGCTACTTAGATGATTTCCTGGTGTTCTCTAAGAACGAAGCTGAGCACGAGCACCACCTCGAGCAACTTTTCACCCGCATGAGGGACTACGGCGTCCTCCTCAACACCTCAAAGTGCGTTTTCGGAGCAGCTGAAGTAACATTTTTAGGCTATAGAATTTCTGCCGCTGGTACCAAGCCTTTAGAATCCAAGGTACAAGCCATAAACGAGTATCCAATACCCAAGACAGCTAAGCAGCTCAGGCGTTTCTTAGGGATGCTCAATTTCTACAGACGGTTTTTACCTCATTCCGCATCCATTCAAGCCCCTTTGAACGCCCTGTTAGCTGGCTGTGTTAAAGCATCCCAACAAATCGATGTCACTGGCGACGCACTGCTAGCTTTTGAGCGGTGCAAAACAAGCCTTGCTGATGCTGCACTACTAGCCCACCCAGACTGTCAAGCCGAACTCGCTCTGGTAACAGATGCATCTGACTTGGCAATGGGTGCAGTATTACAGCAACGCATCGACAACGCTTGGCAACCACTGGCTTTCTTCTCACGCAAGTTAAGTCCAGCACAACAAAAATATTCTCCCTACGATCGCGAGCTCTTAGCTATTTACGAGAGCATTAAATATTTCAAGCATATGCTCGAGGCGAGACATTTTGTTGTGTTCACGGATCATAAACCGCTGAGCTACGCCTTCAGCGAGCGCAAAGCCAACTGCTCACCCCGCCAGTTTCGTCACTTAGATTATATCTCGCAGTTCACCACAGATATTAGGCACATCTCGGGTAAGAACAACGTCGTTGCCGACCCGCTGTCTAGGATCGACGAACTGCAGACACCCATAGACCTGGAACTCCTCGCTGCGTCCCAGGCCTCAGACCAGGAGCTCAGAGAATTGCTTGCCGGTGAATCCTCACTCCGGCTGGAAAAATTTTCCCTCCCTAATAGCCCAACTATGCTCTATTGTGACGTTAGCACTTCTTCACCCAGACCCTTCGTAACAAAGCCCTTACGAAAACAACTCTTCGACAACCTACACAACCTAAGTCATCCTGGTGCCAACGCTACAGCTAAGTTAATAGCTCAGCGCTTTGTCTGGCCCGGAGTTCGTAAGGAGTGTCGAGAGTGGTCACGAAAGTGTCTGGCTTGTCAACGAGCTAAGGTGCATCGTCACGTGTCATCACCCCTTGGCGCCTTTGACTTACCACGAGCTAGATTCGCTTTCGTCCACATAGACATAGTTGGTCCCCTCCCTCCATCCCAAGGCTACCGCTACTGCTTCACGGCGGTAGACAGATTCACGCGCTGGCCAGAGGTCACACCGCTATCCGACATAACCGCCGAAACCGTTGGCAAGGCACTGATATCGTGGATATCCAGATTCGGATGTCCAACGGATATAGTGACAGATCGCGGTCGGCAGTTTGAATCCGCCCTTTTCCAATATTTAGGAAAAATGACAGGATTCAAACATCGCCGAACGACCGCGTATCATCCTGCCTGCAACGGTTTGGTAGAAAGGTTTCACCGTCAACTAAAGGCGGCTCTGATGTGCCACGCAGACACCAATTGGGTTGATTCCTTACCCTTGGTGCTTCTGGGAATAAGAAGCTCCTTTAAAGAAGACTTGCAGGCTTCTTCTGCAGAGTTAGTCTACGGTGAGCCATTGCGACTTCCAGGCGAATTTTTCCAGCCCATTTCTCATGGCAGCACCGATGTGTCAGATTTTACCACTCGTCTCCGTCATTTCGCTAAAAAATTACAACCCTCACCAGCTGCACGACATACAAAAGACAAAATTTTCATATTTAAAGATTTAAAGTCGTGCAGCCACATATTCTTGAGAGATGACACTTCACGAGGTTCCTTACAACCTCCATACTCTGGACCTTATGAAGTTCTGGCACGAAATGACAAGACTTTCACAATAAGGGTTAAGGGTAAAAACATGACCGTTTCTATAGACCGCTTAAAACCTGCTTACATACTAACCGACCCATCTCCCACTCAATTGTATCATCCTGGGCACATTTCATGTCCCGATCCCCCTCCTTCAACTAACCTTAGCATACAGCCCGACACTCGTCCTGACAGTAAGACCGACACAAAAAAGACACGTTCCGGACGTACTGTACGTTTCCCTGATTTTTATCGCCCATGACGGTCTCTGGGGGGGAGTGATGTAGGTGACTTATGCAATTAATATATGTAGTTTATCATATTTATTTATTACACTTTACTTTCTATAATATTTATAATTTATTTAATATCTAATTTACGTATTAATATTACATATACACACACCTACATACATACAACACGATTATATAATTATTTATATTTATTATTTAATATTTATGAATGTAAAATTAATTCACAAGCATAGCCGCGCGAAACCAGTAGTATACGGCGGATCGGAATGTTTTTGTCTCCTACCGGCAGCTTGTGATTTTTCTAATATACGACAGTCGACGCCTTACCAGCTGATGCTAAATACTTGCTTTATATATTTTAATCGTTTTCGCTAGTTTATGTATGTGGACTTATTGTGCTGTACCTGTAACGTGTATATTACTGTGTATCTCTGTAAACTTCTCCTTCTGAACTATTTTTACGTGAGTGTTGACTTTTACAATATACTATTTTACCAAGTGACGACATTAAGATTTTTTATTTGTGTTCTCTCGTCACTACCAACTACACTCGCTAAACTTGAAATTGAAAGTCATCCTTAGTGGCAGTTTTGAAAATGGAGTTATACGCGGGTAAAGCGTAAATGGTATCTCTATAGGCAAAAATATGTATTAACCCTTATGGGAATCGAAATACCTGACTTATCTAAATTAAATGTCACCAACAGTGATTTTCAAAAGTAAATTTGATAATATATATTTATACAATTCTAAATGTAAAAACGAATTTCTTTCTAATCATATATACAAAGTTTTATCTATTTTTCTTTTTTAACTTCTTGAGAACATGTTATAAAGGCTGACACCTGTCCAGTATCTAGGGATCGTTAATAAAACTTGTAAGTGGTATACAAGATCTCGTTTGCAATTTCGCAAAGTTCTCTCTGTAGCTCATATTTTGCAGTTTTTCTCGAGTATAAAATTTAAATATAAAACTTTTCAGTTTCCGTCATCTTTATTTTGTGTAAAAGCAAAGGTTTTTTTTAAATTAACAAGTATCTCTACCAAATGGATAATTTTGAAGAATCTGTCTGTGATTTCTATATAAGTGCCTCTTATTAAGCTTATAGCAGTCGTTATTCAGAAAATATAAACAACATTTTCTCATTTCGTGAAATAAAAAGGTAGACTACGTAAAAGGTACTTATATAATGTAATATTATTTTTAGTACGGCTTTACCATTTAGACTATGTTAACGAAATAATATATTATAAGTACTACTAAAATATTGAGAATATTTTTCATTTCAATGCGTATTGTTATCATAATATCATTATTTAATAGATACATGTGTAGATGGATAATAAAAAGGCTTTATAACATAGGTTGGCTAGAATTTTTTCAACACTTATGCAAAGTTTCATTATATTTTAATTACTGTATTAAGTGCAATTAATAATAGAGAATAAATACAAACTAAACAAAAAAGTCTGACTCTCGATATTTTTAAATAATATCGTCACTGGAAAGCCAATAATACTTAAGCGCCATTTTGGCTAAAATGAGTTTTATATATCGTTGGATAGGATTTTTTTTGCTGCATCGATTAGTCTAAGATTTGTTACGATATAAGCACTTTTTTGGCGCTTAAGTCGTGCAAAAGTAGGATATATTTTATGATTTTGTTTTTTTGACAATTACTGACATAATGAAAGTTTTGATTAATTGAGAGTCGTTGTCAGTTCAGTATTTTTCATCATTGACAATACCCATTTTCACCATGATAAGAACCATAAAGTACTTTAGTTTAAGTCATTCATGTCTCTTCAGTACTTTTTGCCAACCGTAAATACAGGTTAATAGATAGTTTAGTAAATTTGCTTTACGTAAAATATAATGAGCATAGCGTGTTAGTATATTTTGTTTACGTACTTTTCTACAAAGGTAAGATTTTAGTAATGTTGCTTTACATGTCTGAATATTTACATAGTCTGTTTAGAATGTTTAACATTCAATGAAACCATATATTAATGTTATTAAGCATAAAAATTTTAATTAATAAAATAATAACGGTTTGCTTAGTATTTTATTAGGAAAAAAATTACCAATAATATTTAGTTTAGTCTTATGAAATTTAGTTTTGTTTAGATCATGATTTGTTAAGTTTAAACGGCTTATGTTTAACGCCCGATTTATTGACGATTTCGGCGTTTAAGTTGACTTTGCAGTTGGCTTCGCGTTTAATGAAATGTTCCCGCAGTAGAGTAAATAGTACATTTAAATTGAGACTACGTAAGTAAATATTGATTATATATTTTTCTTTCTACACTGAGCGCTTTGAAAAACAATGTTATCTAGAAAATTACTTCAAATTACTTAAATATTATTACATAGTAGCAATTAGAATTCCCGATTTTTAAACTTATCTATATGATTAAAGATTATTTATTAATATGTTGTTAAGAGTATAAAATCTTTTCGATCATACGTATAAATTATAATAAATATAAATTTACAGAAACTATTCAACCCCATTACGCATAGCCGTAGATCATCGTTTTATAGAAAATTTACAAACGTGGGTTTTGAAAACACTATAGGATCATCATCTAAACCAAATGTAGTTCAGAGAATACTTATGGAAGATCAAAGCGATAATGATTTCGTGATGATGTGTGGCTACGGCAAGTAGAATATGGCTACCCCATATCTTCCCGTGGGTGTCGTAGAAGGCGATTAACGGAAAAACTACCGAACACCATGGTAATCACGGTGGTAGGCTTCAACATTAGCCGACGCCAGAGTTACCACCCATCAGCAGAAGTCGTGCCGCCAAGCGCCTAACAGGGCGTTCCGGCATGTGGGAGCTGATGAAGCCGTATGGGGAATGGGTCTGAATAGTTATGTTGCACAGTAGCCGTGTTGGTGGTGGATCGTTGTTTGTTGTGTCGAGAGCTTAGTCGCGGAGGGTAGCGGGATCCGAAGCACGGGTTGCCGCTGGCAGACTGCAGACAGTTGGGGGCTCAACTAGTAGGCTAGCCACCCATGAAAGGCTGCCCCGCCATCTGTGAAAAATCCCAGGGTGGCTTCATCGTGCTGGTTGGCGACCAGAGGACGGGGCCCGATGGCGATTCTTGGGGGTGTTCGGGCGTCCCCGCAGTCTCCAGACTAAGCCCTTTAAGACATAATCAACATCAATATCACCGCCAGGCTCGTGCATCATCTCATTCAACTGCCATTCTCCATCTTATTCACTCTTACCTTAAAAAGCAATCATGGCTTTACACAAAAAGAGTAATGTTTTTAAGCGGCTGCACTCCCCCTTATTAGAAGTGCACCTCACAAATATCCGAGATTAGCACACAAATCTTTTATCAGTCCACTTCCACCTCGAGACTGCGCAGCCACACATGCTCTTTTTGACGAAGACGCAAATTCAATGTCCATTAAGCGCTGCGTACCTAGACTATCCCGGCCACACGTTGGAGCATAATTTCAGTTCGCGGGCCGGAGTCTGTTTGTACGTGCAAAATGACCTCTGTTTCCAGCGTTTCCGCCACCTTGAAGACCCCACATTCTCTACTATCTGGGTTATCGTGGATACGGGAATCGAAAAGATCCTGTATTCCTGTGTCTACCGATCGCACACAAGTGACCAGGAGACAACTCGATTGTTTGAATCGAATTTGTCGAATTGAATTAAATTGATCTCCGCGCGCACCGCGCAGTTTGTCTTTCTGGGGGACTTAACGCCCATCATGATGATTGGTTGTTCCCATACCATAAGACGCACCATGCTGGGAGAGAAGCGTGGAAGTTTGCGGTGTCACTTGGACTCTCCCAGTTGGTTGACCAAGCGACGAGGGTACCCGACGTGGACAGCCACATAGCTAATTATCTGAACCTTCTGCTGACAACTGATCCGGACAGATACAACATCCAGGTTTTATCCACACTGGGTAGCTCGCCCATGGTTTAAAGCCGAATGCACCATTGTTGAAAAGCGTAAGCATTCGGCTTACCTTGCTTGCGTTGATGCTCGAGACCGCAAAGGTCCGGATCCAAGAAGAGAGCCTTTAACTTAGCCACCAAGGCCTACAAAAAGACATTAAAGAAGGCTCGTCTTGACCGAATTACACACATTGGCGTAAAGCTCTCTACTCAACCATCTGGCAGCAGAGCTTTTTGGTCCCTTGGCAAAAATGTCGAGACGAACTTTTGTCGGCCCTCACTCCCACCGCTGGTAAAACCTGACGGATCCCTGGCTCATACGGCAATGGAGAAGGTGAATTTGCTTGCATCTCTTTGTGCCCAAAATTCTGTCTAGACTCTGGTAATGCTACTCCACCACATTTACCTTACCGCGGGATTTCAATGCCTGAAATTCCCATCACTAATAAGGAGGTAAAGAGAGTATTATGTCATCTAGATGTAAATAAAGCTTGTAGTCCTGATGGTATACCAGCGATAATGCTTTAAACATGTGCTCCAGAGTTGTCTCCGATACTGACATGTCTGTACCGCCTTTCTCTTAAGACTGGAATAGTGCCTAAATCCTGGAAGCTTGCCAATGTGCAACCTGTGCCCAAGAAAGATAGCCGTGCCGACCCTACCAATTATCGTCCGATTTCAATCACCTCCATACTCTGCAAGATTCTGGAGCGTGTAATGTGTAGTATTTTAATGTGTCAGAGAGAGACGAAGCATTTTCAGGAAAGATTTAGAAGTTACTAGAAACCTTTTGAATTTTCGATACTAGAATGTTCTACGCATATAAAAAGGCCGACAGTGTGTCGAGAGATCAGTTGATGTTTGAAGTCGAGTGAAGATTACGAAGAGATATGAAATAGTGGAAAAGTGAAGAAGATTATAGTGAATCATTAAAATTGGTGAATTATAGTGTTCAGAGTCTCAATTTAACTAGTGCTGTGTACAAACTGCGCGTGTTTATAAAGTGTAAATAAAACATCTTAAGTGCGAGAACGCTTTTAATTTCCGATCCCGAACCCGTAGTACGTAACAATGGCACTCGTCTTATGGCATATCTAGAATAGAACGAACTCATCAGTGACCGACAATATGGGTTTCACCGGAATTGGTCGACTAGGAACCTTCTGGTGTTTGCCAACCACACCATTGGCGAAACTCTTGAGTGAAGTGGCCCCTCCCCACTTCGCTCATTGCCGTCTCCCTCGATGTCTCAAAGGCCTTTGACAGGGTTTGGCACGCTATCCTCATAAGCAAGCTTTCAGCCTATGGCATATCTCCTGGCCTGATCCGCTGGATTAAAGACTTCCTGAGCGACCGATCACTCAGAGTTGTGGTTGAGGGTTGTTCATCACAATTCTTAAAGACCAACTCTGGAGTTCCTCAGTGGTAACTTTGTACATCGAAGATCATTCCTGAAATGTATCACCATGAATACGAAAATTTTCCTAATATCGTCAATATTTAGGATACCCTTCAAGATTCTGATATCGAAGACAATAATTATTTATAAAATATTATAGCATTTAATTATTTATACCCTTGCAAAGATAAAAATATTATTAAAATGATTCTGTTGCCTGATTATTATTAACACAATACATACATACTACAATATACAAAAAATATAATGAAAATGTTGATTATTTAAAACGTTTTTTAATAAACCTACCTGACTACTTAGCAAGCTATTATTATTATTTATTCTTTTATCAACCAATACACTAATAACTAAATCTATAATATAATACTAAAATACTAATCTATAATAAAATACATATAATAAAATACTAATCCACACGCGGGTGAAGCTGCGGGCGTAAACTAACTCAATATTAAAATCAAAATAGGAATTAATTATTCTCACAATCACTTTGTTCGCAGATAGTAAATTATTAGCACATCCATGCAGGCAACTTTATCCAATCAGTAAAAAAGATTTAATTTATAGTGATATATTTTTACCTAAGTCTCTTTGACTTAATATTAGTACAATCTAATTATGCTATACGTCGTTTTTCCGTACGTTTTTAACGTGTATAAAAACGTATAAGTATATATACCCTGAGACTTTATCAACCTATAACGCATATTAGTCATATTTGTCTCCTACATTTAAAATGACGTAGGTTGTTAGTATTTTTTGATCACTAAACTTAAAAATGATTACGAACTTAAGTTCTTCTTCTCTGCGAATTATCCAGAGTAAATCTACTTAAACGACAGCTATCTCCTGAATTCCTGAATATATGTAGTGTGTCATGTTTTCAGTACATAGATAATACTGTCACGATATACTTTTGCCTTTACGGAACTTCATTTAATAAAGAAGCAAAAAAGTTACACAATTTTTTAACTAAAAAAAAACTTTAAAACGCTCTCCTGTAAAATCATGTTTTGGCGCTTCAGTATTATTGGCTTTCCAGTGACGATATCTTCACAGTCTATTGAAGCGAATATAGTTTTATAAGTTTGTCCATTTTGTTAATGGTTTTTTGACAGCTTGCCGACTGACAAGCTATAGTGATGACAAAAGGACGTAATAATCGATTTCTCTTATTTTTTTAAGTATAAAATAATATTTATTTTTATATTTATTAATATGAAAATAAATATTATTATCGTAAAAATCAAGTGTGGCGGAGAGAACTAAGAGAATCATAATGTGATTCAGGCCGTGACATTGCATATTTTGATAATTTATGCACACAAGAGTTAATAATTAATATAACTGAAGACTCTCCTCATCGGACAAATCTAATATAAATGATGATTCTGACGAATCATGTTAATAAAAGGAATTAAACTATTTTAAATGTTTTATTTGTATGCCTTATACTAAGAAGAAAGTAAAACTTTACTATTAACTTTAATATTTTAATTTATTGGTTTAAATCTTAAAATTCTTTTGTCTTCCTTATTAAATAACATATTACACCTTATTTACATATTAGCATTGATTTCTATCGATTATTTGTAATCTGTGGCACAATCGTAGTAATCGTTATGTGTGGCACAGCAATAAGGGGGAGGTGCCCGTCCATGAAGTACAATATTAATGTGTATGTCATTTTAACTTTAATGGCTAACCATTAAATACGAAACTTCGTGGGCGTGAGCTGTCAAAAAACCATTAACAAAATGGACAAAGTATAATAACAATTATCACGCGAGAGCAACTCAGCAATTTTATTATAAGTATTGATATAAATTGCGAGGGTAGTTTATTTATTTTCTTTCTTAGTGGATATAGGGAAGCTTTGGCTTATCGCTAGCGGCCAGCCGGGCTCATATGAGCCGGTCACCTCACGCCTCTATTTGGGATATAAATCATGGGAAACACACATTTCCTTTCCACAAAATGCTCAAGGCAAAATGTATTTTCTTCGCGTCGTCTTATTTATAAGTAAAATAGGGTAAAGTTATATTACGGATATTGCTGTGATTGGCTTCTGCTCCGGTTTGCATACTCGCTATTTACTTCAGTAATACATTTCTATCATAAGTTTATTGTTAGTACACTTTATTTATCATAGTAAATGTAATTAAATTAAAAAGTAATCAATATAATTACAATGTATACTGTATGGGAAAAAACGGACTAATTATAATAATGAGTTGATGTGACGACCTACTCTACAAGAAATAGCAGTATATAAAGTTAGATTTTAATTTTTCATTAGTAATAAATCTTACAAACTATATGAAAAAAATCTCAATTTTATAAAGTGATTTAATATTCTAAAAATGTTTCCATTTCGCAAAAATGGGAACACGTTTTTAGGAGGTGTTCGAAAAGATTTATAATGGGCACGGATTCCAGGGTATCTATGGTAAATGGCGAGAGGACTTCCTAACAAATTGAAAATCAATGAACCGCGGAATTCAATTTGATATTGAAAGCCATCTCTCACGTTGGCTCCGAGGCGTCAGAGTACTTGCGATATCTCTTTGAGTTCGCTTCACATATAAAGACCAATATTCTCACGTTCAAAAGGCATTCGCGTTATGTATAATTTCAACTTCATTTTGAAAGCTTTTTGGTCTCGCTTTACACGAGGTACAGTTTTGCATAATACACAATATGTATCTGAATATTGTAATATTACTATAAAATATAAAATAGTATGTAATAAAAAAATATAAAAAGATACCAGAACAAGTTATAAACGCCGGTCTACACACGTCTTTCAAAAACTTAGGTACTTTCAGACATACAAATTTTTCACTATGTTTTTTTTTGCTGTAAGATAAGAGGTAATCGTGAAAATGATTCGCACGTGAAAATATCAGAAATGCAAGACCCGGGATTAGAACCCGCTTCATTCGGATATGCAACCAAGTTACCGCTGCTTTTCCTTTTGCGCTTTTATTTGATCTGCCAAAAGATAAATCGTTATCAAAGTATACATTATAATCTAATACGTCGCATTAAGCTACATTTAAAGTAATATTGTAGTATCAAATTATTGCCAATAAAAATAAAAGTGAAGCGATACCGTAACTGTTGAAATTACTAGAAGCATTTTCAACTTCACCATGTACTTATTCCGCAAAGCTGTTAACTTTGTAATGTTCCGATAAGCCTATATACCAGTCTTCGCCAGCGTATAATTAAATGTTATACTCCGTATGTTTTGTGTGTTTACTATTATTTCTCACGCAACTTAAGCAGAATGTTGAACTTTTTATTCTGAAACATTCTTAATTCCTTCTAAGCCGGACTTATTACTTAAAGTTATATCATAAAGCATTATAATAAACATTATTTTCATGAATATTTCAGGAAAGCTTTAGCTAAATATTTTCATATCATTATTTTCTATAATATGTTTAATAAAAAAGAAAATATTTTAGTACAAATTAATGTTTCTATTATTAATATTATTCTTAATCTATTGAATACTAACTGTTACTGTAATTCAGTTTTCTAAATTATTGTGGAAATGAAGAACGTTTTAAGATAAGTAAAAATTATTAAGGTTTTTATCTATAATCGATATAATATACCCTTCGTATGTACATAAACTAAGCTGTAACGGTTTATGTAAAGGAAGTCATAAAAACAATCACTCGGGCGAGCGGGGTTTGCGTAGGCGTTATAACATTGTGTTATAATGTGTGCTTTAAATACCGACATACTTGTACATATAAGTAGTAGAGTATATACATGATAGTTTATTTCTTAGAAATGCACCCAAGCTAAGCATCTTAAAAAAATACGTGTGTCTGCAGATTACCTATGGCGTAAAGTGAATCATGGTTATTTATGATTTGATTATAATTTTAACAATCAATATCACGTACACTACAGTTGTCTTCATATAGAATGGTCTAGGAACCCATCGCTAAAAACAATTTAATGTTTCACTAGTTGTAAAATAATTAGCGAAAATGTTGAAATGTATTTCTAGTTTATGACAATAGAAACTTTTAATACCGTGAAAAGATATGTTGTTGTCGCATATCAGAATTCATTCGACAATATTTCAAACTCAGAAAATTAGTGTCAGCGGATGTGATCAAACACGTTCACAAATCATAGTGACATCAACGTTATTGCAAAGAGCGGAGGAGAAATGTCCGCGACTTAGTAGGTAAGGACCTATTCTCTAGGAATTCTCGTTAGTGATATATGTTACCATTCTTCAGCGCGGTTTCAACGAACTATACTTGATTTGTTCCAACTCTCTTCCTATAACAGTAAATTTCTATCGACATGAAGTATTACTTGAAATCGTCGATTATTTGCGCGTCTATCGAGAAATAGTTTTATGGTACTATGAATTTTGGTATTATATACCTACTACTTGTAAGTTAAACAGTAAGTTACGACACTTAATTTTGTTATTGCCACCATGCATTTTATTTCTAAGAAATGAGATTTTTCTTTCACTAAAATATCTTATATGTGACCCGCATGTCAGTTTTCAATTAATGACAATTGGGGGACAAGAACTGTTAGGTAATAAAAAATAAATGACAAAAACGCAAATTAATTTACTAATACCTCTAATCGTCTCAAAATATTATAGATATTATAATAAATCTCAGCCATTTCGGTTCAATCGCAGATTTTTGTCTCTATTTCACAATGTTCCGAATCCTTTAGAGCAATCAGGGCCGCGGAAGATTATTTAAGCGCACTATACAGTATACACGTTTTAATAGGATTTTCACAATCAGATATAAAATTTAGGCGAGATGAATGTTTTTTATATATTCGATAAGATTAAGGTTTTTTTTTTCAATTATAGCTTCACATTGAACAACTTGTACAGTCGTAAGCAATGACATGTATACGTTTACAACTTTTCAAATATATGTAAACATCCTTCGTTGCAAAAGAAAGTATACAAGCTTTGTGTCAAAATAAAGTATACGTAAGTTGCGTCATATTTAAGTATACATTTTTATCAATTTACAGTAAATAGCATAAAACGAATATTAGCCGACTATAACGGATATTTATAAGGATGTAGTCATATAGTCTGTGCACATTTTGTGCACAGTTTCGTTTTCGAAAACCATAAAATAATATTTTCGTATTTGAAACAAAGTTTTCTAATACATATACTGTTTCTCTTCCATTAACATTTTAGTTAATATTTTATAACAATATTATATATTAATAGATGCTATTACTTATAATATACCAACAATTCATTTCCCATTTAAATTTCCACCACTCTTTTATGTGAACCACTTCATAGAACCAGCTATAATTCTATTATCCAGTGAGAATAAAAGATTATCCTGTAGTAAACGGCATCCTAAATATTGACCTTAGTAGGTAATCTATCACTACACAAAATCGGTTCAATACTTTTTGTGTGAACGCGCACGGCGATTAGCGATAATAGTTGCTGATATATTTTTTCTGTTTCATTATAAAACTTCTTAATAAAGTAACTGGCAGATAATAAAAATAATATATATGCCACATGTTATTTGACGGAACGGCAACGTAAGCGACGTTGCCGTTTTGCGTGTCGATACAAAGACATCAATTTAAAATCTATTTTGAAAAGTCAAATAATTCATTACCTATCTATACATATACATATAATAAAATTATGACTGAGTCAAATCTGTACATTAAAATTTTTTTTGGAAAATCTACCTAATTGAAATAGACATTATTATCCATACAGAGTCTAATCTATTGTTTTTAGAATTTTTGTCTATCTGTGACCGCATCACGAGAAAACCACTGGACGAATTTTGATGAAATTTAGTATGATAATAGCTGGTTACTCGGGTCAAGATATAAGATACTTTTTACTACTGAAAAATATCTCATTTTTAAAAATCTCGATATCTAAGTATTTAGTTTCCGATCTTTAGAATGCGGGCGGAGCCGCGGGAAATGCTAGTTTCTTACATTTAAAAAAAAGATGCATTTTTTAATTGTTCTACTAAAATATGATTTAATCATAGTATGCTAATAAAAAAACATAGATATTTATATATAAATATTTAAATAAAATTGATAAATTGTGTCTGTTTTATAAATTAACAGCTTCTCATTCCGTATGCATATCGAGAATCTTTCCTTTGGACATAGTTTGTTTGCCTTGTTAGACCTGAAAGTCTCTTAACAGACTTAGGACTCAGGTTAGCAGAAGCAAGGAAAACTTGACCAGGTAGGGATTTGCGAACGGTGGCCTGGAGTGCAGATGTGGTACTCTTCCTCTCTTACACTTACTAATATGACCACCTTGCCCTGTTACCTGCAACTTAGAGGAGCTTATGCAATTATTATAGTGGCCGAGTCTTGGGCTCTCTCACTTTAAAAATTGCCATCGACTCGGCAAGAAGAAGAAGACTAAATGCATAGCAAGAAACAGGAAGAACATCAATTTTTAAAATTTTGTACTTTTTGTGTTAAACAATAACATATAACAAACAGTTCAATGCAGTATACGTTACAGTCAGTGTTTTTAAAAATATTTATGTATTGATTTTTTAACTTACTGCTCTATTATAATTATACGTATTATTGTATACTCTTATACATTCACAAATGTGGAAAACAAAAATTAATTAAAAGATACTCATGAAATTAACAAAAATAAAAAAAAAAACTCACACACGCGCGGGATTTGAACTCGCGCTGCAAAGATATGTAACGCATACTAGCCACGCCGATTGAGCTATGATAACTATCAATATCAAAGGCGAATTTACGAAACAGTATGTTTCCCATAACAACGCAAATTAAACAATTAGAGAATTGTCAGTTGTAATTCTAATAATTTCGAATCCTTTCCGGCAGTGCTTTATTACAAATTAAAATTTTCAATAAACTGATCTTGTCTTCGAATTGTCAAAAGTTTAAAACTGTCATCCAATGTTGTGAATGTGTTACAAACGTGCTCTTACACATACACATATGCACACTCTATTACGCGATAATATTTGTATTATACGTATGATTTAAAAATGTATTATAATATTTAAATTTAAATACATAATAATACATTTTTTCAATTTTGTTTCATTTTCCGATGCAATAAGCCAAAGAGCTTAAAAATATTTTACTGTTAATTATCTAATTATTAAGTTTGCGAATCATGGTGTTACAATACTTTTAAACCTGTCTATGCGGTTGGCTGCAGAGGATATCTCATATACCCTGGGTAAAGCTGTTTAGGAGAGCTCTGCCTGAAGTGAATTCAAGGCGCATCCTGGAGAATCAGGTCGTCGAATTGATTCAATCACTCAACATATAAAAATAAATTAAACTTCTAACGACCAGTTTAAAGAATTCACGTATTTAATGAAAGAGACACAGTATTTGTATTAGAAAACTTTGTTAAATACGAAAATAATATTTAATGTTTTATTCTTAGTTCTTAGACTAATGGCTACATAGTTATAACATGAAACTTGTATATAATAGTATTAGTTTTATGTTATTTACTATGAATTGATAAAAATGTATACTTAAATATGAAGCAACATACGTATACTTTATTTTGACACAAAGCTTGTATACTTTCTTTTGAAACGATTGATGTTTACATATATTTGAAAAGTTGTCAATGTATACATGTCATTGCTTACGACTGTACCTATATCGTCAAGGCAACATCAGCTACGTTTTGTCTAATAAAATAAAATGGTTTTAGCAAAATCGGTTTTCAATTCAGAGTTTTATTATTGAAAACGTTTTATTTAAATCATTATAAGAGTACAATGAATATAATTGTATAAATTAATTTTGGAATATTTAAGATTAATATTGACTTTACTGGACAAGGTTCATGTTTAAAATAATAAAATAGAAACCTATTTTTTCTCGTATGGCAGAACAATTTTGGCAAAGCAAATATTTGTGTAGGATAATATGGGTGTTGATAGCACGCCACTTTTGCGCGTCGAGCTATATCAGTATATTGAATTTAAAAAAATACACCATTACCATATATATTGTTTATTACTCATAAATGTTATTTTGACATCTAACTAAGCGTTAGCGAACACAATGCTGTAGAATATACCATTAGAAGATGTCCTTTTAGCGCTAATTCTTAATATTAATAACTCAGAATGCTAAATAGTATTTTTTTCGATGTTTTTATATTGTGTAACAAAAAAACTTAGTAAAATAAGAAAAACGTTATATTTTTCGTTATTTCGTTATTTGTTCGTATTTCTTGGATAAAAATAAGTAAGATTAACTACGTCGACATAAATTCATAGTTAAGTTATGAAAGATTAAAAAGTATTATAAAATTCTGCTAAAACCTCTCAACAGGTCCTTATCCGAATAAAGCCAATCTTCCCTAGATTGATTGTTTGATCCCAATAAGGACCAGCCGACTTTCTGATCTCATCTTCTCATCCACTATAGGATCATCCTTTGTTCCTACTCCCTTGTGGGCTTTCCCATACCCTTACCCTTTCACCTTTACCAGTCTACCTCTTGCCTTGAAGTCGTACCACATGACCGGCCCATTTTTATTTTAATCCCAAAACGTTCTGTAGACCGTCAGTCTATACTTTAGGTAGGTAGACTTTAGGTAGAGATAAGTCTTTTTTAATATATTTTTAAAGTATTTATAGCTTAATATGATTAGTAGAATTTCACTACAATATTGTACCTGAGAGTAAATAACAATTGTTTATGTCTCATATCTAGACGCAGTAAATAAGCTATTATTTAACGTATTTTTTATAAAATAATCTTACTTATATATAAATCACTTATTTCAATCACATTTCATTACGTCGTTATCGTATAAGTTTTATAATATTTACCTTTCACTTTTACCCTTTGTTCACACCTAGACTAAAAAAACGAACAGAAAAATCCTTTGACAATTATAATATTAGTAACTTATATATTATTATAAATATTAATACGACTGTGTAAATTACTCCTATATTTCAATATTATGACCTAAATTGAAATTATTAATTTAGTTATTAAAGGAAATATGCCGCCATTTTCTCGGTAAGGGATAAAGGAAATTGAATTACATGGTTAGAGATTGGATAGTATCAAAGGAAAGCTTCAACTTCATAAATATTATATTAATGAAATATAGATTACGTAGTGTAAATTATGAAAAAACTCGGTTAAATTAAAGATTTAAACAAAATAAATTTAATTTTAATAAAAAGAGTAAATTTTGTAGTAATTTAAATTAATTATCCATTTATTTTAAACTAAATACAGTCACTAGTATTAGCCATCTTAATAATCGTATCTTTTACTATATTCACTATATAGTATTTATTATACTAACCATTATGTATGTACATTGTACACTAATATAAATAATTATATTATTTAACTCCGCTTTAAAGGAAGCACTTTGGAAAAAGAGATCAATTTTTATCCTTCGATCCAATAAGTATCAGAAAAGAATAGCTTATTGGTAAAGTAAGATTATTTTCAACGACTCGCTCTCGCTTCGCTCGGGCTCTTCCCTAGATTTAGCACAGGCAAAACCGCGGATCCACTAGTTATGCATATAAACCTTCCTCTTGAATCACTCTATCTATTAAAAAAACCGCATCAAAATCCGTTGCGTAGTTTTAAAGATTTAAGCATACATAGGGATATAGGGACAGAGAAAGCGACTTTGTTTTATACTATGTAGTGATCAGTAGTTTTAAAAATAGTGTAGACTCAAGCGCGAAAGTCAGAGCCGTTCATAAGTTTAGGTAGTAGATATATATACGAACACATATTATATAATTATATATTCCCACTTGTTAGTTAGCTGCTAGTGTACGAGCAATCATATGTTAGACCTATTTGGAGGAATGAAGTTCATTCAGTTCCGGGAGCATTGGCTTGACTTGACTAACTGACTAACTAACGTAAAATATTCTGTAACTTAGTTTTCTTATTAGTTTTGTGATTATTATAATGCTATTTTATGGGACAAACGATTATACTTTGTAAAAAAGCAAATATGCATAATGAAGCGCGATCAAGAGAGTATCTAGAACTGATGAATTTGTACCCAACGATAATAGTGCTTACGTTATAATTATACCTTCTAAATGGTCGTATATAATACATTTTAATTCGATCGGTAACATTTTGCAAATAGTGTGGTTGCTAATTGGTAATTTAATTGGCTGAATTGCATTGAAATAAAATATAATATTGTAGTTTTGACAACAGCGGTGGCAGTGGTTTTATTGGTGGTTTTAGAACAAATACTTGCTTTTTTCATGATCTAAATCAATAGTAAAATATGTATATAAAATAGCAATACTGAGATTTTTACGGCTATATTAAACAGCCTTTGCAAATGTCTTGTGAGATATAAAATAATGGATTTTGATGGGTTGTTGATTTTTAGGGTTCCGTACTTGATTTTGTTTAAACTTTGGAAAATGTATGTAAGCATACATATAGGTGTATGTAGGTCTTATCAGCAAAGCCAGTAAATACTACCCACTAAAACTCAACGGAATTTCCCCCGTCTTCAAGCGACGCAACTATTAGCAACGAGGTCTATCAGAGCCCTCTGCTATAAGAAAAATATCTCGAGCAATAAACAGAGTAGATACATCGCCCACCGAAGCGGGCCACCCCCTTGTGCATTTCTTAGCTTTGCTTCGGGAAAACTCTCAAGTAATAATAATAGTTTTATATAATATTACTAGCTGTACCCGCGGCTTCGCCCGCGTTCATTTTTTTAATTGCTTATCAACCTCATTGGGTTGATCTGTAGGAAAAAAAATTGTCTAAAAAATAAAAATTTAAAATTTAGGGGTGGACTACCTTTAACATTTAGGGGGATGAAAAATAGATGTTGGCCGATTCTCAGACCCACTCAATATGCTCACAAAATTTCATGAGAATCGGTCAAGCCGTTTCGGAGGAGTTCAAGTTCGAACCCCGTGACACGAGAATTTTATATATAAGATATAACTAACATATTTACATACATACATGTAATACTTAAATATATAATAGTTATACCTAATTTAAAAAATATATGAGGTATTTTTAAAAACACTTAACTCTATTTCTTTTTACTATTTGGGGTTTTGTTGTTATATTATCTTTATACAGGTTATACAGCCGTATTTTATAAAGGTGAGCTTAATGAGCAATCATTCTTAACAGCTTATTGCCTTACAACTGAAAGGACGACGCGTTTACACTGAATAAGATAAAAGTTAGATGCCTACATGAAGTATTTTTAATTTAGGACTTATCTCACATTAAAATAAAAAAATATAGAAAGCTAAAAAAGTTTTTTTTATATATTTAAGTAAGCGCAGGGGTTTTGCTCGGGAGTCATGTGTGCGTCTAAGTGATTGACAGATGTCTAGGTAGGTCTAGTTTGGGTTCAAGCTAATTTATTCACTGAATTAAATGTAAATATGGCCTTGGTACCTTAAAAATTAAAAAATAAACAAATACAAACCTTTTCATTTATAATTTATTATATTAGTTCTTTGATAATTCACAAATGGCTTTTGAATTTTTGCAGTCAATAACCGCTACTATTTCAAACTCGTTTTTATAGAAGTTTAAATTCGTTATATTAAAATAGTTTTATAATCTGAGTAGCTCAGGTACAAAACTCTGTATCCAATTAGGTAGAAATGAAATTATGAGAAATTTTCTCAAAAGTAGATTTCCACGCGTTGTTTGCATACCTTAAAAGTAATTGAATTAGTGTCACGGTTCAGTGCAAATTACTCAGGCAGTTTAAATTAACTTGTTACGAGCGAGGTCGACTTTGGCCCTAAACTTGCCTAATTTTGTGAGCGCAACATCAAACTGTACTTCGTCCATATTACCCTGTTGGTCCCATATGAATTTTGTACACTAATTAGTTCTAGCGATGTTTATTTTACTTAAGTTTGTGTACGCCACAATGATTTATAACTGCGACGAGATTCTGATAAACAGTTTGGCCCTTGTCGTTGCTAGGTACCTATTTATTATACAGCCGAAAAAGTTTGTTTATTGAGATTTATGATCAACATTCAACATGCACATTTTACATTTGAAGGCCTCTATTCAAAAAGTTTTTCAATTTTGCGCCCTAGAGCTTAAAGTTTTAAAATAAGATCAGTTTTTAAGTTTTCAAATGTAGGTACATGTTTTTAAGCGTATCTAGAAGCTTAGTGAATCATATATTCCTTTTATAATATAACAAGTCACGATTCAAAAGTGCTTTTAATGTCTCGTAATCTTTCGCCTATTTGAATAAAATATATTTTGATTTTATAAATTTCTATTATAGTTGGTTATTAAATTATGTATTATTCTATATCGAAGTGATACAAAATAGTTATTTGTAATAATTTATTCGTAAAAAATATATTAGTCTTCACTAAAAAGGATTGAATAAAAATCTGTTATATGAAACATTAACTAGAAATATTTAAATTAAAATCTAAACATGTAAGTATTTTTTCAATTCAGTCAATCAAACAATTCCACAGATACCTACACATAATTGCAATTTATCAGTACTATTGTGAATACCATAATAATATTGTGAATAGTGTGAGTTGTTTTTAAATAAATGATTACGTTTAATTTTGTAGTAAACTTTATCAGCTATATACAGTTTAAATAAACTATATTTTGGGACTCAAATTAACCTTAAGATAAGACTCTAATGTACAAACAACCATAAGACACGACAAGCCTGTAAAATATTTATATGCTAAGAGAAAACTTTGCATATTAACTCTGGGGAACTGTAACTGTACACTAAAAACTTGGAGAGAGGTAGAAATATACGTTATACCTCGTTTTTGTGTTTATTATATTTGTACCGTAGTACAGACCACAGTGTAAAAGTGAAACTAGTTTGGGGACAGGTGGTTAAACGTGAACGAAATTGTTTTGAATGCGTCGAAAACTAAATTAAAGTACAAAAATAACGCAGCGTAGAAATATTTTGTATAAAATTGAATATATTTTATGAGCCATAAAATAAATTATATAACGTTTATATAGAATAGTACTTTGTAATTTAAAATATAAGTAGAAAGGATTGCAAATTAGATATAAATAAAACTAAACGCCTAACAACTTATATTAATTAATAGTCGAGTTAATTTTTAATATGGTCGGTTGCGTTTATATTAAGAATAATTTATCTAAATATATTAAAGGGAAAGGTCACTCATTCACTCATCACGAAATATCGAAAACCATTTGGCATATAAAGATAAAATAACCAAAATAGTAGTGAGTAAAAGTTTATAGTTAGCAGACGTCTGCTAAGAACGGATTTTGCAACAGAGCTGGATTATGGAGCTCAAGGGGTTCTCGAAATTTTGAATTATTTCAAAATTGTTCAAAAAAACGTAACTGCCTACGAACGTACAACGAACCCAAGTAATAACGACGATAACGAACCGAAGTGAGGGTGAGTCGCTAGTATGTTACAACTGTAAACTCATTTTGAAATCAATACTTTCTAGGAATATATTAGAATGTGAAGTTAAAACAATTACTTACACTAAATCTTGTTTAAAGAAAACTCTTTAAGTTTTAACTAAGATGCATGGGACTGATGTCAGCTAAGAGTAATATGGGTGAAACGAGATACTACTGACTTAAAGAGATTTGTGTTTACGACGAAATATCTTATTTTCTTATGTGATTAATTTAAAATACGAATATTTTATTAAAATGCTTACACTACGTACTACATGTAAGTATTATAAAACAACTGTTTCGACTTAATACAAAAATAACATCATATAACATCTGTACAGTAGAAAATTCTACTAGCTTGAAAATTAAAAATACGCAATGGTCATTCGAATACTCAAAAATTGAATAAAAAATAATTTTCTCACGGGATTTCGTCAAGATCCCGAAACTGGATTAAAGATGATAGATATCTTTATCTACGTAAATTTATAAGACAACTCAAATTATTCAATGGCGCTTAGGAACTTAAATGGACCGTTAAATCAATTTGTTTACGTTTAAGGACTAAAGAAATAAACAAAATCTAGATCGCGTAATCGCGTTTGTTCGTCACAAAATAAACATTTGATTAACATACTCGTTTTAACGATACGCTTCTAGTGTTATTAATGATTACTTTTATTTTTATTTAATTTCAAATAGTTTATGTAGTAGACAGTGGTAACCCAGCGGTAACGCGGTCACTTGGATATCCGAGTGAAGCGGGTTCGAATCCGGGTCTCGCACCTCTGATATTTTCATGTGCGAATCATTTATATCATGATTACCACTTGTCTTACGGTGAAGGAGAACACATGATGATGATGAAACATGTCTGAGAAAACCTAACAAGTTTTTGAAAGACATGTGAAGTCCGCCAACACGCACTAGGCCAGCGCGGTAGACTATGGCCTGATCCCCCTCGTATTGAGGGAGGCCCGTGCCCAGCAGTGGGACGTTAATAAGGGCTGATGATGATGATGATGATATACGTACCTATACTGTACATGTATATATTCACGCTATTCCTAGTTTAGTCAGACAGAACAGAGGGCCAAGCTACATGCATATTTTTTCACTTCTTTCATTTAGATATCACTCTTCGTATGATATATTTGTATCATATTTTGTAAAGTGTGTCTTAACCTTTTCTGAATTAATAAACTCTTTGTTTTTACCTACTTTCGATTATTCTTTCTTCGTGCTCAAACCAACGAAGCCAGTATTTCTCTTTCTGAGACCTTGAAATTGATAATGTCTTAAATACTTAAGTATGTTTTATTTATCGTATTTTATTTTATCATTCAAGGATTCCAGCACACTACTTTAATAAGTAACAGTCGTTAAATATTTTAATGTTCACGTTAACAGTGAAACAAACTGAAATTAATAAAAAAACTTAACGTTTACACAATAAAAAAATATACGGTGAAAACAGCGCCACTATTTTATTACGCCAATAAATTTTATCAAAAAATCATACTATTGTTATCAATTCGAACAGTCAGAATCGGATTTCCTTGTATTTAAAATTACCATAACCAGGTATGAGATATAATTATAAGCAATTGTATACAACTTCCGTTGCGCATGTATTTGCGCCTCATTCACTGTATGATTTATAGGCGTCGAAAGGCTTTAATAGCTTTCACTTTTACAGTGATTTATTATCAGCCTACTAAATATGTGCAAAATAAAACAGAACCCTATTGAAAGTCTACGATCAATACCTGTCAAAGTGAAAAAATTCAATTAAAAGGCCTCGCAAATTCTTTCATTCGATAAACGGAAGGCCTGAGAATTGAAAAATGTGTAAAAAGATCTTTTGTATACATTTTCCACCCTACTTTAATGAATTTTAGTTTTGATATTGATAAATTCTAACGAAACATTTATTCTAATAGTCATCGTACTTTTTAAATTTCAATTAAAGTAATTAGAGTTATGACTGTTTAGTTATTATAGTAATTGATTATAGCTTGAACAGCATAAAAAAGGGTTTTTACTTGAACACTGTTCTATATTGAAAATCTCGGACTAAAGGTTTCTTAAAATAATTTTAATTTTATTCTAATTTTATGCTCTCGCAATTGTTATTCTCATATAAAATATGTTCATTCGCCATATCTATTAATATTGTATTTTTGTGCCAATATCTATGAAAATTAAAACATTTATCATCTATCAAAAGTAATTTGTGACAATCTTCCTAAATCTTACGGAAACTATATTTCCGTCAGATTCATTCCGTCATTCCAAAGTTTAAGACCGAGTTAAAATTATATTAACCACTCTCTGGCTTATAAATGTAAACAAAATTTGGCAATCGGCTGGAGTTGATGAAAAATATATTAAAAAAAAACTAAAACTATTTAAAATTTATAAATAACATTTATTATTTACATTACAAGACAAGTAGAAACAACATATTATTAATACTATTAAATATAAGACTTTTTCGCAATGCCTTTGCTAGTTTTATATTTTAGTGCGATAGAGTTACAACACTATCTCTATCGCTTTTTGCAATACATAGACGGGGATAAAAGAGGAAAAATATATACAATATATCTGTATTTATAAAATAATTAAAACCATTATAATTTAGCATAAACATATACAGAAATGAGATTATAATAGGGCTATAGTTAAAATTATTCTAAAAGAAATGTCTCTAGTGAATGTTGTAAGGACAGATTTTGATAGAAGTACAAAGTTAGATGCTTATACAAAACGATTTGTACGCAGTCCTTTTTAAAGTCCTACTGCTTTATTACTAGGGGATCAAGCCATAGTCCACCTCGCTGGCCTAGTGAGGGTTGGACGGATGGTCGGACTACACATATCTTCCAAAAACTTGCTAGGTTCTCTAAGACATGCAGGTTTCCGCACGACAGGCACGCAGGTTTCTTCACCGTAAAAAAGTGGCAATCAAGATAGAAATGATTCGTACTTAAAATATCAGACGTGCGAGACCGAAATTTGTATTCGCATCACAATAAAACGACTTATAATTGTAATATTGTATAACTAACCTAATAAATTTCAGCGTAAACCTGCATGGTTTACGAATATATTTTATATTAAAATGTTCAGGCGGTATAAAGAAATATTATTAGCATTAAGGGAATATAATATAACGATTTGCGATGAAGTTCCACCGTGTTGGTGCAAGTCGAACCTGCCATACGTCACGTTCGAAGCCCGCCAATTTGTCTGTCATTTGCCAAATCCATACGCTCTATGAATGTTGATTGAATCTACAACATATACATTTGACTTATAGTTATTTATAATTTTCATTGCTGATATTGATGACAATGTAGGTGAAAATTTATACGTATACATGTAATAAAATTATAGCTTAGTTAAATCTGTACATTATTAGAGAAATATGACACAGCGAAAGTTTAGTTAGTATTTTTATATGTTTGTAGGTCTGAATGAAGAAAGACACTGGACAGTTTTTATAAAATTTGGTAGCTAGTCAACATTATAGGACACACTTTACTGCGCGAAAAATCTCATCATTAAGATATCTTTACTAACCGAATGCGAGCGGAGTCAGTCTCACTAACAATAGTCATTGGCTAATATAAGCTCACTCTTTAATAGTTATTCTTCCTCACTTAAAGTACAGTGAGAAATATGTCTCAGAACGGCTCTACGTACTATAGAAATCACGGGTCAACAGAATCTCAACTTGGGTTTGGTACTAAGAAATCAATAACTGTACTTCTTACGTGACTTGGGACTTGAACTCAGGACTTTTGAATCTGCTTTACAGGCAAGAGGAAAAACGTAATAAGGCACCGGTAAAAGTCGGCGGATAAACTAGACTTAACGAGGCTCTCTCTTATATTTAAAGGGAATATTAAAGTAAATTATCCATTAAGATGTAAAATTTGTTTTAACATTGTTTAGAAGTTAAAATTTATGTTAAGCAAAGATGCTAGGGTATATTGTAAGAATCTTGTCTGCCGACTTTCTGAAGGTACTTATTATACCAAATAGGTAACAAATTTATAAACTTAGCTAATTAGGAGAGAACTTAGGCCGAGTTTCACGTTCACCTGAAACGGTAGCAAAGTTTTCTCTGTGATTTGAACCTTTGTAATCAGTGTTGCTCTTAACATTTTCAGTATATTTTAGTCTTTTTATTTATGATGTGATTTAATATTTTACTAAATTCTAACGGAGTCGAATCTGTACACTAAATATTTCTTTATAGTCATTATTAATTAATACAGTATATTATACGATCATGATTTTTATACTGAATATAAATTGTTCATAATTTTTGATTATCTTATTGAAATAGTTATTTTTAAGAATATTCTATACAACGTTAAAATTTCCAAAGGTTCATTACCCGAGCTAAGCGAGTCTCTTAATAAGACCATCGATTTAAAAAAATACACGGTAACCGCTATACGCTAACGGAACGAAGCCAGGGTAAATCGGTAGTTATGTATGAAAGAGAACCGATTTACTCTACATACAAACTTTTAAAAGCCTAATTTATCCTAAATTATAAAATTTCACTATATATTAATATGTCCTACATTTTTTTCTATAGAAGATAATTAATTATTATAAAAATATTATATTACAAATTAACAACTATTATTGAATTATAACAATCCAAGCGAGGGTAAGTCGCTAGTATATAATTCAGTTACTATAAAATACAATATTTATTTGTGGTATGACTGAATAAGTAACGAACGGACAGGCTGTCACAACCTAATTGATAAAGGTTATTTCAAATGTAACTTTACAAGCATAGCACTTTATTCCTTAGTCCAAGTGTCAATGATTCGTTCATAGTATAATAATATCATACGAAGAGATTTGTATATAGAGATTGATTCAAGAGGAAGGTTTTAGTATGCAATTTGTCAAGTTTTTGTTGTTGTTTTTCAGAACCGCGCCCTCGCTCGCACTTTAGGGACGAGCCCGAGTGAAGCAAGGGCGAGTTACTAGTTAAAAAATATTAAAAAGGTAATTTAAAATATAGGTATGTAGCAATTGGAATCATTCTTAAAGCTTTATTTCATACAACCTTATTTAGACATGAATCTGAATGTAACTTTGTGCATATTACATGTTTCATTATTCCTTTTATTTTTTACTATAACCACCTATAACCTCGGTTTTTGTACCCATGTCATCAAAAATACGCGTATAGCGATGAAAGTAATATAGCCATATGACATATATAAAACACATTTCATTCTCTGTTACTTTGTCAGAAATAAAGGTGTCGAGTAAATCATTTCAGTTACATTTTCTACAAAAGATATAATTTGATTCTTACTGTATTTATATTGAACAAATAATGTATGAAACACTTTTTATAGTTCGTATTTTAACTGCGTGTTTAAACTGTAATTACATTCTTTTATACTTGTAGTACTTATTCAAGTTATAAAACCGCAAAATGCATTAATCAAAATATAATAACACACTGAGGTAAATGTCTAAATTAATATTTTTTTGGAAAATCTTATTGTAATCGTCATTACTTATTTATGTGTTTGTGACCATATTATTAGAAAATCACTAATTATTGCAACTATCTAATTTCTGAAAAGTTTAGAGTTGTTAATAAAATATACATTAAATTGATACCTATTTTAGATAATTTGTAAAAAAAGTTGCTGAAACGATGTTTATTGCAACATTAGAATTCTATTCTCTAACCTAACCTAACCTAACCTAACCTAACCTAACCTAACAAGTCGATGTTATTAAAAAAACCGACTGCGTTTTTGTGTAATTTGAAAATGAAAAAACCCTAAAATATGTTGTTTTGTGATTTAAAATTTATACCCGGTGTCACTTTCACAATTAATACGAATCTAACGTCACCTCTCAAGCTAAAATATATATCCGTTCAGGCTATAAAGCGTGCCAAACAATTACATTCAACATTAATACATACATACATACTCTTTAAAAACATTACCTTCCTTCTGGCGCAGTCGGGTAAAAAGCAACACTGACAATTCGACGTGTGAAGCTCCCATCAAATATCAAATTACTGGGCGACCGCAGTAACAGGCGTTCCTGCTCGCGACACTGTCGACTCAGCATGAAGCCGACGCGTACACTCGCGGAGAAGCGTCACGTACAAGCCACGTCAATTTATCAACCATCAACAATTCTGACATAAATACAAAATTCGTAATTCACCTTGCCTTATAGGTAATAAAATTCGAAGATAAGATTTGTTGGGATATGTTGGGACATTCTTACAATAGCACCATCATCGTAGTTTACCACGGAACTCTGTGGTAAGCTACGATGCTTACCACACATGGCTGGACTACAAACATTCGTGCTCAACAAATGAATGCCCCCCAGCGGGACTCAAACCCGCAACCGATGGCGCAGAAAGTAAGGCTACTAGCTACCAACTGAGCCAAACGTTTAAATTGCTTTAAGTTTATACACACCGTAATTTTTAAGTGAAACGTGTACTGACGTTAAACTATAAATGAAACGCTTATAACTTTGTCAAAGTATACTTTCAGAATTTTTAATACAATTCCAATCTAATCAAATACCCATGTTAAAACAATGGTTTTAATAAGCTAATTTTATGGATAAGTTATTAGTAGCCATTGAAGGGTACAATAATTCTCCTTTTCACCCTATCATTAAGCAAACTTGATGATGCTAAATTATTATGCTGTCGCCAGAAATACATACTTACACAAATTTCAAGTCAATACGATAATTATTAGAAGGAGGGTAAACGAGTTACATAGTAAAGTTTGTAAAATTAATTTTTAAGTTGTTTTCTGACTTTTCGAGAACTTATCTATGCCTAATCCTTTCTTAGGTTTAAGCGAATATTTAACATTTTAACTAAAACTAAACGTTCTTGATTTATTTTGATTTTTCGCGCGATGTTTCGAATGCTTTACAGTAATTATGGTCACGTGAGTCTCTCCATAGTTTTATCTATCTACGAGTATGTCGGTAGGTATGTATATAAAAGAAAATCAAATAGTAATCCCTTTCTGAACTACTAATAAAATATAAAGAAATATGGATTGCAAACTGGATTTTTTTAATCGGTGGATGTTCTTGTTATTAGAATAATGAACTAAAAAATCTTATTTTGGTAAAAAAAAGAAGTAGGGGCGGTAAAGATTAGATTTTTTTTACCAACTCCAAAAAGATCTATTGTTATATACATTCTATCTTTCTTATACTAAAATATAAGTACAACAAGCTACAATATAAATATATTGCACTTAACCTCACTGCAGGCACGCTTTTATCCATTTTCGTCTATACAAAATGCATTTTCATTCCGGTAGGTGAATAAATGGGTAGCCGCCTTTTTCTGTATTTTTAACTCGCAGCTTAGTGCTGGGGTTAAATATTTGTGTACATTAGTCTTTTGTTTGTCTTTATTTTGAAAGCAAGTATTTAAAACACTTTGGAATGCCACTCTAGTACTAGAGGAATTTAATTTTTAAACATGAATAATATTCGTGAAACGTATAAGCATAGCTTTTATCTTAGTTGTACACAATTTTGTTTAGAATCTACAAACATTACATGCATTTAGTTTATTTGCGGGCACGTTGAATTCAGTTACATTTATTCTAGACAAAAAATATCTTTAAAATTTAGCTTACATTATGTAAGTTTTTTTTATTTTGAAATAAAAACTATCTACTTGAACAATACATGTTTAAATAATACCGCTCTCAACTTAGTTTAGCAGTGTTGACCACTGCACAAGCAATGAAAGGAAGTATAAGTTTGAGTTGTTATAAAGTTTTTTTTTGCTCACCTGGTGGGAAATGATCGCCTCCGCCCATGGACATCTGCAAGCCAGGCTTGCAGATGCGTTTCCGGCCTTTCAGGAAAGGGAGGGAGGGAGGAGGCAGGGAGGGGGAGGGAAGTGGGAGGGGGGAACGAAGGCGGAGGATGAAGGGAAGCGGGAGGGAGGGAGAGGGAGGAGGGAAGGAGAGTGAAGAGGGGAGGGAGTAGGGAAGAAGAGGGAGGAGGGAAGGAGAGTGGGCCTCCCGGACTCTCACTCACCGGACGAAACGCGACAGCATAGCTGCCACTTCACGCCGGTCTTCTGTGAGAGAGTGGTACTATACGGGCCGTGCCGGCCCATTCGGCTGCTACCCGAAGGTAACAAGCATGGCAACAGTTATGTAGTATATACAGTTACGTTTAAAATAAGTAATATGAAATATGACAAAAATAAAGAAATTTAAAGAATTTAAAGGCATTCGATTCTTCTTTATCTCAAATTATCTAAGAGTACATCGACGCTTTCAAATTCACTTTAAATGTAGTTATTCCGTAAGATTGGAACTTTTTCAAGCAATTCCTCGTCTAGTAATTCATTCGATTTTATATTTCATTCTAGTTGATTTAAAATTTAGCAGCTATGCATAAAAATGTGAAAGATAATTATTTGTACTGTATTCAGCCCTTTTAACGTCCTAGTGCTGGGCGTCTCTTTAATACGAAGGGCATAGGCCAGGTCAGGCCATAGTCCATTATTTTCTCAGACAGATCAGAGTCGCGAGACCCGGAATCGAACCGACATCAGACGATTATCCAAACGAGCGCATTACTTCTAGGTTACCACTGTCCAATATTTGAATATATTGTATGGAAATAAAATAGTTTTTAATGAAAACAATTGGTTTAAGTTCTTAACTAAATTTAACATTGAATAACTTATATAAATTTACACTATTTGACCTGAAGTCTCTGGTCGTAATAGCAACAAGAGATTTTAACTAAATGCATCATCATCACTACATATTATAAAACAAAGTCGCTTTCTCTGTCCCTATATCCCTATGTATGCTTAAATCTTTAAAACTACGCAACGGATTTTGATGCGGTTTTCTTTAATAGATAGAGTGATTGAAGAGGAAGGTTTATATGCATAACTAGCGGAACCTGCGGCTGCCTGTGCTAAATCTAGGGAGGAGCCCGAGCGAAGCGAGGGCGAGTCGCTAGTATGTTATATACGGTACTTATTTTTATTACATCTTTGTCCGCCTCTCCTGTTTGAAGGGACGTTTACTTGCAGATAACCGATGCTACGTATATGATGTAATTTAGGCTAACTTACTTTTATTTTTGTAAAAGAATTACGGTTTCACGCATAAAATTAAAATGTAACCGAGCGAAGCGTGGGTGAGTCGTTATTTTATAATATACATTGTTTTAAGTTTTGAAATAATAATATGTAAGTTGTAACTGAATGAATGCAATGTGTTGCTAGCGTATTTGTGCAAATATTTCATGAAAAGTCATATAGAGTCTCGTGGGAAATCTATTCTATTGCTAGTTTGTTTTGTTCAGCTAACTGTTGGCCAGATGAATGTCACACGTCTCTTTATTGCTCTCCAACGTATTAACGGCTATATTCAATGTAGGCAATATTAATACATATGAATAAGATTAGTAAGTTAGGTTCCTCTTTTTTACATTTTTTCACTACATAATAAAGAACAAAGTCGCTTCCCGATGTCTGTCTATCCTTATGTATGCTAAGATCTTTAAAACTATGTAGCGGATTTTGATGAAGTTTTTTTAATAAATAGAGTGATTACAGACGAAGGTTTATGTGTATAACTAGCGGAACCCGCAGCCACGCTCGCGCAAAACGCTAGTTTAGAATATGTTGTACAATTTTCTATAGGAGAAATAATAATAATGATTAACAATAATATTAAAACGATGCTAGTTATAACACAGTTATTTTTAAATAAGATGCACTTTAAAAATATAAATCTTCACTAACGCTTTTAGATGAAATATAAATAAAATTCAATATCAGAATATCGTCGTTTTCATTATTTCTAGCTACAAAATAAAATACATTCACATTTTGCTCTAGTTAAAAGTGAATTTCCAAGAGCCGCCCTAATAAAATATAAAATTATACTTTTCAGTCAACTAGGCATTGTTGAGTGCACTACACGGGAACAGAACTGGAACAAGGTGAGACCTAGTTTGAGGACACTTGGAAATCTGTTAATAGTTCGCCTACATTATATTTTACTTGACAGAACTAGCAGACATAATTATATATCATAACACCTATTCGTAAGAATGAACTAGATATAACCTAATAAAAAAGAAGAAAAATATGAGATGTAGTACATAACATTTTTAATATTTATTCATAACCTATACATATAAATAAAATTGGAGTGCCTGTTTTTAATTTCAAATTAACAGCTTTTCACTAAATAAATGTATATGAAAGTAAAGACAGTGGTAGCCCAGCGGTAACGCGTCGCTTGGATAACCGAGTGATGCGGGTTCAAATCCGGGTCTTGCACCTCTGATATTTTCATGTGCGAATCATTTCTATCACGGTGAAGGAAAACATCGTGAGGAAACCTGCATGTCTGAGAAAACCTAACAAGTTTTCGAAAGGCATGTGAAGTCCGCCAACTCGCACTAGGCCAGCGCGGTGGACTATGGCCTGATCCCCCTCGTACTGAGGGAGGCCCGTGCCCAGCAGTGGGACTTTAAAAAGGGCTGATGATGATGATGATGATGATGATGATATGAAAGTATATACGATACTAGCAACAAAAAACCAATTTTAAATTTTTTTGTCTCTCTCTCTCTCTGTCTATCTGTTTGTTCCGGCTGATCTCTGAAACGGCTGGACCGATTTTGACGGGACTTTCACTTAGGCTACTTTTTAATCAACTTCAAATAAGAAGGAGGTAGAAATTTTAAAATTTTTAAAAAACCTTATTTTTAGTAGTAGTATTATTATATCAATTAGGTACTTAAGGAAAACTTAGGAAAAATTAAGGCCCCAACCACAAGCTGTTCTTTTATTAATTTTCACACAATGACAACTGTTATGTGATGTGTTAAGAATGGTTGAGGTGTGACATTTTAAGTTATTATTTTAAATCGTACACAAAAAAGTATGATCACATGGTATCAAATATATTTTATATTAAATTTAATAAATACTGCTTGAAATTCCAAAATACTCTGTATTTGAATCACTTAGATGCCTAATAGCAAAGTCTAAACAACCGTTAAGAAAATTTATGTATGTTACTCTATTTGTAACTTAATTTCTAATAGCCATTCGATTTTAACGGAATTGTAATTAAATTCAAAGTTTAAATCTGAAAAAAGAAAAAATATACATCCAAGAGTTGGTACAGTAAAATTGGTTTTATTCAATTGATCGAGGTAAAGGCGACACAGGCGATATTCTCATTGTGTCTAAAAAAACAGCAACTCGATTTTCTAATGAAGATAGAAAAACGGTGAATTGTATTATTGTGATGTGAAATGGGATTTTTACCATGTTTATCACTTGTGGAGAGCTTTCCAATAATTCGGCGATGTTACAAACGCCATAATTTTTTTTATAGCTGGTGAAAACTCTCATGAGGTCCCGCCAGTCCACCAGCGGGGACTGTAAGACTCTTACGCACAAAAACCACCGCAGCTTGTCGCCGCACATGACCGCTTGCGCATTCGACCGTAACTTAACAAAACAGGCGGGTCATAACGCCTAAATCAGGATATCCCGACCACCCCGATGATGTGCAGGGGAGTCAATGAGATACCTACCTCTATACTACCTGAACACCAAAACATAAGTATTACCAGTGATAGCATAAAAGTTTAAACTCATAACAGCGAGAAAAGGATTTGGTGGAAAGTAGTGTGCTAGGCTAGACTCAGATATCCTATGGAAATGTAAACGAGCCCAAAAGTAGTAGGATAAAATTATTTAACCCAAAATCCTGTTCCTACTTAGCTTTCATACATAGCGTTAAATAAAGGATGCAGGTGTAAACATAACTGCAACTACATTTTACAAATGGAGATTAAAATTCTATTTATATTTAGAGCTCTACAGCCTACCCTATTTTAAGTGTTAAAACATCCTATGTAATATTTATATAAGTATTTTTTTGTTATATAATACCTATAAATTTGTTTTGTGTTTTTCAGACATACATTATCAACAATTTCATTCAAGGCAACTAATATTTTTTATTGTGTTAAAAAATTATATATTCCGTATTATGTAAATTATTACATAGAAATTAAAAACGTATAAATATACTAGTAACTCACACTCACTCCGTCCGGGCTTGCTATTTTAAATTTTGTTATCGATTACTCATAAAGGATATATTTTACTGCAGTTAAAAATATCCAATGTATTGTTTGACCTAGATAGCCAGTTATGACTATACCAAACATCAACATCAGCTGTCCAGTGGTTTTCTCGTGGTGCGGACGCAGACAGATAGACAGACAGTCCGATAGATAAACATTCTGAAAACTGTAGATTCAATGTAGGTAAAGATTAAACTAAGAATATATTATACTAGATTTAGCGCGAGCGAAGCCGCGGGTTCCGCTAGTATATATTTATAAATTGTAGCCCGTGTTATTCTGATGTATAAGCTATATTATTATGAAGTTTCATTAAAATCCATTTAGTAGTTTTTACGTGAAATAGTAACAAACATCTATCCATCCATACTTACAAATTTCTTTCTTCGCGTTCATAATATTAGTAGGATTAGAATATCATATTATAAAGACGACGACGACGACGAGCAATTGTTTAGTTATTGTTACAATGGTGCTAAAATAATTATAATATTTATTACATAGTGGGGCAAAGTATATGTTAAAGTCAAGTAAGTAGTTGCGCCAGTGTAAAAGTAGTGGCATTAATCTGATCTCCGACAGCAAATTGCTCTCGAATGTGGTGGACAAGGGCAATGTGCCGTGTGAGGGATTGTTCGAGCAGAAATTGGGTGCTTGCAGTACGACCGACTTAGTGCCGCGAGATTTACTCAGTTTTCATAATACGTACCATCTGTTACACTAGTATATAACTTGAACTTTTATGTTACGCTAGCTGAAGTAATATTTTTGTCAAGGTTATCTTTCTATATTACCTTTTTGTAGAGATTATTTCTCGAATTCGTTTTTTTTAATACGAGTATGTTCATCTATTGATTCTCAATTTTACATTATTGAGAATTCCTGAAACAAATAAACTTTAAAAGTATACGTTAGTATACAATAAGTGTTGTCAAGAGGTTAGTTCTTATATTTCGTTCTATGATAATATGACGAATTAAAATACTATAAAATATACGATATTATATACGTACCCTTTACATATTATATAAATATACTAGCTGTATACGCGGCTTCGCTCGCGTTCATTTTTTTAATTGCTAATCAACCTCATTGGGTTGATCTGTAGGAAAAAAAAATTGTCTAAAAAATAAAAAATAAAAATTGAGGGGTGGACTACCCTTAACATTTAGGGGGATGAAAAATAGATGTTGGCCGATTCTCAGACCTACTCAATATGCTTACGAAATTTCATGAGAATCGGTCAAGCCGTTTCGGAGGAGTTCAAGTTCGAATCCCGTGACACGAGAATTTTATATATAAGACTAGCTGTACCCGCGGCTTCGGCGATATATTTATAAGATTGTCATATATTTATATAATATGTAATACGTATCAATTCAGAAGTAGTAATATTGCGTATAAATTATAAGTCTAACTCAACTTGGTCTGTTTAACTTGAGTTACATATAAAATTTTATTATATTGACTTAATGTAGAAACCCTGCTCACTCTACCAACTGAACTTTATAAATGAATACTGGTTATTAACTTCGTGTTAGCTATTTATTTAGTTTAGTTTGTAATATTAAGGTACTTGCCACATTCATTTCCATGTCATAATACCGATTTTGTTAGGCCATATACTGTGAGAAATTTATATTGGATACGAGTTAAAACATATTCAGCAGTTACCGATTAAGTTGAGTTCAAAAATATTACAATAATTATAAAAGATTATTACAAATTACTTTATATTCATCTAATTTGAAATGTGATCCTGCGGTTAAATGTGGAAAGAGGTGGTTCGATGCAGAATTAAAAAAAACATGGTTTAAACTTTACAGAATAAGTAAGGTCCAAGGTCAGATTAACCGTCGAATCGAACATCAATGTAGTATATTAGTTCTATAGCAGACACCAGTTACCATGGATCAACATAATGAATCTTACTGCTATAGTATGATGATGTACAAATATCAGTGTAGTAGTGTAGTCTCGCTACTAGCCTAGTAGCGTAAAGTGACAGCTTTTGGATATGTAGAGCTGAAAATCAAGATTAGTGTCGGGCAATGTGGGAGGCCTATGTCAAGCAGTAGATATAGTAGTGCACAGAGCAGTTATAATTCTGATTGTTATTAATTTTTACAATCAAAATTACTTATAACTGCCCGCAATATTATTATTTATAAATAGTTTTATTGGCCTCAATAATATATTGAAATAGGCCACTAATCGGTTGCTCGCATTTATTCCCTAAGCGACTGTTCTAGTTCATCAGATTTTGCACGTTTAAATTTTCATTTGTTAGTTAAAATTTACATAAATAAAGCTTTTTATAGGTAATTTGAAACCTGTACTGTACTATCTGTCCTATACACGGTATATGTAATTAGATTCATAATATGTTAAATAAATATTTAATTAAGTTTAAATTGACCCGGGAGTCGAACTCAGGACCCTCGGACCTGTTGATGTAAATGATAGCCTCTAGACAAAGCGAGGAAGAGAAACATTACTCTAAATATAGTAATGTATGCATATAATGTTATCCGTATTGTATTGTGAAAATAAGCGGGAGGTTTAATTTGTTCACGTGATGTATGTTTTGTGCGATTGTATTCCCATGCAATCTTTTTTCAAATTCTCGCAGGACGGGTTAAAACGTTCAGCTATTTTTATCATGTTTTACCAATGAATAGATGAAAATAGATCTATGAATTATTTAATTATATATTTTGATAAGTGAATTGCATACTTTTGGAAGTGATAGCCTAGTTGTAACGCACTTGCATGGGAATTGGCCATTGGGAAACCGAGTGAAGCGGGTTCAATATTATTTCCTCTAATATTTGTAAGTGGAAACCATTTCTGAAACTTATCACACGGTGCAGGAAAGCATCATGAGGAACCTTCATGTCTGAGAGAACGTAGTAAGTTTTCGAAGCGCATGTGAAGTCTACCAACCCCCATTTGGCAAGCGTGGCAGCTATGGCCCGATCACTTTGGTATTAAAGACCCATGTCCACCTGAGTGACGTTTAAAAGTACTGAATACAAGTAAGTATATACATTATACATAATTTTTTAAATTTTATAATAGGGTTTAATAATATTGTACAGGTATGTATTCAAACGATATGAAAGTGTTAATTATAAATACTAGTTATGCTGGTATTTATTTAAATAATTAAATAATAATAATACTACATGAAGGAACTCGAGTACTGTCTAAATTGTATATAACAAAGATAAATGAAGTGGTAGGCAGTTGAAAGCATCGGCAGCTATCTCTAAATAGACGTACGCGATCGTTCGTCGACACCTTATCGTCAGCTAGTTAAGCGTTTCGCTGATTGTTGAATTGAGTTATAAATCTCTTGCGGCACGCGATCCTTTTCTTATACTAAAGAAATAAATACCAGTGTGAAGTATTTATTATATCAAAAATGTTTGTATCAATAGACTATGTGTAAGACTATACTCATATTTTTACATATATATTATTAACTCAGCTTAGTAATTAAATTTAATATTTTCTGAGGGATGCACAATGGATACATTATAACATTTTTCATACAAAGGCAGATGAAAGCTGAAAGATTTCAGCATAATTAAATTATTGGTTTTATTATTTTATATACTTTGATAAATTTAATAAGAAAAAAGTAGAGGTTTTTTAATTAATTATTAATAACAAATGATCTAAAATAAAAATAAAAATAAGGTATGTAATGTTCTTATTTATTAATAAATAACTGTACTTCACGAGATAGTGATTTAAACGTTACTAGTATTATCTGTGGAATTAAATTGTAATATTTCTTATACTGTAAATGAATACCAGAAAAGTCAAGTCCATTAGAAAGATATAACCTTCCATTTTACTATCACAGTTTAATTGCTCTCGTGACATTTTAAACGCTAAAACGTTTCACGGTTTTCAGCGTATGATGATCGGATTGCAATGCATTTTTAAAGGCTGATATTTCGAAATAGTGCGCCAACTCGATATCTAGATAGATGGATAGCTCCCTGGACACCGCGGCGTATTTGCGTCTATATGGCCAGTTTAACGATTCACTGAATATTTAACTGTGCAAGAGCTATTTACTACCTTTTACAGTGATTTTTCACAAAACGTTACAACAATATTTTACTATGGATAATCTAAAAGTAAAACAATTTACCTACTTAATCCAATGAAATTACTCGAAAAGGTAATTTTTTTGATATTATATAATAAAAATGCAGACATATTATATAGCTGTATTATTTATTTATTTACTTGTTTATTTTAGGCACTTTAATTACTTAAATTCAAAAATATTTGAATTATATCTCATAGATATTAATAACGTTTAATATAAATATATAATATGTATATTTTATAGCGTTTGCATATTAATCATAGTTCGTATAACTAATAGATAGTAGTCAGATTAATTAGGGACGTTTCCATATTATTATGTATGTATTATTATCTGCCTTCACGGATGACCGCGTAGGTTTAAGGCAAAAGTTGAAAACTGTCTAATAATATCAAAAATATAATGCAGTCATAGTGATTGTACATTATAGATGAATAGAAGAATAACAATCTAGATATCGGTGGTATAGTGGCTAGCATGTACGGCCAAACATCGATTGGTCCTAGCTTCGAGACCCGGGTCGGGTAAAGTTTATTTATTGAGTCTTCCTGCTTAGTAAATCTCAGTAACTACCCGGGGCTAGGAAGCTGGTGGTGTTTCACCCCCGTGCCTCGGAGAGATTAAAATATATTTTATTTGTTTATCAAAAATGTGTTCTTTGGTTATTTATTACAAGTTAAGGCCAAATGAAATGGGTCGGTTTATTTATCCCGAGTAAGAATAATATAATCCCAATCGAAAGGGCCGTCTCTACAGATTCCTCAAATATCTATAAAATTCCAAACAACGAGTAAATACCAAACCATGAACTCTTAGATAATTGAACGCAGTTCGCGGATACCGATATAGAAATTTATAACATAATTACATGTACAAATATTATATAATGAAAGTAGATCGATATAATATGTACGTAAACAAAGTTAACTCATTACCCCACAGATTCAATATAAATTCCATGCTTTGATACGGTTACGTTAAACGTGTAGCTTGAATGTAGCACATTAACAACTATGAGAATATCATGCTAGGAATTTTGGAGATTAAACGTTTGTAGGTTGACTATTATAATATACCCACACTGTAGCTATTCTCTTAGCTACCCACATCTAAATCACGATCCACCCTCGAAATAGATGTTCGTGTGTTCTATTTCAGGTGTATGCCCATAATAATTTATATAGAAATATTTATTTCAGGCACTTTTAACATGACCAGTTTAAAACAAATTAATTGTTATTAAAAAATAGTTACAAAATAATAGATATTTGAGTAGGTTACATCTATCTTGTACCAAATTATATAATATAAATGTTCATTTTTGCGACTGTGCAAATCCATACTATTATTAAATACGGAAGTAACACTGTCTGTCTTTCTGTTATCTTTTAACGCTTAAAGCGTTGAACTAATTTTAATAAAGTTTTATATACAGAAGGATGGAGCTGGGATAAGACATACAATAATTTTATTATGAAATAGAACCTTGTGTGGTGGGGAAATCACCGATAATATGCCACGACAAGCTGCCTCAATTTAAATGCAAAGTATTTGACTATCTATTTGAATTGTAATTTTAGTATTGACCATAAGACTTTTTTAAATTATTACTGCGACAAAGTTATTATTATTTTTAATTGACTTTATTATATATTTATATTTTTTTCTATAATATTTAATTCTGTACATATCTCTTAATGACATTGCCTTGTAATAATTAAATTAATCAATTTATTATTCTATGTATTTTTTAACTTGTATTTTTTTTACTTATTTTAACTGTTTTTAACTTGTATTTTTTAATTATTTGTATTACTTTGATATTATAATGCATGATGTGATAACCTGTAATTAAAAGAACATTTACCAGACATAGATTAGATTGTTAGATTATAAGTATGAAATAGTATAATAAAAATGTATCTTTTGTTGGTTGTCCGTAATAAATAAATAAATAAATAAATCAATAAATAAAAAAAATAAATAAATAAGCATCGGGCAATAAAGACAAAATCGGTTTAAAAAAATAAGCTTTGACGTTTCTAATATTTTTATTTTAATATAAACATTTTTACATAAGTAATATGCGATACGATTCTTTTATTCAGGAAACAATTTTTCACCTTTGTTAAAATGTAAGTACTCATTTTAACAAAGGTGAAAAATTGTTTTGTATAAAATGACTAACAAGCTACATTTAAATAGGGGTTGTCCTTTAGACATTTCTACCTGAACGTGAACAAAGCTCTATAATAACTTAGATTTTTTTTTCATAACATATTTTTCTCTTCTCATTTCATTTGTACTTCGAATATCAGAATTTATTATGAGAGTTTTAAACAATATACATGAAAACGTGCAGGTTAAAAGAAGGAACGCACAATTGAATTCATTTTAATCATCATTCATTTAAAAGCGTCATAAAGAACACAAACATTTTTAATTAAAAATAATGAAAATTATTATGATAAGAATGGTGTTTTTTATACTTTTGTTGGTACTTTCTTTATGTCAATGCTTTCAAGTTGAAATTGTTTTGTTTTAAAAAATCTAGTGTTTATATCCTGTATCTGATTATATACACTGTTCTATTCTATTCTTTTTTCTACGTGACATTGGAAAAGTAATCTGTGTTCAACTGGCACGCTTTAAAGCGTGCCATTAACAAGAGAATTGAATTGAACTTTTTTTATAACATTTTTTAGTAATAGGTACTTGATGACTAACAAGTGTTTGAAGTTATGGGTGCATTATTCACTTTCGAGTTACGTGTTATTCCTACTGGCTGTAACAGCTACTCTTTTTATCTTTAAAATCAGCTATTCCGTGTGTCGCACATCACTACACTTTATACAAGTGTCCAGTGTGCTTAACAATAAAAAAGCAGTTTTAATTTTTTTTTCTATGAGACCAGAGAGTATGGAAAGTAAAAATAGAATTCAACCTTGCGCTACTGAGCATAAAATCACAAATTAATGCTGACAGATCCAGATGGAGTTTCAAGCGCCATCTTGAAAAAAGTTTTTGACCGATTCCCGGAAACTATGCACTTTAGCGTATAAGTTATTGTAACTATTATTATAAATAATAAAATTTCGTATCTTTTATTTCCTGTAAACTTTTTTGTGAAACTTACCATTTACGATTTATGGCCATTTTATTTTATTGATTAATCCAATATTTTGAGAGTTATCAGCTGAGACAGAGAAACCGCTTGATTGTTTTTTTTAAATGTGTCACTATTAAGTAATTAAAGTATTTCTAATCCATTTGGATGAAATTATCTTGTACCTCGTACAATTTGTCGTTTATTTATTTATTTATTTAGAAAAACAATACAAACATTTAGATAAAAATCCTTATTTTTAACTTATAATCTAAGTACACAGAAAAGCGAGCAGCGCTTTATGCGTGTACCGATTGCCGCGCAAGTCGATCCATCCATACATTCATAAAGCGTAAGTTAATAAATTACCATTTGTACTAACAGAAGGAATATACGTCAGTGATACATAAATGATAAAAAAGTAAAACTATGAGAGAAAATGTTGAATATAAGTAGTTCTCGCTGCAATTCATTGCGTTAATTATTCTTTATTCTTGCAATTCTCTAAGACATCAGAAAGTCGAGGACATTATTTTATGGTATTTTGAAAATTTGTGATATTTAATATTTTTGATGATTTAGATAAAAAAATATATTAGTTACTAAAATTATGCTATAGGATCTTATTTTGTAGTTTACCAATACCTTTTATTTTTTTATTCATTCTTGATTAGTAATATGAAATCTGGTAATATATTTATCATAGTAAATAGCTGTATTTCTTAATATATAATATGATCATATTAGTGTTAACGAACCTAACAGAGCGTGTTAGTACAACATAGAGCTGAAAGGAATATCAAAAAAAGTAATAGTAAATTTAAATACCAACCATCAAGAATCCCGACAAAACTGTATCTTTAATCTTTTTCAATTCACTTATCTTTTAGAAGTTGTATTTATAACTTGACAGAGCCAATTTTACTTTATCGTAAGCGCCCATTCATGAATGTCAGCATTGGCATAGATATGCAGAAAGAAATACTCCTAAGAGTAGCATAAGTTTCTCTGATACTGATAAGTGGAATGGTGTCTTCTGAATAGCTCAAGTACTAAATAAAAATATCCGTTTTCTAAGTGAAAGAAATCTTGTGAACTACAGTTTTCGTATAATTTAAACATGTTTAATAGTTGTCAAATAAAACTAATATTTTTAATGTAATCTACTTATTTTTTTTAAAGAATCATAACTGATTATAAAACAAAGGAAGAGAAATATTAATGTTACAAAATTTCCTCGATATTTTCTAAATAATTTAATAATAATAGAATGAATATTACTCAGTTATATGCACAAGCTGTTTGCTCAACAAAATTGCTTGGTCTAACTAAAATATACACAACATTTGGTACATTATATGTTTGTATTATAATTGGCTACTTCTCCAAACGATAAAAAAAAGTGCGTCTGCCTGGAGAAACACTTCTTCTAAAGATATTTTTGTTATATAAAAATTGTTTTACATTGTAGTTTGCCATTGTACACCTTGGATATTTACATAATGGTGCCTAACTTTATTTTAAGTACATTAAAAAAAATCGTAAACAGTCAAAAATTGATCGCTCTGGTGTGTCCTGACTCCAGATTTGTTAGAATTATGTTTCATAACTTTTCTTCTATTACCGAATTTTGACTGGAAAAATGTTTATTAATTAACTAAATAATGGTTTTATTGAATCAAATGAATTTTATATAATTACGCTTATTAGTTTTGGTTCAATACAAAAAGAAAGAAGTGTCCGACGTGTTTTGTTGATAGCTCTGGAACAACATGAAATCATTTGCCAATCCCAAATTATGCAATCCAATACTCCACTCTCCTCCCAGTTAGGTGTTCTAAGTTGCGTTCCAAAAGCTACAAAGGTTCGTTGTGCTCTACACTTCCGCAATTTCGATGTACGAAGGTAAGTCATTGATAACTCTGGCTTTGGTTTTCAAAATTATTGATTGCTATGGCACATTTTTTTAAATTATTAATAAGTTGGTATATAAATTGATTAGCCTAAAGTGTGTGTAATGAGAATGTTAAAATGATGTGAAAATAAGGAATTTCTAATGTTAAAACTTTTGTCAGAATTTATAAAAATGTTACTTTTATTGACTGCTATGGCACTGATCGCTCTGGGTAAAGTGGCCATAGCGATAAATATTGTAAGAAAATTTGTATCTGAGTATTAATTTCTTATTCAAATTATATTTGTTGCATATGTGTGAATTTATTACAAATCACTAAAATTTATATAAATACATATGTAACTCCAAAACGTTTTTTTTAATATTGCTGACAACTGTTAACTGGTTGTAAAAACAGATAGAATATTTGTTTGAAATCAACACAACTCTTTATAGTATGAAATTGGTAAATATCCTCGCTACACGCACCTCTTCCACGCGCATGCATCGCTACGATTCCTAAAAGTCTTCACTATCGCCAGTGTTAATCGCAGGTGTATGTGGGAGATAACAGTATACTTTCTTCTCTTTCATGCACATACATTACAAATAATAAAAGAAAAGTATTTTTTCAGATCATTAAAACGCTTCGAAAAACACTATCGATAATCAATATCGATCGAAGAAAAGCGAGAGAAGAAGAAGTTGGCTTGGATCATCGTCGTATGGAAAAAATTAGAAGAGATCCTGATCTTTACGCTCAATTGCTAATTAAATCAAGAAATAGCTATCAAAGAAAAAAAAGAACGAGGCAAAGTAGTACCAATTACAGTTCTCGAGGCATAAGCTCAGCTTTGCATTTGTGTGAGTGCAGTGAACGGATAGGCACGACCGAAGGCGTACCACGTTGCAAGTGGTTTAAACTGGTATAAACTGGTTTTTGATGCGCGGCTATTGGCTTATAGCTATCACTCACACAAATGCAAAGCTGAGCTTACGCCTCGAGAACTGTAGTGCCTTTCGCATTTTTGTTTTTGCTTTTTGTTCTTTCACCAGTTCTTCTCAGGCCAGAGGTTTCTTTTTTCCGAACTGGTGGTAGACTCATGATGTTCAGTAAGAAATTGTAACAATTTTTATACTGAATAAAATATTTTGATTTGATTTGATTTGATTTGCCTTTACTTCAAAACAACAGAAATTAATGAGGATAAAAGTAGGGATAGCTCTAATAAATATAGTGAAAAACAGATTAACAAAATTAGCTCAAATTCAAGAGCAACCAATCGTTTGTGATAATCGGGATGCAGAAGAAAACACAGAATGTAATTCCTTGGAAGTTTTGTCTGACCATTTGCCGCTCGATATCTATAATGATAACTTAACAAAACCAATAACCAGATCTAGGGGATTATTACGCAATGTTACGAACTTATTGCAAAGTCATGAAATTCAGGGTGCAAGTTGTTCAAATATTAATGATACATCTACAGTTTGTCCTTCATCACCCCAAATATAGTATTTGTATCGCATAAAAAAGAAATGATTCTATCAGTTAAGATTTTCTATTAAAAATGATCCTATTTTCTTGAGTTTTTTTTTCATTTCTTTTATATTTAACAGGCTTCGACTGACATGTGATTGCTTTAACATATTCTATTATGTTTTAGTCAGTGGATTGATATGAATTTTAATAAACTATACATATATAACAGTTTTTCTATGATTCAAAATATTTTTTGATTGCTCTGGCATCAATATTGATCGCTCTGGCTACGCAAAATTTCAAACATGAATTTCTCATAAACCGCTGGTAGAAAAAGAGGGACAATAAGAAAATTAGTTTTTTATATGCCTCCTTATTTGTAAAAAACACATTAAACTCTATTATTATTAATAAATAAAAATCACCAGAGCGATCAACTAAATAACGGTATTTTGGAGAAGTAGCCAATTAATTAAATTTCATTGTTTGAATAATCTTTTGTAAACCTTGCGCTAGAATAGGTATATATACATAATATAAATAAAATTGAAGTGTTCTGTTTTTATTTCAAAATTAACAGCTTTTTACTAAATGCGTATTATGAAAGTATATGTGGCACTAGCATAATTTTTTTTTATTTTTGTCTGTCTGTCTTTCTTTTTGTTCCGACTAATTTCTGAAGCGGCTGGGCCGATTTTGACGGGACTTTCACTTGCAAATAACGTTATAAAGCTTACCTTAAGCTACTTTTTAACCAACTTCAAAGAGAAGGGGGTAGTATTTTAGAAATTATATTTATTTTAACTAGCGGAACTCGTGGTTCCCGTGGCGTTAAACCGTTGTAAATATAATAAAGTGTATATTAAAATAACTCGTGATTAAAATTTATAGGTACCTAACTAATCTATTATAAAATTCTAACTAAGCTAAATCTTTTCTTTGAATATTTTTAAAAGGATTATATTGAAGTACAAAATTTGTAGTAGGAAGTATCATTAAAAATTATACATCTTTTTCAAAGCCATTTAATATTATTATTTAATTTGCTTCAAGAGAATCACGAAACATTTAAAAATAAATAAAATGTGTGTCTAAAGCCTTTGTCATAAGCGAACTGCTTTCATTTCAAAGAGCTTTTTATATTAGATACTCGAGATGTTACTCGTATAATAATAACCTGAAAGTAGGTAGTTTGTAAAATGTAAAAATCTTTCTAAATTTTCATTTATTTGTAATATTCGTGTGTATAATTTTATTAATTCAAGTAAATCTGTCGATTTACTTACTAGTACTACAAAAAGGCAGTGATAAGTGGTTGATAACGCTCGCTTGGATAACCGAGTGATGCGGGTTCAAATACAGGTCTGGTACCTCTAATATTTTAATGTGCGAATAATTTCTAACACGATTACCAAATATCTTACGGTGTAGGAAAATATCGTGAGGAAACCTGTATATTTACAACCCGAACTTGGTCAGCGTGGTGAACTATTGCCTGATCCCCGTCGTATTGAAGGCAGGCGCAGCAGTGGGACATTAAAAAAGGGCTGAATACATAGATATTATTGCAGGGCTTACTGCCCCAACCCTTTTTTATATCTTTTTTATCGATAAAATAAGAAATCTTAAAAAATATTAATAATCTTTCGAATTTTAGAGTATTCTAATAGTAAATGAAACCTACTAGCTATGCAACAATGTATATTTAATAATGAAGACATCAAGTTTTTTTCAAATTAAACGTTACTTCACTGTTTAAATATTTTTATTTGATTTATTTTATAAAGCTTACCTTAGCTGTCCTCGCAAGCTTATAGTCTCGAATCTATATCATCTTCTTGTCGACTTCGAAGTTAAATCTCTGTTGGAATAGACTACAACAAGAAGTTCTTTATTCCACATACGAACATGTACATACGTATCACATACGTTCCACATACGTATAAAGGGTAACATTTGTCAAGTAAACGTTGTTAATCAAGTAAAAATGGAGGAAAACACTGACTGAAACAATGGAGTAGGGAAAACTGAACTTAAGTGACAGTAACTAGTCGTGAAATGAAGTCATTGCTAAAATTAAAATAAACGGGTAATTTTTCTTTTTATTAATTTGTTAAAATTTCCCTCAATCTACGATAACGACGTTAATACGGGTTTGTTTGGGTAAAATTGCGTCAAAAGTGACTGATTTTCCCATACAAGGTTAGAACGTAACTTTAGGAAGTTATTCAAGCTGACGGTGAAATATTACAGCAATTTTTTATTGACCGACACAATTTGCAGCCAATTCTACTGTTCTGCAATCAACCAGACTGGATCTGCGAATATTGAAATTGTTTTTTGTAGCAAAATATATATGTATATACATACAAATATCTCGTATCTAATAGTATATTCTTATTAAGTAATTAAGATACTTTATTTTCGTTAATTATTAATAAAAAAAATTTTTATTTCTTTCAGACCGTTTCTTTATTCACACAGAAATAAGCTACGAATTAAGACATTATTATTTAAATCGAGCTATTATAAACTTTAACGACTATCGCAATTTTTATGCAGCCTTGAAATCATGTAAAAAAGTAAAAAATATTTAAGTATAAGGATACCTCATTAAGTTCCTAAACTCTATTAAAAACTATTAAAATTATATATTGAAGTAATATACATAACAAATAATAGTAATAATCTATTTGATCCTATTTGATCTTCACTGTAAGTATAACGTATTGGGTAATTTATGATTCTTAACCCCTTCGCGCTAACATCATATTTTTAGTAACCTATGTGAATAGTACATATCTACTACGATATATTTTAGAAGTAAAACTTTGGTAGGCGTTAACTTTATTGTAAACTAAATACATTGGAGAAAGGAGTTCCGCGGAAGTGAGAGTTACATTTACTACAAATAATTATATTTTTATTTTTTTTATACAATTATTTTTATAAATTTATACAAATATATCATCATCATCATCAGACCTATTTCGTCCCACTTGCTGGGCACGGGCCTCTCTCAGTACGAAGGGGATCAGGCCATAGTCCACCGCGCTGGCCTAGTGCGTGTTGGCGGACTTCACATGACTTTTGAAGTTTGCTAGGTTTCCTCACACATGCAGGTTTCCTCACGATGTTTTCCTTCACCGATACAAATATAAATTTATTATCAATATTCTATAATAATATAAAAATTATATATGCAAACATATTTTGTAAGTAATAGATGCAGTTTACTAATATTAATAATATTGTAATTGTCTTATTATAAAATATATTTTTAAAAAACGTTTCGGCTAATACTAGAGTGCATAATAGTAGTGGGTTTCATTTATGGTGTATGTTTGTCTGTCATTTATTCCATTGAATTATTGACCGAATTACGTACTATAAACTTTTACTAAGATTATATTTTAATTCTCATGTCAAAAATGAAAGATATACCTACACATATAAAAGTATTAATATTACACATTTACATTTGAGTTATCTTCATATTATATAATCTAGATTAAATAACTAGTCTATATAAATAAAAATGAATGTTGGTAAGCGCAAAACTCGAGAATGGCTCGACCAATTCGGCTAATATTTTTTTATTCGGCTAATAGTTCCTTAAGGCCCACGGAATGTTTTTATAATAAAAAAATGCAAAAAAAAAAGATAAATAAAATTCAATTTTTTAAAAAAACTTATACAAAAGGGGGTAAAACTTAGCAGTACCTAATAGAAATAAAAAAGGTAGCAAAAGCATAAATGATAAAATAACTATGTATTTACTTATAAAAAGTCTTTATATCTTCAAATTAAAAAAAAGAATTGAAGAGATTTTTTATAAATACGAGATAATGTTTGAAAATTTTCTATAATCGCTAAGCTTTCATGATTAGTGAAATTCTATACAATATTAACGAGTCTAAGTCAACCTCGTTAGCCAGCGCTCATCCAATCACAGTGTTAATTATCTGATTTTCACGGTTGTGATTAAGCATGTATCAAAGAGCTGATTGCATACACGTCGCAACTCGTACGCGACACATCACGCCAGCCTGTGATGACAAACGAAACCTACTATCTGCATTATGAAAAGACAACATGTTATTAAAAGCTAAAAATATTGCCTGTATGTAAGTTACATGTTAACTCCAAAACAGCAGAGTATTTCGTGTAATTATCAGTCGATCGACAAATTAGACCCCACTGGTCTAATCGTTTTTTGTCAATGTGTGAAATATAATTATTAATTTTTATTTTATTTATTTTCAATATAATTAAATTAAAATTCAAACAATAATTACATCAAATTGTTTTACTTTCTACCTGTTTTAAATCTCTAAACAATAGTCCATGTCTAGATTCATTCAGTCAAATTTTAATCACGCATATTGAAGATATTCTAATAAATAATAGTTAAGTTTATGAAAGTATCTATTTAATATTATATTATTTTATTGCAGTGTTATGCAAATAATCATCAAAAACAGCATGTTATCCTTGTACAAGCCTTGCACACCAATACTGACAATAAAGTTGAATGTTAAATGTATGGAGTTTGTATGTAGGAAGTAATCTCTTTTACTGATCTGATATTTAAACACTTTTACTAATGGAAGCTTTACTGTCCGAACCAAGTCTGGGCAAGTCAATAGCATCATGTACACGCGTAACAAAATGGGATGAAAACTACCATTTTAATAAACAATAAATTCTATAAATTATTTCGATAATAAATACTTTTTCTGACTCAAAAACAAAATATATTTCATTATTGATAAGCTGATAAATTGTTTTATATATAATATTATTAAGATATTGAATATACATACATAAAAGTAATATGACACCTAGAAATAATTTGCTGGCAAAGACCCTAACCAGCTATAACACAAGTATTTTACTGTGCTCCAGAATCAATTCTGCAAAATGATAATTTTATTCATAGAGTTCCCGCTAGAATCGTATCGCTTACTTTGTTCGTGATTTGATACAGAAATATTTTGTGGAACAGTCAGCCTCTACGCGAAAATAACTGATAAACTGGCGTCAAACGAATCACAACCGATTCTTACTATTAACAGTAGAGCTTAAACATCTTAAAATTAAGAAAATTATTTATATAAATACAAATAGGTAATATAATATTTTTTAAGCCTAATGCGATAACTAACTTGAAATATTACGATAAAAATATCGATTTGGCTCTGTAGATATAGTCTATATAAACTTATAATCTTATAACACATTATAAATGAAGGATAATAATATATACAGACGTTTACACTATATAATGCTATGTATACTTATTACATTGAAGGAACAGAAAGTGCCTCGTAACACATGTGACTACTTTGTCTTTAATATTCGTACGGAAAACTTGTTTAATAAAAAGAATTCTGCAGCGACAGTGACAGATGTCCTATTACCTTAACAAACAACAAGTAGCATCAGTAAAAGCCTGACCTCGTACCGAATCTGAAGTAGATATACACAAAGTATTAAAGTAAAAGAAGTAAAGAATGTGCTTGAGGCACACGCCATGAGTAATGGCGCTCGTTTCTCTTTCTAGCTCCTTATGAACTCAAGTATATCCATGTCAAACAAAATTTCACTTGTTCCCCCCTTTTGGTAATAACTTCGTCTGTAGCTTTATGTTATTTTTAGATATTTTTAGACTTATATGATAACTTATTATAAATTAACTTATATATTATATTAGGTATAGAAATTGATTTATAATAAGTTATTATAATTTAATATAACGTTATGTATATACTAGCGACTCACCCTCGCTCCCTAGTTTATATCTAACCAAAATCCTAAAAAATAAGTTTCTAGCTTTAAAAATGACGTAATCTTTAATTCCTATTTCAACCACTTACGACCCTTTTTGCCCCTTGAGAAGTCGCCTACGTCCTTTCTCAGGCTCTCTCTAGACTATTTGTGTATCAAATTTTATTTAAATCGGTTCAGTAGTTTTGGTGTGAATGCGCCACAGACTGACAGAGTTACTTTAGCATTTATAATATTAGTAAGGATGATATAAGTTGATGAAGTACCTAATATATGTATCATATTTTTAGTCTACCAAGGCTTCGTAAGACTGTATATGGTAAATACATGAGAATATCTAGTCATTTAAATTTCATAAACTCTCTCTTTATATTTCTTTAAAAAATTCTTGATTAATACTCATAGTTAAAATAACAGATAATTATTAACGGAAACTAATGAAAGAAAAATATATCATATACCTAAGTAAATAGTTGTATTGCTGTAATTATTCAAAAATATTATACGTATACGGGCAATATCTTATGGTAATATTAAGCTTTAAGTAGTTAGATCCGTAAAATAACCTGAGTGAAAACACTCGTAGTTAGATACTAAGAAATAAGAATTTTTCATTAATATTTTATGTGACAAAATTCTGTGCCAACATTAAAGTAAAAATTCTAAGTCCAAATTGCGAACCAAATTCAGGTAGTCACTGAAAAAACCTGTCGAAAGCTTTCTTATTACACTAAGTGCTTTTTACGCTACTATAGACTGGAGTACTGCAACATACTTTGCGACCACATTATATTCCGTTGCCTTTAATAATAATATATTGCTCTCAACTAAATGCACGAATATATATTTTAACATTTAAACGCTGACTTTGGACGCTGGAAAGATTAAAATAAAAGAATAACTTAAAAATATACTTTGCATTTTCCATTTGATTTATATATGTTTTTGATAATCTCACAGGATACAATGTATACTATGTATAATAGTTGGGACCGGACTCGGGCAATCTGATAAGATTGTTGAGACTGTGCTTACGTGCTCTCCTAGCCATATTGCTATAAAAGCTCCTTCTAACCAAACCTGGAGTGGGAATTTGTATCAGTATTATAATTTCTTTCTAAATGACTTAGGCTACGACGGCCAATCTCACTGAGACTCAGAATCTATGCAGGACATATATTATAGTGGACACGTACACAATCTTTCAATAGAACGACTGTTCAACACGATCATAGAGAGAGAGAGAGATCAGGCGCAGGACCGACGGCTTTATGCTCTCTCTATTCTCAGAGGGAGGCACAGGGGTAAAATATCGCCTATTGCCTAAAATCAGGCTGTTACTACCCGATCCAATACACGAATCTTGGCCGTCGGAATCTGTAGAACATACGCTTACTACTAGACAGTCATGTCAGTTTAAAAACTGATGTAACAAAATCCCCCCTTAGTTATTAGAAATAACTCTTTAAAAGTGTTTCCCAGACCCATCGAAAGCAAGGATCGACAAGTTAGATTTTTTTATGTATGCCATTTTTTTTATTTTTGACGAAACGTTTGATGCAGTTTTTAGTGATGACCTTACTTTCTTGCGCCAGCGGTCGTGGGTTCGAGTATCGCTGGGGGCATTCATTTATTAAACTCGGATGCTGGTACTCTAGCCATGGGTGTTTGTATTTATTATATGTATGCATTTAAACTTATATGTGTAGTATATCAACTATCTGGTATCCGTAACACAAGCTTCCTTCGTAGCTTACCCCGGGATGGTGCTGTGTGTAATAATATCCCTACATATTTATTTTATTTATATCTATTTACATATTCTATGTTATACATATTAAATATTCAATTTATGAGTAGCATAATGAAAAAAATTTTAAGATTTTGCGTGTGATACTGTGATACGCTGCTGGAGACGTGACAAGCTTACATATTATAAATATTTGTATTAAAACAAGTGACCTTGTTTATGGCATTTTTTTACTCTAAAAAACCAGAATTTTCTTAAAAAACTGTTATCCTTATCTATACATCTATATCTACTAATATCTACACATATAAATAAAATTGGAGTGTCTGTTTTTCATTTCAAATTTACAGCTTTTACTCACTACATGCATATGAAAGTATATACAATACTAGCAACAAAACACCATTTTGTTAAATTTTGTTTGTCTGTCAATTTGTTCTGGGTAATCTCTGAAACGGCTGGACCGAAAGGAGGAGGTAGAAATTTATCTAGCGGAAGCCGTAGCTTCGCTGGCGCTAAATCTAGTTTTTATAATATAATACACAATTATGAACAGCTTTGTTATGATACAATCATCTTGTATCAATAAATAGAATGAAATATTATTTTTATTGAAATGAAAGAACAGATTTTATAAATTGAATAGGAATAATTTTATTCAGACTTTGATAAATAAGTATTCTCGATGGAGTACGTCTGTTTTAGGATAATATGTTGATGCATTGGTTTTCTCCCTTTTAAAAGACGATCTACATAATCGTTTTTTTTTTGTGGTTATTTTACATGAATATTTGACTAAGCTTAAGTATCTCTTAGGATTTTTCGCTCACTGATTTAAAATTTTAGTTATCCCAAAGGTCATTTTATAGTTATTACAAAATTAATTTTAACATAAAAAACCCAATGCAATCCATAAAATTAGTATTTAAAAAAAATACTAAAAAGGAAAACAAAAATCGATATTGGAGAAAGCATACAAAGCAATTACTTAAAAAAATATCTAGATAATTTTACTAACCTTAAATGGCGATCGAAACTCGCAATAATAAGTTAAACAATAATTTCTTTTATATTAAATAAAAATATTTTTGATATCATCTTTAAAGCAATAAAAATTACTTAATTTAGAAAGTTAAAATTAAAAGATAGTTATTTCTTATATTGAGTTCATTAGGCCACGCTGGGTTTACCTGGACCTTTCGTATAACCGGAGCGTGTCTGAGTACCCACTCATTTGCTTAACCGCCTAGTTTAGAGTGTCGGATGTGCAAGTTGCATACACTTGCTCCAAAGACGTAATTATACTGATTTGCTAGAGGACTCACTGAAAGACGCAAAACTAGAGTAACTACGGTGTCTCATTAAGTAACATTTGTTACTTACAAACGTTTAGGTGTTTTATTTTAATTTCTTAAGTTGTTTTCAATAAACTAATAACCGATAGTTTGACATTAGTATTTTCTTTATATAAAATCCTATTGTATGTATTTAGACAGTGGTAACGCGCTCGCTTGGATAACCGAGTTGGGAGTTGGGATGATGCGGGTTCGACTCGTCTCGCACCTCTAAGATTTTCATATGCGAATCTTTTCTATCACGATTACCACTTGTCTTTCATTGAAGGAAAACATCCTAAGGATGTCTGAGAAAACCTAGCAAGTTTTCGAAAGACATGTGCATTCCGCGAACACGCACTAGGCCAGCGTGATGGACTATGCCCTGATTCTTGTTGAAGGGAGACCAGTGCCTAGCAGTGAGCGCTAAAAAGGGCTGAATAATATGTATTATATCCTTAAACGTTCCACAGCTGGCCATTCACATTGTATAATATATCTTTTTACTTAAACATAATTTATAAATAGGCATATTATAGTTTATTTTATTCACGTCTTAGAGGTCTTAGTTATTTAAGTTTAAGTGAATATGAAAAATACTTTGTTTTCTATTGCAAATATTATAAAATTTTATTTTTAAAAAGAGCAACAGATAAGTTTCTCGCCCGCGCTATTGAGTAGAACTACCTTCAGAACCGGTGATACATAATATCTCACAGACTTTAATAGTGACATTTTATTAAAAAGTTTAATTTTAAATATTAGAAATTGGTATTCCATTTCCATCTAAAAAAACGTACAAACAATCTTGTAGAAGAATTACAAATGAATATTCATATTTTATATTATTATGTATTCGTATGTCGTGTCGTACGGACCTCTCTTCAATTCCATGGGAATCGGGCCATAACCCACCACGCAGACCAAGTGCGGGTTGGTGGACTTCACATGTCTTTCCAAAACTTGCTAGGTTCTCTCAGACATGCAGGTTTCAAGTGGCAATCATGTTAGAAATAATTCGCACAACACATATCAGAGAGACGAGACTTGGATATGTCATGTGAACCTGCATCACTCGGTTATACAAGCGAACGTCTTCACACTTGGCTACCACTGCCATATATTGTAATACCTATAATATTTACTTAAGATAAAGCATAGAAAACAATTCCATTTTATATTTTTATTTGTATCACATTTATTATACTTGCGTTAAATAAATACCTTGCCCCAATTATAGTAATAATTAAAGGTTGTTTAATAATTCAATGGAGTGGCATTCAAAAATAATTCAAGTATGTTTTAATTTATTTTGGTACAGCGTCGTATATCCAGTGTTTTAACGTTGATTAAAACGTGTCAAGTATTTCCATATATAGAGTGTGTCTCATACGTTTAATTTTAATATAAATAGCTATATTTATACATTCGTTTGTTTGTGTGTGTATTGTATTATATGTACGTATTATATAAATACGCTTCCATACTTCATAAAACTAACTACCACAGTAGGTACCACATAAACTCGCTAGACCGATTTTGATGAAATTTAGTATACAAATAGATTAGAACATATTCTTATTATATAACATAATAATAAAATCGAATCTTATTACAACCAAAAAGCACTGTATATTTTAATTAATAGTAGTTTTTCGTTAACATGGAAAAAATAGATGTCACTGAAAATAGCAACAATAAACCTGTAACCTGAAATATATTGATTGCACATCATCTCCTTGAGTTGACTCCATTAGTAATTTGATGAAACCGGGTCACACAGCTAGCTTTATAAAGGAACCAAAGCTCCCTGGGGTCGAACATTTTGACCGTAATCACACTAATGGAGAAACGCTGCCGATCCGCACAAGGGCTCCATTCAACTGACACCTTACATACTTGGCTTTTATTTACGCGTAACCCTTAGGATAACCGCACTGGGCAGTTATTATTAGCTTATAATACGCTTTTTTAATATATTATTTATATATAACGGAGTGCTAAGACATCAAATACACCTCATCCTAATCAAAAAATATTAAATAAATATGAAAGTACGTGAACATTAAATATGAAATCGCATTATTAGGTCATCAAGTTACACTTATAAAAATATATTATACCTATCTATACTCTCATTTATGTAGTGCTGTCTTAAGTCTATAATTCGGCGCCGGGGTGCGGGCCTTAGACTGCGCCCTCCATTTTAATTAAATTATTTATTTTTATATCAATTTTGGATTCTATACTTATAATAGCTAAGTTTGTCAGTCTGTCTTGGGTCATGTTTGATCGAAGATAATTTTTTATTAATTTTAATTTTGAGGCAGGCGCCCCCAGGCGCTCCGCGCCCGCGTGCACCGCACCCCTTGCACCCCCCGGGGGTAAAGACGGCCCTGCATACTAATTATGTCAATTTTAATGTGTTATAATACTACCTACATAAGCCTTTAATAGTTTAAAGGTGAACCTATTTGAAGAAACTTTCAAAATTTACATGACACGGTGCTAATAAATAAAAAAATGCTCAACTGGCACGCTTTGAAGCCATAATAAGAGAATTGAATTGAATTGTACATATACCTACATCACTGCATAGTACAAAGCATAAAACTGCATAAAACAAAGTCGCTTCCCGCTGTCTGTCTGTCCCTATTTATGCTTAGATCTTTAAAACTACGCAACGGATTTTGATGTGTTTTTTTTATTTTAATTAAGTTAGTCAAGTAATCTCTGTGTAAAAAAATACGAGTAACCGAATAAAACTAACTTTAAGTAATCTAAATTTTAATCATAAAATGTTAGGTACGATTTACAGAACAAAACGCCGATAAGCAATATTTTTAGATTACCAGATAGAAACTGGGAAAGTAAATTGAAATCCATTAAGCTATAAAGTGTTTACGCCATTCAGAAATCTTAATAATAATAGCAAAATGTTTTGAAAAGATTGGTTTATTGGAACAGTAATTTAAACATCACTTACAAATCATAATATTTTAGTGAAAATATTTGAAGTAAATTATAAATTTAACTAGCATTTTTTGCAGCTCCGCTCGAGCCTCGCTCAAAACAAGAAATTCTTAGATTTTATTTCTCAGAAATGATACCCGGATACCATACTATCATCATACCCAATAACCAAATTCGGGCTCTGTATTGATAATGATAACTATTTCAGTTAGATTTTCCAACAAATATTCAATGTTTCATACAATATGCTACTTATAAAACTAACTCAGGCGTAAATTAGTTCCAGACACAGCATCCGTTATTATATATCTAAACGATACAGGTGGTTTAGTGTTGGTACAAATGAGCTGGTCGAAGAGATAAGAGCCTTCATAAGTGCCATTGTTGTTTCGAACAATAACCTACTATCAGTAACGCTTGCAGGGCTATTGGGCGCGCTCTCACGTTATTTGTAAATACTTTAATTTTCTTCTTAATTTTCTCTCGGCAATCTGATTTCCTTATATATTTTAGACTTTTAGACCGCCATCATAACAGAGATAATATTTAAATGAATACAATATAAATGGGCTAGCAGTGATAGTTTCACCTTTCGAATGAGCAAATGTCAAATGTGTTTTGGATTGTTTTAATACGTACAATACTCTAGAGTAATATATAGGTACGCTTCTATTTGGTACATATCGGAAGAAGGACGGTTCTATTTAAACACGAACCCGAGCAAATCAGGGTAATTCACTAGTGATTTACAGAAAAACAATCTCCTTAAAATATTCGATTGATTATATTATAGAGCTTTTAAAAGTAATGTAATGTTTTAAATATATTCATAATCATGATTCTCTTTATAATATCTTATTGTAACATTTTGTTAACAATAAACCTTTCAGATTCTTAATGAGTCTTTAAAAGGATTCTTCCTTAAACAAGTTCTAATTAACCCTTAAAAGCATCTAAGTGGACCGTCTTTTCCGCCCGGCTATCACGATTTTCATTTACCTTCGATGAGCTGCGAGGGACAGACATGTCCGGCTCAATTCCTGCTTGATTTATTTTCCGCTTATCTTTGTGGTTTCCATTCTAAAACTTTGATTAAGTCTTTATTCACATTGTTTTAAAGCTTTAATGAATAAGATAACAGTATTTTAAAATTGTTTTTCTTGTTTACAAAAAGTTTTTTTTAACAAATATTAATATTGGTAAAGTAGAATATTCATTATTTTTTCTCAGAAACGACTATGGGTTTTTTATTAAACAAACCCCAATACCACAGCAGGTCATTAAAATTATTTTTAATGATCATATACCACGCTGAAAGCACTTACTATTTCTCCAGAATAACTTCTGAACAGCGGAAATTGTCAGACTCGTTTAGTTTTGGCTTCTGGCCAACAATAATTAATGTTGCTGAATGTAGACATGTTTTTTTCGTGTAGGCAAATTTGAGTTATTTAATGCTCGAAGTTGTTTAACATTTTTCAAACAAAATTTTAATTTAAAAAATAAAAATAAAAGTTATCTTCTGTTTTGCGTTTTAAAATTTCATTTATTTTCATGTTCATGTTATTAATATCTTTATAATCCATTAGTTTTAATTTCTGCGTCATTTTTTCATTAAATATTGTATTGGTATTTATGGTGTCATGATTTTTTTTAATTATACTTAGTTTGAAACATAATCACACAAACAAGTAATTAATAAAAATGTTGCAAAAACGGGAGAAAAATATTTCTTTTGATTTTCACCCTTTAGAACGCGACTGGAGCCGCGGGAAAGGCTAGTATTTAATATTATTTAAATAACATGTATTGTATGTAACATGAGAAAATATATTTTACTTAGGAGAAGAAATATAAATAATTTTATTATGAAATTCTGTTCATATCGGCTGCTCTCATTTCTTGTTACGTTTCCTCTAGAACATAATAGGAAATCGAAACATAGACATTCTTTTCATTTTTCGATATCTAGATTCTGCGACATTCAATAACATTTAATATAAGTTCAAGGAAACTAAACATTTTAAAAGTTAATATTATTTGTAAATATTACGTTTTAATAAAAATAACTTGTAGAAAACATTCTGGCCAATAATATTTCTGAATTACGGGTGCCTATCCTAGGCTATTAACACTTGGGAGTAGCATGGCAATGCCTTTGCTGTTTTCTCACTGAGATCATTTAGGTGGCCATTAATGATAATACTATTGTATGAAGTATGTGTGATCAATCCCTATACCTTACACCAGACCTACGCCTTGCCAATTCAATTGATAAGAGTTTGAGGAAGCTTCTTAAATGCACTATTATCAATTTCGCGACATAAAAAATCCGATAACTATTGTATGTATGTCCCAGAAGTCAAACCCTGGTCCTTGATGTAGAGTCGTACACTAGAAGCCAATATTAATACGTAAAAATAAAAACTTCAAATATTTACGTTACCATTTTTGTTAGTTTCATTTTGTCCACATTTTAAAGTAATACAGAAAATCATAGACAGCATCAAGGTAGTGAAAGAATTTCTGAACGACCAAAATCTAAACCTGATTCTCAGTGATTACTATCTGTTCTCGAAACTTAAGTAGGAATCATAGGAAAGATAAATGCCTCTTAGTGCCTCTTATCGTAAAATGACTTCTGTGATTATGCAATATGTTTGCTTTTTGAGGGAAATTTTCTCGACTTTTGAATCGTCACTTATACTTACAAAAATATAAACATTTTAAATGAAATCTCTGTATATAAGTCTGTGAAGACTCTACCACCATATGCAAAGGCAGTATTGCTGGGAAAAGCCAGTGCGAACCGTTTAGGTTATTTACTCATAAAAATAATGAAAATCTTGAACCACGCATATTATTTCATAATAAAGTAAATGAGTATTTTTGATTCATTACTGTAAATGTAAAATAGCGTCTGTGTTACGTTTCACCTTTCATGGCAAATTCATTATATATATAATCCATAGATAATTTCTAATATCCTTTGTAAATATCTTTTCTTTTGTAAACTCAGAAATTTGACTTTTGCACAGCTTCAAGGGACTATAGACTTGTGTTTATGGTTTTAGTTTCAACTCGATACCTTGGCCTTTTTTTGATTTTGATAATAACTTAATTGTTTTCAACTTCAATATCTAAGATAAAATATAACATTAAGACCTTATTATGTGGTTTAATTACAGTTCTTAATTTCTTTTCAATGTACTTATAATTTACATATTATGTATGTGTAAATATATTAAAGATATACATGCTTATACACTCACATATTTAACTTAGTTATTTTTAGAAAACTATATCAATTCGAAACTTCTATATGTGTGTGTATTGTCCTCCACGTTGAAGCAACTAGATTGATTGAACCTAGATTAATGCGAGTACATAAGGATACTGTCTGGCACATTTGGCAATAAGTTGCGCTACCTATTGAACTAGCTATACATATAATGAAATTTGGAGTCGAACATGTACAGGGCCGGATTTAAACTCAATGCCGCCCCTGGGCACCGGAAAAGAATCCGCCCCAATATTGGAACTTTACTTTAACTTATAGTTTATGTATTTTATTTCTCAAAATTAAAGTCTCTAATTTATTGCAGAAACATTAATATATGTTACACTAGCGAGTCGCCCTCGCTTTGTTTAGGCTCGTCCATAGTTTTAGCGTAACCGAAGCCGCGGGGTTCCGCTAGTTACACATATAAACCTTCCTCTTGAATCACTGTATCTATTAAAAAAACCGCATCAAAATCCGTTGCGTAGTAAAGATTTAAGCGTACATAGGGATATATAGGGACTGATAAAGCGACTTTCTTTTATACTATGTAGTGATATTCCAAAAACATAAATAAATACTTGTTATTTTTTCTAACAATTATAAATTTTGCATCAATTTTAACATCAATTTTTTTCACAGGCAAACACGCCTAACTTTTTGTATTGCGAATTGGTTGATTAAATCTTCGCAATCTAAACGTTGAAGTACGTCGGATTCGATGCATAGAATGGCTAAGTTAGTCTATTAGCAGTTATTGTAGAACGTAAGAAGTTTTTAACTCTCTTCAAACAGAAACTATCTTTTCAGATTTTGTCGCGGATTAGCATTCGAAACGTCGCGACGTTTCAAATGCTTTACAGCAATCATGGTCACAGGAGAGAGTAGTATACTCGGATACTTGACGTCTCAGAGGTTTACATACTTGTTACAGACATTCAAATAAATATACTCTACTAGCATTTCCCGCGGCTTCGCACGCGGTATAAAGATCGTAAACCAAATTCTACTGAGTTGCGCGGAATGGTATCTAACAGTACTAACGCCCGCCCTTCCTGTTTTTGCAACATTTTTCATTGATGCTCCGCTCCTATAAGTCGTAGCGTGATGTTATGTAGCCTATAGCCCCCCTCGATAAATGGACTATCCAACACAAAAAGAATTTTTCAAATCGTACCAGTAGTTCCTGAAATTAGCGCGTTCAACCAAACAAACAAACAAACAAACTCATCAGCTTTATAATATTAAGTATAGATAAATTGCAATTCAAAAGAACTTGTGGGGTCTATGTGAATAGAGCATAGTTAGATCTGATTAATATTATATTTTTAGATTTTAGTTTTCTGTTGTGTTGCTTGATATTTAACTTTTAAAATAATCAAATTCAAAAACAATTTGTTTTTTTTTAATTTTATTAAAACTTATATTCAAATTAATGCTGAATTAAATAATAATTAATTAGTCTCTCCTGTGAGTGACCATAGCTGGGCATTAACACGTTAATCCGTTAATCGTTAATTAACAAGTTAACATTTCGATTAACGATTAACTTTTAAGTTAACCTAGAAAAAAATTAACGGACTCGTTAACTTCCGTTACATTATCTCAAGTCCGTTAATCGTTAATCCAGTACCTACTCTTTACTAAGCACCGCGTCGCGTCGAGTAAAACGAAACCAGGTACCTAAGTAAAGTTTGGTAAGTAAGGTTGTCAGTGCGTGTTCATATGCCGGGCGCCCGGTAAGCATCTGCGTCAGTCTGAAAGTCAAGACACCGGGTGGGCCTCCTGACCCAGTCAAACAGAACGAACTGCATCCACTTTTGCCAGGCCAGCCTATGGATTTCCCAGTTGCTCCCTCCATCGCCGGATCATGGCCTCGTCAGCTAGACGGGAGGGATCCCACATTGGAAGTTTCCCGAGCGCACGCTCACTCGCCAGAAACTGGTACACTTCGGCGAGTACCTCTGCCTGCGCCTGGAGTACCTAGGGTGAAATGCCCGTCAGAAGGACACCGTGCGTCATCCCCTTATTGCCTTCACCGCCAGGACTTGCTGCGTACTGCACAATGGACCCCGTTCGGGACGGAGAGGGGTCGATCCAAACGGGGGCAACATACAGTGCCATGGACCTCACAATCTCAAAACCGGATTCAATGCCCCGGACATTCGGCAAAAGCCTACCGAAAGTCGAGACGGCTTCCATCAGTATCGGGGTGAACTGGGAGAAATGAAAAAGGAACGTCCAGCGTCCGTCCAGGGCCAGAGAGGGGTGATGATAGCGAAGAGGCTCTTGTAGAGTCCCAAACGGCTGGGTATTGAAGGCGTTGAACTGAGCCTCTGAAAAGCCCGGTCCCGCCTCCTCGAAATGCTGAGAAGCTTTTAGTTTCCAGAACCCAAATCAACAGATTTTATAAGTAGATCATTATTGTTGCAATGATATAAAAATACAATTTTAATCACGTGTTAACGGATTAATGATTAACGTTAACTTGCGTTAAATTTTTCGAAATATAACGCTTTAACGTTTATCGAAGTTAACTTTTTTAAGTAACGGATTAACGATTAACTAGTTAATTATTTGTTTAAGGGTGCCCAGCTATTTCCGTGACCATGATTGCTGTAAAGCATTCGAAACAATCAATCAAGTTTATACAATCTCTATAGATTCCGTTTTTTGTGTAACACGTTCTATCGTCGTAAAAAATCATCTAGCTTGGGAGTTTTACTCAAAACCTCTTGTTCCTTTCTACTTTTGTCCAAAGCGCGCTTCCGATACTCAAATCCGCTCAATTTACGTCCATCAGACATGTTTTTCAATTAATTGTATTTGAGCAATCTTGATAAGACTAAAAAAATTTTTTTGACTTTCAAAATTTTGCCGCCCTAAAAATTTGCCGCCCTGGGCACTCGCCCCGACTGCCCCTAGTGTAAATCCAGGCCTGAACATGTACATTAAATATGCACCCGAGCGAAACAAGGATAAGTAACCAGTTTAATAATCTAATGTTTGTATTTTATTGTCAAAAATATAACAATAAAAAATGAATACAAAGCAATTTAATTTATATGTTTTTTTGTGGCTTTCACGAGGGGCACTGTTTACTTTAAAATGTGAGCTGCAAAAGCAAATGACAAAGGCCAAAGGGTAATACGTTTTGATATTTCAAATCTATTTTTTATATTTTTATAATAACTTAATTTTCTGACTCAATTAGAATAAAGAAAATAGAACAATATAGACCTCGTGAAATATCAAATAACTTTTTAATAATGTTTTCTTCTTTATGTTGGTTTCTCATAAAATTAAGAACTTTTCCACCACCAATTTACGTCAAATCTATCAGTCTCTTTATTAACATTCAGACATGAAAATTGTAAATAATTTTAATATAATATTAACATTTAGGGTACCTTTTATTAAGGGAAAATGCCACGGAAAAACACAATGACTGGTCGGACGAGTTATACTTCATAGAAAAATTATAAATAAAATATTAATTTATTACACAAGCGAGGTCATATTTAATATAATTATTAGTGTCATAAGAATAGTTGAAAGCCAGCCGCTTTCCTGCGAATTTTGATACATTTAATTCATATGATAAATATTTTTTACGAGATATAATGGAATTATGTTAAAAAGTTGTTTTCATATTATGTTTATCTTTATCAAATCTTAAAAATACATTAAATGCACTAAAAATTGTAGAACCTAAAAAGGCCTTAATAAAACTCAACGAATCGTCTATTTATCTCTCATCGGCACTACTCCAATATACATTTTTATCTAATAAAACGTATTTGGCACATCGATAGTTTTGTAATAAAATGAAAATATAATAACTTGATTATATAGAATACTCTAAGAAACTATGTTCTCATCTTACGATATCTAATTTAATATAAAAGTACTTCAGACAAATTGGTCCCCGTGGACAGAGCCTTTATATCTAGATATACAGTGAAATTTAACGAGCCCTTGCAGACATTCACTTAATCCAATTTGCGGGCCATTATGAAAATGAAAAACGGCCAGGTACATACACTGGCGATACATGATCCATCATATTAATTAATTTTGTGCGGGCAAGTTGTTAACGCGATGACAATGTATTTATGGCCTAGTGTATGCTATCAACGCCCTAGTAATAATAGATTTGCACTAAGCAGTCTATTTTTTTTTGCTATAAAATATTAATTATCTATGCATTTTATAGTTTTTAGTCTATTTTAACTGCTGGAAACGGCCCTTCCTTCAATAGGTAATAGGAGAGATCTCGTCATACTAATTTAAAGGGGTTGGGAATATCAGCTTCAGACTCTCTTAGCACATATTATGTAATTTCGTTGCACAACAAAAAAGAAACGTCTACAAAAATAACTAGTGTGGTTCAGAAAATGAGTAACCTAATATAATATGTATGCGCAAATAATTAATACATAATGCAAATATTAAATAGAATTTATATACACTGTATTTAACAGCCATTTATATTATAATTGTTAAAATCTCAAGGGATCTAATCGCAATCAACCATCCGCGATGCTTTTGAAATTTAAATACACCCTACATATTCACGCATATTTATCTCATCAAAAGTAGCTTTAATTTGTAAAACTATCATACAGTTCTAACAGTTTTAGGATTATTGAACAATAAAGTAGTGAATTAGCTATTTAAATACTAATGTAGAGATATTATGTTCTAAATAATTTTATAAAACTAAGACAAAAATAAAATAATTCTTCACAATTAATTATTCCAAACGATTGGAATGGTATTCCAATTGTTTTGCGAAATACCACGCGAGTGAAAACATATATCAATTATTACAGAATATTATCAAAACAATAACGAATCGCGCTAACGAAGTACTACGATATAAAAGATTCATGTTCATCGCAGTATTCGATTCAGTGACCCGTGCAGTGTAATAATGAAACTATTTCACTCATTTGGCTAAAAGCATGTCATAAAGACTCTAGCTCGATGGGTTCACATTTGAGCGCTTAATTTAGCCCCTATAACTAGATATTGGTCTTTCTTTTTCTCAGACTCACCCCTATTCACATGTTTCTTTATTTAACTTCGGAGGGTCTAAGTATATTATTGAATTTACTTCAATTTCAACTGTTTGTACTTCGTGGAACTTTTTAGGGGTCGGTAGCTACTAGGGACTTTGTAATTTTGTTTAGATTCCAATAGACCTTTGATGTATGGTTTACGAGTATAAGGCAATAGGCATTTTGTGTACAATTTCGTGATACCATTTAACTGTTATATTTAATTTATACACACAAATATTATATTTCGTTTTCGTAAGTAGCGCATTCATATTTAATGTATCAATCCTTTTCGCCTCAGCCAGTGGTCGTGATTCGATTCTCATTTAAAGCAAATGTTTGAACTGATCACAAATAATTTTGTACTAATACAGCGGTTTGTCGTTACCCATGTATTTTTCTGCTTTATTTAATATTGCAATGTTTGAAACAGATAATATAACTATTATTATGATGCTGTATCATTAGAATTAATAATAACATGTATCAATATTTTGACCATAAATGATATTCACTATGAAAATTAGAAATGGAAATATATATGCAGCGTTCTAATATAGGATGATTTACGATGTTTGTGCAAGCGACGGCGTGTTTAATGACATTGTAATATTAATATCTACGCGTACTATAAGTAGCTACGAAATATGCATTCTGTTTTAACACTGATATGATTAAATTTATTTTCGTATATTTAATGCTGTATTGTATACAATACAGATAATAGAAAAGAGTTTTTTAATGTTTTATGCCTAAAAAGATTGTAGCGGTCTTTCAAATAAAAATAAACTTTCTTTAAGTTAGATCGTGATATTGGAACATACGTATTACAACTTCCTTGATAATACTCTATCTTGATGGACTGGTTTTAGTCGATTACTTGTGGTTGTTTTAATATCTCTCTCTACCAGTTACATTTAGGTGGACTCTATTTTTACAACCAAAAACAACTGGAGTATTTTAATGAATTTCCATAAATATTTATCAGTTAATTAGGGCGAGCGAAGCGAGTCCTTACAATATCCCACAACCTCAGCATTCTATGGTACACTTTACTGAAAAACTACAACGCCCTTAGATTTGTGTTTTAACATAGTAATTTAACTTCATATCTAAATATGTTATCTGTAAAAAAATATAGTTTCATAACCATTAAAAAATTAACATTAAAAACTGTCTTAAAAATTATAATTAATATAATTTGAAAAACTACGCGAGCATAAAGCTCAGTTTTTTGCTAGTAGATCATATTAATTCCGGCGACTTTGGTTTCAATAAGCATCTTTTGCAACCAGATTTTACTCATAATCATAAAATAATATATATATTAAGTCACATTGTTGTTTAAAAAAACTATAACATAGAGGAACATTTATAGAATGTTATTATGATAAATATACAATAAAATAGTATATTGAGTCAATAAAATAAAATAGATTTCGTGTATAGCTCTCGTAAATAAGCTTAGAAGAATATAAACTAAATTGTTTAAATTATCCCGTCTGCAAAGTTTTATTTGTATATGCAACATAAGATGTATTGAAAGTAAACTACATATAATATATTTATGTCTTTTTGACACATTCACTAGATTATGCTCATATTTTCAATTGGGCATAGCCTAAAGTCATAATGTTATTCAATAACATAAATTTAATTTTATTAAAATTGTACACAAAAACGTTTTTCATTAACACGAAAAAATTATCGTATTGATTAATTATGAACAAAATTATGCGTACACGTTCTAATTAGTAGCTAGTCAATCCTTAAATAAGCTGAGTGTTAGTTTCTATACATTTGCCTTTTAAAGGGGTAATTACCCTGACGAGTAGGAATATGGCTAATTACCTTCGCCTGGGAACGAACTCGTCAACATTTGCGTTAGAAATTTAACGCGTCCATGGATAAATTATTGTATGAGATAATTATCAAAACGTTAGCAAGATAATTAAAATTACAGTTACGGAGTCTGAATGTTAATATTGTTCAAATTTCCAACAAACATTAAGTTTGTGTCTTACCTGCAAAGCTATATATGTAATATGTACAAAATAAAACTATGACAAACCACTTGAAATATCTAGAAAAGTTATCTATGTTATATCGTTCTATTTCTTCCTATTAATAATCAAATCACCAAAAATTGTTACAATTTCTTACTGGACGTCATGAGTCCTGAGACTGAGAAGAACTGGCGAAAAAAACTCATCGGGACTAATATTATTTTTTGATCTTATTCTCACTCTCACTCAATAATATTTTTTACCAATTTTTTTATTTCAGTCGAAGAGTATTTTAAGCTTCAAAAATGAGTCCATCATACGTATATAAAAATAAGTTATGTCTTTGGGATTTATAATATCTACCATTTGATATCCATTGTGTATGTTATGGTTGCTGTACTTTACATGGACCTATATAAGTAGACCATCAAGCACATAGTAATTGTAAGACAGATTTGGTTACTTTAAGACAGTAAAATTCAAACACGTGTAGCAGAAGAGACGTCGAAACAGTGGTGTTCGAAGTTCTGAAACTTGCCTAATTTGGGCGCCTTAATAGGACGTTGAATGAACTTTAGTGACAAAGTTTCTGACTCAATTTATGTTGCAGATGAATTCGTAAATATGTTTTCTCAAGCATTAATCTCACTGGCCATGTGACAATATAAGATTGTATGTTTAATACAAGGATTATTATACACTATATTACCAAGTTATAGCCAAAGCTTACAAGGCAGTTTAAAAAATACTCGTAGCTTAATAATTGTAGTTAGCACTACGCATTTAATTGTAGTTTAAAAAAATGATTCTTTTGCTGCTAGGCTTCTCAAGTAAATTAATATGATATATTGTAAAAAATCTTGCGACAGGAAATTAATTTTAATTACATGTTTCATTATATTAGTATTTAGTACATTATAGATGATTTTGCGAATATTAGTTAAAAATCTAGTAAGCTCAAGGCAACCTTCGTGCAGTAGTATTTGTTGAACCATTTTTAATGAGGTTATCCTCAAACTACCAATTCATGTATGTGGTATCTGATAACAGTCCACTTTGATAATAGAGAAGTGCCAGAAGAAAGTCGAATTTATCCCACTGAAATATCTCTTAGTTTCTTATCGTCTTAAGTCACATCTTAACCTAAAATGATAGCATAAGAAAGAGCAAATAAACCAAAATAATATAAACATTTATAAGTAATACAATAATAAAATCATTTGTACATTTGATATAGTCTAGCACTTTCCTCAAACCAGTCTTCCGTTATTAACTTCACAAAGTATTATTTAAATAATACGATCATTTTCAAAGGACTTTGTCAAGCAACATCAAACGTGACCTCGTCGCTTCTCCGTCTTGCATATGAAAAAGTATAATATTCAAAACTATCCGAAATCTGTGTGAGCTTCATCCATCATTTTAGGCGACAGGGGCAAAGGCTTGTCGACCCTAATCGAAGTATAAGTTATATGTAGTTAAAATTAATATTAAAATAATACAATAATAAGACTTTAATAGTGTTATTTTCATAGCATTTAAATTGTGTAGAAATTAATTTGACTTTTAAAACTTTGGTACTCCTTCAATAATTATGTATTTAATATTTCCGACTTAAGAATTATCTAGAAAGAGGTCGCCTAAAATTGTCAAAGTAAAAAATTGAAACATGATTTTGCCGTACCTACATAATGATTGATTTCTTTAAAATAAGAAGTAGTTTCTAACTTCGGGTAGCAGCCGAAAAGGCCGGCACGCCCCGTATAGTACCACTCTCTCATAGACCGGCGTGATGTGGCAGCTATGCTGTCGCGTTTCGTCCGGTGAGAGTCCGGGAGGCCCACTCCCCATACCTCATCCCTCCCTCCTACCTCTCTCTTCCCTCCTTCCTCCCTTCCTCCCTTTCCTGAAAGGCCGGCAACGCATTTGCAAGCCGTGCAGTGTTGCAGATGTCCATGGGCGGAGGTGGTCACTTTCCATCAGGTGAGCCTCCTACCCGTTTGCCCCCTTTGTAACATAAAAAAATATATATTGTTTGGAACCATGTTAGTTTTATGTGACTGTCAATATTTGCTTAATCTGAGTATAACTGGTATAATGTGTAATTCGTGAAATCAATGTTGTTATTTTTGATAAAGTGCCGATATCAACTTATTTGCGTTGTATAATACTTATATATTAAATTAATTTTACAATGTTAAAACAAATTGTTTTCGTCAAGGAAATAACGAGTATAAATATTAAACTATTTATACTCGTTATTACAAAGAAGATTTATTGTTGAACAAACAGCGTTTGAGAATAATTTGCTGCATTATATAATACTATATTATATTAAAAAAGCTTCTATAAGAATTATTATAGCTTTCTATCAAGAGCTCTATTCTTACTTGTTTCTATGACTTCATATAAATTAGTTAATAACTACCAAAACTAATGAATATAGAGAGATACCTTTTAATATAATGACTACATAATATTATAAAACAAAGTCTTACGCCAAGTCTGTCTGTCTGTTCGCGATAAACTCAAAAACTACTGCACTGTTTTTCATGCTGTTTTCACCAAGGGCAGAGTGGTTTTAGAGGAAGGTTTTACTATATAATTTGTCAAGTTTTGTTTACATTTATAGGTACTATTAGTCATTCACCCATTTAACTTTGATGTGGTGTATTTAGCATAACTCCGTATCTTTAATTAATTTAATATTTCTCGTCTCTAGTTTAGTCTAATCTCTTCGTCAAAATTGTTTTGTTGTCAATCTCCTTTGAATTAATTGAACCCCTTTCTTTTCTCTTTTATTCTCTTTGTGCAAAGGTTGCCTTATAGAAGAGATCGCTTCTTTAAGTTTGCTTTTTGTACTGTGTTTTCAAATTTTATTATTATTATGGGAAATTAAAATAAAGGTACGTTAAATATTATTATATTATATTTCTATGCAGTGGAAGCCCAGTGCTAACGCGCTTGCTTGAATAACCGAGTATAAGGGGTTCAAATCCCGTTCACCTCTGATATTGTCATGTGCGAATCTTTTCTATCATGATTAAAACTTGTCTTACGATGAAGGAAAACATCGTGAGCAAACCTGCATGTCTGAGAAAATCTATTAAGTCTTCGTAAGGCATGTGAAATCCGCCAACACGCACTAGGCCAGCGTGGGGGACTATGGCCTGATCGCCCGGAGTTTATACACAAAAAGCTCATAATTTGATATACTTTAGAAGTGAAATTTTTCTGTAACAATCAATTCAATGTGAACATTTTTTTCACGTATTTTAAGCACATACATTGGAGTAAGTAAACATTATAATACATATATAACATAAGAAACGTAATATGTATTATTTTTAGTTATACCACAATGTTACAATGTCATCGAATTTATGATATAAAAATATGTCTAATAATGGAGTTTGGCTTCAGGCTTTAACTTCAGGTTAAAGGTCTACTTTTGTGGTAAGTTGTAATAAAATGTACACAATACTTTTTTCTTAAGTAATAACAGAAACGTACACAAGCAAACCTTTAAAATAAATATTACAAGTTAGTGTGTCACATTTTATAGCATACAAAAAGAAAAATCGCACCAAAAAAGGTAACAAATTAAAAAGAACTTCCTATTATGTTGATTTACATTCATCTCGAAAGAAATTACTTAGTGATATCATTCATCCCGCTAGATGCCTAGCTTAGCAAGCGAGGCATAAAGATACACAAAAAGCTGCAAAAGCTCCTTTTAAAAAAAATTCAAAACCTCAATGTTAACCCAAATCCCTAGTAATAATCTCATGAAGAAGCCTGCGTCGACCGTCATTCATTCCGTCAGAGGATGAATTGCAGGAAACATGATGGTGTCATTTTTCTATGTGGGCTTATGAAACGCGTTTTAATATCACGAGACATGTCGCAACAGATTGTCAGACAGATATCATAGCTCGAGTAATCTCCTTTTATTAACTCTCGTCTGTATGGATAAAACGTGAGCGTAAAGAAACTTAAATAAAATAAATTAATTTGGTGATACTGCACAAAGTTTATGTTTAACAATAAACACAAAACTATTTATGCTGTAATAATAAACATTTAATGGTTCTTTAATAGTTTTAAAACATTAAAAAACCTTTAAAATCTTTAAGTTCAAATAACTTAGGTTCCCTTACGAAATGCGCTTGAAATTAATTAACTTAGGAATTGTTATTTTAACTGTAATTGTTAATAATATATTGAAAAAACTAGTAGTAACATAAAAAAAACAATAATTAAAAGCGGAAAACATTGTAAAAACATTTATAACAAAAATGTGAAGTGTATTTAAAAATTACCTAGTCCCAATTCGGTTATCCTACCATATACCATCAGAGTTCCAGCTTCTATCTTCAGATTAGCTCGAAAACGCCGTAATGGTACCTACATAAAAATTGAGTAACAAAAAAGTGAGGACCGTAAAAATATGAGACGAACATTGCAAGTGAAAAAAAACTTGTCAAAAATGTTGATTTTAATATAAGTTCTTCTTTATATACAAAATGTAATAAGTATTGAATAAATAGCTTAAAACTTTTTAATCTACGGTACATAAATGTTCATCAGCTGGCACAGCAAGTAGGGTCACTAAAAATTGAAACAATACACTGAATAACTACCAGTATATCACAGGGAGGGAGGCCCGTGCCCAGCAGTAGTACGTAAAGAGAACTGAAGAAGAAGAAGAAAAAGACGATTTGAAATAGATTTATCGGAAGTAACTACGACGCGAGAAAAGCTGGGAGCACATAATATGTCAACCAGTTTATCATAAAATCCAATTATAAAACTTTAGCAGTACTCAGTCCACTTAACTCATACTAGAATATAAACATAGAACACTAGCCGTTAAATTACTTCGAAAACTGCTGAGGTCGCTTGTGAAGTTCCCTTTTAGTTTTCTATCGTTAATATTTTACCGTCCATGAATTAGATTTGATGATTAATTAAATAATTTCTATTCGTTCAATAAACTTCATTATTTAGTGTAAAAATTTCACATCAATAAATTTTGTAGGCGTAAAATTACCCAATCCTTTATTATATCCTATATTAGTTATTCGAATATTTTTAATGTACTCGTTGTTAGACTATATCTTTGTTACAAATATCGACAACGACTATTCACAAATGTACTATCGTAATAACAACTTAATTCATATATGTACTTTCATGTTTTTCACGCAGCAAGCAGATATTATAAAAAAATTTAAGTATTTTTGTTTAGGATTTGGTATGGTGTAATAAAATCATTTTGACAGAATTTAGTTTATAGTTCCCAATTTTAGTGAGACGTTGACTATCTGGGAAAAAAATTTTTTGTCCAGAACCACAATTGCACTGATGATTTTAATATCATGAAATTGATGACACACAGTACCAAAAACTCAGCCCACTACTAAACTGACGCTATATTCTTGAACATGTCTTAGTTGTACAATGTTTGTAGCATTATAATATATACATGCAGAGGCATATAAAGGGCATTATAACAAGATCAAACGAGTTTCGTTTTTTTGATCCAAATATTCGCTTACACATATATTTGTATAATAGGCATACTTCCATATTATTATAAATGGAGGGCAGGGAAACTACTTTTTACGTAGGACCTACTTTTTACCTAGTTCTCACGGTAAAACCATAAAAACATATAAGTATTACATATATATTCAATTTATTACATAGCTAGTAACAAAAGTATACAATAACCTCAAACCATAACTAACAAATACTTACATTAATGAACTTGAATTATTTTTCAAATAAGAGACAAAGTAAACTTAATATTGGTTCATGCCACTGTCAGTTGTAATAAAAAAAAAGATACGTCGGGGCCGAGTGCCCGTCATTGGCAGGGCGGTTGTATTTTTTATTGATCAAATTATAAGTCAATAAAATAAAAATTAATAAATAGTATGTATTTCTTTGTTTTATGATTAATCTATATATACACATAACAAAATTTTAGCTAAGTCAAATCTATACATTTTTTTGGAAAATCTTACTAAAATAGTACTTATTAGCGATACAGAATTACAGGCCAAATTTATATTTTTTTTTGTTTTTTTGTCTGTTGGTCTATTACTGCATCTCTAGAAAAACACTGGACAAATTTTGATGGAAAAAAATAAGATTTCTGAGAAAGTATATAATTACGTAGTAACTAATTCTCGGCGACGCACTAGTTTCTTTTAGTGCTTATAAATCATAGGCTTTAAGGATCTATTCAAACGGTTAAAAACTATTTTAATATGACTTAAATTGAATTAAGATGAAATATAGTTTTTCTATGATTAAAAGTTCATTGACATCAATTATTTAAGTGAAATAACATTTAAAATAGAATTGTTTAATTCATACACATTGAATATTATTTTACACGTAGATTGAAATCATTGCTATTCATAACTTCGTATTGTGTCAAACAAAGTATAAGAGTCGAATTGACACATTATATGTACTAAGGGTATGCATTGAATATGTGAATTCTTAACTAGACAATACATCAATTTTATATGAAAACATAACAGCATAATAATTTTAAATTAATATTATTTATTTATGCTGCTTTAACATAATATTAACAATTTTAAAATAATTGTAAAGGTTTACAGCCTCCAAAATAAGCATTCTTATAATGTTGAATTGCCATCGTCTCATTAAATCTTGGATGTATGGGACTTTTTCATTAATACATATTATTGTTATAGCATGCAAATGTCATGTTTCGTACGCTATATTGTTAATTGAGCCTTTGCAGCGGGTGGAATAACATTGAATATATTAGAGACATATGTAGATTATATCTACCGGTACTCTATGTAGGATTAAGCAGTAATAATTTTCAAATTATCATATAATAATAATTTGTTTTAGATAAATGAATATCAATAAACTTTTCACTCAATTAAAGTTTAACAATAAATATAACATTTTTCTATATCAAAACAAGTTACATAAATCGTCTTCAATCCTAAAACAGATTTTCCTAATTAGATGGGCGAAGATAAATCGCTTACCACCAAATCGTCAGCTTGTTGCGTGACTAGAGCGCGATTTATGACTTAATAGCGGAGCACTAAGCAGGCCTTAGATAAGGTGCTTCTAAGTGATTGTCGGCGCTCACAACAATCGTAATTACTCCAAACTGCTATCTACGCTGAGACGCACGCGATCTCTTTTATCGACCAACTCGAATCGTACTAATCGTTTGCATAAAGCTATTCGCTTTGAAGTCGATTTGTGAATATTTATCTAGCTTATTCTATACTTTCCTCAATTTAATTCAATTACCTAATTAGTATTACAAGTAAACTAAGTAGGTAATTGGATGAAAATGAGGAAAGTACAACAAAATGAAATTTCGTTCTGTACGTTTAGGGAAACAGTTTATATTATAATATCTTCCTTAAAACTAAAACATCGGTGTTTGTTAACAGAGTTAACGAATCTTTGAATATAAATATAATGATTGAAGCTACTCGTAGAAACTTCGGTATGAGGCATTAGAAACAAACATGAAAACTTTGGCAATCGGTTTATATTTTTTTAATTAATTCTTTGAGTGATGATAAGGTTATAATAATGAGATACTAAAGAAACTAATTAATGGAATGTGGAAAAGTGATTTAAATTTTAAAAATGTTGTATCTTTTCAGCCCTTTGCCCTTTGCATGCTTGGGAGTTCATAATTATAATATACTTCACAATTTGCAAGGTTGTCTCAGACATGAGGGTTTCCTCACTATGTTGTCCTTGCCGTGATAGTATGGGATGAGACCCAACAAGCATCAGGAACCACCGACCCATCACTGCCTTTAACGAACAAAAGTATTGTTTTAATTTAATACTACCCTATTTCAAAATAACGCTATATACGGTAACGCTTCGTAGAGCTTTGTGAAACTTGCTTACAAAGGTGTAATAAAATATTAGAAAAGTACATTTATTATACATAATATATGTTATTTAAAAAATAGTATAAAATCTTAATTCTGGGGAATTAAATATTTTTTCGTAATAAAACAATAACATATAGAATTTGTAAGATATGCGTCAAAGTTTTAAACACATTACTTCTGACCACAAATTATGCAGTCCATTACGTGTTTATGGAAATAATTGAACACATCGAAACTGTTTAATTAAACCTTTTGATATGACGTAACATTTTGTTGTTGTTAAACAAATACTGCAATCGTTATTTACCACTGTGTGATTTAGTCAGTGCTTTTTGATTTTTTACAATTCCATATTAAAATACGCTCATTTTATTTGATAATTTGTTAAGGTATATACAAAGAAACGAAATTCAATTCTACTTGTCTGCAATTTATAACATGTCCTTTTAAAAATTCTTTAATTTAGTCCCTATTTCTACACATAATTTGCTTAAAATCGGACAAGTGCTTTTTGTACTAAACGATTAAATTCTCACGGACATATTATTTTGGGGTCTATATTCAATAAATAATACGTTACAGTCATTGTTTTTTTAAAAATAATCCATTTGAAGATTTTTCTAAGTAGTAAGTAGTAATAAAAGCAACAATATAGTATAAACTCGGTAAAATTAGGAGTAACTAATTAATAACGGAGTGTTATAACCCTTTCCAAGTGCTATCACTATCACGGCTTCTAAAGTTAGATAATTAAGCGGGTAGGTCAACTAAAATTGTTGCCTACACGATACACTAACAACTTTCACCACTTAAGGTTACAAAAGCTTTTCAAAAGTAAATATTGGGTCTATAACCGAACATGTGATTATTACTGTTGATACATCGAACAACTTCACGAATTTGAAACTACTTATGCAAATTCTCCTGACTTATTTGAAATTCACGTCAAACTATATTTAATCATAGAGAAATTACCTTTGAAATTTATTAGTGCATGGAAAAGAGCCTTCAATGTATAAGCGGATAAAATATATTTTATTCACGCAAAATATAATGTAATCGATCACGGTGACCAAAAAGCTTCTTGTGAATTTTCCAATAAAAGCTTTTATTGTAATACGTGTAATAGTTTCTAAAACAACTTGCCTGTAATCTATACATGTATATAAATAAAATTAAAGTGTCTGTTTTTAATTTCAAATTAACCGCTTTTCCCTAAATGCATATTAAGCATATACGGTACTAACATCAAGAAATCATTTTTTATTTATTTTTTCTCTGTCTGTCTATTTGGTTAGCCAAAACTAGTTTGCTTCTCTTAAACGGCTGGACCGATTTTGATGTGACTTTCACTCGCAGATAGCTAATGTTATAAGGAATAACTTAGAATTTTGTTTAGAAATTTTATTTGTTTTAATTAGCGTAATCCGCGGTTCACGCTTAATTTCGTAGTATTATATAATAACTTTTGATTCATAAATTCTAAACTTATAAAACACACAAAGGTTGTATTTTAAAGTTTTATCAAAGTTATTTATGACGGTATGAAACGTAATTTCATTATTATGATTCAAATTGTACCCTAACTATAACATAAATCAACAAATACAGGAGGGTTTTGGCGTTTTAAATTTTCTATAGGTAAAAGTCAGTTTTAACGAAGCTTTTGTAGACTTAGTCAGTGGAATATAAAATCATGGGCCCAATTAGCGAGTTATATAGAGTTCCGGCTACATTTTGCTTCTTATTTCTCTACTTTCTCTTTGGGATGAACAATTGTGTGCAAATTAGCAGTGACAACCGCGGCGGGGGACCGCAACGACGTTCGTGACATACGATCATATTGAGTCGAAAGCTATTCTCATGACAAATATAATCGGTTTAAAATTATATAGTTTTTGCCCGCGCCATAACTGTTTTTATAGTATCCATGGTAGTTATTTAATAAAAGAAACCAAAGTTTAAAAAAATATATCCAAAATAATCTTTTATTTTAATAAGTTAGTTAAGATTTAGAAAGATACGGGGATCTTTTTGCAGTTTTCCACATGAATGCTTTATTTAGCTATCAACTACGCTTCATAACTGCGTATTTGTTTAGGAGGTACATGTGTGAAGCTTAAAGTGAAATGTATAAGTATTGTCTGAGTACCTTCAAAATATATAGATCATTTACATGTACAAATTACAATAGCAATTTAGAGTATCACCTTTAACGAATAATTAATTAAACTTTCCATCAGTCCTGTTAAATATTTATTGCTTCTTAAATCAACAACTCTAAGTAAATATTAATATGATTTTATATAATTAAAATACCTTCAGTTGGATTGAGAGGGGTATGGGGTACCTTTGTCTTCTGATTCGCTTCGATAGTCCCAAAATAAACGGGGCGGAAACACGGACGGGCCGGTAGGGTATAAATTAAGTCAGTAAAATGCTTATAAATTTTTGTTTAATTTAAAAACAGGATATAAACGTAAAGTAGATTTATAATTAAAATGTATACTAAAATTGCTTCATAATTTACTATAAGTAATAATTTAAATATAAATAAAATTATTTACTATAGGGATACTGAAAGTATTAGGTAGGTGTGCGAATGCTGTCATGAACAATGTGTTATTCACATCAATTATGTATTTTTAAGCGCCTAGCCTATTTTATTAGAGTAAAATAAAATAAATTATAGCTCTAATTACAACATATAAATTTTAGGTGCCATGCAATATATCTTTTAAAAGTTCAAGGCTATGAAGTTAAAAAATGTAGATGTTTTTAAGAACTGTATGTAATAAAAAATATGAAACGAGCTCATAAATAGTTGGCACCTCGTAATGAAGTCATTTTTTTCTTCTGATATTGTATCAATCACAATCTTCTTAATAACAACTCTTTTACAAAGTTACTTCGTAATCGTATTAATAGCTTTACTCCCAAAACCAATAAAGTTTTTCATCCCTTTTTCGTAGACAGTATTTAAATTTAAATATTCTTCACTAACACTTTATAATATATTTTACGAATCGAATCGATTATATAAATAAAGTAGGTTTGGTGATAATTAGATATATTATATAACTAGCAACTAACCCTTGCTTCGTTCGGGTTTATCCCCAGGTACCTAGGTAGATTAGTCAAAGTTTTTTACAAACTTTGAATTTTTATTCCTTTTTTTTATCATTAAGAACCTCCTGTGGCAATTAAGGAACATACAAAAAAACATTGCAGAATTGGTCGAGTCATCCTCAAGTTTTGCGCTTAGCAACATTCATTTTTATTTAATATAGATTTCTATACAGACGAAGAAGTCTTAACAAAATTTCACATATCCTCTTATAATGATAGATAATAAATTAAACTATTATGACTTAACACAACATCAATTTCTCAGTCCTCATCTGAATATATAAAGATAATACTATTATTACATTATAATATTTCCTTTGAACTATTTTATTCAATTCCCTCTAGGCTCATTGCTTTAGAACAATCGGTCCTAAAATAATATAAATCAAATTGATAACAGCTTATGAATACTGAGGGAAATAAATTTCATATCTTTTGCAAAGCGTCGAAATATTATGCAAATCACTTTATTTCGTTCAATTAAATACTATTGTTTTTTAATTCAAAATTGAACTTTGTTTATGGAATTTCTAACCATCAATGGCACCGTTTTTGAAATGTTAAATTCCATTTCTACAATGAAAATCTAAAGGGACGATGTGAAACTTCACTACTACTTTCGTAATTGCTTCAAAAGTTAGGAAACGAAAAGACCGAGAAGGCTTGCAAGTTGAAATAACGGAACCGACATTGAAGGAAGGAACATTTCGTACCACATTATACAAATACAGCATTTACCCATAATTGTTATTATTATAACAAAACTCAAGTAAATTTACACAAATTTATAAATTGTAGTAAAGGCTTCAATTATTTTAAATTGAAAAGAATATTGCATGACTATTTGAAATGAAATCAACTATAATCAGAAGTGAATTTCATATTCACCTAACTACAATTTACATGTATAAATCTTTAAACGACTCCAATTTATCTCCAACAAAAAAAATTATTGACAAAACATTTAGTCGATAGCTTGTACTAAAGAAACAAAAATATTTAGAACATCAATTGACAAACCCATCAGAATAGGTGATAAGTGGAAATTGAAATATTGTTTGACTGTTTTATCTTTGCCTATTATTATATTAGGTACTATATAAAATAATTCTAGAAAAAAATATGAAAATATTAAAGTAAAAAAGAACTAAAATACAATCAAAGGAATTTTCTGTAGGTTCCATGTTGAATTATATTACAGAGGTTCATCCAAATAAATTACAGATTTTGCAATCACCCGCTATTCTTTCCCTTTTCCTTAATTTAAGGAATTCGCCAATCATTGGAAATATGAGAAGAATCTAAATGTCCTCGACAAAATAGAGGTCTGGAGCACGATTTACTTTAAACTTATTTTTATATTTGGGTAAAAATAATTAAATATACGTATAAACACTGATTGAAGTAACTTAATTAAGTTACTAAGTGAACAAGACAACACGGCAACAACTGTTTAATACAAAAGCAGTAACTTTTTAATTGAAATTCTGATAGATAAGTAAATATTATGAATAGGAAAGAGTTAAGTAGAAGCCTATTGTGTTTATTAATACACAGAAAGTCTGTCGTTATAACAAGACCTTATAATAATAATATTATATCAAAATTTATTTACACTATACTGGACCAATACATATTAATAATATAAATTTAAAAAGTTCTTGGAAATCTAAGAACTTTTGTTTCAGGTATATTTAAGTCTAATTAAATTATTATTAGTTTCTATTACTACGATAGAATGTTAAAAAAAAACTATTTAGTCGTTTATTCAGACGAATCTATTGTTCTCTACTAAAAAATATTAGTGACTTCATAGTTTAGTAAGTATAAACTAGCGACTCACCCTCGCCTCGCTTGGGTTCGTCGATAGCGCGATCTAGCGCGAGCGAAGCCGCGAGTTCTGCTAGTAAATAATATGTATACAAAAACTTGACAAATTACATTAACTAAAACCTTCCTCTAGAACCACTTTAATCGGTGCAGTAGTTTTAGAGTTTATCGCGAACAGACAGACAGACGTGGCGGAGGACTTTGTTTTATAATAATGTAGTGATTAATTATGTGTTCATTAGGACTATAAAAGTTATCCTTTTTAGTCGTGGATATAACGGTGGAGTATTCATTAGCACATTATAATTGGGCGGTACTTCCATTAGCTTTAATTCTACAATATCAAGTAACGATTTCACCTCGTAGTTGAAACAGTAGCAAATTCACAATTAATTTGAAGGCGCGGATGGCGCAGCGGTGCTTATTGGAATGAGTTACGTTCACGGGTAAGGGTATGGTTATGATGTAAATATCCGATATCAGATGCTTTATTGTGATAATGCGTTTATTAATAAGTATTTTAGTTTGTTTACACTATATAAACTTTTAAGCAATTACATTTTTTTATTTGCTTCCTACATCTTAGAAAAGAGAGGGATTAGGAAACCTCAAGCAATATAATAAAATTACAAGTAATAATTAATACAATGAAGGGATGGTAAACTTAAATTTGAATGGTAAAGTTAAGAACGAAATAAATCATCAAGCCTATTTTGGGAAGCAGTATAGTAATTTTTAATTCAACCATAATTGTTCAAGTCACAATTCTTATTTCAGGCAAGAATTGAACTTTCGGACCTGAAAGTATCAGTACGTCTATGCCAGGTGGCAATAAATATTGAAAATATTTTGCCATCCGGCAATATTGTACAACCACGGGATATAACTTTTTCCAATTTTCCTCTAAGTTTAATATAATTTGCTAGCTTTACGGCAAAAAGAGTTTTATAGTACTTTCATCATTAGTATTTTGCAAATGTATTACAATAGATTAGTCAATATATTTTTACAAAAACATAAACGGCTAAAAGCTCATAGAAATATCAATTTAAATGTCAAAAAAATGAACAGTGGATAACGTCAGAAAAGTTGAGCATTGTCCTTTAGATATAAATAAAAACAGTATAATATATTTTCTAAAAGATCTCATCTTTAAATATAATAATTTTAATAAATAAATGTTTTATAAATAGCATCTGCTCTTTCCGCAGAAGGCAGATCAAATGCGCGTGGGTGAGATCCCCAGGAGACGCCACACCAGACAACTTTTTGTGTCAGCCTTTAATGAGCTCGGGGCCTTAGTGTTTTGCGCAGTCAGAAAGTATAAATTAAAGTTATTAAACGAATTATTCCCCTTATTTGATACTTCATGTATACTGTATGCTGAGTAAATTACTTCAGAGAACGTAACTTTCGCTTTTCGATTAATCAACTCGCTCGAAGTAACACGAAATCTAATTATTGTAATAGACTGGATAAACGATTCCGACATTAAGCCTATGTTTAATAAGTATGATTATATTAATGCCATTATTTTTGACAGCCGAGACATTACATTAGGCTATGTACCTACCTACATAGCGATTTAAGTATTAGTACCACAAGTACCAACTACTACTATCGAAGAAAAGTATTACATTATCTACTTTATTACGATTTTAGATGGATGGATATAATTTTTATTATGGGACAGACTGTCAATATATAGTAGTCCTGTAAAATTAATTTAAATTATAGAAATTTATATTGATTAATTATTTAAGGCTTATCTCAAGTATAATAATAACGGATAAATAAAGATAAATTTTATTTGTATTATGAAACAATTACAAAAATAACTGTGTATTATATAATATTATTAAGTTAAGTGACGCACCAGAGTAACAGGATATTAGATTCTAATGTTCCGCGTCATCCTGTTTCTCTTGCTTTAGAAATTGAGTAAAACGGGCTACCCCAAGGTGTAATCACTTCTGTGAAATTGATTAGCTATAATAGTATCTACATTTAGTACTTGCTAAGAAAAAAAACTCTCCGAGGAAACTGGAAACTATCTTGCTTCTGAAAGGTGTGAACTTTGCCGGTTAGCGCAGTACGGCAATACAATGATCTCATCTCCCTTAAATTGAGGGGGAGGCAAGTGCACAGCAGTTTGAAGGGGCTAAATTAATATTATTTAGTATTATGATTTGTTGAAGTTCATAAGAATTTTAAAATATCTTGTATCAGTACTTTTAATTTCATGTACTACATTTTCTTACCTTTTTTTGAGTATGCATTCTGTGTTTTTTTATTTAAGTGGGATATTAAAATTTGACACATTTTAATTATTTATGCTACATCTGTATTTATCTATTGCTTCTTCACAACATACTATAAAACAAAGTCCTCCGCCGCGCCTGTCTGTCTGTCCGCGATAAACTCAAAAACTATTTCATCAATTTTCATGATGTTTTCACCAATGGATAGAGTGGTTCTCGAGGAAGGTTTTAGTATATATTTAGCCCAGTTGTTGTATACATTTGCTAGCGGAACCCGTGGCTTCGCTACTTTTAACTAAAGGTAACTTTACAGTATTATAAAACCGTTACAATGCAAAATAAGTCCAGCAATTAAAATAATCAGAGTAAGAAGAACTGAAATTATGCATGAAGTGAGCGCAGTGGCCGCTCGGGTTTGCTCGACGATTAATATTAATGAACTTGTGTCACGCCGTTCCACCAGGCAGTGTCAAGCTTCTATGTTTCTTTTCAATGTAAATCGTGACTTTGTCCGTGTACTTGTTGCTGGCTGTACGGAACGGCTGATTTTATTTTAAAAAAGAAGTAAGAACAGATTGATGTTTGTCTCTTTTGTGTGTTCGTAGATTTTGAAAGCTTAAATCTAGTATGTATTCAAGCTCGTAAATAGTAGAAGCTTTCAGAATTCAGCCAACTTGTTTATAAACTTTTTTAATACTTATTCAATAATAACAGTTAGAGGTTTCTTAAATGAGATGGAGTGATGCTGAAAGTTTTAAAAGAGTTTGTTGTAACTATTTATGTAAAAATATTAAACTTCTTTATATAATATCTTTTTTGATATTTTAAATATCTTCAGGATAATATATTTTCTGAATAGTAAAAAAATCAAGTGCCCTCATATTTTGGTCCAGTCATCGATCGTTCTTATACCGTAGTTAGTTAGCCACTGCATTAAAACTTTGGCTACCTGCCTATTTTGGGTTGCAGGTGGATTAACTCTCCTTATTTAGAGCAAATAATTTAGAGAAAGATTCAATTACAGCCACTTGGATCTTTATTTCATTAAGTTTATTAATTGAATAACTAATAATACTTTTACGTGATAAAAAATAAATATAATTTAATATTTGATAGGCAATTTCAATACTATCATCCTCATCTCCCTTTTTCCTTGAGGTTAGCACATTACGTCCACACTGCTTTCTTTTCTGTCTTCTAATATGTGGTACGTTTTTAAAATGTATAAACACAATTGCTCTTTAAAAATACTCTAAAATACAGAAACGATTCGAAATTTCATGTTATTATTACTAGAAAAAAGAAAATTGTTTTTTAATTCCAACACATTCATGTGACATAATAAAATGTCCATTAGGGTGGAGCGAAAAAAATTTTTTTTTAATTTCGTTATTCCTGTGTTACCAATGGATGTTCTACATTATCAGAGATCTTAAAACTGAATTTTAAGTTTCTATGTCAACATCTTAAGGTGGCGCATCAGATTTTAATTTTTAAGAAAAGTACAAATTTCAGCTTTATCTAAAGATTTTATTTAAGCTAAATTTTTTGCCAAAACTTTTATGCAATAGCTTTAAAATAATAACACGACTTCTAACCAAATAATAAAAAAATAATAGGCATCAAAAGTGAGTTTTAACTTTCGAAATCAGAAGCTTAGCACAGACTCTGATTTTTGCCTAAAAAACGTTGTGTCGCATATTGGTATATCTTGCCTTGACTTTATGCTAGAACGAATAAATCCTCTCTGGCTTCTGATAAATAATCAGATGCCGAAGCCTCAGTTACAAGCTTGACGTAACGTTTCACCTGAGTGTGGCAAGGATACTTTTCAATTTTAAATAAATTACCACCTGAGGAGATCATGTCTGGAATTATCGCGTCACTATATTTCATAGTTTTTGGAGGTTCTGTCATTTTTTATTTTACCAGTTAATTAATCATAATTGTTCAATGCATTAAATTTAATATTTGCAAACTGAAACTCTCGGTTTTCTTTCCCTTACACTCGTTTCTTGACTTTAAAACTCTACGGAGAGCCAGTTCTCTTATGTGTGATTCGTGATCTTGTAACATAGCCAAAAGTCAGTTTTCCGGATGTACAAACAAGGAATTTCTCTATATAGTTGTTATAGCAATGCTTTTCAGGTTACACAACTTATTTTAATCATGTTAAAGATATGAACTCGATGTTTGCAAAACAGTCTTGACTTAATATCAAACCAGGATCGTGCGTAGACTTTCGTGAATAAAGTGGCTAGTTCTTTTAAAGATTTTGTGAGTTTAGCTGTCCCAATTTATGAACGAAGTATCCTATTAGTGCAAGCCAAGCACCGAGAATGTGCGAGTCCAGTCTAGAGTCCAGAATCTTCATTGGCTACGTTTAGTGAGACTGTACCAGTAAAATTGCTGATATTATATCTGCATGTCTGTTTTCTTGTTTCATTATGCATTTCTTTACACTCTTGTACTTATTGTATTATGAAATCAAGCTTGCAACGATTTGTTGATGACTTTTAGTGGGAATAGATGCTTTATTCCAATTTAATCAATGCTGGTGGCGAACATTTCACTCAAGTATTTTACAGCAGGGTCTTTACCATCATTCAGTTCTAGCATCTTATTTCTTAACCACAAATAATATTTTATAATGAATTAATACGTTGGTAACACATTACTAATTAGTTTTATTGGATTACCAAACAAAGAGCACCCGCAAGTCTTTTCGAGTTTTGGGTATTTTACAGACGAAATTTAACAACAACTCCACTTTTTACACTTGTCCTTAGTTCTTATTGACAAGTGATTTTTAGAATATAGCGTAAATATACTAAAGATAACACCCGATAGTTATTAGAATATAAGTTTTATGACATATAGTTACAAAAACACATTAACTTACGGGTACACCTTAGAAGTTAAATTTTATTGTTTTTGCAAATTACCCTCGTAGTGCGCCACCTTAAAATAAAGTCGTAGACTTTTGATTTTTGGTACTAATAAATCTTTTACATACCATCAACGATTGATGATACAGGAGAATTAAAATTTTGAAAAAAAATAAATTTGGTCAAATTCACTCCACCCTAATGTCCATTATATAATTGAATTAAAATACTATCGACTTGTATAAGTTTCGATAAGCAATTATTAAAGTATACAATACATGAATATTCAATATACTTACTCGTAAAGTATATTATGATAGGAAATGAAAGATAAAGTATTATTGGATAAAGTATTAATAAATGGAGCTAGGGTGAGCGCGAACCATGGAAAATAATGTCGCCGAGGAGAATTATGAAGATTCAGGGCCAAGTCCATAAAGGAAATACGAGAATGTGGACTATGTTCATTTTTCCAACTTATTTCACGCGTTTTTATCGTCCGCGTATTTGAAACACCACCACAAAAAATATCGCAAAACGTGAACACGGCCTGGCGTTAATGTCCCTAATCGTCGGGAAAATCTCGGAAGTCGTAATATTATATGGAATTTTTACAGTATTAGTTAGGAAATTATGGTTGTAATTCGCTATAAAATTCGATATTACAAGTATAGATATGGTTTTATTTTTTTCAGAACGATAATAGACTATACTTAATTTTGTATATTCTGTTCGAGATGTATTTGATATGTAAATAAAGCAATACATAATTTATTTAAAAAATTCGTTCCATAGAAACTATATTTTGTTTGAAGTAAAAGTCAAATCTAAGTAAGTATATTTATATAAAATGGAAGTGTTTGTTTTTAATTTAAAATTAATAGCTTTTCACTAAATGCTTATGAAAGTATGTATATACGATACATCAAAAAATCGATTTTAAAAATTTTTCTCTGTCATCTTCTCTAAAAAGGCTAGGCAGATTTTCACTGGCACTGGCCCTAATTAATTATAGCCACTCTATTCTGGCTTAGCCAATAAACAAACAAAATAAGATAAATATTGATGAGATTTAATTTTAACTTATATTTTAAATACAGTTTTGGTATTGCTATTTTATGAAAAAAAAAACTTATAAACGAAATAAATGTAGAATTGAAAATAAATTCCATACACTACAACATTGTCTGTTCCTAGAAATGGCGAATACATAGGATGCAATATTATATGGACTAGTACATAAGGACTTCATGCATGCTTTTGTGTTTCAAATTATTCATGTATTCAATACGTATATTCTTCATCGGCTATCTTTAGAGCACGATTTATATATCATTTTGCACTTTAATTAAAAGTCAGTTACATAGTAATATTATTAAGATTTTTATTAAATAATATTATTATCTAAATAATATATCAGTAATATGTTGGAACATTATTACACACGGCGCCATCCAGTTTCGTGGTAAGCTACAAAGCTTGAGTTACTTATACCAGATAGTTGATATACTACACATTAAGTTTAAATACATACATATTATAAATATAATACTAAATAATATATACATAATCACAACTTTCCTTCTTATCTACGTTCCCGGTTTAACCTTCTTCCGACTCCAACACGTTCCAGGCGGCCCTGCCTCACATCAATGCTTGAGGTACCGAGAAGTAACACAAAATTCTTACAAAACTCTTTTTCAGTACGTGCTGCAGTGTCATGGAACAAGCTCCCTAAATTCCTTCAGGAGAGCCCTTCTGCAGCTGCATTTAAAAACAACTTTAAAAATTATATTCTAACTCAAACTTGAATAATACACCTGTCTGTTTGCAGCAGAATAATAATATGTTTATGTATTTATTTATGTGTATAATATATTATTTTATATACTTATACATGTATGTATGTAATTTATATATTTATGTATATATGTATTTTATATTGTATATATATATGTATATATTTATTTTTGAGTAAATTTACTTATCTATATACTTTATATTTCTTCTTTGCACTTTCTTCTGTCCCGCTATTTAACACTATCTCCCACGCACATAGGTTGACTGGAAGAGATCTCTTATAGAGATAAGTCCACCATTGTCCACGTCACTCTCAATTTATTTTCTAATGTAACTTTATTGTGCAATAAAGAATATATAAACACCGATGACTGAAGTACAAAGATCCGAGTTTAACAAACGAATGCCCCCAGCGGGACTCGATCCCGCGACCGCTGGCGCAAGAAAGTAAGGTCACTACAAACTGCGCTAAACATGTCGTCAATAAATAATTGTTTCTTATTATATAGAATTTTAATGTATATACCCTTATGTAGATATGTTTTTAAAATATATGTACAAAATAATCAAACTCAAAAACCTCCCGCCCGTTCGTATATAAATGTCCGACACGACTTTCGCACATTTGTATGTGACGTCCCACCTTCTTCATTTTTACACATAAATAATATGTTACTTTTAGGCATCTAGAAACGAACACAAACCAGAATAAGTTTTTAGTTACGTAATATTATATAAAGTTTAAAAATACGTTAATATGTGTAGTGTAAACAGTTTTGATATGTAAGAAATATAAATTGTTTTCGATATTTAGTAAACTGGAAAGCGATTTGTTAATAACATTTCGTATTACGTAAATTCCATATCGGACTCTCAAAGACTATTTTTTATGCAACCCCGTAATATGAATATCAAACGATAGTTTGTTGAGAACAGTATGAATAAAATAAAAAAATATAATATAATGAATAAAATAATACTAAATAAATTATAAAACATGTTTTTATTTGATATAAGTTATTGTAGGAATATATATAATGTTTTTTTATTTTTGTTACAGGCAATATAATATATAATACTGAACTGAGTTTTGTAGGTATACTTTGTTGGTCGGAATAATTATTATTATAAGCTATTCAAAAACGATCCATAGGATCTAGTTATAAACGGGTTTAATTTCTCAAAAAGGGTTTAGAAGTTAGAAAGGGCTTAGAAGTTATATAAAAAAAACTTGAGAGCTAATTTGCAGTATGACCCAATTTTGAAATTCATAAATATTCGCAGAAAAATATCATACAAAGACCGAATCTATTTTGATGAAAATTATGTAATTTAATTTTAGTGGTACTAAGATTCTATTTAACATTAAATACCATATTGTGGTTTTTATCACTATATTTTTAAATTTTATTCACAATAATGTCATATTGTTACATACTAGAGACTCAACCTCGCTCCGCTCAAGCTCATTACTAGATAGATACATCTAAAATAAATCTATATCAAATATTAACATAGATTTCTCGGAAAGTACATATTTTCCCGCAGTATAATGTATCCTATATGTTCGGGCAACCACATTTTTACTACTATTATACCACATTTCAACAAAATCTATCCAGTGGTTTTGTCGCGATGCAGTAACATATAGACAGACAGACAGACAGACAAAAATTAATGTAGTAGTAGTAGGTATATAGATATAAATATAGATATAGATTCGACCTCTGTATGTATAATGACTATTTCAAAAAATATTACAGTACTGATTCGATTCATTTTGATTTATATTATATGTAGGTATAGATAAAAGTATATAAGCTAGATACATTTTATCTTTTAGTATAAATATCTCAGAAATGAGATGCTTTTTTTCCTTCAGTAAAAACAATCATATATTTTAACCCGGGTAACCAGTTATCATCATGCTAAATTTAATTAAAATGTGACCGGAGGGCTTCTTGTGATGCGATTACAGATATACAAAATTTGTAAAAACTATAGATTTTTCCTCTGTATCGGTGACCATTTCCATTATATTTTCCAACAAATATTCAATGATAGATTCAATTAAGTTTAGTTTAGAATTTTATTATAATTTATATGTATAGAGATAATTTAGTATCATTTTAAACAATTGTAGAGCGTAAATTGCAGATGTGTACAACTGTGACTCTACATCACGTGTGAAAGCTTTCGATAAAATCCGCCCACTGCTATATAAACATAATTACTTGAGATTATATTTTCGAAATAAAAACAACATATTAAAATATTGAAGCTTTTATTTACAAAATTACCAACATATAATATCACTTTGGGAATTTGCAGTTTCACTTGCATAACCATGAATATACATAACTAGTGTAAAAACAATAATGGTTACAATTCCTCGATAAATTGTTTATACAAGTAAATCTAAATATATGATTAGGAAATGAATCAATACATATCTTTAATTATTGATTGGAAGTATGTATGTTAAACTATACTTTTAAAGTAGTAAAATTGGATGTAATAAAATTATGCGCTAAATACTCAACCGAAATTAACAATTGAATGATAGCTATATTTTGAGTAGATATTTTGCACGATAATTACTCGAATTGAGACAGTAAGATTATATTATTAAATAACAAAAGGGAATAGCTAGGGAAGGCAAGATAAAAATTTTAAATAAAAAATAATGTTTATTTGCCTAAACGTTTATTCATACAATTATATCATGTTATTAATTATAGGTAGGTACTGTCATTCGCTCGTCTTTTCGATGTTATATTGGCAAATTACTCTGCCATCGCGAAGAAGGCAGTATCATAAAAATTTCATAAGTTATTCCATTATTTTGTTAATTCTATATTATACTCTTGTATTCTTGTTTTTTCCTCATTTATTGCGATATAACTTTAACGAATGAATAAAATTTAATAAATATCCGAATTCCATGAAACAAAGAATATGTCAAATAAGTTTATTAGATTGATAGTTTTAACTGAAAATAACGTATTACAATTCATAGTTAGCATGTGAACATAATTCTACACCTTCTTTAACAGACATATTCGTGAAAAGCAGCCATATAAAATTTAAATTGATTTTAAAACTCAACATGCAACTTTTACCACAATTATTCGTAATTATTATATATTGTATGGCGCTGGAATTTTTCATTCATTGGTTAAATAATTGTATTTTAAAAGTTTGTTGCTCTGACCTTTCTAATTTCAAAGGACGCTAATACCTTTTATGTTTGACACACTTTTCAATTTATAAAATTATTTAGGTTGGTAAAAGATTTTAAGCGATTTTCGCTAATAATAAAGGTATTGTAAAGTATGCCGTGTAACTTTGTGCTAACTTTGTGCTAACGTTTTCATCAAAGGGGCTACTCAAAATATAGTTATCATACAATAATTTAATTAAATAGCACGAAGCAATAAATAAAGATAAAGTAATTTGGCATTTATCTATGTATTACTAAAAAGCGTAATTTATTGTCACATGTGTGAGAAGAGAATGACAAAAAATATAATTATCAGAGACTCAGTAATCAAACGTTATCAGCTATTTATAATAATAACTTTAATGCATTTTTATTTACAACAATTTTATTTTACAATTTTAACACGAATTAACAATCATTGTGTCCATCACCTAAGTAAACTTGAAATAGATATGTTTCAGACTTCATGTAAAATTAATCAACGTACAAAATATTCTTGACCTAGCATCGTTTCAGTTTACACTAGGATAAGCACAAAAACATACAAAATAAATTTGCAATTCATAGAATTTTAATCGAAAATATATACCTAAATACAATATATTTGACAAGCAGTTTAGTTTGAAAGTTCAAAGGATGAGTCGCGCAATCGTTTTATAATACGTATTACGCTCTAACATATAAGTAAGTAATCTACACGGTTCTTAGTAAATAGTAACTAAATCTTTTAAAGCAGTTGGATACATTAACTGTATCTTCAAAAAATAATTTGCGCAAGTTGAATATATAGAAATCTTAAGACACATATAATAAATAATGTACACTAGCCTTTACACGTAAACAGTTCTTCGATTTGTAATCAAAGTATAAGAAGAAATTATATTGGAAGACAAACAAATGCATAACAAGATGAGACTTTCCTTACTTTTAACGGGAATACGTGATTGATCAAAATACAATATATTGCCCGCGTATAAAATTGTCATTTAAATATCTATTTACATTTCTAACTACATCCTATAGCGTTGTTTAAAGACCCTTGGTGGAGTTTTGAATTAGTACCTCGAGATAAATAAGATACAAAGTATGCATATGAATAAAATAGAAATCCCGTTGTGCATTATCTTTTAGAACAGAGTTTATTGAATAATATAATGTTATATCTAATTATTATTCGTTTCTTTGATATACAGCTTCTTAACACTTACGTACTATATGTAGAAATAGATTCATGTCCTTCAGTAATTTGTTTAGGGACCCAAGTGCGTGATAACAGTTTTTATGAAAAGATTTCCTTTGGCATTTCCTTTGTTGTTTCAATTTTGGAGAAACAAATATGTGTGTTCTGCGTCTTTGTAGATGTTTATGTGTGATTTGAATAAATGTTATAAGTGAAATGAAGACATACCTAATGTGTGTAAAAAGTAATAAACCCCGTACCTTAGTTAATATTTTACAATTTGTTACATTGCATATCAATACGTTTTTACGTCCAATTTACAATTTAATAAAATATAATATTCATATTCATAACATGTATAATAATCATTTAAATAAACTAAACAGTTCTTTAAAGTTACTTTAGCAAGTACTACGATACAATTCAAATTTTATAAAACATAAGTAGCTTATAATATAAAGTTTTCTTTTAAAAGCGACCGATCTCTTAATCCAATCAACTCACTAAATTAAATTCAGTGGAATATATTTTTTCCTTTATTCCCCAACGTACATGTTCAGCGTACTGATTATAACGAAGCAATAAAACAGTAAACATCAGACGAATATTTATTACACATAACTATAAAAATTTAAAATTTCAGATTTGTGTTTATATGAATATATACGAAGGTACTATATCTACATTTTGGCAATTGACATCCTATGTTTCATTTTGTGAAGTGTAAAATATGACATGGTATTACTTTTTTCGTTGACTGCTCATTAGTGTTCGCACTCTCTTCAGATTGGTGATAGTTATTTCGTCGTTAGGTTTCAACTGCAAGGCGCGGCGGTATGAAGTGGCTGCTGCTACGTATTTCCCATTCAGATGCAAGATTGCTCCGAGATTAGAATGAAACTCGGCATCCTTCAACAAATATACACAATAAAACAAAGATTCCAATACAAATAGTAATAACTGTAGAATACTAAGCCAGATTGTAAATATTAATAAATGTTTTCTAGATCTTTATTTTCTAACAAACAATAAGAGCAATCTTTGTATTGTTTTTCACACCCTATAATATTTATTCTAAATCTAAAGAAAAACTAGAAAAAATAGTTTTATGGATCATCCGTAGATTACATGAGGCGTTTATAGGGAAGAGAGGATTGAGCAAAAAAAGTCGAAAAAATCTAATTTAAAATCGAAGAATCACCTTAATCGCGTAATTAATAGATGTCCCCTTACATTGAATCTTGGAAATTATTTTACTATTAAGACTAACAACACAGATACTGTATTTAAGATACCATGTATTTAGGTATACACTTACTTCAGGACTTAATTCTACGGCTCTTGCATACCAGCGTTCCGCAGAACGACAGCGTCGCGCGTCTCTTAGGGCACGCGCCGCTGAAGCCGCGCGTACACTATCAGTGGGTGACAGTTGAGCAGCCTCCACTAATTGTTCAGCAGACTCCCGTAGTCGTCGTTGTGATCTCAAAAACATACCTAGTAAAGTATATTGTGTTTATAACTTTACAAAAAAATATGCCACTATAAATTATGTATTAAAGTTTACCTTAATTTTATCGAATACTCTAAAGTAAAAATGTTTGTGTGTAATGACAATAAAATACTTATGTAACAATAAAAATAGTAAACATTTAATTTAAAATAGTATTAAATAAATATTAAATATTCAAATTGGTAGCTTTAATTCACATAGCTTTTCAGTTACCATAAACCTAGATGGTGCTGTGTGTCAATGCTCCAACGTATTTACTCGTAAGTAATATTATTAGCTTCCTCCATACTATCAATATAAAAAAAGTAATGGAAACTTATATTTTGACAAGTTACCATTTTTCCACATAAAGTTCACAAGAAATAATTGAGAAAAACTAGTAATTTGACACAGAGAATAGACTAAAGGCTAGAATTAGTACACAATTTTGTCCCGAAAAAATTTGTGGGTGCAATACTTGTATCTAACAGAAATAGGAATATATTTTAGATATTTCTTAAATAGCCCAATCTCTTTTAGATTTGAGCGCTTTTCATTAAAAATCATCTTTTATCCACTTAATGCAATAATGTCGTGCCTTTATCTTCTTCAGAACTAAATTGTTGAGATCCCTATTCAGTTATTAAATTCTGAATAACACTCTAAGAATCTAATATTAAAAATTCTTACCAAACTGATCTCGAACTGATGGGTCATCAGGGGCTAAAGTTATTGCTTTCTTAAACCATGACTCTGCCTCCATACTTCTGCTAGACTATTTGGAAAAAAAGATAGAAATTAGAAAAAAAAACATTAAAAATAGAAGAAGCTGAAGGACTAAATACGTAAGGTAAGGACACTTGAGACTTACATTTCTAGCAAGAATCTGAGCAAGTGTGACATGAGTTCCCACGTGATTTGGAGACAGAGCTAGTGCAGAAAGGATGCTATGCTCAGCTTGTGGCCATTGTTGTAACTGCATATATATTTCACTCGCCATCGATAAAACATTCTGAATAAAAATACAACCCATTAAATACCACTAAAGAATTGCTCAAAATTGCTAATTAAAGACGTGCAGATTGCTTAAGGAACGTTAAATTTTAAGTGATGCTAAACTTCTGGGGATTTAAAATAGCCGTAAAATTTTTTGGCGGCGAGCCAGACAACATTTCAGTAGTAGGTACATACGTGTCGCGTCCATCCGACGATTGGTGCATTCGTGTCGGGAAGTATTTGCAAGGCTTCCTTATAGGCTGAAAGTGCTTTATGCCAGTGTCCTCTTTGGGAATGTAAGGATGCAAGCTGCACTAATGCTGATACACGAGCGGCGTCGTGTTCGCGCCGATCCCGCACGCGCACGCCGTCTGCACGTGCTCCTGCACGCAGTGCGCTTGCCGCCTCAGCTAATCGTCCGTCCGCCATTAACGATGTGCCAAGATTTACATATGCCACTGAAAATTATGCTATCGTTATAAATAAATAAATAACATGAATCACCTAATTTCGTAATCTTTCAAACATAAAATTGCAATATGCAAAAATACATCATTCACTCAAAAAAAGATCATTAAAATATACTTACAGGCCATGGAAGGTCGAAAATAAATGGCTCTCTCGAAACTTTTGATAGCTTCCCTGTAACGCCTTTGGTTCTGATGTAAAATTCCCCTGAAACAAGAAAACATGCTTTGTGTTTGTTCTATGTGCATGATACCACTCATACTATTAATTGAGTAATTCCCCTGGTATATTTCACCACCATTCGTGTGTTTATTAAATTGTGTTAAGTTTTGTAGCTTATCCTTTTTTGATATAGCTACGATTCAATTTTGTTAGCTCATTGAATTGAAGATGCGCATGGGTGGTCACTTGCAAAAGTATAATATAAAAATGTGATAGAACACATAACGAAAGTGGCATAAATGAAATTCGAAGGCTTATTTTTTATCATCTTATATTTTGATATCCCTAAAATTAAGGTCCATTACATTATTTTCGAACATTCTACTTATATAAATTGGCAGTTATTATTCAAGGTAAAGTCTCAATAAAGGCAATGATATTAGTAACTATTCGAATGTAGCTTATTATACTTGAACACGAGGCACCGATAGTATACTTATGTAAAAGGAAATATTGTAAGCCTTGTGTAGTTCAACCCTTTTGCCATATTGCTTATAAGCATCTTTTGATCCGCAACTTTGGTGGTAATTTAATAGTGAACAATTTCCTTTCAGCAAATATCCGGCGTGTAGATTAATAAAATTAATTACAACGCTTTCGGTGTTTATACCGATTTCATTGTAACATATCGAGACAGATAAAGGATTAATTAGAGTAATATTAATAACACTATAAAAGTCATATCAATTACATACTAGCAAAAGCAATCGTTTTGTATCATGTGCTCTAACGCAATAAACTTCTATTTTGCTTTTTAAAATCATCCTATTGTTTATGTTTGTTGTTGTTGTTCTTGCACTCCTATATCGTTTACGTAAACTTTGCTGGGTTGGAACTGGCAGTACTCTCAGACTCATACGATCAGTAAAAAAATTATAATATTTTATGCCGAATAAAATATTTTAATTTGATTTGAAATGTTATATTAATATATCATTGAATTCAATTCTTAAAAATATCGTAGAATAATATTTTTTTTTATTTAATTAGTAAAAATAAATCAATTTATGCAGAAGATAAAATAAGTCGCGTCTGCCCAATGTCAGCTTGTCTGCAACCATATCACGAGAAAACTAATTACTAGATTTTATATCACATAATTTAGACATCCGAAGAGTTACACCGATTTCATTTCCCTCTTGGCGTTATTACTTCCTTATTAATATATAATTAAATATTACCATTAAAAAGCATTAAGTAGATTAATTACGTATAAAATATCATGAGGGTCTGACAGTCCAGCAGGGCAGGAAGTCAAGAAAGGAGGCGAACCCGCTTTGATGCAACATGCGAGTTGCTCCAGGTACTTTTCCAATAGTAGGGTGTACTGTTGGAACAATACCATATTTCTTATGGACTTGCCGTACCTACCTTGAAAAGTCCTGCAACGACGCTCCACTTAGACTACTAGACTCAGGATAGTACTGGCTTTTCTAACCAGTGTAATATAATCACATGTAACCTACAGGTGGTATGCGTTTTACAATGAATGCATTTTTCAACATTTAAAGAAAGAAAGTTAATGTGCCTTGTTAAGATACTTTTAGTTTAATTAGTAATTTAGGCTATCACTAACATCTAACTAGGTCGAGCCTATATCTGATGTATCAAGTTGCAGCCCCGTGTTTGAGTTCAGAGGTGCTATGACCAATAGGATAATAATATGCTTCTGAACTACTGTCCATACCAAATGTAACATTATCTCCTGTGTAGGTGGCAAATCTATAATATTATTATTCCATCATATTCTATCAAAGTGCGCATAGCACGCCGATCCTATGCAAGACATAATATGTGGAGACACAACTCCGAACTAAGCCCTAGTTGAAGATTTATTTTATATTTATTAAAAGTAAGTCTCTACTAGCATCCATTTCTTGTAAAACAAAAAAAATATTTACAATTATTTTATTTATCGAAAAATTGTGTTTAAGGAATGCAAAAACAGACCTCCACTTGTCATTTGTAGAGTCTAATAAAAAGCAGTTTAATAATACATAGATGCGGCGGTGCAATATGTCCGCATGAATAATGCAAGTGTACGGGGTCGGGCAACGTGGGCTCAGCGAACACTAATGAGAACGGTCCCTCCCCGACTATTGTACCCCACTGACGTCAGCAATAATTTGTTACTAATTCCCTCTAATTATAGTGACGTGCTCCACGTTACGTCGTGTAGTGCTTAACGTTGCGCAAATACTTTCATTTATTCTATGCTTACATCATTACTCATATTCGCATATTATTTGACGAATTGTTTTCGTAAATCTTGTAGTAAATAATTCCAGAGTACGTTTTAGAAGACAGTAAGCCTTGGGAATGGTGTGATTTCTCCAGGTTATTCGAACTAATAAAATTATAATATTTTGTATTTCGTCAGTTCTTCTCAGGTTTAGAATAGAAAGTTCAGTAAAAAATTGAAATAATTTTATGCTCAATAAAATATTTTGTATTTGAATTTCTTAGGCAGTGTTAGTCTCAGGTTATTGTGTGCGGTGCGAAATCAATTATAACACAATATTAGAGAAGTCTTTAGCAAAAAGGATTGATTATGATACAATGATTTCTCGAAACCTATTATACAATTGACTAATAAACGATAATCTAAAACTTTTTAGATTTACGCGAATATCAGATGGCCTTAGAGGAAATATTTTTTTGATTTTATTTTAAGTTTTAAAATGCAGCAAAGATAGTGTTTTCAATTTGGCTTGTTAAAAATGTATTATGATAATTCTTGATACCTACAATACATTAATTGTAATAAAAACTGCAATTCTTGTACATATATAGGTGTTGAATTACCTAATGTATCGTTACAAATTCGTAAATTTACTTCTTACTATTTATTACCGTCCATGACATAGCTGGCTTAGATTATTTTTATGTTTTTCATATTCGAAGAAAATTTACTGAAAAGAAAAATATCTATAGAATGTTTAGATATACATAAATCTTATCGTATCGTAGTTAATATACGCAAATTATTCTATAAATTTTAATGACTGTTGCCGTGATTTAATGGTCAAATTAACATCAAATACTCCCGAAACAATAAAGGGTAACTGACGAAGGATTAAATAAATAATATGAATGGTAGTAAATATTGTTAATTAAAACTATTTTTTTACTTTAGTTACTGGCAATTGTTTCAATATTACTCAATATTGAGTTAGAGGTTGCAGGTTTGATTCTTATACATAACTATAAATGAATCTACGTGTTTACATAAAGGACTCGGTATGATTAAGATAAAATACTCCAGGATGCGTATTAATAACTTAAATTGAGAGATTTTACTTTTGTTGCCTCATAATAATATATCTAATAAAAAAAAGTGCGCGTTTACAAAGTACACATGTCAGAAGTAAAACTTCGGTGGGCGAGATCTAACTAAGGCTAACTCTTCCCCGTCTCTGAGTGCCTGGTACTATGGACTTATTTTTTCGTTTCATCGAGTTTGAAATGACAACGATTCTAAAGAAGATTCACTTCAAAAAGTGCGCGTGTACAAAGTACACATGTCAGAAGTAAAACTTCTTTGGCAAACTAATTTTTAAATCTCGTTTATATTTATACTAAATAACCTCGTCTAAGCTCGTCGAGAGAAGTTCCACTTCAATAAGGGCAAGTGAAAATGTGTAACTTATTTATTACCAAACTAGATACTTCAATGCTACGTATTTTCACTGTTTCATACAACAATCATAGGATACGTTTCATACATTTATCATATTATAACATCACACATTACCACAAAGAGATTTTAATGTGGCAGTTATCATAATAACGTAGATGTCCGTGTCAAAGATATTATCGGTAGATTTATAAACAAAGATAATGTCTAAAATTAAATAAAGGTTAAAGGCTTTTTCGTGTTCATGCATTCTATGATTAAAGCTATTAGCCTAATAACAGGCCACAGTATGGCATCCATTAGTTTTTTGCCAAGAACTGACTCCGCTTTTAAATTATAAGCGACAGAAAATATTGCTCCATAGAAAAGTTTCATAAAGAAATGTGATGAATTTTTTTACTATATTTTTATCTTTAATTATATTAACTGCTTGCTGCGGACACGTCGAGTCAATTTAATGTATGAAATATATGAATAGTTTGAATTCTATAACTAGAATAGAAACAATGCGCTTTGCGCAGAAGTAAATTGCCAAAGATATAGACACCCGTACACTTGAAATTGCTATGGTCATGATTCATTAATGATCGAAATCTTTGGATATACCTATATACCTACAGCCATTTACTGCTAGATACTAGAAAACGCGTATAATCGCTTTTAATTCTTACTATAAAAAAAAAAAGTTATGTTTGCTTTTAAAAATATTACCTTATACCTATAAAACCTTATTTCCAATATAAATACTTTCATTAGACAACAATTACTATCTATTATCTAAAAGCATTTACGACTACCCTAAAATTACTACCAAGGCTACATAATGACGCATAACAATCGACTTCATTACAGAAACAGTAACGATTCCTTAATGTTAACGATGCATTAATATTTATGGCGCTGACAAATTATTTGTTTGATGAAGAACGTGAACACAAACGCGGTGTGGATGAATGAAAAGTAATTTATGCACCAAAGGCCACGAAAGAGCTCGGATGCTTCCGTTGGGCGCCAGTCGCTAAGTCACGCAATACCGACATTCCCTTATTCACGAGGTGACAAATAGTAAACGTTACTTATGTTTACCTGGTAAATTATAAACAACACATTAGAACAACACTAATTTCTAACATTTCTCGTTATAACTTCTCGTTAGATAGTTGAACAAATTAAACTTCATTTAGGGTGCGCTCGTGTTGATGTTTGGTTTGTTTTAAGGGCTACGTTTGGTAACTCTGAATTAATTATTATTAATTAATATATAACAGTGTTAATACTGAGCTACCGCGCACATTCATTGTACAGTGGTTGTACCACTGGGCTTGGAAAATCAAGTGAAGCAGGTTCTATATCCGGGTCATGATTAACTCTTGCTTTTTAATAAAGGTAATGAACTATGTTCATTGACTAGATCCCCCATGCTTAAAGAAAGAGCAGAATTATAATAGCCTCATGCGATTATTATGAAAATAGTCTTATACACTATGTTATTAATCAAAATATAATTATTTTAGTTCTTCCAGAAAACAGTATTGTTTTACGACGCTATCAACTTATAAACTGCAAGGAAGTTTCTTTTCACTTATTGTTTCTATTTGAGTCTGCAAGACGGTAAGCACCGACTGTTTTTAGACGTAAAAGTTTTGGCAAGTTCGTTCGTATTATTTGAACACAGTCATAGTAAGGGCGAATCAGGTTCATCCAAATCGAATACAGATTTAGCTTAACAGGTCTATTTTGATGTCAAATAAGCTTACCAAGTAAAGTTTTGCTGAGACAGTAACTCTTCAAGCGAGGTTGGTAGATAAACAAAGATCAATAAGGATTCTATTATTAGATAAGTATTTATGTCAATTGTTAAATATATTGGATGAGCTTTCATGCTTTTAAATACAGTTAAATGATTTAACAGTTAAATGATTTTAATTAGCGTATAGTATTAAAATACAGTTTTAAAAATTTAAAGTCCTAAACTTTCAGAACGTTTTTTATAATTATTAAATAATTATAAAAAACGTTCTGAAAGTTCACTTTTTTATTTAAAAATATCCAACTAAAACACCTTATCTATAAAAGCTTACGAAAATGAAATTACATTTTTGCATTTTTAGCGTTAAATAATATGTTCAAATACTTAAACAACGATATCAACCTCTAGAGCGAGCAAATACGCTCAAACCAAATTGTTTCGCAAACAAACGATATGCAAAATACCTCGCAGTGTTGTCGCGAATCTAGCTGGCGAGAATGTTAAATATGTGTGAGTGAGCAAACATGGGTTTAATCTGCGCCTTATCGCCACTGGAACACGCTAGTGATGTCCCGACTGCGCTCGCTTTGACTACACAAGTATACATACATGTAGTGTTGAGCGCAAATTCTATAGCTTGCTATATGTATATATATACGTACATACGTGCTTCCATTTCCTCGTAATGGATACGGTGTCAAGTGAATCTGGATTTGCACTGTCAGTAATGGAATATTACTATTGACTACCTTCTCGATTTAGATGATAAGAATAATATAATAAGACTATGAAGGTATTATTTATAATTAGATTTTATGGAAAAATATCACTAGACAACACGTTAGGCTCAATTTGTTGTGACAGCGATTGCGGGTTCGAATCCCGCGGGCGACATTTGTTTGCGCAAGATGTTTCTGCTCCAGTCTTAAGTGCTTGTTTTTATAATATGTAAGTATTTAAGAGTAATATATGTGTAGTGAATTAACAGTCTCGTAGATTCGTCACTGAACTGAAGCTATGGAAGTGGAACCAAAAGGTGTTGTGTGTTAATGCTCAATATTTTTATGTTGATGAAGTAAGTTATAGCTCTATTATATGCACATAATAGACACAAAATGAGACTGTTATGTTCAAATATGTAATAAGTTAAACATGACATTGCTGATACAGCACATGGTATTATGAAAACATGAAGCCAATAATAATTCAAATGATTTAATTAATGTACAACTTGATGACATTTTGCATCAGAAGTGTGAGAGGAATATATTATATTTTAAAAGATGCCATATTTCAGCTGTAGTTGAACAAAATTTTAAACGGTTTTGAAGCTATTCACAAAAGAATGTACTTGAAATTATGAATAAGCATCATAATAATAATTTGCTTACACAAAACACTTGCTGCGCTAGTAGTCGCGGGTACGAGTCCCGCTGTAGACATTTATTTGACAAATTATTGGGATTTTTTTTAATTAGCTTTCTCACCAAGATAGTATCAGTGCCGAGCAAAGGTTCTAAATAAAATAATATGGACTACGGTTTATTGACAGCCTAAACTTAAATTCAATATATTAAGTTTATAAAATAACTAGCCTTTCCCGCGGCTTCTCTCGCTCGAAAAGAAATATTTTTCTCCGGTTTTTGCAACATTTTTCATTGATGCTCCGCTATTATTGTTTGTAGCGTGATCTAATACAGCCTATAGCCTTCCTCGATAAACGGAGTATCCAATACAAAAAGAATTTTTAATTCGAAGAAACAAACAAACAAACAATGTGTGTAGCTCAAAAAGACTTTGAGATACTAAGTACATCAACTGTGTGTCAACGTAGGAAATGACGAATGTCAATACTTTAAGCGATATTTTTTAATGTTTTATTTCAAAGTATGTCTAGCTTTTAGTATGAGATTACATGGTTTTTACTTTCCAACATTGTGACTCTACCAGTATTGGTTTCGCCGGGGGTTAAGTCGTACATGCTGTTCCGCTCAATCAAAGTGAATTAAAGGCTTCAAAAGTACCTTTTTTGTGACCCGTGGCTTACGACGGTATCGATACAAATTTTTGTGGAAAAGTCAATCCATTGCATCTTTTACACCTTTCGACTCAATAACTTTGGATTAGTACATGTTTAAGACTCATTTTTAGACATTTCGAATATTAATATCAATACGTAATTTGTCACGATGATCTTAAAAAAATATGAATATTATCCAAGCTTATTCGACCCAAGCGTATTTCTACAATAAAAAATACAATTCCGTTTTTTCTGTTATGTAACAAAATTAAAATGTCGGCAAGACAATGTAACATATTTTATTTTGTGTCGTCGTTAACAGTGTGATTCCGGCCTCCGTGCATAAATCCAGCGACACGTACGTGCTCAAGTGATTTCTTACTGCCAGAATTGGTATAATCTAATCTTTGAATAAAATCACCGCTTAATCTTCTTTGCCTATTTGCATGAACGTTCGTGAAATGGAATAATGTATATTTCAATTATAATGTTCTCCTTCTTGTTATAGTTAAGGAAATCTAGCTGATCTTTAGATAGTCTCTGTTGTTATCATGTACTTATTGAGATACCTTTAGTATATAATATATAGACTTGCATGCAGCCAATTTTAACGTCCCACTGCTGGACTCAGGCTTCAATACGAGGATCAGGTTATAAGCTTATTAATATTATTATTACTTTAATAAAACGTGAGAAAAAGTTAAAATCTGGTGTACTGTAAATAAATAAATAGCATTGCTAAAAACCGTATATTGCCCTTGAAACTGATAGGAAATGGTATCAAGAAGTCAATATACAATGAAATCAATCAAACCAAAATATTTTATTCAGCATAAAAAATTGTTACAATTTCTTACTGAACGTCATGAGTACTACCAGTTCGGAAAGAAGAAACCTCTGACCTGAGAAGAACTGGCGAAAGAAACTCAGCGGGACTAATTTTTTTTTTATCGTATTCTCACTCTTTTTTTAAATTAAATTGTAATCATTGAAGAAGTTTTCAAAAATGTATTGTCATGAAAAATGTTCTATTCCCAACAATTGTAGAATGTTATCATATCTTAACTTCCAGAATGGAAGGATGTATTTGACCACACAAGTGAGAAATAAAAAATGGAGATGAAGGAACTATGCACTGAATCAATAATGAAAAAAATAATTATGAACGGTAATGAAAGTCAATGTTAAACATAACATTAATGAAATACCGTTTTGGTTTTAAAGCTTTGAATGCCTACAGCAAAAGCAGCAGAGTGTAAATATGGAATATTAATAATATGCTCTGATGTTTACGTTCAATATAACAGCGTGCGTTGGTACGAGGATATACTCCGTAATTATTCCTTTATTGTAGATTTGCAAATACAAGTGCGTATGGTCTCCCTACTGAAGAGTTTTATTAAGTATATAATATCTTTAACAACTTCTTAAGTGCTTTAAGATTACAAATATTATGTTTAGTACCTACACTTTTATTATTAGGTGCATTGTTATAAAGTGGAATTTTACTCAAAACCTGTAATATCAGTTAAAGTTTGTCAGTAATATACGAGCAAACTTACAATTATAAATTAAAAAAAAAATAAGTGTGTCGACTATATCGCTATGCTTTGTTAATAATATTTTTTATTATTAAAAATATATAAAAAAAAAATTCGGCCAAGTGCGAGTCAGACTCGCGCACCGAGGGTTCCGTACAAACCTGTACGGAACGGTGTATGAGTAAAGGGGTAATAAGTTTAAAATTATTAAAAATATTTTTATTATATGATGTAACTAAAAATTTATGCTTTTCGCAATTTTTCCTTTATCTGTGTTATAAGACGTTGCTTCGTACCAAATTTCAAGATTCTGAGTTCACGGGAAGTACCCTGTAGGTTTTGATTCCCTTGCGAGTGTCGAAAATTTGCGGCATAAACGGGAGTATCTTTTGATCGCGTTGACTTAGAAGTTTGATTTTTTCACAGCTCCAAGAGACCATAGACTTGAGTATTTGATATGAATTTCAGCTTGATACCTCCACGCGTTTCTGAGAAAAAAGGTCTTGACAGACAGACAGACAGACGGACAACAAAGTGATCCTATAAGGGTTCCGTTTTTACCTTTTGAGGTACGGAACCCTAAAAACAATACATCTTCATACTTTTATAAACCTATTTGAGTAATTATCATATGCAGGCCGATAAATAAAATAGCACCTATAACTGAAAAGCTAAAAGAAAGCCGAATGCGCTGGTATGGCCATATTCTTAGACGGAACGACGACCATCCGATTCACAAAGTTCTAAATATCCCTGACCGATCGCGAGGAAGAGGACGACCACCCGCCACCTGGTGGTCAAATATGCAAAAAGAGATCCAGAGAGAGAACCTGAGTGCAGAGACAAGCCAGATTAGAATTCTTTGGCGCAACCGTACAAGGAGACCCGACCCCAGCTAAACTGGGAAGAGGGTTGGACAAAGAAGAGAGAGGCCGATAAATAAAAATATAATTATACTACCCGAGAGACGTTTTCCTGTACACATAGATTTTTTTCATAAGCTTTTGCTTCTGAAATGTTTTAGTACGCGTGCAAAACAACGTTGCTTAGCAACGACTTCTTTTTAATTGAAAATGTAAATTAATTAAAAAAATACATTTTGTAGTAGACCGAATCGTGAATCTAAACCATTCTCGAATCCACTCGAACAAAACACTTCATCAAAATCAGTCCAGCCGTTCAGGAGGAGTTTAATTACATGTGTTTAAGTGAAGAAGTTTACATTTTGAAGTGTTTTATATATAAAGATATTAACGAATTTTTTACTTCACTGTGTGTGTATTAAAAAGTGAATATGTATTTTTATTTATTATCATCGTTAAAGTTGAAGGCAAAAGTATTTTCAAAAGTATTAGGTACCTATACTACAATTGCGTTAAAAAATCTTTTCTTATTACAATAATCTTTATCTGAATAATAAAACCGGTAGTACTCTACGTATAATATAAATAATTACTTTATCTTGTAGGATAAACGCCCTGCACTTAACTTGACATTGGTCCTGACCTGGTTTTGAACGGGGACGGGTGCGGTCCCATCTCACTGTATAAACCCAATAAAACTAATACTAAATAAATGTATAATAATAACATTTTGATTATTTTATTTTTAACTACCCTAATTAAAACTAGTTTTGTGGAAGTTAAATATTATTAAGTTTGGAGTAAGCCCTAGAATTAGTGCGTAATTTTCGTTAAACGACGGAGTAATATTTAATTTGGAATATGAAATAGTTCGTGTAGCATATAACGTTAAGTGTATCATATCTATACATTTATAATACACATGAGTCTATATATAAAAATCTATTGCTATTCGTTAGTCTCGCTAAAACTCAAAAACGGCTGGAATGATTTTAAAAATTCTCTTTTGTTTGTTGGAGATGTATCAGGGATGATTTAAGAATTAAAAGGGACAACCCTTAAAACATGTGGAATCTAAAAGAGCTCTGAACAGTTAATTTTGTATAGCAATCACCAACTGTTATTGATTATTATTAATATTTCGAGACTAACCCAAGTGAATCGAGATTAAGTTGCTAGTATGTGGTGAAGTATGCTAAGGAAATATATGGATAAAGTATAAATTACATTTAAGCGTATAAAAGCGTCATTAGCCCACAGAGATCACATCTGTATAAATATAAAATAAATAAACAATTCCCGTTTAACAGGTCCCATTAGGATTTTCTGTCGTAAATCCAGAAACAAACAATGAAACACGTGTGTCACGTCTACAACGTGAAAAATGTGAGTGATGCTCATTTAATAATACTTACTTATTTTCAGAATGAAATTCAAGAATAGAATTTGAACCGGAAAATTAACTTGCTGACAAAAGTTAGATGTCTAAACTCTAAATAGACTTTGTGTAACTCTAAATTACTGCCTGGAAAATAAGATATATCCAAATCTGTCATCGGTTTTAGCGTAACATACATACTACATAAATTTATTTTCGTAATTTTAATAGTAAGTACTTCAATTGTTTGACAACTTCTTTAGATTTTGTTTATTAAATAAAAGGCATGAAAATTAACCAAAAATGTTGGATAGTTTCTTGTACCGTTTAACAACGTCCGATACAGACAGTGTCACAGAACTAAATGTGAATCCAGACCGACTATTTTTTACTTTAATATCTTCTTTCTGCTAAATCTATCTACCAATAATACATTAATAGTAATAGCATGCTATAAGTCGTTAAGATAGCATCCTTAATTAATTACAGTTACATCATTATTTCAAGTGGGTAATGTATATGCATTTGTTTCCGAGCAACGCTTCCACGTGAAACAACGTCTTAATTTACAATTGAGAATAATTTAACCAATTAAAGTGCACAATAGATATGTTATGTGTAATGAGAAGGTAAAGAGTAAAGTTCTGGGTTCGAGTACCGGATCGAGTAAAAGATAGTAGATAGGAAGGAAAGGAATATACTCGGTAGTCATCCGAATTTAAAATTCAAAAAAAGCCATTAAAAATTGAGTTTTTTGACAGCCGTACGAAGAAATTGGATTGCTCTAACTCGAGCTAGTTTGGAGGCATTTTTTTATAGGCTATCATAGGCGCTTCATTGATTTGATCATCTTTGTTTTATTGTTCATGTAGACAAAAAACAATACTAATTTAACAATCAAAATCATTTTGAAATGAGATATTTGCCTGTTTTTCAATAACCATGCTACTTAATATTTTTTAATTACATTTTATTTACTCAAATTACTAGATTAATAGAACTAAATTATAATCCACAAGCGAAACCAATCTGTATCACACTGCGAGCTCGCTCTACTGCATTCGGGAAGTAATATCACGTAATGCTGCATTTGCAATATCTTACAAACAGATATTAATTCTATTCAAATGAATCGCTGACAATCTTTCTATACGAACACAAAGTAACAAGTTTGACCCGGTTTAAGGACAAAGACAAGTTTTTAAGGCTTCCGGAAAACTTATATAAAAGACCTTTCTAGTGAAAAATATGCAATTTTATAAACACGCAATAGAATTTTTTGTTAAAACATTAACATTTACAGCTCGTTTTAATTTTTATGAAATATAATATAATCAAAATATCAAAAATATATTTAAACAAAGGAGATGCTTAAATTATACTAACCTAATTTTCCGGTGTCAGTCTAAACGCAAAAACAGCTTGTAGGCTTTATGTAATCTGCCTTCAACATATTGTTTACACGTTTTATTTAAATTGGCTGTAAGCTGATAATAACTTATAGCAAAAAGCCCAGATTTGAATGTTATTTTATAAAATTTAAATAAATTTTATAAAAATTATATAAAACATTCATACTCTCGCTTCGTTATAAAAAGGAGAATTTAGCAAACTTAGTTTTGAACATGAAATTCAAAATGTTAAAATGACTTAAATTCCTCCGAAATAAAGAGCCAAATCGATTTAGGTATAGCTTAAACTACTGTTGAGATAATGAATTCACTGGGTTAACAGCTTGATAATCTTGGTGAAAGGTTGATCCTATTCATTATGCTGCCGCTGCATATTTACATCTAGTATGTCCGCCATAATACGTCGTACAAAAAACGTCATTTGGCCTTATGCATTTCATACGATTGTAAAAAGTCCAAATTAATTAAAATCTCTAAAACTAAAATATGTAATAGAATGAGAATGGTGTATTATTATTAGTAACAATATTTTTAGGCTTCATTATTAAAGTTATCAAGACAAATCGCTACATAGTAAAATGTAACGTTGTTTCCCGTCCTTAGAACTTTTAAACTACTCAACGGATTATACCAAGGTTTGGATCAATAGACAGAGTGATTTAAGAAAAAAATGTATAATTAGTAGAAAAATGCCAAGAAAAGATTTCATTTCTGAGATATCTATACTAATAGATGAAATGTAGGGTCGAACCGAACGGAACGAGGGCGCGTCGCTAGTTAGGAATATTTTTAAGCTAAACTAAACTAAAATAATATATCATTATAAAGCAAAATTATCTAACCTGTCATTCTCTACCAAGTATAAAAAAATATAAAAAACATACAAAAATTATTAGAATCAGAGCTTCTGTTGAATTTACAAAATCTTGTTTTTATTCTTGTGCATTTTTAATGAAATAACTCTGAAGCATTATAAAAGGAAGCACAAATTATTGCGGAAAAACTTTAACCGTACGCTGTCGTTTCCAGTAATTACATTGTGTGATCGTATGGCTTGACGTTAATTTGTGAAACTGCACGGAAACCCAACGCTTAGGTGGCAGAGGAGCGTACCCGATTAATTCAAGAACTCGAACCCTCGTGAATTAATGGGACAGCTGGCGTTGTCTGTCTATCGATTGTGTGTCTTCAAACGAAATCAGCACAAACATGTATCCCTCCAAACTTGTAATACACACTTTTTATATATTTTTTGAAAATATTTACTTTTCACCTACAATATATTATACATTGACTTTTGACTTTTGAATATCAACTTATAAAGCATTGTTAGTTTGACTAGCATTAAACTGTTATCCTAAATATTAAGACGATTCTAACGTAGCTGACGTTAGATTCGTCTTAATAACACGAATAAAGGATAGTCAACATTTTGTAATGATGCGAAAATACTCAGTCGTGTGTGGTATTAAAAAAGAGTTTTAACATGTGATCACAGAATATAATATGTAACTTGTTTATTTTAATTAACTGGCCTAAAATACTAAAATTGAATAAAAATAAAGAACAAAGCAAATAAAATGTATATATGTGTAATAAATTAAATAATAAAATTTATGTATCTGGTATCCGTGACACAAGCCTAGTAGGTAATTTCCCACGAAATTAGATGGTTCTGTTGTTATAGCGTCAAAACGTACTATAAATTTATTTATTTTATACTACTGTATGCTGAAAGTTTTACTACAAGACGAAATAAAAAGTGACTAAATATTACATAGATTACAACGACAGTATAATTTATAGTTAAGTGCAGAATCCTATATTAACTATCGACATACCTTCGATGTTGAAGTTGACGGCGTAATTAATTGATCTGATTAGAAGCTATCAACTTTTCTTTAATTATGTACCTACTTCCGATAGCAATTTGTCTTAACTTTTCTATAATTACGGTCTTTATTATCTAAATATATCTATCTATCTTATATCCTAAACATACCTATTTTAAATGTTTGCAGTAAAGACATTAAAAGCATTAATTAAAATATTAATATTATGATTTTCATTAATAATTTTATTGTAATTGAGAAATATAAATAATAGTAATATAGGTATAAATAAAGTTAATTACCGTTGTTTATGTAGACTCAACTATTGAACAAATAACGTGATGTGCAAATAAATGCTACCCATCATAATATTTACGAAACGTCTATAAATCAGAAATTACTGAACAAATACATAATCGTGTAACGATATTTTGATTGGAAATATTTCGTAAACATAAAGTGTTATACATAGTTTTAAAACGAACAAACGAATATATGGTTGCCCACCATTAATAGTTGTACTTTTTTTGAAAAAAGGTTAACATTAAGTATAATATCATAAGTACATAGTTTATTTCTCGTTTTGAAGCGTCTCAATAGAGCAGGTCTTTCAGAGCCATAAAGAATCCTTTGAACGAAATACTTCGATACATAATATATTGTATTTTATAGAAACAATAAAATTTAATTGAATGAAAATGTTGACCTATTTGGTAAAAAAAGTTTACTTATTTTAGTAACCATTTTCTGCTTCCCTACGATAATCCCTCGGGAAATGGTAACATTGTAGTCTCAACTCTAATTCCCGTTTTTCGTCCCTACCTTGGCCGTGACGTAGGGGTTCCATTATGTAGGAGTATAGTGGTACTTGTCAAATTTAATATTGTAACTTAATAATTCGTCTTAAAAATCATAATTTGTGTTAGATCTAAATCTCCACTGTAATACGACAAGCTATATATCACTACAATAGTAATTAACTGTATAAATGTTTCTTCTTTTTGTATGTTTACTTATTGACTTATATTTAAATCTTTGTTGATCGATATTTTGAAAATCTATAGTATTTACATATACAACAAAATAATAAAAAAACCAAGTGCACTAATAACATATGGATGATTAATCGAAAAAAGTAGGTATCAGATAATAATCTTTATTGTTTTGGTAATGGGACGTGTTTTCCGCCAATTTTCATAACGCGCTACGCCCATAACTCGCGCATACGTAGCGTGAAATCGAAATTTATGCGATGAATATAAATACACGCGAAAAGCACACGTCGGCTTTCTCGTATTTTCACGTAATAAATGTTGTGTTATTTATTAAAATGTACTTACAGATTATAGTGAACGTCTGCCATATTGGGGCGATATTTGAGCGCCTTTTCGAATGCTACTTCCGCTTCAGTAAGTCTTCCTTGCGTCGTTAGTACGCTGCCCAGGTTTCCGTATGCTACAAAATATATTAATTGTTAGCATTAAAGTAAATTAATGCAATATAAAGACATACAAGAGGCAATGAAATAATTGGTTATATTCAATACAAAATTATTAATTAGCAGGTTCGAGGTGCAGTAGAAGTCGAAACAATATTCTTACGTTTTTTACATTTTAACTATTAGGTATAACTGAAGCTGTTTTTCTGATTTGTTTTGTTTGTTACTGCGTCAATATTACTAAGACAACGTACCTGAAAGATATAATAGAGCATCAGTGTCTACGCAAACACTAATGCCACTATTCTTCCATACTTGTTACTCTGTATATTTGACACAACCAGTGACAGAACCGCCACTAACTAACTTAACACTTGCCTACTACTGAGTATTTTATGAATATATTTTACACGAACTGTTAGACCTGTCTTGACTTGCACAGTCAATTTATAATATAGGTATACTATAGGGAGAACTATAGCAAAAAGCCACAAAAGGGCGTAGGTACGTCACTCAGAGTGGAAAAGGGATGCGTCAAAGTGAGGTTAACTGAAGTTCTAAAGTTGGTGTATATATTCCTTTATCCGTATATACATTTTAATATAAAATAAATAAATACATAGCTACATCATAATATGATATGTTACGGTCATGCATACTGTTGAAAGTTAAATTAATAGTATAGAAAGTGCATACGCGTTAAACAAAGCTTCAAGTATATTTAATCACTCCAACACGTATCTTTATAAAATATAAAAGAAAATTTCAACAACTTCATAATGCAAGAACGGCTCATACTTTTTTTGTTTTAATACGGATATAGCATTTTTTTTTGTTAGCACAAACGCTTGGCATGGTTTTAAAACATTTTAAGGGTCGCAGTACTTCTGTAAGAATAATTAAGAGGTCGGAGCCAATTTCTGCATGCTTTTTGTAAAGCAATACTTTTCTTATAAATAACTAAAAAAAATATATTTTGGTATATTTCTAGTTAAATAACTTTAGATTAGTGAGTGAAACAAGAGAGCGCTTAACGAATCGTTCGTGAAACTAAAACATTTCTGTCATTGTTGTACGTATAGTATCATCGTCATCATAATACATACCTATTATATGTATGTATGTTATGTATACGTATGCACCTATAATAGGGTTGTGCAGGAAAAAAAGAAAAAAAAGTACTATTTAATATATTATATTCGTAACTAACGTAAGCATAAGGGGACAGAAATTAATAATGTATAAAATGATAGCTAGAACACCATGATAAGATTGTTCCTGTACGGCATATATAAATAAACTTTCGTTAACAACGATTTTAAATCCAACTAAAAGTAGTGAATATCAGTTGAAATATGTTCAGCATTTTCACGAAAATAAAAATTTGACAAACATATTCAAAGTGATAAAAAAAATTATCGCCCGTTTTCACGCATATTCAGTCGAAACGAGTAGTTTTTTATAAAAAGATGTTTAATTTAGTATTACGATTTATTTAAATTAAATTATTCTATTAATGAGGATCAAAGTTATTTAAATTTTAACCACGTTCATCTTAAATTTAATTCAAATTCAAGATTAAGAGTATCTATTTCACCCTAAAATATCTACAGCTTAGACCCTTGGGTTCATAACGATATAGGATTTCTTTTTTGTATTTTTTTAATATATTTCAATTTAAGAAAGTAATAATACTCCTCTGGCATTAGTTTACAGACTCATAGATACTCGATAGACCACGAGCAAAGCAAGGGTAGAGCGCTAGTAATATATTTAGAACTAAGAAGAAACGTGAAGACCTTGCACTGATTAAACTTACGATATCTATATTTAATAAGTTTATTTGAACTCGATACAGCTATGTAAGTGAAATAATAGTTAACAAGCGGCAATGGGGTGTTAGCACGAAATCCAACTAAAATTCATAACGCCGTGAATGGGTATGTGAAGCTAGAGTTAAGCTTACTGATGGCATTGCTGATAACAGGCATCGATAGGTTTACTAGACACTTGTCACTATAACCTTTTACTAAATGAAAATTTCAATCACTTTTTGACAAAAAAATATTATTGTTATTGAGTAAAATTTGTTTTTGAGTAATATTATTATAATAATTATTAAATTCAAACTTCTACTAAGTTTACATTAAGACCTTTGTTTCTCACAAGTAATAAATCAATCCAATAGATCAACAAATCCATAAGAGAAAATGCGTTTTGTTTGTTTGTTTGTTTGTACGATTGATGGCTAACCTTGAAGTACAATATAAGTAGAGGTAATAAAAACTACCCAAAGTGATTTGAATTTGTGCCATAGGAGATAAGATTATATACATGTTTTATCTGTAAATATGAAACATCAAATTATGTATTTGTGGTGATAAGGAGCTCGACTCGCGCTTGACTTGTTACTTTCATTAGTCTGAAAAAATCAATTATCTCGGATAGTAATTTTGTTGAGATAGTAAAGAACACAGGCAAAAAATTATGTTTTTTTTTCCATATTGCTGAGAAATATAAAATTAACAAGTTACACCTTTATCTATACATATAATAAAATTCTAGCTTAGTCAAATTTGTACATTAAATATTTTTTTGGAAAATCTAATTAAAATAGACATCATTATTGATACAGAGGCCAATTTTATTGTTTTTAAATATTTGTCTGTCTGTCTGTCTGTCTGTCTGTGACTGCATTACGGGAAAACCACTGGAGGGATTTGGATGAATTTTGGTATGACGATAGCTGGTTAACCGGTCAATACATAGAATACTTTTTATTACGGGAAAATATTTCAACTCTAAGAAATCTCAAATAACCGTTACAATCCGGCTATAAAACATCATACGGTATGTGAAATCTATTTTGTTTCTGGTCTTTAAAACGCGGGCGGAGATGCGGGAAATGCTAGTTATTATTATAAATAAAGCCATATTCTTTTACAGTTTCAGTTTTTAAATTCTCTGTATGATTTTTATCATCATTAATAATATATTTATCATAAAATTTGACAAAGGACTCAAAATAATAAATTCTGTGTCAGATAAAATTAAAGCGACCACTGAGATACTCTTGACTGCCCTATTTATAATCTATCATGGAAATAAAAGAATCGTATTTGGCTGTCAGCGTTAAAACTAGTTAGCCTACATTTTGAAGTAATCCAACAATTTCAATCTTATTACATAAAAACTTACTTACAATTTTAGTTCATAGTCACGGAATAAATACATGAAAAAAATAAACCTATAATTTGGATTATATATACCTACTTAAACTTTTTTTCAAAAATTATTTCCTCCACTGAGCCTTTATAGCAATTTGAAGTTATTTCTTTTAAAAACAATCATTTATACATTAATATTTTACCGGTGCGTTCTTAGATACCGTTGCGTTCTTAGAGAGATCCCGGTGCTTTCCACTAAAACGCAGCAAACGGTAATCGAGGGGGTTTTAGTAGATAAAAATCCTACATAACCTAACCATCTCGGTTGGTTGGGTATCTTTAGGAGGTTTTTTTGCTAATGGGGGGAACCCCCGTTAACAAAAAAATTAATTAATATTTATTTGTGTTTCACACCTTATATTTGACCATATTCAGGACGGATTACTAGTTAATGGAATAATAACATTAATTAATATCTATATTTGTTGCAAGTTAAATAGAGCCGGCTGTATGTTTAATCTAGCGTAAGGATGTCAATGGTCTTTATGTTTCAATAGGTGACATGGGCGGAGGCGCTTTATTGGCAAGCGCTGGATTTCCCTTAATCGGACGTAGCATTTGACCGACTAACGAACTCAACTGGAGTAATCAACATCATGGCGTACACAGACGCTTAAATAAACACAATGTTAACCTAATATCTATATAAAAGAGCACACGAGAATTACTTTAAATTTAATTTACTAATAATAATCTAAATAATTGTATAAAAGCGCAAGGTCACTCACTCACTTAGCACTAAATATCGAAAATCGCTTGACGTAAGTATAACGAATTTTGACAGGGAGGTAGTTTAAAGTTAGTAGACGTCCGCCAAGAACGGATTTCCCGACAGGGCCGGATTAAGGAGGTCTAAGGGCTCTCGCAAGTTTATAATATGAAAGTCCTAAAATTTTTGTGCTACAAGCTTCAAATTCGGAGTGTACTCGCTAGTAATATATAACCTAATAAGTATCTGTAATGGTTTTTAGTGAAGCTCGCTAGAAGTACTGAAATATTAATAAATCTTAACAGTAATATAGCTTACGCATTAGAGCAAAACATCATCATTCAGAAAATTCTAAAACTTTATATTTAACAAAAGTATTTACTTAATATTGATTTTAAGGTTTAATATAAAAACTAAGAAGTTATATTAAATACAATATATGCTTACATATTAAGCCTCGAAGGAGTCTACGTAACTAATGTTTATTAGTAATAAAAATATATTCTTAGTCCCATGAAGCCAAAGGCGTATTAAGACTGGAAATACGTAGAGAAGGTTGCATTACCACTATAAAAATGTAAATAACGTACCTGTAGCACGGCTTTTATAAAGTTAAGCGTTTGATTGTTTAAATTTATAATAGGTATGAATGAATATTTAAACTTCATGCAAAGTAAGTAAATTCTTTGCAATATTCTCTAGCAGTCAAGCAGACTGCTAATTACACACAATATTTATGCATAGGTATAAAATGATTTGCATTGCTAGCAAAATGAATGTGTTTCAGAATAAACTCGTAAAATCTTCTATTTATTGTTTGTTTTTGAATAATTCAGAACATCAGGGGTCACATTTAGCGATTACCATTACATTTATAATTACCGAGATTATTTTTGTGTTTTTAGCAATAAAAGAAAATTACTACTTACTTGGAAACTACTTGCTAAGACTCTTTCTGAGATTTAACGCTAAATCTATACATATAATAAAATAGAAACGTAGTAGAATCTATAAATAAAATATTTTTCAAATAAATCTTATCGAACTATATATAGATAGTAATAACAATACTTATAGACGTCGAAACAGCAGTTTTGACATATTACGAGATAACTTAAAATAAATATTTTTTATTTTGGAAAAATATCTATTAATATACATTTGTATAGGTACCTACTAGTTCACGTATGAACAAACCAGAGTCAAGCGAAAGTGGTCGCTAGTATTTGTTCGTATATGTAACAGAAGGATTGACGGAATGATTAAAACCACTATTAGCTTCCATGTTTTATTCGAAATAGTATATTAAATATCAAAACAACAGTATAACTATTATTTCAACAGTGCTTCCAGCTCGAGAGCTGGCAAACGAATGCGTCTTTTGACAACGCAATCCGCCTTTTATATTAAAATAGGTGACAGCTGACAGATAATAATGAGATGACAGATAATATTAATCGATTAAACATCAATGTTCCTTATAAATCATATTAGCAAACTATCGATTAAACGTTTGCGCCGATACGGCCATACTGACATCAGGCGCGTCCCTGCGTCTATGATTAATTTTTATCTGAAAAAATAAAATAATAACAAATAAATGTAACTCTATAAGAATCCAATTTTTTTTTTTTTTTAAATTAAGCACAAAGATCTCGTAGCAACCACATAAAAATAATAATAATTAGTCTTAAAATTTCTGTGACCTCATAGCCTCAGCGCTAATTTTGGTCCAGCCTCAGAGCCTCGGCGCTCATTTTGGCTTTCTCGTAATACACATACACGTAACAATTCACATAACAAAATAAATATTCACACCACTTTGTTTTAAACACATTTCACATAATATGTTACACATACTTGCACTATAGCACACATCACATTATTCTTCTTCAACGTTTCTATTCATCGCCGATACGGCCACATCACTTTGCACACCAAACTTTGGAGCACTACGAAGGTTTTCATGGCTTACTTTCCTTGATCGGCCCCGGTGATTACTACGACGAATTTCATATCGATCATGTGGCAACACTTTTGTCACCTCATATGGTCCATCGAATTTTTGGCTTAATTTTGTACCAAGTCGCATTGGTTCCTTTAATAAAACATATTCCCCCTTCATGAATCTTTTTACTTTTGCTTTCCCGCTATCGTAACGTATTTTATCCTTTTCAGCTTGCTCGGCCATTCTTTCAATAATAATATTTTTCATAGCCTCTGGATTTATTCGTTCATTTTCATCATCAATGAGATTCAGTAGTTGTAGAGGTACACATCCTTTCTTGCCTGTTAATAATTCTATTGGTGTTTGTCCCGTAGATTTTGAAAACGTACAGTTTATGGCTAACTGTAAAGCTCCGAGTGACTTTTCCCAGTGTGTTTTCTGGGTGTTTTTGATAATCGTTAGGCCATTTTTTATGATTCTCATAACTCTTTCAACTTGTCCATTACCTCTGCTTGTGTATCCAGCGCATTGATGTAATTCAATTCCATATTCTTTACAAAAAGCTTTATAATTGGAAGTAAAAGCACCATCACCATCAACTATTATTCTTTTAGGAGCTCCAAACAGGAAAACCACTTCCTGCAGATGTTTAAGGGCGTTGGATTGATTTTTATTCTTTGCATACTGTAATATAACAAATTTAGTATACGCGTCAATTGCTACAAAGACGTATTCTTTTTGGGCAGCAGCTCCGCTGAGTTTCCCCGAAATATCTATATGTAGCGTGTGAAAAGGTTCTGCTATTTTTTCAAGTGGATATAGTCGACTCTGCGAAGCTCCGGAGGGTCCTTTCATAGTCTTGCAAATAACGCAGTGCTCAACAAAGTATCTAACTACTGTTGACATTTTAGGAAACCAGAAGTTTTCTTTGAGTTTTGCTAGAGTTTTTTTTCCATCCCATATGTTTAAGTGCTTCGTGGTAAGTGTTAATAAGACTCCATTGATAAGACTGCGGTACAACCTTAACGAGTTTCACTTTGCCATTTATACTCATTCTATAATATAAAATGTTGTCCTTGACTTCATATTCGGCATTCACGGTATTATTTTTAGAAAGATCTTCAATAATTTTGCTTAACATAGGATCTCGTCGTTGTTCCTTTATTAACCAATCATCTTTAGTGCTTAAATTCATGACAACTTGTAAAGGATTACGGCTGAAAAAATCGGCATGCTTAAGTTTTTCTCCTTTTCGATACTCCACTTCAAAATCAAAATTTTGTAAGAACGCCCACCATCTGTAAATTCTGGGAAGTAGCTCTTGCTTATATCGTGATGCTTTTACAGCGTTACAATCAGTTACTATTGTAAAATTCCTACCGTAAAGGAAATGTCGAAAATGCTTAATCGCTCTAACAATTGCGAGTGTCTCAAGCTCGTAACTGTGATACTTTGATTCAGCAGGTGTTGTTCTCATGCTAAAGTAACCAATGACACGTCTAACACCTTCATGTAATTGTATTAAAACTGCTCCGAGTCCCAGAGCGCTAGCGTCCGTGTGGAGTTCAATGGGATGTCCTTCCTTGAAAATTGTCAGTAACGGTGCAGATGTAAGGTAATTTATAATTTTTGATCTGATACTTTCATGTTCAGCAGTCCATTCCCATTTCACATTTGATTTAGTCAAATTGTAGAGAGGTACCATTTCTGTGGAGAAGTTTGGTATAAAACGCCTAAAATAGCCTGCTAAGCCATTAAATTGTCTGAGCTGCTTAACGTTCTTTGGAGGGAGAGATCTTGCTAGCGCTTCGACTTTAGATGGGCTAGGTCTCACTGTACCGTCACAAACAATAAATCTAAGGTATTCCACTGAGGTCTTAAGAAATGAACACTTTTTAAGTTTAATTGAAAAACCTGCTTTAGTTAGAGCCTCTAATACTCTTTGAAGTTTCTGAAATCCTTCAGCAACTGTCTTACTCGCTATCAACACGTCATCCATATAAACGAGAGCGTCTTTCTCCCTTAAATCTCCGAGAGCCTTGTTTATTGCTCTTTGATAAACTGATGGGGCGTTTGTTAGACCAAATGGCATTGTCAAATATTCATATTGTCCATCAGGTGTGATAAAGGCGGTTTTTTCTATTGACTCAGGAGACAAAGGGATTTGATGAAATCCAGCTGCCATATCAAGACATGTGAAATATTTTGCTTCGGCTAACTGATCAAGCTGCTCGGTAATTAGTGGTAACGGGTAGTGGTCCCGCACTGTGTTAGCATTTAATTCCCTGTAATCCACGCATAATCTGTCCTCGCCATTTTTCTTTTTGACCATTATGATCGGGCTTGCGAATGGTGAATTGCTTTCACGTACAATGTTCTTATCCATAAGCTCTTTTATTATTTCTTGCACTCTCTCTCTTTCCACAGGTGCCAGTCGGTAAGGACGTCGATTGACTGTCTTATTTGGGTTTTTCAATCTTATCGTGAGTTCTCCCGTGATTATTCTAGAATCTGGTATACCATTGGAAAATGAGTCTTTATATTTATTTAAAATATTCAGAAGATAATCCAATTGTTCCTTATCCACTAAATCTGTATCGATCGTAGTCGAAGATAGCTGACAAATATCCATCTGCTTAAAACATTCGTTGCTCCTCGAAAGGGCGACTCCAGAATTGGTCAAAGTAACTGCGATGCCTGGAATGCTTAATAAATCCTTTCCAATTAAAAGGTCTTCAGGTATCTCATGATCCAAGACGAGATGCAATGTTAGTTTGATGTGAACATTGTCAATTTTTAAAACAGGAGAGATTTGGCTAAATGAAATCACAGGAATGGGTCCAATACCTTTGAGATAAGTTGTCTTGGTTACCCTAGGTCCAGGAAGCTTTGCAGCTATAGACTCCTTCACTAGAGAACAATCAGCACCACTATCGAATAAAGCTTGAAAATGTTTATTGTTTGCCGAAATTGTAAAAATATTACAATAAGTGTTACCTTTTTGACACAAGTTTATCTTCTTTTGGCCGTTTAGTCGTTTAAAACAAGTTTCATAAGTGTGGCCCTGGATATAACAAAAAGAACACTCTTTTTTCTTCATATCTTCATCTTTGCTTGATTGACTTACATCTGTTGTATCGGAACGGGCTTGGGCAATTGCGTTCATTTTACACCAACGAGCCTTATGTCCCTGCTTTCCGCATACAAAACATGTCATTTTATCTGACACATTATCATTAAATTTAATCTTTTTATTTTGTACGTGATCCCGGGAAGTCGCTAATTTTCGTTTGCGCATGGTCTTTGCGATCGCAATCAATTCTGGTACAGACATAGATTTACTGTTAAGAAGTTCTGTTCGAAGAGAGTCATCAGTAATACTACCAATCACAAATTCAACGGCATCTTGCTCAGTAGGATTGGGCTTAACAATTTTTTTTAAACATTTTCCACATATTTGAGATATACTCTTGAATACTATCAGCATCTTCAACAGTATACTTTTTAAATTTCAAAACATCATAGAAATACCTTGATTCAGGTTCAAAAGTCTGTAGCATGTCTTCCCTCATTTCTGCCCAAGTTGTTGTTCGTAACAAACATTGGTCCGCCCAGGATTGCGCTCTTCCTTTAAGTACGCCTGCTGCTTTTAGTCGCACTTCGTGGTCTTTTAGTTTGTATTCATCTTGGGTGCGTGTTATCAAGTCAACCCACTCCCTAACATCCGTGCCTTGGTCGGGATCGTAGCTTGGAAAATAAATATCAGATATCCTAATTCGTGTTTCATTAGGTTGGAACATCTTCATCATTTCTGATAGTGCTGTACGATTTTCTTGAGTCATCTGCAACATCATCTCGCACATTGTATCCTTGAATGTATTCGCCAATAGTGTCGTCATGTTTTGAGAAAGGCCTGCGGCTGGCTGGCGTCGACTCGTCCCCTCTTCTGATGTAACAGAAGAATTGACGGAATGATTAAAACCACTATTAGCTTCCATGTTTTATTCGAAATAGTATATTAAATATCAAAACAACAGTATAACTATTATTTCAACAGTGCTTCCAGCTCGAGAGCTGGCAAACGAATGCGTCTTTTGACAACGCAATCCGCCTTTTATATTAAAATAGGTGACAGCTGACAGATAATAATGTGATGACAGATAATATTAATCGATTAAACATCAATGTTCCTTATAAATCATATTAGCAAACTATCGATTAAACGTTTGCGCCGATATATATACGAGATTATATTTTTCGGGTGTCAAATAAAAATAATTGTAAACATAATATTTTTTTCTACACCGATTCATGATATCTAGTCTACACCACTGGATCTGAATGGTACCTACTTTTATAAATATAAATAGTTAAGTTACAGTCCTTTGTTATAGTACCCTTAAGAGAAAAGATTAGCAGCTTTTATGTATAAAATAATAAAATACTATTTTTTTCTTATCCTTTAAATTTTGGACAAAACGCAATCTTTATAAATAAAAGCTTTTTAAGATTTAGTAAGACAATTTCAATAAAATTAAGAAAAAATGAAACATAGATTCGAAGTAGTTAGAACATTATTATAATATATAGGTACTATTTAAAAAAACTAAACTGTTTCTATAGGTACATCTAAAATGCATACAATATAATAACAATCAAAAAGTAATAAAATTGAAGTAAATAACTTTACCATAACAGAATTTCTCCAAAATGATTTTGAATTTTAGCAGTATTCAAATATTTTTAAAACCTGCACTACGTAGTTTGCTTTCATGAAACACCGAGGTGGTCTTTTACAAAAAGATAACAAACTAGGATTTTGCAAAGTTTATTTTCTATTTTTGTCGTTATGCCTAAAAATTGCCGAGTTAAATAACAATATTTAAGATAATTGAAATATTGTTTTTCTTTTCTGATTACTTTGCTTACTGCTTTACTATCTATAGCCACTGGGGTTTAGTAAGATTCAAAATACAAATAGTTATTTATAACAAGATTTTGACAAATTCTAATTTCTTAATATTTTTAATATTCTTTGATGTCTTACAAAATGTAGGTATGTAGGTGTGCCGTCAGCACATTTCATGCTATGGGTTGAAACTCTCGGGCAGTCGCAATGAGGCACTCGGGTGCGATACTCGTCTCTTAATAAATGCATCGTTCAGTTGTTTTGAGTTTAATTCATACCACACACTACCAACTGCAAAAGTGGTGACCCCGACGTGATTTCTTTGTACGAACTTTATAAGTCATAAGTATATTATAAAATGACCAGTGAAAATAAGACACCGTCAGCCGGCACAGCATCCGAGTTAGCAACAGTCACGGTGTCATCAAGGATCCCGGAATTTTGGTGCGACCAAGCTCGCTTATGGTTTGTGCAATGTGAAGCCATACTAACACCCCAAAAACTGAGCGACGAAGCGAAGTTCAACTTAGTCGTCACGAAGCTGGGAAAAGACGTTATACAACAAGTAAGCGACATTCTACTTCAACAACCCCTTACGAAGAAATATGACACCCTAAAATCGAGATTATTAGCAGTGTATGAAGAATCAGAGAATCGTCAACTCCAAAAACTGTTGAGTGAAATCGACCTTGGCGATGAAAAACCATCTCAACTTTTGAGACGCATGCGAGATTTGGCCAGGGGAAAAATTCCTGACGAAACGCTGAGTATTATGTGGCAAGGTCATTTACCAGCCGCAGTGCGCTCCGTCCTCGCCGTCACTGATGTAAAAGATTTGGAAAATTTGGCTACTATTGCAGACAAAATTATGGAAAATACAAGGCCTTTTCAAGTAGCGGAGGTTAGTAGCAAACCGTCAACGTCAGATAACCTTTCCGTGTTGCAAGCACAAGTGGCTCAGTTGTCCTTACAAGTCATGGAATTACAGAATATTCAAAGATTACAACACAAAAAACGAAATTATAATATTAATAATCGCTACCGATCAAAATCCCGAGGCCGTAATATGATACGGAGTAAGTCGCGGAGCGCCGACGATCTCTGTTACTATCATGCGCGATTTCGCCATAGAGCTAATAAATGTACAGAGCCGTGCGCATGGAATAAAATTAATAAACATAATACCCAGAACCAGGAAAACTAAATAAGGTGCAGTCAGCGGCGGATGTCTGCACCCTTTCACCATGCCACCGCCTGTGCGTGACCGACTTAAACAGTGGCCTACGTTTTTTGGTGGACACGGGAGCGAACGTTTCTGTTTTACCATATGTAAAAAAACTTTATGGACAAAGTGAAAGTGACAGTTATAGACTATATGCCGCGAACGGGAGTGAAATACGAACATACGGAACTAAACGCTTAGAATTAAATTTAAAATTAAGAAGACCTCATGCTTGGAATTTTATACTCGCTGACGTAAAACAGCCTATCCTTGGTGCCGATTTTTTAAATCACCACAAACTCTTAGTGGATGTGAATGGTCGAAGACTTATCGATTCTGTTACGAGTCTAAGCGTTATTGGGTCTATGGTAAATTGTAAACAAGACACTATCAAAACAATACAAGTAACCAACCCGTACTACCATTTATTGTCAGCATATCCCGATATAACAAAACCTATGTGCTACAAAAATGTGCCGAAACATAACATTATGCACCACATCGAGACTACTGGACCCCCTGTCTTCGCCCGCGCTCGACCTCTTTCCGCAGACAAATATATGAGAGTCAAGAAAGAGTTTGAATTTATGCAAGAAGTAGGCATATGCCGACCTTCGAAGAGTTGTTGGGCCAGTCCGCTTCACGTGGTTGCGAAGAAGAACGGTGAAATACGACCCTGCGGTGATTATCGCAGTCTTAATGCTATTACTAAGCCAGACAGGTACCCGATTCCGCGTATCCACGACTTTACATACCTACTGGCTGGAAAGAAGATATTTTCCCGTATCGATTTACATCGTGCATACCATTTTATTCCGACGGCGCCGGAAGACATCGAAAAAACTGCAATTATAACTCCGTTTGGCCTGTTCGAATTCCCACGAATGACCTTCGGTTTAAGGAACGCGGCACAAACTTTTCAGCGTTTTATGAACCATGTCGTTTTTGAAGGTCTGGATTTTATATTTAATTACATCGATGATAGCATTATTTTTTCAAACACGGAATCAGAACATCGAATGCACTTAGATACCGTTTTCAAACGCCTTAATCAATACGGCGTTACAATCAACTTAGCTAAGTGTGATTTTGGAAAATCAGAGATAGACTTTTTGGGATACCACGTATCTAATAAAGGCTTACGTCCGCTTGAAGATCGAGTCAAGACTATTTCGAAATATCCAAGGCCAGAGACTGTAGACGAACTACGACGCTTTTTGGGGATGTTAAACTTTTATAGACGTCACCTTCCCAAGGCAGCAAGCCTTCAAGAAAAGTTAAACGTTTTTATTCACAACTCAAAAAAGAAAGACAAGACGCCTATTCCTTGGACCGATGACTCCATTGAAGCTTTTGAACAATGTAAGGAAAGCTTAAAAAGCGCGGTTACATTGTCTTTTCCATCTCAAAATGCACCTATGTCAATTATGACGGATTGTTCAGCCACCTGTGCCGGAGCAGTCCTACAACAAAAAGAAGGAGACTCATGGAAACCACTTGCATTTTTTTCAAGCAAGCTGAGTGAAGCGCAACAGCGCTACAGTGCTTTCGATAGGGAACTGTTAGCTATTTACATGGCTACAAAGCACTTTAGATATTTAATCGAAGGAAGACCCCTAACTGTATTTACAGATCATAAACCACTAGTTTATGCATTTAAAAATAATAATTCTATAGGAAAAAACGATACACCAAGACGGTTAAGACATTTAGATTTTATTTTACAATTTTGTACTGCAATCGAATACGTCAGCGGAACCGAAAACGTTGTAGCTGACGCATTATCAAGGATTTATACTATCGATTTTCCTTCGCCGATAGACTACGAAAAACTCGCAGAAGCTCAGAAAAATGATAAAGAATTGAAACATTTAATGACTTTAAACAATTTGAAATTTAAGGAACTAATTTTGCCGAATAGTAATATACCGATTTACTGCGAAATGTCTACAAATAAGCCGCGTCCATATTTGCCGCTGGAGTTTCGTATAACAGCATACAAAGCTATACACGATCCCAGCCACCCAGGAATTCGCGCCACAAGAAATTTGATGCGAGATCGCTACGTGTGGGCTGCAATGAATAAAGATGTTGCTATGTGGGCTAAATCATGTTTAGGTTGTCAGAGATCGAAAGTACAACGTCATACGATATCACCACTCGGAACATTCCAAAAAAGCCAACGTTTCGAACATTTACACGTGGATATTGTTGGCCCACTAACTATGTGTAAAGGATATCGTTATTTAGTTACCATGGTGGACAGAGCAACCGGTTGGTTAGAAGCTTATCCAATTAAAGATATTACAGCTGATACTATATCATGGATAGTCTATTCAGGCTGGATTTCAAGATTTGGATGTCCCTTGCGGATTACAACGGATCAAGGTCGACAATTTGAATCCAACTTGTTCACACGGTTAGCAAAGCGAATGGGTATAACAAAATTAAGAACTACAAGCTACCACCCGCAATCAAATGGTGCCGTTGAGAGAGCTCATCGTTCTTTGAAAACAGCCCTTATGTGCAGAGGAAATACGGATGATTGGGTAAATGAATTACCGGCAGTTCTACTGGGCTTAAGAGCAAGTCTACGTGATGACACAAGTGTGAGCGCCGCCGAAATGGTTTATGGACAAGTCTTACGTCTACCAGGAGATTTCTTTTCGCCTACAAAGCTAGAAGTCACTGATAATGAAACATTTTTACAAAATTTGCGACATAGAATAAGACAAATTTCATCGATTCCGAAACGAGATAATAGGCAAGGTCGCATATTCGTACATCCGGAATTAAGCACGTGTACGCACGTTTTCGTAAGATGCGATCAAGTTAAAAAGCCACTTACTCATCCATACTCCGGACCATACAAAGTCATCGAACGTACGGACAAATATTTTAAAATATTGAAAGGAGAGTCGCAGCAATGCATAAGTATCGACAGATTAAAGCCAGCGTTTGCAATTGACACCGGCGAATGCAAAAGCGCATCATATAACCCTACGAGCTATGTAAACAAAGAGCCGAGTGGGCCGAAGATAACAAGATCTGGTCGTACTAGCAAGCCAGTCGTTCGCTTTGCTCCATAATAAATTATTTTATTAACAACTTAATAATTAATTAATAATCGTTAGATAATTTTATTAGCAATGGGGAAACAACAAAGTAAGGATATCAAAGAAGAAATAATAATAGCGCAAAATGGTGCTGGCAACGAAGCATCTGCAACTACGACAAATACGGAAACTATATTCAGAATAGAGATGTATCTGGTTTTCATAACTTTATTTATCTTGGCAATTATAGGATTCTTAATTTGGAAAAATTGCAAGATTAAATATGGAAGATACATGCGCAGAGAGTTGGCAATTACACCTCATCGCATAAGTGACCAGGGCCCACACGGCCCGGTCACTCAGCAAGTGATTGTGTAATGTGAGTGAATGGAAATTAAGTGCCTAATTAAAAGACATGTTTAAGTGCAAGTTATGTGTTACATTAGTTTAATTACATTATATTCGTAAAATGAACTCTATACCCTCGTAATATACTACATAATGTTAGTTAATAAAACAAAATATATATTTAAGCATGTATCTCTATTCCAATTTTATGATGTAACATTGAATATTATGATTTTATGTTGTTCTAATTAGGAGATAAGTACTTACATTAAAACAATTTTATTTTGTATCATTTAATTAACGGCTAATCGAATTTCAAGATTTGAATAGTAATCAATACTTCGAAATTGTTTGTAATGCATGCAGGTTTCAAATGAGCATGAATGAAAACAATCTTGCTATTTTTATTTTTTGTAGTTGTGTTCTTTATTCAGAGATTATATTTCAAGACATTATGTAATTTTTTAACTGGAATTATCCTGTGTAATTGTATTTTGTAGTTTTATGTAGTAATTTGTATCCTATGTGTAATTTTACCTATTTTAGTCACCAAAAAAAATTGTATTTTATATATATATATATATTTTTTTTTTTTTTTGTAAAGGGGGATGTTATGTGCCGTCAGCACATTTCATGCTATGGGTTGAAACTCTCGGGCAGTCGCAATGAGGCACTCGGGTGCGATACTCGTCTCTTAATAAATGCATCGTTCAGTTGTTTTGAGTTTAATTCATACCACACACTACCAACTGCAAAATAGGTATAACAGATAAAAGATTTTTACTTTAGTATCGAATAACTCTTAAACGGAAATGTTTATGTATTAATGCTTACTAGCAAACAACATTCATTTTTATCATTACATAGACTATGCAATAAAGAAAATATAATCCTTTTACATAATAAAAATTCAAAGTTTTTTCAAAACAAGTTAACCCGATTATTGAAAAATCGGCTACATAAATCAAAATCGAATTTACTGCATGGCTTGCTTTAAAATTGACTTTACCATAGCAAATTCCCAAAGCACCAAATGAATTCAAAACTCAGGATTTCAATTACAAATCCATGTTCGATGCGGCACTAATCTACAAGTTACTTGTTCAATAGATCGGTTATCACTGCAAAAGGTGTATTCGATAAAGCTTAACTGATTAGATCGAAGCTCTGTTTTAGCGTTTCGTAATAGAACCGCCAGTGATTGGCTTGTTTCGAATACACGACGAGACAAATTGGATTGAAGCAGACTTTAGAGGACATAAAAGAATTACCCATGCTAGTTCCAAGAGGCATTTCAAGGGTTTAATTCATTATTCATCATTCAAATCACCATTATTATTCATATATTATAACTGATTTTAGCTTTGTAACTTAAATAAAATATTATGATTCTATGTGTGCATGATACAAACTTATATGTGTATTTACATTTAAAAATAATAGCGACTTACCGTCGACTCGCTCAAGTGCTTCCATAACATAGTACCATTTTTATATATTTTGATCGCAACCCTATTTTCTTTTTAGTAACCTACACTTTACTTACAGTATTTAAGTCGAAGTAAGTCCCGTCAAAATCAATTCATGTCAGATATTAGCCGGAATAAGTACCTACCTACCTTGTAGGTATACATAATTTCATATACGTTTAATACAAAACTTGTTAATTTGATATTACAAACACTTTAATTTTATTTATTTGTATAGATGTATTATTTAGAGTTGTACTAATGAAAATTAAATACTAGAATGCATACTTTGAAAAGTCGATTATATTCAGTAATGTAATTTCACTGTGTTGATATAATATATTACATGCAGCATGAAAAAACACAAGTCAACACAACAAAGCGGAAATGAAAGCGGGCGGCTCACTTACCATCCAGCGTATGGAGAATTTAATAAAATGCCGGATAGTGTTTTTGCATTAGACATACTTTGTTCTAGGCTACTACGAAATGCTGTGAATATTCCACTTTAGCTAGTAAGATTAAAACCACCTATGATATTAAAATAATAAATACATGTAACGTTTGACACGTTCGGCTCAGTTGGTAGTGACCCTACTTTCTGCGCCAGCGGTCGCGGGTTCGAGTCCTGCTGGGGGCAATTCATATGTTGAGCACAAATGTTTGTACTACAGTCATGAGTGCTTATATTTACAATATCTATGTATTTAAAATTTATATAATATGTGTAGTGTATCAATTATCTAGTATCCGTAACATAAGCCTCGTAGCTTACGTACACGGAACTAGATGGTGCTGTTGTTATAATGTCCCAACATATTTATGTAAGTAATCCACAAAGGAAAATTGGTTTTTATATTCGATTGACGCGTGGTATATGTTTGTATTGTAAACACCGAATTCTCGTAAATAGCTTCGCTTTTGGGGAAATCAGAATAAAACTAAAAAACCCGAATGGAATCCAGTAAGTCAATTTTATCCTGCTTCTAATTACGGACTTGAAACTTTGCAGGAATAATTTGGTATCTTCGAGCTTTTTGAGTTGACATTAGACTAAATAAATGTATACACTGTTTTGTTGGAACGAAGTTCCTTACGGCAGGCTGGAGGAGATAGGGATTTTGCTGCGCGACCGAACTGAAAAAAATGTGATAGTAAAAGCGTGGAATAAAACCGTTAAATAGTGCGCAGGCGCGACAGTCGTCATAGTAACAATGGCAAGTGAAGTAACAAGTGACTTGAATGCAATTGACAGTGATAATAGTGGGAAATTATTTAGTGCAAAAGAATTAAATACGTAAGTAAGTATTAGTTTATTTATAAATATAAAATATTTTACATTGGTTATTTTATTATTATTATTTTACTTCCGAACTCATTACTCATGTACTATATTAATATAATTCTATCTGATTAATGTTTTAGAACAAAAGTAAAGTCTTACAGTAAATGTGTGAGCACTGGAAATCTAATTCGTCACCTTCGCGATGTTTATGGTCTACGAGAAAAGGGTATAGCTGCTAAAAAGACAATACAAGATTTTTTTACTACCAGCAGGCCTTCAACTTCAAAGCAGAGTATATCCTCAGCGTCGTCAACTAATGACAAGTGGTTCCTAGCGCGAGATCTAGCTCTCTGGTTTTGTCGCTCTTTGATGCCATTTAACTCAGTATCAGACAAATGAATGCAGGACTTTTTCATGGTAGGTACACGTGGTGTACGTAGATAACTTAAAATAAAGAATTTCTTCATTTAATCCATAGACTTGACTTTAATGATTAAAGTTAGTTACCTTTTTTTAGAAATACAAGGTAATTGGGAACACGGCAGATTTACCATCTCGTTTTACAATATCTGGAACGGCTCTGGACGATGTATTTGAAAGCTGTTTATCACATGTGAAAAAGACAATTCAGCTAGATGCGTCATGCTGTGGAGCAATAACCTTTGATTTATGGAGAATCAATATCGGAGTCAAAATTATATCACTTTCAAATACCATTATCTGACAGAAGGTATATATATATTATTAGGTATATTTTTCCCCTTGCCTTTATTTAAAGTACAATGTAAAGTGAGAATCTAATTGTAACAATATGTTTTATACAGATATGCAACTCAAATATTTCACGTTATAAACGACCTTAATAACCGAAAAAAAAACTGGTCAAAAAATTTGTGATATGATCGCTGAAGTAAGAAATGACTTTGGATTGCTTGATAAAACTATTTTTGCTGTCACGGACGCCGGAGCAAATGTTAAAGGTGCAGTCGATTTGGCTTCACTTAACAGTCATCTCTGCTTGGGCCATGGTCTTCATAATTTGGTGAATGTCGATGGAATAAATTCGACCCAAGAAGTAAAGAGACTGGTTACAAAGTGCAAAAAATAGTGAAGAAGCTGCGATATAGATTACCTGAATTAGAAGCTGAAGCTGATAAGGAACAGCGAAAAATAATTGTTTTACTAGAAAAAACAGGAGACGATTTGGAAAACGACGAGAGGGATCCAATCCTTGATAATTTTGTGTACGATTATAATGAGATGGATGATGGCGATTCCAGTGAAATCGATGATTTTATGAAGCCAATACCAAGCATAAAAACTTCGACACCGACCCGCTGGCACAGCGTTTTGGCCATGCTAGAAAGTTTAAATCATTCTTGCAATCGTTACGCTGTCAACATCTTGCTTGACAAAATTGGCGACGAGCAACTTAAATTAAACAATTTTGAGTGGAAGTTAATGACAGATTTACTCACATTTCTAAAAAAAATCAAGGTCATTGTAGAAATACTAAGCTCTCAAAAATCCACATCTTTAAATGTTGCGCTGATATTCCGATCAGAAATTAAAGACGCACTACAGTCCTCAGATGATGATGAACCACTTGTATTGTTAACTCTTAAAAGAAATATGATGGATAAATTAAATCACCGATTCCCGATCACAAAACTAATAGTGGCTGCTACTTTGTTGGACTGTCGCTTTCAAGGGATACGTGAAGTAGATGTGTATCTTGAGATTTCCAATCAAACAAGGGTGTCTTTCTTATCAGATTACATCAGAGAAATTGTTAAAAGTCGTCCACATCTAATCCCGTCTATGGAGACTTCTGAATCTCAAGCAGTAGCAAGACCGACTACGACATCTAATACCGTTACCGTTAGTTCCTTTCTAATCAGGCTTTCCGAAAAGCATTCTGGCATTGAAACTCAGTCTGTACCTGTAGATGATCCAATTGAACAAGAATGTTGGAAATATTTTGCAACATGCAAGCTGCAGGATCTTAAAGATGTAGATTTCTTGAATTACTGGCTTGTAAATAAGGATTCTTTCCCGTCGCTTTCTTCGCTAGCGACGTCGATTTTAGGAGTACCCGCAACAAGTACGCCTAGTGAAGGAGTTTTCTCGACCGCTGGGTTAGTTTTGTCTGCTAAAAGGTCTAGATTGACTTATAATCGTGTAAACAAAGTGATATTCATTAATGACAATTATAGTGCATGCAAAAGCGCTATTTTATAGTAGTCCAGATTTATTTAATTTTATTTATGTCAGGTTTCACTTCACATTTATTGTTGATTAATGTAGTACAATATGTTTTTCAAATTCAAGATTATTGTATATTTATATTTTATATAATATATATTTCAGGATTATTTTACGTTTCGGTTGCGGTGATTTTGTAAATCGATCTCATCGGATGGTTTACAAAATAATTTTGGGTTTAATAAAACTAAAGCTTTGTTTTCTCTTTAAGATAATTAGGTAAATGAAAATTATTCAAATTACTACTAAACTCTATTGTTATATTTATTTTATTTGATTTCATTTTAGTTTTACTTAAAGAGACATATTTTATTATTTTAGTTGATAATTTGAATTACGTTTTTTTTTTATTTTACATTATTTATTATTTCCTAAAATACTGAATTTCCTAAATACTTTCCTGTACATAAATAAAAACTAATCAGCAAAATTTAAGAGAAAAATCAAGAAAACCTACATAAAATTAAGCACGTTTTTTTTTGCAAATTGTGTTGATTCTACATTAACCGAAGGAACTTCGTTCCTACCTGGTGTCCCACGACACCATTTATATATTAAATATTTAAAAACAATTTTAACACCAAATATGCCTCAATTATACCTACATTTAATAAGGAATTAAATGAATTCAAACAATTTGCCTATTTTTTTTATTATTCGCAATATTTATGTAGTTACCCAATAACATATTTTTACTGAAGGTGACAGCTGGTGACTCTGGTACGGCAAACAAAAATTAGCATTTTCCTTACAAATATATGAATATGAACCCAAGCATTATTTAAAGATAGGTATTATATTATTATTCATCAAAACTTGATGAATTTATAAGTGTCTGTAACATAAATTCTAGTAAAGTGTATTTATTTTTATTTGTAAAATACAGAGTATTTTACAAATAAAACATTATTTATAAAATACTCTGGTATCATTTATGCGTATCTACATAACATATGTATATCATATATGATTGTATTTAAGACAGCTTGTATTTGTTCATATTAGTAGTAGAAAAAGTAAGAACTTTCATTTCATTACAAGATAAAGAAAGAATTTTCCTTTAAATATAATAAGAAATAAATAATAGAAATACAGTTTAAATTCCAGCTGAAGAGTCAGAGATTTTACATTAAAAGAAATCTTTAAGAGCGTTGTTACTTCGCCGAGGTTTTAACAGGTCGCGAGCGTTAGTAAGTGAATAAAATAATGGAAAATTGCGAGTCTGCCAAGGAAAAATGACGGTATCGTAATGGCAGTCACTTTAGCTTGAATTTTAAGTAATTGAAAGCATTTAATAAGATTCTAAAGAATCTAGATTATTTACTGAACCATTTGTAAGCTTACATCGAGAAAGTTACGGTATTTAGTTAAGCAGTAAAAAATAAAAGCAAGATTTGAACAAGATTATTTTGGATTTTATCCTTCATTTTATTTTAATTGAATCGTTTGTATTTTTTACACTAGCATCTAGACACAAGTTAAACTATACCAATTTTATAAAAAATGTGAAAGTAACCTTAGCTTATAATCTATTTCATCTTTTCAATCCTTTACCGCTGAACCGATTTTAACAAGGCAAGGACATAATATTATGTAGATTGCACCTTAAGAATGAATATATTATGTAGGCCTTTAATCGTCGCACAATAACTTTGCAAGTAAAGTCGCAGGTAAAATTGGCAAAGAAAAAAGGCAAAGTCAGCAAGTTTCAAAAAATATACTAAGTAACAAAATTCGTTACGCTGTTTGTAATCTAGAAACTGATTTTCATAACTTCTTTCATCTCTTCGCCCAATTGATATTAATCTAAAAAGAATACAATCAGTTCGGGCAAAAACTTTTTTAACCAAAAAAACCAAGTTAGACTTTTACACCGAATACCCTTCGAATAAAGTGTCATCATTTGTATGAAATACTGTTTTTTCTGTCGAAGACAGTTGATATTACTATCTTTCTTATGAGGGTTATAAAGTCTGTTTATATATATTTTTTTATTATTCATGTTGATATTTCATTTGTCTTTATCATTTGACTAATTACTTTGTCTCTAGAGAAAAATAAAAACAATTCTAATCCATGAGAACCATAGGCTTTACCTTTTTAATGTATTTTAGAAACCTATACACTAAACCTATCTGTGTGTCAAATTTCATTCAATTTCATTACATATTTTATTATTACATAACCCAGGTTTCTTGTAGTCTTGTTATAAACTATTTATTTTTTAATAAAACTGCAACAACAACCAATCTTGTATAAATAAGCGAAAAGAATATCGTAAATATGCGTAGAATCTAAGAATTTTATTCACAGTTTATGCTAACTACAGTTAGTAAGTATAACCGGAAAATATTAATAAACAATAACGTAACTAACTGTAACAAAACTGCTAAACGTTCATATATTATTGAATTGTTAAAGCCTCTTCCATATAAAATAAAATACAAGAAATTCTAAAAGGTAATCAAAGTCGAATATTTTGCCAAAGGAACAGCCCATCCCCATCCAATTTTCATATGAAACAATTTCAATATACAGGTAATTCAATACGAGGGCTAAGGGCAGCATTTTATGAATGGAATGAGTTCAAATGAGGAACATCGGGCCTAACTTTTCTCTTTGCATGAAAGTTTAGATGCGAACAGAAGGCCGGGTGTTCCCCTGGGGCAATGTACATGCATGTTTAATGGCGTCCTAGAAAGGTCAAGAGTCCGGACTACGGGAAAAGGCAGTGAATTTATTACAAGCTCTCAAGTAATACTCAGTAGGTGGCCTGTGACAGCCTCTTTTACAACTTTGAAGAACCAACGCGCCGTGGACAGGCGCTTTGTAGCTGTCTCTCAAACAAATTAATTGTGTCTTAGTTTTGAATGACGAGAAAGTACCCAAAACTTTTGAGCAAGGTACAAAATGGCTTCCAGTACACGGAACTTTGAAATATAGCATTAACTTTCAACGCAGGGTGATTAAAATTTGTTCAATTATTCATAACATTTTGCGGCTAAATTAGTATACAAGGGTTTTTTGTAAACATTTATAAATAAGCTCTGTGTTTTTACGACACTAGTCCTATACGAGAACCAAGGAAAATATTCCATTAAATAATTTTCATATAAAATTTTCATTTTTAGAATGTTTGCAAAAAGTATTTATGATTCACTTTTTATGCGGCGAGCTTAATCTTTATATTAAGTTTTACGCTCAAACTATTTTAATCAACTCTTTTTGGTAACCCATTTGAAATAGTACCTACTTTAAAATGCCTTTAATCTTTATCTTCATCGGGAAACTGTTTCAAAATTTAATTGTTATAGATTAAAATGCATATTACGTATTTTTAAATAAAACTACATGTAGTTTATGTATAAAGTTAATCAAAAATGAGTATTATAATTAATTAAAAAATATATTTAGCAGTAATACGTTAAAATTTTGTACTGCTTAATAGTGATTATCCATGCATACTAATTTTAGTTTTCTATTACAACAAAGTAAACATTGCAATAAACAATACTCGTAATACATCAAAGTTATTAAGAAAGTCATATCAAATACTCATTTGTATGTGCAATATAGATACAAATGTATTGACTATTTGTAACGGTCTGCGGCTCCCACTATTTATCCTAACCACTAAGCGTGATCCCTGCTTTCTAAAGGAGCACGTAAAAAAAGAAACTCAAGTGTATACAACTTGAACCTGAGTTATCTTTATTGAATTAGAATGAAACAGTGTTTATCGTAAATTCCTATATGTACAAGGAAAAGTACTCATTTAGTTAGTTCAGTCGTTCTAGAGTAAAAAGGATATTAAGCAGCAAAAATGTAAAGACTGTAGATTTGGCTTCTACTGCGTCCTATCACCTCTATAGAAATATCTTAATTTGACCCTAAACCTGTTTAAAACAACAAGAAATAACTAAGTTAAGTTCAAATTAGGAATGTTAATATAACGTTATATTTTTACATAAAAATGTTTGACCTACCTTTAGGTGGATTGATGTGTAGCGCACTTTTAAATAGGCTTTCTTCGTCACGCCAATCTAAATTTCTTCGCAAAGTTGCGGCACTCATGGCCAATAAAGTCGTTAAAAGAACCAGCATGAATAGACGACTGCGCATTTCATAACGGCGCCAATTTCTCGTCAACGTACCCGCACCCAAGCCGAGTAAGAAGCAAAAACCTACGCTCGGTATATACAATACGCGCTCCGCTACTACGAAGCCGACGTAAAAGAGAATATTACTGGCTGGCACGAACGGTAGAACCATAAACGCCGTGAATAATAGCATTGCGACCTGAGGACTTTGGTACACGTACTTCGGCGTACTTTGCACCTTTGATTTCCCGTGGGTGATTGGGCAAACGCAAGTCGAGTGGAGCATCATAGTATTATTATTGTTAACCGCACGGCACATATTCGTGTGCTCTTCCGTTAATGCATGCTTGCAGCCATTGCACGGACACATAGTTCTCTTAAATGACGCGTTCTCTTTGTGAGGTATAATAGTCTTCCTTTCGCTACAGTCTTGTCTTCTATTGTAGTGTTTACAATTATTGTAATTCCATTTTTGCTTTATTTTATTATTTTTCTTAAAATATTTTTCTTTTTTTTCTTGCTGCTTTAAAAGCTCGTGTGATAAAGCTCTCCAAGTTACTTTTGATATCACGGCGTAGAAAATTAGTGAGTACAGATTTCTCACATCAAATATTGTCGTTATTTTAGGAATCGAGTCCATAGACCAGTCGAAGCTCAGTTGGAAAGGATAAATTAGTAGAAAAAAATTGAAAACTGGGAGGTAGGTAAAGGTATAAAATCTTGTTAGTAATGATGGATCCCTAGAAGTAGGATTATCCGCAGATGCGAAGGGGGAGGGGGCGCCCGCAAGATGTAGTCGCCAGTACAACAACACGAAACCACCGGTGCTCAGCGCGCATATACTTCGCCATCGATACTGAAACAAAGGAAAGTAACTTTAAGTTATATATAATTGATAACTATTCCTAAAATAAGGTACCTATTGCTATGATTTATGTTTCTATGCGTCTATACGAGTATATTATTCCTATTATTACGTAACTGTATAAAATAAACTTATAATCAATTATGCTAAAACCTACACTTTGTATAATCTAATGATCCTTTTTCTCTTCCGGTAACATAAAACATTATAACAAAATATCAAAATCTCAAATAAATGAGGTACTTTTTATCATGTAAGTTTAAATCGAAATCAACAACTAAAATATCGATTCATTATATTAAAACGATCGTTAAAACGTTAAAACGAACGGTCGTTCAGATAAGAGAATACTTGAGTTTTACAATCTTCACGTACTCGTGTTATATAACGATACTTCCTGTTGACAAATTAAGTTGTTATAGATCAAGGAAAAATTCGAAAAAGCAAAGGTCAAAAGCTATTCAACAAATAATTTCTTAAATATTGCTCTTTCATTTCATATCAAAAATAGTAGTAAGCATTCGAGTTTCTAGTGGATGAATAATATCTCGATCAAAGTTTTTCAAGAAGTCCGCCTAACCTCAATAACCCTGCCTATCTACTGTTTCGTTTTCATCAAGAAGGTAATAAAAATGTCTTTAGCTACAAATTGCTTTTGAACAAAGAAAGCGTTTTGAATAATTACCCTGTTCTCTTGTATGTGAACTGATTAAATGGATTCAGCTTGCGTGTTGATTGCATTCGAACATTAAGCAGTAGTAATAGGATAAATTAAATAATGTCACGTTTGACACGATCCTCATTAGTTGAAACAGTTACAGTTATTAGTGAATACACAATATTTTAATATCATTATCAATGTCTTCTTAGAAAAATCCCTATTTTCTTAGATTATTTTAAACAGATTTATTAAATGTAAGTAACTAACCACATCCGAACACTGTAATTTAATTTTAAACAAGTAATTTAATCTAACACGCGCACCTTTCTATTTTACTTTGTTACAAGTGTACTCGCTTATATTATTTTAATGGAATATAAAGTACGATTACTTACGTGACGAATAATTAGTACTAATGGAAGCAAATAACTCAATCGGTTTAAGTGATTCCCTTTATTCTTTATGGTCTATAGCGAACGCACATGGTATCGTATCTTATATTTTTAAATATTCAGGCTTAATGCAAAAACTTCGCTAACTTTGATTGATCACCACTCGGAAAGAATTCGTTAATATCTGTCAAAATTTACCGCAACTTATTAGAAAATGGAAATTGTGTAACAATGAAAAAATATAACAATAGCTCCTCAATCAATTTTTAATTAAAAAGGAAAGTTTTTTCCTCGTTATTCTAAGTAAATACAGTGTGTGTAAACATAAAATCGACTATCGACATTTAAGCTATTATAAGTCATCTTTATACTTAACAATATAATTATTTAATCAAAAAAGTTAAATCCAAAGATCACATTGATAAAATCAAGGCAGTTTGGCTACAATTTCCAACATTTTTTCTCAATACCACCATTCTTAAACCTTCAATAAGTAATATACTATGTTATTCTCTTATAGCTTTGCAACCACATAATCTACGCTTTTGCACCTTCATTCCCTAAAGAGCTAATAATTTTAACATCAGATGAAGGAAATCCGATAAAATTGATTTAGTTGCAAAGGGTCTAAAGCGGGCGTCACTTTACATCATTAAATATAAGCCATTTTGTAGCATTTTAGAGCTACTTCGGTTTGAAATATCAGTAAAATTGGTTGTGGTATGAAAATTTTGGTCATTATTTAGAAGCGTAGGGTTCGACAAGAGGTAGTGACTGCTCTCTTTGCCTTGTTAGTGGGGAGCCGGAGAAAAGATTTATGTAGGTCTACACCGCGTCCCCTTCCCGACCTGGCCCATGGGAAACCTCTGTAGAACAAACGACGCCGTGTAAGATTTCCTACGCAATTTACACGGCGAGGTGAGGCCACGTACGTGTGAAAGGAAATCCCCCGTAAATTAATGTGGGGTATGAATTAATTGTGTGCAACTTAAAACTTTGTTTATTTTATGATAGTGGAAAATAATATAATATACCTTTTGATACTAATATAAGTATAATGTTAGATCATTATTTTATTAATGAAGATTACTTACAGTTAATAAAGAAGATAATAAAATACCTAAGTACCTAAAGAATTTAAAGTATCGAAACGTTATTTACGAATAGACAGTTTTTTATCGGAGTAATGAAAATATTGTTGCCGCTTTAATAAAACTTTATCCAATACAATATGTATAGTGCTAACTGTAAAATTTTTATCGGCACCATTTCCCAAAGTGAAAAGTATTCGCTAAACAATTTACGAAGGACTGTAGAATAATCAGTTTATTGATAGGAAATCGAATGAAAATTGGTTTTGAGTATTCATGGCAAATCGTTCCACGCCCGTCGATACTTGACCCGTATTTTATTCAAACAAATTGTTTTATTGCTGCAAATCAACAATTTTATTAAAAAACTTTTTATTCTTTTCTACGAGAAATACGAAGAAGAAAATTTAAACGAAAAAATACGTAGTACCCTCGTTGCGCTCCGATCAAATAATTCCCGCAACCCGGTTCTAATATAACCAAAAATTTATGATTAATATCGTTGGGTATAAGGATTTATTAAAACATACATCCCTTTACTGAGACTATAATTACTTAGATTTTAAGCCCAAAAAAAATTTTTTTTCAAAAATGATTGATTAAAATATACGTAAAAAAATATCATTACAAATATAGTGTTATGCAACTGTAACAATTATTTGAAATAAATTGTTTCCTTTATAAGATCAAGACACAGAGATGGATAGTTAAATAGTATTTGGACTCTGTCCGTCTAGTTGGATACAGAATCCTATAAAAGTCAGCACAAGTTGCTATTATTAATAAAGTTATAATTAAATTAGCACGCTGTCTATTCAGCAAAATTGGAGTTCAAGTCAAAGCAAACAACTAATGAAATAAGCGAGCGAGCCCGGCCTAGACGTCAGAGGGGTGCTTATCTGGAAAATTTACTGGCTGGCTGACATTACCATCCTCGCCTCACAAATGCCGGCTCATTTGCCAGTCCGTTTGAAAAACCAACAGCATTAAGTAGTAATAAATGTACATTTAGAATGCCTACTATGGCATAGGTCGAATTTAAAAAGGGACCATTACTCGTGTTGATGACAATTTCACATTTATTTCAGTTAGTAAAGCTTTTAAAGATGAATACGGCGAATAAAATATAAAAGCACCTATGAACTCATAAACTTTCAAAGAGTCCATTAACTTTAATGCCCTCACACCTCTATGTGACAAAATATCTAACACGAAAAGCATTTTTAATTTCCCGCGATACGGGATTTGTTAAGCTCTCTCCACCCTTTATGTACGTTACCTGACTTCAGAGTATTTTGTGTGCGTATTGCGAGTTCTCCTAATGTTATATAGCCTTAGGCCTTATTAGATACTTATGACATACGATATAATCTTATTTTATAAAGGTATATAAGTCTTTTAGACGGAAATTTGAGTACTATCATTTACCTTTCTAAAAGGGAATTTTGATATAGGATCAATTTTACCCGTTTTTGTATATCCTTTATTTTAAAGGTTACATTTGAAATATGAGTATACTATGAATGTACTCTACTCTCTTTTTATTACGGTAAATATTTTTTTATTATAGCCAAAAAGATTATCATATTATAAAAGTAATATGACTGTCATAGTGGTATAACTTCGTTTATGATAGTCTAACCGATTAATAATAATATCACTTTGTGCACTTTAGTCTTCAGCGAAAGAATAAATAAAGTCCTCCTGACCGACTTTGATCATGTCAGCCGATTTCACTGGTAACCATATGCACAGAAGGTATTATTATGCTAATGTGTACAAGTTAATATTTCCTCACGAAATTCCAATAGCACGACTATTCCACCCTTTTTTCTATTGTTGGTAAATGCATTGCTCCTACGCATTCAAATACAGCTTACAGAGGGATGCATCACAGTGCACTGTGCTATCAGAGCAACCCTCATTGCACACCCTCCATCGAAGTGGACCACGTCCTTATGTGTTTCTTGGCTTCGCGTCAAGCAGGATTGCTGGACTCTACAAGTATTTGACCCAACCGGTTAGAGATAAGGCAAAAGTCCAAAGAAATTTCGTATTTTGTGAGACAGGGTACGTAGTTTAACTTTAAAATAAATCTGGTAAAAACTCTAAAATATTTTATGAACGTAATAAGAAAGAGTGTCACGTTTCAATGTCCCTAAAACTCGAAGGGTGCGTAATCCTAAAATAATATTTTCCTCTCCATGTTGTAAACCGACTAACATAAATACAAGTAATACGATGAGGCAGAGATGTCACTAAATCCGGGATAGGCCCATGTGATTAAAAACCTGTCAAATACGAACATTTGTCATACGTGGAGGATAAAGTGAAAAGCAGTATATCTTAATTTTCCAATAATTTATTAATCAGAGAGTAGATGTTGTTTTTGTAACGTGGACTTTATTACTAACGGTATAAGGTTTGTACTATGTATTAGAGTATAATACACAGTTATGTCTTTACTCCGCGTTGTTTTGCTTTTTAATAGCCCATAACCCCGCGACCAACAGAGTACGCCACTTTAGAAGTTAGATAAATATTTACACATGTTCTGCATTCAAGCGCAAATCTACCGTTGTTAACACGTTGGGCATGCCCACAAGCCTAATTAAGGTAGATAGGTAAATTTTATAACAAATGCCTTTATTTTCTTTTGTAATAAAGTTATTGCCAACTCCCTCGATCAGCGTAGCTCCTGCGGAAAGCACATTATGTTTCTTGCGCAAAGTGAAATTGATTGCGTACCCCAAAGGCCTAGGAAACATCTAAGATAACTCTACAAAAAAATATAAGTGCCGAAAAAAATTATATTCCATACAAAACACACATGGATTGTCAGTTTACATTTAGTATTGAAAATAAATACATCTTCCTAATTTCGGCTACAATGGTAAATTTCATCAAGAGAGAGAGAGAGAGAGAGAGAGAGAGAGAGATATTATAGTGCACAAGTATGCACAAGTGCACTTTCTATTCCTATCACTCTCATACTCAGATGACTATTCAAGACGACTAGAGAGAGTTATGGCACCGACGCGATGACTCTACTTGCTATCTGAGACGGGGTTGAAACACCGCTATTTTCCCAACTTCGTTCTTTTATTGCGAATTTCTTCAATTACTATACTTTACCTGACCCAGGAATTAAACCCAGAACATTCAACTTCTACATAGAAGTTCGGAGGTTCTTTTTTATGAATATGCTAGTTACTTGATGTACTCGTATTTTTACAATACTTACATATATATAAGTGGAGTACAGTATTTAAAATGCTTATACATGAGGTACAGATATCTAAACAGAAGACACAAATTGCCCCTACGTCATATTTTGTATCATCAAAATGAACTTTATGCACGGAGTTAAAGTTACACTCATAACAACCACGACAAAGGAAAGGCAACTAAACAAGTTTTCAACTGTATAATGACGTTAAAACTACGAGTTTGAGAAATTCACGTCACGTGGTTCCACTAAGCAGAAAACTACCGTCGAAAGACAGTTAATATTTAAGATTACAGTCGTCTTTCAAAAACATATTTCCATCTTCCGTATCATAATTTTTCAATATTCTCATTTCTGTATACATACATATTTATAAGAATAAAATAGAGTTCCGCGTGTTTGTATATTGCTTATATGTAATATATTGTGTGTTCTTTTCCGACCGATTCCGGCCATGGCGGCTAATCTCATTGAGACTAGTCAACTTCGTTACAACGCGTACACTCATGCACTCATTTTATAGTGCATATATTCCTCTATTCCTGTCACTCTCATATTCCTGAGGGACGACACTTGACACGACCAGTGGCTAGCACGTACGGTTGCACATCAGGAGGTCCTGGGTTCGAGTCTCGGATCGGGCCAAGTTTAGTTCTTGAGTCTTTTTCTGTTTAGTAAGCCGTCGGTCCTGCGCCTTAGCTCTCACTGGTCGTGACGAACAGTCGTCCCACCGGAGTATGACAGTGATAGGAATAGAGAGTGCACTTGTGTCTGCGCGTACTGTTGTGCACTATAATATTATAGTATATAAGGAGATATTATAACCTGCGTAGTTGGACAGTCTCAATAGGATCGGCCTGCCTTGGCCGGAATCGGTCGGAGAACAGTATTATATTGTTTTTTAGCTTGAAAATAAAAGAATTGCCTGAAACAAAGGTTTCCTAAATTTTGCTCTCAGTAATAAGTTATCACTGCAGAAAATTCTGTTAAAATCAGTTCAGTATTTTTGTGATTTCGCTGTTACCGTTACTTGTACTTGTATAGATGAGGAACGGAAACTTTTAGTTTACCAGTAAATAGTGTGCTTCATAAATTACACCATATTCTGATTTGCGGTGGCTAGGTTTTCAGGGAAAGACTATCATTCAAAGATTCGAGCACTTAGATGACATATGCGCGATTTTTTGAATATAACTTTAAAAGCTCAACATTCCAATTCTTGGTCGTCCCAAATTTTGTTTTTTTCATGGTTAGAAATTTTATTGTTATTAACACTCGCACACTAAGAGCACTGTAGCATGCACAATTAAATTTATTTTATTAAATATAGGTACATTGGTTACTCAAAAGTAAAAAAAAATTACCAATCTACAATATACCTACGTATTACCTACCTATTTACGATAATTTAATTGATAATTCATATTACATAGTATTTTGTGAAATTAATTTAATTCTGTGGCCCGATAGATGAAACGGCAAATTTTTGTCAACACCCACAAGGTCAGGTACCTTACATATCATTCCTACATTTATTTTTTGTTATCTACACACAGCGCATATGACTGTTTCGTCGCTTACTTTATCTAAAGTAGCGCTTCGCTCACGCAAGTTTCGTGGTTTACAATTTAGTTTACGCTATCATTAATAGAAAGAACAATTCGTTATTGAATAAGGCTTATTACACTATCACGGATTACTTAGTAGATGTAAATGTGAGGGATTAATGTGAGGTTATTTTTTTTTTAAGAGCAACTATTGAGTTTCGCCGGTTCTTCTCAGCAGAACAGCTTTCCGTGCCGGTGGCAGCTTATTCACAGAATAACAGAATTACATTTTTTTAATAATGTAAAAATGACGATTTAAAAGAGTTTGTATAAGTCTATTTGAATAAAGAGTATTTTGATTTGAATAAAAAAGAATGTTTTGTGTATGTAATTTCAAAAAAATTTGTACTGTACATTGTAAAGCTGAGCTTTGTGAAAGCTCGCGTAGATTTTCTAAAGGGTAATAATTTCTGAGACTGTTAAAGCACAAAAATATATGCTATCACCAAAAGATCAGATTGTAGGATAGTGTAAGTATAAGTAAGTAATAACTGAGCCTAGATAAATATAGAGTATTTTGTTAAAGAAACTGTTTTATACGATCAAAAGCAGATCTGTAGAGATCAATCCCATGTACCTAATATATATCATGTATTAGAAAGGTCTACAACGCTCGCAATAAGTAAGCCCTTAAAACGAATTTAGGTATCTACCAGTGAGACACAAACTCGACAAAGGCTACGAGAGATAAGGCACAAGACCTAAAGTTTAACTTGCTTTCTGAGACACGTAGATGTACATACCGACAAAACCTATATCCCCCTTATTATGTACTGAAAAGACGCTAGAAGAAATAAAATAATAAATTAACAAATATTTTACTTTTATTTTAGAAAAATGTTTACTAAAGATTAAATAACTTAAAAAAACTGACTCAAAAAAAATATCCGAATCGGTTCGTAAATGATGTATTTCTGAACTAACAAATATAACAAAAATACAACCGAGAACCTCCTTCCATATGAAGTCGGTTGAAAATAATTTAGATAGATATTATATTACTCTAAATTTTTTCCTTTGGATCTCCTTGGAGACTGTTAATCCAATTATAATGAACCAATATGAATATTTTAATGATTCAGCTTTGATGAATTCGGATGTTTTAAAAGTAATTTGTCTAATTAATATTCTTGTATTTAGCTGATTTTTTTTTATGTTTCCTTAACGATATTCTGTGAAAAGGAAATGACCATTAGGTTTATTATTATGAGTATTTTTTTGCTTGATAGAAGTCTAAGGAAATTGATAAGGTATGTAGTATTCAGTAAGTTCTTTTATAAAATCAATGCGCCTAAGGAACTAAAACACTTCAAAACCTTTTAATTCTTGAGTCAAAAATACAAAAGTTATTATGAAAATTACTGTTTGTACGAGTATGTACAGGCATAACACTCCATAAATGCGTAAATATTAATAACTTGATAACTTCAAATGTATATTGTAATAAAATAATAATAGAGTATGAGTTTTTCCTGTCTGCTATAAGGCTGTAAGCTTTATAGATTTTATATTAAAAGAATTTGTATTCTTTTCCTTTGAAACATTATAACGTACTTATAAGCCGTATTCGAAATTGTTCATCGAATGATTATAGATCATTTTGCGTTTGGACGGTAATTGAAGCTTTGACTTATAGAGCAGAAGTTTTATGAATATTTATTTAATTTTAGTAATCCGAAACGATTAAGTCAGTTTTTACGTACCGATTGAAAAAAGAGAGACAGATTAAATATAAAGAAAAATATTAATCCCGCTGAGTTTCTTTCGCCAGTTCTTCTCAGATCAGAGGTTTCTTCTTATCGAACTGGTAGAGTCATGACGTTCAGTAAGAAATTGTAATAATTTTTATGCTGAATAAAATATTTTGATTTCATTAAAATAATATCTCTAGAACTTTAGTAGTACGGATAAAATTAATAACATTCGATGCTAACTTTTACTTATCGGTTGAATTCTGAATAAATATATCTATTAAGTGCAACGTTAAATTTATATTAATCCATTTACACACGAACAAAGTCAGGGGTACAAGATAGTAATAACCTTTAAATACGAATTCGTGTATTTTCGAATTGATTTACACATTCGAATTCTCATTACACAGTTCTTGTATTATTGACATAGCTTTTGACTTGAAATTTGTTCACTGGAATCAGTAATGCGATTTACATTACTTCGTGATCTCAACCCTTTTCAGGACTCAATATCCTCGGAGAATATCTCGTGACGGTGAGGATTACCTTTGTTTGTTCTCGACTATACAAAGCGAACAGTCTATTGACATTGGCTGTCACGGTAAATACTCGGTATACGTCTATTTACTCTTATTCGTATTACGATTGCATATAACGTTCACATGAAGTGAACTTTATATTATATATTAAGGTCATTTTCTTAAGGGGATCTCTTTATATTTCGTATTCAAAATAGGTTTACTCAAATAACTTATTCAAATTAGAAATTCTAGTAATTAGAACATTATCTTGTACATTAAATTAAAACATACACAACACATTAGTAGCACGAGTATTGATTTAAATAATATTGAATTCGATATTTAAGGAAATTGCTCTAATTGTATTTTGCCTTTCCAGTTCAATTGAGATTAAATTGAAAAATTGATCTATAATTTGGCTAATCTGGGCAATGCTATGGTACGTATGGTATAGGTAAGTATATTATATAAAATATACATTAATCACTACATAGTATAAAACAAAGTCGCTTTCTCTGTCCCTATATCCCTTTGTACGCTTAAATCTTTAAAACTACGCAACGGATTTTGATGCGGTTTTTTAATAGATAGAGTGATTCAAGAGGAAGGTTTATATGCATAACTAGCGGATCCCGCGGCCTTGCCTGTGCTAAATCTAGTGAAGAGCCCGAGTGAAGCGAGGGCGAGTCGCTAGTATAAAATAATTTGATGACGTTTGATGAGTCCAATGGTGTATGTTTTACGCAGCACCTCTTAATAAGGCGTCAAAGGACTGTATTCGCACTCAATTACGACGCCCCAACGGCAACCTTGCTGAAAATGATTACAACAACCTAGTTGCTTCCATGGCTCACTCTGCTCCAAGTAGGTACTAGGTGAAACTTGTATGGTCACCGATGACCAAGGTGGGTCAACTCTTAGTGTTTATGGCGGACGGCCGGACGTTCATAAATTCCGCTACAACAAGTAGGTGAACATACATTAGGGGGACTCTGCAACTACACCCAGGCAAAGCCAGGGTATTAACTATATTTAATTTCTCATACAGATGTCAACAGAGAAAATACGTCGTATTTCAAATATTATCATTATATGGAATTCCGATAATGGTCGATTGTATTATTCAGTATAACAATCGTATAAAGCATATTAACGGATTATCTCGTAATTGACTTTCCGGTTCGCAGCATTGAAGAGGGCTACCTCTATAGCTTGTAATGCAATTTCAGAGCTTATAATACTCATACAATACTAAACTTTGAACTCGCCCACTTGACAATATCGAAATTATAGTAGTTAAAGATGTATTGAATTATTAATATGTAATGATAACGTCTTTAAATTCAGTTTTAATTATTAAACTCATTACACTGATGAGCTTGCCACTGTAAATAAATAAAGAAAATTTAAAGAGTTCTATTGAATTTGGTAAGATAAATATTAAAAATAGATCATAAGTAGATGCATTAGTTTAAACTAATGACGAAAAGTACTGTTAGTCGATACTTGCGTAAGGCTAAAAACATGATTATTGTATTGTACTATAATTGTAAATTTAATTTTTTTTTAAAACTATCGTTTTTTGAACCGTTATTCTTGCAGGCTCTTCTCACCTGTTTTTCGATCCGGTATACTTCTCACGGACTCGCATACATTCACTCAATTTAAAAGTAATTGAATCAAAAGTGCTTGTAACATTTCTTATTTTAAGACAACTTATGCATAATACACCGTAAAATTTTGTCTTCTTTAATTTTATAATCCATTAAATATTATTTATCATAATTTAACCAAAAATGCAAGCAAAACACACAAAGAAAAGATATACAGAAGGCGCCCTTAGCGCTAAAAACAATAAGGCCGCCTTCATTAGTACAAAAAGTAACTTAAGAGGTAGATACAATTTAATTTTGACCTTTGATTTCATTATTTCTACATCATTATCAGCGGTTCATACGATACATCTACTCTACATATTTCATCTTTGTATTAAAATAATCACCGAATCAGGCAGATTCGTCTCCGAGACAGACACGAAAAAATTATTATTGTCCCGATTTTGCTTTTAGCTATCCTTAAAAATAAATAGGATACGTTATATGAATCAGATTGCACACTTAACATATAGAGATCAACTTACTTCGGAACGTAAATACGAGTATAATTATGTTAGAACTAGCGGAATAGAATGGAAAAAACTGAATTAAAAACATTTATAGCGTAAAGCCATAGACCCAAGCTAGTGTAAATTATTATATGTTTTCATTAAAAAGTGTCACATAAAGGTTAAAATAACAAAGCAACAACTTTATAAACAAGTATATTTTTAACAAATTACTATTGCATGTAAACCAAGATAATAAGCCAAAGACCCCATTTGTAATTTTAAATATAAAATTAAGGTATTTGGTCATTAAATAGCTACAAACTTGTTTAAATAATTACAAACTTATTTGACAGTAGCACGTTAGTTGTTTTAAAATAGGTACGTAATGAGTATTTAATTGCTCAAATAAAATACTATAAAGTGTATGAAGATCTTTAGTAATATTTTGTATACAGATTATATAGATTGAGCAAGATTAGTTTGTTTAATACTGTTTATATTAATAATAAAAGATAGAGAGAAAAAGAAAGAAAAAATACTTACAAGATTTATTATTTTGCGTTAATAAATCAAATCAAATCAAATCAAAATATTCTTTATTCAAATAGACTTTTACAAGCTCTTTTGAATCGTCATTTTTACATTAATAAAATTAAATGTCAGTCTGTAAGTCTGTGAGTAAGCTACCACCGGCTCGGAAAGCTGTTCTGCTGAGAAGAACCGGCGAGAAACTCAACAGTTGCTCTTTTCAAATATTTGGTATAATAGATTTTAATCTCCGCAATACCTACTTATAAAAATATAATAAATCATTTTATTCGGCTAAAAGATGTGGGAAGGACCTGTACATATATTTAATTAAATAATATGAATGTTTAGCAATTATATGAGGAATTTCTATTGTATGGTATTACGTCTACTAAAATGTATTTTGTAAACAAGTAAAATTTACAAAATATGGAGTTTTCAAGAAACTTAAAATTGTAGAAGCTATTTTAAGCTATTTTAATATACTATAGATACATATGCATATGGGGATTTAATTTTTAATTTTAGCTATATAGCATGCATAGCTCTACCTATTAACATTTAACTAATATATATAAAAATATATTAACTCTATTACTAACAACTTATTGCAACGTTAATGTGTCAAAAATCGATAAAAAATTCCGTGCTTAGAAACTGTTAACATGTACGCATATCTTGAAAAAATCTTTATTATGCGCCCAGAATTGTAAGTTTCTGTATTTAGTCATTTTAATTATTGTATGTAAACAAAAATGTTAACTTTTATACTCAGGGAAGAATTTCTTAAAAAAATATTTAAGAAGTGGCGATACGAATGCTTTCACGTAGTGCCCGTACTACGTTCTACATTAATACTTGGTGCGCACGTTACGTTCGACGGCGAACGACCCTTCGCAAGGGTCGTGCCGGAATGCGGCCAAAAATAAATTGTATACGTACTTGACTCTTTGTCAATAATGCTGTTACAGTTGGACTAGTATGTAATATATAAATATGTACACGTAAGTAAATGGAGGAAGATCTAGCAATTTAATAGACTGATGAAGATTCTTGAATTGAATTGATTGATTGAAACAACACCTGTGGTGGATGTAACGATTGGTACTATTTTAATTATTATAATGAATTTATTAATAATAGTCTTCGTCTTCAATTAATTATATTATATTAATTGCAAATCATGTCAAAATCCAATACGCAACATTTTGAAATAACTACGATGTATAAAATTTCGTGTTACGTATACGTTTCACTAATTGTCGTTTAATAGAACCTTATTTTCTAAGAACATTCCAAACATTTTCGTCAAAATTTTAAATCGTCTAAAATTTTTAGTAAATTCTGAGAAATTCGAGAAGTTTCCTGAAGATAACTTTCTAAACATTTTATCAACGTCGTATATCTACTATCCACTGATTTATTTCTCTTCTCAGTTATTAGGTAAAAGATATCTATACATATAATAAAATTCTAACTCCGTTAAAACTGTACATTAAATATTTTTTTGGAAAAATAATTCTTGAAATGATTAGTATAATTATCGATTTAGAGATTGAATTAATACTTTTTAGAATTTTTGTTAGTTTTTACGGTTTCTTTTGTTGTATTCCTGTCTTTATATGTGGAAAAGGATCGCGAGCTCCAGATAATTTACTATGTAATTTTATTCCTCTTTTCTATAGTTTTTTCAAGTTTGACGAAATTTAGTATGATTATTATCATTCCTGGTTATCCGGGTCAACATATAGGATACTTTTTAGCACGAAAAAATATCTTATCGACGATAGGTATGACTGAGCTTGTAGTGACCCTACTTTCTGTGCTAGCGGTCGCGGGTTCGAGTCCTTATCCCCATAAGCATTCATTTGTTGAGCACGAATATTTGTTTTCCGGTCATGGGTGGGACAATTTTTTTTAATTCAGACCTTATTTTAAGAGACAAGTACATACAAACAAACATTTTTTAAAGATAGAGTAGAGTATATCGTTACTACGGTAAACTTTAAAGTTAAGCTAAACCGGGGTATAATTTCATAGTAACTCAGTTTGTGGAAAGTCAATTATATTTGCATTTGTCACGCAAAAACTGTTATTTATAATTACTACTTCTACAGCTTTTTCGCAATTTAAATAACATAACAAGTAGTTAAAACCGTCTCGTTTAAATAGGCACTATGGTTAAAAACGGACTTTGATGACACAACTTGTGAATTATAGTTCGACGGTTGACGTAATTGTTGTTGAATTATGACAAATTTATTTACGACTTATAATAAAATTATTTCGGCCAGTTATAAAATTATTTCCGTTTCCTTAAATTTCACTCAGAAGATTATGATATTAATGTCTATTGATAATTAGGAAATTAAAAGTAATTTTACATAATTATTTTAATTTTATATTAATTATATTATTTTATTAAAATTCTGACTGTTTATCTGACGAAGTTATCTCACAGTATAATGTGGTTCAGCCAAAAAATATAAAGAATGAATAAATTCGATTTCAAAATCTGTTATTGATATCAATAACTATGTATATAGCTGCCTACTGTTGCTACTCGAAGCTAGAACTTTACATATCCTAATGTAGTGCAGTATAATAAATATGTACATACGGACATAAGCCCATGTAATAACAATCGAAATCGCAAAAATATATTAAGCTTAATGGTATTAATAATGATTCATAATAAGATAGATTGATTATAAGAAGAACAATAAGTAATGATTGGCTTAATTATTTAAAAAAAATAAAATGAATGGTTCGTTTTAATTTATTTTAATTATAAGAAGTTATCACCAGATATCTTTATTTACATGTATATACCATAATGAGTTCCATAGACGCTACGCAGTAATGTGAACTTTTCTAAGAAAAGCATTCAAACTTCCAATATACCATTCGTCTAAAGATGTAAAAACGTCGTTTAGAAAAGGAAATAGAAGGTTGAAAAAATATTATACTTTTCCGTAAGGAAAACAGTATCTGATCATCTCAGATACATTAGGAGATTATCTATTTGGCTTAAGATATATGTATGTGAATTAGCTGAAAGTTTTATATAGACAAAACACGAAGAGTAAATAAAGATATTTTTTTATTCATATAATTAATAACCCTTGGATTGGTATTGCGATATTTACAGTTTTATATACTTTTTTTATATATCATGGCATTTTTTTATTTGGATATTTTTATTGAGTGTGTGTGTTTTAGCCCACTGACTTGCTGAGCACGGGGCTCCCTTTCATTGGAAAGTTTTTAAAGTCGTAAACATAATGTCCCCTTCTCCCTAACTTTTAAAGCATAGATCGAGAAATTCTGTACTTTCAACGATAACTTTTTGTAACTACTTTTTTGTGTCTGCCACAAAAATAAATTACACCAGCGTAACCAAGAAAGGTAGTCACTAAATATTATAAAACAAAGTCCTCGGCCACGGCCGTCTGTTTATCTGTTCTAGATAAACTCTAAAACTACTGCACCGATTGTCATGCTGTTTTCACCAATGCATAGAATGGTACTTCACGGCGGTTTTAGTATATTATTTGTTAAGTTTTTAAGTAAGGGCGAATCACTTGTACTATAATAAATGTTAGCCACATTTTATTAATCTATTTACTTCTCCGTACATAATTTAGGGAAGATTGTTTCATTGGTATGGATAGATGTTTTGTTTTTATTGATATTCATTTCCATTAACGACTATTTCTAGCGAGATTAACATAGCTTCGCCATTCACTTTTATTGCGTGCCGGCGCGAACGCTCTTATTTCGAGAATAATAGGAAATAATAAGGAGTTAAAACTCATTTGCTGATTTATTGATTTCTTAAGAAGAGCAAATCTTTTTAAAGGACACTGTGAAATTCATTGCCATTGAAAAAGTGTATATTTTGTGTGACATTAGCTAAATAAAATATATCTACTAAATAATAATCGAAATACACATTATTATCGATACAGAGGCCCAATTTATAAAAATTAGAATTTTTGTCTGTGATCGCATCACGGGAAAACCACTTGACCAATTTTAATGTTTGGTATGATGATAGCTGATGCTCTAAGTCAGAACTTGGATACTCTTTACTACAGGAAAATATCCCATTTCAAATCTAAATATTATATTAAAGCGAAAGGTCTTTTACTCACTGACAGATCTATCTACTATCATGAAAATTAAAAATCGTTTGACGTATTTTGCAACAGGGCCGGATTTAGAAAGTCTAAGGGCTCTTGCAAGTTCGTATGGAAGTCCTTCATGTTTCGTTCGTCTGTATCATTGCACCGATGGTCCTAGTGATAGATCCTGATGGTCTGGATATCATTTTTACTCATAGGTCTGCAATTGTTCCAAAAAAGAGATCATTGATTCCCTCCTCTCCTCCGCCCGTCCTGGAATCCGCATTTAAACTTAAGAGAAACGCGATGGACAAGACGCTGTAGTTTCCTGTCAGTTGTTCCTATCAGCTTACCAACGATACATGAAGTGATATAGTGATATACGAATTTTGACCCCTTCACCCCTATCAGTATTTAACATCCTGAGGTCACGCTCTTGGGCTAGCATTTTATTAGGAGATACAAAGAATTGTGTATCTCCTAGTAGAACTTAAGAAGCTTTTTTGCATACAATTTCCACCAGGACTCTAGCAAACCTTGAGTTAGTTTATAGCATGCTTCGCTTAATAATAATATAACATAAATAAGGCATTTTTATAACTTTTTAACAAATTATCCTCATTTATTTCGAGGCAACTTTTATTGGTAAAGTAACTTACTTTCAAGACTATTTGAACTCCATCGACTACACTTGAAGTACCCATAAAAGCAACTTTTCCAATAAACATTTGAAGGTTACCTATCGCCAAACGCTAATAATATCTGCACATTGGGTTGCAGTAAGCCAGGTATTCGTGTAGGACATGCCAAATATTGCACAAACGTAAAACCCTATATTACATATTTGTAAAGTAACATCAGTTGAATTGTTTCAATCTTTTTTTATTATTTTACTGTATTATTATATGTAACAGTTCGTGCTTTGTACATAATATAAAATGTTCGCATAATTATTTTTTTAATATTTTGAAAATAAAATTGTATTGATTACTTTTACCTCTTCGAATTCTAGTTCCAAAACTTGTTATTCGGCCCTTTTTAACGTTACACTGCTGGGCACGAACCTTCTTTCGAAACGAGGGAAACCAAGCCATAGTCCACCACGCATGCCAAGTGCGAGATGGCGACCATCACATGCCTTTGGAAAACTTGATAAGTTTTCTCAGACTCGCAGGTTTCTCACTACGTTTTTCTACACTTATCTATCACTTATCACATGAAATGATTTGCGCATGAAGTTGTGAGACCCGGATTCAGACCCACGCTATCCAAGGACCGAGAGCTGAGCTACTACGGTCTAATTCTATAAAATTAGTAATAAACTTTTATTACAAAAGCTTTTAGTAGGGACGATATTTTCTTTTTTAGATTAGCTCGTAATAATTATCCTATATTACTATCCTTATTCTCATATAATCTCTCTTTCTTTTGGTGAAAACCATGTAAAAAATCGTAAGTACATTTTAACATTAGTCCATGCAAGCAATTTAATAAGTAGCAAAAATATTAGTCGTGCAAATCTTTAAAAAAAAACTTTTCCACTAATTCCTTCTTTACATAAAATAAATTCTCATCCAATAAGTCAAGTTTTTAAACTTTTTATTAATGGAGCACGATTAAAAACTCTTTGGTCCCCACTATTGTATAAGAATTTATATAATAATGTAAATATCTAATAATAAAAACAAAAGATATGGTAAGACGTAAACTTTATCTTTGTTTCCCTAGACCACATAATATAGTGGTTTGAAGTGTGCAATGTGACGTGCGTACATTATAAAAGACTTTAGCTATTCCACGTTTTCTGTTCCGTGTTTGAGCAATTCCGACTGAAATACGAGGTCATTGTTGGAAGCATCGATGTAGGAAGAGTGGGGAAAGGGGGCGTTACCATAGCATCCTCTAAGAGAGACAGTGACAGAAAACGTGTTGTTTTGGTGCGTTAGAGTGAAATAAGAGGCTCGTGTCGAGTACTTTTTAAGTAATTGTGTTCCATCTATTCTTTTCTATTTCAAACTTGAATGAAAGTTATTGATAAAATTCACACATATACTCGCTTTTAATTTTACGTTGTAGTGATATAATATGTTTTATGTTTTGTTTTTATAGCAGATGTTGTTTATGTTCGCATCAGCTGTCATTATAAATTTCTATGAAACACTAGTGCCGATTTGTTTGTTAGATTATTTCTATAAATTTAACTTTAATACACAAGAATTAAGTATTTTATACAGGTTGTTCTATACAAGGAATCTCAAGCTTAATTTTTAGATTAAGTCAACTGAATATAAAGATAATTTTATGACAATGTTATTAATGAGTAACTACTGTAATATTTTAAAGCTAAATTGTTCATTCAGTTTTCTGCGTTTTTAAAGGGCTAATCTGTGTTATAACTGGTAAGATTTTTAAAAGGATTTTGCTTTATCTAACGTCATACTATGACTCTTAAGACTAGCATCATCATATTACAATGCAAAGCGTAGGTCAAAATGAACATTAACCGAGAACAAAGTAATAGTGCAGACGGGCCGTGTGACGCGGCGCGGGTCTACCGGAAAAGGGGAGGATATCGTCTTGTTTATAATAAAAACAAGCTATATTTAAAAATAATCTCTTAAATACATAAGTATATTTATTAGTTTTAAATCCCTTACTTGAAATGATTCCCCATTTAAACTCTTTTCCTCCTTTTCCCGCTTTTTTCGAAATAAAAACTGTCCTTCCCAGAGCCTCAAACAATCTTCTTACAAAATTGTATCAAAATTGGTTCGATCCGACACACAAAAACCAAAACCTCTTTATAATATTAGTATAGATATGAAATTAATTCTAGAAACTAGTATGTGTGTGAGGTATTTTTAGTAACATCATTTTTCCCGTTGGGCTGAGTACATAAATTCGTTGCCTGAGATCAGCAAAAAATTTAATGAACTGGAAGATATATTTCTTAGATAGAAATTGTTAATTTGAACATTTCTTGTTAAAAATAATGAAGGCCCGTGTTATTTATATATATACATATACATTATACGTGTATCTTTCATAGTAAGTTATTTACATAGAAAATAATGATGTACAGATGGTACAGGTCTATTATATCTACATGAACCACCTTTAGGCAAATGTAATCTTGTTACTGAAATAATGAGCAAAAAATATTATGAAAATAATTCTAGGCTTTACCTTAATTTGAGCTGTAAGTAATGTAATAATCTTTTACTAACGTAAATTTATCTTGAAAACAAGTGTATTCATTTTAGTACTTTCTTGGGTTAATGGGAATATTTATCGCTATGAATAGAACGTGAAATTTTTCCGTGATCATGATTGCTGTAGAGGCCAAAAATAAAAAAAAATAACGTAAAAATTAAAAAAAAAAACAATTATTTTTTAAAATTAATTTTGTTAAATTTATTTATAATACTCTGTAGTCCTTTGACTTTGCATAAAATAAGAAATTATTATTTTTTTCAGAAGAAACCTTTTAAATTAATACCGTATAGTAATTTTAATTACACACCTACGAGATTAGATCAGGAGAAGATTAATATTCAGAATATTTTTTCTTATCCAGGATACAAAACTTACCTGATTAAAATTGATATATAATAACTATTACAGCAGTGCTTTTCATTTCTATGTTCATATCTTCTATATATATACCTAAGTCAGTTAAATATTATGTATTCGGGTAAGGTGTTAAAAGCTCTATCACATGTATAAACCATGAGTAGTCTTTGAGATAATAACTTAATGAGAATAATAAGCAAACCTAATAAGTGCGAACCTACGATCAGTACAATTTTTTTATTATCGCCTAACATCAAATATACGTATAAATTACTAAAAATATTAATATTTATATCATTATACAATTTCAAAATATAGCACTACTAATAAACGAAAACTTAAACAATCTGAAAAAAATTTTGCAAATGAAGGCAAAAAAATAAATTTACTTAATTATTAATTTAAATTAAATTTTACCTGCTTAAAATTATTAATATTAGATTTTCAAATTGCAATTTAACTTAGTAGGTCAAATGTAATACGAATATTAATCCTGGTACAATCAGATTATTTGATAATTATAAGCTCACAGAAAGTGTATACTGTAATACTGAAATTAAAAATACGTATATTCATACATATATATGTATATTTTTACACTTTTTAAGTTTTTTGTGTAGAAAGAAAAAATAGCATGAAAACAATGTAAAAATATATTTTGTCAGGAATCGAAAAGTGAAAAGGGTTGATTCATATATTGATATAAAAGGACAATAAATCTTTGTTTCGGGGAAAAGCAATGAATGGCAGAGTATTCAAAAAGGATGCCATTTGTTCTCTGATAGCATGAATAAAATACATTGTAAAGTGTGATTTTTACATAAATTACCTATATTAAAGTAGAGTTTTTAGGATTTTTATATAATTATTAATTAAGATATAGGATATAATAATTTTTTTATAAATAAATCTCCAAAATAACTGAAAGTATAGTATCGTAATGAGTGTTATTTACATTAAGAATACCTACCTACTGTTACGAAAAATATTGGTATTTATTAACTATCAACTTGAAATACAAAGGTTTACCAAAAGTAGTAAAATGTACCTGAACATTTTAATATACCGGAGGAAACAAATGGATGGAGAACGTCTTATTTAAAAAAAAATAACGCAATTTTTCAAGAGGCTATTTTACCTGAACCGTTATAACCTCAGCCTGAACTAACGCAAATACACAAAAAAGTTACTATTAATAAGACTTTGAACCATGATTAACCATGAATCATCTGGTATAGTAAAAGTAGCCTAAGTTCATACTGTGTCCCGCTATAATATAGTTTAAGTTAAGTATAGTTAAGCTTTTAAGTACTTGTCTACAGAATTTTGGTTTGTGGTTCACGCATCAGGAAAGAGACAAGCAAACATTAATACATCTAGATGTGTAATATTACTATACGCAAAAACGTTTTTAATTTTTTATCAGCAGCATAAGATAAGCTTGTAATAACTTTTCTGGAAATTTCTGTATGTAAGGAAGTATTTTAGCTTACAACCTTAATTCGGAATATTCATAGTTATACTTAGGTATTTAGGTAATGAAAACATAGCATATTCGACAAAACTCGGAAGGGCGTTTGTAATAAATGGACCGTGAGGGTTTTTAGCTTTAGCAACAAAAAAATATTCAATTTTGAACAGAACGAACAGTTTAGTTAAAAAAACGTGCTGTCAGTGCGAAAAGAATACATTTTATATTCATATTAATCTAGTTTGGTTTTTTTGTGAAAGCAAATCACCTAACGGAGTACTTTTAATAAAAAATAGCTCAAATCAAAAAATATGCGTTCTTAATTTCTATCACTCTTCTACCTCGGTGATATGAACTCTCCATGACACGGGGTGAACCACTCCCTACTTCCAAATTCCAGGCTGTTATTTAACAGAAAATTCAACAAGATCTCACCCGGTACTTGTTCTTACATTATCTGGATAATTTGTGTTCATATTCATACTATGTTTGTATTCTAGTGCTAGCTAAAAGACACCTAAAAAGTTATAAAAAATTGATAAATTACAAAATCGGAAACTTTCCAGTTTTATCAACAGTTCACACAAAGCTTTTAACGCTTTCCTGGAATATTTTATAAAGATTATTATAGGTTACCACCTACCACCTGTCTCATTTATGAAGTTTTTCAAGGCAAGAAATCTGTCATGGGTATTGCGTCCATCAACAGGTAGGCAACTGGCAGACCCCAAGTAACAGAAACCCACGGCGGAATCCTATTGTCTTGTTTGGAGTCCTCCCATTGTAAAAGAATAAACTAAAGTGTCAATCACTGATTATATTGAAAACTTAATGAAGACGGTATATCGAGACATGTAATAATATACCTCATGTTGAACATCATTTATTGTAAAGTTTTGATTCTATTGATACGATGTTAAAGTTAAGCATTAGGTTGTAGGCTCTTTGTGACATGTTTAGTTATAAGGATACCTTCAGCTATTATGTGCTACAAAATGTATACAAAGATTTAAAATTACTATGGACGGGTTTCAGTCGATAAGTAAAGACACACCTCAAAGGGCAAAAAATAGTCTCTCTTAATTTATCACCATAATTCAACTCAAAATTTAGGTACCTATTTTATACATTTAAAGAGTTTTTTATCTCAAAACTATATAAGAGAGGTCAATAAATTACCGAGAAAACGTTTGGTTTTATCTTATTCGATGTTGGGTCTGGAACTACCAGCATTATCAACCGACCGTATCGTTACACAGGTGTTGAGCGAAAGGACCGACTTTCTTCTATTCCCGACTTAAGGTACTATTCACAACTTGGTTCGACGTCGTTTCTATCGATTTTAGATTAAGGAACTTCGAACGCCTGTAAAAACATTCCATAATAAATTTCCCCGCTTCCATTTATGTAGGACACGAATTTTTAGTCAAATCCAAATCATTTTCAAGCTTTAGCTCAACTCTACACCTATTGAAAATTTAGTTAAGCTATCGATTGAAAATGAAATTGAGAATTGAATTTATTTACGATTAAATATTCAGCGATTCGGGTTTTACGGAACTGGCTTTATACAGTCGGGAGCGTAGTCGACATTTCAACTCACCTTTTCATTTTTTATTTCGCAATAGTTGGCTTCGGCACAACAATTGTTCAGACTTGTCGATGAAGCGTACGAGGTTCACTTGTGCATATTTGATGGTACTCAGAGCGCGTACATCCAATTACTTGTACCGCTAAAACAACGGGGTCTGATAAATCAACTTCTATGCAGGGAATTGGTTTACGTAAAAAATATTGAAAATACTAAAAGAGGGGAATACAGAAATTCTCATTTATAATTGTATGTATTTAGCCGTGAGGGCACGTCAGCGTACATGGAATATATTAGCGTCCCATTAGGTGCTCTCGAACTACTATTGCGACAAGTAATCACGAATGAAATGAATATATATTTTTTTTTTCAGAAAAATTGACTTCTAAACGTTATTGATCATGTTTTAAGATTTTAAAAATAATTGTAGGCAACAATATCTCCCATAATAGTTGTTTGCATAGTAACGTACTTACATATATTTGCCCTCCGCAGGGTGGCGTTCCGTGTTCATACGTAACGGTAAATTAGAAAATAAAATCAATCAATAATTTCCAGTAATCAATTCATAAACAAACAAATGTTTATGATTAGTCTTTTTGTTTAGACAGTCTTCAAAAGATATGCATTTTCTGTTATAATACACATACTTACCTACTTTATATTATTACGCAGTCGAGGTAAAGAATTTAAATCTATACTAATATTATAAAGCTGAAGAGTTTATTTGTTTATTTGTTTGTTTGGTTAAACGCGCTAATCTCAGGAACTACTGGTCCGAATTGAAACATTCTTTTTGTGTTGGATAGTCCGTTTAGCAAGAAAGGCTATAATAGGCTATATTACATCACGCTACGACCAATTGGAGCGGAGCATCAATGAAAAATGTTGCAAAAACGGGAGAAAAATATGTCTTTTCATTTTCAGCCTTTTTAGTACGCGAGCGAAGCCGCGGGAAAGGCTTGTATAAAATAAAATATTAGTCTTTAAAATATAATTTACTTGTAACTTAACGAATTAAATGAAAAGGCCTATTACTTTTCCTTAACTCCGCTATTCTATTAGAAGTTATTCATTGAATCGATCACTATAAAAATCCTATAAAGACATCATTATTGTGTAACAAAAATTGTCTGAATTACATGAAAAGGTGTTTGAATATACATTTAGACTTAATGGAAAAAAGTCATTCATAAGTTCCTATAAGATTGTTCGTATCTACATGTAAAATTCACATTGTTCACTAACTGCCATAAATTCAAACAGCGTCTTGTATTGACAAGCTCGGCGCGAGCAACGTTCATATAGCGTAGTCTTACTTGTGAATTTACTTTAGACTTTTTCATTTCTCGCTTTTGAAGTTTTCTTTGAATACCGCTAACTTATTGTTGAGTACACACAGCTGTCTCCCTTAATGTAATGTCAAACCATACACATAAACACTCGGTAATACCGTTTTTGTATAGTATTCAGGAAGTTATTATAAAGGTCGCTTTCAATAATCGTTTTGTATTTAAAAGGTAAAATTTATTAATTATTTATTCACAACATACAATTTTTTATTTACAAATATATTGTATTTGTGAGTATGTGTAGTCTGGTAAAAAACTCAAACTATCTTTTTCTAGACTTCTTTGTTCGCTCTGAACAGTACGTTCTCATCATTCACAAATGTTGGGTTACATTTGGTATTACATTTGGTTTTTTCTTTAATTTATTTTTTCAATAGAATTACTTAATTTTAATATTCTACAGGTCTGGATAGAGATACATTGGAATATGTGGGCATCGTTCTCATTTGGCTATATTGTTTATGTAAGATACATAGTAGGTATACACATGGTATGGATAAGGGATAATGGTCTACTTCCTTCGCGGTGCGATTTGTAGTTATTTTATAATAAAATGTTGGGGAGTTTGTTATGGTTGCAATTGTGGGGATCTCTAACATCGATCTTTTTCGTGTATAATTCAGTGTTTGTCTTTAGAATTTTCCTTGCTGTAGTGCAGGTAGGTGATTTTATTGATTGGTTTATATTGCCGTCAATTACTTGTTTTAAATGTGTTTTTATGAAGGTGTCTTTTCCCTTTATTTTTCACTGTATTAGTATCATTTTTCAACAGATTCTCTAAATGATACTTATCAGGATAAAGGTATTGTGATTCCACAACAAATCTTTAAGTGAAAGACCAAATAATAAAAACTGACCAGATAGAAGAATGGAAGTTTAAAAACAAAAAATCTGTTTTTTTAAAGAATTTATATATACATTTATCATTGTTTAAGCTATAGAATATTTTTGTTTAAAATTACGAGTATTCACGTACAATAGCCAGGTTAAGTAGTATGAGTTAAAAGGTAGTAAGGGGATTAACTTTAAGTCGCAATAGCATCCAAAATTCTATGACTTCAAAAATGCGCAAAAGACGAAATGTGTGACGCAACTCACGTAAAACTTGATTTTTGAATGAAACAAAAATGTCTCTTTGAAAACTCGATGGCGTACGACATCGGGAAGGACGTTTATTAACGGCTATGTTTCTGCTCTGCTCGTTTCCGCTCTTTTGTGATTGCTCACGCCGGTTACCCAGCCTTGTGAATAGGCCGCATACGTGAGTGAACAACTTTTCAAAGTATTAAGGCGTTTTTGTGGCACTCAGATCTCATGCAGGCAGCTTTCATTGCTTAAAAACTTTGTTATCACCCCATTTTAGTTGCAAAAGTCAATCTTTATAAGTTACAATAACACCGCATTGCTTTTGTAATGAATATTTTATATTTTGTAAATCTAAAAAACCTTGGATACGGATGCCACGTATCTATTTTCAGTATAAGTCACTTTAATTACCCCTACACGTTAATACTTATATATATTAAAGAAGCGTACATTAACGGATTTGGACGTTTCATGTAAAATTATATATCCTAATATAATATCAAAAATTCGATGAAACTTGACCTATTTCAAATTATTACGGAAAATAAATGAAAATTCCGATTTTATACTCCGTTCAGGCAATAAAACGTGAATTGAAATAGGTTAAGGAATAATAGCTTTTTTATAATTCTCTCAATAAATATTGAACGTTTACAAGAACCTACTGTTAAAATATTAAAATCAAAAATATAGTTAAAAAGGCTTATTTTACGGTAGGTACTAAAGCAAATATTTTAAATATTAAGAGCACAATATTACCTTTAATGTATACCTAATCTAAGAGGCACATAAAAATGGAAATACGACATCAAACTCGATAAATTTGCTCAATAGCCATTAAATGACATTGTGGGGTGCGAAAATATGGAAGTGGGGAAAGATTTTTGATTTAGAGCGTCTTCTAAGAAAAAAATATGGATGTGTCACTAGAGTTGTCCCATATGTTACAATAATTATTATTCTATCATAATACTCCGATTTGTACTATACATAATATTACGAGTATGTAACATATTACGAGATTGCCCTATAAGCTGAAATACATATATCAACACTAAATAAAGTATACATTTTCTATCAACGAGTAATATTTCATTCTATCACCGATGACATTAAAAAGATTGTAAATATTTATCTTTTCCAGTATAGCGTGAGCACTTCTTTCCTGTGTTCAGAGTGGCACTCGAATGACAAGACCCACGAAGGGGACATAAATTGTGGACATTTCTAGCAACACTTAACTTTAGATCTTTACCGGACAACGTCGCAGCTGGCAGCCATCCGAGCGGAAGCAACTATACATAGCCGGCCTAAAGAAATAGAAAATACCATTATTCTTTCGCCCGCGACAAGGAGGCGTTCAAGTACTATTATTTACTGCTAGATTTGTTTATCTTCCTGATGCTATAAAATAGTGTCAAGCTCAAGAGTTTAGTTCAGTCTTTAAATGGAAAACAAATGTTTAATAGTAATATCGTAGAATCATTTACATAATTTTATACTTACTTTTTCGTAATCAAATTAAATGTTAAAGACTATTTGTGAAAAAATATGTAACTGTTAATAATTGCATAAAAGATTTTTTTTCTTGTATAACAAATTATCATAATGACATTCAAAAAGAACCCCCTGTCATTTCCGATATATTATAACGTTATTATAAGCCTACAATATTTAAGAAACTGCTATAGTTTTTTAATTTTTTTTTTCAGTATATTAAATAACTTCTATAATACGTAACGATCTAACTCATATGCATTGCAAATAGTGTATACTAATGTTGTGATACAAAATAAATTTAATATATTATCAATTTAAAACTTCAATTTATTTGTTGAAAATCTTTTGACGATAACTGAAAAAGGCAATATCTTGATTCCAATTTATTGAGTGAGGAAAATGAAAAAATCTATAAGTGAGATATTTCGTATCCAGATGCTCGTTTCGTTGGTCGGCAGCGATCTTGGGACATTCAAATTGATGGTAAGGGTACGTTTCACCATTAGAGGGGGTCTTATTAATTCCCCTTTCGACAGGCCGACCGAGAAGGCCATAAATTCACCTCAACCAAAGGGATGACCAATTTCAGAACATTTACGAGCCACAAATTACGCGACCGCTGAAATATACTGGGCCAAGGATGTTAAAGAACGAAGGGCAAGCCAGAGCTGAAAAACCCCAAATGTTAATTTAATGTTAAGAGCTACAAAATTGCTTTAGTACTCCAGATAGGAGAAATGCGAATGTCATCCGCGAAAAGGTCCAGATACTAATTTTATGCAGGGTAAATGAGTCGAGGACAAGGCGACGGTAAATCGATATTCATTTAAGTAAACGTACATTTATTTAAGCTGAAAACGATATCATGCAAATGAAGGGTCTACGAAAATTTACACCATTTAATTTAAGCCTTAGAATAATGTATTTTAACGATATGTCTTTTTAAAAGAAAAAAAATGGGACTGCGGAAGTTCACAATAAGCTGTTACAAAAATAACATTTCCTTATACGTCCTACTCGATATGGAAAATAAGAAACAAAACATTGAGCAACTTTGCGCTTTTAATGGTTGTTTTATTTGTTCCCGTCAATATATCTAAGGCGAGTTGGTAACGCTGTGCGAGCTAACTATTTTATCACTTTATTGCATGAGATCGCATAAACTTCCGAAGGCAGTGGCAATAAAACGTTACAATAGGGATAATTTTATATTACGCTGCCTACGTAAGGTCAGGCGTAACGACATAACTTATTACTTTCTAGGCATGAAATAACATAATAAGGGTACGAAAATTATTTTAACTTTAACTAACGCTCATATAAATATTATAACAAAATAAGTTACAAAAGACTTCTATATATTTATATACTATGAGTTTTTTCTGTTTTCATGGTTTTTAAAAACATTGTCATAATTAAAACACTTTAGGTGTATTTCATATATTATTATTTTTATAATAAGTATTGATTCATATTCATATTTAAAATAAGAATATATAAATTAAAGTCCTCCACCGTGCTGTCTGTCTGTCTGCTTGCGATAAAACTATTGCACCAAGTTACATGCTGTTTTCACGAATTTATAGAGTATTTCTCGAGGTTTAAGAATATATAATAGCGGAAATTGCGGCTTCGCTCGCGCTAGAGACGAACCCGAGTGAAGCGAGAGTGAGTCGCTAGTATTAAATAAATTAAGAGAAGAATAACTTTCCTATAACATAAAATGATATAAAATTTGATTATGATCATTTATTAAAGTATAAAAAAGTTATTTTATATGAATAAAATTCATCTATCTATGTATATAATAAAACATATTTTTTTCAATTTTTATAACACTAATATAATATACTACACAAAATAGAAATCTATTGACTAATACAAAAGAAAAAGGTACTGAAAGGTTGTCTAAGTATATAGGTATATCTACATAGGTAACATAATATCATTAGTAGACTTTTTCAACATACGATAGTCTTCTGAGGAGCCATCAGTTTTACTAATTAGCAACTGACTTTGCTCAAATAGTAATTTTACTAAAGTTTACTCAGGCTTTATTTAGGTTTTAGAACATCAACATTAACACTAGGTATCTTAGAGGTTTGTTTACTTTATTAAGTGCCTATTCAATTATTTAAGTAACGTTTATTTAGTTACTTGATTGATATAACGAACGTTCATATTATGTATATTTTTTCAGGATACGATCTTGTATAGCTAGATATATAATCTAAATTTATGTAAAAATAAATGTAGGAACACAAGAAGACATCTCTTATTGTATTTTACAATAATTAAAACATCTATCTTAAAAAAATTGGATAAGTATGAAAAACAAACACACAAATCCATTTAAATTTTTATTACATTAGTAATGATACAAGCCGATAAATAGCCCTTAAGATGTTCACTCAAACCGTACATGAAACGAAGCAAAGTAAAAATAAGTATTGGGGTCGTAACACGACCTTCTCATAAAAAAATCTACGTAACCTAAGGATATTTCTTCACTCTATAAACAGAAAATTTATTGGACCATTAGAAACACCGTTTTATTATAATGTCTGTGTAATGTATACCTTTTAATGCGAAATACCACTGTTAACGTTGCCATTTGTCATAATACGAAATCTCGGCCTAAAATATACGTGTACGGACTACAATTAGCACTGAAATAATGTATCTTCCTTAATTGTTATTATAACTACTAGTAATTATGTTAATAGCTAGTTACTATTCTTCTACTTTTGCTCTTTTTATACCTCCTAATAATTTGCATACCTCAAAGTTCGGTTAATTAATAAGCCGATTAATATTAAACTTTGAGTTTTAGTTGTTATAATCTGTTCGATTTTAAGAGTAACAAAGCAAGTGTTTGTTGAGTAAGCACAAAATTATATTTTCAAAAATGGACATTGATTAAATGTTAATTTAACTTTAATAAAGAAAGAAAGATATTTAAAATATAATTGTCAAAGAATAACAATAATTTTAACTTTTTCGAAATTAGACAATTTGCATTTTTTTTTCAATTTATAGTTTATGGTTGACAGCAAAATTGTTTCTACATGCATAATAAAAATAATCAACATACTGTACCTACTAGAATAAAATAACAAAACCGCTTTCTTTGTTACCATCTAATATTAAAAGAAATCGAAACAAAGCGTAAATAATATTTTAATAAAGTTATAGGTATAAACAGAGAATATGACAGTGAAATAAAAAGACGGGAAACATGTGTACAATAAGTGCGCTTTGTCATATTGGGTACAAATTTAATCAGAAGTAAAAATATACGAAGAAAAAATAAAAGAATCGTTGGCACATAATGAAACATTCAGACCTCGCTATAAGAATTTTTTTGGAGGCAATTGTTTAATTCAATTGCTTTGTTTGTGAACAATATACTTCTCGATAAGCACGTTTATATTGTAGCTTATTTACCGGTATTTCGAATAGGAAAAGTTTCATCTAGTCATCTGATCAAAGTTCTGACCACGACTTCAAAACAATCAAGACGTTCAGGGATACAAATTGGATTAAGAGAATTGGATTAGTAGTTAGTGACTTAAAAGACAGCTTGTCTTCCTAAAGAAGATACAATGTGTACCGCTATACTCGCAACCATGGACCAGAAAAATATACAAAGATCAAGAATGAGTTCAAAATTTTACATAACAAGGGCTATAGACGAATATGAAGCAATATCTATTTTATCCGACCGCTCTTAAAGCCCCGAACAAAAACCCTTCAATCTCAAACTCTCCCGAATACGATCTCTTATAACTTTGCGATACTTTACCTTTTTCATGTTTATAATATACGAGTTTAATGTATATTTTCTTTCAATTTAAACAGTAATAGCAAAATAGGACTTCTTACCTTAGAATAAGGTTCCTCTTGTCGAGTATCCTTCAACAAGTCGAAAAATATGCAGAGTGGTACCACCATTATAGCCGGTTCTTTAGAAAGTGTGGCTGCGGTCGCAAATAAAAGTGTCCCTGCTAACGTACACCATTGTAATAGTTCACCAGAATCTTCACTGTCACTACCGTTGCACTGACACTGATTAAGGTTCACTGCGCCTGTGTCTACCTCACAAGCATTCAACATTTTTAAAGGTCCCGCTTTACCCGCTTTAAGTAATCTTCTAACGTTTATCATAATTTGTTGTACTAGTCCATGGCAACTTAATCGAAAATTTTGGTCGCTTGTGGTTATTTGATGACGTAATATTTTGCTTTTAATAACATGACGGCATTGTCTCTTCTGACTCTCTATACGTAGCCGTACATGTTCACTGTACAGCAAAAAGCTAAGGAGAAAAAAGTTGCAAGCTGCTAAATCGGCTCTACCGACAATCCCAGCTACAGCTTCCGTATGTATAGGATGGGCTGCAAAACTTAAACCAGCCACTGCTGTACCGACTTTTATACAATGTGGCGGTAACAACCGTCGTGCAGTCGTTACTACTAAAGCTGTAGCTATAGAATGAAGGAGGATGTTGAAAAAGTGATAACTCCATGGCTTGAACCCACTAAAGATGTAGTTTAGGCGATATGTGGCAACACATAAAGGTCGATATGAGCCATGTGAACCGGGGTCGGTAAGTCTCGTTCCCCAAAAATCATTTTCGAATAATGCCCTTATCGGCGTGTGCCCGATGACATCTGGGTTGGAGAGTATCGCCCGCCTGTGAAATAAAAACATTACTTTTAAAAAGCAATCAAAAAAATTGGTAATAGTAAATACAACTCGTTAATCAAGAATAACAGCGAAGATTGTAGTTTAAAGTTTATGGAATTCACATTACCCTAATACTATGCAAGTTTGATATACTGTATAATATTTTTTTTATTTACATGTTTGAATGAAGGATATTTCAAATGTAACTAAAGTCCCTTAATATTTTATCTTGTTTGAACGTATTGTACATATATGAATGTTATTTAATTTTTAATATTTCTAAAAGGTAAATTCTAAAATACAGTTTTACTTTTTACATGCATAAAAAGGATGGATATATCTTAAGCAGTGGTTATGACAATACAGAATAAAGTACGATTTCGTTCGATTGTATTCAAATAAATAATTTGAACGTGTGGTCACATCTCAAGAGTCACTTACAAAGGATGCGATCAAAATGAAAATCTATACACGAGCGATGCCGCAGGTGTAAGCAATATAATATAATAGCTTAAGCTTCTTTATACCCCTCGCGTGGTAGAAGATACATAGATGCATACAACGTTTCATACAACCCATTTGTTTCCCATTTTTGTTGATTTTATATTTTAGTAACTATAACTATAATATAGTAGCTGTTACCCGCAGTCACTTGCGAGTAAGTTTAATATTGATCTTTATGATAATAATATACTACTAGCGACTTGCCCCTGCTTCGCTCGGGTGCGTAAATATTATATTTATTTAATTGTTACTGTGAGCGAAGAGCCATAATATCTTTATATCTTCTTTTATTTACAACGCTATTTTCAAATTTAGTGATTTTTTTCCCTAGAAGTAGCTTACTTTTCAATATAATCATATATACATTTATCTATAATATATAATATATAATATAATATATAATAATATTATAAAGAAGTAAAGTTTGTGTGTTTGTTAAATTGTAATGGGTAATCTCGGGATCTACTTAACCGATTTTAAAAATTCTTTCACCAATAGAAAGCCACATTATTGCCGAGTGTCATAGGTTATATAAAATACCGAAAAATAAAAAGGCTTTTACGTGATAGTCCGTTTTGCTAAGTGAATCGGAGAAAAAACGGTCGAATGAAAGCGTTTCTTACGAACTATGAAAGCTATATTTTTGAGTTCTAGAGAAAAGATGTGGAGCTTGAAAATGCCTACAAAAAAGTCAACGACAGCATATGTCTAACTTTTATATTTAAGTTAGTTATATAGTTCTTTAATATTAGTATAGAAAGTTTAATTTTTAATTTTTAATATTAATAAAATAATTTAAATTATTTAAACACTCTGTACTAAAAAAGGATTATTAACATTATGCCCAACGAAGTGGGCACGGGTCAGGTAGTATGTTATATAAATAGAATCGAAAAAATCTTCTTCAAAAGTTACCGTCAAAGTTAAAGACTCCAGGGTTATTTTCAAGTTAGATTACGATTTTCGAGTAACTCTAATCATGGTTGCCTTTGAAATGCTGGGACGATGTTATTAAAGCAATTCTTTTAAAGGTAAAAGTACTGACATTCATTAAATGAACAAATCGAAATCAAATCAAAATATATTTATGGATTACAGAAGGCAGTAGGTAAATTTAAAGCGTAAAATATACATATGTATTTCTTTAAATATGTTGGGACATTCTTACAACAGCACCATCTAGTTCCGTGGTAAGCTATGAAGCTTGTGTTACGGATACCAGATAATTGATATACTACGTATTATTATATAACTTTCTTTTAAATACATACATATTATCAATATAAACACCCATAACTGGAGCACAAGCATTCGTGCTCAATAAATGTATGCCCCCAGCGTGACTCGAACACGCGACCGTTGGCGTTGCAAGTACAGTACAAACTGAGCCAAACGAGTCGTCAGTCGTCGTCACATTATACGTACATACTCGAATATTCCAATATTCTGAGATTAAATTTAATATTCATATTTTTTTAATTATTTTTTTAATTTTACAATTTTTTAAAGTTGGATGTGTTATTTTCGTGACAATAGAAGAAAGGACGAATCATTTTTTTAAGTTTTTTGATACAGTTAATATACCAAAATATCTAATTATTATTATTTTTCTTATAAGCAAGTAGTGTAGCAACTAGCAATTAATTTTATTTTTACATTTCGAGGCACATTGAAATAATGACGTACTTGGAAAGGTCGATAATAATTATTAGCAGTCGGACTAACAAACGCTGAGTGTTCATCGTTCAAACAACCTACTTGAAATTGTCGTATCGATTTGAACATTTGTAAATATATGAAATTAAGTGTATATAATATACTCGTAATATAATAATTTTCTAATAGTGATAGGATTTTTTAAATGGGAATAGTAAAATACTTCTGAATTTTGTTTAACGTATGAAAGGTCTACCAAAGTCCCAGCATCACTAATCTCCATTTGAATGTGTAAAGTGAATAGTTGCTGTCCTAAGCTTGGAAAAAACTAACAACATATCAAACACTCTCTATAAAAGACATACTCCAGAGATTAAAATGAACTTTAATTAACTACTTGTAATTGAATATAAATCCAAAATCAACGATTTCTATTAACTTTTCTAAAGCCTACTACTTATATGGAAAACTTCACTATAGAAGGATTAATGCCTAAGGACAAGTGATGATAGAACCATAAATTAATCATATCTCATATTTTATGTAAAATCCCACGAAATCACCATTTTCTAGTGCATTGAAGGGAAACAGAAAACTTGATTTCTACGCGAATCTAGGCTATTTTCATAGGACGTGTTAATTCCGCCAGCTCACAGGGCCAGGTGAACTATGGCCTATTTATACATTAAGCTAGATACTATACTTATATATAAACATACAGTTCAGTACAATATTCTTTGTTTAGTAGTTTTTAGTATATTGATTACACCCAGTGTTCGAATTCAAACCACTAGGCAACAAATACTGTTATTGATGTATCGATATGATTATCTATTCGTTTAATAAAACAGTAACCTAGGGAAATTATTACATGATTTTTTTTATTAGCTGTAACATATTGCGTACAGAATATAAAAAAATATGTATGAGTAGTATTCTTTTTTTCCTTATGTAAGCTCGCAAACACTAATGAAATTTATTTTAAACATACCTCAAGTTGTAATACAAAAGAGGACACTCGTAGAGCGGGAAAAGTATTGTAGGATATATTATATAAAGTAAATATATTTATATTCTCTTAAATTAAAATATTTTTAGGTATTTAAAAAAAATATTTTTTTTCTTTTCCATATATTTGTAATGCCTCAGTATGACCTGACTTAGTTTGTCCGAAAATTCTATTACACGGATGAAAAACTTAGGGCAGCGTCATTTGGTAATCAGGCTTAGATGTATCGAAATGTTTTTCCACGACCACCCGATTTCCACCCTCAATCGGCTCTACAGCGAGTACAATACCATCTAAATAATAGAAAACGTTTACCATCGTTCTTTCAAGATTGATTTCCTGAAGCGTGTATTTGACGCTTATTGGATTTTGTATTCTACCCTCACCATTCTTTAGATCGTCTTTATTAGAGTGAGCTACAGTTGAAACTCCTATTAATATTTTTCCGGAAAGCAACCTACCTGTTTTCTTGACACAATGACAAGGTACAAAATACAGACTTGTTATTGTAATAATTGTAAGCGTAGGAGATGGACGGGTATTAAAATGTTGACTTTTATTTTACGGCTTATGAAAAATGAATCAGTTGTTATGTTTATGTAACTTCGTTTACATTTAAAATTATGGAGCTTTGGTTATAAATTCAAAAGTTTATTTGTGTGGGTATTTCCGTTAGTACTTTACTATAAAAGGCTGGATCGATTTAGAAAAATACTCGTATATTGTGTCACGGCAGACATTTTGTGTGCTGTTTCCGAAACATAACATCTATAAATTGACTACAGATAGTAGGCACGTATATATAAGATTTTCTTTTAAAGAATAAAATTTACATCTTATAAATATGTAATATATAGGTACCTAACTTAATTAATGTTTCTTCTAAAATTAGAACATTTCCATTGAATTTCTAATGCAAAACACTTTATAAGTAAGTAGGTAATACAACTGATAATAGCTACCAATCGAATTGGTACTTAAAGTTAATTACAATAGTTTCGATCGCGTGTTCGGTAGATATCTGAAAGTTTTTCGACGTCTTGGCGCGGTGTGTCAACTTGCTTTGGTGAGGTCGTTCTTATTGACACAATTTCATTTATTAAGTAACGTTAGAATTAAAGTTTTCTTCATAAAATTATATGACAGAGTACCATAAAGTAAAACGAATAATGTACGGTTTGCGACATACTTATATTACTGTTTGAAAGTATATATTAATAATTTATGAATACTTAACACTTATATAATGAAACACGATTGCAATATATATTTATACTTATTTTTCAAATAAATCCAATTTCTGAGGCAATTGGCGTTTTATCAAGCCACGTACCTAATTCCCACCTCTATCTATTGATCCCTCATACATTTTATCCTACGTCTCGGATTTGAAGTGGAAAGCCAGTAAAATAGGCGATTGAATAATATATTTTTATAGGACCAAAGCCGTGCTTACTATACGAAAGAAGGAAAAATCATCTCTAAAATTCGGCCATTGTATTGCAAATTGAGAGTAAGACGCCTTTCCCTTTACTTATTTACATAAAATAAAAACTTTTTGGAGTATTTTGTTCGTAAATGACTTTTATTTTGTTCGAGGGACCTATAATAACAACCAAATAGATTTGAGGTTGCGATTTCGCTAAAACAGTTCCTTCATTAAAAACATTTAAGTCCTATTTACTGCAAATGACGGCATTAGTGGTACATTTACTAAAAGGAAAATAAAGTGGCTTCAAATAAATATCTGTAAGGGGACTAACGAGAAAGGGGTTTGCAAATATCTTTAATGTTCATTTTAGATGTTAATGATAATAGCAGTAGGGACTATTACTTTTTCTTATACAATATGCTTTTTATACTATAAACATCCGCCGCTGCTAATCTATGTTTAACTACTGTTTGTTTCTTTTTAATTTCAACACTATAATGTACATAATAATATTGTTGCTTCTTAATCGGCCTTTCTTAATTATTTAGAATACTCTTCATTTAAAGCAATTATTAGGTATTAGTTTCTTTCATCAAAGTAACGACGATAAAAAGGGTTTTTAACGCCTGAATAAATCGATTATAAGTATGAAATTGTATCATTTACTTTACTTTACTTTTAAGGTTTATAGCCACAATTCCATTTGACACAGTACGCAGTGCGATAAATTTATGGGCACATCTATAGCCGAAGCACCTTTATGGTTCATATATAGTTTGGACGCTATAACCTGCTACAATAAAGAATAATGGTGTAGTAAACAAAAACATAAACCGATTCAGTAATTTTTTCCCTAACTTCACCACTGGAATAAAGTGCAAAATTATGGACGTTGGAAGTAGTTGAGTAAGAAAATAACACAACTCGAGTGTGAACGCAATGATGTCCGTTTATATGTTTCTATATATTTGATCTATAAGTTTTTTGATAGCAGTAATTGGCTCTCACAAAAAATACGTAATCCTCTTCTAGTAACAAATTCTAAGAAGCTTATGGAAAAAATACACGTACAGCGTAACATATATATTATGTGTGGATATGTATCGACATGTACGACTGAATAGTCGTGTCACTATGTACTTACATATAGTTTCCAAATATAATATCTATGTATCTATACATCAATACATATGAAAGTAGTAGGTATGTACCGTATTAATATAAAAAAACTATTTTTAAAATTGTTAATTTTTTAAAATCTGTCTGACTCTCTGTCTGTCTGTTTGTTCCAGCTAATCTGAAATGGTTAACGTTAAGGAGTAACAAAGGCTACTTTTGTTTTAAAAATTTTATTTATTTTAACTAGCGGAACTCGCGACTTCGCTCGCGCCAAATGCAGGTACGAACCCGAGCGAAGCGAGGGCGAGTCGCTAGTATGCTATAAATTATTATAAAAATTCAATTTGGATATTTCTTGAACCCATATTGGAGAAGGGAGGTATTACGAAGGAGGCTGTTTCTAACGATATAGTCTCTTCACTTAATCAGAATATCACAGATTCATCGAATCTATATATAAACTCCTTTATACCTTTAACTCTAACTAAGCTACGATTATTGAAATTTCTTATACGAAATCTGTGTACATTTAAATACAATAATTGCCAAAGTGTTTTATTCGTATATACCTAAAATAGTGTCTATAAATGACCCGGGTTTATGTTGAATATTATATTCAACATAAACCCGGATATAGTTATAGTGAAACAATACCTTTATAAAATGAATAAAGAATGGCATCTTTTTACTAATCGAAAGTTATATTATTACAATAACTAGGTACTAATTAAGAAAAAAATTAGATTCCTTAATATCATTTGTCTGGGCTATATTTTAGGCTAAAAATACTTGCGCTATATGACTTTTGTTTCCGATACAAAGATTCTGTTAGTTATGTATTTTTAATCTAGTTAGTTAATTGTTTGTAATTTGAGAATATAAAAATATCGCGGTAAATTTCCTGTCATGAAAGACAGTAATAAATTAATGAATGGGTAAAAATAGTAATTGATTTATTTTACTTTTTACCTTTAATAAAAATAAGCTATATAAGCCAGAAGCTATAAAATACCAACATTTCCTTAATAATGACTACATAACGAAAGACCGAAACAGGTTTTATGATTGTGGGAGAGTTTCAATAAAAACTATTTCTACATCTAGTCGTGCCAAAACTTAGATTGAGATAAAGTTGAGGATAGTACGAACTCTTTGCAGCTAAAGTTAGGGGCAGCTGTGGCGTAGAGCCGTCACGTAAGCCCTCAATTACGAAACACTGAAGTGGTTTGCAACGATCCAGAACAAAGTTCATCGATTCTATCATCATTATCGTCCGTAACGTTTGCCGAGGAAAAGAAATTTATTATTGAGTGAATATGCCACGGATTCCGACGCGTTGGAATGAATACAAAACGTATCACGAATATTGGTGGAAAAATATTATCTGGTTTAGTAGATATGTGACATACTTTCAAAACGTATTTTAGTAGCTATAAGGTCTATCTCTATACTTACTGTCTGCACTAAAATATTCTTAAATTAAAATTACAATAGTTTATTATGAGTTTAAAAGTCTATAATTTTGTTTAGTATATTAAAATTAAACATTACTAAAATTTATGAATTATTATAAACTATGTTAAAAAGTATTTTATTTAACTCTCAGTATGATTAAGATTTAACCTAAATATCAATTTTAAAGAAGAACGCTCGATATGTTTTCAGACCTTGAGCATAAGTGAATGCGGGATGTTTTGAAGTCTGAAGACTGAAAGTATACATTAATCATTAAGTAAATATTATCATAAGTTCATATTCCACTATTCTAAAATACCAACTTTAACTTTAACAAACTAAAAATGTTAAAGAATTTCCCCGCAAATAAAAAATTCAAGTTTAAGTTTACAAACTTAAAATAAACTCAAAAATAAAACACTGAAAATAGTTCAAATATTTTGATATAACTTATTATAATCAATTCGGCTACGAAAATCCAAGTTAGAGAAAAACGTCGCACGAAAGCACACATCTAACTATGTAAACATATGGAGGCAACAAAGACACGATTCTATTAGCGATGTTTGTTCTGAATTAGGTTGAGATTACTCCGAGATTGTCGGCCGCATTAGCATAACTTGCTGACCGTCTCTCAGGTCAGGACAGGATATGAATGTTAATATACATCTGAAAGTTTGTGCTACGATAATTGCTCTATTGTTCACAGCTGTGTTATTTTCATCACTATAAATGATTTTACTTTATATACAGCCCAAGCAAAGCCGAGGGTTCCGCTAGTAAATTTAAAGAAATATTTGACAAATTATATATTAAAACCTTCCTCGAGAACCACTCTGTCCATTGGTGAAATCAGTATCAAAATCGGCGCAGTGGTTTTTGAGTTTATCGTGAACAGACAGACGCAGCGAAGGACTTTGTTTTATGATATGTAGTAATAAAACTGATTTTTTTTTCACGTATACACAATTATAGCTTAAAACTTATTTCTTATTTTAATTAAGAATGTGAAAGTACCGGAAATAATTTTGACTACTTTTAATGTCGATGTATAAAATAGTGCTCAAAGATACTGCAAGTGTAGTAAGAATATACAAAATAAATGAAAAACATTTTAAAGCAACCACTAATATGTAATTTACTAATACACTTGGTTATATGTTTATTACTAAGAGAAAATATTTTTATCGGGATCAAAGCAGTAAAGTACTGCGATGTTGAATTAAACACTAATTCCAGCACTCGCAAGTAAAGCGGATTATGAAGCAGCGACACAGTGTGGTAAACCTGAGAGCTGCGCATATCAACTACCAGATGGAGCCTTTTACGGACTAACCCACGACTACATTAAGTGATTTAGTTTCAAGTGCTTCGTATCTTATATATTACATCAAAACTTGGTTGAAGTCGATTTTTATATCATAAATATGAGATCTACTCACTTCACTTTACTCGAGCAGGTATTATAGGTACTTTATATGCGTCGCTTCGTGTCGAATATTTTAAAAATACATAATATATTTATATTAGATTGCTAAAGCCTTTCTCGGTAGAAGGATTTTCTATGCAAATCTACAACGTTATCAATTTTTATATTTTCTAGATGATCTATAAACATACGCGCTAGGGCTTTGTTAACTTTAGAAATACCCTATTCAATTTCTATAGCTAACTCTAAACATATGTAGATGGATCAAAATATTTTATCACCTTAACTTTTTGACATTTCCTTTGTATAAAAAATATGTTGTTGTTATCTGTTTTCATATATCAATAAAATGGGTTATTCTTGAGCTTACTTATGGTAAGTAGGTACTACCTGTTATATATGGCTTACTAGATATGTGACATACTTTCAAAACCTATTTTATGATTACAGATACTATGCGTAAATGTATTCCCTAACTTTAAAAATTCTTGAATAAAGCTTAGAATTACTGTTCTTAAGATAAATGCTCAACGCACAAAAACATATATGTAGGCATCATATTATGGTTGAATTATAAAATAAATAATGAGAGTATTGTTATCTGTTTTCAATATTCTCTTCTTAATTTGTTCTCAATATTCTTTACTGAGATACTTATAATTTAAGCCCTTTTAAAGAGATCCTCTTAATATTTTCATACATATTTCTCTTAATATCAAATCCATCTTAAAGTATTATTAATACATCTTAAAGTATTATATTAAAACCGAAGACTTCTACCCTTTTATACTTATTAAATTTAAAGCCCATAAATAACCATCAATATTTTTAGAAGCGGGTCGTAAAATAAGAAGTTCGATATCTTTGGATATTAAACGGCCCTAGAAAGGCAATTAATTTCATCCTGTAGTATTCGAGGCTCTCGAGTCCCCGGAGACTAAAATTGGAATTTTCTGTAACACATCGAATTACTTTTAATCTTAATATTTAAGAAAAAAATCTATTTCAGCTTAGATAAGTATTCTAAGCATATTTGATGAATAAATTGAATCATCGGCCATGTAGTATATACTACATAGAATTGGCATTATAAAAATCTTTCACAATTAGGTATATCTACTTGATAATAAATTAAACTTTATCCTTTTTTTAATGTTGCACATCACATGCCACCACAGGTAAAGGTTACCTGTATATGGGGCTCACCGACTTGAAATACAATACACCTCAACCAAATCGGAAAATAAATGTCAACTATCTAGTTTTCAAACCATGTCAAGGACAATTAAAGTGAAATAATCGTAAGTGAAAAAAGACAAAATATTTTACAAAAATGAAAAGACACTGGTTAATTTTTTTTTTACTTCTCTATGTTCTTGGTTGATATAAAATACTGGTTATCATAAGTAAATATGTTATAAACTACGAAACTTGTCTCAGAAGTTTTCAGTAACTGTTTTAAGCCGTACCTACTACATACTCATGGTGTATGGTATACGCACCATGAGTATTCCTACGTGTAAGGGTGCTACAAGTGACTCATGTATAATACACAAGAGCCCGAGCCTCCCCTCAAAGCTAACATACATAATACACTCCACCCAAATTAGTTTGTGTTTTAAAAAAATATAGAATTCATTTTTATATAACGTTCGAGTATACTCATAATTTTCTAGTCTTATTATTTATTTTAACATCCCATAAAGAACAGTATAAAAATATATATTAAATGAAAACAAATCTTATTATAAAAGACAGTAAATAATAAGCAAAACCATCTATGTTTAAAGTTATTAAATGTTGTAAGAGGTAAAGATTGGAAAATTATTAAAATATAAGTACTTTAATGAACGTTATTCGTTCATCACGTTTTCGGTTCTTTTCCCCGCTGTTAACCGGAGCAATTAACGTTGCGAGGCACTAGAGAGATCATTCAAACATTCTCATCCCCTCACAGCTTTATAGATCAACTTTATTATAATGATTTCGTTAATTACTCTACAGGTAAGGACAATTTTCACAAAAAAATAACACTTATGTTATTGGTATCTAAATAAATTGATTATAAATAAAAATGAATATTTTGTTATTTGACTTAAAAGTTCTATCAGATTGCGTGGCTTTTTTGAAGAACATAAAAAAATAAACCTCTGGCCCACAAGCACTGCTTGGTTAATCAAATCTAAACATCAAAACCAGTTTCTGTTTCCATGCTACAAAAACCCGAACAACGAATTTCACGGCAATTGTGTGAATCGTTCAGCCATGAAAAACTACACTAACTTTCATTTACTTTAAAAACATATAACACAAATGGTCAGATATGATCTAATATTTTTTATTTTATTAATATTAAAATATAAAAGGAGAATTCATTTGGCGAATTATATAAAAATTAAGCGCCTATTATTTTATTTTTCTAAGATTTGTACCTACGTACATTATGTGAAGTGAAGTATTTGATACAATTTTGAGTATGTGTCTAAGTTTCTGACTCCCTTACGCTGAATTCAGTACTCAGACATAATCTTTTTTAACCAGCGAAGCGAGGAGAAGTCACTAGTCTCACATTATAAAGATACTGAGATACTTATTTATTAAAAATATGTAAATAATTGAACAATAAACGGATTATCATAATATTATTTTTATTATGGTTAGTAAAATTACCTGTCATCGTATACAAAGCCGGCGTCCAACGTATTGTAATAGAGAAGTATCGCCAGCAGCGCGCTGGCCGCTGTCACCCACTGATCCATTGTGACGCCAGCTACATCGATTCTTTCATACCTGGAATAAAACCAATATTATTATTTAATCCTTCATCAACCCATAAATATTATATACGTTTCATTTTATTCTTTAGAGTAAAAATGTAAATATAGGTGTAGAAGCGAAAGGTCACTCACTCATTACGGAATATCGAAAGCCGCTTGACGTATAAAGATGAAATTTGGCAGGAAGGTAGGAACGAAAGCGTACAGATTTTGCGACATTAAAGGGGTCTAAAGCTCTCACAAGTTTGTATGAAAATTCTAGATTTTTTGTGATACAGATATTAAATTTGGCAGGAAGCGCCTATTGGCGAACTTGAACGAACAGAGGATGTGTTGATAGTTCACTAATAAATATAATGTATTTGGGGTGGTCAAGGAGTGAAAGAAGAGAGAAACTTTAAGTGGTATTTTAGAAAGTCTATATCAGAACGCAAATCATAGGAGTTGCATGTACATACTAGTTTGTTAATAAACGAAAAAGTTGAAAAATGTTACGAAAATTAAAATTATGTTTTAATTATTATATACATAAGTAGGTATAAACACAAAAACTCTAATGAAACTAAAAATATACGGTTTTCAGATTTTTCCCTTTTCTTGTGCTATAAAATATTGTTTCTTGCTTTTCATGATTCTAGGTCAACGGGATGTACCCTGTAGGTTTTGATTCTCTTGCGAGTGTCAAAAAATACTGCATAAACAACCGTTTCATATAATTGCTTTTAAAGGGATTGCAGACCTTATTATTTGATAATAGTTTCAACATGGTATGACTACGCATTCCTAAGAAAAAGGCTCTTGATAACGAACATCAGAGTTATTCTATAAGAGTGTCATCACCGGACCCTCGGCAGGTCCGTGTCGCCACAGATGCTATTTTCTTTTTGATGATTGCTAATAAAGTTTATATAAAAGATATTATGTTCTAAAAAGTACATACAATAATTTACCTACAAGTTTACGTAGATATTAACAAAAAATATACACGAGTATGTTAGATAATAGGTACAAATTATGAGTATAAGTTGTACTTAAATTAACTTCATAAAAAAATATAAACAATAGAGATAACTAGTTTTAATGACGATTTAAAAAAAGTATAAAATCGAATATCGTATTGCAAAAAACTTCAATCAATCGAGCATCATTTTTATTATTAAAACAGCCCATTAGTACGAGAGTTATTGTATATAATAACTATACTCGAAAATAAATAATATGTACTATTTTATCTCACTACGAGCATGTTGCCTACGCTTTTGTTATCATAATAATAAAATTCATCGGTTTAACAATTATACAATTGATTTAACTTGAGCATGTTTTCGAATTAATATTTCAATAGTCTATAATTGAGTTAATGGATGGATGCAATACTATTTAAAATTATTATTATTATCTTCTTACGAACCTAAAGTGGCCATTATTTCAGGTCTACGTCTTTCAGTGAAATAAAATTCTTATTTCGTCCAAAGGCAACAACAATATAAACATATACAATTTTTAACTTTGATACGTTTAAATTGCTTTGTTATTTACGATTTTTTACCAATGTATTTCTTAACTATTATATTATTGTGTACTTATCTAGTTATAGTAATTAACCTTTCTAACTAAAGTAGATACTATTAAAACACAGGCCTATCTTGCCTTATTTAGCATTTACTTCGGAGAGTATTTTCGACGCCAAACCATGGATTTTATTTCATATTTCATTACATAGCTCCCTTTTTTTCATTATTCTACTTTTTTTCTGTAGTTATTATAAATAATACTTAGATTTTTGTTATTTTTTCTTTACTTACTTTAGTTTAATATGCGCTTGCGAGGGGAGCATAACTGCGACACAGTTTTATGCTAATGCAGTTATTATCGTTATGTTGTTTCTATTATACATATATTAAATATAAAATATTAAATAAAATTTAAACCTTCAGTGGCTCAATATTTGTATAAATCATACATCGAACTTTGTTTAGTCTACATTTGTATGTTTATCTCAGTTAAAAGCAATAGCACTTTATCATAAAAATGTCCAAGCTGTCTCAGTAAAGATGCTCATGAGTAAACGATGTAAACTTTAAAATGTACAAAATTCTTTTTATAATTTTCTTGTTTTCTGAATATACACTGATTTAAGCTATTAATGTATCTATATATACTTTACATGTTAATTAATTTAAGGTGGTTTCATTCATTTCAAAAATCTTTTTTCACATACTTTCTGTTCTAATATTTTGTTCGAAAGATTCGTTTTTATGATGCAGTAGAATATGTATAAGAACTTATTACAAAATTGCGTAAAATACTGAATTATGTCCACAAGAAAATAAATAACATAAACTAACAACTGTAAAGGTGATGAAATTAATCTCTATATCGAATCTCATACTATTTTTAATGTTAATGCTCGTACATATATAATTACTTATAACAAAAATCTACGTAAGAAATAGTAGCAAATCAACAAAATTTTATAACATACCTAAAGAAAAGCTTTTTAAAGAGCCTCTTCAATACAAATTCGTTTTCCCCTTTGACCCTTATTCGCAGTATCGATTTAATAAAAAGGTGCGATAATATTGATATTAATTAAGTACTAGGAACTCAGCACGTTTTTGTTAGTTATAATTTAAGTATATATTAAGGTATTATAATATTATTATACTAGCGACTCTCCCCCGCTTCGTTCGGGCTCGTCCCTGTCCCTAGTTCCATTTGTTATACATTAAAACCTTCCTCTTGAATCATACTATCTATCAAAAAACCGCATCAAAATTCATTGCGTAGTTTTAAAGATCTAAGCATACATAGGGACAGACAGACAGTGGGAAGCGACTTTGTTTTATACCATGTAGTGATGAAACTTTAAACTACTTTGACTTATAAAATTGCATTTGTTAAAACATTTTATACTACGATTGCTACGAACATTTATTCCATCATTAATATATTTGAAGAATATTTATCTGCCCGCACGCCCACTACAAAAGGACGACTAATTCTCCGGAAAATAAACACGAGAAAGCGAGAAAAAGCGATAGAAATTACCAGGTTTATTGTTAGACATCACACATATATTATAGAGATGAAAGTTTATCTGCTTATAAGTTTTTTGTATTTGGCTGATAATATGATTTTTTTTATTGAAAAAATCCACTTATTAATGATTATGATTATAACATATATTCATACACATATTTTTTATACACAATGTCATTCTTGTATGCGTACGTTGAATTGATGTTTACATAAACGCAAAAATAGAATATAATTCAGTTGTAAATTTATAAAGAGCGATAAAATTAACAACAAAAAGTTTTACTCAATCTAAATATTTACTGAATACTTTTTAAATTACAAATTCAATATTCTAAAGAGCAAGATTGTAAATAGGGACTTGGACTGTGAATTCTAGAAGGTATTTTTTTTTCCCCAATAGAAGCTACAAGTTATTTTGATTAACCGTCATAAATTACAAAACTTAAATTAGAAGAAAAGTGGCGTGAAAGATCACTTTGTCATATAATTTCCCTCATTGGCATACTCTGCCTAAACAGTTTTAAATAAAGCAATATAATGTATGATTACTTATCATTATTGCTAACTGTGTAGGTGATATTGTATTGAAAATATTAATGTTAAATATTATAGATAATATTTAGGGGTAATAGGTATTATTACTTCACGAATTCTTACAAAATCCAAATATAATTCATTTTCAATCGACGGAAATAAGTGATGGTAGAGTACGCATTCAGTACATTTTTCACGTCGTCACATTAAACAGATTTACGTTCTGCCTCGACTTCATTACTTAGAGGATTTTCAATTTTCTGAATGTATTAAATAACGAATGTGGTTTTAAAGTACGTACAGGATCTTATTCGAACATTTTTCACGACGTCATGTCTGTCTCGCGTCTCCGGTCGCTCGGTACTGGAACAAAAGTTATCACGTTAACAACATTTATGTGCTGACTGCATCCTGTACGGGCTCGCGTCGATTACTTTAAACTATAATGCATTTGATTGTTGAGCAGTTTATTTTTAAAATATCTTTTAAGTATAACAAAAAAAAATAAGAATATCGAACTTGAAAGTTGTTACATGAAATTAATGAAAAATAAGATTCGAGTTATGAAAAGTTAAAATTATAAGTTGTCTCATTCACTCCTTTACTAAATTTACAACGAAAATATTATTATAAAAGGTAAGCTAATTACAGTAAGTAATAACAAATATTCTCAGGCTGGGGTTTTAGTGATAGTGTGAATAAGCAGACTTTTGAATTTTGAATTAAGTTTCGATTTATAGCTTCAATTAACTGGCAAGTGCCACTCGGATCATGGATGTGAAAAGGATAGTGAATTACGTTTATTTTTCCTGAACTCAAAGCTAAAGTTTGCGTTAAATTTAAATTAGATTAAATCCCTGACTTTAGAATGGCAGCTATTGGGCAGTATCAAATGAATTGGAGTAGCCGAAATGTTGTATATGACATAGAATATTGTGTATATAAGTTTCAGTAACTTCTCTTTTCTTTATTTTCCTACTGGAATAGTAGATATTCAAAAATACGATTCACTCCCGCAGCGATGGTGTCTATTACCTATCTAACTAGCCTTATACTATTTATTTTCCATCAGCCTATTATTAAAGTCCTATTAATGAGCATGGTTTTCCCTGGAATTGAAATGTGCGTGGGATGCTGGATAAAGTCAATTAATTATAATAATATTGCAAAGAGATAAAAGCGAAATTCAATAAATGAGTTAAACTCTATTCCAATGCCTAAAATTCACTGTTAAACTATGGTATTTTTCTTAAATGATTTAGGATCGATCGGATCGATCATAGAAATTAATGAAATGAAATGTCATAATAACATACAAAAAGCATAACATAAAATATATAAATTAAGTTTTTTCACTTAAAACGACGTGCTCAGAACCAGTTTAGGGAGTATACATTATTGTTCAAACGTGGAGTATCATTTATTGTTGTTATTAGTAAGAATCTATCATTATCAACGCTAAATATATTAGAGCTAGTACTAAATATTACAACTTTGTAACATTGGGGCTCTTACAAGAGTCAGCATTCTACATTCGTTGAAGAATAAACCATATTAAAAATTGTATTTAACTGACAATAATGTATGTATCATAATTTTTCATTCGTATAATATATTATTGTAGATTACTTATCTTCAACAATTATGTCATTTTATTTAAACTTCAAACACTCTCGACAAAAATAATAATAAACACACTAAAGATAAACATGATAACCATGCCAGACCATGGATTACCATATACGACGCGGCATCGGGGCTGCGTCGTGTATGCGTAATTAATTCGATCTTAAAGGGTATACCTAAAGGTGCTAGACAGCCTATAACGTTCTTTAATAAATCCATAGGTAGGTTTATACAAAAATCGATGCGTTCACACACGTACATCTGTTCTCGAGTCATAAACAGATGGTAGACAGAAATTATTTTGACAAAAATTCGAAGCAATTTTCATGTTAGTCTAGTGGATGATCCCATCCTGTTAAGTTAGAACGCGGGTGAAGTACAAACATTCACATATCGTCTTTAAATTTATATATAGCGTTATATGCGTACCTATTATAAAAACGCAAATTATATCAAAATTAAGTAGAAAACGTGGGAAAACAGCCACAGGCAATATCTCAGTTATACGAGTACGTATTGTGGGAGGATGAACCAATCGGTTAGAGCAAATAAAGCTAAGTTTGTGGAGCGAAAATAGACAAAGAATCAGATACAGGTAAATAATCCCGCATGATTTGGGCCGAGGAAGCATTTCCACAGTTATCTCCAAGGTTGGCTCGCAGTGACTCAAGCGAAAATAGCTATGTTTACCCGAACCCAGCAACACAATTCTGCAATTTAATTACATTTAGCGAACCTAATGGACTTATATACCGTTTATATACAGTTCAAAACAGTGGGCGGTCGTTACTAATATGGATATGCGCATATATTTAGACCTGCTTTGGGTGAAGGTGATTTTAATGATAAAGAATATAGTTTGGAAATACATAAACATATTTTTCTACTTTTAATAATAACCAATAACGAGTTTACCGTAGGTAGTATAAAATACTTATGGGGGTAAGGTGTGGTTTATTTAAGCGAGCAAAATATTACACAAAAGTTTGATGAAAAATATCGTCTAATATTTCACAAGGGTCTCTTTATAATTCAATATATTTTACCCATAATATAATATAAATACTGTTTGATCTACATTTCTTCGAAAAGTTTTATTAAACAAGATATTATTTACAAAAGCTTCTCGCTTCTCTCGCTCACGACGCGACCTCATGCAATCTATAGGTAGATACGTTCTGAAACAAAAGTCAATACTTCGGAAAAGCGAAATACATACAGTTTTACATTTGCAATAATGGAGGATCGGGTCTCGACGTCAAATCGTTAAATCACCTATCAAAATCACAAATATATCGCGGAGGCACGACTCTTTCACACAAGATTAGCGCCCAATTCTTAGGTAAACGGCACTTCTAAGGCTATAAATTTCGATGGCTCGTTACTCTCACGAGAACGCAGAAATTTATCGGAAATTAGTTCGAAGAACTCCAACGGGTTGAGAGATAAAAGTTACATGCAGCTAAACGCACAGAATTGTCAATTCTAGCTCGTAGTAGTATACATATCTGAGAATTGAGAAATAACACTTAGTCCAAGATTTTTACCTGTTAAGTAAATTTCAAATTAAAAGTCCTTTACTCATTTTTAATTGCAGGATTGATACGAGTATATTACAGCCGTAAGCTGTATATAAGCATATGTTATTTACGTATTAAAACAATTGGCATTAAAACTAAAATATACCATGAACATTAACGCCGTAAGCATTTTTATAATGCATTGAAAGAAAAGAATTGGTACACTACCCAACTTATTTGATAGCGTAAATACAATGTGAAACTATTATCGCGAACGAGTATTGGGTTCGAGATGAGAATGACCGATTTCCGATATAGCGCTGATTTTTCAATCATCAGACAAAAGAAGAACAAATGAACTAGTAGGTTCAAACAACTGTAATATTTAGTTTGTGTTTTAATTTATCTAGTGATTGTTTGATTGACTATCTTATTATATTATCATCTCTCATTTTGTTGTGGATATTTATTTTTAGATCAACTTCGAACTCTTATTAAGATAGTTATTAAACTAATATTAATACCGGTTTGTGGCTGCCTGGAACTGTATCATGGCTTGGTATGGTAATAGCTGATTATCCTGTCCAATGTATAGGACACTTTTCACTGCGGTAAAATATTTAAATATAAAAATAATAAATTATAAATTTACTGAGAAATAATTACATTATTATGATGTAGTTAAAAAATTACAGATGCTCTGACATTTTGACAAATAATACTTCTTTCATTCCTTCTCTTGTGTCTACTGTACTATTATTAGATGCTCTACTACCTACCAATATTAGAACTCATAACTTTAACGCGTATGCAAATGAATATATTCAAAAATCCTTACCGATGTTCACAATATTTATTTCATCGTTAATAATATTTCTACAACTATTTTTAAAAGTAAACAAACATACTAACTTATTTTTTGTATTAATTTTTAATAATAACTTCATACTCATTTTTTTAATTTCAATCATTATATGGATGATTGGTCCAATGACAATAAAAACTTATTATTTCTCAAAGTTAAATCAAACAATATTAAAATAAAAATTTTATCGTAAAAATATTTCTTACATTCTTTTATAACATTTTTTGTTTGTCAACATAAAGGAAAAGTATTAATTTAAATCGAAACTTCAGTATCAGAATCTCTTTGCAAATAATGAATGAAAAATTGGGTGAACGAATACATAAATGATTCTTTTCTGTGACAATAATATTATTACGAATTAACACAACAATACTCTTTGTTCTGTTTTAAGATCATAATATGTTTTTATCTTTAGATATTATGTTGGTGTGTAAATAAAAAAATAATTTCAAGTTAGTATTAGGTATATAAGAATTTAATAATTCGATATCGACTAGTGTTTTTACTAACGAACAAGATTTCATATATATTTCCATTGTTAAATATATTATTAGGTACTTATAAATCTTTTTCAATTCGAATTAAAGTAATTTTTACAATGTACGTACGTATAATTTGTACCAGTGCATGACAATATCAATACAAAACAAGATTGATTATCGCATATATTAATAATCAACATGAACATGAAGTTGGTAAATTCGTCATGATTAAGGAACGGGTGGATTTTTTTGTGGGATGAGTTTGAAAAAGGAGAAATAATAGTGACAAAAGTTGCATTTATGTACTCTCTTTAACTCAAAGTAATTAATTAAACCACATTTTTTGGATTAAACAATTACCCAAATTACATAAAGCGTAAATTATATGAAACTAACATACATATATTTTGCGTGTCGAAATTGAAACATCATCTATACCTATACATTCGTATATTTCATGTACTAACCCAAACAACCAATTTAATGCTGTTAATTAGTATAAATTAGTAAAGGAAATTACTATTTACGCTCAACAACAAGCTGTTAAATTTAGTAAAACAAATATCATTCAATTAACATATATACGAACTCTTATTATATTTTAACTTTAATAACTTCACATAAGTAGGTCACATACACTTCACACCATACATGTGATAATTATGAATATAATTATATTATGATAATTATATTACTTACATCAAATAATTACTCAAATTAGCGATATACTGACTTTAATAAAAATTATTGTACTGTAAACCTGTACTGTGTTTATTACTATTGCCCCAATCAGCCTACAATAGCAGCTTAGCACATTATATTACAACACTGCCAGCCAAAATCAACTAATTAACAATAACAAAAAAAACAAAATTACATTTAAGTGTAAATAAAAGAAACTTTTTAACAAATTTAAATCAAAACTACTGAAACATAAATAAATATAAATAAACTCGCAACAAAAAGCTTTGCCTATTTCATTTATTGAAAGTCCATCTCTCTCCATCTCCTTATATAGAATGAATCATAATATCAAACATCAACATACAATGCTCTCATAAATTTTTTATCTGCATGTCTGTCTGATAAAAACTCAATTGTCAGGACTTTCAGTCATAAATTCCTTCGAAAACGCACTCAAATAAAACGGGATCCAAATATAATTTGTCGGTAATAAAAAAAATTGGCAATAACGTCATTAGTATGCTATCTATCCACACACGACGCCACGTGCCAGTCGTTAAATAAAATGTTCAATATCATTGGAGTCGTAAAGGAGGAGAATGGTGATTGGGTGACAAGTGTACCCTAAAACTCCTTCCAATATTGAAGATACCATTAAAATATATGTGAAATTCTATAACACGAAAGCTTCATATTATCATCTGCTACGAGCTACGTGTGCTACGAAACCACTACAGACATTAATTTAACCGGCGTGATTATATTTGTCTACGAGTTCGCACAGATACTTTGGATAATGGTAGTTGTTTAAAATAATTACCGCTAACTCATTGACGATTTGTGTACAAATTATTTGATTAAGATATGTTTATATAAAATTGTTATTTTTTATTTGTTGATGTTTTTAAGCAAAAAGTGTTATGTATACAATATTTGCATTTTAGCTATTAATTGAAATAAGATTTTCTTAGTAGTTGGAATATTCTAACTCATACAAAAATGTAATTTTGTATAAGTAAGAAATAGCATTAAAATAAAGCTCATATATGAGTATCTTTTATATTACGGTAAGAAGATTTGATATCTTCCTTACGTTGGATATTAAACTGGCTCCAAATATACGACAACCCGAGGGACCGTAACTATCAACAATTTGCCGGGACCTATACATACTAAATATATTGCGATCCGTAAATAAAATCTGTGAGATTACCTTTCAGCCCCACAATTTCTCCTTTGTTCACTTCATTTGATAACTCATTTTATTTCTACACTTAAGAGTGTCCTGGCATTTAATTCAGTTCTAATTAAAAACTTTGTTTTACAGTCAATTAATTCGTGCGAGACTATTTTTTTAATTTCCAGCTGTTCAATATTAGTCACATACGAACGCGTGTCATTAAGACGGGTTTAACAATACGATCACTACAAAGGATAACGCGAGTAAGACGATATCGGCTTCGTGAAGCCATAGTCGTGTAGTCGAGGCGGTTTTTGTTCACCGACTGACGTTGGTGTACACGACACATCTGCATTTAAGAAGCCGCTATCGTTATGCGACTAATCGATTGGTCGGAGCGAGTACAACTGTCTCCCATCCCGCTTGCCTCTCTCCCTCTCATGTCGCGCACGCGCTATGCTCTATCATCTTTTAAAAGTGGCGGTAAGTAAATAAACTCGTAAGATGTTTTTAAAAGTAGTTAATTTTTCATCTAGGTATCCATATTTTGATCAATAGAATATCTATCAACAAAATAAAGTATTCAAAATAAATATTAAATATTTGTATACAAAAAATAAATGTATAGAAAAAGTAATGTCTTAAGCAGTGCTTAGTGAAGGTCGACGAAACGTCACTTGTTGCGCGGCGACTTTGTTCCGGCGATGAAAAGCCACGCATGCCGCTGCACGCCAATTCCATTTGTTATTAAGCCGGTAATTAATATCAATGTTCAACGTAATATACAACAAATTTAATCTTTATTGATTTTTAACCGAATCATATTTAACTGTTAATTTATTTCGTATTGGCCTTAATAACTACTACTCTGTTAAAAGCTTTTTCATTACCACATAAGTTTTCTTTAATGTAAAAAAATTAAATACCTATATAATTTACATATTTAACGAATTCACTAAATTTGTTCGCATAAATATATTCTCATGTAACTCGAGATTTAAATTTAAAAGGTATTTCAACGAATAAAGCCAATGTATACCTGAAATGTATAATGTTAAAAGGAGCACTCACTTAGCTTTTCACCAAAATATTGTGTTATAGAAATTGATATTCAATTTAGCTACAAGACGGCAAACGGCAGAAGGAGCGGACCGCTCACAAGAAGCTTGAATATTCTCAGTCGAGTGCTCGCAAATATTCTTATAGCCTGCACGTTAACGGACTCAGAATCTAACTGACCTGGGAAAAGCCTTTGTAAAGGTTTCCCGTACAATCTCACTACTCTATATTCACAGCTTCGGGACATGTATTTGCAAAACCTACTTTGGTACACAATAGTTTTATAAACAATATTGTTGGAATAACCTGATCTTGCCGTGTTATTATTCATTAAAATATTTGCTATTCGCTAATGATAGACAAAAATTAATTGCTTAAGAAAATAATATGAAGTACTAAATTACGTAATTTTAGAAATTACAACGCCATTACTGTGAAAAAGCTTAGTCAACGATTTTTTTCTTTTGTGTTAAATATAAGGGTGGTTTAAACGCTTTCCAAAAATTGTTTGCACATCTTCCCACGATGTAAGCTGAATAAAAATGTTTGCATAATATAGAAATCGATATCTTTTGATATATAAGAATCCCTATTAAAAGTAATGACTCCATTTCACACACAACTTTAACGTTTTAAATGATTGCATTTTAAAAAACTAGTAGTCTCTAGCTCATCTATGATTCATGTCTTTTAATGACGACTACTTCACTGCTAAGTTTCCTCCTACTTAGACAAGTAAATTGCACTATGTGCGTACAAATGTAAAACAGAGCTTCGTTTTATTTCTCTGCCACATTCTTTGCATAATCTTGGAAGAGTGTTAGAGCATACGCAAATCAGATTTCAAACGTGAATGTTTAAACAGCACTCTAGTTATTTTAACATTAAATGTGTCTATACACCTACTTATCATTAAATAAATAAATATGTTGCGACATTATTGCACACAGCGCCATCTAGTTCCGTGGTAAGCTACGAAACTTGTGTTACGGATACCAGATAGTAGATATACTACATATTATTTTTTAAGTTTAAATAAATAAATATTATAAAATCCGTGTTTAACACACGAATGCCCCCAGAGGGACTCGAATCCGCGCCAAACAAAAAACAAACTGCGCCACATCAAACATGTCGTCTGACGTCTAATCATTGTTTCTATACAAATTCATTTTACGTTTTCAATTTTATGTCTGTTATTTTTTTCAATTGTTTGTTTTCATTTCGTTGTCTAATACTTATATCCCACGATTAATTTGGACTTTTTTATATAGCTGGCTATTGAGTGGAATTAACGGGTTCTAATCAAATATTAAATACGTACTATTTAAGGATTTCTTTGATATATTTTGTGTTAGAAACATAACCAAAAATAAGATAGATATTGGTTAGTATTGAAGTCGGTAATAGGTGTTTCCCATTGAATATGAATAAATCTCTATAATTCGTAAACATTTTTTATAACGGTATGGTATTTAATTAAACAAAGGTATGGTAAGGTAGGTAAAGTTTCGATAAAGAAATACAAAAATATGTGTGTATGTAATAATATATTATGTACGTATAATGTATATAGTATTAATAATGCGATAATATATTATTTTTAGATAGACAATTTGTGTACGTATTCAGAAAACTCGGATGAGGATTCATAATGACTTTCTACGGGATTCTAAAAACTATCTCTAAGGTCTGGGTTCAACAATACAGAAGCATTTAATTAATAGAAACGGAACCACCGCTCCATGTATTTACTTGTGACACACATACCGTAAAAGTAATAAACTTAGATCATTTACTTTAATACTAAGTTTATTATTGTAAAATGCTAATATTGTTAAAATAATAATTAATAAATTGGTTAATAATATAGCTTGGGCAATATTTTTTTAATTATATTTACCTAGGATAAACAGGTTGCGGTAGCCCAGTTTTAACGCACTCGCTTGGGAAACCAAGTGATGGCGGTTCAAATCCTGGGTCACACACCTTTTATTGAAACTTATGTGTGTGTTCCCTCGTATTGAAGGAAGTGCCCAGTAGTAGAGTGTATAAAAATAAGACTGAATTCAAAAAACGGTATAGTATATGATAATAATAGATTATTTATTATGATTATTTGTCATAACAAATAAACACGCTAACTCCTATAGTAAGTGTATACTTTAACTTGTCTAAGATGGTCAATTATTATGTATCAAATATGACATTTATACCGAAAATTTGTAGCTATGTAAAACAACAGGCATGATTGGTTAGTGTGTACTCGTATTAAAACAATATAGAAGGAACGTACTCAGTTTATTCCTGTACCTACTAGATTTTTCTTTAGACTAAGGCAAATATTCGTATCAAAGTCACTCTGACACGATATGTGCCAACATATTTATTTATTTAGTAAAATACGTTTATTATATACAAAATTTTACTAAATAAATTTTAATAAGATACATTTTTGTAGCCTAATTTATGCCGAAATTCATAAAAGACAATACCTTAGTAAATTAAAACAAAACATTTGATTTTATCGTCAAAGCTGATCTAAACTAACTTCGTCGGTTACTGTGTGCTTAAAATTAATTGAGAATATCGGTGTTTTATTCAGACTGTGTGTCTCGTAGTGGGGTCGGTAACTCTGGCGGGCTCTTAACATTTAGCTGGGAGCTGTATCAAACGACGCGGAAATTCCCACTTACTCCCTGATTGCCACACTACGGGGGCTAATGATATTGTTGATACGGTAGGCCGAATACATTTTATTTCGCTCACTAACGGCTTACCACTTATGGCTATTCACAGATATTTTTACTTCACATACATATATAATTACGGCTTGTAATTACCTAGCGTAATTAAGTTCAGTCCAAGCATGAAATATTTAAAGCAGTATAATTACAAAATAACGAAAAATAAATGTACGAAAATATCAAAATATGTTTTTTTCTTTCCAACATATCTATTAAGTAAATAAAATTCGAGATTTAATTGTATAATTTATGTTTTGTTGACACATGAAATACTCATGTCGTCATAAATATACCTATATCTCCTGTCTCCAGACAAGACGTATCTCCCATGACCGTAGGTAATAAGTAGGCAATGGTTCTAAATCAATCAAATCCTCGGGAACCAAAAACGTAAATAATCCGCGAAAAAATTCTTAAAATATTGTGAATTTAAAACTGTTTAATAAATGATTAAATCAAATTCCTTTTTTTAATGAAAAAGTTTAATTTTCCAGATAATTTTATTTTATAGTAGGCAACAAATATTACGATTACATAATATTATATAATACATTAATAATTTAATTTACAATCAAATAGAAGGTTTCTAATTATTCTTGCAACTCAGCGTTAATTTCTTGAATCTGCCACTCTAGCCAAAATAGTTAAACAATAAAGGTATTCAAACACGACAAGCCATCCACAAATGATTGTTTACAATTCGGAGCTGCGTACACAGAAGACAAACATGAACCTTTAATACTCATGAATATTAATTTATAAAATAACAATATTATTCATGAATATTAATTTATAAATAATATTTTATAAATAGGTATAATATTAGATCAGATTTTTAGGTAAATTCGTTAAATACTTATATTTTAAGTTTAATTTAATAGAAAAATTATTCATAATAATTAAAAATATTTAAATATTACACAAAGTACAGCTTTTACCAAATTTTGGATTTAAACAGTATTAAGAACAAAAGATTTTTGATTCAAAAAAATGCTATAAAATCAAGTAATACAAGATCAAAATTAATTTCAATTAACGTCTATCAAAATTTCAACATATTGTTACGTTCTACGGGTTCGGGATCGGAAATTAAAAGCGTTCTCGCACTAAAGTTTTTTTTATTTACACTTAATACACACGCGCAGTTTGTACACAATACTAGTTTAATTTAGTCTCTGAGCACTATAAACCACCACTTTTAATAATTCACTATGTTCTTCTTCACCTTTCCACTATTTCGTATCTCTTCGCAATCTTCACTCGACTTCGAACGTCAACTGAACTCTCGACACACTGCCGGCCTTTTTATATGTGTAAATTTAGAACATTCTAGTATCGAAAATTCAAAATGTTTCTAGTAACTTCCAAATTGTTCATGAAAATGCGTTATCTCTTTCTGTCACATTAAAATTTGTAATAAACTGTTCTTGTTATCTAATTGTCAAAAGTTAGAAATTGACATTCGCTGTTGTAAGGCATGGTACAAGCGTGCTATTATGACGAGTTCGCACTTTATTCCGCGACACTACCCCCTCCTAAGACATGCTCGTCTCGAGCATCGTTGTTGCCGTGATATTTGGCTAATCGGTCCACATGCACGATTTTAGCCGGGCTTCTAGATGTACGTTGAATTCGGAAAGTGACGTCGTTAATTTTCGTTATAACCTTGTAAGGCCCCTCCCAACTGGGTTGTAGCTTTGGCGATTTACCCTTTCGTCTCACCGGGTTATGCAGCCATACCAATGAGCCTTCCTCGAAGTTCGTTCCTGTCGCCTTCCGGTCATAACGAGTTTTCATGCGTTCACTTGCTTGTAGCCCTGCATCTCGTATCTGCTCATAAACACTAGTCATTTTCGCTCTTAGTTCGCTGGCATATTCGGTGATGCAACTGGGAGTATCCGGTGGGCAACCACTTAATAGATCCGCTGGTAGCCGTAATTCTCTTCCGAAATTTGCAAAAGCAGGTGTTATGGTAATGCTTTCGTGTACAGCAGTCCGGTAAGATAGCAGGAACAGTGATAAAAACTCGTCCCAATCCTTTTGATGTTTATCCACAACCTTAGCTAGATGGCGTTCCAAAGTCTGGTTAAACCTTTCAACCATTCCATCTGACTGCGGATGATGTGGTGTGGTTCGAGTCTTGTGCACTCCCATGATTTTACATACTTCCTGAAATATATGCGATTCAAAGTTTCTTCCTTGATCACTGTGCATTTCTAACGGAACGCCGAATCTGCAAAATACATCTTTTACCAAAATATTTGCGATAGTTACTGCTTCTTGATTTGGAATGGCGAATGCCTCAGGCCATTTTGTAAAATAGTCCATCACAACTAAAATGTATCGGTTCCCGGAGTTAGTAATCGGGAATGGTCCTGCTACGTCTAATGCGATTCTCTCCCAAGGTGCCCCAACGTTGTATAATTTCATTGCTCCTCGGCTTCTGGTCTGCGGGCCTTTGACAGAGGCACATTGCACGCATTTCCGACACCAGTCCTCAACATCATCTCGACAATGCAGCCAGTAAAATCGCTCCTTTATCTTGATTAACGTTCTCCTTACCCCTAAGTGTCCACCAGAAGAACCATCATGGTAGGCTCGAAGTACCTCGGATACTTTTATTTTAGGTACCACTAGTTGGAGATGGCTATCATTTCCACGTGTCCTCTCCCATTTGCGGCACAATACTCCGTTGTGTAACAACAAACTGTCCCATTGTGCCCACAAACTTTTCGTAGCGGTACTGTACTGTGCTATGTCAGTCCACTTAGGTTTTGGCCTACCACTACTTAACCATTCCATGATAGGTCGTATATCTCGGTCTTCTTCTTGAGCTCTCTTCATGGCTTCATCACTCCAACGTTCATCTAACGAGTCTGTTCTAATAATTTTAATTGATTCTAATTCCTTTGCCTCTTGTCTTTGACAATGCTTGCAGTCGTCTTCACAGGGTCTTCTAGATAGAGCATCGGCGTTGCTGTGATTTTTACCCCCTCGATGTTCTATATCAAACTGGAATTCTTGAAGTTGTTCAATCCATCGTGCTACCTGTCCTTCGGGGTCCTTGAATTCCAATAACCATTTCAGGGCAGCGTGATCGGTTCTTACCAAAAATTTGCGTCCTAGCAAGTATTTCTTAAAATGTTGTAAAGTTTTCACTACAGCAAGTAGCTCTCTTCGAGTAACGCAATAATTCTTTTCCGGTTTAGAGAGTGACTTACTGAAATATGCGATTACCACCTCCTGATCACCCTTCCGCTGGGACAATACACCTCCAATACCGATATTGCTGGCATCAGTGTCGACAATAAACTCTCCCTTTGTGTCTGGATACCCAAGGACCGGTGTTTGGCAAAGATGTTTCTTCAGTTCTTGAAAGGCCGATTCACAATTATTGTCCCATACGAAGGGTCTCTTCTCTTCGGTCAGTTTATGAAGTGGTTTGGCGATGTCAGAGAAGCCTTTTACAAATCTTCTATAGTAAGAGCACAATCCCAGAAATGCTCTCACTTGCGTTTTGTCTTTAGGGGTCGGCCAATCTTTCACAGCGGTGATTTTGCTAGGGTCCGTTTCCACTCCGTTTTCCGAAAGAATAAGCACTTCTTTGGACTTAACTTTAAATTTGCTTCCCTTAGTTTTTCAAATACTGCTTCGAGTTTCTTAAGATGGTCTTCGAAGTCACGTCCCACAATAATTATGTCATCTAGGTAAACAAGGCAGGCTGCTCCTAGTAATCCAGCGAGTACACGTTCCATCAACCTCTCGAATGTTGCTGGTGCATTGCATAACCCGAACGGCATAACCTTAAACTGCCACAACCCTTTTCCAGTTGAAAACGCAGTTTTCTCCTTATCCACGGGGTCCATGTCTACTTGCCAATAGCCACTCTTCAAATCGAGAGTTGAAAACCATTTCATACCACTGAGAGTGTCCAAGGTGTCGTCGATTCGAGGCAGGGGATAACTGTCCTTTTTGGTTACATCGTTGAGTCTGCGGTAATCGATGCAAAACCTTGTAGATCCATCCTTCTTCCTTACAAGTACTACTGGAGAACACCAAGGACTAGTAGATTGTTCGATGATGTTATTCTTTCTCATGTCTTGGATCATGTCGTCAACCTCTTTCTCCCTAGCCCATGGAATTCGTCTTGGTCGTTGTCGAATAGGCGCTATGTCACCAGTATTAATTTTGTGCTTCACCAAACCGGTTCTTCCAATATCGCCGTCATGTTTCGAGAACAAATCTGAATATTCGTAAAGTAAATTTTCAGCTTTCGTCTTCTGTGAACTTGTGAAATGCTCTTTGCAGTCTTCTAAAAGTTTCATTGCTTGCTCTTTATCCTTGTTAAGCACCTTCTCATTCTGCTGGCATCTGCTTAACCAGGCTATCTCTTCGCAAGTCCCCACAACTTCCCCTCTCTGAATAGTTTGCGTAGCGTCACTGGTGTTCAGCACTGGAACCATGGATGTCGAAGTTTTACCTACTACAACTCTTGCTGGGATCCACGAGCTCTCATCTTCATACTTCTCTATGATAGCGCAGCACCATTGACTACCTGACTTGTTCTGAGGTAAAGCGACAGGTACTAGAGTCTGTGATCTTGGTGGAAGAGCGGTGTCTCTTAAGCAACAAACTTTCCCCTGAACTCCACCACTTATCGGTATTTCTCTATTTCTGCATTTTAAAACTCCATATTTCATGTCAATCGTACACTGGTAATTTTGAAGAAAGTCCAATCCAATGATGCAATCATCGACGATATCTGCGACTATTGCTTTATGCCAATAAATATTGTCCCCAATTTTTATAGCAATTTTCCTTTCCCCCCAAACAGGTACGCGCTGGCCGGTGGCCGTCATGAGAGTGATATGCTTTCGGTCTTGCAACTTATTGTCCGCAATGTGTTTCAGCTTTCGGTTATTAATGATGGTTCGTGATGCTCCGGTATCCAGCGTCAGTTTACATACAATTCCATTAATTGCGCCATGTATTACTAAGGTGTTTCCATCCACTGTCTGCTTTACTTCTATTTGTGGGGTTGAAGATCCCCCGGCCAGCGCCCACCCCGCAGCCCTGGCTGGTATTAGTTTTCCTGTGGCTGGTCAGAAGTCGACACAGCCACATCTGACTGTCTCCGAACGTTCGATATTTTAGGGCAGTTACTTCTGAGATGGCCCCGCTCGCCGCACTCGTAGCATCTAGGATTAAAAATACGTCTCCGAGTGGATGATCCTTCCGTAGTAACTACTTCCCTCACCTTCCAAGCTCTTGTATCATGGCGCACAGCTTCAACCTCCAAAGCATGAGCTACAGCTTCCTTGAGACTCGTATGGTGTCTTAGGCGTACAGCGGCGCGTACCTCCGAGTCGCGAATCCCGTCCACAAAAGCCTGCAGAAGAATAGTTTCTATGGTAGATGGCGAGGATTGATATGCCTTCCGTACGAGCCTCTCAATCTCTATGGACCACTGCTGCAGGGTTTCATTGGCTCGTTGCGTACGGTCTTTAATTTGAGCCCTGTACACGTGCTCTAGATGACTATCACCATACCGCGACTCCAAAGCGTTAAGTAGCTCACTGTATGTGGTCTTCCTGCCAGGGTCGCTAGCACAAAGCGCCTCCAATACATTTAAAGCCTCTTCTCTAAGTGCGACGGTAAGGGCAGATCGGGCTTCATCATCTGTCCATCCACTTGTCTCCTTGATCGTCTCAAACTGGATCTTGAATGCGGCCCAAGAAGATTTGCCGTCGAAGTAAGGGACTTTAAAGATCTTTGCTGATGATGAGCTAATGTCGACACCACGAGGTAATTTCTGAGTTTCCAAGTGATCCATCCTCTTCTCCATTTTAGAGAGTTTTGAATCGTGCTCCTCTAAAGCTTCACCGTGTGTGACGAGTGTCGTCTTTATTTCCTCAACTTCTCTTTCAACGGCTTCCACTCTTTCCGTATTCTGTTGAAGAGCGGCTATGACATCCTTGTGAATGCCCTCTTGGAGTGCGCGCAGCTGTTCATCGTGGCGTCGGGCTTGCTTTTCTTCGAGTGCGCGCAGCTGTTCATCCTGGCGACGAGCCTGCTCCTCTTGGAGTGCGCGCAGCTGTTCCTCTTGGCGGCGAGCCTGCTCCTCTTGGAGTGCGCGCAGCTGTTCCTCTTGGCGGCGAGCCTGTTCATCTTGTAGTGCGCGCAGCTGTTCCTCCTGGTGGCGTGCGCGTTCTCCCTCGCGGCGAGCCTGCTCCTCTTGGAGTGCGCGCAACTGTTCCTCTTGGCGGCGAGCCTGTTCATCTTGTAGTGCGCGCAGCTGTTCCTCCTGGCGGCGAGCCTGCTCTTGCATCATGAATGCCATTTGTTGCAGAAGGGCGTTCATGTCTGGCGTTGTGCTCTGTTGAGCCGTGGTCTCATCCCTCGATGTGCTAGGGCCAGAATCTTCCCTTTGCTGTTCTGCCATTGCGCGTGTAGTGACTCCTTCCTTCTCGTGCCTCGGTACTAACGGCATTTCCGATCCCACTTCTGACACCAATTGTTACGTTCTACGGGTTCGGGATCGGAAATTAAAAGCGTTCTCGCACTAAAGTTTTTTTATTTACACTTAATACACACGCGCAGTTTGTACACAATACTAGTTTAATTTAGTCTCTGAGCACTATAAACCACCACTTTTAATAATTCACTATGTTCTTCTTCACCTTTCCACTATTTCGTATCTCTTCGCAATCTTCACTCGACTTCGAACGTCAACTGAACTCTCGACACACTGCCGGCCTTTTTATATGTGTAAATTTAGAACATTCTAGTATCGAAAATTCAAAATGTTTCTAGTAACTTCCAAATTGTTCATGAAAATGCGTTATCTCTTTCTGTCACATTAAAATTTGTAATAAACTGTTCTTGTTATCTAATTGTCAAAAGTTAGAAATTGACATTCGCTGTTGTAAGGCATGGTACAAGCGTGCTATTATGACGAGTTCGCACTTTATTCCGCGACAATATTCTCTTCGTTCTTGCTTTTGCTTTATAATTTAAGGGTTTTTCTTTTAGATACACACTTACAGACTGACATTTAATTTTATTAATGTAAAAATTACGATTCAAAAGAGCTTGTAAAAGTCTAATTGAATAAAGAATATTTTGATTTGATTTGATTTGATATGTACCTATATGTGTATTATTGTTATATTGTACACAAATATGTTTAAGAAAGCTATAAAAACTACAAATCGCAGTCGCAGACTAGTCGTGGTAGTGTGAGCACTCGCATCATAAAGTCGTAAACTAAACACTACTTAAGCTGACAGTCGGTTGTCAACCAGATGCTTTAACTTGATTAATAGGCGATTTAGGAGCGCCTCATTAATACACAAGCCGATTCAAAGCCCCATAATGCCTTCATCATAATCAAACAAAAGAGTTCCGTGATTGATTTCGGTAGAGAAGTTAAGTTTGTACCGTGTTCATTCGTTAAATTGCGTACTTCTTTGATTGAACTTGGAAAGTGTGGTCTCTTGTTTACGAATAAAATTACATACATGTAAGTACTTGTTAAATATAATACTGAAATTATTTTTATTATAAATCTGCGCCTCAAAAGTAAAAGTAGGCAAAATAATAAATACATATTTCTTAAAATAATTTGTTTTTATCAGGATTAATAATAATTTAAATCAAAAAATCTCTTCTGATCTTACTAAGCAAAAAACAACTCATATGTTTGTAAGATGTGGATATCCTAAAAAATATTATTTTTTCTAAGAATTCGGGCTTTACTTGCTCAATATAATATGTAAGAGCGTCGAAGCAGCAACTTTATGATTTAGCGCAAGATAGCTATGAACTAGTTGGCTTGTCGAGGAACATGTGTGGGACGAGTTATTTATAATGACTTTCCCCTTTCCAATTCTCTTCTCATAATTTTAATATTTATTACATTTCTAGTAAGTCATCCTCGCTTCACTCGGATTAATCCCTACGTTTTAATTTTTTTCAGCAGAAGCCTTATTATTTTTCTAAAATTAAAGTTGCTCCTTTTAACATAGTAGTTTAATTCCTTTTAACATAAAATTCAACCTACAATTTATGAAATTAGCCGGAATAAATAGACATTTTTTATAAGTGCCGTATCATCATCACCATCATTTTCATCAGCCCTTTTTAACGTCCCACTGCTGGGCACGGGCCTCCCTCAGTTGACCGTATACGATTCCATAAAACACTGTTATTATGACATTATAAACACTGTTCAATTTAATTATCAATGCAGAGATGTATGAATAATAATTTATTAAAAAAATACTTTTAAAATATGTCTCGTAATAATTCTTATTCTCATTACCATTATCATACTCATAATATAAATTAATTAAAGTTCATGGAGACAATAAACAGCAGAGTGATATTGAACAAAATGGAGGGCACTAATGAAATCTTGCGAGCGACTCTACCTAAATGTAGTGGAACGATCGCATACAATAAGAACGCAAACACGATCAATAGCAAAAACAAAGATTTTATTATTAGATGTGACTCAACTAGGAATCAGATTTCGTCATTCCTTTGTTTTAATAAAATATTAAAACACCAAAATAAGTAACGCCTTTGACATTCCTCATCGTGTTTCATGTTTTCCTCCCGTTGAGTTGTTGAAATAAAATTTAAACAATGTTAAGATTTCATTTTGCTAAAGCTTTAGAATTTATGAAGATTGTACGTATAGATAATGTAAATTTCTCATCAAATGTTAGCAATGTTTTTGATGGTGTAGACATATTTTGCCGAAGTGGAATGGTGCACGCTCGATACTACACTCAAAGTTTTCATTGTTACATCTTAACTTATGCAATATAGCGTCTGCTTCTTTAATACTTTCCACAACGCTCGATTACGTTTAACGGCGCGATTCAGATGAATTTTCTTATTTACTGTAAGCCGGCAGAAAATCGGCTCCAGCGAAATTCTTAGTCGCAGCGATTTCACACAAGACACGCTTGATTGAACGCATTTGGGCCTTTATGAGATTCGTTATTAGATTGTTTTATTTTATTACACAATACAGTATATTACTTTATTGATTGTTATTGATAAACATACAACTTTTAGATACAGTAGCAGTGATATTAAAACTTCTTGTTATTAATGTTCATAATACCGCTTATAAGCTTCCGACTAGAAATGCTCATGCTTGTTGTTTTTAAATAGAAAATGTTTTCAGTAAATAAAATAAAAGTTATAGGTACAATGAACTAGTTTTAAACCTTGTAAATTCTTAAACTATCGCTACTATCACTTAATTAATTTCATAATTTTTGAAAAATTCAATCTATTCAAAAAAAATTAAAATTTCATACCATATTCATACTTTTTCGTGTTCATATACGTCCATGTGTAAACAGCCGACGGGGAAAAATAAAAATGTCTGTATTCCAGTTCAAAAAGCGTTATCGCTTAAATTTTAAACCCCGGTCGTATCAGAACAATGCGTTCTTGACGCGTTATAATAAAGCCCTTTGTTCGCCGCTGCCCAAAACATGATAATACGATATTGATGACGCAGTATCGGCGCTCCCATATCAATAACCTATCGATAAAAAGACTTTTCTATCATGGTGTAATTTAATTTCAGCCTAAACTACAAGTGGTCATTACTGAGTGCTTATTATATATACAGTTTCTATTGCTTTTCTATTGATAAACTTATAACTTTCGAACAAATTCGACTCAGTTAGAATTTTATTATGTACTCGTACATATATACGTATATCTATATAAATAAAATGATAGAGGACTGCAGTTGTGCGCGCATCACGGAAAAACTATTGGATAGATTTCAATGAAACTTTCTAAGTTTTATTTCTTAGACACTTGGCCCTTATCAAAAAAAATGATTGCGATATCTTCATTTAATAAAAAGTTATTAAAGTTGCAAGAAACAACGATTTGTGTATGCACTGCGTGTTCAGTGATGTATGTTTCCTTCTCGCGGAGTAGTGGGGCAAGCGGCGTAGCGCGCATGCGGAAAACTTTGTTAATATTTCAAGCAACGCGGACGAAGTCGCGGGTATCAGCTATATAATAAAATTCTAACTGAGTCAAATCTGTACATTCAATATTTTTTGGAAAATTTTATTGAAATAATCATAATTATTGATACAGAGGCCGAATCTGTAGTTTGTAGAATGCTTGTGTCTGTCTGTCTGTGACCGCATCAAGAGAAAATAACTAGACCAATTATGATAAAATTTGGTACGATGATAGCAGGTTATCCAGGTCAGGATATAGGATACTTTCTACTGCTGGAAAATATCTCATTTCTGAAAAATCTCAACTAATCGTTAAAAACCGGCTATGAAACATCACACGGTATGTGATGCAAATCTAAGAATTTGGTTTCTGGTCTTTAGAACGCGGGCGGAGCCGCGGGAAATGCTATAAGCATATAATTTTATCGGCTTATATAATTTGTTCGGCTTTTTAGTTTTTTACGATTTGATAGCTTATTCAACGTTATCACAAAGAGTTTCTAAAACTATATTGATATCCATTGCAGGTAGGAATCAATATTGAAAAGTCAGGACAATATTTAAGACACCTTATACGGCGAGAAAACAAGCATCCACCTTAGGGTAAAGTTATTTGTAGGCAAATTCCCTTAGAAAACTGCTTCATAGATTTCAATGTATTAGATATGGCATATTTATTATGACCTTATTTCTTAGTATAAAACGAATTTATTTGGAGACAAGATTTTCGATATCTTATTTATAGACCTCGATAGAGAAGAAAAATGAAAGTATTAATTAAAAATATAAATAACTGTCTGAAAGAAATTTTAATGCATCGCAATAATAATCTCTTTTATTTAAATCGCTTCAAACGCTCGTGAATACAACAGCCTCATTAATTCAACACCTTTGTACACGGAATTCTTCCTTTAGAAAATAGAACAAACCACTCAGTATATTGCCGACACACTATCTAATAACAATTATTATTATTAATGATGGGAAGCTCTAACGAAAGTAGGTTATATGGGGACCTATAAATGTAATGTAGCACAATCATGCGTATTATTTGATACACGTATCTAGCAATATATATTAACTAGCAATTCTCGCAGCTTCATCCACGTTCTAATCACTATTAAAATATAGGGATCATATATAGGGATGCCAAATCGTAAAAAAATAGAAAAGAAAAATTTGGTGTAAAAATATAAAACAAAAAATCTGGAGATAGCCACCCTTATTACTTAGCCTAGGAGAATAAAAAATAGCCTACAATCTATTCTCAGATCTACCAATTATACATAAAAAAATCATAAAAATCGGTTAAGCCTTTTGTATAAAACATTTTTGATCGCCAAAATACTATTCGTGCTATAGCGAAGTCAAGTTCAGCTTACAGCTTCACAAAATTGCAACATATTTTCTATTATATTTGAATGACATTTCAGTATATCGGATATGATATTTCAGTATATACCAATACTTAATCCGTAATACTAAGTTTTACTCATTTGTGTACCACTATAAATATATAAATAAATAAATATGTTGAGGCATTATTACAATAACGTCATCTACCTCCGTGGTAAGCTTCGCTACGAATACCAGATAGTTGATATACTATATATTATATACATTTTAAATACATACATATTATAAATATAAACACCCATGACTGGAGTACAAGCAATCAAGCTCTACAAATGAATGCCCCGAGCGGGACTCGAACCCGCGACCGCTGGCGTAGGAAGTAGGGTCGCTACCAACTTAGCCAAATGTGTCGCCAAACAACTGTACTTACCAGAGTGATTGGCACTTTTTTTCTCAACCTCTCTCTACTTTTTTATATTGTTTTCGTCCTCTTCCTTGTTTTCATATATGTCCGTAGTTTCTTTGACCTTATGTGCTGATAGCATAATAATGATTAAGCAACTATCGGGCCTTTCTTCAGATCCTCTTCATATTTTACGTCTCCAGAGTCTACGAAAACCTCTGGTATTTTTTTTCACATTAAGCTTATTTTAAAACTGAAAGGTTAAAGGTAAAGGTAAAAATGTAATTGACAGTCCTCTTATAGTTAGTATAGATAGTAGTAATAAAATGTAAAACATAAGCCACTAAATCGAAAAACAAGGACAATTTCTCGACTTCTATTTATATCACTAGTGCTTCTTCGCTGGCAATAATGTAAGTTTGTTATTGGTATTCTTATACAACAAGTTTTCACAAAAGACATTGCTGCTAAGAGCGGAGTTAGCGCAGAATCTAGAACTGCACAGTGTCTTCTATAATATTTATTATTTTTAGAACAGGCATAATGTAGATATAACAACACAAACAAAATAGTTAAATATGTTTAACCTTTATTGTATAGTAATATATTTTCTCAATTCAAATCAAATTATAATCAATAGTATTAATTCATTAAGTATGTAGGTACTTATGATGTTAACTAACTTTTTTCTAAACTATATACAAGTTGAAATCCGTATAACACAAATGCATGACAGTCGAAATAGCCTGTCCTCAGAATGATCCTAAATTTTTGAAGGTACTCGTACTCGTATATCAGTAGGATTTCAGTACACGATGTTAATATCGCATCGTCGCTCTTTTAAGGAGAATGTAACTTGAATTCAGCCCTTTATTTTACTATTGAATATAATAAATTTGCAATAGTCCTATCGTATAATTTCACTAAGAAAGTACCTATATCTATAGATATATTTAATTTAAATAAGTGGGTACTTGTTACAAGAGTCTTCTGTCAAGTGTTTATGATTTTTAAGCAAAATGCACCCTCATCTAGCCCATAAAAACACATGCAACCCTTTTCGAGATTTGTCCTTTTCCATTAAAAATTGTCGCTTCATTTCAGAACCAGCTAAACATTATTAGTCTGGTGATACGAAAGCCTCAATATGTGTGTCTGACTGCCACTTCACCCATTTTTAAATTTGCGTCCTGTTCGAACATATAACAAACACCACATAACTATTAACCATAGTGTCCAATACAATTCCTATAAATTTCCCGCAACTACAGGTACGTGAATGAATAAATATAAATCTAAATTTTATTTATAAAAACTACCCTTTATAAATTTCAAAAGTACAATTAAAAACCTCAGAATCACATCATATTTTTCGTGAATTTGTATTTTTATTGGCGTGACTTGCAAATTTTCGCAATTGCACTAACCCCTGAAAAAGATATGAGCAGTTTGGTGTAAATCCAACTTCCGGGCTTTCTGCCAACACTATTCGCACTGCAGAAATATGAGGGATTTATAAAAATTGTATAACATAGCTTTCAGTACTAGGTATAAGTTATTGTAAAAAATCACTGTTTTTATTTAAACATAATTATGATAATTAATTAAATTTTAGTTGTCGTATCTTAAGACCCTCACGATTTATTATATTATGGACTAATACAATAGAGCTTCTTTTTGAGGAACTCCAGCAGAAGTTACGTACTTACTTTATTTTTTTTAAATATGTCCATCTGTATGGTTTTGTCTAAATAGTATTTTTAGAAAGAAACGTTAGATATCTCGGACACGTGCTTAGGCATGAAGGATATCAACTGTTGCAACTCATTATGATGTGAAAGGTTGCCAGTAGGAGAACCATTGGTCTTGGTTGCGCAACATCCGAGAATGGACTGGAATCACGAGTGCTGCCAAGCTTTTTTGCCTCGCGAAGAACAAGCTGGAGTATTCGAAGCTGACTGCCAACCTTCGCTAGTTAGAGAGGCACTTAAAAAGGAAGAAGAAGAAGTATTTTTATAGATTGTCCATCAAAATTATCGTATATAAAAAATATTCAAATATATTAAACAAAAAATATCCTGTGCCCGTTGTAGAAATATCTATATTCGTATATCCAACTATCCGTCCATGTATCCAACTTTATTAAAATAAATATTTTTACACACTAAATATTCAATATATTAAATTTATAATTTTTCATATCATATAAAAACAACAATGCAATTTCATTCAGAGCCCTCAAGTGTAAACTCTTAAAATAGTTATCAAGTGTTCGTTTATGCACTCTACAATTCCTTTTGGAAGGCACTATTCATGAATTTTAATTAAATTGGCAGAGTGAAATATGTGGCGTGTACAAGAACAATATCAAAGAAAATATTTTCTGCTTCTAAATTTTGTTCGAATGAATAAATCATAAATCTGGTTAAGCATATTAAATCAATAAATATACAGACCAGCAGTTTATTTACATTTCAGCAAAATTTCTTAGACGAATCTACTGTATTCTGTATCCGCTGCAAGTCTTAACTCAAATAACTGTATTTCCACAAAAGTTCTTCAACGCCTCGATGTGAACATAACATGATTTATGAATTTAAAATTTTGCTTCGAAGCTGTCTAACTACATAGCAATAAAATAGTTCGTAACTGTTACTGAAGCTCCTACTAAGCTTTTCTGTATCACAATACCGTGTTAAACCTTTTTTTAATTACATTGACTTTGATTACTAAGTCAAATTATTAAATTACACATTTTGTTACATTACGACACTGTTTACTTTAAATTTTTAGTTTAGTTTAAATTTTTATTTTGGTGCTAAAATCTATAAATCACATTCGTCGAGCAATTTATATTTTTACAATGGAAATTATAATAAATATAAGTAATGAAGAGGAAATAAGCAAAGGGTCCTTATTATTCAAACAAAATTCAATAATTTGAAACTAAGTTTATGGTTAATATAAATATTAGATTAAAGTTAACTTTGAATACGAAAATAAGAATGTAATGGTTTGCAGATACATACAACTCAAAATTAAAATTATTTCTATTTATTATGCTGCTTGCTTTACCGAGTAACTTTTTCCGTGTAAGCTGTTACACCATATTAAACCCTTTTAACCTTTCATAAATGATAAATTAAGTTAGAAGAAAGAACTTGAAATCAATTGACATACTCGTACACATACCCTATTATTTTAGTTAATGACTTCGGAAGGTCTGAAAGGCATTGTAATATCATTAATAATTTAATAAATAGGTAAAGTACACTTGTTTGTTCTATTTTTAATGCAATTTTTTAGATAATGAACATTGCTTTTCAGATCCTAACATACACAAGTAGTTACTTTTAAAATAAAAAATGCATAATAGAATGATTACATAATGTGTTCCTCATACGAGTATGTAAACCTGAGAAAGTTCCACAAAAATCTTATTCCTATATTTATTATATCTTTTTTTAAACGTGGTTATTGGTAGGGATCGTCGATACTCGTACATCCGCGAAGATTCAAATACTTTTTGTATTGAACTATTCTTCATACTTTTACGAGTGGTCTTCTAAAGTAGGATATATTTTGTTTATTGATATTTGTTTGAAAAATATAATAAAATTTTGTATAAGATTAGTAATATCATTTTAAATATTTATAATTTATTTACATTCAATTTTTATACATTATTACATCTGTTTTGTACATAACACTGACATGTCGCAAAACCCACACATATTTTTCGTTTCATGTAGGTACTTATGTAACTAATAATTGTTAGTAGCAATTATTATTAATTATCGTGCCCTAGAATTAGTGATATATGTAATTATATAGCTTTCCTTTTTTAATTATTGTATTTTTTTGTAATTGTGATAAATAATGCTTAGATTTTTCTTATATTTTCTTACTTTAGTTTAATATGTGTAAGAAATTTGGTTGTCATACATGACGCTTGCGACGTGGGCGTTAATAACTGCGACACAGTTTTATACTAATGCAGTTATTATCGCTATGTTGTTCCTATTATACGTGTATTAAATATTAAATAAACTAATAAATTATTAGAACCTGAATCCAACACATACTTAGATACAATAAATAAATATGTTAGGACCTTTGATTACATGTATATAATCAAAGGTTAGGACATCAACTCACAGCACCATCTAGTTTCATGGTAAGCTACGAGGCTAGTTAGAGGCGTATTGATACCATATAGTTGGTAAACTACACATATATAACTTCAAATACATAGATATTATACATATCCACGACTGGAGTACTAATATTCGTATTCATCACTAATATGAATGTTTCCTGCAGGTCTTGAACCCGCGACCGTTAGTACAGCAAGTAAAGTCATTACAAATTTATGTAACATGGCGTCGACGGAAAGAAAATCTTACTTTTAATTTAAATATTACTGATGCTCATTAAATTTACTTCAAATTAAATTTTTCACATTAACTAATAATAAGCGATACTAGAAAAACTCTAATAAAGCTAATTTCGAAATTTTTCAAAGTAACGTTAAATTAATATTAGAGGCAGGTGCGCCGGCTCGTTATGAGAGTATTTCATAATTATAGCAGTCGCTAGGGGATATCTAAAGCGATGGGTCTTACAAAGAACAATTTGCACGTCTGCGGAAAGACTTTGGGTTTTAAAAATGACGCTTTTTTCATCCTCTACAAATTTATTTGACGATGCTTTAGTATTGCATTTTTTTATTCTTACAGTATAGTTTTTATTATATGTTGTGATATTATTATGCTTATGTTAGTTAAATATATGACTACAATTAAATTTTAAATATTGGCCGACGTATATATCTATAAGATATTTGTCTTAACAAACTGTGAAATCTTATTATTTTTATTGCCGTAGCCAATTGACTACAAATTGTTAAGTTCTATATTATGCAATATTATATAATGCAGCGTCAGGCTATCTCTATATTCTCTCCGCTTCCCGTTTATGAGGGTCTGAGTTTATAAAGAGAAGATAGTTCACTTAATTTCAGCGTAACCTTCAACACAGTGAAACTGTAGGCAAACTGTGGTAATTTGCGCTTAATACCGAGTATATCCAATGAACTTTAAACGTAATTCTTTTCGATGACCTGTTTTTACTCAGAAAGAATTGGTGGACGACTTCCTTTCTACCGAAAAGATGGTATTAATCGTTAACAAATTACAGACACAAAAATAAAATTTAGAAAGCCAAATAAAATGAAGGGTATAAAAAATATGTACATAAATTTACGTATTTTAAACCTTAAACTTGAGGTTGATTTTAAATAATTGGACTCGATTTATAAGAATCCTAAATTAATTATAATTTTCAGTTATTAATGGGCGGCAGTTTAGTTTCTAACATGTGTCGGACTTTATCATGCTTGAGATATGGTCAATGTAATGAACGAGTTAAAAATATGTTAAATAACTTTTCCATAAATTTTCATTATAATTCATTACCATGATCCGGTAAAGAAAAAAATATAAAAAAGTTAGGTTACTTCACAAGACTTAAATTTCTGCAACTCACCTAGGCAGTATTAAAATAACAGACACACATACAAAAGTTGCAAAATATTAATAAAATATTTTAATATAAATATGGGAAAAAAGGCAATAAAGTCATAATTTTATATAGATAAATGAAAATAATAGCAATTGAATTACCATATTCTGCCCATAAACCAAACATACTCACGTCCACAGCGGCCAATAACTATACATCACTGTAAAGTAGACATAACTTAAAATTTATTCATTCATTACATCCCTGCTTTAAAGCGCTTAATTGAAAACAGAATACGAAATGAACAATACGATATTAGTCAGGTATACAATCAACAGGGAGTTATACGTATTACTAGATGACACTCGGCTCATGTATAGATACAAATACCTATTGTACTTGATTAAACAAGTAAATTGCCTGAATAATATCTTATAGTTCTTGAAAAAACAACAAAATTACACTTGAACTATTAAAAATTTAAACTCTCTCGTGATCACTTTTCTTGTTAAACATTCAAAAGGTTCTAAAGAAGATGGACCTCATAGAATGATTGTAAATTTTACTTACAAAAATTAAATATAGTATACGTAGTAATAGTCTCGCTAAATTTCTTTCAGAGATCTTTTAAGTATGAGGTTTTTTTTCTCTATCTATTATACCTACTCTCATGAGTAGGTAAAAATGTATAATTTAATGATCAATAAATCTTTTGAGATTTAATTTCAATAAAACACAATAATGTTTCATAAGCACAGATTATATAATACTTTAATTACAAGAAATAACTAATTACTCCAAACAGGCAAAACGCTCGTAAATTTAATTTGCTAGAAAAATATGTCTTTATATTTAAAACTAGCAGTACCCGCGGCTTCGCCTGCGTTTTTTTAATCGCTACTAATCTTTATTCGATCACTCGCAATCAGATTATCTGTAGATTGCCTGAAAATTCTCAAAAATTACTCCAGCTATTTCAGAACCCATCGTTAATATACTCCTGAGCTGCGCGGCTACCTCTCCCGCTCTTGGCTCCCCGTCCCTCTCCACATTGCCCACTGTGCTGCGCGTTATTTTATTATTATTATTTTTAAATTCGTAATATCATTTGAATGGAGTGTCCGATTTGTAATATCGTAAAAGTTATCTACTAACTCAGTGCGAAATTTGAAACTTGTAGCACAAAAAATGAAGGTATCTCAAAAACTTAACACCATCTTAATCCGGCCCTATAGAAAAAAAAACGTTTTTAGCGTACTTTTACCAACAATTAACCACCTTCGTACCAAATATAAAGTTCGTAGCACAAAAGATGAAGACTTTCATACAAACTTGCTATGGCCCTAAGACCTCCTCGATTCGACCCGTCGCAAAATTTATTCTTTGCGGACGTCACCTAACTATTAACTACCTCCATGCTAAAATTAAAGTTTGTAACACAAAAAATGAAGGGCTATTATACTAAATAATGAGAGCCTGTCGCAAAATTTGTTCTTAGCGGATGTCTACTGACCACTCATTATCTTCCCGCCAGATTTCAAGTTAGTAGCAAAAAAGATAAAGGACTTACATAGAAACTTGCTACAGCCCTTAGAACTCATTAATCCGGCCCTGTAGCAAAATCCGTTATTAGCGGACTTCTACTTAACTACAAAAACTACTTTCCTGCCAAAAAGTCTGTAGCGCAAAAAATTAAGAAATTTCATACAAACTTGGGAGAGCCCTTGGACCTTCTGAATCCGGCCCTGTCGCCAAATTTGTTCTTAGCGGACGTTTACTAACAATTAAACTACCTCCCTACCAAATTTAAAGTTTGTAGCACAAAAAATTAAGGCATTTCATACAAACTGGCGTGAGCCCTTAGACCTCCTTAATTCGACCCTGTCACAAAATTCGTTCTTTGCGGGCATTTACTAACTATTAACTATCTCCCTGTCAAGTTTAAGATTTGTAGCACAAAAAAGAAGAAATTTCATACAAACATTGCTATAGCACATCCAAATTTTATCATTCAAAGACCAAATATTATTATTATCTACATAAACTTGTAGTTACTGATGAAATAATTTATTTTTATAAGGATTGATAGCATGAGTAAAATAAACGCGTTTAAATGTAGTCCAAAAAAAATTCAAGATTTTTAAATAAAAAAATGGTTGTTGTGCCTCACTTGACATAGATAGGTATAGTGTGTCGCGGACTTTTTTGTAGATTGGGATTTTGTAGATTTATAAGATCTACAATTAATTAGAACATTTTATGGTCCTATCTTTTATAGTTTAGGCAGTGTAAGCAAAATAAGTAACTTTTCTGGTTGATTTTTTACACCTTGTGTCCGAAAATCCCAAATATCTTACGGAACCCTATTTTTTTCCAAAATAAAATATAGCCTATGTTACTCGTGGATAATGTAGCTTTCGAATGGTGAAAGAATTTTTGAAATCGGTCCAGTAGTTTTTGAGCCTATTCATTACAAACAAACAAATAAACAAAGTTTTCCTCTTTATAATATTATAGTATAGATCAAAAAGTTCAAACAATAAAATACAAAAGACTTGGAAATGTAAACACAATGTATTGTTCTGACATGTTGCTTTAATCTTCTAATTAAAAGTAAAATATGACAAAATCATAAAAGAAGCTATAAAATCCTGAGGTTGATACCTACGAGTATCCATTTCATAAACATAAGGTGAACTTACGTGCACATTGTTGACATTTTACGAGTCGTAAACAGTGTTTACCTGAATTTATTCTGCTGTAAACAGTAAAAGCATCCAGTCGTCTTAATATCCATACCTGTAATAAAACTGTAAAAATAGAGAGTATACATATGTTCGGATTAAGCTTCTCTTTAAGTTATCTGTGGGCTTAAGCAAACTAAAAAAAATATGGAAAATCTACAAAAAACCAAAGCTTTGTGTAATATTTAATGATTTCATTAATAATTATATTTATTTTTTGAAAATTTCTTCACTTTTCTTCAGTTTTTAATTTACTGGTCTAAGGTTTTTTTTAAAGAATGGCGCTATTTTAAATAAAGTCAGATAAACCTATGTTACCTTCAATTCAATTATTTCCTTTAATAGCTTCCATAAGTGCCAGTTGGGCACAGTTGACTTCGCCAATGACGCGTAGAATGGAGAATACACGTTATAGATAGACTGATCGTTTAATATGAAAAAAACAGACACTAAGACTGATCACATCAATGTAGAGATGTAGCGGTTTGTTGTAAAGTCACCTATGTTATCTTTCAAGACTTAAAAATTATAATTGTTAACGTATTTATCTTGATATTTAACACTTTGTATGTATTTTTATGACATTTCAATAAGTTGGTATCAAAGAATTGGAAAGCCCCTAAAAAACAAATTGAATTGAATTGCATCAAAACCAATCAAAATACGTAAAACCTACTTAGTAAGTGGCAATCATTTAATATAACACACATAGAAATCATGGCGTTATTTCTTACTTTTATAACTTCCTTACATGGGTTGTATTTTTAATTTACGAAAAATATAGAAATACGCATGTAAACAAATACTGCCACTGCACACTTAAAATCATTACCTACACTGCCCTGCGGCAAGCGAGTACGGTATAGATGCGTGCTTTCGTCCAGGAGTAGACGGCGTTGAGCTGAAAAAACCGGGGGCATATCTGTAGGCTATTTATATAGTGAATGAAACTGAACACAATTATTTTAAGGACAGAAAAGTTAAAATAAAATACATGCACTGAAATGTTGTCCGTTAAATGTATTAAGTTTCAAGATGGAAATAAAATGTAAACTAATTAAAAAATCATCACCAATTATTAGTTGGTTACTCTTATATTTCGTTTAATGTAACAATGAACATTTTTCTCGCAATTGCCGTCTGAAATGTCCAAAATTTACAAGCCCAATTTGTAACATTTGTCGCATTTTGCATGAGTACAGGCGTGACAAATGAACGAGACAGAAATTAGCGCTGCGTCTATACATTGGCAAGTTTCATCACATTTAGTGGCTTATTCCAACATAGCCAACAAAGGGTTGTAGTCAATTAGCCATCGAAAACACTACGCGACGATATTTAGACGTAGGGCGGGCACTATTTGTCATTAATTTGGGGAACTGGGTGACAGATATAGGGGCGCGGTTCGAAGCCAATTAGAACATCTATTACGTAGTAATGTGTGTAATGCTTTTGACAACTACATATTATTTTCCGGCATGTCATGGTCGTTCTGCAGCTTTGTACAAGATTTATTGTTTTACTTACCACTGACCGTAACGCGACTTGTTTACAACTGTATATCAACGGCAACATTGTTCAAAATTGTGTTCTTTTATTCGTACGTAGCTATATAATCACTTCTCACTTAAGCTAAAATTACATTAGTAACATGTTTTTTCAAAGGTACCTAAAAACGATGACAAGTTATTAAAAAAATATATATAGTCATTTTATGGTTAGGAAATATGTGGATGACGAATACTTTAATATAGGTTTCAATAAGTAATTGCTTTAAAATTTTTCAAGCCATAATCATATGCCAGAAGCAGAACCACCCAATATGAATGTTTTGCTACATTATTATTATATTTTCGAATTTTAGGCATGATTACAAATATTCACATGTACCTTCTTAGTATTTAAAATCATAAAAATCAGGATATATTAAAAATTATGTACATATTATATTCACTAGACTATTGAATATGATGATAATGAGATTTTATGGATTTACGATAGTGAGAGAGGGATTATGTTAATAGGCATGATGACAGTAACTAAAAACCACTAAAATAATCTGTTCATCTAATAAGATAAGATTAATAGGTTTTGAAAAGCGTATTTATTTTCATATTTAGGGCGAGATTGATATTTTATTTATTAAAATAAAACGACAAAATACAGCAGTCCGCCATGATAAGTTGAACACCAATCAGAGTGAATTACGTCACGGCCGTATAAACGTCACTTTGTTTTGTATAAAGTACTAACTAGGACGTTTAAATCTGCATTCTGCGTTTGTATTTTGTGAAGTATTTCATTATATTTATCAATCAGTTGCTTAGTTTGTGTTTTCATAACATGAAACAAGGATTTACTAAGGCAAATAGCTCTAATTTGCCTAGAGTTGATTTGTTGATGTTGGGGGAGTTTTTGGCATCAAACAAAGACTTTTGTTCAGCTGAGTTTAGAAATGTCAAGAGTACAATGTAAGTTGTACATTATTATATCTTTATAAACAATAATTTAAAAATTCAAACTCGTAAAATTTTAATATTTTTTTCTGTATTAATAAAAAGCACTACGTAATAGATTAGAGATTGTTTCTAAAACATTGTTTTTATTGACTATAACATATCGATTTCTTTGTTATAGATCCTCCAGGACATCTTATGGGGATGACGCTGTAAGCTACGTTCAGCTTAAACGCGATGGAAATCTCTGCATAATATAAGTCGTTCAAACATTCTTCAATTAATGTCTTTCTTTGTTTCTTGAGAATATATGGTCGTTCTGTAGTATTCGACGTTCGTTTTCTTCTATCTGATTGGCATTCAAATTTTGTAGGTATACACCCTGGTTTCATGCGGACCTGCGACACTGACCTCATTACATGATACTCCATAAAAATTTCCATATCATTTGGCAACTGCAAAATGAATAAAATACTCAATAAGATAAAAATAGTGAACATGTTTAAAAGACGAAATGTTATCTCAAAAAGAATGAACTTTATAATTAAATTTAGTTAAACAAAGTCGCAAATCATGTCACAATATATGAAATAAAGTAAAAACTTACGTCAAAATGATCTTCACAGAAATAAAGTGAAGAATTTATAGATATAACTGTTGGATCTCGCCGTGCAAGATTAAGCCACTTACCTATTTCGCAATTTTTGATTGCGTGGAACGTAAACAAACAATTTGTTAGGTGTTTTTAATGACGTATTAACACACTGAGGGACCGCACAGCACTTGTACACTTTTGAATTCATATTTAAACCCAAATTATCTGATTTGTTGCTTTGGCTCCCTAGTGTTTACAGTCAGATTATACGGCCGTGACGTCACAAGCAGACGCCATGACACCGTCGATCGTTTTGAAGCAAATTTTAAAACTTAAAATTTAAATAGCATTTTTTTCGTAATGAAACTTTGTTTCCTGCAGAAATAATGTATTTTTTTGAAATAGTAAATACTTTAAATCATTATAGGCCAGTTTTTCAAAATCAGTCATCATGCCTATTTTACGCTCACGTAGTCTCGGGCAATTAGTAATTTAATAATTTAATGAAATAAATATTCAAAACGAGTAAAAAATTGCCCAATAAAATGTATTCATTCAGCAGGGGTTTTAGTGTGATGAGGATCATCTCTCGATTATAAATTATAATAAATAATTTCGTGCTTTGCTGTATTTAGTGATTATTACTAAAAATACACACGTAATTTTAAAGTTATACAAAATAATTTCTTTGTTGCTGCCAGTTGTAAAGTTTATTTGTAAAGCTATAACAAAAACAAAAACAAATTTCTAATATCAAGCATGAAAATTGCTTCGTAAACCTTATTAGCAAGTATGTTTACTGGCAAAAATACTCGGAAACATTCAGCTTGGAACTCTTTATTTAATTCGAGTTCCCATTTGTTTTCAGTAATAATGCATATTTTGCCTTTAGGTTTGTAGAGTTAATTTTTGAGGATGTGGGCATTTTACAATAGAAAAATAAACCGTCATTAATGAATTTCAACATTTTGAGAAGTCAACATTCAAGAAGTTGACGTTATTAACCTAAAAGGGTGCTTTGGAAGTAAATATTTGAGATAACCTAACTACTTATTTTTTACTACAAAACGTGTGTCTGTCGCAAAATTATAGAATAAATCTAATAAAGAAGAAAATAGTTAAAAGCTATTTATTTATTAGAACGCACTAATCTATGTAACCACTTTTTCCGAAAAGCTTTTTTCTCATTTTTTTAGCATTCTTATCTAGGAAACTTTATAGGTTCATAGGTTGTATTCTCTGTATTCTGTTGCGCGCTAAATGAAGTTAATAATGATTACAAAAATTAAATAAAATCTTTAAGGAGTAGGTAGACTACTGCACATTAATGTTAATTACAAATTCAAAGCTCTGCTATTTTTTTTAATTACAAAATGTAATAATTTGCATTTAAAAATGTTCACTGAAAGCCAGAGCTATTAATTAAAACCTGTCTCGTTCATTAACAAGCTCTGGAATTACTTCTCAAACTTTCATTCTAAGTTTTAATGAAATTAATAATGTCAGATCAATCATGGTTAGATATATAATATTATTGATACAATGGATACTTTTTTATTAAACTTAATTAAAAATAATGAAACTCCTACGACATGCAAAGAAGTTAAAAAATATCATCTAGCTACATATTACTCTCATAACAATGTATCTGAGTGAGAAAAATTGTAGCAATTTTCCAGAAAGCTGTTCTTATTATAAGATACACAACTGTGTACAAAATATTACTATGTTAGAATGTAATTACTTTGTATTAAGCTTCATAAATTAAAAGAAAACACTTGTTCATATAAAAAATATAAGTAGTAAATAGTATTTACTTGTCACTACCTTTTTTAAAATATTCAAATGAAATTTTTAATTTGTTGAAAGCTATAATTAATGAGAGGAGTGTAACAAGGGACACATTATAAACATTATTTTCACGAAGAAATTAGAAATGAGCTGTCGTTTCTATTTTCATTTGCCTAATGGACTATCGTGTCTCGTGGGACTCTTGCACTGATCATCGTCACTCTGAAAGTCTGAAACGACTGAAACTGACCTTAGACTAATATACATAATTCTTCGTCAACCTCAATTAATTTAATTTATTTATCTTTAAAAATAATTACTTAGCAACTCGTATGATAAAATATTAAAAGCTGGATCGTATATTGGCATATAAAACCAATAACTATAACGAACACGTTTAAATTTAAAGAATGTGGCAATTTTAGCGAGCTTTATGCAAAATATTAAAATAATTAATGACCTATTTGGCTCAGTTGCATCACTGTTCGCCTGCCAAGCTATGTAGCGAATCGCCTTCGTGGTAAATTGCATCATTTGAACTGATTTTTTGCATGTATTATGAGGTATCGCGAATAATAAAATGATAAAAATTGTGCCTCACAAAAACATCTCATGAAACATTCCAAGTCCTATTATTTTAGCAATAAAAACTATGTAGTAGACTACCTAAGGAACTATTTGTTAGTTAGTCAATCAAAAATATGAACAATAAACATTTAGTACATAACTTGCAACTTAGACCTCTTTTGTAATTGTTATCGAATAATCGAATGCAGTCGCTGTGGCCCAAATCGGGTAGATGGCATCATCATTATAGAGTCAAAGCGTAACCTATATAAACCTATTGGCAAATTATATTACTAACAAATTACTCATGGTAAGGTATGAGACATATTTGGATACCAAATAGCTAATATATCTTTAATTACATACATATTACCCATGATGTACAAACATTAGTGCTCATTAAATGAATGCATCATCCAATAATAAAACAAGAGATTAAACCAGAAATAACTCCTGAATAATAAAATTCACATTTATTGCATTCGTTATCGTATTTTAGACTGTTTTTTACCCATGCCCTAATATTTCTTTTAAAAAATCAAGTTAATAATATAGAAAGAAATAATCCATTATATATGAGTGTAAAAATCTATGTATATTCTATTTACGCTGTAAATAAAATTATCACCAACATATTTCTTATAATTTTATTTGTTTTATATGTTATATTTAATTTTTTTTAAATTACGAGAATTTATATTAATATCGAGAGGCTTACGGGGCTAATGCCCTAGGTAAGGCACAGGGCAAGGCTAGAACTAATTAAGCTGCTGAGACGAAAACCACAAGTAACTATACATAACTAGTGCAAGGACAGGTTACAACTGAGGCAATGTTGTTACAGACTGTTACACTCAAGTTATAACCGTAGAAATAATACACGATACACTGTAAAGTTAACGTAGCTTTGTTCATAGAAGAAGACCAGTAATGTCAAATGTATGTATATAATAATAAATTACACCACGATATAAAAATAATTAGAGGTCGTTTTTCAACAAAGCTTTAAATTACAGAGTAACAGTTTGATAAAAAGTTACATAACTTATAAAGTTTAGGTACTTTGTTTTTTCCTTTTATGCCCTTAAATCTTTTTTCTATGTAATTTAAGTTATATACAAATTGGATTAGCTGGAAAAAGTAATTGGAACGTTTCAGTTAGAACTATTGTGCAGTTGATTAAACCTGTTTGGAAAAATAATTGTAAAATGATTTATATTAAGTTTAAGAAAAAATAAACTGTTATGTTTAACGTATTAATTAGTTTGATTTATCCCTTTAAAAAATTAATTGTATGTATGTATTTGAGATTTAAAATGAATTTGAGACGACAAAACCTTAGTCTCTCCCGTGACCATGATTGCTGTAAAGCATTTGAAACGTCAGAAACAAAAAATCAAAATAAATCCGCGAGAAAATCCGAGAAGATAGTTTCATTTATAATAACAAATATACGCGTAAAGCTAATAAAGTATTAAGATGTTATTATTCGAAAATGTACGTACTTTTAAATCAATCTACCACCATAAAACTGCGCACTACCGCAGCACTTAATATTATAGAAAAGTCTTAGCAAGGCCTCTCGATAAATTACTCAATGACCGACTGGCTTGTGGCAAAGTCACTCCTCTCTAAAAGTTCAATTGTTCCACATCGTTTTTCTTCTTTATGGTCGATTCAAGACCTACATTATAGAAAATAGAAGTTGGAAATTCTTTGATTGCATTTTCCAAACTTAATTAATCTAAATATTATTTGTTAAATATGTAAAATGTATAATAATAACTAGCCTATTTAATATACACTTTAACAGTTGTTTCTATAAGGGATCCTATTATCAAAGGAACTTCGAAGAAAATTGTATATAAGATAACGCCCACACAATTTAAATTTGAGCTAAAATGTTGTTGCCGAGTCTTTTGAAACGTAAGTAATAAATGTGGTACGTACTGAAAGTTTGCTATTACATCCTGTTTGTCGAATTTTTCATATATATTACAGGCATCGCAATAACAAAACGAATTCGAGGTCGTATGCTTATAATACTTGTCATTTAGCATATGGCCCTGTATTTTTATCATAACTTTGCAGGAAAATGGAAATAAGCTTATGGGCTATGTAAAAATAAAATGATTAACTACATAAATTAAAATCGTTGCGGAAAAGCTCAAGATAAAAGTTCTGGAATCCGAAGAAATCTCTACTTTGCTTTCGAATACTTTTCCTTAAATTTACCATAGGATAGTAAAAAACAAGAGAAAAAATTTTTTTCATACAAAAATTAATATTATTTTATATTATATTATTTTTAAATTTTTGCTATAGTGAAGCATTGTTATTTTGCCACATCTTGAAGGTGTGGTAAATAAAATAAAATGAGACATCATTTCATTCTGTGATTACTGCTAGTATGAAGAATTCAATCACACATCTAAACATTCATATTTATAATTTCAGTACGAATTTATATAGAGAGAACATTTAATATGTTATAATTCATTTTAAAAATATATCACCGATGATGATTCAAACATTCATTAAGTTCAGTTTATAACTAACTAGAATAGCGCGACCGAAGTCGCGGATTACACTAGTAATAAATATTTTACTCCGTGATAATGTAGGTTTCTAATGGCAAAGGAATTTTTGAAATCGGTTTATTACATACAAAAATACAAAATATTTTTTTCTCTTTATAATAATAAGTAATAAAAGATGTAACAATGCGAATGGTACTGACTATAACAAGTAGCAATGGGGGTAGTATGCTTCTGACAGCTTTTCGGAATTAGTCATTGTTCTGGCATTCGCTTATTATATTACAAGGTACTTATTTAAATGTGTCTTATTAGAAAATATTTTTTTTCATAACATTTTTTTTTACCACAGAAGAATATTCATCTGGACATTACTATTGATTGTACTTTTATTTATTTAAACCGTAGCTATAATATATCTTTACTATGATTTTAAATGCGTAAATGTGTTAATTATCCAAAAATGTTTTTTATGATGATTTTAAATGCGTAAATGTGTTAATTATCCAAAAAATTCTCTATTTCGCCGCACCCTGAGCACAGAACCTTAGTGGGTTTTTTAGTTTTGGCGTTTTTACTCTGAAGCGGGTGGAATTGACACAAACTGAAGCGAGCGAAATCCTAAAGTGAAGGTTTATACGAAACGTAGGTGTTTTGTAAAACGAACGATCAAAAAAAAATTTTTGTGTATATAAAATATCATGAAACAAAAATCTTTTAAATACATATGTGTGTGTACTACGTATGTCTACATTATATAACGTATGAGTATCTCCATTATATATAATAAAAAAATATTTGAATACTAGCGACTCATCCTCGCTTCGCTCAGATTGGACCCCAGATTGAGCGGGGGCTAAGCCGCGCGTACCACTAGTTAAAAATAAAAGTAGCCTTAGTTACTCCTTATAACATTAGCTATCTGCGAGTAAAAGTCCTGTCAAAATCGGTCTAGCCGTTTTAGAGATTAGCTGGAGCAAACAGACAGACAGACAAAAATTTTTTTGATGTTTATCTTATACACTTTCATTTGCATGTAGTAAAAACTGTTAATTTGAAATTAAAAACAGACACTTTAATATTAAATTAAAACTCGTAATATTTACGTTTACAATATTTAAATCTGTTATTGATTCTATAGCACTTTGCCAGCTTCCATTTCCTGCGAATTTAAATCATTAATATGAAACTTTAGGCGAGTTGATGACGCTTAGTTAGACGAGGTTGTAAGTGGTCGTGTATGACATTTCAAAAATTAAGTGTACTTACTGGGAAAGGGTCATTGAGCTACCATTCCTAGAGCTATTTACTAACCAACATTTTTAACTTTACTAACTAAAAATGCTTTTGTAGCATTTTTATTTCTACATTAAATTGCGAAAAAAGTCGCCTGTAGTATTTTTTACAAAAAATGTTGGAATATGTAAATAATAATTAAATACTAAGCAGTATTTAAAAGGTACACCGAGTTTAAAACCACGGATTTTCCAGCAACGATTTTTTTTAAATTTATGTAGCAAAAGGTTTTGAGATATATTACGTACAGGTTTGTTAAAAATGAATTATGAAAATCAATTTTTAATTAATCGAGGAATGTACTATGTAACATACAGCAAATAACATATGAAAAGCTGCGAATGTGTTTTAGACCTAAAGGACCTGAAGACGCTACATTTACAAAACCTCATAAATAAGTTAGGATTAAGCACCATGCAGTTGTATCACCAGCCACCAGGTACTTATATCACTACATAGTATAAAACAAAGTCGTTTTGTCTGTCCCTATATCCCTATGTATGCTTAAATCTTTAAAACTACGCAACGGATTTTGATGCGGTTTTTTTAATAAATAGAGTGATTCAAGAGGAAGGTTTATATGCATAACTAGCGGATCTCGCGGCTTTGCCTGTGCCAAATCTAGGGAAGAGCCCGAGCGAAGCGAGGGCGAGTCGCTAGTATTAGATAAAATGCTCACATATGTAATTTTAAGTACATACATATCAATAATGCATCTATACATATATAATTAAAATTGAAGTCTCTGTTTTTAATTTCAAATTAACAGCTTTTAATTAAATGGATATGAAATTACACGGTCCTAACATCAAAAAATCAATTTTAAAACTTTTGTCTGTCTGTCGGTCTGTTTGTTCCTGCTAATCTCTGAAACGACTGTACTGATTTTGACGGTACTTACACTTGTAGATAGCTTATGTCATAAGAAGTAACTTCGGCTACTTTTATTTTAGAAATTTTAATAACCAGCGGAATCCGCGGTTTTGCTCGCGATAATACATGGGACGATACCGAGGGAAGTGAGGGTGAGAAAGTGAGTAAAAAATGTGTTTTGTTATAAGTAGCGTAAATTAATTATATAATTACAAAATGTCTGCACTATAATTGGCAATAGATTTTCTTTAAAACAGTAGGAGTTCATAGGTAAGTACATAAGTAAGTCAAAAGTAGGATTCATTATTATTTCGTCGACAGAAATCATCCCTTACTATATTCTGTCTAAATTAATTTATATTAATAAACAATTCTTTTTAACTGTTATCCATATTCTTCCAAATATTTACGGAGCACTCAACGGGTAGAACAGCCAATATTAACCACTCAAATCTCACCCTCGCCCTCTTATAAGCACCATACATGACTGACTAACCTAATCAGGGCTATATATTCCTGCTTATTCCGACATTATGCCACCATAAGTACATTCTCTTAATTCCACCATGCTCGAAATTATAAATATTTTTTAATTTTTTTTTTTTTTTAAACAACCACTAACGAGTTGTTTTCGTTCTCTTCGAGGCGTAGCAGAATTAAGCAAATGTGCTTAAATTGTTTTGTTTATGGTTTTAAAAGTACATATTTTACTAATCATATAAATAAACTATTTCTAAGAATGTCAATTCTACCTGGCATGAGAATGTCATCAAAATCTGTCAAGTCAGATATGTTGGCACTAGGATGGCCAAAATCATAATCACTTTTAACTCACTTGCGTGTATATTAGAACAATATTTAACAAACTCATTGTAATCTTTAATCAATCGAAATTAATTAAACTTTAGACAATGAAATGTCAATTAAACCAAATAATTACAATCATATTGTTAGTTACAATTATTTTAATTATTATAAAACAAATTAATACTAATTTCATCCAGCATGTTATTTTTCGAACAGTAACTTCTCTAGTTAGGCTTCGAAGCTTGCCAGTTCACAGTTGTACAACCGCCGACTCGCTACCAATGCTATGAGTTAACGCGTCACAAGAGTTCGTTGGTCTGAAACGATTAGCTTACAGATACAACTAGATTAAGCACGACTTCATATGGCATGCATATTGTTTCAAACAAAGCAAGGTATACGATACACAATATAACTGTCAATTCAACGATAACTCATTTCTAATTGAAGCGTAGGTACTCGTACATGCTCTCTAACCACCCCTGTACAAATAAAACAAAGCCCAAAGATGTGAATGGCCGCCAATAAACATAGATATTAAAAATAAACGGGAGGAGATAAGTTCTTATAGTAATATATCTATAACAATGGTACTATAATGGAGGTTTTTTTTGTTTATTTGAACGCGCAAATTTCGGGAACGACGAATCCGATCTAAACATTCTTAATCCTTTAATATTTTTTTTATTGAGAAAGGCTATATGCTAGCGTAATAATATATTTGTGTTATACAATAGTTCTTGTAGTAACGAACGGCCAAGCCACATATTTTGACTAAGGTGTAGAGTTTGTGAAGTTAGGCCTTGTAGAGTTAGGGCGTGTAGTGTTAGAAGCTTGGCTCTACATGAGATCTGATAACTTTTTGACAGTGCGAGTCATATGGGCTCTCGTCTTGGCAACATTTTACATGAAAATGTTTTTGGTGGGATTTCATTTCTTTTTGTAAGTTGTTTGTAACAAAATTTTTTTTTATTTTTTTCTTCTTTTTTTTTAACAAGGAGTACCTATACATATATATATCTGGGGGCACCAAGTTTTAGATTATAGATTAGACCTCTAGCGTCATCAAAATTTAATTTAAAATTACAGGTCTCATACAAACTCCCATCCCCTAGTTTAAGGGGTTGGGGGATGAAAGTTACAAGTTTTATAATTTTTTTGTTGTTTATGTGCTAATACTAGCTTACATACAAAATTTCAGCTTTCTAGGACATTAGGAAATACCTTAAGAATTTTGATGATCATCAGTGAGTCAGTGACGAAATCAGCGTTTTTTAGATATAAATAAAATCAGAAGTATAAAAGCTAATGTAATTAAAACTTAATATGTTCAATAAGTCCGCTATTGACAATATATCCCGAAAATTTTGTTGGTCTAGCATAATCCAAACCCAAGTTATGAGGGTTCAAAAAAACGACGAAGCGCTTCGAGAAAAGGTAGGTAGTGCCCGGGCGCTTTGCTTGGCTCGTCTTGGCGGGGGCACTACCGTGCCCCCAGATATATAACACATTATATATTTCATACATGACCACGACCACTCTGTAAAGAGTGAACGACTGAGAAGAATATTTCATACTGACTGTTAAAACGTTATTAGTGTCTTTATTATCATTTTGTGTCAAAAGTTTATTAGGCTTGGACAAAATGACCTACAATCGTTAACGATAATACCTACCCAATCTACAAATAGATGAAAATGAACCTTAATTTATCTAAACACAAAATACTTTAAGGCATTAATTAATTCTCAAATGAAGAACCTATTTTAATTTAGATAATAAATTATTTCAAGTAGGTAGGTACATACTGAAATTGTTTCTGAGTAAGAGAGTCTTAATTAATGACAGGTATTCTTTTATTAAAAATTCCTTAATCTTGCTTGTTTAGGTTCACCTTTCAACCCCTTATTTTACCTAAAATTCGCATAATGATAGCCAATTTCGTTATACGTCGGCTGACCTTTCAATGGCGTGAGGGACAAAGGGCGAGTAACGCGTTGGACGCGTCATTAATATGTAATTATGTGATTCGAGGTAACAATATAACACATACAAAGTCATCTATAATATATTATAGACGACAACATATTAAAGCTCCTATGTACAATCTATCCATAAAAAAAGTTAAGTAAGTCGAATGTCTCAATACATCTCTACAATTAATATTTTTTTTGGAAATTCTTAATAAAATGCACATTATTATCTATACAGATCCCGAATTTGATTATTATCAGTTTGTGACCCCAAATCGCAATACGAGATAATAACCGTACAAATTTTGATAAGACTTCTTAAAATAATTGTTGTTCGTCCAGGACCCAATCAACATATATACTTTTACTTTATACTGCATAATCTATACTAACTGTTAAAACGTGTTCAGGGACAAACCCGAATGGAACAAGGGCTAGTCTCTAGTATTGTTATAATATTCGAATGAATGAAACCACTTTATATTATTGTGTCGCTGCTGTATTTTATATATAAGTTTTCGACAGGTATCTTCTATGTTATATAATTTCATTTTAAATATCAAATAATCACGTAATATAAGTATTAAAGTACATCTAAGTAAATCTAAGAAAGTGATTTTGAAAAACTAAAAGTTCTGTTTTCCATTATTAGCATCAGTATATTCGAAATAGGCTTAAATTAGATTAATAGACAGCACGTAGGATCAGGTTAAATCGTCCTATTTGGAGAAGAATAGCAATCATGGACTATAGCTCACAGTTAAAAGCTAACATTAATCAGTATCTGATAGATAAATAATTCAACCGATGTTAATTCTGCTAGTTTATTTCTCTTTTACATAATTAGTTCATATGTTCCACAATTATTTGTCGGAATGACCGTTTATTTTATTTCAAATGCCGTGAATTTGAAGTAAAACGAAAGATCTAATAAATTGTTATAATATGTTTCAATAAATTATACTCGTATTTAAAGTATAAGCAGAGATAATAGATTTATTTTTTAAACTACAAAGTTACACACTATATATACTAAGTATTATAAATAAATCACTAATCCAAAGTTTTTATTTTGCTACGAATCGTTATTGTAGTGTTCAATTGTAATGATCCAATTAGGACTTGAAGATTTTATTTCATTACATGACATTAAATCTGTGTAACCGCATCACGAGAATACTATTGAACAGATTTTGATGTCATTTTATATATGATGATAGTATATAATTGGTGATAGCTGGTAATCCGGTTCAACTTTATTATGTAGGATACTTTTTACTGCAGTATAATATCTCCATTTCTGAGTAAACTACACCTGTTAAAACGTATCAATGGTGAGGTCCTAGTCTCCTTATAAAATTCAAAACACGTAGATATGTAGATAGAGTTCGTATACAGTATACATGTCCATATATACATTATACAAATATAATTATTGACTGTTTATTTTCTTCTTCCAGGTTACGTAATTATAGTATCATTTTTTTAATTAAAAAAATGTTGTATTATGTTAATACAATAGTGAATAGAGCAATAATGTACTTTTTCTGCCTATCAAGGTGAAAAAGTTCCTGTCATAGTACGTTATTTTCGCAAAGAGCCACTAGGGAAATCTTCTCTACCAATAACACATCTCAAATATTTTCCCATCATTTCAACCGTGGCTTAGTGGGGTTACATCTGAATAGTCTGTAGTTCGCAGGAGGTCGCGAGCTCGACTTACTTACAGGGTATGTAACACATGTGCTGTGTTCAATTAGATAGCGAGAATATCCTAGAGCTTTTGACATTACGTTGTTGTGTGGTCTGTTGCTGCCGACCTGCGATGCCTGATTAAGACACGGCGCTACTTCATCCAGACTCTCTATACCGGTGGTATGTGTAATTGCATTTTCCAATATAAAAATGGGTATAAACGTTTAGAATCGACTGCTATTTAGTACGTAGTACCGACATATATTTCTAATCCGTAAGCCTTCATTTAACCAGCTGTAAATATACGAATTTGTCAACGTTACGAAAAATATGATGTATATATTGCATATACTCGTATTATTTAACACTATTCAAATGGAGAACTTAATTCAGCGCGTATGTGGGTAGGTATACATACATATTATTATATTTTTAATCAACTACTCCCCAGTACACCACATGTCCACACGCTACGGTAATCCTTTGAAACAGTAAACTTTGTGTTTAATACGACTCGAACAATGGAAACTCAGGCTCAAATGTAACAATAGAGAAGCTAAGTTCTAAGATTCTATTTTATATTACATCTTTGTTGCGTGGTGATTATATGGGTTAAGTGCGAAGAAGCCTTGGTGTAACGATCTTTGTACTAATTTGTATTGTTTACTTAGCTCGAGTAACGCAATAAGAAGTTCTATGTCCTTGTTTTATCTTATTATAAAGAAAAATAATGCTGAAATACTAAATTGTGTATCTTAAAAGTACAGTCATAGCAAAAATACCAACAATTATAAATCGCAGATTGGAACACAGCCTCAAAATGTCCATCCAAAAACGCGACACAAAAATCGCGGAGGCTGTGCTTTCCCAACTGCGGGATGGGGCAGGGTCCTAAAGCAACAACATAGTTTAAAGTAAGTAGGTACTTATTGTTATTAAATATAATGTAGCATAATAAATAGTATTAAAAAAAACAGTGTCGGGCCACGGTCCACTTAGTTTAAGTGTAGTTAGTTAGCATATATCGCTGGTTTTAAAAACGCCAAAAAAAAAATATTCACATTCAAAAGGCACGGGCGCTTAACGCCTGTGGATGCATTCAGTTAAAAAAAAATTGCAGATTGGATTATAGTTATGAGATTAGAAGTCTCAATTTTGTTAAAAATTTAATCTCTAAAAAGCGCCGCTTCAATTCTATAATATATTTTATTTCTCGTTTTTTGTTGCCAACAAGAAAATTCACGAATTTTTGCAATTTAAGAACTTTACATGCAACTCATTACCTGTATAGCGTAGGTATATCTTGTTAGCCAAAAAAAGTTTTTGTTTTCTATTTAAACAAGATGTTGTTAAATCTTCACTAAATCATGTAAAAATATAATAAAAACAAAAAAAACTTATTCCGTTAGATTAACGACTTTCTTTACATCGTTATATGGTCGATTATGCCGAACTGTCACCATTTCCAAACAATCGTTGGGCTCTGACCCGAGCAGTAATGGAAATCATAAGTCAATATAGCCAAATTAGGAACGATTAAACTGTTAGCCTTATGTCCGTACCACAACATCTTTATTAAATTCGAAAATTAACACATGTTGGTACGTTTTGTAACGTACGCCAAACAATAGCTTGAGCTTAAGCGTTGTTGTAATATTTTATCTTATCCCTGAACGTTTCAAATATATTATAATTAAAGTTTGGTAGGCATTAAATATCGCATATTGTTCCATAACATTAACAAGGCGAGAATAATATAATATTTACCTATACAACTTGTTTTCAGCCCTTCTTAACGTCTTACTGCTACTTCCCTTTAGTAGTCTAAATCGTGCACTCTATTAAGCAATTCTGAGTGACTACGTTAATAATAATCAATGAGGTTGCGTAACTTTTATACATTGATAAACTTCATTGATTAATAAATAAACCATTTAAAAGTAAACATATTATCAAAAACAATATCAAATGTACATTTTCTTAACGTTGATTTACGGCAATTCGGCCGAGCGTGAACCCAAGAACGCGCAGGAAGGGCCTACTTTGGTCGTGTCATACAGGACGCAGGTTGCTCTTGGTACATCTTTGGTCTGCTCTGGTAGACCTGCCTGGTCTCTCGAGACCTGCCGACCGTCGAGGTGTCGTGGTTGAATGTGCAAGCGATGCTGCACTCTATTGTAATGCTGCAGGATCTGGCCATAGTCCACCACGCTGGCAAAGTGCGGGTTGTCGGATTAAACATGTCTTTTGAAAAATCGCTGTCGTTCTCTCAGACATGCAGTTTTACACACAATATTTTCCTTCGTCGTAAGACAAGTTCTAATCACACATGAAAATATCAGAGATGCGAGACCCGGATTTGAACCCGCTGCACACCAATGGACTCCGAATGGACCGGACTGTGAATGGAGCGCGTTAACAATGGACCACCACTGCCTACAGATATACAACATATATAATAATACCTAATATTAAATACAAATATTGGCATAGTACGATCAAAACCTGAATATGGAAGAGTAAAATTATTCTACGGACATTGATTAATGATCCTATTTGTTTATTTTGTAAGGCAAGTGGCACTAGCGGAAGCTGCAACCATAATGTGCATCATAAATTCGAGCATGAACCACGTTCTTATTCCTATTCCAACTACATAAATATTAAAGTTCCACTTCAGATTGTTGTTATATATACAAAACTATTTTAATAGATTTTTCAGTCATCACTTTTCGAAAATCGCTTATAGCAACAAACCTTTCTTAGCTACGAAATGATTATGTATAAATGAAGAATAAAATTTCAAAGCAGTCATCATAAATCGGATCTCCAAACGACGGTTGTAAACATTACTGTAATATATAAAGGGCTAAATAGAAAAATTAGATTTCGGCCAAACCGTAATCCTAGCTAACCCAAGGCAATTTATTAAAACTTCTTATTTAATCTCGCAAGTTATAATTTTTGCGGAAAGTCCACGTAAACTCGAAGATAAAAGAAACAAAACAGCGGAAAGCTTTTTCAGACTGTTATCAAAGGCCATTATCTTTTGACCTGAAAAGTGGAATTATATTTTGTTTCTTCTTATAAGAAGTAAATAAGTTAAGGAAAGCGGAAACGCAATTTAAAAGTTCCCTTCGAGTGGGCTTCACGCCCATCTCCGCTTACGAAATAGCTAAACAATCGCAAGAACTACCTTTATTATATTTCAATTTAAGAACACGTTTTTGCTTCCATCACATTCAAGTTGAGCGATTATTAAAATCCTTGCTAAGATTATACGAAGAGCTTTTCCTAAAGAATATTCATAAATGTTAAAATATATAAGAGTTTGTGTCTTAAGAAGCATGCCACTTGTAATAATATTTCTATTGATATAATAGACTGATAAATTTATTAACCTATTACTATACGATATCTTTCATTTTGCTCTGTTCAATTCTATGTTCCTGTCTGTATTTTCTTATGTTTAGAGAACACAGACAATATTATTCTAAGATATAACTCTAAGCATAACTTTACTCAAAGACTGAGTTGCACACACCTCTCAACATTAATTCAGCTTTTAGGGAGAACATTAACAAACATACCGTTGATATTTGGTAAGAGGAGGGTAGACCAACGATTAAGGTCAAAATGATGAAATACGAAGGAAAATAGACTAACAATGTGGGTCGAAATAATCGTAGATTATAAAGCTCTGAGAGAAAACACTTGTTCAGTTCAGTTTTGGATTGTTTAATTCATTGGAGTATTTTAAAAATATATACGTACAGTTTTCCTTTTATTTACGGATAATCATGAGATTATATTAGAACTATCAAGTTCATAGTCCTTTTATCATTGGGAAATGCAATAACATATACCACTTGTAAACAGGTGGTTATGTGGGTATCATTAGCAAGCCAGTACTACCCACTAACCCCAAGCAACCATCTTCCGTCTTAATGGGGCGTTGCAGCATCGCTTGCACATTCAACCACGACACCTCGACGGTCGGCAGGTCTCGAGAGACCAGGCAGGTCTACCAGAGCAGACCAAAGAAGTACCGGGAGCAACCTGCGTCCTGTATGACACGACCGAAGTAGGCCCTTCCTGCGCGTTCTTGGCTTCATGCCCGGCCGGATTACCGGAGATCAACGTTAAGAAAATTTACATTTGATATTGTTTTTGATAATATTTTTACTTTTAAATGGTATATTTATTAATCAATGAAGTTTATCAATGTATAAAAGTTACGCAACTTCATTGATTGTTAACGTAGTTACTCTGAATTGCTTGATAGAGTGCACGATTTAGAATCGTTATTCGATCGCTAATTTAAAAGGTATTTAATCGGGAGTAATATACTTGTACTTGGCTGGACCTAAAATATTTCACGTACTAGAATTAATATCACTCAAAACTATTTCAACTTTGTATCTTTACATGTAAAACGCGCATTTTTTTAATTAGTAAAGATAACATTAATAGATATACATACATACAACATATTTCATAAACAGTATTTGCATGACGAATTAAAAACGAGTTCTCATTTCTTACGTCCATTTGCTTAATGGACTTATATGGCACGAGGGACTTCGCGTACAAACTCTCATCAGACTAAAAGCAGCCATCGGAAAATACCTTCAGATTAATAAAATTCATAATAATATATTTACTTATATGAAAAAATATTTTAAATAACCATCGCGATCATAATCATTATAATACTAATAACAACATACTTGTAACATTCAAATTTTGTTTAGTTGCATTTTACCTAGCAAGAGAACACATGAACATGAATTTGTGGGTTGGGAATAGTCTGCTTTTTACCCCGTATTTTAAGAGCTAACCGTGAGATATTAGATTAAAGTAAAAAGTTACTACAGAATGAACGGGTAAGCGAATAAATATTAAGAATTACTCAGAAAAACAAAAAGGTAGTTTACAGCATGTTGGTATCTTTTAAATGTAGGTTTAATCGTCGCAGATTAGTATTCTTATCTAATGGTAGAATATTATAACAATACATAATACATTACACAATAGCATTAGGCGACCTACATAGATACGACGTTCTTAACATTTTTTAACCCATTTCTTATAATATTTGTTAGTAAAGTATTATTATAACGTCAGTTAATAAAATTGTAATACAAACGTATTTTGAAAAACAAAATATAATCTATTTCAAGCGTGAAAAACCTCGTGAAACCCGACTCAACTGAGCAGGAATTAATATAGTTAAGTGAATATTTGAGTAATTTATTAGATTTACTTAATACATTTTATTTTAATATCATAAAATAACGTGTAGACGTTACGTGTCAAGTTACTTAGCAGACAATAATTGTTGCCAGGCACTAATGGAAACCATAACGGCATTGTGGTAGTTTTAATTAAAATCACTATAGCTTTGCCGCCATTGGTATCCATTATATCATGCGCACAAAGCTGATAGGATCTCAATATGGCTGAATTTATACAGTTATTGATATCTGCATATAAAATACGTTCTATTGTACCCCATTAATAATTCGTTCTGCTTTTTTACTCGATATAAAGCCTATTTGATGATCCTTTGTTACTTTATAATGCCTGGTATAAATAAAATAATTTTATGTCATTTGCAAATGAAATCGAACGTACCAAGTTATAGAATAACCTTTCAGGCAAGTTTATATATGCAATCTACATCGCTAAGACAACTGTAAAAATATGCGAATGATTCTTGACTAAACTCATAGGTGTTTTTCACTACAACACCAATAAACTAAGTAAACGTGACTATTAAAATTTACAAGATATTACAATATTCTAATAAATTCAATTTGGTAGATGTACCAAAAGTGACAAACCTCAATAGTTTGCAGTTAGTCGTTACCGGCTCTAATTATACCATTGAAAATAGCAACATCGCGTCGGTGAATTTCAAAGTGGGTGTCTAAATATTTGAGATATTCTACAATAATCAACTCGCGCCAACAAAATCAAACTATAGTTACTGTACAATAAATAACAATTATACATTTTCTGCTTCTTGTAATTAGAAGAATCTCTTAATTTGCCTGAATAAAGATACAGAATCTTGTAAAATAACATAATACTTAGTTATATAATAAGGCAATTTTTCGTTTTCTTTTTAATTTCAAGATTTCAAACAGTCAATTACTATGTACCGTCAAATGGTTTTGAACCATTTGAAGGATTCGATCACGCAAAAATATCAAATAACGTACAGGTGCCGAAGATGGCCCGGCTCCTAAGATAGCCCACTCTTAAAAAAATACAGTTATGATTATTTGAAACATTTGAAATTTCGCGGGCTTGTGCTACTAATACCATATACAATAATGCAAGTGTATTTTATTACCCGCGCGTCGCCATTTTGAAGAAAGATGGCAGTTTGCTTGGCCATGTCAAGAAGATACACATTTTATAACGTCCATTATCTAAATCCTTTTGAAAATTAACAAATTTAAAGCAAATGTCTTTGCTCTAAACTGTGAAAGTTCATATTTAATCTATTTATCATCGAATTACAGGTGAATGTTATTATTTTATTTCCTTTTTTGTCTTTTTACGAGATTATACTCAACCCGGGTGTAATTTCCTATCATGGCCCATAGTATAATTCCCAAACATAGCCCGGGCCTTTCTAGGATTATTGAAATGTAGTGTTTATATATTTGTTTTTTTAAAGTTTGACTTGAAAAGCGATGAATTATATAGGCCAGAAAATAACTAAAGATTTGTTTAATACTGCTAAAGAAAAAAAAACGGCGAAGAACACTAAAATGACAATCATAAAAACTAAACTAAGCAGACGAAGTCTGTGTGGGTTTAACCAAAGACGATGAGGAGCAATTCATATGTCCAGAGTGCAATCAAAGTTCTGATTAACTATGAAGTAAATTCTCTTTTGAGATTCTTTTTAGATTTTTTAGGAGTGTACACACTCAATTAAAGACAGTAACGTCTAATTTGTTATAATTAATTAAGTATATTTTGATTGATCTCAATGTTAATTTTCTGTATTCCTTAGATAGCCCGCCTATGAACGACATTAAAAAAATGATAGAAAAGAAAAACTGATTTATTTTTATTTTGATAAGTTACTTTCAAAATTGATCTCAAAGTTAAATTTTATTTTATTTAGTGCTTTGTTTTTATTTTATACTTGATTTTCATTTTGATAGATTTAAGATAGCCCATATTTAAATTTTTGGTTGATTTTTTACCTTTTATGAATAATGTTATGAGAAGGATGTGTTTTTAATATGATTTTTTTATGTTAAAAGTGTTTAAGTGCTTATAATGCATATATTTTCATTAATATTTTTCGGGCCATCTTGAGCGACCAGCTTCCCAAGATAGCCCAATACCGAGTTTCTAAAAAGTGTTTACATTTGTGTTAAAATGCTAAAAGCTGTACTACTTTTTTACATATTTTATACTCAAATAAATATATTACAACTTCCACTATGTTTTTTCTTTACTTTACTTATCTGGAAGATTTTATGAGGTTTTGAACTTTAAGTGGGCCTTCATTGGCGCCTGTACCTTATTTGTAGACATACGAAACTATAGATACAAATATATACGGTATGGATGTTTTGAGAAACAATATTTTAAAACTTTTAAAAGTATATTTTAGCAACTATAAAATCAGTAGGTACTGTATATCTATACATCTATACATATAATAAAACTCTAACCGAGTAAAATCTGAATAATTTTTTGAAAAATCTATTTTAAATAGACATTATTATCGATATAGAGGTCAAATCTATTGTTTTTAGAATTTTTGAATGTCTTTCTGTGACCGCATCGCAAAAAAACCACTGGACGGGTCCCACTAGTACTTAATAAAAGCATTGTATTATACTCTACTTCTTAATTAATAGTAATTCGTATAACGTAAAATTAATTTGGTAACTCATTGACAACAAGCTTACTGTGAAAATCATGTGAGGCTAATTCAAACCCGTCTCATGGACAGCTCATATGCGAATTTATTATAAAATTTCCTTATAGGTACTATGAAGCAAAACTTTGTAAATAAAAGTATATCTAACAGTACCTAACTAGTAACGACGTACGATGAAGTTAGACCCACTAGACTGCATATGGCCAGCAAGGCCTACTACTCTTGAGAGTAGACGTGGGTCACAAAAATATTTTAATTAATATACTATTAGTTAACTTTTATAAATACTCGTATATAACTCATTGTGTAAAATCTAAATCTTTTCTATATTACATTACGAGATGATTTTGTTGGATTTTCTTAAACATAAATAACAAATGTGAACTTTGCCGCCTGTCAACCTGTTTATATGGATTTTTGTACCTACATCTACAGATGCCAGAGATATTTTGATTTCTTTATACGAATATCGTATAAAACCACGACTTCAAATTTGGGGAGGAAATGCGTACTACTTATTTTATCCTAAGCCTAAGTAATGAAAATCCGAAATTGGCTTATGAAAGATTTAATATTTGTACTTACTGTTTTTTGTATGTAACTGTGGATTCTGTTTAAATAAATAATTATGACTACTAGTATTATGTGATCTGTGATATGACTGAGCTATCGCTAGCATCGAAATATATTAAACTTACATTTGTTATACATATTTTTAGTAATCTATACAGATATATAAAATTAAATGCACTCTTTGTGTTATGAAAAACACAAAAGTTATAATGATTGCTTTGGCTAATATCATAAGAATTGGAACTGATGTTTACAATTTACAGGAAATTCACTGATAGATAGCTGATGTTAGAAGTAGCAACTTAGATACTTTTATTTTAGAAAAAGCAAAAATTAAACCCAAGCAAAGCGAAGGTAAATCGCTGGTCTAGATTCAGTACAACTTAGTTCTGTATATTATACAAACACTGAACTTCAACGGTGTCTCGAACAATAACTATTATGAAATAAAGTGATAATACGAAATACATTTGTACTATAGTGCACTGGGGTAATTCCGAAAATGGGTATATTCCGAAAGTTTAAAAAATCTACTAATCGTAGCGATATTTTACAATTGGCAGCATGGGTCTAGGACGCCAGTTCGATTGTTCTCGCCGTGTCAGTTGTCATGAATCACTAGTGTGAACATAACGTGCGTAGGGTCAAGTTATCTGAGTTAAGTGATTTTCGAGCCTTTTTCGGTGATTCGCAATAACCCCAACACTTGTATCTCGGAAGTCTGGTAAGTAATTTAAATAAATGTTCGATTTTACTATAGATTATCGTTTTATACGGCTTTGTAAGAGGTTTACAAAGTCCTAACAGTGTTCTAATTTTTTTTTCGTAATTACCCCATTGGGGTTATTACGATATATAATTATTTCGCAATTACCCCATTACATTTTTTCATAGTAATTGACAGTGATTCTAAAACTGTTAAGAAATAACATAATATTTCATATATAACATAACATTGCTTAAACACTTTCACGCGAACATATCAATATTTTAGGTCTATGCGATACAGCACATAATTTTTATTTAAATTAGAACGACGTCTAATGACGTTGTGCCACAACATATATATAAAAAGGTGCAATAGCGAACACGGTACGTTAAATAACGTCAACGTCGACTGTGCCGTAAAACTTATAACGTTAACGTATAAGAAGTATTTAGTATAAAAATGATCTAGAAATGTTTAACATAAATTATAACAATAACAAAAAACATGAAATGAAAGGCTAATTATATGAAATGGTCTATTTTTTATTTAAAAAAATGTCCCAACATATTGTTATTATTATAAATAAATTATTTACTATAATGATTTAATCAGTCTTATGAAATACACAAGTGCAATACATTTTTCAGACTCATTTATCACCTATTATTGAGATCAAGTGAACTATAACAAGCGAAAAATAATTAAAATAAACTTATTGTGGACTTGATATTCCATGCTTACAACTTAGACTTATAGAAACTAATAAATTTCATTAAAAATTTTAGGAACGAACCTAATTATGTGATCATAAACTAACTACGTTTCAATATTCCACGTGAACACAGAATCGATGCACGCGCTACCCCCGCGACGCGCACATGTCGGCTGACGTCATAAAACTTCTTAGGCGAAATGACGTCTAGTGACGTTGTGCGCTAACAAAGTAGGTACTTTGTACCAGGATGGAATGCCAACAAAGAAGGCTAAAAAATCCGGTGCGGTGTAGCACTACAATTTTAAGAATTCGATATGTTGTAGCACAGAAACCCAACTTTTAAGCATTAGTATGGCCAGAGCCCGTACTATAACGTTGTACTTAATAAAACCAGTTTTTGCTGAACGTGATAGCCCGCTGTGCGGTATCACATCGACCAAAATTTGACGTGTAATGACGCTGTTCGTCAAAACAGTCTTTGTTGGCATTCCATCCTGGTACAAAGTACCTACTTTGTTAGCGCACAACGTCACTAGACGTCATTTCGCCTAAGAAGTTTTATGACGTCAGCCGACATGTGCGCGTCGCGGGGGTAGCGCGTGCATCGATTCTGTGTTCACGTGGAATATTGAAACGTAGTTAGTTTATGATCACATAATTAGGTTCGTTCCTAAAATTTTTAATGAAATTTATTAGTTTCTATAAGTCTAAGTTGTAAGCATGGAATATCAAGTCCACAATAAGTTTATTTTAATTATTTTTCGCTTGTTATAGTTGACTTGATCTCAATAATAGGTGATAAATGAGTCTGAAAAATGTATTGCACTTGTGTATTTCATAAGACTGATTAAATCATTATAGTAAATAATTTATTTATAATAATAACAATATGTTGGGACATTTTTTTAAATAAAAAATAGACCATTTCATATAATTAGCCTTTCATTTCATGTTTTTTGTTATTGTTATAATTTATGTTAAACATTTCTAGATCATTTTTATACTAAATACTTCTTATACGTTAACGTTATAAGTTTTACGGCACAGTCGACGTTGACGTTATTTAACGTACCGTGTTCGCTATTGCACCTTTTTATATATATGTTGTGGCACAACGTCATTAGACGTCGTTCTAATTTAAATAAAAATTATGTGCTGTATCGCATAGACCTAAAATATTGATATCTTCGCGTGAAAGTGTTAAAATTGCTTGTATTAAAATCTTTTAGTCTAAATTTCGTATAGGTATATTGTGGTGGTAGCTTGCTTTTTTATGTTTAAGATTATCTGTGGAAACTTGATTGGGTTTTGGTTTACTTTAATATGTTTTATTTTATATTTATTAATTATTCTGTATGTTTCCCTTAAAAATTCAAATAAATAAATAAATAAAACTATTTTTTTTTATTCTTTAATTATTAATAAAAAGTGGTTCATTTTTTTTCAGAGCTAACATGCCTGAACTTACATTAGAAAGAGAGTCAAACGTTACACATCATGAACGAATAAGCCACTGGACGCGACATATAAGCGGACGTAGCTTTGCCGGTCTTGTCAGTAACTGCTGCTAACCAGGTCCGCTGGTAACCGTAATTCTCTTCCAAAATTGGCAAAGGCGGGTCATTGCAATGCTTTCATGAAAAGCTGTCTGGTAAGATAGAAGAATCCAATCCTTTTGATGACTATCTACAACCTTGGCTAGATGTCGTTCTAAAGTTTGATTAAACATCTCCACCATTCCATCGGACTGTGAGTGACCAGGCGTAGTTCTAGTTTTGTGCACCCCCATGATCTTACAAAGTTCTTGAAACACCTGTAATTCTAAGTTTCTTCCTTGATCACTGTGCATTTTTAATGGGATACCAAATCTGCTAAATACATCTTTAACCAATTAGCAAGGAGTAGATAACGCATGTATCTACATCACAAATCTTATCCAAGTGGCAGCTTGTGTCTCCAAATGGAAACGGGATCTACAACCTCTGGAAGGCAATAAAGTACCTCCGCTAGCCGAAACAGTGTGCTCCACCTATTAGATTCTGTAATACATAGGCGAGAACTGATTAAGAAAAATCTAAGGCCTTTTCTACATACCTAGCCGGGGTTTTTAGCTAACTCGAACAGTCCGGAAGATCTCGAAATAGAACAAGTACTAAAGCAAGACCTGCAACTATGCCTGCCATTGACTCTTACTACACCAAGAGAGTTTGCTAGAGAAATAGCCAAAATGGACCCTAATAACGCATCTGAATTTGATCTAATCACCTCCAGGTTATTGAAAGACCTTCCTAAGAAGTGTATTGTCTTTTTGACCATCCTTATAAATGCCACGTTGAGAATCTCGTATGTACCTACATTCTGAAAAACATTTTTTTTTATAGGACAAAGGGGGCAAACGGGCAGGAGGCTCACCTGATGGAAAGTGATCACAGCCGCCCATGGACATCTGCAATACCGCAGGGCTTGCAAATGCATTGCTGGCCTTTCAGGAATGAATACGCTCTCTTCTTGAAGGTTGCCAGGTTGTAACGGTTTGGAAAGACCGCCGGCGACAGCTGGTTCCACAGAGTGGTTGTGCGTGGCAGAAAATGTCTTAAAAATCGCACTGTTGTGGAACGCTGGACATCGAGGTGGTGTGGATGGAATTTGCGGTTTTGACGCGATATCCGATGGTGAAATTCTGTGACCGAGATCAGTCCAAACAATTCCTCCGAACACTCCCCGTGGTAAATGCGGTCGAAGATGCAGAGTGATCCAACATCTCTATGCAGAGCTAAAGGATCAAGCCGATCGGAGAGAGCTTGATCGTCGACAACTCGAGCCGCCCTACGTTGAATGCGGTCAAATGGAAGTAGCTGGTACTGGGGAGCTCCCGCCCAGAGATGAGAACAGTACTCCATGTGGGGCCGAATTTGCGCCTTATAAAGATTAAGACGCTGACCCGACGTGAAGTACTGTCTCGCCTTACTGCGCACACCAAGCTTCTTTGAGGCCAATTTGGCCTTGTCTTCCAATTGACCACGGAACTGGACGTTGCTCGAAATGTCGACGCCAAGTATTCCGATACTGGCTGTGGCAAACAGGGGAGTGTCCTCAAATAGAGGAGTGACGACAAATGACGACTTTTTAGGTCAACGCGCAAACTTGTGTCTTTTTGGGGTTGAATTGGACTAAATTTAGTCGACCCCAATCCGAGACTTTGGTTAATGATGATTTGATTTCAGACACAAGTTTGTTCCGACACTCGTCGACGTATTCCCGAGAAATATTAGCGCGGCCAGTGTACAGGGCGTCTACAGTGCTGTCGTCTGCAAAGCAATGAATGTTGCTGATTTCCAACATGTCATTGATATGCAGAAGGAACAGAGTAGGAGACAGTACACAGCCTTGTGGAACACCAGCATTGACGTATTTAGGATCAGAGCAACAACGACAACAACGACCTTGATGCTCCGATCTGCCAAAAAGCTGGTGCATAATTTCTCGGGGAGCCCATAGGAAGGTAGCTTCGAAAGAAGCGCTTTGTGCCATACCCGATCAAAGGCCTTCGCTATGTCCAGACTGGCTGCAAGCGCCTCCCCCTTGGTCTCAACTGCTTCTGCCCATCTATGTGTCAGGTAAACTAGAAGATCACCGGCTGAACGACCTCGACGAAAGCCATACTGGCGGTCGCTGATCAGCCGGTGCTCCTCAAGGTACCGCAGGAGCTGGCAGTTAATAATGGACTCCATTATCTTGGAGAACAAGGAGGCAATGGCTATAGGCCTGTAATTGGACGGATTCGAGCGGTTACCCTTTTTTGAGATCGGGTGCACTAAAGCGGCCTTCCAAGATTTCGGGACTACGCCTAATGAATAGGAGTGCCGGAAAAGACGCGTTAAGACCGGTGCCAGCTCTGGAGCACATGTCTTCAACACGATCGGAGGGATACCATCGGGCCCACTCGACTTGTAAATGTCCAAGGAAAGAAGTGCTTTGCGGACTGCACTATGCCGGAATTGAACTTCCGGCATCGTAGTATCGCACCGCGGGATTGTCGGTGGTAAGTTTCCTTGGTCATCCAGAGTCGAGTTGGACGCGAAGAGAAAGCCCAAAAGATCAGCTTTCTCCTTCGCGGCATGGGCCAGCGAGCCATCCTCCGTGTACAGAGGTGGAAAAGAAGGCTGACAGAAATTCCCTAAAATAGCCTTGGCGAGAGACCAGAATGCACGTGTTCCTGAAGGGAGACGTCCCAATCTCTCGCCAAATCTACCAATGTGCTTCGACTTCGCATTAGCAATAGCACTTTTGAGGGACCTGGAGGCAAAGTTATACTCCTTTTTCAAAACGCCGGTGTTTGCATCACTAGACGACGACGCGACAGCCGAGGCTTGGTAGCATTCCAGCTTTCGGCGAGATGCCGTCTTGCAGGAGCGACCAAACCAAGGCTGGGATTTGCCTCCGATGGGCACTGCAGAGAACGGAATAAATAGTTCCATACCCTGAAGTACCACATCGGTGACAGAGTCAGCAATGACGTCTGGATCATCCGGCGAGAAGCATATCTCCCTCCATGGGTTGGATGCAAAGAATGACCGATTCGCGTTGGCGAGGTAACAAGTTGTGTCAGATCATATGCTAATGCGAAATCGTAAACAGATCTCCCCGCATGATCGGTGGTGCGTGATCTAAGCCATTCGGCGTGATGGCCGTTAAAGTGGCCGAGAATCACGATCTCTGTGGATGGGATCTGTTGCAGCACGGAATCTGTAGCCATTTGCATGTGCACAACGAGTCGGTCAGTTTCGGCATTACCAGTCCCGCCCTTCAAGGCTGTCGAGGCGGCGGCACAATCACAAATTGTAATGATCCATAAGCCTGGTAAGCCACGCGAAGCCTCACGAAGTCCCATCTTATCGCCCTATCAGCCAAAAATGTGGGAAAAGATCATTCTTGCACGATTATCCCTTTGTCTAGATATGAGCCATCTTATACTCGACCATCAACTTGGCTTCCGGAAGCACCACTCGACCGCAGAGCAGATACACAGAGTGTATTGTACAATAAGACATTGCCTGGAGAAGAAAGAATACTGCTCGGCTGCTTTCCTTGACGTCCAACAAACCTTTGACCGGGTCCGGCATAAAGGATTACTTTGCAAAATTAAGAAGTACCTTCCACACTCCTACTACCTGCTGATGGAGTCCTCTCTCAGTGGCAGAAAGTTTCAAGTCAAGCAAGCTCTTCTCTTTTTAGCTGCGGAGACGGAGTACCCCAGGGCTCCGTACTTGGACCGGTCCTCTACTACATATTTACAAGTGACCTACCCCAAACAGCAGAAACAGCAGTGGCAACTTTTGCCGATTATGCGGCCTTTCTTAGCTGTGACAGTGATCCCATTGAAGCCACCAAATAATTGCAAACCTAGCTCGATGCCACTAATACTTGGCTGACCAAGTGGCACATAAAAGCTAGCGCCCCGAAGTCTCACCATATCACATTTACCCTGAGACGTGAAACTTGTCCTCCAGTCAATCTAGGCCCCGACACATTGCCGCAATCAACCAGCATTAAGTACCTTGGTTCTTACCTGGATCGTAGAATGACATGGAAGAACCACATGAAAACGAAGCGCAACGAAATCAACCTTAGTTTTAAAAATCTACTCTGGCTTCTCAGTAAACAATCTGCCTTATCTCTTTTCAACAAACTAAGGGTCTACCTCGCCAAACTCCAACTTCTCTCAACTCACCTTGGAAAAGAAAAAAAAGAGAAAGTTACACTCCACAGGATTTAGCTCAAGCCTTTAATAAGGTTAAAATGTAGAGTTAATTGTATTTTGTATGGATAAGAAGAAAGTTCATTTTAGTTTTTAATAATAGTGTTCTATGTAGGTTAAATGAAAGTGTTATTAAAGAACTAAAAGAAGTAAATTATAAGTTTATGCCAAAATAATAATTGTGAAAATTATGTTCCTGTTTTATTGGCTATAAGTTTTTGATGTAATTGTAAATAGGTATAAGAATAAGATACTTATTTAATAAAAGCTGGTTGATTATTAATTATTTATTTTAATTTTTTCATATATTATATCTGAAAGCAAGAATGCTAGAAACGCATCTTAAAATTCATTCAATATATTCCTAACAGTTACTTAACAGACAGTTTGAGAACCACAGTAACTTTCTGGGGTAATTCCGAACTATTAGTGGTGTAAGTAAAGACTTAAGCTATATTAGTGATATAATAGATTATATTTTGCGTTTGGCTAAATTACGACTGAAAAAATAACATAAATCTTCGGTCAAAGTTCAATTGAATTAAAATTTGAAGAATTTCGTAATTACCCCCAGTTAGTTCGTAATTACCCCATATGCCAAAAAAATGGGACACAAAATTTAAATGCTTCATTTAAAAAACCCAACTACTTATTTTAAATCTAGTATACATTTTACGATAATTCTTTACATTAAGTGAACAGAGGCTAAGCATTAAAGGCCTTAAATATAAAACTGTTTTGTATAATTAACCTAATTGTAACCCTCTAGTCATCTCATAGAAATTTATGTCGGAATTGCCCCAGTGCACTATATATAAAAGATAGTGTTACATAGTAAAATAAATCGCCACATACCTACATTCAAAATATGAACATCGTCCCCACTATTATTAGAATACAATCTGCTCCCTGTATGACCCGTTCACCTGAAAGCCGACTAGGCCAATTCAGTGGAAACCTTAGAATCTCCTATGAATTTGCTAACTCCAAGCAATGTATGGAAATAGCTTTCCGTATGCATGATAATATGCACAGTCAACAAAAGCCTGCATAAACAGATTACACCACGATCCTATTTCGTAAGCACTAACTCCTGACTCTCCTTGTATTGACTTCTGTTGTCCTTGTGCATGTACAATTTATATTTATATTAATTCAGTTTCATTACAATCAAAGGAACAGTAATAGCCCTAGAAATAGAAAAAGATAAATCCTATGTTTTTTTTGCTATTCTCGCAAGATTATATTATAATAATAAAACGCATTTTGTTAGTACATACTCGTGTGTCATAGGGTTGATATAGATTTCACTGAAATAAGATAAACTGGACCGCAAAGAAAAAGGTCAGTTTGAAAATCTTCAATATCATCAAAAGTACGTGACCTAGCTTTATGAAATAAGGAGTAAATTAAATAATATTTATATAAACCTCCTTCTTGAATCTTTGTGTCTATTGATGAAAACTCCGCTACGTAGTTTTGAAGATCTACGCGTACAAGCGCGGGAAGTGTCTTTGTTTTATACTATGTACATCATATGTATTTGTTGCGACGCAATTTCATACATAGGATAGCTACTGGCCCGCAACCGCAATTTACAATAATCCTTTGAGGTATAAAACCCGCGATTTAATATAAGTCGAACAATGCAACGACCCCTGACTGAACACAACAATAGCAAAGTTTCCTTATAAGACTGGATTTTATGTTTGCAGCTTTTTTGTACTGTGGCCGGTTATACCCCTTTAACATGAGGATATCACAACTAATCTTGGGAAATATGACTTCTACAAGTCGTGATGACGATGTTAACTTGTTTTAATTCCAGCAGTTGTTTTAATAAGTTTTAAGCAAGACAATTTTTAGAGTCGATATTATTTCAAAGTTTAAGAAGTATCAAATTAAATTTATTTATGAATTAAATTTATTTTATGACGACTCATTTCGCTGAACCAAACCTCGCTGTTGCGGGTTCGAGTACCGCTGAGGGTATTCATTTGTGTGATTTTCAAGAATGTTTTTACTCCAGTCATCGGTTTTTATTTATTATCTATATTATTATGTTTATATTTAAAAATTATGTGTAGTTGTACTTGTATCAACTATGTGGTATTCATAACGTAAGCCTCGTATATTATGGAACTAGATCGTAGCCTCCCTCAGTACGAGGGGATCAGGCCATAGTCCACCGCGCTAGCCTAGTGCGTGTTGGCGGAATGTTTTTCGAAAATTTGCCAGGTTTTCTCAGACGTGCAGTCATCATGACTCGTGAGGAAACCTGCATTTTCTTCTCCGTAAGGCAAGTGGCAATCTTGATAGAAATGATTCGCACATGAAAACATCAGAGGTTCGAGACCCGGATTTGTACCCGCATCACTCGGTTATCCAAGCGAGCGCGTTACCGTTGGGCTACCACTGTCTTTATATTTATAGTTATATTTACTTATTTATAATATAATATAGTTAACGTGTAGTATAATATAATTAAAGGTGACAGCGACAGGCTATTATAAATTACCAGCTAATTTGAACAACCACCAAGCCGAACATGTGACTTACTCTTTTTTCGAAAAATACTCATCCAATGTAAAATAAGCAATATTTCGATATTAATTATCACATTATAAGTATTAATGGGCATTACTCGACTAATTCTAGAAGTAGGCTGTTTTACAAATACTAATAATATTTTCACTGTGCTTATGTTATTTATACAATATTACAAACGACATACTGTCGAATACTAAAATCTTGCAGCTTAGTAGAAATCCATCCGAACACACCGAGTGCCGCCTGCTTGCTGCATGTCGGTGATAACGTCTAGCTCCGCTTCAGATTCAAATTAACTGGCATAAACTGAGGTAACAGGTAAGCATTATTCATATTTATAGATAGACAAAATTGTAATACGTATACAACAAAATTGTACTTCGTTGTCGTCGTCTCAACCTAAACACGGCCACTGCTGGACATAGGCTTCCCCCCAAAGATATTTAAAAAAAATTAAATTAAACTTATATATTTTTTTAATTTTACTAATACATACTATTAAAATGATGTATCATTTGTATATGTTTTACAAAATAAAAACATGAACATATTATAATACAATGTCCTCCGTCGCGTCTATCTGTCTGTTCGCGATAAACTCAAAAACGACTTTAATGATTTTCATGCTGTTATCACCAACAGATAGAGTAGTTCTCGAGGAAGGTTTCAGTGCATAACTAGCGGAACCCGCGGATTCGCTCGCGCTAAACGCGCAAAAAGCGAGGATGAATCGCTAGTCTAAAATAGTTTAAACCTCATTTAACTACCATTCAATGTTAAATACAATTTTATGGACAATGTATACACCTATATAACAGGATCCCAGAAAACGTTCAAAAAGCTTCTATTGACAAATTTAAAAAAAATGTGAAGGAACGTTTGTGTACTAAAGGCTATTCGATTAACGATTTTTTAGAAGACAGTACACCACAGTAGAATGATGTGATCGCCGCCAGGCTATTTCAACATATAGAATTATTGTTAATTTACAATTTAATTTAAAAAAGAATGAGATTAAGATTAAAAAAAATATTAGTCCTGCTGAGTTTCTTTCGCCAGTTCTTCTCAGGTCAGAGGTTTCTTCTTTCCGAACTGGTGGTAAACTCATGTCGCTCAGTAAGAAATTGTAACAATTTTTATGCTGAATAAAATATTTTGATTTAAAAAAAATTGCTGAAAACGTCATAAAGTTGCATTAAGTACTACCATCCAGTCCAGACAATTAAGGTCTCTCAATGCAAGTTTAACACCAAATTAATTCAAAATTTTATAAATATCAACAAAAATATTTGCCTTTTATGATAAGAAGTATTTTTTAGTATTTTAAAACAACTAAAGTCTATTGTACAACGAATGAGTAAAGTATGTAATAAATATAAATATTTTAGGTTAGGATAGAAAACCATTACCACATAATTATAATATTTCACATTATTATACAAATAAATTATAACCTTTAGTAGGTAGTTTACTGATATTATTTTGAAAATATACTACACCAATAAAAGATCTTTGTTTGAAAATCGCCATTTTCTTTTACTTTAATTATAATAGTTGCAATTTTTGACAGTTTATGAGTTTTATTGAAACAAAAAAGTATGCTAGGACTCGGCGGTAATGTATGTAAGTTCGGATCTAAGATAACCCCCTACATCCAAACTTCAAAATTTTGCCTCTGTGTACTTTTCATCCAAACACTTACAAAGTTTTGACATAAAGCAGTAACAACTTATAAACTTGAGAAATATTATGTACTATACACATAGATATATAATGTTAGTACGATAACATCTACAATCTTCATGCCAACGTATCTATTAGCTTAGAGAGAGTCCATCGTGTTTAAAATAATAAAAAAATACGTATCGTATGATACGCAATAATCTGATAATAATATATCTACAGAATAAGTAGATATAATTAACTCACAAAATTTCGGTTTTCCTTAATTTTTTATTCTTTGGTTATCTAATTTTTTATTAAAATTTTTACCTCATGCTTTAAATTTTAAAGGCACTCATAGGAGAGTAATGTTCACGAATTTCGAAGCGCACAACTAACTGACTATTTAAAAAGTAATTTGAATAAAGTCACACAAACCTTAATTTTTGGTAATGCTTATTAGACTTATTCTTAAAGTACGAATGAGGATAATATTATTGCCAACCTTGAGGGTTACTTGGGCGCGGAACTTAACTAAGAGTGAATTGCTATTATGTTCTACAAAATTGAAAAAAAAAAGTTTAAGAAGATATTTATCTTCTTATCAATATGTAATATGTTTTTAACTCGTTAAGGGTTAATTCTACCTTCGAGGTGAAAAAAATTGTAACAAATTAAATCAATATTTTTTGTTTAAAACAAACATAATATGATAAAGTAATAACTACTATTTTTCAAGAACATAATATTATGTAAGAGAATTATAGTATTGCTATACAACGTGTGCTATCTTCGAAACTATACTCTGAACATTGGGAAATTTAATTCTAGACCAATTCGCTTGCAATACGATGGTATTCTCGAATTTCTGTATAACCTTTGTGCAAATCGAGTCGAGTGTTGCAGTATTCGCTAACAACAGTTCTATTAAAAGTTACTGCCAATAGTAAATAAGGTACCTACTTCATTTTATAGTACAATAATTTTATTTGTCAATCTGATTGTTAATGAAAGTTTCAACACCTTGTTAGCGTATAATACGTTTTTTTTAGTTAATTTAGTTGGCTAAAGCAAATATTATACAAAGAGAACATTTATTTTGATACCAACTAACTACTATATTCCTTACCAATGTAAATGTGCCGGAATTTAATGAATGAGAAACTTTACTAAAAAAATATTTTTATATTTTATAAAGATATATTTTGTATTCACACGGTGATATAAAATTAATATAACAGCAAGTATACGCGGATTCAAATAAACTCTGTTTTCAATGGTTCATTCTAGAGACACAGGTCACATTACTATTAGCTCTAGTAAAGATTCGAATTAAGAAATTAACTCAATTTCTTTTATGTCTAGCAAGAAAAACATACGTAAATAGATTATTGGTGTTTGTCATACTGCATATTTCTCTTTTCATTATCAGGAATAAATAGCTTCTTATAATAATACCTATACACAAAGAGAATAAAAAAGTCATATTACGTACGGGAAATAATATTATAAATTCAGTTAAGAACCACATCGCATAATGGACACGGAAATTTTATATAGAAATACGTAAAATTCATAGTTGCAAGTTTATTTCTTTTAAGTTCTAAAGTAATATTAATACTAAGTTATAACCTTTAAGAGTTAAAACAAAACCTCCTTTTTCCTCTACAATTTTTATGCGATTGGTTGGATATGGCACGATGGATAACCCAAATCTAGTATGAAAAAAAATCCTTTATGTAGGCACTATGACTCCGTTTTAATTTAAATTCATTATTTTCTTTAATTTTCCAAATGTTTGCTAGTCATAGCACATTATACAGCCAGAATTCAAAATTTATTCAACATTCCCTTATCAAGTATACTTGAAGAAGACGAACTGTGAGTATATAGCATGCATACATAGTAGTTTGTTATTTTTAAAGCCAATTTATGCACTCTTGTCTGCGTGGAGCCACCATTAAAAATAATAAGAGTTTCAAGAGCTACTCTACTGTTGTAAAACTTTATTTAGTGCATAGACGCTCTTTGTTTTATATTTCTATGTGATGTACATATCGTATTGTTTAATGTGTCACATTTACGTTTCAACTTCATCGCTGAAACTTCTGTTAGGACAAACGAACAGAAAGAATATCATATTAAAATTTGTCAGAAAAAAATCTGACTCACAAACTGAGGGTTCCATCGCATGGCACGTCTTTGTTTTGATTTATAGCACTTATTTGTTATGTCAAAAGTAAAATGAAATATTTACCCATTTACGATATCCAATATTGATGCCATAAATACATTTTTATTTTATAGTATTGAGTATTGATATTACATTTAGAAACAAAGTTACTCTACTATCTGACGCGAGAAATTGACAGTATTCCATTTCTGACAAAACTTGGTATCTGTTTATAACAAACTAGTAACAAAATATTTTTTCTTATAAGTAATTTGAAATCTCTCTCATTTTGTCAGAATTTTCCATTGCGGTTCCGGCTTCGCGCCCGGCTGGATTGCCCGACAGTAATGAGCTAAGTCAGACGGACATTGCGAAATTATAAGGGTTCTGTTTTAACCATTTGTCTACAGAACTCTACATCTTAATTGTAAAAGCTTCTAGCTATAAATATGTAGTTTAATAGTATCATTCCCTGTATGTAGGTATATAATATTCCAATTTTATATTTAAAGTGATAAAAACAACTTGCAGCATACCACTCTGTAATTAAATACGCAAATAAAACAATAGAATAAAGAAATAAATTAATTTTTCTTTATAAAAACAGTTTCTTAGTAAAATGTGATCTTTACCAATGATAACATGTACTAATGATATGTAAATAGTTTCCCTGTGGGCTTCTAAGTAACTGCAAATATTGAAAGATTAAATGCGAACGTCTGTTTTAAATAATATCGATTGCTTTCAAAGATTGGAAGTATTTTACTATTTATATTCACTTTATTCTCGCTTATTCCATTTACTGTGGAAGATATACGGTCACTAAACATGCAAAGATTCATCGCTCTACTATATAATACAAAGAGTTCATCTTGGCTGAAAAGCGTAAGCATTCGGCTTACCTTGCCTGGGTTGATGCTCGAGACCGCAAAGCTCCGGATGTAAGACCTAAGAAGAGAGCCTTTAACTTAGCCGCCAAGTCCTACAAAAAGACATTAAAGAAGGCTCGTCTTGACCGAATTACACATTTTGGTGCAAAGCTCTCTGCCCAACCATCTGGTAGCAGAGCTTTTTGGTCCCTTGCCAAAGCAGTTGAGACGAACTTCTGTCGGCCTTCACTGCCACCGCTAGTAAAATCTGACGGATCCCTGGCTCATACGGCAAAGGAGAAGGCGTCTTTACTTGCCTCGCTTTTTGCCCAAAATTCATATCTAGACTCTGGCAATGCTACTCCACCACATCTACCTCACTGCGGGATCTCAATGCCCGAAATCTCCATAACTAATAAGGAAGTAAAGAGAACATTGTGTCGTCTAGATGTGAATAAAGCCAGTGGTCCCGATGGTATACCAGCGATAGTGCTCAAAACATGTGCTCCCGAGTTGTCTCCGATACTGACACGTCTGTACCGCCTTTCTCTTAAGACTGGAATAGTGCCTAAATCCTGGAAGCTTGCTAATGTGCAACCTGTGCCCAAGAAAGGTAGCCGTGCTGACCCTGCCAATTATCGTCCAATTTCAATCACCTCCATACTCTGCAAGATTATGGAGCGTGTATTGAACACTCGTCTTATGGCATATCTAGAACAGAACGATCTCCTCAGTGATCGACAATATGGGTTTCGCCAGAATCGGTCGACTGGGGACCTTCTAGTGTATGCCAACCACACCATTGGCGAAGCTCTTGAGCGAAGTGGGGAGGCGATTGCAGTCTCCCTCGATGTCTCAAAGGCCTTTGACAGGGTTTGGCACGCTAGCCTTATAAGCAAGCTTTCAGCCTATGGCATATCTCCTGGCCTGATCGGCTGGATAAAAGACTTCCTGAGCGACCGATCACTCAGAGTTGTGGTTGAAGGCTGTTCATCAGAACCCTTAAAAACCAACTCTGGAGTTCCTCAGGGATCTGTTCTCTCTGCAACCTTGTTCCTGCTGCATATTAACGATCTGCTTATACCCGGTATCTATGGGTACGCAGACGACAGCACTGTTGTAGAGAGATACCTGCCAAATCCTCGAGCCAGTAGAGATCAAATTCAGTCCGAAAGAGAGGCCATGGTAGAGCGTTTGAATCTCACACTCAAGGCAGTCTCCACTTGGGGCGATGCCAATCTTGTGAGTTTCAACGCCACCAAAACACAGGCGTGTCTGTTCACCGCAAAAAGGAGTCCTTTTACCTTGACTCCTACTTTCCGAAATGTGCCTCTAGAATACACTGACCGTCTGCAGTTGTTGGGGATGGACATTAGTTCCAACATGAGCTACGGGCGGTTCATCGAGTCTAAGGCTAATGTAGCAGCGAGGAAAGTTGGCATCCTCGCAAAGGTCCGACAGTATTTCACACCGGGACAGCTTCTTGATTTATATAAAGCTCAAGTCCGGTCGTGTGTGGAATACTGTAGTCACATATGGGCTGGTGCTGCGAAATGCCATCTGTCTGCTTTGGACTCGATTGAGAGGCGTGCGCAGAGGATTATTGGTGACCCTACGCTGGTAAATGCCAACCTACAAAGCCTCGATCACCGACGTAAAGTTGCCAGCCTCTGTGTATTCTATAGGTTACATTTTGGAGAGTGTGCGCAGGAATTACATGATTTAATTCCCCCATCCCCTTTCCATCATCGGACGACGCGACGAACAGCTGGTTTCCATCCTTATGTCGTGGACATTCCATCCGTCCGGACGAAGCGTTTCGCTTCGTCATTTATTATACGTGCGGCTAAGGATTGGAACAACCTGCCCACGTCAGTATTTCCGTCCGATTACAATATGGGTGTCTTCAAGGCAAGAGTGAATAGGTGGCTACTGAATTAGTGCGACTTACCATCTCCGGCTGCGTTACCACTTACCATCAGGTGGAACGCAGTCAAGCACTAATTCAGAATAAAATAAAAAAAAAAAAAAAAAGTATCTTTTTCAATCTACAGTTTACTTTCAATGTACAGTTTTTACTTTCATTTTTAATATAAATATCATTCATATTATGATTTTTTTCCTACCTACTGACCAATTTATACAACAATTATATTTTTTTTAATCAAAATTCGTTTGTGATTTTAAAATAGTAAAATAAAAACACCTCTTTTAGTTGACTTCGGCTTTGTAATGGTATCTACATCCATCACGTTATCTTTGATAACGTTGAGAACTCTGCTGTTTTAGGAGATATTTTATCTCACTTTGCAAAAGTTTCACCAGCCAACAAGATTAAATACAAAGTTTAAATTAATTCTAGGTTCCTTGCGGAGATACTGTTTCGGATAAAAGCGGAGTATCAAGACATGACTTGGTTGTGATTAATTCTAAAATATTAATAAGGGACCAAGGGCACTTGCTTAGTTCGAGTTACGTTCAAATATCATATCGAATTTTGGGCAGAGATAAATTGAAAAAGCTCAGACTCCTTTATCAGTCTACCGCACGCCGCCACTCGCTGCATTTTCATAAACTTACTAAACTGCTGCATTATTAAACTCGATGGAACCCCGAAATATGACAAATATTAGGAGATTATGCAAAACGTTAACTTTATTACTTCATTCCATAATTTAATAACTCTTCCGTTTGCAAATAGTGGTAATATTCTATGACTTAAGAACTACTATAAAATAGAGCATTTTATTTGTGTTAAATATTTTCTTTGAGGATTATAATTATTAATGTAGTTATGTTTAAAACTCTTTTTCTTTAGAGTTCCAGCGGCAATCAATGCAAAATAACGCACATATTCTACCCTCATACATCAGCACATTTTTATTCATTGCATAATATAATAAGTTGGTAATCCATATTCATGACGGCCTCGTATATAATTATTAAGCTGCCCTAGAAACTTTTTTCATAATATTCTCTCTATAGCAAAGTCAAGTTTGAATGTAAACCTAATTATTTTATTCTTTAATATAAAAACTGAAGAACGTTGAAAGCCTTTTATTTCTATATTACAGCGGGAAGAGACTGTACCAACAAAGACAAAATAAAAAGCTCTGAATAGTGTGTACTCGGCGCTAATTGAACACAGTAATGGTTGAATAAATTTGTTTGGACAATAAAGACGCTTAAAACTGAACTATGTCCTATTGTTGGGGTCCAAATTGCTAATTTGACCGCGGAGATTTAATTATGCATGCCACCCGACAGAGTGGGGGTCATAAAGGAGGGGTGTCACAGGCAGGGTTGTTTATAATGTAGTAAGTAACGCGCAATCTAACCCGTCCCTGTCTGCGCCAAGTATTAACTTTTTATTATACACAACAAACTTTTGCTGTTTATGGCTATGTTAGGGTGGAACACGTGGAATAATTTTGGGTACGCGTACCAGTGCTTGTAATGTAGCAGAGTGTAATAAAGTAGTAATAGTTATATTTATGTTATTGAAATGGGCGATACGTTTGGCTCAATTCGTAGCGACGCCACTTGCTGTGCTAGAGGTCGCGCGTTCGAGTCCCGCTTGGGGCATTATTTGTAAAGCACGAATGTTTGTACTCCGGTCGTGTGTGTTTATATTTATTATTATACTTACATAAATTATTCAAAATTTGAAATATGCAGGTACTATCTAGTAGCCGTAACATCAGCCTCGTAGCTTACGACGGAACTAGATTGCGCTTGGTGTAATAAGGTCATATGGAAACAGTTGTATTGTATGTTAAATATACATTATTATGGTTTATAAATCTTTTTTCCTCTTGTATTATAGAATGGCCTCAGTATATATCATACAATTTACAATTTTCTTACAATGTTTCATCTAAAGCTTAATAATAGTACGAAACTGTAGCTTAATAGTGCATTTTTATATTTAATATTAACACAATTACATCTCAGAACTAACTAATATATTATACAAATATAGCAAATTGTATTGCTGTAGATGCCGTCCTTCATTTAGTTTTCCCTGTAGGCGTCACCTGTCCAATAAAACGTTGACAATTAACGTAATTTATTGTCCGTCTGATGGACACCGACCGTAATCCCGCTGAGGAACGATAGATTTTATCTCGAACAATTATCTTATAAAGCAATTTATTCTTTTTGTGTTTACTTCTATGTGAAACAATAGTAATAATTATAAACAATAATTTACACTTTAATCGTTAATAAAAAGGTATCGTAAATATTTATACCTAATAACGTACGTCTTATGTAGGTACGTATTTTTAATCTAAATCCATTTTAAGAAAATAATCTTTCATACGTTACATCAAGCGGTTGTATGTATTGTATTATTTGATGATAGATATTAATCTAAAAAAAATATATGTAATTATTATTTTTTATTAATATAAATCGAGCGAAACAAATTTAAACACGTAAAAATAAACCTGCTATGTTTTTATAATAATAAATTAAATAACGGAATATATCTGATTACTAAATGTAACTTGTCTTGAAAATGTTGTGATATTTTATGCAAGAATTTTCTTGTTTTTATTAAATTTAGCCGTTACAAAAATGGATAAATCCCTTATGTAAAGAATAAAAAGGGGCTCCTAATGGAAAATATGAATAATTTATAATGTATCTGAAAACTTTCACTTTCAATAAAGTATGAAAACAAAGCGAATAAATAATTGATGGGTAGAATGGCTATGTAAGTGGAATAGCGGTCGTAACGTCGGCTTAGGGACGACGAAAATCGGATCACTGGGTAGTATTTTTTGCGTCTTAGCAATTTGTACTTAATGGGCATTAATAAAAAATATTATACTTATAGAGAAACTTTTTGAATTATTTTTGGTACGATTTATAGTTTGAAATATTAAAATAAGCACAGTAATGTACCATACTTTTTGAGTATAACGCGCACACACTAACAGACAGAAAAAATATATAACTATAGATTTGGGGGTCTACTTACACAATATGCTACGATCATTGTGCATTGTTTTTTTTACATTTAATGTAATTAAGGGCGTAAATAAAACATAACATGCATTTTCTAGCGAGGGATTTACGTTACTCAGTAGCCAACCCAAACAAAGTAACAAACTGCGCCCTAGGAAGACGCGGTACATGAAGGGAATTTTAATTTTTTGTTCCTTTTGCACAAAGGAATTTATTATTAGCTCTTGAATCACAAGCATACGATATTACAGCGAGGACAAGTCCAATTTATCTCACCTTAATTTCAAAGAAGAATTTTGATGAACTTCCCGTCTCTAATTTTCTTCACTCTAGAACGTGATATTTTCCGCTTAGATTAAATGCGTTCCTGTGTAATACATATAGTGGGATAGATTATTCTGATTTACTGTTGACCCATAAAATAAGAAACTTTTATCAGTTTCTGCAGTCGTCTTGTCATTTTATTGAGCCCTTTTTTAACGTCCTACTACTGGGCACGCGCCTTCCTTCAATAAAAGCGGGATTAGGCCATAGTCCACCGCGCTGGCCTAGTGCGGGTTGGCGGACTGCACAGTGCACATGTCTTTCGAAAACTTGCAGGTTCTCTCAGTCATGCAGGTTTCCTCACGATGCTTTCCTTCACCGTAATCGTGATAGAAAAGATTCACACATGAAAATATCAAATGTGCCAAACCGAGATTTGAACCCGCATCACTCGGTTATCCTAAGCGAGCGCCTTACCACAACTTGTCTTGTCAACAAAAGGAATTTTGATATACTAATTCTTGTTACTTTAATTATAATGAAAACTTATTTTCGGTAAGGTCCTGTAAGGTTCTTAAATATTTAATAAGCGCAGCTATTTTATACAGACTACAGTAACCCACAAAAGACCTTCGTGTAGCGTATCGCTACAACTTGCTTGCAGTTTATTTAGACTTTATCCAAAAAAATCCACCGTAAAAGGCGTTACCATAAAATTAATTAAATAGTATATAAGACTAAGCGAGATATTTATTGCAGCCGAGCGGCGAGGTCTAACGTAATGAATTCAAATTTTACTTATAAAGTATTATTAAGCTCCGTAAACCTAAGTCGGATAAGCGTTAGAAGTTTAAATTAACTTGTTAGGACCCCTCGTGCGGCCTTTCATCGTATACAGTTTACAAACAAGAAGAGGCGTGTTCGCTCACATTGCATACAAATTGCTAACCTTAAAATTACTATACGGGTTGTATGCGACGAAATACGACAACTTTCATATGCTGTTGGTGTCCCCAAGCTGAGGGTTAGGATATTTGAGGATTTCGTAAGATTTTAGTACATGTATCTACGAAGGTTTTGATGTATGTTACGAACATTCCTTAAATACAAAACGAAACTTATCTGTCTTACTTAATACGTTATGTCACGAATTGTCTTTTTTGACGGTACTTTCTATAAATTTGAGAACTTTGTTTTATGTTTATGTTTAGGTAATTTAACGTATTTCAATTTCATTCAAATTACCAAATTCACTGAAACGATAAAATAAGCGTTTTTATTAAAGTCTTACAAAAGCAAACTTTATTAGAATATTCAGGGGTTAACAAAGAGCCCATACATAACAATTTCATTACATTTATTGGAATTTTCTATTAGTATTTTTCTCATAAAACAAAATATTGATTTTGTATCAAAATTGTTATTTTATTATTTTATTCCATGAAATTATACTGCGATGATATTTACACGTGTAAAGAGCGGTTTTTGAAAGAATGGTCAAAAAGATACAAAATGAGAATTATAAAGTAGGGAGAGAGTTTAAAAGCTAGGTATTCATTTTACATGTAAAAAGGTGTATAAAATAATATTGTTAAGGAAAAAAATGGAAGAGATATTCAGAAATATGTAGTAGTTTGTTTTTTTCTAAATACCTCGCACGTAACATAACTTTATTATATATGTTGCTTATGTATATTAATTAAATATGTATGTATAAAGTGTTCATTAATTTTTAAAATTACTTAATTTTCATATTAAATTGTTCTTTCACATAAAATTAAAATGCTTATTTGTTAAATATATAAACTACATTTCTCTAGCAAAAGCTTCTTCCTTGGTATATTATTATAACACCTAGTTATGTGGATAGAATAGGCGGACAAAGCGCTTCATTTTTGCGACAGGACTATTACTGAGAGGATGCTGCATCTGATTGATAGATCTCATGCGCTCTCTAAAATGTCATTTTAGAATATGCTGAAAGCCTTGATACACCAAGCCTTTGTAGCTATGATATGCGCTACATTATATTAACCAAATAGTACCTATTTCTACCGAGTCCAGAACAGAAAACTACACAACTTTGCTGCAACACAGTCGATATTTAATAGAAGTACTGCAAGGGTTTTTATTGAGCTTTACTTTTAATATATTTAATTGCCATTTAATGTCATAGGAATGTATTATTTTAAATGTTATTAAATTAATGCAATAAGCAACATACATATAGATAACTTACATTACCAATTTCATTCGAGGAAATATGTGGATGTTTTGAGCCACCTCAACCATAGAACTGATTAAGATGAAAATTGGCAACTTATTTTATCCTGGCAATACAGTACCGTAACGCGTTCAATTTTCTGTTTAATTTTAAAACACTGCTTCTGACTTTAGCGTTACTCCGAAATATCAAAAGAAATAATAACCATTGATCTTATCTTAGCCACGCTTAGCCTCGAAATGTAAAGTAATTTAGGCTAAAATTAATCAGATATATAAGAAGCCTTTATGTTACTTTTCTGATATTTATAAAGGATAATATATGCAGTCCAGCTTCAAATTTACAATGGAATTATCATAATTAAACATGAATATTAATAAAGAGGTGGAATAATATTGAACTTTGTAACCTTCACATCTCGAGTAAATAGGATTGCCCTAATATCCTTGCAAAGTAGACGTCGGATTTATTTTCACTTGATTTTTTACTACTTTTTTACGTTTTTTCTATAATTGTTATCTATTCTACTATTGAAGCCGATTAGTAAGTTGATTGATCGCAGGAATTTGAAACTACCGATGATATTATAATTTATAAAGTCTCGGGTCTCTATAGCCTATTTAAGAGTTATGGAAACTACTAACTGAAAATAATTTAATGCAAATAGAATTATTTATTCTTTAACATACTTATAAAAAAATGTTGCTAATGTTTGTATATAAGTATGTGTATACATTCACTGCCCTCATTTTGTAATAGCCCATTGGGTTATAAGGCAAAATTTTGATTAAATTGAAATTCTCAACAAATAAATAGCAAGAATAGAATTTATCTGACGGCTTTTGAAATAATTTGCAAGTAAACATAGGCAATATTTAAAATATAACAAATTGTTCTTAAACTTCTACTTCATCCTAATTAAGTCTCCCATTTAATGACTATAAATAGAAGTGGATTAATTAATTGTAATAGACCGAAACTTTATACTATAAATTTAATCCCTCTTAGGGTACAATGTTTAAACATTGATGATATCTGAATATATAATATGTCAGCGTGTAATGTAAATTATTTTTGTTTTCTGTTTATATTGTATATACATATAGCTATTTGATTTTTTAAGTTGTAAGTAATTAGAAAATAATAAATAATTTAACTCTATCATCTTTATATGACTACCTAACATCTCTATTTAACTCACTCTTCAATACTTACAATACCTAACGTTTCTAATACGAAGCACACCTAGTATTACATAATATATTAGATAGAAAACCTATCTATACTAATATTATAAAGCTGAAGAGTTTGTTTGTTTGTTTAGTTGGTTGAACGCGCTAATCTCAGAAACTACTGGTCCGAATTGAAAAAACCTTTTTGTGTTGGATAGTCCGTTTATCGAGGAAGGCTATAGGCTACATCACGCTACGACCAGTAGGAGCGGATCATCAATAAAGAATGTTGCAAAAACGGGAAGGACGGGCATTAGTTCTGCGAGGTACCATACCGCGTACTCAGAAAAAATCTGGTTTCCGGTCTTTAGAACGCGTGCGAAGCCGCGGGAAATATCAATATAAAGAAGAACATTATCTACACAGACGTTTTATGAGTTACTAACAATATGAGTACTATTCTATACCAATCAAATATCAAATTTATTTCGGATAAAACAATTGCTATGAAGCACCTTACTCATTGGATACAGAATTTAATTTGGAAATGTAAGAAAAAACACAAAACCAACTAAATATATTACACTGAAGATTTTATTGTAACAATAAAAATACCTAAACAAGACGTTACCATCTACGCTAATTATTCAAAATGAATATTTACAAAGACTTGCTTGTTGTTAATTGACTTGGGATATTGCAGAGCCTTTGATGCTATTAACCAAATTACTTTTTCCAGATGTTAATTAATGAGGTAGGCAATAAAAAATCCAGAGGCATCTTGATATTTTATTTTAAATTATGAAAACGTTGGATAAATTGCTTTTAACAAATACGTTAACTAGAAAATTTAAAAAAACCTTCAGAAAAATGATTACTGGAAATGTTTCTAATAAAAATTGAAAAAATTTCGAATACAATCAATGAGATAAAAGTACACTTGACAGATCAAATACTTTAATTTGTATGCTAATCTTCGTAAAAATAATATCGAACGTGCTTAGAACATGGATCAAAGTATTCGTTGTGGGGAAGATCTAATGCCGACAGAGCTGAAGAAAAATAGTGTCTAGTAAAATGTAAAGCATCTTGTGGACGAAGGAGTAGCAACGCTTGAAGGTAGTCCCGAATCACACCGGTTAATTCGCCATTTTCAGTCACGTATCTCGCGCCTTCCGACGAGCGCGTGCTCTGGGTAGAGATTTATTTATTTTAATGAGTTTCATTTATTTTAAGGTGAAATATAATACATGTAAATATAAGTATGTGACATTTTTGCAAATTCCAAAATTTAAAAAATACGATTGGTTCCTTTTGCTTCTTTTTTTTCAATTTGAGCAAACATTTTTAATAATATTGAAGTAAATAAATAATACTGAATAGTTATTAAACTATTCATTTTATAAAATCGGTCAAGTGTCACTGGTACAGCGAGTATTTCATTATTATACCACCGATACAATGTATTTACATGACATATTCATTAATAAAACTTTGTAATGGAAAATAGTAAATAAGATGACAACTTACAAGTATGTAAGTAAGTACGTATCGACTATCATATCGATATTTTAATGGCAATATTGTAATTCAAATAAGGAATATATTAAGAAAAATTGAGAGCCTGAAACAACTGTTAAAGCCCAACAGCCTTATGACCTTCGCATCACCTTGCCTATTTTATTTTATCTCGTAGTTTAATAAAGAATACTAACTAAGCAAAGATGAAAGGTCTAGGTTGTGTTGTTACCAATTAGTGACACAACCTAGCGTAGACCTGTATAGGGGACCCTGAATTGAAACTCTAAAAATATCGGAATCGACATACTTTACAATTCCTTATACAATTATTTTATATAAAAATTGCCTTTATAGACATTTTGCACAAATAAATATGCGAAAACAACGCTTTGAAAAACTTCCGGTCTGATATAATGCTATTTTGCCAAGGAATTCTTGGAACTTTCTTAAGCAACAAAGACACTTTGAACGCTATTCAAGAAACCATATTTCATAGAATATTAAATTTTACCTTAAAATCGAGATAATCCGATAGCAACTGTAAATCGCTCCGCCATTTTTCCCGTAGTGGCTCGTGAGGCTCTATTTCATCTCTTTCGGGAACGACGCGCAGTAGAGGGTTAATATGAAATATGTAGTTACTATCCGCCCACTCATGACTCACGAGGTAACCTTTAAAAGGTAAATCAACTAAGTTTTTGCTAAAACGTATCCTTTAAATATTGATTGGATTATATTTTTTTTAAATGTACCTACTGTAATAAGTTTTATTAAACAATAAAATCTGCTTTGTAAATTTTGCATAATTTTCTATAATAATCATAAATTATTCAAACTCTATTATCAAATATCATACTAGTATTATTATTTAAAAAAATATTTTAAAAAATAACTAAACATTTATAGCAATAATAATCAGAAAGCATTGGGGCCGAACATTAAGGTCACATTTCAGGCTATTAACCTGTATAGTGTATAGTCTATGCTAATATTTTTTTGGGTCTGAGAATGAATGTTAGAGATTAATATAGATTTTATAATTATAATTAATATTAATATATATTGGCATAATACTAGAGCTGTTTCTAATTATACATTTCTAAGTTAAAACATTTCTAATTAAGATTAAAATTTTCAACACTACATAATACAATATAAATGATACTAAGTTAACAAAATTTCCTAAAGCATAAGTCAAAATAGAATTGAGTTGGAATCGTAGTTATAAAGTTCTTATTGAAAGCGAGCTTACCTCTCAGCGTGAGAACTGTCAATGTTTGATGAATAAATCCGGACGGTTCTATGATGTGACGTTCGACTTTTGAAACGAATAATGGTTTTCCATTTACAATAGCCTGGCTCACGCCCCGGCAAACCTATTTAATTATACGTTTTAAGTAAAAGATAAAAATTGCAGATGTAGAGTAATAATAATCTTAAAAAGATAATAAGGTATTAGTATTAGTAACTATAATATAATAGGTATATTTATATAGAATCAACTTTTTTACTTTATGCTACATGTTTACGTGATATATTATTAATTTTCGTTAGTATATTATAATTTATTTATGTTTTAATCGCACCGTTCCGTTTCCGTTTTTATAATGGAACTATTTTTTTTTTAAACGTAGGTATATAATGGAACTAAATTCACAAAGAAATTTTTTAAAGGTTTTCAAAGATGAGATTCAAGTGTTGATCAATATTTTAAACTTCCCGCTGGCGTTTATACCTTGCATCTTAGACAAAACGCTCCATAACTTAGTTTCCCAACACTAAATTCGGATGTAATAACCAACTTGTATCTATCGAATATGAAAGAGTGCATGAGTTTTTACTAACATGTGTGTTTAACTCGTAAAATGACAATGTAAGGATTCGACTGAATTAGGATTTTATACTATGAATAGATCAAAATTTTTGTTTTAGACATACTTTATCACAAGTTGACTCAAAGTATTTAAAACTACAGTGATTAATATTATTATTAGTAAATTTTTATAAAAACATCATTAAAACAATATTTCTACTGCCATCACATGAAAATATCAAAAATATGAATTTGGTAATAATTTAGCCCTCTACAAGGCACATTCGTAACTGTCTAAAATTTTCCGTTTGTTCTTTTGTAGAAACCCAATAATAAACCTTCTGCAACTAGTGCAACTAGCAGCAGAAAAGCTTTCAAGTATGCAGTCCTTGAGATACCAATTTGTTTCATATTTTGTTTATTCAAGCGGAGAGAGAAAGATTCTAGGCATACGTACTCGTATGTAGGGAAATGGGAAACCGGCATATCTTCGTAAAATTATTTTTGTGTATCCAAAATTTCAATGTATTTTTATGAACTCGTACAATTGCGATAAAACTTAGCTACTTTATTTACAAGTTTATTTGCAATCGTGAAAATTCAAAAATGTCTAAGAAAAGACTTTTATTTTACAATAATAATTTGCTAAAGTAAAATTGTAAAGTTATACTTTAATTTATCCTAGTTCCTGACTAATAAAATCATAATCGGCGTATAACGTTTTATAATATATGTATAACTTAATGCTTGTTTTTTAAATGCATGCCATATTTCATACTAATTTGGGATCGCAGAATACGAGTGTTTAAATAAAATTTTATAATTAGCTCGTGGTAAAAACATCGCTAGAGGGAATATAAATATGTTTTATGAGATTAGTAAATATTATGAAAATAACTTTATATAAAAGTTATAACCGTTTGGCTCAGTGGGTAGTGGCCCTGCTTTCTGCGCCAGCGGTCGCGGGTTCGAGTCCCGCTGGGGGCATACATTTGTTGAGCACGAATGTTTGTACTCCAGTCATGGATGTTTATATTTATAATATGTATGTATTTAAACTTATATATGTGTAGTATATCAACCATCTAGTATCCATAACACAAGGCTCGTACCTTACCGTGGAACTAGATAGTGCTGTGTGTAAATGTCCCAACATATTTATTTATTTATTTATTTATAATGAATTCTCTTCCTTATCGCATCTTTTAATAATTTTGTTTGGTTTTACAAGTACGTATCTTAATAACATTGGAAGATTTAATCAGTAGAAATATATTATATAAAACATGTATATCTTAAAAAAATGCCTGTTCTTTGAAACAAAGCACTGCTTATAGGAGGGATAGGGATAGGTGAAGATTTTTCTTTTATATTCTAAATTATGTACGCAGCTCACATCTCGATATTGTCGGCACATTTTATGTAGTTTGGTCTTTGGATTTATCTTAACTACGCTATTACCATTGCAATTTCACATCATCACACAAGTAATGATAATTATCTTCTATTTTTTTTTTAAATATATTCGTTAGTTAGTTAGTTTGCATTAACAATTTAGAGGATTGCAAGCTTATTTTAAGCTTATTATATAATTTTAACGTATACATACATACAAGATGTAGATACGATTCAATCAATGTATAGGTACGTATGTTAAAATCTCTTCATAACAACGAAACTTTTAAAAGCTTTCCTGTATTAATTAAAAAAAACATAGCTTAGGTATAAAAGGTAATTTCCACTTTTACGTTTCATTATGAGAATCAGCAGATTTTTTTAGACGAGAACTTTAAAGTATAAGATATTTAACTTTTAACTAGTTTTGCTACTTGCTGTTGTAATTATACAAATAGGTAATATACATAAATAATAGCCTATTTACTTATAAAAGTACTCACATAAACGCTTTCACAAATAATTCCGTTTATCAGGACGGTATCAGTTTTTACATGACCACAAAATCTGCTTATACCAAAGTACCGTAGTAAGACCACATTAGCACCTTCAAGTAAAAAATTACGAGCTGCCTCGAAGCTGTGATAAAGTCGTTTAACAAAATGCCGTTCGCCGCAAATACGGGTCACTTTATTGTAATAGCCGCTTTCACAGATTGTCATGTAACTTCTCTGCTCTTTTGTTAGATCCTTCTTGGTAATGTGCCTATAAGTGAATAGAGCGCAGTGTCAGTGAAAAAATGCGAATATCCTAAAATATAAAAAGGTCAAAGTTTAATTTATAAATTACATTGTCTTCGGTTCATCAAAACACAGTACCTATATTGTTTGTACAGCAAAACAAATTTGTTTAGATATGGTTGAAATTCAACAAACCTAGTATCAAAATATGTTGGAAAAGCATAAAGCATTGTATTCTAAATTGGTCGATAAGTCGTTTTACTGTAGTACATTTTACAATAACATCTCCTGTATAATTTAAATACCCGTAGATATTTTAATCATTGCATATTAATCATTATTATCTACATAGGTATATTGTGTATTTATGTAGATTTGAAAAAAACTTTAAAGACTGATTACTAATTGTTTTTAAAGACAAACAAAACAAACATTAATATACTAAACATTATAGAACGCTTGGTAGACACCTATTTTTAAAACGTACGTATCTACTAGTATTAGTATGTTATAATTTACTGCCTTAGTTGTGCAGTGGCTTGCATGTATAGCTACCCATACTTAAGGTCTTGGGTTCCACTCCCGTTAGCTAACCAAGTTTAGTAACTATTGAACCTTTATGACTTCTGCCAACTTTAACCCTTTAACCACGAGACGTCAAACCACCAATCCTGCGACTGATATCTCAACGGCTGTATCGAATTATCGTTCTATCGGATAGAGATATTTGAGGATAGCAGGAACAGAGAGTGCACTTGTGTCAATGCGTAAATTTGTGCACTCCCTCTCCTGGGCAGTTGGCTTGTTTCTGCGACATTATTAGTTATTATTACCATACAACACGAGTCATGAGAAAGCCTTAAAGTTATCACATAACTTTCAATTGTGTTTTGGTATTTCTTTATACAGGGTGTCCCAGAACGTAACGATAACCTGGCACGGGGAGAAAGGCCCTCTTATGATGAGTCAATAAATTATTTTAAAATATGACATTTTATCGAATAATATTTTCATAAAGTTTTATATATATCGGTAACTATCGAGAATATTTTTATAAGAAGCGTAAGACGCGACTCAAAGAATTCATTTTATGAAAGCGCTATAAACTTTGAAAAGAAACTTTCGAAACAATTAGAAACAAATGCACTTTCATTAGATATTTAATAAGTGCTGATTTATATTTTCATTTAAAGCAGCATTGAAAAAAAGTGTAATATTTGCTGGCTCTAATTAAATTAAAGTTAACTGACAAAGCCTTCCGTTATTTAGGAATAGAGTTACCGAAATAAATATTTGCGATTTCTACATTTAAATCAAAAAATATATTTAAATAGAAAGGTTTTTTTAAATGCATCACATAACAACAATTATATAGGTAGGTATATAATATGTAATATATAATAACCGAAATTGGTATTATATTCTGTTAACTATCTATTCGGTATTTGATAAAGCCTTAAATATAAAGCGCTTTGATAAATACAAATGGTTACAACAGTACAATGGAGGAGGTTATATATTTAGCTTGAATGTATGTACATATGTATGTCCAATCCTATTTTCCCACGTAATTAGGTACTAAACTCGTTAACTACAAAGTTACTCAACTACCTCGTAACAACGAACAAATAAATTTAAAACTGAAAAAAAATGATTAAATATGTAAACCTACATCGATTTCATATCAAACTCACTTATAAATAAGTAGATAGAAAGGTTAATATATGAATAGGTAAAAAATTTTATCTTACTCAGATCTATTTTCTTCTAAAGTATGTAGATTACAATCTATAATACTGACGAGTTTAGACCCAGTCTTGGCTCCTTCCTTTGAAGCGTTAGATACCACTTGAACTAAAAATTTATCCTTGTCTTCACCCAAAGTCTCTACGCTTATATTGATACCTGTAACATACAATTTATATAAGCATATTTTAGAAAACTTAATATCTTACCAAAACACGAAAATATTATTAAAAATCATTTATTTTTATTAAAAATAAAAAAAACCTTTTAGTTATAGCGCCACGCAATCTTTGCTGGCGGAAAAGAGTAACCCCTCAAACTTCCGTTGGTTTACTTAATATTGTCACCAACATAAACCATTGGAATGACGATTGAATTAATAAATACGTAATAGGTATGTATACTTAATAATAAAAAAAAACAATTGGTCTGTGGTCCAGCAAATAGATTAAAGGCGATTTTAAAGGTCATTTACTTGTTAGTTAAAATAGAACCGACTGGAAAAAAGCTCACTGTTTCATAAGGTTGACCCAAAAAACGAACCTGTGCTATTACCATCTAAAGAACAAAGACGAACTACCTATGTATAAGGTTTACTATTTCTTGATAACATTTCTGATTTAGGTACCATACCTCCAACAGCGCTACAGCAATCTATTGATGGCTTGCGAACGTTCTTTTTAAAGACAGGAACTTTATCGGTTTCAGTTCTAGCAGTATTCATATTTGTCATTATCGGTTCCTCATAAAGGCCTAAAATTTTCAGCTTTTCTTTCACTTGCTCCTTGTACGATATTTTATGATGTCTATTGTAAGCGAAGTCAAAATATGTATGCTTTGGATCTACATCATGACACCATCGATAACCATGTTTCCCAGCTCTAACTCTCTTTAATTTTTTGTCTTCTTTTTTATTATGAAAAATTGAACTGCCAGAGTCAAGCTTCTCTTCGCACATACAAATATTTTCTTTTTTGCCTGTGACGATATCACAGAGACAAGGGTCTTTACACTCACAAGTCAATACACAGGTACAATCGCTAGGATTACCACATGTACAGTACTTAATTTTTGGAAAGCAACTGCAATCATCTGGCGAAATACCATAGCATTTACATTCAGGATCAACAGGGCAGCTACAAATGGTTTTAGAATCACCATCGTCACATTTAACTTCTCCTTCTGCTGGGTCGCATACACATGTCCGTTGTATATCACAAATACACGTGCCTTGTTCACATATACAATTTTTCCCTTTGATACAAAAACATATAGATTTAGGGGATGGTTTCTGACATAAACAAGACTCTTTTGCAGACTTCTTTTTTTCCAATATCGAAATCATTTCTTCACCGACTTCGTTCTCATTCTTTAGTTCGATATTTGATTTATTTTCACAAACACAAATGGGATAGGGAAATATTCCCGGTTGGCAGATACATGGCTTATCAACTTTGCTACAAACGCAAATTGGTCGAGGTTTTCCATCGGGATGACACATACATACTTTGTTAGGTTTGCATTTGCATTTTAATTCAGGAGTCTCGCCACATATACAAATATTTTCCGCTTCGTGGCAAGTACATTCATCGCGTTTTTTTGGGCCACATTCACAAGGCACTTTCAGATGACAAGGGCATTTTCCATTTTTATCAAGTTTACAAGTACAAACTGGATCAGCTTCAATTTTATTAATTTTTGGAAACCCATCCACTATTATTAAACTTGTCCTATTACCATCGGGTTTACTTAGTTTGTTACATTCGGGGAAAAAATAAAAGTGGAAATCATTTTCTTCATCACTAGCTTGCTCTTTTACATTAGAAGTTTCCTGAAGATTGTCTTTCAAGTCAATTTCTTCGTCTTTTTTTCCTTCGAAAACTTTGCTCTGCGTTGAATCAGTACAAGACCATTCGGAATCGGAAGATTCGCTTTCAAAAATACCTTCATAATGTGCACAGCTGGCTATCAAAGTTTCGTCAAAACTTAGTTTATTCTTTGTTTCATCGTCTACACAAAAATATAAATGTAAGTCAAATGTTACTACTATAAATAAAAATAAATAAGTAAGTAGCCCATGAATTACTTTATAACACAGTTGTTTGTCATCTATATGCCTGCGAGTATATTATTTTAAAACATTATTAAGTTGCTTAACCTATACCTATAATCCCAAGTCTAAGGGAAATCCTTTAAGAGTTTTTTACACTGCGCAGTATAAAGACAGTCTTACTAAGATTTAGCGTAGTGTAATAAGAGTAAGAAATTTAGCCTCTCCGTGTGATTTTCCGGTGGCTCCCATGACACCGCGATAGACGACAACGTCACCAGCTACGTACGCCTTGCAAATGATTTTGCATGCAGAATTTCGGGTGGTGTAATAGCGAGCTTGTCTGATCACACATTAAGACAGTTCTAATAAGATAAGACTGTATTAATACTGTGTAGTGTGATAGGCTCTTTAGTCATAACTCATAACTAATTATACGTATGAATCCATAGATATATATACAACTCAATGTATGAATCCTGATACGTGAAAGATGAAGTATGTGTATTCTGTATGACTTAATGATAAGTTTAGCTTAATTATTCAAAATACTCAATATAAAATATTACTAACCAATCTCAAATTTAAATTGTTTTGATAAATCAATTAAAGAGACATGGGATTGTATAGACATTATTTTATTATATATATTATATAGTTTGTTTTCACGTTTGTGTCCCTTCCATTTTTAAATATATAATATATAAAAAGTGTGTAACCAGCTAGTATGAAATTAACATGAGTTACCAGTAAAAATATTTTAAGATTGTATATTTTTACTTTATTAGTGACCTTCTTTAATGTATCTTGCAGGACATTTTTAATGTTTTGGGAATCGGCAAAATATGGCAATATGATTACCAGAACAGTGACAGCAACTGGCTGCAGTAGGAGTCTGACATTCTTTAAAATTATGACCTTCTCCACAGATGCTACATCTTTGTGAATTTTTACAGAATTTTGCAATATGACCGTACCTTAAACACTTTAGACACTGCTTCGCCGGCAGGATGTATACTGCCGTACTTCGAACCGCCAGCTGTTGAGGTCCGCACTCTCTGGCAAATAGGGACATGAAAAAGTTATAGAAATTGTTTTTGTGGGCATGAATTTTATTTGTCCATTTTCAGATATACTCCTCATAAATCTTCGAATAGAGATAATGTTTTTAGTGCTAGTTAGAGCTGAATATATTTCTTTGTTAGATACTTCAATAAGCACATGAGAAATTACCCCAGTGACCTCTGTAGCGGCAGCCGGAAGAGAAGCTTGGAGTTAGTATCCATCGAGATATTTTTTGTTGCCTAAGACCGCATTAGCAAAAGCGGGTCTATCAAAGATTACCCCAACTTTAGTTTTATTAATACGTTTTAATTGGTTTACACCTTTATTATAGCTTTTAATGCCATTAGCGAGCGTCATCATGTCTCTTGTTCCGATTGGCTTGTCAGCCTCCGTACTCTCCAGAAATAGAATATAATCAAAGTTACCCCCGTCCTCAGGGTAGTGCCGTACGTAGTCTGCTACCCGAAACGGGGCATACCTTTTGGCATCTGTTAATTCACTAGATTTCGTTGACTCTGAGTCGGAGCTCAAAGAGTCATCCTCAACGTTATCTTCTTCCTCCTTTTTTTTCCTTTAATCTTACTTCTCCCCATCTCTTTATTAATTTACAACTATTTTTTATATAAAGAACCAATAAATTGATTTGTACGTTAAGTTATTAAAATATTTTTTGAAAGAAAAAAACCCGCCTTTTCACTTAACAGTTCCCGCGCTTTCTCATCAGTCATCTAGAGTAAAAAATAAAAATGTTCCTTGGCTGCGTTCCACTAAGCGCCCACAACGACCAAAATGCTCCTTTAGTCGTTCCACATAACGACCGCGGTCGTTGTGGTCGCGGCGAAAACGTCACTTATGACGTCATGACTCACGCTCACGCGAAGCTCGCGACGACCCATCTAAAAAGGTTAGCGGTTAGGTTAAGGTTAGCGGCGTTTTCAAAAATCAAAAATGGCGACCGTGCTTACGTTATTTCATGCGGAAAGAAATATTTTAGTAGAAGTGAATGTTTCTGCAGTGGATGCTAAATATGATTATGTAAAACAAGCTTAGAAAAATTAATTGTAGTTTATATAATGAATATACATGTATACATTTTTCATGTATACTTTAGAAATGAAAATTAACTTAGCCTTCTTCGTTTTCTTATTGAAAAAATTATTACATACGTTTAAAATTTCACTGATGAAAATTTTATTTTTATTATAGACACAGCATTTGCGACACAACTTTTTAACAGAATTTTAAACGAACAACCCGGAACATCAACGTCTGCTGATCGTGCTGATGAAAATTTTCAATTTTCTAATGATGTCACGGATCATGTTATTGATGAAGAATTCCTCGATACAGAGGAATAGTGAATATAAAATTCACTAATATTGAATATAAAAAATTAAATTATAATTTTTTTCAATATTAATCGATTTAAACAATAATTAATTAAGTTTATTTTCAAGGCTTACAGATTATAACTTAACCTCTTAAATCTTTTGCATTCTTTTTTTAACTCGCCGTTTGTATTATTTACCTCCACGCTCAAAACGCTTTATCATCCATTCTTGAGTTTACGACAGTAACGCTCACAAGCAAGTGGAACGGGAAAAACTACGGTCGTGAGCGTGATCGTTGTGATCGCTTAGTGGAACGTAGCACTTGTTGTTGTTTCTCATTGTCATTGGTTCCTTTCTGGCACGTTCAATAATCAATTGTTGACAGTGACAGCGGCAGCCCCAAGGAACATTTTTACTCTAGGGAGGCAGTCCTGTCGATGAGAATGTTGCCGTACCATACACTGACTGATTGACGTGATCTTTGGCGACAAACTTTGTTAAAGAAAGGCTCTTGGTATGCTAAGATAAATAAAGATATTGGAAAAATCCTTGGTTCACTCAATCGAATCACTATAGAAGCAGAAAATATTATACAATACTATGCCGCTTAAGATTTGGTCATTGCAGATTTAATGCACATTTGAATCGTATGCGCATCATCTCATCACCCGTTCGCCAACATTGCACCAACAACTCCACACAGTCCTTAGACCACATCATTTTTGAATGCTCCGCTTTTAATTTGAAACGCCTGTTACTGATACTATTACTGTTACTTATTATCTACGTATGGATCAGAAAATCTCCCGCGCAACACTCAAGATTTACTAACTAATTTAGATAACTATTCTACTATATTTGAATTTATTTCCAACACTATAGGTCTACCAGAATCTAATGGCAAATGGGGAAATAAAAATTTGTTGTGTGCAATACTAGGAAAATTGGATTAAACGATCTTGATACTATTTAATTTTATATAAATCTTTATTATTACTGAACATGAAGTACCTATATTAGGTATGTGTATGAATTATATGCGTATGTTGTTATACATCGGATTCGTAACTTAGGAAAATATGTCATGAAAAATAAATGAATCGTATATTAATTTATGAACTAATTTATTATCTTTAACACATTATCAGAACTAGAAAACGATTTCAAGAATTCCACTTGCATTTCTTGTTCTTCATCAGACGATGAAGATAAAGAGGTAATTTTTATAAATCACTCTTCCAGCATTTGGCTTTTAACATAGGTATTCAAAATCAATCTACTTAAGTGTCAGTCTGTAAAAAAATAAAGTTTATCTTGTTAATCAAATGATAGCTTAGTCATTAATCATCATAATCATCAATCTATATACGTCCCACTGCAGGGCGCAGGCCTCCATTTACGAGTGAGAGTGAGAGGGATTATTATTACAAAAAAAATTCTTACCTCAAAGATCTCTCTCCGTTGAAATCAATATCTTGTCGAAGAATTTGTAAGAGTTTTATTACTATTGGAATTTTCTTTCTAATTGTTAATAATTTTTTTTACTTTATTCCAAATCATTCATTCTTCTTTCCTCCTCCCCTCATTTTACGCGTGGAAAAAGTACACTATAATTCGATGTGCCCTCACCTATGATTCGCCATATAGTAGTACTAGAAATCCCTATAAATAATAATAATAAAACTTTATTTGACAAACACACTGAATCTTACTAACTGACTTACTTATATAAGTATATATATATATATATATATATATATATATATATATATATATATATATATTTAGCATTTAAGTAAGGTAGCTAGCTACAATTAAGTAAGAAAAATATAAAATAAACTAAAAGTATCATAAAAACTCAGTCTAACTTACCTGTCAACTCTACGATGCGCTTTAAAATCATAGATTGAGTTTGATTTACGCCTTCTTCTTCCCTTATTTATACAATATATATTAAAAACAATATTTTTCGTTTGAGATCGAAGTGACTATTTCGACATTTTCATAAAAACAACAAATTATCAGGAACATATCCCTAATGCTGCGTTCACTAAGCGTTCACAACGATCACGCTCACGACCGTAGTTTTTCCCGTTCCACTTGCTTGTGAGCGTTACTGTCGTAAACTCAAGTGGAATGGATTATAGAGCGTTTTGAGCGTGGAGATAAATAATACAACCGGCGAGTAAAAAAAGAATGCAAAAGATTTAAGAGGTTAGGTTATAATCTGTAAGCCTTGAAAATAAACTTAATTAATTATTGATTAAATCGATTTATATTGAAAAAAAATATAATTTAATTTTTTATATTCAATATTAGTGGTGTATTTAGCATCCGCTGCAGAAACATTCACTTCTACTAAAATATTTCTTTCCGCATGAAATAACGTAAGCACGGTCGCCATTTTTGATATTTGAAAACGCCGCTAATTTTCTCAACGATCACGACGACATACCTTTTTAGATGGGTCGTCGCGAGCTTCGCGTGAGCGTGAGTTATGACGTCATAAGTGACGTTTTCGCCGCGACCACAACGACCGCGGTCGTTATGTGGAACGACTATACTCTAATTTTTAATTAGACGAAGTCAACTGACGTTTACTGTGTTGTCAGGTTTTGACAAAATAAAAATAGTGTTGTAACAAAATGAATGATTGAAAAAACTCCTGAATGAATGAAATTGCCTCGATTGTCTAGTGAATAGTTAGTGTGCCGAACTGCCGATATCGGGTACGGGGTTCGAATTTTAGTCGTGCTTTGTACATACCAACGAGTTTTCGACGAATATGTGCCTATAGAATCCAATTATAGGTAGGTAATGAAAATAAAAAAAACATCGCTTATTCATTTGTTTTTATTCATCATCAGATAAAAAATCATCTCTATCGCTTTCGGTGACATTAATTATTAATCTATACTAATATTATAAAGAAGTAAAGTTTGTTTATTTGTTAAATTGTAAGGGGTAATCTCGGGATCTACTGAACCGATTTTAAAAATTCTTTCACCAATAGAAAGCCACATTATTGCTGAGTGTCATAGGTTATATAAAAAACCGAAAAATAAAAAGGCTTTTACGTGGTAGTCCGTTTTGCAAAGTGAATCGGAGAAAAAACGGTCGAATAAAAGCGTTTCTTACGAACGCTGCCTTGACTATGAAAGATATATTTTTGAGTTCTAGAGAAAAGATGTGGAGCTTAAAAATGCCTACAAAAAAGTCAACGACAGCATATGTCTAACTTTTATATTTTAGTGACAAAAAGTAGTTTTTTTAATATTAGTATAGATAATTTAATTTTTAATATTAATAAAATAATTTAAATTATTTAAATACTCTGTACTAAAAAAGGATTATTAACATTATGCCCAACGAAGTGGGCACGGGTCAGCTAGTTATTAATATGTCTGAAACATTGTCCATCATGTGGTCGAGACCATACATTTTGTCTTCCTCTTTAATTATATGAGTCATAAAAAAATTATGTACTATTCACCTTATAGCGGTAAAAGTAAAATCGTCTAATTTATCTTTGAAACGACAAACTTAACAAAAACAATAACTTAACAGCGTGGGCGCAGAAAAAACATTCGTGCTATCAGATTAGAGGTTAGAAGCCGAATAACAAACAAAATGGCGACCGCAAGCGCGGCGTTGATCGGTGTTGGCACTAGTCGCCGCGCCGCGCTTTGTAATAAGCCGTCAAAAAACTGATTGTAGTTACATACTACTACTATTACTAGTGTAAAATAGAAATAATATTCTTTTATAGTTTGAAATGATTAACTATTCACACTCATTGTTCATTCATCTGATTGAACGAGAACTGAACGCATCACTAATACTTTAACTATGGCAACATTATTTTACAAAGTGACATTAGCTACTGTCAGTTGGCTTCGTCTAATTAAAAATACGACTATAGAGGAGCATTTTGGTCGTTGTGGGCGCTTAATGGAACGCAGCCTAATGCTACGTTCCACTAAGCGTTCACAACGATCACGCTCACGACCGTAGTTTTTCCCGTTCCACTTGCTTGTGAGCGTTACTGTCGTAAACTCAAGTGGAATGGATTATAGAGCGTTTTGAGCGTGGAGGTAAATAATACAATTGGCGAGTTAAAAAAAGAATGCAAAAGATTTAAGAGGTTAGGTTATAATCTGTAAGCCTTGAAAATAAACTTAATTAATTATTGTTTAAATCAATTTATATTAAAAAAAAAATTAATTTTTTTATATTCAATATTAGTGGTGTATTTAGCATCCGCTGCAGAAACATTCACTTCTACTAAAATATTTCTTTCCGCATGAAATAACGTAAGCACGGTCGCCATTTTTGATTTTTGAAAACGCCGCTAATTTTCTCAACGATCACGACGACCCACCTTTTTAGATGGGTCGTCGCGAGCTTCGCGTGAGCGTAAGTCATGACGTCATAAGTGACGTTTTCGCCGCGATCATAACGACCGCGATCGTTATGTGGAACGACTAAAGGAGCATTTTGGTCGTTGTGGGCGCTTAGTGGAACGCAGCCTAAAACTCAACTGCGGTTGACAAATTTGTAATTTGATTTGAGAGGTGACAATTGACATTGTCATATGAAAATCACAATTTTTTATTATTTTTTATGCCATGAGATTCTGGTAGACCTATATCAATGATATTTGAAACAGGACCTATTTAATTTACTCGGATGTGAAATTTATATTATGACTCTTCAGGCTTCGGCCTAATTATTATGGACTTGGTTTCGGCCATACCAACAATGGAATCAGTAGATAAATGAAGTTTCTTCAGACTTGGCCTCGGCCTTTCGTCATATCAGAATGAAATTTACAAATTTAGACAAAGCTGTGTATAATCTATGCTAGGCTGTATGGACTACATAGAGAAAAGGATATGGACTATAGTCCTTTGCACAGACATAGTAGTTATATGTCTGTGAGTCCCTATTGGGGATAAATTTTAAAAACAACAATAAACGAACGAATAATTTGACAGATGATGTGGCCGACCGTCTTGTGCTAGTGTATTTTAATAAATAATTATTTATATTTGAATGTTAATAATAATGCGAAAATGTTTGTGCTTAAATATGTTTTATTAATTTTATTTATTACGATATCCCACTGCAAATTACCTGACAAAGTTAAATGTGTAAACCAAGAATGTAGCAGTAAGTCAATGACAATCTGTTTAGTATTGTAAATGTTTTAATTTTTTACGAATAACATTATTGTTTAACATATTATGTGATTTCATTAGTATTATTATGAAGGAATGTTATTACACATAATTTTGATATTTTTTCAGAGCCTATATCTAAAGCGAAAACTTTAATTAACTACAGTAGTTCTGAACCAGGTTTTGTGTCATTCCCTCGTAATGCAGAAGCTATAATTTATATGAAATCAGCCGGTGATAATCCTAACATTTGGTATGCAAATATTAATGGTAAAACTGGTTATATTAGCTCAACATTTTTAAAGGAAACAAAAATGATTGGAAAGGCAGATATAATTGTGCCTATTGAAAGTATCAAATTACCTAATGTACAGCCTGACAAAGTTCAACAACCACATGAAATATTTGAAGGAACCACAATTTATTCTACTGAACCAACAACAACTCAACACCAACAACAAATCATACCATCTAATTTTGTGCCTCCAAAAGACGATGTTGCTGCTACAGCCAATCTGGATAATATTGAAAACAGTTTTATTAACCAAAATGATAATATAATAAATACTAACATTGAAACTCTTTTAAATCAAAATAGTATTAGTTCTACAAACAGTCCTGAGACTTTAAATCTTCCTCAACAAAATACAGAATTTACTAATGAAGTTATTCAGCATTCAAATTCTGCTGATACTAATGATGATACTCAAGTAAATGAGAATATGCAATCTAATAGTTTATTAAATAATGTAAAACTGCAAGAAGACTCCAATTCATTCAATAATGAACAACTTTCTAATAACCAAGGTTTCGAAATACCCAATTCTGATTCTCCAGTAGATGGTTTGTCAGAAATGAAGACTGAAAATACTTCAAAAGAATCAATTGAAGTGCCTGAAAAAGTGGACTTAACACAAGAATTCACTAAGTCTGATGTTAATAGGGTTAGTACGGATTCTATGTTTCCATCAAATATTATTAATAATGTAGATAATACTCAAATACCCTATGATAATCCCAATCTGCTAAACATGAAAGCTGTCAATAATGTTAATATTCCTCATCTACCAGAAGGAACACCAGAAGTGCCTAAATCTTCAAATGAAGGTAACGCTTTAGGTAGTGGAGCAATGTTAGACAATAATATTCAAAATATTAATGGAGAAATAACTCATCAACAAATAAATATATTACCTGATGTATCAACTGTATCTCCAGTTTCAGTAAGATCTTCTCAAGAAACAATAAAAAGTAACTTCGTACCCCTGATGCCTTCTATTGTAATAAATACAGACACAGTCCCAAGTGCCGATAACATTTTAAATAAAGTAAAACCTGAAACACAAACAAATGCTGATAGTATCCCACCTGAAAAACTAATTAATGCAGAAAGTACTACAGAAATACCAATGAATGTTGAAAGTGTCATACCAGAAACACAAATAAATGTAAAAAGTGTATCACCAGAAATTCCTATGAAAGGTGAAAGTGTCACATCAGAAATACCAATGAATGTTGAAAGTGTCATACCAGAAATACAAACAAATATAAAGAGTGTCACACCAGAAATAAAAATAAATGTAGAAAGTGTGTCACCAGAAATTCCTATGAAAGGTGAAAGTGTCACATCAGAAATACCAATGAATGTTGAAAGTGTCATACCAGAAATACAGACGAATATAGAGAGTGTCACACCAGAAATAAAAATAAATGTTGAAAGTGTGTCACCAGAAATTCCTATGAAAGTTGAAAGTGTCACATCAGAAATACCAATGAATGTTGAAAGTGTCATGCCAGAAATACAAACAAATATAGAGAGTGTCACACCAGAAATACAAATAAATGTAGAAAGTGTGTCTACAGAAATTCCTATGAAAGTTGAAAGTGTCACATCAGAAATACCAATTAATATAGAAAGTGTGACCCCAGAAATACCAATCAATGTGGAGTTACCAGTGGCAACAACAGAAGTTCCTTTAGAGGAATCAAGAAATGAAGTTACAGTATCAAGTATGCATCTTGATGAAGCAACTGAAACAACTCCTGTTACCTCAGAATATTTAACATCATCAACTGAAAACTTAATACATGAGATTTTTAGTGAATCAACAGAACCTACTCCTATTCAAGATGATAATAGTGAAGGATTTATATCAAGTATCTACACAACAATAGCAGATATGTGGCCTTCAACTGAAGCACCTACCGAACCTATTTTTAATGAGGAAACAACACAAAATAGTTATGAAAGTGATGAAAGTTTCTCATTTGTGAAGTATCTATTCAATACATATAACTTGGTTATGGGAACAAAAGAACAAAGCCATGCTCTATTTCCTTCAGTTGGTAAGAAACATTTATAAAATCAACCGTGTTATCTTTACATATAATAAAATTCAATTTACTTGAATCTACACATTGAATATTTTTTGAAAATCTTAGTCAAATAGTCAATATTATTGATACATAGTCAGAATCTATCTATCAACATAAAGGATACTGTTTATTGCAAGAAATTCATACTAACATAGTAAATGTAAATATGTTATGAAAATATTATTAATTTATTTTAATTCAACATGAAATAATAATTAAATAATTTAACTGAATGTATAGTATAATAATTAATAAAAATTACAAAGCATCACCTATACTTTTTCAATATATACATGTAATAAAAGTATAACTGAGTCGGCTCTGTTTTACAATAAAATACGTATATAAAAATATTACTAAATATAATAATGATAACTAAAATAATAATTTTTCAATACAGTACATATTAGTTATGTGTACTATACTGTTTTAAATGTTTTTTTGAAAAATCTCTATTTCAACATTCTTTACATGTTTGTTGTTGTTTATGTATAGAATTGATAATTTACTTAATTAAATCATAATATTTTACATATCTTATATTTCTTATCATATTACAGGTGAAACATGTTATACTGATGAATATTGTGATGGGGAAAGCACAAACAAACAAAATCGTCTATTAACATTCCTTTTAACTACATCTGGCTCAGTAATATTATTCATACTTGGGTACTATTACATAGAAAATAAACGGCAAGACGGCAAACTCATTGGCAACATCAATAACCTCCAGAGGGAATTACTTTTTTCAACAAAGGTAAAGAATGCATGCTAAGTTATAAATTACTAAGATAATATAATACTTACACTTTTAAAATCAAGACTTCTTTAATCAAATTATAATATATAATAATCATTTAATATATATTTATAGTTAATATACCTGATCAATCATTACAAATTGTACTTTCTTTTTAGACCATTCTAATAGGGTAAACATACCGGTTATCGACCGTTTAAGCGACTTGTTGACTTCGGAGTTGATTTTTATCATAATGTTGTACTCCAAGATTTTTCAAAAAAATATCATTTCATCCTACAATAGTCTAGTTTCATTAAACCTAGCGCCTATAGATGTATCAGTGATACATAATTTAATAAAAATATATATTCGTAAAAATAGCAAATATACCGGTTATCGGCCTTTTCACTCAGTTATCGTCCACTAGTGCACTGGTTATCGGCCACCTATTTTACGGTAGAAAAACGACTCTTGTGTAATAGCCTGTAAGGTTTATAATAGTATGATAATAATACAATTAATAAATTCACAAAAGCTGTATATTTTTACTCTCTTTTACGACTTAAAAATAAAATTAAGTAACGGTATTAAGGTCAAGATCACAAGAACCACATTTAACACGGGCTGGAGTTTCTTCTACTTTTTTTTTAATTCTCTTCTTTGATGGTTGGTGGTGGTGAAATAGTTGTTCTTTTCTCTTTAGCTCTTTCGAGCTTTCTTTTCTTAATTTAGTTTTCTTTGTCCTCTTTCGCTATATCTCTTTTTTCATAGTATTGTTGCCAACCTAAGACTTGTGATAATTGAATGTCACTAAATGGTGGTATTGAGATGTCGATAAGAGATATATAAGAAAAACTATGGAATCTTAATAGAGCTGTGCGAAATGTGAAATTTTCGCCCTAGCGTTTTCGTACGCTTGTTATAAGGACTTTTAAATTCAAAGGAAAGTTTAGGGGTTAAAGCGGCAAGGCTCTTATTTTTTTTTTCTTTACTGATAGGTGCCATCTGATAAAAAAACAAGCACAATTCTAACACCAAGCACAGCAACCAAAATGTATCCATTATCATTAAAACATATAAGCTTATTTACAAGCTTGAATAAGTTCGCCTTTACAAAATAAAAACAGATATATCCCAAGGGAACTATATATTTTTCGGGGATAAAAATTAGCATGTGCTATTCCAGAGTATACTTTATCTCTGTACCAAATTTTGTGCTTGAGTAACAAACGTTCAAACATACATCTTAACTTTCACCTTTATAATAAATTATTAGTAGGATTATAAGGGAGTTTTCAAACGGTCGGGGACAGGTTTTGTTTTTACTGGTCATCGGCCGTTAAATATTCGCTATTTTGGAAGGCTATATCTTTGAAAATATAAGGTATACAGGCGGTCGTAATCTAGTTGTAAATTCACAAAACTCTAGCTGTTCACAAATAAAGTGCAATGTATGTTGGTGAATTTAAGGTTTCCGCAATAAAGGCAAAGAAAAACGACGCGAATAAACCGGTTTTGCGACCACCCGGTCGGAAAGTAGATTTTGTAATTAATCGTTAACGTATTGTCCGACCACCAAAAATATCATAAATTATAAAAAGTTTGATGAGTTTAGGCACTTGAATATTGAAATTAAACATGCCTAATACACACAAACCAAATCAATGACCAATAAAGTAAGAGTAACACTTAAAAACTTACCTTTGAAAATCAATCCACCTACTATTTTTTTCGCTAAATTTTACACTCGTTCATACACCAAATTTTGAAAGAGCGACTGAGTGCTCAATTTGAAAACTTCGAGGTCATGCCGTTAAAATATAAACTGTGAAGTTCGCCCGGATCGAATGGCGCGAAATTAGAAAAGATCAATCTATAACACTGTCTATTATTTAAAATAACATGCGAAGTGGTCGAAAAGGGGTAGTGGTCGGTAAACCGGTATGTTTACCCTACTTACTACACATGGATACCAAGATGTCTAAATAGTTAAAAAAACACTTTAAAAACAATTTTTGTAGAACTATGATTAATTTAAAATAAAATAGTTTAAAGATTTTTTTATTAATATATAATATTATGTTTATATAATGAAATATTCATGTTTCTTAAACATTACTTTCGATTGCTAAATAGTTTGCTCTTAAGAAATATACCTTTGAGATATAAATAAATAAATGTGTTGGGGCATTATTACACACAGTACCATCTAACTCCATGGTAGGCTACGAGGCTTGAGTTATGGATAGCAGATAGTTGTACACTTCACATTTATAATATATTTTCACCTATGATTGTAACACAAACATATTTTGTACACTTCTAACTGAGCCAAATGTGTCATCAAACCTTAGTCTCTCCCATACTATTTTTACTGTAAAGCATTGAAAAAGCAAACAGGATACCAAAAACATTTGAAAAGATGCTTTTAATTATTGTCTCTTATAATTAAATAAATCTAAAATATATTAGAATAATGTAAATTATATAAACTACACTCTGTTACAGGAGTGTGAGATCCTTAAAGAGGAGCTTGCGTCTACTAAAAATAAACTAGCTGGTATTGAGGACAGTTCGTTTGGCATGGACGACATGGTCCAATCGCTTAAAGCTGAGATCCAGGAGTTAAAAGAAAACAATGAAAGGCTGCGAAATTCTTTAGATGATAACGAAAAGTTACTTAGAGTATCCGAAAATACGGCAGGAGAGTTACAAAACACACTTGGAGAAGTAGAAAATACTCTTAGTGAGCTCTTGAATGAAAGAGCACACTTAGAAGAGCAAATTGCTGAGTTGAATGGTAATTCATTTTTTTTTCATTCTAATTTTCAATCAGTTTTGAATTAAAGTGTTTTATTTTTTAACAGTAGTAGACAAATTGTTGCAAATACATTTCTTTATTTGTTGATGTTTATGAACGAAATATTACAATAATCAATATTTTATTTTAATTCACGAAAAAGGAATAGATCCCATAATTTTTAACATTTATGTTTGCAGGAAAAATAGAAGCATTTGAAGAAGAATTAATATCAGTGAGTCGAGAACGTGATAATTTCCAATTAAAATATGTGTCAGCTGAAACAGCGTTAGAGGAATTTAAAAAACAACAAAAAGTACTCGAAGAAGTTAACAAGGCGTTGATAGAAGCTAATAATACTATTGAATTGCAGAAACATGAAATTACTGCATTAAAGGTACTTTATGATTATGATTCTTTACTATTCTTTACTATATGATTCTTTAATATTAATTGTTATAATATATACTCTTTATAGTAAATACGCAAAAATTAACAAACATATGTACAAGAAGCAGCAGTAAAGTTAAAAGAGCATTAACTTCCTTAAATATTTCATCTATTTTTTATAAAATAAAAATTTCTATCAATTAAAATTAATTTACACATTGGATTAGTTAGTAATTAAATCAAAAGAATACATTAATAAATGTAACAATTTGTTCCAGGATACCATAAGGGAAATAAAAAGTGGTTCATCTTCTAACACTGATGCTACCTCACTAATAGATCATACTGAAATCAGAGCAAAATTATCAAAGGCTTTAGAAGAGAAAAATACCTTTATGACAAAATATGAGGTAAGATTTTGTAAAATTTATGCCTAAAGTATGTACTTACAAACTGAAAAGCCAACTGGCACTCCCTGAAGCCGTTAAACAAAATAATTGAATTAAGTTGAAACCCCGTTTGGCGCAGTTTGTAGTGCCCCTCTTTCTTGCACCAGCGATCGCGGGTTCGAGTCCCGCTGGGGGCATTCATTTGTTAAACTCGGATGTTTATACCCAGTCATGGCCCATGGGTGTTTATATTTATAATAATATGTATCTATTTAAACTTATATCAACTATCTGGTATCCGTAAAACAAGCTTCGTAGCTTATCCGTTAAAATAGTAGGTACAGTTCGCGTCATGTAAAAAGAACGCTGGAAGAAAGTGGTGAGGGGTGTGTTTGCGCATGGGTACATTCGCACACGAAATTACTAAGCCTACTCTTTTATTTTTGAACCAGCCTTTCGCTCGCGACGTATATTGGTTATTGGCAGGTACATTGAAAAATATATTTGATAGAACGTCATTAAATAGAATTGTATTAATTAATAAAATATGTTTGATTGTGTGTAGAATGTTTAATCTACTTACAAAAAGTATAATTAATTCGTTTAATATATTTTTTAAAATTATTAACTGCATTATTATCAGACTCTCTCTTTATAAAAAAATATACGTCAAAAATATTTTTTCTCTATTTCTTATATAACACCATTTTGTAACACCATTTGTTGTGTGCGCGATGTTATTTTAAACTGATGAACCAATAGCAAGCCGGCGCGCATGCGGCGCGTGCCTCGACGTCCCGCGCCCCACCTCTTACCACCAAATGGGCCGATAAATCGCCTCTGCGCAACTTGACAGCCAGCGTTCTTTTTACATGACGCGAATTATACACTATAATATGTTGGGACATTATTACACACAGCGCCATCTATTTCCGTGGTAAGCTAAATGTTAATAAATATTGTAGTCATCATGTAAGTTATTTTTAAAATAATTAATCAATGCTTTTACTATATAAAGGCAGAACATAAGGAGAGAGTGCAATTAGCAGACGAATTGAAAAATACAAAGGAGTCATACCAAGTCAGCAGCCAGCAGGCTTCCGAAGCTCTGACAAGGCTGGAGGTATTAGGGAAGTACTTCCAAGAGAGGGAGAGCGAACTTATGAAGTAAGTTTGAGTTTATTTCAATTAATTATTAACAAATTGAGGTAAAATGTTGTTATTTACATACTTATTTTTCTGCTATAGGGAATTAAACACCAAAGAAGCATTATGGCTCAGTAAGCAGGGAGAGTCAACCAGCACTGTAGAGAAGATAGAATTGTTACAACAAGAAGTTCAAAGATATAAGTAAGTCACTATAACTGTAATTGTAAAATGGTCTAGTATCTCACCCTCTATTTGTTTAGGATCTAATTATATACATCTTAAGCAATTTATAAATAGTGGCTTATCCCCTGAATTCTCTCTTTCTTTCGACTTTTAAAATCATTTTCCTCACACATTTACACAATACAAAGATGTAGTAAACTTCAAATATTTGTATAATTATTTTTTTCAATAAATTAAATTTAAAAAATCATATGTTAAGTATTCGCGTTAAATCAAAGAAATCTGTTATAATACACATATGCATTATGTATCTATACTAATATTATAAAGCTAAAGAGTTTGTTTGTTTGAACGCGCTAATCTCAGGAAGTACTGGTCCGCATTAAAAATTATTTTTGTGATGGATAGTCTGTTTATCGAGGAAAAGGCTATAGACTATATTACATCACGCTACGACCAATAGGCTCCTAGAGCATCTATGAAAAATTCTGCGAAAACGAGGGAGAACATTTTTTTTTATTTTCAGCCTTTAGAACGCGAGCGGAGCCGCGGGAAAGCCTATAGTACTATATAAAACTAGCTGATACCCGCGACTTCGTCCGCGTTGCTTGAAATATTAACAAAGTTTTCCGCATGCGCGCTACGCCGCTTGCCCCACTACTCCGCGAGAAGGAAACATACATCACTGAACACGCAGTGCATATACAAATCGTTGTTTCTTGAAACTTTAATAACTTTTTATTAAATGAAGATATCGCAATAATTTTTTTTTGTTAAGGGCCAAGTGTCTAAGAAATAAAACTTAGAAAGTTTAATTGAAATCTATCCAGTAGTTTTTCTGTGATGCGCGCGCAACTGCAGACCTCTATCATTTTATTTATATAGATGACATTACTGTGACAGGGAGAAGTGCGACGCGCTAACGCTGGAGCTGGCGGAGCAGGAGTCGGCGCGGCGCACGGCGGTGGCGGCGGTGGAGGCGCGCGCGCACGACGCCTGGCTCGAGGCGCGCGCCGCCAAGCGCGAGCTGGCCGCCGCGCGCGACGACGCCGCCGCGCTGCGTAGGCGGCTCGCCGCTGAGCCGCACAGACGTGAGTGGAATTGGACAATGTTATGCAAACCAGAACCAACACACAGAATGAAAAAAGTGCGCGTGTACAAAGTACACATGTCAGAAGTAAAAATTGAATTTAAATTGAGGCTAACTCTTCCCCGTCTCTGAACGCCTGGTACTATGGACTTATTTTTTCGTTTCATCGAGTTTGAAATCACAATGATTCTAAAGAAGTTACACTTCAAAAATTAGTCATTCTATGATCTTCATAAAAACTGTATACAAAGTTTGTATAAACCTCTTTAACAAAAATACCTTTATAATATTATAAAATATATGTAGATAGCTTTGATTTGATATCTGTGTACTTAATTTAACCACCATTGTGGGTTGGTTCTGGTTTGCATAACTATGTCCAATTTTATAATTAAAAAGAACATTATTGTTCTCCAACCAATTCCAGCCATGGCCAGTCTCATTGAGACTAGCCAACTCATCAGCCCTTTTTAACGTCCCACTGCTGGGCACGGGCCTCCCTCAGTACGAGGGGGATCAGGCCATAGTCCACCGCGCTGGCCTAGTGCGAGTGGTGGACTTCACATGTCTTTCGAAAACTTGCTGGGTTTTCTCAGACATGCAGGTTTTCTCACGACTTTTCCTTCACCGTAAGGCAAGTGGTAATCATGATATAAATGATTCGCACATGAGATCAGAGGTGCGAGACCCGGATTTGAACCCGCATCACTCGGTTATCCAAGCGACCGCGTTACCGCTGGCCTACCACTATCTTTTTTTACTCCTAATTACAGTGAATAAATAAAATGTTTTAAGAAAGTTAATCACTTATTTTCCTATCCCATATTTTTCAAAAAGTGAAAAATCTTATGACTTTAATATCCCAACTTCCTTAGTAAAATGTAACCACCTTTTCCAGATGCAGCTTCACCACTAGAAGCAGATGTGGGCCTCCCGGGCCCCCTGCCACCGCTAGCGTTCCTTCCCCCGCCGCTGTTGCCCCCGCTGCCGCGCCCCCCTCCCCTCGGCAGGCTACCCTCGCCACACCCGCCCAGGTAAGTCATACTTGCTTAAAAATATACTGTTTTCAAAATCATTTAATTTAAATTGGGTATTTTAATCCTAAAATTTATATGGATGTAACTTTATGTTAGCTTATTTGAATGTCTATTCTCATAATAAATGATATTTAAGTTATTTTCAAAGTAAAGTCTAAAGTTTAAAACTGCATAGCTGTTACGATTCTCGCATCACTTACAGTTCTCGAGGCATAAGGTCAGCTTTGCATTTGTGTGAGTGCAGTGTACGCATAGGCACGACGATACGGATAGACGTTGCGTGATTGGTTTAAACTCGTTTTAACTGGTTTTTAATGCGCGGCTATTTGCTTTTAGCTATCACTCACACAAATGCAAAGCTGAGCTTATGCGTCAAGAACTGTAAGTTGATTACTATTAATCGACACATATTTGTGACATTAAATTATTGATTGGTTTTTTTACGATAACTTTAATTGTATAGTAAATAATTAGTGCCAAGTTTTATTAGAAGGTTACAAGGAATATCACATAAAATTCAAATACATGAACGTCCTATACTTTTAACATTTAGATTTTGATAGAAAAATTTTATTTTAGAATGCAATTTTTAATTAAAACAGTTTCAGATTTTTTTTGTTCATTCCTTGTTTTTCCTCTGTACCCTTTATTTATTATGTATTTATTTAGTGCATTCGATCACAGATACGAGCGCCGCTACTCGTCCGACAGCCGCTACTCGCCCGAAAGCCGGTACTCGCCCGAGAGCCGCTACTCGCCCGAGCCAGTGCGCTACTCACCTCGCTCGCGTCGCTCACCCCGCTCTCCTCGCTCCCCACGCTCCCCTCGCTCCCCCCACTCACCCCGCTCTCCTCGCTCCCCTCGCTCACCTCGCTCACCCCGCTCGACATACTCTACCCGTGAGCGAAGACGCTCTATTGAAAGGTGAGTTTATGTTGTTCTTAATAAATTTTATTTGTTATTTTTCTTAATAAAAATTATACATTTTAATTCTAAACATATTATATAATAATTTATAAGGTACTTTTATGCCATTTAGAATTTTTGTAAATTGTGGGTAAGCACTGTCTGTAACATGTATATAACCCCCTGAGACGTCGAATACCTTAGTCTCTCCCGTGACCATGATTGCTGTAAATCATTTGAAATGTCGGGAACCAAAAATCATAATAAATCCGCGACAAAATCCGAAAAGATACTTTCATTTATAATATTGATTCTATTTAAGATACTCTATATAGTAAAATAAACAGTTGTTTATTCATATAATATATTCTTAGATACAGCGGTCGAGGATCGCGATCCAGGAACGGCCCAGTTGACACTGAAACGGAGTACAACTCCGACAGCCCCACACGGAGGCCACGGAGAAGATATTCCAGACAATCAGGTAAAGACAGATATTTCATATTGCATATCGTATGTTGATGCTTTAATCGACTTCAAAAAAATAACAACAACTTATAGGAAATAATTAAATAAAACAAAAAACTACTGTTCAAATTGACGAAGAGTAAAGAAACTTTTTTAGAAACAAGCATTATTTGTTTTAAATGTTCTAAAAAGAATAACATACAAATATAAATAAACTACAGCGAGATTATTCTTTTCAGGGCCTAGTTCTGGCTCAGGGTGTTCATCAGAGTCGGAGAAGTGAGAAGATTAGTCAAACATATATTTTGCTTATTAAAATTGGAGCCAAATTGTATTTATCAGTGGTTAAGGTAGAATCGAATTTAAATTTGATTCATACATAGAAATAATGTACTACAGAAAACATATTACATAAAAATTAGATAGTTTTACAATAGCACTATTTATTATTGTTTAATAAAAAATATAGTGGGGGCCATTTTTCTTTATATTTACGGTACACGATTTTTCTTTCTATGTATGTATATTTGCTATTAAATCTTTCACATAACTATTTTAAAAGTACTAGTCATTTAAGAAATGATGTACTACAATGTTTTTGTTTCTTTATAACGAAAATATTTCCTTAATTCCTTAATTGTAAATATATATTTGTACATATAAAACTTCTTTCCATTTTAAATATAATACGCTTTTTCAAGTTAATTTGCAAAGAAAAAATTAATTACAATATGATTTTAAATGGAAAAATATAGCAAATTTGATATATTATAAAAATTATTATAAAGGACGCTAGAACAAAGTTACTTAATGTTTTCATTTAAATACAGATAAGACAGCGCTATTTACGTCGAGGCGATAACGTTATTGGTATTATTATTATTGTTAAAACGACATCTTGACAACAAGATAAAGTCGAGTGTTCTCGAGCGATTTACTTTGAAGGATATGTATTATATTCATTTTTTATTATTTATGTATTTAAATAGTATATATTATTTTAGCATTTTTATTTATAATTGTAAACTTTTAAATATCTGTCAAATTCAATAGTAGGCGATTTTAGAGAAATTAGAAATCTTGTTTTTCTTTCTTTTTTTAATTTTTAATTAAGGCAATAAAAATTGCTGCCCTACACTGTTCATACAACTATAACAGTAGAATTATAATATAATGACATGTGCATAAGTTTTGTAATATTATGTAATCATTAAAAATACATGAACGATTTTAATTTATACTTCGATAGATGTTGCAATGACTTAGATTTAAAGTTCCTAAACTCAACCACAGCTCTAGAAGAAAAGCGAACAGCCCTTAAAAAGCGCTGATCAATGAGAAAGAAACATACCACATAATAAAAATAATGGTTGTTAGTCCATTAAATTAGGTTTCCAAATTTAATTATAATAATGATATCGTAAACAAAATTCTTATTTAGTTTAGTAATAGTTTTCACTGTGAAACTCATTATCTTCACTATTAACTTAAATATTATTGTTTTTAAATAGCCATATATTAAAAACGCGCTAAATTGTCATAACCAGCTGTAGGTACTAATTGAATGTATTATTTGTCAAATATTTGACTCTGTCTTTAATTTATTATGTTTATTGTTTATTAGTCTGTAATGTAATATATTAGATACGAATTTAAATAAACAATTTTTATTTAATTTTTTTTTCTTTCCTACCCTTTGTCTTTAGATGAGTTTTGTTTCCGTATTTAAAAAAAAATAAAAAAAGAATCAGAAAAATATAAAACTTTAATGTATAAAAATAATAAATAAGTTGATATCCTAAGGTACAACATTCCATGGTACAAAGCTGCCTGGTTCTGGACAGGGAATCTGAAACAAATATAAATAAAAATGTAATATTATCATTTTTTTAAATGTATTCGTTGTTGAAGTCCTGAAAACCGGCTGATTTTACTCACAAAACTTATTAGGTCATGAAGGAGTATATTTAAAATAATAAGATGGACGTTCCATCTTTATAACAGTGACAATTGTAAAACATGTGATTGTGTTCGTGATTTTAGGTTGAAGGTCAAACACATAAATCATACGAACTTTGTCTGATACGTACCTAAAATTATTATTTACAAATTTCTTTACCTTTTTAGTAATATGGTCTTCACAGGCCATGCGTATCCGCGCAGACGTGGCCGGTGACTCCAGGGTGAAGTCGGGAGAAGCTCCAGCGTCGAGCCGAGCTGCCCGAATTGCCTCTTTTATAGCGAAGAAAACGGAACTCGCCAAGAATAGAGGAGGCTCTCCCACCGCCTGGAATTACAAATTAAATATATAAAGATACCTACATTATGGTAAGTCTGTCATTTACTAAAAATAGATTTACGGTTTCAATTATGCAATTTATTACAATTTGGAAAAAAGAAGCCTCGGACAAAAACTGTCTGAGAAAAAAACGTAAAAAAAGAAAAAAAATACTGGTTAATAACGCTATTAATTTAAAGTACTAAATTTCAAAATATTTATTTTGAATCATTCAAAATTACCTTGGAAGAATAAACTGCCCTTGGATTGGGAGCACCTTTCAGCAAGGAGACATTAAACTCTTGTGGAATATCACCAAAACCTGGTATTTTGTAAGCACCAGGTCCACGGGAGTACAACGTGCCAGTAGGAGAGTAGATGAGCTCCTCCATAGTGAATAGACCATACCCTTGGATGAAGGCACCTTCAATTTGACCGATGTCTATAGCTGGATTTAAGCTTTCTCCTAAGTCCATAACAATATCACTTCTAAGAACAATATGATCGCCACTTAGGCAATCGATTTCTACCTCGGAACAGCCTACTCCATATGTAAAGTAATTGAAAGGATTTCCCGTATTACTCTTAAAATCATATCCTATACCTGGTGTAGCGTGGAATCCTGTTGCTGAAAGACTTACTCGATCAAGGTAGGCTGCTAATACCCAATCTTCCCACTTGCCGTTGGGGTTCTTATCTTTGTAAGGCTGAAGACGTTTCATTAACTTTTGACAAGCCTCAAGAACAGCCATTCCGTTGAGATCTGATCCAGCGCTAGCTGCTGTTGCAGACGTATTTGGAACTTTATCAGTAGCTGTTTCGGTTATATGAATTTTAGAAATATCAATACCAAGAGCGCGCGAAGCAACTTGAATCATTTTAGTATGAAGACCTTGTCCCATCTCAGTACCGCCGTGAGAAAGAAGAACTGATCCATCGGTGTAAATTAGGACTAAAGCTCCGCCTTGGTTCAATAATTTTTCTGTGAAAGCAATACCGAATTTTGTTGGAATTATCGATATACCGCGCTTACGCCAACGATGCTGTCTGAAATGGAAATGATTTATTAGTAAAGTAACAGGTTAGGATTCTTAAAAATTATAATTAAAAAAACATATTATTTCCATACTTATTGAAGTTTTCAATATTTATTTTCCTTTGAGCAATTTCACTTTTCTCTAAACACTCGTCCCAACATCTTTGTAAAGTACAATGGGTCAATATTTGATTATAGTGAGTAGTTAAATTTTCTGCATATAAGTTAACTTTTCTTATTTCCTCTTGCGGTATCTGTAGCTTACTTGCTATATCCCACATCATGTTTTCAGCGGCGAACATTCCTTGTGGACCGCCGAAGCCACGGAACGCAGTATTAGATGGCAAATTTGTTTTACATATATAGCCAGTCACTTCGCAATTTGGTATATAGTAAGCATTCTCAAAATGTAGCATGGATCTTTCTACAACCTAAAAATAAAAATAATATTATTCAAATATCAATTTTGAAGTATTGTTGTATTTATATTTTGATTAATAGTTATTTGTGAACTTACAGGACCAGAGAGGTCGATAGAATATCCTCCATTATTGTAAATATTGACCACTGCTGCCATAATTTTACCTTCCTTAGTACATGCCACTTCATATTTAATCAAGAAAGGATGTCTTGTGCCAGTCATTTGCATATCTTCGTCTCGATCAAGCATACAGCGTACAGGTCTTTGAAGTTTATGAGCAGCTAGTGCTACTGGCAAAGAAGTTAAAATACCACGTGATTCTTTTCCTCCGAATCCTCCACCCATGCGTTTAACACGAGCTACAATTCTATTCATCGGTATGTGGAGGACGTGGCTGGCTAATTTCTAAAATAAATACATATTGTTTAACATGTCAATAATTATTTCACGTTAAATTTTTGCTACTCGTTAATAAGAAAATTACACTTACCGCGACTTCTGAAGGATGTTGACTGGAACAAAATATATCCAGTTCATCATCTTCTTTTTTAGGGACTGCAAATGCAGCATGAGTTTCTAAGTAAAAGTGTTCCTGACCACCCATCCTGCATTCACCTTTTATAACAAGGTAATTGGGATCCTCAAAGAAAGGTTTTACATTTCCTTTGCGTATAGTCTTCGGGTATTGTTTGTAAAATGAGTTATATCTAATTGCGTCTTCTATTGTAATAATGATTGGTTGTAATTCTTCATATTCCACTTTAACCAATCTGGCTGCTGCTTGCGCTGTTTGTTGATCTTCGGCTACTATGACACCAATAGTTTGTCCTTGACTGATTACCTTTTCACTTGCAAAAAGTTCTTCGTCATGGAAAATTGGACCTATAGCATTTTGATCTGCAGTCAAATCTTTTGCAGAAAAGAATGCCACCACTCCCGGCTGCTTTAGAGCTTCATCTGGATTGACAGATACTAATTTAGCGTGTGCTCTTGAGCTAAGAACGAATGCTAAATACAATTCCCCTTCAACCATAGGTATATCATCACAGTAGATTGCTTCACCTGTAACCTGTTTTAAAGCGGACATATGTGGTATCGGTCTACCAACTGTATCTGTTTTGACTTGCTTATCTCCCACTAACTCAAAATACTGAGAACTCTTTGGCATGCCACCGTGAAACTGCTCCGCACCACTGTAATGGGATGGCTGAACAAGTTCATCATTTATATAGTCTTGTGACAATTCCTTGGCTATAGCTAAATACGCCTTCAAGAACAAACTCATAGTTAATACGCGTCTATACAGAACATTGCCTCCGGGTACCGATGGGCCTAATGGTAACTCTTCCAACATATACGCATAAGCTTTTTCAAGCATATCTTCAGACCAACTCATACCTTTTAGGGCTTGACTAGATTTCGTGGCTATTTTAGTTACGGGTGCCATGCCCCCAAACGCCAAATTTATATTTTTTATTATATTTGTGTCAGTCTCGAATTCAACATTCACAGCTGCTGTTACTATTGAGATGTCATCTTCGCGGCGCTTGGCTTGCTTGTATGCTTTTACATATTGGTATCTAGTTGAATATGGGATTTCTATAGAAAGTAAAATTTCATGGGGTTTCACTACATTCTTTCTGTACCCTGTGAAAAACGACTCATCCATCAAAACAGAGCGCGGGCCATCTTTTTCACTAAGAAGATTGAGTTTTACTTTCAGTGACATTAAAATTGGATTTAAATCTGATATTGGACTTCCTGTCATTATATTGCCACCGATCGCTGCGACGTTTCTTATCTGTTTGCCCGCAAACCAGTTTAACATGTCTATGATAGTCGTTAGCGTCCTCGTTTTATATTTAGGTAGGCAATCTATATATTTTCTAAATGTATTCTCCAGCTCCATTAAAGTGACAGACGCGCCGACTGTGAGTCCTGTCTCAGTCTCTACCACCGAATTCATCTCCGGCACAAAATTAGGCATTATTATCACAGGATACACACAATGTTTAAACTTTACTTCTACTCCGACTTCTGTATTCCCTACTACTATTTTAGCGTCAGGATGCTGTTGCTTCAAATTTAATAAGTCTTTAAGCGTTGGCGGTCTGTACCAAACGGTTTTACTCCCGCGGTATATCAAATATTGTTCATCATAAACAGACGACAACTTTAATTCTGGTGGAAATATAGGTTCTTGGCTCGGATCATATGGTAAAAATGACGATTTGTCGAATATATGATCACTTTCATTGTCTTCAGTCTTATTTCTACAGCAATCTTTACCCATTGCGCATACACCGTTCATTGATGGCTCAGAGTTAGAATGTTGTACACGATTTGTTTCCCAATCTTCAAGGAAAGTCTTATAACCCTCTATAATAGCTCGGTAGCCAGTGCACCTACACAAGTTGCCTTGAAAAGCAACCTCCATGTCTGAGTATTTTATTTTTTTACAACTTCTTAGTAAGCTGTACATGGACATAACTATACCCGGCGTACAAAATCCACATTGAGAACCGTGGGCCTTAGCGAGTCTTTCTTGGGCTGGATGAAGTTTTGTTTTAGTAGAACCAATTCCTTCTATAGTTGTGACGGCTAAACCATGCATAGCACAAACGGGTGCTAAACACGCATTTACCGCTAGGTGACTGATTTACTATAGGAAATTACTTATTTTTTATTCAAAATTACAGAAAATACTTATATTTACATAAACCATAAACTTAAAATATTTTTATCAACGAAAATTTTAAAGGATACAGAATTTTCTTCTCCTTGCGGCAATATTTTGAGATCATAACTGTGCATGCTCCGCAGCCTCCTTCTGCACAACCTAGTTTCGTTCCAGTTAGACGCAACTTCTTGCGTAGGTACCATAAAAGAGTCCATTCTGGATCTGGATTTGATTCGATTACCTGAAAAAAAGAATTATTATAACTTATTTCATAATTTTTAATTAAATTATGTAAAAGGATAGTCAATACAAAATGTAAAATAAAAAGTAAGTAGGTTTGTTACACTTTCTCCCAAAACTACTGAACACATATTTCTAGAAACTAGTTTATAGTACGTAAAGATGGAAATATAAATAATATACGTATGTAATGGAATAAAATGCAATGTATAAAATGTTTTTTTTATATGAAAGACTGCCCAATAATGTGGTCGAATCATTGTTGTTTTCTTTGACAATATCTAACTGTCGGGCATGAGCTAGATATCAAAGGGTCAATTAAAATAAAACGTCACATCATTAAACAAAATATTGTCATTTATTGTATGATGAAATAATAAATTATTATTGTATTAATATAAAACACCGTATAACTTGTCAACATCATCAATATTTTTAATTTATAACGATTCATATTTCATTACACCTTTTAATCATATTTCATTACCATTACGCCGTTACAACAATATCGACAGCCTACATTTTTTGAAAATGTCAGCAAATCAAACTGTAACATGTAAGAAAACGTAAGCGAAATTCTAATATTTATAATTTTTACTTCATGCTTTAGGTAAAAAACCAAAAATGATTCCATCTTTATTCTACTATTAATAAATTTGGTCAAAACTTTAGTTTTAATAACCACGGACCACGAACTATATCTACAAAAAACATTAATGCCGTGCATGCCGTGCCGTGCTAGAACAGTTTCACGTTTCCAAATATATATTTATTTACATACCTAAATATATAAAACCTATTTAAGTATGTATTCATTTTTTAATATTTTAACTAGCCTTGCCCACTTCTCTGCATGAGTATTTTGGCTTTATGCTATGACTTTCAAACCTTTACTATTTCATTTCTACTTACGAAACTGATCTCTAAGGTCAAGTAGGTAAATATTGGGACATAAATATAATAAATATTGGGACATTATTACACACAACACTATCTAGTTCCGTAGTAAGCTACGGGGCTTGTGTTACGGATGCCAGGTAGTTGAAATACTACATATATAACTTTAAATAAATACATAATTTAAATATAAACACACCCATGGCTGGAGAACAAACATTCGTGCTTAACAAATGAATGTCCCCAGCGGGACTCGAACCCGCGACCGCTGGCGCAAGAAAGTACCACTATACTCTAATTTTTAATTAGACGAAGTCAACTGACGTTTACTGTGTTGTCAGGTTTTGACAAAATAAAAATAGTGTTGTAAAAAAATGAATGATTGAAAAAATTCCTGAATGAATGAAATTGCCTCGATTATCTAGTGAATAGTTAGTGTGCCGAACTGCCGATATCGGGTACGGGGTTCGATTTTTAGTCGTGCTTTGTACATACCAACGAGTTTTCGACGACTATGTGCCTATAGAATCCAATTATAGGTAGGTAATGAAAATAAAAAACATCGCTTATTACATCATTTGTTTTTATTCATCATCAGATAAAAAATCATCACTATCGCTTTCGGTGACATTAATTATCAATATGTCTGAAACATTGTCCATCATGTGGTCGAGACCATACATTTTGTCTTCTTCTTTAATTATATGAGTCATAAAAAAATTATGTACTTTTCACCTTATAGCGGTAAAAGTAAAATCGTCTAATTTATCTTTGAAACGAAAAACTTAACAAAAACAATAACTTAACAGCGTGGGCGCAGAAAAAACATTCGTGCTATCAGACCAGAGGTTAGAAGCCGAATAACAAACAAAATGGCGACCGCAAGCGCGGCGTTGATCGGTGTTGGCACTAGTCGCCGCGCCGCGCTTTGTAATAAGCCGTCAAAAAACTGATTGTAGTTACATACTACTACTATTACTAGTGTAAAATAGAAATAATATTCTTTTATAGTTTGAAATGATTAACTATTCACACTCATTGTTCATTCATCTGATTGAACGAGAACTGAACGCATCACTAATACTTTAAATATGGCAACATTATTTTACAAAGTGACATTAGCTACTGTCAGTTGGCTTCGTCTAATTAAAAATACGACTATACAAACTGCGCCAAACGTGTCGTCGTCGTAGGTCTCTCTCTCGTCGTAGTACTTGCATAGATTTCGTTTTGTAATTTTTTTTATCTATATACAATAATAAAGGTAAATTTTATTATATTAAGTCTTATTCTTATTATTTCATGCAATAATCACTACATAGTATAAAACAAAGTCGCCTTTTCTGTCCCTATATCCCTATGTCCCTATGTGCGCTTAAATCTTTAAAACTACGCAACGGATTTTGATGCGGTTTTTTTTTAATAGATAGAGTGATTCAAGAGGAAGGTTTATATGCATAACTAGCAGATCCCGCGGCTTTCCCTGTGCTAAATCTAGGGAAGAGCCCGAGCGAAGCGAGGGCGAGTCGCTAGTAAACATTAAAATGCAATAATAAGTTGAAATACGCCAGAAAGTGCTATATGTAATGCACCTACACAAGGGATTTTATTTTCCGTTTTTAAAATGAGGCTAATCGTTTTTACTGTCACTGTACCAGATATAGAACTCTGTCGAGTAATCGGTTACACCTTGACCTTTAGATATGAATTTCTTGTCTCTATGATATTACATCTGACGTCGTTTCCATAAATCATTACACAAATATTAGATGTATGTATCGTCTTTGTGACCCAATACTTATATAAAAATAAGATATTTTTATACCTACCTTTCTTATCATTTTTAACATTAAACATACCTAATGTATGTTTAATTGATACCAAGGTAATCATAAAATTAATAACTATAAAGATATCACAGTCATAGACGTGTATTGCATTAATTTTATTTACTCTCTCGTATATAATGTATTTCTCGTATTTAATGTATTATCCTACTTGTAATCAAATGCAGCAAACTTATAATGAAACTTAACAGTCACTCGGGTTCGTTTGTAGATACTTTTTACCGATTTATATAGATTTCTCAGAAATTAGGTACTTTTTTCATTCAAAAGTACCTATCCTATATGTTGACTCGGATAACCAGATATTATCATACTAAATTTCATTAAAATCAGAGATAGAGACAGACAGATAAAATTGCTAAAAACCATAAAATAGTTTCAACCTCTATATCGATAACAATGACTATTTTAATAAGAATAATAACCTATACAAAAAATATTAAATTTGGATTAGTTCTCGGAATTTTATTATTGTATCATATTTCTTATATTCTTCTTTCTTTGATCTATATATAAGTATTTAGACACCTAAAAACTTGTTTTAATCATGGCTAGGTGCGCATTTTAAGCAATCTAACTCTTGTCTTATACATATTAGTGTTATTATATTTCAATTGAATTAAATAATAATTGCCGCAATAGATTAATTATACAACATACTATAATTTACAGTTTCTTCCTATTAATATACCTAGTATATGTTACACTGCACAAAGCTTGTTGTTGTTATTGAGATGTTATTTCTTGAGTTACCGAATGGAAGGATTTCAAGTCGGATATCGTTATACTTATCTATACATACCTACATGGATACATATTATTATATATAAAATTCTAACGAGTCTGTAGGTCAAAACTGCTCAACAGATTTTTGTGAAAATTGGTATGATGGTAGCGTGTTATCCGGGTCAACATAAAGGATACCTTACACTACTGGAAAGCATCTCATTTCTGAAAAATTTAAACTCACGCAAGTAGGGAAGAAACCGATCGGAGCTAGGGTCAGTCGTCAAATATTTCTCATAGCTCTCAAAATTTCTGCACTAATGGTCCATTTATAAATTTGAATTTGAATTGAAATGACTTATTTCAATTATTTGCACATTGTAACTCGATAGACTGAGAAATTCTAACCACCAGAGCCGCTATCTAATGTCTTCCTTATTCAGAACAATATTTATATAAAACCGCCAAGTTTCTCTATAAAGTTTCTGATTGACTCCTAATTTATCTTTAATTAATATTTAATATAATAATAATATTATAATAAAAGTAATCAAAAATTTTAAAAAAGGAAACAAATACATAATAAAATATGTATAAAAATTATAGGTGGGCACCTATAATTTTTATACACAATATAATAGAAGGTAGTTTTAATCTTCAGTTCATTTTTTTACATTAACTGATATGAAATATATAATATACTATTAAATAATGATGCGCCATATAAATTGATTAATCTTTAAGTACATACCTTCTTCCCATTCACATAAAAAATCAACTCGGTGCACACATCACTGACTTCTTCATCGGCATTTAACAGTCCCATATTTGATTCAACTATTAATACGGTATATCTAAATTAATAACCTTCTACTATATAAATCAGAGTATACGCTTTAAAGAAGTCTTGTCCGTCCAGCGCGGATGTTTGTACAAAACTGAAGAGCTATAGAAGGATGAAGCAAGAGATAATTTGATTGTGCTACGTTCGCGGCTATCAAACTTATTATTGTAGATATATGATCATAAATATTATGCGTATCTGCTGCTCTACGTATATCTTTGGTTATTGCGCATTGTGAAGCATGTGGTCGCCTTGGCATAATATGACATTTATTGACTACGACTATGGTACAAGATCAATACATATAAATGAAATTGATGTGTCTGTTTTTATTTTCAAATTAACAGCTTTTCACTAAATGCATATGAAAGTATATACGGTAGGTACTAACATCAAAAAATCCATTTTTAAAATTTTTGTCTGTGTGTCTGTTCCACTTCCGATTAATCTCTGAATCGGCTGGACCGATTTTGACGGAACTTTCTCTCGCAGATAGCTTAAGTATTATAATAACCCGAGCGTAGTGAGGGTGAGTCGCTAGTCTGGTATAAATTTCAACTCGCTAGGTCAATCCGCTCCTGAGAAAATCGGTGGTGACACACGGACAGACGGATAAGAGAATAATTCTTATAAGGGTTCTTTTTTACCTTATTAGGTACGGAACCCTTGAAATTGAAATTTTATGTATTTTAATGGCTGGACGGATTTTTGTGCTAAAAACTTTAAATTTAACAGTGATCACCTAGGGACGAATCCGAGCGAAGCGAGGGTGAGTCGCTAGTTGCCAATAAAATTATTTTGAATTATGATCAATAGACAATATTCAAGGTTTTTAGTTACACTTTTATAAAAAGTGAAACCAGTATCGACTTTGAAGTTTACAAATCGTGTCACAACTGTATAATTATGTAATAACGCGCTCTCATATTTATATTCTCGTGAAGCTGTCCATTAATATACTTACTTTCAAATTAAGGTAGTTTTAATATCATACAAACCAAAAATTGTATCTAAGTAATTCTAATAAATACGTTCATAAATTACTTATGTGCTTTCTAAGCATTTGTGAGTGGTCGGCAAATTCTTTCTAAATTTCGCTATAAATATAAATTAATAAATTACGTGAATATAGACCTCACATAATGACACTATACTAAATGAAGATTTCATGATTTACTTCACACTTTACAAAACAACAACTACCTTCAAACTTCATAGTTCATACTATAATGAAGTATTCTTCATTCTAAATCGCATTTTAAAAAAAACACTCTCAGCACTATTTTATAACTTATATAAAACATTGTGCAATGATTCAAAACGGCCTACTAATTTAAAACAAATTAAAATCTTTATTATACACTAGCAAACCCGGCCCACTTCGCTGGGCATAAGTTAAAACAAAACAAATTAAATGGTTTTTGTAATCTATAATAATATATATAAATGCTAAAAACGTATAAAATGAAAATTGGGAAGGAGGTAGTTTATAAATAGTAGACGTCCGTTAAAAACGGATTTTGCGATTGGGCCGGATTAAGGTGGTCTAAGGGCTCTCACCAATTTGTATGAAAGTCCTATATCTTTTGTGCTATAAACTTTAAATTTAGTATGGAAGTGGTAGCCCAGCGGTAACGCGATCGCTTGGATAACCGAGTGATGCGGGTTCAAATCCGGGTCTCGCACCTCTGATATTTTCATGTGCGATATATTTCTATCATGATTACCACTTGTCTTACGGTGAAGGAAAACATCGTGAGGAAACCTGCATGTCTGAGAAAACCCAGCAAGTTTTCGAAAGACATGTGAAGTCCGCCAACACGCACTAGGCCAGCGCGGTGGACTATGGCTTGATCCCCCTCGTACTGAGGGACGCCCGTGCCCAGCAGTGGGACGTTAAAAAAGGGCAGATGATGATGATGAAGTGGTTAATAGTTAGAAGACATCCGCAAAGAACAAATTTTGCGACAGGGCCGGATTGAAAAGTTTTAAGGGCTGTCGCAATTTTATATGAAAGTTCTTCATCTTTTGTGCTATAAACTTTAAATTTGGTAGAGAGGTGGTTATTGTTAGTAAAATACTACTATAAATACTTTTGTGACAGAGCCGGGTTAAGGTGGTGTAAGGGCTCTTATAAGTTCTTACGTAATTACCTACTTAATTTTTGTACTACAAATTTTAAGTTTGGCAGGCAGTTAGTTTAAAGTTAGTAGATAACTTTTAGGATAATACAAATTGGACAAAAAATATTACGAATTTTAAAATGTCCATCTAAACAAAATACTCATAGAAAAGTAAAGCTCAGCCATCGACTACTAAGCCCGATAGACGCCTAATGTATGTACTTCTGCGACCAAACTTGTCAGTCAAAACTCTGAGGTAAGCGATACGGGGGAGGCGGGTTGAAATGCACGCTGATTGGTTAATTCAAGGTCGCGACACTTGCTTATAGACGAATAGTGATGGGTAATAAATTTGGGTAGTAAATTTTTTGTACCAAGTCTACTTAATTAGTACCAGAATTATATTCTACTATAAATTAGTACAAGAGAAAAAAATTACAAAATAAGTTTTATATCTTATCGTAGGTAAGAATATTTTTATTAAAACAAGCTTTCTTTACTACAAGGAATAAATAATAGAATACATATCTTTATTTACATGTTTACACATGTTTAAAGTTTTCGGAACGTGTCGTCAAATGTAAAAATGTCCGAACTGAAATATATATACATATATGTCATCTGTAAAACATTTAAGAAAAAATGCATAATATTTACTTGTACCAATTTTATAGTTTAACTGGTACAGCAAACTGGTACAGCACTAGTTACTCGTGCCGATAATTAAAGAAAAGTATAGCAACAATGATCTGTATCGAAAAGAAAGGGATGCATTTTCCGAGAATGTCCGAAGATGACAAATACATCATCGCGAGTTGCGTTGCGACCAATATAGCTTGAGCTCTGATTTAATCATATTTAATGATTTTGGAAATTAAAATTCACTTTCCTATGAAAAGAGATGCCATTTTTTTTTAAGTTACATGTTTGGCTACTATTTCCACACCATTTTATTGTACAGAGAGCCATGTTGCGCGACTGTTGTATTTTATTTTGTCTGAAATTCACGAGTCGCAAGCAATATGTTCTCGGGTCACGGATGTGGTCGCTACTAAAGTAAGTCGCGCGATCGTTTTCTTAAGTCAGACGTATTTGTCTAACGTGTTGACTGAAAGTGTTCGCCTTGCGTGAGGTGTCTATTGGGCTTAGTAGTCGATGAGCTCAGCACAGCGGGCAATGAGAGGGGGAGAGGAAAGTGGTGCGATGAGCGGGAGCGGGGCGTGCACATATTATATGAAATAGGTAGCCACGCGGGTCAGGAGTATATTAACGATGGGTTCTGAAATAGCTGGAGTAATTCTGAAGAATTTTCAGGCAACTACAGATCAACCCAGCGAGTGATCGAATAAAGATTAGTATCGATTTACAAAATGAACGCGGGCGAAGCCGCGGGTATTGCTAGTTTTCTAATAAAATAAAAGTAGCCTTAGTTACTCCTTATAACTTTAACTATCTGCGAGTGAAAGTCCTGTAAAAACGGTCCAAGCGTTTCAGAGAATAGCCCGAACAAACAGACATTGAAAAAAAAATGATTGATGTAAGTACCGTATATAATACTCTTTTATAATATGCTTTTAGTGAAAAGCTGTTAATTTGAAATTAAGTACAGACACTTCTATTTTATTTATATCTACTGATATACTGATACCGCTGAGGCAATTTACTTAAACCATTAAAAATACATTAGTTAACATTCCTAAGCAAAATTGCTAGCTCTAAAGGTCAATCAATGCTTGCTCTATCAATCATCTACACAGATAAATATTGAAAAAAAGGTGCCATGAAAATTTATGAGGTTTGATTTAATTGAAAATTTAAGTTCTTTTTCGAGCTTTCAAGTATAAACTTGTTGGACTATACAATAGGCATATTCGCTTATTTAAGTACTAGCTGAACCCGCGGCTTCGCTCGAACTAAAAAATAGTTCTTTGGTTTTGTTTATATTTATAAAGTACTAGCGGACCCTACAGACGTTGTCCTGTACATATAGAAAATTTTTATAAACTTTTGCTCCCGGTGAAATGTTTTAGTATGCATGCGCAAAACAGCGTTGCCTAGCAACGACTTATTTATAATTGAATATGTCATTTATTGTGCAAATGTATAAATAACTAAATAATATAAAAAATACATTATCTAGTGGACCGAATTGTGAATCTAAACCATTCTCGAATACACTCGAACACACACAAAACATTTCATCAAAATCGGTCCAGTCGTTTAGGAGGAGTTCAGTCACATACACACGCACACAAGAAATATATATATTAAGATATAGATTAGCGTAGTCACTGCTTTTATATGTATGGATAATAATAGGTTTTGCGACTGTAACTTAGGAAATAAGACATAGTAATATTATATCTTTACGAATCTCTAAGGCTTAGCCAGCGCTAGCTTTCTATTAAAATCAATTGCTTTGTTTTCTTATAGACATGAAATTATTTTCTACAATGAAAGCATCCTAGTTTTTGATCATAAGTTATCACTAGAATTTGGTTAAAATCGGTCCAGGGTACTTTTTGTGTTAAACGATAACGAACTATGTTATGAACTATGTTATGAACATTCAAACAGACATACAGATAGACAAAAATTTTAATAACTATTGTTTTTAATAACTATTTTTAAGTCGCATTATAAGTAAGAACATAAAACTAATTATTTTGTACTTTTAGCGCGAGCGAAGCCGGGGTTCCGATAGTTAGGAATAAGTGAAAGTAATAATAAAAAGAGGAACAATTTATAAAATATTAATATTTTTCGAGTATTTAAGTTAAGAAACGCAACTCATTAACACTTAGTGCTCCACTGTTTTTAAGTAGGTAAGTATAATTAAACGAACATTTTGGTAAAAAAATATATTATTAAAGGAAATGAATTCTAGTAGTTTTAATATGAAATTACATCAGATCTTAGCAATAAAAAGTAAAAACATCGGATAGCTAACATTTCATGCTTTAATGTTCCACGGCATTCCTCCTTTTCTAATGGTTGGTTTCACCTGAAACATAATAGGTATTTTATTACAAACATTAAAAAAATTATTCTTAAATTCGTAGTGTCTTCACGCAATTTTATAGTTGATTAAGGTAATTTGTATATTGTAATTAAGGGGAGCGAAGCGAGCCCTAACACTATCTCAAAATTTTGTGGTACACTTTACAGTTTACTGGAAAACTATCGTGCCTATAGATTTGTACTTTAATATAGTAATTTAACTACATTATATCTAGAGGTGTTAAAAATATATATAAATATAAAAAAAATATGTTGGGACAATTTTTACAACAGCGCCATCTAGTTCCGTGGTAAGCTACGAGGCTTGTATTACAGATACCAGATAGTTGATATACTACATATATAAGTTTAAATACATACATAATATAAATATAAACACCCATGACTGGAGAACAAACATTCGTGCTCAACAAATGAATGCCCCCAGCGGGACTCGAACCCGCGACCGCTGGCGCAGAAGGCAGGGTCACTACCAACTGAGCCAAACGAGTAGTCAAATTTTATAACCATTAAAAAAATGAACATTAACAAGTCTTAAAAATTACTTATTACCCATAAGAAATTAATTTATTAATTGCATCGAAAAAAAATCGTCTTAAGACCTTTCATTTATTGTAATTAGCCTATACAATAGTCACACGTGTAAATTGTACGGTACAAATTATTGTACAATAATTGATAATTAATACCATTTATTGCATACCTGCTCAGTAATATGATCTTCACAAGCCATTCTAATTTGAGCGCATGTTGCCGGAACTTCTAAATTGAACTCCGTGCTAAATCCGGCATCTATTCTTGCAGATTTGATGGCATCTTTAATGGCAAAGAAAACTGATGCCGCTAAAAATAAAGGAGGTTCCCCGACGGCCTAGAAGTTAAAACAATTTATTTATAAAAATTAATGGTATGTAGTAAATAGTAGGTAAATGGAATACAATTATTTTAGTTTGTAAAGGTGGACTCATCCCTAGAAATCTATTCTCCTCTTTCAATCAACCTATGCAGGTAGTAGGTAAGTAACCTATACTATTGAGTAATCTAATCATAGGATAACAAACGCTTGCGCTATTAGTATTATCAGTACATCAGTAAACGTATAATTAAATGAATTTGAAGTGAATATAATTAATTTATTATTTAAAACATTATAAATACCTTTGATGAATAAACTGCGCGTGGGTTAGGAGCACCTTTAAGAAGAGAAACATTAAATTCTTTTGGAATATCTGACAAACCTGGTATCTTGTAAGCACCAGGTCCTTTTGAAAGAACTTCTCCATTTGGTGAAAATAACATTTCTTCCATAGTATAAAAACCATAACCTTGAACAAATGCGCCCTCGATTTGTCCTATATCTATAGCGGGATTTAAACTCTCTCCAACATCCATGACAATATCTGTTCTGAGAACCTGATGATCTCCAGTTAGGCAATCTATAATAACTTCAGAGCATGCAACACCGTATGTAAAATATTCAAAAAGGTTTCCATAATTTTTTTCATAATCATATTCGATTTTAGGCACTGAATAAAATCCCGTTGCCGAGAGACAGACTCTATCTAAATAAGCAGCAAAAACCCAATCTTCCCACTTCCCATTTTTGTTTTTACTTTTGTAAGGTTCTAATCTATTCTTTAGAATTTCGCAGGCATTTATTACAGCCATGCCATATAAATCAGAACTCATGCTTGCAGCTGTTGGCTGACTATTAGGAACTTTATCTGTTGACATTTCACTTATGTGAATTTTCGAAACATCTACTTCTAAAGCCCGAGATGCGACTTGAATCATTTTAGTAAATAGACCTTGGCCCATCTCGATTCCACCAATAGACAAAAGTACTGAACCATCTTTGTAAACTAAAAGTAACGCGGCCGCTTGCATTAATAAATCATTTTGAAAAGAGATTCCGTATTTTGTGGGAACTATCGTTAGACCTTTCTTTTTCCATCTGTTAGACCTGAAATGTAAAACAAAAGTAATATAATACAGTAATAGTTACGGTTATACATTACACATAAATTAATGTTAAATCTGTACCTATTAAAATCTTCAACTAATTGCTTTCTTTTCCAATAGTCAGAATTTACTATACATTCGTCCCAACATCGAGACAACGTACAATATGAAAGTGTTTGATTATAATGAGTTAAATCGCCCTCCCTATAAATATTAATATCGACTATTTCTTCATATTTTTGGTTTAGTGTAATCGATATATCTCTTATCATAGCTTCTGCTGCTAACATCGCTTTTGGTGCACCAAAACCTCGAAATGCCGTATTGGATGGCATATTTGTTTTACACAAATAGCCATTTATTTGTATATTTGGTATAAAATAACAATTGTCTACATGCGTTAAAGCTCTTTCCATCATCTGAGAAAGAAACACAACTTATAAACTAATGTTTAAAATGTTTATATCAGTTAGTACGTGTAAACTTACCGAACAAGAAATGTCCATGTAATTTCCAACATTAGCGTAAATGTCAAATATTGCACCAGCAATTTTGCCATTTTTATTAAATGCAACTTTATATTTAATCAAGCATGGATGCCTGTATCCAGTAATTTGCATATCTTCATCTCTCTCTAAAACTGCGCGGACTGGTCTCTTTAACTTATAGGCCGCTATAGCAACAGGAAGAGCTAACACAGCTGTTCTAGTTTCTTTTCCGCCAAAGCCACCACCAATTCTTTTAACTTTCGAGACAATTTTATGATTAGGTATACCCAGCGTTTCAGAAACGATATGCTAAAATGATTTTTATTATAATTAGAGGTACACTATTTTAGTTTATTTATCATTCGCTTTACTTAAAATACTTACTTGTATATCTGATGGATTTTGAGAAGTACATATAATTTCCAATTCATCTTCTTTCCTTACGGCATATGCTGACATTGTTTCTAAGTAAAAATGCTCTTGTGCTCCAGTTCTAATATAACCTTCTTTAACATGATCAGAATTTAAAAAGGCTTTATCAACATTACCTTTTTTTAATATGCGTGGGGAGGCTTTGAAAAAAGTATTGTAACGTATTGCATCTTCTATGGTAATAACAACTGGATCTAACCTTTCATATGTTACAGATACTAAGTTTTTAGCTTTTCTTGCAACATATTCAGATTTTGCAACTATCGCCCCTATTACACAGGAACGACTAGTTACGATATCGCTGGTGAATATTTTCTCATCTTTTAAAATAGGGCCCATTTTGTTTTGCTCTTCAGATAAATCAGAAGCCGAAAAGAAAGCTATTACATCGTCTTCTAACAACGCTTTGCTTGGGTCAATAGAAATAATTTTCGCATGTGATTCTGAACTAAGAACCAAACTTAAATATAATTCTCCATCAGTACTTAAAACATCATCACAATAAATGGCTTCACCAGTCGCCTGTTTTAAAGCAGATGCATGCGGTATCGGTTTTCCGATAGAATCATAAATGTTTTTATCATTATTTTTTATTTCAAAACATTGCGTACTTTTAGGTTGAATATTGCGAGGAATTTCATAGGAACCACTCAAATCTTCATTATTAATCTTCGATTTACTGGAATTTAATTCCTGACAAACAGAGATATAGAATCTAAAAAACAAGCTTAAACATAAAGATTTTCGAAACTCCACCATTCCTCCCGGCACCGAAGTATCTAATACAAGCTCATTATTAAGATGCTGTAAAAGATTACCTACAGTTTCTTCATTCCATTTAAGGCCTTCTAATTTTTTAGATGCCATAGAAGCTAAAACTGTTGTCGGCCCCATTCCTCCAAAGCACAACTTGGCTTCTGTTACCGTATTTGTATTTTTGTCAATTATAACATTAAATGCTGCGGTTACAATCGATATATCATCTTCTTTTCGTCTTGCTTGTTTGTAGGCTTTAAAAAACTGCCCATTCTGCGTGAACGGGATCTCAACGCCTAAGACAACCTCATCATCGTCCACCGCTACTTTTCTATACCCAGTAAAGAAATCTTGATCAACAACTATTTGCCTGAGACCTTTTTTAAAACTGCTGACTTTAAGCTTAGCTGAACAAGCCATTAATATTGGGTTTAAATCTGATATAGGACTAGCAGTTATAATATTACCTACAAGGGATGCAACATTACGAATTTGATTCCCAGCAAACCAATGTAGCATATCTGTAATAGCTTCGAATATCTTTTCATGTTTCATCTTTTCATTTTTGTTTACAATATTTTTCAAAAAATCGTACAAATGTGTTAGAGTAACAGCTGCTCCCACTTCAACACCTGTAGCCGTTAAACGAATATCACACATTTCCTTTACATAATTTGGTGAAATCAAAATCGGATATATTTTTTTCTTAAATTTAACTTCTACACCAATTTCCGTATTGCCTACAACAATTTTACTACACGGAAACATATTTTTGAGGAAAAGCATCTCCTCTATATTGCGGGGTCTAATCCACATAGCATTTTTGCCTTTGTAATATAGAAAACTTTGACTATATTTATTTTCTAAAACTAGTTCTGGAGGGAAAATGGGTTCTTGTGAAGAGCTATATGGCCGAAATTTAGATGTCTTACATAACAAATCTGCATCGTCTTTTTTGTTTTTACAACATTCAATTCCCATTGAACAAGGCTTATTTTCATCATTAATATTATTGACACATTCCCAAGCTTCCATAAAAGTTTTAAATCCTTCTACTATTGGTCTGTATCCAGTACATCTGCAGAGATTACCTTGCAAAGAAGTTTCTATGTCATAATAGTCTACCTTATTTTTGCTTCTTAGCAAGCTATACATAGACATGACAATGCCTGGTGTACAAAAACCACATTGGGATCCATGTGATTTCGCAATCCTCTCCTGCACCGGGTGTAATTTATCTTGGACGTTACCTATGCCCTCGACCGTAGTTATTGCTAAACCATGTAACGCGCATAACGGAGTTAAGCAAGCATTTACTGCCATATGTCTGATAATTATTTAAGGATAGTTTTAATTTTGAAAAGATTTTCATAACAATAAGTGAAATTATATAAACTATTCCCGCTAACCTGCACTTGACCAGCGTGGTGGACTATTGCCTTATCCACTTTGTTTTAAAGCGAGGCCCGTGCAGCAGTAGGACGTTAAAAAAAGTTGAATGGGATTCAACTCAATACAAACTTTAAACAAGATTTCCGATGAAGGCCACTAGCCTTATTACTTAATTGACACGAATGAACAAATTGAAATATTGATATAAACATTATGAAGCTCATGGTACAAAATAATTAATTTTTGGTCTCTTTAACCGAGTTGCTTATAGAGTTGATGGTAATAAACTCTTTCCTTCTAAATATTCAACAGGCCGACCACGGGTCTTTGGCCATTATTATCCTGGGCAGGCCAAAGTGATAAAATCAATATGAGGTGATTATTCATAATGATCCTCATTAATAATGTCTGTTACTGACTAATGACTAAATAACTAATAAAGTTGCCCGTCACATACCTATTATACATTCATTTATGTACCTCTATTAAAATATAATTTATTAATAAATTAATCTGCAATAAATTACCAAGTTACCGTACTATAAAACATATAACGTAGGTACTCTAATAAAAATTACTCGGTAATTAATGTAGTAGCTATTTCATTGTTAATGACATAAATACCACGACAACAAATCAGAGCAAAATAAAGATATACGGTCAAAAAACTTTGGCTATAATTTTGACCAAAATATTACAAAACAACTGTACAACACATATTGTTATTCCCTATAGGCCATATCTATGTGTAATTAAAAGGATACTTAATTCGCTTATCCTGTTGAAAATATTGGGAAATCATTACGGTACAAGCGCCACAACCTCCTTCTCCGCAGCCATATTTTGTCCCAGTTAACTGTAATTTCTTGCGCAAATACCATAACAAAGTCCACTCAGGGTCGGGATATCGCTCAATGACCTGTAATATAAAAAAACACATATGACACAATACTCCTTGCATAACCGAGAGCGTCAAAATCTATAAAGGCAATTTATAACAAGTAGTGAAGGGCCAATGCAAGTAACATATTATATATGTACCAGATACCTATATTAATAGAATCAAGTCGAAAATAAGCGTAAACTGCCGAAAGTGGAGCTAAAGCAATAAGTGTCTTTAGTGGAAGTGTCGTGCTTTAATTTACGTTCCTAAACCCTTTTTAGTTTTGGAAAATACAGCTTTAGATAACAGGTGATAACGTGGGTCTCGCCGGCTAGAAAAGTCAGTACTGCCCAGTGCTCACTAAAATCCAAAAAGAAAATAAAGAATGTTTGTTATAGAACGATATTAGACGAACCTTATTAATTATTTAAGACGTTTATTCGGCAAAATCTTCAAGATATTTTTTTGAATAGCTGAATGTTTTGATGGTTCTTTCAATAAGTACAATAATAAAAAAGACACTTTTTGCCTATTTGTGATTTTTGAACAAAATTGTATAAAATATATTACTCAAATAAGGTTAAAGCATATTATAACGACTAAACAATTAAGCACACAGTTCACTAACTTAAGATTAGCTATTGCTTTAAATAATGATATTCTTATCTTGTACATTTGGCGTATTTGATTAAAAGTTCAAGCAAATATGATTTCCTATGTAATACTTTTAAACATAATTCACATATTTATGGTGCATACCTACTACTACTACTCCCATTAACAATTTTCATACGAAAGACTTAGAATCAAAACTTACCTTTTTTCCGTTAACGAAAAACACTAATTCGGTTTCCCTTTCCTTGGGTAAAATATCTTCGATATTATCTAAATTCATTTTTCTTCCAATCGAATCACAATTATGCAGGTAGGTGTTGAAATTTATAATTTATAATAAACAATACGATGCGAAGGCATGCACGATGCAGAATGCACATGCGAAGACGTCGGTGTCCGGACGACGTCTGAAATCTGAATCGTTTCGTAAATCGTATTTCTTGTGTTGTATAATATCGCATATCGTCAACACATTAATATTTAATACTATAGTCATTTAAAGTATAAACTCTATATATACTCTTAGAATTAAAGACAATTAAGACTCTAGCAAACATCATTAAAACATGTCTAAGATAAGATTTAAATAGGTACTCAGATACTAAAAAACATTGGAAATTTTATTCGGATTAATAATTAAAACTGTTTTTAAACATGTTCCATTATTTTCCCAAATACATATGTGATCTGTGCAAACATTAACTTTTTTTTGTTTGTTAATACTTTTCGGTTAAAACAGTTATACGAATTCGGATAAAATTAAATAATCTAAGACTATTGTTAGGCAACTAGCTACATCCGGGAAGCACCCGAGCACAGTGATGGCAGTATAGTATTATGTGATCTGTTGTGATGGTAAATTCAAAGTATTTAATAAATGTAGATAGCTACATATTTTTGTTGCCTCATTTCACATGTAGGTACACCGAACACAACTAGGTTCTCGGTTGCAAGAAATGAAAGTCACTCCATGACCTCTAAACATGGCTTTTTAAGTAGTATAACTAGTATTTTTTATTTGTTTTATGACTATAATGTGATGTGTACTTTGGTATTGATTTTATGGAAAACATTTCATTACCTATTATCCCGCAGATTTTTCTATTGCTAATACAATTCATAAATGTATCAAACTTGTGTTTTATTTGTATATTGTAATTGTAATTTATTTTAAAATGCATGTAATTTAAATGTATGTATTAATAAAATTTTCAAGTTTACCGAAGTTTCAATTCACGATTTTATTTTTCCGTCATCGTAAACGTTCTTATCTCGCTGTTTGAAAATGAATTGTATAAGATCAGCAAGTAAGCTTCAATATTAAAATATACTAACGTGTGGGCGCATGGGTGCATGTAAAAAATACATAGGTAGACAAAACAAATAATGCTACTCATTTATATAATAAAAATATACGAGTAGCGTATGGAAGCTATATATCTAAAATTTATATATTTTTTAAACTATATGTTACCTACTATATGCTGTTACGTGACTGGAATGTATTCGCGCGATAAAAAAATATGGTAGAGCCCAGAGAGAGCCCATCATAAAAGTTTCATATGATACTGGAATGCTAAAAATTTCAGTGGGTAACTATTTCAAAATGAATAACATTGTAACTACATTTTTAATAAAATAATAACAATAAAACATAATATTTAAGTATTTTTGTATAAATATATTCTTATAAAACAGTATTATTGAATGTATAACGATGCCATTGAAGATTCGTACACTGGAATCTAATTTTATTTTTTATAAGAGTCTGTTTCTATATGTGGTTTAAGGTACAATATTCCACGGTTCAAAACTACCCGGTTCCGGACGAGGAATCTGAAATTAAAAATAATATAAAAGGAATGAGTTTAGTACAAGATGTACTTAGGTGAAGGTGCTATGAATCTATTCTTTACTACCACGGAATACTATCATCTTTTCTGTGTTTACTACGACTTCTCCTTACTACTTACAACATAAATCGTCTGAATATTCCATTTATTAAAAGTAAGATTTGTTTAGTTACTTAAACTATAATATGTTTATCGTAAATTCTTTAATACCCTTCTGATACCTAGGTACCTAAAATTATTATTTACAAATTTCTTTACCTTTTTAGTAATATGATCTTCACAGGCCATGCGTATCCGCGCAGACGTGGCCGGTGACTCTAAGGTGAAGTCGGGAGAAGCTCCAGCGTCGAGCCGAGCTGCCCGAATTGCCTCTTTTATAGCGAAGAAAACGGAACTCGCCAGAAATAAGGGTGGCTCTCCCACCGCCTGAAAAAAAATTCAATGTTCCTAAACTACATTTTATAACAATAATGAGTTATACTACGGGTATATCGAGAGTTAAGTAGCTATTAATTTAATAAACAAATTGTTTTTTTAAGATTTTAATTTTTCGCATTAAAAAATTTATATTTTAAAACAATGGTTTATTTTGAACAAGATATTTTAGTTTCTTTGTTCGATTGAGGTCTTAAAAAGTAAAGCTATGAACTTATAAGGGATTTTCAATTCAATGCAGCAAATCATATAGGCGCGCAGAGTAGAAAACGCCATCTTACTAGGAGATTATCATGGCGGGAGATTATTGTACATTTATGCAATCTTATAATAAATACTCAAATAGGCTCAAATATAATTCAACAGTTAAATTAAAATAAAAGAATATCCGCGTGACGGTAGTATAATGGTTTTATGTTAAATTAGATTTACAATATATTTTTATTTATTTGTAAAAAGAAATAACATAAGAAGTCGGTTAGATGACTTTGAAGTTTGTTCTTATTTCATACGAGTATTGATTACTATTTGAGAAATGGCACAATACATTAGAGTTTAACTATACCAAGAGAATAAATGTCAAGTTTATTAAATGCATCAATTTGTGATTTGATTGAAGGTAGATTTATGATACACTTACTTTCGATGAATAAACTGCCCTTGGATTAGCAGCACCTTTCAGCAAGGAAACATTAAATTCTTGTGGAATATCACCAAAACCTGGTATTTTATAAGCACCAGGTCCACGTGAATACAACGTGCCAGTAGGAGAGTAGATGAGCTCCTCCATAGTGAATAGACCATACCCTTGAATGAAGGCACCTTCAATTTGACCGATGTCTATAGCTGGATTTAAACTTTCTCCTAAGTCCATAACAATATCACTTCTAAGAACAATATGATCGCCACTTAAGCAATCGATTTCTACCTCGGTACAGCCTACTCCATATGTAAAGTAATTGAAAAGCATCCCTGTATTTTTCTCTAAATCGTATCCTATATCTGGTGTAGCGTGGAAACCTGTTGCTGACAGATTAACTCGATCAAGGTAGGCTGCTAATACCCAGTCTTCCCACTTGCCATTGGAATTTTTATCTTTGTACGGTTGTAGACGTTTCATTAACTTTTGACAAGCATTAAGAACAGCCATTCCGTTCAGATCAGATCCAGCGCTTGCTGCTGTTGCAGACGTATTAGGAATTTTGTCAGTGGCTGTTTCACTTGTATGAATTTTAGATGTATCGATTCCAAGAGCCCGTGACGCTACTTGAATCATTTTCGTATGTAGACCTTGACCCATCTCTACCCCTCCATGTGATAAAAGAACTGATCCATCAGTATAAATTAGAACTAAAGCTCCACCTTGGTTTAAAAATGTTGTAGTAAACGCAATACCAAATTTTGTTGGAATTATTGATATACCACGCTTACGCCAGCGATGATATCTGAAATGTATATATAATTATAAGCCGAGTCACCCTCGCTTCGCTTGGGTTCGTGTCTGTGTACGTGTTGACTCTTGGGTAAAGAGAGAAAAATGTATACTCGTATAATGAGTTTAGTTTTCGTAGAATGTCATAACATAATACATCAAACATCGTTAAATTTATTGAGTTAAAATTTTCCGCACAACTTTCTTACTTATTTCTTTCACAAGAACCTTTTCTTGACAGTAACAAAAACAACAAAAAAGAATTAGCGACCTCGGTCCAGGCGTTCACACGTAAAGTTGTGACCAAGGGAAAAAGCTAGTAAATATATATATATATATATATGTACCAGCGGCTTCACCCGCGTTAATTTTTTTAATCGCTACTAATCTTTATTCGATCACTCGCAATTGCCTGAAAATTCCCAAAAATTACTAAAAATTAACTACGTCCCTGGCAATTTTAAAGTTTGTAGCAGAAAAGATAGAGGAACATCATACAAACTTGCGAGAGTCCTTAAACCACCTTAATCCGGGCCGGATGTTCAAAACCCATTCTTAGAGGTCTTCTACTAACAATAACTACCTCTCTACAAATTTTAAGGTTTGTAGTACATAAGGTGAAGGACTTTCATACAAACTTGCGACAGCCCTTGCACTTTTCAATCCAGCCCTGTCGCAAAATCGTTCTTTGCGGATGTCTACTCATTATTAACTACCTCCCAGCTAAATTTTAAGTTTGTGGCATAAAAAAATTAAAGACTTTCATACAAACAAATTGAGAGCCCTTAGACCACACAAATCCGGCCCTGTACCAAAATACATTTTTAGCGGATGTCTACTAACTACTAATTTCCTCCAAATTTAATGTTTGTAGCACAAAACATTAAGGAATTTCATACTAACTTGCCATAGCCCTTAGTCTACCTCAATCCGGCCCAATCACAAAATCCGTTCTTAATGGACATCTACTAACTTAAAATCACCTTCCTGTCAAATTTAAAATTTGTAGCACAAAAAATGAAGGAATTTCATACAAACTTGCGATAGCCCTTAGACCACCTTAATCCGGCCCTATCGCTAAATCCTTTCTTAAACAAACATCTAATAACTTTAAACTACCTCCCTGCCAAATTTAAAATTTCTAGGGCAAAAAATGAAGAAATTAAAAAAAATCTTGTGAGAGCCTTTAGACCTCCTTAATGCGGCCCTGTGGCAAAATTAGTTCTTAGCGGATCCATACTAATAATTAACTACCTCCCTGCCAAATTTAAAGTCTGTAGCACAAAAGATGAAGGATTTTTCCATCTTCACCCGTCTAGCGGTTTTCGAGATTTCGTGATGAGTGAGTGAGTGTTTTTCGCATTTATATATACAGATATATATAGTTATTTTTGTTATAAACCGACATACAATATAATGAATACTAAATTATTCTTACTTATTAAAGGCTTCAGCATCTTTTCTCCTTTCAGGTAAATTACTTCTTTCCATGCATTCATCCCAACATCTCTGTAAAGTGCAGTTCGTCAAACTTTGACCATAGTGAGTAGTTAAATTTTCATGGTATAAGTTAATTTTTCTTATTTCTTCTGGAAGCCTTTTTAATTTACTCGCTATATCCCATATCATATTTTCAGCACCAAACATACCTTGTGGACTCCCAAATCCTCGGAATGCTGTATTTGATGGTAAATTTGTTTTACACACAAAACAAGAGACTTCACAGTTAGGTATGAAATAAGCGTTTTCGTAATTGAGCATAGCCCTTTCTACGACCTAAACATAATAAAAAAGTAATATATAATATTTCCCCTACAGCCATCCACACAATAACATAGATATTTTTAGTACTTACACATCCAGAAAGATCGAGAGAATATCCTCCGTTATTATAGATATCGACAACCGCTGCCATAATTCTCCCGTCCTTTGACACCGCTATTTTGTATTTAATTAAAAATGGATGTCTAGTTCCTGACATTTGCATATCTTCATGTCTATCTAACATACAACGTACAGGTCTTTGAAGTTTGTGAGCAGCTAATGCCACTGGTAGAGCACATAGCATTCCACGCGATTCCTTTCCACCAAAACCACCTCCAATACGTTTCACGCGAGATACTATTCTATTCATTGGAAGGTCAAGTACGTGACTTACCAATTTCTAAAATTAAACAGTAGTAATAATTAAGTTACATAAATTGGTGTAATAGTTTATATACCATATTAATATATGAAAAGCGTTCAAAAAGTAAATCTTCCAACATTTATCATTTTGTATATATTTCAAATATTGATCGGATCATTAGAATTTTTTAACAAATCATACCAAACTACATACCGCTATTTCTGAAGGATGCTGACTGGAACAATATAATTCTAGTTCATTATCTTCCTTTTTTGGTATTGCAAATGCAGCATGGGTTTCTAAGTAAAAGTGTTCCTGACCACCCATCCTGCATTCACCTTTTATAACAAGGTAATTGGGATCCTCAAAGAAAGGTTTTACATTTCCTTTGCGTATAGTCTTCGGGTATTGTTTGTAAAATGAGTTATATCTAATTGCGTCTTCTATTGTAATAATGATTGGCTGTAATTCTTCATATTCCACTTTAACCAATCTGGCTGCTGCTTGCGCTGTTTGTTGATCTTCGGCTACTATGACACCAATAGTTTGTCCTTGACTGATTACCTTTTCACTTGCAAAAAGTTCTTCGTCATGGAAAATTGGACCTATAGCATTTTGATCTGCAGTCAAATCTTTTGCAGAAAAGAATGCCACCACTCCCGGCTGCTTTAGAGCTTCATCTGGATTGACAGATACTAATTTAGCGTGTGCTCTTGAGCTAAGAACGAATGCTAAATACAATTCCCCTTCAACCATAGGCATATCATCACAGTAGATTGCTTCACCTGTAACCTGTTTTAAAGCGGACATATGTGGTATTGGTCTACCAACTGTATCTGTCTTGACTTGCTTATCTCCCACTAACTCAAAATACTGAGAACTCTTTGGCATGCCACCGTGAAACTGCTCCGCACCACTGTAATGGGATGGCTGAACAAGTTCATCATTTATATAGTCTTGTGACAATTCCTTGGCTATAGCTAAATACGCCTTCAAGAACAAACTCATAGTTAATACGCGTCTATACAGAACATTGCCTCCGGGTACCGATGGGCCTAATGGTAACTCTTCCAACATATACGCATAAGCTTTTTCTAGCATATCTTCAGACCAACTCATACCTTTTAGGGCTTGACTAGATTTCGTGGCTATTTTAGTTACGGGTGCCATGCCCCCAAACGCCAAATTTATATTTTTTATTATATTTGTGTCAGTCTCGAATTCAACATTCACAGCTGCTGTTACTATTGAGATGTCATCTTCGCGGCGCTTGGCTTGCTTGTATGCTTTTACATATTGGTATCTAGTTGAATATGGGATTTCTATAGAAAGTAAAATTTCATGGGGTTTCACTACATTCTTTCTGTACCCTGTGAAAAACGTCTCATCCATCAAAACAGAGCGCGGGCCATCTTTTTCACTAAGAAGATTGAGTTTTACTTTTAGTGACATTAAAATTGGATTTAAATCTGATATTGGACTTCCTGTCATTATATTGCCACCGATCGCTGCGACGTTTCTTATCTGTTTGCCCGCAAACCAGTTTAACATGTCTATGATAGTCGTTAGCGTCCTCGTTTTATATTTAGGTAGGCAATCTATATATTTTCTAAATGTATTCTCCAGCTCCATTAAAGTGACAGACGCGCCGACTGTGAGTCCTGTCTCAGTCTCTACCACCGAATTCATCTCCGGCACAAAATTAGGCATTATTATCACAGGATACACACAATGTTTAAACTTTACTTCTACTCCGACTTCTGTATTTCCTACTACTATTTTAGCGTCAGGATGCTGTTGCTTCAAATTTAATAAGTCTTTAAGCGTTGTCGGTCTGTACCAAACGGTTTTGCTCCCGCGGTATATCAAATATTGTTCATCGTACATTGACGACAACTTCAATTCAGGTGGAAATATAGGTTCCTGGCTCGGATCATATGGTAAGAATGACGATTTGTCGAATATATGATCACTTTCATTGTCATCAGGCTTATTTTTACAGCAATCTTTACCCATTGCGCATACACCGTTCCCAAATGGTTCAGAGCTAGAATATTGTACACGATTTGTTTCCCAATCTTCAAGGAACGTCTTATACCCCTCTATAATAGCTCGGTAGCCAGTGCACCTACACAAGTTGCCTTGAAAAGCAACCTCCATGTCCGAGTATTTCATTTTTTTACAACTTCTTAGTAAGCTGTACATGGACATAACTATACCCGGCGTACAAAATCCACATTGAGAACCGTGGGCTTTAGCGAGTCTTTCTTGGGCTGGATGAAGTTTTGTTTTAGTAGAACCAATTCCTTCTATAGTTGTGACGGCTAAACCATGCATAGCACAAACGGGTGCTAAACACGCATTTACCGCTAGGTGACTGATTTACTATAGGAAATAACTTTTTTTATTCAAAATTACAAAAACGCTTATTTTTTCATAAACAATAAACATATTTGTAAAAAAGGATACAGAATTTTCTTTTCCTTACGACAATATTTTGATATCATAACTGTGCATGCTCCGCATCCTCCTTCTGCGCAACCTAGTTTCGTTCCAGTTAGACGTAACTTCTTGCGTAGGTACCATAGAAGAGTCCATTGCGGATCAGGAATTGGTTCTATTACCTGATGAATAAAAACTATTTAATTTGGCCCGTTTTCGATAGCTTAATTTATTATTTTATACTATTACTTACAGCTAAATACCTACAAAGTTCCGTGCAATCACAAGATATAATTATTATTATTATCTAAACATTTAAAATTAGTTACCTGGTAAGCAGTGTAAAAAGGTATGTTATGTATGTAAGATAAGTTATTAATAATAATTAATCCACACGCTGCATTATATACTACTTCAAAATTACATTCAATTTCAACCAGCAGTTTGTTTGTTTTAAAGTCTTATATTTTTTACCGCTAGTATCTTTCGCTTCGATCAGGTTCGTCCCTACGTATGTACCTGTAAACTTTTGGTACAGAATAAATGAATATATATACCTATTCGTATGATGAGTGTTACACATTACCGTCGAACCGCCAGGTAAGTATTCGCCAGTTTAATTGTGATTGCGCGCACCATTGCAACTATCATAACATTTTAATACATGACACGTTATCAATCAATTATAATAAATAAATTAAACGGATTTATTTATTTCTAATAACATTGGCCGGAACAAACAGACAGGCAAAAATTTTAAAAATTGTTTTTTTTATGTAAGTATCGTATAAGCTTTCATATTATGCATTTAGTGACAAGCTGATAATATCTAAAATTCCGCGCAGCTTTTTTTATTTTTTTTTCTTTCATAAGAATCTTATCCTGACAATAACAAAGTCAACAAAAATAATTAGCGAAATCGGTCGATCCGTTCACTCGTGATGTCGTGTACGAGGAAAATAGGGATTTCAGATTTAGTGGGAATGGGCAAGAGCAAGCAAGCTACGTGCCTATGTAGGTATGATAACAATATCATCGAGTTGATTATGATGAAATACTAAATCTCTGAAAATAGGATAGGAAACTAAGAGGACTCGTAACGTTTTTTCTTATGTCACTAACCTGTTTTTATATCCTTATAACTAAAGTAACTCTGTCTGTCTGTCGCGCTTTCATGCCAAATCTTCTGAACCGATTTAAATGTTTGGTACACACACAGATAGTTTAGAGCCTGAGAAAGGACATGCTACTTTTTAAAGCGAAAAATGGCGTTAAGGGGTTCAAATAGGGGATGAAAGTTTTTTAAGGCGGCGATATATGTAAATTGGACTTTCTTTGTAATTGAATTCTCTGTAATCTTAATAGGAAAAATTTAAAAAAAATGTATGTTATTCTACAGCATATACAGCATTATCGCTTCAGCTAAAAAAGTTTAAAAAAACAACATAAATATCATAAATAAATATGCTAAGTACCCTCTGTTACAACTTTTCAAATCATTTTTCTCGTAAACTATCAAAAACAAGATTTTTTTATTGCGTTCAGCATATTAAATAATACACCTAATATGACCTCGGATATTTTTTCAAATAACTGTTTTATTTATTTTTTATGATTTTTTTACGTAATTCATACACGTAAGCCGCGAGAGAACACCCTCTGTCGCCCAGTAAATCCGTGCGGGACGAGGCGTTGTGCTGAACGGACCTGTGACTGTTTGCTCCGCAACCGCAGAACCAATTTAGAAATGTATTTATTTAATTCGTGAACAGAATTGTCACGAGTCGTGTGCGCTAAATTATGCTCTAAAGCAATTGTATTTAAAACTATATTGAAATGAAATAAATATCCGCAGCGGTGCGCGGTTGAGGAGCCACCTTTGGCTTACCCTGCGTCTGAGGGGCTTTCGAGGCCCGCACCTCGGTGGGTTGAGGAGCAGGTGTAGAGGGGGCTGTCTTCTTCCCCTTCCCCTTGCCCTTCCTGGTAACCGTCGCCCAAGTCTCCTCCTGTGGAGCAGACGCGCGGCTGGGCCCAGCCACCGGGGGCGGGGCCTGAACCGCAGGTGCCGGCACAGTAGTTTGTTGGCGAGAAGTTGCCGCCTTCTTTTTCTTCGGCGCTTTGCGCCTTGACGACTCAGCCGCCGACTCCTCTCCTAGATCTGCCGTTGCCGGCACCACCACATTTGGCGCTGGAACTGAGCGCGCAACATCCTTGCGCCTGTCCGCTGCTAAGGGCGGGCGAATCGGCGCTTCGGGAGGAAGACGCGCCTCAATGCTAGACAGCTTCGCGTCAAGCTTAGCGTCCAACATACTGCCCATAGTGGAGACGAGAGAAGCTTTCAGCTCCTCAATCCAATCTCCATTGGGGGCTATCATTGGGCCAGACTTGGCCACAGCCAGCTCCGCCCGCATGCCAGAGAATTCCCGGCGGTGCGCCTTAACCTCCTTTTTTAGATTCTCAATCTCTTTTCGGAGACGAGAGTTATCCAGCTCAAGGCGGCGAGTCTCCTCCTCCGCCGTTCGCTCTGCGAACGACTCCACAACCTTCTGCAGCATAGCAGCAGAGTCCTTCACCTGACGCACCATAGTGCCCTTCAAATTTGTCGACTTCCGAGCCACCTCATAAATCGCTGCTACACTAGCGTAAGCGAACGCCTTCATCTCAGATGACGAATGTTCCGACATCTCTTTAGTGGGAGTTGGAGATACCGCACGGGGTTCCGAACTGAAGTCAAATACCCCCCTCTGATTATCCTTTTTAAAAGCTCGCGCTTCCAATCTCCTCTCAAACTCCGCCTCGCGAGCTTCCTCTTCCATCTCGCGCAATTCTGCGCGCGCACGAGTCAAACCCGTTCCTACCCCACCATATGTGCGCTTACAACGCGCTTTCATGGCCCTAGTAAGGACGCGATCCTCCGTCTCCGTTTCTGAGCCAGAACTCAGCAACGGAGGCGCAGCAGACGGTCTCTTACGCCCAATCGAGCAGTAGGACTCCGCGCCGGCGTCGGAGTCTATTTGGGCCCCTCAACCAACACGGCACAAACCGAAAAACAACAAAAACTTAACAAAAAACAACAACAAACATATAACAACCAAATCACCTGGGAACTTTTCAATGTACTTCCTACCTACTTTAACCTTTGACGGGATGTATCTTCTATACCTTCCTCCCTTCAGCAACCTCCCTTTAACCAAAAATTCCCAAATTTGACGAGTGCACCCCCCATATACACCCTTTATAACACCCCTCCAAAATTTCTATACGCCAAACACCTTGCCACGAAAACAACAAATTCATAGCAAACAAATCCCCAATTACCCCCAAAATTTCAAATAGCCATAACTTTGTTACTAATTCAGATAACCCCCCCGACCTTGGGCTCATTTAAAAGAGCTCGCGAAGACCTAAAAACTGAAAGTTGTGAACCTACAAACACTTTTTGTATATCATTCCAATTTAAGTATATGTACTGCCGAAGCGAGTAGGTACACTTGGACGTTCGACAACATTGTATACATACTCAACGAGTTAACAGCGTCATATAATATTTTTCAGTTTAACATCATATATAAAAACAAATAAGTATAAAACAACATATTTAATATGACAATATTGTTTGAGGACTGAAATAAAATGAATTTTTACAAAATTAAAAACAAAATGCCAATGTCATGCGGTGTTCCCAGGCGGTCACCCATCCTAGTACTGACCGCGCCCGACGTTGCTTAACTTCGATGATCGGACGAGAATCGGTGTGTTCAATTATATATATTTACTGTGACTATAAGTGATAAAAATTGTATCTACATATTGTACACATAAATTAATAATAGATACAAATAATAATTATTTTAATTATGTAAAAATATTTTTTATGATATTTAAATAAACTTTATTTAACTAGATAATGCTTTATAATAAAACTTTCAATGTATTAAATACTCTTTTTTCTATTATTATTAGTGTCGTTTTTATAATTGCATAAGTTGATAAAAAATGCTATCATTATAACGCCTCAGAAGGCATGCCTACTCATTTTTGTGTATAGCTACCTGGCAAGCCGATGTGAACAGGTAAGTCAATATAGGTGACTCCATCGTTCTGCTAACTTATCGAAAGTTATATCAAATTTTAGATCATTTTATTACAAAATCAGTCATACAGACTTGTCACTTGCCTGCAAAAAATCATACTTAAAGCACTGTTTGCCTAGCTAAAATTAGCCATGAGCACTTTCAGATAGGCAAGTTATTATAGGCATATTTGTTTATAAATTATATTCGATAAAAAATATGTCTCATCTGGTTATCAGGTCGGTGAAGGTCGATCTCCCACCGGCTCTTAGACCATAATTATTATCGCGTTGCGCGGGGAATTTTTACCGGCAACGCCCAATCGAGCAAGGTCAACGGCGTATATTCCCGTAAATACGTCGTCTTAAAGCTAGATGCTTCAAACTTATTTTTTATTCTTTTGATTAGATATAAATAAACAACACATTCAAAATTTGTAAAAAATTAAATGTGGCAGGGTGTTGATATTTTAATTTGTATAATCTTTGATCTAGATATCTGTTAACGTAAAAAACTCGAGAAAAATGTCAATGACATTAAATCCATGAGAACTTAATTCACAAAAACTACACATTGACACAACCAAGATACGCATATTGTAATTCATTTGTTATCTATCTAGGTATTATGGCATGAAAGTAATCATGTATGATCAATCCCTATGAAACAAGCAAGCAAGCATAAATATATTTTTAAAGGAATGCGCGAGTTCGAAAAATCTTAAAATATTGAAATAAAAAATTCTGTAAATGAAAACATTGTACCTAGGTACTCATAATTTAAATAAAAGATTGCCATTATGCACAGGGGTTGCATTTGCACTCCCCTGCCACAAATAAATATAATATATTAAAGAATTAAAAAAATTAAAATGGTATTATAAGTTAAATCCCTGTTTTATTTTAGATATTTTTAAAGAAAAGACCATTAATAATATATAAATAAAAATTATAAAGTTGGTCATTTAAAGATTAGTTTCATGTTTAATGAGAAGAGGTACCCCTCTAAAGATTTCTGCGGGCGCCCATGATAATAACATAATGTGTACTTACCTTTTTTCCATTCACAAAAAAAACTAAGCTGCTGCTCTTTCTACTCTCATTTCCGTTGACACTGAATAAATCCATTTTACTATTAAAATAGTTTTTATAAGTACCTACAACGATGATATTTAACAAAATTGGGAAACGTCTATTATACAAAATTACAATTTTTATTAAATAAAATTACGTCAATTATAGCAATGAATTTGCCAACAGCCGACTGCCGCTGACGTGCGGTTAGATGTGAGGACTGAGGTTATACTTATACTAGCCTTTCCCGCGGCTTCGCTCGTGTTCTAAAGGCTGGAAACCAACCTCACGACCGTCTTTTACGCTGTGATCATTATTTAGTTGCGGAGTTATGTAAAAACTATGATACATATCTCGTTAGATATTCATTGAAATCAAATGATGCCAAGAGCAATTTTATTTAAAAATGAAATACCTACTACTTGTTATGAGTTGTTTAGTCATTATTTGTTTAGGTAAGGATTAATACCATGTTTATAAAACACCTCGCAAATAATGTATTATTTTAAAACAAATTTAATTACCATAAAAAAGTTATAAAAGATAGAACATAATATGCTATCGCTGACTTTTTTTATAACTTTTCAATGGGAACAATTTTGTCATACATGATTTTTGCATAACCGTTTACGCATCGTACGCGAAGGAAGCTCTAAAACAAATATTTTCTCCCGTTTTTGCAACATTTTTCATTGATGCTCCGCTCCTATTGGCCACAGAGTGCTGAGTGCAGTAATATAGCCTAAGCCTTCCTCGATAAACGGACTATCCAACACAAAAAGAATTTTTCAATGCGGACCAGTAGTTCCTGAGATTAGAGCGTTCAACCAAACAAACAAACAAACTCTTCAGCATTATAATATTAGTATAGATTTTAGTTGAGTAGTAGGTACGCTCGCAACTATCAAAATCCTTATGACTATGGACGATGATTTATTAATATTAGGTACTTTATAGTGAACAGGTAGTTACTATCTCTAGGTATATACATTATATATATGTACATTTCTCAGAGATGAGATAAACATTCATATATTTAGACAGACAAATATAGGTTCAGCAGACAGACAATATTATAAAAGATTCGATAATGATGACAATTTCAATAGGTTTTCATAATAATATTTATTATATAGATTCGAATAATAGTTTTATTATATCTAGGTATAGATAAGATATTATGTAAACGAATGTGTAGATGCGTCGATAGGAGGCGCGGAACTTGATTAATCAATCACTAATGCTATCGGTATGCCTGATTCATTCCCTAAAAAACATACCTACTATAAAAATATTATAATATATTATGCCTTATTACATTAAAACCGGTTGTTAATCTACAGATCAAGTTGTCCTCGTAGATTTCTCTCGAAAAAAGGTACTATATATGTATTATGTGTAACGAGTGAGATAACTAACTAGCATCTCACAGCACCCCTGTTCCGCTCGAGTTTGTTCTTAGCTTTATACACTGTAGTCTTTGGTTCTTAGGTAGGTACTTAGTTTTTAGCTTGGTAGGTATTCCTACATTTTTCAGGATGTTATTTTTCCGCGGTATAAGTGTCCTATTTTTAAACGGTTTTATTTAGCTCACCCCGTTTGTTTTATTTATTATTTATTCTTGGGTCAAATTTAGTAATTCATATTTCACCCTCTTCCTGTCAACCGATTAATCTGAAATTTTGTATACACTTTGGATTTTGGTGACAATACAATTATGTTTATTCATTATCATTATAAATTCAAGATGGCCGCCGCTACAAAATGGCGGATAAAGTAGGTTTTATCAATCCCATCAATATGGGTATCAAATGAAAGGGCTCAACAAGCAGAATACAATATACTATAAAAAATTGAAATCCAAGATGGCGGCCGCTACAAAATGGCGGATAACGTAGGTTTTATCAAACCCATCAATATGGGTATCAAATGAAAGTGCTCAACCAGTAGAATACAATTTACTATATAAAATTAAAATCCAAGATGGCGGCCTCTACAAAATGGCGGATAACTTAGGTTTTATCAATCCCATCAACATGGGTATCAAATGAAAGGTCTCAACAAGTAGAATACAATTTACTATGCAAAATTGAAATCTAAGATGGCCGCCGCTACCAAATGGCTGATAACAATTTTTTATCAATCCCACCAATATGGGTATCAAATAAAAGGGCTTGACAAGAAGAATACAGTGCACTATACAACCTCAATATTTAAGATGGGCGCAGCCACTAAATGGCGTATAATAATAAGATTTAAATTTAGAAATTGAATCTGTAATTTTTTAAGTATCTGATTAATCCAGCCTGAATCCACCACCCAAGTCAAGATTTTGTATTGTGTTGAGGACTGTGTGGCGTTAGGGTGGCTAAAAATGATACGTCGTTAGCGGTACACCACCCAAGTTAAGGTGATAGGTTAAAACGCGCCGAGAACTGTATGGCATTAGGGTGGATAAAAATGATATGTCGTTAGCGTTTTCCCCTCAAGACTCAGGCGCATCTTGTTGTACATAGCCTTGCCCCTTTATTGGACCTCTGGGGGGGTCAACCGTTAAAATGTCCATTACTCGTGGGAACAAAATGGTAAAAAAAAATATAAATAAAAACTAAAAACTAGAAAATAAAAATAGGTAAAAAAACTTTTTAAGTTAAACGGTTTTATGTTAAGCATACATTGCAATGTTTAAGATAAATGTACTAAAAACCAAAAAATAATAAAATAGATACAGTCGTGGGAATTATAAACATATGCATAGACTAGACTAAAATAAAACCGTGGGGCACGTCAATAGATATAGGCCAACTGCCTAACGACGAATTAAACGATTCTATAATTTGTAGACAATTAACGTCCTAAATAAACGTCCAAGACCTCATTAATAACAAATTTAAGCACAGAATTTACGACTTCATTGCGTTGTTGATTGTCCATCTTGAGTGAACTAAAGAGCTTAACTACTTATCTACTTAAATACGTTTGGACAGATACTTAAATATAAGTCACTTAAAATTAAGTTAAAATTTAGTTAACTACTTATTCACTTAAGGCGGCGATATATGTAAATTGGACTTTCTTTGTATTTGAATTCTCTGTAATCTTAATAGAAAAAATTTAAAAAAAATGTATGTTATTCTACAGCATATACAGCGTTATCGCTTCAGCTAAAAAAGTTTAAAAAAACAACATAAATATCATAAATAAATATGCTAAATACCCTCTGTTACAATTTTTCATATCATTTCTCTCGTAAACTATCAAAAACAAGATTTTTTTATTGCGTTCAGCATATTAAATAATACAACACCTAATATGATCTCCGATTATTTTTTCAAATAACTGTTTTATTTATTTTTTATGATTTTTTTACGTAATTCATACACGTAAGCCGCGAGAGAACACCTCTGTCGCCAGTGTTGCCAGACGTACGAGAAATCTCGTACCGGTACGAGATTCCTGGTCTCTGTACGAGATACGAGAATAATAAAAATCTCGTACACTTTTGTACGAGATTTTTATCCATGTAAATATATCAATAAAGTAAATGTGTTCATGTCGTCGCGTCGTCGTCGTCTCGTCGTGTCACCACAAACGATCGACTCAGCACATGACTAGATTTATTACCACATCACATCACTAAAAGATCCTTGATTAGTCTTTGAGCGGGGAATCCCCGCTTTGTGTGTTTATTTGTTGTTGTCCTTGTTGCACTAATGTAACATCGATTTCTTGTCTCTTTTTCATAAACTAAGACATATCTAGAGCGTAGAGCGGGCAACGCATTTGACGCACAACTAGTTGAGGTTTTTCAAGAACAAGTGCGTTTCGAATTTTTAACATTTTACTGTTATTATCAAATGGTATCTACATAATTATGAGTAGTGACAGTGATTCTTCATCCACTCCACCTACAAAAATTTCTAGAAAAGGAGGATGGACTGCAAAAAAAAAAGGTAACACGGTTTTTGAACATCGTACGCAAATCTTTCGAGACGAGTGGTTAAAGCATCCACTCTTTAGAGATTGGCTACAGCCAGATCTCAAAAATGCAAGAAAGGCGAAGTGTGAATTCTGCCCAGCAAGTTCACTGGTTGCTGAAATCTCAAACCTTAAATCCCACGCCAATTCTAAAAAACATTTAAGTAACAAACCTAGCACATCAGGTCAACAGTCACAAAAATTGACTTCATTTGGTTTCAAGACGGGTGCAATACCAAAAAACAAACAAAAGGATCGAGCTGAAATCAAACTAGCTGCGTTTTTTGCAGAACACAATATTGCTTTTTCTGTAGCTGACCACTTGACTGATCTACTAAAAGAAATTATTCCTGATTCCAAATTAGTGCAAGACATTGAACTTAAGCGTACTAAAATCACGGCAGTTGTAAAAAATGTCATTGGAGAAGGTCACAAAGTTGACTTGGCGAATAAATTGAAATCAACTAAGTTTTCTGCGCTTACTGATGAGACTACAGACGTATCGACGGTCAAAACGGCTTGTGTCGTGGTACGTTATTTTGACAATGATGCTCAGAAAATCTGCAGCGTATTCTGGGAACTGTATAAGATTTTTAAAGAGACAGACATCGATGAAGTTCCTACATCGAACGCTGAAAATATATACAGAGCGTTAGTGGATTCCTTTACCAGTCGAAATGTGCCACTTACAAACATGATTGGCTTTGGATCGGATGGATGTAACGTTATGATGGGGGATAACGATTCAGTCAAAACTCGTTTGTTGCGTGATTTACCAGGGATTCTTATTTCAAAATGTGTTTGTCATTCAGCCCACCTATGTGCAAGTCAAGCTTGTAAGGAGATTCCGGAATCAGTAGAACAACTTGCTCGTGACATATATAACTTCTTCAAAAACAGTGACAAACGACAGTTTGATTTCCGCAATTTTCAATCATTTGTTGAAGTTGAGCCCCATAAAATATTGAAACCCTCTCAAACAAGATGGCTTTCTTTAACAGCAGTTGTAACAAGAATCTTAGAACAATGGGAAGCGCTGCGCTTATTCTTTATTGATTTTACTACCAACCCAATACACAAAGTAAAAGCTGAGGTGAAAAATCGTGCCATATCCATCTTAGAAAAGCTGTGTGATCCATTTCATAAGCTATACTTTGGTTTTTTAGACTGGTCACTGCCTTTGTTCACTAAATTCAATCTCGAATTCCAGAACGAAAAAGTGGTTATTCACAAGCTGCACGATAAAATTGAAGATTTATATCAAGAAATCCTTCTGCGTTACCTTAAACGAGACTATGTTATGCAGCCGAATGTAAGTAGAGTAGATCCTAAAAATGAACAGTTCCAATTAAATGACTCTGCAATGTATCTTGGGATTAGAGTATATGAAATGCTGAAACATCCTGACGTAGACAGGCAGCCCGCAAAAAAGGCAATGTTTTTCACAAACTGCAGAAATTTTCTCAGAAATGCTGCTTTAGAAATAAAAAAACGTTACGATATGGATGATCCTGTGCTGTCTAAACTTAAAGCTTTAGGACCAATATCAGCTCTTAGTAATGATTTCAGAGATCACGTCCCAACATTGATGCCTCTTATGGACGTTGTGCCACGCATAGCTGGGTCCTTTAATGAAAACCAAAAACAACAGATAGACGATGAATGGCGCAGATTGCCCATTGCAAAAGCCCGCTACCCTGCAGAGCTTCAAACTACTAAAGAACCTGATGAGTTTTGGGCGATTTTATTAAAATCAGAAGATTTCTTCGAATTGGCCAGTTTTGCACTTGCAGTTTTGTCTTTGCCTCATGCAAATGCTGACTGCGAGCGGGTTTTCAGCAAAACTAATTTACTCAAAACAGACCTTAGAAATCGTCTGATTACAGACACTGTTAATGGAGCACTTTTGGCTGCCGATAGCGCTAAAGGCCCAAATCGCCAAGGTAACTGCGTTAACTTTGAACCCTCTAAAGAAATGTATTCTAGAATGTCATCTGAAAATCTATATAAAAAGAAAGAAGATTTAACCAATATCCCTGATATTAGATATGATTAAAAAAACTATCTAACAAGTACAAGTATTTAGTACATGAATGTATAATTTTTTTTAACGAAATGTAAGTAAAGTTGTTACAAAGTGAGTAAAGTTTTCAATCGTTTCATTTAACATCCCCAAGCCCAATTCGTAATAGTATATAGTCTAAATCATAAGATTTATGTCATTTTTTTTTCAAATATACACAAGTACGAGATTTTGTACTGAAAGTACGAGATTTTTGGCATCCTTGGTACGAGAAAAAATCTCCGGCATCTGGCAACACTGTCTGTCGCCCAGAAAATCAGTGCGGGACATAGAGAAAAGTAATATTATACTTTTAATAGAGAGCCCTCTCTACCGTTTTTTTTGCCAACACTAAACTAGCGCCATCTGTAATTTTTCACCCCATGGCCTATACTAGTCCTTCTGATATCATAAAAATTATATTTAAAATTAAAGTCGATCGATTCTAAATGTGTAAATATAGTGATGATATTATTATATCTATTAACATTAAAATAATAAAAGCAAGAAAAATATATACTTAATATCACCATATTTACAAATTTAAAATCGATCTACTTAAATAATTAAGTAGGGTTGAAGACTGTCGTTCTATGTAGTAAATAATACAAGAAAATGTTATTTTTAAACTTTATTTTGTATATTTTTAGTGTAATACAGTTATTGTATAACACAGCTCGCCACGCGTGGCATTACGTAGAGCGTAGACATGAAGATCGTAGATATAAAATCTTACCTCTGGTCATACAGACACCCAAAGACACAACGGCTTAAGCTAGGCGTAATTGCTTAAACTAGACAACACAAAATAAAGCGACCTTTAGACTGCTTATTTAAAATAGTGTCAATATCATATAACTAAATTAAACCCAACTAAATTTTAAGATATTTAATATTTTTATCAAGCGTCAAAATAATAAAATTTAAAGAAGTTTAAAATGTCAAAAAAACAAAACAATGTTGCAAGCTATCCAATTCACGCATTTATATAAATTTATTATTTGTTTGAAATGCTGGTTCACTAAAAAGTTATAATGAAATATATCGATTCAAATATTTAAATTGTTATTTTAAGCAATGAACAGTATTATTTTTATGTGACATTATGCTTATTTTTTTCAAAAATTAAATCATTTTTTGCATGCATATTTGTTTGGTATGCGTGTACTGGACTGCTGGATTGACGATTGCGACCGTAGCGACATCTCTTACACCGACTTATAGTCGCTGATAAATTTAAGCAAAAGTTTTGGGTGACGAGCAATAGATGACACTACCAATTTCTTATCTGTGGTAGATGTTCTAAGTTTCCAGCCCCTGGTGCGGGACGAGGCGTTGTGCTGAACGGACCTGTGACTGTTTGCTCCGCAACCGCAGAACCAATTTAGATAAAAATAAATAAATTATTTATTTAATTCGTGAACAGAATTGTCACGAGTCGTGTGCGCTAAATTATGCTCTAAAACATTTGTATTTAAAACTATATTAAAATGAAATAAATAAATGGCGTATTTTGGACCTTATTGACTTGTAAATTTTTTACTTAAAAATTTTAGTATACATATAGTATCGACTAAGAGAAGTTTCAATTTAGACTTTATTTGTATAGTTATAAGGACTAAGTCTGGAAATCGAACCTGTAACGAAGTTACGTCTACTGAGCCATAGGTAACATAAAATTTAATCTGTTTATCTTTCATGTTGAAGTTATACTTCTTTAGGCGCGTTATGAAAAATTTATGAGAGTGAAATTTTACGATGCGCGAGACACAAAATTCTCACGGGAGAAGTTAGCTAACAGTCAAAAGTTTAGAGGACTTGCAACTATATTCACGATATTTATTTTCAACAATGACATGGGTGTCATTTTTGAGGATTTTCGGGGTGCTAATTGCGAAAATGAGGTCCATTTTCAAATCCAAGATGGCGGACATCCGGTTTTTTTTTCAACAATGACATGGGTGTCATTTTCGAGGTTTCTCGGGGTGCTGATTACGAAAATGAGATCCATTTTAAAATCCAAGATGGCGGACATCCGGTTTTTTTTCAACAATTACACGGGTGTCATATTCGAGGTTTTTCGGGGTGCTAATTGCGAAAATGAGATCCATTTTCAAATCCAAGATGGCGGATATCCGGTTTTTTTTCAACAATAACATGGGTGTCATTTTCGAGGTTTCTCGGGGCGCTGATTACGAAAATGAGGTCTATTTTCAAATCCAAGATGGCGGACATCCGGTTTTTTTTAAACAATTACATGGGTCAGGGTGTCATTTTCGAGGTTTATCGGGGTGCTAATTGCAAAAATGAGTATGTATTATTTAATGATGCCAAGCATCTATTATCAATGAAAACTACCAATAAAGTGTTTTTTACGTTTTAGTGTACATTTGTGCACTATAGTAAATATATAATCTTCGTGACAATATTTATTTGATCACCCTCACCACTATCTATATTAAAAATAAATGAAATCCATATGACGAAATGAAATCCGTAAAATTGCAGTACTAGTAATTTTTTATATCCTCAGGAGTAATTATCATATTTTAATCGTTACAAATTATATATTTAAATTTTAAAAATAATTATTTTATTTAACCTTCATCTTTAATATTTAACATTTATAAGTGGTAGTGCCATGCTTGTTACCTTCGGGTAGCAACCGAATGGGCCGGCACGCCCCGTATAGTTCATTAGTACCACTCTCGCACAGAAGACCGGCGTGAAGTGGCAGCTATGCTGTCGCGTTTCGTCCGGTGAGTGAGAGTCCGGGAGGCCCACTCTTCTTCCCCCCTCCCTCTTCCCTTCATCCTCCGCCTTCGTTCCCCCCTCCCTCCCACTTCCCTCCTCCATCCCTCCCTTTCCTGAAAGGCCGGCAACGCATCTGCAAGCCTGGCTTGCAGATGTCAATGGGCGGAGGTGATCACTTCCCATCAGGTGAGTCTCCTGCCCGTTTGCCTCCTTTTTACCATAAAAAAAAAATATATTAAAAAATGGGATAAAGATTTGGAGCAGGTATCCCTAAACACACACACCATGACAGTTTGACTACAATAAGTACACGAGCTGTACTCACACATATCACGTAAAGTGAGGACGTTTTCTGCGCATCGTTTGTTTGCATTGCTCAATCTAGACATGTATATAATCAAAGACAACACCTAATATGACTTCGGCTTATTGTTTCAAATAACCTACAAACACTTTTTGTGTATCGATCATCAATTTTAGTATATGTACCGCCGAAGCGAGTACACTTGGACGTTCGACAACATTGTATATATATTCAACGAGTTAGAATATTTCGATAGCGCGATTCAGGACTTAACAGCGTTATATAATATTTTTAAGTTTAACATCATATATAAAAACAATAAGTATAAAACAACATATTTAATATGACAATATTGTTTGAGGACTGAAATAAAATGAATTTTTACAAAATTAAAAACAAAAAGCCAACGTTACGCGGTGTTCCCAGGCCCACCGGTCACTCATCCAAGTACTGACTGCGCCCGACGTTGCTTAACTTCGATGATCGGACGAGAATCGGTGTGTTCAATTATATATATTTACTGTGACTATAAGTGATAAAAATTGTATCTACATATTGTACACATAAATTAATAATAGATATAAATAATTATTATTTTAATTATGTAAAAAATATTTTTTTATGATATTTAAATAAACTTTATTTAACTAGACAATGCTTTATAATAAAACTTTCAGTGTATTAAATACTCTTTTTTCTATTATTATTAGTGTCGTTTTTATAATTGCATAAGTTGATAAAAAATGCTATCATTATAACGCCTTATCAATATATTGCCGTTGCGAACACCTCTAATAGAACCATGCCTAACAAAGCAACAGCTGTTAGTTGTTACACTGTGCCGTACTACGCGCGAATTCTAGCGCGCTGGTCGCGCGTAATTATTATCGGGAGGCGCGGGGTTGTGCGGGGAATTTTTACCGGCAACGCCCAATCGAGCAAGTTCAACGGCGTATATCCCCGTCTTAATACGTGTAAATCAGCCTTAAGTGGCATCACCATTTATCATATTATCATAATGTAAATAAGAGAATAATACAATCAATAATACTAGAAGATTGTGGTAACTGGTGGTAACTACATAATACTTTATACCTACTATACTAGCTAGCACATTAATCCTTGAGCGTTCTCAATATTATATCTCATGTATATAAATTAAACTAAATCGTCGAAATTTATGTACGTTATGCACATATGACATAACGTCCGAACGACTGCACTGCACCAAATTGAAAATTCTTTTTTTTCTTTTCTTTTTTTTTTTGTGTTCGTTATTAGAGAATGATTTGTATACAGGATTTGATTGTGTGTTGACAGCTGGTTAATCGGATTAACATATATGCATGGAGTTAGGGCTCATTTTCATTGGTCGTTAGAGCACGCATTCGGGGTGCGGGAGATTTCTGTTCACGCATGCCATAGGGACCGCATACTTTAATCGTTTTCATTAGTCGATAGAGCCCGCTAGAGATGGGTAGCTATAGCTATAACTAGCTAAATAGCGGCTATCCACAAAATAGCCATGGCTATGATATGCGTCAATACAATAGCTAGCTATCTTGGCTATTTTGGCTATATTGGCTGCGTCAATACAATAGCTAGCTATCTTGGCTAATTTGGCTATATTGGCTATGTTGGCTATGTTGGCTAATGTTCTTATCTAATCAAAATTCCTTTTGTGAAGATAGTCTATCAACAGGTAGGTAATACAAAATCGATTTTCTGCGTGACTCATTACGCACATGAGGCAAAAAGTTAATCATGTGGAACATATGTTTTGGTTAGGTACATAAATTTATATAATATAATTTATTTTTGTTTTTAAACTAACAAGAAATAATACCTCTTCCTCAGTTCTGTTTTTTTTTCACATTTTTATCCATTTTTATTTGTGTCTGTCTGTGAACATATCACGAGGATTTAGGAAAGTACTTACTAGTCAAATTTTGGTAAAGTTTTTATGTCAAAAATAAATTCAATTTGATTTGCGTGTATGCTGGCAACTTACTTTACTAATTACTTGAGTCACTGAGTGCATAGAATGTGTTTACAGGATTACCAGTTTTCTTTTTAAGAGGAATAATCCCACAGTTCAAAAGTTTTGTATGCAATGATATTTATAATATGTCATTGTTTGTATGAGTATATATAGATCATATTGTAGGATATTATCAGTACTAACCCAGTATTGTGAAATTGAATGAGGCCCATATGTGCCCAAGTGAGGGTTTTGATTGTTAGCCTGCAAGAAATAATCTTGTTGGATTAGGCCAAAATTAATATTATAATACTGAAAGGGCAAACTTTGAAGTTGATAAAGTAGGTAATATCACTGTGCCTCAGAGAATATTTAAAAATTTAAATCCTTCACAATTTTTCTCTTTTTTATGATGATATTACTGGATTACCTTCACATTGTACATTGTAGGTCACAAATAAAAGTTACATAGATAATTATTGTTACTATTAATACATTTAGTGTCAAATAATAGCTTTAGCATGTCTACAATTAGGTACCTATATTTGTACATAAAATTCTGTTCAAATAAACATCTTATTAACATTATTGATAAATTGCTGTAACATCTACAAATTTTATTAATTTTCAAAATTTATCAAATTTATAACAATTTACAGCAAATAACTTTTTCTTTATAATCTAATGCATAAAATTTTAATAAGTAATTGTTACTCTTTAAGTAAGCCATACAGCCAAAAGCTTATTCTTAAAATGAAATATGGCATATTACAATATGTAATAAAAAGGGAATATAATTTGTAGAAATGATATAATTTAAATGAAGAAATCTATTAATTTATTTTTTACTACATCACTTAAATATATTAACACATAGGTTACCATTTAATTGCCACTTACGCTGATTTCAAGACCCCTTTTGCTTCTAACTCTTTTTCAACTACAGTACCTTCATATCTAATTTTATCCTTTAAAGCTTCTTGTAATAGTTGTGCATCAAACTTCTGCCTTGACCATTCATATCTACAATATGACCAATAAACTAATGTTGTTATGGCAAATGTACCAACACCAATATGCTGAGAGATCATGGGCTTTGAAGTTTTTATAAATGATGCTAAGCCCACACCTATTCCTGCTGCTATCCCATTTAAGAAACTTTCACGAAAACAAGGAATTTTGGAGACATCTCTTCCAAATATAACTAAACCCTGAAAAGTTTTATTTTATTTTACATTGCTTTTTACTCATATACATATATATTTTACCTTATAAATTAATAAATAGACATAAAAAGTAAGAATTTAAAACTACTAACTTTATTAACTATTAATTTAAAGGTCTAGTGTTTAAGATGTATAAACTGAATAAAGTGAAGAAATATTTTATAATTTTTGAGCCTTACTTTCTTCTCATCTTCAGGATCTTCATCTAACATACTCTTGACTACAGTATCCATTGTGAAAATATATAGGTTATATAATTTTAATAAATACAAAATATTTATTTATAAGCATTTAGCAAGTTTGAAGTTATTTATCAAAGAGAATGTAAATTGTAACTATAATAAGTATGTTATAATATTATGTTAGTTATAGTTATAATTTATATTTAATATTTTAATTTTTATGTCAAATATGAAATATGTCAATTAGATTGACAATTGACAATTATGTTATGGTCACAGAACACAAATACTCCTAACGGAGGTTATGGTAATTATTAGTCATCTATGATGGTAATTGTGTTCTGTGCTTATGACACCCATACCACAGATTCCTTAGACATATTTTGGTCTAGACTCCACGTTCTAGAAAGAAGGTCTGTCATTAAGAGTACGTCGGCTTATCGTGATACTAGTATCCATATACGGCCGTGGCGTGACGATAGACTGGGGTGCTGTGCAAGTAAAGACAATAATAATCTGTGTCTTTTTTATCCCACGTAATGCAAGCGTACTAAACCCTCATCACATTATCGAATTTATATAATTTCGTACTTCATAAATACATTTAATTGTCACTTAAATAGCGTGCGCACTGCGCACAGCGCTTCTCCGATAACAACGCCGTACGGTGGCGTTGATGCAAAGCTTGAAACACAAGTCGTACAAATCTCTTGCTACTGAAATTGAGCTTGTTGCTCTTTTCTAGTTCTCGTTAGTTGTATTTTTTTGGCTCAGTATAAGCATTTGTTTATTCTCCATTTATTTATTTAAAAAATATATATTAAAAATATCCCCTTAAGTTAGTCCGCCTATCGCATCTTTTAATATTTGGTAGCAAATACGGGTCAATAAACCTCTGTTTATGATTGTCCACGTATAAAAACATTTGTTCCTACTTCATATTGTTTATTTTTTGTTTAATAGCTGAATATTTATATTCTAAATATTCGCACTGCACATACGTCGAAATCTTTTATACGAAGGCATAAAAAAGAGAAAAAAGAAAAAAATCACCCTATTATAAAGAAATCATAGTTCATAAGGCCCAGCAAGTCTGTCGAAACAAACAGAAGCAAAGGTTTACTCTACAGTCCGTTAAAGCCAAGGTCGCATCGAAAGTGGCACGCTTAGCGGCGAGAGGTTAGCTGAGTGCTTCGATCACCGATGTCTCCTCCCAGTGAACTAACACAAGGCACGCTACGTATATGCGAGGCCGCACCGCTTGCTGAGTGAGCCAAGTAAACCTTCCCTGTGCGCGTCTTGGCTGACTGAATGGTTTGAGGGGTTGGGTTTACAATCGCTTGGCAGGAGTTATTGGTTGAAACTTATATATATGGTAGGTGGTTATTTACTAATAACACTCACGACACAAGGTTATTCATAATTTTAGAGAAAATTAATAAAAACATAACGTGAGAGAGAAGGATAACAATAGGATTTGGAACAACATATAGTAAAACGATAAATGCATGTTGGGGGGAAACACTTGTGTAGGCTTTTTTTTTTTTAACGTTGGGAAATCCTGTTACGGATACCACCCGACTTCCCCTGGGGTGGTTATGTGGGACTCTCCGGCTAATGAGACCGGCATACCCACTAAAACCCAACTGCCCAACCCCTGCCGCCATGTGGGACGCCACGGGATCGCTTTCGCATACAACCGCGACGCCCCGACAACACTTGTGTAGCCTCGATTAACCGCGGCTAAACAATAATTATTTGTTACGCTGACACACATAAGACATTATAATGATATCCTTCTTCTTCCCTTGTCTACTTACATATGCCTATCTCATTCCTTCACAATTCTTTGGTTTCATAGCTTATGAACTACATTCTGGATTCTTTATTTTCTATCTACGAAATTTCATATTTATCAGCCATAGAGAAAAGTAATATTATGTTATCAGCTGTCACTTTGACAGCTTTGACATTTACTCATTTTCCTAGTTTTCGATCTCATAAAAAAGTAGTTTAGAGCCTGTCTTTTAGGATTTAAGAACTTAGATTAAAAACTGAAACATAAAATCTATACATTTTAGTCGTCGCCGTGTTCATTATTCTTATTTTTTTGTCTCTCTTATTAGTTGGTATGTATACTTATTAGATGAATGTGGGCTCTGATAAATACAGTTTTATTAATAAAGTCGCTAAAATATAGTTATTAGGGCTAGAGCCTAGAAGGGAGGCAGCCTGGGGTTTCTCTGTGGACCTGCAGCAACATATAAACAATTATCTTCGTTTTATGACAGGTAAGTGAACGCATAATTTTACTAGATTGCGTTACGAGATTTGGTTGTAACGCAAAGATATTTTATTTGATAGTGTATGTTACGAGTGTTTTATTCAAAAAAATTTTGTTGGAGTAAATATACTAGAAAATCATTTTCTATACAATACTCTACTATCTGAATAAAATATTTTTACATTTGCCTTTAAATTAAATTTATAGATAAAAATGACTAATATGAGTAATGGAAGACTTAGAATTAGATTATAAGACAATAAAATAACTATATTTGTTACAATGACTAAAAATAGTAATTATAAGTTATTCTTATTTATTATTATTGTTTTTTAATTTTCTTGGATTAAGTTAGAATATAATTTTAAACCCTCATTATTAAAACTTATGTTATACATAATTAAAATAACAGGTTGTATCTGTCCTTAATCATAATGAATAATTATTACTTACATTGATATTTATACAAGCAATGTCAATTAATGAATAAGTGTGAGACAAATTTAAGTAAGCTTGAGCTTTTCTTCTTTCTATACAAAAATTAGTAATAGTTCTTACCTGTTAAAATTTACTTCTCATTAATAGTTGTATAAATCTTAAAGCAAGAGAAAAAACTCTTTGAATTATATAGTAAGTTAGTTAAAAGTTACTTTGCTCAATCTATAAATAGAATTTGCCAATTAACAATTGATTGAATAATCAGCCATTAGTGAAGGTGTATTTGCAATTTAGTGAAGGTCACCCTTTAAAGTAATGATGACCTTAATAAACATAAACACAAAACTCTTCATATTGCCAGATTCAATAATCTTAATATTCATTTCCTTGTCTTTAGGGTTCCATAGTTTTAACACATCCATCCATCTATCCGTAACTTAACTTAGAAACTGTTAAGTACTTACAGAGGCCAAATCTAGTGTTTTCAGAATTTTTGATGGTCTGTCGTATGTCTAAAAACATATTTTGATATAAACATTAATGATAAATGGTTATCTGGGTCAATATGCTGCTGGTCAATATAATATAACAAAATAAGAAAAGGAAAACTATCACAGCTTAAAATGAGCTATTATTATGAGCAATAATTGCTTACTCTATACTATTTGTTATGAATTAAAGTTAAATATTCATAGTATTAAAAATCAGAAAGTTCTCTTTTTAGGCCTCATTTTTATATTTATAAATATATCCAGCTTGTTCAGGGTGAAGCATAAACATAATATGTACATACATTTCATGCAATTATCATACTAGTCTAATAATAATATAGCGAACCACAAAGATAAGATTTCTATAATTTCCTTTAAGTAAAAAATTTAAAATATAATAGTTAATAATATCACATATATTTGAGAGTGATCTTACATTGAGAGTATATATTTATATATTTTTTAAAATATAAACTAACAGCTTAGATACTCTCTAAGAACAGGCACACAACTAGGGATTGCAATCCGGCGTCATTTTCAATCCGGCCGGATCCGGCTGAATTTCCATCAATCCGGCCGGATCCGACCGGATCCGGCCGGATCATCATTGACCAGATCGATATAATTTTCGCCTTTTTTGGTTCAAAATGAACTATTAGTAAGTTATTCAAGTATCATTGTACTTAATATAGGTAAGTAGTTTATAAAAACTAGCGGAACTCACGGCTTCGCTAACTAAAAGTACAAAAAATATGTTTGGCTATACGCTTTTACTTATAATATACCAAAAATTGATTCCCCATTTACCATTTCATCCCTTTTGTTATGAGGACTACTCTTTAAACCAGTTATCCGGTTTTCTTGGCGTAGTTGTAGTAGTATATAGACTTATGCCTATTACAAACTTTTTGTTAACTTTGATGAGAAAAGTATTACGTTTTCAAACATGTGCAAAAATAGACTGTTATTTAAACCAAGTAGAAGCAGTACTAAGAAGTATTGATTTCATCTTTGATGTAAGTTACCCCCAAATTACTGTTTACCCCTTTTTAACCCCGTAAGGCAATGGGTTTCAATAAAATACGAAACACGTTTTCCATCAATTCTGTTAAAGTATCTTTATGCAAAATTTGAAGTAGATTGGAATCACACCATACAGACATTGCTACCGTTTTTCACTCCCTTAGGCATAAAATTTCGGAAAATCCTTTCTAATCCGATAACTACGTCATAAACTACAAGGTCACATCCTAAAAGTTTCAGGTCTCTACGATTAGCAGTTTAGGCTGAGCGTTGATCCATCAGTCATTCAGGATGGAGCATTTTCTAACCCAATGCTAAGATTAGGCAACGAGCAAACAATTAAAATGTAGCGGTGGCTAGTGTAGGCAATTAGATAAAATTTTAACGTTGTTACGAGTAGCTCAGTGTTCCTGTGTCTATGTCACTTTCACAGATAGATCAATTATTTTTTATTTATAAAGTAACTTTATAAAATCTAAACCTTACTTTACTGATATGAGACCATTATAATTATTAAAGTATTCGATAATTCTAACAAACAAGTGTTATATTTATGTCAGACACCAACTCGCACGCATGAACACCACGCAGTACGCATTTAAAGTACCAACTCATGCAAAAGCTCTATTATTTTGCCAAAAATTAGTAACACCGGATCCGGTCGCCGGATCCGGTATATTAGTACCGGATCCGGTGACCGTGAAATGATGCCGGATCCGCCGGATTACCGGATCCGGTTTTCCGGATTGCAATCCCTACACACAACAGACTGCTCTACATTAATATATATTTTTATATCTCCTAGTTTACATGCATTTCCTACTATTTGCTGAAATATAAGATGAGTCTATTAATAACATCTTCTTTACAGCTTTTTGTCTGTATCTGTAGATTAAGTGGACAAAATTACAAATGCAAGAAATTATTTTTTTAATCAAATATAAAGTATCTTAAAATAAGGATATATAACATTAATTAAATGACTTCTTGGATCAAAAAAAAAGTACAAAAGACCTCTCTCTTAAAATATTATATCAAGTGTATCAATTTTTTCGAAGGGTATGAATTATTAATTAATATATGTATATATATTTCATACTGATATTAAACGCACAATATTTTCTTCATAAATAAGTATGTAACTAAATTATTACATAACACATAAAAAACTAATTGCTCATCTAGCAAATGCATCAAATCGAATTCTTATACTTTCACGTGAACGATTGAAAAAAGGAGCTTAGCAAAAGGCTAAGATTATTTATCTGTCAATAAAGTAATATAAGTATGGAACATCGCTCTAATGAAAGGTTTGATTGAGGCAGACGAATTGTTTTGTCTCCTGGAGATTAGAAAATGCTGCATATTAGAAAATCTCTCACGATGCGAAACGCCGACCTCGTGAAAGTCAAATTCGACTGAACGCGCTTTAGGCTATAAAGGAATAATTTGTAGCATTTTTAGACATAATATTTAGTATATTATTGGCAACCCAAAATAATTATGAATTAAAAAAAGTAATGTATTTAGTAGATGTTTCTGATATTTCAGCAGTATACATAAATGATTAACTAAATATTGAACATAATGCGAAATTACGTGTTGTTATTCAAAAAAATTAGGTCATCCAAACAATACCTATCATGCTGCGCGTTTTAACTAAATCTGTACGTACCTACTTGATATTTTGTAACAACAAATGTGTCAGCATTAAATTTTACTCTGCGCTATTTGTAACTAAAAGATTTTTACTGAAAAAACCCTGAAAATTTCATCGTTTTATATCGAAGTAAAACAATATACAAAAAGTTTATATTTGCTAGAAAACTTCTTATTAATTACTGATCATTAAAGCCAAACAAGAGCATCCGCTATTTTCAATTAAGCGGCAAATGTTTGCTTCCTTGCGAAAAAGGCTTTAATAGAAAGCCTAGACCATATTATATAATAAGTAATAACCTCCTCCTTTTTGAAGTCGGTTAAAAATTAAAAAGTTGCGCTACACGTAGTGCTAATACTAATATATATAAAATATATTGAACAGTATGATTACCGTATGCCATTAGCTAAAACGCTAATATTATGTATCTAAATAATCCTTAATACGTCTTGTGGAAAGTTAAAGCTCACTAGTGTGTAATGCACATAAGCACGGATATTGTTGCATACCTATGTGTTAAAACTAGTCGTTCTACCATAATGTAGTCTACATTAGATGCATTGCATTAGATAGCAATAGGTTAGCCGTTAGTTTGTGCCTTTATTACTACCAAGACTACTGGTTAATCGAAAAACTTTCAAGTTATCAAGTATACATTCGCTCTTAATAAAGGAACATACGAATACCATATTTTACTAACTGAAATTAATTATGTACCTACATCAAAGTTTAATCAGTGCACTTGTACACATCTGAAACATGACGTGACGTTATCTCTTTATTTAGTTAAGATAAAATATTTATTTAACTCTATCCTCAAGATATTAATATGTTTTTAGCTTGTACCTGTTTTGACTAATTTCGTTGACCTCAGTCTCACATTTAAAGTTTCCTCTACGGAAAAAAAACGTGGTGCTTTTATTTTTTTGTCATATGGATTATGAATAGTCTTCTTACGTTAAAAGTACCTACCATTTTTGATTTTGATGAAATTTGGTTGATGATAGCTGGTTATCCAGGTCGGGATATAGGATACTTTTTACTGTTGAAAAATATCTCATTTTTGTAATTGAAATGCTAGTATTATACCTATATGCTTAGAATGAATAGTATTTTGTATCTTTTGTTACGTTTACTTGTGTGATTAATACATTTTTAAATTATTATTTAATAACAGTTTACATTTTGATTATTTATATCAATTCAGTGCTCTTGTTAATGGCTTCAAAAGTGTACAAGCTGAGTACAGCCAATGTTACGTAGAATGTAGAAGATTATAAATATCAATTTTATGGGAAGTATACAGTCAAAGCGTCAACCTGGTCATTTGAATCCGTATGGCGGAACTTTTCTTTATCCGTCTGTAAAATTTTCGTCATCGTAATTACAGGGCATCGCATGCTATGTTGTTTGCCTAATCGTCTTCACTGCAGCACGTGTCGAATTCATCGTCCATAAGTGCCTTGCTGACCTTTTGTTTTGGCCTTGGTCAACTAGTCATATTATCATAAATTTATAAAATCCTCTTCCTTTTAATGTCGCGTCGTGATTGGTACTCGAATAACGACAAAATTTAATTACCTGCCTTTAGATTGTTTGACCTACTGGTTGTTGGACTACTAATGGATGGAAATTTAACAGATGCTTCATAACAGTATCGCGTCTAATGTTGTTTGAGAATAGATAATAATCGAAATCAATAATATTAAATCTTCCACATCGTGTGTGAAATGATATTAACCTTGTTTATATATTAAAGAAAAGAGCGATATAGTATGCCCACTTAAACCGACGACCATAATAATTAGAAAAAAAATGAAATTGGTAAGTGATGAATATGTATAGTATATACCTATTCTATTTAGTGTTTTTATATGTAAGTACTTGTAATCATATAGTCTTAAACAGAATGAATTGGAACAAATATCCCTTTTTATAAAACAAGAAGGTTTAACCTTCATCAATATTATATGAAATGTCGAAATACTCGTGCGAGTTGTTCCGTGTGAATCAGAGTGTGCTGGGCTTTCGCGTGTTCGCACGCCTGAAATAGTCAGTGCAGTAGAGTAATTAGCAACGTCTACACAGGTTGCTTAAGACTTACGTCTTCTTATCTTGTTCACGACGAATGACCAAATAAGTGTTAAACGCAGTGATCACCTAAGCTCGTATAATAAATAGTTAATACAAATACCAATAATTACCTAATAATAAGTTTTTTTACTAGTAGTTCTTTATAAACAAAGAAACAAAAGAGACGGTTTCTGACAGTTTAAGAATATTTACTTTTGTGAAGTGACTGATGGAACATGAAATTTTGTAAGTATCTTATTCAATAACCATGTGGTTAATGGAAAAATCAGAATCATTTTTAAGTGTTGGTGCTATTTGTTTATAAATTGATTAAATGTTAATAATGTACCATAACGCCTTTGGTTTAAGACACAAAATCTAACTAAGCTCTAATTTAAAAGCGTCGACGATAATTTGATCTTGGGCATTGAGGTTACGGAATAATATAAGAGTATCGTGTTTACTATTGTTTTTATTGCTTATTTATGTAAATTTTTTAACTGTTAATATTTTGCTGCCTTATTCGTAAAAATTAATTTAAAGGTATTTTCCACTTCTCCAAAAATATCTTTACTTTTTAAATATCCAACAGGATATTCTCATATTTAAAACCCTACCTCATTACCTTAATATTACCACGAGGATTACATTACGTAGTAATCATGCTAATTTACATTATACGTACCTACTCTTATATATTATTTATTACAATCTTTTTAGGTTATAGAATACTAGCATTTCCTGCGGCTTCGCACGCGTTCTAAAGACCGGACACAAAATTCTTTATGAGTCGCGCGGTATGATACCTCGTAGAACTAACGCCAGCCCTTCCCATTTTTGCCACATTCGTCGTAGCGTGATATAATATAGCCTATAGCCTATAGCCTTCCACGATAAACGCATTATCTAACACAAAAAGAATTTTTAAATCAAACCAGTAGTTCCTGAGATTAGCGCGTTCAACCAAACCAACAAACAAACAAACTCTTCAGCTTTATAATATTAGTATAGATAGGTACGCTTGAGTAATCAAAATGTGTTCCAATTATGATTTTTCTCATTTATCTAGATACTTATACCGATAAATAAAATTGAAGCGTCGTTTTTTAAAGTGAAAACAACGGCTTTTTTGAAGAAAAGGCAATATTAAATATTTTAGTCTGTAGATCTGTTTGTTCCGCTTATTCTCCGAAACAGCTGAACGGATTTTGAAGCATCCGAATTCCGAATTCTTAATCATCACTGCTTTAAAATAACATCACCAGTATTATTAAAAAATAATAAAAGTATAATTTGTTCCCTTATCGTAATGAATAATCTTTTGGTATTTTTTCTATTTAAAATTTGACAATTATAGGGTTACAAATAAAACTATTTTTTAATTTTAAGCATTTGAAAATGTTTGAAATGAGATCAAATTTTAACATGTTCAGTTACGTATTTTTATATTTAATTAAGCACATATTAAAATATTTTATATACCTATGTGTAATTACTATAATGATGTCTTTTGTTTATCAACAAATCAAAATATTACATAAACAATAATGTACATAAACAGTAAAAGTAAAAAGTAACTACCTATATAAGATTGATATAGCGATATAATTCTATGTAGTTGGTAGTTACTAGTTATTTTGCACACTTTTGATCGTTTATAGCTTACATTATTACATACAATACTTAAGCTACATCTTTTTAATTTAGAAACAACAGATAGTCATGAAATTGAAATTTTGTGGACACCAACTATTTAAGTTATACTTAAATTAATTAAAATATTTTTCTTAACTATAAAAATATATAAGGAGACATACAAAAATTAACTTCTATATCGATCCCTGATGATATCGGCAACAATATCTCTCGGTAACATTGTGGCTCGTGCTGTTTTCGTTATGGAAGTTTTGGCGCTTCTACCAGGCCGCCGGTTGAAGTAAACATAGACGTTGTAAACCAGCTGCCTGCTGTCTGCCGGGATTTCCACCCGAGTTTCCTCTCCATTATCTGTGCCTCTGCCGCTATATAGTCTTCTCCAACTAAACATTGTCCACGCTGTCATTGCTTCGTCTCCGTATTGTGCCGTTTTGATTACAATTTTAATTACTTTTCACAGGATTTCGCGCGTACTCCGGTTTTTATAGATTATTTTTATATTTCAAGCAAACTATAATAACGAAACTCAATAATTAAGTATCACGAATTGTTCAACAGTGTTGAAAAGTGCGTGAAAAAATATAGTTTATTTGAATTTAGTACGAAATCCTACAAATAATATCCGATCTTCAGAGCTGATTGGTGACAACTGGCTGGCGTAGAGGCCGTCAAAGCCTACATCACCAATCTTTTCACATAATCGTGACATCCGCTCTGTACTAAACGTGACAATAATATTGCGGACTAGATAATTATATTACACGCAATATAGCTTCTACAAATTTAGATTTGTACCACATACTTTTGTACCTTGCCTAACAGAGTGATAAAGCCGTTACAATAATTAACTGCACCGTGCACATACAAATTCGTTATTACTACCTTGATTTAAATATGTGTTTTATAATGAAGGTTTATCTGTATAGTACAAAGATGCTTTTATTTAGAGAACTTTCCCTTATTCTAATCTATTAAATAATTTATAGAGCTTTCTATAACCCTAATAAATAAACAATGATGTGTATTGTGTAGTCTTTCTGAAAACCATTTGGGCTTAGACATCTATACTAATATTATAAACGCGAAAGTTTGTAAGTATGGATGTATGGATGTATGGATGTATGGATGTTTGTTACTCTTTCACGTAATAACTACTGAATGGATTTTAATGAAACTTTACAATAATATAGCTTATACATCAGAATATCACATAGGCTACAATTTATAAAGATATTGTGTGAATTGTCCAAAATATGACGATAAGTATCAAGTAAGTAGTAAAAAATCTACCATCTGCGAGCTATTCTGGCGTGCGCTGCCAAAACCGCTAGAGTTATACATATGTAATGTATGATGGAAATGTTTATCTTAACAAGCGACTCACCCTCACTTCGCTCGGGATCGTCTCTAGATTTAGCGCGAGCGAAGCCGCGGGTTCCACTAGTAGAATATATACATAATATTACGTTTATCATTTACTCGCAATATAAATTAATGGTTCTTTAAAACACAGTACATATTTATAATAAAATAGATATTAATAATTATATATTAAAATAAATATAAATATTATCTATTAAAAATGGCTGAATACATTTAAGATGGTTATAGGTATCTTAAATGACAGTATTTAAAAGAGTATGAACTAATTTTGTAGTCTTAAATGATTGGTATTCGCAAATGCCACGAACCCTAAAGTTGCGTAACGGTTGTTTCGTTCAATGTGCTGAAATAGTTAGCGGAAACTATAGAATAGCTGATGGTAATAGTTGCGGCAATTTTATGGTCTGTAAAAGCGTAACAATGTCAGTGTCCTCAACTTCATCTGCACCAAGTTTTGGTTGTTACATACTATTGTGTCATCAAATCATCTATTATTATCTTATAAATTACTATTTATGATTTCTACTAGCGTATAGGGTAAACATACCGGTTATCGACCGTTTAAGCGGCTTGTTGACTTCGGAGTTGATTTTTATCATAATGTTGTACTCCAAGATTTTTCAAAAAAATATCATTTCATCCTACAATAGTCTAGTTTCATTAAACCTAGCGCCTATAGATGTATCAGTGATATGTAATTTAAAAAATATATATATCCGTAAAAATAGCAAATATACCGGTTATCGGCCTTTTCACTCAGTTATCGTCCACTAGTGCACTGGTTATCGGCCACCTATTTTACGGTAGAAAAACGACTCTTGTGTAATAGCCTGTAAGGTTTATAATAGTATGATAATAATACAATGAATAAATTCACAAAAGCTGTATATTTTTACTCTCTTTTACGACTTAAAAATAAAATTAAGTAACGGTATTACGGTCAAGATCACAAGAACCACATTTAAGACGGGATTGAGTTTCTTCTAATTTTTTTTTAATTCTCTTCTTTGATGGTTGGTGGTGTTGAAATAGTTGTTCTTTTCTCTTTAGCTCTTTTGAGCTTTCTTTTCTTAATTTAGTTTTCTTTGTCCTCTTTCGCTATATCTCTTTTTTCATAGTATTGTAGCCAAGCTAAAGATTTGTGATAATAGAATGTCACTAAATGGTGATATTGAGATGTCGATAAGAGATATATAAGAAAAACTCTGGAATCTTAATAGAGCTGTGCAAAATGTGAAATTTTCGCCCTAGCGTTTTCGTACGCTTGTTAGGAGGACTTTTAAATTCAAAGGAAAGTTTAGAGGTTGAAGCGGCACGGCTCTTAATTTTTTTTCTTTACTGATAGGTGCCATCTGATAAAAAATAAGCACAATTCTAACACCAAGCACAGCAACCAAAATGTATCCATTATCATTAAAACATATAAGCTTATTTACAAGCTTGAATAAGTTCGCCTTTACAAAATAAAAACAGATATATCCCAAGGGAACTATATATTTTTCCGGGATAAAAATTAGCATGTGCTATTCCAGAGTATACTCTGTCTCTGTACCAAATTTTGTGCTTGAGTAACAAACAACAAACATACATCTTAACTTTCACCTTTATAATATTAGTAAGATTTCACAATTTTTCACCTTTATAATATTAGAAGAGTTTTCAAACGGTCGGGGACAGGTTTTGTTTTTACTGGTCATCGGCCGTTAAATATTCGCTATTTTGGAAGGACATATCTTTAAAAATATAAGGTATACAGGCGGTCGTAATCTAGTTGTAAATTCACAAAACTCTAGCTGTTCACAAATATAGTGCAATGTATGTTGGTGAATTTAAGGTTTCCGCAATAAAGGCAAAGAAAAATGACGGTTTTGCGACCGGCCCGGTCGGAAAGTAGATTTTGAAATTAATCGTTAACGTATTGTCTGACCACCAAAAATATTATAAATTATAAAAAGTTTGATGAGTTTAGGCACTTGAATATTGAAATTAAACATGCCTAATACACACAAACCAAATCAATGACCAATAAAGTAAGAGTAACACTTAAAAGCTTACCTTTGAAAATCAATCCACCTACTATTTTTTTCGCTAAATTTTACACGCGTTCATACACCAAATTTTGAAAGAGCGACTGAGTGCTCAATTTGAAAACTTCGAGGTCATGTCGTTAAAATATAAACTGTGAAGTTCGCCCGGATCGAATGGCGCTAAATTAGAAAAGATCGGTCTATAACACTGTCTATTATTTAAAATAACATGCGAAGTGGTCGAAAAGGGGTAGTGGTCGGTAAACCGGTATGTTTACCCTATGCTATACAATTATCTGAATTGATTTTATAGCTGGCAATTGTTTTGAATTTATAACGACTCTTAAGTTCTTGCATACTTAGGCAAATAGGTACGACAAGAATGTATAATTATGTTATAAACATCACATCACCCTGTTAAAACATTACTGGGGTTTCGAACCTTATAGCTATAAAGGTTTCTTAATCCTTAATCCTAAGCTGCTCGCATTTTAAGTATTAGTCCTGAATTATGTACATCAGATTCCGTTCTGTCGAATATACTCGTAGTATTATGAAATATCATTAAATAGATTTTCTGCATATATCATAATGAATTTGTAATAATCTTTATAAGTAATTAATTCTATGTGTGACGCTTTCATTACGTGAACATCGTAGTTTAATAATTAGGATTTGAGTAGATCTCAGAAGTTAGATATATCCCGCAGTAAAAAGTACCTTACATGTTGACCTGGATAACCAGTGATCTTCATAGAATATTTCATAAAAGTATAATATAATACAGATTTTTTATTTTATTAGACGTATACATTAATACTACAACGCGACGGTTAAATAAGTTGTAGGCGATTAGAGTCGATTGCGAGACGTAGTTGGACTATGACCAGTCATCAGCCTCCTACAGTTTTATAGATACCTTGAACTCGCGTTACGTACATACGTACATATATTCTTTATTACCAATTTATGGTAACTTTCTAGATTGAACAGCATTTATCTTAGATTAGTTAGGAATGGTTGCGCAATAGGTACACATAGAGGCAGTTATTAGAATTTAGTATAGGATGTTTTTACATAAAACTGTGCATAAGAACACCCCCTTTTAACACATGACCTTCCCTAAGACACATCTTTCAAGTTCTTATATCGTATGTTTGATAAAAGTCAGTCTCTTAAAAAATATAATTTTTAAATACTTTTGCAGTCTTCAGGCAAACAGTTTTCATTGTTTTTAAGTCTCAAAAAATAAGTTTACTTAGCTATAAATGACTGTTTTTACTTATTTCACAGTTGTTATATCTTAAATTTATTTATTTTAGTAGAGCATCCGTAGCGCGATATACGCCAAAACATGAAATAGCTTCAATAAAGCTAAGTATCCAGTATTCATTTTTTTTGGCCTGAGTCTTCGCGTGTAGATTCTAGATATCTATTGCTTCGCCCTTAAGGGTGTACCTTATTAGGTGACCTATTACGCTCCTATAGTACAGTCGTAAGCAATGACATGTATACATTGACAACTTTTCAAATATATGTAAACATCAATCGTTTCAAAAGAAAGTATACAAGCTTTGTGTCAAAATAAAGTATACGTAAGATGTTTCATAATTATGTATACATTTTTATCAATTCATAGTAAATAACATAAAACGAATACTATTATATACAAGTTTCGTGTTATAACTGTAGTATCGTGGATGTTAGGTGATACTAGTAAATGAAACCACAGAGCTAGGAATCAATATAAGCGTGTAAACTCTTTATTGATGAACAGAGGTCCGTCTTACAATAATACTAGTTTAGGACTGTCGCCTTGGTCTCTTGGTTACAACAACTGATCGTTACGACTGATGGTTACTTAGGACTGATCTTCTTACAATTAAACATCTTATTTATACCCTTTTTCCCCACCCCAGCTTACTCGCAGGTAAACTACTAAGATCACGTTACAAAACACCCGTGACTTTACAACTACGATAAACTACAGCTATCTTACAAAGGATCATTCTTAATCTATACACAATATTTTAAACAATACTTAAACTAATAAAACATCTGCACTTACAATACCTTTAAAATAAACATCTGTGAGTTAACAATTTCTTAAGCTATCATAAAACAAATTACACCCTAATACCGAAAATACATAATTGAACCTATAAACTATTTTTAAAACAAACATCTGTTGCTTAATAAATAATTATTAAGCCGTCATAAAATAATATACTCTTATATATAAAATACACAATGGAGCCTAAGAACAAAACTAATTCCGATTCCACATTCGGCCATCCTCAAACGACATTTGCCCTCAAATGTCTGACCCATCGCTTCATATGACCAGCTGATGTCGATGTCTGCCTCAACAAGATAGCGATCATTAGCTTTAGATTTAATCCTGGATCAAACTGCGTTCGCTTAAGGCCTATAAAATTTCCTTCTTCATAAACAATCGCTATCGGACGTAATATTCCCTCTAGCTTTCTTCGTTTGTTCTCGGTTAGAATACAATCGAGGCAATTCAAAACTATCTTCTTGGGTGTGACCTCAAACCAAAAGCCGTTCTTGACCAACGCCTTCATTTTGTGTATCCTTAAGTGTCCTCGGTCTTCCACTCGCTTGACTACCTGATTCCTCATATTAGGTACCATCACTAATATCTCATCCGATACATTCTTATATACAGATCCTTTTATAAACATCGTTTTTAGTTTCCAATTTTCTAACCACAATCTAATAATGCCCTTTTTTTTCTTTTTCAGGCTAATAAAATTCGCGTATTTTGAATGACACGGACGGATAAAGTCCTTTTTTATCTCCAAATTCTTCAAGTCTTTTATCTCTTTACACTCTGAAGGTGCCAGTCTACGCGGTCGTGATGTTGCTAAGTTATAAGATTTCGAAATACTTATACTGTCATCATAAATTGCCTCTGATGTCTTATAATTTGTATTAATTAGTTTTACTTTTTCTCTATAAGGTTCTTCTTTAATGTGCGTTAAATCGATTTCTTTGGAATCTTCAATGGCATTAACTTCAAATATGCGTGGCTGTATAGTTTCGCTTCCATCGGACTTTTCACTGCCATTTACAGCCGTTGTCATGCTAGTGGTAAACACGCCTAGTGTGTCGTCTACATCGGATCCTAAACCGTCTATGAACACCTTATTTTTCTGAGGCGGAGGCGATTTCACTTTTGCATATTCACTTTTACTCTTTAACGTAAGGTCACTTCTCGTATCCACTAAATCTAGAGTCTTAGAGTCTTTAACTTTTAATGTCTCCTTATAATTTTTGGTTTTAAGCCGTGACACTACACACACACTTTTTGCCTGCGTTTCACACTCCGATGATATATGTCCGAACTCGTTACACTTGAAACACTTTTTCCCTTTTTCTTTCTTAGGACACTCCGAACTCAAGTGGTTAGCTGCACCGCAGTTGTAACAGCGCCTGGCTATAGACGTAGTGTCTCCAGACTCCTTTTTCTCTTTTATATCTTGATACTCGCTTCGCCATGATTTATCCTCTTTTGTCTCAGCCTTTCGTAGTTTAGACTTCATCATTTCTCTTTTCATATTTTCATACTGATGAAATCTTTCTTTTAATTGCTTTATATCTTGTGCACAATACAATATAGATTTATTCAAAGCATCATCAGGAATACCTTCAATTATATATTGAATAACAGTAGGTTCTTTGAAGTTTGCCTGGGCTGCAATTCGTAACATCTTATACGTATACTCCTGATAGGTTTCGTCTGGTTTCTTTTTCAGATTACTTAATTCTCGATGAATTTGCAAATTATCTACTGTTTCTTCAAATTCGTCTATTAGTGCCTTCTTTAACTTGCTCCACGTTTTCGCACATCTTTTATATTCAACAAATAATTTTGCTGATCCGCATAATAATCTTTTTGCGTACACCACCATCTGAACATCATTCCAACCACAAAGTAGAGCCATTTCCTCGAAATCATCCAACCATCGTTGCACGTTGCAGTGGGTTTCACCACTAAACTTTTCGAGCGATCCTTCAACATCGTTAAATGTTAATAATATACATTGTGATTTGTGTGAGTTACGTCTGTGAACCACTTGTGTTTCATTACGTTTTTTCTCACTGTCGTCGTCGTCAGCGTCATCTTCGTTCTCGTCTTTATACCTACGGTTTACAATAAAAGAATTTAGGGGACGTACGTCTTTGTATCCGCCTAAATCTCTGAGTCCAAGCTTATTGGTAGGTCCCACATCTTCATCGTCGTTTTCTTCGTCTTCATCTGCATCACTGTCTACCTCTTCTTCATCATCAGCAATGCGTTCTCGTTCCAGCAGAAGCGCCGCTCTTAGCCTCGCCAACAATTCAGGCTTATGACCTGTCACCCGGAGATGTCGTCGTTTGAGCTCCACTCTGAGCTCTGAAACCTTCATTCGCGGAAGCTGGTCGTCTTCCAGCATCACCGCATTTACACCTCCTGCGACCCGGTCAACTTCCCCTTCCATGACTTACTACTTCGCGCACTCTTCAGTAGAACTTTGACACCCAGTACTGACACGTCTTATAACATGCTTATAATTTTCCTGCTTGCTGTGATCCCGGACGAGCCCCCAAAATGTAGTATCGTGGATGTTAGGTGATACTAGTAAATGAAACCACAGAGCTAGGAATCAATATAAGCGTGTAAACTCTTTATTGATGAACAGAAGTCCGTCTTACAATAATACTAGTTTAGGACTGTCGCCTTGGTCTCTTGGTTACAACAACTGATCGTTACGACTGATGGTTACTTAGGACTGATCTTCTTACAATTAAACATCTTATTTATACCCTTTTTCCCCACCCCAGCTTACTCGCAGGTAAACTACTAAGATCACGTTACAAAACACCCGTGACTTTACAACTACGATAAACTACAGCTATCTTACAAAGGATCATTCTTAATCTATACACAATATTTAAAACAATACTTAAACTAATAAAACATCTGCACTTACAATACCTTTAAAATAAACATCTGTGAGTTAACAATTTCTTAAGCTATCATAAAACAAATTACACCCTAATACCGAAAATACATAATTGAACCTATAAACTATTTTTAAAACAAACATCTGTTGCTTAATAAATAATTATTAAGCCGTCATAAAATAATATACTCTTATATATAAAATACACAATGGAGCCTAAGAACAAAACTAATTCCGATTCCACATAACTATGTAGCCATTAGTCTAAACTCTAAGAACTAAGAATAAAGCATTAAATATTATTTTCGTATTTAACAAAGTTTTCTAATACAAATACTGTGTATCTTTCATTAAATACGTGAATTCTTTAAACTGGTCGTTAGAAGTTTAATTTATTTTTATATGTTAAGTGATTGAATCAATTCGACTAATTACGACCTGATTCTCTAGGATGCGCCTTGGATTCACTTTAGGCAGAGCTCTCCTAAACAGCTTTACCCAGGGTATATGAGATAACTTCTGCAGCCAACAGCACAGACAGGATTTAAAACATTGTAACACCATGATTCGTAAACTTATTAATTAGATAATTAACAGTAAAATATGTTTTAAGATCTTAGGCTTCTTGCATCGGAAAATGAAGCATAATACTTTGCTTTTAAAAATGTATTATTATGTATTTAAATTTAAATATTATAATACATTTTTAAATCATACGTATAATACAAATATTATCGCGTAATAGACTGTGCATATGTGTATGTGTAAGAGCGTTTGTAACACATTCACAACATTGGATGACAGTTTTAAACTTTTGACAATTCGAGGACAAGATCAGTTTATTTAAAATTTTAATGTGTAACAAAGCATTGAAAAGAATTCGAAATTATTAGAATTACAACTGATAATTCTCTATTTGTTTAGTTTGCGTTGTTATGAGAAACTTACTTTTTCATGAATTCGCCCAATGATATTAAGTTGTCATAGCTCAATTGGCGTAGTTGTAGTATGCGTTTAATATCCTTGCGACGCGGGTTCAAATCCCGCGCGTGGATAACTTTTTAAATTTTTGTTTCGTGCGTATCTTTTAATTTATGCATTATATACTGGATGGCGATTTAGGGACAAGGAGTGAGCCGTGATGAACGTGGCTCGTCATCATCATTGAGTATATGTTTTCCACATTTGTGAATTTATAAGAATATACAATAATACGTATAATTATAATAGAACAGTGAGTTAAAAAATCTATACATGAAATATATTTTTTTTTATTTTAATAAAAAAAAATACTGTAACGTATAGTGCATTGAATATAAATCCCAAAAAATATGTTTTAATTTTTTTGTCTGTTTGTATGTTTTCGTTTAACACAAATAGTACTTGGCCGATTTTAACCAAATTGTGTAGTTACCTATAACATATTTCTCGGACCATGACTTAGGATAGTTTTCATTACATAAAAGCATTTTAATTTACAGGAAAAAATAATAATTGGTTGTATTGAGTTTTCCTTGGATAGCTAGTGATTACACGGTAAGTTCATCTGTGTCTATTTTACGAGCCGAGTTTGAGCTTCTCGCCGGTTCTTCTCAACAGAACAGCTTTCCGAGCCGGTGGTAGTTTACACAGACTTACAGACTGACTTTTAATTTTGATAATGTAAAAATGACGATTCAAAAGAGCTTGTTAAAGTCTATTTGAATAAAAAATATTTTGATTTGATTGATTTACGCAAATTTTTGAACGTAAACCTAATTTTTTTATAATTAATATTTACCACTAGCGAGCCCGGACCGCTGCGCTCGGCGTAAGATAAAATAAATAAAACATTTTTCATAATTAAAAGTAGCATAAATTACTCCATAAAACATTAGCTACGATATCTGAGGTCAAAAGTCCCGTCAAAATCAGTGTAGCCGTTTCGAGGATTAGCCGAAACTAACAGACAGACAGACAATTGTTGTATGGATGTAAGTACCGTATATACTTTCTATGCATTGAGTCTTCTTCTTCTTGCCGAGTCGATGGCAATAGTTAAAGTAAGAAAGCCCAAAACCCCTTAAAAATAAAGATTAAAAAAAAAAGAAGCCCAAAACTCGGCCACCATAATAATTGCATAAGCTCCTGTAAGATGCAGGTAAGTGTAAGAGAGGTAAGAGAGGAAGAGTACAAGTCTGCACTCCAGGTCAATTCGCAAATCCCCACCTGGTTGAGTATACTTATCTATGATTTTTATCACACTATGATTAATTCATATTTTATTTAGAAGAATATTTAAAAAAATGTATCTTTTTAAAAATGTAAGAAACTAGCATTTCCCGCGGCCCCGCCCGCGTTCTAAAGACTGGAAACAAAATACCTACTTAGATTTCACACACCGTGTGACGTTTTATAGTCGGTTTGTAACGGTTAGTCGATATTTCTTACAAAATCATCATCAAAACCTGTCCTGAGGTTTTCTCGTGATGCAGTCACAGAAAGACAGACAGACAAAAATTTTAAAAACGATAGATTTGATTGTATGGATAATAATGTATATCTATTTTAATTTGATTTAAAAAAAAATTATGTACAGATTTGACTCAGTTACAATTATTTTATTATATATGTTTATGATAGATAGTGAATTATTTGACTTTTCAAAATAGATTTTAAGTTAACGTCTTTGTATCGATGCGCAAAACGGCAACGTCGCGTCGCTTACGACGGTTGCCGTTCCGTCAAATAACATGTGGCCTAATATAAATTTATCTTGACACATTGTAATTTGTAGTAGCGCTGTGGTAACGCGCTTGCTTCGATATCCATGTGATGGGGGTTCAAGTCTGAGTTTGAGTTAAACGGGCTAAATACATATAAATTTATCTGCCAGTTACTTTATTGGGAAGTTTTATTATGAAACAGATAAAATATATCAGCAACCATTATCGCTAATCGACTACTAAACGCTTATTACCTACTAAGGTCAATATTTAGGATACCGTTTACTACAGGATAATCGTTTATTCTTAATGGATAATACAATAACTGGTTCTATGGACCACCCACATAAAAGCGTGGCGGAAATTTAAATGGGAATTGAATTATTATAAGTAATAGCATAATATTGTCATAAAATATTAACTAAAAAATGTTAATGGAAGAGACACACTATATATGCATGAGAAAACTTTGTTTCAAATATGAAAATATTATTTTATGCTTTTCGAGCGCAAACCTGTGCACTTTTTTGTGCACAGACTAATGGCTAACTACTTATATTACGAAAAGTATACAATAATATTCATTTAATGTTATTTACTATGAATTGATAAAAATGTATACATAATTATGAAACATCTTACGTATACTTTATTTTGACACAAAGCTTGTATACTTTCTTTTGAAACGATTGATGTTTACATATATTTGAAAAGTTGTCAATGTATACATGTCATTGCTTACGACTGTACATAATAAATAAAATCCAAAAATAATGCATATAAATATAATAAAAGTATATACATAGTAAAGTTTTTAAAAGTATCAAACTTCTATAACAATATATACTATATACATAATGTGCTTTTGTATATTATGTACTCGTACGTACAGTTATGCTGGAGGTGTGTATTGTATTAGCATTATTATAACCAATTATCGATATACTAGCGACTCGCCCTCGCTTCGCTCGGGCTCTTCCCTAGATTTAGCACAGGCAAAGCCGCGGGATCCGCTAGCTATGCATATAAACCTTCCTCTTGAATCACTCTATCTATTGAAAAAAACCGCATCAAAATCCGTTGCGTAGTTTTAAAGATTTAAGCGCACATAGGGATATAGGGATATAGGGACAGAAAAGGCGACTTTATTTTATACTATGTAGTGATTAATAACTGATTCACAATGTCTATAAATATTAGGAAGTTATTAGGTTGGTAGGTCCAGGTGTTTATAAATTAGTAAGCCAACAATAGATATTTACAAAGGAAAAAGATTATGAAAATTAAAAAAAAAACTTTAATTTAACTCTGCTTCATTAGTACATCATTAGTACCTCATTCTACTGGAAAGGTAGGCGATATGACTAACCGTGTGACTCAACAAGAAATTAAGAACCAATGCAATGGGTTAAATGAGTTGTTGAAGCTTTCCTTTTATTATTTTCATTTTATCATCTGTCATCATATTCTGTGTGCTCTAAAAATACTTCCCTTTTCACTCAACGAGTGTCTCATATACGACATGTGTTCAGATGCCAATGGAATGAGCTTTTGCCAGTACCACCTGCGTCCGTCCCACTCGCACGCGCCACAACAGCTGTTGCGTGGGTGAATGTTTAGAGCGCCTTTGGAATTTGGCTATACTTGTTTGCAGATCCACTATTTTCTGTAGAAGCTTCTACTAGTTTCATACCTTATATTTCTTGTATTGAAACTGATGAGACACTTCTGGCCTCTAATGCAGATTCTTACAAAATATAATTACGAAAAAATATTGACGTTTTTGGTACTGTATTCATTTGGTAGAAATAAATGATGATAGAATTCATGAATTTGAATTTAATACTAGTAATGTGTATGATGATCTCACCGGTCGTCAATCTTGACAATGCAAAGGACCGGTCGACCGCGGGGTGAGGTTCGGGGCGGACGGGGACTCCATGCAGGGTCTGTGCGATTCACGCACACGGCATGCCGTACGACCAGTCAGTACGACAGTAAAGTGGTCCGCCTCACGCGCGGCGCGCGCGCTCGTCTTAACATACAAACTTTACTCCTTTACTCAAATTCTTCTCCTAGTCAAAATGTAGTTTAGTGTCTCGGTGATAATCAGATAGTGCTAGTGAAAAGTACTGAAAGTGGATTACTTCTGTGAATGTTACATGCTACGGTCCAAAGAACAATGCTGTGGGAAAAAATAACGTTCAGCTGGCATCGGCTGTCGTTCCCAGCTACCTACCTACCTCTCTCCCCCCGCGAGCCGGGTGCCGGGTTCAATGCGCCTCTCTGCGTTTATTCATCGTTTGTGGGAAAAGTTGACCCCCGTTTTTAAATTTCATTGTTAACGAATTCACACGATTTCGTTCTTGTAACTACCGCATCTTAGATTAGCAGATCGAAATATTTTGTGTGAATACGGCTTTTTCACGACGAAATTACCTGTCTAATTAAAATGACTTTGTAACAGTGATCCTAAATTATTTAAATTTAAAAAAAAATGAATATAATTACTATCCGATCGTAAGCAAAAACTAGTAGAGTTAGAGAGAACTAGTCGTCAAGGTTATTACTACATTTCAAAGAAATAGTATTGTGTTTGTACCAAGCCTTAACGTGTTTGTCGAGTATCAAAATCTTCATAATTATTATCTCAGTTAGATATGGTTAGCAGTGATATATTTGACAGAAAAGGATTTTACATATGTCGGACAACGAGTTTACACGTGAATATGGCATTGCAAAACAGCCGTTATAGTGCTATTATATTTCTGTGTTGAATTGCATTGTTCGTGTTCCAACAAAAGTGCTCACAGAGAATTAAGCAGATATGTTCAGTGAATTTTGTTTGTGAGGATTTTACCTAAATTGCAAAAATATTCAATATGGGTAATCAAGGATCTTCCCCGCACGAGCCTCTGGACCGTGCTCAAACGCAGAATGCAGATCTGAAAATGGTTTGATATTTTTTTTATTTCATTATAAATTTATGAAATTATTTTCTTTTTCAGTTCATATTTTTATCTTATTTATGTGTATGTAGAATGTCTTGTATGGTAACTCGATTTAAAGTGCTAGTCATTTTCTTCCGTGTAACGATGGACCAAATGAAAATCGATGACCACTATTTATTCTATTGTGACTCAAAAATAAACTTTGCTAGATTTCTAATGTCATAATTCATTCAATGAAATTGCTCATTTGATTTTGAAAGTATCATGTCCCGTGTTTCTTACCTACCTATATACTAGCCAACTTAGAGAAATAATGTTTAATAACAAAGCGTTGCTAGGCAACCATCTGATAGCATGGGTGAAAAACATTTTTTATTAATGTTTATTTTTGTAAATGCTAATACTTTATAATGATAATTTATAATGATTATCAATAAATAATTAAGTTATTAAACCTATAAAACTGCTAAAGAATATAAAATAAAACAAAATGGAAGGTAAATTTTTACATTTATTATAATTTTTATTATTCACAAATTTTACTATGCACTTATATGTAGGAACCACCAAACTAATAATATTTTTAGCTCATTCATTTTAAATGTTTTATTTTTTATTGCGACATAGCCTTAGACTTGCCCCCAAATCATTTCAATTGGATCTAATTCACAGTGGTATAGGGACAAGCGCAGAACTTATACATTTTTTTCTTTTGCTAAAGAATGATAGGGAGCATTATCCATAACAATAACGGAGTGGGGCTTTTTCTATTAATTTTTTGAACCACTATTCAAATACTTTAGCATTCATTTCTTTGTGGTAGTCCCCATCTCCTTTTTTGCTTTCCAAAATTAATTCTCTTCCTTCCAAAAATCCATCTTCATTTCCTAAAAAAAATAAGTAATTTTACAAATGCATAAGTCAATTTTGAATTTATTATTATATCAAGAAATTGTGAAAGTCAAGTCAATTATAAAAATGCATGATAAATAAATACTAACCAATGTGCACTATAATGAGCCGCTTTTCTTTACCAGAAGGCCCTTTCAATCCAGTTGACAATCCTTCTCTGTGAGCTTCTCGTGTGGATTGAATGGTGAGATCTTTCCACACCTTATCTTTTGTATGACCTACAAAAAAAATAAAATTATAATAAAAGGGATATTGAAATATTTTAAGTTTGATAAAATCACTGATAAAGAGTTTAATTAGTATGTACATGGATGATTTTAGGACATTAGGCTTAGGCTTCTGCAATATTCAACTGTTTCTATGTAACTGCAACTTTATATAATTATGACTTAACTTAATAATGAAAACTTATAATGGATGAAGACAACATATGGCTGCTCCTCGTGGAACTCCTTATATATGCAGACTGATTTGTTATAAACTTAGATTATTAGCTTAAATTGATTATTGAAATAAATACCTTCTTTTAACCATGTTTCATCAGTGTAGTCAATTTTGCGCCCATCTTACTATTTCTTTTTTCTCTATCAGTGTGCTTTTTCTTGATCTTTTCAGATATTTGATTTTGAGTTTTTTTTAGTAAATCATTTACTGTTTGTAATACTTTGTCCACTGTGGGCATTTCATTGTTGAAGAAAACATCGTGAACTTTTCTCCTGATAGCACTTAATTCAAAGCCGAGGAGTTGGTAAATTTTCTTCAATCTCTCAGGTCTTGCCACTGGTGAGATGGCACGGTGCTCAGTTTTATACTCTCTCAGCACTGTATAAACTGTTGAAGTACCTATGCCCGCAGTTTTGTTCTTGAAATTAACTCGGCATTGTATGGGTGTTTCTCTTTAGGCCAAGTTTCTTCAACCAGCTTATAAATGTTTATTATTGTCGTCTTCTCGGCAGAGCTTAGAGCCCTTTTCTTTTAGCGCTTTTTCTTTTTTTTTTTTTTTTTTTTCATCTACGAGCTTGGACCTGGCTGGTCACTCATTGTAACACCAAAACAACAACAAAAACGTAACAATATATAACAGAAACTCAACAAAAACACTTAAAACCAATTACAAATAACAAAACGTATAGCGATGCTAAAAAATTGCAATTAGCGCGAATAATACTCGTATGCTCAAACGAATTCAAACAAACGAGTGATTTTGAGTAATGGCGTCTGGGTTGCCAACAGTGTTTTCGAATTTCCGTGAAATCTACTGCGAAATTCCGTCAAAAACAATAATTTTCTTTGTCTGCCCTCAGGTTTTAGTGCCACGTATTAAATCAGATAGAACGATTTTTTTACTTATAAAAAAAAGTTATAATGAAATCTGTGACAAGTTTTATCAACCGTTAACAAAGCATTTATCCCGTCCATCGCTTACCTCACTCCGTTAGATTTTACGCGAAATCCATTGATTTGGCAACACCACAAAACATCGGCCATTTTTTTAATATTAGAGAAATAATACGACTAATTTAAAAAACAGTTAACTATTTGGATAGTGTAGGGTACTTGATGGTATTTTTCATTTGATGACATAATAAAAATATGTAAAAATGTTTACGATTTCTTCCAAAAAAGCAAGAAAGCTTTAGGGATGGCATAATTATCTACCATCACAACCCAATATAATTAAAAAGGTAAAAAATAATTACTTACACGTGATTTGAAATGTTTATTGATCATGTATTATCTTTTAAATGTCTTTACAATTAGATATTATGAAAACTATGATAGATTTTTAGCGTAAAACTATTGAAAGTGTGAAATCGTGATTTATTCTGATGTGGGAACCCTAAAAATCAGCTGTTGTGGTTTGTTTACAAACATTATTTCTCTAAAGTGGCTAAGGTATAAGTATAATTCGTCATCGACATAAGACACACGGTTTACTTCTTTTATGTTCTTAGATGTACCTAATTATTATTTTAAAATAACATATTTTATATCATACAAAACTTTGCGTACCATTTCTCTATTGAAGGTTTTAAAATCTAATATTATCATGTTGTAATTATAGTACCTATTATTCTATACCTGCTATTCTTTTGTAAACATTATTAGAGCTCTAGCTAATATGATACTGATAAATATAAAAATTGTATTTTTATTCCTCGTGGCGAGAAATTTTCCGGGTAATACCTGATTAATATTCTAATTCTTAAACTTTTCCAATTCATTTGGTTACGCAGACATAGTTCTGACGTACCTATTTAGTACATATTTTTGTTCATCCGGTAGATTTGGAGAACATAAATGATGACTAATGAGATACAGACAGAAATGTGAGATGTGTACGATTCACGATGTAGTACACATGGATATTTTGAAATATCAATGCAATATTGAATATATAATACATAAGTTTTTGGTAAATCCTGTAGGTATATTGTGCATCTTTCTGATGCAGTCGGCAAATAGAACGGTAGAGTTTTAGTTCATTTGAGTAAAAATACTAGAATAACATTTAATACCTATCCAAAATGATGTATCTTTTATTATGTTAATTATTTTTACTAGCCAAATGTTATTTCATAATTTAACCTTCACTACGAATTTTGCTCAGAACCGTTGATCGTAAAATATTATTATCAAACAGAGACACACCTACGCGCTCGCAAACTTTCGCATTTATATTATGCGCTAAGAGAATACGCTTTCTCTTTAAGAAATGATCAATGGGGTATTTAAATTGTGTAATTTTAGTTTACTAGCAAACCCAGCCCGCTTCGCTGTGCATAAGTTAAAATAAATTAAACCGTTTCTATAATTTTCTTATAAATATAAAAGTAGCCTAAGTAAGGAGTACCTTAAAACATTAGCTATCTAGCAAGTGAAAGTGCCGTTAAAATCGGTCCAGCTTTTTCTGAGATTAGCCGGAACAAACAGACAGATAGACAAAAAAATTTTAAAATTGTTTTTTTTTTTATGTAAGTAGGTACCATACCTATATACTTTTATATGCATTTAGTGAAAAGTTGTCAATTTGAAATAAAAACAGACCCTTCAATTTTATTTATATGATGTATTCCAGACTATAAAGTTTTTTACATTTGTAACTTGTTAAAATAATCCGCAATAAAGCTGCATTAAATGTAAGTTGAATAAATTATTAAAATAGTAGAGATGGTTAGTGAATAAAACTGTAGCGCTTTAATCGTGTTTGCGAATTTAATGCCTCTCTTGTGTTTGTTCACGTCTGAAATAGGGTAGCGGTGTAGTGGTTACAAAATATGGATTCATAGAATTCACAAATTGTTATTTTAATATAATTTTATTCTACACTCTACCATATGTGCTACATTGGCACATTTTAAGTGTATGGAGTGATCCATATAGTTATTGTTAGTGTATCATCTGTGCTATCATCAAAATGTACATATTTTTTTATCTATTTTATTTTGGGGGACTTCTTAAGCTGTAGGTAAGCACAATGCGAAAATGATCGTTATCATCAATTCCCATCGTTCTCTCAAAAAAATAAATTACAATACCAAGTAATATTAAACAATAGGCTATTAATATTACTATTAGTTCTATTTAAACATAAATTTGTGAAGCATTTCCACTGCTTTACAGGTAGGTTGAACTCAGCTTTGAAATTCATTAGATTTATCTCGAGATTTATTTATCAAATCATGACGCACGGCATTTCTGGCGTTACACGTTACACTCCTAATATAAAAAGGAGGTAATATTACAAGTATAATAAATACAATACAAGAACATGTCAAATAAGCTTGTGAATAATATAATCTTAGGATAGGAAATGCATATCTGAAAGAACCTAGCAAGCTTTCAAAAGACGTGCAGTTCGTCAATCCGCAGCGTGGCCAGCGTGTTAGACTAAAGCCCGTCTGGATGAAATTTAACAGAGATTTCAAACATAGATTATAGATTGAAATATGAGTGTGGAGGTACTAACCTCCTTATTTGAAGACGTTCAATGCATAAAATTATTGTTTCTTACAATGACTATCTACATACATACTTGGTTAAACTAAAAATATGATTTGAATATATTGTCGTAAGTGGTACTAGAGTAAGACGTGTCTAGTTTATTATTATCTTCATACCACCAGGAAAACATTGTGCTCGCACGTGCTTATGTCCATATGACGTAAACTACAAATGAGGTACGAATTTTGATTCTTTCAAGCGCGGACAAAATATTTTATTTGATAATAATTACATTATGTGTTCTATGTGTGTAATCTTATCATCACCCAATGTCTTAATGTGAGGCTCTCTTAGTTTTTAAATAAAAGATAAAATGTAGCAAACAGCAAGACAATATCAGCTGCACTGCGACATTTTTCATTTAACTCGATGTAATAACATTTTTTTCATTTAAATTCTATGTTAATAATTTATGGACTACACAAATTTGCATATTATGCAGCTAAAATGAAATATTTTGAAATATTGTTATTCTTATTCACAATCGCAACCTACGCTTGTTTTCTAAGCATGGTTCGCCTCTCTCAACTGCCGCCCACTGAAAGCTATATAAATACTAACACTATTTACCGACCACACGTACACAAGTCCTACGTATTTGCTTAGTACAGTCTCCTTCCATTTCTTGAGTAAACAAATGTGAAACGTGTAAGAATGAGCAGCACAAAAGAATATATATTAGATATCACTCTGTAATGAAAGATAAGTTAAAACTTTTTATGGAACTTTTTAATGGGGAGTCGATTCATAATTTATGAATGTCATGTCGGTTGATACAAACCTTGGGTATTGTATGACGTCTACGATTATTCTAATTGCATTGTTTTGAAATAATAATGTTAAAATGAATGACAAGTTGATTTGTTCATTTCATCTAAAGAAAGCTTTGTAAGCTAATGTGCATAGATTATTTATCCACATAATAGCCATGTATGCAGCCAGTCAGTTCACCGATACACAGTTCACAGATAGAGTTTGGAACGGAGTGGAAAAAATAGCCGACATGCTTTTTAAAATTCTTTTTGATGATAAAGTTTGTAAATTTCGACGTAGAAATATTTTTAAATAGTTGTTCGCTTGATCTTTGTTACAAGAGAATAAGCTTTTATTAAATCAAATTAAAAGAAAAAGGATATTATATTAAGATTGAATTATTCAACAAACAAGACATTTCCTCAGCATTCTTCTTACTTTTACAATATTTATGTACTGTAATGTACAACTATAATGTACAAAACAAACAATTCTGCATATTTTCCTTGACCTTTAAATATTATATTATCCGTTTCAGAAGTCGTCCGTACGTAGTTCGCTAAGGCGGGCGCGCGCCGGTGCCGCGTTGTCGCCGCCGCGCGCCGGCATGGAGCGGTTGAGGCGCTCCTTCCGCGAGTCCTTCCGGCGCCGCAAGGGCTCGCCGCCCGAGTCCGCCCGCCCGCACCAATGGCATGCGGACGAGGCAGCCGTGCGCGCCGGCACGTGCACCTTCCCGGTCAAGTACCTTGGCTGTGTCGAGGTCTTCGAGTCCCGGGGCATGCAAGTGTGTGAAGAAGCTTTGAAAGTACTTCGGGTAAGTGTTCTTTTTTAATTTTCTGTTAAATATCATATAATAGCAACTTCGGTTGGACGCATCCAGCAGCTTCACTAACAAGGAATAATAAAAATTAAAATATACAAACTTTTATTATAAAAGTGTCGTAGAAGTCAAAGTGATACCTATTTTATAGAGCCAGACAATTAAAATAAAACGATTACTAACATCACAGTACTTATTAGTAGTAATTGTCATTTAATTACTAAGTAGTAGGTACTTTATAAAAATCCTATGTATCGGGTGTTACGCCGAATAACACGCATGTAGTCAATTGGTGTATTACCTTACCGATCTCGGAACCCTACAAGTGCAGACAAATCCTTCCATGCCGGCGTTTGCATTAAGCATATCCGCATCTGTTTCATCGAAAGGAAAAGGAAGCTTAAATGAGCCTGTATAAGTGATAACCATCAGAGCGTTCAGCTCTCAAAAACATTAACAAAAAACCACTTAATGATTTCAATAACAAAAGGTGCCAGTTTAAAAAATCGCAGGAAGACCTTTTTGTTGTATAGTTAGTAGTAGTAGGTACATATATTTAATCAGATTACAATTTTTGTTTATGGTAAGTGATTAGTATCTAGGTTGAATTGAAACTTATCATATGTATTAACTAATTAATTACATTTTTTAATACTCGCCAGATAATATTGTTATGCCTACAAATTGCATTTAAATAAATAAATAAAAATAGCACATCCTTTTCAACACATTTCATGAGTTCATGTTTTTAATTAATAATAAATATTTAAATAAGTAATTCCTTATTGTTTTTTGTAATTATAGAACTCGAGAAGGCGTCCCGTACGTGCAGTTTTGCACGTTAGTGGTGACGGTCTTCGCGTCGTGGAGGAAGAAACCAAAGGGCTGATAGTAGACCAGACTATTGAGAAAGTATCTTTTTGTGCGCCCGATAGAAATCACGAACGAGGCTTTAGGTAAGTAAGCTTAGTAAACATTAATTCGAAATATATATAAGACTTAGCAGGGGTAAAGCCGCGGGTTCCGCTAGTAAATGTAATACAAAAACATTATATACTAAAACCTTCCTCAAGAACCACTCTATCCATTTGTGAAAACAGCATTAAAATCGGTGCAGTATAGTTTTGAATTTTTCCGGAACAGACAGACAAACGCGGCGGAGGACTTTGTTTTATAATAATGTAGTGATTAGTAAATACTATGTTAAAATAAAATGGTTACCACTTACCTTGATGAACAATGCTATATAGTAATAATGAGTAGGTTGTTATGAAATATTCTCGAGGAGGAAATAATTATCGCGACAATCCTTTACAAATACATACCTACATAGTATAATAATAGACCGGGATGTCGTGTAATATGCTTTTTTTATCATAAGTCTGAACGTTTTTTAATAACGGTCATTACTAATTTACGATACTAAGGGCCAGTTTCACAAGTTTCTGATAAAGTTTCAGTTAGTAATCTGCCACTTAACACTAACTAAGAGATAACGGTTGCTGATATATTTTTTCTGTTTCACCATTAACCCTAGATAGCTAACGTTCCTAAACTTCTATGATAAGCTAACCATTCGACTTTTTGACGACCATTTTTTAAACGTGATTTTTAAATTGTATGTTATTTTAATAAGGTTTATTATACTCATAGGTAATATGGGATATAAATTAAAGATAATTATTACATAAATGAATATTATTTATTTAACTTTGAGGTAATAAATCACAAATCATAAATGGCACATGTTTCTTTGAGATCAATAAGGCACTAAATCTTACAATTACTAAATTAGGAACTATTTTTTAGAAATTTCTTCTTTTTCTTATGTTATAATAAAGTAAAAAGCTTAAAATTAATCGTAAGTATCAAATCACTTAAATTTTTTTGGCACAAGTTGGGCAAAAGTTGACTGTATGTTCGCCACAAATGGGAACTCTGCAACTATTGCAGTGATTCTTTGTCATGCGCCTTTTCTTATAGGAACACAAACTGCAGCTTTTCCTTTTCCTTGTTGAGGCATTTTCAGATATCAGAGAACTACCAGGATCAGGTTGTTCAAGAATTTGAACTTGAACTTCAGCGCGTTCCTCATGGTTCACACCCAATACATCTCTTATTTTGTCTTTTATTCTTCGAGGCATTGTTGGTATTTCAAGTCGATTTTTTAACCATGGTTCAACGAGTTGTTCATGCAATTGTTTCATATAGCTTCTTCGTGACAGTGGTTTACCTCCAGACACTAAGACATTATGGCAATATAGGACGTAAGAATTGATACTCGATATATTGAGCATGCCATAAAACATGCACATGGGCCACCTGTTGGTTTTACGACTACACGACATAATTGAACACATATGGTCAAATGTGTCTACGCCGCCTTTTGTGGCATTGTAAAATTCTATGATGTGTGGTTTTTTAGATGTTGGGTTCACAGTTCCTTCTTCGTCACATGAAGACAATAAATATACCATTTTGCTTGGCTTCGGTTTGAATGATAGGAGAGTTAGTGGCCCATCATAACAAAACATGGAAGTGCCAATCGCTCTACCTCGGCTGTTCTTCATTTCTTCCGGTATTTCTCTTTTGTTAGCCCGCAAAGTTCCGACTATTGTTAACTTGTAAGGTTGTTGTAGCAGTTGTTTAGCTAATGGGATGGATGTGAACCAATTGTCAGTGGTTACGTTTCTGTTTGAGCCATAAATACTCCGTGTTAGTTCCTTGACAACATATTCACCAAGGGGCACTCCTTCAGTATTTGTTCCTTTTCCAAGATAAGGCATGGCGTCAATCATGTACCTGGTCCCACTGTCACACATCATTTCAATTTTAAGACCGTACTTAGCAGGCTTGTTAGGGATGTACATTTTAAATTTACACCGTCCACGAAATGCTAGCAATTGTTCATCGATAGTAACGTTAGTTCCAGGAACGTAATTGTTTCGGCATTGAATCATCAGTAAGTCCCATATGTTTCGGATTGGTGTGAGTGGATCAGACTGCAAGGTTCTTAATCTTATAGCCTTGTCATCAAACCTAAGGCATCTTATGAGGAAATCAAACCTTTCTCGACTCATACACGAGATGTATCGGGTTGCGCAGAAAGACGTGTTGAACAATTCATCACTTGTAAGATGGTTATCTTTCAACGCAGCTGCTAATAATAAGACACCGAAGAGAGCGTTGAGTTCCTCCTTGCATGTTTCGTTTTGGGTTGATGTAATAGTCTCATAGCTTTGTTTCTTTATGGCTATTTCAGCATTGGTCCACTGCAAAATTTCCTCACATATTTCGTCTGTCATAAAGGAACCAAATAAAACAAAAGGATCTGTTATGTTTTTGACTGAACGGGCTGGTCCTCTAGCCGTGCGAACGATATTTATCACAGAAGTTCGGGAAGAAGTGTGTCCTTTATTAGTTGCCCACACGTGACGATTTTTGCCTCGAATATTGGCTTGAGTCAAGTGGATAATGTAGTTGGAAGACGATGAAGAATTGTCACTGAGAGGAAGAGCATTGGAAGGTGAACTTTCTTGTTCCTTTTCAATATCTAAAGGAAGACTTACTTGTGTTTCTTCAGTGTCCGAGGGTTCGTCGTGAAAGTCACTTTCCACGTCATCAGCCAACAAACCATCCTCATTTTCACTATCAGAAAAAACATCATTTGTATTGACATAATCGTCATCTTCTAACGCACGAACTATGTCGTCATCTGTGATCAACCTCGCAGCCATTCTTCACTATCAACGATATAACTAAAAAAAAAATAACAAAAATCAACACAAAGCATAGGTTGAAAAGTTACGCATAAGCTAACCATTCGTCGAAATGACGAGTATGCAGTAGGTATCTCATAAACAAAAGTACTTACCGGCTAAACGCGACCACCACGCGACGTAGTCTAGCGATCACTAAGTTGGCTCGAATCAGCGAATGTGTAGGTAAAACCATTAGAAAGGGAGAGAAAGATATTTATTAGATGTTCGTCATTTTGACGAACGTTAGCTATCTAGGGTTAAACTACCTGATAAACTAACCGGCAGATATATTACAAGCCACTTGCTATTTTACAGAACGGCAACGTCGCTTTTTTGCATTTCATTACACAGACGCATATGATCGCTATTTAAAATCTAGTTTATAGATATATATTAATTTATATATAAATCTAGTTATCTTTAGTTTGAAAACTAAAATATTTTAATTATTTTATTATTTTAAATAAGATACATTTTACTTTTCAATGTTCTTGAATATAATTTTGTTATAATGTGATGAAAAGTAATTAAATCGATGGTAAATGTTATTATGATTACAAGTTTGCGTTCCAAATGTAATTAGCGTAAAATGAACCAACGAATGTCATAATTATTTCGACATTCGCGCTTTTTTGTTGTATGTTATATTTAATAGACGCTTGATTAGAACTTAGAATTTGGTTTCACACAAAATCAAAGCAAACGAAAATCGTTATTTAAAAATGAATAAATAAAAGCGTGAAAGAAGTGTGAATTTCGCTCAAATTGAAACTGAGCTAATTTACTACTACATATCTACTTACCCGTCGGTTGTAGTCGTTATATCACTTTCTATTAACGTATGAATATTTTGTACAGACCTTTTGGTAAGACGGAATCGAATTCTAAAATCTTCATCATCAAGCAATATAAAATAATTTGGTCTAGGGCGGATTACTCTATTTCTATGAGGTCGCGAAATATGTTCATAATATTCATCAAATTCGTCTTCTAAAAATTCAAACAAATCTATCTTGTGGCTGCAGACTACTATAAAGAGTATGATATTATTTGTTACCAAAAATAAATGACAGATATTTTTATTCGCGCCCTCCATTCGAATCATTTTAGTTATCTACCAGATACCACCTTTAACGGCCACTTGATTCGGCTGATAAATTACCGGCCACTTTAACTGCCAGATACCACTATTCAAGACTTGTGAAACCGAAATTTGTAGTTCATCCGTCAGATAAGTTCCGGATACGCTATCAGGGACTTTATCAGAAACTGGTGAAACTGGCCCTAATATTAATATTCTTATTTATATTTATTGTACATACCTACCTAAACTAAATAAAAATATTATCATAATGCAATTATGCGATTCTATTTTGTCGACTACAAATCCACAAATATTACCTCAGACGATATTTTTGCATCTGCTAATTTTGGGTTCAGAAGTGGGCTATAAATTAGCCTTGTCATAGGTGATGGTCTGGCAAGGCGCCACCATTATTTCGTGACTACACAGTTCTTGTAAACATACTTACTCCCCTGTAATAAGCAACATTAAATGGTACCATTAGAAATTTCATGAACGTTTTATAATTTTATTTAGTATTTCGTCTACGTTATCTGCATAATGATATCATCGAGCAAACTCAGCATTTTTTCAGCACTCGTTATCTTTGTATAGATATAAAGAAATTCTTCCTAATCCCGTTAGTGTATTGTGTAACCGCGAGCCTCAGCTGTGACTTCTTACCACAATCTTCCTGAGACGAAACCTTAGCAATGTCCGTACAAGCCTTTCAAGGCGACACGACATAGGTAATATGTATTCTCATTGATACTTTGTTCACAGTTATGTAACAGTCTTTCTTGCTATATTACGAGAATAGGCTTGTATTTACTATTTTTATACGATTATTTTACACGTAGGTACATTGTTTAGTTATAAATATTGTAATGATAAGAATGTTTTTAAATCTTAATTTAACGGAGCTGAGTTTGCTTTTGTGTAAGAATAGAAACACAAGTTTTTGGAATTGTTATTTATGTTTAGCCATTCATTACGGTTTTTTTTATTTAATTTTAATTTGATATTAAAAAAATCTAATAAATAAATATTTAAAAAAATCATTGAATGCCATATTGAATTTACATAATAATATTGATTATATTAAATCTTTAAAACTACGCAACGGATTTTGATGCGGTTTTTTTTAATAGATAGAGTGATTCAAGAGGAAGGTTTATATGCATAACTAGCGGATCCCGCGGCTTTGCCTGTGCTAAATCTAGGAAAAAGCCCAAGCGAAGCGAGCTCGAGTCGCTAGGTAACTATATAATTACGTAAAGTAGACACGTTTGTATTTTAAAAGTTCTATACCACTGTTAAAGACGATCACTAAAATGTATTAAATAATTAAAAGCAAAATAAACTAAGTACAAAATAAATCGATTGTTTACGGTTCAACGCTATTCACCGTTTAAAATAATCCGAATCAGGGTCGTCCAATATCTATTTATAGACAAAGCCAAAATCAGCTTCTGCACGAACAAAAACACTGAACAATTTACCATTAAATCTATACCTACACAACAGATTTAAGTAGTTATACGGTGTAAAAAGAATCAGAAAAGAATTTATTTTTTATTTCCTTTATTAATTTTTCCTTTAATAATTCGTGGACCGATAATTTAATTTAAATTTTCAAAATGAGTGTTTACAAAAATCTGGTGGGTGGAGCTTCCTTAGCCAGTTTACTGTTAAAAATAAACTATAGTAGTAATTCTAAACATTTTGGAGATAGTAATGGAATGAACATATTATAGGTATTAGATCATTTTTAGACAATAACCGCAGCTACTATTGCAAAATTTTTCTTTACTGTTCACTTTTTTGATCTGATGATTCTTATGTCAAACTAGCAACTCAATTTCGCTTCGCGGGCTATCGCTAGCAAATGTATACAATAATGAAAACAGCATGAAAATCGCTGGAGTAGTTTTTAAGTTTATCGCGAACAGAAATACAGAAGACAGACGCGGTGTAGGACTTTGGTTTATAATATGTAGTGATAGTGAAGTCCATTTAAATAAAATATGTTTGTTAATTAAGATTTAATTGATTACAGCTACATCTGCCGCGACGGCACCACCCGTAGATGGATGTGCCACGGGTTCCTCGCGTCGCGCGACAGCGGCGAGCGGCTCTCGCACGCGGTGGGCTGCGCCTTCGCCGCCTGCCTCGAGCGCAAGCAGCGCCGCGACAAGGAGTGCGCCGTCTCCATGAGCATAGACGCCGCCAGCCACGCCTTCACGCGGCAGGGCTCGTTCCGGAAGTCGGGTAGGTTTTGGCGAATATCATAGACTCGTTAATGCTTAAGGGGATTACCTCGCTCAAATTCCAAAAACACTATAAGTTTAAAGAAGATTGTAAATGAATCCTCTCGTACGATTACCATATAAAAAATATATGATTTACTTAAGGTTATCACAAATACATGATATTGTTTTAAATTTAAAGAAACTCTCCCAAATTTGAAAAAAAAATATATTAAATAGGGCCTTTTTCAACGTAAACTGTACTTTTTCTCTGTAACGGCTAATTAGTTAGGCGTGAATTTTGTACCAAAAAATATGTAATGACGTATTTCACAATTTCTATTGTTTTTTTTTATTTATTTATTCTGATATTCTTAAATAATAAATAAAAACCCGAAACTTAACCATTACCCCACTGACGCACCCCCGCTACGGCCTGTGGCGCGTACTCGGGATGCGATACAGCAGTGTCTCGATGACTCTTGTGACGAGTGGACTACACGCGCGTTATTTTTTCCAATTAATACCTAAAACTTCTCGTTTTGAATGATTTTTGAATTAAACCATATATTAAATAATACAAATATAAATATTTCGTAAAACAAAAACAGAATTTACGTTTGTAAGTATATGTAAAATGGTTTGTAATTTCGTTTTGTTTTTTGAACCTATCATAGAGTAAGCCAGAATATAATATGCCTAAATATGCCTAATGCCTAAATATAAGAATAACTAAGGCATTTTTTTTAATATTTTGTTCACACTTTATAGACAGTTATTGTTTATTGCTCACATAAAAATATACCAATACCTACATCCTAATGATATTACAAATAAAGAATAGGTGCGTTTAAAGAAGGTAAGCCATTTGTAAATGTTGAAAGCTAGGTCATCCTAACTATTTCCGTTACTGAGAACCGTTTACCTACTTACCTACCTGGTCATCAGCAGACCTTCACCATATAACATTTAGTAAAATGAAAGCTATGTCAGCAGGCATAGTGCATTGTGTAGTTTAATATAAATAATATAGATTATGATGTAGGCACTATACTCGTACAAGACTACAAAAACTAGAGGAAAGGAACAAAATGAGATTTCTCAGAGATCGAATCAAATAGGCAAAAAATGATGACAACGCGACACATCTGTGTTCTTGCTTAATCTTCACTTCGTTTCGTTGTAGTATGGTCGTCGGTCGGTAGATGGCGTTAAAATAACAAATACTAGTACAGATATCAAATCCTCAAGGTCATCGGGCGAGGTAGGCGCCTTAAAGTGTATTGTAATCGTATGTATATACGATCAGTAAGAACATGTAATTAATGGCAATTGTGTGTAAGTAATTTTTTAACTCGCGACCATTTAACTAGTATTTATTAAATAAGATTTGAGATTCGCACATATACCTAAATCTCATCAGATCAGATAAGTTTAAACATACCTGTGAAAGAACAAACCCTTACGAAACGAGGGGTAAAACCATGGGACAGATTTTAACTTGGTTAGATTTTGATTGATTTGGAAATTTAGTATGATGACAGCTGATTATCTGGGTTGACATATATAGGATAATTTTTACTGCTGTAATATTTGTTTTTTTCCGAGAAATTTATACTAACAGTTACAACATGGCAAGCTAGTTTAGTATTATAACGTTATGAATATTTACAAGATATAAAGATTTTCTTTAACTGACAGTGGTAGTCCAGCGGTAACGAGCTCGCTTGGATAACCGAGTGATGCGGGTTCAAATCCGGGTCTCGCACCTCTGATATTTTCATGTGCGAATCATTCCTATCATGATTACCAATTGTCTAACGGTGAAGGAAAACATCGTGAGGAAACCTGCATGTCTGAGAAAACCTAACAAGTTTTCGAAAGACATGTGAAATCCGCCAACACGCACTAGGCCAGCGCGGTGGACTATGGCCTGATCCCCTCGTACTGAGGGAGGCCCGTGCCCAGCAGTGGGACGTTGAAGGGCTGATGATGATGATTGTTGTACGTGTACTGTGTACAGGTATAGCTCACCGGCGCACGTCGGAGGCGGACCTGTCGCCGCCGGCGCCGGCGCCGCGCGCCGCGCACAACCCCTTCGCGGTGGAGCGCCCGCACGCCGCGCCGCACCTGCTCGAGCGACAGGGCTCCTTCAGGGGATTCGCGCATCTTAATAACAAGTCAGTGAATACTTTCTTAGGTTTACGCGATAACTTGACATTATAAATGAAACTGTATTTTCGGATCTTGTCGCGGTTTTATTATGATTTTTGATTTTTTAAAGTATTTTGATGCCATCTTGGTAAATTGTGGGTAGGCACTGTCTGTAACAAATATATTACCCCCTGAGACGTCTAATACCTTAGTTTCTCCCGTGACTTTGCTGTAAAGCATTCGAAACGTTCGGAACCAAAAATCATAATAAATCCGCGACAGAATCCGAAAAGATAGTTTCATTTATAATAACAAGTCAATTATTAAGATTTAGTTAGTTATTAGATTTATTTATTTATTGAGTTTAACTTTAGAACAGAAACATACAATAGCAATAAAAAAACTTTACAAACTTTTTTATCTCTCTTTTTTATAATGTCTCGAATTGTTATTTAATAATAAATAGTAAATTTGCCCTTCAGTTGAGCAAATTATATAATATAATATATAATAAATATTTTAGTGCATGATAATTTAATTATTTTAACTCATGTGATCATAATCGTTAATTTTCCAGTTCTCCGTTCAAACGACAAATGTCGCTGCGTATCAGCGAGCTGCCCTCCAACCTGGAGAGGCAGCGCCTGGGCCTGGGCTCGCCCACGAGCAACCTCCCCGCCCTCCCCGCGCCGCCCGCCGTGCCCGCCCTCCCCGCGCTCCCCGCGCTCCCCTCGGCCAACCCGATAACAGATGTTGCGCCTCTAGAGGTATGTATTTTAAGTCACGCCTCTTAGAAAGACGATTTTAACCGACTTCTATTGTATATATGTAAGTGTAATTGTGATGGCAAAACAATTCAAATCTAAAATGCTTTGTTTCAATAATGATATTTTAGAAGTACTTAATTTTTATCTAGAACGGAAAAAATTCGAAATAAGGAAGTTCGGATATGAAGTCTTTACACTTTTTAATAGCATTTTGAGGTAGTTTCTAATGTATATTATTCAAATAAGACTCATTTTTAAAAACATTTTTTTTAACTGTTCTCCTATACATTATTAATTTATGCGCAACTACATTTCGCGTCACGTAAAAAGAACGCTGGAAAAAAGTGGGGGGGGGGGGTACGTCGCACATGAAATTTAAGCTTATTCTTTTATTTTTGAACTAGTCTTTCGCTCGCGACGTGTATTGCTTATTGGTACATAATACAAATACAATACAAAATACATGAAACAAATACAAAAATATATTAGATAGAATGTCATTAAACAGAATTCTATGTATTAATAAAATATGTTTGATTCATTGTAGAATATTGTTTCTCTATTTTTTATATAAAACCATTTCGTAATTAAAAACTTTTGTGTGCACGATGGTATTTTGAACAGACGAACCAATAGCGAGCCGGCAAGCATGCGGTGCGTGCCTCGACGTCCCGCGCCCCGCGTCTTACCACCAAATTGGCCGGTAAATCGCCTCTGCGCAACTTGACAGCCAGCGTTCTTTTTACATGACGCGAATTATAAACATCAATCAGAAAATTAATAAAATTAAATTAAATAGGGGATCGGACAATTTTTCAAAAAGTGTTTTAAATTAATCTTCATGGATACTTATTCACATAAAAAAATTAATTTAATTTATTTATAGCCTTTTAGGTACTCAAGATCATGTTTTAATATTGTTTGTTTAAAAATACCGCCAAAACGATACGTTATACGCGTGACGTCACTTGTAAATGTCATCAATATTATTGTTCTGTGGTCATTCATAACATAAACAAAACGACTGTATGAACATAAGTTCGCAAGAAGTTTTGTTTCGTGGAAAATATTCTTTATTTGTTGTTATGGAACGAAAATCATTGTATTTAATTGATAACTGAAACTAATATAAGTTTAAGAATTATTTATTAATCGATAGATTTATGTGTGACAGTTTTTAGTATTGTTCTTTTATATTATATATACTGTGAAGTGCTGTCAAATGTCAAAATTCAACAGATGACGTCACGCACTGTGTTTTGGTGTTTCAGTACAGACTTAAAATCTTGTAAATAACAAAATTTTATTTCTTCATTTAAAAATATTTAAATGAATTATATTTAACTATTATTCGATAAATAATCGTTAAACAGTGTACTTATTTTATCTAAGTATATTTTAGATTTTTATCTGATTACTGTCCGATCCCCTATTAATACTATTATGATGCTAAAGCAATATAACATTATGCAGTACGATCAGGACGAGCCGTCGCCGGACCCGGTGGCGGAGATGTGCCAGCAGCTGTCGCTGGGACTGCGCGCGCTGGCGGAGGAGCCGGTGCCGGCGGCGGGGGGCCTCCCGCACCCCGACGCGTGGCTCGGCCGCGTGGCGCGCGCGCCGCCGCTCGCCGCCGCCGGACGCGCCGCCTCCTTCGCGGGACACTCCACGCAGCGCACCACCAACCCGTTCCTGGCATCTGTGCCCGCGCCCACGCCCCTGTAGGACCGGGACGATATTGCACCACTATTAACCCTTAGCGACCTGATGTAAGGAATGATGTGCGCATGTTTACAATTGAATTTTAAGTTGACCAACTTAAAGAAGGTTTAAATATTTTGAAAAGAATGATAACAAATAACTCGGAAAAGAAGTTCACTTCAGTCTGGTTAACTAAGATTGCGCATATTGTATATAACGTTATATGAAAGCTATTAACATTTGATAACGTTATGGGAATAAAGTGACATGAAATATTTGTCAAAAATGAAACTGATTGAAAATTAATGCAGTTAAAGCATAAATAACTACGTTGCGATCACAAATATTTCGTATATTGAGGAGTATTTAAAGAGAAAAATTAAGTGCATTTAAATTCCATATTTATTATGCTATGCTTAATGTATACTTAAATAGGTAAATATTGATTTAAAATTTTGAACAAACAAACAATCGTGGGCATTTTAGCATTTCTTACTCCTCAACTAGTGAGCTTAAACTATAAATCATTAAATAATAATTGCTTGATGCAGATTGGTTACAACAAACATATGATAGTTAAATTATATTATGCCATTTTGCAACTTAAGGCCAAATTATAATCCTCTAAGGAAAAAAGTAATAACAGAATAGAAGACGATGAGAGAATCCGCGCCAGTTTTCTAAAACATTGATGCTAACTCTGATTTTTGTTTAGCACTCGTAAGACTGCAAATTATTTTTACTCTGTGATTGTCTGTTATGAATGCATTATGCAACGATGACAATCTTATCCTGCAAAATCGTTAACTATATGTGAGAGACTAGTGTTTCTGCTACAATACAATTTTTCTTTGTAATACTACATTTTTCGCTTTTATACATATTGGTGTTGTTAATTATATGAAAGTCGTATATTTTTATTAAGTATATAAAATATATAAAATAATTGTATCGTTTCATACGTAAATATTTAATGCTCATATGTTCAATGCTATCTTTTGAAATATAATATACGACGTCCATCATAGTCACTTATTTATCGAAGACACATGTAGTCGTGTATCCTTATAACGTAAAGCTTGTAGTAATTGATGGTGTTGATATTCGAGCACATTCGTAATCTTGCACGCCGCGAGGCACTTTACCTAATAATTAGAAAAATATATTAAAATAAGTATTTTCGAAACGAACGCCGATTTTTCGGTGTGATCAACTTGGACTATATCTGATAAATATATTTTGATTCAATTTTATCATAATAATAAATAGCCAGCCGACGTAATTTTTGATGTTTCTACATTAACTGTTTCTGTACTTGTCATAATGAAAGATTTATGTTAGACTATTGTATGTTGTACTTAAGCTCTAAAGTTCCGCACCGAGCTTTGCGCCGCACCTAGTATATACGTAAGCTAAGACTCGCGCTATTCGTCCAGGACAGTATTACAGCATTGTTCCGACGACAGCGTCACGAACAAACGGACAATGCAATATTCTATCCGACAAACTACTACGTACTTGTACTATACTTTTGGACATGTTTATTTTTTCTTTTTTTATGTATATTATTGTAAATTTTTAGGGTACTTACAACTATATTTGTGAATCTGTTTTGTTTATATTTTTTATATGATTAATGTCATAAGTGATGTTTGATCGAACAAATTGTAATATAGTTTGTATTTCAGGGCACGTACTTTTGTGTGGCGATTCTTAATCTAATGTTAATTAGTTACTGAAAGTTTTTGTTATTTTTTTAGGTAAATATTAATGGTAACTTATAATTGTTACTGTTGCATAGCAATAACAAAAAGAGGGTTTGATGTAAGCATTGATTGGAGATTTTACTTCTCAATAATATTCATCTAAATCACAATTATCAGCCAGAGCTAACATTCTATTTGTGTTTTTTAAGAAAATCTTAATAAATACATATAGCAGGTAGTGGATAGAAAGAGCCGATGTACTTACAGACATACATACGTTCATGTAAAACCTCTTTTTGTTGCAAAAGAAAGCACAATGATAATTATTGCACAACAATTGTTGCATTCTACATTCCACAAAAGCCGATATCCACAAACTGACTAAACCTTTAACGCATATCACTAGTTAGTGTCTGAGTTTCAAATTTCGTACTATTAGGCTTTCAGATGGGTACTTACTATTTTTTACTTATGAATTTGGTACTTAAAAATGTGTATTTTTATAAATATGTGGGTTCTTTAAAATATTCACAACCAAAATTAAAATACAATTAATAAATGTCATTTGGTGTTAAAAGTATTTAAATGAACTGCACATTATAGTTATCTCGCACGCATATGTATCTAAAATTGGTGATTTTATAACATAGGCTTCATGAATGTTCTGTAACTAGACACTATATACTAGCGTAATCAGTGTAAGTACTTACGTCTTTGAACAAAGCATATTTTCTTATGTACTTTTTTATTTGAAAATTATCGGACATGTTGTACTTAATATATCAAATCAAAAACCAGTTGTTTGAAATTGTTGGATGTTATTTTGTATATTCTTCTGAATTTATTTTTGTCTAAATTATAAAAATCATGTACATACCAGGAAATATATGTAGATATTTTAGATAACAAGAGTTCAAATATTATAAAGAGTAATAAATATTATGGTTAGTTAAAATAATTTTTTTATTCTTTTTTTAACCCTTCTACTTTTAAAAGACTTCATTGATAACATTACATTAATTAAGAAAGCAGGACAAGAGAAATGCCACTTAGATTTAGTAGTTCATATTATTGAGAAAATTATGTTTTTTAAATTTTGAATGTATTTAACAAAATTTACATATTACAGGTTACATTTCTTAGACTTAGTATCAGTGATTTAGCATTTTATTCTTATGTTAGAGCAGAAAGGTACACCATGATTATAAATCGTAGAAAAATTCATTAAAAGAAACGAAAAGCAAAAGTATTCGAGGTGATGTTAGGTAAGTTGGGATCTATGTGAAGTGGAATTCAAGATGGCATAAAATAAAACAAGTTATGGGTTCACTGCACCACTTTATTTATTTATACACGAACTAGCTGACCCGGCAGACTTCGTACTGCCTCAATCGATAAATAAAAGACCTAAACTTTTGTATAAATTAATTTCAAAACAAACAAAACGTATGTATAATATACTAAATTGCTGCACTAAATTGCTTAGACAACAGTGAGTGATTATAATTTAATATGAACTTTATTGAATAGCAATAAAGTTCAAATTGACTCTAGAAAACGTTTGTATGGGAAATAGAAAAGGGCTGTTTTTAGGGTTTTCCCGCAAATTATTCGATTTTTTCTCGCCTTTTAAACCTTCCCTAGACCTCCACGAACATTTCAAGACTAAGATAAGATAAATCCGTTCACCCGTTCTCGAGTTTTAGTGAGACTAACGAACAGCAATTCATTTTTATATATATAGATATATTAACGGCATAAACTTCAGTGCCTACATACTACCTAAACAACGTAACTATTGTCTGTATTTACCTATACAATAAGTTAGTGATTGAGAGAAATATTTAGTTGTAATAATACATGTACATAAATGTCAGATTAATTACTTCTGGGCAACGGTCGCTACTAACCTGGAATATAATAATCATCTTCCTACACATTTATTCCTAATTTTGACTACCAATTTACAAATATATAAAACTAATTTGATATATTAATTACATTGAATTTTTATTTTCACTACAAGCAAATAATACTCATTTCATATTAAGAAAGCTCTCTTAAACCAGTGAGTTGAATATAATTTAGAGAACATGTATTTAAATATTTTTTGTAAATATTTCTTGCATTTGACAGCCACATAAATAGACAATGTTTGGTAAATATTTAATTTTATAAACACGCACAATACATAAAATATCAATGCAATGAGGCGACGTTACATATTTATTATACTAAAATATGAAAGAATAAAGACGAATTAAAAGAAAGCTCTTATTTATTTAACAATTCGCAAAATCTGCTTTGGTATGTTAAAAAATCGACCTACAGCCACCGCGGTATGTAGGAATGTCTTTCAAAATGCATCAAAAAAAGTTCACTAAGCCTTAAAAATATAATAAAACTTTAACAAACAAACTTCTTAATTATAGATATAATTACTAAGTAGTGAAATTTTGCGTTAAATGAATATGGTACATATAATATTTATGACATAGATGCACTTCTCCCCCTTGGACAGTGAGCGGAACACGCATAAATGACTAGTACTATATTAATGTTACAACTTAAAACCTTATGAATCAGATGAAAAAAAATATACAAAAATCTATACAAGCCAAATAAAATATCACATATTGTTCAACAATAAATAAATGATTTGGATTAAAAATTTAAATAGTTAATTTTATGTGTATACAATATAAATAGCCATGAATATATTAAGTTAGAATATAATCTTAGAAATATTTTTCGACATTGAGATCTAAATATATCGCTCGTCTTACATTATTAATACTGACATTTCATAAAATAATAATATCAAGTTCAAAAACAAAATTATATTATAAGCTTTCCTTAAATTATATCAAATCATTTCATGCAAATAAATTATATATTATACATATTTTAGATCTTCATTAAACAAACTGCTCACTATTTGTACGAAACCGTTGCTAGGAGCTCAACGTGACTACGATTATATTTTAAGCTTACGTAACCTAAAAAATGTGTAATTCCGCTTATTCTAAAACTAAGAATATCACTTGATATAAAAATAATATGACAAAATATGATTATTATGTTATGAATATAGTAACTACGATCTTATTAACCAATTTTAGAATTACCAATTTCTATTCATTTAATTTGAAAAAGTAAAATAAGTAGCCGAGGGTCGCCAAGAACTTTATAAAACACAGATATAACCAAGGCATTGTCTTCATAAGTGTATAAACAGCTATTAGTGAAGGCTACTTTATATAACGATGCCGCATAAAATGGCATTGGCTTTGGTATTTATTTCTAAGAGCTTAGTATGAGTAAAATAGACAATATATTGTCATAATACCTAACTTCAGTTTTGATAATCTCATTAATGTTGCCAAACGGACGCGACATGATTCTCCTCAAATTTTTTAAAGAACAAGAAATGAAATTCATAGACATGAATTATAAATAATAAATTTAAAATATGTACAGCACTGAGACACGAGTTATGAGTTGTATTAAAATTTAACAAAACATCAGCATCATATTTGAAGTTTGGACAAGTATATTAAGAGATGGTAAAATATACGAATTAAAAAATATTATAATTTTTTTACTTATTATGATACATTGAATTATTAAAACAATGTAATACATACTGTAATAATTAATATACAAACGTTAATATAAGTTAAATATGATACATGTTTTGTTTATTTTTTTAAATTGATTATTGCATAATATAATAAAAATATATTTGTTTCATAATTTAAATAACTGCATATTAAAATCAAGTCTTTCAAACAACATGCAATATAAAATTAATAATATAATCCATTAAGTTATTTAGAAAAAATACTTTCATTTCACAATTAACATTAAAAAACGCTTCATTGTAGTTTTATACAAAAAGAAGATATTATACATAGTTTATACTATTTTGACAAGATGCAAGCATAAACATGTATAAGTGTGGTAATGCAAGATTATACTTGTACTATTATAACTCCTATGAGTGTCATGTTTTTTCATACTTTTTCCAGGTAAACTATTTCGTGGATGATACAATAATATTGACTTTACCAAATTACCAAACGTTTACCGTGGCCAGTATTTTTCGTAAATATTTTACATAGAAACTATATGTGGTAGCGACAAGTTTTTGTGAGGTACAGTCTGATAATCCGCACAGTCGTCTAATGTATTTGTCGACGACAAATCTTGTATATACGACTATTGAAAATTTCCGTTAAAACAATTGCCTAATGTTGGTATATTTATACTGTGGTGGTAGCATAGATATACAAAAATTCACATACACAATTAGTTTAAAAAGTGTACACAAAAAGAAGTGGACAATTCGTAATCGCCTTGTGCTTTTACAAATCTGTTATGTTCATTGTTTTTAAGATAACTTTATATTACTACGCACGTTGGTATGTTTGAAAAAGTACTTTAAGTATTGTGCGTAAGTTCGAATTTATGTTACAATTAGAATTTTTAAATTTTATTCTTTTTCTGGACAAAAAATCACATGCCAAACATCATTTTTTATTTAAGAGATATTTATTATAAAACGCGTATTTGTTTTTTTAGCAGACCAGACAGACGTTTTCTTCACGTTGACGTCTTATATTAAAAGTTTTTTGAATTATCAAAATATTCAAAGTTTTTTTGAATAAGTTGTAATAATGTAGACAGTTTTGATGAAATTTTTCATCAAAAAAAAAGTTTGAATTTTAACCAAAAATTTCATCAAAATCAGTCCAGCCGTTTCATTGTCAGCCACATACAAGCGTACATAGGAATTATCGACACATGAAAAGAAAAACATTGTAACTCAGTATTGTACCGATTTTGAATTTAAACTTAAAAATATATAAGTGTTTTAATGTCTATTTTTAAATTTTCCAATGCAGAGTTACAATGTTGTTCTTAGCAAGTGCCGTTATATAATATAATAAAGATGGTAAGTGAGTAGAGGTGAAGCGCAACGGCTATTTATAGGCTATTTTTAGGGGTGTTCGTTATTCTAGATAGCTGAAAAAATCTGTTATTTATAAATAACATGCTATTTATAAATAACCAAATCGCCTGTTATTTATTTTTAAAGGCAAGCGCTATAGCTATTTTTGAATTTATTTTTATTTCATATAACGTGATCACAACAAAGAGAATGTAATCACTATGGACGACAACTGCCGCGCTTGACACTTCGTGCTAGCCGTATAATACTTTTGTCACGAGTCGTGTGCGCTAAATTATGCGAAAATATATTATAGCGTAAAAAATAATAGTCATTTTAAAAATAGCGTATTCTTATAACTCTTTACCAATATATAGCCGTTTCGCCCACCTCAACAGTTACAACTCGTTATCAACAGATAGCTTTTGCGCCCACCTCTATAAGTGAGTGGTAGTGGTGGTGGGTGGTGGTTCACTCGTTGGCGTGTATCTGGTCGTGGCAGCGGCGGCACACGCGCACGGGGCGCAGCGCGCGCAGGCGGCGCACGGGCGCCTCGTAGCGCGAGCAGCGCCCGCAGAACACGGCGCCGCACTCGCGGCAGTGGTGGCGGCGCTCCAGCGCCGTGAAACGCACCTGCCGTTCATTTCAAATATATTACACACTTTCATAGGATTACAAAACCATTGGGTTATTATTATATCATTAGGGTAATCTTTTTAGTACATTCTCAAAAAAAAAAGCAAAAAATCAACAATTTAAAATTCACACTTAGTTTTAAAATATTACAAATAATTAAAATGATTATAAAAGTTAAATAATTGCAGGCAACTTAATAAAAAAACTAGCAACAAAAATAAAAAATAAAACATACGTTTTTCATTATCTATATTTTATAACGAAACTCAATGAAAAGAAAAACAATGAAACATAATAGAGATTACCGCACTTAATACATAATATAATATGTATACTGTATAACTCACTTGACACTGCGTGCAGTAGGGCGCGGTGTCGTCTCGTATCCAGTGGTCGGCGGGCCCGCCCTTAGCGCCGGCCGCGCTAGACATGTCCGGAGCCGACCATCGGAATATCTGTGAGCACAAGTTATATAATTATAAGACGTATAGATATAGATATAGAATCAATCAAACACAAGTTTATCATATAAATACATTAAGCGTTTTGTATAAACCAGATAATCAGCTCTGATTCAGAGCATAAATAATAAAAAATATTAAGCTATAATTTAAATTAAAAAATAAAAATAAAAATTAAAGTTATATCTGAAACCGACAAATTACCCATCAAAAAACTATAAACAAGATTTCAAATACATATTCATATTATAATCGTCCAAAGAAAAAAATATGAGAATATATAAAAATATCGATATTTTAAACTTGTGAGTTTCACAACATTTACCTAGGACAAATAAACACTGAATAATATACACACCCGTCCCCTGGCGTCGCCCACGGCGAGGCCGCGTCCGCTGCGCGCCGCCGCCACGGCGGTGACGGAGGCGGGGCACGCGTTGTCGCGGCGCTCGTACGCCGTGTGCATGGTCAGCTTGCCGCGCAGCACCAGGCGGCGCGTCCACGTCACACCCGTGTCTGGCGGTAGCAAATACCATTATATGTTACTTTTTGTTATTTACTAGTGGCTCTAGTGGCTTTAAATTTATATCTAAATTCTAAAGGCTGTTTTTTCCCTTTCTAATCTGAAAACTTTCTTCACTGTTCAAATCGGATCAGAGATTAGCGAATGTAAAGAAATGGATTTTTTTTATCATTCGGTAATTATTTGGGAATTATGGTCAGAAACTTTAATTTTATTTATACAAAAAAATACAATCTTATATTTAACAGATTAAAACCTGTATATTATAAAAAATAAATTTACCATGCATCGATTTGTTGTTTATATATAAAATTGCCACATCACAAAAATGTATAAAAATAAAATGCCCAACATCTGAACGAATTTAAATTAAAATTTAGTACACAGATAATTATATTCTTTATTGCACATAATATAAACAGTAATACAAGTACAAATTTAGTTTGCAACGGTGGACTTATCTCTATAAGAGATTTCTTCCAGCCAACCTGTGTTAGTGAGAAATAGTGTTATGAAGCAGGCTAAAATAGTGCAGTTTGAGTGCTACGATTATATAATATTATGGTATACAAGTAATTAAAAAAAAAACACTACTTAAATATTATATAAGCTACATACCATACTATACATACTTACATACATACATACATACATACATACATACATACATACATACATACATACAAACATTTATACATATACATACCCATATAATAGAATACATAATAATAGTAATTGAGATTGGTTAAGATAGAGTCAGAAAGTGGTGTCTTAATTTCTTCTTAAATGTGTTAATAGATGGAGAAAGTTGTATGTCCTTAGGAAGATTGTTCCAAAGCTTTGTGCCATAGACTGTTAAAGAGTTCAGAAGGAACTTTGTGTTGCACTTAGGAATGTCCAGCATTGTAGATATGCCAGGGCGCCTGGAACGAGAGGGGGTAGGGAGAGTTTGGATACGAGAACGGAGGTATGATGGAGAATTAGGATCATTGAGAATGTTGTAAAGGAACGAGAGGATGTGCATATCACGGCGAAGGCGGATTGGGAGCCATTTAAGTTGAGCACGAAAGTTAGATATATGGTCATGCTTTCGCAAGCCAAAAATAAAACGAATGGCGAGATTTTGAAGACGCTCTAGTTTGTTGAGTAGCTCCTCAGTCACATCCAAATAGCACACATCAGCGTAGTCAAGTATGGGGAGAAGGAGCGATTGCGCAAGCATAATCTTAGTTGAAAAAGGGAGGAAAAATTGGAGACGCTTGAGAGAGTGTAAAGTAGCCTGGCTCAGCACAATACTATTATTACGTGCTTGATGAAAGCCGTGGTTAAGTCGCAAGTAAAAAATGAAACCTGGATAAGAAGTGTCTTTGACTATAGGGCGTGGCGTGGGCGTGGGCGTGGGCGGCGCGGGCGACACGGGCGCCGACAGCACCACGAACGAGTCCGTGAGGCTCGTGTCGGACTTGCTCGGCCGCAGCCCGCCCTCCTGCGCCTCCATCGACTGCACCGTGTCCACCGAACTCGGCTCGCTGGAATCGCCTATGCTTCCACCACCTGATTGGGTTAATTTGATTCTATTAGACGTAATCCTGACCCAATAATGCTTGGGTATATTGTAATTTTTTTTAATACTGTAAAATTTGACAACTGGAACAAGCCCACCTAACGGTTTCAATTAAAAAATATTATAATTAAATTAATAAAATCTATTCTTTGTGTCTCCCAGGTAACAAAAAACATACAAAATTAGATTTTATAAATAGTGATTTAGAAGCTTTTGATAAAACATGACAAAGTGGCGTCTAGTAATTCACGATGCTCAGTATGTAACAATATTTGTATCATATTAATTAAGTCATTAGGTAAATACTGTAAAAAATACGAAAAATTAAAACTTACTCTTCCGATACAAGGGGTTCGCTTTCGACTTTCGTCGTAGCACTACGTTGCCTTGTTTTTGCAATTTACTTCTATGTGTGACATTATCTTTTTCATCTTCTAGATCTTTCTCATTGTCATATTCTTCTTTGGTCTCTTCACAGGAGTCTATATCTTCTTTTTGCTCGTTTTGTTCATCGTTGTCGCTGCAGGTGTCCTTTTCGTCGTGTCTCCGTGCGGATTCTTTGGCGCTTGTTGTTTCCCCTACATCGGAAAGCGAGCTCTCGGATGCTGATTTTACTAAATTACCTGGTCATAGACAAGTTTAAAAATGTATAACTTATCAATACTTAAGTATTTATAACTACCATTAGTCTTATTATATATGGGTCCTGAGAGGTATTTGTTATTTGAATACACACTATAATATAGTAATTTAAAACTTTTGAACTTAATATTAATTTAAAAGTTGATGATAATACCTTCATTTTCCTGTGATAAGCTCATTTGCTTAACTAACTCCTCGACTCGTTTAATTGCCGCCTTTCTCTCACACGGCTTTATATCTTCAGTCTTTACGTCACCCTCAGATTTTATCTCTTCACTATCTTGCAAAGTAAGTGATGGTTCATATTTCAGTTTATCATTGTCTAAAGAACTCGGTGCTTGATCTTCACTATCTACTTCGGAGCTCTTTGCTTCATCGTCTAAAGTTTTCGCTATGTAGTCGATCGACCACATCTAAAAAATTAACCATTTTAGATACATCGTTATTTAGAGATCGCCATATTTAGAGTAAAACGAAAACCTCTTGTTTGAAAAAAAAAACATTGACAAAATGAACCATCTTTTTCGTTTCATGTAAATTTTGGATTTCTGGACATACGAGGTTTTCATTCTACAACGACCTTAATAGTATTGACTAACCCTGACGACGCCATCGGTGGAGCCCGTGATGACGACGTTGAGCGGGTCCCACTCGCGGGTCTGGCTGAAGGCTACACACAACACTTGCGGCGCGCGCTCGCCGCCGCCCGTGTCCACGCCGCCTAGCGCCGCGCCGTTGATCGACCACACGTGCAGCCAGCTGCCGCTGCACGTCGCTATGTCGCCCTGCACACACGCGAAACTTGTTGACACGTCACACGAGTGATGTACAATTCTCGAGACTTAAGCTCAGCTTTGCATTTGTGTGATCACTCACTAAAAGCTAAAAGCCAATAGCCGCGCATCAAAAACCAGTTAAAACTAGTTTAAGCCACTCGCAACGCGCTACGCCATCAGCCGTACCCATCCGTACACTGTACGCACACAAATGCAAAGCTGAGCTTAAGTCCCGAGAACTGTAGTTAGCATTGTTTTTTGTAATCAGTGATATTTTGCATCGATCAACGAATAATTCCAACTTACTAGATATTAAGGATTTTATTATAAGCTCCAAGATAAACAATAACAATTATGATATTCGTTAAATAAAAGGGTATGTTATGATAAAAATCCAAGTCAAATCATGGAGAACTTCGATAAAATAGTTATAATAATTTTATTTTTACCAAAAGTATCCAAATAAAATAGTTGAATTTGAATGTAGATATGTATACGTACAATAAAAATAGCAATACGGGACTAATAAACCCAGGTTTTTGCAAATGGCAAAATGCTTTGTGGCCGTTGCATAAATCGTACTCATGGACAGTCTGTTCATACTACAGGTCGCGGGTTCGAGTCACGCTGGGGGGGCATTTTTTTGTTGAGCACGAATGTTTGTTCTCCAGTCATGCGTGTCAATATTTATATTATGTATGTATTTAAAATTTATATGTGTAGCATATCCACTATCTTGTATCCGTAATACAAGCCTCGTAGCTTACCACGGATGGTGCTGTTGTAAAAAATGTCCCAAAATATGTATACGTTTATCCGGTAGTAATTCAATAACGTGTAAACTCTGCGACAGGATGGTCTTCCAATTACACGTTATTACACATTAAATAATATGTATTCATCTATTCTCATTATAATTATATATCCGACAGCAAATATTACCAATAGTACTTTCAACAGCAATTATATTATTAACCTTATACTGTCCGAAATAACGAATCAAAATGTGTCACTCACCGAATAAACAGAACTTATAAATCCTTAACCCACCCATTTTCCCCAGGTAGTCAATACAACTCCCAATAAAGTAAATTGATAATAGAATAAAAATAGTCAATACCAGTCCATATTCATTATCCATTAAATATATAGAAGTTAACAAACGTGAGTGATACGTACGGTGAGGTCATCAATGGCTAGCGCGGAGACGGGCGGCGTCGGCGCGGGCAGGGCGGGCACGAGTTGGCGCACGAAGGCGCCGCGCTCCACGTCCCACACGATGACGTGGCCGTCGCGGCTGCCGCTCACCGCCAGGTTGTAGGCGGCGCTGGCGGCCAGGCACGTCACCGCCTCCGAGTGCCCGTACAGGCACGTCTTCACCGCCAGGCGGCGACGCCGCGCCCAGTACTGCCACACTGTTACCACCTACGCACACATTATTTATTTACTTTTACTTCGTAATAGCGCGAACGCGATATACGATTCATTGAATTAATGGATAACTGAAACTAATATAAGTTTAAGAATTATTTATTAAATGTTAGATTTATGTGCCACAGTTTTTAGTATTATCCTTTTATGCTTAGTATTTGTACATCCTCTATTATACAGTAGTATAATAGAAGATGTACAAATTAAATAAAATTAACATAACTATTGGTTGCAGTGGCATGTGTCAAGACTACAAATACGTTAACATAGTATGATAATCTGTGCTTAACTGGCACGCTTTGAAGCCATTAACAAGAGAATTGAATTGAACATATTATAACGGTATAATATATATTCGCATTATTGTTACAAGTTGATAAGATTCTTATAAACAGCTTATATAATATTATTTTATTTAATTTAAAATTAAAATAAAAACAACCAACTCACAGTGCTGGTGCCAGCCGTCACAATAGTCTTGTCGGAGAGACAGACGCAGGCGACGATCTCGCCGCAGGCCTGCGCCACGCTCTCGCACACGAACAGAGTCTTGTCGTTATCGTAGTTGCCGATGCGCAGCGAGTGGTCCGCGAAGCCCCACGCCACGTACTTGTTGTATGCGGGAGGCATTAGCACTTTGTTTTGCTCTACGGCTAATATCGCTTTATCCGTGTACAATATTTGTCCCACTGGTCCTTTGACTTCTAAAATATAGATAAAATATTTTTATTGCCACACAAATCTTGGAATAATACTTTAATAAGTGAAAAAAATTTTATTCGCTTATAAACCTTACGTAGATGTTCAATGAACGCAGATCAAATATTCGTACTAAGCCAATTAAAATTACACAAAGTTTTAAAGTTTGGTTAAAGTATGCAGAATGAACGAGTTACAAAAAAACAGTGACAAGCAACTACAATAATTCTTATAAACAATGTATAAATCAACTCATAATTCCTCTATTTAATGTAACCATTTAATATAAAAACTAGTTTACCTTTAACAGGTTGCAATGATGGCCTCAAATTTTCTAAGTTATGGAAGAATAGCTTCTCGGGAGGCGTAATGCCTTGTGACGGTATAATATTGTTAGGGTCCAGTATGGTTGAGCCCCGTTGTGACATTTTCTTACTTGGATGTGCTTTTTTGAATAACTGTTTAGGGATCTGGCCGAAGTTATTTATAAATCCTATTGTTGCATTCTTCTTTAATGGGTCATCAATGCTAAAAATAATGAATTATTAAATTTTTGTTTATTGTATTGTGTATTTTAAAGCATTGTATTAATGTTAGCTAAAGCATAGTAAACGTTTTAAACGCTACGCTAAAAAATAATGAATTATTTTTTTAAGCATTATATTAAATTGATTTTAAAATAACATACTTAAGAAAATAATCTATGAGTAGTTGCATTATTGCATATTAGTCGAAATGACAGACATAGTATCTAATGTCTAAATCAATATATTTTTTCAGATTACGAATATTTAGTACAAATCAAAAAATCTATAAAAGAAAATTGTGTAATTTATTATTCCTAGTTTTTGCTTGAAACCTCTATGATCTCTCTTCGGGTACTATGATAGTCGGTAGACTATCATAGTGAAAGTGAAAGCAATAGAGTGAGTGCACAAAGAGTACTAACTTGTATATATCCACATTCCCCTCATAGAAGAGGTGGTGGAAGACGTTGCAGGCGTCGACGGCGGGCTGTCCCTGCTGCTTGTACCCGAACACGAGGTCGATCCAGTGGTGCAGGCGGTGCGACACGTAGTCCGACTCCAGCGCGGCGCGGTGCGCGCGGATGAACTCGCGCGCGTCGCCCCGCGCCCACGGCGGCAGCACCACGTCGTGCAGCGCCACGCCCGACTGCTTGCACCCTGCACATCATCATCATCATAATCAGTCCTTTTTAACGTCCCACTGCTGGGCACGGGCCTGCCTCAGTGCGAGGGTATCAGGCCATAGTCCACCGCGCTGGCCTAGTGCGTGTTGGCGGACTTCACGTGTCTTTCGAAAAACTTGCTAGGTTTTTCTAAGACACGCAGGTTTCCTCACGATGTTTTCCTTCACCGTAAGACAAGTGATAATCATGATAGAAAATGATTCGCACATGAAAATATCAGAGGTGCGAGAGCCGGACTTGAACAGCATCACTCGGTTATTCAAGCGAGCACGTTACCGCTGGGCTACCACTGTCTACACCCTGCACATCACACATTCGATATTATGTACTACTGGCTCACATATACTAGCAACTTAGTATAAGTTAAGCACGCGGGTGCGTTCAACAAATTATTTTTCTAAAATGAAAGTAGACAAGTTACGTCTTATAACAACGGCTTCCAGTGAATGTTCTATCAAAATTAAAAATAAATCGGAGATTTTCCTGAACAAACAAACGAAATTTATATATTTTCCTTAAGAATTTAGTAAAAAGCTGTTATTTTAACATTACTAATAAACACTTCATTTTTTTATAATTATAATATGAAATCTAAAAAATTACCTAAATCAAAATTATTCGAGTTTTCCAAGAATTCAGGCAAATAGAAAAATTCCGGAATTAGTTCCTTAACGTCAGCCATATTGTGCCGTGACGCGGAGTTCCAAGCTTCTTTAATGGAATGGAACATTCTGCAAAATAAACTCATCATTAGACATTTAATACATTACACAATTATTACAAATCTATATAAATGAATATTTCATACCTATCAGCGAGATCAAAATGACCACCCTGCAGTCTTAAAAAGTGCTGTGTAAATGGTTCCATTCTGACAAGATAAGAACAAACAATCATGGCCGAAGAGTAGTGAGTTCCATAATGATAAGGTGGTGTTTCACCATGAGGGTCGTCCCATTCCTATATGTAAATCAATTTATTTAAATATTAGACAAAGAAAATGTATTAAGTAAAAACAATATAGTTTACTATGCTTCAACTAACATTAAAACAGTGCTTTACAAAATTTACTTTTTTGGTAGGGAAATAAATATAAATACCTTATATCTTTTTCTAAATTGCTCCAATCTATCTGGACTTTGAGCGCCCATCGGCTTTGTAAGATCTCGGAATGTAGCGGGATGAGTCAGGTCTAATTCTAGAGAATCATAGTCAGCTAAAATCCAAGGAAAGACTGGATATTGCATGAGATCATTGTAAGAGCGGCCCGCCAGCGTGTTGAGGTGCATTAAGTATTGGAAATTTGATATTTCGCCTCTCTGTAAAAATACAGTTGGGATAAAAGGAAACGTTTGATAAATTATATGCCGAATTTATTTTATGATAACAATACAAGCGAATAATAGATACATTTAATAAAATATTAAAAAAAGCAGTACAAGTACTTTATTCAGCTTTAGTTTATCACTCATGAAGTGAATCCATGACCTAGATTGGATTGAGAGAAGATTGTTTTTATATTATTAGTAAAGATAACATTTACAGTGATTTAAAGAACCAGTTTACCATATTAAAAAAATAATGATTGAGAATGAAGTAGTAACAAAAGGTCTCACCAGCCACCGCTGCGTGACGGAGGTGTCGCCTATGAGCGTGGCGAGCAGGCCGGCGGGCTGCTCCACGGCCACGCCGCGCTTCTGCCCCGCCACCGAGCCCGCCGCGCTGTCCGCCATGCCCGTCGCCAGCGCCGTGAACCGGCTGTACACCTATCACCACACTCTTAATATTATTTCACTACTAATAAATTATTATTACTACTAAAGTGTGTATGTGTGTACTTGTGTGTGTTTGTCTGTGATGTGTTTTAATGCTAGACTACGACCTGAAGTAAGAGACAAAAACGCAACTCAACGAAACCATGATAAGTAAGTAAAATAAATATAATGACGGAGCGTCTCATTAAGTTGCATCTTTTAGTGTCGTAGACTATACATTTTACTCGTATTTGAGACATCTTCAGCATTAAAATCGCAATTAGGAGGCAGCAATATCGTAAAGCCATTACAAAATAATATTAAATACTTACTTGTAATTGTGATCGAAAACTTACCTTATTTCGTACTTTTCTGGGAAAAGCTAGTAAATAGTTTCGTCCATCACTGGAAAATACTTCAAGTGCGATAGGTTGCAATAAGTATCTTCTTTTGTGAACCTCTCTAAAAATTAAGCACAATATTTTTGAACAATATTTTGAATAAAACAAAAAATACTAAAAATATAGTCTTTTTCTAGAAAATTACCTTATATCTTCATACAAAAATTTGGAGCATTGTCTCTGATTACTCCTCTGTATGCCTTGGCTGGGCAAAATGGGGTCATAGTCATCGGGGCAGCTGTCTAAATCACGTATTTCTCTATTCTTAAGTAGAGTGAATCCATCAATGACATAGCAATGTTCTCGTCCGAACAGCAAAAGCCCTTCGGTTGTGTCAAGACCTTGAATTCTTGCGCAACGGAACATATGAGAGATCTAAAAAAGCGTATGAATAATTTATATTAAATATTCTAAATCGTTAGTATAAAATTAGTACGTTGTAGTTAGGTATTAGGGATGTTAGATTTTATAAAAAGTATTAGCCACCTTTTCATGATGTTCTAATAATCTTAAGAGCGTTTGGTTATCAGGTGGCGGAGGTTGAGGTTCATCTTCGTCCTCTGCGTCTGGACCATCTTCGTTAGCTATAACAAAATAAACATAGTATAATATGACATCTTCTATCTTATTATGTGTTATATTTATTTACAATTTTGTATAAAATGTCTACCTTCCGTCGACAGATTAGTGCCGCGGCTAACCACTCCGCTGCTGACTAAGTCTGAGGGTGAGCCATCTTCGTTCGCCACATCAATTGATAACTCCTTGCTACTAAAAAAAACAAATCGTATGAAAATTTAACAATTTTTTTCTGCCTTAGTTATACATATATAATATACATAATACTCGAGCGTAGACACTGTATTTCCGACGGCGTGACGCCTTAACTTTACACATTATCCAAATCCAGAATTTTACCTAAATCTATATAATATGTTCGTTCGTTCGTAAATTACTTTAATACTTTTGTTTATATTCGCATACCTTGGTATTTCTTCTTCGAAAGTCTGTAGTTCAGCAGTGTCAATACTATCCGTTTCACCAAGGCTACTTGAGGTACGCCACTGTTGGTACACTCTGTAGTATTCCTTACTGTCTCGACTTTGCGCTACTTTATATTTTAATTGTTTCTAAAAAATTAAAATAAAGTAATTAATAATCGATTTAAGTTATAAACTTCGTTTGATTATGAACAATACAAATGTAATGTAAGAAAGTCTTAAGTTTTAGCGCTCCTGCATTTTACTGTTAAAATTTAGCATTTAACTTTTATTTTAAATTAACTTTTAAATTAATCATTTGCATCTTAAATACTTCAATTCGATTCCATTTAGCAAAAAAAAAATTTGTGTACCCTGTCTACCACGATTTATATACATAATATACTAACGCTATCTGCGCGCTCCAGTTCAGGTCGGTAGGGGTAGTGCGTGTAGAAGGCGTGGTTGCGTCGCAGCTGCTTGCGCATGCGGCACGGTCCCTCCGTGCAGTGCAGCGCCCACTTGTCGAGCGGCGGCGCGCGCGGCGGCCCCCACAGCCCGCGCTCGCGCGTCAGCTCGCGCCACGCGCCGCCCCACTCCGCCTGCACGTAGCGCGTCGTGTGCGCCGCCGTGTTGCCCGCTGTCGCCAGCTGCGCGCACCACGCAGCTCTGCGCACGCAACAACATCAATCAATATATACCTACTCCTACTGTACAAGGACGGTACAAACTACAAGGTGCCAAACAGCCCGTGATACTAAATGATACTACAGTACCTCAGAGCAAGAAAATGTATTTTTCTCGAAAACAGTAGTTTATACTCCTTAACACAACGAAACCATAGCGCGATTCAGAAACAGTAAAAATGAGTACGCCGCTATCTAGTGAGCAGTAGTGTGAAACTACGTATAATATAATATCAATTACACATATGACAAATTGATGTTAACTACAAATTCTGAACACCTACTTTATTCAAATAAACTTACCACTATTGGACTAAATAAGAATTTTATATACATCTAGAATTCATCTATACATGTAATAAATTGTTTGTATGGAAACCTGTGAAAAAACCACTATTCGACTAAGTAAGAATTTTATGTATATCTATACATGTAATAAAATTATGTAGTAAAATTAGTACATTGAACATTTTTTGGAAAATCTAATTGAAATAGTCATTATTAACGATTCAGAGGCGGAATCTATAGCTTTCATAATTATTGTCTGTCTGTCTGTGACCGCAGGACCAATAAAGACTAAACAGATTGCAAAGGAATTTTGTATAACGTATAATAAGCTGGTTCTCATTCATTTGGGTCAAAGCATAGGATACTTTTTAGAAATCTACACCTTGTTAATTACTAATTTCAATACCACTTTTGTAATCTAAGTAAGTTCTTAAATTATTTATTAAAAAACATAAACACCTAGTTAATCCTCTAACCAAGGATGTTCATGTAGACTGTGTCTGCATGCCTCGTGCTTCTTTTAAACCTTTACCCGCCCTACATTTTTACTTTGTGTATTATAAAATAAAAATAAATCAATAAATGGACATACCTAACCAATTGCACATGATCCTGCATATAAGCAAGCGCGTGTTCCCGTGGCGGCTGCGGACGCTGCTTCGCTGAGTCTTCCTTCTTGACCTTGGTGCGTGACGCGAGGCGCGTTAGTCCGCCTGTCACCTTCTGGATCTTTGACTGTATCTGGTTGTGAAGCTCCCAGGGCACGCGGTATACGGCCTAAGGTCAGACAGATTTTCATGTTAAAATTCTATTATTATATCTTTTAAAATTATATAAGAGATGTATTTGTTAAAGACTAAGGTCACGTAAGGGAATTTTATATGTTTATTTACAATTCTTGTCACAAATAAAAGTTACGACGCACGGTGAGATAATAAATATTGGTTTGCTTAGTAAAGTTCTTTCTTATAATATATGTACGTTTCCTATTAATTTCCAAACACCATTAAAACACAAAATATGCCACAAAAATAAATAGTGCATATAAAGCTACAATTTTATGAATATGACAAAGCTGTAATATGCGAGAACCTAGCAAGTTTTCAAAGGACACGTGAAGTAGTGATTACCTTCCGCTCGGTGTCGATGTAGTTGATCCACAGCTTGTGCGCGTGCTCGTGCAGCTGCTCGCGCGCGGCGGCGAGGTCGGGCGCGCGCGCGTTGCCGGCCGGCGCCAGCGTCGCCTTGAACACCTCCTCGATGGCCGGCTTCTTGCACGCGTACAGCTCCTCCCACACGCGCCGCGCCGCGCCCGCCATCAGGTTGCGGCCTGCCAACGTGACAAACTTAGTAGATTACTTATAAAGTGCTGTGTATATAATATCATCATCATCATCAGGCCTCCCTCAGTACGAGGGGGATCAGGCCATAGTCCACCGCGCTGGCTTAGTGCGTGTTGGCGGACTTCACATGTCTTTTGAAAACTTGCTAGGTTTTTTCAGACATGCAGGTTTCGTCACGATGTTTTCCTTCACCGTAAGACAAGTGGTAATCATGATAGAAAATGATTCACATGAAAATATCAGAGGTGCGAGACCCGGATTTGAACCTGCATCAATTACTTTGAATGAAATTCAGAACATACTGGTCCGTAACATGGAGTTACATAAAGGCCACCAAGTACCTAGTATCGAGTAAAATTCGACTAAAGTGGCGCTGCCAGTATAACAAGCTAGCTAGTGCTTTTCTAATTTTCTAAAAATATACGTTTTGTGATTACATTCAACATACATATTTCAAAATAGAATTGTAAATTGATATATTTATTTACTATTTATTTATAAATCTTCATATATCATAATATACTTTTAATTACTACAAAAACTCATTCATTTATATTTTTCTACTAAAATATACCTTGATGGGCTGTAAGCTTATCATCCCTAGACTCGAGATCTCCACTAGGGTTAACGTGCCAAGTAGTGCGCATATGCGAGTCTAAAGCGATTTTCATGTTCGCACTGAGTTGTAGTAGACAGTAAGTTAAACACCCCACGAACTCTAATTCGTGATTTCCTGCTCCAAATATCAATAGCCTGCCAAGATAATAAAAAATATATTTATTTTTGTGTAATAATAATGATAATTAGTATCAATTACATATTTTCAAATGTACATTGTATTATACCTGTTAGTAGTAAGTTTGTGCAATGCTTCAAGTACGGACATTTGATCTGCGATAGAGTCCGTCGATCGTGATAACAAGAATAAAATTGTTCTATTCAAACAGTGATGCAATCCCTCTAATGATATTACAGAGGATTTCTTTTTAGCTTGTGTCAACAATTTCACCAAGAAATCAAACACCTATGAACAGATAAAATTAGCTTAGTTTACATATTCATATTTATTTTATACCTAACACTTATATAATAAAATAATTTCTTTAACCTTTAAACAAATAAGAGCGTATGTCTACCGAGAGTATAAGTTCTCCACCTTTTGTAGTAATGTGGAGTACAAACGATGTAGAAGTGGACGAAAATAAATACAAATAAGCATTAACTACATTAATAAAAGTAACTGGATAAATGCGACATGTGACTATTTCAAAACGTATCTAAGTACTAGCCAAACAACCTGGCAGATATTACCTTATATATAAATAGATGTTTTTACCTCATGTGGATCTCTCGATAGCTGTCCTTGCCACAATTTGTCGACGAGGCGCGCTGCCAGATAGCATACATTTGATATATTTGAATCTGTTCCAAATAATTCAGTACTTAGAAGATTTTCCATTATTGTTGTTAGAACCTCTGTTTGGTACTCTATTTGTTGCTGACTTGTAGAATTTACAGGAGATGCGTCCAGAACTAGATCTATGACCTGGAATTAAATTAAAGTATTTAAATCGGTTAAAGTCTAAATATAAAATGTAGAAATGATTGTTAAGAATGCATGGCGTGCTGTTAAGTTTTAGAGGTATTATTAACAAATATCAGGTCTGGAAAAAAGAATACACATAAAGCTCCTGTACTAGATCAAGCGCGATTATGTTTTGGCCGCATTATACTAAGAGTATAATACATTAGTAACTGCTAAGGTTGTTGAAATTTAACTTTGAAATCGAAAAATTTACACACATTCTGACACAAGAATTTTTACCTACTAAAAGAACTGCCCAGAGCAAGATTCTATTATGACCTAAACGCGCAGTACGACGCTAAAAAAAGTGTGATAAGATACAGTCTCCACTCTCCAGTCTTTCGTTCGTCTTTAGTTCTTTATACATATTATAAAAAAAATACTTTCAATGCGCTTAAAAAATAAGCAACCAAATGATTTAATGAATACCAATATTTTAAAATCATGCTTTTTATTATGCTAAGTTAGTTTGTTATTTACAATATTTCTATATACACATATTTAACAGAAAATGAGATAATATTTCGTACGCCTTTTACTTTAACAATAGTAGAGAAGAATCCATTCAATTGATATATGATAAGGATATTTGAGGTCAAGCGTTAATAAAGCAGGTTAGTCTGTTAGAATAAGTGACGACTTCACGGTTACGACAATTACAACATTATTAAAAGTTATTATTCCTTATTGAATTTTTGTCTTTAATTCCGTAGAGCGTCACTGAAATGGTATTAAGTAAACTAATTTCCGCATATTTACGCAATAAAAGTACGATCTTGGGGCGCAGGGGCTACATGGCGTACAAAACAAGGACGGCGGTACGGCGTCGCCCTCGCTCTAGAACAACATCCACTCACTGTAGCCTGTTAGTGCGGGGCTTGTACTGTATTACCACAGTCCAAAAATCCATACAGTCGTCTAACGTAGGCATAATAAGAGAAAATATTTTCGAACAACTCTTGTGTTTGAGAGCATTTCCTTTAATAGATCCACCTACTGTATGGATTTTATACTGTGGAGTTAAGACAACTGTAGGTGTAAGCTTACATGACATTTACAAATGTGTAAAAATAATATAATGATATAATATTATTATAGTAAAATGAAATAAGTTAAGTTAATAGCATAAGTTTTCATGTTTTTTATTTCGTTTATGTTTATCACCCTTATATTTAAATTCCACATCATGCATACCCCAATTATTTATTTTTTCAACATTATTTTAACTTTTATTAAAATTTACCTAAACTATTTATAATCATAAACAATAAAATATAGCAAATAATAAGAGAATATAAACATTAATTTTTATTTTCATGGTTCAAAATAAATTAATAAGCGTAACACTTAACACCAATATACTTACCATTTTATTATTTTTATGTTCCTAACTATATTTCTATTTAAAATACATATATACGAAAAGATATACATGTTATACATGTTTCAGACAAAAAAAAGTCTTTGGACAGAAGTTGACGTACTGTTTTTAGGTAGTAATGCCCAAAAGAAAGTCATAAAATTTAAAAACTGTAACCGTAAAAATAATAATAAGTTACAGTAATTGCGATATAAGTTTATCACATTGTAATATTTTGTTTCAGAGTGATTAATTATCAATCAAACAAAATAAATGAATATATAACCAACCGGCGCAGCTTTGGCAGAAACGTTCAACGGCAGCGAGTCCAGTACGATGACGCGTAAAAAGTCCATGACAGCGTGGCGCGCCGGGTGCTGCGTCAGCGACGCGGAGGTGCTCGGTATCACCACTTCTTTCTCTGAACCTGGGGTGGATGCTCCTGAACTCTCACCACTTTCACATACCGCTGGAATAATAAAAATGGCTAGCTTTTATAACTAGACTAGGCAGTCGCCCTCGCTTTGCTCGGCTTTGTCCTTAGGTTTTTGCGCGAGAGAAGCCGCGGGTTTCGCTAGTGTATTATACCTTCCTCTTGAATCATTCTCTCATTCTATAAAAAAAACCGCATAAAAATCCGTTGCGTAGTTTTAAATATATATGGACAGAGAGACAGCGAAGTGACTTTAATTTAAACTATGTAATGATTACTTACGGCAAAAATATTTGAAACTTTATTTAGGTAACATCAATAACTTACGCATATGTATATCATCCGAAGCATTTGGTGGGAACAGCGTCGAAGCCAGCGCAGTCAACACTTCAGCGCTCATCATCAACGTTACAAAATCGGGTAGTGTGTTATAGAAAGAAAAAAGAACCTGGAAAGAAAATTATTATCTAAATAAATCTTTATTTAACTTTTGTTTTGTTTTTCGTATTTCTAACTGTACTGTACTGTATTTTCGAATCCGATTACCTACTGTAGGATACACTCACACATAATTATAACTTTAATAAATTTTTTTCATAGTTTTTTTCTTTTTCTAGTAATGAAAGAAGTTATAAAAAAAGTTTCACAGTATGACTGTAGTGACTCACTTGCACGATGGCGACCGGATGGTCAGCCAGCCAGTCGGGCAGCGCGGCGTCTGCGTGCACGAGCGCGCGCGCCGCCGCCAGCAGCACCACCACGGCCTCCGCGCACAGCGTGATGCGCGCCTGCACGGCGGCGGGCGACTGGCGCGCCGGCGCCGCGCTGCCCCACGCCGCCGCCCACACGCGCTCCACCGAGATGGCGCGCTCGCTGCCCAGCTGCGGCATGGGCTGGCCCAGCGCCAGACCGAACACCAGGTAGTACAGCTCGGGGATCTGCAGGTGGCCGAGCACCAGCCTGCCAGGTGGAAATCATGCATTTGCTTTATTAAGTCCGCATTAAGAATCACTAGCAAGTGATCCTTGATTTGTTCAGGTGCGTCCATAGATGCTAAACAATACCTAGCCTTTGCGCTACTCCAGGTCCTAGTCTTGTCTGTTAAACTTTATCCAATATCATCGAGTCATTTCAGAGTGAAATAAGTAACAAATATACATAAAAAATACTCAATTTCCGTGCACAGTTTAGCATAGTAATAGTTTGCTGAAGCTACATTTTCAAAATATCTTTTGATATACTTTAACAGATTTTAGAAGCATTATTCATCTCATATCGTTTATGACAAATTTCACTGAAAATCCTGCGTTTTCTTTAGTATTTATTTTCATACAGAATGATTAAAATCAGAATATATCAGTCATGTTATCTTAGACAAATAAAGGCTGTTAATAAAAATGTCTATCTATGCGTAACGTACCATGCGAGCGGCGTGAAGCCGGGCGTGTAGAGCAGCTGCGCATGCAGGTGCGCGTGCGAGTGCACGGCCGCCGTCAGCACCACGCCCGTCTGCTGCGACGCCACCTCCGTGTTGCGCAGCCAGCCGCCGTTGTGCGTGCCTTCACGAAATCTGCGCACACAAACTCATTTGTTTACAACTAAGTATTAATATGTTGGGAGATTATTACATATACATACAGCGCCATCTACTTCCGTGGTCAGCTGCAAGGCCTGTGTTACGGGATACGAGATAGTTGATACACTAAACATATATAACTTTAAATACATACATATTATAAAAAAATATAACGAAAAATAGCGATGTATCCTCGCTTCACTCATTGCTTCAGCTCACTAGGTGCCAAAGAGTACTTAGTTTATCAATTTCTGATTCTCAGATTGTCTTCAGTGTGCTCAATTTTATCTAAATCCATCCAGCCGTCTAACATGAAGGAAAAGCACGAAAACAAGATATTCTATTGACATTCCATGTGTCCCAAGCAAACGATAGATGATAATTAGAGAACAACAACACAACATTTGTAAATTATTATTATATGAAGATATTTCGTTTCTAGATAGGGATTAATATCCACAAAATAACTACGATTAACATATTTTTAAATTTATTTTACTGAAATCTGTATAAATATACTTGTATTAATTACCTCTGCATAATAACTGATTGTTGTCCCTGTCCAGAACACAACACAACTAATATCTTCATCGCCAACAAAACTGTACTTGGGTGTACATTTTCCAACATAAAACAGAGCAGCCAGTCCATTCCGAGTACTCTTGATATTTCCTCACTGACTACATTATTTTCTAGATTTCTCGTCATTAGCAAAAGACAATGTAAGAAGGTCAAGCATTTATTTCTCAAAATTATGTGATCCGCTTCACCTTCCTTATCGAACTCGCCATCTTTAATATCAATTCCTTGTTCTGACTGCGAAGGCAATGGGAGTGTGTACGCCAAAAACTGACCTAAGCATAGTAAGTCACTGGGCCGCGGCTGACTGCCTAATAAATTAGCTAATAATTGAATTAGAACATTCTTTGTGCTCGGGGCTTTTATATCATTTACGATGTACAGCAGTTTGGGCACTAGCTGTAGTTCCCTCATTGTGCGTAAATTGTGCGTTCTGTGCGCAGTTTCTGTTGCCAGTTCAAATAAATGTTCCAGAAGGGATTTTATCAATCCACCTGGTGCATTAAGCCATACGTCCAGATCACATATTAAGTCCTAAAAACAAATATAAATATAATAAAATTAAAAAATAAAACTTGCAAAAATTACGTGAATGCAATTCTTAAAAACTTACTTGAAAAGCAGTCAAGTTCGGAATAGAAGACGTTTCCTTTTGACTGTCAACTGTACCTACTAATCCAAATATTAAATGCAATATATGCGAGTTGAGTAGTTGTTTTTTCCTCTTTAAAAGCATGGCCAGAGTTTGATAACCTTTCCGCCGGTCCATTTCTGCCTGAGCGGCTTTGTTTGAGCGCACCACACACACCAGCGCCTTTACTCCGGCGTATAAACATTCTACGTCTTGAGCCATCGCTATAAGACCTAATAGAACTGAGCATCCGCCCACGGTATCAATCTACGAAAGATATTACTTAGCGTTATTTCTCTATCAAATTATATACATATAAAAAAGTAACATATTTTAATATATTACATAAATATATTATGTAGTGAATGTTATTAATCTTACCATAATGGCAGCTGGTTTGGGGCAAAATACCCTTACACCCAAATATCCAACAACAGTTCCACCTAAACATCTTGCTGGACCCATGAGATGTGCAGCAGAGTTATGTAATATTCGTATCGGAGTTGCGTTCTCGTGTGAGGACATTCCAAGTTGTTTCGCTATTGCTTTATTGTCATTTTTACTGTACACTTTACGTATTTTCGCCAGTGTCAATTGCGATAATGCTCGAGCATTTATTCCGAATACGACTTTCTCTTCGGCTATAAGAGGTGACATTGGCTCTTGGTTTTGACCAGGTAGAAGGGGAGCTTGTAAAGTCCCGACGTAGTGAGGTCCCAACTGATAGATCACTGATATAGTTGATGGAGAGAGTACCTGGCAATAAAAGAAATGATGTTATAGAACTAGATATTTTTAGGTAAATTATGAGTGTCAAGGCTTATTGGACTGTAGAGCATTTCTTTGTGAGTGTTTTTGTCTGGATATACATATATTTTAGAGCTTTATTAACCGTTTAAGCCGAACACGTTGATTAAGCAACACAAGACTAGTTTTAACATACTTGAATCAAAGTTATTAAGGCTTTATACAATAAACACACAAAAATAAGCTATAATGGAACTTCCTATTCAGGAAAGAATTCGGATGTGTAGTTTCGGACCAAACATACAAACTTTACCTCAATAAAAGCTAGAGCAAATTTATATAAAATAAATAAATTATATTTGTTCAACACAATATAAAAACGTATGATTTGATTAAAGTACCTAGGTATGAGAAATAAACACTATTGCTTAGATACAAAAAAACCGTACATTTCATTAGTTCAGTTAGTAAATAGACTTACATCCTCCAACAACAAGGCGGGCCCCTGCCGCCACACGAGGCGTGAGTAGCGGCGCCACTGCGGCGGCGTGCCGATGACGCAGTACACGCTGGACGCGCCCGACAGCGTGGCCGCGCCGCCGCCCGGGTTCGCGCTCACGTAGTGCAGCTTACCCGAGTGCATGTGCTGACCTGCGCAAGAATCGGTTACAGTTCTCGAGACTTAGGCTGCGTTCCACTAAGCGCCCACAACGACCAAAATGCTCCTTTAGTCGTTCCACATAACGACCGCGGTCGTTGTGGTCGCGGCGAAAACGTCACTTATGACGTCATGACTTACGCTCACGCGAAGCTCGCGACGACCCATCTAAAAAGGTGGGTCGTCGTGATCGTTGAGAAAATTAGCGGCGTTTTTAAAAATCAAAAATGGCGACCGTGCTTACGTTATTACATGCGGAAAGAAATATTTTAGTAGAAGTGAATGTCTCTGCAGCGGATGCTAAATACACCACTAATATTGAATATAAAAAATTAAATTATATTTTTTTTCAATATAAATCGATTTAAACAATAATTAATTAAGTTTATTTTCAAGGCTTAGATTATAAGCTAACCTCTTAAATCTTTTGCGTTCTTTTTTTAACTCGCCGTTTGTATTATTTACCTCCACGCTCAAAACGCTCTATAATCCATTCCACTTGAGTTTACGACAGTAACGCTCACAAGCAAGTGGAACGGGAAAAACTACGGTCGTGAGCGTGATCGTTGTGAACGCTTAGTGGAACGCAGCATTAAGCTCAGCTTTGCATTTGTGTGAGTGATAGCTAAAAGCCAATAGCCGCGCATCAAAAACCAGTTAAAACGAGTTTAAGCCACTCGCGACGCACTACGCCATCAGCCGTACCCATCCGTACACTGCACGCACACAAATGCAAAGCTGAGCTTAAGTCTCCAGAACTGTACCTTTCTAGACGACACGTTTGGCTCAGTTAGTAGTGACCCTACTTTCTGCGCCAGCGGGCGCGAGTTCGAGGCCCGCTGGGGGTATTCATTTGTTGAGCATGAATGTTTGTACTCCATATGTTCACTTGTATATATGAGTCGACTAGTATCAAAGGCGGCAATCTGAGCATTTTGACAAAAAGTAGTTAATGATATGGCGACTCAGATTGATTTGATTAAAAACGAATCCCTTGGAGTATACGGTTTAGAACTGGCAATAAACCATAGTAAAAACAAGTCAAAAACAGACATCAGCATCAAAGCCGGCAATCTGTAAAATTTTGAAATCAAACCCGGCAATCTTACGCTGTCAACCAATCAGAAGCGAGAGTTCATTTGCGTTTCGTAACGGCCGCAGGAACATTTCGTTCTGTGAATTTTAATGTTTTCTACGTGTTTTTGTGACTTCAACTAATATAAAGCAGTGGAAGTAGTATTATGGAAAGCCACCCCCCTTTAGTAATAAATAGTTTTACACGGAAACGCAAGAGGAATCCAGAAAATTGGACAAGAAACCGGGATAAGAAATTGAAGTAAGTTTACCCGTAGGGTTGTCAATTCTTGTCATGTAAAAGGGTATAATATTGTAGTATTATTTTTTTTTGTTTTAGAAACTCGGCGAAATCATTACTCGATAGAGTGTGCAGTCATAATTCGAAAGCACTAAAATGTGCTACTTTAACAATGGCTCATGACATGACATGCGCATATAATTTTAAATTTAGTTTAAAAAAACTCAAAAAACTTTTTAGAGTTACTTAATTTTTTAGTTCATAAGTTAATTATAAAGATTTTTTGTAACTGCCAAATGCATTATTTTTTAATTACAATATACTATGCCAAAAAATAAAGAGTCGTTCCATGCTTGTATGACAACCCTAATTCTGGATTAGCATCTATAGTATCAAAAACGGTTATCTGTGCCTTACTCAATTTCAAATACGGCATTCTTAAAAAAATAGCATCAAAGCCGGAAATCTTCAAAATTGAAATAGTATTTAAAACTGATATCGAATGATTATTAGGGTAATATAGCATTAATTCATTCTGCTATTTACCTAAGATCTTATTTAAATGAGTTTTGTAACTACAAACGAGATACAAAACAAACAATCCGTTTTTTTGAATTTACCAACAGTTGTCTTAAAGTCACATTGCCACCTTTGATACTAGTCGACTCATATCATGGATATATTTATAATATGTATATATTTAAAATTTATATATATGTAGTATATCAACTATCTAGTGTCTATAACACAAGCCTCGTAGCTAAGCACGGTACTTGGTGGTGCTGTTGTAATATTGTCCCAATATTAAAAAAAACTATTGCATATCCGGAAAGAATTTTCTCCAATTAATATCACATAATTATAGGTTAATAGCTAAATTATGATGCTTTTGAGGTCATTGACACCATCAGTCATAATTTTCCTTCTCCAAAATCTTTGTTTCAGTTTTAAAAACTATTAACTTTAAATTAACCGTAAAATTAAATTCAGTTGTCAATTTAGTAGCGTCCCGGCGTCCGTTACCCAATTATTAAATAATATAAAGTACAAAGTGGATACATCATCATATTAAAAAAAACAAAAATATAAAGGAGGTACCGTCTAAATAAAGCGAAAAGGAGGAGTTCTTCAACACGGCTCTATTAAACATAAGTGCGAGGTGGTGCCACTGGCCCTCGTGCTGTAGATCCGGGCACCACACGCGCGCACCGCATTCGCCCGCACCGTCCGGCTCCCACTCGCCTACATCTGGATTAAAAAATTATTACTTTACCAAGTGACATCAGCTAGACTTATTTTTACAGCGATTAATCATAATGAAATTTTATCATTTAAACATTTAAACAAATTAATTCTCGGTTACGATTACCCATAACATTATTACTTAACACCACAGATGTATTTCAATAGTTGCCATAAGAATTTTTACACCACATACCATATGCGAATACTACTACTTTATACTCATATAATGCCTTATGTGCTGTTGGTGTTCCAAATATAATAAAATAAAAATAAAAAAATAAAAACAGATATTAAAAGAATTACAAGAAAACACTTACTATGAGGAACTAGAGTTTCTTGCGTAGACACGATAATGGCCTTGTCCCTCGCAGACAAGACTACAGTGAGGCAGACCAGGTGTTCGTCGCGGCTGTTGTTGATGTTGCGCACGAGTGTGAGTAGCCTTACGCAGTGCGGGTCCGAGCGCGGGTCCGAATACTTCTCCACGCATATCCACGTTGAATAAGTCAACCCTGTTTGCGGTGGGAATACTCTGTCACCTGAAATATTAAATATTATTATCTAAGATGTAAAATGTATTAACAATTAGTTTGGTCTTTTACTTGTTGCTAGTGGAAAATATCAGAATTCCCTAAAAGGTGTATGTATTAAAAATAATAAATAAACTTCAAATATTACACAAAAAATAATTTCCTTAATAAGCCTAGCCTATTTTTATTTTAATTTTAAATGTTTTAACAACAATAATAATTTGTAAATAGGTAACTCCTGTCTTATAACTAAAAAATACCTGTTCCAATACCACCAAGAGTTGCGTTATCTTGAGTTCCAAGGGCGTTTAAATTAGCCGATTGTGGAGCGATACTGGGCAAATACAAGCAACCAAATCCTTCAGCAGACATATCAAATTCCACAAATGGAGGGAGCGTACAGGAATTTTGTGACCTGCCGACATTAGATATACTAGAAAAATAGTAAGTAAAAATGGCAATTTTGGATTGTTTAAACAATGTTAGAATTACCTGTAGTCCCGTGGAGTCGTCATTGATACTAAAGTTTTAATTCGAGTCAACGGAACGGGTCCGCCGGGTTGCCACACTTGTCCGGGTTCAGGAGCTAAACAGTTCAAAGGATTTCCCATACGTAGGAATTCCCTGAAATTAAAATATCATTTCCAATATTAAATAAGTCTTTGAAAGAGATGCACATGTATTTAAAATATTAAAATTACTTTAATCATTAAATATAGAAAGGTATCAGGGATCATTTTAAAGAGACGACAGAAGATATCAGAAGACAGACGAAGGTAGGCGGACTTTACATGTTTTCTACATCGATTACTCTCGTAATTAGGTTCTCTTAAACAATATTTCGATTGAAAACATTAATAGTGCAAATATTAGACTACTTTAGCACTAGCATAGCTAATCTCAGAAACTACTGGTTCGATTTGAAAAATTCTTTTTGTGTTGGTTAGTCTATTTATCGAGGAATAATAAAAATGTTGCAAAAACTGGAAGGGCGTTAGTTCAACGAGTTATCATACCGCGCGACTCAGAAAGAATTTGGTTTTCGATCTTTAGAACGAGTGCGAAGCCGCGGGAAATGCTAGTAAAGAATTAAAATAAAACTCTGAGCTTCGCGCTAGTCCGGTATAAATATTAAAATGTAGTAGTAGTATATATGTTACGGGTAATACTAGAAGGTGTAGTAAACCTAGGTTTAAACGGGCTTACTTAGTATTACCCAAACGTTTTGGGTAAAGTCCGAATAATAAGTAAAATAAATTTTAATTCGGAATTTACCCATACTCATCTAGGTCTACCCAACTCTGACTGGATAATGTTAGGGCTCAAAGAGAAATCAATTTGTTTTTTAAATTTTCAGCTAGGTAGGTTAGGGTTATTTATTTTTTATTTTTGGCATAGGTACCTATATCCTGCACATAAAAATCGCTTATTTTATATTAGAAATCAATCTTAGGTTTTAATTTCAGTAACTAATTTAACATTACCCAGTAAGCATTGGATACACCTAGGTGAGTTTGTAAATGAGTGGGTAAATCCCGTATTAAAACTTATTTTCATTATTATTTGAACATTACCCATGAACCCTGGGTAATACTAAACTAAACCCGGGTAAACCTAAGTTTATTCCAACTTCCAACCTTACCCGTAACATATACATACATAATACGGCGGGTACAGTACCTGAGCTCGGTGGGGCGCAGCGCGTGCGCGGCGAGGCGCTCCAGCACGTACATGGCGGGCGCGTGCAGCGCGTGGCGCTCGGCGCGCAGCGCGGCGCCCAGCACGCGCAGCGCCACGCCCGCCAGCCCCGCGCCGCACATCACTTGCTGGTTGCGCTCGCTGATACATACACATTCATCGCATTTAACTATGGTTTACTCTATATTAATTAACTAGCTTACCCGGCGAACTCTGTTCCGTCAGAATACAAATTACTGATTATTGATTTCTGACAAAGACTTTATAAGTAATTATCAAATTTTCAACCATACTTAATCATAGAAAAAATTACGTTTAGGTGTCATTTGCGTTTTGTTATACCATATTTTATCTATAGTGACTTGTATCCTCTTTGACATTTTATGTCACGTCACACGGGAACGCGGTCAAACGGGATAAAAAGTATCCTATGTCCGTCTCCTAGTTCTAAGCTTCCTCCCCATCAATTTTCAAGCAAATCGGTTCAGCCGTTCTTGAGTTATAACTAGTGTAACTGACACGACTTTCTATTATATTATATAGATTAACATTATAAAGAGGAAAGATTTGTATGTGAGTATGTTTGTAACGAATTGTCTCAAAAAGTACTGGATCGATTTTTAAAATTCTTTCACCATTTGCATGTTACATTATCACTGATTATTATAGGCTATTTTAATTGCAAGAAAAAAGTAAGGATCTCTACTAAAACTACAATAATGTTCTCAGGTGTAAAAAATGCTTATAAAATGTATTTCATCGCATGCGCTGCGAAAACTATTGATGACAGAACAAAAAAATGTTCCACAATATTAAAGAACATATTATCAATATCTACGCATCATACCGCGCGACTCAGAAAGAATTTGGTTCCTGGTCTTTAGAACGCGTGCGAAGCCGCGGGAAATGCTAGTACTTTATAATCACGTAGGTTTAGTTTAGTTTTTAGTTATATTTGGTAAGCACTGTAAAATAGTGAAACACAAATATTACATTTAAAATAGATGTGAATATTTGGTCTTGGTATAATTATTTCAGCTTAGTTAAACTTAGTAATGTTAAGTTAGTATGTTATGAACAGTTTTTTTTTTTAAATCACAAAAATTCCATTGATCTCTTATAAAAATATAATATAATCCTAATCTGTTAGAGCTACTAGCTAGTGTTAAAGTGCTTTCTTATTCCAAAATAGACATTTTTAAGCGCTTTATGTACGTCGAGCCCTAAGACAATTGATAAACATATCACATACTCGTACATAAAGGCTGCGTTCCACTAAGCGCCCACAACGACCGAAATGCTCCTTTAGTCGTTCCACATAACGACCGCGGTCGTTGTGGTCGCGGCGAAAACGTCACTTATGACGTCATGACTTACGCTCACGCGAAGCTCGCGACGACCCATCTAAAAAGGTGGGTCGTCGTGATCGTTGAGAAAATTGGCGGCGTTTTCAAAAATCAAAAATCAAAAATGGCGACCGTGCTTACGTTATTTCATGCGGAAAGAAATGTTTCAGTAGAAGTGAATGTTTCTGCAGCGGATGCTAAATACACCACTAATATTGAATATAAAAAATTAAATTATAATTTTTTTCAATATAAATCGATTCAAACAATAATTAATTAAGTTTATTTTCAAGGCTTAGATTATAACCTAACCTCTTAAATCTTTTGCATTCTTTTTTTTAACGCGCCGTTTGTATTATTTATTTTCACGCTCAAAACGCTCTATAATCCATTCCACTTGAGTTTACGACAGTAACGCTCACAAGCAAGTGGAACGGGAAAAACTACGGTCGTGAGCGTGATCGTTGTGAACGCTTAGTGGAACGCAGCAAAAGACGAAACAAAGTAAACAATGACATCTAACCTTCTAACCAAACTCTTGAGCACGTGCGCGAGGTAGTCTCGTATAGCGCGGGAGTACTCGGGGTGTTGTTGCGGGCGCGGCAGCGCGGGCAGTAGTTTGGCCAACACGATGACCACGCCCGAGTGAACTATCCACGCCTCGCCGCTGGTGCTGCCCACTGACAGGTTCAATGGCGTCGCACGACCTGCTGGCTTCGCCTGGGGACGATTACAAATAATAGTTGCTAGTTCATATCCGGCTCGAAGGACCAATATAAAGGATATAATATGACTATAACGTAAACTTCTTTTATTCGGTTCATTAATAAATGTTAACGAATAAATTCACGCTCATTTTTAACGCCTATCCAAAATGTCACACTTCATCAGACAGTTCTTTAATAGTAATAACTGGGAAATAATTAATAGACCTTCTATTAACATTGGTTTTGATCATTTTACTATGGTCCTAAATCAATCTAAAAAATCTAAATCTCTCTGATATCTAATAATAATAACAATAATAATGTTCTCCGACCGATTCTGACCATGGCAGTCAATTTCATTGAGACTAGCCAACTACGCAGGAGACATTATAGTGCACAAGTGTACGCTATAACACAAGTGCACTCTTTATTCCTATTACTCTCATACTCTTAGAGACTTACTAAACAGAAAGACTCAATACTAAACTAAACTTAGCCTGACGCGGGACTCGAACCCAGGACCTCTAGATGTTTGGCCATACATGATAGCCATTACACCACCAAGACAGGCAGTCTTCGATATACATACTTAAAAGGATCTATAAGTTTTTAATACATAAAATATCATACCTCATTTATAGCAGAACTTTGCCTCGTTAAACTCGGTGATTTTACATTGAGTGATCCGCAAAAAGTTGGTTTGTCGAATGAATCCAGAGCGACGTCATATAACAGCCTCAGCACGATGCAAGCGTGGACGAATACAACTGGTATGTTGTCCGGAAACCTAGTTTTAATAAATTTTAGTATGAAACCTTAATCAAAATTGTAAATTGAGGAGATTATATTTTTTTAATTACTAAAAAAACTACTTACGTCATTTCTAATATATTTCCCGTAAATAATTCATGAAACACCTCATACAGTTCGGGATCTCCCGGCTCCGTATCATTTTGAAGTTCAATATCTTCAGTGAAGCAACCTAACAATCTTATTGTTTCATACAAAGTTGTCATACAAATCTGTAAATAAATATTCAAATTGTTAAAAATATGAAAGTCATAGAGATGTGTTTATTAAGTACATCGTAAATTTGGTGGAACCTACCTCGTGATGAAAAAATTTGGCATTGGCAGGTTCAAACCTCATAGCTGTGCTGATAGTGTAAAATACAATGTGTATTAGTTGAAGCATATCGCGATCCATTAATTCATCTGATTTCAACTTTCCTTCTAGCGACACTAATACGCTAGTCACGTATACAAAACCACTGACCTAAAATAATGAAAAATTACCAGTCACTAATTAAAATTAAAAAGACAGGTCGTAACTACTTAATAAAAATGATATATCTGTTAGGTAATAAATAACACTTAAGTTATTGATAATTAAAAACATAGATACACATTTCTTAATAAACATCTCTTCAAAACATCTTGCCATTTACTGACGTCAAGTCAAATAAACAGATAAAAAAGATAAATAAAACAATGGTTCTAATTAACTAAGCACTTGTGCAAAACACATAAAGTTAGTATTTGAAACAAAACAACGTAGACTTTAATTTTGTCATTCAAAATGTAATGAACAAAAGAGATTTGAAAAAAAAATGTTCAATTTCGAACGGCGTACTTTTTTTGACATGCTAATTGTGCAAACAATAAAATATAATGTATGTAATGTTGAGTTTTCTATATCATCACTTAAGTTAACTAACGCACTAAATAAGTGAATGCACACTAAGCACACATACATATTATTACACTTGTAGCATATACATCTGAAACAATTTATTATTTAGTCATAACGAAGCAAACTCGCCTTATAAATGAAACTATCTTTTCGGATTTTTCCGTATTGGTTCCGTGACCATGATTGCTGAAAAGCATTCGAAACGTCGGGAACCAAAAACCATAATAAATCCGTGACAAAATCCGAAAAGATAGTTTCATTTATAATGTCAAATATTCGCGTAAACCTAAGAAAGTTTTATGCTAACTCACCTTCCTTATTGTGGAAATAAAATCCTACTATTTAATACTGTGAATCCAGTCTTTCTGTGGAATTATTTAAAATATAACCGGCCAATCTCGAACGTGACTCTTCTAATCGACTTGACATTGGCGAAATAATTTGTGCTAAAAACCAAAGAATTGAATTGAATTGAACTGACCTTCCTAAATATCGTTCTAGTCCTGTGCGAGTCCCTCAAGCAGACCAGCAGAGCTTTCAATATGTGCAGTTTCAGTGTCAAGGCGTCGTGCGGCGCGGCGTGCATGCCGCACAGCAGCGCCGACATGTCCTCCTCGCCCGACCCGCTCACTATCAGCTCTCGCACCACGCCTGTCGACATTCATTGAATGTAATACTTTCTTGGATTTAGCGAATATTTGTCATTTTAAATAAAGCTTATCAGATTTTCTCGATCTCCTGTTAATACGGGAGGAACAACGACGAACAAGCAATACACCGCGCTAGCCAAGTGTGGATTAGCGGACATCACAAGTCATTCAAAAACTTCCTAGGTTTCCTCACGATCCTTCACCATAAAATATATAACATGATTAAACGTGCTATTCTTATTTTTTATTTTTGCCTATATTTTTATTGAGAAAGATTTTTGGCAGCTAAACATCACCCTACAATTGTTTATTAATTATGATAGTAGAGGAGACCGTGGTAGATCGACCTTCACCGATCTGATAACCAGATGAGACATATTTTTTATCGAATATAATTTATAAACAAATATGCCTATAATTACTTGCCTATCAGAAAGTGCTCATGGCTATTTTTAGCTAGGCAACAGTGCTTTAAGTATGATTTTTTGCAAGCAAGTCTATATGACTGATTTTGTAATAAAATGATCTAAAATTTGATATAACTTTCGATAAGTTAGCACAACGATGGAGTCACCTATATTGACTTACCTGTTCACATCGGCTTGCCAGGTAGCTATACACAAAAATGAGTAGGCAAGCCTACTGAGGCATATTCTGTGTGTTAAAAACTAACAGTGAAATAAAATTCATTTGGTGATCAAAAGAATGAAAGTGATGAAAAAAAAATCGATTAAAGTTAATTTAATTAAAAATAGCCATGAGCACTTTCAGATAGGCAAGTAATTATAGGCATATTTGTTTATAAATTACTAGTGGAACCCGCGGCTTCGCTCGCGCTAAATCTAGGGAGGATCCCGAGCGAAGTGAGAGTGAGTCGCTTGTTAAGATAAACATTTCCATCATACATTACATATGTATAACTCTAGCGGTTTTGGCAGCGCACGCCAGAATAGCTCGCAGATGGTACTACGTTTTTTACTACTTACTTGATACTTATCGTCATATTTTGGACAATTCACACAATATCTTTATAAATTGTAGCCTATGTGATATTCTGATGTATAAGCTATATTATTGTAAAGTTTCATTAAAATCCATTCAGTAGTTATTACGTGAAAGAGTAACAAACATCCATACATCCATACATCCATACTTACAAACTTTCGCGTTTATAATATTAGTATAGATATTTGATAAAAAATATGTCTCATCTGGTTATCAGATCGGTGAAGGTCGATCTTCCACTGGCTCTTAGACCATGATATATGTTCTTAAATTAAAAACGTAACGCCGTAGACAAAAGCTTGTTTATATATATTATATTATTGTAAGTACATTAATATCTAGTAAGCCAAAAAGTATAGTAAGCTTACCTAAAGCCTTACTCCTACAGGACTCGTGCACGACCATGCCGTGCACGCACTTCGCGCCGCCGCAGTCGCGGAACACATTACAGTTGTTCACATTGCCGTTCAACAGCGCAGTCAATCCTTCCATAACCAACGATCCCAGCTCCTCTTCCTCTATTTCCGTTTTCGGGTCTATGATTAAGGAATCTTGTCTAGACTGTCTTTTCTTTCGCTCCGGAGCTTTAGGCGATTCATTCACTGAAGAAACCTCCGTTTTACATTTGGCCTTCTCTTCCTCCAAGAGTTGCTTGTCTTTTAGAAACACAGCGTACCGAGAGAGGCACGTCACAAAAACTTCTAACATACCCACTTCCCGGAATACGTCTTTGAAAATTGCGTTATGTCTAGAAATATAAGAAATCCATTTAGTACGGAAATTAATTGGTTAATAACGAAAAAGAAAAAAACCGGCACGGGAACAGCACATTTTATTAAAAAGTAACCTATGAGCTATTCAAACTATACTAGATAATCATATTTTGTTTAAGGGATTGTTCTAAAATATTAGATCATTAAAAAGATATTCGTCTATACTTACTTTAGTATATTTAATAACGTTTTCATACATAATATGCTACAGCTTCTAGATTTATTAGCTTTCAATAACAACGAAAGCGATATCAGTTCCTTGCAGGGCACAAAGTTTAGTTGAAAAACGATGAATTCCAGGAGTTCAAAAAACTTTTCTTGTATTTCAGCATTTTTTGTGTGAATCCTTTCGGAAAATTGACTGAGTGTATTCTGGTTTTCTAATATGAAGTAATTCGCGTTATCTGCATGATACACACTTGATATTGCATCGAGAATGGTACAACAGAGAGCTGGGGAAGTAGACTTCATGAACACAGACTGTAAAACCTGCAATTTAAATTAACGCAAACTTTAACTACCACTAAAATTACATTTATACTAATGTTATGGATGGAACCCCTAAGTTATTATGTAATAAATTAGCCATTTATGATTTATCCATCAAATGTCTTATTAGTATGAATTAAATAATTTCAATATATTTTTTAAATAAAATTATCGGTGTATATTAACAATATGAAAAACAATGCTTGTGTTACCTGAAAAGACTGTACGTTCCTCACGGCCTGTCCGGGGGTCGACGGCTGCGGCAGGACGAAGCCTTGCAGTTGGAACAACTCCGTATTAGCTCTAGTTGGTCGCAACTCGGAAAATCCACAAGCGCATAAAGAAGATATCATTAGAACTAAATTCCTTAGCGCTGCTTTCGCTTCTGAACCACTTACTCTTTCTTCTTCTAGCCTGATTATTAATTGAAATATATACTTTTATCTCTTTTACGAAATTTAATCATAATATGTTATGCATTAATTAATAAACTGGTATTATATTTATAATGGTACTTATATTTTGAAACAAGCTTGTAAACACTAAACATGGCTGTTTTCCAGCAAATTCATATAAATTCATATAAATGTAACATATAAAAATACAAAAAATAAGTTTAGGGGAAAATTATTCAAAATATATTTTATTATTAAATTTATTAGTTATTATTTTTATATCATCAGTTTCAATAACTAAGCTTGCATGACTCCTTTAAAATCGGAAGCCAGTCTTTAAAGCACCACCACTTCTAATGTAGCCTCATGATGTTGAGTAAAAAATTGTAATGCTGAATAAAATATTTTTAAGTATGAAAATGTTTCAATTTTATAAACTAAATCTATGCAAACTTAAAAGAGCATCTTACTACTAATTCTAACTAAATATTACATAAGCATAATACAAAAAAAAACATTTTTTATTGATTAAGAACCAAAATATTAAACAGTGCTTACCCTGATGTTAAATAATCGGGCACATCTTGTCTCTCATGTCTGTGGTAATAATAAAGATAAAAATTTATGGAAAAATAATACGAAACTAAGCAACGAAATATGTGCAAGCGGTTACTACTGAATTATCTATTACACTATGACATGCTAATCTATAAACATAAGTAAGTAAATGAAACAATACTTACTTGAGAAGAAACTCTGATAGAAACAAATACCCTTGACAAGCTCGAAAATCATCCAATAATAATTGACTTACTTCACTGGAGTCTTTTAAAAAACAGAATACTGCTACAAACATTTCCACAACCTACAAATGAACATCATATTTCATAAATATTTTCATTCTAGTAAATCATGTGCAATGTACATGATATACTGTTACAATACTTATTTTATTTATAAAATTAATAAAGTACAAAGATATATACTATGCAGAAGTAAGTGTAATAGTTTTAACATTACCTCTAAAGGTGTTAATTCAGGAATCCTTTGCATATTCTCAATACAAAGTGGTACACAGCTTTTATCTGTAATATAAATATTATGATATTTTTACAAATTGACTTCAAACCTTTTATATTATTAATGGCTAATCACCTTTAGTAGTAGTATCATATACACGCACAATATACTAAGCAAAAGAAACATGTTTAGAAACATTAGTTAAAGAAGAAACCCAAAAACCTAAAATAGAAAAAAAAACCAGCAAAATTTTAAAATTTACATGTTACCCTATTAAAAATTGAAAAATGGAACCATGTTAAATGTAGGAAGTAGAAAGTATAATAATTTTCCTTCCTTTTATAGTAAACGGGATCTGCTAGTTATGCATATAAACCTTCCTCTTGAATCACTCTATCTATTAAAAAAACCGCATCAAAATCCGTTGCGTAGTTTTAAAGATTTAAGCGCACATAGGGATATAGGGATATAGGGACAGAAAAGGCGACTTTGTTTTATACTATGTAGTGAAATACACTCATTATACTATGGTTTACTAACATAAACTGTAATATTATATTATGTTAATGTGGTTTTATACTTAAAGACTAAAATGTAATAAAATTTTATCAATCTAAAATATACAGTAGTGAACAATTAATTTGACAACACATTTGGCTCAGTTTGTAGTAACCCTACTTGCTCTGGTAGCAGTCACGGGTTCGAATTCCGCCAAGGCCATTAATTTGTTGAGCATGAATGATTGCACATTCATGGGTGTTTAAATTTATAATATACTAGTATTTCCCGCGGCTTCGCACGTCTTCTAAAAATCGGAAACCAAATTCTTTCTTAGTCGCGCGGTATGGTAGCTTGCAGAACTAACGCTTTTCCCGTTTTTGCAACATTTTTTATTGATGCTCCGCTCTATCCAACACAAAAAGAATTTTTCAAATCAAACTAGTAGTTCCTGAGATTAGCGCGATCAAACAAACAAACTCTTCAGCTTTATAATATTAGTATATATATGTATTTAAAGTTATATAATATAATATGTAGTGTATCAACTATGTGGGGTATATGTCATACCAGATGAAATAGATGGCATTGTGTGTAATAATGTCCCAACATATGTATTATGTTCATAAATATCCTTGAACATAATTATTTGCACAACAGTTTCAATAGATAAAGTGTTAATTGGTTAGTCTAGTTATGACTTTTCTATGTATTATTATTACTGTTTGTAAACATTTGAGCACAACTTTATTTCTACTACTCAATTACCCAATATGAAAATATACCTTTTTATTAACATTAAATAAGTTTTCACCTTAAGTAAAAGTGGTTAGGTATATACAGTTCGCGTCACGTAAAAAGAACGCTGGAAGAAAGTGGTGGGGGGTGTGTTTGCGCATCGGTACATTCGCATATGAAATTCCTAAGCCTATTCTTTTATTTTTGAACTAGCCTTTCGCTCATGCTGTATATTGATTATTGGTAGGTACATTGAAAAATATATTAGATAGAATATCATTAAATAGAATTCTATTCATTAATAAAATATGTTTGATTCAGTGTAGAATGTTTAATCTACTTATAAAAAATTGAATTAATTCGTTTAATATATTTTTTTAAATTATTAACTGCGTTATTATCAGACTCTCTCTTTATAAAAAATATACGTCAAAAATATTTTTTCACTGTTTTTTTACATAAAATCATTTCGTAATTAATAACTTTTGTGTGCACGATGGTATTTCAAACTGACAAACCAATAGCGAGCCGGACGCTGCGACACGTGCCTCACCGTCCCGCGCCCCGCGTCTTACCACCAAATTGGCCGATAAATCGCCTCTGCGCAACTTGACAGCCAGCGTTCTTTTTACATGACGCGAATTATACTATTACAAAATTATAAAGCTGAAGAGTTTGTTTGTTTGGTTGGTTGAACGCGCTAATCTCAGGAACTACTGGTCCGAATTGAAAAATTATTTTTGTGTTGGATAGTCCGTTTATCGACCAATAGGAGTGGAGCATAGATGAAAAATGTTGCAAAAACGGGAGAAACTTTTTTTTTTATTTTCAGCCTTTAGAACGCGAACGAAGCCGTGGGAAAGGCTAGTACTATTATAAAATAATAATTTAATATATTAAACAAATCTGTATTTTATTGACTTGTTGTTTAAACCTTTAAAAATAACAATTGGTATATAATGAAAGTCAGAAACAAAAAAAACTCACAGTGTATGTACTGAACCACAGTTTGAGTTAATCCATGTCTAGATAAGGTCATCAAAACTTCAGCTGCTGACTTCCTCCACATTATGTTATGTGGTGCGCACCAAGATGTTATTGCAGAGAAGAGTAGGCTTAGATCATCTTTTTTTGCCAATTCTTCACATGGAAATGGGTGACTGCATAATCTTACTAAAACCTGAAAGACAATGAATATTTCATACAAATCTGTTTCATATACAGCTTATTACTTTTTTGCTTTTAAAATGAAATGTGATTGGTACTAACTTGAACAAAAATCTTTTGCAAAAGTATTCTCCGCTCCCTTGGTGTAAAATCACTATTATCATCTTGCACATCTGCTTCAGACTCTGGTATTTCAGGTAGATCAAAAAATAAATATAAACATTTGACTAGTGTTGATGGGATCGCTGCAGTAGTCATGACCTACAAATACAACAAAAGAATTTAACATCAGAATTGATACTAAAAATGAATAATTTAGTATTCTATATACATTGAACTGTGAGATACAAATATAGTATTGTCATTTTCTATTTTATAAAATTATCCCTTCAGTTTTCGACAAGTTCAGTTAAGAACAAAATGATTTGAAGACTAAACAGAATGATATCTTCTTTAATATTTTTTAAAATGTAATAAATAATTTATTATATTTTTTTTTTAAATATTTTATGATAAACATTTAAGAATTAATATATGTAATAATAACCTGTATTAATGATTGGTCACCAGCTGCCAATAGATTAAGTGCTGATAGTAGCATCCATCCATTGCTTGATTCCTCTGAATTTTCTATTTCTAAGAATTTAGCTATTGCGCAACTAGCTGCCTCTGTGCTTTGGTTACTAGCTCGTTTTCTTATCTCTGATACCATGAGCTTAGAAACTTGTTGACAAAAAGATAGTATGTCCCAAAATTTTTCATTCATTTCACTTGATGGACTTGTTCCAAACACCTGCACAAATATAGAGAAATGGTTTAAATTTTAAATTATTTTAGTCTTAAAACAATTAAGCTGATTTAATAATTATATGTTAAAAAAATATAATATAATTTCAACAGTAAAAAGTATATATCATTTAAAATTTCTATACTTTAAGTTCTTTAACTTTGTCTGGTTAACATATTTATTGCATGGATAAGATGAAATTATTTAGAAGATATTATTTAGAAGAATATTGGTCTTAATTTTTTCTAAGTGCTAGTTATAAAAATTAATTTGATTATATATAATATAATGAAGTAAATGTATAAAGTCAAAAGTATTATAAAAATATATTAAAAGTAAGGCAGTTTTTCAAGCACAATGTTTTAAAATCTTTCATGTATTTAGTATATATATTATATTCTTCTATTTAAATGTGTATAGTAAATTTCTGTATAATTCAGATCAATTATATACTTTTTTCTATTTGATGCTGGAATTTCTACATAAAAATATTCTAAAATTGACATGATAGTACATATTTACTTAATTATTATTTTATCAAAACAAACAACCCACTTAAATTCCTTTGTTTCTTTTGACGAAAATATTTATTTATTTATTGCAACTTAAATCAATAAGAAAAGTCCTCTTTGGTAACAAACCTTACAAAAAAGGGGTAGCATGTTATACAACTTATCATCTTTTTCTGCTTCTGTAAGTGGCTGAGGTGGATGTGTATATTCTGCAAAGAGTTTCTTCAAGTGCATTAGACCTAACTGTGCGTGGGAAGATGAGCCTGAAGCTTCCGAAGGCTCCGAGGATGTTGAGGCGGACGCCCCACGCAGTTTGCGCATTAAATTCATTTTAAGACAATGTTAAACCCCGATCAAAACATTTTATTCGAGTGATCAATCTTCACTCTTATCGTCCTGAATGTACTCGTTTTTTATTTTCAAGACATTTTTCACCCATAATAAAATTATTCCGACACTACACAAAAGCATTAAACAAACACTAGATTTAATATTTCACATGTTTTATAATATGTGTAAATTATTTATTTGTTTTTAAGTTTACTTTTAGAATACCGATTAAATGGAGTATTTATAGTATTTTTGATCTTTTTTTTGCAAATAGTGGAACCCACAGTACTTTTCTTTTCATACTACTAGGGCTGTACCGTCGTCGGCCAACGATATCTGAAGCATAGATCATAGATGACTAAGGACGAAGACTAAACAGCACAACAAACGATTTTCATGTCAATTATTTACAAAAAAATCAGTTCGATCGATTGCGGATTGACGCATATTATAATAAAGCAAAAACGAAATATGAATTTATAAGCTGCTCGATAAAAATATTCAATTCAATGATAACAATAATAATATAGTTTAATTCAACTTGCAGCAGAAGTCGATGACAATAAGTTGTATACTTTAAATCATTATCTATCACATTAAAACTATTATCTTATATTTATGTATATAAAAAAGACATTTCTTATTGCAACAAAACAATAAGTAAATTAATGTTACAAAATAAACTCTTATTTTGTTTTAATGTATGTAACCTAATATACAATAAATTCTTTAGTTATTTCAAACATTTTTTATGTATTATTAGGTAATTGGGAATAATAATACATAGAATGAGTTGTATTTTATAGATATCAATAAGTTTGGGAATTTTGTATCTTAATCAATTCAATTCTCTTGTTAATGGCTTCAAAGCGTTACAACCTCGGAAGAATCAAAACATGGAAGCCAGGCTAAAATAAAAACCGAGTTTTCTATAGTTTAGTCATTTAATTCAGTTAGCATGTCATAAGGTGTGAGTAAAACAAAACATGGCTGTGTATAACAAATACACACTTTCTATCTAGCCGTTAAAAACTTTAAGTCGGTTATCAACTTAATTTTTCAGTATTATGTTTTGTTGATACATGTCTAGTGATGTAAAAATGATTGTCGATAATAATTTCAATACTGTTGCAGATTTCCTAACGATGATGAAATAAAAATTAAATGGATTCAGTGTATCAATAGGTTCAATTGGATTCCAAAAAAGCACAGCAGAATTTGTTCAAAACATTTTACCGCAGACTCTTTAATGTGCCAAACGGCAATAGAAAATGGAGACGACTGAAAAACAACGCTGTTCCTATATTAAATATTATATTTAATTATCATTAAATTATTAATTATTATAAAATCAGGATTAATAATATTACAAAACAGTTGAGTGTGCCCACCGAAAAAAATAACACATATTTAACCAATTCAGTTATATTATATATAAACCTACGAATCGAGAAAACCTACTAAAGTCTACTACCTTGAGTACCTAGTAAAAACTAGTTCCAACTTAAACGGGACTTGACTATTACATATAGATGTCAATTAGGATATTTCACAAACAAATATTTCGCAAAAAAATACTTGGAGTTTTATGATTAAAAAAACCTAATCTAAGCTAACTTTTTTCAAAAAACCTAATCTAAGCTAACTTTTTTCAATATAATTAATTAAATAATATCATAGCCGTTACCTAACTTTCCGTGTCTTTTAGAAATCCTTCATTTTTTTTTGCAAAAAATGGTTTGTCTATCTTCCTAAGACATAATTCAACTCATATAATGAACAGCCGGGTATTTTAATTTTTATTAAAATTAAATACATGTTTTTCATCGACATGGACACGACAATGTCGATAATAAACTCATCACTACCAAAAAATTAACTTGTGACAACCTGCATGACAACGAAACAGAACGGCATTATATGTCTCTTTCCTACGCACTATTACTATAGTAAGTAAAAAAGATAAACATATGCATTTCATTTCTTATTTTAGCCCGGCTTCCATGAGTTTTGATTTTTCTAAGGTTACAAAGTTAAAAGTTACAACATTAACTTGAAGTTTTGATTTTGACATTTGACAGTTGACACTATTATAGTTACATTCTCTCAGTGTAGCCAACTTAGGGATTTCCCCCCCAAATTTAGGGGTAAAAAAATTGCACTGGGGGTTTTTTAGGGGGGAAAAATGTTTAGGGGTTTTTTTAGGGGGAAAAAAATGTTTAGGGGTGTTTAAGGGGCTTATAAAATTTCGTTTAAAGACTCAGAAAAAAAAAATCTTTTAATATCTTTTATATTATCTTTAAACATCGTTTTATGATAATTATGATGACATCTAGTGGTCAATCGCATAACGCTGTAACACAACGGCCAATAACGGCTCAAAGTTTACAGCTGATCACTTACATTTACGATTCGGCAAATTTATTTGTTACTCGAAAATTCAAGAGTTCCTTACATCGATATTTTATTTTTAATAACGATTGATAATTATTGGAGTGATGTCGAAAACAAAAGATAAAAAATATTCTCAAAAATATACAAAAATATGGGAAAGTGACGCTTTTTTAAAATGTTTATTATTGTTATTATTATTAAATGGTTATAAATAGTTGTAATCCTTATGATAATAACCATAAATAAGTTTTTTACGCTACTTGTAATTATTTAAAATACAATAAAAAATTAAAAATTAAACGTTTTAGTATTAGATAAGACCTACATTTTTCAAATTATTGGGGGTTTTAGGGGGTTTTGAATTTACTCTTAGGGGGATATAATGTCAAGTGTTGGCGACACTGCATTCTCTTTGGTTGACACTTGACAGTTGACAGTAAAGCGTTTAGCGTGTTTGCCGTTTGGTTTGGTGTATAGATGGGCCAACTCGGGATCTGGCTAACTCGAGTTAGTCCGAGTTCGAATCATGGTAACCCGGGTCAACTCGAGTTAACTCGAGTTAGCATGATAACTGGTATGATTTTAGTTTATACCTACATTGTTTCATTTTATTTCGAGTTCAATAGATCTATTCCTTTCTTTATATGTATGGCTATTGATGATTGATTACATTAATTAAAAAAATCTTTTTAAATATATAATTAGTATTAAAATGAAGTCAAATGAGGCGTTTGTTATATTATTATCTTTTCTTACACTAAAATTCGAAGTTAAATCAACAAACATTTAACGATTTTTTTTTTTGGAAAATGTATTACAAATTATAATAGTCATTATCAACGATATTAAGGCCGATTCTACGGTTTTTCGAATTTTTGTCTGCGTTTCTTTCAGTCTGTCTTTTTTTCTGTATGTATCCGCATTACGAGAAAACTGCTGGACAGATTTTGGTAAAATCCAGTATGCTGATAATTGGTTATCCGGGTCAACATATTTAATAGTTACTTTTACTGCACCAAAATATCTTATTTCCGTAAAATCACTTTAGATTACATACAATATTTGTTTATTAAATAACTAGCGACTCGCCCTCGCTTCACTCGGACTCTTCCCTAGATTTAGCACAGGCAAAGCCGCGGGTTCCGCTAGTTATGCATATAAACCTTCCTCTTGAATCACTCTATCTATTAAAAAAACCGCATCAAAATCCGTTGCGTAGTTTTAAAGATTTAAGCGTACAAAGGGATATAGGGACAGAGAAAGCGACTTTGTTTTATACTATGTAGTGATAGTGATAGTGATGCTTAGTAACTAGAGTAGATATAAACACACACTTAACTATTAAAACTAAACAATATCTTTTTGTATACATAATTCTAAATTAAAAGCATGCACTACAATGCATAATTAGTAATACATATATAAAGTATATTTTTAATTTTTTTATATTTTACATCTGATACATACTTAGCTGCTTAGCTGTACAAAGCTGTTAATTTTTCTTAAAAGAGCGCGCAATTTGTAGTGTAATCCAATCTTAAATAGTATGTTAGGCGATTCTACCACATTTTTCAATGTTTTGTACTTCAATGTTGTGTAGAAATATTAACCCATGAGGTTCTGGCACTTGAAACAACCGTAATCTATATCGCAAAGAGTTGTCCTTTGATCTAAGGAGTTGTCAGAGTTCTTAAAGCAAATACTATACAGATTTAAATTCGCTCGTATTAACGTAGATAACATTGAGCATTTTAAAACAAGTCAAAACAGATTAATTAACATGTCATTTTTTCGTTTCAGAATCCATAATAGCAAACATCAAGATCCCTAACTTTATTTATTTCTTATAATCTAGGTCTAAGATAAATCGATACCATTTAGTAAATATATCTATTTCTATTCGATAGGGTACATCATTCATAAAACCTAAAAATCAATGTCAGATTGTAGTATTCTTAGGTATTCATTACTTCTTAGATTTCTAAATATTTTTTAATCATGTATCCGCATCACGTAGATTTTATAAACACGTCAAAAAAAAAACAAATATCGATGATAATATAAGAATAGAAATTAATAAGTGTCTAACAGTACTTAAATAAAATATAGGTTGGAACTGTCGAATGAACATAAGGTCTAAATATTCCTTAGTATTAGTACCTACTTATAAATAAAATTGAAGTGTCTGTTTTTAATTTCAAATTAAAAACTTTTCACTAAATGCATACGAAAATTTATACAGTAATTAGTACATCAAAAAAATAACTTTTAAAATTTTTGACTGTCTGTTTGTTCCGGCTAATCTCTGAAATAGCTGAACTGTTTTTAATAGGACTTTCACTCGTAGACAGCTAATGTTATAAAGAGTAACTAAGGCTACTTTTATTTTACTAAAAAATATGAAAATCGTTTAATTTATTTTAACTTATGCACAGCGAAACGGGTCATATCTTTACTTCTATACTATTTATTTATTTATTATTCGGAAGACAAACAGTATTTAGTTACATATAAAACGAGAAAAAAAACATATTATACCAATTAAGTCTTCACAATTTACAATACTATATTTTATACTTATCTATACTTTACAACGCTAATATACCAATAATATAATGTTTGTAACAAATAATAAAAATATGCATTCAAAAACTACTAGACAGATTACGATTTTTTTTACCATTCGAATGCTACATTATCCATGAGTAACTTAAACTATATTTCAAACCTCAATAATAATGTAACCAATTGTATAAAAATTTTGCTACATATTAAATGTTTTTATGGCATGAAAAATTAATTAATCAAAACGAGTCTAGTACTTTGCTTTGTAATTCTGAAATTTATAAATTCGGCTTCTGTATGAATAATAATAACTATTTCAATAATACATACAAAACATATTTAATATAAAAAAAAGTGCGTGTGTACAAAGCAAAGAGTAAGTACACATGTCAGAAGTAAAACTTGAATTTAAAATTTAGACTAGGCTGTATGGACTATAGTCCTTTGCCTTTCCCTATTGGGGATAAATTTAAAAAACAAAAACAACTTGAATTTAAAATAAGTTAACTCTTCCCCGTCTCTGAGCGCCTGGTACTATGGACTTATTTTTTCGTTTCATCGAGTTTGAAATCACATCGATTTTAAAGAAGTTTCACTTCAAAAAGATTCAGTATTTTAGAATTTGATTATAATGTATATTGTAGTCAGTTAGTAGTCAATAGTAAAAGTACTTTTTTGTAGACTCGCTACTATTTCTAATGGACGTTAATTGCGCGCAAAGATTCGTAAGCAACCCGAGTTGGCTTCCGTCGGAAAGCAAACTTCGTTTCGTGTATAGTGTCCGACCGAATATTCGGTTTCGGTTTCGGTTTCGGTCGAGTTTCGGCAAAAAAACGAGTTTCGGTTATGTTTCGGTTTCGGCAGCAAACCTGCCGAAACTACGACCGAAACCGAAACTGCATTCGGGAGTTTCCGCGCTGTGCTCGGGTGTATTCGGCGCGGTAAATGACATCCAAGCGACGATGACAATTGGCCGCGTCCACGTGTGTAATCATGTCGTAACCTGTTTATTTGCAGTGCATATAATAAAAGAGTACCTCGAAAAGTAATTTAATATAACAAAGGAGTAGCTAGATTATAGCAGAATCAAATTTTACAATAAAAATTAAAAATCTAATTTATGTTGAAAATTAGGTAGCTTTGATATTATACTGTATTATAGATTAAATAAATAATGCTAAAAGTGGGAACTTATGGTTTGGTCTGACAAAGAAAAAAAGTTAGCTGGTTTTACCTGTAAATATTGATTTTCAAGAAATATTAACAAAAAGTAGAAAGAGTAAATGCACAATCTGTATGCTAATGACTTATTTTAATCACATTACTAGCATTTCCCGCGGCTCCACCCGCGTTTTAAGGACCCTAAACTAAATTTTCAGATTTCACATACCGCGTAACGTTTTACAGTCGGTCTTTAATAGTTACTCAAGATTTATCAGAAATGAGATATTTTTCAGCGGTAAAAAGTATCCTATGTATTAGCCCGGGTAAACAGCTATCATCATACCAAATTTCATGCAATACCGTCCAGTGGTTTTCTCGTGATTCGGATGCAGACAGACAGGTAGACAGACAGACAAAAATTATAAAAACAATATATTTGGCCTCTATATCGATAAAACATACATACCCTCGAAAAAAATAACCCTCCTTCTGGCGCAGTCGGGTAAGAATGTCTATTTCAATTTTTTACATGAAACATTTATTAGGTAAATTATTAGTAATGTCGTTTATGATATTTTAGCAGTAGAGTATTGAACGATTTGTTGTATACAACTAACTCTAAAGTATTTAACGTAGCACTAAGCCGATTTTACCAGTTTATAAAGTTTGAAAAGATAAGAATTTTCACGTATTTAACTCATTTTTTCAAAAAATGTAGTTTAACAGGTTTTCGTAGTAAACCCTCGATATGTAAACAAACATTAGTTAGGTACATGGTATTTAGTGCATTAGTGGTGATAATATTAAGGATTTAGAGTTTCGCGTTCAATTTAATAATTATTATTAAGTAGGTACCAATATAATAATTGATTTTTTTTACAAATTAACACTTATAATTATTATAAAAACCTACCTTGTTATCCGTATAAAATTAACACTTATATTTATTTTACTAATTAAAAGTGACTGATTATAATACGTTTTCTTCATTTTTCTCTGAAAACATGATCCTTGTAAGAAAGTTTCGGTTTCGGTTTCGGTTTCGGCCGAAACTGAGACCGTCGCCGAAATTCGGTTTCGGTTTCGGTTTCGGTCGTAAAATCCAGTTTCGGTCGGACACTATTCGTGTATGAAGTATGAAACTAAGTTCGCGAGACGAGGTTCGGTATCGCGCGGTGTCCAACCCGGGTTACGATCGGTCGAACTCGGGCTGACTCGGCGCGACGCTAACTCGAGTTGACTCGGGTTGGCAAACCGAGTTGACACATCGCTAGTTTGGTGGTCGCGGTAATCGCCGATCGGTCTTGGATTGCGATTTGAGCATAGAGAAAAGTAAATAGTAATATTATACTTGATTTGAGTTTGACAATTAATTCTCTTTGCTTCATTTTCAGCGTGAAGATTTTTACTAATATTGTGTTCAATTTTAATATAATCTGAAATATTTAACAATTTTTATTCAAATATGCCTGAAGATAAAAACTTAGTACAATGTTATAATCGCGGCTGTGGCCGAGTTTTTGATCCCAATAAGAACGATAAAGGTATGTAGATTTTTCTAGATACACCTGGCTACAAATACGTCTAACTACTGGTTAATAAAACATTACTAAGTTATAGATTACGTTATAATAAGTTAATATTTTAGTGAAAATGTTTAAGAAGAACTATTTGTGTGATATTTTCTTTCTTTTAATAGATGAGTGCTGTCATCATCCAGGGGCTCCTATCTTTCATGATGCTTACAAAGGTTGGTCTTGTTGCAATAAGAAAAGTGTGGACTTTACAGAATTCTTAAATATTAAAGGCTGTACATTTTCAAAACATTCTAATGTGGTAAGATATATTTAATATTTCTCTGATGAATATTTTTGTTTTGTGATTATACACATTATACTTTATTTCATTAATAACTTTATTACACAATTTTATAGCTTTTTCCTACATCATCATAATGTTTATAATAAATTAAAATTATTTTCAGAAACCTCCAGAACCAGAGAAAAAAGTACTAGATAAGGAATTAGAAAATAAGGAAGTTATAGAAATGAGAGCACCAATAGTTGGGCCCCAGTTGCCTAGGCCACCTTTTGAGTCTCCTATGGTGACTTTACAACCTCTCATAGCAGAGTCATTAAAAAAAATTGTCCACAAATCAGCACAAGAACCAGTGGCCTCTACTGATGGGTAACTACTATTATTATGTTATTGATAGTTACCAAATAATAAATAAACATTTATTAAAGTTATTACTTTATGGTTTTGCATAATACATGTCTTATTTTCTTATTTTTAGATCCATTCCAATTGGTACTACTTGTAAGAATGGAGGTTGTAGCAACTCATATGAAGGCCCACAGAGTAATAACAATATCTGTACATACCACCCTGGATGCCCAGTGTTTCATGAAGGTCTCAAATTTTGGTCTTGCTGTCAAAAAAGAACTACAGATTTTAATACATTTCTCAGTCAACCTGGTTGCACTACTGGTATTCATAAATGGAATAAGGAGGTATAATTCAATTATTGTGTACATTAAAAAAATATATAAGAGTTAATTTTAAATTACCTACATATAGTTTGCAGTTGTATTATTGTCTTTTGTAAAAACTAATTGTATATTTTTTGTATAGAAAGCTCCAAAAGGAACAGTTAAATGTCGCTGGGACTGGCATCAAACTCCTGATTTTGTTATTGTGAGTGTTTATGCTAAGAAATATGACCCATTTACAAGTTTTGTCAAGTTGAATCCAATTCGCTTGAATACAAAATTAATCTTTCATGAAGAGGGTAATGCAGTGTTTGAAATGGATCTTGAATTGAGAGGTGTAAGTAAAAATTAAAATAAACATTGCAAGTATAACATGAAAAAATCATTATTATTTATTAAAATTTGATGTTTCTTAAGTCTAGTATTAGAAATATTATTTTATATTTTTGTAGCTCAACATTTGCATTGTTAGAGCTGTACCATGTCTTAATCTTTATTTATGCAAGTTTGATTTAGGATTAGAATAAAATCTATGTATTTACAGTTTATTATTCTCACTTAGGCCAAACAGCTAAACCTAGAGGCCTAGCTGACACAATACTACAATATTATAAATACCCCATCCCATTTTAGTTAGCTCATCATACATTATTATCTGCATATCTTAACTTTTTTTAATATGTATTTAAAATGTATCAAAAAAAGAAAAAATATCCCTTTCGTGTTAAATTGAATATAAAAAACATATCAAGGCAGCTAATTTTACCATAAATTATTTTTTTATATTCTAATTTGCTCATAACACTTAGGTGGTTGATATCGAAAGGAGTAGTGTTTCCATGATGGGAACTAAAGTGGAGATAAAATTAAAGAAAGCAGAACCAGGTGCTTGGAGCAAATTTGATTTCCCCAGGACTGAACCTAAGAAAGAAAATAAGCAACCCAAAGTACAAGTACAAGAAGAAGATGACTCAGTAGATTTGTCAACCGTTGAAGCCATACACTCTATGGGCAAAGTGAATGTTACAGACTAGTGTTGATTTTATCTAGTCTCTGATCTGTCTATGAAATGAGTACCAACATAAACTTCCATAATTATGTTTATTTTTGTATGTCAATGTGTAAAACAAATCCTGTATCTAAAAGTTCTTATTTTATTGAAGAGTTAAAATAAAAATGCTTCTTATATAAGAAGAATCTTTTAATTATACATACTTCATCCCAAGTATCTTTTATTAGTTCTAACAATGATATGTGAATATTTACATACGTACATAGATGCTTAACTTTGTGTATCAAGTTGCAGTGATAATTAAAGTCTTTCATTTTACCATTATTTATTGATTATGAAGTTGTTGCATTTTATTTAACACAAAGCAAAAATGAATATTTCACAGCACCTGTTTGCGGATATGTCTGATTTGTTATAATTTACCTTTATTTGAAATACATAATATGATAAAATTTTATTCTACAATATTAACATTAACAATGTACAATACTAACATTAAAATTTTGACTAGAAACTTAGATGACATTTAATTTGCTTATGAAACAACTATCTATTTAGAAATATTTACAATATCTCAAATGGCTATTCCATATACTTAAACATAAGCCGTTATTAGGGGATTTCCCCCTATGTAGGTTCTATTTCAAACTTATTTGATAACTAACATATTTTATTTAGGTATTAGAATCTTATAGATTGTGTAAGGGCTTTAATTTTAAGATGTGCCTATAACTATACACAATGAAGACACCATTCTGAATGGTAGGTACCATTCGTTAAATGGGTCACGAATATTTAAATTAGCTTGGGGCTAGAGGCAATTTGGTCTATCAGAGTAAGCAACTCCTTTAGACGTGTAGACACCTTTAGCACTCAAATGACTAGAATATTATGATTCACAGTTTTGGTTAACTTATACGTAAATAAAAAAATAACACTATATAATTGTACCAGAGTGTACACTCGCCTGGGCGTTTAGATGCGTGAACATATCAGGCAAAGTAAAACTAAAAAATCAAATTTAGTTCATTCTAATTCATGTAAGTTTGTCCGGTCCTGAAACTTTAGATTTGACATGTTATTATATCGAGTGATCCAAAAAATAATAAACTTAAGATTTGACATGTTATTATATCGAGTGATTCAAAAAATAATTAATCTACAGATTGGACTAAGTTATAATTATTTTTTATATTATCATATATATGTATATATGGAACTTGGAAGTTATCAAAATAGTACTCGGGATTCGGGACCCAGGGCAAGAATAGGCATGATGACAGTAACTAAAAACCACTAAAATAATGTATTCATCTAATGAGATAAGATTAATAGGTTTTGAAAAGCGTATTTATTTTCATATTTAGGGCGAGATTGATATTTTATTTATTAAAATAAAACGACAAAATACAGCAGTCCGCCATGATAAATTGAACACCAATCAGAGTGAATTACGTCACGGCCGTATAAACGTCACTTTGTTTTGTATAAAGTACTAACTAGGACGTTTAAATCTGCATTCTGCGTTTGTATTTTGTGAAGTATTTCATTATTTCTATCAATCAGTTGCTTAGTTTGTGTTTGCCAGCCAAAGCAAAATAATCTTAATACAATTTAATTAATGTATCAATTTGTAAATAATATAATCAAAATATCCGTTCGAAAGTCCATTGCAAAGGCAGGATAAAACTGTCCTTGGCTGGCACCGACTCTAACAATAACTAAGTAATTAAAATTATTTTTTTTTCTTTTTATTTAGGTGTTTTTAATGACGTATTAACACACTGAGGGACCGCACAGCACTTGTACACTTTTGAATTCATATTTAAACCCAAATTATCTGATTTGTTGCTTTGGCTCCCTAGTGTTTACAGTCAGATTATACGGCCGTGACGTCACAAGCAGACGCCATGACACCGTCGATCGTTTTGAAGCAAATTTTAAAACTTAAAATTTAAATAGCATTTTTTTCGTAATGAAACTTTGTTTTCTGCAGAAATAATGTATTTTTTGGAAATAGTAAATACTTTAAATCATCATAGGCTAGTTTTTCAAAATCAGTCATCATGCCTATTATTCCATTTATTCTCTGAACTTCATTAATATCATTAACTATTAAAATAACTTAATTAAGGTGAAGAACAAGGGTCAGTGGTTGTGGGAGGAGGTTGGAAGGCGGGTGTGGGCGCAGGCTGCATCCTGTACATATCGTGTAGTAGCGTCGCTACAGACACGTCCCCTACTGTCTCTCTGAATAGCAGCAACTCTATCGAGCGCGCCCGCACCGCTCGCAGAGATGGCAGTAGGAGTAAAAGGCGCCCGAATCTACAAAAAATAATTTTCGTTTTTAATGTAGTAATAATTAATTTCATATCTCTTACCGTAAATAATTAATTTCTCGAAATATAAGTTATAGGTATTTATGTAGGTATTTATATTTTATATGTTACATGCCTTAGGAATACCGAATATCTTAGTTAATACTTAACATTAAAAGACTTATTGTTTTCCTAGTCATATTGACAGACGAGACGAGCGAAGTGCCTCTCTCTCTTTGTGCTTTAAGTCTGACAACAATCGTAAATAATAAATATATTGGTTTACTTAGTATGGCTTAAATTACCTTGTAGGTTGCCGTGTATATCTAGTTCGTACGTAGTCAGCAAGGATGCACTGTGCTTGGTCTTGCAACATCTCTACAGGCTGAGTCTCACTCAAACCTGGTGTGTCTATAGTTGTAAAAAAATAAAGGTGAATCTTTAAATATTGCAAAGTCAGTCGCATTCAAGAATTAAAAACTAATGATAAATACCTGGTGAAAATAAAACAATTGCTTTCATACAGCCACACTCGCTTCCGTCAGGTGCGATTTGTCGGAATCGACATAAAATTTCCTAAAAACAAAAACAATAAGTAAGTTTTACTATTTTGTTTCTAGTAATAATTGTATCAATATTAGGTAGGCAAGTAGGTATGTGTTATTTATATATACGAGTATATCTAGATAGATAGGACTTTAGTCTTTAAGTTACAGAGAAAAAGATTTCTTAGACATATTTGCCCTTCACATTTATTTAATCTCATTAGGGAATTCATTCTTCAGAGAAGTAGGTAGGTTACTTACCAGCAGAGGCGGCCTTACCCATTGCGAGGCCTCGGGCCGCAGGTCTTTGCGAGGCCCTTTGTCCTTCGTGAAAAGTATGTGATGCGAAAGTAGGTCTGGTTGTTTGGTTTAGGTATTTGTCATGTTTGAGGAGAAATGTTTAAGTTATACAAATAAATAAAATTTGAGTTTTAAAATATTTTACATTGAAAGATTCACAAAACTAACAAATACAAAAATTATAAATTTCAAAAGTAATGTTTGCGGCTTTTTCCTAAGACTAAATTCTTTAATTAAAGCGCAATAATCCAACCCTGAGAAACCAATAAAATGTTTTTCAAGTTCAGCTGTATTTGTATTAAAAAATCTTATAATAATTAAAAGTTGCTCATTTTTTCAACAATTTGAGTCTTCACGTGACTTGCCATTTATTGTATGAGCTCATTTTGAATATTTTTTCCGATGTAGTCGTCTTATCCTTTTCTTGGAACAGCTTTTCAAACCATTCTCTAAATTATTCCATTTTAACATGCAATTTTTGGGCTGTTTACTAGATTCATGAGACTTTACAATTTACATAATCACCCAAGTGTTACCAATCACACACTCCTTGATTGGATCCAATCTTTGTATCTTGGTATCTAGCCCGAATATTCGACACGGAAGGCAGTAAACGGCACCCTTTGTTTGTGAAAAATCATCCAGCGCCTGTCAAGCTTTTCACCGCTAACTAATGAATTTTTCAATTATGTTTTGAATGAATGAATTTTATATTTTACTTAACTAACTTTATTTTAAATTAACGTTGTGTTATAACCTTAATAAGCAATTAAGGATCAAAATCAAAAGTTTATAATAAAAAAATATAGATAAAAATATCTAGATTTTTAAAAATTTGCTTGGGTTGTTGCGCGAGGCCCCTGCAAGAGCGAGGCCCCGGGCGATTGCCCCGTTCGCCACCCCCTAAGGCCGCCCCTGCTTACCAGTTACCAACCTTATAATATTAACTTTAAACTGAATTGAAATGATTGCATAGCAACCGTAGGCAAGGGCTAAACCAATTCGTAATAGTTGAATAAGTAGTTGAAAAACATATTAACATTTTCTTTTTGTAAAATAAAATGTATAAATAAAGAAATAAACGTTACTTGTAATGTATTTAATTCGAGATCCGCCAATGGTTCAGGCGGCAACCTCGCGCGAGCAGCTGGGGCGGCCAACAAAGGGGCTAGGTCCCATGGCGCAGACCACTGTGCCAAATGAAGTACAAACAGATCTTTCCAAGCTGCACGAAGTAATACCAGTTGGTCGCTTGGAGCTAATGCTTGAAAAGGCGCTAAGCACCGAACCCAACGAACGGCCATAAAGAGTAATCGTGCGCTTGTTTCCTGTACAATTAAATTACAATTACTATTAAACTTGATATAGACTTATTAAATGTTATGTGTTACTTGTTAAATATTAAAGGTTCCTATATCTATTGTGTATATTAAATAAAAAGAAGTCTGAAATTATGATTCTTGGGTGAATGTTAATTGCTAAGGTGTAGGATAAATAGCTGTAGGTAAGTATAAATCCAAATTAATAGTTTCTGTCCTAATCTTCTTAATAAATCACGTATTTAGTACACCTTCTTTATCCTAAAACTTATACTTTTTAACCTAGATCTAATGAGGTTTAAAACTGATTGATATGATTCTTAATATTTTTTACCTTTAGTTTTATTATTTAGTGTAGTTATGTACATGATTTTCGTAGGCGTAACTAAGTCAATATTGTGAAACGCAATGGGCGGGGTAAGTCAAGTAAAGGCGAAAAGTCACCCTTCGGCCGCCCAATCGCGAGTCCGCGCCCGCCCTCGAGTCAAAAAGACACCTACAAATGTCAATCTACATAACTGTATCAACTACTTGTGGATTTGCAAAGTGATATCAGAAGACGTTAAAAAAACTTAACTCTTTGAAAACCGATGAAATAAACCTCTTAGACCATTAAGTACTTAAATAACTAAAAGTTATAATAAAATACCGGGTCTTGTACCTCACATTAACCTATACATTCACATATAAGTGAAGGAAAACATCGCGAGGACACCTGATATCTGAGAGAACCTAGTATATTTTCGAAATACATGTCAATGTGCAGGCGGCTAGCCCGCACTAGCCAGCGTGGTGCCAACTATCAACTATGACCGGATTCCTATCATATTGACGAGAGGCCTGTGCCGAGCAGTATAAATTGAGTCCAAAATATGTACTTGTACAATATAGATCTGAATAAATTGGTTATATTATAGTAGATTTCAACTTATATTACCTTTTATTAAAAACTTAAATCGATAATTTACAAAGGCTACATTTCTGTATTAATAAATAATTTAAAATGCTTTAAGTGTTCGCTTACTTGTAGTAACTCCCATGTCGGTGCTAGAGGGGTGCCGAAAGCATTAGGCGGTGGACGCAATAGTGAAGGGTCTCCTTGAAGCTGCAACTGTTTTGCGCTCCACATTAGCTCCTAAATAAAAATTACTATGAATTTAATTAACCTTTTTTGTATTACGCATACCAACTTACCTACCTATTATAATAAAATGGTACACTACTTAAGTTTTTTTAATGCTATTTTATTTTCATAGATATTACTTAGTTGTGATTAAAGGCTTAATTAGGTAGGAAGCTCGTAAACTTACGCCTTGGGAGGTAGTAAATAGTGAATTAAATTTATTTTGTAAAGATTTCGAACAAACTAGCTAGACAAATAGTTGGACACATATTTATAATATTATCGCAATTCGCAGGTAAAGATTTCATTATTATATTTTTCTCATGTTTTGAAACTTTTATTTTTACTTATTCATTGAATAAGTAAAGATCTAGTGAGTGTTGAAAGATTTAACCTTAACCTTACTCACTATCTCAGCCTTTTACCCATGAGCCATCGACATAACAAAGATTTGCTTAAAATATTATAGAGTTTATTAATATTATGGTTAAGTACGAAATATTAAAATAAAACCCCGAGTGCTAATTATTATTATAAACGTAATGATTGTTTAATTTAAATTATAACATGTAGCTATGATAAAAGAATTAGGTAAGTATAATTTTCGGTTCGGTACGAATTACGATTGGCTTAACAAAACATTGACTGTTAATTTAGTTTTATGATTCATAGTTCATACCTTATATAGGTAGGTATGTGTTATAAACAAAACATCATTTCATCTATTATTTATTAATATTTTATATTTTAAATAAATAATCTACAAATCCGAAAGTTTGGTCGCAATGTAGTAGATTACGTGTCTTTTACCCCGACAAAATCACGGATCCCGTGGTATAGATTTGTTTAAAGACTGTGTCACCTATTTATATGGTGTCACTAATATTACATAATTCCATAATAACCTGAACAATTATAAAGCGCTTATGAAGGTAAAATAATTTGATATCGTTGAGTTTTTGCTAATAGCTTAACTTACCTGACATTTATCACTTGACATAAGCATATGCAGTAGTCCAGGCGGAGGTGGCGCGAGGAAAGGCTCTGCTAAAAGCGGTAAAGGGCTGACCGCGCCTGCTCCACCCGCTCCACTTGAACCCGCAGACGAGGCTGTACTTAGTGGCGCAGGCTCGCTTATGCCCGTTATGCTAAACTAAATGATAATAACAATATAGCTATAGATATCTAACTGAATGCTATCATAATTGCGAAAGCTTGTATGTGTGTATGTCTTTTTGTGACATAATTATATAATCTATAATTACATAACTACTGTAAAGGTTAAACGAGTACCCAGGATGAAGTTTTTATAGGTACTTACGAGTATTAGAATATACTGCGATTTCATCCAATTATAAACATTCATTTGTATGAAGTTCTGTTGGCTATAATCTAGTAATACACAGAATAGTCGCTGGCACCTACATATAGGAGATAAATATATCGAATTTATTGAAACTAGCTTTCAGAGTTCATTTTGAACAAATTATAATAAAGTTAAACTACCTACCTGAAAATTGAAAGGTTGCGGAAGAGGCGTGTAAGGTGATGGCGGTGAAAGTTTCAGCGGGTGAGGTTTATGTGTGTGCCCCAACGCTGATGGTAGCGAGCTTAGCGCACTCGGATGTGGCTTCGGCTTACGCGGCCCACGCTCGTGCTGTACCGCTGTTGAAAAGATTGATTTTAAGCGTTAAGTTATCTTCAGAAACGCGAGTAAGTTATCGTGTTATGTAGAATAGCAGTACGTTACGCTTGACCTAGTTAACCTGACCCATGAATATGAGTAAAGGTGTTATTACTTATTAATATCAATTTTATATTATAATGGCTTAAATTATTTCCTTAAATTGAAACAAAGTTAAAATGTACCAAATACGTATAAGGAGAGGCAACTAGGTAGGCTAGAAAAATGATAAACTGTAACATTATCTATCTTTCATAATACTACTTAGTTGCAACGTATTATGTATCTATAAAATAAACTAATTAAGTAATCTGCAACAGACAGTGATATAATGAACCTACACAATTTTCTGATCTAAAAATATAAAGGAGAGATATAAAAGTTGATATTGGAAAAGTAACTTCAGCGTTGTTTAACACGTCGGATTATACAGCCGTGAACCGCTTATTCGCAGCCGATGGCCGATCCCCGGTAAGCTAGGATCACGTCGCATGATAAGCTATATTATACCAACACCAGACACGGTTTATACAGGAGGAAATTATTATTTTACACTAGCCATTATATTGTTTATTATTTATAAAAGTGTTCATTGCACCAAAAAGCAATTATGTCGCAATTATTACGATTTCACTTTCGGCTTTAGACAGTGGTAGTCACTATTGCCTAGTTCCCCTCGTATTGAAGGGAAGCCCGTGTCCAACAGTGGGACGTTAAGCAGGCTAAATACTACAACTTTTTATCAACCATAACTATCTATAACGTTGTAGGTAACACCGTAGTAACTATTTAAGTAATCTGTGGCAACACTACTTATAATCCACTAAGTATTCGTAATTGCAGTATCCTCTATTATAAGTATCATGTTATTTATTACCTACATAACAAACTGAAATCAAAAATTGCAGGATTAAACACAAATAGTGTGTCAGCGCGATCAATGTGCACCGGCCCCAGAGTAATGACGTCACGCAATCAGCTTAGCGCGGCTGAGTCCATGAGAATGCGGCTATTGTGTCCGCACATGGTACGGCCCGGGCGCATACGCTCGTTCCCGCGCTCAGCTCATGCCGGCTTAAAGTGAAAATGTGAATAGTGACGGACACTCCTCATGGGTATAGCTTAAATACGATTGAAAGGGTATGAACTGTAGAGTGCATATTATACTACAAATTGTAGCGTTACCGCTAAATATAACTAATTGTATTATGGTAGAGATTTAGCTGTTTACACACCGCGCTAAAAGTATCATAATTTTAATTTCGTAAGTGAAGTAAAATCTAAAAATAAATACTGTGCCATCGGCCGCAGTTCCGTTCCCGCTTGGGGCATTCACGTTTATGTATTTAAAGTTATTATAATATACATATAGTGTGGTTGTTAACTGTCTGGTATTCACTTACCATAGAACTAGATGGTGCCGTATGTCAATGTCCAAACATATTCATTTATTTACATGGTATAGGAAGAGCTGTGCTTTATTAAAACTTTTTTCTGTATCAGGGACAAACTTCCTATATCGATACGATTTAATTTTTTACAATGATAAATAACAAACCAAATTTTAAAAAACTAGTTGTAACGATAACGACAGCGAAGTCAATTTAGAAGTCAATGTTTTTTCTAACTTGCGGCGAGCCTTAGGCATAGTATTGCTAATGTAGTGAAGCGTAGCAAACATACGCAACTGTAACAAATGTTAACCTTCGCTTAGAGGGCGAATGTAATCCCATATAGGACACGTGCTTTTTTCTCGGCTTCTTCCCCATTTCCCGAACTTTCATTTACTACAAAATATACTTAAATCGTTAGACAATTAAGCCTAGATTTCATTGGTTCATGCCACAGAAGGGACATTCTAGCCAAGGGGCTTATTTACAGAGTGACGCGTATAAGTGAGATTTTAATTATTTGTTGGATAATTGAAATTTAGTTTCAGTTGACCGTAGATAACTGAATTTTTAATTGAAAATTCTATAAGTTTATTACTTAACATGAAATTAAATCATAATAGGTATTCTTAATAAAAACGTATTTTTACATTTTTTTGTGAAGTAAGTGTTATTCAAAATGTTATTTGTTATAGGTACGGTACAAATCAAAGTTTAATTGTAAACTAGCGACTCGCCCTCGCTTCGCTCGGGCTCTTCCCTAGATTTAGCACAGGTAAGGCCGCGGGATCTGCTAGTTATGCATATAAACCTTCCTCTTGAATCACTCTATCTATTGGAAAAAACCGCATCAAAATCCGTTGCGTAGTTTTAAAGATTTAAGCGCACATAGGGATATAGGGACAGAAAAGGCGAATTTGTTTTATACTATGTAGTGATGACAAGCGCGAAATATGCAAAAAAATAAATATTCATATACTCGTAGTATTTTATTAAGTTTCATACATTTGTGTTTTATTTTATGGTGTTGTAGCGAACCATAAAATATTTTTTTATGAAAGATTTAATATAGGTAGATATAGAAATGAAAAATCTTTCTAATCGTTCAAGCTTTCTTCAAACAATATCCGATCTTTCTAAACCTCTTCAAAAGAGCCTTCACTGAATCACATTTAAACGTTTAAAAGGGAGATTTAACTTCAAACATCTATCAGCCAGAAGCCCCCGCAGTAACGAATGGAAAGTAAACAAACAGTATTTTTGCAAAAGGTATAGCTGTTACAAAAACTACATGCACAATTGTACTTTTAAGCCGTAGGCGTATAGCTATCATATTTATTTAAGTTAATTATTCTACATATTATGATATTATAAACGAGATCTATTCAATATTTTTTTTATTATTAAGCATTTTTAATTTTTATTTCTCTTAAAACAAAGAAACCCTAAGCTAAAGGTTAAGTATATTAATGCAAGAAATATTTTTTAAATATTAATTTGCTTTATATTACAACAATGTAAAAACAAGTAGGGATACGAATGGTTTTTTCGTTTAAATTCCTGTATCAAGGAGTCATAATAAGACTTTTAAAGATTTAAAGATTAGTACATGATCTAAGAAACATCTGTTGTAGCAAAGTAATAGTAACCCACACCAGATTTCTTGGCGGGGGGAGTGGGCTAGGTAACTATGTATCTACGCCGTAGCCGCTCGTAACTGGAGTTCTGCGGTCGATAACGTAGAGTTGTTCGGCTTTGTCGATATACTTACATAGACATAAGATTCAGAATAATGTACTCAGGTGTGTTGTTATTACTAACAGAAAATAATAGGTAAATATTAGATAATTAATTTATCTACTAAAACTTTTTTAACAAAATATTTAACAAGTAATAAATAATTATTTATTTAGATTTACCTGAATTCTTGACTTTTAATTAATTAACTATTTTTTCGTATATTTTTCCAGATTTACTTAGAATTGTTGGTTTCTGTCATTTTACCTCCCATGTGACCTGTAAAGTTCTCGTAATATCGGGAACTACAAATCAAAATAATTCCGGGAAATATCCGTGTAGATATTATTATCGGAAGTAATTATCAAACAATATTTATTAGGACATTGCCAAAATATTAAAAACACAAATACCTACTAAATTTGGAATTTTAATACCTAAATTAATAATACTGTACTAAATAAAAACATTTTTGCTTGTATTAAATTGAATAGTAAAATGGGGTGCACGAAAGTAGCCTCCCCGAGTGACGTATACGTTCCCATACGTCCGGCGCACCCTGGGCAATCAGTAATATCTAACGTTGATTGGCCAATCCTTTCACCACGATGGCAATTCAAGGTCCACTTTCAAAACCTTCTTTGTGTGTAGTCTCGATCAACATCGAAGGGATCTCGAAAAACAAATCAGAACTTCTTTCTGATTTACATCGCAAAACACAGTGCGACGTTCTATGTGTTCAAGAGACTCATCGAGACGAAACCCAAAGTCGACCACACATTCCTGGACCAACGCTTATCGCCGAGATCTGTCATCCGAAGCACGGTAACGCAGTGTTTGTTGCTCCCGGCGCGGTAAGCATCCTATCCACCAAATGCTCAACCCAAAACGGCATCGAACTTATTACCATCGATGTTGGAATTTGTGCGATTACATCAATCTATAAACCTCCTGGAACCAGATTTCAATTTGACCCTGCTCCTGGACATAGTTTGCCTTGGCAGACCTGGAAGTCGGTTAATAGACTTCGGACTCAGGTTGGCCGAAGTAAGGAAAACTTGGCCAGGTGGGGATTTGCGAGCGGTGGCCTGGAGTGTAGATGCGGTACTATTCCTCAATCGATGAGGCACCTACTTACATGCCCTGCTTGCCCTGTTACCTGCAACTTACAGGAGCTTATGCATGCCACTGATAAAGCCATAGTGGTGGCCGAGTTTTGGGCTGACTCATTGTAACAATTGCCATCGACTCGATAAGAAGTAGAAGAAGTCAAAAAAAGCATTGATATTCAAAAGTTTTTCCACTTATCAAAGTTATTTTTTTGGTTATTTATCCTTGTGTTACTGTTACGTTAATTATTTTGCGCTTAATACAATTTAGTTAAAAATATATGCATCTCATAATAATATATTGGCAAATATTTTATCGATAATACAGACAATTGAAGGCAAGCATTGTTTGTAAGAAGTAGCGCCTCTGGGCGACGCGGGTGGGGTGTGATTAATGACCCAATAATCCCAACCGCTCGCCTCCTAGCCTATGAAAGCTTCACGAAGCCGAATTGGTGAATGGTCAAAAGGTTTATTGACCGACGCGTAAGACGCACTTGTGAGACAAGTGTATTAAATGCATATAATGTTTCAAATACGTAACTACTGAGACTATTATTGAGATCATGATACCAGTTTTGTAGTCAAAATATATTCATTTAATTTTGAAGACTTATAATTATTTGCTTTGCCATTAAAGTCAAGTTATTATAGTCGTTGCTAAAATCACACATTTAATTTTAGTATATGTATAATCAAGTACTCTTGAAACATTTTTCAAAATACGAAAATATAATTTTTAATTTCTAGATTTTATTATATAAATGTAACATGAAAATAAATAAAAAAAACTTTAAAAAAGGAGGAGGAGAATAATTACTATGTTTTATTAAAATATCTTGAGATTAAAAAGTATTGATATATCCTAACTTATAACTTATAAGTTATACTTACTGTATAGAAACATAATACTTTTTAAGCTGTAATGTAGACATTAAAGCTTAAGCGGTCATAATACTGCTTAAAGACGTCGGGCGTGTTATTCAGAAGGCATGACTTGAAGATTTTGAGAATCGCTGCCTCTACAGACATTTGTATTTACGAAGATATGTGTATTTATTTACTAATATGTTCTAAATGACTATTAAAACAGATTTTAGCAATTAATGATATTAAGTACACATAATTTATAGTAATATTGATTTATTTAGATTTATACTTTATTAGTCACCTTAAGACCTAAGTAGTAAGTACCTATTAATTATAGGATATAAGTAGTAACCGTTTACATCAAAAATATCTATTCGCTATTATGAATATATTACTTACTTATATATTTTCAAATAAATGGTATCATAATATTACAGCTCCATAGATGTGCATCAAAATCATCGCGTGGAAAATATCCTCTGAGAGAACGACCCCATGTCCCGACATTCGTTTCGACGTTAATTCCAGCCGCATTTGTTCCATTACATTTCCGACACAAAGTAGATACGCGTTTGCCGAATTGACTAGGTGGATGCGACCAGGCGAACCTAGATAGAAGAGGGTGAAACGATAAAATGTACCGAGTGCGAAAGGGATGTTAGATTAAAAGTGAGAAAGATGTATTCAGAAGTGAAATAGTCTGCTGGCTGAGCACATCATCATTAACGAGCCAGAGAGGGCGGAGGGCAGCGAAGAGGCAGAGGGGGGCGTCAGGTGGGCTTTGTCCCACGATTTGTAACACCTGCGCACGAAATTACTCCTTACCACTATCACCTTTAAAGAGCACATTTCCTCAAATCTATAAAAGGCACAAGTACCGATCTCGGGAATATTTCGAGTGCACCGATATAAATATGAGATATATTCTTGTTTTTGTTCACCTCCGATCACACTGATCCGTTACGACCTTTGCCAATAAAAGTTAGACAAATAATGATTGAAGGATTTTTACATAGGCAGTAGTAGCCTAGTGGTAAAGCGTTCGCTTGGGAAACCGAGTGAAGCGAGCTCTAATCCCGGGCCTTTCACCTCTAATATTTTCTTGTGCTTATCATTTCCAACAAACTTACTTACAACCTGTCTCATATAGTGATGGAAACTATCGCGAGGAAGCCTGCATATCTGAGAGATCCCAGCAAGCTTTTGAAAGACATTTGAAATCCGACTGCCTTTGCGATTCGACTGCAATTTGCCAGCGTGGTGAACTATGGCCTGATAGGCTGATCCCTCTCGTGTTAAAGGCAGGTGTTAAAAAGGGATGAATGTACCTACATAAATAAAGCTTTACATCCAATAATTAAATAGAACTAAAAAATCTTTAATCTAAGGAACATTTGGCGCTCTATTACCTACTTATAAGTCCATTATTATTTAACCAATACAGATAGACGAACTAATATGCAAATAATAGTGCAGTTAATTTTGAAAAACAACAAGAAAACTCCAACTTTTGCAAAGTTGAGGCAGTAACTGGCAACGGTAAGCCGGCAGCGGTTTTCAAGCATTGAGCTGTTTCAATACTTAAGTTGAGAGTGACAGTGTACCGCGTGCTACTTTGTTTTGTTCTATAACTTTCTTTATTTCAACAAAGTACTTCAGTTGTTAGAAGTAAATAATTTTATGAAATTTATTCATAATTATTAATCAATAAAATGTATAAGAATCTACATTCTACATGTTGTTCGTAGGTCTGATAATATGATAGTAACGAAAACATCGAAAAATTATTTTTATCATAATTTTGTTTTATATAAATGAATAAATATAATGAAGGTGGTCAAAGATTTTTGTTGCAATCGAATATTACTGTTAATTATTGTTAATACCAAAAACCAATTACGACTAAACCTCAACAAATCCACTCATCTGTAATGCAATTAACTCCCTACTGCAAAGCAGAAATTAATTAACTACAGTAGATCAAAATAACACAAAAAATGAATCATCAGTGCCAGATGGAGCAGTTTATCCCATTATCTTTTTACCTATGACCATGCAATACTACGTTCAGACACGACATGGAAATTAAATTCAATAGGAGAGATTTACTCACAGGAGCGAGGGTTGAATCACTTTGTCAAAATATTGGTAATATATCGGATGGTAGTGAGGACAGGATAATGCGACGATAAATCACAAAATCGGATCGAACCGACCAATCGTCCGATCGCGACGCCCATTCCGCTTTAAGCGATATATTTTACTATAATAAGAGTTTTACGAAAATGTTTGCTTTTATTAAAAAGTATATTTAATATAACCTCAAAGTACGCAGATCCTGAAGTTGCAGGTATTAACATACAAGATACTAGCTGTTCAACGTCGCTTCGCTCGGGTTAATCCCTAGTGTATATCTAAAATTCAGTTCATTTTTCCGATATAAAATGTATGTGATATTTCTGACTATCACCTCAGTTTCACCCAAATCCGTTCAGCCGTCCTCACGTGATTGAGTATAGAATAAACATTACATCAAGATTAAAGAAGATAGTTTTAATAATATTGTAATGTCATTGAAATAGGGTGAACTCTATAATTTGTTCATAATTACATCTGTACAAGTATTACTAATTTCACTATAAAAGCAAAATAGTATTCACCCTCGCGTGGTCCCCTTTTGATCTCACCGTGGTCAGGAGAGCAGGAGGTGTCGAACACGTGTTACATTTCTAGCTCCTGAACACTCCTGGAGGTCGATCTATATAATTCGTAACGCTTCTAATGGGCGTAACACGCAATGGTTTAGTGAGAATGGGCAATAAAATTTTAGGGCAAAGTGACCATTAATGTTGTGTGTAAATTGTTTTATAAGAGCCACAATTTATTACTCCATTGAAAATAACTTTAAATATACTTTTATTACGTATTCTTGCAAAAGTAGAGAGTACTCACTAGTTACTAATATTGATTACAGTCTGTACTCAAAATGATAATTACCATCCTAAAAATCCTTGAATTCAAACAAATGTTATTTTTAACATAATGTGCGTAAATATTACGAAACTAAATTTTAATTTACCTTAATTGCTAAAATATCACCAAATATTAAACTTCATTAAAAGAAAATCAACAGTCGATGAGTAGATAAGTAACAAAAGAGCTTATATAAACAACCGCCGGTACGGGGGAAAAGGTTGCGTTCCAATTCATTACAGTTTATACTCTTTTTACACAAAAGAACTTCAAAAAGGTAAGCACACCGTAGATTCCGAATCTTGCGCGCGAACCGTTAAATTAAAAATAAATATTGTGAAACGTCAGTATGTTACGGGTGAACGCCGGAAAATATCAGGGAAAAAATTTGAAAAACGTCAGGATGGACGATGTCGATTCACAGGGGCGGCGTGGGGTAAGGTGAATCTTTTTGTGAAGTGGAGAGAATTAATTTAACCCGCTGCGGGGTAACACGACATGGCGGTAATTGAAAAGTTTGCCCCTTGTAGGCAGCCGCCGCCTCTACGCTCTCTGCCGACGGTTACGCGTCTTCGCGACACTTTGCTTTCACAGATACTTATGGTAATTGCTATAAGTTATTCATACCAATTTATTTTACATCAGTCAATTTTCTAACTTAAGGTTTATATTTAACTTGGAGGCTGGAGGACTGAAGACTGAAGGAGGAAGAAGATTAAGATTAATAAATATAATCATGCAGTAAAGTAAAATAAGCTTTAAGTATTATTGTTTAACCGCGCTAATCTCAGTCTTAGACCAAAAAAAAGAGAAATTCCGTAGTCTAAATCATTACCATAAAGATATAGTCTAAAAGAGTTAGGCAGTAATTAATCGCAAACGTTAATTCTGTCTCAACGCAAACAAATGTCTATAGCGAGAACAAACGATATGGGTGGCGCGCGGCGGCTCGGCAGAGCACGAGCACAGCGAGATATAAATAAGTCATAATTTATATTTCGCTAATCACATCATGGTATTGTTTTTTATAATTTATTCCATGGTTCCTTTTCTTCAAAATGATTACCACAAGAAAATATCAGAGGTGCGAGACCCGGGAATCGAATCCGCTTCTCTCGGTTTCCAAGCATACGTTTTCCACTGGACTACCACTGCCTTTTATTAAAACGAAGTGAAAATGAATAATCCATAATGTATTATTTTATATTTAATTGAAATAAGTAAAATTAAAATTGTTACAATCGAGATATAGTCTTCGAAATGCTTTTAAAAGCAGATGGTTAACTTTAAAATTCGAAGTAAGAGCTTTTTGATATCAGCCCTTTAACTTTTTCGTGAATATTATAAAACTCATCGACAGATTCTATCTGCGGCAAGATATCGCTTTAAAATTAATTTTGTGAAGTTAAATTGCGGATTAGGAATTTATTTGTTCACTTAAAATGTTGTACGTAGGTATATTTTTGATTACTATGTAAATGAAATGAATAAATTAGTTGTTAGTAACATATGTAGTAGTAACTGAATGATAAAGTCGAGTATTTATTATTATTTACTAAAAAACGGCTTAATTGCATTATCCACGTCCAAGTACCTACAAATTACTATAACATTTTGTTTTGTACGTAATTAAAATTGTTTTTAATTGAAGGTTAACTCGTTTTTTTCTCATGAGTCACAGTCATGTAACCTAGTTAAGATTGCGAGACAGTAGCTAAGTCTAATCATAAATCTATACATCTTTTATTATCTTAAGCATTTTTTTTATACTGGGAAGCACATATATAACCATACTATCTGCACATATAGAGGTGAAGAAAGCCTTAATAATGACATCTCCGAATCTCTTACGCACTCAACCACGATGCCCTGAGGGCAAGTTTGCTGAAGAAGTCGACATGGAGCCCACTGTGGTGGGATGTTCTTTGTAAAAAGATTGAATCACCATAAAATTGAAATTTCTATTGTCATCACCGAACATAAAAAAAGCTGCATGCATTTTTCAGAAGTAGAAGAAGTATAAAGTCTTTGAGCGTCATTGATTAGCTAAGCTGATGAAGACTTTTGTGTTTGAGCTTCGATTTATTTATTAGGATATAAAAAAATAATGAAGTCGTTGAGTAACACTCGTAGCAAATTAAATAGATTCAGCCTGTTTCATTTTTACAATATCCTGCAACTTGTTGTAATAAATACAATTGGGAGAACTTAATAATACTAATACTATAAAGTATCAGAATGCCTGCCTGCCATTGCATGCATTATATAAATGTGAATGCACTTAGATAGGTGTTTTATGAAAAAAAATATTAAGGGAAATATTGGGTATTGTCACAACCCTCATTGAAGGCAATAGGCTAAATTTCAAAACCTAGGATCAAATAAATGTTAAAAATTCAATTTCTGGTGAACGAACACTCAATCGCCAGTATCGCTTGACGTAGCTATTGTTTCCTATTAAACTCAGGATTACAATAAATATAGATTATGGCACGATTTTCGGGTAGCTTTGACAACAACCTCTATTTCTAGGTTGTATTCGCGCCTGCAAGAAAAAAGGATGGATAAATGAAAAGCAAAACCAAAATGAGAGAAATACATATATACATAATATACATAATTTGTGTTATGTGCCAGTATAAATTCAAGAAGATTGTTTTCTATGGTTCCAACAAACAGATAGGTGGGATAATAATTATTATCCCACCTATCTGTTTTTATTCAATCTTTTAAGTGAATATCTGAAGAGCATAAATTAATGACATTAAGTCGATTATCACTATTTACATAAGTAAGTATAATATAATATAAGCACGTTAACTTATCAGAAATATGAAGCAGTGGCGTCGTCTGCGGCGGGTAAGTTTCGTGAGGGCGTATAATTACGCGAGCGAGTAAACATATAAAGGTAATCCGGGTCGCGGCGGCACAAAGTGATGCTCGTGAATAATTTAGCGACGAGCACCTGCGGCGAGACCGCAGTTCGCAACTCGCTGCTCCTCTACCGACAGGCGACAGGGCTGCGTTCAGTTCCGATCGCTATAACAAAGCTGTGTTTATATTCACTAGCTTACTGATTCACATTACGCCTAAAAAGATTGTATTAGCGTAGCATTTGCTTTTTATGACTTTTATATTTAGCGGTATTTTGAATAGCCATATAAGGTAAACATGTATATATATTATATATAATATACATATTAATAATAAATACGGTATAATGACTTTTCTCTCATCCTCCTTTTCTTCCCTTTAACAGGTACCGGGTCAAAAATTATGATAAGTCCCCTTCCTAAGGAAGTCCTTGGATCTTTGAAATCAAATTTCATCCAAATTGGTTCCGTAGTTTTTTAATTTATCTATTTGTTTGTAATTACATACAAATATATAAAAACAATCTCTTTAGAGTAGGTACTTGATAAGTATGGTATAGTGATGTATTGAAGAGTTTATATATTATGTAGTATGGTAGTTTATAGCAGTAGTAGGTATGTTTTAATATAAAGATATTCAAAAATACTTATAATATTATATTTTTGCTTAAAGATGATGTTTTCTCCAAAATGCTTTATATTGTTATTTGTGGTACCTAAATATGTATTAGTTCAAATAACTGGCATCCCTAAGTTAAGACCGGTCTAATCAAAGTTGAGTACTTGAAAGCTTTGAATTAACAAGAGTTGGAGCCCGACTTGCGACCGACATAGGATTCTATGAATATTCAATTATCCTTAATGTCATTCGTTCTATAAATATATAGATATATAGGTATATGGTTTCAAAAATCAAAGCTATAGTTTTTACGAACTGAAAAATGAAATTTTATTCTTGCAAGCAATACGTCCAATGTATTTTCTTAGAATAAGAATATAAATAGAGATATGATATAAGCAATTTATTACTATTTTTGCGTTATATTCCACAGATATGTTATTCGGTATTTATTAGAGCATATTACCAGTAGCAATAAATAAAGGCGACAAAGGCTGACAGTGTAACACAATATTGGGTACATGTAGGTGACGTAATGACAGATAGGATCGAGCAGTGGAAATTGAACCGCCCTGCAGCGCCAGCTAGTTTTATTTTACTCTATATTACAGCGAATGTGCCCTGGACAAGACAACCTGCTGTGAGCGTGATGGATATACGAGCATACTGCGCCATTATGGTTCTCAAGGTTCCAATCCCATTATAGGATTTACTATTGTAAAAATCAACTAAGTAGTTATGATATAGTATATACGTAAGTGCTCAAGGATAAATATATGATAGGATGTATAAGATAAATGTATGTATAACATTTTGGTTCCAAAGTATTTATCATGATATTCTTAAAGTTGCATACCTATTACCTAGATAGTTTGATTATATTTCTACTATACTATAATAGTGTCTTAGGCGGTTAAAATAATAGCCGCGGCTCTATCGAATTCAGCGTCAGTATCAGTATAATTAAAGAGATGTAATATTTTACAACTTATTCTATGGTTTAACCTAACAATTAGATGTCTTTGACATAATTAGTAATATTGGGGTATAGTAATATTGGGAATCGTAACCCTAAATCATTCAATTAATGATTTAGGTACGATTTACTACTTTAAAAATAAAAAAAGAAACTGACCGTCTTTGTTCATATTAGCCTGGAAGCACTTTGCCAGTCTGCACGCGCGACACTGATTTCTATGTGTCTTGTCGACGGGGCACCGCCCCTTCATCTCACCACCTGCTTTGCAAGTATACACGCGGTTCCGATGAATAGATCTTTTGAAGAAGCCCGAACAACCTGCAATATATGTTAGCCTTTTATTTGAAACTTTGGTTATTACATAAATAAAAAATAATAATGTATCGTATTTTATTTTCTCAAAACTATTTTTAAATTCAGCAGGTTGTGACAAGAATTAAGGTAATACGAAGCGAAAGTAAATTTATTTTTCTCACCGTCGCAACTGTAGATGCCGTAATGTTTCCCAGAGCTTCTGTCGCCACATACATTGCACGGTATATCCAGCAGGCGGTCTCCTGAACAAAGTATTGTAAGTACACATATACTTAAAATTTTTTAAAATAGGTATCGAGTATCTTTATTCGTTAATCTATATACTAGGGAATAACCATCGAATCGCTAGATTGCCTTACTGATAACTCAACGGTAATTGTAACTCAAATGTCTTCCGACTGAAATTATAGTTATTGTGATTTCAGAGAGAAAACACATATTCATCGGAATAAAAAATAGCCCATAGCACGGCGGTACTACAACAGTCTAAATATAACTGTTTAACTTAACTGTCTTTAATTTAACTGTATAAAAATTTTAGAATCAGACAGAGGTTATCCCTTGATGCAAACTTTATATAGTACTGTAGATAGTGTGTTTGTTGATAATTAATATACATCTTACATACTTACAATAAAATTTGTTTTCTTTAATGACTACCTATTGTTTACTTAATTTGACTTGTAAATGAGTAAGATAATATGCTAAGTATGACCGAGGCAATTGTGTGTATAATATAAACAAAACATAAGTAGTTTTATTACAAAATATATTAATTAGGCAGGTTTTTTTATTATGTCGATTAAGGCTCTATTTTTTTACCATTAAGACTCTCATAACCACTCAAGTACTAACAGGTAACCCAGTAAGACTAAACAGGACTTTCATCTCGCCGCATACATTTTTCATTCAGATATCTTTAACACAGTCCTTTCTTACTTAACGTTACGTTAATTACACTTCCTCAGTCTAGCGCATTCATAACTAATACTCAGTAACAAAAAGTTTAATTATGTTCTACACTTTTTGTTGGTAAGCCACGAAATATTAAAAGTTTGTCACAATCTTTTGGTACTTTATGGTTTATCAATAGGTAATATATAAATGTTTCGTAACTATTAAAGGAACTATAAAGGGTTTAAGCAAAATATTTTTAGGCGTATCAAAACATAAAAAAAACCAATATTGGTGACAAAAATATCATACATACATAAATGTATATGTTAGTCTTTAAAACCGTTATGAGATTGATAAAATATATATTTTTATAATTTGGACGGTGTTCAAGTTCATTTTTGATGTAATAAACTTCTTGTGTTTTCAATGATTAAGGCTACTAAATACCGTAGAATGCTCCCTTGCCTAAAATAGATTAGTCAGATTACACCAATCTCGCTAATAACGTGGTGTTTTTGTTGCGTTTACAGAAACCTTCCCCTTCAGTTGCCCCTTTTCCTTAATGTTTAGATACAATAGATATCTTTCGTTACACCGTCTCACACTTCTTAAACTAAAAAAGCAAACCCAAATTTACTTTCAATAAGCTACCTATTTAAGCTATGTATAAAACATGGTAACAGTAGGTTATTTGAAATCTCTTCTACGATAAAAGTATCATATAAATATCAAATGCAATATGCTAATAATTAATACTAATATCAATCTTGATTTGACTACTAAATGTACAAATTTTTAAGATGTAAATTTTGTAAAAGTATTGAAGTCTAAAATAACATACAAAACTATATGTATTAAAATCAATATGTGTAAAATGTATGTACGATTATGTTCTGTATGGACTCCGAAAACAGCTGTAGTGATGTCGATGAAATTTTTACATTAGTCCAGCGGGAATTTCTGTGAAGTTTAGTAGTTTAGCGGCGCTGTGTGTCATAATCCCCTAAAATATTTATTTTTTTATTTATTGTTACCATGTACGATTACTTTCATTTGCTAAATTTTACGATAATTTTTTAATTACTAATTTTGTAATTACTTAATACATAAGCATAGATAAAAATAAGAGTTAGCTTTCACTTATTAAAGTACCTATTAGTGATCATTTATAATAACATTATCTAAATAAACGTTTAAGTGAAACTGTATATATATTATAATTGAACTTTATTATACAACTAAGCAAAAATATTAACAACGGTGTGACAATGGACCCAGCTTAATGTCGCGAATCCCTTTCTCGGAGAGAGCTTTTTTACAAAAATGGAATTAGACGACTTTACCGATCGTCTTTCAGGCCTCTAAGGAAAGCCGCTATAGATTAATTGTTCTCTTTAGTATATTTTGATCTTTTTAAATGGTAAATACCATAAAAAGCTATGGGGAAATTTTTAAAGTAAATTATTTATACATATCTGTACGTAAGTATGGTAAAATTCAGTCTCATATTAAATAAATTAACAAATAAATAAATTCTTAATTTGTTATCTCAAAAGTTTACAATAACTGAAAAATGATTAGGAACTGCTTTTAAACGCATAATAAGCACTTGTGTTAGGAGAACCCGGTCTTCCATTAAACAAGTGTACTAACTAAATATAATATTGGTATAGATACTTGAACTAATTAAAAGATTTACAAAGCTAAATATTATTGAAATAGTTATTATACCTACTACTATAATAATAATAATTCTTGTATAATAAAAATTCTTGTGCCATTAGTAAAATAGGCTATATTTATTACTAGCGGTACCCGCGGCTTCGCTCGCACTAGATCTAGAGACGAACCCAAGCGAAGCGAGGTTAAGTCGCTATAGTTATCGATAAAAAGGCCAAATCTGTACTATTTCCTGTCTTTTGGATTTTTGTTCATCTATACTGGACAGATGTGTTATCTGGGTCAACATAAAGGATACTTCTTATCGTAGGAAAATATCATAGCTCTGAAAAATATACACTAACCGTTAAAACTAACTATCTAAACCCGGCAGGAGCGAGGGTGAGTCGCGTGAGTAGTGTACGTATGTATTAGTTTGTACTTTGTATATCTGGATTTACTTTACACTACTGCTGACGAGAACTTAAAATTGTAGATTTAAACAATAATATTGTTACAAAGTTATGTATAAATAGGATTAAAAAAAGTTATTTTAAAACTTTACTGCCAGTATCGTCTTAACGATATCGTCTTATATTACGTACATCGCTAAAGCAACTAAGCTGTTGATGTGATCATGACTAGTGATTAAACATCGCTTTGCTCAAGTCTATAGGTGCGGTTATGTCTCTAGGAATCACTAGGAAGGTTTCTTTTTTAAATTTCAAGTAAGTCTAATAGGAAATTGTAAAATTTTCAGAATTGTATCTTTAGTTCAGGGATTATCTACTACATTAAAACTGACTTTTATATAAAGATACTTATAACATTAGTGTACCTACTTGTTATCTATGTTTGAGTACCTACTATGGTCGTATGTAGGCGCCAATTAAGTATATAATATAATACCTAATATTACCAAGCCCTGAATTCATATGTATTATATAAAAGTCACTTTCCTCATTTATATCAGATTTAATGAAGGTTTAGTGTTTAAATATTATTTTTTTTCAATTGTCTCTATTAGCATCAGATAAATAAGTTACGGATTCTAGATGGTAAACATTTATTTCTTTAAACTTTATTAAAACTTTATGAGAACAAACTTGCTGATACGAATTTAATTAAGCAGTTTTTAATTACATTTTATTATTGGAATTCAACTGATCTCTTGACACGATTTTTATAAGCGTAAATATAGAACATTCGGCTATCGAAAATTCTAAAATCTCCTAGTAATTTTGAATCCTTTCGTGATAATGCTTATTCTGAAACTTCTAATTCTAATCTAGTTATCTATTTATCAAAAGTTGACTGACATACGCTGTTTTAAAGCATGTTACAAACGTGCTGTTATGGCGGGATCATACATGTTTTTTATTATGTAATATAGTACATATACATTACATAATTAAACAAAAAATATTTACATATAATATATACATTACACATAGTATAATGTAGACTGGTTGTACGCGTTAGTGCACCGATGCGTGAGGCCCTATGCAGAGTGCACCGATCTCTACATAATGTGCGACAATATACGGCAGCCGTGTGAAATGCCACACTCTAATTCGCCACAAACTAATCGCTAATCCTTTGATTTTATGTACCTACTTTTTTATATAACATAATATTTTTAAAAATATAGTAAATAGCCAATATTGTAAAAGCATTTCAACAATAATAATCTAAGTTTATATTACTTTCTTATAAATATTGCACATTTATCATTTAATTGCTCATTTTTATTTTGAAGTTTCAAAGGTTAAAAGCTTTTAAGGAGCTTTAAAATAATACGGGATATGCCGATATCTATCAATTGCCTTTAAAGTTAGTATCCATCTCTATGAAACACAGATGAATAAATTGATCCTCTGATGACTCATGTCATCGTTTTGTTGATCATGTGCAAGATGGATTTCAACTTTTATAATACACGTACATATGTCGTATACATAATAATAAAAAAATTGATAACAATAAATTAATAAAAAGTCGCATTTCGATCATCCAACATACATACATAACGTAACCACGTATTAATTTTCACATTTCAATCGCTCTTACTAAATAAGCAGTTATACCTATTTGGATTAAATAATAGTTTTTTTAGATAATTCTGATTAATATGTTTATTGATATATATTCACAGACAGTATAATAAAAGATGCAAAATACGTATTTTTCAAAACATATAGATGATCTATTACGTACATTAAATCAGTAACATTGGGATTCTCAAAAAAAATTGTATCTCTGTTTGTGTGTCCGTTTGTCTCATTTGAAATCAAAGGGATCAATCTCTACTCTTATACTGTGTGATTTATTTGTTTGTAGAGACTAGTGATGATAGTGACCTACTATTATTATTGTTTTTTATCGTCTGTTTTGTCTCACTTATAAATAAATATGATTAAACGTTGGTCTACCATTTTATTCAGTCTTTGGTCCTCAATTATTCTTTATATGCTATATAATTTCACTATAGACTAATGAGGTACTGTAAAATATAAGTTTACTAAAACATGCATCGTCTGTGTTGATTCGACTAAGTTTAGGATGTGGGACTTTGACGAATGACTGCCTTTATTTAAGCAACGTTTGTTACAGGCATTGATATAGGGCGTGGATTTTGATTTAATTTATTTCATGCGAGCACATTTAATATAAAGTTTTAGATATTATGATAGTCGTACCTATGTGTGTAATAGTCCATTATATTCGACTAGACGACTAAAATTAGGTATGTACGAAATTTCAATATTTTTATTGTATGAATAGCGATCATAAACTCTTGTTATTTTCTGAACAGTTTGAGAAAAACGTTTAGACGATAATAAACAAAAACAACACCCATAACACCTTATTTTTTATTCCATCATATCATGGTTCGACCACTTAATCCAGTTGTTAAATAGTAGGTAAATATAGAAAAAGCACGGTAAAATCTACATTTTAAAAAAAGTAATTTACGTGATAATAATTATAAAAAGCTCTAAATTGAAATTAGCAAAAACTTAATGTTGTATATATGCGAAAAATAGCCGTTTTTTGTCCTTTACATTTTCATACTTCACTACTCTTCAGAAATTTCATTAAAGAGATAGATGAGAACTTGGAGAAAGATATAGACTATAATATACATAAAAGTTATAGGTAGAGAGAGATATAGGTAGGTACCTATATTCATGAAAATTATAAATACAAAAAACACAGTGCAAGTAAGCCACTAGTATTATACAATTAAAAATGTTGGAAAAACCTAGTGTTAATTATATTTATTATTATTTAATTCGAAACACACTGTATTAAGTTTGAAGAAGCAGCTTGGCAAGGGAGCGTGAACTAACGAAGTTTCGGGTTCGTCCCTAAGTTACATTCGCTAGGACGAGGATTTGTTGCGTCTCAATGATCTTAGACGTTGTCTTTATGCAAACTACGTATTCAGTTCACACGAAGAACCTATATATGTGTAGATATTACCAAATTGCCTTTGTGAGCATTAATGATTACCTACTCTCTTCTTTTTTAAATATTATATTCCATATTATTTTTACATTTATATTTTTTGTGTTACAGCACAAACTATGGGTACATATGTGATAATAAGGATAGACGATACTATGATATGTATGATATGAAGAAAGCTTCCACAAAAAAACAATTCATATATAGTGTACCTAATAGTAGAGATTCAATAAATAGGTATTAGGAAAAGGTAAAAGTTTTGCAAACCTGTAAAAATATAACATTGAAAATAAAGGAACTTTAAATTGACCTAAATAATTTAAGTTAAGGATAGTAAGTTAAGGATAGTAAGTTATGGATAGTACGAGTATATATAGTGCTTTATTAAATTTTATTTATCATACTTTTGGTATCACACTCTACTTTTATATTACTTTTGCAAATAAAAGTTCCCACCATTATTATTTTAAAATAAGATAGTAAGTTTTTTTCTGTTCATACTTGCACTAATATTTTCCAACCCCATGGCACGTTATCCTTTAATTTCTACTTTTTTTGAAGTAGCGGAGTATGGTTTCTAAGAGAGGAAGTATCATTAAAACGTCGTAGTATAATTTTTTTTTCTGTACATTAAGACATATGTAGTACATTAAGAGTAGTAGGCATGTACGAAAATATGAAAAAATGTAATGTACCTGTACCCATTCTACGGAAAGCCGTTGTCGGCAACCGTTGCTTTTCCCAAAACGCCGACAGTTCGCCGTTTGTGTCACTTGGCTATACGCAATATTTTAACCACAATTTAGTTCAATGTTTCCACATGACTATTATAATTTTTTTCATAAATTTTATCGAAAATTTAAAATTCTATTTTTAAATTAGTGCTAAATAAAATCACTGCCGACCGTACAGATAGAGTCTATAGCTGTTATAATCAGAAAACTTAAATCTGACCAGATGTGAAAATTTAAATGACTTTTCCTTATGACTTCGCCACTCAGCGGCGGCTTTCGACAGACTGGTCTGATAATTGTGATCTTTGAAGCCGCTGCGGAGATCGCGAGTCACATCATCCCCTGATTACATCGAGTTCCACCCCCGACAGGGATGGGAAATAAACTGAGGGTGAGGTGCGAGCGGAACAGTCGCGATCTCATCTTGTGTCTCAGTCCGTAGGCTATATTGTCACTGTATCAGTGGCGGCGAATCTGTGTTACATGTAAACGATAGAGAGAATTATTTTAATAAGTACAGTTTGTATAAGTTGTTTAAGAAAAATGTAAATACAGATACACCACGTAATAAATTATTTGATATAATGTATAGAATATTATAGATATTAATAGGAAGCATGAGAAATTAAGCTTAAAACTTTTTAATAATTAAATTTAGTTTAAAGTTTACAATTTCTAAATTTTTGGACTACTACTATAATTTATTGTGAAATATTCTATTTTAACATTGCCCATTGACAAGAAGTTGCCTGGTGTCTAATAAACTTACTAAGGGTTTTTAAAACGCTATTACGTAATTTTCATAATACAAGTTAACTAAATATGAAAAACTTTTCTAGATAGCTGCCAGGACAGTAAGCATTAAAATGTCAAGTAAGATCAGGGGTGAGAAGGGAGCTCTAATTGACTGGGCGGTATCGGCGACCAATCCGCAACCGCCTTTTATATAGGGGGCGGCGCGTACGGCTTTTGAATTGAAATAGAGCTACGAAGCGAAAATGCCACGTGCGACATAGACTTACGGCTTATTACACAAGCTATGGATGCCGCCGCAAGATCATTTGGAAAATATATCCGACTAACACCCGTCTGACCGTTCTGTCGGATAAGTGAGCTTGTTTACATTACCAGCAATAGGTGTCTAATCGATTTATAGTTTTGGCTTGTTTTAGAAATTTGTTCTATCTACACTTCACTTCACACCTACCTACATGTTATCACTTTAAGTCCGTAATTTTACTAAAATGTATATGAATAATATTTTCATATCAATAACTAACAAAACCTTCGCTTCTCTCGAGTCGTCTCTAAGGTTATTGCGAGTATAATCTCGTAATTTAACTAAACTTAGGACTAATGCTATTGCAAATGTTTTGTAAATTATATGTCTTATATTAATACCTCTGTAATTAAACCTACGATTTTCTAGTATACCTAGACCTGCGTTAGACATGTTAATTAAGCTAAGCACTACTCGGAAGACCTTGTAGAATCAGTTATTGTTTACCCGTGAGAAAAAGGATTTTCCTTTAGTTAAAGGCATCCTCAGTTTTCACAGAAAATTTCGTTATTGTTGCTTCAGTAGGTTTTAAAAAATTTCTTTCAGACAAACAGACAATATTTTAATAACTATTGCTTTGTGGTCTATATTTGGCAATTACAGTGACTGTTTTTTTAGTTATTTTATAAAAATAGATTCGGTCTCTGTATCAATACTAATGACTAATAATTACAATAAGCTTTTCCAAAAAACATCAAATATATTGATTTGATTGATAATATTATAATAAAATTTAATAATATTATCAATCAAATCAAGTATGTAAAAGTATAAATATACCTACTTACATGTAGGAGGTATATTAACATGGACTCTACATAATATAAAAATATTATGAACTTAATAAGGAGACTTAAGTTTTTCATATTATGATACTTATATATATTAGATACAATATGTTATGATTTCTAGACTTTTCTGAAAATATACGGATGTTTAATCAAGTTTACTTTATGAGCTTTTCTGTCTGGAAATTCCGAGTAACAACCAGAAGTTGGCAAGTGTTCCACATCCGACCCTCCGGCTCTTAAGCGTCTGGTAACCCAGCCGGGTGAGAAGCCAAGCGACCCACAGGGAGGTGCCCCACTATAGTGCTGTACCATGCTGATTGCTCCTGTACTTTTTTAACTGCCGAGTGGATTGTGGGAGCTACCCCTTGGTATTTGGTTGGTTTTTGATGACCTGTATTCGCACAGTAATATGAGACTTATCTGGTAGTAATAGACGGTCGTCTCGTGACAGCGCGTATTTTTGTAAACTAGGCTAGTCTCAGGGTAATTTTTCGATTTTTCCAAAACTTTCTTATGTAAATTTCCATATAAGTTACCTATATTACTCTTTGCTTCTGTATTTATAATACCATCATACATATCATTCGAAATAGAATTAAAAAATAAATATGACGCTAATCTACGGCTTTACTCTGTAACAATACGCCCATTTATTCTAATATAATCACAAAAGTGTTTATGTAACAAAGACCAACACGTGACCAAAGAACACTTAATGCAATTTGCAAAAATAGTCTTTGAGGATAACAAAACAGCGCTTAGGATAGTGGCATTATTTCTTATTAGCATAGTCACAAATAAATTCTCGAACAGTGTGAATTGAATTATTTACTATTTTTTTGCACTTTCACATTTGCAAGGTACTTATATGATATATATCTACCTATATACTCGTAGATGTAAGTACATCGCGGTTGTAATATTTTATGATTAAAAAATATTGAAATAATGAATGTAGACAAGTACCTAGGAATATAGGAACTCAATAAATTTTGGTTATGTATTATTCAATTAAAAAAATTATATTGAATTGCCGCGAGTCTTATAAAACAGATTCATCATTTGTTATGGGAATGGGAAATTCTCACGGTTACATTTATTAAATTAAAAAACGTTTGTTTTTAAAATAACACTCAAAAACTTTAAATCTGTTCCTCATTATTCCTACGATTGTTCATTTTGAAAAAATAACATATGTAGGACAAATACGGGGTGAGTTCTCCATGGATGGGGTGCAGGGCACGGGCGTGATAAGCACTTGAACACTTCAAATAATGTGCGCGTGACCGAGCCGTAGTCGGCCTCAGTCCGCTTAATCTCTATTTGTCGACTGAATAGAACAACTTATGATGAGTGTTTAATAAGTCTTTCACTTCTTCGTTTATTATTGTAAAAGATTATTTTGTTCAATCACCAATATTTCATAAAATATTTAGTTATAGTATAAGTTTAGTTACATACGACATCAATTGATACATATTTAGTATTTAATTTATTAACTAATTAAATAATAATTAGACACTTTGAACTGTATTTGAATGTCATGAAACAAATAAATTATACTAAATGGTTCATTAGTAATCTTCACACAGGAAAATTACGCTGAGAGTGCGACTCAAAGGTTTGAATGTATTCCTTTACGTATAAAGCTATGCTCTACTAACATTGAGCCCAAGACATCGTTAGTAATATGATTGGGACAGGCGCGGTCCGAAGGGGGGGGGTCACAGGGGACATGACCCCCCCCAAAACCTAAGGTCAAATTGAAAAATCTCAAAAATTTGCCAAATAATAAAAGGAAATTTCTAGCTATCGCCTAACAGCGATAAATTTATAGTTTGCTGACATCTAGTGGTGTTTTTATGAACATGATGAAACATGTTAGAAGAGCGATTAACAGGTTTAGCTCTTCTAAACATTCACTCGGAAATAGTACTAGAATAGACGTCTCAAATATTATCACCTGATTCGCAAAAACAAAAAGACTTCCATTTGTTTTATAAGTAATGTATAAAACCGACTTCAAAACGTTACAAATCGAAACTAAAAACAGAAAAAATAATTTTAATTACTTAGTTATTGTTAAGAGTCGGTGCCAGCCAAGAAGGACAGTTTTATCCTGCCTTTGCAATGACCTTTCGAACAGATATTTTGATTATATTTACAAATTGATACATTCATTAAATTGTATTAAGATTATTTTGATTTTGCTGGCACCGACTCTAACAATAACTAAGTAATTAAAATTATTTTTCTGTTTTTAGTTTCGATTTGTAACGTTTTGTTAAAAAATAAACTATTTTTAATTTTTTTGTAGAAATAAGATATTTTGTTTAAATATAATATTGGTAGGCTAACTAAACTACTGCTCCAATAAGTCAGCAAAGTTTCGGAGTGTACGACAATAGTCAACCGAGATTTGTCGTCTATTTTTCCACGTAACTCCTAGACGTTAATAAGATGTAAGATGATCTTCTATTATCAGATCAACCTAATATCTTGAAGGAATGCGACTATCAGTTCATAATTACGTATAATATTAAAAGAATTTTCTTTCAACTCCTAACTGTTGAGGAGATATACCTTAAATCATCACAAATTCTTGAACAGCTTTAGAAAATATACGAAAAACGTAATAAATGCCTATAAAATTTGAGAGTTGCCCTGGATTTCCTTAGGATCCCATCATCAGGTCCTGACTTGGTGATAATGCGAATATCTTGGAAGTATACCCTACCGAACAAAAAAGAATTGTAATCGGCCAACATTTGACGCAGAAATTAATTAACAAACATAAAAAGAACCGTCGAGGAATTGTACCTTCCATCATCAGCTCATCCACATGAAATAATGATTTTCAGACACAAATGCTTGAACATCTATAGGTACCTATAAAATTTGAGAGTTGCCCTCGATTTCCCTGGGATCCCATTATCAGAATCTGACTTGGTGACAATGGGACCCCCTCGGAGCTATACTCTACCGAACAAAAGAAAAATTTTTGAAATCGGCCTACAGACGGCGGAGAAATCGGTGAACATACATAAAAAAAATATATACCTACAATGGAACATATAACCTCCTCCTTTTTTGAAGTCGGTTAAAAAAAAATTGTGTCTTGTGCAATAATGTGTATTGAGTGACCCCCTCCAAAATTTCAGGCTGTGACCGCGCCTGGATTGGGATCCAAGAAAATGAATATATCTATGGACAAGAAAAAGTTTATGTATGTTTTTATTAGTAATGAAAATTATACACATGTAAATCATTTCGTGAAACTTTGTAGAGTTAGGCATAGGTATATAGCTTTACTATATACATTTCTCAGCCGTTAGGTACTAAGTTCGTTTGTACTTACATCGAAATATTATAGAAGCGAATGATAAAAGGTATTAAGCAAGTTAGTTTGTTAAATTAAAAAGACAATTATAAGTTTTGACAATTACTCATGTTTTAATACCTACTGCCAAACATTCTTGCGGTAAAATCAGAACGTATATATCAAGGATATACCACATCCAACTTCTAAATATTAGGTAAGTGTTGGTGCTTTTACCGGTGTGATGATACACACCTGCACCAGTGACAAATGAATACAACGAGAAAAATCGCGCACTTGCCGTATTTGGCTGAATTAATTCATCTCGCGGTGTCTCTTAAAGCGTCATTCTTTAAAGTAGATACACTAAAGTCTTAGAAGTGTCGGTTTATTTTTATTTTTAAAACAAATAAATGAATACATTACTAATAGTCCTATCTCCATATCCCAACTCTGAGAAATATGTAATACAAATTTATTTGCACGAACTAAACAAGACATTAACACTATTTAGTAGTTTTAATTTTTTTGATAACTCATATAACCTCAGACCAATAAAAATTTATTAGTCTGAGTGTTAAGAAAGAATTATTTTGCTAAGAATGCCTCGTAAAATCCATATTCTTTTATTAATCTATTGCCCATCATTTTATAATTACTTACTATTTTTGTTCATAAATTTTATCGTCATATACCCTTTAGTTTTGTTGAACCTTTTAGAAATAATCTGTCACATTAAATACACAGATAGGAAAAGTTATTTCTAATTCAATATATTTCAAATTATTTGTATGTGGCCTGTCTAAATATTACTACACCGTAGCTCACTCGTAGCAGGCACTTAGCTGGTAGCCCGCGGCACTCTGATTTATGTTCCTGCGACATTCAGCCGTGACAATTTATTTCAATTAACGCTACTGCGATTACGCCCCTAGCGCTCCATTATGCATCTACCAAGATTTATTAAAAGATTATTTACAAATTGACATATCACCACGCTGTTATTTCTTTAAAAGGAAGTTTTAAGTAGGTACCTATATTATTCTTAAACAATTACATAATATTTTCACCTCATAATATTCATAATAATTTACTTGAATTGATTTAAATTATGTAGATTTAACCTATTTAAAACTTTCATTGAGTATATCCTCTATACATAAAGTATTAGATCACCCTTGCATCCTCGCATTACGCTAATCCGTACCATTTTCGCAATAAACTCGATTTTTTCTCAATTGAGCGCTAAACGGTTTACTCAATGAATCCCGATTATTCCGGAGCATTCATTTGTTCGTTAAAAGCGTGACTATTCTCAAATCCGTCGACGTCGGCAAACAAAGAGCAGTGCCTCGCGAAAAAGTCCTTTTAAAAATGTTGCGGCACGTACGGAAGAAAGGCTCCATTACTGCAAAGTGGGCGAATGTTGAAACAAGAACTAAATCAACGCAAAAGTAAATACTGTGCTAAAGTATATTTTTTACATATTTTACAAAGCAAAAATGTATAAGTAATGGCTTTATAAGTTAGGGGGAACTTTGCTTATAGTTTTCTGTTATAGAAATAAAGTTCTACATAATATACCTACTTATTATGTACCAGGAACCTAGTAACAGTTCTAAAATATATTTTATAAGTTGTGTTATATTAACAAAAGATAAAAAGTAGATATCAAAAGAATAGATATTATTGTTTTAAAAATGACCAACTGTTGGGAAACCCAATAATGATCCCTTTAATCAAATTTGCGAAATTTGACAGACTATTAAAATATGTAAGTATTAGCATTCAGACGATACGTTTGTATCGACCAAGATGAGATACATCTATAGGCGCTAGGTTTAATGAAACTAGACTATTGTAGGATGAAATGATATTTTTTTGAAAAATCTTGGAGTACAAAATCCGAAGTCAACAAGCCGCTTAAACGGGCGATAACCGGTATGTTTACCCTACTAAACTTTTCACCGGGAGCAAAAGTTTATAAAAAATTTCTGTGTGTACAGGACAACGTCTGTCGGGTGTAATATATAAAATACGATATAAAACAATATAGTATTTATCTTAAATGGATACCATTCGAGAAATATACTATATTGGTCTACGTTACTATAGAAATATACTGTATTGTTATTTTGAATGAAAAAAATTATACAAATTTTACTACAATTAAATTTAATATTTATCTATCTGAAAGATTAGCCAGTCGCTTGATGAGCGGAACGTAAACGTGGATACCTTCAAGAAACACGTCTAATGAGATATATTCATTAACGTCGTGCAATTTAGAAATCATATTCGTTCTGGTAGAAAATCCGAAAGCTGGGATGCCTTTCCCTCTAACAATTACCATGTCAGAAGTAGCTGGGCATACTATTGTCTTCAAGGTGATATTTCTGAAAATAGAACATTCATGTCAAATACCAAAGTAAATAAATGTAATTCTATTTTTAATTGTTTAGCGTCGAGCGCGAGAGAGTACCATGCAGGTTGCTCTAGGTACTTCACTGATAGCAAATATAATAAAGCAAATGGCCCGTTGGAGCTTATTGTACGGTACACAGGAAACTCAGACGTATAATAATTTAAAATGATATAAGTACGCTATGGGAATTTTCGATTTATTTTTTTCCAGGGAAGTGCAACTACATATCCCTCATGGCGCCCATTTTTCATCCGTTACACTTACAAACTTTTTAAAGTGTCACTCATCGCTACCCAGTATGGATTCGAATCATCAACTGCAGTAGCTGCAGAATATTCGACTCGCCTTATGTATTGCATTGTAGAGTTGGAGCCCAATTTCGCCAACCAACCGTCCAACTGAAAAATTAAAAGATTACCACTGTTGCAATTTAAATTAAGTTTTTTATTTAGGTATAAACTTATTGATTTTTAAAAGATTATTATGATATAAAGGCAGCGAGAGCCCAGTGCGCTCGCTAGGCTGAACCGAGTGAAGTGGGTTCAAATCCAGATCTGGCACCTCCAATATTTTGATGTACAAATTATTTCCAACGTCCCATTAATAACTAGTTCTCTTACGGTGAAGGAAAATATCTTGAAGAAACTTATATGTCTGAGCGAAACTTATAAATAAATTATGGAAAGACATATGAAGCCCACCAACCCGCATTTGAATTCGCTAGCATGATGGACTATGGCCTGATCCCCCTCGTAGTGATGGGTGGCCCCGCTCACTGGTGGGATGTTAAAAAGGGCTGATACATATTATATTATATCTATGGATGGAAGATAAAAGATAATTTTTCTATACAAAAACTAAACTTACAACGGTTAGAATATATTAAAAAAACGCTTACCATCGATTGAAAATCATTCACATTCGTGGAAGTAGATAGCCTCATGTCTATCACAGCAGATATTTGTGTAGGAATAACATTGACAGCAATTCCACTCTAAAGAATCGTTAAAAAAAATTATCCCCATTTTATTTAATTTCAAAAATGTTATTAATAATGATTCATAAATGAAATGAAATATACCTTAATTATATTTATATTTATAGTAGTATAAGATCCAAAATCTAAAGGATCGTTTGCTCTTGCAATATTTACTTGTTGGTCTCTATACTCCATGGCCAAGTTGATTAGAGTTTGAAGCTAAATCAAATAAAGAAAGCATAAAAAACATAATATCATGGAATATTTATTTAATAACAATGAAAGTTTAAAGTATGTCAAGGTTTCGAATATAACTCTCAATACGTGTCTCAGACTAAAAGCATAATTTAATACAAAAAAATAGGCTGTAATAAAATTTTACGAAGTGTCTATTAATCCGATAATCGGACGAATAAATTAAATATTATTCGTCCGAAAGCTTTTGGTGTTTAATATATCGCGACTGAGACTTTTTTGCTTCTTAAATGGCTCAAAGAGAAATCAATTATAGGCTCAGTTGCTCAAAAATTACTAATTTCCTGGACTCGCCCGTTTTAAGGTAGGTCTATTTACACCTCCTCCTCATTCACCCACTCTCCTTTCTCCTCAAATCGGGAGATTACAATGTACATCTCAACCCAATTATATATTGTTTTATAAGTTTTGACATACTCGTGACTCGTGTATGCAATTGCGGACGTTTCTATAGTACTCTTTACAACACTTACAAAATATCATTTTCTAGCACATTGTTTTGATGTACCTACATACTCTTAGTGAGTATTAGTGATATAAATGTCAAAGGACGACTCATTAGAACAGGCTCTTTTACATATAAAAACTCTTGGACTTAAATGTGCGTGGGATCTTAATAATAAATTTTCAGCTCAGTAGGATAAGGTTATTTTTTTTATTTTTGGCATAGGTATATCCTACACATAAAACTCTGTTGTTTTATATTAGAAATCAAAAAAGTGATAGATATTCGTACAAACCGATAATAGTCGGACGAATAATATATTTTTTATTCATACGATTATCGGATGACTAGCAGCAGTCAAAATTTTATTAGATAAATAATTACTCTTTCTGTAGTACTTCCATCATATGTTGCTGCTCCATGACCACCTTTGCCTCGAATTTCAAACTCTACTTCTAAAATACAAGAATAATGTCGAAATCATTAATTGTAAATTGTAGATGCTAATGCAAAAATCTGACGTGATTTCTCAATCTGTCAATTAGGTATGATATTTTTGGTTAATTAGGGTAACATTTCGAGTATACAATCAGTTAAACTATAGAACATTTGGAAGAAAAACATTGTCAAATAAACAAATTTTACTTTCTTCACTACTATCCATTTAATTTTGGTGGAAAAAAATATTGGTAAATTTTACGGTTAGGTACCTAAGGAACAAAAGAATTATCCGCCAGACTGCTACATATTATATATTCTGTGCTGTTACTCTGGGCGTAGACTGCACATGATCAATAAGCGCTACGAATCACGCTATTTTACCGATAGTTTGTCATCATATTTTTCTCTTAGTCATAAGCGACTGCCGTGACACTAAGACACAGATACACAGTTGGTAATAGTTGGTTAGTACATCTACCAAACTTGGTACATAGAAATGTCAATTTGTGAATTGTGATGATTGTTTTGTTTATTAAATAACTAGCGAGATTTAACGCGAACGAAACCGCGGGTTCCGCTAGTTATACATATATACATAAGCCTTCCTCTTGAACCACTCTCTATCTATAAAATATACCGCAACAAAATGCGTTGCGTAGTTTTAAAGATCTAAGCATACATAAGAAATGACAGGCAGCAGGAAGCGACTCTATTGTATACTATGAGGTGATTTACTTACGCCACGGTCTTTTGTCCACATATGTAGCATACATTGTATTATCAGACGATGTGAAGCCCTCATCTAATGCAAATCCAATATTCAATGATCTAAATTCTTCCGTTTCTACAAACGGTACCATACCCCTAAATCCACCAATTTCTTCATCTGTAAGATAATCAAAATAATATGTAAAAATTATTCTTTTTATATTAAATTACTAAACCGCATAGATTTACCTGGCATAATAGTCAAATGCACAGTCCTCTCCAAAGTAACGTTGCTATGAATTATTTTTCGAATAGCTTCAATGTATTGAATAGCTACACTCTTCGTATCTTGTGTTCCACGGCCATACATGTTTCCATTGCTATCAATATATCCCTCAAAAGGTGCATAAGTCCATAGCTCCTGTAATTATAGTAATTTAGGTATATTACTATAAATCCGTACGCTTTACGTCGTTTGTAATATGTATAACATTGATAGAGGAATATCTTGTGACAACAAAACGGCGGCCGGCATATTTAGCGGAAAACAAAAAAAGGTCCATAATTAAAAAAATATGGTTTTATTTTAAAATCTACTTACTACACTTCTTTTGTTATTTAAAGTTTCATTTGTTTTACTTAAAATGAGATCACACTAAGAACAGATTTTGCGAGTAAAGGCTATTTGTGAAAAATGGTACATTTTTGAACTTTTCATGTAACCGGGAAAAGTGAAAATTAATATTAAAATAACAATTAATTAAATTATAAAAATGGTGATTAATATCGCGTATTTGATCCACGTGCTCTTATTAAAGTTTCTACCCGTCTAGGCATACTGAGAATGATGTTATCGATGGTCTCCTGGGATAGTCTCCTCCATTTCTCAACTACGGCGATTCGCAGTTCACCCACGTTGGCAGGAGTTGGAATTCTGGACTTAACTTTTCTTTTTAGCAAGTCCCAAACATGCTCTATTGGGTTCATATCTGGTGATCTCGCTGACCACTCTATGAGAGTGATATTTATATTATTAAGATAAGCTTGAGTTACTCGAGCGGTATGCGGCCGAACATTATCCTGCATAAAAACAAAATCGCCACCGATATATGAGGCAAACGGTACGATATTTTCTTCTAAAACTTCTCTGATATAGCGGTCTGCAGTCAGACTCCCTCTGTCAATCACTACCAAGTCTGTGCGAGCTCCCAAACAAATGCCCGCCCAAACCATTATTGATCCACCACCGTATGCAACTGTAGTTTCAAAGTTTGTCTGAATGTATCGTTCTCCTTTGCGTCTGTATATTCTTTGCCTGCCGTCAATTTGATTTAAGAGAATTCTGCACTCATCACTAAACAATACCTTACTCCATTGGTCCGCGTTTCAAAGTCGATGTTCCTGAGCAAAAGTTAACCTGTTTCTACGATGATTTACCTCGAGCCTTGGAGCCTTGGCGGGCACAAATGAACCCAAACCAGCTTCTTCGAACCTTCTTCGTACCGTACGCTCACTTACGGTTACACCCCGCACTGCTTCTAACTCATGTCGGGCTTGGACGGCAGTCAAACGGGGGTTCCTACGTACACGAAGCCGAATGAAACGATCATCCCTACTCGAAGTGCGTCTTTTTCTGCCTTGTCCTGCTCTTCTCACATAAGTACCGGTCTCCCTGAACCGTTGGATACTGCGATGGATCGTTGAAACTACTGAACTGAACTGAACTGATATCACTCTGTACTCTGTAGGTTTGACCATTTCTTTGCATTTCGAGTGCCCTGGCAATCTCCGTTGGAGCTAAGTCAGGCATAATTCAGTCCTCAACTCCAAAAAGATACGCGGTTAAAAAAAACTAACAAAAAACAGTATTTCAATGAAATTTTAAATTAAACTCAGAAGGAAGAAATACTCGAAGTTCGCTCCAGGATAAGGTGTATTTGAATAAAATTAATATAATTGCATAAAATGATATGTAACCAGCCAGCAACCTTATATTATGATACTGATATCAAACCTTTATTTTATGTTCCGGTAAATATGCCGTTGTGTACCTATATCATTGTAGCATAAAAGAAGAAAAACTCTCATATAAAATTAGAACTGATCTTTTAAGTAAACTTTTAGTTTTAAATTCGTTTTCTTATTTATATTAAACATAAAAATACATAAGTAGATTTAGTATTTATTTACGTAATCAACAGGGACGACATCAGAATGCGAGTTAAGCATTATACTCGGAAGGTTTGGTCGTCTTCCTTTCAGTGTGAGCACACATATTGGTAGCCCTGCTGGTTCATACACAGAAAAAAGTAAGTTCAATTCAGTTGCTTGACGCTTCCAGAACTCCACCACCAAGCCTGTAGAATTGGCATTTATTAAGCTCTTAAGATTGTAAAAACAGAGGAGCGTACATATGCCTATAATAAGCTTCATAATTAAGAATAATATTTAATAATTATTATGTTTTTGATATATTTTCTAAACCCGATAAAGCTTTTACGTATGAAAATCATCGTCTCATGTGGATGAGCTGATGATGGAAGGTAAAATTCCTCAACAGTTGTTTTTTATGTGTTTTCACCGATTTCTCCGTGAATTGTGGGCCGATTTTAAAAATTTCTTTTTTGTTCAGTAGGGTATACATTCAAAATGTTCTCATTGTCACCAAGTCAGCATCTGATGATGGGATCCTAGAGAAATCGAGGGCAACCCTTAAATTTTATCGGCACTGATTACCTTTTTATTAATATATTTTTTTCTAAAGCTGTTCAAGAATTTGTGATGATGTTAGGTATATCTCCTCAACGGTTAGGAGTTGAAAGAAAATTCTTTTAATATTATACGTACTTATGAACTGATAGTCGTATTCCTTCAGGATATTAGGTGGATTGATAATAGAAGGTAAATCTTATTAACGTCTACGAGTTACGTGGAAAAATAGACGTGGACAAATCTCGATTGACTATTGTCGTTCATTTCAAAACTTCGCTAACTTATTGCAGCAGTAGTTTGGTTAGCCTTCCAATATTATACTTAAACATAATATCTAGTTTCCACAAAAAAAAAATTAACAAAAATGAAAACCGACTTCAAAACGTTACAAATCGAAACTAAAAAGAAAAGAAAATAATTTTAATTACTTAGTTATTGTTGGAGTCGGTGCCAGCCAAAGCAAAATAATCCTAATACAATTTAATTAATGTATCAATTTGTAAATATAATCAAAATATCCGTTCGAAAGTTCATTGCAGGACAAAACCATAGTATAAAGAATGACAAAGTAGGGCAACTTCGGCCCAATCCGCGATATAATTACCTGTCATAGTTACCATAGTTGCCTGTCACAGGGTTGTCACTGTAGCTAAATTTTAATTCAGTGCTCAGAAATTGGCATTGGGCCGGGAAGTGTGTTATTAAAAATATTTATTATTTATATACATTTAAGATTGTAAAACATTTTGTTTCTACATGTTTATGATTATTTTTATTAGGCCTGTAGTTACTTGCTTAACTGATATATCAGTAGAAAATAGTATTAAAAATGTTTGTTTGTTAGATTTATCTCGAAATGTATTTGTGTAAATAAATAAAATAAATCCTTTAATTTCTTGCGTTTACAAAAACATAAATATGCTATTAGTAACAATTAAAAAAAATTAAAAGTATAATATATTAATAAAATCATATCACATATCCTATTAAAATAATAAACTAATACAACAAAAATAAAAGTAAAGTACCTACATAAGTATTTCATCACCAAGTATAAACTATATGCTATAGTTTGTCCATTTTATTAATGGTTTCTTGACAGCTCACTCCCACAAAGTTTCGTATTTAATGGTTAGCCATTAAAGTTAAAATGTCATACAAATAATATTGTACTTCATGGACGGGCACCGCCCCCTTATTGCTGTGCCATACATAACGATTACTACGATTGTGCCACAGATTACAAATAATCGGAAAAAATCAATGTTAATATTTAAATAAGTTGTAATACGTTATTTAATCAGGAAGACAACAAAATTTTAAGGTTGAAACCAATAAATGAAAACATTAACATTATGTAAAGTTTTACTTTCTTCTTATTATAATCATACAAATAAAACAACTAAAATAGTTTAATTCCTTTTAACATGATTCGTCACAATCATCATTTATATTAGATTTGTCCGATGAGGAGTCTTCAGTTATATTAATTATTAACTCTTGTGTGCATAAATTATCAAATGCAATGTCACGGTCCAAATCAGACATTATGATTCTCTTAGTTCTCTCCACCACACTTGATTTTTACGATAGTAATATTTATTTTCATATTAATAAATATAAAAATAAATATTATTTTATATTTTAAAAAATAAGAGATATCGATTATTACGTCCTTTTGACATCACTATAGCTTGTCAGTCGTCGAGCTGTCAAAAAACCATTAACAACATGGACAAACTATAGAATAAGTGATTTGTTTACCTTTTCTGTTCAGTAGGTAATCTGAACAAAGACAACTCTGGAATCGATGAAGAATTTAGACACCCAAACACACAGCAATAAGTTCTTCTACGAATATCACACATTTTTCATATAGTGAAAAACCGTGACGCGCGAAACTTGTGCGGCGTCAGCCTTGACTGGCGCACTGATAAACGGTTCGAGATATTGTTTGAGTGTGCGTGCGGCAACGTAAAGATACTATGACGCACACATACAAGCCGCGCGCGGTGCGTTTGTATGAAGTTGCCCTACTTTGTCATTCTTTTTACTATGATAAAACTCTCCTTGGCTGGCACCGACTCCAACAATAACTAAGTGATTAAAATTATTTTCTTTTCTTTTTAGTTTTCATTTTTGTTAAAAAATAATTATTAGATACTATATAATTTATTTTTCAATTTTATGAAAGATGAAAATATACGAATACGGTTCGAATAATTACTAACGGAAATATATACGGTACTAAAACAAACGGTTTTTTGTTTATCTTTTTTCGCCAAATTTTATAATGTCAACAATAGTACCTAGTAGTAGTTTTATATGAATGTTAAATAATTCGATTTCTTTTTAATTATTAATATCAATTTTCTAATATTATGTAAATAATTAAATTCAATTTTGAAATCTTTTTATTCCTCAATTTTTAAAATAACAATGCATGCTGTGATTACCTATAAAAAGAAATACAATTATACTTATAATTTATTATGTAAATTATTGTCATGAAAATTATTGTAATTTCTGTTGGTAATCTAAATAAATAAATAAATGAATAGTAAGTAATACCACAGATCACATAACACTATACTAGGTAATACAACATTTTTATTAGGTACTAAGTACAATCTGTAGCTACTAATAATATTATAAAGCTGAAGGGTTTATTTGTTTATTTGCTTGGTTGAACGCGCTAATCTCAGGAACTACTGGTCCGAATTGAAAAATTCTTTTTATGTTGGATAGCCCGTTTATCGAGGAAGGCTATACGCTATATTACATTACGCTACGACCAATAGGAGCGAAGCAGCAATAAAAAATGTTGCAAGAAGGGGAGAAAAATATTTCTTCTCATTTTCAGCGTTTAGAACGCGAGCGGAGCCGCGGGTAAGACTAGTTTATAATAAAATTGCGTCATAATCGGTTCAGTGGTTTTCTCGTGATACGGCACAAGCAGAGGGATAGAATAAAAACTATAGATAGGGTTCTGTAACGATTGTAATGACTATTTCAATAAGATTGTTCAAAAAATGCTTTATGTACAGATTATTATTTATTACACGCACGATATTAGCCAAGTGACAATAATAATGATTAGCAATATTATTAATAATGAAATAGTTACTATCAATGTTTCTATTAATTATTAAGTACCTACCTAATCATATATATTGTAATACTAATAATATGTATCCCATTTATGATAAACTATGAGCTAATTGCTAAAGTTAGAGACTCACATAACTGGAGCAAGGATTTATCATTTCAAAATAAGTACCTATCGCTAAATTAATATTACTTATATAACTTTACTCAGAATATCTATAGGTACTTACATATAATAAAATAGTCATTTAGCTAACTTTGTTTGTCTGTTTATAGTAGGTATATTCCTATGTTTGTCTCATGTCTGTGTAAGTAAGTACGTATTTACTAAACAAATTTCAAAAATGTACAGATTAAACCTATGCCTCGGGTCAACACTTCAGGATATTTCATACTAAGTACATGAAAATGTCTCATTCATGGGAAAACTCAATCACTGTTTACATCGAGTTATCCTTAATGTATCGTAATTTACATCGCTATCGCTGGCTAAGTACCTACCTAGGTATAACATCAAATTGTCTTCTCCATTCTACACGACATTGGCGAAGTTAATTGTATCCAACTGGTCTTCCTAGAAGCTAGGTCAAGCTAGTTTACATAAAAAAAGGTGTGCAATAAAAGCAATTATTTTACTCCGGTATTCGTATATTAGGTAGGTACGTGTTAAACGAGCAATGTTTCAATCAATCACGTAGGCACTCGAAAACGCCTCTTAACTATTTCGGGAAAATTTGCATTTTACTAGGTTAACGTTACGTTCCTTCTAATTTGTTATGTTATGTAGCAGTATTTTAATAGTTAATATGGAATAAAAACTATAGAACTGAACATAGTATCCCTTATTGATAAACTAGCGGAACCCGCGTCTTCGCTCACGCTAAAATTTCCAAAAATATAATTGTGTTGATGGTATTACTTATAATGACCAACGATTACCAACGATTGATTCCCAATTTAAAGTTACCAAAAATATTTCATATACAGATTTTTCTTGTTTTATTAGATATACCCACATAATATGTAGTCAGTAGTAGGTACCTAGACATAGGCTACGTACATAATATGTGGGTATAGATTATTATTATTGATTCCCCGTACAAAATTTTATTCCGCTTTTCACCGCCTTAAAGGATGATTTCTGGGATAAAAACTACCAACACTATGTCCTTCCCAGGGTCTCAAACTATCTTCACACCACATTTCATCTAAATTAGTTCAGCGGATATTTAATTTTTCTATTTCAAACAAACATACAAAAAAATTCTACTTGGTAGAAAATAATTGGTAAAATATTACTAAATGTTGAGCTTTATGTTATTAGATTTTATTCGGCACTAGCAAACGCGCTGGGCGTAAGCTACAAAGGGACAGACAGACTGACAGACGGACAGACAGAAATTTTAAAAATCGATTTTTTGATGTAATTACCGTATATACTTTCATATGATGCACTTAGTGAAAAGCTGTTATTTTAAATTAAAAACCGACACTTTATTTTATTTATATACCTACATACTGATGTACCTACTGATAACTGTTTTACGTTATTTTATATACTAAATAACAAATTAGTCTATTCTAACTATTGCTTTGTATTACAAAAATGTATTAATAATGTGTTTGATCCTTAACATGACATTTTAAAGATTGTGAGGACTAAATATTAAATAATATTATCGAAGAGAGCATCTCATGTAGGTTTGTATTCGTATGTACGGGACAAACGTGATTCACTCAACTAAAATATAGTTATCGAAAACAATTAATAAAGCTTAATATCAGCAAGAACATTTGATTAGGTACCTGTATTTTTCAGCCCTTGTGTATCTATTTGAATGTATTCCTGCAGTAATTTCACTGGTGGGATGTGTTCATACTCTAATTTTGATAAAGAGTAGCACGAAAAGACCGAAAATATCGTTAAGATGTATAATATTGTATGAAACATTTTAAGTAACGGAAACATTTAAAGAACGTCAGCGTTGGATGAGTTCCAACGTTAGTTTGGTATAATATACATAATAATCGAATGTAAGCCATATGACGGTAGAGTAATCGCAAAACTTCAGTTCTGTAGCAAGATAGCGCAGTCGTCCGCTTTTGATAAATTTTAACGGCCAATCAATAAATTATTCATTGTAAATTGTACGAGTAAGTGATAAAACTAATAAAATATCTGTTTATATTTTACTGGCGGGATCTGTGGCTTTGCTCGCGCTTAAAGTATAAAAATATTTTTTTAAATAATTAATTCCCCATTTAGCTTAGTTCAATTCCACCCGGCTTTTATGAGAACTATTCTATAGAACTATTTACTGTGTATTCCTGAGAGAATAAAATATTTTTCTGCGGTAAAGGGTATCCTATATATTGACCCTAGTAATAATCTATCACTGCACAAAGTTTAGTTAAAATCGGTTCTGTATTACTCTATGTGTGAACGCACACATCGATTAGCTAAGAGTTATTGTGAGTGATCTTAATAGACAGACATATACTACACAAAACTGCAAACTTCTCTGTAGAACTTGTTAAGACCACTCGTATAATTTTCTAGTAGGTAGGTACATAGTTTTGATGTAGGTATCTCTTCAGTCTCAGCAAGAGTAAGTATGGACTCCTTAGTACCAATTGTTTTCCAGTTGGAATGAAAAACTTTTTCTTCAAACTTCGTACTTCTTGCGTGAAACGCGCACATAGATTCGCTAAGTTACAGTTTTATGCGTACCTACTAATAAAAATAGGTATACTGAATGTAACTTCAGAGATAGATATTTGAAAATGTAGACTTTTCTGTAGACCTTTTGAGACCTACAATTTCCTCCTACATTATTTTGCCAAAAAATCGCAACGCTCAAAATTCTTTGAATGATTTCACTTTATTGAGTTATATCACAGTTATATGCTAATATCAGTGCTGCCATATCTTGTATCTTCTCTAACCTAGTTTATTTAATTCACAACATTAAATAAACTAGCGAAATATTACGGTTAGCTTAGGTTAACATTTAAAACTACATTAATCTTATATCAAGAAATATTTTTACCGTATTATTATAATACGATATATTAAAAAACAATTTTATTTCTGTATTTTTTATTTAAACTTACTTATTATCTTATTATTACTAAGCACAATTAACTAAGTCACCTATTCTATAAAAACAAAACCTTTCTTTCTTTATCAGCAGTGACGTCAATAGACCAAAAATAATGTTAAGAAAAGAATGTGTAATTATATAATAAATAACATCTTTAGTTAATTTAATTATTTATATAAATTTGTTAAAAAATCAAGTGTTTTTAATTAGAGGCTGTGTATTTTTCGTCTCGGGTAGAGTAGTCATACTAGCAAACGACATAGTACCAAATTCGCTATCCATAGACTCTTCTCGATCTTTAGTTTTTTCTTTGTCTATAAAGTTTTGTACGTCATCCAGTGCAGAGTAGACGGCATTTTTTTCTATTTTATCCAGAATCTTTTTGTCATGGAACGAGTGGTTGTGGGGATTGGCCCTGAAAGAAATACAAAATTTAATTGTTTAATTTATTAATGTTAGGTGCAAAACAACACTAACAAAAACATACCAATTCAGATGACTAAAAATTCTATAAACATACATATTAAATACTGTGTGCAATCTCTGGTGCTAGTCCTCGAATCCGTAGTATAGCTTGGATATTATGATACTCTAGCTATGTATACCAGGATTATTATGGGCCACGTCTTTAAAAAAACAAAATGGCGGTCATTCGCGATGACAGCCGCTGTCATAGAAAGATGTTCAAAAATCGAATCTTAACCTGTTCATAACAATATTGCCATTAGTGACGACAAACGCTGAACATTTCTTGTTACGATAGTCGATGCATCGCCATCGTCGCACTCCCGTGCTCTGCGACGAGTGCAGGTTGTATATGTACCGGTTTAGGATCACTTGCAACGAGCCCCGGATAGACACTGTGAATTGCAGATTCGATGATACTGTTGACAAAGAAATATTATTACTAAGAAGTAAGACGACCCAGCACACTGGCTTACGTCATAACGTCGCTGTAGAATGAATACTTCGTATGTCAAAAATGCATATATTTGTTTTGTAAAAATCAAATGAAAACCACGTATTTTATATTACGACGAAATCTTAAACCCAATACATGACTACTAGTACCATATTTGAAGTAAAACGAAAATCCCTCTTGATTAAAAAACAGTGAATTTTGCTACAGGGTTGGATTATGGAAGTCTAAGGGCTGTAGCAAATTTAGTAAACAATAGTTAGTAGACATCCGCAAAGAATGAATTTTACGACAGGGCCGAATCGAGGAAGTCTTATGGATATAGCAAGTTTGTATGTTGTTGTATTTGTAAGTCCTTCATCCTTCGTGCTACGAACCTTAAATTTGGTATGAAGGTGGTTAATTGTGGGTGTCCGCAAAAATGTTTTTTTTCTACAGGGCCGGATTAAGGTGGTGTAAGGGCTCTTATAAAATAAAGTGCAGCACAGCGAGCAAAGGGGAGAGGGAGGGGATTCCAAGAGCGGGAGAGAGTATATTAAGGATGGGTTCTGAAATAGCTAGAGTAAATGTAGATCAATTTCAGGCAATCTACAGATCAACCGATTGCAAGTGATCGAATAAAGATTAGTAGCAATTAAAAACATAAACGCGGGTGAAGCCGCGGGTATTGCTAGTTAATAATAAATGTCTTTATAGGCAATCAAATTATAATATAAATATTTTGGAACACTGCAGTGCCATCTAGTTCCGCGGTAATCTGAGAGTATTGTGTCACGGATACCAGATAGTTGATACATATATACCTTAAAAAACATACATATTATAAATATAAACATCCATGGCTGGAGCATAAATGTTCCTGCTCATCAAATGAATGTTACCAGCGGGACTCAAACAACTAGAAACTGCGCCAAACGTGTTAAATAACGTTACAAAAAATAATTCGTTGTTAGGCATTAGATATTAGATAGGATCAAGTTATATGACAAAGTATTATCTTTCGGCCTGAATAACTATTAGCAGACATGTGATTGATGCGTACTTTTCCATTTTATTAGTAATGATATACCTAAAGTTTCTATCTAACACATTAATTATAACTAAATTTGTTTTTATCCGCATTTAACTAATAAAATATAACTAATATAATAATAAAAATTTTCAAGAAGACAAGATAATCTTAAAATATTCGAGCCATGCAGTCATTAAAATAAAAAACATACGTTTGCTCTTATCAATTTTTGCCGATAATTGTAAGTTGCTGTCATTGAAGGATTCGTTGTTGTCCTGTACTGTATCACTGTCCATTGAGTAGCTCGGTATGTCGCTAGCTTGTGTAGAGATGTTCCAAGATGATTTTTTATTCCTATATAAAATAAAGTTATGGCTTTAAAATTAACATAGCTCACATTTTGGAGTGTAAAAATATCGATATACTAAACTACGCCTTATAACGATAGCTATCTGCGAGTGAAAGTCCCGCTATAGTCGGTCCAACCGTTTCAGAGATTACTTGGAACAAACAGACAGACAGGCAGATATAATTTTTTTAAAAAATGTTTTGTTTTTGTTGTGTGTACATACTTTCATATGCATTTAGTGAAATGCTGTTAATTTAAAAATTAAAACAGACACTCCAATTTTATTTATATGTATAGATTTATTTATTTGTATAGATTTATTTATATGTATATATATAACACTTTTAATATCTTTATGAAAACTATTAACTAATTATCAAAATTTAAAGTTTTTTTGTAAATTAGTGACTATAAGATAGGATAATTATTTAACCTGCTATTTCTTTTGCTAATGATAAATTTCCCATTGTCACATTTTAAGACAGTTTCAAGAAAAAGAATCTGAGAAATGGCTACTATAAATAAAATAAATAAATATGTTGGGACATTTTACAACAGCGCCATCTAGTTCCGTGGTAAGCTACGAGGCTTGTATTACAGATACTAGATAGTTGATATACTACACATATTAATTTTAAATACATACATGATATAAATGTTAACACCCAAGAATGGAGAACAAACATTCATGCTCAACAAATGGATGCCCCCAGCGGGACTCGAACCCGCGACCGCCGCGCTGGCGCAAGAATGTAGGGTCACTACAAAAAGCGCCAAACGTGTCGTCAAAATAAATTACAAATTAAAGCTAAAGACAAAACACATATTATGATGCTTAAGCTTATCTACAACATAGCCCCAGATCCCGGTGCAGTCAAAGCTGGCTGTTCATCTATACTAATATTATAAAGCTGAAGAGTTTGTTTGTTTGTTGGGTTGGTTGAACGTGCTAATGTCAAGAGCTACTGATTCGAATTGAAAAATTCTTTTTGTGTTGGATAGTCCGTTTATCAAGGAAGACTATAGGCTATATTACATAACGCAAATAAATATAATAAATAAATAAATGAAAAATGTTGCAAAAACGAGAGAAAAATATCTCTTTTGATTTTTAGCCTTTATAATGAGAGCGGAGCCGCGAGAATGGTTTTGAATAAATGTACATCATTAACTATATACTTATAAATGTTCCAGATTGTTTGTTTCTTTGTCCATTCACATCAAAACAGAATAACAGATAGATAATAAATCACAGATTTTTCCCAACTTCCCAACTCTGGGCTCCGGATTACTGAGGCTTACTAAACAGAATACTCAATAACTAAACTTGGCCCTACACGGAACTTAAACCCAGGATCTCTCGTTGTATGACTATACATGCTAGCCACTACACCATGAAGGCAGGGCAAAAACATTTCCTCATAGATAATGTAAATAAAAAATAATAAAACATATACCCAGTTATTGGATTTACTTCATCTTTAGGCTTTATATATATCTTCCTTGCAGTTGAAGGCAATGTGACCTGAAATAAAATTTAAATGTTTGTACTAATATTAATTTAAGTTTTATTATACTTTGTCCATTTTGTTAATGGTTTTTTGACAGCTCACGCCCACGAAGTTTCGTATTTAATGGTTAGCCATTAAAGTTAAAATGTCATACCCATTAATATTGTACTTCATGAACGGGCACCTCCCCCTTATTGCTGTGCCACACATAACGATTACTACGATTGTGCCACAGATTACAAATAATCGATAGAAATCAATGCTTATATGTAAATAAGATGTAATATGTTATTTAATAAGGAACACAAAAAAAATTTAAGATTTAAACCAATAAATTAAAATATTAAAGTTAGAAGTAAAGTTTTACTTTCTTCTTAGTATAAGGCATACAAATAAAACAACTAAAATAGTTTAATTCCTTTTATTAACATGATTCGTCAAAATCATCATTTATATTAGATTTGTCCGATGAGGTCTTCTGATATATTAATTATTAACTCTTGTGTGCATAAATTATCAAAATATGCAATGTCACGGCCCGAATCACATTATGATTCTCTTAGTTCTCTTCACCACACTTGATTTTTACGATAATAATATTTATTTTCATATTAATAAATATAAAAATAAATATTATTTTATACTTAAAAAAATAAGAGAAATCGATTATTACGTCCTTTTGTCATCACTATAGCTTGTCAGTCGGTGAGCTGTCAAAAAACGATTAACAAATTGGACAAACTATAATTCTTATTAACTCTATAAAGTCTTTTTAGGGTTCCGTACCTCAAAAGGTAAAAACGGAACCCTTATAGGATCACTTTGTTGTCCGTCTGTCTGTCTGTCTGTCTGTCTGTCTGTCTGTCTGTCTGTCTGTCTGTCTGTCTGTCTGTCAAGACCTTTTTTCTCAGGAACGCGTGGAGGTATCAAGCTGAAATTCATATCAAATACTCAAGTCTATGGTCTCTTGGAGCTGTGAAAAAATCAAACTTCTAAGTCAACGCGATCAAAAGATACTCCCGTTTATGCCGCAAATTTTCGACACTCGCAAGGGAATCAAAACCTACAGGGTACTTCCCGTGAACTCAGAATCTTGAAATTTGGTACGAAGCAACGTCTTATAACACAGATAAAGGAAAAATTGCGAAAAGCATAAATTTTTAGTTACATCATATAATAAAAATATTTTTAATAATTTTAAACTTATTACCCCTTTACTCATACACCGTTCCGTACAGGTTTGTACGGAACCCTCGGTGCGCGAGTCTGACTCGCACTTGGCCGAATTTTTTAAAATGTGTAAACTCTACATAACAACACTCAGGGGACTGTGCATATTTTGATGTTATAGAGAGTTGTCATTAAATGGGGAGAACAAAAATCTGTATTAGAACAAAAAGTTTATTTCAGGCTAGTGTTAGTAAAAGACAATTCTTTTACATATGTAAAAAACAATTCTTGTTTAATTTGAGCACTATTGCATACAGTTTGTTATTTCATATGTCTGAGGTCTTCTCCTGCATCAGTTAATATGTTGTTTTTTTTTTTAATTTTGTTGTATTGAGGCATTTTAGTGATAAGGAACTTTTCCAATCATGTAGTATAAAAGTTATCTAATATATAAAATTCTCGTGTCGCGGTGTTTGTAGTTAAACTCCTCCGAAACGGCTTGACCAATTCTCATGAAATTTTGTGTGCATATTAGGTAGGCCTGAGAATCGAACAACATCTATTTTTCATCCCTCTAAATGTTAAGGGTAGTCCAACCCTATTTTTTTAATTTTTTATTTTTAGATAAATTAATTATTTTTAATTTTTTTATGATACAACATTAAAAAATACATACAACCCTAAATTTTCAACCCTCTACAATCAACCTATTTTTTATTTGTTGATTATAAACTTTAATTATTATATTTGATTATAACTTAAATTTTTTTGGCAAGATTTTTTATTTTTATTTTGTCATGACTAAGAATTAAAAAAATCATATTTCTCTAAATTTTTCACCCTTCTACGATCAACCCCTATTTTATTTTATTTATTATTATATCCACAGATCAAGATGGCAATTGAATATAATTGAATTGAATTGAGTTACGATAAATTTTCGTTTATATTTTATAATTACAATTTCCTTTAATTATATTTTTATCAATTTAAATTGATCTTCATCCCTCGCCGGTCGATAACTGATCAGTCGATAAGTTATTCCCGCCAGGTCTACCTTTGTCACTTCTCATTTAGCAAACATCACGGAGTAGGGATAAGAACAAAGCAGGGCTCCTTTTTTACTAACTATACAGTTTCGGCCATTCTTTTGGTTTTGTTTGTGAATAATAGTAGAAAAACTAATAGAATAATAAAGCGCAATAGGGAGAAGCAGGGGGTGCCAGGAGAGGTGATTGGCGGGAGTGGGGCGTGCATGGGCTCTGAAATAGCTGGAGTAATTTTTGAGAATTTTCAGACAATCTACAGATAAACCAATTACGAGTCATTAAATAAAGATAAGTAGCGATTAAAATGATTAACGCGGGCGAAGCCGCGGTATTGCTAGTAAATGTATAAAACAGTAGAATTTATTAAGGGCTGGGATAATAAAGTGACTAAAGGATTTTACTAATTTTGGCAACTAAAAAAGTACTATTTATTATTTAATAATTGTGTTATTGAATGGGTGTAAAACTATATAAATTGTATCATTGTATGGAAGACAACAAGGGAGTTCAAACAAGTGATGTTACATGGAATTTAGACTGTATTATAATTATTTGTTCTAATCTATATATTTTATCCATGTATATTTTTGGGCTAGAGGGTCTGGAAAGCTTATATTGGTTTTTGTTCATTTATAGTATGTAGTATCATACATTTTAGTATTTCATTGTTAGTTTCATATGCGTCATAGTATCTTTACGTTGCCGCACGCACACTCATACAATATCTCGAACCGTATATCAGTGCGCCAGTCTAGGCTGACGCCGCACATGTTTTGCGCGTCACGGTTTTTCACTATATGAAAAATGTGTGATATTCGTAGAAGAACTTATTGCTGTGTGTTTGGGTGTCTAAATTCTTCATCGATTCCAGAGTTGTCTTTGTTCAGATTACCTACTGAACAGAAAAGGTAAACAATAATAATATAAATAATAGTTTGTCCATTTTATTAATGGTTTTTTGACAGCTTGACGACTGACAAGCTATAGTGACGTAATAATCGATATTTCTTATTTTTTTAAATATAAAATAATATTTATTTTTATATTTATTAATATGAAAATAAATATTACTATCGTAAAAATCAAGTGTGGTGGAGAGAACTAAGAGAATCATAATGTCTGATTTGGGCCGTGACATTGCATTTGATAATTTATGCACACAAGAGTTAATAATTAATATAACTGAAGACTCCTCATCGGACAAATCTAATATAAATGATGATTGTGACGAATCATGTTAATAAAAGGAATTAAACTATTTTAGTTGTTTTATTTGTATGATTATAATAAGAAGAAAGTAAAACTTTACATAATGTTAATGTTTTAATTTATTGGTTTTAATCTTAAAATTTTGTTGTCTTCCTGATTAAATAACATATTACACCTTATTTATTTGTAATCTGTGGCACAATAGTAGTAATCGTTATGTGTGGCCCAGCAGTAAGGGGGCGGTGCCCGTCCATAAAGTACAATATTATTTGTATGACATTTTAACTTTAATGGCTAACCATTAAATACGAAACTTTGTGGGCGTGAGCTGTCAAAAAAACATTAATAAAATGGACAAACTATAGCATATAATTTATACTTGATGATGAAATACTTATGTAGGTACTTTTATTTTTGTTGTATTAGTTTATTATTTTAATAGGATGTGATATGATTTTATTAATATATTATAGTTTTATTTTTTTTTAATTGTTACTAATAGCATATTTATGTTTTTGTAAACGCAAGAAATTAAAGGATTTATTTTATTTATTTACACAAATTCATTTCGAGATAAATCTATTCGCGTCAGTTCGAGTTTTAATACTATTTTCTACAGATATATCAGTTAAGCGAGTAACTACAGGCAAACAAAATGTTTTACATTCTTAATTATATATAAAAAATAAATATTTTTTAATAAAACACTTCCCGGCCCAATGCCAATTTCTGAGCACTGAATTAAAATTTAGCTACAGTGACAACCCTGTGACAGGCAACTATGGTAACTATGACAGGTAATTATATCGCGGATTGGGCCGAAGTTGCCCTACTATGTCATTCTTTATACTATGGTTTCATGTTTAGAATTCTCTTCATACAATATATCGAGGGTTTACTACAAAAACCTGCTAAGTGCAGTTAGGGGGCGTTCAAGTATTACGTAACGCAATTTGGGGGGAGCAATTTGAGCCTATTTAACATATATTTGAAACTTAAGCAAATGCGTATTAAATTATGTGTGATTATTTATTAAATAAAGATATGAATAAATAAAATACGCATGTATTTCGAATTAGAAATCTATTGTTTTATTTATTAATTACTACTGCAAACGAGATTAAAACAATAACAAAAGTAATTTAGCGACTTTCTGGTAGTTTGTGCAAAGTAGTTGTTACATTTGGGTAAAAATTTTCAGTTGGGTGCTACGTACCTAACGTTTATGGGGGGGGGGGGACTTGTACACGAAAACGTTACGGCGCGTTACATAGGGTGGAGGAGGGGTCAAAATTTTCATAATTTGCGTTACGTAATACTTGAACGCCCCCTTAAGTTAGTTTTGAGTTATTGCGATTTAAAATTTTAACCCTAATAAAATTGCTATAATTTTAGTAAGCCTTAAATACTGTAGTAGTCAAAAGTTAGGATATATAATAAAGATTTTATTTTTGACTAGTCTAAGTAAATATGTGTAATAGAAGAGTATGAAATTAAGAAACTCATGAGTGAGGTAGTACAGTTAGTCGGTTTTACATGTAAATTAACACGCATGACATTTTTATAGTAAAATATTTTACAAAAAAAACAAAACAATATCATTATAGTAGAAGTAACACACCTGTTCTGAAATGTTTGTATCTCTTTTACTGGATATACTAGTTGCTGTAGTGTCTTCTAAATTTAATTCAATTCTGGCACCCTTACTGCTACCATCAACCTAAAATGTATCAGTTAATATTAATATGTATATAAATAGTACATGTATTATAACTTTTCCAAACAAAAAAAAATATTTCTAAAATATTTACATGTATTATAAGTGCACTTACCACATTTTCTAAACCTTTTATGTGAAGGCTTTTGGCAGCTTCAATAAAGGATGATAAAGTTGCAGATGGTACTATTACCTCCCCAGTGTATATGTATTCTAATATTAATGATAATGTTGCATGTGACATATTCTACAATAGAAAATGTTACTTAAACTCTGGCTAAGAATATTAAAAATGGCATTTAAAAATAAGAAATAATCATAAATCATTGCAATTAATTTACTTACATTAAGAAATATTACAGGATGTTGACATGGTGCTGATAAAATCAGTTGCTTTAAATATGGGCTAGACAAGGCTATTAACACTTGATGAACTTTAACAAAATGTCCCTCTGCGGCTATGGTCATGTCCACAAGCTCTCCATTCTAAATGAAAAGATTTTTCTAATAGTAGAAAAAAGTATTATGATAAATTTGTAAATAATTAAACAACCGTATTTACCTGTTGCAAAGAACTAAACCCCGAACATATATTTGATTTGTAGGAATCCCATGACAGCGAAAATTGAGATTGTACCATTTTGAAATGTAAATTATATATTCATTTACTTCAATAATAGTAGCCAGGGAATATTGTATTTCTTATTTTTTAATTAATTCAAAGAAAATAATGAAATGTCAACAAAATTGTTAAATTTAAGCTGTCAAAAATGAAATATCAGAATCAGACAGTGACAGAACATTTTATTTATTTTAACTGACGCCCCGATAAGCATGCCGTTGCAGTTGCCGGTTTTGCTAGCCAATTTATATATTAACAAGCCACTAACCCTCGCTTTGCTCGGTTTTGTCCCTTGTACATTTTGCCGGCTATTATAAATTTCTCAAAAATATGTTATTAAAATAAAACACTAAATATTAAAAATATGTTATCTTATATGTTAATACGAATAAATATCTATCATTAATCATTATACACAATTTTATCAAAATCTGTCCAGCCCCTCTAGACAAGTGGCAAACGCTCCGTGTCTATTCTATTTCGATAAACGCTAACGCCTTGCCGTACGCTAATAGCAGAAGTCGTTTGTCAAAAGTGACACTTCTGTATGGGGAATTATGTACTAATCTGACGTTTCGTTACATTTGGCTACCAATTACAAATTCGATACGTTGAATCTAATCACTAGTCGTAAGCTTATGTCAATCCCATACATTGATTATTCTATTCTACTAGCGTTTATGCCACTTGTCTAGAGGGCAGGGGATTCTCGTGAAGCGGTCATACAGGCAGATAGACAAATAATTTAAAAACTAAAACTTTAGCCTCTGTATCTATAATAATAACGATTTAAACTTAATTGCTTGAAACATTATAATATGGTTGTCAGTTGGGCTATAGGTCGTACCTCAAAGAGTATAGTTATAAACTGTCGTACCTAATCAATCACTATTCAACCAAGGCCACACTAGTGAAGTGACACCTTGAAGTTTTGATTTTTTTTAAATACCTATGTTGGGACATTATTACACACAGTGCAATCTAGTTCCGTGGTAAGCTACGAGGTTTGTGTTACGGATACCAGATACTATATATTAAAATTAAGTTTAAATGCTAATCTTTTATATCATGGTTACCACTTGTCTTACGGTGAAGGAAAACATCGTGAGAAAACCTGCATGTCTGAGAAAACCTAACAAGTTTTCGAAAGGCATGTGAAGTCCGCCAACTCGCACTGGGCCAGCGCGGTGGACTAGGGCCTGATCTCCCTCGTACTGAGGGAGGCTCGTGCCCAGCAGTGTCACATGTCTTTGAAAACTTGTTAGGTTTTCTCAGACATGCAGGTTTCCTCACGATGTTTTCCTTCACCGTAAGACAAGTGGCAATCATGATATAAATGATTCGCACATGAAAATATCAGAGGTGTGAGACCCGGATTTGAACCCGCATCACTCGGTTATTCAAGCGTCCACGTTACCGCTGGGCTACCACTGTCTTTATCGTCTGTCATACAAACGAAAAGTAAACTTAAAGGAGAAGCCCAATTTTGGGCCCTGTATTACACGAACGATATATGTATTTAAAAAAATCCGATTTTTTTTTCGTTGTATCTATTAAAATCTTAGCTTTATTTGCTTTGGCCAAGTTAAGAAAAAATCATTTAAATGACAAAATGAAATTGTAAATAATGACATTTTGGCAGGATCTAGTCATTTATAGTTCCGATCTCTCCCGATAATAATTATCGAGAAATTAGAATTGCCGAGTGTCAAAGTTAAAATAAATTGTCATTTGTCAAAATATAATGTAAAATATAACCTAAAAATTGCACATTTAACACTCAATTTAAGTAACTTGGCCGAAGCTTAGGCGCTTGAAAATTGGGCTATAGAATAATTTTCGATTTTTTAAATTTGATAGCAAATTTTTAGCCCTGTAACACAGGGCCTGAAGTTCTATGGAAATTGGTTTTGGTTTTCGTTTGGTTCTCCTTTGTATTATAATGTAATATATATCCAAAATTAAATAAATTATTTTCTTTTACCGATATCTAACGATAAAATCAATATTCAACCCTTCTACATCACTATTTGAGTAGCGAAAATCTTTCGAGTACGAAATAGTGATTCCATGGTGAACTTTCTACATATTTGTGACATAATGATCTTACATCTTTGTCTCACATATACAAAATCCTATTGTTAATTTTCTCTCAATATATGAATTACCTTGTGTCGTGAGTGTTATTATTGTGTTCAGTGAATAAACGCCTACCATATATATAAGTTTCACCCAATAACTCCTGCCAAGCGATTGTAAACCCAACCCGCTCAAACTTCAAACTAAAGTAATATTTATTATTTGTATTCTGTAATCATTCCGTTATGAATATCTGTAATCTGTGATAATCATTGACATTTGACATTTAGAACAAGGACCCATACCCAGCGTTGCCAGAATGTTACTTTTGTAACATTTTACGTTACTTTTCACAACCTCATGTTACCTACATGTTACACGACTCAAAATGTTACTTTTATGTTACTTTAAGGAAGTAGCAAATATTTTTTTTTTCATCAACCAAAATTAGTCATGAAACGGAACGCATCTCGTTTCGGAACGGAATTTCGTTTGTTGTATTGGCGCACATGTCACGTAATGTCATAGTCAGTCTCAGTTCATTCATTGTTGCCATTTACACGGCAATTGCCGTGTTACACGGTATTTGGGGGCCATTACCAGAAAAACATAGTATACGGCAGAACAATCGTTGCCGTATCCTGAAACACGGCTATCAGCGCACACGCACAACACACGCGCATTAAGACTCGGGTAACAGCTAGTCTATAACTAAATTTAATACCTATAATCTATAACACCGTAACTGATTAACTTTACTATTTATGTATAGTCGATAAATAATTTTATATAACTAGTATAGAAAGTCAAACTAATTTTAAACCAACCAAACAAATGTTAGATCAAAATACGATTTAAAGAAAGAAAAAGTAGAAGAAATAAGTTTTAGTGGTATCAGACAGTTATATTATGGTTATAATTTTTACCATTTACAAGTTAACATTAACAAGTTGTTGAAATAAAATTTGTTAATCTAATATATTTTAATAAATTATCTAAGGAACCCTGGTTTTTCGCCACTAAAACTATAGGAACAATTTACAATTAGGTACAAAAGTCTACTTTTTCGTTACATTTGTATAAGACACGGCAATTTTTTAACTTTTACCATAATACACGGCAATCTGACACCGGCAACACGGCAAAATAATATATGTTACTTTTTTTGTGAAAATGTTTCTTTTTAAGCTGTCCCATGTTACTTTTCACTATCTGCCACTAGCAACACTGCCCATACCTTATACCTGAAGGTGGGCCTAACTGCTTATAATGATAAGCAGACTTATTCGTTTAACTTATTTTTAAAAGTCACTTTTGTTAACTGCTTATCTGCTTATTTGCTTATTTAAAATTTTCGTTGAAAAACGTGAAGCTAATAATTAAAAATCATTAAGTTGTTTGCTAAACTTGATCAATGAAATCGTGATATACGCCTACATGTTTCAATTTTAATTGTTGTTTTAGATTTGTAACGGAAGATTTATACGATAATGATTTTTTACAAAAATTACATTCAGCGATTTTAGTTGCTGGATCTCTTTGAAAAAAATTCCAAATCTCGTTGCTTGAATTTCTAGTCTTACTAGCCATTTTGATAGTTTTATACTGATATTTTGATTTACTAACACTAAAGTCACACAAATCTGTCCTTGCAGAAAATATTTATAACACAAGGAAAATCTAATTAATACGTACTCTAACACTATTTTGAAAAATTCACACAAATCTGTCTTTGCAGAAAATATTTATAATACAAGGAAAATCTAATTAATACGTACTCTTACACTATTTTAAAAAAGTCACACAAATCTGTCTTTGCAGACAACGTTCATAATACAACTACAAGGAAATACTAAATTAATTTACAGAGTTATATTTACACAATCCTAATTTTAATATACTACGCACAAGCCAAGTCACTTAAATCCAAACAAACACTTTCAAGTTTCAACACCTTATTAGTTATTAGTAATTACACTCAAGTACCTAGTCGCGATCACGCAAAAGTTTAAAACAATCTGTCACTTAAGCGCTAAAAACGTTACTAACATTAATAATTTGTAGTTTAAAAAAGCATTTAAGCAACTAACGAAAGCAACAACCCTAATAAATTAAATGTTGAATATTTAAAGCAAATTGTATTGCTTTTAAGCATACTGGATATAGTTGGATTGTTAAAACTTATGAATAAAAAAAAACAAAAGAAATTCAATCTTATGTTTCAGAAATTAAAATCTGTTTTAAAATTAAATCCTTTTTCGTTACAGTTGTCCACCGATTCTCGGCAAAAAAGTCTGAAATAAGCAATTAATGTTAAGTGCTTAAATTAACCAACATGCTTATATGCTTAAATTAAAAAGTCTGCTTCATTAAATGCTTATCGTTTAAACGCTCACTTCTACTTATACCTATAGTATAAACAAAGTTTAACGAGATGTATTTTAGATTTAGTTGTCTCTACAATCAGTGTAAACATTACGTTCTATTCTATGTTATATGTGATTGAAAATTACACCATTAGAATGTATTTGTAATGTGCATTTGAAATTTGATTTAAAAGTGCCGTTGTGGATGTATAACTTCGTACGATTTATTTGTACTCTAATTTCAAATACTATATATTTAACTTAACTTCTTTTATTTAATTAATTATAATAATGTCAATTATTAGTAAAGTACGACATTTTCCTGCCCTTAGTAGATATTACCACCTGGAAAACATAATAAGTAATCGCAGGTAAACGCTTATAATTATAATTATATAGGCGCAAGATCAATTAGCTTTTTATTCATTTTTCAGTAATACCCTATCAATAAAAATTTGGCGTTTTCAGATTTAGTGATAAATCTCGACGTAACTTCGATATTGTGGTTATTGGTGGTGGTATAGTTGGTTCCGCATCTGCAAGAGAATTATTACTAAGACATCCTACTTTAAAAATAGCTCTAATAGAAAAAGAAAAATCTTTTGCATTTCATCAAAGTGGCAATAACAGTGGTGTGATTCATGCTGGAATTTATTACAAGCCAGGTTCATTGAAAGCTAAATTGTGTGTAGAAGGTTTAAATCTAGCTTATAAATATTTGGATGAAAAAGGAATTAAATATTCCAAATGTGGTAAACTAATAGTAGCAACAAGCAGACCAGAAGTTCCAAGGTTATTAGATTTATATGAACGTGGAGTTAAAAATGGAGTTAAAGACATTAGGTTGTTAGACTCAAAGGAAATAAAAGAACTTGAACCATATTGTAGTGGTCTCCAAGCTTTATGGTCTCCTCATACAGGTATTGTTGACTGGGGAGAAGTAACAAATTCTTATGTACATGATTTTGAAACATGTGGTGGTAAAAAATACTTAAATTTTGAAGTAAACAGATTTATAGAATCTGAAAATTCAGATTATCCTGTAACTATAACTGACTCTAAAGAAAATACAGTACAAGCAAAGTATGTGCTGACATGTTGTGGCTTACAATCAGATTCTGTTGCAATTCTTACTGGTTGCCCAGAAGAACCGAAAATTATACCATTCAGAGGTGAATATTTATATTTAGTTCCACAAAAGAGCTATCTAACTAAAACAAATATATATCCTGTCCCTGACCCAAGATTTCCATTTTTGGGTGTACATTTAACACCAAGAATAGATGGAAGAGTTATTGTAGGACCAAATGCTATTTTGGCATTTTGTAAGGAAGGATACAGGTAGAAAAATATTTAATATTTTAATATACTAAATAAATAGTTAATGATATGTATTCATATTTTAAATCTCATCATCTTATGATCATTTTGCAGGTGGGGTGATGTAAATATAAAAGAACTAAAAGATATAGTAACATTTTCTGGATTTCGAAAGATGGCACTTAAATATGCAGGTTTTGGATTAAAAGAAATGACTAGATCAGTTTTAGTGCCATTACAGGTGATGCAAATACAAAAGTATATTCAGAATATCACCTCAAGTGATGTAGAAAGAGGCCCAGCTGGAGTAAGAGCCCAGGCTATGGGAAAAGATGGTATGTAATATGTATAATGGTATGTATAATGGGTAGTAATGTATAATGGGTTATCAAAGAATAATATAAATAAATATATGCAAAAAAGAGTATATAAATGCTGGGAAACCCATTTTATAATTGACTAATAATTTTCCTCATTTTATGGTTATTACACATAATATGTGTATGAAATTATATGTATACTTTTATATTGTTTTCTGAGTTGTAAAAACTGTATATCCTAGTATATTATTCTAAATTCATTAGTGTGTATAATACTGAATTTATTAATTGTATTCTTTTAATTAGAACATATAATGTTCAATCTTATATGTTATAAATGTTTTAGGCACATTGATTGAAGATTTTGTATTTGACTCAAAGCCTGGTTCTGGAGCTATTGGCAGTAGGGTGCTGCATTGTAGGAATGCACCATCACCTGGAGCTACATCATCATTAGCCATTGCTAAAATGATAGCTGATAAGATAAAAGACGAGTTTCATCTATAGTTTATTTCAATTATGTGGTTTTTCAAGTTTGACCACAAAACTTTCACAAGTCATTTGATGTCAATTATGAAAATGACTAATTATGTTAATGACTGCTTTAAGCAACTCTTATTTTTTGTTTTATAAATAATTTTACACCTTAAATAACATGCAAACTTTTAAACCTTCTATCCTATATTTCTCTTTTTTTTATGCTACTTTTCTATTATATTTTAGGTATATTGGGTTGGTGACCTACAATATTTTTCACATTTAATACTGTGATAAATAATATTGTTTAAGATAATATATTAACACGCTATCCGTGATTTATGTTATAAGTAATTACATATGAAGAAATGAGATAAGAGTGTGCAGTGTTTTTGTAACACTGCACACTCTTATCACATTTCTTCATATGTAAATACATAAATATTGTCATACTTAGACCTACTTTTCAAGCACTTTATATTGATGAGGAAACAACTAATTACTAATAAATAGATTAATAGATACACATTACACAAATACATAAATACACATAATTTTACATCAATATTCCATACAATATTAATAAAATGAAAATTTAAATATATTAAACAGGCACATATTAAGGATAATTTAAATGTATAGATATTATATTTTATTTTTATATCATACATATAAATAATAATTATTTTACTGGACACTGCATATATAAAATATACTACATAGATAAGAACATAAAATATAAAAAATATTTGTATATAATTAATTTTGTTAAAGCTCTGGTACTATGCTTTTGTGTGTTAATGTTATAGAGATTGTTGTTAATAAATAATAATATTATTGCAAGTTAAATTAAAAATCATGTTATACTTGAAAGTCTTTCATTTTCTTTTATCTCTTCTTGTAATAAAAAAACATTATTAACAATCCTTAGTCAATCAACTATAAAACCCTTCCTTGTAATGTAAAGGAATTGTTTGCGGAGATCATACACTGTAGTCATATGGAATAAAATATTGGTAATTACCACAACATATTCAGAGAACCCAAACATGGAATAAACTGAAAAGGAAATATACTATTTACCAAACAGAAGTACATAAATCAAAGTATTACATTGTTAACAATAGCATGCATAAAACATAGAAAACCGAGTCTTAATAACATTGTAATTTAAAAAAAAAAAAACTTGCAGATTCACCATAAACATTTTCTTTATTCAAGTTTTCTGCATATTATAATTTGTTCATGTAATCTGCTAAACTTACCATATGGTTCACAAAGTCTGTTATGTCTCAAGAAAAAGTAAGCAGCAAATGCAAATGAACCCACATTTACAAAAAAAGCTCTCCATTTCAACTTCATTGATAGTCTCTCTATATGCGTCAAAGTTGGTCGCCTCCTATATTTGGTAAGCATCATGCAAGTAAAAAGCATGTAAAATATGGAAGTACCAATAAATGTTTTAAAGCATGCTTCATGATATGCTGAAAATGTTTAAAATTCAAAAATATTATAACATATATTATGTAATATTTTAAAAAGTGATAATTAAAAAGTTTTAAGTTCATCCATATATAATATACAATAGATTTTTGTCTAATCAGATTGGAACAACTTACGGTAATAATTGGAAGAAGTCCAGTGAGTCAATCCTATTAAAGTTAAGTTCTCTATTATATTTAAAAATACAGCTAGTTTTACTACAATAATACAATTTTGGCTAATTATACTTCTATAATACTTCCATCTCAAATAAATAATAAAAAACCTTAATGGAGCATGACTGTAAATAGCAACTCTCCATATTGTGCGTTGAGGTTCATAGTTGCCAATAGATGCTGAAATCGATGGAAAAATATTGGGAACTTTACAATGTGTGTTATTTGCTTTTTCAAAATCTTTATATAATGTTATTAAAACGCACGCTATGAATGAAAACAATGGCAATGAAACTGTAAAAAATCCCAACTTCTTGATAGGGATTTTGATAAAATATCTTTTTTCAACCGCATTATGTAGAGGTAGATACATTTACTTAAAATATAATAACTTAAAAGTTAAAAGTGTTATTCTTATTGGATCATATGTTATTTTTTTAAATGACGTTTCTATCTACTGAATAGATTTAAGAATTTGATATAAAAGTATAATATTACTTTTCTCTATGATTTGATTTCTTTTTATAATTTATAGTAGACATGTGTAAGTAATGCGAGTAATGCATTACGCGTAATATTACCCGAGCGAGTACTGTATCATCACTCATTACTCGACCGAACCAAACATTACTTATTACGTCAAACATGACGCGAGCGTGATATTCCATCGTTCGGGTTAACTTGGCATCACTCCGTTTTACGAATTTTGAAATAGCAAAGCAATTCGAAATGTATTTATTTTAAAAAGCAATAATTAACACAAAATATATTTAGTTTAGTTTTAGTTTAATATTTAGTTATAAGCAAAAAAAGTTATAATTACTAGAAAAATGATTTTTAAATACGCCAATATTATAAGTTAGGCCAACGATATAAGGTTTTCATTACTAGGTCCTAAGCTGCGCCTGGTCTTCACAAAGGGTCATTCATATTTACAACCTTTAGCTAAACAATACAATTTTGTTTTACTTATTAATTATTTTGCAAGATGCTCAGAAATTTCGCAACTGGTGTTTGTAAAAAGAGTTATACAATATAAGGGAATAGGGATCCTAAAGAACAAAACCAAGTCATAAAAGGTATATCGCTATTTACGTACAAATGCCGCAAGTTTAAAATAATTATTTGAGTATGACAAAATGCAAAATTGCAATATATAATAAAAATCTAAATCGTATCAAATAAAAGTCAACATTATAAAATTAATTGTATAAAAATACAATGATAACGCGTGTTATATTCCGAGATAGATCCGTAATGTCTCACGCATGGCAAGGTGGTGTTTAGAGAATTGTACTGTAGCAACACTCGACCGAACGAAACATTACGCATCACTTCAAAGTTCAAAGTTCAAACATTACTCAAGTCATTACTTTAGTTGTTGTTTTTTAAATTTATCCCCAATAGGGAAAGGCAAAGGACTATAGTCCATACAGCCTTCATTACTTTAGTCATGAGCATGACGCGAGCGCAGTGCTGTCAGATAAAAAAATAAGATAATAGTATACCACCTGTAAAAAAGTTGTACATTTGGGAGTTTTAAATAAAAACAATAGTACACATTAAAAATATTGATTTATTGAAAATAGTGGGTCCCGCAGTTTAGCTTGCGCTAAAAGTACAAGTCTTAATCAAATATTTTATAAATTCAACTTGGTTTTTGGATTATATTGCAGATTTATTTTGATTTTTGGTTCCTGCAATTTGAATGCTTTACAGCAATCATGAACCATGATTAAAATTTAATTTTATCCCTAATAGGGAAAGGCAAAGGACTGTAAGGTTTATATACTTATTACAGACAGTGAATTCCCACAATTTACATAAAAAAGAATATTTAATTCCTAAAATACTATTAAAAAAGAATAATAGAATAATGTGTTCTAAACTCTTAAATCATATTTCCGTACTTTCAATTATCAAATGATGCGTAATGATTTCTCATAGATGGCGTTATTAATATTTTTATAATTTAATTTTAGTAAGTGTTAATTGTATTTTGCTAAAATATTTAATATCTATAATATACTAGCGATTTAGCGCGAGCGAAGCTGCGGGTTCCGCTAGTTCTACAATATATTTTACTATGCCATGAAATGTATGCCGCTAAGTACGCAAACATGCCGCAAGTGAATAGAAATCATTTGACTAGGACTGAAATGCAAAATTGCAATCTATTCTAAAATATTCTTTACTTACATTATGAGTTAAAGTTTCGAACTTTGTGTATCTGTCTGTTCGTTTGTAGGGGGGTTATTTTCGGAAAAACTGATCTGATCATGAAAACTCTTTCACTAACAGACAGCTACACTATTCAGGAGTGATTGTGAGAAGTGTATTATTGGCTATATTGTATTTTCAAAAATATCCCATTTTAGGGATCCCTACCTTAAATGTATCCCCAAGGTATCAAAATGCTGCATATAAAACGAAAACTGTTGACGAAATACATAATATCAAGCACTATTTTATATATTAAAATTTTATATTACAATACTTACTTATGATTACTCACAAAAAATTCTGCGATGGCACATGCCTTTATTATAACAATTTTTTTTTTAAATTATTAAGTTCAAATACGTGTTGAATAGTGGTGATATTGGTATCATGATATTAATCCTTATCCAATTTGTAAACTCCACTTTAAATTATTCGTATCGGATGTTTAATGAGTATAAAAATTGGTATAAAATTCTTTAAGACCAACTTTTTCAGTCGCTGACTTAACCTTATATAGGTGTATGGCTTTATAAATAAAGAATAATAAAAAAAACTTTTTCAGGCTTTTAAAAAATACTAATTCACGTATTCATAGTAAATAATAATTAATTCAAAATTAAAAATAAAAACTTTAATTATTCATTATATATTTTAATATTATAATGAACTTTATCAAGTATATATGTATAATGTATATAATACAGTGGACCCAAAGTCGCAGTCCTTAGAACGCGGTCGGAACCGCGGATACTGCTAGTATAAAAGTATGTTGTAAATTAGTTTTTGTTTCTTTTTCGACGAAAAAATAATAATAATTTATATTGGTTAACTTACGACAGTAAAATTATAAATACAATATTTAAAAAATTCTATACATAAATAATAATCTTAATCATATCAAATAAAAAGTTAACATTTTAAATTTAAAAATTAATTGTATTCAAATATAACAAAGCCGTGCCGTCCGGTCTTAGAATGTGGACGGAGCCGCGGGTACTACTAGTATACGCTGTTAGTTTTTGCTGCATACATTATTGTAAACATAGCTATATGAAAATAATTTAAGTAAATTTGGTTACGACGGTAAAATTTTAAATACAATATTTAAATATAAAAAGTAATAAAAATATAACAATAATCTTACTCACAAAAAGTTAACATTTTAGTTTTAAATTAAAATCAATAAAAACGTGTGTGATATTCATCATATTATTATTACATGAGATAGATCAGTACTACTATTATGACAGTACGCGGGTAATATTACTTCTTAGCATCACACATGGCAAGTAATGTTTCGAGTAATGAAGTGATGTGATATTACTCGGTGCGTAATGTAATGCCATATTTCATTACTTCATAAAGCACTGTTTTGCGCATGTCTAATTTATAGTAAATTAAAATTTTAAAATCAATTTTGACATTGACATTTGACAATTGACATACCAAATCATAGATGACTAATAATTATAGGGATGTGTAACTCAGCAAAGTATTTCTCTATGAACTCAGCTCAGAGCCGGTTCAAATATTCAGCTCACAGCAACTTGAGCCGTGAGCTGCGACTCAGTTGCCAGATATTCCGAACGTTTTGTGAGAATGAAGGTACATAGTTATGCAAAAGTATTAAAATATCGACACAAACATGTCGCTGAATGGTATGAAGAAGAAGTTTCATTTTTCAAAATAGTAAAAAGTTGTTTAAAACTGTTCTTTCATTAATAATAAAAAAATAAAATATAGATTATTTAGTCTTTTATCATAAATATTTATATGATAACTTATTCTTTGAGGACACTTTTTTAGTAAAATATTTTGATTACGGTCAAATCTGGAAAAAGGACACAAATGGTAATTAGATTTTACGACTTTGTTAATTTTTCCTTAATTTTTCGTTAATTCACCTAATAATAATATACATATTCAAGGAGTTGCGTCCATTAGAACCCGTAGCTTATTAAAAATAAATATTATCATCTTCAAAATATTTTAACGTTTTATACATTCTTTAGGCCAGAACTGTAATATGCACGGAATGAAATATTCACCCAGGTGTTTATTAATAATACGTCACTAATGCATTAGCAATATGAAGAAGCCCTATGATTTCAAACCAGTTGCAAGCGTTATTGGGCGGAGCTAGACATTTTTCTGTCCTTATCCGTTTGTATGCAATTGTGGGTCAGAGAAAGCGCTTTGGGTGGTTCACTACGTGAATAGAGTATAGAATGCGAAACGGCTCAAAAAAAGTCTACTAAAATTGGTAGACTCACTTCTAGTGAAAGTAATAGGTATTTAATATTGATTACTTAATACATGTAATATTATTATTGCATCAAAAAAAAAAAACAAACCAATTCCATAAGTTTAATTATCAAACAAGTAATAAATATTGATTTTTGGTTTCTACGCAACATTCATATTAATTCGTTTATTTGTATAACGCTTCGATACCGTTGTAAAATCTATTGAAACGTATGCTTTTATCAATGTATAGTAGATGAAATGCGTAATAAAAATATGTTTTTGGACAAAGATGCGATGAAGCATTCTCTGGAATTTACGAGTAGTCTACAAGGTGTACGTAAAATGAAGGTGCGGCATGAAGAGGTAACCTACCAGTAATTACAATATATTATTGAAACCTGTTTATTGAATTCATTTTATTTATTTTAAAAATTAAATAAATAAAACTAACGATACTAATGAAAATGATCCCTCTTGTAGCATATCAACGAATAAATCAGTTTGTTGTTTCCAGGCACGCCATAATCATAACATTAATGGAGTTTTAAAACATAACGATCACTCAAAGTGCGTAATATTTTTTTATTATTTAAAGAAAATGTTATCCTAATTTGTTTGTTGCTAAATGTTTGTTTTGTCCTCTTAATTTGTCAAATCTGTTTCATATGTTCAAAAAACATTTTTAGGAATAATATTAAAGAAACAAAAAATACTAATTGTAACTTTAAAAAAGAAATTGTTAAGCTTCGTACCTACTTTCATAATATGAATTTACAAAATCAAAACTCATTAAAACATTCTGAAGTTACCAACAACACTAGATCTATATTGTATAAGGAAGACCGGCTAACGCGAAAACTTGAAGATAATGAATTAGTAGAACAGGAAATGGCTATGTATATTAATAATTCAGAGGAAGACAAAATCAACTTAGTAATCGAAAACGACAGTGATTTTAAATTAAAACCAAAGGCAAGAGACACTAAAAATACCTGTAGTGATGATAACTACAATATACAAGCCATGCAATATACTAATAAATATTTAAATCCAAATAAAATTTTAAAAACGTCGCAAATACATAGCGTGAATATCAAAGAAGATATATCTAAATCATACAATAACTCCTTGCCTCAATTTAACGAATATAAAAATGACTTACAATCATTATTAATAATGATGACAATAAATTCGAATAATGAGCATGAAGAGAAAAAATTAGTTACCGCAACAAAAGAATCACATAAAAATGAACACGCAATAGAATGTAATGAAAATACTTTAACGAATAAGTACAATGATCTTGCGCATGCAAACACTATATCGGATAGTTTTGAAACAGAACAATTAGTACAATTTTTAAATATAACTCCTTTAAGATATGAATTAAGCTATTATCAGAGATATATCGCAAAAAAGTTCGTAAAAAAATGGAAGGACTTCGTCTCTTCCAAGATACAAAATCGGATGATTGGAGAAAGACAACAAACTTTGAATCAGTTTTTTGATAAACTTTCCAAAAAAGTTAATCACGCAATCTCCAACACGGGACCTGTTCAAAAATCTAAAATACTCGCCCGAGATTATAACACATATCAGCATAGGTTAGTATTGTTTAGCATTGTACCCACAAGAGAATTTAATGATACCTATAATTATTATACTGTACCTGTATGATTAGTGACTATACCATCTTCATCTATATTTTTCAGATATAAGATTCAAAAACACATAATAGCGCTTCAAAAAGCTAAACTTGAAGAACAAAACAAACTAATAGAAAAATTGAAGTATAATAAAATTGTAGAAGCCTCGCGCCAGTCTTTGGATACTATGAGGGAAGATGTACGAAAAACTTATTACGAAATCGATAAGCATTTGAAGCCTAAAATAAAATGTTTGACGAACGAGTTAAAAATAAAGGAGTTTGAAGGTTAAAATTACTTTGCTACAATTTATTGAATATATTTTAATACTAGCGACTCACCCTCGCCGAACCCGAGCGAAGGGTCGAACCAAGATTTAGCGCGAGCGAAGCCGCAGATTCCACTAGTTCTATACTAAAACTTTCCTCGACAACCATTGGTACAATCCTTGAAAATCGGTGCATTGGTTTTTGAGTTTATCGCGAATAGAAAGACAGACAGACGCGGCGGAGGGTTTTGTTTTATAATATGTAGTGATAATAATATAGATTTAATTATTTGTAATCTTTGACAGAACCATCCCTTGTTCTGCACTGCTTAAAAGTCCCACAATTTCTGCAAAGAATGGAATCCAGGGCTCGCGAAAGAGAAGAAAAGCACGCAATCATAAGAGAAAGACGAAAACAAATGGAGGAAGAACGACTCCGTTTAAAACAACAGGTTCCTATTAGCTTATTACTTGCATTTTTAATGTACTTTCGAGGAGGACTTTAAATACTTATTTAAATATAATATCTTTGCTAATAAACTATTATTTCTATTTTAACTAGGCAGAATTAGCGAAGGCAGAAATGGATAAAGAAGAAAAAATGAGAATAATAAAGGATCTAAAAGAGAAAAGGAAAAAAGAAAAAATAGAAAATATCAGGAAGAAACAACTCGCTGAGAGAATGAGGGCCTTGATAGTTATGGCTGATTTGCATTATGAAAAGAATTTGATGCATAAATATGGTCTTAAACCATTAAAATTATTATTAGAAATTAAAAAAGGTAACATTGTTAAAGCCAAAGCCCATTACGAATTTCAATTATTGAAAAATTTATTCTTACATTGGATGTGGTATACTGTAGACATGTGGTTCGATAGAAACTACAAAGCCGAAGATTTTCACAGGAAGAAAATACTGAAAAAAGCTTTCAGCGGATTGAAAATGGTGAGAATATTATATTGAACAAAATCAAGTAAAAAGCAATAATTATAAAAAAAACAATCATTAATGTATTCTTTGAGCTCTATAAGGATAAATAAAATGTAATTGTGTCAAAAATAAAAATTATAATCGTTTACTAATAATGCATTTGGAATTATATTAGGGTACTAAAGAGGGTACTTTGATACGCTTTATCGGATAGTTTTATTTTTCAGAAAAAAAGATCTTTACTGGGAGTTAGAGGTATCTTATATGTTGATCCGGATAACCAGCAAATTTCATCAAAAATTTTTCAGTTATTTCTCGTGATCTTAGATAGAGAAAAATTCTGAAAACTATACTAAGAATTTTAACGTCTCTTTTTATGGTATTCATATAAAGTAATACCTCATCTCAGAATAATAGCTTTGGCTTATCCACTGAAATGAAAGTCGAATATATGACACAATACGAACCCACTATAATTTACAAAGCTTTCATTTTTCTTATTTCAGAATCACCACGAATTTGTATTGAAAAAACAAGTGGCAGATGATTATTATGATTTATTTGTATCGCAACTTGTATTTAGAAAATTTCGTGAAGGTATTACGATTCTTAAAAAGGAATTTGAATTAAAATGGAAAAAAGCATCGGTTTACTATAACAGGTTAGAAATTCATGAAAATATAATATTATATATTCACTAATCGAGATTGGTGTACCTACATATTATAATAGATAGCTAAAACATTGTTTTTGTTCTATTTACAGCAATATAAAATTTAAAACATTTACCTGCTGGCGTACATTACCTGCATTAAATGCTCTGAAGAGAGAGCAAGACGCAAGAAAATTAAAATGGAGAGAAAAAGTGTTGCAAGTCGTACCAGACTACCAGCCACCTGAAGATTAGTTGCTTTAATTTTTCATATTAATGTAAATACAACAAATAATGGCCAAATATATTAATTGTTCCATAGGTTAAGCGATTTTTTATCTTCCGTGAAGATATCACGAAAGATAAAAATTGTTTTTTTCCTCTTCCGTATTTTAATATATATATACCTAGGTAAAGTGTGTGTGCAGGCGGAAATTTTTATACCACTTTTTTAATATAAAACCATACCACATAGTACTTTAAAGTAGTGTTATATATTTCTCAGAGATGACATTATATGTTTCGACAGTAAAAAATATCCTATATGTTGACAAGGATAAACTAGCTAGCATTAGCAACAACAAATTTCATCAAACTCTACGCAGTGATTAAGTGATTTTCTCACGATGCCACACATGATCACAGACAGACAGAAATTCTAAAGTCTAATAAATAAGGTGGCCCAATCTATAGTGTTTAGAAATTAGAAGAATAATATTAAGAAACCTTAAAATGAGATACAAACTTTGTAAAAATAAAACAAGATGTAATTTAGTTCAAAGTTTATTACTAATGATTTTGAAACATGTTTAGTGATATAAATATACCTACGAACCTTCTAATAATTATGATTTGATATTTTTAAATATACACAACTATAATATTAATATATTTACATTAATTCCGTGAATTCGTTTGGATCGCTAGTTGCTACAAATAGTTCGTGGATATAAAACGTTTATGAAATTTAACTATACATAATACATCAATGTTTACAGGCGATATAGCAAAACTGTAACTGCTATGAAAAGTAGTAGTACTGTTTAGCACGTGCCTTTTTTTACAAATATTAGGTAGACAAAATATGTAATCTCAATTTTTGAAGTGAAACTTCTTTATCGACGTATGGGAGAAATTTTGTAGAAAAATCGTCACGTTTTTCGGTTACGCGCCATCATCGACAGTAGTCGATGCGCGCCATGTTGCTTTTTGATAAAACTTCTTTATCGACGTATGGGAGAAATTTTGTAGCAATGTAAAAATACAACAATAGCAATGATATTATAATAAGACCAATGATAAAATAAATTACTCATTAATTGTATGCATGTCTATAATAATAAAATAGCTTTATTTTAATACGGAAAAAATTGTTTTTCTTAAGGATTAAGCCTTATCTACCCCATTTTCGTGAAGTTGCAAATAGAAGAAAAATGATATGTCGTAAAGAAGTTTCACTTCTTACCTGTGTACTCTGGTACACACACATATATATTTTTATGTTTTGAATGATGAATTGATTGTTGTTTATATTAAACTTAGTAATAATAATGCACAGGTAATTTTAGGTATTATATAATTTGTCTTCATCATTTTTTGGCTAAAGTTTTACTGAAGGACAACATTTTAAGTTTAATATTTTTTATAATTTTACCTTGTTTAATATTACTATAGTCTATATCAAACTTATAAGAAACTTAAATGATTAAGTTAACTAAAATTGCACTCAACTTTATTATTAGTATTATAGATATCTAATCATATTCAGTGCCAGTTTCTTAGTTTTCATAGCAAAAAAAATAAATAAAATATGTAAAGATTTTATATAATTAAACAATAAAATATAAAAAATACTACTTTTAACAAATCATAATATGTAGAAATTATTATGCATTACTAAGAAAAGATAAAATATAAAGAGCTCTACTTAAGTCTACTATCTCTTCCATCCCAATTAAAGTGTGTGGATCAAATCTTCTTTCTTTGATGAATAATAGTTCGATTAAGATTTTTTCGTTAACCAGCCAAGTCTTAAGAAGATCCATCCCAAAGTAAGTTTATCTTGGTAGTGAGTCTTTACTCTTTAAGTACAATAAATATTAAGGTATATGTATATATAAGCCAGAGATTTAATTTACATCACTTACTGAAAGTTTCGGATTGTTTTTGTAACTTGTTCATAAGTAGTGACGCACTCACATTACACTAACTATAAAAATACAGATTTATGATCATGCTTTTGCTGTACTGGTCTCGGGTTCGATACCCTTTCGGGGTATTTATCTACGTATTTATATAAACTAATATAAAAATATATATAAAGATGATTGTATGTTGATGTCTTAACACATTATTTAAAATATTGGACTACAAACGATTGCACTACCTAATCAAATGCTCAATTTCGATATCTTACATAATATTATGATTCTGGGCTATACAATGTACTAGCAATGTTACATTGGCTAACAAAAGATCTGTCCCTATCTGTGTCCAATGATCGTGAGTTCAGAAGTAGTATCAAACTTTATATTTTGAGTAGTACGAAAATAAAGTTGTGCGTCACCAAACAAAAGTAGTATTTAATAAATTAGGTTAAAATCATTGACATTTTAAGCATTTACAAGCAAAATCTCCAAGAGTATAATTAAATATATTACAATCTACCAAGGTTATTAGTGAATCAGTCTATAAGTTTTACAAATTATAATTGGGTAATGGTGGTATAATTCGCGTCATGTAAAACGAACGCTGGCTGTCAAGTTGCGCAGAGGTGATGTAGGCCAACTTAGTAGCAAAAGAAGGCTCGGGGTACGCGCCGCGTGCTTTCCAGCTCGTTATTGGTTCACACAAAAGTTTTTAATAAAGAAAGAGTCTGATAATAATGTAGTAAATAATAAAAAAATATATTAAACGAATTAATTTAATTTTTTTAAGTAGATTAAACAGTCTACACTGAATCAAACATATTTTATTAATTAATAGAATTCTATTTAATGACATTCTATATAATATATTTTTCAATTTAAAAACCAATAAACGTCGCGAGCGAAAGGCTAGTTCAAAAATAAAAGAATAGGCCTAGTACTTTCATGTGCGAATGTACCCATGCGCAAACACACCCCCCACAACTTCCAGCGTACTTTTTACGTGACGCGAACTTTTATATCTTAAATAATATAACAATATCTGAACCTGAAAAACCTAATTAGATTATTATTCATATAAAGTTTTATACCTATTACCTTTATAGGTAATAATTTTCAAATATGATTGCCAACACTTAGCTAGCATGGTGGCCTGATACCCATTTAATTCAATGGAGCCCCATGCCCAGCCGTGAGACGGTAAAAGGTCTGAATCCATAAAATATACATTCAATGTATTACTAAATTAAATTATACATAAAGCAATATAGTATTAATAATGATTAAGTTTAAGATATAAGATAATAATACGATAATGTTTCTCTGAAGTATTAATGATTCAATATAAAAAAATAATAAGTACAGTAGGTAAAGATTTTTCTACAACTAACATGAGTTTTGATCCATATAGTTTCAATTGTATATGATAATAATGACACAAATTATTACAAAATATATAATATAACAAACAAAAAACAAATATAATTTTTAAACATAACCTTTATGTGTGGTTTAGCTTAGCTTCACAATATTTACTTCGCATCTTTGTGCATTGTTAGGGATTTCATACTGTTAGCACGTTTATTATTTTACGCCATTGTGGTTCTGAAATAAAAAAAAATTTTATATATAATTATTAACGGTATAAAATATATAGGTTTCTTGTCTTTAGAACGCGAACAGAGCCGCGGGAAATGCTAGTTTATAATATTACTAGCGACTTGTCGTATTTCACATCTTTCCAGTGGTTTTCTTGTGATGTACAAGTCACAGATAGACAGACAAAATTCTAAAAACGATATATAGATTTGGCCTTTCAATAAATCAAATTAAATAAAAAAAAACCAAAAATATTTAATGTATAGTAAGGATTTTATTATAATGTTTAGAAGTATGCATTGTTTTTCAAACAAACAACTAATTTAAATATAATATGATGTATTAAGGTTATTTTTTAAAATAATTACTTACCAGTATATTTTGGAATGTATATCAACAATTGCCTCAACAATACTAGTGCAATAACCAAAACATAGCCAAGTCCATAAACACAGGATACAAAACATAATGCTAAACTGAAAAAAAATGTATTATTATATTATTATTTTTTTTCATTTTAAGGGCTGCTTTGACTATTTTGCAGTGGTTGCTGTTGTTAACAAATCATTGTTGTACTGTATTAATTTTAATTAAATTAAAATTGACAATGGGGAGTTATAATCATTATTAAAAGTATTTGGGTAGTAAAAATCTAGGATATCAAAAAATTAGATGTGTTTGTGTTTATATACAGACAGTGGTAGCCCAGCGGTAATGCGCTTGATTGGATAACCGAGTGATGGGGGTTCAAATCCAGGTCTCGCACCTCTGATAATTTCATGTTCGCACGTGAAATTATCAGAGGTGCGAGATTAGATCATTACTATCATGATTACCACTTGTCTTACTATGAAGGAAAACATCGTGAGGAAACCTGCATGTCTGAGAAAACCTAGCAAGTTTTCGAAAGACATGTGAAGTCCACCAACACGCACTAAACTACCGCGGTGGACTATGGCCTGATCCCCTTCATACTGAGGGAGGCCTGTGCCCAGCAGTGGGACGTTAAAAAGGGCTGATGATGACGTGCTTATTTAATAATTTACACAAAGCTAAAAACAATTTTCTTGAAGTCTTTGCAAGAAGATAAAAAGGATTTAAATTAAGTGTTCCCACAAAGTAAAGAGCAGAAGGCAATGGAATAATCAATTTTTCTAGATGAGTAGTATAGTATATTGTAGTAACATCCTACTTGTTATCCCTGGCGGAGGAAGAGCAGTTAATATAATAAATGATAACTTAGATTCAGAAGAATAGGTGGTGTGGAGTAAGAGCCTACTTTTGCTAATATGGGGGACCAAGGGGTTTATAATTATAGTTTTATCAAAGAAGCATATAAGCATCCTTATAAACTTTTATAGGACAATACTCTCATAAATAAAACTATATTTTTTATAAAAATATGCCAAAAACTTACTTGAATTCAAAATATACATCATTGCAATCTTCTGGCATTAATATAGTACTATAAAATATATATGGCTGACATACTGTAGTTAAACCTAAGTTAGTTCCATACAAAAGTGTTGCAAATGCAAAAATTTGACCAGCAAGGAAATACATGTAATTAGGTCTGAGTACGCAACAGTCCCACCTGTAAAATATAAAATATAATATAGTTACAAAAATTGCTGTACTACTATAATCATTAGTTTTTAATTAATTTTATGGTATGAGTTAATATTTATAGTATGTGAATGTATTTTACTTATTATTATTATTTTATGTAAAAGATAAAAATGAATATATCTAAGTTACATACCATATTGAGTGAAAGAATCGTTCATTAACCTCTATTTGACAAATTTGGCAATAATAAGAGTCCGATGTCAATACAGGGCTGAAAAATAAAGAGAAATGTTTTAACTTATAATTGTAGTAGTGTAATCTTATTAACTACTCTCATTGAAAAACAATGCAATACAATAGTGAAAAAAACTAATCAATAAATTTTATATAACAATTTATTATAAGTCAAATAACTTAAACAACTTTACCTATATTCTTTTCCTTTAGAAGTCCCAGTTGCAAGTTCAAAATCTGCTATCGCTTTCATTTTGTAAAAAAAATAACATGTACATGCCAATAGAAGTAGAAAGATAAAGTTTTCAAGTTGTGTTATTTCCAGTAGTCTGAGTACACCAAGTTCAAAAACTAGAAACATACAAATTCCAGATGATAATGTCCATGAATAAAAGAATGGTGATCTAAAAACAAACAAATTAAATTGTAATGTTGGATAATTTAATAACACAATATACAATTAATATAAGCAGAAACATTGTATATGTTAAAAGATAAAAAGATATTTTTTACATTCTATTTTTGTTTGCACTTATATTACACATATTAGTATTTCATTCTATTTTATATTATTTCAATAAAAGTATACAACTACTGTTTACCTATTTTTCTGTCTCGGTCTTGATTGCACATACAAAGCACCCATTACAATAAATATCATCACTATAATGGTAACAGATCTTGATATGGTTGATACTACCAATAGGAGTGGTAAGATAATAAAAGGAAGAATTGCATCCATATCCACTTTTTTACTCGTCCTATTTGAGCCATATGGTAGAATATCCTGTATAGTCATGATTGTTGATACCATTTTCGTACTGCTGATTTATTTATTTTTTATTTAGAAAAATCTTTACATTCACTTCGTAAAGAATTTGTGTTAAGTTCCTGAAATTTACAAATTTACTTTCATGTTGGTTTTGCTTTAAGCAAATATTATTTATTTACTTGGCTGCTCATGATTCGTTTGACGTTTCACATTCATTTTCAAAAATTTTATGTCAGATGTGAAATGACAACATTAATCAATTGTCAAACCGTTTGACGTATGATTTTTTTAAAAGTATATCTTAAATCAGCTTTGGCTGGAACTCTTTTGCTCCATTTTAGGAAAAAAATAATTTATCCGAGAATTACGATAGTCGGGTACAACTTAGTAAAAATAATTTGACCATCTACTTTAAAAAAAAATGATAAATCAAAGAATAGCATATTGCTAGGCTATTTATCGACTTTTACTTCTATTATCTTATGATTATTATGCTAAAAGTGTCACAATATGTTATATTGTATGCATGTTTTTTGTGTAACATAATATGTAATTATGTGCTGGACGGATTCAAATGAAATTAAATAGATTCTAGACCCTAATGTAATAACTGCTTGATATCACTTAGCCTCGGTTTGCTCGTGTTAATGACACTGAGACGAAGCGAGGGTAAATACATAGTATTGTTACGACGATGATTTGTGTAAAATAATAGGTATAAGAAATTTAATTAATAATAGTTAAATATAAAATAATTTAAAAATATTTATTTGTCTATTCAGTTCTATAATTGATAAATTATTAATTATTATAATTAATTTTGTTACTGGTTTTTTATAATTGAAATAAATCGTATGGGAAATGCATATTAGGCATACCTAGAGACTAGATAGAGTATGTATATAAAGGATTATTATAATCGATTAGTCCTGTTTCAACTGTACCTTTGCCAAATTTGACCTTTTTTCTACGAAGAATAGAGTAAAACTATTTTAAATTAGAGGACAAAACGATAAAGTTCATCTCTAACCGGAAAATGGAGTTGACATGTAATATTTTTGGCTGACTAGATTAATGGAACTGCATTAAGTTAACGCATTTCAGCGGACATCGTACACATGCAGTAGCGGGTCCAGGAGGGGGGGGGGGGCTAGGGGGCTCAAGACCCCCTCCCCCAAATCATCAGAATCGACCCACGACATATGTCAAATGTAAATTAATAACTATAAAAAAATAACAAGATATCGTAGAAGTACAATCGTAGGCAGCTCAGTCTAGGTAGTCATTTTTTTACGATTTCATGTAAATTAACATATTTACTGTGTTATTAAAGAAACGACTGAACTTACGAAAAAAACTTTAATTAAATCTTGCAGAATATTAAATTTCCCCCAAAAATTAGCCTGTATTTTTTTATTACTTTACTAAGTGCGTTAAACTGATATATAAAGCTCGTAGCTCGTATATTTAAGAAAAACTGGTTCATTAAATAGACCAAAAATCGTAAGTCGTAAACTAACAAAAAAGATTTGAGACCAAAAGATGCAGAATTTAATTCTCTACAATAATTTTCTTAATTACTTTTAGCCTTAAATGCAAAGTTTTCGAGATATCGGCCAAAAAAGTTTTTTTACGCCCGATAGCCCAATACTGAACGTACTTAATACTCAAAAAGTATGTACATTAGAAAAAATATGTTTTAAACAAAAGGCCATAAATCGTAAACTATAAGTTTTACAAAAAGTTTATAAGGTACAAAAGATGGGAAATTAATTTGATTTTATACAATGATGGTCGTAGAGTGCCGTACAACTGGCACAAAATGGCGAAAAGCGCAAAGTTACCGAGATATGGACCAAAAACTTTTTTCAAAATTGCGCCTGAAGCTCCAGCATTTGGAGTCTGCAGTGCAGTGGCTCCAGAGTATACTCTGCGATCAGAGAAGTAAGTACCTGGATTAACCCGAACGATGCACCGCCCACCGAAGTGGTGCGTTTCTTAGCTTCGCGCCCGACATTTATTTTCCAACCAAAAAAAGTCAGTGTCATTAAAAAACTAAGAAACCCGACTGAGTTTCTGTGTAATTTGGAAATGAAAAAACCCTAAAATATGTTGTGGTCTGATTCAAAATTTATACCCTTTTTTACTTTCACAATTAATACAAATCTAACGACACATTTGAAGCTAAAATCCCACGGAATTGATAAATTATTATTTATATTCATCTGCTATGTGTAAAATCCATCGAGCCGTTTAGGCTGCAGAGCGTCCCATACATTTGAATTTGGCCCTAAAAATCTGCCATTTTTTTTTTATTTTGATATACCCAGTAGCACTCTCACAGTAAATACGAATCTAACGAAATCTCTCAAGTAAAATCCATCGAGCCGTTCAGGCCGCAGAGCGTGGTAAACAATTATATATCTAACCGTAAGGTTATGCTGGACTATCCTATTTATTCTATTAATAAATAAGAACTACCGTTTAAACTTCGTAGACTTGATCGATTGTAAATAGACAGTGAAGAAGGGAAACCCACATACTATCCAATATTTTTGATACAAGTTGGGCTGGTGATTTAATTAGATACTTAGCACATTCCTTCGAACTGTTGAATAAAAGCCTTTCTTAAGGAGCGCCAACCACGATGTTTCGATTAATTGTGCTGCAGAGCATCCTATAGGTATACTATACGTGCGTAACCGGTCAAGTTGCATGGTTCCACTATGCTTAAGCTTCACGGGGAGAGTTATTTAAGAAAATGTTGCTGAAACATTTTTTTCAAGGAACTTAGTTTACTTTAACATTTTTAATATATTACCGAATACATCTTTACATCTATATGTACATATTATGTACATACATATAAATTAAATTGGAGTGTCTGTTTTTAATTTCAAATTAACAGCTTTTTACTAAATGTATATAAAAGTATTTACGATACTGGCAGCAAAAAAACATTTTTAAAGCTTTTGTCAGTCTGTCTGTTTGTTCCGGGTGATATCTGAATTGGCTGCACCGATTTTGACGGGACTTTCACTCGTAGATAGCTAATTTTATAAGGCGTAAGTCGTAACTTTGGCTACTTTTTAACCGACTTCAAAAAAGGAGGATGTAGAAATTTTATTTATTTTCAACTAGCGTAACCCGCAGGTTTCTTACGTATTGAGCAATCCATCCGCAATAGCGAAAATTGTACAATAATTGCTGTCCAATCGCAAAATCATATTACTTAATAAATTAATTCTTAGTTTTTCATAATTTTATTGGTTTTTGCATTAATTGATTTAGTAATTGTTTGTTTATTATATTAAAGGTCTGTTAAACATAAGAAAGCTAACATTTTACTAAACAAGGCTCTTTTTGATTTTAAAATTCTTTAAATGAAGCATTCTTTAGAACGTCTAGTGGCTTGACCCGTAGTTTTAAGTATAAAATACGATTAAATTAAGTTAAATACTATTAAGTTTAATACGACTAATTGCGATTGGACAGCAATTATTGTACAATTTTCGCTATCGCGGGTGGATAGCTCGATACGTAATCAGCCTGCTTGCTGCCGTAAGAACAAAAAGACTTGACGGAAGAAAAGAAGATAGTTGAATTTTAAATTATTTTTTTATTTAATACCTATCCTAATTAGGGAGCTTGATTTTCCATTATTTACATACTTAGGTACTATATACTACAGTATCAATTTTGTAGTTAAACTGTGGTACCAATCATACAGTGAAAACTCAGAAGGTACTTATAAGATTCTAATACATCCATTGCGGTGGAGAAAGTGAAAGTAAGAATAAAGTAAAATGACTAAAGAATTAATAAATAGTTAGTAGGTAGGTATATACATTATACGTGCCTAATCATACTTGGAATTAGTGCCGCAGTTGAATAGCTGACCTTGACCTCAGTTTGACATAACCGAGGCACCTAGATACTATATTGAAAGAAAAGTTGTAGGAATCATGTGATTAATATAATAAGTAATTTGGAACTTTTCATTCTGTAAATGCTCATTAGGAATACATTTAAATTACGAAGATTTATTTTATCAGTATTTTCCAAAAGTTGTTTTTACGTTGAATTAATTTATTTCTTTTAACAAGTAGATGAATGAGATGAGATAACCAAGTGATGCGGTTTCGAATCCAAGTCTCGCACCTCTGATATTTGCATCATGTGCGAAACAGTTTCAACATGATTACCTACCACTTGTCTTGCGGTGAAGGAAAACATCGTGAGGAAACCTGTATGTCTGAGAGTCCGCCAACCCGCACTTGGCCAGGCAGCGTGGTGGACTATGGTCTGATCCCCTTCGTATTAAAGCAAGGGGCCCAGCTGTGGGATTTGAAAAAGGGCCATACAACAAGTAGATAATTTTTATTTTCAAGCTTATGCCTTCTATCACAGTAGATCGTATATTTTCAGATGCCTTAACATAGATTACAAGCTGACAAGAAACATGTTTTCCTTTCAAAATTTTAGTTAATTACAGATACTTATGCTCTTTTGAATTATCTATTGTAGGTATAAGAACTTAAATTTATCGACTAAATCAGCAAAATACTTAGGTACTTCAGATTCTGGTTTTATACGTTATCATAATATGGTATGGTCTTGTTTACGGATTTTTCGAATCGAATCGAATATCTGATAATCAATAATTATCGTTATCAGACATTCGATTTCCATACCCAAAACCGAAAAAGATATTATATTTTAACTCAAAGCCCAAAACATATTACGTCAAAATAGCTTTTTTGACAATTAACGACTGCAGTTTAAAGAACTACCTACATACAGCCTACTTAACAGTTAGATTTTTTTTTATCCTACCTACTTAATCATATCATGAAGATCTATTCGACTTTGACTGTGCTCAACTGACACGCATTAATATTTGAAACCTTCATGTTCATGTTCTTTATTCTGTGGCTTCTAGGCGTGCCATTTGGGCACAAATTACTTCGCCAATGTCGAGTAGAATGAAAAAGACACAGTAAAGATTGAGAATTGCTCGGTTTAAAAAGAGATTGTTAAATTAAATTTAAATAAAGAACAACTTAACAGTTGAAGTTGATAGTGACTTTGTCGGTCAAAATTGTTTCTCGTCGTCGTCGGACAAATGCTAACCCTCAATAGCTATTTGTACAATAAAGGCACTTACTGTACTTAATTTATTTGACCAATAAAACGACATTTAGCTTATCAGCGATTGACAATAGACATAATATATCCCATTTCCTTCATTCATCCGTTGTGTTTGAATAGATAGTTCAACAATAGGTACAGTTAACCGATAAAATGTCATCAATTGCAACAGACAGACAAGTGCTAACTTGCAACGCAATCTGCCTTTATTACCTTGCAATTAGTTCTCATGTCGGCGGCCTCGGGCAACTTGGTTTGTTCGGTTCCTCCACCAGGCAGCCCGTGTTGCCGGTCGAGCCATTATGATACGGCACACACATGCGCTCGTCAGTCAACAACAGTTTGCGCGCGCACGCGTAACGTATCTCTATATTTTTTACCTTATTCGCCGGCAACGACAGTATTGATCGGGCCTCCGCCGCGAAACGGCGTTTCCAAAATGCCATACGAATTTTCCATTGTCGACCATTGTTCGATATAAGAAATCAAACCCAATAACGTTTCAATTCAATGTTATCACTTAAGGAGTGAGACTATGGCGATTTTGTGGTGTTCCCGTAGATGTTAAGCTTAACGATATGTCGAAGGTGAGTACGTATGTATATGCATATACTATATGTATGTAGATTTTAATAATCGCAATTACAATTTGCGCTAGAGGTAGGTAGTTCCGAAATCATGGCCATGGACGTTTTTAACGCTTACTTCTATAGAATCTCCCAATCACGTTTAAACTAAGCAAGTTTTATCTTATCAGCAAGAACAAAGTTAAAATGTTTGTAACGATAACCGTAAACTTTGCTATTATGAGTTTTGGTTAACATTCTTTTACTTTAAGAACCGTAGTCCGTAGTACCACAAATATTTTTTATATTAGTCAAAAAAGAGGAAGATAATAACGTTCCTACATACCCTACATAGTACATAATATGTATTAAGGACTAATGTCGTACTCGTAGTAGGTATGATATCATTAAACAACATCGAAACAAAAGATGACGACCGCAGTTAAGCCCTCAGACAGTTGATCTATTTGTTAGTTATTGTTAGTTAACAATGGAGATAGTAATTAATAAGAAGTTCAATAAATAAAATCTATTCATTAAAACATAATATGATACTTATGTATGTATAGGTATAAAGTTTTTTGTTAAATATGAATTGAGAACGTACCTCTCTAGTTAAACTTTAATAATGATAAAAATGACGTAACTGCGTAACAAACAGAATTGTCCATCACAAACATCACTAAATTATAAATAATTGCTATAAATTCCCATAATTTTTCCCAGGATAATATCTACGTGATAATAATAAAATTTATAATAGGTACCTAATCAATTGAAATTCTATTTTGATTTACACGGATTTTAAAAAAAACATCTTGTAGCTTATTATTCCCTCTTGGGAATGATTTTAGTTATGATGATGGTATGGTATATTTTTAATTTTAATACTATTATAAAGGCGAAAAATGGTGTGAATGGATGTTTGTTACTCAATCACAAGGGAACGGAACATACACGATATGAACATTTGGCACTGAGATAGATTATAATCTGGAAAAGCTTTCATATATTCAATGGATACTTCATACTTTTGCTATCTAATGAAAATGGTGACATAACACCATATTTCTATAAAATAAGATCACGAGAAATTAAAATTATGGTGGAAATCATCATTTTTGATGTAAATTTCACTATTATTATATTGCTATTAATAAAAATGACATAATAAACAGTAATTGGATAAAAAAATAAAAATGCTCTGACGAGTCTTCGCTTTGTGATGGAGATCGTTCACTTGCTCCGGTTACTCATCGTTTACTCTATAAATATCAAATACAGTGTTGCAAAAAAACTAAGTAAGGGTCAACAACATTTTGATTTTAAATGAAGCTAGATATTATTATATAATAGCAATTTACCCCACTTTTGCTTGGATTGGATGTACTAGAATACGTTTTAATTTCTTTGGGCGGAATTTAAATTCTTTTTCTGAAAAAATAGTAGCCTAACTTACTCTTCAGCATCAGTTATCTGCCAGTGAAAGTCCTGTCAAAATGCACCAGCCGTTTCGGAGATTAGCCGGAACAAGAGGACAGACAGACAAAATCGTGTGGTGGACTGAATATCTTCATATATCCTACGTGTACGTGCATTTAGAAAAATGGAAACGAACTTTAATTTTATTTATCTGTATAGACTTTTTTCAATCTAGTACCTAATTATAAAATTGCAAATTGTGAAGACATTTTTCAAAATATTATGTATTAATTAATAACTAATAGGTATATCGTCGCGTCAGAAAAAAACGATATGATGTATCTTTCTATCGAGATTTTTTTGTATTGCAAGGTACGTAAAAACACTGGTCATTTTAGTTTTGAAAACTTGTTTATAGGATTTGGCTGAAGTAATTGCGCGTTGTTATATAGATTTTATAAAATACATCTAGCTCAAAATTTTTCGAGTAAAACACTTTAAAGTTATGAGGCAGTAGGTATCTTTTTGTACTTTATTTTTTGTATGGCTTTTATATCTTTTCTTTTAAAGATGATTTGTTAAATATAGTGATTAATTTAAAGCTTCATTAATTATGCAAAGCAAAAGGATATTATAGATGAAAAAAACTAGAAACGGTATTATACATTTGAATTTTTATGTCTTTGAAAAAGGCAAGTAGGCGTAGGAATTGAAATTTTTGATCCGCATTAAAATTGTGCGACGTTAACATAATTTTTTGCATGAAGAAATTTGCTTCGACGACAATCGATTTCTGCTCGGTCACAATACTCCATTGTATTCAAGAGTATTATCTTGAATGGTTAATGTCTGTTAGTTGCCAATTTTCTCCCAAGGTTGGTAACCTTTTATTACAAAGTGGATGCTTATTTATATTAGAAGGATAAAAGGATAAATCAAAAATATTCGTACATAAGAATGTATCCCTGTATGTTTAACATCATGTGTTTAAGTATTTTATATATTTGCATGTGGTAATGCCATGCTTGTTACCTTCTGGTAGCAACCGAATGGGCCGGCACGCCCCGTATAGTTCATTAGTACCACTCTCTCACAGAAGACCGGCGTGAAGTGGCAGCTATGCTGTCGCGTTTCGTCCGGTGAGTGAGAGTCCGGGAGGCCCACTCTCCTTCCCCCCTCCCTCTTCCCTTCATCCTCCGTTTTCGTTCCCCCCTCCCTCTTCCCTCCCCCTTCCCTCCCTCCTCCCACCCTCCCTTTCCTGAAAGGCCGGCAACGCATCTGCAAGCTTGCAGATGTCCATGGGCGGAGGTGATCACTTCCCATCAGGTGAGCCTCCTGCCCGTTTGCCCCTTTTTTAACATAAAAAAAAAAAAAAACATAGAAATTGAAACATTAACACAGCACTTTCTAGTTCCATGGTAATAAATAGTAAATCGTAAACGGTAAGTTTTACAAAAAGTTGGAAATAAATGATGCGAAATTTAATTCTCTACAGTAATGGTTTCGATAATTTTTGCTCTAAAGTGCATAGTTTCTGAGATATCGCCCAAGAATTTTTTTCAAGATGGCGCTTCTAGCTCCACCTGCATCTGTCAGCATTTTGTGATTTTATGCCCAGTAAGTGATCCTAAACCTACAAGACAATGAAAAAATTGAATCAGAAATTTAGTGAGAAGTTAAATACTATTTTTACGTGGCCTATTAATTATTATTAATGTGACATTAGTCCGAAAATTAAATGTCTTCCTCAATTAATAAGTGAAGTCGTCATTTCATAATTTGCTTTATATAGGTATTATAAAAATATGACCTTCGGAACTCAGTTTTATTTTATATGTTGTAGTTGTACCTCTATATATTATTTCTCATATTTTCAATACTTTATTTTGTTTGGATATCGAAGTCCTTATATGGGATGCAAATGAACAGGTCAAACATGTTCTGCGCTCTCTGAAGATATTCCAATACAAAAATTGAAAAATAGACTGATATTACTGATATTAGGTACAAATTTATAATGTCGTATATGTCGTAGTCGTACCTTATAGGACTATGTGATCTGTGTGTGTATTTATCTATACTAATATTATAAAGCTGAAGATTTTGTTTCTTTGTTTGTTTGGTTGAACGCGCAAATCTCTGGAATAACTTTTTCGATTTGAAAAATTATTTTTGTGTTGAATAGTCCGTTTGTCGAGGAAGGCTATAGATTATATTACATCACGCTACGACCAATATAAGCGGAGCATCAATGAAAAATGTTGCAAAAACGGGAAGCGCTGGCGTTAGTTCTACGAGGTATCATCCCGCGCGACTCACAAAGAATTTGGTTTCCGGTCTTTAGAACACGTGCGAAGCCGCGGAAAATGCTAGTTTCTTAATAAAGTAAAAGAAACACTAGTTTGAAACAAGTTGAAAAAAAGTGAAATTAACTTAAATATTAATTCAACAGTTAATTATCATTCATTAATCGTTTATTTTCACTATAATCATTTTAATTGTTTCTTTGTTAAATAACACACCTACATACATAAAGCTGAAATAAAACATACTTCTTTAATAATTTTTAAAATTTTACTCATTATGTCTTGAACAGGTTTTTGCTTTTTTACATTCAGGATAATCTGCATTCCCTACGGGACATATAGTAAGTAGTTATATCAGATTGATGTCCTCCCATATTTTGTTGATAATATTGTTATTGTTGTAAATATGTCCCAAGTCCCAACATCTTTATCATTATCCTATTATATCAAATTACATCAAAAATCTGTTCAGTGGTTCTTTCGTGGTGCGGTCGCGGACGGGCAAACAGACACACAGATGAAAATTCTTAAAATCATAGATTCGGCTCATAATTTTATTTTTCGTATAGAAGAATGCGCGGCGCATGGCGCAAGTTATTATTTCTTATTTTCTCAGAAAGGTACAATTATATGAAATCGTATAAAACCTTCAACGTATCAATATTCAATTATAATCTAGAAAAAAACTACAGAAAGCAGGTACGAGGTAGGTTATAATATTATAAATGTTTTTCGTGTTATTCATGACTCGACAGTCGACACACTTGAACGGCTAAGGATACGTATATTTCGCATATTAGCTCCGGCCCATATCCTCTGATTACAACACTGCATGTATATTAAGTACACGGAGTCGTACAATCATGTCTTCAGTAAATCTCACTTGGCATTCGTATCTCTTGGTTCCGCTTTAGGATATTATATAAGTGAGCACCTATTTTAAACAGGGCGTAAAAAATAAAAATGAATAAAAGGTGTGTATATAAAAATATTTTGGGATAATTATTATATAAATTATATGAATAATGGTTGTAATTTAATATAAAAGTGTTAAAAAAACTTAACTTTTAAAACAAAGACCTGAAGTAGAGAAGTCAAACGCTTGTCCTGTCTATTTGTAAGTTGTTAACAAAAGCATAAGTTAAGACTAATATTTTAGTACATTATGTAATTAATGTATTTTTTTTATTTATATGAATTTTGCAATTCCAAGTCGTCAGTAAATATTAAAAAATAAAATATTTGTGCGTGATCTATCTAAATGAAAATATTAACTATCTAAAAACCTTCTTACATCATAATGAGTACCTATATTCCTCGTACATACACGTAGTTGCAACTTGCATGTATATTTTATTTAACAAAAGGAAATTAAATATTTAAAAAGCTCGAGTACTTGTACCAAATCGACAACTTTTCAGATAATATCAAATGAGGACAACTGTCGCTACTTATCGTAAATTAAACTGTATTATTAAGGTATTATATTATACTGAAGTAAATTTATCCCTTGACCAATTTACAAAATTAAAGCTTAATTTATAGTATATACTGTGTATTTTATTTTTACATTAAAATCAAGTTCTATCATATATTTTCTGTTATACGAGTATAGAGTAACTGCAAATCAATAAAAGCTAACAGACATAGATACAAGGATTTTGATGGATAGAATTAGTTAATTTTTTTATAATGATAGTGGCACATCAAAATTTTCGACGTGATAACGTTTCCTCAAATTATCAATTCGAAGCACTCGCAAGATTTTCACTTCGTGAATCCTGTGAGTACTCACAATTACCTTTTAACGATACCTTTTCTATTTTGTTTTTAACATTACGCACTAAGTAAATTCTTCAATGCAACTTAATTACCGTATTTAAACCAGTAAAAAGATAATTAATTGTGTGGGAATTTGTAATGAAGACTCTAGTTTGATTAAGGTTTAGCAAATTTTTTATCGAGTCTTCCAATTATAAACGACGCACAGACGAGGTCATACTGATTCAAAGTCTTAAGCTCGGTTAATCGAAACGGAATCTCAAGTAGCGCAGAGTGCTCTACCTAAATACCTATATTGTTTTTGTAGTTTCTCTCTCGTCAAGACTATATTGTTCCATTTGTTACAGTATTAATAATTATTTCGCACGATCTAGCCTAAATACTCAGGAGTCACCTAACGGAGAAGTTTTATTGATTATTCTCACGCAATGTTATTCTACGTAATTTCATATATTTTGATTATATTCAATTTATTAGTGCACTATGCTTCTTGTGACTTCAAATTAATATGCATCTTGCGTCGAAATGTCTGATTTTAATATTAAGCTGCGGAAAATTAGCCATGAATGTAGAAGTTCAAAGGAAAAAACCTTTATCAAGTTTGGACTACTTTGCTGTTGGTGATGGTCTGAAACACCTTTATTAAAGTGACCAAAAAGATTTTATGAACAGTATAAACTTCATATTTCTACGGATGCGACATGCGACATTTAAAAAAGCGACATCTGTATGCAAAGTAGAGTCGTTATCATTGTCTTGGCACATTTTTTGATTGTTTAAAATGCATTATATGGAAAGCTTTACATATGCCCAAATTGTTTTATCAGTCTTGAAGTATACTCATGATTCAATTAAACACATTAGCATCATCCGTTGGTTACATCACCTACGTAACACGATGTTCATATAGACGTAAATGTTAACATCCCTACACTGCCCTTGATTCCTATTAAGAATGACTAGCTGAATAGACAAATTCAAATATTTGTGGGCATAATATTATAAACTACTAGCGACTCACCCTCGCTTCGCTCGGGTTCGTCTCTAGGTACCACCTTTGGCATAAATTTTTTACAAACTTTGAATGTCTTACTTATTTATACATAACAACATGCTTGTACTGTCCACACTGAAAAACAATTTGACAGCAAAATCCACATTAACAAAATGATCCGCCATTTCGCCATTTAATGAATTCATTTGTTACAAAAAATGTGATAAATAAAGAACCGCTCGACCGATTTTGTGCAAACTTCACATAAACCATCTACTAAATAGTCCGCCTACAAAGCCTAAACATTTGGTTTGGATAGGTGAGCCCGTTCTTGAGTTATAAAATTACAACGAAAAGTGGCATTGATTTATATATATATATATATATATATATATATATATATATATATATATATATATATATATATATATATATAGATTTAGTTATAATTACTGCGAATTACATTCCCAAATATTACTTTCTTCATAAATATATTGATTTTTTTATTTTGATTGATTAATTTTATAACGTAATTAATAATAACGCACCTACTTCTATTTTAACTACTTGCCAGTAGCCTTCGCTCTTTTCGTCCCTAACTTGTTTTTACAGTCAGTATAATTTTTATGGCTGTGATATTTTCCCGTCATCTCGTCAAAAATATTAAATGTACTGATACGAATCAATACAATTTTATTATATGTAAGTAGGTACATAAGTTTTTGTTTATGCTGCTTTACTTTGAATTTATCTAAATGCGCATTATTAGAGAAATATATATTAAAATTTTAATACAAAAGAAAAATATAAACGGTCAAATGGATTCTACCCTAAAGCTTGAAGCTGCAGGCTTTATTTAAAAATGTCGACCTAACATATAATCTCTGTTTTTGAAATCGGTCAAAATTAATTTGTAGCTCAATATTCTGAAACGGTTTTGCTACAAAAGTAACATAAATTAGCATGCTTTATTACCTTGATTTTTTCAAGGCTTAGTTTTTGTTCTTTGAATAATAATTACGGAATATCTAATTCGTCACATCAAACACTTATTATTTACATCAGTTTATTGTAAATCCAGTATTAGGTCCATTTCATACATACATAATACATAGGGTAAACATACCGGTTTACCGACCACTACCCCTTTTCGACCACTTCGCATGTTATTTTAAATAATAGACAGTGTTATAGACCGATCTTTTCTAATTTCGCGCCATTCGATCCGGGCGAACTTTACAGTTTATATTTTAACGGCATGACCTCGAAGTTTTCAAATTGAGCACTCAGTCGCTCTTTCAAAATTTGGTGTATGAACGCGTGTAAAATTTAGCGAAAAAAATAGTAGGTGGATTGATTTTCAAAGGTAAGTTTTTAAGTGTTACTCTTACTTTGTTGGTCATAGATTTGGTTTGTGTGTAGGTAGGCATGTTTAATTTCAATATTCAAGTGCCTAAACTCATCAAACTTTTTATAATTTATGATATTTTTGGTGGTTGGACAATACGTTAACGATTAATTTCAAAATCTACTTTCCGACCGGGTGGTCGCAAAACCGGTTTATTCGCGTCGTTTTTCTTTGCCTTTATTGCGGAAACCTTAAATTCACCAACATACATTGCACTATATTTGTGAACAGCTAGAGTTTTGTGAATTTACAACTAGATTACGACCGCCTGTATACCTTATATTTTCAAAGATATGGCCTTCCAAAATAGCGAATATTTAACGGCCGATGACCAGTAAAAACAAAACCTGTCCCCGACCGTTTGAAAACTCCCTTATAATCTTACTAATATTATAAAGGTGAAAGTTAAGATGTATGTTTGAATGTTTGTTACTCAAGCACAACTTGGTACTTTCAACTTTAACTTCAACTTCAACTTCAACTCTCTTGGTACAGAGATAGAGTATACTCTGGAATAGCACATGCTAATTTTTATCCCGGAAAAATATATAGTTCCCTTGGGATATATCTGTTTTTATTTTGTAAAGGCTTAACGAACTTATTCAAGCTTGTAAATAAGCTTATATGTTTTAATGATAATGGATACATTTTGGTTGCTGTGCTTGGTGTTAGAATTGTGCTTGTTTTTTTATCAGATGGCTATCCTACCTATCAGTAAAGAAAAAAAAATTAAGAGCCTTGCCGCTTCAACCCCTAAACTTTCCTTCGAATTTAAAAGTCCTTCTAACAAGCGTACGAAAACGCTAGGGCGAAAATTTCACATTTCGCACAGCTCTATTAAGATTCCAGAGTTTTTCTTATATATCTCTTATCGACATCTCAATATCACCATTTAGTGACATTCAATTATCACAAATCTTTAGCTTGTTTATCTAATACCATGAAAAAAGAGATATAGCGAAAGAGGACAAAGAAAACTAAATTAAGAAAAGAAAGCTCGAAAGAGCTAAAGAGAAAAGAACAACTATTTCACCACCACCAACCATCAAAGAAGAGAATTAAAAAAATGTAGAAGAAACTCAATCCCGTGTTAAATGTGGTTCTTGTGATCTTGACCTTAATACCGTTACTTAATTTTATTTTTAAGTCGTAAAAGAGAGTAAAAATATACAGCTTTTGTGAATTTATTAATTGTATTATTATCATACTATTATAAACCTTACAGGCTATTACACAAGAGTCGTTTTTCTACCGTAAAATAGGTGGCCGATAACCAGTGCGCTAGTGGGCGATAACTGAGTGAAAAGGCCGATAACCGGTATATTTGCTATTTTTATGAATATATATTTTTATTAAATTATGTATCACTGATACATCTATAGGCGCTAGGTTTAATGAAACTAGACTATTGTAGGATGAAATGATATTTTTTTGAAAAATCTTGGAGTACAACATTATGATAAAAATCAACTCCGAAGTCAACAAGCCGCTTAAACGGTCGATAACCGGTATGTTTACCCTATATAAGTGCTAGGTATTGGCATCGCGGCGCTTAAATTCAAGGAAGAGTTTCAATAAAATATATTGAACATATAGTATAATCATTAATGAATCGTTTGACCTTTGATATTAATTCGAGGCCAAATTCATACATTTAAAATAAAATTTCTTGAGCAACTGCTTTTAAGTTAAGTGACATGATTTCAATTTATTTGGTTGGATTATATGCAAGGGTATATGAGATTTGATACATTTTAATCAAAGCTTTCTCCGTTTTTGATTATGAAAAACAGTTTATTTTATTTTAGAAAAACATACAAACATAGAAACTTTCGGAATTAACAAAGTAGTCCGTTATATTACCTACTTACTATTAGTAAATTTCCCACTACTGCTTTGTTGATATTGTATATGCTAATAAACAATAAAATAATTTATTGCAAAATTACAAGGTGTTCTAAAATAACCTATAACTAGATCTTGCAAGCATAAACTGCATTTTGAGGAGCTATGATCATCACGCTGAGGATTCTCATCAGGTCTTCATGAAATTTAAGTATTAGGTCTTCAAAAAAAAAGGTGGTTTAGGTAAAGCAAATCTCTAAAAAACCGAAACATGATATCCATAGTTTGATATAGATATTAGGAGCATGTACTAGTACCTACCTAGTGTAGAAGATAACAGTGACGAAATGCATAATGGAATCTATTGAAAACTAATACATATTAGCTATTCGGTTATCATAGTACTCTTAGATATTTAGACAAAAATATGTTCTTAATAAGACGCGTGAAGAATGATATAATAATATTTGGAGTCTAGTGGAATAATAACGTCTTTTGACACATATTTAACAGACATTTATTCGTGTCAACTTATTCTTATCAAAGGGCGCGACTGCAAAACAGACACGATAAGAATAGAATATTGTGAAATAGTTGAATCTATGCATTGCATTCTTACGTGACTATACCTATTTTAAAACTAAAAGTTGTCGATAGTTTCCTTAATTTAGAATTTCCATAGGTTTAAATAATACGCACTAGTTCTAATGGAAAAGTTAAAAAATGAACCTTCTACATTAGTTAGGTACCTAACTATTTAGAACTTACAAATTTTGAATTTATGTACAGTCAGAGTACTAATAATGTAATAGATAAAATGATTGTTTTATTGATTCCTCGCAGTCACTTAATTTGTTTGTTTTGTTACCTAATAAAGAATAAATATTTTGTTGGTTAAAAATCTTATCCATATATGTATATCAAGCTGACAGTTCCACTAATTCCTAATAAAAAATCAAACCTATTTTTGGTAACGTATGTATAACAATATGACTTGATAAAAAATGATTTATGAAATTCAATTCCTAGTAGTCCGAGGTAGTAAATAAATAAATAAGGTGTAAAAAAGTGTGAGTAATATTATATATACAAAATAATATTATTTTGTCAGGTTATTTCAAACTTTATGTTTAATGCCTATAACAGCATTTGCCTATAACAATATTGCCTATTTAAGAGTTAAATAAAAGGAAAAAGAAAAACCCACAAGAATTAATGTTTCTGTATAAATCGCTTTGTTTAAATATAAGAATAAAAGAAAATATATGTACTGTTGTTCAAAATATCATTGATTAATAATTCACATGCCTATTAATAGCTATTTCACAAGCAGTCAGTCAATATAACCTTTTAAGTATTCTGCAACTGCCGTAGAACACGATCACGACTTCGTCATGAATTGAGTTTCCGTATCTTAGACTAGGTAGGTAATATAACAATTCCTTCTACAACTCCAACAAATATTTCATACACAAGATCATGCGCTGATTATTAATTAAAAGTAGGTAGCATGTTAGTATATCTGACTCGACGCAACATATGTTTTCAATGTTTGTGAAACTTTACAGAAAACTAATAAGTCGCCATTTGTTTTAGAATAGGAATATGTTCAACGCTTTAATAATGTAATAGTTACATAATACATATATATTATCAGTATTATATAAAGAAAAGATATTCATTTTAGATTCGAACCCTGATCATTTTTATTTCGTTGTTTTTAGTACAGACGCTTGACCCGACAGAGAACCTGATCTTAAGACAAGAGCCACTTAACATATATATAAGGGTCTTAAAAACCAAGGGATAAGTACTTCCTATTCTTAAGAGAATAATATATACCAGATACCTACATTATATAAAAAAATACCTTGAGCCACAAACACAAACAAATACAAATTTTACTACAACTACAATATAGTATGGTTTAATCATTTAATATGTAAATAATATATTTATACTAGCGACTCGCCCTCGCTTCGCTCGGGCTCTTCCCTAGATTTAGCACAGGTAAAGCCGCGGGATCTGCTAGTTATGCATATAAACCTTCCTCTTGAATCACTCTATCTATTAAAAAAAACCGCATCAAAATCCGTTGCGTAGTTTTAAAGATTTAAGCGCACATAGGGATATAGGGATATAGGGACAGAAAAGGCGACTTTGTTTTATACTATGTAGTGACGTAATAATCTGATTACGTAGGTACGAGTACAATGATGGATTTTAATTTATAAGCTATATTTAATACGAAGGATATAATGAAATAAGTGATTATTCAAATTCTTTCAACTGAACTTTCGCCGCGTTCATTTAAATAATCACGAATAATTTATCAACAGTTCGGTACTGTAACTTTAAATATAGCTTTAATTATAAAAATTAGCGACTACTACGTGCTCCGTGCCAAATTAAAATTTTTACAAACTTTGATTATCTTATTTATTTAGATCTAATCAAAAGCTTCAAAATAAGTTTCAAGCTTCTTGCTTTAAAAATGACGTAATTTCCCTAGAAACTTACATTTCAATCCTTTACAACCATTATTTCACATTGAAGTAGCGTATGTCCTTTCTCACTCTCTAGACTAGGTATATCTGTACCAATTTCATTGAAATCGGTTCAGTAGTTTATGCGTGATTGAGTCACACAGACAGACCGAGTTTTGTTTCGCATTTATTATTTATTATTCGCATTTATATAAATACTAGCGACTTACACGAGCTTTGCTTCAAGCGTGGCAGATTAACATATGGGGATCCTCTTCCTGAGGATTTTGTTATGTTTTTTTTAACTAAATCTTGCGTGGAGTAAATCTAATAATCCCCTATTAGACACTCATTATCTCATACCACAAGCGAGCGCCTGCTTACTGCCTTTATTATTTTGAAATTTAAATATTTTTAAAAGGACTTAAAATTGGGAATTGCTCCCTACGAAATTCAACTACAGAAATATTTTTTAAACCTTATATATTAATGTTATAACGTTATGGGTATATGTATTTATATCATACGCTACATTTACTAGTATTTTTTGTTACTAAAATGATCACGATCGCGATACTCATAACCGGGCTTGATTTGTGCTCATTAGTGCCACGTCTGTCCGCATTTTGCCTTTACAACACAATGTTGCCATGGACTGAAACTATCATTAACTTTGGGTCTATCTAATATAATACAAGTATATTGTCTGTTTATTTGATAATATAGAAGTTTCTAGTTTATATTTAAACTTAATTTTTAAAACAAACTTTTCTATTTAACTTTTATGAAGATTGACAGGTCAACATCGCAAAAAGTTTAGTTGTCTTCAATTTTAAGTTGGGCGTAAGTACCTACATTTTGCAAATTGAATAACTGATCTAATTTCTCCTTCATGAATTAATATTATATTGACAGGCTCCTAGGTCTAGCAAGATCGTGCATACACGATATTAACTGATATCGAATTACGAAATCTAATCTTGTCATTGAAAATAGCAAAAGACCTATGCTTACTTTTATTACGTAATATACATAATATTTATATACATTATAATAAAATTGTTATTAAACTTTTTGGCATAGTTAGACAATGTAGGTAATGAGTTGGCAACACAGTGTGTAATTCGATACAATTGCGTATGAGTGCTGGTCCGTGTGCTCTAATGAGTGTAAACGAGCACTGGAGCAATCAGGCTGAGAAGTATACTTTAAGAAAACGATTGAACAACATTTCCGATTAAAATGTTCTTTCGTGACTTTGCGCTCTAATACATTTGTAACAATTTCTATTATATACTTATTATTTGGCTAATGAGAATTACTGTACGTTAAATGTTAATTTATAAATCCATTACGTCAATGACAAAACTGGTTTTACCTTCATATCTATTTTTACTAACAGTACCAAGGTGTTTTTTTTTCACTGTTAATTTGTCTATATACCTATGTCCTTCACAAGACTTCGATGGTAGCAATAGTTGTCAGCCCTTTTTAACATTCCATTTCTGGGCACAGACCTCTCTTCAATATGATCAGGCCATAGTCTACCTCGCTGGCTAAGTGCGGATTGGCGGACTTTACATGTCTTTCGATAACTTGCTAGGTTCTCTCAGATAAGCAGGTAATGTCGGAAAGGTATCATAGATAGATTCTGTCGCGATGTGAATATAAAAGTTCATCTAAAAATAAGAATTCTGCTACATATATCGACGTAAAGTTTTCAATAGACATTTAGAAAAACTGTTTATTCTTCTAGCAATCCTACAATCTACGGACAGTTTGACTATTTCGTTCCTATCTCTTGTCTTCCTTAATATTCATCTTTCTATTACCTAGTTTTCTAGAGCATATTTCATTACTTTCGCAGGTATCACTATTTGCTTCTCGTCTTCTCGTGGTGCTGCTCAGATTTCTGTAAGAAGTTATTCGCCACACTTTTTCGTTCGATAAAAAAATTGTTTACTTATAAAAACTAAATTATCTCCCATGACATCCGCTAGTCAAAATAAAATAGTCTAAACGTTTTAAAGGTCGCCTTAAAAATCTTTTTATCGCTGTAAGTCAACATATACTTACTTACATATTGTAATTTATGTAAGGTATGTTTATGAAAGTTTATCGTAAAATACACACCTAAATGTGTACAAGAAACATTAATTTATGTTGTTTACGTCTTTATATTTTAATTTAAAAGTATGTACTAGAAAATTATAGGTGTTTTTTATGAAAGTACTTATATACTTCATTTATTTTGCTACAAATTTTAAATTTGGCAGGGAGGTAATTAATAGTTAGTACATTACTTTTAGAATTACACAAATCAGACACTCCATTCAAAAACTATGGCGAATTTTAAAAATGTCAATGTAAACAAAATAGGTACTTATAGAAAAATAAAGCGCAGCACAGCGGGCAAAGGGCCGAGAGAGAGGCGCTTAGTGCGGGAGAGGAGCCTGATATATGTACATTACACATTATTATTATATGAAATAAGTAGCCGGAGTATATTTACGATTGGTTCTGAAATTGCTGGAGTGATTTTGATGATATTTTCAGGCGTTGATATTGTCGCGTTTCGTCCGGTGAGTGAGAGTCCGGGAGGCCCACTCTCCTTCCCCCCTCCCTCTTCCCTTCATCCTCCGCCTTCGTTCCCCCCTCCCTCCCACTCCCCTCCCTCCTCCATCCCTCCCTTTCCTGAAAGGCCGGCAACGCATCTGCAAGCCTGGCTTGCAGATGTCCATAGGCGGAGGTGATCACTTCCCATCAGGTGAGCCTCCTGCCCGTTTGCCTCCTTTTTACCATAAAAAAAAAAACATTTTACATATTTGATAATACATATATATTAAAACGTTACCTTTGTGCATGCACACTGCATTGAAATCACCATCCGTGACAGCTCCCTGAACCGTGATAAGCAGCATATTGGTTTAAGCCTAAGAATTGAGTCAATGCTACAGTATGATTGTTTATTAACAAAGAGGAAGTTGTATATAAAAATCAAGCATTGCTTTAAGTTTTAGATCTTCATATAGTTATTTAATTTTTCGTTTTTTATTTCTGAATTCAAGGCCCAAGAATACAATTATTGAAATGAATGAATACGGAAATATATAGCAGATAACTAGTAGTGTGATTTAAATAAAGATTGTTCGTTAATTTGTATTGTTTTAGGTAAAGTACATTTATATTTATCATACATGTTAAAATTTAAGAGCCTTTATTATTAGTAAAATTATTACAAACTAAAATATAAAATAAAACTACTCAACAATAAGGTCGTCACTCTACACGCATAATTTAAGATGTAATTTTTAACGATAAGGCAATATAATATGGCGTTACAGATCTACATAAAAGATATAATTCATATTTAAAATAACGTTCGTATAATTACATAACTGATGTTAAGGTATTCATATTATATAGTTCACACATTATTGGCTGGTCTCGTTACTCTAACATGTTTCTACTTATATGGATATATTTGCTATCGGTGATGTCACAAAGTAGAATAATTCCCTATTTAATATTCATGATTGTTTATGAAGAATGTGATGTTTAAAACATTAAACTGTAATCTTGAACATGCCTGCAATTTTTTATATCGCAATACAAATTCATGAGATCAGAAGACATACGCAATTATTAATATATTTTTACAATAAGTGAAAGCAATTAAATATTTTACTACCTTTTTAATTTACAAATCGAGAAATTTATATTTATTTTCTTTTCAGATACCTATTGATAGACATGGCAAATCAAGATCGTTGAATCTTCGTGGCATGTACTCAAATGAGCCTCCAAAAGTCAGAACTCTACAGTACAGTGATGTTAAAAACAGAGAAATTTCTGAAAAGTTAACGTCGGATTTAAAAGGAAATAATGATTTAAAGGATAAATTATATTTTAAACCTTATGCATCACTTATACCAAAAATGAGTTTTAGTAACGAAAAAGTTGTTGAAAAAAATCCAAGAATTTTGGATTTAAGAGAAAAATTAAATGAAATAACAAAAAAACAGGATCGCAATGTTGATAAGACGACGAAAGGAATTATCAATGATTTTACACAACACTTGGTTGAAGATAAAGACGGTGATGATTCTGGACCTTACAGTCTTCTGTTTGACTTGCAGACCAATCCATCGTCTTCGAATTCTTTATTAAATACAGATTCTTGGAAATCAAAGGGTCAAGAAGAGAGCGCAGAATTAAGTAGAATAACAGGCATGTCTAATAAAAGCTTAGAAAGATTACCAAATCTTGTTAATTTTGATGATAAGCCAATGAAAGAATTCGAATACTCATGTGAAAAAGAATTTAACTTTCCAACTAAAAAGTTCACTACTCAGTCAAGGTCAGATCTCTGTCTACAATTAAAATCTCACATTCATTCGCGAACTTTCGATACGAATTTAAGTCCGAACGACAACTCCCTTAGTAGAAATAACGAAGAAAACTCTCTTGACGATAGCTTGGGCATTTTGACACCAGATCAGATGGATGATATATGTTATTTGGAAAACGCATTTTCTCCAACAGTGGAAGGACTACCGATATTTTGTGACAGTAATGAGTATAAAGCATCTTCTGAAAATGGTGATACTCCTTCTACAGATAAAACTGACACTAATTCAGCAGCTTCAACGATACAAAACGATGGTTTTGAGAATATAAGTAACAGGTGTAAATTAAGAGAATCATTTGCCCCAATAGCAACAATCGATGCTATTGATCCACTTACAAATGATGATCATAATTTTAAAGCTTTTTGTTATTCACTTGAAGAATCTGTAAATCAAGGTAAACCATCTAATAAAGATGAAACTGATCTAGTTAAAGATGATTGTGTATCTAACCTAATTGAGGAAGAATTTTTACCATCTATACATGGAAGTATATTAGAACCAATAAGTTCCATTGGTGATACTACAGTGAATTTAGAAATACCGTTGGATTGTAAACACGGCAATCCTTTAATTACAAACAGAATAGAACAAACTCCTTCACCCGAAGATTTACCTCTAGATAGTTCTGATATAAACGGTGAAATAAGTACTTATTCACAATTTTCAGCATCAACTTTACACGATTCTCAAACATACTCAGACAGCAAAAATGATAAATCCATGGAAACTTCGAAAGTTTCGAATAGTTTTATAACAAGTATCACAAGTATTACAAGTTTAGATGGGTATCAAGGTGATGGTGAAATGTCTAGACCAGTGAGTAGAAGTGCTGATCACAACAATGGACCACGTGAAGATGCTATGGAAATGGATTGGCAGAATGTTCCTGTACCGAGAAGAGTGGATCCCATGACAGATTCTGATTTCTTTACAGAGAGTGACGCAGATGGTTTAGATGAGCATATGCAACGCGGTGATCGAAAAGCACAAGTTATTGATGGTGCTCTTTATGGAGGTAAAAATATAAATGGCAATGCTCCATTAATTGTGAATAGAAGTGAAGATTCTTGTATGGAATCAAGTGGAGTTTACACTGATTTTGAAAACCATCGTTCTTCGCCTGTATTTTTAAATGTTATAAGTGATATGTCCCCTGATTCTACAACATCTACAAATTCCGAATGCAGCCAAAAAAGTTCAGGGTGTGGCAAGATTAACACTTGCTTTACGCCTGTCGGAGATATGTTAGAAGTACAAAATTCGGAAATATCACACCTTATTGATGAGGATGAAACACCAAAAAATACTAGTAAAAGAAATTCTCTTAACAGTGTCAAGGAGTTAAGGTGTAATGATAAAAATAAAGAAGAAAAACGTAGCTTTACTTTAAAAAAATATAAAATGCCTAAACGCGACGTGCCCAGCAAATTAAAAACTATGCTGGCAAGTCGAAAGACTGAAGTAGATAATAGTGTACAAAATAGTCCAAAATCAGCAAAGAAACCCGATAGACGGGACAATTTTTTGAAAAAGAATACTTTAGATATAAAGGCTGATTACAAAAATAAGTCATTTAAAGATATAAAATCAAAAGTGGACTGTTCCTTTACGTTACAACGATCCCAAACATCGTGTAGCGTAACTAGAATGCTGAGCTCAAAATCTACCAATATCAATACTAAACCTAAAAGGTAAAAATAATATTTTTGTCGGTATCTATTGTAGACTTTATTTAATATGAAGTTGTGTTTACGTATGTAAATAAATTTTTTATTTTATATGCCATAGTATAAATATTTAGAGAAAATAAAAAAAAGTTCTCTTATAAGAGATAATTACTATTTACTAATTTTATAAAAGAGTGTATGTTTGTCTTAATGTTTCGAATATAATCAATGCTTCGATGATCTCAGTAGCTAGCATTTACAGCCAAAGATTCGGAGGCCCTGGGTTCGATTCCCGGCTTATGCAACGCTGTTATTGAGTATCTTATATATTATATATAACTTAATCGAAACTGAGTAGTTTCGATTAAGTTATTCTGAGTATCATCCCGTATTGGGGATGATGGCGATGTTTTACTCCCATGCTTCGGGATGCACGTAAAGTCTTTAACTCTTTATGGTCGTGTCGAGTAGTTGTCTACGACCACCGGAGTAAGAAAGTGACGGGAGTAGAGTACATTTCAATATCACAATATCAAAATGAAAGTGACCGAAACCTGCGGGGAAGAAAATTTTATTAAATATTATATAATTTTGTTATGATCATTTTATAGACCTATAAAGATTGTAGACAAAAAAATTAAGTTAAATAATAAACTTTCAGTCGTCATATGAGGATGCGAATGGACTTGGGCTCGGCAAATGGCAGCGGTAAGAGCAGCCTGCACAGCTCTCAAAGCGACATAAGCGCCACCAGTACGCCACTGGGCAAACACTCAACGAGCCGCTTTCCTTTGTTACGTAAGTTTAATGATTCTTATAGTATTATATTGTGCTGGTGGCTTTATTAACGCTACCATTATTATTTACGTTTTGTTTCTTAAGGAAGGTTTATAACGAGATTTAACGTTTCGCGGCTTTGCGATTTAAAAAAGAACAAAGTGTTTAAATATAGAGTGGGTTGAGCAAAACACCAGCTATTTATTCGCGGACTGGTTGTGTTAATACCATAATTAATTGCATAATTTACTAACTAAAAGCATGGTAACAGGCAAAAATAAAATTGCAATATAATATGTTTTATCAGGCGCACTATCTTAACTCTACCATACTACAAACAAACGCCTACTTCAATATAATAGCAGTATAGAGCAGTCATAAAACCGAAAAGACTCATATGGCTCATATTCTTTAGTAAAAAATGATTTGGTTTTCATATACATATTTTAAATTTATAAAGTATTTGCTGTTAATATAACTTAAGTATAAAAAAAGGATTTTAAGATATTTTTTCATTGTTGGCTGTTGGGCCAATGCCATCATTATTATTGCTTATACCGTATACGAAGGAAAAATGATAAAACACGAAAAGAGCATGTCGAGAAAGTATATAAAAATAACTATTTTCACAGTGTCCATAAGAAATTCGTTAAAAGTGCTTAATGATTTTACGTAAATATTAAATAATTTTCATTGTTCATATTATTATAAAGGCAGCTCTAAAATTTGGCTTTAATAAAATAGCAGATGTTTCAATAAGTTCAGAAGTGCTTTTAGAGAGAGATATTTTGAAACTTAAAAATGATTAAAGGAAAACAGAAAATTTTCAATTATAAAAAGCATAGGGAGTTGTAAATATTTCACGAAAGGTGTTTTTGGTTTTCACTGGTCTTTAAAGTTTTGGTCGTCAAATTCATCAACGCCATTTTATTAGAATCGGTTGACCATAAATATAATTAATATTATGTAAGTATGGTAAATATCATGGGTAAGGAATTAAGGATTGATATATTTCAATATTTCCCCGTCTTGGATGAAACTAAAATATTCTCTCTCTCCCTCTCTCTCTTTCATAATATTAACCTTAACAATACTATCGTAAATAAAATAAGAAACGCATTAAATAATTTCCGTATCAGGGATAATGTATATATAAAAATTGAAGAGAAATCAAAAATGTTTAATGTAGCGTGGAAAACAACTAATTTTTTTTCTCTATTTTTATAAGGGATATAAGTAGATTGGCTCTACCAAAGTAGCTTGCTCCTATTTTGATTAATGTATTATTAGAAATAGATGACATTATTAACAGTGCTTGGATCTCGATAACCATCTAACCGTCTTTCAGTATAAGTATGTACTCGTACTGCCTATAACGTGTTTTCAATATTTTATTTAAATATTTCCTCATTGCGTACTTTGAACATATATAACTTATCATAATTTTAAATTAATTAGTATACTCTTTTAGTCGATCTGGCAAGCGTAATAACCAATACCCGACTAAAATATAGACAACAGTTCGCATTGCCGATGCAAATGTGTCTCTGTCAACAATGTTTATTTCCTTAATCAGCTGGGCCTGCACAAATCAATGCAAAAGGTCGCCAGTGAAGTGATTCGAGGAGGACCGCATGGCAACTGGCATTTCCTCTAGCCGTCTAGCAAAGTTACTGTAGAGTGTAGACTGTAGAGTGTAGTGAGTTGGCTCGGCAGTCGCCGGTGAGACGCGAGCCGGCGCGCGCCGTCTGCGCCACACTGTCGCGGTCGTGACGTCACGTACTACACGAAAAATCAATGGTTCCCCTCCGTCCCTAAGGTTAACCGCATACCGCATTTTTATCAAAGGAAAATGTGACCTATGCCAGTGAAGTGCTAAAAACTACAGTTCAATATCAAATGACAGGAATATACAAAAAGCAGCTCGTCATGTGAACGGTTTACTTTCATGTACCTACCTGTTTTTCGTGTGGTGTCATAATTTTAGTTATATTTTATATGTTAAGAACCATTTCTCATTTATATACAAGTTTACTTATATCCATATTATACCTCCATATTATAACTTATAGTCCAAACACTATTATTTTTTTACCATTATTTTTACAAACAAATGATATTTTACTAAAGAAAAATATGCACATTATTAGTTATTATATAAATCAATGTTGTAGAGATTGAAATCGTATTATTTTAATTAAATTACTGTCTTCGTAGAACTGCCTGTAGTAACTTCGCAATAACTTTAAATAACCAGTATAATTTATTACCAACAAGAAATACGGGACAAAAACAATTGTTTTATGTTGGTTTCAAAGTCTATCAAGTTATTCGACCTTAGCTTACCATTCTGTATACAGGCAAATTCTGACTCTACATTACGTTATATTTGTTTCTTTAAATTCCGCGGAAAAAACTGAAATTCAAGATTTAAGTACTTTTAAAATATTCAATCTATCAATAAAAGTCGATGCCTTAGTAATACCATCTGTATTTACAATAAAATAAATAATATGTACGTAACGACGACATTCAATAGAATAATGCTAAAGGTGTTCTCAGTAGAGTGTAAAATAAAAAAAGTACTGGAAAGTAAAATTAATTAAACCTATTATTATTTACTCATATATGCATAATAAATTGCAATCAAAAGTTCTATACGTACCTTTCACTACATGACTAGTCATGTAGATCAACACGCAATGAACAACTGTGAGAATCAATTTATAGAAAACAACTTCTTCGTCCCAACATTTTAATTTGAAATGTTACGCTTATGATAGCGTTACTCGCTATTTTAATCGAAAGTAATATTGAAAATCTAATATTTAGCAATCCTAAATGGTCGTACCTAATGCTAGTGTTTTAAAGATTTTATTTAGAGTCGATTAGATTTTCATACATTAACTATGGACTCAACTCGTCCCTAGATTTAGCGCGAGTGAAGCCGCGAGTACTTATATATCAAAACCTTCCTCGAGAACCACTCTATCCATTGTGGAAAACAGCATGAAAATCGACGCAGTAGTTTTTCGTAAGTTCATCGCGAACAGACAAACTGACAGACGGGACGGAGCACCTAGATTTATTTATATGTACTTTTTTCATTAAAATAACATTACTTTTTAATAATGATATAAATTTAAAAAATATTTTTATGAAGTTTGTAGAGGTGTATACATTTTTTCCCTCAACAATTCTTAACCCGCAACTCATCTCAAGTCTTATCGAAAGTCATCGATCATTGAGATAAAAAGATCAAGTTATCAAATGAAGTGATATATACTATGTAAAAGTTATATAAGGACTAATAATAATAGAACTCGACTGAATTTATTTAATAAACAAAAAATATATATTTTAAAGGTTAAAACATATTACTTAAAAAATATTAACAATACATGATACGATACTTATTCATAAAACCAATTAAATATATTAATACTATCTATCAAATCATTTATACAAAATTATACCGCGAGGCCAAATCGCATTAACATTTTACAGTAGTTCCTTGTAACATTAATTAGTATGGGCATTTATTTTAAGGTCTATTGAACGATTTGTGTTTGTACCAGCGTAAACGGTGCACTAGAATTGGAACTGCAGCGTTCATTAGCCATAAAGCCCACGGCGCTGGTATAAAATGGTATAATGGTCTAGCAGGCAATGGTCGCGAGTGAAATCCGCTGGAAGGCGATGCAGTGTAACGGGTTATTCTCGTCGATGGATTTGTTGACGAGCCGAGAAACGTTGACCCCGTCGAAAAGGCGAAATTAAATACACTGCAAACTATCTAACTAGAAAGGCTTAACAAACAGATGTCAATATTAGACTATTTATAGTCACTATCAAAAAATCGACAGTATTTTACGAGATAGGCAAGGTACACATAGATTCGAAAATTTTTTATCAAATTTTCAGTGACTTCTGTTGAGCAAAATGAAAATATAGAGTTACAATGTTACAGAATTTGCACAGCTTACCCAAGCACATACTTCTATTATCGTTAACATTAAATGCGTAATTAGTAGCTGTGATAGCTTTTCAACGTACGTGACAAAGCACCTAATATGAGCTATTAGTGTATCAATGGATTAGCAGTTTGACCTATATTACGTTCAACTGCTTTGATTTGTGTATGCTGGTTAGGCAACGGACCCTGTATAATATGATACAAATGTATTACATTATAAAAATGTATATTATTACTAATACATATTTCTTGTTGCTTATAATTTTGTAAATGAATTTTACAAGTTGCCTATAGCAAGAGATTAACCATAAAAATAAAATATCATAAATATACCCGACTCTTTATTATAATAAATGTAAAATATTATTAAGTAAATATACACTTTAAGTTATATGTATGAGCACTCTTTAACTTGTATGTGTATTATAATGAGATAAAGATATAAGAAGGCGTCTGGCCTTTAGTGTTATAGACGCACATGCGACAGTGAAAAACTTGTAAGACTTGTTTTCATTGAATTTCTTTAACGGGGTCTTTGTTTACACGTTTTCTTAATTATCTTATATATTGTCAGCTTTTTAATATAGTATGTATTAGATGCATTTAAGAAACTCATCTCGCCCACTGCAAAAACCTACGAGCACAAGTACGATAGTGACATTGACAAATACTAGCAAGGCTTGTTTACCTAAAGCATATTTGTCAAGTGTACTACTCATAGACGTCGGAATATATTTAAGTCTTGGATAAGATAACCTGTAACTTTATAACTATATAGCAGCCTGACCCGATTTCGCCTACCTTATTCCATTATTAATTATTATTATATGTACCAGAGAAATATTGCTTTCGATGAAAACTTTTTAATCTTACAGCTTTATGGTTTAATCCTGAATTTATACGCCTAGACAAACAACTTAGTATACATGTATAAATTATTATTAATGGATTCACGTATATATCCTGACATATAATGTGATAAAAATAGTATTTTATCGAGACGTATCGGATTACTATTAAAGTATTTACAATATGTTATATTTTTCATGAAATTTTAAAATTAAAGTTGATGTTAAGAACATTAATTGATTAATGTAAAAGGATAAACTTTCTTAATATATAGTGGACATTACGGTCAGGGCTTACCTATATTTATATTGGCTTACACAATTTAAGATAATTAACACAAAGACATTTTATCATGGACATTTACTTATTTACTTAAGTAAATATTTGCTGCAACTATTATGATTTATTGGTTATTGCAAAAGCTGCGTGTATGAAATAAGTGTCTTTCTCTCATGTTTGACTTCTTTGCGACTGGTATCGAAATTAAGTAAAGACTCAATTTTAAGCTGATTTTCTTGATCGCTTGAGAAGCTATTGTGGGGTCACGCCACGTCAGTTATGTAACATATGTTGTATGTATATTTATGAGCATTGTAATGACAAAACTACATACATATAACTTACAATAATACAAATATAATTGCTATTATACGTACATATATCTTAGTTATTTCAATATAGTATGAACTTTTATAACAGACTCGTTTTTCAAATAAATTAGCTTGAATGTGCCAAAAATGTAGAGTCATAGTTTTGATACCTTATATTATTTCTATTCAATGTATTTATTATTTAGCAAATTAATTATCAAAGTACAAGTACGTATGTACAGTTTGTTATTACACAAGAAATCTGTGAATACACGACAAAAAATGAGTTTTTATCACGTAGTTTTTTGACGACGTAAAAGGAAACAATTTGGTATATATTGTTACGAAATTTTTGCCTGTAATATGTTGGATATATACTTTTATCTTTATTTTCTTGCACTATACATAAATCTTATTTACTAAAAATTCTTTATTACGCAGTATAGTCGTGCGAGTTTGAAGTATTTGATTCGTTATATTAATCACTTTGAAACGAAATTAGAACAGATGTCAATGATTTTCACGGGAACTATTTATTCGAACGGAACGATTCAATGTTTTAATGGAAATATAATGGTAATGTATTAGGGAATATTTAACACAAATACATAAATCTTACATATAATATGTCACTATACTAGTAGAGGGAGTCAAATCCGATTTTACTTAAATATCGTAATCGTTTCTTTAATGTTCGCCATAAAAGCTATGGCGTTTCGCTGCAGGCATTATTTGCATTTAAACGTTTATTCATCTTTTAATGATATTCTGTTTATTTTATTACAAGAAAATATACCTGCAATTTATTAAAGTTTTAGTGAAATATATATTAATTACTAAATAAATTTTAAAAAACGATTTTTACTTTCTCTACAATTTGTTTTATATTATGTGATGCTAAGAACTTATTTATTAAGACATATTTTCAAACGTTTTTATGAAATATTTTGTTAGCTAAGTTAAGAAATTAAAATTATTATTTTTAACATTTCATATTGAATGTTTTAATAGATTTTTATAAATTATTTGTGAGGGGAAACCGGGATACCAATCCATTTAGACAAAAGTATGATGAGTACCTTTTTGTGGTTTGGTGACCACAAGAACCAGTTTGTATGTAGTATACAGGTGGTTGCTATGGAACAGGTTCCATATTGTTTAAGAATACATAGATTAGTAGTGTACGGTTTAACCGTATCGAGTTTACTTTTACTAGAAACGAAGTTGTAGCGTTGACAAATTGTAGGTGAAACTACCACTACATTTAACCGTAAATATTCTCTACATTTATGTACTGTATGTGATTGATAGTTGTAGCCCGCAGCTTCAAATGCATAAAACGCAATCGGAATCATGTTAGTTGCTTTCTGTTTTAATAGGTTATGAATAATACCTAATGTGTTGTATGTTCTTATTAAATCGTAATTCTTAAATATCAATAGAAAAGAGTTAGACAAAATGTCCAGCTACAGATCAGATGTAATACTAATATGCATACGACAAATCGGTCAACACATACTAGGAGATTGTGAATACAATGAATTACGTTATAGGTAATTGAGACGATAGTTGTCTATGTATACTTTCTAAAAACATATTATTTAATTTAAACTGTCTTAATGCTTACTTATCAGATTGTATAATACCTGTTAAAATTAGTTAAGCTAGAAAGTAGATAATAATCGCCTAGCGGTTTACTAATCAATGCTTTTATATCAGATAATTTGACAGGTTAAAAGTTTTGTACCTTTTTTGACTTTTTAAGAAACTATCTGTCGAGTTTTGCCAAGTATTTTTATTACTGCTATAAAGTGTATCAAGTTATAAATAATTTATAGATTTCTAATTTAGCAATGGAGGAAAGCATTTAGAAAGGTTATATTTTTATAAACAGGTACACTAACTTTTTATAGCTACCATTCCACATCATAATAAAATGAATAAATATGTTGGAATATTATAAATGCAAAAATCTGTGTTTATTGTGGTATCACTGGTCTGAACATTCAGTAGGTACAACTGTATCAAGTAGCGAAACAAGTTTTTTTTGATATCGCGCTCGCAATAAAGGATTTCAATTCAAATCACTTCTATGATTTTTCTTAGCCACAGTAATAACAGGTTTCCCAAATTTGTTTGCGATGTTTACGTGCGGACCCAGTACGCTCGCGTAACGAGTGGCAGCGCGTTTCGACTCTGTAAGTAAGTTACGTGACTTAATTTTATTATGTTACTTTCGATCATTTGGTTTGATAACCATGTGAAGTTCGACAATCAATGTACGACTGTGAAGTAGATACTTTGAAATAAATCTTTGTTACTCGGTTCACATAACCAAGTGATCTACTAGGTGACTTTAACGATCTCTATCTAGCATATCTACTTTTTATATTTATCATATTATATTAGATTAATTTAATGCCTTATTCATTAATATATTTATGCCCAATCGCCATGTTTTACGTATTTATACATCTACGTATTAAGCATAAATTAATTTGCTTTTATAAAAACTCTTGACCTTTAATGTTACTGCGATGCCAGTTAAAGTATTTAGATAGGTGTTTATTCAAAATTTAGAATAATATAGCTTTATTTTACATATTTTTCAAATGCAAAATAGCGTGTTCGTATTTTGGAAACAGTTACACAAGCGTCCCTACGCGGTAAACAACGGTAAAAAATCTTGTATTTATCACAGCACTATTAATACTAATGTCCCATAGGTTGAAATTGGTCCATAATCGTTATATTTATTAGTAACAGTAAAACTAATAGACCATCTAATGCTAATATATAATCTAAACACTATAATAGTAACTGAATTATAAAATAATTTTATCAATTGACAATCAAAGTGGAAAAGGCCCTAAAGTGTTTTGTCTATGCCTATTTAGATACTTAAGTATATAGATTTTAAAGAGTTCACGATAAAAAAAACATTAAATTCAGTTAATATAATATTTGTCCAAGAGCTATAAATGTATCGTGAATGAACAAAAATATACACCTGTGACAATACATATTGTTGCTGGTTAAATTTGAATTCGCAAAAAGTAGCACCGCGCTTTTAGACATCGACTAGGAATACTAACTTCATATTAATGTTTTCTTCTGTTTAACTGAATTATGATGTTCTTCAAAAAATAGATATAACCTTAGGTAATATTTTAAGTAGAAGAGAATAAAATAAATAAGTATAAAATTGCCTTATTTAATAATCTAAGCGACAAGTGATTATTAATATAGAAGTCATTGTTATAATTACAACAGATTATATGTCATTGTGGTTATTGCTAACAATAAACCTTGGGGTTTGAAACATTCAACATCTAATATCAAATCGTGTTAATGCTTGATCTTGTGCTCTATAACAAGTCAATGATAGTCGTGACTCGTGGCACTCAATCATACTGGTTTTTCACCATCATACTTAGTTAGCATATCTTAATATTAAATTGTATTTCTAGTTTTTGGTTAATGTTTAAAATTTTAATTATTTCAAGCTAATAATAAGTTTTTGCAACCTCATATTCTTAAAGCTATTTTATAGCAGTAGTTGAGAAGTAATTTTTTTTTTGAGTCCACAATCTACATATTATTTGTTACATTTCACGCTGTTTTTTAACGCTTTTTATTTTGTACATATTATATAATATATACATATATAATTAATTATATATATTCGCGTTCACGCGTTCATTGCGCGCCCAAAGTAGATATATAAAACCGGACGTTATTCTGCCCGTCCTCTGTTATGCGATTGCGACGATGTTTGTTGAGGTCAATAAAAATCATACTACTTCATGATTGTTGAAGTGTCTCTTGTTATTGAACCGTTACTTAACTATAGTACTGTAATGCAATTTCCGTTATAAATATTAAGTGAATTTAATATAATAATACGGTACTTAATATGTACGTAAGAGTTTATGATTAACTAATTTAAAGGCGCAAAGTAAGCCGTGTGTGGGCCGCGATAAATATTTCAGCGACATTTCTGGTATTATTTTTAAACCAATGGCTACGACGCGCTCTATATATATTAACTTAGTTTCTAATTTCGGTTGCACTCTAAAGATGTTTTGGTTAGATGCCATAGGTGTAAAAGTTTTATAAATGAATTGTGATAATTTACGACCAACATAAAGAAAAACTTAATTAGGTCTAAAGATTGAGTTTATCCATCCAAGGCGTTCAGTATTTCCTTCGACTGCATTTTGGAATCCGGCCAAGACTAGCTTGGTGATGTTTTGTTATTACGAAATTCCGCCAAAACTGTTGCAATAGACCGACCTCATTTTGAGCAACCATGTTTATGTGAGCAAGTCGCAGTATGATTGAAATAGAAGTAAATAGATCAATAGAGTTTGTGTATGCATTGTTGCTTGATGTTTTTCGTTATGACTATCATTAATAATGTTTGAACGATAGATTTAGAGACTATGTCAAGTTTAGAAGGGACTCGTATTGCTATGAAAGATGATAACTACATTCTACGCTAACTTGCTCCCCTAAGCTATTAGCATTAAGTGATCACCCATCAGATGCGTGCCGTAGACGGCAGTTGTTTATTCACTTAAATGTTTAAATTATGTAAAATCTAGACTGCAAATAGGTTTTTGCTCAAGGACAATAATCAAATATTATTATAGGCACATGTAATGTTGCGATCAATGATTTACATAGATATAGCATGGAGGCACAAATAAAATGATGGTCTCGTCTCTGCGAATTAGATCATAATATTCAGTCGAGCGAAGCTTCTGTTCTATTTACTCATCAGACAAAGACGGGATTCGTATCAGTTATTCATGTAATCAATATGTGAACATCTTGTCGATTCGGACTATCTGATATAAACTGTGATTTATGCCAGACATTTATATATAGTTTGTGAACCCAATGGGTGAGTTTTCCTCTCAAATTGCAATAATATTTCGTATATATTGTTAACTATTCAATTTTGTGATGTTGTATTTATTGAAATTTATGGAACTAGGTATTGTTTATTGGCAGTCTTAACATTTTAGTATGCCTAACTACTATTTTACGAGTTTAAGCTTTACCTAGAATAACTTTTACTTACTTTTCGAATTAACCTAGAAGTGATGTACAATGTATTCGTACATAATATATATTTTTTTTTGTTTTGTCATAAAATATGCTAAAGTGACTTGAAGTGAGCAATGATGTCTCCTTATTAGGAAAAAAATAGAGCTGCTCTGATAATCTGCTCAAGTGGCACACTTTAAAGCCAATAACAATTGAATTGAAATTGAAATAATACTCAGAATTCAGTTTATGAAAAACAAAATGTTTTATGTTTTTTGTTCTTAATATTAGGTAAGAATATGTTGATATATCATTGTAATTAATGGTTGTCTGTTTAAAGAATATCAAACAGTCACGTATGTACTTAAATATATTAAAGAAGTAATAAAGCAACAAAGTTTATACCTGTGCTTAACAAGTCTATTTTTGTCGATGCACAATACCAGAGAGCTCGGCAAATGTATAGTAACTATAATGAGGTACACAAAAGTAGAAACTTCACAGCGGCTGTAGTAAACATAATGAATCGTAGGTATTTTATACTCTGTAAATAATAATGTAGCTATCGTATTTCATGAGTTTTATATAAATAAATTTTGTAATATTGTATATAAAGTCTAAATTTCATTGCTAAATCTACCCAATTGAGAGAACAGGAAGGAATTAATAGAGAGATATTTGATACAGGTTTTCTTGTATTCGTTATTACGTTCTGCCTTTAACTAACCAGCTGAACAGTGTAAAATCTTTATGTATAAAATTAATTCTCGCACGCTGGATCGAACTGGCGACCTCCGTCGTAATAGTACATGTCAAGCACCGTGAAGGTTATAGTTTTGAGTTATATAGGAGAGTTAAAATGTTTTCACTTAAATCATGTCTGTAGAAATGGGTATTTTTATTCGTGTCTAAAACGATTAAGCACCATTGCTCAACTACAGCGGTGGGGATTCACATTCTAGTGTGATTTCTTTAGCATTGTATGTCGAATTACTGTCAGTAGTCATCTGTTATTAATAGCTTTTGCATTATTTGCTATGTAAATGAATTTAAAAATCCTTGGTTTTTTAGGCAGAGTGGAAATCTTTGTGCAGTGAAGTTTAATATTGTGTTAGTAGCAACTTGCAAGTGTATTATCTGGTTCAAGTTACACTAAAGTGTAATAAAAAGTAAAATTTAGTTTATTTACATTTTTGTTCAAATTATAAGTGAAATATTCATACGAATCTTTTTGCTTATTTTGTTAAACAAAGTAAAAAGAGCTTGTTTGAGAATGTTTAAGAGATAAATAATTGCTTTATAGCGTTTAATTTGTTAGACATTTTAATAGTAAATCAATTGAGTTGGTTCCATAGGCAATAGAAAAAACGTGAACGGCTTGTAATGTTTTGTGAAATGAAAAAAAAACTAAAAATATTAATTTGACTGATACTTACTACTAGATTGAAAGTGATACTCTTAAACTTTTTTAATGTTATTTTTAATTAAAATTGAGTACTTTAGAGTATATTTTGTTAGGCGTATCTAATTTATGGGCAATAAATATTACTTTGATTTTCACAGTATCGTAGGGAAATATGAAATGACTTTAAGAGCTTTACATTTTAAAAGTTTGAGCGTTTTTATAGATGATACATAAGCTTTACTTATGTTTGTTTAAATTGGCCTAAATTAATGTGATGTCTATTATTTTATTATCTAATATATCATACCTTAGTGCTAGTGTATATTAATACACAGAAAACGACATATTTTTACCAAAAAGAAGCGCATTGATGCTATTACTGAAAGATATTGCCTAAAATCTTACAAAATGCTCTCCATATTTCACGCCCGCGTGCGTCTCAAAGGTTTAAATGTGGTTGTTATGAATTATTGCGAAGTGTAACAGCGCCCGCGCAGCCAACGGCATTTGTAATACAGTGATACAATATAAGTAACTTGCGTTTTCAGAGTAAATAATTCCGTATGGATATTATTACACTTGCTTCGAGTGCGCACTAAAAGTAATAATTAATGAGAGTAATGAAAAACGATAATTACATCATTATGTATAGTTATTACTTATCATTTATTAATGACTGAAGTTATAATTTTTAATTAACTGTCACCGTATTGTAGTGAATTGTTAAGTAGGTACATCATAGGTACATTTGATTCCATATGCATACATAAATTTTATATATTTCTGATTGGTTTACAGTTAATATTGTTACTTATTCATAACTGAACAAAGCTTAAATTATGTATAAAAATAAATTATTATCTTGTCTATTAATAGGTATCTTTTTTATTATTGCAATAAAATTCCACTTTAGTTTAAAATATCCCACGACGACGCATTTTAGAAACATTAACGCTTGTATTGGAATCATTTATCACTAACTAAATATATCTCTACACTAGAACACTTTAAAATATCGTTCGAAAGGACATGAGTGCGTCTTTAAGTTATTTAACCCTGAAAGCGATGGTTCCGAAATAGCTACAAATCTTTGAGAAGCGGTAACATTTGCCTATATTTCAGTGACTAATACGAATTATTATGGGAGAGGATAGTAGGGACTCCTTTTGTATTTTTTGTCTGTAAAATGATATTTGTTTCAATTGCGCTTTGTTTGTTTTATTCGAATGTCAAATCACGTGTTGTATGATTTTAAAATTCACGTACTAGTTATTACGTTGATGAGTTAACGGAAAGCTTTTATATCTCATTAAGTTATTTATATTTTTATATTTTTATTCCAATTCCTTACTAAAAATGCAACTTTACGCTAATAAAGTATAGGCATAACTATTGACGTCCAACTTAATAGGCTTTTCCATTGGCTAGACAGCTAGTCATTTGAGATCGGAAATTGAGTCGTCAGCTTATTTCTACTTTGCTCTCACTATATAATGTAACTGCGTATCTCGTTTTATGTCCGTTTCAAGATTACGTATATTATTACGGTCACACTTTGCTTCAATCTCTATTTAACTTGTCGAAGTAAGAGTTTACATTATTTCTTAACTTAATATCCAGTTAACATTTAATAACAGTATATACCAACTTGTAAAGTTGCGAACAAAAACAGTTATTTAATGTTTTTATTACAGAAATAAATAATATGACTAAGCCATACTAGATATTACTGTAGATTGATAGTATTTACTGAAATAAACGCCTTTCACAAACAACAACTAAGCATTCATTCTAAGAAAGCGATCATCTTTAGCAGTGATGTTAATGCGTCAAATTACCACTTAATGTTGATCCACAGATTGCTGCTTACCACGACATTATTTGTTGTTGTTGAATAGAAGTTTATAAGTGGAGAGTGTCTTTATAACTGGTCACCACTGAGTCAACTACTGAAATAGATGAAAGCGGTGTAATAATAATATCAGCGCATGTCACTTTGTTTATTGACTATATATCTATATGTCTTACACGTGTGTAACAAATATAAAAGATAAAAAAATAGTTCTGAGATTTCGACCTTTTTTTTATTACTTTCTTTATATTATCATCTTGGGCAAATCTTGTTAGTGAAACTTGTTTTAAATTACCATTACCCGGGTAATACTAAAATTATGACACCATTATGAATTTGTACTGAACACATATTTTAATTATAAGTATAGTAGTGCAAATAATTGATTTATAATAAGTGATGAATAACTACGTCTACTTGCGCAGTTGATAAGGAAAATCACAAGTGACCCTAAGAACGTTGTAAGCAACTAAGTGATGTGATAAAAGTGATAAATGACTAGTTCCTAAAAACTACTAAATAAATGTAAATTCTATGAAATGTCTCCGTTTTGATGAAGATCTTGAAGATGGGGGCACACGGGTCCAAAGAGAAACTTTACAGAAGTGGTTCTGAAAAGTATCCGTCCAAATTACCTGTTCCTAATGACAAAGCGGAAAAAAAGTATAAAATAGCTGTGACGCGAGAGAGATTCGGATCTTTTGGTGCTAGAGGTAAGTATTAATGTAAAAAGGATTGCAATCAGCAATTATCTTTAATGTTTTGTATTTAAACTAGCTTACTTATTCAAAAAAAGGATGACACGGGCAACAAAATTAATCGATTGTTAATAATTAACATATGAAAAAATGATGTGTATTTGCAAAAAACATGTATGAAATAAATATTAAAATTACTCCTGGGCGAGTTGGAATTACTAACATGTTAATTCTTATCACATTTCACTAAAAAAGGCGACGAATTCTGTCATGTTTAATTTAAGAACCAGTTAATTTTACATAATTTTTATTCTACCTTGTGATTTTCGTCCATCGAACCTTGAGGTTACTTTTTATGATAAATTCCCTTTTGAAATATATTGATCAAGACCTGTTAAGCACATATTACTAGTAGGTATGCTACGAGTTATTTATGCTTTCCCTCTTAATATAAAGCAAAACCTCTTGTTCTACTCCAATATTAAATCTCTCAAAAATACTCCATTAGAGATATGTTTGTGTATTGGTATTTAATTCTACTTATTTTTAATACATATACTTCGTAGACATATATAATTTAGTATAAAATAAACTTGACGTTGGCAAAGATCTAATGTTCCTGTCCTCAACTGAAAGACTAAATTAAATAAAAGTAAACCAAATTAACATTAAATCAAGCCAATATGTAATTGCGTGTGAGCGCATGTAATCTCTTCCAGAAACCTTATATGAGCCACGTTGATATATTCAATGACGTTCACGTGCGACTATTAAAAGTAGCTTATATTATATGCGCTTAATGATATATCTAACACTTTTCTAACTTTCCTTTATAACGTTTGTCGCGATGACGAGATTGTGGTAATCGTTGCATGTCGTTGGAGGAAAAATATTCTCGAAGTTTTTTTATCCACCAGCTATTGTGTAAGCGTCTTCCCACATTCGTTGCGTGTACATTCGCTAGATATGGGAGCTGTCTTGATAATAGGCAGTAGTTTTTAGGGGATTATATTATGAAATTATATTAAACTTAATTACCCTGGCTTCTCTTAGATGTGGCTCTAGGCGGAAAATAGTGGCCGATAAAGTAACTAAACGGTCAGTCTTTTTTCAACTTTAATTAAAGTCATTAGGATTTATACTGTCATCTGACAGACACACATTTTTATTTGAATTAGAAATATAGCCTCCGCTTGGCGATGATGAATAATTTTTTACAATCGAATCCGTACTTTTGTAGAGTTCTACCCTATACATAGAAATTTCAAACTTTAATACATCATTGAATCTGTAATTCCTCTTTGAATGTAATTTGTGTAGACCTAAGAATGTAAACATTTTTCCTATTTTTTGTCACAATTACTTCTAATAATCTATTGGACGGAAACAGAAAGAATTCAACTACTACACTCACTTTTGTCGGTAAAGTAAATAAATGAACGACGAAAACACATATTTATGAATGTTAAGATATCAAACACTTTATTAGACTTATTTGATTATATATTTCCCTCGTGTTTTCTCTATTATTATATTATTTATCTCATTTGTTCTCAACAGCAATATTTTAAAATTACTAGATAGAAAGAAAAAAAAAACAAATGTTTAAAATTATAATAATATACACAGGCATTATATATATATATTATTTACGTTAAGAGCAACGTTTGTGTCACATTATTCAACATACTACCTCTTATTCATACGTTTGCTTTGCAAAATTTCGAAAGTATCATTGAGTTATATAAAACTAGTGCATCTAGTTCACTTTCGATTAGATTGTTATTTTTATATTGGTATCATATTATTATAGTTGCACCTGTTTCAGTTTTAATTCTCAACACGATTTTAAACTTAGTTATTTTATCGACGTTTTTATTGCGGGAATTACAAAGAATAAAAATGGATTTTCGTTAAAAGATGTCCTTTTTCATTTGAATTTTTCATCTATAGCATTATATAGTATACTAGCTCTTTACCCTAGCTCCACTCGGGTTCTAACTTCTACCCTACGTACGTTAGAGTACATTTCTTAGGGATGATATATTTTCCACCAAATTGTGTAAAAATCTGTGGTTTTCTTGTGATGTGCCCAAACATAGACAGACAAAAATTCTACAAATATCTATAGATTTGGCCTTTGTATCGAATAATGAATAACTGGTAATTAACGATCTCCAGTTAGAATAGAAAACTTCTCACTGCTGATATACTTTCCCACAGGAAAAAGTAATCTAAATATTAACCGGAATAACCAGCTATCATATTTTATCGACATATTTTAATAATTTTATCAATTTTTTTTAAAGTTTTTGTATATTTCACCAACTTCATTTATATTCACCGCGTAATAAGGTGTATGCGCCATTTAAAGGGGTTAATAAAATATGAATAATGCCGGAGCGTCTAGAGTCTAGACTACTTTCAATGAAGGTCAAGAGTAAAATTCATAAAAGTATTGAATTGATGTGAGGATCATAATAACATGATATTGTATTTTCTGTTATATAAGATGAAGAGTTTAAAATGTTTTTGTTATTCATAATTCAATTCATTTACTTTGCAGGAAATGGGAAGAAGCGGGACAGCGCCCCGACGCCCACGACACCGAGCCGCCCTTCTCCGGCACCCCAACCCCCACCTGCATCTGGTGAGTCATCCCTTTTGATGTAGATACGAGTGTAACAAAGAGGTCTATATTTGTTTGATGGTTAACTTGAAAATCGGTTTAAAGATGAAAGCTTTATTATTAAGATTAAATTACATTACCTTCTTTTTATTTAAAACTGGCGACTAATCTTCATCGCTTCACTCTTGTACATTCCTGGATATGTATGAATTTTTTGAGTTGAAAGCCAATTTTTTTTAAAAACAAGGAAGCCTAAGTTACTCCTTGTAAGGATCAGTTATCTGCCATTTAAAGTCCCGACAAAATTTGTCGAGCCGTTGCAGCGGGTTCAAACAGACAAATCGACAGAACCTTAATTAGTAAAAAACATATTTACTCACTTATTCAAATTAAAAAAAAAAACAAGTTTTTCAAAACATCTTAAATGCAAAGGTTTATTACCCCTCGACCTTCCTAACGCAAGGACGTGACTGAGAATTTCTAGACAGACAAATCTTATTCTCGAACCCAAGGTGCTCGGGCCAGCGGCCGTATCTACAATCTACATGTCAGTCACCTAAAGACACTTGACCGAAGAGACATACAATCAACTCTATATTGGCGTATCGAATCTACGTCGCATATTTTCTTACACGTTTCACAATTCGACTGTTCATAAACAATAGCCTGCTTAGGTTGTCCTTATAAAAGTATGTCAAAGAGTAACTAGTTTGATTAGTTTCATTTGGTGACTTGCGAATATAACAATACGTATTGTGACGTAACAACAAACATCACTTCTATTTGCTTAAAGTCTTCTTAAATTACGAGTATATATAAGAAGATATTCTTTTTAGGCCAAGATTTTCCCTTTACACAGTTAAAATATTGATATGTCTGATTAGAATGACATGGTAATCGCTTAGAATTGATTTCACATATATATTATTAAGAGGTCGTTTATTTGATCAATATGAGACACAAAATACTTGCCTATATTATATGACCATGTTCACAAGCAGTTGAACCATCTTTTATATTAAGACTGCGACAATGGCACTATATGAAACTATAATAGTTAAAAATTTATTATTTTACAACGCAGCTTAAAAGCAGGAATATGGAATATAGAGTCATACCCCTAGGTAACAGAAAAATATAACAAGAATTCAACCCTTTTAATGTAATGAACCCTCTTTTTCGACGGAAACTCATTCACGTCACGTTATCATTTTTTAAAGAATTGTACTACACTCCGTAAAGTATTGATTTCTTTAAGAATAAAAAGTAATGTCAACCTTGTATTTATGTGAGTGGGATACAGATAAGTTACTGTTAAGAACTGCTTTAGCCGACAATATTCAATTATTATCAGTGTAATCTTTTAAAATAATACCTACCACAATATTTCTATTACTATGCACACAATATTTCTATTAGCATGCCTATTGCTTTGTGTGTATTTTAGATATTATTTATACTTTTAATATAACTGTATTGTAATACTAAATCGACGATTTTAGTCCATAGTACGAGTAGTAGCTCTATATAATAATATATGTATTACAAATTTGTTGAGTGTTATGTAAAATTTTCAGTTAAGAAAAATGGAGTCGTGCAAAAGTTGTCGTCGTCGCCTGTGACAGTGCGCGCGCGCACCTCCCTCGCCCCGCCGCCGTCGCCTCGCAAACCCGTTCCGCATAGAGTGCCTGCGCAGAGACCTAACACACTCACGACTAGCAAAGGTATGTTATATTTATAAATTACCATTATATTTGCATTAAACGCAAATTTTGTACGTTTACGAATTGTTTTATTCTTTTGCAACATACAAAACATCACTTGGGGTCAACTAAAACCAGGTTTTTGATAAAAAGATAATAGGTACGGGTTTATTCACCTGCTTGTTAAATAGATGTGGAACAACACATGTAAAATGGCTAGCTAGCTATTTGAACGGCCCAGGGCCCCTAACGTATTAGAGGTTCAATGTATGTAAGAATATTAATATCCTGAATTTAAAATTAGTACCCATCTAAATTTTAATGCTTAGGCCCCTAAATACATCTGCCCCTGTAAACACTGACTATAAAAATATTAATTATAGAAATAGAAATAATAGTTCTTGTAATGACGGAGGAGCCATCAGTTTTCAAATCGGTTTACCTCCTTTAATAATTGTTATAGCTGCGTTAAATTTAAATGTTAAAAATTCAGGTATGTAGTTTAAATCGTCATAATTATAATTCATCAAGGTCACTGGCTTTTCTAGTTTTTTAGCAAACATTTGATCTTTAACCTATCTATACTTGTTTATAATACATGTTTGTATAGTTACGAAATATGTAAAGATTTTTGCTACAGCTGCTTCGATATAATGGTGTGACTATTTTGTACACTAGCATTCCCCGCGGCCCCGCCCGCATTCTTAAGATCGGAAACCGAATTCTTAGATTTTTGTTGTCGGTTTATGAATATTAGTTGAGATTTTTCAGAAATGAGATATTTTGATTGTTTGAAATGAGATAACCAACCCTCATCTTTACCAAATTTCATCAAAATGTCTAGTACCTAGTTTACTCGTGATGCAGTCACAAACAGACTAAAATTCTAAAAACTGCAGATGCGGCCTCTGTATCTTTAATAATGACTATTTCAATAAGATTTTCTAAAAAATATTCAATACAGATTCGACTAAGTTAGAATTTTATTATATTTAGAGATAATGATAGTTGTTTTAGTTTGAATATAAAGCGCCATCTACCGACGACAGGTATAACTACTTTGTCGTTTGAGATCTTTTCCCGCATTTATAACAGATGGCGCTACTTGATTTGTTAAGAAGCAGTATATCATCAATTTCACTGAAATAAAAAAAATCATTTTTACAATTTTTAGTAGGTACATACTTATTTTTATAATCATTATTAATGGTTTTAACTTAAAGAACCTCGACTATTGGAATAACATAAGATCAAAAAAATATTCCATGCTTAAATTCAGTTTAAATATCGGTCTGTGCTTATGACTTAATTATTATAAACACTTGCTGTATATTATAATTTATAAGTAAGAAAAAATATTGCATAGCAATTAGCAAATTGTCATTGTAAAAATGCCTCTTTAGAGTTTTGCACACTCATTAATTGCTGATCGAATAAGGGTTTAAAGTTGAATTAGATATTATTGCTGAAACCATAGCTATTATAAATATTTATAATTATTCTTAAATAAATACAATCCGCCTATGCTTGGGGGATGGGCTGAAACATCTTTCACGTGTTTAGTAAAGCGAATAAAAGTAGTGAGCTTTAAGCTTTATATTCCATAATAGAAACTTGCCTAGATGTAAATGGTGTCAGTCCATCATTGACCAAAAATTCAAGTATTTTCTTTGTTGTTTGTTTTCGTATAATCGTGCTCTTTATTAATTAGATTTCAAATTAAATAATCCTAACGCAATGAAATTGATCGTTATCACTTCTATGAAGCTAATTTGAACAGGCCTGTAATTACTATCAATGATTTAAGCAATAATACAATACAAAGTATTAGACTTAACGGATATTAATATTTTATGCTTGGGATATCCTAGTCATTTAGTTGTGCATGACTGCAATACATATTATGATTATTGATTAAAAGTATATAAATAAATAAATTATAAATATGTTGGGACATTATTACAACAGCATCGTCTCGTTCCGCGGTAAGCTACGAGGCTTGTGTTACGGATACCTGATAGTTTGATATGCTACACATATATAAATTTTAAATACATAAATAATGATAATAAATGTTCTCCGAACGATTCCGGTCATGGCGGCCACTCTCATTGAGACTGGCCAACTGCGCAGGAGATATTATTATATTGCACAAGTGCACGTGCAGACAAAAGTGCACTCTCTATTTTTATCACTTTCATACTCCGGTGGGAAGACTGTCCGACCTGTGAGAGTTAAGGCGCAGGACCGACGGCTTTACGTGCTCTCCGAGCTGTTACTGAGACTTACTAAACAAAAAGACTCAATAATTAAACTTGGCTCGACCCGGGACTCGAACGCGGGACCTCTCGATGTATGACCGTACATGCTAGCCAGTACACCACAGAGGCTAAATTAAATACATACATACAGTTCGCGTCATGTAAAAAGAACGCTGGAAGAAAGTGGTGGGGGGTGTGTTTGCGCATCGGTACATTCGCATACGAAATTCCTAAGCCAATTCTTTTATTTTCGAACTAGCCTTTCGCTCACAATGTATATTGATTATTGGTACGTACATTGAAAATTATATTATATAGAATGTCATTAAATAGAATTCTATTAATTAATAAAATATGTTTGATTCAGTGTAGAATGTTTAATATACTTACAAAAAATTAAATTATTTCGTTTAATATTTTTTTATTATTATTATTAACTGCATTATTATCAGAATCTCTCTTTATAAAACAATATACGTCAAAAATATTTTTTCCCTATTTTTTATATAAAATCATTTCGTAATTAATAACTTTTGTGTGCGCGATGGTATTTTAAACTGACAAACCAATAGCGAGCCGAAAAGCATGTGACGCGTGCTTTGACGTCCCGCGCCCCGCGTCTTACCACCAAATTGGCCGATAAATCGCCTCTGCGCAACTTGACAGCCAACGTTCTTTTTACATGACGCGAATTATATATTATTATTATAAGCATCCATGACTGGAGTACAAACATTCATGCTCAACAAAGCCCACTACAGCGAGACTCGAACCCGCGACCGCTGACGCAGAAAGTAGGGCCACTAGTGAGTGAGTCAGTAAATACAAAATATTTTAAAATCTGTTTCTTTTTAGAGGGCACTATGATAATTAAAAAGCACAAGAAAACATCGACCTAATGTTGCATTTTAAACAATTTGCATTTGTACAGATTTTAATTTCTGAATTCTCGTTCTGAATTCCACGCTTCGTTATCTAAGCAAAGAGATGCTTATATTGCTTTGTCATGCTCCAGATCTCAAGAGATTTCTACATGTAGGTACGCCATGTCATTTGATAAATTATTTTTTTATTAATAGGTATACTTCCTCTAATCAAATCATACGAAGACTGTATAAAATAAAATATTTATTTTACATAAATAATTAGGTATAATTAAATAATTACATACAATAGGTAGCTTTATTCGCTGGAAGAAGCGAACCGAGAACCAAGAACCGAGGGATTTGGAGTTCTCAGAGGAAACTTTTTGTATTATACTATAATCCAACCGATTCTTCTATAAGTAGGTACCGGTTTAAAAAGTAGCATGTAAAGACATCGGACCGTTACGATTTGGCGTCGTACAGAAGGACGACGCTTTGCCCTCACACTCAGGTACTTTCGTATTTAGAATATTTATTTTGATTACACACGGTTGTTAAGCATTGTTACATAAAAAAAGTCAAGTTCTTTTTATTTGGTTCTTTAATTATAGATATTAACGTTTTCAAACTTAATTTTATATTACGAATCTGTAAGTTTTGTACTGGTGTTGAAAGTAAAAAACGTCAAACGTAAAAACAGTTAGATATGAGACCTACTCTTCTAATTTTGCAATAACAAGATCTTAATCTGATGAGCTTTTTTAATTAGACTATCCTTGGTGTAAACTGTATAAAGCGTTAAATGTATAAAATTTTTTATTTCAAAATCACAATCAGTTATTTTAATTTAATTTTACCTATATATAAAATTGTAAGTAGTATACAATCAGCATCGTAAGTACTGTAAAAATTCTTTATGACTAAAATTGCCATTGATCTATATTATAAAAGTTATTCAGAAAATAAGTGAAAGACAATCATTTTTGCTCTCCTTTTTGGGTGCTGTTTTAATTTAAAAACAAGTTACATTACAGGTTATTTTTAATATTTGGCAATCTAGAGCATTGCATAATTACAACCAAGCGTTCATATATGAAATATACATTTTTAGTTTCACCTACTTAATATTTTTTGCTTCAAAAAAGCATCTATTGCGTGTTTCCGACTGTGGCAATGCCCAAAAGAGGGTTATGTGTTTTACCTATATGTATTTTAGATCCCTTGTCATCACGTTATTACTAACTGGCTTATCTGATTTTGATGAGACCGCGTCGTTGCCTTGATAATGTAGGTATTATAGGCAATAAGTAAGTATATCAAAAGTCAAAATGTGTGTTTTTAAATATTTTTTTATCTATCGAATGTATCAAGAGAGGTATTAAAATAAAGATTTTTAAGAGGCAAGCACTAAAATAAAAAAAATGTATACGTTTATGTTACTACCTAGATACGTCTACTAGCTATCTTTTAATCGCAGTTTGCGTTTCATGTTTACTATTTAGGTTTTATTCATTATGTGAATTTTAACAATATGAAAAGAAAGCGCTTAGACTTGTGCTAAATACTCAACTTGTTTCATTAATTATTAATAAACTGGCATTCGTTATGTTACATGTAATTAAGGCGATAATACCTACCTACGTATGAATTTTAATTGTCTGCCATGTTACGTGTAACTATTTTATATAAGAAAATGTATATTCGAGTCAATGTATTTATGTACCTGCTGGATTTAAAAACTGTCACGAGCATCCGTTATCTACCGCATTCTCGGAACAGAATGAAAATATCAACATTGGCACGTACGTATTATAAAATAAATGCAATAAAGTTAAAGGTTTAGGTCAAATAATATGCGTTAATTAATATAATTGGACGTCTGGATTGTTTAAAAATGTAGTATTTTGAAGTAAACGCGCACCACACCAATATATGGAGGGTGAGCGGTACCCAACGAAAGTTCGTTGACGGCCTGAAGAAAGTGTACGATAGGCGAGGGCAAGCGACACTGTTGCCTGAGCGGTCGGACAGCCAACACAAAAAGTTTTGCCTCTGACTTGTAACTTGTTAGTTAGTCTTAATGGAAACAATAATACACCGATTTTCAATAAAGATTAATAAAAACGCTTAGGTTATTCAACTAGAAGCTTAAAATTAATTCGACTGTGACATGCTCGTTTCTAACCACCGTTAGACGCTCAATTCGTCAGTATAACTGTGCAAAAATTACACCAATTCTAAAGTTTTTTTAATAATAATGAGTCCGCTTCACAAATTCGTGTCGTTTTTTCAACCTGATAAGAATAACCGCAAAAATTTGCTCGGTCAGCAAAAAATATTCACCAGTGAACTTAATATTCGTTCTGAAATCGAGGACTTGAAGCACCAATGGGGCACATTGATTGGATACCGTGTTAAAGGTAGGATTTAAATCAATACATATGTATTGTAGTAATAAATATACCATTAAGCAAGTAAACATTTTTTTAAGGTGATTTTTTATAAGTAATACACAAAATTAATACTATTACATACCTACTTAGATTTACAGGAAAATATGAAGGAAAAGCTTCGTTTTGTCTACCTATATTTATTATTTTTTACATATTTCACTAATTTTTGAATGTAATAATAAAAAAATATCCTTTATATGTCACAAAAAACCAATTCAAATTCAACCCAATATTTTATAAAATAAAACTTTAATAAATCGAAATTATTCATTTCGATTACTTGGTGTGAAATACCTAACAAGGTATATTTAGATATGTAGTATATTATGTGTTTGTATGATTTATTAATTAGACACTTTTACATAAAATCATTATTATTAAGTAGAGCTCAGAATACTTCATATAATAACGACCTTGCTGATAACAGTTATTTGAACCATATGCTTAGGTACTATTTATTTCTTAATTTACCTATTTACATAGATAAACGTTAGTGCCAGCTTTTTTGAATTTAGCCACAGCAGCAACTTCTTTCAACTTTGAACGAAGAAAAAAACAATTTCGTAATTTGCCCCACTAAACACTATGTTTGCAACTCGCTATTGTTTTATAGTTTATTGTACGACAGTGTGGGATAATGAAAATCAGATTACCCATCCGCACACAACACAATTGAATTTGTCATTATCATAATAATTATATGTTCCATACTTTGAATTCTTTATTAAAACAACAAGTAAGTAGTTCAAATTAATTAGTTGCTAATTATTAATGACTAACGACAGACAATAAGATTATTGTCATTTTGTCGAAACTATTACTACACATATTATAAGTATTGAGTCGTCCCGTTTTTCTTTATTTTGCAATAGCGATACAAATTAACTTTTTTTACTTAGAGAACATATTTGAGGTGAATGGAGCTACAGGGTACTACTTAACAAACTTTAATAATAATTAGGTTATTAACCTGTATTTTGTTCACTCTTTACTCTTGATATCGGCTTTGCCCGGGGCTCCGGTTGAGTAGTTCATATATAGAGTTATAATTTCTATGCTCCTCAGCAGCTGTAGCGTTACGTGAGACTTTAAAATGAAAAAAAAATGTTTTATATCAAACTGGTACTTTCAGAAATTGGTGCGTTTAACTAACACTTACACTTTATCATAATATTAGTAGGCATACACTTACACTTTATCATAATATAGGTTATTTGTACTAACCAAGGAAGGCAATGAATTATAGCTATAGGCATAACAATTATTATAACAATTATTACAAGACATTATCTATTCAATACACATACATATTAATGTAGTGTTAGTTATAAGTCAAATATAGTATAAACAACATTTTCCATGCATCAGGTATGTCAGACTATCCTTAAATGCATTTAACGAACAAACATGCGCAAATGAAGCTTGAAGCGCGGTATATCGTACATAAACGCATCAAAGTGTCCGTCACAGAACGGAAACGCATTGCCATTTTATAAACGATGCTAAGCAATGTGGGTGGCATCACCTCTTGCGATCGATTGTACGATTTCTCTATTTTTGTTCTCTTATTATTGTTGGGTTGATAATGGACAGCCCATTGTGTAATGTAAGACAAATTACGGACTGTAGGTGGCTATTATGTTGCTACTCGCTACAGACTTATGTTCATTGTACTGTGTACATACTGTACTTACTACATATATTCGTACATGCATTTTACTGATTGCAACTAAGTAGAGAATTACATTTTTTAACTACTATTACTTTTTAACTAGTGGTTTATGTTACGTGACATATTGGTGCCACTTTGTACTTCATTAGTCGCGTGTACGATCTTATACGCTGGGTAATTGTTCGACGGGCAAAACAGTTGTTCATCTTGTTTGGCTGACTTAAATCAAAGAAGTAGAAATCGCCGTCTATTAATAGTTATTCGCAGAAATGTCTATATCCGCTCTCAAAGAATACAATAAAAGTTTACGATCTAAATTCCGACAAAGAATAATCAAATATCAATATTTTTACGATACAACAACGTTGCTACGTTTTATGATTATTGCTAATGTTTTGAACTCTACATTAAAATATCTTAGTATAGTAAATTGGCCGATATCGATTCCAAAATTCCTTATTCGCGGATGTTAACGCTACTTAAATCTCTATTTCATTCTTAATCTTCTTTTTTTCATTTTATTTTATAAAAATCCTCTGTTTATGTATATTTTTACGTCAGTGCTTAACACGACATTGTACCCGATTAGTATATATAGATTTCTTCAATATTATTTTTATTTAAAGAAATTTTTTGCCATGTATAGTAGTGCCACTAATAGCATTACATATTTGTTTAATATTAGATTTATTTCTATGTCTATAGTTAAAAGTAATTATATACGATATTCTATAGTAGGAAGTAGGAACCTCTATGTCCGCATCATCTACGCTACATTGTTATAAACGTTCTTTTTAATAGCCCCATTATTTAACTTTTTGACGTTTACATATTCGCGAATGTAATCGTCTTTAGTATGTTTCACTTTTTAAGTTAACAATTAATATTTATCATCGAAATAAATTTATGAGCATTCGAATCTCTCTTGAATTTCACTTTTGAAAGAGTGAAAATAAAATATTTTATATAACTTTTTGGTATAGGTACTTACTTAATACTTTACTAAACTTAAAACTATAATACAATAATAAACTTGTAATATTACCTTGTAATATTTATACAATTTTGTTTTCCTAGTGGAATAGACGTGCCGAATTATATTGGAAAATTGCTGTCTAAAAATATCTTTCAAATATGTTATCTTTACTACATTTTTTTAATTAAATATTAATATAATACTTTCTTAGGTTAACGCGAATATTTGACATTTTAAATGAAACTATCTTTTAGAAATTTGGCGCGGTTTTATTTTGATTTTTGGTTCCCGACGTTTGCTTTACAGCAAACACGGGAGAGACCATCCGCGACAAAATCCGAAAAGATAGTTTCATTTATAAATGTTAATAATATTTTTTTATTAACAGAAAATAATTATTACCTAATTATCAAGGTTAATATTGGAAGTTATTCAGATCTGTAAACTGTACATCAGGAAGTTACAAGAGCAGTGAACAACATGCTCTCAGATAAAAGTTAAAACTAGATGTGATGTGACGTGACGTGAGCGGCATAACGGATAATCTTTCTGAAACAGTTACATAAGTTATCAAAACTCGGAAATCGCTAGATTTTGAAACCGGTACGAATCGTGTCAATACACTCGTGGGTGGATGATTCTTTCAAGCGAAGAAAGTGTGTTGTCAGGTGTGGGTAGCAATAGCAATTTACAGCTTTAACCAAGCGAATTTAATGGATAAATATATGTCCAATATTTTCAAATGGACAATTTATCAAATGGCGTGCTTAGAGAGTCAGTATATATACATTCTACAAATACTCTTTGTCTCACTATATAAGCATGTATGTATTTTGTAAAACGATTTGAGGTGAAAATGCACTCGGAAGATTACTTTCAGCTTTTGCAATTATTTTGCAGTGACGAGAACTCGTGATAGAGCCAATTTGCCGCAGGCATAGCTTAACGTTTCTTCATTATTTTATATTTGCAATGTAAAAATTGTATTTTAACTTGCAGTATTAAAAAAACACATGATTACGATTACAAAATCTATTTTTAAGCAATTTCTTTTGTTCGTATTTTGGTAATTTAAGTTTTATTTGCTTGAGTATCTAAAACAATTTAAAAATTATTACGCGGATAAATATGATAAAGTAAGAAGTACCTTTATGTACATTTTTATATTTATGGTATAGTTAAATTTAATCACATCCTGTGTTTAAAGTAGAGACAAAGTATCTTTATTAATAATGTATAATACTTTGTCTTCGTAAAACATATGATCTGCTATGATAATTAGTGATTTTACTGCTCCTTTATAAATCTACATCACTGCCATTAACCCTACGTACTCTTTCTATCGCTATACAAAAAATTGCGGTAATCCATCAATCTATTTGGACGTGAAAGAAGGACAAACAAACAAACAGAATTTCACATTTATAATATAGAAAATTAAGAGCGGTTTCTTTCCTATTACAATGTCACAGCTCAGTCAGTAACTCAATTATAATAGTTCGGTTCTTCTATCTGATGTCATCACGTCCTCAGATCTCTTCCTTTATTAACGTTCAAAGCCCACCTCCGGGAATCCAATCGCATGCACTCCCACGCCTTATTTATTGCTTCCTTACAAAATAATTGTTCCGAGAAAAAATCTATAAATACTGTTTTATATAAACTAATAGCTACATTTAAAAATAGCAAAGGGATTAAAGATTAAATTTTATAAATTAGTTAATATAGTTAAAAATAATGAAATAATTTATTGAGTTTGGTTATTCTAGGTGTATGGAGTATAGGTGTGTTGTGTAGGTAGGTCTGTACTTTTTTATATAAAAAAATTGTAAATAAATGGTTTATAAGTTTGTTTAGGTTTTCTGTGGTCGCTTCCACTTTAACAGCTATTTTCTATGTAGGTTATGTATTCCGCATTTTACAACTCTTTACTATGTAGACAAATACAAATATACAACTATTAACGTTTCAATTACTTTATGAACTAACGTGTTAATATAACTATTTAAGTATGAACTATGTACGCAAGAATAACTTTTAGCATATTATGCAAAACTGACACTTCACAGTGCAGCTCTGTGCTTTGTCTTTGTACGGTTAGTTCATGAGGCTCTTGACTTCATAAATTAATTCATTTTTTGGTGTCTCAACTTAAATATAAGAAATACATGTACATATATTTATAATTTAGTTTTAAATATCAAGCCTCACTTTGACTGAAATTATTTAATCTAATTTGCATACATTTAACATTCTTACATAATCTATTTAATAAATTGTTCGTACTACAAGTAGCGGCATGTACGACGCATAAAACACTGGTGACTGCCACAATGATTGCGAATTAAAGTCGTACCGTCATCATAAATTTCTCTCCTTTCTTTTTGATGTAATTCATTGTGCAGTTAATTTACGTCATTTTATAACATGAAACTATATTTACAGGTATTGTTGATTATTACTCGTAAACTGAAGAACCGTTATAGTAATTCCTTACATTTCTACAGTCTTAAATTCTTTGTAATAATATGATTATTTCATTATTGGTAATCAACGTGTGAAATCTTAAATCTACCTAAGTCATTGTAATGTATACGTATTACAAAAATCCTACAAATATTGTATAAAACTAAGCCGTCGTACATGAACGTCGTCGTCGTCGTAGCAGTACACTTAGCATCTTTCACACGTAACGTCTTACTTCATAAGTGGTCCTTAATCACTATGAGTACAGGAACAGTTGACTCTGCAAGAACACGTAAATGTCATACATTGCAACATTACGCCCACTTCGAGGTGTGGTAGACTTAGGTAATAGAGGTCATCAGCACCTAGATTATAACTTGAAGATTCTAATAGTTCACGGTTGCTCGCATATTTAAGACACTAAAAACTTGGCAATTTGTAGGTATATATTTTGACCAGTAGGTAATACAAAACGTTGTTAGGTATATCTTTTAGCTTTTGGAACAAGAATGTTTACTGAAACAATAAATATAAAAAATTCCGTATTTATATAGTAGCTAATTTTTGGCATTAAAGCTCTAAAGAGTAGCAATATATCAATTTGAAAGCCCATGAGTAGCCAGATGCACATTTTATCGTTTCTGGCTAGTTTTCAAGTGGCGAAAACGCATTAGGGGAGTATTATACGATGTGAATAACTCTCGATAAGTATATTTTTGCACAATGAGTATGAATCTTATCTTCCTGTGTTAAGTAAAATCAATTAGCGATATACTGATGGAGTTGAAGAGGTTTCAAATGATATATAAATACTAGCCTGAGCGAAGCCGCGGGTTACACTAGTTAAAATCAATAAGATTTCTAAGATAAATGTAGCCTAAGTTACTCCTTATAACATTAGTTATCGAATCGAATCAAAGTCTCGTCAAAATCGGTCCAGCTGTTTCAGAGATTAGCCGGTACCAACAGAGAGATAGACAGACAAAAACGTTAAAAATTGATTTTATAAATATATGTATAAACCGTATATTTATTTTCATATGCATTTAGTGAAGAGCTTAGAGTGAGATAATTTAAAATTAAGAACAGACACTTCAATTTTTTTTATATGTATAGATGTGGGTATTATATTAGAAGCAAAAATAGCTAAACTGCCTATTAAAAGTAGAAAAAGCAAACTAGTTAAAAGTCGTAAAAAGTCGTTATATCATTATACAAATATCGTTTTATTTACCTACATAAAATGTAAACACATGACGTGAGGTGCTAAGTGTTATTTAAAAGTTACATAAATATTTATGCATGTCACGAGGAAATCTGATGTTCTAATATAAGTCTATAGAAAGTCTAGCCACTTAATATAGAAATTTGCATGATTGAATTAAATAAATTAATATATTAATACCGGAAGAAGAACTGGACTATGGAAAATGTGCTGAATTAAATCGAGAATATTAATTGTTGTGTTTCGTAAGAATCGTGTATTCTAGTGATACACGTTTAAAATCTTAATCTATGTATATTCTGAATTGTCATAGCAAATATGTAGAGTTATATATGTCGAGTTAAAGTTTATAACTTGTTCATTATAAATATTAATTAAAGACCTATTAATTATATCTTTGATTATTCTGCAGGAGTGTTAGGGCAAAATTGTGCATGTACTCGTATCTTGCATTACTTTACAACTGAAGTTTAAGTATTACTTCAATTGAAGCGAAAGTCTTGTATAAATTGAAATAAAATTAGAAAATACGAAATCATGTCAATTTTATAAAATTACTCATCTATAAACTGTTGTTTTGGCTCGCAGTCTTGTTACGAAAAGATATTTCAATGATCGCGCCATTTATTGATAACTTCGGTACAAACTAATGTTTGTCTTACATAGCTTAAGTGCCCCCTACACCCCTCGACATGCGCTCACCTCGTCGTAGCTAGAGGTGGTGTGTGTTTTACTCTAGAAACACTGAAAGATGCTCTATTAAAACTGGGGAGGATGTTCAGTGTTATAGAGGGTAGTACTGCCTTCCTAACTGGTGGTAGTGTCCGGCAATCCGGCCGGGCGTGAAACCAAGAAACCGAAATGGGCCCTCCAATTCAGTCATAGGAGCTGCTCCTGGTACTTCTCTCATAGCAGGTTTCCCAACATTAAAAAACGCTTTGAAAGTTCTTAAATGCGTAAGGGATTCTGCAACTCCCCATTAACACAACAAGCCAACACGTTTTTTGGCTTTCTAGTCAGCGAGTATCACAGAACCACCTGTAAGTATTTGGGTGGTATGCCTTTTTGCATTACCCAAGATTAAAAGGCCTTAGTTTATGTATGTGCTAAGTTTCATCTAAACCCGTTAGACGGTTCCGCGTGATTAAGTCACAAACATCTAGCATCTTCATAAACTTTCACATGGATTAACTATTAATAGATCAAATATTAACTAACAAGAGAATATAAAATATATAGTCAATGTATTTAGGGACAGGGTCGGTTTCAAAAATAATATTGTGTACAATATAATTATGTATACAATATGTAGTTCGTATAAAATGTCAAGAAAAAACGTCGCACACTCGTTAGAACATTCCTTTAAATTGTATTGTGACAAATTATACTGTTTTCAAAGTTTCACAATGGAAAATTATACAAAGAAATAGAAATATACAATTGCTAAGACTAATAGGACATGACTATTATTGCGATACTAGTGACATTATTATCGTAAGTAGTGGAAAGTGATAGTTAATTACGTTATATGATTTTAATTATATAACGGGTGAAGTTGATGAGAAAAATAATAATACACGTGGTTAAGATGGAGTATTTATTGCTTTTCTATAATTGACTTTAATAATAAGCTCTCCTATTTATACGTATCATGATTTCTAATACTCGCGTTAAACAGTGGTTAATATAAACAAGTTAGTATTTCAGTATAAAAACCTGTTTAGTACTAACATTTTATTGTTCATCGAAATGCATTTGGATTTTATTCGATTCTATTTAAATCAAGCAATGGAGTGCAAGCTCTAAAGCACAAATAAATTGAGGCAAATTACCTAAACAAATTTGAAGGATCGAATTTTTTAATGTAACCAACGAGGTATATGACCAATTGTTAGGAGTAAAATTAATGGCGACTTTTTATTCGTCTATTTCCTAAAATACCGAAAACGTTACTGCTAGGTGTTTTATTAAATGAATAATAAAATTCCTTTAACTTCACTTTATTTCTATTATCAATAAAGATTTATATTACGTTAAGAGATGATAATATTATGATTGAGACAGTTAAAAACCACTGTAAAAAGTTGGTCTCCAACTGAAATTTCTTATGAAAGTTATAAAAATAATTTAAAAAGTGTATCATGTAATTATCTAAGATTTTTTAGAGAATAGCATTTCTAAAAATATTTCTTTATGTTGTGATCATAGTTGTTGCAAGTACTTTCGAATGTACAGAAGTAGTTGGCAGTGACATTTCCAATGTCAGTTCAATCAATCATTGGTTCGTCACGGGGTTTTGGCGCCGACGTGCAGTTCCGTCCACCCCGAGAACTATTTACGTATCTTTCATTAGTTCTCAGAAGCGAAAGCGAAGCCGCGAGGAAGCGATGAGGTTTTTTTATCGGAAGCAGCCCCCGCCCGTTCTTTTTTTATACACACCTACAGCAATATACATTTTGCTCGGCTTTCATCTTTGCAACTGATGTACATTCGTCAAAAGCATACGTCCTAAAATGTATTGTCCATACTAACATTACAAAGAACTATGTCTGTCTGTATGTTATTATTTACGCCTAAACAAAATAGTACATTCCATAATTTTCGTTAGAAACAAACAATACTACGCCTTTATAATTAACCAATGTAAAATAAGAGATTTTCCATACCTATGTGTATAAAGGCTTTCTTCTATGCCATAATAACTGTTAACGTACCTTGGGACGAATCCAAGCGAAGCTAGGGTGAATCTGTAGTCTAAGTATTATAATTTTAAGAAAGTACCTAATAAACACACTTTTGACCAATTGTAATAAATAGGATTTGTTGAACCAAATTAATAAATGAGCACACGTGAAAGATTTACTCGTAGCTGAAAACAGTATCACTTTATATCATAAGTTCTAACTTCAGCATTAGATAAGTTACTACAAAATGATTGTTTTTTTATCCGGATTCTATATATTTACGAAGTTATAAATGGACACGATACTTAAAATTAGGTAACAATTGATTTCAAGATATGATGCTAATTAAAGCTGTTTAAAAAGAAAACTTTTAGTGCGTGTTGACAAGACGAACAATGACAATTACCTACGCACTTTAAAAACAAACATAACATACGTACGAGTGATTCACGATGCGGATATCTCCTAGAAATTAACGTTTTACTGCCTGTAAATATACACTACGTACGTTTAGAATAGTATTGTTTGCTTTGCAAATTCATTTTGAGTTGTCGGTTCCTTAATTCAATTTTCAGTGAAATAACATTGAGTTATGGTGTAAGTGAGAACATTTCTGTTAGGTATTCGTATACATCCGTCAGTGCGTGTGCCGATTCTAAAATATTGTTCGTATTTATACCAATACAGAATAAACTAGAAATGCATTGCATGTATAGCATACGGGCGCCTTTAATTTTTTTATAGCAAGTACACGTACACACTACTACTTATGACAAAATTTACTATTTGAAATCGTATATCGTAAAATGAATCTGTTCTCATTTATTTTAAGAATGTTTGAAGCCGTTTCGTCATATAATGAAGTCCATTAGCCATATATTTATTGCCAATAGAGCAGCATTCCATGTTTTATGAGATAAACGATCTTTTATGCGAAACACCACAATATTGTGTGGATAGAATATTTAAAATAATATATTTTTCTAACTTTAATTATAGTTACATGGTGAATATTTTTTATATAAACACTAGTAGTATACTTATAAATATGCAAAATAAATCGCAAATCGTAATCGTAATAAAATGAATGTACCTAAATAGATATTGAATGCTTACGTAAAAGTTTATTTAAATGATTACAGAACATATTGTAAAACCTGTTTTGTTAGAAGTGTGTTGGGTTATAGTTTCCAGCGCTACTAATTGATATGTATCTGAACTGCGATGTTTTTATCCACTACTAGTTTACCCTATTGTTTGTTTCGCGCGAGTTATAATCTCCCATCATATCTCATATAAACTAGCAGGTATTTCTATGGAATAAGTATTGAAAGAATAGAAGAACAAAAGTTTTTATTTATCTTTAATAATTATAGTTTAAGATATGTACTTAAATAATTTATTATATATGAAGGACTTTTTGGATAGATGTTATGTAATACCCATCTAGTTTGGTTTCTTCTATAAAATCTTCGTCTAAATATGGCATAATTATAAAAAAAATTTTTTTCTAAAGAAATAAATAATTAAAAATAAAATAATATGGGAGGATATGGTGTTAAATGTAGTTTCGTTTATGATATTCAAATGACCGATTGTTTACTGTCGTATACCGTATCGCCTCGCTACATTCATGCAAATCTTAATACCCATTGTAACCTATTGTCTAGATTACATCGACGATGCATACATTATCCGTTAATCGCGCTTAAGTGTTAGACCGATTGCCTTTTATATTTTGTACCATGGACACATACTACACGATCTCTAACTCTACATAGAGGTATTTTTTTGTATTTTTTTATTATGATGATTTTTCAGTATTTTCAGTTGGCTAGTAACATATCATTATTCTTGTACATTATGTATAATAGAAAGTTAAAAAAATAATATATACTGCTTATAATAGTAACATACATTGTAATTTGTAATAACTAGTGACATATATTGTAATACAGTAATAGTAACATATAGGTATACGGTACATGTTGTACGGTACTGTATCGTTTGAAGTGAAACTTCTATAGAATCGTTGTGATTTGAAACTCGACGAAACGAAAATGCGTCAGGATAAAGAAAGAAATACGTAAATGTATGGCACCTATGCCATGGTAACCGTTATTATTGTCTGTAGTCTATAATATTAAATTCTTTTCATATATGATATTCTATAAATATTGCATTGTAATATTCCTAATATGCCTCTTTATTTATTGTTTTGTTTTAATTTAATAGCGAAATTTGCTAAAGAAGTTTTATTTCAACCGCGCGTAAAGGTTATTCGCACTCATTTTTTTTCTTACAATGTCTTTCCATAAAACAAAAAGCTGTAGTGTAAAGTTTTCGTAAATATCGGTTCTATTTATTCTCATAGCATTAGATTATTTTAGTAAAATAACCTACATTAGTTGTTAGCGGATTACGGTTATTAATAGTTACTCCGTTATGTATTCGCGCTTTGCTCATTGATCTATTTAAATGTTACTTCTTTTATTGGCACTTTTTTTATATGTACCTCGTCATTTTAGTTGCTAAAGGTAAAGGTTCTTTAAATATTTAATATAGAAAACAAACCTTAATATTTATAATACATTGCATGCTTTTTATTGTTTACGAAATACATATATATTTTTTAAATTTTGTGAATGTGTCGGAACTTTTATATTACATGTTGGTTTTTATTAAGTATGTACCTATAAATAGGTAATTACATACTCAATACTGAAGCGTTTATTCAAATATGTTAAAGCATTGTTTATAGGTACTGCTGCACTGCATATTAAATAAGTGATAACGCTACTTGTTATTATGACAGGATAAGCCAAGTAATTTGGCATCACGTATTCCTTATATCAACCTATTCATCTATGTGCGTACCAAAAACTATGACGTGCGTGCGTAGAAGTACGTAGTCGAATAGCCCACAGTACGTGATTATAATGAAGAAATTATTAGACGCTTAATACGCATGGGTGCATTCACACAAAAGATTCGATCTGCGAAATTCTAATAAACATTCTAAGTGCGAAGAAAGTCAAGTTTTCATGCCATGCATATGTATGCCTCTATGTTGGATGAAAGCAGCGGACCGAGACTACTACTGTACTTTTAAAATTATCTCTACATTGTAAGTTGGCTTGCAGAAAGATGTTTTATACCTCCAACGCGTATATATCATTCTATATATACATATTATTTATAGATTAACCTTCACCACAAAAATAAATACTAAACTGTTTTTCAAGAGCTTAAAATTAATAGTTATAATAATATAGACCAAACTCTCTATATAGAGTTCTTGGATAATTTTGTACATAAATATTTTGGCATTAATATTATTAAAAACCATTGTTGAAAAGAAGTGAGATCTAAAAGCCAATTATGTTTCTCTTGCAAGAGACGCTGTCGTCAAATGGAGTGATATTATCTTTTTAATATTATAAACCCTATTTTATAAGTATTAAAGATCATAATTTGATAGCAAATATGTTAAATATGCGTATCCATACGGAACTAACGGATATGCACTAGTCAAAGTACTTGCATACATGCATTCTTTAGACGTCACTAATGACTTCCGTTTCGATTGTTTTGTGTTGAGACAGGATATTAAAGATTTTACTACCTGCCATAAATTAGGAAGGACTGAGGACTCTTCAGGCTTAATATATTTGTTTATGTTTAGGTACTACTACAACTACTACAGAAAGATACTTAATCACATTTGATCATTTTATACTTTTTAATATACTTTTGTGCCTAACCTTTATAGTCAATGTTACTTGGATTTTCAGATTTCTTCTTTTTAAATAATAAAGTATGCTCTTCTTTTTTTCTGACTTTTTTATTGATATGAAACATTTGTCTTGTCATGTGGTCTTATCTCTCAGATTTCTTCATCACGTGTCTGAACCACCTTAAGTGAGACAGACCGAGCTTTTGTCCAAAAATTAAACTTTCATTACCACGGAGAGTTTAACTACTTGTGTTTTTATTAAAAATAATAATTTTACTTATTTACACATAGGTTAACATCCGTATGCAATAAAGTGTAGTAAGTGTTGTGAATTACTACCATAAGTTATTTAAACTCTTATTACTAAGCAGTAAAGTTTATATGTGCTTGGAAAATTTTGATGTTATTTTGTCCTTGATATAGACGACTGTACACGTCCGACCTTTATGGGAGCACGTTGTCCAGTTTGTATCCGGTGTACGTATCTGAAGTGCATCTTAATTAGAACCTATAACTATTTATATTTTTTTTAAATTTATTTTGTTGACACAAACAATAAATATGAACGAACCTGTAAAGTATTTAATTAACTAACTCAATTGTATAATATAAACAAAATTATAAATTTAATTCATAAACAATATACTGATACATATATAATAGAAACTATATGTAGCCTGTATTATATAATAAAACGTTCTGTATCACTTGATATCAGTTACAAAATACTTGGGCATTTAGTGTAAAATGTACGTATCTATGTAAAAAAACATTTGCTGTCAGTTTTCTTATCTTGTACACTTTCCATTACGGTTCATTGAACTATTCAGTTCATAAGGGAAAATGCATGCGTGTAAGTAATTGGAATTATTTGCACACTTTGCTATTATTTGTGCTATAAAAATGAAAAAGCGTATCTAGGTGAGACATGATGAGATAGACATCTAAAATGACTTTCTTGGATTGTACCAATATTTCTTCCTGAAATCGTGTAATGTTTTTTTAATTAATATAAGTACTTTATTTAGGTTTCGTGTACCATGGTTTTCATCAACGATGTTTATTAATATAGCCATTGCCAATGGAAAACTCAAAAATGCTTACAAATAACTTCTAAGCGTCATGTCACGTTGTAAAAATATGTGTACGCTATGCTCCTTTAAACAAATTGATTGTAAAAACTAATTTTGATATAAATATTTATTTCGCTAACACATGAATAACCCAAATATCCTAAAACTTAACAGTACGTAGATATTATCTTAATAATTGTGTTTTTATTACACTTTCATTTAATAATTATAACGCAATCTGAAAATAGGTGAAACTAAGCGATAAGTGTAATTTTCAAGTCAGTAATTAACAAATCCATTTGCTACAATTAGATTAAAACTAATATTCCTACTTAAATGTTAAATAGTTGTATGGTAAAGGGCCACATTAAATTTTTATTATTAATGTTAATGAAGGAAACACCGTTCGAAATGTACGGACAGCGGACTACGGTGTGCGCCAGTCTGACATATAGCGCGGTTCTGGGCACACGCACGGACCGCCCCCTGTTACGTTTATTTGTGTTGTACCGTGTAGTGTACGTATAGACTAAAGTTTGCGCCAACTTTGGCCGCCAATAAAATGTGGTCCTTTAGTGAAGTGCTATGTGTGATTGGATTGACCCTGCTATATGATATGAGCTAGCGCAATTTTTGCCAAATGTTTGTGGACGGACGAGGTCAGTTTGAAAGATTTTTAACTACCCATTTGAAAGTAATACTAAACTGAAAAATGTAGTTTTATTATTAATTCCTATGGGTAAATAATATTCGAGTTGTTTACAAGGATCTGAATGTAGATAGGAACATTTACTTGTAAATACATACATACAAAGTTGTTTAGGTATACAGTGTAATTTCGCATTATACTATCAATAACATTGTTGTATATTTAATAATTATTTACTTCTCTTTATCTTTATATAAAAAAGTAGAGTACCTATCTTTTAAAATATCTTTCGATAACATTACTAATGCAAACTAAACAATACGTTTAAAATTAATAGAACTGAAAAATGGAACGTTAGGCACTTGTTTAACTATAATCTATGCAGAGATAAATAAAATTGATGCCTCTGTTTGTAATGTCTAAATAACTGATTTTACTAAATGCTCATGGAATTATTCACGGTTCTTATTATATACCAATTTTTTAAATTGTTTGTATGTTTGTTACGGTTTATCTCAATAACTTAGGCTACTTTGTTTTTAAGGAGTAGAGTGCTTCTTACAAAACTATCAATGTTAGGTATATTTAGGGCGATAGAGAATTCAAGGGAGAGTCGATTATAAAATTAAGTTTATCATATTTTGTCAGAAGTGTACCTTTTTACTGTTATTTTAAAGAAATCAATTGGATATTTGGATGTCCCTCACTCTCTCTATCTCTTTGATCTGTGATAGTTTGTTCGAACATGACGTAAAAATGACCCGACCCGATTAGTTAAAAATCTTTTTTAGTATCAAAAAGCAGATTGTAAGTTTTAATTTCTGTATAATATTATACGAGTCAAGATCTTATCTTTCCACGATTAACATTTTGAAAAGCTTGTTTAAAATGCTTAGTATGAAATTTATTATTTTAGTAATTTTTTTATCAATTATCTGTAAATATGATTTAATAATAAGAATCTTGTTTGTGGAAATTTTACTGTCATTTATACGATAAAAGTATTGATATGGATTCTGCTACTTTTAATTGTATATTAATAAACATTTGAAGAATTAATTAATTTAAAATTCGCAATAAAGTTATATCATATTTTTTCTTCATAATTTAATATGGAATAATAAACATTATAAAGATAAAACTGGCAGATTTCTATATTTCTTAACGTGACTTAGAATATACTTATTTCCTTTCTTTTCACGGTCTATTAAAACGTATGCCGACCGATCGCTTTTTGCTATACGTAAGGTAGAGTCTGCAATACCCGTTCTAGTGTAAAATAAAAGGCACTTTGTTAATATTTTCAAGTTACTATCTAGTTTTTTGGGCTTAAAGAATATCATAGATTTTTAAATAAATAAAATACCGTTATCTGCAACAGGTTTTAAAATTTTAGAAATAAAGAAATGCATCTTTTGTTTTATTCGTCAGAGTCCAAACCTGTCAAACATTAGATACAGAAGTGGCGGCATATTAGAAACAAACTCCTAATTGAAGTTCGTAATTATTATTATTACGTTAACAGAATTATGGGCTTATGGGGACAGTTAGGACGTATAGGTAGCTAACTAGCTGATATTTTTAGGAGATAGGAAATTAAAATATTAAATAAACTTAACAACAAATTTGTAGAAATGAATTCGAGTATGAGAATTTTGAATGAAATCTAGAGGAATAGGATGGTTAGTTATTGATAAAATTTTCGTTTATTACGTATAATTACACATATACGTATATTTTTTGGACCAAATCGTATATAAATATTGTCGTTAAACTAAATTAAATAAACTTTCACACTCTGAAATTTCCGTTACACTTGGCCTAGTTAAGTTTTACTATGACCTAATAATACCTGTCGACATATTTACCTCTTGAAGAAATCGAAATAAAAAGGTTGCATGTCATATAGTCGTAAATAACGTTGTTACCGTAAATATACGAATGAATATGTATAAAATATGGCACATTTTTCAGCTTTTGTTATATGAACCTTTTGTAGTGACCCAGGTTGGGTCTGTGACAGCAGCGGTCACGGGTTCGAGTACCGCTGGGGGCATTTATCAGTGTAACAAATACGTATGCTTGCACTCCAGTCATGGTCGTTGATATTTGTCATATAAAAGTATTTAAGTGTTATACTCGTTTATGTGTCGTGTATAAACTATCTAGTATCCATAAAACAAGCCGAAGCTTACCGTGGAATTAGACAGTGCTGCGTGTTAATGTCCTAACATATTTTTATATTTAAGTATACCTTGTCTTAAAGGTTATTCATAGGTATATTGTATCGTTTTTTTAATGTATTACTTAATAAATGTATTTAAAATGTAATTTTTAGATTCAGTCTTAAAGCTTTTTAATTATCTTCTAACAAAAGATTGAACAATGATTAAATTTTAAGTATGAGGAAGAGCTTTATATTGAGAATAAGGGCTTAGTGTGGTGAGATTTTGGCCCGATTGTCATCGCTGAATTTTATATTAATGTTGGATGGCTGCCAGGGACGGCGGGAATACAATACCTGCTTATTTGTTATCGAGGTCATTTTAACGATTATCATCATCAATACATATTATAAATAAAGACCAGGCGCGCTAAGATCGCGTTTGTGCGGACTAATTTCAGAAACTTTACGAATTTTCGTACGGTTTGCGCCTATACATAAGGGAATTAACTAGAAAAGTAGGCTATAAAGTTTTTACTGTTAACTTTACGATTATATCTATGAATTAAGCTAAAAAAATCATCTACTGAAAGCTTTTTTCATATAATAAATGATAATAGCAACTAAGGAAGTTATCAGAATAAACTCATCAAGTTATTAGGTACATATGTACATGTTTCTTGTTTTTTAACTTATCTATAGATAAGAGAAATTTGTAAAGCTAAATTGAAAGTTTTGCATTAAAATGTTTTAAATTAAATACAACTTTTCTCTCAGTTTTCTAATATTAGGTTCAATAAACTCGCTTTAGTTTCCGTGTTATTTCAACTTGTCCTTATAAGTCTACTTCCACGTTCGCTCTTTTCTCACGCAAGAGTCAACGTACATTCTTGGATGGATGTCATGTAACTACAACACGTATATATACATAATATTATGTATTTGCCATTAAGTATTAAATAAGTAAGTTAAAGTAATAAATAAAAGTACTTTTTTTCGTAATTTCATTTGTGTTATGTTTTGAAGGCTCATAAGATCACGAGAGAGAATAAAGTTTATTACGTCGCGAAAGTTAGTATATTTACATTATGTATAGTCTGAATTCCAAGAATATTTACTTACAAATATACCATTTGAAGACAAAATAGTTCAATTTAAAATTCCAATTTACAATCTTTCTTCATCGAAGAAAGTTAAAAGTATTGTTTTAAAAAGTAAAGCATTTTAGATTATAGTAGATACAGTTTACATACTCGTACATTGATGAAAAAACAAAAATATATATAAATGTTCATTCATATATCGTATCGTGTCTGTCAAGGCCTGTTTTCTCGAAATTTATTAGATAGATGGGTTAAAATTTTGGTACAATTTTGATCGTTAATGGTTTTTGAATTAGAAAATTTTTAAAGCATTTCAAACGAAGCTTGAAGAGGCTTATTATTCAAAATACAAATCGGAAAAAACAATATTGGCATCAAGCATTTTGAATCTATTACATTACTAAACATCAGTTCTGAACTAATAAAGCTAAAATACTACTAAAATTGAAGGTTACAATTGTCCGTGCGAATTTGATTTAACTTGACCAATTTCTTTATTTAAATTCTTCACGGGTTATGCACAAAGAACTTTCATAACTAGCATGCACGTTTTACGCATGCTTATTAGTAAAATAATATTTTACGTAATTGTTACGAAATTAAAGATGATTGTGGAGATCGTTTTATTTGCATAGTTAATGTGACGGATCTATAATAATTTTAGACACTCTGTTGCTGTATTCATCGTCAATAAAATCGGACTTGTTTACAAACTTTCCTGATGATATCATAGCATGACGAAATGAGTGTGATTTGCTCTTCGAGATCCACAGAGCTCATGGAAATATTAACGATTGGTAGACCAAAAGACGCCGGGCTCGGGAGTGAATCACCTAATAGTATACAGTATACTTGTAATCCTTAGTCTTAAGAGTCAAAAGAGTCACTTAATAATTTAGAAAAGTTTATATTTATTTAGTTGTAGTATGACATGCATCCTTTTTCGACATTTTACTTACTCTTTTTTCGCAAGTAGTTGTTTTAAAGTCAAATGCTCCATTATTTATTAAATTACATTGAATCCATCAAACCAAAATATTTAATTGAATTCATCATAATATATTTTATTATCCAAAAACTATTTAAACCAAATGACACCTTTTATGTACATTGCACATATTTATGAAGTTAAATATACTGAGTGTCACAACTAATTTGTATTTTCTGATATATTTCAACTTTCACATCCTTTAAATATCCTTGCATTTTATCTAATTTTATTTTTATTAATGACCGTTAACAGGAAACCTGCACCGAGAAGTTGTAAAGTACGCCAAGCTGTAAAATGAGTTCATTACATTAAAGGTGTTTTAATTGTGACTCTATTAATCTATTTAGTTTTGTTCATAAGATTTGTAAGGTACTCGTTTAATCTATTTATTTAATGTATTATATATAAATAGTACGTTAATTGATAAAAATATAGTACGTATTTTATACTTATCTATACAATATACATATTATATATAATAAAAATCAAACTTAGTCAAATTTGTACGTTCATTATTTTTTGGAAAATCTTATTTTTATAGAAGAGATAGATAACGATCGTCATATTGCTCAGAATGTCAACTTGTTATTTAACGCAAATTATGTGGTTGAAATCGTATAAAATAATTTACCTCAGTGGAGAGATACGGCTCCTTTCTTTATTTCCGAGAACAGGCAAGAAATAATATGCTTTTGTGTGCCGTTAGTGGATGATGACAAGTTTACTGCCGACGTTAAAACTGCGATGTGAATCATATAATCCGTGATAATTATTGTGAGACATGTGCGAAATAGCCCTTAACGAGTCTTATGCTCGTAACAACGAAGCAAAAGGTATCCTAATAAATAAATCTTTTAATGTCCATATATTGTTCTTATATTGCTATATTGATTTTGAAAATGATTCTATATCTGTAAATGCTATACTTAAGAAAATATGATATTAGAAAATTAATAGTGTACTTGTGTTAATAGTAGGTATACAAATGAAACTTAAATTATGTAATCTTGTACAAAAAAAACTTTTATAATGTAAAGTATGTTTTTGGTAGAGCTTACAATGTTGCTCAATAATAATAAGAGTTTTAGATAGTAAATTTGTGTTATAATACAAATTTGAAAATGTGACAGTTGTCCAGTAAGATGACCCTTTTAGGACGAGTGGCCGACTATGCGCGGCCCCCTGACATACATACAAACAAACTAATTTTAGATTTGTGACTCTCACTACACGCTAGACGCAACGAATGGATTATAGTATTAATAGCGCAGGTACGTGTCAGAAATATCTGCGGAAATGAATAGTTAACATTGATAATTAAATTAAGCTTGGCAAAACTGTGATTATAACACTTGTTTCCATTCTATTTTTGCGTCACAATGGTAATAGACTTTAATAATATTAAAATATACAACTATAATTTTAAAACTTTATAATTGATAACTAACTAAAAAAACTAACAACGTAGATACTATTTAATATCGTTTTTTTAATATTTTATGAAAATATCAGCATTAAAATTTACTTTGTTCAGTTGTTTCGCCTTTGCCCAGACAAATAAGATTGCAAAATCAATAATAGTACAAACATTGGAACATTCGCCGAAACCGTGAAGGAAGTCTTATTGGCCGGGTGTCAATATATGAATATGTTAATGCAATTATGAGGACAAACATAAATAATTTTTTTTCAAATTACATTGGTTCATAAGGTAGAGCTCTTTATGCGTAAAATTGTCAGAAACAAAAGTTCTCGAAGTATCGGTTTTTTTATTATTATTTATTTATTTATTATTATTATTTTGTGAATTTAATATTTTAGGAATTTAGAAATATTGCTCTAAATCGAAGTTACGTATGATGTCTATCTAGAACTTATTTAAATATAGTACAGTGGTACAGTTAAGAATATCATGCAATGAGGATTTAACGATATAGTATTTAACTTATTAGGTATATCATTAGTTTTTGCATATAACGTAAAAATAGTTTGTATGTTAACGAGTAATTCCTTGGAGAAGCTTATGTTAAAGAACATTCATTAGCCTTCGCTTAATGGGTACTTGTCTAGTAGGTAGGTACTTGGAAGTTTTCCTTAGGGGATTGTTAAAGTTAATCTTAATGTTGAAGTTAACTATGCACTTTCTAAGCTGTCACTGTTTTAGGTTTTTAAAACATACAATTTCCTCATGGACGCATTTTACTCGCTCATTAATTAATCCGAAATAAGTACTTCTAAGTTCTCAAATAATTTTAGCAAAAATTATGCCTCTACCTACCTAATATATAGCAAGGTAAAATAGTTTTTGAGGTATTTATTTTGTGTATTTACATTATTTGTTGTGTGAGATGTTTTCAGGAATTATTTTTGTTGTGGGTAGTATAAACGATGTGGTTAAAATATTTTATTTTTACACTTATAACATTACACAAAAAAAGCGCGGTACACAATCGTTGGTACTTATCCATTATTTTTAAAGCTTTGAACCTAATGATTAGCCCTTGATGCTTTTTTATTAATAAAATCAATGATAATGGTACCATTAATGAATCCAACTCACGCACAATTTCTTAGTAGGATGAGGTAGGAATGTGACACCAATGATTCTATCGCCGTGTCGTTATTTTAATACATTAAACGACGAATTTATCTCACGTACTGAACAGGTGTTTGACTGCTCATCGATCGATTATTGTAGACTTCTAAACTGATTTTGTATTCACGCCACAGCTACGATGGATCCGTTACCTCAGTCCGCAAGTAGGGTAGTAATACAACTCATTGTAATCGTGAGGAAAGCTGACAATCATCACCCGCTAATGGCTGATATCTATATCGCATCGTTTTATTGTGAAATGTGGAAATTTCATATTAATGTTAGAGATGAAAAGTGTGGTATTACCATAAGGTATGTTTTAATATACATACTAAGTATACGGACTTTTTATTTTTAACAATATCCTGAAGTGAAGATATTTTTTATTAATGTACAATTAGTATATAGAGGCAGTTATTTAAAGCCCTAAGGCCCAATTTCACCAAAGTAGAATAACTATTATTCCTAGGATAAAGCTGTTATTTACTCTAAGATAACCATGCTTTCATTTCACCAACTACTTATCCTGAGTATAACAAAGCTATACGAGAGTAACTCTTATACCGCCAATTTTGAAAGAATAACCGGCTTATTCCTCAGATAAAATCAAAATGGTGTCAAATTTTATGTCAGTAAAATGTTGATTCATATTTTTGCACATTGAATTGTAATTAGGAGAAAATATTATTAAAATGCAGCGTTTGAGAAGAATTTTATCGGACAGTGAAAGCGATAGTGAAGATAACTATTTTATTTTGAGACGTCCAAGGTGGTTTAAAGAAATAAATGAGCATTTTTGCATTAGATTTCGTTTATCTAAAGCAGCAGCATACAATTTATTATTAAATTAAATTAATTATTAATTAAATTTATTATTATTTAATTTATTATAATTTTTAAAAAAACACATAGCAAACTAAACGAAATTAACTTGAAAAATAGCACTGACACATTGACATAAGTTCAAAGTGACGACTAAATTAAAAATGTCCTGTTATGCTATACTGTACTGAGATAATGACAAGTCTATTTAATTTGACTGCATTTACATACAATTCTCATTCAGGTGTGCCACAGGTAAAAAAAAACATTAATCTAAGAATAGTTATACTAGGATTAACATTTTGTCTTTACAAAGTGGTGAAACGTACTACGAGTTATTCTGAGAGTAAATGGAGCGAATAATTTTATACCTGGCATAGTTATTCTTGGATAACGACATCATTGGTGAAATTGGGCCTAAGTAATAGGTTTGTAAACGCGTCTATTCATATTTAAAACGTGTCTCATACTTATTGGTGAAATAAAGTAGATATTGTCAAGTCTTAATAAATATTAATATAGTTTCAATACCTTGTATCGTTAGAAAATAACATTTTTCAACATTATGATATGACAGCTCTCATCTACATAATAGCTTTCAGCGTAGGCGCAGTGTCTTTAAAATATTACAGGGTTGTTTCTTGCTAAATAAATATACGTAAATATAATAAAATGATAAACTTATTTTTTTTATTAAATAATTTGGTATAACCTATAGATCGAATTATTATTGCTATTTCAAAGAAATTTATTTACTTGTACTAATGTGTTGTATGAATAGGTATTGTCCCTGTTATAGGAATGGCATCCCTGTCTGTTTGTTAATTTGAAGTTTCACCGGTCTCAATTGATGCCCACGCGCATGTTGTCAAGTGCTGACCCTACGCCAGCCATCACATAATGACCATTGAGACATATCTTTTCGTAACCAAATATTTTATCATTTTCGGGTGACATATTTTTGTAATTTAATGACGACACAGTGGCGCAGTTTGACCCTACTTACTGCGCCAACGGTCGCGGGTTCGAGTCCCACGGGGTGCATTCTTTTTTTCAGCACGAATATTTGTACTCCAGTCATGGATTTTTATATTTATAATATATATATGTATTTAAAGTTATATATATGTGTAGTATATCAACCATCTGGTATCCATAATACTACGTGTATTATTCTTGTATTATTCCTTTCCATGGAACTAGATAGTGCTGTGTGTAAATGTCCCAACATATCTATTTATTAATTAATTTATAATTTTTATCAAAAAATATCACGTTATAATTTAGTTACATGATATTCTAATAAAAAATCGATCAAATCTGATTTATTTATGTAACGGAAGCAACAATCTCTATTGAATAGTCAAAAAGTTTGTAGTTTTTTCAGTCTATTCATTATAAAAGCGGAAATGGGAGTCGTTGTATCTTGTGCTTAATGACGCGTGGACCTCCACAGGAATCTTCAATGGAGCGCGTGGGAAACGCTTCATGGTTAATATTTATAACAAATAAATGAGACTATTTTGGAAATAGAGGAGGTACTACTATGTCTTAATTATTTAAATTATATAAACAACACTATAACATCGTTCTTACGATAGTTATTGATGGCACATAATAAAAATGGTTTATTAAATACGTCAAATTGACTTGACTAATAAAGCCAACAATGTTATATAATTAATCCGTTACAGCTTATAAGAGCACTGCAACACACCAAACGTATATGTAAATGTAAAGAAAGTATAAGCAAATGCTGTTTTTCTAAGAAATGGTATGCGAGAAATTATTCTAAATCCCTTTTAAAGATACAAGCAAACCTAGTCGAAACGTATTAGGTATGTGTTTACGTCCAGTTACATGCGAGCATCGCATTGAAAGTGCGTAAGTTAATTAATATTCGTGAATGTAACACAAAGTGCTAGCGATTTCTCCTCATGACGTTACACGATACTACAAAGGGCCTAATCATCTAATTTAGTCCTTGTATCATAATGATAATAGATACGTATTTTTTAATATTAGTTCAACGGCTTTAAACTGAAAACATTGTTCATTCAAGCTTAGAAGTTCTGTGCTTAAAAAATTTACATTGAAAGTCAATTATAAGTGTTACTTACATAAAACTCATAAAGTACAAACAAATTTTAAACACTTAACCTTCTGCAGCATTAAGACAATTAAACAACACAACTATCAATGGAAAATAATGGCTTCTATTTATAACGACGTGTAAAGTTTATGTATATCAAGTATAGTTTAGAAAGTATAATAACATTGTTTTAACCTCGCGTCCGTTATAATCGGGCTAGATGTTAGATAAAACACATTTGTATTAAGATTCAGCTAAACAAAGCTCTTTCTGAAGGAAGATAGCATCACACTTAAGAAACGACGGATCTCTAGTACATTGTATTTTATGAAATGTCTATCTGTTTGCCGTTTTGTATCCTATTGTAGTTGAGAGCTACAGTCGTTATTGTTTCAACCATATCGTGTGAACAAATTGTGCAATTCGAAAACTTACAGCTTACGTGGTAGTTTAAAATCTTCACATAAAATTTGTTACATGTAATTATATTGCAATTATAATATGAAAAGTTTATTTTTTTATCTCTCATACATTTTATGGAAATTCGTTCAATGTTCTCTAATTAAAAAAAATAATTTATTATTTTTAAACATTAAAATAAGAAAGTTTGCAATTTTAATACTTTTTCGGAACTGATAACTCTTTCGTTAATATAATTATTGAGAATTGTTTAATTTATGTTACAAAGACCATTGTTATCCTAAAATACAGAGCAGATTGATTTTTAGATCTCATAACTAATATGTAGGTATCTGGCACCAAACTGAACTATTACGATAGTTCTATTGATTCATTATTATATATTATGACAGTGTAATGTTTACTTGGAACTTAACCTAAATCATATGCTAAATACCAATGTTTATCGTTGCAGATCCGCCGCGTGTGACGGCCGCGGTTGGGCCCCGAGGCAAGCGGGTGCAGACACCGCAACCAGTGCGCTCGCCGCCCGCGCCGCTAACCGCTCCGCTACCGGTACAACCACGTGAAAACTCAGTAGCCCTCGCTCATGCCACCAAAGGCGTTGAAGCGTTGGGCGTTCTTGTACAATACCTTGTGTTCCGGGTGCGTAATTATATAAGTTATTATTTATTAAAATTAGCCGATTAACGTATGTTTGTACATTTATTACTTTTTCACGCTAAAGCTGCTTGTGTAGGCTTATGACCTGGAGTAAAGGCAACTTGTAGGTACTTAAATTGCGCCAGTAAAATGAAGGGACTTAATATTAAAAGAAATGTACTCAATAATATTATTTTTCAGTACAGCAAACATATATTGACGACTACCAAAAGTCATTTAATCTAAGTATAAATCACATATTTTCTACTTAAGTAAAACAAGGAGACTTTATGAATATTGATATTTTCCAGTTGGATGCTCTAAATAGCGGATCATGGCGGCAAGAAGCCGAGCGATGGCGTGGCGTTGCGGCGGCGGAGAGGACCAGTGCCGCACGCGCCGACCGCGACCGTCAACAGCGCGCACAAAAGGATCTAGATACCAGTAAGTGCAACTATTAAATGAAACTAATTCTTTTTTGTGTTTGAATTTAAAATATTACTGCATTTTTAAATATATTGTTTATGTACGTACACATTAATTAGATAATTCTGAACTTTGCCCTGTATTTTAACTAACATGTGTGTACAACATTAACAAAACATGCAGTTTATGCAATGGCGCGAATAGATACAAAAAATAACAGCGTATTACTAAGCATAACTGAATGTTTTAAACCTTTACAACTAGTTGTACAGTCGCTATACAATATTAATTTAATTTGCTTATTTACAGTCGCAGAATGCCTGAGCAAGATCTCAGAGCTAGAAATGGAGGTATCTTCCAAGGAGGAAGCTAACGCTCGCCTACAGGCTGCACATATCGAAGAAGTATCTGCGCTTGCGAGTGAGGTGAAAGGGCTAAAGGTACGTTAGTATTTAAATAAGTAAAGCTAACATTCATGAACTTATTTTTTGCAAGGAAAACGAATGTATTGATTGTGTCAATTGAACGTACCTTTATTATTATAGTATCTAGATATAATGTTATAAATAAATAACTATGTAAATACTTTATATTTTTTTAACTTAAGTTAGTATAAAAATAAATAAAATAAAATAGTTTTTTTATTTCTTAATCGTGTTTTACAATTAATTATATTCGGGTCTTCCCAGTAAGTAATCCGAAGATACTTGTGTTGGGAATGGCCCGCTTCTTCCCATTTGCATTATCTAAGATTAGGTCTTTTTTATTACAATATTATTTTATAATTTGTTATTAGTAAGCTAGTTCTAATAACAGTTGCATTTAATTTTAAACAAGAAGTTAAACAAAATTTTAAACAAATTTGAACAAGAGAAGCTTATCGATAAGAATACAACATGTTAGTTAAGAATGCAAGTACAGTTTTACCTACATATAGTGTGTGTGTGTGTGTGTATGTGTGTGTGTGTGTGTGTGTGTGTGTGTATATGTGTATGTGTGTGTTTGTGTGTGTGTGTGTATGTGTGCGTGCGTGCGTGCGTATGAGAGTGAATGTGAGCCTATGTGCCTGTATGCCCTACGGAAGCATGAACTCCTTGGGATCGGATCTACGTGTCCACATATAGGTATATCAATGCAGGTTACGGTTTGCGGTTAGTGGGGTCGTTATCTTATTCTAGTTAAGAGGTCCTCTACCTCCTCGTAATTAAGGGTACTCAGCCATTGTATAAGTGCTTTTTTACAAGTATGCAATTTCATAGGATAAATTTTAAGTATACGGTTAATTTTGTTATACACAAAGGCAGACTGAGCGGCGTATTGCCGTTTGGCGAAGACCGTGTGGACAAGATGATATGGAGCAACTACATCATTTCTCCTTTTATTTTGTAGATGTTGATCATAAGGGAGTGACTTATGGCATTGTAAAATTAGGTTGAGTATATATAACTTTCTAACTGATAATAGATTACTTATATTATAGAGGGTGACTGTAGGGAACTTATAGGGTTTGAAATACATTACCTTTAAAAGGGACCTCTGTACTCTTTCCAAATTAATGAAATTAGTTTTTGTAGCACCACCCCAGATCGAGATACAGTAGGTGATTACAGATTGTACGAGGGCGATGTAAATATTGTTAAGAAGTTCTTTAGTCATGATATGTCTGAGTGATTTAAAGATCCAGGTTAGCTTTCTTACTCTATCCATAACTAGTTCTATGTGATAGGACCAACTTAATCTTTGATCAATCATAATGCCAAGGTACTTGGTGCAGCTGACTTTTTGTATAGGAGGGCAGTCACATGAGAGCCAGTCTTGATCAGCACAACTATGTATTTTGATGCTAAAGTTCTGCCCTGGTTGGGAGCTTAGGTATGGAGTGAAACAAATGAGGTTGGTTTTTAGAATATTGAGAGTTAAAAAATTACTATTTAGCCAGTTTAGGGCTCTGACTAGACCTTTCTCTGCAGTCCTTTGCACAGCATCCCACGTCTTACCGGTAAAGACGATGGCGGTGTCGTCCGCGTAGGAAATTATCCTTCCCCCAGCGTCAGGAAGATTACATAATTCGTTTATATATATAAGGAAGAGGGTCGGGCCAAGGACACTACCTTGCGGTACCCCGTAACTCACGATTTCCTCATTACTTAGATGTTTATCTATTTTTACTATTTGTGTTCTATCCTGAAGGTAACTTTTAAAGAGAGAAAGAGCAGTGCCACGAATGCCAATTTTCTCTAACCTACGTATAAGAATAGGGACAGATACAGTGTCGAAGGCTTTTTTCAGGTCTATAAAAACTGTGAGACATTTGTTTCCCTTATCTACGTCTTGCACTATCGTGGAAGTCAAAGTTAATATAGCGTCTTGAGTTGACAAGCCTTTCCTAAAACCATATTGAGAGGTAGATAAGATGTTGTATTTGTTTAGGTAGCTCACTAGTCTCTTATTTAGTAATTTCTCTATGACTTTTGAGATGGAAGTCAGTACGGAGATAGGTCTATAATTACACACTTCGGAGCTGTCTCCACTCTTGTATACAGGGGTAACTAAGGATCGTTTAAATGCTGAGGGAAAGATACCAGAATCAAAGCATAGATTGGTTAGGTTGCTAATTAGTGGTACTAGAAAATCTCTAGTATGCTTCAAAAATTTAGTGGGTATCCCATCCCAGCCAGGAGCACTGCCCGAGTCTAGGCTCATAAGAGTACTATCAACTTCTTGAGGGTCAGTATGCAACAGCACGAAGGAAGATGAATGAGTAAGGTGTGCGGAGTAATTAGTTGACGTTGGATCAGACTGAGTCTTGATATTTTTTGCCAATTCATGGCCAATGTTGGCAAAATAATTATTTACATAATTGACAGAGGTTTGGGGCAGGGGTGTAATATTTAATAATTCGACATTTTTCCTTTTAGGTTGTTTGTAATGGGTAACTTCGTTTATAGTAAGCCATAAGTCTCTGGGGTGTTTCATGGTTTTAGTTATACGTTCCTTATTATGTTGCCGTTTTAGTTTTCTAATTAAATTACCACAGAAGGTGCGATAACGTTTGAAGGTAATTTTTAGAATTTCATTATCGGGGTTTAATCTTAGATTCATTTGCAAGTGATTTCTGAGTCTTATACAACGTAAGACCCCAGCGGTTATCCAGGGTTTAAGGACCTTTTTACTGTTTGATAATTCAATTATTTTTGAATTTGATCTAATTGTTTCTCTAATCATACATATCAATGCATTCGCAAAGAGGTTAGGATCATTATAGATATTTAAGTTAGTAGCATCTGAAGAAACAAGCATATGATAAGCATTATCGTAGTCTATTATTGTTCTCGTTTTTTTAGGTATATTATTATGTTGATTATATGAGTGCGAGATAGTCAGGGTAACCAGGTCATGGTCTGTGACTGTAGTGTTTAGTATTGCTATAAAAGCTGAGTTATGAATTTTATCTAATTTTAAAATAACATGGTCAATACAGCTGGCAAGCCTTGTAGGGAGAGTATGACCAGGCAGAAGGCCATGTGAAGATAAAACATTAAGATAATTTAGTCTGTTCGTTCGTTCATGATGTTTTTCTTTTGGTGAGTCTATTAGGTCAATATTTATGTCACCTAGAATTAGAATATTTTTATAGGTTGAGAGTGTGTCAAGATGCGCATTCAGGGAACAGATAAAATTGTCAGCGTTATGATATGACGGTGACCTATATATACCCAGTAATATAAAATTGTCAATAACAACTTGAAGTCCGGTTGCTTCAATGAGATTTAATTCAATTATTTTACTATGATAGATGTTTTTTATATATATTACTACACCGTCGTTTTGGTTAAGATTTCTTTTAGTTTGGTAACATGTGTAGTTATTTAATAGTGGAACTGGTTTCATTGAGTTTAATCTGCACTCAGTGAGTATCAAAATATCCACTTCAATATGTAATTGTGATAAAGTAATTTGTAAGTCATCAAAGTTCTTATAAATGCTCCTTATATTTTGAGTGATGACAGTTAAGCTATTATATGGCTTTTTTGTGTGATGTAATGGTAAGTCTTGGACGTTACATTTAATCGAGTTGGCAATTTGTAAAAGATCTAATTCCAGTAATGTATTTAAGCTATCCATAACGGTAGGAGTAGAAATGAAAATCTTTTACAGCGAGTAGTAAAGGTATGTCCCTTTTAGCGATGTGAGTTTTATCATTTTTTAAAAAATGAATGGGTATATAGGTTAGGCACTTTGTAAGTGAGTATAAAAGTGTGAGGTGTGTGAGTGTTTGATTGTGATGAGTAAGCGTGAATGAAAATAGTGACTTAGATGAGGTTGTACAAGGGAGTGTTATATATATGTGAACGGGTTGTAGGTTATGTATGTATATATGGTTGTAGTGTTTTGTATTCATAATGTTAATAAGTGTGATATCTGTGTTATATATGTGGACGGGTTGTAGATTATGTATGTATGTATGGGTATAGTATTTTGTAAACTTAATGTTAATAATAGTGATATCTGTATTTGTTATTTTATATACAAAAATATTAAGTGAGTGATCTATAAGAATAGGAGTTTTGTATACTACCATAGTATGTAAACTGTACTTACATGTATTTGCATGATAAAGCACTATGAATTTATAAGAGAAAAAGACACAAAATAACACATTAAGGTTAGAGATAGATGATAATAGTCATATACTTTGTAACAGGTGATGTATTTGTGCCTCATTGTTAATTAATATTATTTTAGAGTTATCATCTTTCCTAACAAAAACCCTGCCGAAAGACGTCCAACAGTACTTGTATAGTTTTGATTTCACAAGGTCACGCGCCAGGAAAAACAGCCGGGCACCTCTGGCGGTCAGCTGTTCCGATATGTATACGGGTGTCTCTTCTTTAGATGCTATACCAAGATGTTTAGCCTGAAGTTTACTTTTGTTTTTGATGTTGAACACCTTAGTCTTTTTTAGAAAGTCTGTTTTTATTATAGTCGAGCCCAGTTCCATAATTATTGTAGGGTTTTTTTCTCGTTCCTTGTTCCCTTTTAGCCTAAAAATATCTTTGATATCACTCGCCTTCATTTCAAGCATGATGGATTCAGAGAGACGCAGCATCATTGTAATTAAGTCATCTCGGCTTTCATGGGGTTGACGAGGAACATTTTTTATTTCTAGACTAGTCTTGCGTGCAATCCTTTGCTGGTCCTCAATTTTATCTTCAAGAATACAAATGTATTCTCGATCTTTTTTAGCCTGCTGCTCCAGTAGCTGAATCTTTTTGCAAAATTCTTCGTTTTGAGATGTCAGGGAGGATATAGATAATTCGATGTTACTATTTGTTTGACGAATCTCCGTAAGACTGCTCGCAATTCCCGCCAGATCCCTTTTTTGCTCTGCCGCCAATGATATAATCATTTCTTTCATTTCCTCCTGGAAACTAGCAAACTGCGAAGTCGGTGAGTTGCTCTCTCTAGGCCTTTTACAGCGGTAGGAAACGATGTTAGGGGGTGTTAACTCAGTTTCCCGGGATCCAGTTGTATCTTTTATATGTAGCTCAGGGTCTGATACGTATGATGAAAAAGATTGTTTATTTTGGTTATGATCCTTTAGCAAACGTTGAGTATTCATGTTCGAACAGATATTCGCGCGTAGTTAGGCCTAAATAGAACTATTAGTAGTGAGCCGACGGCAACACACGATCCGATGCACCGACGAAGGCGGGGCCAGCTGACCTAGATACGGTGCGCAGGAGACGAGTTTTATCGCCCAATGAGTGTTAAGAAGGCGGAGCTAGCGTAGTCTTCTCGCTCTCACATAAACTAGTTCGTCACTCTCTAATGAACTTTAAACTTATACACATTAAGTTGGTTTTTGCTCAATAGTATTTTTTGTACTTAATTGAATTTTTAGTAACAATTTTAACACACGACCGTTCGCAACGGAGTCCGCGAAGGAAGAGGAAGTTAGTATACTTTAACATTTATTGTAGGAGACCATAGAGACGCTAAAGCAAGAAGTTGCTGAAAGCAGAGCACGGTTGCACGCACACAGTGAAATTGAACGGACATTGCGCGCACAGCTCGAAGCGGCGCGGGTTGAAGTCGAGCGAAGCGCCAAGTTGCGCAACGCGTCGGCCGACTCGTCGCGCGATCCGTGTACCATGTGCGACGCTGCCTGTGACCCAGTGTACTGGGAGATGGAAGAGTGCGACTTACAACTAAACACAAAAGAGGAATTAAGTTCTGATGCCACAGAATTAGCCGCGGAGGTAATCAAAGTTGATTTACTTATAACCAATTAATTTATTGTTTTGTAAACTAAGGACTTATTACTTTATACCGTATAGTTAGCCACATGGGATCATGTTAACGTAGTGGGTAGTATCTCTTTGGCACTTATAATACCTACAAAAAAGTTCGTCCATATGTTACACAGTAAAAAGCCCAAAATTCAATCAATAAAAATTAGTAAAGCGGGTGATCGACGTACGAGCCAAGACCGCGGTTTTAAAGAACGGTGGTTTTACTCGCGGCTCGTTAGTGCTGATCGACTAGCGAGCAAAACAGTCGCGCCTGAATTAGGGTAACAGTAACATGTCTTGTACTGAATCTAAAGCTTGTGTTATCTAGCCATTGCATATTGCGTAGTTATGAAATAAAAGCGAAAACGCCCTAATGTTTGGGTTAAAAGTTGGATTAAAAAAAGGCAAGCTTTGTCGCACACCCACTTAATTAAAGAATTGACAGCAGAACCACTTGACAAACATGACGAGCCGCGAGCCAGGCTCGTTGGTATTTAAAACCGCGGTTTTGCAATGATACATCGGCGAGCCTTACCGACGAGCCATAAAACCGCGGTTTTACTCGCCCGTCGATCAGGGGCTTAACGATGACAATCCATTGAATAAAATTTATTTTTGAATAAATATTATTATTGCAAGATCAAATATACATTTTAAAAGTGACTAATTAAAAATAAATTACTTAATACAAATTACAACGCACATTAATTTTATTGTACATTAATAGGTGCGATCTCTGCGAGCGGTAATCGAACTGAAACAAGCGGAGATGGCTTCACTGCGTGACGCGCGGTCCGAGCTATCTGTGGAACGGGAGAGACGCGCGGCCGCAGAACGCGACGCGTGCGCCGCGCGACACGCCGCCGAGGAGCTGAGGGAACGTGCGGCCGCGCGACAACGCGAGGCGGACAGGCTGAGGGATGATAACCGCAGGCTACGGGAAACTGCGGCTCGGGACAGGGACCACGCGACTCGCATGGTAGCTCTCAATGAAGAGCTAAGGTACAAGCTCAGGCAGAAGTCGCAGGTGCGTTGGTTTTTCAAAGAGTTTTTAGAGTAAGAATAGGAAAAAAAAGAAATAAAATGTATTTTTTTTACTAAATAACATCTTACTTTAAAAATATATTTTGCTCCTAGGTGGTATCCCTTTTGGCCGGCGGTGGCTACATAGAACGTACGCCGATGAGAACACGTACTTCCTCAGGGGACTCTGTGCGGTCGAGCTCCCCCCTGCCCGACTCTCCTCCCTCCCCGGCCTCCTCGCCCGCCCCCGACTCGCCCCCGCTACCCGCTGTCAAGGGCGTCGTTGAAAAACACGACTCCGTCAGCTGGGTACTAGAAATTGAAGAAACTCCAGAAGAAATGGCTTCAAGGTGAATAAAATTAACATATCTAGATTTCATTTATCAAGTGCTGTGCAAGAAGTTTTCTTATTAACTATTGTCAATAATTATTCTTTCCTTTAACATTAACACGATACACTACAGTTATTGGGTCAACTACATTAAGCCATATGGGGACGAACATCTGTACAGTCTTTATAAACATTTCCCAACATATTAATAACGTCCCAACATATATTATATTTTCTACATGTCAGATATTGACACGTGACGTCCAGATCATGTCAGTAATACTCCTATGGCCACACTTATACTCCAGCAGTTGCCTTATTTAGTACTATTTATATTTTCACACCCCACAGGCTTGCACGACGATCTTCGTTCCGTGCAGCAGCATCCCCCAGCGGGGTGAAGCGGCGCGGCGGGGGCTCCCCGGGCAGCTCGCCCGCGCCCGCCTCGCCCGCGCCCAACGCCTCCAAGCTCTTCCGACCGGGAGACCTGGACTTCCCACCGCCCCCGCCTCCCCTCAAGGAATCCGCAGGCGAGGCCATCTACATTTATGACGACCGTCAGTATTGAACTCTATTGCTAGTCTAGTGCTCGTGACACGGAAACGGATATGATATTCTTACCGGACTACTCGTGGACTGTGTGTTATGGAACTAAGGGACCCGACTGGATCGTGTATTGTAACGAAGGATCGTTCGAAATGTAAGAGCGGTCGCTCACTCGAAATATGATAATAATTATGTACGTTGAATTCTCACTATAACGTTTATGGTATTAATTTATGTAAAGAATTTTACCGATTATTTATGAGCTTTATATTATTTTATGTAGTGTTAGTATGTGTAAACCTTGTACACGTGTTCGCTCTTTCTCAACAGAATTAGCTTGTGGTGATATGAATATGTTTTGTTCGCCAATGGTATTGTATAACAACGGATAGCGTAGATATGATGTAAATTAATTATTAAGTATGTTGGATTTAGCTCTTGAATTATTTCTGTTTTTAATCACTTTATACTTGATCAGATAATTGTAAGTGCATACAAATGTGAAATGAAGTAAGAGAGAAAATCCCTAGACTCATATATAGTAAGTATCTGCTTTTCTCAAAATCTGGCCTCTATATTTTATCGTATCGGCTACATTTTGTAAGAAAACGTGTATGTACCTGTGTGTTGCGCCAATGAATATTATACTTCCTGTTTCTTAGATCTTACCTGTAACTCTTTAATCTTGGCTATTTATTATGATTTGTTTATTTCGATTACTCGTCTGCGTTTCTTTACATTTCTTTAATGTTTTACTGCTCTTCTGTTTCGTAATTTATTATATTATTTATTGGTGCAATATTGTTTCAAATGCTTGATTCAATGAATTGTGCGAATAATTTTGCAATACTTCGTTTGTCGACAAGTAGATATCTGCAAATAGCAAGTTTGGTAAGTTAGTCTTGGTATAGTTTCGTGTCCATTATTATATTTATTACTTAATTATTATTATAGTCTATCATGGTTGTTGGCATTGTTTTTATTTTTATGTACAAATAACAATGGAAAATTAACGTAGTTTTAAGAAATTGTATTATGTCTGTGCGTTAAGACATTATTAGCGGCGGTTAAGTTTAACGCCATTTTTTGATATTGAGCGCTTCAAAAGATGTTGTCTTTAGTTATATTACATAAACCATTTAATCTATAGTAGATTACGAGTACTATTTTAACTTAGAAAGATGATATTCAAACCAAAGAGTCTCATTCACCTTAACTCTTTGTCATGTTCCTTAACTTTTTTTTCTAAGCGCGCCTGAAACTTGCATGCGTCATATATTTCAGGCAATTTTTATTTTTATTTATTTTTAAGCTAAACAATATGAATAATACCATTCCAAATTAAGAATTGTAAGCGAAAGTAAATACTACATGATTAGGAGAATATCTATTAATACAAAATTAAAGTATGAGAAAATATATTGTCTTTTTCTTTCACCCTTATCCTTACTTATGTCTCAGTATTGGAATATTAAAATAACCTAAAAAGAAGTTTTCATTATTGATAATTCATTATCGTTAATAAAATTATTATTTCATCATAATATTATGGTGTGGTGGTATTTCTTGAACATATATAAAACCCACTTCGTTCACATACAAAACAGTAAATTTAACAGATCGCTCTTGTATGCGCAATGACTTGAACACTTCATTTGTCACTTTAAGAGAAATATTAGGTGTGGAGTATTAGATGACTGCCGCAAACTTCCTAAGTCTAGAAAATAAAATAAACCCTTGACTTGATTAATTTGGATTTATCCAGATAGGTCAATAACATATTATTCTCTTAGTATTTAAGTTAATACTTTAGCTATGTTATAGCACAGATAAATGAACAATGTAAATGACAAGTAGCAACGCTATGGTAAATTGTTATATTGCGGCTTCCGTAGAACAAAGGCCCATTGGCATTATTCATACAATTAGAGCTAATTGGCGTAACTGCTGTGTCCTGCGTTCGGAGCTCTGATCTAGGACGACTAAGTCTAGTTAAACATAAGACAATATGAGATTCTAAAGGATATTTTTATTCCAACAACCACTAACCTGGATTAAGTTCGTTCGAATAATAAAAAAAATTTTCACCTACAATTAGGTAGGTATCACACACCTAAAAATGGTTGAAAAACTATTTTTGCTATAGGTAGGTATTTAAATAGCAAATGCGTTGAAGTTTATAATCGCCAAAAATAATATTTTTTCAAACTTTACTCACCTTGTTTTCTATTTTTGTGAGCATAATATGACTCGTCTTGGCGGGCGCACTACCGTGCCCCCAGATTTTTAACAGCAGTTTTCGGTTTAAGTCTATGATATTTGCTCGGGCTGGCTCATCTAAAAAACGAATGTATTCTTTTGTCATTTCAATTTTTTAAACGGATCCTCTCGTATATTATATAATGTAATAATATACAACCTATACGCATTATAAAATTCTACCTGAGTCGTATCTGTATTCTGTACATTAAAAAGTTTTATGAAAATCTTATTGAAATAGTTTTCATTATTGATACAGAGACTGAATTTTGTCTGTCTGTCTGTCTGTCAGCCTGTCATGGAAAGCATCACAAGAAAACTACTGAACAAAATGATGATTTGGTATTATAGTGGCTCACTATGCGAGTCAAAATGCAAGATACTTTTTAATAATTACTACGGAAAAATATCTCAACTCCGAGAAAATATGTGTATTAACCGGTAATAAAAAATATCTAAACGTCTACCACGTAATTATATTAATAAAGAAAATAAAATAGGATTAAAGTATAGTTAATAACAACTTATATAAAAAGGCAAGATTTTAAAAGACTTCATTATTGGATAAGTGTATTTTGGATACGATGTTGTAATCACAGCTATATGTCTATTATTAATAAATACTAACAGACACCTAATTAAAATTAACCTAATCATGTTCGTTGTATTCATCTTAAATTTTTACGGACCAATTAAACAGTTCAAAATGAAATATTTTGAGCAATTTCTGTTACAAAAGCTAGAAGTTATTTTAATTTATTCAAAAGCCTCTGTTAATATTACCTATATAAATGGTAAATTCTATAAACTACGAGTACCTATCTAAAATCAACAAGCTTTTGTTAGCTTACAATAAACTTATTTCAAAAGCAAATTTATACGGTTCAAAATCCACATACTTTGTATCCTATACAGTATACTAATAGGTAATTATTATGCTTAATACATTAAAGTTAGGTGATTTATTTATAGCTTTAGTATAAGTTCAAGCTACCGTTAATTAGATATTAGACCCGTATGTACTATATACACAATACTGCATATACTTACTATAAGAAAATTATACACATACCTACAAAAGCATTTTTTAATTCTATCAAATTTTCTAATACTTAATAGTACTTAATCTAAATATTATAGTAAATAATTATGTTCTCCGATCAATTCCGGCCATGGTGGTCAATCTCTTTGAGACTGGTCAACTGCGCAGAAGATATTATAGTGCACGAGTGCACGCGCCAACACAAGCAATAAACAGAAAGACTTAATAACTAAACTTGGCTTGACCCGGGACTCGAACCCAGGACCACTCGATGTATGGCCGTACATGCTAGCCACTACACCACCGAGGCAGTTAAATATTATAGTAGGTTCTACACAAAATACAAGAACATAAAATGTTCAAAATTTTATTTTCTCTCCTCGTCTAATTTCACATTTTATTCACTTATCTCGTTGTTTCGGTAATAGTTGGAGAACAGTACTTACATACAACATTATTTTAAACCGTTTACACCTACTTATTAAGGCCGTTTTGTTCTGTTATCTTTTTAAATGCGATCGTAAAATAAAATGTGTGTTGATAAGTTTTTAGGGTAACCCATGTCAACACAATTTACGTGTTGGTTATAAAATATTCGCAAAACCTTCAATTGGGGAGATAACTGCATTTAGCGATTTCGCCACATTAACTACTCATAGGTACTAATCGAGTGAAATGACCTAGTTTCAGTAACAAAATTGATTTAACAATATAATAGTTTCAGGCAGAACAATTCCATTTAGGTACATTTATTATATTTATTGCAATGTTAAATGAGATATAGTTTACTAACTTTCTGCCCCGACTTTGCTCGCGTGTAAAAAGGAACTTAAGAAATCCTGAGTTTTAGTTTCAACTGAATTTAAATGTTGTCATATCGAATTTGTAATATGCATATTCAAGTAAATATAATCAGTCTAGACTTAATTAAGTCTACGCTAAAGAATTCCCAGAAAGGAAGTTAGGATTTAATTAAGCACTTCTTCTATACCTACCATACATTTGGATTGTCTGTAAATAAAAGGATGTTCCTTAATCCTTTCTTTAGTCTGATTCTTAATTAAATAATGGCCCTAATATATATTAAGATTAGTCATTTCAACAGAATTAGATTAAAATTTCAAGAGACGGTGGTATTCGACGAGTAAATATTGATTTCCTCCCGAGCAGATCCAGATAGCACAGTGGAGTGGTATGTGTGTGTAAAATGTTTTACGGAGTGCTGTTACTCGCAATCTAGTTCCGTGGCGTGGCATTCATTTCAGCGGTGCCAAAGACAACTTTCAAAAAGAGTTTATGACAAGGAAGCCTGGTAGAATAACACTCTTAAGGAACCTCATAGAATGAAAACGGCTACATCGAAGTGTTTCTTCATCGAACTAAAGACGTTATATTCTGACCGGCCAAAGGACTTAGTTTTATTAAACTTAGCAGCATTGTTGTGTTTAGGAATTAGAATAATACATTCAAAAAGCCAAAACTTCGTTTGTATATTAGAATCATCAGGATTCACTATCTTACTGTCTATTAGGTTTATTATAGTTCTCTATTTGAAGTAGTAGCTGCAAAAATAATCAAGAGAAAGGTATATCTTCTTAAACGCACTCGAACATTTTTTTGCAATTAAGTAACAGTTTATGTTGGGCCATATGTATGAGGATGACACTACAAAGGAAAGAATCTGTTGAAAGTCCTTTTTTTCGTTGGGAAATGTATTGATACATACAACCAAGCATCTTCCGTGTTTCTTAGTTTCGTGCCGGCCGCCTGCCGGACACTCTCCGGACTCTCCCACCCCGACAAGGTGAACGCACGTTGGGAGGGATCTGTTGAAAGTCCTTAGCTAACGACACAGAAGTCAGAAACTCCACTATCACTGCCTTTGCTATTTTTTTAACAAAGTGCGTCTATAGCTAGAGTTCTTTGCATATGATTAAAGGCCATTCTGTGGATCATCATGTCGCACTGCCAATATTCATTAACATAAAAGGTAGGTACATTTTTATAAGTATTCCTATCGTGTACCTCGATACTATGTGAGATATCAGTTATATCTATGTGGTGTAAGGATGTTTTGGTTTGCTTATAGTGATATCTAAAATATTCCGCTTTGTTCTTAAATATCTGATTAACATACCATTTATATGTAAAATTATGCTTTGTCCACGTAGGATGGCTAATATAGACAAAAAAATAATATAAAATGGCAAAAGTTTATTATTTTAAGTAGTGTCTTTAGGCATCGACGCCAAAAAATACGCGTTCGCTCAATAGGTACGTGCGTAAAGCAAAAAATGGTATAACATATTGTATATTTTGATTTTGAGTGAATTCGTATGGAATCTGTAAAGATTTTAAAAAGAGTCAAGGTTAGATAACAAGAAAATTCTGAATAATTAATTATTGTTTAAATAGATTAAGTCTAGGAGTACACGTCCATAATATATTGTGAATTTAAAATCAATTTATAATATTTTTTATCTAAAGTAAGCAATATTATGATATTCAATATACACCGAATGCGCAAGTTTGGATATTCGAAAGTGGATTTTTGTTGTATGGCGAGTAGCTGGATATTTCTGTTTTATAAATAACGAATAAAATTTTCGCATCCGACTCTCACTAATTACGCAATTAGAGGTCCAGAAAAAAATTATCTCCGAATATATACTCCTCGCTGGTAGCAGCTCTTCGACTATAACGTAATGTGAAGGAAAAGCTTTATGTAAGGACACAGATACCAGCCCCTATATAAGTAAAAGAAATTCAGCAAAGGATGATTAGTAGTAATATACACACAATGTACGCAAGTGTGTTTTATTTTATTCTCGCTGTAGGTAAGTTAGCATTTTTATATTTAAAACATTTTACCTCTTCAATATAAATAACAGAAAGTATTTAATATACGAATTACACATAATATAAAACAAAACTATTTGGTAGGCCTGCTGTGTTTAAGGTAATATAAAAATATGTCAGCAGATATAGGTGTTTATAAAAATATTTATCGTAAAATAAAATTAAACATCTTTTTCCGTCAATAACTTACTTGATGGCTTTCTCGAGTCTTAAGTTATTTCACTTTCATAAAATTACTATAAACTAGATTAATTTTTGAACATTTTTATATTGACGATTGACAAGTCATTTTAAAAATATTAATGAAACTTAACCTGCGAGTTACGTGTATTGCACTTTTATTTCTTAAACCTAACTGACTGATAAAAATTGAGCAAAATTATTTTCAACTCTTTATAGACTGGTTTACGAAACACATTTTTTGCTTCCTTTTATTTAAAATTAACTTTTAAAGCAATTGATATAATTTAAAAGCATTAGGTAATATCTATTATTATATTATTCAGCATAATATCCTATCTTTAAAATATAAAAAAATAATTAAAAAAGTAAAGGGTAAAAATTTGACAAAGTTTACATTTCGTTATTTTAGACAAACAGTTAAAATATTTAATTTCGTAATTAACTGTGCAAGCACTGAACTCACGTTGTCGATGATTTTTTTCACACTGTATTTTAGATAACTAGGTTATCTTTCATCCATCCGAGCTCGTGTTGATAGATAAAATTAACAAACACAAAATTGTATTCGAAATCGACATAGGTAGTTAAATTTTTGTTTACAAGCTCAAAGCTGTTCAAATTAAAAATATATATTTATCATTCGAATTTTAATGTTGAATGTTGTATACTGTAATCTACTGTTTGCTATATGTACATAACGTAAATATTATATGTGTTATTTATATAGACGTGTTAATAAACTCATAAAGTTTTAATTTTATTCGTTTTGTTTATATCTACACAACAAAGGTGTAGGCTCTAATTGTGCTTCTTACTCAATACGCTCGTTCCTGACAAGTGACAACCCTTAAATGAAATATACAATGTACGCACATACGCAAGTAAGTTTGTTTGCTAGATATGGTTTACTTATAGGTTAGACTTAGGGAGTAAGTTAACTTTTCTCGACATGTCGAGTGGAATCAGTAAAACACTTGTACATATAGATCGTAATATGAGTAAGAGTTAGAATATAAGCGACGAAAGGGCGGATAACTAGTTTAATACTATCACTGTTAATTAGACCAAGATTATAAACGTAGGCTTATTAAAAAACTTAGTTACATTTAAATATTTAAATTCTTTTTACAGCGCTCACCGCGGCTAACGACCAAGAAGCAAAGTTAAGATTTTATTACAGGTACGTACAATGAACTCAGTTCTAGGGTAATATCCGCTCTTTTAAAATGTATTTACATAATATTAATAGCATTTTTAAATGAAACATAAAAAAAAATATGTATTATTTTAGTTCATTTGAAAATTACACCGAATTGCCAATAACGGAAGCTCATAAAATAGTGTCTACTTCTTGGTACAATCCAAATCACAGCACCGTAATATTCTGCCACGGATTTACTGGTATGTATAAATCACTTTATACATTTTTCTACTTTTATGGAGACAGATTTAATACGAAACCTCTAACATAGATGACATAACACTGTACTAATAACAAGTACCTAGAGCAATTTATTTCAAAAAACTAAGGCAATTGTAATATATTTTGTAGGTGTTCCAAACGGACCAGCAGTGAAGGCGATTATAAAAGTATACATAAAACAAGGAGAAAGTAATGTAGCGCTACTCAATTGGGATTACTTAGCTTCAGCGCTGCTGCCGAGTCTCGTCCATTCATATGCAAATTGGGCAGCCCCAAATGCCAGACAGGTAAACAATATAAACAAGAATAGCGAGCTAATGGCAACTGCTATCGATGTACCTTTCGGTTTTAGGATTAATAAATATTTATTCGCTTTTAAATTAACAAGTAGTAAAATTATCATTATTTAAGAATTTAATCAAAACATTTTAATGTTTTGCCTTTATAAAAACTGACTTTTAAATAAGGCGATTTTCAATTTGACCTGTGTTTTTTTTATGTGTATCATATAAAATTATATCCCTCTCACAGGACCCTAGTGCTTGAGCCTTTTCTTATATAGGACATAAACACCTATTTTGTCTTGATCCATTCATTATTTTACGCATAGGAATACTTAGTAAACTGCTTTCACTCAGGAAGGATTCCAGGACTCTTAAGATTAAAAGAATTTTAAATACAATGAACAGAGTTAAAATTATAAACCATGGTTAGGTTTTACGAAAAGAAAATCATATAGTTTCCTCGTCAATAGATACTTCTTCACACGATGCCTTTGGTATATTATATTAATTTATTTAAATTAATATATACATTTGCATTAGCAGTTTACCCAAAAAATAATAATAACAGAGTAAACATACACTTTTTACTTGTAAAAAGAAATAATTACTATTTTATTAATAAATAATATTCTATTCCTTGCGGCAATTCAAGTAATTTCAATTTTATAAGTTACTTCTGTTGCATAATACACCAGTTTGTATAATACACGTTAAAATAAATATTATTAATTAAATAAATGCTAGTTTCTTAATATGTTAAAATGTTATACACTAACTATAGTAGAGCGAGGTAAAGTTTGCAAGCTTACTTACTGAAGCTGTTGTTCTATTAATTCTTGAAAAAAATCATAGTATTTCTAATATAGGTCTGAAAAAAGCTCTCTGTTGTCGCTTTATCGGTGTGCGTTGCCTAAGCAATAAAAACTATGGCTAACAGATATTTTCAATATTCATATACTCGTATATTATATCATGATGATTAAACGATTCTACGTGACACTGGCGAAATAATTTGTGCTCAACTGGCACGCTTTGAAGCCATTTATAAGAGAATTGAATGAGTAGGTGTAATAGGTACATACAGTTGTAAAATAATAATAAATTTAAATAAAGGTTAAAAATTTACAAAATACATAGGTATCAGTTCCAGCACTTTGATTCTCTTTGTAACGTATCGAAATCCAAGAACGATTACGCGGATTAAATTTTGCAACACACTATCGCGAACTAGAGATAGTATTTATTGGAAAAACCGTTGCCATGGTCGTAGCCTCGAGACAGTTTTACAATGAGCAAATTATTATTTGCCAAGTCATCATCATCATCCTCCGCGGCGTCTGTCTGCCTGTTCGCGATAAACTCAAAAACTACTGCACTGATTTTCATTCTGTTTTCACCAATAGATAGGGTGGTTATCGAGGAAGGTTTTAGTATATAATTTGTGAAGTTTTTGTTTACATTTACTAGCGCCATCCGCGGCTTCGCTCTCGCTGAATCTAGGGACACACCCGAGCGAAGCGACAGCGAGTCGCTAGTAAAATATAAAACATTTTTTTTATTAGTATCTAATTTTATTATAATAGTATATACCAAGGAAAAAGTAATGTATATTAAGTAGTAAAGTACAAGTAATTTAACGTGTTTTCTCTTTTCTATTTTCTTTTAATGTTTGCCAGAATTAATGACTCAGTTATACGAGTACGTATATCAATGAGATAAAAATAATAATAGGTTATTATAAAAAAGTGAGTGAAGAGGTTATATAAAGTTGGCTGGAGCTTTTGTAAATATATTTTCATATTTTAGCTGAATGAATACTTTTTATAATAAATAGGCAAGTGATATGAAACTTCTGTATAGAAACCTTTGAGTTTTTGTGAAGAGATGTTTTTCTCATGTTTTATTTTATTTTAATTTGTGTACTTACAATATTTAATTAGAATAGGAGATATCGCTTTAATGTATTTGGATAATAATAAAATATGTTCCAGAAAATATATTTTCGTTCTAATTTCCAAAAAGGAGTGCTCATTCTATGAATATATTACGAGTATATATAATTTCGTAGTTTAATTGAAATTTACATATTTTATAAGTAAAAAAATATTAGATCTAAAAAGTTATTTAGTTAAGTAATAGAACCACGCATTCTTTCTGCTACAGTTATTATTGCAAATGTAACATCAAATCGGACCGCGTTTCCTATTCAAAATATTTCAGAAAATCCATAATGAAGCCTGTACCAATCGTGTTAACCGAAGCTTAATTAAAGAACACAAAACGTTTGGCCGTTGCCAATTAGTTTACGACCGAATGGCTGACGTTGCGAGTTATACAGTTACATATATGTCCATGGTACTTCGTATCTAGTTTTATATCATTATGAATATGCTTCGTATAAAACACTTGTTTATTATAATATGTACTTTCAGGACAATGAAAGTAAGTGTATGAAGATGTCTAGATACGTATTTACACATAGATTTTTTTTGGAAAAAATTGAAATAAGTATTAAGTGTAGTTATAGCAGTGTAGTTGTCTGCCTGTCTGTGAATGCATCATGAAAAAACTACTGGAGATTATTTTAACAAAAATTGGTGTGATGATAGCTGGTTAACATATAAAATATTCTTTACTTCGAAAAAACACCTCATTTCTGAGGAATGTATACTAACATTTAAAACGATGTACTTATGTATGGTACAAACGCGTTGCGACTGCCTAGTATTATAATAAAATTTCAATTATTTTAGTTTTAAATTAAAAACCGAATATTGCTTTTTAAATAAAGAAAGAGAGACGCTGGTTGGAACCATCAAGTAAAATTTATGTTTAGATTATTTTATTTCTTTCTTTATTAGCTTGCTGTGCGACTCGTGGATACATTCTTTAATCTTTCGGATGCTGGATTAGATTTGAATAAGACTCATCTGATCGGTCATTCCCTTGGTGCACATGTCTGGGGCATTACTGGAAATAACATGCAACAAAAAGGAGTGTTACTTCCATGGTAATTAAATACTTAAACCTTGAACTATACTTATAAATTATAATCATGAAATTGTTTTCGTTCGACTTGACGAGAAATGCCTCTTAGCAGCGGCATTGTATTTTAATAACTGCTTGTAACTTTTACGCTTAATCCACTGAACCGTTTTCTATGTAATAATTGTAATGATGTATGTAATGATTCTTCAAATGTATTTTAATATTTCAGATGTGCCTAAAAATTTCAGAATTACTCAAAATTTCATCAAAAACAAAATTATTGTGAAAATTAACATTGGTTTTAGGTCGAGACCCATATTTTTAACACCATTTTTTGCCAAATACTTTGCGTTTAGTTTTTTTTATTACCTTAGTATTTTATTTTTAGGATAACAGGTTTGGATCCAGCCGCGTTAGGGTTTGAGAAAAAGCCAGCGGCTCAAAGGCTTAACCCTTATTCTGCTGCTTTCGTGGATATAATTCACACAGATCCTAGCAAATACGGTATGAGAACATCAGTTGGCGTTGTTGATTTCTGGCCTAATTATCGAAACATTGGACCTGTGAGACAACCAAGCTGTACCGACCGAGCAGGTCCAATTTTATCACCGGGAGGTATGTAAAAAGAATTTATTTGTAGTAAACGCTATATAAAAGTAAAAAAATGTAAAAATGACGATTCAAAAGAGCTTGTAATGTCTATTTAAATTAAGAATATTTTGATTTAAAAAAAGCGTGAGCCTTATATTAAAAAAAATCTAGTAAGCTATATAAAATTATTCTATTTACAACAGATAATTTCTGTAAATAACCATTTGATAGCAAAATTGATAGAAAACTTCGTAACAAAAACTGTAAAAACTAAGAAAATATACAGAATGTCGGCGGGACCATGAATAGTGCATCTAAATAATTAAAGACTACGTTTTGCACCTTCATTAACATCTAAATGCCATTGTGTGTTTCTTATTTACATTCATGATTCACTTCATTTCGTTAATGAGAACGAGCTGTAGGATTTTCCACGTTTCAGATAAGGCAACAAGAAAATTATTAAAAAAAATACGCTAGACTATAATGTTTTATTGTATATTTAAATATAACTATCCCTACTAATATTATAAATGTGAATGTAAGTTTGTTTGTTACGCTTTCACGCGAAAACTAGCAACCGATCATCATGAAACTTTGTACACATATTCTTGGAGGTATTAGAAGTAACATAGGATTCTTTTATTTAAAAAAAAAATATATTTTTTACGAAAAATTAAAATATTGTTTGTATTAACAATGGGTTCTGAAATAGCTAGAGTAATTTTGAAGAAACTTTCAGGCATCCTACAGATCAACCCAATGAGGTTGATTAGCAATAAAAAAAAGAACGCGGGCGAAGCCGGGGGTAAAGCTAGTTTTAAATAAATAAGAGATTTATTGAATAGAGTTTTTACTAACAATGTTTCATTTCAGATTTATGTAGTCATAACAGAAGTTGGGGTTTATGGGTAGATGCTATTAATCATCCAGGTACCTTAATTGGCTCCTACGCACAAAACTACAAGATTTGGAAAAACTATCGAGAGTCTGAGAGAAATGCTGTCACTCTTAAAATGGGTGTATATGATTTGAACGCGTAAGTTCTTAACTTTGTTAAAATACCAATGGAAATAATTAGTTAATTGTTTATGATGTACATTATTTCACTTATTAATATATTATTATATGTATTATAATTATTCTCGTTAAAGCTATGACTGTAACTAATTATTGAAGCCGTAATATGTAAATAATATATAAATATAAATCTTAACTCAAATTCTTTTATATTTCCTGTGTGTTTCTATAACAATTCTAATTACAAATTTCAGTCCATTTTAACAATATTTTATTTTTTCAGACGCCCTGGAAATTATTACTTTATAACAAATTCAGAGTCTCCTTTTGGAAAAGGCAGAGAAGGGTTATAAATGGATAAAAAAATATCAGATAGAGGATCTCAAACTATTTAATATAATAATTACGTCACTTCTTTTAAAGTATTGTTTAAATGAAAATGTATACGAAATCTTAAAAAGGCTTTGTTAACAGTAAATTGTGCATGTTGTTTTGTTAACAGAAATGTATCGTAAAACCATTGGGTCAAATAACTTTCAATGTACCAAAAATAAACTTATTCCATCTAAGTAGTAAATTAGGAGAAATTAAGTCGTGGCATACAGACTCTATATAGATTTCCATTTCTTATAGAAATAATAATATAAATAATTATATAATTAGGTATTCTTGCATTCCTTCTATGAAATGTACCTATTGGAAATGCAAATAATTGGCATACTTAATCTGTTTTATCTCAATATAATATCGGCTATCAATTCGTCGTGAAAGTTATTCAGAATTATTTATTATTCATAGCTATAGTCGTGAATACATTTACATTTTTATCTAATTCTGTATCAGCGGTCTATTTAGTGAATTTTTCGATTTCTGACGAGAATGACTCGCCAAAATACGTCAAATTAATCATTCTTCAAGTTTTTTGAGAAATATTGCCGAAATCATTAAAGCACTTAGAGGAAAATAGCTTTTCGAAAGTATTCAGTGAATGGATATTCAATGACTATTGAGAAATGATTCGCAGATGAAAGTATTTGAGGTGCGAGTTCGGGATTTGAACCCGCTTCACTCTGTTTCCCGAGCGAGCGTAACTACTACCACTGCCACTATTAATTAATAAATCAAACCAAATTTGTAAAAAAACAATGTAAATTAAAAATAAATCTATGAATTAAAACTAACAATGGATCATTTATATTCATGGAAAGTTTTCGATTTGGAAACCTTCTCAGAAAATTGTACCTACCTACTTCTACATTACATTTAGGTATTCCACGTAGGCGGTAGGCCTCGCTTAAACAAGCAGTTGATAATTATTATTCAATATTTAAAATTTATGTTTATGTTATGTTTATCCTCACTCGTCAGCATGACTGCAAGAGTAGTGCTATGGATTTCAGTATTTATGATACATGTATATTGTATATATTCAGTACGATATAAGTATAATATATTATAAGGTAGGTGAGGTTTTGCAAAGAAAAAAAAAACAGATGAGAATACAAAAGAGTTAATAGAAAAAAGTAACTATTTTAAAAGATTTTATTTAGATTTATAAATTTTTATTCTGGTTTTATATAGTAAATTAAAAAAAGTTACTCGATTCAATATCTTTCTGTCACTGTTAATATTAGTATCAGTGCTAAGTGATATAAGTAACTAACTAACAATGCCATTTTCAGCTAAACCGCTATAAGTTTCGGAACTTTTCAGAGCTGTAGTTCACTAAAACAAGCGTATTCTTACTCTGAGTTACTTTAGAATTTATATAGTTTAAGTGTAAAATAATATTTGATAATAACATATTTTTTGGTTGATTACATTAGAAACATTTATTATTGACACATTTTTTAGCAAATGCAAAAAATGTGTCGCCTTAACGTTTGAAATAAATATTTATGAAGCAAGTAACAAGTACAAAAAATATAGCAATTTTATTAACAAACATGTTGCTCCTACAGATTACATATCTACTATATAAATATGTAAAGAATTATGAACCTTTTAGTGATGGTGTTGATAAAATTTTCATTGCCATTTTAAACAAACTGGACGTAGGTAACCAAAGTCGTTGGCTACATCTGTTTGACAATTTACGCTTTTAATAATGGCCGGCATTGCTTTTGAATCGCGCACGAATTAACTGCAGGCTAAATTAAAGCCTTCAAACTTTTTAGCAGACGGCCGTTGTTCCCACTTCTGCCTCTTTAAACTCCAGTACGAATTCAAAGAAAATTAGTATCCACAGCGAATGCGTCTCCTCTCGATGCTTTTAGTTGCCCTGACAGTCAAATGTATTTTTTTTCGTTTTTTTTTATAAATGTAAGTGACTGGAAATCTAATAAATTTTATGTTTTTCATATATAGAGCTCTTTATTTTTTTATCAGGTTAATATGCTAAAAATGAATGATAAACATTAAATGAAAGTCACATAACATTTTCTTATTTGTGTGGTTAAATGTGTTATAATATAATAAGGTACAGTACTACATCTTATATTAAATATAATAAATGAGTCGTACATTCACACTATTTGTCTTCATTGAATATAAATGAGCAAGTTAAAGTGAACCTGAAACTAGTCAGCTATTGTTAGAAGGTAATTATATACGGGGAAGTATAAGTTTCCTTTGAGTAGCAATCATTTTCATAATTCATGCAAATAGTATAGGGACGAGTGGTATCACCGCACTGCGTGGGCAATGCTACATGAATAATAAAAAATCTAATCATTTACTTAGTGGAAAGTACAATACTAAGAATTATTATGTATATATATATGCTTGTTTCTTTTTTATTATGTAGGTACATAAAAAACTATATTTGCTTACATTAATAATTCTATACAAGGTACTTACCAAAAATAATACATAAATATGTAAGTTTTCTTATTTGTTTAGGTACCTATTTGTTATTTATTATAACTCTTTGTTAAACTGAATTAATAAAGTTACTCATAAAATTTAAAAAATTCAATACAACGAGTACAAGAGAGAACCCAATACATGAGATGAAATAAATATTTATATATTAATTTCAAAATTGGAAATCGTAAAATATCGAAATATTGGTTCTGCGTGTGGCACGGCATATTTTCATACTACAATTTTCGTACAGCATGACATAAATTAAAAAAGCAGTTTACAAAAAGTGGATTTTGTATGTCTTTACTTTTACATGTATACTGTTATACCAAATATATTTTACTAACGACTAGATATAATTCTAGATATGCGGGTTCCGCTAGTTATACATATAAATCTTCCTTTTGAATCACTCTATCTATTAAAAAACCGCATTAAAATTCGTTGCGTAGTTTTAAAGATCTAAGTATACACAGGGACAGAGAGACAGCGAGGCGACTTTATTTTATACTGTGTAGTAATGATGAAGGACAAAACAAACTTAAAAATATAATCAAAATCTAGCTATAAGAAGAAAACCCTGTATTCATAAAATTCCATTCACACAATCAATGTTAACCATTCGGATCCGCTTAAACGTTTGAAGCTGTTTTTTTAGACTTTTCAAACGTAAATTTCGTTCTCGTTCAACTATATTATATTTTGAAATTTATTGGAGATTAGTCTCCTGTATAATCCTCAACAACGGCCAACAGTTTACATTATATTAAACAGGTGATACGTAAAAGCCTAAGTCTAGAAGTCGAGTAGTGTAGAGTTGTAGTAGTAAATCGTAGTAGTAGAAGTCGATGTGCACATTGCTCTAGGTCATAGTCTATCCGTATATTAAACATCTAAATCTATCCAGCCATTTCAACGGATTTCAATAAATATACAGTTGTAACCGATTAAATTCCAATCAAATTTCGAAACGTTACGCGGCCACACACCTACACTCGTATATTTCTAAGTCTGTTATATATCTTTACTAGCCATTCTCGCGGCTCCGCCCGCGTTCTAATCAATATTAAAAAATAGGGATTGGTGGTAGAAGGATGAAAATTTAAAGTTATAAGCATTTTTTGATACCAAATCATATAAAAAATGGTCTAAAAATAAAATATCTGGAGAGGGCTACCCTTATCACGTAGAACTCAAACCTACCAAATATACACAAAAAAATCGTAAAAACTGTCAAGCCGTTTCGAAGGAGTTCGATAACACCGTGACATGAGATTTTTATATATACATTATAAGAAGATATTTAATATAAAAATAAGTATTATATATTCTGAGGAGGCATATAAGTGTCTACGTACAAAAATCCATTTGTATTGCAGCTTAGTATTAAAAAGTAAACTCTTCAGTATGCGACAGAGAAGCTTGCTGCCCGTCGCTCTATATTGGAATTGAATTAGACCCGCAAAGCAAGCGGCATTTGTCCAAGCACGATTTTATAGTCAATAAATTGCTGATAAGTGAAAATTCTACACTTCCACTTTAAAATTGTTGTAAAGTAATATAAATTCTTATAATACGAGAGTTCTATTAAAATACTAAAAGTAATACTATATTTCTATATTGTGAGAAAAACAAACTTTTATAATTCATTATGTTTTTATTGATTTTAAAAAATCGACCACATAATGATATTATCTAAAAATTTTCATCAATATTTAGTTAAAGAATCAAAATCTGTTTTTTACTATTGTAGTATATCATAACGCTAAATTAAGATTGATAAAATAGCAATTACGTAGTCAGCCTTTTTAAACGTCCTGTTGCGCACGGGCCTCCCTTCAATACAAAAGGGGATCAGGCTTTGATAGTCCATAGCCACCACGCTGTCCAAGAGCGGGTTGGCGGACTTCATGTCTTTCGAGAACTTGCTAGGTTCTGTCAGACACGCAGATTTCCACGAGGTTTTCCTTCACTGTAAGACAAGTGGTAATCATGTTAGAAATGATTCACACATGAAAATATCAGAGGTGCGAGACCCGGATTTGAACACCCATCAGTCAGGGTGCGTTACCACTGGGCTACCGCTGTCGGCTGTTCTTTAACGTATTTAATAATATACTAGAGATTTACCCCCGCTCAAATAGTGGATATGTATAGAATCTCCTTTTTTAAATAATTAATTTTGTATGGGTACGTTACTCTAAAATAATTTATTAAGTAATATACAATATAAACTGATGAATATCGGAACGGGTCAAGCAAATCATCCTGACAAACTGTGTTATTTACTTCAAGATGGAACTTGGCTAGTAAATCAACAGGCAAATACGCATGCGCAGGAACAAGTGAAAAGCTAAATAAACTTCAGTCAGTATTATCCTTCCAATTCAGCTAGTACATACCACAGTTGGATAAAAATATTTTCGATGTTCTGAGTGATGTAGCAATATGTTTTCTTTGATCGTTCTCTTCATATTTTATACACGTGTGTATTTTTTGTATTGTAATTGTGCAGTTATTTAGTGTATGTTGCGTGTGAAAAGTTTTACCGCGAGTCTACTAATTTTCTTTTCAGTCCATATTGCCGCTTATTTTGTTAATGTAACATCTTTTATATATTATTTTTATTCATACCAATTTTGAATAAAAGGATGGTTCGAAAAGCTTAGTCGCGTCCTCGATAACGATTGCTGTAAAGCATTCCAAACGTGGAGACCGAAAATCATAATAAATGCGCGAAAAATTCGATATAAAAATATTTCTTAATATATAAGAGTACATAATAAAAACTAAATGTATTTAACTCAAATATTTCGCTTAAAATTATAAAATGAGATGTAATATCAACTTCAATTATTTATAATTTTTTATTTTATGTTTTGGAAATATACTAAAGGAACTATATAACAAAATATAGTAAAGGTAAAGGACATGAGTTGTAAATCTTTATATAGTCCATCCATTAGCCAATTTCAAAAGACACTGGAAAAGTTTAATAAAAAAAAAGATATGAATGTTAGACTTTTTTAATAGTTTTAATAAGTTTAAAATGAACAAATAAGTGCAGTTTGTATTTCTTGCGTTGCTAATTCAAGAATGGATCATTTGCGGCAAGAAGTACCAAGCTGTAGGTACCAATTTTCGTAAAAGCCCGTAACTTCAAAATGTTTTGTACAGCTTTAATGCATTATTCATGATGTCTGCTCAGATATGTCTTAGTAAAACAATATATTTATCATAATCTTATACATATATGTTCGGGCCCTCTTTTGATTATGCACTATTCATAAACAAACTGGAAGGTAGACGTTCTTCAATTTTATTATCGTAGATCCGTTATTGCTTCTTCTGAAGAATTATAATAATAACGATTTGATGTACAGCCATCCTTAAATTTATCGTTTTCTTTTGTTTTTATGTATAATTAATTATAGTTGTTATTGTTATTATTAACAAACTAAAATTAAAGTTGAAGTCTAATTTACTTTTAAATATTTTTCTCTTAATAAAAGTTACATTCAAGTTATTTTTGGGTAATGGTTGTAACGTGTAAACATACCCACTTAAAAACTTTAAAGCTTTTCTACAAAAATCGTAAATACCAGTGCCAGACTCTTCAGTTGTGTAATAACAGTAAACTTTCGCAGAATGTGTTGCTGTAAATATTCAACGAATAGAAGTTCCTCCTTTAGTGGAAATTGGTACTGAGTCAGTGGTACTAGATTGTCAGTATAGTGTTGATACTGTGACTCCGCCCGGCCTCGTGATGAAATGGTTTTTCAATGGATCGTCAGGCTTAATTTACCAATGGATACCGCCTCTAAGACCTCAGGTTATAGGGCTGCTTAAAGGAAAAGTTGACTTGGATTTTAGGATATCAGGTAATATATTTTTTATTAACTTATTCGCCATCCCTCATTTCAGTGTTGATTTATTTGTATATTAATTTCCATAACTGTGTAACAAATTATTTATTTCATTTTATCATAAATAGCATATAATACTTATTGATATGGTTCTCCCTTTGTTTGGTAGATCGTGCAAGGCGATGAATAAGGTGGAATACTTTTGTCTATATCTTCCAGCCTTGCTAAAAATAAGAACGTATCGTAAAAGCTAGAATTTCATACTTTTGAACTGCAAAAGCGTGTAGTTCTATTGAATACACACTTTTGCAGTGCAAAAGTAAGGCTTATAGTTAGTGAGGCATCTTTCTGTGTTCACGTAAAACCACGTACCTACGAAAGATAGTATTCGTAATTTTCATTCGCCTTGGTTTACACATATAATTAAAATGTATACAGATAGAGAACAGTTACATAGTTTAATTCCGACGACGCAACGACGCGTTTGGCTCAGTTTTTAGTACTTGCTTCGTCAGCGGTCTAGGGTTCGAGTCCCTCTGGGGGCGTTCATTTGTTGAGCATGAATGTTGTACTCCAGTCTTGGGTATTTATATTTATAATATGTATGTATTTAAAGTTATATATGTGTAGTGTATCAACTATCTGCTATCTGTAAAACCAAGCCTCGTAGCTTACCACGGAACCAGACGGCGCTGTGTGTAATAACGTCCCAACATACTTACTTATTTATATTAAGTTGCATCAATTATTCGGAACGTCAAATTACGCGGTTAAAATGTTTCCGCGTAGAAAATTGGAATTCATATCGGCAATTATAATGAAATGCATAAAAGAAAATACACACAATATTTTTCAGAGGAACCATTACAAGCGTACAGAGCTATAAAAATACTGAAACCTACTACCGACCTTAGTGGGAATTACACTTGCGTGGTATCTACATTTATGCAGGAGGATCGGCAGACGCGACCCATGATTGTGTATAGTAAGATTTTACTTCGCTCTATACTGAAAATGAAATTTATATTATTAATATTTACAATAATAGCTATTATAATAATGTTAAAGGAAAGCTTTTTGATTTTGATATTTATAATATTTTTAATATCACATAAACTTTCTTTCTCTATAATTATTCAATAAAATAATTATACATTTGAGTGACTCATGGCTGAACACAAAATCTCGGATATTGATTTGGAGTTAAACTTTGCTTTTAGTTATATAACGTAAGCTAACAACGGATTTTGCACAGAACAAATTATAGGGTATCTAAAGGCTATAGTAATTTTATATGTGTTTTTGATTAATTGAAAAACACGAGTGAAATCGCGGGCAACGCTAGTAGGTAAAAAGTGTGTGTTTTGTAGTACCTTCTCGTAACAATGCTATAGCCAAAAATGGGGCTGGCTTGACTATGTTCAATTTTCTTAGAAAACGTGTAGAACGCGAACAAGAAAGTCTTAGATGAATAAATTATATCGGTAAATGTAGACAATACAAAATGGTTGCAGGGAATTGTAGTGAATTCTACCTTTATTATAGACTCTTGTTGAAAGCGACTCGCAGCTACTTCCAAGTTAGCTTTTAGAATATTTCAGATACTGTTTTTATTTACCTTAAGTAAGAATGGTAATTTGTAGCTTAACGTTAACTTTACACATTTTAGGTCCTGGAAAAAATTTTTACTTTACACAAGAAAAAAAATATGTATTCTTAGTAACGTTGATATGTGTGGCTGAAGACGTATATCCCAAACCAGAAATAATTATATCTGCGCAAGGGTATGTGATCTGTATGCTAATATGCAATAACGTGTTACACAAAACTTATAATTACTTATTAATTTAAATTTATTAATTGGTCTCCTAATTATTTGGTTTGAGGTTCAAATTTTATAGTCTAAAATTCAAAGTAAAGCAATTAAACTTTATCAATTTTATGGAATTGAATAAAGTATAACTTTATTTCATTTGGTTGTTGAAAGAACTCGTGTATACAATCTTTTGACCTCTGAATGAAAGGTAAATATTTTAGAAAACCTCTTACCCAAGCCGTATCTGAGATGAAAATGGACTCATGGGGACTATATTCAGTAACAACTAAGGCAGTGGTTCATGACGACGACGTCACAGAACCCTATGAGGAATATGTTTGTACTTTAAACTTATTCCCAGCTAATTATACTGTGAACAAAACGACGGTGTACTATCCGGGTATGTATTTTACTATGAAATAGAAATGAAATTCTTTAATTTTTTTATTAAAAAAATATTTTCTTCAACATTCAAATCTGTTGAGAAAGTAACTACTAAAGTACTAACTAAGGACTCTGGTCAAACATGTTTTCTAATAATACTTTTAAAAAAAAGCAATTATTACGTAAATAATTAAGTAAGTGTTTGATTATGTGTGAAATATATGATACATTATATTCACGATTACTATATTTGCAACAGGGTTGATGCCAACTGCATACATTGCAGCTTACGAAGGCCAGAAGCCGCAAGAACGCCATACTAATGGTATGATACATTTGCTTGTTTTGTACAGATTTTCTCATTTATAAACAAAACAAATAGAGATACATTAATATGATAAAGTTTTATGTAGAATTTATTCTTTTTCTATTAAATAAGTCATATTGCATTGATGTTATCGAGTCTTAAAAACAAACTAAAGTGAATTAATTTGGTAATGTAGATTCTAAAGCATGTTAGCAAATTAAACTAATGGCTCAATTGAAACGTTAGTGAGGCATAATATGAATTAGTATTTAGCTTAATAATAAAAAAAATTATTGGTATTTAATAACTATTAAATACAAATAATTTACAAAGTTGAGGCTATTTGTTATCAAACCATAAAATACAACAAATGAAAAGTATTTTACAAGTCATGAGATAAAAATGTGTAGTTGGGTTCGCGCTAACGATAGTTTCAGAGTTCTTTAACATTTAGTATGCATAGTTTGATGGCTTCATGCAAACAAGTTTATCGTAAAGAATGAATAATTTTTAAACAATTTAATGTACTTTAAATTTATTATCACAAAATACTTTCTTAGGTTTACGCGAATATTTGACATTGTAAATGAAACTATCTGTTATTGTTGTTCTATTTTGTCGCGGATTTATTATGATTTTTGGTACGTCGCGACGTTTCGAATGTTTTACAGCAATCATGGTCACGGGAGAGACTAAGGTATTAGACGTCTCAGGGGGCGTCTCATGTACTTGTTACAGACAGTGCCTACCCACAATTTACAAAAATAACAAATATTAGAAAATTGTAATAATTATAGTAGCTAAAAATAAGTTAATAATATTACTTATATTAATAATATTACCATACTTATAATAAAATTCAAAATTTAAAATCTTAAATGTTTAGAATTAAAATGTATAATTTTATAAAGTACTTTGATGCCATTTTGAATGTTAACCTTTACCAAAGAGGACTTACAACTTACCACTACTACTGTGCTTAAAAAACACAGCTATTTCTTTCTACTAGGTATTAACTACCTACTACTAACTAACTGGGTACTCTTTGGTAACCTGATTGGATATCAAATGTACTTTCTATCTATCTACTTTATTTTTTATTACGAATACTTTTAGGTCGTCGTTTGTACATCACCTAAATCATTAGGGAATTATCTATACATATAACAAAATTCTAACAAAGTCAAATCTGTACATAGATTATTTTTTGGAAATTTTAATTGAATTATTTAATTAATTTTTGTCTGTCTGTCTATGATCGCATCACGAGAAAACCACTAGGATTTTGTTGTTTGGTGTGGTGATAGCGAAAAAAACGAATTTGAGATTTTTTTTTATGTACCTTAAAGTGTAAATTAATAGTTATGCATTAGTTTCATTAGAGTGCTCTTAGTGCTTGAGCGAAGACATATAACATCAATTTGATTTAGCAAAATGCAGTGTACAGTAGGTGCATAATAGGTGATGTCTTTAGAGTTTTATGTAAGATGTGTACCAGCCGTATATAATCGTTAAATAAATATTTATTATGTTTCATACAGGGAGCATCATGACATCAAGAATTTCATGTCTACAAATTATGCTGATAATCGTCTCTACGAATTGGTTAAGTAACATTTTAAGTTAAAAATGTATATGTACGAAGTTATTTGTGATTTGAGAATCATAATTTTTAACTTTACGCAGAAATAAAGGCTTTATTTTTTTATGAAATAATACAACTTACAAGTCACCTTATTTATAAAAAAAAGTTGTGAAAAATAAAGCGTAAATTAAGTCGTTTTATTGTTAAGATTAAGCTCAATTGTAAGCAGAAATAGGTGGGCTTCGTCGAATCGAAAAGGTAAGTTTTGATGAATATTGCGAGATATTATTTTAAAATTAAAAACAAACTTATATTATACATCGAACTCTCGACATCACTATCACTACTAATCTCATGCGAACTCTTTGTAATATGGTTTTAATTGAAAAAAAATGTGATATACCTGCAAATTGACGACTATTATTTGATAATCACTTTAAATTTGGAAAAATGATTCAGTTTTACAATATGTGATACAAATGGCTATCTTCTTTTTTTCATTAACATAGTGACTTCATAATCTTCCACTACCTAAAATATTTTAATTTGATTCAATTCAATTATTTTGTTAAATGGCCTTTGTAATAATTATTTTTTTATCTGTTTCTCTATTCTCCGAAAAAAAAGACATTAGATAAACCGAACCGAACATTCAACTTAAAAAAATAAATAAATAAATGGAACATTTATAACGTAAGAGCAACTATACAATTGTGACGTCAATTTATACAATACAAGCGACTCACCCTCGCTTCGATCTTACTCGTCCCTAGTTACGTTTTGTCGGTAGTAGATATTACATAGATTATAGTTAGATATGCATAGGAATGATGAATTTTATATTAATAACTTGACAAATGATTGATTCCCCATACAAACTTTCTTTTCATTCTCATTAAGGCATGATTTTTAGGATAAAAACTGTTCTATGTCATTCGCAGGATCTTAAACTTGTACTGATATGACTTTTTATATCAAATTTCATTAAAATCAGTTTATCGAATTTTGAGTTTATCCATTACAATCACTACATAGTATAAAACAAAGTCGCCTTTTCTGTCCCTATATCCCTATATCCCTATGTGCGCTTAAATCTTTAAAACTACGCAACGGATTTTGATGCTGTTTTTTTTAATAGATAGAGTGATTCAAGAGGAAGGTTTATATGCATAACTAGCAGATCCCGCGGCTTTACCTGTGCTAAATCTAGGGAAGAGCCCGAGCGAAGCGAGGGCGAGTCGCTAGTAATAAATAAATATACTTTTTCTCTCTATATAGTAGTACTACGTGGTAGTACTTTTAGACGAAACAGCTTTTATGTCTCCCTTTATGATTTTTAATATACCCGAAATTACACTGTATTTTTTAACGATAACATATATTGTAGTCCTTATTTGTACATAAAGTTTAATGTAATACATAAGATTATACTTAAAAATTATATGCTTTGCACGATAAAAGTAAAGCTCATGAATAATGTTCGTATAAGTGATAGTTTCTAGTAAAAAACAAGTATTCTTTTGTTTTTAGACCATCTAAACTTTTTTTTTATATTTTAATATACCGCCTAAGCAAAACTGAGGGCGTAAATAAGTAAGTATTATAAATATCAATTACCTATATAAATTATAAATTTATTTTTACATTTGTGGCTTTTTAAAGGCTAAATATAATTAAAGTATATTTATTTAGTAAATTAAGAAACTGTAAAATTGATAAAAATGAACAATACATAAATTATTATTGTATGGATGTTTAATATTCTCTTTCTTAGTAGGTACCTATTAGAGAATAACTATAAGTAGGTTAAATATAAAATTAAGAAGTTGACTGTTAATATTAAGCATTTTATAGAAATTCTTAATACAGCTTGTATTTTAAAAATTGTTTTTTTTATTAAAACACTAATCTTCAACACAACAAACCTTAGAAACAATAACTAAGTATGTCATCAACAAAAGATTAAATAATTAAGTTATATTGTTGTTTATTATTACGAATATTAATGAAAATGATAATTTAAATAGCCCTTTGGCTAAGTAGGTATATTTTAGAAGTAATTTTCTAACTACTGACAGGTGTCAATTAATAGTAGGCACTTAAAAGCTATCTGAAACTGATCCCTTTGATCACTTTGTATATCAAATATAAAAAAATATACAATATATAATAATTTTATTTATACGATTTTTATGTCCCTTAAGCCGACCAAGTGTTTCACGATGTTTTCCTTCACTATAAGACAAGTGGTAATCATGTTAGAAATGATTCGTACATAAAACATAAAAATATCGAGCGAGACTCGGGATTTGACCCCACTTCACAGCTTACCTTCGTACAGCCGTAGTATGTAATGAACTATAAATATTATCTATAATAATCGGACTTATATATTATCATTCATTGCCAACACAGACACACGTATAGTTTCTACCAAAACTACCACTGCCTAATCTTATACAATTTGTAACTCACAAATTCACATTTAAATAAATAATTGCTATGTGGTAAAATGTCTTCAAAAAAAACGAACTATGATTTCACGCGCGTTTAGTTTTAACAAATGATTTAGCTAGTAACAGTAAATATTTTTTCGTTTTTGTGTACAAGAATAATCTATAAATACCTGGCCTACTATATTTTAAGTTTTATAGACTAAGTTTACGTTACGTGCTATACTTCAGGATGTTTTAATATAAAACCACCTGTAGAGAACACCCACATTAGAGCGCCGGGATACCATCTAAGTAATGTTTCGTGTAAATACGTTACTTAATCTTATTAAATAATCTAGTAAACATCTATTTATATGGCAAATAAATTAGCTTTCGTACTCTCAGGTTATCTGTTTTAACTGATGTTTGATGTGTTGTTTATAATACTAGCATTTCCCACGGCTTCGCACGCGTTTTTAAGACCGGAAACCAAATTTTTTCTTAGTCACGCGGTATAAGAACTAACGCCCGCCCTTCTCGTTTTTGCAACTTTTTATTGATGCTCTTATCCTATTGGCCGTAACATGATGAAATAAAGTATATAGCCTTCCTCAGTAAACGGACTATCCAACACATAAAGAATTTTCAAACCAAACAAACAAACAAACTCTTCAGCTTTAAAATATATATAGTAATATACATAGTAATATACTATATATAGTATAGATTTATAGGAGAGTTTAAGGTAAGTTTCAACAATAATTTTTGTTGCCCTGGGTGGTGTGTTTTTTAATATACTTTTTATTCTTTTTTAATTCTTTGTAATTGTTAACTGTTATCGTTTCTGTATAAGTAAGCTCAACGATAAGTCTTGAACATTGTAAAACTGTAACAGGATGTGTAAAATGATGTAGTTAAGTGCGGGTCGTAGCGAGCAACTGTCCGGTTAGCTGGCCGGCATTCCAGTTAAGAAAACGAGTTCAGTTACGAGTATCTTTGCTGATAAGTTCCTAATTGCACTTTACTCCACGGAAATGGGTAAAATGGGGCAAAACAGGAAGCGATGGGCGGACACGTACCAGTACGTGCCTCGAAATGTAGCAGATTGTAAGAGAATGGAGCAAAGGCGAAGTCTGAAACAAAATAAACTCAAACTTACTCCAACTTTGAAATTTTCAACTTCCACTTGCATACAGCATGTGAATAGGAACTGTTAAAAGCAAAGTCTGTCTAGTATTCATATACTTATGTATAATATGTGATGATTATTCATATTTTTGTAATATGTATATAAATGAGGGTTAAAATTGATTTTTTTTTAATAGACTTCAATAAAATATGTTTATAAAACATATTGTAAAAATTTAAAGTATAATGCAATATTATATTCCTAAGATTATAAGCTCTGAATTTAAGTCCAGTTTTTAAAATTAAAAAAAAACACTTGAGTATATCTGTAATAAAACTGAATATTACGCCGCCTTTATTTTCTTACAAGTTACCTCAGCATTGAAAGTTTGATCTAAAGGAAAATGTTAGTGATTCACAAGTAGTACCTTACCGAGAGTAAACCACTTAGTAATGAGTTCTTTTAAAGAGGGAGAGCCCCTTGTAGTCACGTAGTGCAGGTAATCGTATTGATTCAATTCTACTTTGTATTAAGAAGAACTCTAAGATCTGTTATTGGTTTCGAAATGGTAAATAGTCGTGTAAATATAAAATGTTTTGCAGATATAATATGCATACAGTTTTACTTTCATAGATACTGTTACTATTTTAAGCCTACAATTTTTAAAATATTAGTACATATTTATTTACCTTACTATTTTCATAATATTTGTTTTCTTTATATTGTTAATAGTAGTAGTTTGTGTCGGCTAGCACAGACTCTAAAATAAACAAAAAAAATGATGTTTTAGAAATTAATAGCGATTCAACCTCGCCTCGCTCGTATTAGTGTATTATGCATAATATAAACCTTCCGCTTGAATCACTCTATCTATTAAAAATCCGCAGCAAAATCCGTTGCATAGTTATAAAGATCTAATCATACATAGGGACAGACAGACAGCAGGAAGCGACTTTATTTTATACTATGTAGTGATTATGTAAATTCCAATGTTATACTATATTTTAGTTCTTTAAAATACGTTAAATACATTCAATAAAATTATAAATGTGAATGTAGAGTGTGAGACTACATTTTACATTATAATATTACAGGTTTTAACCCTCATTAATTTTTAATCAGGGTTTAGTACTTGTACGATTTTGAAATGCTGCGTTTTGAATTAATCTCCCTTGATTATAAAAACCATAAGTGTTTATAGGTATATAATATGGTGTACGAAGAAAACAATAATGCAAATATAACTCCTGGGTATCTCTTAAGTATTTTATAATTTATAAAATAATGTATATTTAAAATAAACAAATCTAAGCTTTTTTCCAGCAATTTATTTGGAATTCCTTATTATTTATACTTAAGCCACCCCCGAAAACAACAAAACCGTATAAAAAATATTTATTGAAATCGTTCCAGCAAATTCAAAGTAAGTAACATAACTGACTTTTCATTTACTACCAAGATACTTGAAGCGATGTCCGAAAGAGGTTTTTTCGATTACCTTGCGTATGTCAGCTATAAGGTTATAGCTATATTCGACATAGTAAGTAACTCTTTTTTCCTTTTGAGGTATAGAACCCTAAAAATTATCGATATGTACGTATTTATATATACTTTCTGTTAAATATTTTTCCAATGTGGATTCTGTCAGAAATAGGTACACCAGTGAAACGACAAGCAACTGTAATTTAGTGTTTAGGGTGAGTGAACGTGTACAATTAGAGAATACAATATCTTAGGTATTTTGGTTGCGTTATATCTTGCAGCGCTGCAAGGCATTTAAACTTGTATTTAAGAATTAATATTAACACACAGGAAGGGAAGGCAGGAAAAATAGAAAGAAAAAAATGTTTTGTTTCGTGTATAATAAAATAAATAAATTAATAAGTATAACTAATGTAACGGCTCGATTTTAAAAGGTGGTTTGTAGTTTGATTTATATATAAGATTAAAAAAAACATAAAAATAATAAATCGTATCATTATTTTTCCTCATATTAATGAAATTAAAGAGACAATAATATAAATTGTTTAAATTGTGTATCAGATTTTGTTCCGTTTCAATATTGATCGCTTATTTTAAGAGAAAGGATATTATGACTATAATAATTTATGATAATTTTTTTTATTTTTCCGCCTTAATTATTAGAGTTGTTAGAACAACTTTATCAGGTGTATTAAGATAACACAATCTAAAATTCATATCTATAATAAAAATGGATATCTACTTTCATACCTTAACCAGAGTATGACCAGATTTTGTAAAGTGAGGGGATTTCATATTAGACGGGTTTTACACATGACACAACCAATTAAAAATAAATGACTGTACCTATATGTTTTTATTAGAAAATGTATAGGTTTAATGATATCAAAAATGTTCTTAATGCTTATACTTTCGAAGATGGGATTAGCATGATGTCTGATGTCGCCAATAAATAGCAGTACCGATTTTTAAAGTAAAAATTTAACACTCTAAAGCCAATGTTAAAAAAAAAAGCTGTAGTTTTTGATATAAAGGTACAGTTACACATGCTCATTACTAGCACGAAAAGCTTGCCACTAATGAGCAATTGCTATTAGTAGCATGTGTGTCGAAATATTGCTAATAATGAGCATGCTTATTTCGATAGTTTGAAGAGCATGCTTATTTTAAGCATGCTAATAAGCATGCCAGTTATGAGCATGTGTAACTGTACCTTTAGTGACAAGGTATTTGAACTTATAATGCCATCTAGCGAAGTACAAAAAACTATACGACTTGATAACGCATAGTGCATGAAGCTTTTCTTTCTTTACAACTATGTAGTAAATGGTTCACTATTTTCCCTCTAGATGGCTGTTTCCTTAACTTCACAAAACCAATCTTTGATATAAAAATTGTATCAAAATAACTGTATATTTTTGCAATAAAGATTAATACTAAATATCTCGTGTCATGCTTTTTGTGGGTGCACTCCTCAGAAACTGCTCGACCGATTTCCTTGATTTTTGTATATTTGGTAGGCATGCGACTAGATCAAAAAATATTTTCACTTTATTATGGCAGAATAACGATTGCCGGGTCAAGTAGTTATAATATAAATAATAATTTAGCTTAGCAGCGTTTGAATTTAAGAATATAATTTTTCGTCGGTTTATAGACAAGGTAAATAAACTTATCACGCCATCTAGAACAGTCATAAAGTACTATACGAGATGATAATGCATGGAGCAATGAATAAAAGCATGAAGCTTTTCATTGTGTTATGGTAAATGCTTCGCTGTTTTTCCTCTAGATGGCTGTTTCTTTGATTTTACGAAACTAATCATTGTAAAGTATAAAATAGTTACTAGCCCAGCAGATATAAATTTTTAACATTATTTTCTAAATAAAGCATTATTGATGTTGGGAAATGCATTTACCTAGTACGCAAATCCTTTACAGATAAGCTAAGCCAGTACTACCCATTAAAACCCCACGGAACCCGCCCTCTGTACATCTTTTCTTTTTGTGTTTTTGTGTCTATTCTTTGTGTGTATTATTGGTGTACATTAAAGAGTTAAAATAAATAAATAAATAAATAAACTTCCCCCATCTTAATGGAGCGTCGCAGGAGTGTTGACGCATGCAACCCCGATGCCGAAGCAGGCCATACAGCCAAGGGCGCGCTCCAAACAACCTGCATGGCACGCCACCCACCGAAGTGAGCCTGTTTGTGCGTTTCTTGGTTTCGCGCCCGTCTGGATTGAAGGACGCTAATACCGAGGCAAAAGTCCGAATTAAAGAAAAAATATTCAATAATAATCAAATGAAATTTATTATTACAATAATACAAATTATTAAATGCAATTTATGGAGATGGCCAATAACTACACATTCTAGGTATAGACCGACAGTGTTAAAAACAGTATTAACAGACAGACAGACCTATTTTAACAAAAATATTTTTTACGTGCGTACACGGAAGCGCTGAGTGATACACGCTTGATTTTGTTATTGTATTTTTTTAGATAATTGTATTAATGTATATTAAAAGATGTCTCACATATTTCTTGTTTCAGCTTACGGTAATAGGTAACAAATAAGTACAATGTATTATTCGTAATTACTAATTAAAGTGTTCTTCAAGTAAATTATCGAATCAAAATTAAAATATAATATCAAAGGTGCCCTTTTCGATACACATAATATATCGCTCTTTTATACTGAATTTCTATCAAGAGTAACACTTTAGGTACACGGTAAATTGTACTACTATAGACTCACCCTCGTTCCGCTTGGGTTTGTACAAAAATTGAGATTTCTCAAAAATAAGTTATTTTACCGAAGTAAGAAGTAATCTATATTAACTTATTAACCTTAATAACCTTAATAACCATCTATCATAATACCAAATTCCATCAAAATCTGTTCAGTGGTTTTCTCGTAATGCGTTATGCGGTCACAGACAGACAGGCAAACAGACAAAAATTCTCAAAATTTTCAAAATCTCTCTTTCTCGATAGAAATGAATGTTTCAAATAGCTTTTCCAAAAATTATTCTATACACAAATTCGTAAGTTATTGTTTAATTATATGTACGTGTAGAGATTTACGATTTTTTGGAATTATTTTGCTTACCTGGCACCAACTACCAGAGTAATATTAATCTTAATAATAATGATATTAAATTAACAAACTACAGACCATACAGCCAAGGAGTTGCTCCACAGTCCACTCTGCTATCAGAGTAATCTATGGATCAACCCGCATGGCACACCGCCGCGCCGCGCCCGCTGAAGTGGGCCACCTCTTCATGTGCGTTTCTTAGCTTCGCACACGGCTGGCTTGACGGACGGTGGAGACCCCCTCCATCGCGACAAAGTGAACACACGTTGGAGGACCCTTTTTTCTACCTTAACTATCAAAACTTAATGTTACGTGTAACGTATTAATATTTTACTGTTGTACCTACCTGAAAAGAAAATAAACTGTTCATAACAGTTTTAGTAAAAATAACTATGTATTTAAAGTCTTTAATCCACTGTGAAGCGCAAATAAATTCATTTATTTATTTGTATCTTTTATTTGTAACACTAGGTTTTGATCGCGATCCACTTTGGGAATAACACAAATAACATCGAAAACTTGTTTGCAAATTAATCCCGTTACACTCTGGGCCCAGTGACCGAGAGACAATGTGTAATCACTTTCACCTAGATCCGTCAACACCAGGTGAGATTTATTGGTATATTTGAATATACCGATTTTAAATTTCTTGTTTCTGATTTTTTAGCTTAAGTCGTAGAAATAGTGAAATTATCTATTTAGTTAAGAGCTTATACAAGACGTTATTTTACAACCATTTAAGTATAGAAATCTAAAAAAAAATAGATCAATCAAATAAATTCTATAGCTATATATAGAAAATGATAATTACGTAAGTTCGTTCCATTTTTAAAACTTTATTAAAATCGTAAAACACATTGATTTGATTGATTGAGATTGATGATTGATGCTTTGTGTTATAAATAAATACAAAGTATGTTCATAATACGTTTCTCAAAAGGAGGAACCTGCTGCTTGGCTGCCTGAAGCGTTAGTTCTATTTTCCGTGCCCTAAATCTGTCTAATACCTATTTTGCCTAAAGTTGTAATCATCAATTAAGCATATATCTCAGTAGGTACATATTTTATATCTCAAACTCAACTCCCTAAACCTCGAATGTAACCCCACTAAGAGGTTACGACACATCTAGACACTCTATATGCTACTTTCTCATCCCGTTCCCTGACGCTTTCTCTATATGGGGTCGGACCTCCTAATAATTGATTGCCACTTGTTTCGATCCTGCGTCAATTCTGGCGTTTGGCCGAGCATCGTCATATATTTGGAAATGGTTATAGTCCAGGTCGTTGGAGAGAGATCTCTATTTTTATTACTCGTCTTTTCATGTGACAATCTTCTTTGCGCATTAATTACATCACTACTATGAACTAGATGCCACTTTCTATTTTTTTATTTCAATATACCTATGGAATTCATGACATATTTATCTTAATGCTTACATGAGATAACTGTAGCTCAAACTAGTTGATAAACAAGCTTATAATAGCTACAAGTCTATTGAAATTCATTTTTTATTGTATTGTACAGAAACATGGACATAGAAGAACGAAAAACGTTCTCAAAAAAATTAACAGTAATTAAACAATACAGGTAAACCTTGAGGATGTTTTGGTTACTGGTATAAGAAACGGGTAAGTATGTATATTTTGGTTAAGAATTAAAATTTTAACGTCACTACATAGTACAACACAAAGTCGTTCCCCACTGTCTGTCTGTCCCTATGTATGTTTAGATCTTTAAAACTACGCGACGGATTTTGATGCGGTTATTTTTTATATAGATGAGAGTCATTCAAGAGGAAGGTTTAGATGTATAACTAGCGGAATCCGCGGCTTAATCGCTAGTTATATTTTAATTTGTGATTATCATAAGTTGAAATTTCTCGATTAATATTTTGTTATATTACTAGCGACTCGCCCTCGCTTCGCTCGGGCTCTTCCCTAGATTTAGCACAGGCAAAGCCGTGGGTTCCGCTAGTTATGCATATAAACCTTCTTCTTGAATCACTCTATCTATTAAAAAAAACCGCATCAAAATCCGTTGCGTAGTTTTAAAGATTTAAGCATACATAGGGATATAGGGACAGAGAAAGCGACTTTGTTTTATACTTTGTAGTGATTCTTTGCAGGATGTGAACTGCATCGACTTAACGGAGCTATGACAGTCCCGTTAATGGAAAGCTAGCTAGAGTTTATCTTTATAAATAATATTTTCTTTAAATTTACAGCTATAATTAATTATAATTGTTATCCATGTTTATTTTAATTTTCTTTATTACTCATACCTAACAATACAAAGATGTAATTTGCATTTTTACTGGTTTAAAAGTAACATATTTGAAATTAAAAAAAGTATATAAATCTGGCTCTTATTGTGCTTATCAAAATTATAATAAATAAAACAATTATAATATAGAATAAATTCAAAAAGTACGTTAACCTTTTGTACGTTGGACAGTGTTGGACAGTTTATGGCAATCGTAATGTTTCGAAAACTCCCGCGTCTTAAAAAAATACATATAGTGTATGGCAATGCAAGCATCCTTAGTCAACTCTAAACATGAAGTTTGTTGTGATTCGCCAGTGCAGGAAGAATGCAGTTAAAAAACGTAATTTAGCAGCAAGAAGCAAGCGAAACATAAAATGAGCTCCATTAGACATTGAGAAAATTGAGAATACAATCAGATTATTGAAGAAGAAGAAGCTAACACTTCAAGGTGCTTCCGAACATTTTAAAATACCTAGAACTAGCTGAAGACGCTATCACAATTATGCCTTGAAAGAATGTACCTCGGAAATGTCCCGATAATGATGATTTAAATTTATACTTAAAGCAAGCTATAAAACCAACAATAAACACAAAGAAATTTAATTCTAAAACAGAAGTCTATTATGTCCCAGAAATTGCAAAATATTGGGATTGTTGTGAGAATATTTTACTAATTAATTATTATTTAATCTAAGCTTTATGACGCGACGACACTAAATAAACTTCCTCCAGCAACTTCTGGTGTTTATCTTCATTTGAACCTAATATGTCCAAAGTACAACTGATAATGTCCAAGGTACATCAGGTATGTACAACACCCTGGACAGTTTCCCATTTCTTTCTAGCAGATTTTATTTTCGGCTTTATGAAAAAGCCACAAACTTTATTAATGATTTAGAAACAGATCTTTCTATTATATTAATATTTGCCAAATGTATTGTTACCATTTATTAAATAAAAACGAAAATGTTAAAATTGGCCTAAGCACATTTCCTCTATGTTAAATTTATATATATATTTGTCATCAGATCATCTAAAAGCTACATTTTATTTAAATTAATAAGAGAAAGTTATTCACACCCATAAAGGATGACAAAGTCATAACATTGAATATAAAATGATAATCTTCTATTTAGTATCACATTGTCATAATTAACAACTTTCGCTTATGTTCATAAATGTAAAATGTCTGTTACCATTAAGACAAGTTTAAAGCCTGCCATCGTCAAGTAAACTTACAAGTTTTTATGATCTTCTTCATCTAGTCAACTTCATGTGCAATAACAATAATAATGTAAAGAACAGCTAATCAAATGTTTTGTTCTGTCCAAGATTCAATTTTGTTTCAGATAGTGAGTTCATACGAATTTCCAAATTTTCAATTTTCAAAAGATATCTTATTTCTGAGAAATAGGTATATCAACCGCTAAAACGTTTGTATTAAGGGGCGAATGCTATATAATTAGAACGCTACGCTTTAATTAGAACGCTACGCTTTAATTAGAATTATACAAGTATTCGAAGTTTTAAATATCTATTAAATATTATAAAAATGTTTGTGATTAACTCAAACAGTGGTAGATGTTGATGAACAAAAATCAAAATCAATTCTGCACTCTTCACAAAGTTCAAAACCTCCACGTCGATGTAATAAATCATTTTCATTCTTTATTGCTAAGATATTCTTATAAAACAAAATACAAATTACAAACTTAGCACTTATATTAAATCGCGCCAAATAAGGCCTTCATTATCTACCCTCCGGCTTCAGAACAGAGAAATACTGTTTAAGAATGTCGTAAAATATTCTTAACACCTAGCCTTGCTAGTTAAAATTATGACTTTTTACACTGAGCCTATAACAATTTTCGTAAATTACGATGACCGCTGTTAATAAATTAAAATGTTTATGCCTGAGAATTTTAATGAAAATTAAATCTTTTAGTTCCTTCTCGTAGCCTGCTGAGATACCCTCAGAATATAATATGATGACATGTTCTATGAACTCATTACACATATAATTATTTGTTAAAAAAGTTAAAGATATAAGGAACTGTAATTTTTTTAGGGTTATGTATAATATATAGTAATAGATCCTTTAGATTGAGTCACGTGACCTTGTGACTTGTGCAAGTGTCACAAATTTTAATTATAAAATATACCTATCTATTATAATGAACTTTATTTGAATCCATTGTAACCTTAATAGAGATCTCATTGAAAGATACAAATGTTTGATTTTTAAATACTTAAAACAATACAAAAAAATCAAGCATTGTCCTTCCTCATCCACAAAACAGTGCCTGCATACAATTAAAAAAAATGCATAGAGTAAGAAAAATAAGCTTTTAAACTTCTTGCGAGTACATATAAATACATATGGCATAGGTAATTTGTGTGAGGTATTATTCATTTAGAGAATATAGGTACCCTGTTTTTTAAGGAAAACTGAAGGACTACTTACCGCCATCCAAGTCAGATCTTAATATTGGTATAAAGAAGAAGAACTCATATAGAAATGTGATTTTCTATGTATGTGCTAAAGTTTATTACATTAATTTCAAATATATACGAAAGCTAAAAATTCTAAATCTACGTTAAATATATTCTTTTAAACATCCAGATGCTTATATTTTTGTTTTATGACATTCAAAATTAAGAAATAAACGAAATAAGTCACACAACCGTTGAATAAGTGAGAATTAGTAAACAAATACGAAGTTTTGTATTTGTTTGTTCGCAATAATATCGAGAAAGTCCATTTCAAATGCGCTTTGGCTTTCACGCCCGTGTTAAGCATTTAATATGTCACTCAACGCTTTGTATCTTAAAGGATACGTATAGGCCAGTAAAAATAGAATTTAACCTCCCACTAAATTTCCGATCATTTTTTTGTTTATAAGGTTTAGGGTCACTTACTGAGTATAAAATCACAAAATGATCAATCAGATCCAGATGGAGTTTTAAGCGCCATCTTGATAAAAAGTTTTTGGTCAATATCTCTAAAACTATGCACTTTAGCGAAAAAGTTATTGAAACCATTATTATAGAAAATAGTTACTACTAGAATACTAGAGGATAGTTTAAGTTTAGTTTAAAGGTTTTCTAATCGTATTCTCAATATGCACCTCTATCTTGAAAAAAATTGATAGTTAAGATAAGTTACAGCTTTTGTATAAAATACAATAATGAATTGTGAAAATTTTGGAAAGTAATAAAAAAGAGAAATAAAATTAAAAAATATAATTCCTAAACAAGAAAATTATTTCAGGCTCTCCTTGAGTCTAGTTAAGTCAAAGGAAATCCTATTTATAATATAAATAGTCCTTTTTATAAAAAAAGTATTATGAAAATCGGTTTATCAACATCCCTCCATCTTTGAAATCGGTAAAAATCCAAAAATTAACTGTTAAAGGGTGCCACTTGTCACTGTAATGCAAATAAATTGCTAGCATACATTTACAGAGTTCGATGTTGTTATACCACATAGCGGTATTTCAAGTGCACGGTCAAGATATGTACCACTTTAAACAGTCAGTCTCTGACCGTCTGCTGCCAACACAGCCTGGACCGTTGGACTTTATAAATATTAGAAAAATTGTCATATTATACATATGTACTTGTACACATAAAAATAAAAGGTAAGTTCTTGTGGATAATTTAATTATATTTAGTAAATACTTACTACATTATAATTGTAATTATTTTTTTTTTAAATTAATTATTAACAACAAAATTCAAATACATACAACACATTTGGCTCAGTTTGTAGTGGCCCCACTTACTAGCTGTCGCGGGTTCGAGTCCCGTTGAGGGTATTCGGGTAATGAGCGCGAGTGAAGTTTGTACTCTAGTCTAGGTGTTTATATTTATTATATATATGTATTTAAAGGTACATATGTAAGTGTATCAAATATCTGGTAATCATACAATAGGACACGTATCATCATACTATAGAACTAGAGGGTAAAATAGGTGCTGTGTTTATGTCAAAAAATATTGATATATAATTATATTAATTAAAAATTTAAATTTAGCGGTATTAATAAAAATCTTTAAAAAAAAAATTTATAATTTGATTATTTATATGCGTTCATAGTATGATTAAACTTGAAAGTTAAATTTGTTGTAATAAAGCCTTTAAATAGGCTTTTTTTTGTGATCTATTTAAATATTATTCTACAAAAAAATATTTAGTACACGGTTCTTAAAAGTAACTAAAATATCAAAAACATTGGTTTCATTGAGTTTTTTTTATTAAAAATATCTCTTATAAGCAAACAGTAACAACAATAAGTACACCTGTAGAAAATTATATTTTATTTAGTGCCGCAAATAAGAACTAGTAAGATAAACAAATACGTATACACTGTATACGTTTGTTTAATATATTTATGTTAATTGTATTTTGAGTGTATTTCTTTGTTTACAGGAATTATGCAGTGTTTAATTTATACAGCCTTGCTTTTAAGTGTGCTTATTTACACAAAAGCACTAGTGGTCTATGATGAAGAAAATTTCGCTTATGTTGAAGATGAAGTTAACAATGTAGTCGGTAGCAAAGAAAATGTAAATGCTCAAAGTTTAAGAAATGGACGTATACTTTGGCCTTATCCTTTAAACAACAAAAGCTATCCCATCAGTGATAATGAGAAGCCTGAATCAGTGGAAAACAGGCAACATCTATCCAAGCTTAAAGCACAAAATAGAAAAGCCAGGTTTGGATACTGGTCCTACCCTCAAAGCCCCATAGTAGATATGATGATGCAAACATTCGCTATAAATTACTCCCCCACAAATGGAAACGATCCGTTCGATTTTTTGAGAGATTCGTACCCATTGCCCAAAGGTAAGTCTAAAAATTTAAATTCACATGCCACCAGCAAACATTGTTATCGAGAAAACAATGTTAATTTTGAAACAATAAGTACTTTTCAACATCCATGGCCGAAACATAGCTCTAATGTATTATAGTACATTGTGTTAGATTTAAATTTAATTATTTAATTTCCGTATGGTTTTCATAATTACAAGATTAAGATAGAACTGAGATGTGGGATATACGAATAATTAATGTACGCGAGTCGTCCCAAACAATTGAAGCTTTGCAACTTAAAATTATGTTTTTAATATATTACATTTACATAGCTTCAAATTGAAACAAAATTAAGTGCACTTTATTTTGCATATAAAATATTTTAAGATATTAATGTGTAATTTAACATATTTTTTAGGAAGTGAGTATTAAATCCAGTAACTGTATCAATAGTTTATAATTACTGATTTATTAATAGGTATATGCTAAATAGTCTGGATTAATATATTCAGCCTATTTTTTACGTATTATAAAGACATTTGCAACATAAATAGTATAGTTTATAGTTTATAAAAGTCACAAGTATTATTGTGTTAATACCCTTTTAATCTGCTGGTCGAAGCTAATAACATGCCACAGGCCGCCTAAGCAAAGTTCTCACAGACGAAAGGTAGTGTTTATTTTGTTTATGTTTTTCATAGTGTTATAGACGAAAACAAGGCAATCAACAAAGTTTATATTGCAAAGAGCAGTCTATTATGACATATATAATAATCGCTTGTTCGATTATTTCTATTTTTTTATAACTAGGATATAAATATGAATTAATCCTGTTCTTTATACTTCCTTTAAACAGTTTAATTTTAGGATATTCTCGCAGACTTATTTTCTTTTATTATAATATTATAATTTCTTATATTATGAGAAAAAATCTGAAAAGATTAATCGTAATATAAGTATGATTTCTACGATGTTTCTAATTTGCACTTATCACATACTATTTTATCTGGACTAGGTTATCTTTTTAACTAATAATTACTATTATTGTAATTTCCTTTAAAGTTCTTAAATAACGATATGTACTACGTTGAGAAATGAAGAGTTGACAGGACACCATTGAAGTTTTATTAAAAGCGCCTAAATATAACAAATATACAAACGTTTTTACAATTTATACATAAAAATAAGTATAACATAAGATTCCTTTATGTACTTTAATTATGAGCGGCATACACTTTGAAAATTAGAGCTATGTTACGCAATGATTAATATTTAAATATTTTATGTAGGTTTCAGCGAGCCTTCAGATGAATACGATTACGTCATAATTGGTGCCGGCTCTTCGGGCTCAGTGCTCGCGTCTCGACTCACTGAAGAAAAGCCGCGAGCCACTGTTTTAGTAATAGAAGCTGGAAAACCTGAAATGCTGTTATCAGACATACCAGCATTAGCACAGTATCTACAACAAACAGATTATGTCTGGCCTTATAGTATGGAACACCAACCTGGAGTTTGTATGGGTAAGCTTGATTATACCTACTCGTATTTCTGATTTTAAAACCGAAAGAAAATTTAAAAAAAAGAGTCCTGTAAATGTTTCGTTTTTTGTTAAATATTTATTTTATTAGCATTAAAGTTAAGTTTGAAATGCTATACATTATTGACTGTTATGCTTTAATAATTTAAAATTTAAAAATAGCTAAATGGATATGAACAAAACGTTACTACGTGACGTCTAACGATACGTTTGGCGCAGTTTGTAGTGATCCTACTTTCTTGCGCCAGCGGTCGCGGGTTCTCTCTCGGGTGATTTAATATTATAGCCTATAGCCTTCCTCGATAAATGGATTATCTAACACAAGAAGACTTTTTCAATTCCGACCAGTAGTTTCTAAGATTAGTGTTCAACCAAACAAACAAACAAACAAACAAACAAACAAACTCTTCAGCTTTATAATATTAGTATAGATTTACATATTAAATACTCCATTGTTTTGTTTGATATATAAAGTAAATCCAAGAATACATATAAAATTCCCTTTTACACGCGCTCCAACACAAAATTGTTGTGGATTATATACTAAGCCCATATACATACGCCAACAAGGCAAGTTTTAGTTAGCTAGTTTTCATGAAGGAGGCTGATATTTAATTGATTACGAAGACGAACATTACTTTTTGATTATAAAAAATATAAGAAAGTTCTGTTAAAACTTCGAGTCGTTCTACCTGCCAGTGAAATTTTTGTGATAATAATTGAGCCGCTCCGGAAAATGGCTTGTACAAACAGACAATATCTAGTTCGAATTACGTCATAGATAGGCGCTTATTTATTTATATTTTATAATAAATATTAAATATACTTTATACTATAAGAATATATACTATACCTAGTAACAAAATAACGTATAGAACAGTGTTTAAATATTAATTCAACAAAATTAATTAATCTCTTAAAATAAATGATAATGAGAAAGGCTTCGGTAGGTAGTCCACTTATTGTCTTCTAACTGCAGTATAATAAGCTGCATAGCTTTTCTTACTGAAAAACAAAGACTCCGCACAAAGAGGTTTTCTTTCCACCGCCTGAATACAAAAGTGTATAATAATAATCTATAGGCACTTTTGTCTTGTTATGCACCTAAAGAAAACGATCCGACTCTTTTCTTTTTGTTCACAAATTATATATGTATAATGTTTCTAGTAATAAGTAGTACTTTCACATAGAACTCTTGAATACTTACGAATAAATTATAACAGTAGTTTCAATTTTACTATTTAAAATAATAACTTTTAAAGTAAAAACTCAAATAGGTATATGCTCAGACCAAATAAAATTTGGTCTGAGGGTATATGATTTTATTCGCGAAAAGCGCAGTATCTCTGCTTTCACAGCTTTAATTTTCGACGAGATAACGAGATAACTTTAACGCCAACATAACATTTTTGTTTAGTATCCTCTATTTATTAAAGTATGTAGTAGTTTAGATGCAATTATTCACGTTTTCTTATTTACGCTGCAGTTCATGAGGTTATGGGCCTTGGGTTCGAGTCCCAAATAAGTCATAGTACTATCTTAGTTTTTCTGTCATGAAATAATTCGTAATAAGCCCCGGAACCTCAAGCCAAAGTTATAGGTCTACTACATATTGTTGTAATAGTTCTTACAAAATAAAATTGTGTTTTCATATTATTCACTCTGTAATTTAGTATTTTAGAAAAACGCATGCAAATCTTGCTAATGACTAAATAATGAAACCATTTAACTTGTCACAATATAAATTGAACTACGTATTAACAGTTATGTGCACTGGCTCCAAGTACTATTTATCACTTAATGTATAGTTAAAGCACCGTTAAGTGTCCTTCTTTACCGTGAATACGAAAACTATGCTAATATTATTTACAAAACACAAGAGTTTTGTATTCAAAATCACATGACCTTATCTTTATTCTTCTAAAACGTAATTAATTTAAATAATAAATTCTATTATACCTATAATAATATTTTTTTCACAAGTATTTTAAATACTAGTTGTACATTGAATCTTTGATGAAAATACAAAAAATCTCTCGAAAGAAACAACGCATGCCCTAAGTGACACGACACATCCCTCATACATTTTGCAATAAATATTTAATTAGAACTTAAAGCATGTTATAATTATAATACATCTATCATTAATTATGTCTATTTATCTTAAGACATTCATCATTCTTTTCTATTTATATATTTTTAATCCTAATTCGTACAATTATAAATAAATAAATATGTTTTGTACCCTTATAATATAGGCGTAATCGAACATAATGTAATTAACTTATGATTGTTCCCCAGTGGAATGTTAAACCCAGCTCTGTAAATCAGGTTGTTTACTTAATGATCAAAGGATTTAAATGCGTTGATCGACGCATCAACAAAAAATGCAATTTGCTTTTAATATTAAAGAGAAAGCATGACAAATTATAAATTTACGTATAGAGCAATGCCCATCTAGTTTTTTAATATTTTTATTAGTATAATTAAAATGTAGGATGTATAATCCTGTCATAGGTTAGGTATATAGGTATATATACATAAGATTATTATGTAAATATACCTATTATACATGAGTATACAGTATTTAAAAGACTATATTAAACGCCGCCCATCTGCCCTTAGATTTCATAGAAGGCTAGAGAATATATAATACCAACAAATAAATGCAATAATTATGTGCGTATCTTGGAAATTGAATGATGTTAATTCACAACAAAATTATTAGTATTTTTCACTACCTTGCTTAAAAATATGTAAATGCAATGTTAATAAGTTGTTGGTGCATCTTGCAAAGTAATTATAGTCATGAAGAGGACGGAATATTTGCATTCATAACTCATAAGCATTTGTAATGCACTCAGCAAATACTCTAAGGTAAAATAATGTGTAATAATAATCTAAGAACAAAGTACTAAATAAAGTACTTATTTCAAAAGATTCTGCACATAATATGAATATAAACGTAAATTTATATTGTGTTTCACCATGGTATATTATTATTGCACTGTTTAATTAACGTTTGAGGATCAAGCTTAGTCCCTTGATGTACATTTATCAAGTACTACTGACTAACCCCCCCCCTTTCCTTTAGTGCTACCTGCCAAATTAAAGTTTGTAGCACAAAAATCCGTCCTGTAATTAAATTAAGTAAAATTTTGAAAATAGTTCCTTCTTAGAACATTATAGAGTAGTATAGAAAGTCCCGTCAAAATCGGTCCAGCCGTTTCAGAGATTAACTGGAACAAACAGACAGACATACAGACGGCCAAATATTTTAAAATTGATTTTTGTTACTACTACTGTATATACTTTCATATGCATTTTGTGACAATTTGTTAATATGAAATTAAAAACAGACACTTTAATTTTATTTATATGTAAAGATGTACACCCAGAAGATTAAAAGCCAGCTATTATAAACCTGACTGACAGTGAGTGATGAAAAAAATTCTTTGTAATTAATTGTAAAAAAAAAGTAATGGTAAAATATAAAGATAAATTAATTTTAACGTAAATGTTCTATTATAGGTAGCGAGGAGCAACGCTGTTATGTACCGAGAGGAAAAGCTGTAGGAGGTTCCAGTGTTACTAACAACATGATTTACTCAAGAGGTCGTCCACAAGACTGGGACAGGATTACTGCTGATGGAAATTATGGATGGTACAAAATCATAAAATATTATTTTATTAAATCGATTGAAAATAAAAATAAACCCAAGTATCTCGTTAATATAATATGATATACGGATATGATGATAAATTGAGTCAATATTTATAATGTAAAGAGCGTTCATGTTTTTTTTAATTAAAGAAACGCAAACATTATGTAAAATAGGTCACTGAATATTAATTTAAGTGAAAATATTCAGTGGCTGGCATAAATCTTTAAGCAAGTTCATATTTAATTTTACTCATAAAATATTTTGTAAATGTAAACATACAGATGAGCTAAATTAAGCATACTTATTTGTGATTTCTTATACTCGTATATTCTAAAAAAATATTTTCTAAGTTATTTATAAATTATTAGTTTAATAAAAAAAATTGTACTCTAGTCTCTTCTCAATAGATCTATGTTATTCAGTCATCTCGCAACATTGTCTCTAGGGATTGCAATCCGGAAAACCGGATCCGGTAATCCGGCGGATCCGGCATCATTTCACGGTCACCGGATCCGGTACTAATATACCGGATCCGGCGACCGGATCCGGTGTTACAAATTTTTGGCAAAATAATAGAGCTTTTGCATGAGTTGGTACTTTAAATTACACGTAGTACGTGGAGTTCATGCGTGCGAGTTGGTGTCTGACATAAATATAAGACTTGTTTGTTAGCATTATCGAATACTTAAATAATTGTAATGGTCTCATCTCAGTAAAGTAAGGTAATTATATTAGACTATATAAAGTTACTTTATGAATAAAAAATAGTTTATCTATCTGTGTATGTGACATCTAGGAACACTGAGCTACTCGTTACAACGTTAAAATTTAACCTAGTTGCCTACACTAGCCACCGCTAAATTTTAATTGTTTGCTCGTTGCCTAATCTTAACATTGGGTTAGAAAATGCTCCATCCTGAATGACTGATGGATCAACGCACAGCCTAAATGTAGAGACTGCTAAATGTAGAGACCTGAAACTTTTAGGGTGTGACCTTGTATTTTATGACGTAGTTATCGGATTAGAAAGGATTTTCCGAAATTTTATGCCTAAGGGAGTGACAAACGGGAGCAATGTCTAAAGATACTTAACAGAATTGATGGAAAACATGTTCCGTATTTTATTGAAACCCATTGCCTTACGGGTTTAAAAAGGGGTAAACAATAATTTGGGGGTAACTTACATCAAATATGAAATCAATACTTCTTAGTGCTTTTGATTTAAATAACAGTTTGTTTTTGCACATGTTTGAAAACGTAATACTTTTCTCAACAAAAAGTTTGTAATAGTAGGCATAGGTCTATCTCCTACTACAACTACGCCAAGACTGGACTGGTTTAAAGAGTAGTTCTCATAACAAAAGGGATGAAATGGTAAATAGAGAATCAATTTTTGGTATATATAAGTAAAGAAAAGCGTATAGCCAAACATATTTTTTGGACTTTTAGTTAGCGAAGCCGCGAGTTCCGCTAGTTTTTTATAAACTACCTACCTATATTTAGTACAATGATACTTCAATAACTTACTAACAGTTCATTTTGAACCAAAAAGGCGAAAATTATATCGACCTGGTCAATCCGGCCGGATCCGGTCGGATCCGGCCGGATTGATGGAAATTCAGCCGGATCCGGCCGGATTGAAAATGACGCCGGATTGCAATCCCTAATTGTCTCTGATCTCATAAAAAGGTTTGCTAGAAACTATCAAAAAATTCCACATTGTAACATATAACACGTAGCTTTCATGGTATGGAATATTTATTTTAAGGTAATAAGCTTTACCAGGTCAATATACTGATTGGAATGACTTTAAAAATAAGTATATAATAAATTTTAAAAATGCATGTACATACTATTATTATTAATTTAAGCGTTTTTTGTGTAATATAATTTTAATATATTTACTGTTATATTTCAGGTCCTATAACGACTTATTACCATATTACCTGAAATCTGAAAGAGCAGAATTAAAAAAATACAAAAATTCACCTTACCATGGTCGTGACGGACAACTTACTATTGAAAATGTTCCATTTAAGTGAGAAAATATTTTGATAAATAAATAACATAACTTACCTATATAACATATATTTAACACACACATTAACGTGTCATTTGTTTTTAGGACTGGTTTAGTAGAAGCTTTTCTTGCAGCTGGCAGATCTTTTGGAAATCCTACAATAGACTATAATGATCCTGATCAATTAGGTTTTGGATATGTGCAGACTATTTCAAATAAAGGACATAGGTTGAGTGCTGCAAAGGCCTACCTTCATCCACACAAGCGGCGTAGAAATTTACACATTCTAACAGAAGCCAGAGCCACTAAGATTGTTATAGAACCTCAAACTAAGAGAGCATATGCAGTAGAATATATTAAAAATCATATTAAGCGAACAGTACGTTGTAGAAGGGAAATAATTTTGTCTGCTGGACCGGTAGCTTCACCTCAATTGCTTATGCTTTCTGGTATAGGTCCAAAGGAAAATTTACAAACACTAGGAATACCCGTAATCATGGATTCAAAAGTTGGAAGAAGCCTTTATGATCACATTAGTTTCCCTGGAGTTGTTTTTAAATTGAATACTACAAATGCTAGTCTTTTAGAACCTAAAGTCGCAACTATACCAAATTTCATGCAATGGTTACAATTTGGTGATGGACTATTGACAACGCCTAGTGGAATCGAAGCTATTGGCTATATTAAAACAGTTGGGTCTGACGACTCCAATTTACCAGACATTGAACTATCAAGTATGGGAGGGTCTCTTACATTAGATGCAGGAGGAGCAATTAGGAAAAGCTGGAAAATATCAGACAAAACATACCATAACGCTTTTGGTCATTTAAGTAATGCGGATACATGGCAAGCTATACCAACACTTTTGCATCCAAAATCTAAAGGTTATTTAGAACTACGTGACACAAGTCCTTTCTCCCATCCAAAACTTTTTGGTAATTACTTAACAGACACAAGAGATTTAGTGACTTTAAAAGAAGCCGTCAATTATGTTATTAAACTAGGTGAATCTGAAGCATTTAGAAGATATGGAGCATCCTTATATTTACCACCTTTTCCCACATGTTCATCGTATCCCTCTGGTTCTGAAGCATATTGGGAGTGTGCTATAAGGACCTTAATTGTTTCCCAACGGGAACTTACATCTACCTGTAAAATGGGTCCTCAAACAGATCCGGATGCTGTGGTCGATCCAGAACTAAGAGTATATGGCGTAGTAGGGTTAAGGGTAGTTGACGCTAGCGTTATACCTCGCCCGCTGAGTGGGAAGACAAACGTCGCAGAGATTTTAATAGGTGAAAAGGCTGCAGATTTAATTAAAGCGACTTGGTCAAATGTAGTATAATATATTTTATAGAAATAAACGTTCCTGTATAAATTTCTGAAATAACGCAATTTATTAAACCCTAGTTTAATATTAGTTCAATTTTAAAAAACACAAAAGTACATTAGGTAGCTTAATTTAAAATATCAAACCAAATGAAAAAAAAGAAAATTATAGTAGACGAAATAATAAAGTTACATTAGACTGTAATGCAAGCAAAGTTTTCTTATGCTTGACGTTGTGCCCGAAATAAGTTTTAGCAAGTTTAATATAATTTAAAGTTTGAACCAGAATACATACCTACACAATCAAAAACTTAAGTCATATTTTATTGAATTGTAAAATCGTGTTTCATATTTGAATTTATATCTATACTAATAATATAAAGAGGAAAGGTTTGGTTGTAAGTATGTTTGTAACGAATTGGCTCAAAAAGTACTGGACCGGTTTTAAAAATTCTTTTCTTAAAATTTTATTCTTCTTTCATTATCACTGATTAATATAGGCTATTTTAATTGCAACAAAAAAATAAGAATCCCTACTAAAACTACAATAGCAGGAGAGGAGGAGGAGTGCACGCCGCACATAAAGCTGGAGTAATTTTGGAGAATTTTCAACCCAGCGAGTGAAGTTTAGTAACGATTAAAAAATGAAGCCGCGCGTTTTGCTAGTATAATATAAATAACTTAAATTAATTATAATATGTATAAATACTACAACTTTTATAATATAAATATAACATTATATAAAAAATATACGTTTTAAATAACTTTTTCAACCTTATTTTAATCGATGATAGACATTGAACGAAAAAAACGTATTTCAAGCTGTATTTTGAACTCAGTGCAAATTGAAAGTATATAATGAAATGAAAAGTCATCATTTGATTTCACAGCGGCATCAATGGAGCGGATACGTTGCGAGATTATTTTAGCTCCGTCATTTTAACCCAAACAAAAAATGAGCAATCGTTTATCTATTTCAAAATTTAAAACAACATGATAGTCAGTATTTACAGACTAACCCAGACCGATATCTTGGGTCACGGCATTTGTGGTCGCACTCCTTCGAAACAGATCGATCGATTCAAATGAGTTTTTTGTATATTTTATATGCAAGTAATAGTTTTGAAAGTATTTTTCACAGTCCTATAACACACCTCTCTTTTTTTAAACATGATTTTAATATTTTTGTGACAATAATGAAATTCATAACGCAGAACAATGTTTGCCGTGCTAGTAATTACTGGATAGATAACAGTCACTTCAATTCAATATTATCCACTTATTATATTATTCGTTATTAATGAGCAGCAAAAAATTAAAATTAATAAATCAGAACTATTTTTCTATTATAAAATATGTTATTAAGAAGGTAATATAAACCAATTGCTAGTTATAACTTTCTTACTTGCTTATAAAATGCTTTGTTTAAAAGCACATTTATTTAGGTATGTCTAGACGCTACATACGTACCTACATAAAATATTTAAAAGAAACTATACTTTTCTATTTAATTTAACATAGATAAAACAATAAATTTGGTTCAACGAAAATTTAATATTTATCAATTCTATTTCTATTGGGACTGAAACCGTCTTGAAATTTTCAGTACATTTGAATTTTTAAAATAAAGAAAAGCAATAAAAAAGGACTACTCTTCTGTTACAAATGGCCCAAGAATATTTGAAACTATAAAACATTTTATATTACTATACAATATTATTATGTTAACATACTAGTCTTAGATTATATACATGTCTAGATTGAGCAATGCAAACAAACGACGCGCAGAAAACGTCCTCACTTTACGTGATATGTGTGAGTACAGCTCGTGTACTTATTGAAGTCAAACTGTCAAGGTGTGCGTGTTTCGGGATACCCGCTCCAAATCTTTCTCCCATTATTTAATAAGATGAAGGTTAAATAAAATAATTATTTTAAAAATTTAAATATATAATTTGTAATAATTAAAATATGATGATTACTCCTGAGGATATAAAAAAGTACTAGTATTGCCATATTACTGTTTTCATTTATTCATATGGATTTCATTTATTTTATATAGGTGGTGGTGACTGGTGAGGGTGATCAAATAAATATTGTTACGAAGATTAGTCAGGATATTTACTATAGTGCACAAATGTATATACACTAAAACGTGAAATAAAAACTTAAAAAAACGTCTTGGTAAAAACACACTAAAACGTAAAAAACACTTTATTGGTAGTTTTCATTGAATATAGATGCTTCATATATTTTCGTACCATCGACTATATTTCACCAATCATTTATGTTGTTATTTCTAGTGTTTGTTATTAAAGTCGGTTTTGTAACAAACCTAACTCAATATATATTATTGCATCATTTTATGATTTACGAAGATGTAATGATGTTTATTTAAACGCCGCCAAAGATAAAAATAAGTGGTTTGCTTTGGAGAAGGCTTTTACCCAAAGAGGTAAATAAAATAATTATAATAGTTAAGAATTTTTAAATTAAATATATTGAATATAAAAAGACAAAAGAAATTAATAACTAATTTTTATTTTATAAAAACCTAATCTAATTAAATAATTAATAAACTATATACACCTAATTATGTATGTTAAATGTCATATAATTTTAGTATTTTATTATTTTTTAAAAATGTTACTTATATATACTGTTGGTATCCTATATAAATAAATACATAAATAAATAATAATATTTATTATTTGTCTCCAATAATTTCGCTAAGTCTCCCTGGTAATAAGCTGGCAGCACAGGCTTGTCAAATTTACCTAAATAGTAACGAATTAAAAATCCATGTTTTCTTAAAAAATAGTAGTAAAATAACATAACTTACCGATGAAAAGTGATCTTGGTGTTATTATACGATTATCCTACATAATTTCGACACAATTTGATAGCACAAACCGGCATAATTAATTTTTTTCGCGAGCTTGTTATCCATTAGTGGCTCAAATGACACTGACGTAGGTAAGAAGCGAGTCTACCAATTTTAGTAGACTTTTTTAGAGCCGTTCGGGACGGTTCAATGCTGTATCTAGACATGTATATAATCAAAGATACTAGTAATATTTTACTAAATAAATCTATTATATATAACCTATTAAATTCTAATCGACTTGGAAAATAGACATTAATATCGATATAGAGGCCAAATCTATTGGATTCTATTGGATACTATTTTAGAATTTTTGTCTGTCTGTCTGTCTGTTTGTGACCGCATCACGAGAAAACCACTGGACGGATTTAAATGAAATTTGGTTTGATGATAGCTGGTTCAATACATGAGATACTTTTTACTACGGGAAAATATCTAATTTCTGAGAAATCTTAGCTAACCGTTACAAACCGGCTATTAAACATCACATGTGTGTGAAATCTATTTTGTTTCCGGTCTTTAGAACGCGGGTAGAGCCGCGGGAAATACTAGTATTGATATAAATATAGAATTAAATCATCTAATTTCAAAATATTTAAGCTATATTAATCTATTATTGTTTGTACAGCACAAAAATATAATTTAAGTTACAACTGGAAGATAAACAAAAATAACTAGTAGGCACTAGGCAGTAAATAATAATAAATATTATTTAATTCTCTTTATGTTTAAGAATATTTGTTTTAGAGAACTTAGCAAACATTATGTTGTTTTGTTTTATTGGCGCAAAAGTTCAACGACGAAGTAGCGTCTTGAATAGAAGTTTATTTAACCGACATAAGTTATAGGTACGAGTATATATTATGTATTGAGTACGTGCGACTCGGTTGTATTAACTAAAACAGTCAGATTACGTATTATTACGTATTATATTATAAGGGATTACTGCCACCATTTACTTTGTAAACGAAGGGATTCATGAGAATTATTTATGCAATATCTATTTGGTATTTGAAATATTATTTTATTATAGTTTTAGAACAGTTACTTTATTTTAGACTACCTTGATGGAAATTATTTTTATTGTTCGAATTTGTTAAATATGACTTTATTACCGACTTAAACTTTATGATTCCCTAGTTGTTGCTTATCTAAAATGTGACTAATTTTAAGCATATCTGAAATATACGATAAGAGTAAGGACATTCCTCTCTTCGGTCTATTCTTCTCATCTCATTGCGCTACCATTGTTTTCTGTTAAATTTATAATATAAGAAATATTAATTATTTTGTTTGTAAATCACATTTATACAAATATACAATATTTGTTTTATAAATTAACATTATCAAGCTTCATAATACATAAACATAAAATGCATTAAATATGCAAATGACATATTAAGAGGGATTATTTATATTTAGTGTCCGACCGAATGTTCGGTTTCGGTTTCGGTTTCGGTCGAGTTTCGGCAAAAAAACGAGTTTCGGTTATGTTTCGGTTTCGGCAGCAAACCTGCCGAAACTACGACCGAAACCGAAACTGCATTCGGGAGTTTCCGCGCTGTGCTCGGGTGTGTTCGGCGCGGTAAATGACATCCAAGCGACGATGACAATTGGCCGCGTTCACGTGTGTAATCATGTCGTAACCTGTTTATTTGCAGTGCATAAAATATAAGAGTACCTCGAAAAGTAATTTAATATAACAAAGGAGTACCTAGATTATAGAAGAATCAAGTTTACCATAAAAAATTAAAAATCTCATTTATGTTGAAAATTAGGTAGCTTTGATATTATACTGTATTATAGATTAAATAAATAATGCTAAAAGTTGGAACTTATGGTTTGGTCTGACAAAGAAAAAAAGTTAGCTGGTTTTACCTGTAAATATTAATTGATTTTCAAGAAATATTAACAAAAAGTAGAAAGAGTAAAGGCACAATCTGTATGCTAATGACTTATTTTAATCACATTACTAGCATTTCCCGCGGCTCCACCCGCGTTTTAAAGACCCTAAACTAAATTTTCGGATTCGAGATTTATCAGAAATGAGATATTTTTCAGCGGTAAAAAGTATCCTATGTATTAACCCGGGTAAACAGCTATCATCATACCAAATTTCATGCAATACCGTCCAGTGGTTTTCTCGTGATTCGGATGCGGACAGACAGGTAGACAGACAGACAAAAATTATAAAAACAATAGATTTGGCCTCTATATCGATAAAACATACATATTCTCGAAAAAATAATCCTCCTTCTGGCGCAGTCGGGTAAAAATGTCTATTTCAATTTTTTACATGAAACATTTATTAGGTAAATTATTAGTAATGTCGTTTATGATATTTTAGCAGTAGAGTATTGAACGATTTGTTGTATATAACTAACTAACTCTAACGTATTTAACGTAGCACTAAGCCGATTTTACCAGTTTATAGAGTTTGAAAAGATAGGAATTTTCACGTATTTAACTAATTTTTTCAAAAAATTTAGTTTAGCAGGTTTTCGTAGTAAACCAAGGAAACCAACCAACCAATATGTAAACAAACATTAGTTAGGTACATGGTATTTAGTGCATTAGTGGTGATAATATTAAGGATTTAGAGTTTCGCGTTCAATTTAATAATTATTAAGTAGGTACCAATATAATAATAGTTTTTTTTTACAAATTAACACTTATAATTATTATAAAAACCTACCTGGTTATTCGTATAAAATTAAGACTTATATTTATTTTACTAATTAAAACTGACTGATTATAAAACATTTTCTTCATTTTTCTCTGAAAACATGATCCTTATAAGAAAGTTTCGGTTTCGGTTTCGGTTTCGGCCGAAACTGAGACCGTCGCCGAAATTCGGTTTCGGTTTCGGTTTCGGTCGTAAAAACCAGTTTCGGTCGGACACTATTTATATTGATAATAATCGTAGTTATTGGTTATTCTTAAGTTCTATATTACATATTCATTATTTTCGGTATTTATAGTGACTATATTATAGAAATAGCATCGATTTATGTTCGAGAAACATTAGTAAGGCGCTGGTACAAAGAATGGCTGTGAAGCACAGTCGTCCACGCTCCGTCGAGCGCGCGAACGTTGAAAGCGGACCGCTTCAACAAGTGGACTTGCACAGTTCGGAGTCTCCGGCAAAATTGTGAACGTTTTAATATGTGAATTAGTGGTAAAAGTGTAAATTTAAAAAAAAAAGCAATATATTTAAAAAAATTTGAAAATTAAATTATCCAAAAATACAAATATACGAGAAAAAATGTTATAAATTGAACAAGCAGCTTTTTGTCTTACGCTCACCGCAAATATTTAACAAGTTAATTGCGACTTTAATTTAAATAAAGTACGGATACTTTTTTTTGGACATTCCTATGACAAATTCTTAAAATTGATTATTATCATTACCATCAACACTTTAAGTGTAAACATAATTATTTACTAATTTAAATTTGTAACACATATTGCCAAATTTCATCTGAAAATTAATGCTGCTCATATTTAATTATGTATTGATTCTGTTTGCTTCAATCTGCCTAATTGCAGTGTGAGATAATTAATAATTAACTTTACGTATCCGCTTATCCAGAGATTATCTCCGGAGGCATGTAGAATACATTAACAATAAGTAAACAAATACGGAGACAATATGGACGTTATTCAACTGCTCTTTTAGATATTGTGCGATATATTTCGTTGTTACAACTCCAGCTATTCGAAATCTGCAGTCAGTATCTAAAATAAAGCTATCAATGCTTCAATTTCGTACATTATTTATAAATTTAACCACAGTAGTTTTACTCATCCTAAATAACATTTTGCAATTGCCTAATATCACATAGGAGAAAGTAATAGGATAAAAAGTAGCGCATGACCTTTATAAACGTTTACTCCATAATGTGCTATATTTCTATGCTTTGAATACGGCTCTTTTTAAAATAAGTATTTTTATATATTAAGATTAAGTCAACCCGCAGTTGGCCAGCGTGGTGGACTATGGCCTGATCCCCCTCGTATTGAAGGGAGGCCCGTGCCCAGCAGTAGGACGTAAAAAGGGTTGAATACATACATACACTAAACGTAAATGCTAATCTTGTGTAATGATTATAAGAAATGAGTAGGTATAATCGAGTATTGAAAAATATTCAAGCTTTTTTTGAACATTGAACATTTCGCTACACCTAAAACTAGCTTTCGTTTTTGTTTGAAAGTAAGAATATTTAGAATAAGTGCATTGTTATTCATAGATGACTGGCCAAAACAAATACTGAAAAGCTTTTTGGTCTACACACAAGCTTTCATAACTTGACGGTTAAACCGTGCGAATGCATTCATATAAGCTCACGCGCCAGTGCTCTTCATTTGACACCATTTACACGAACCGCTTATTTTATAATACAAACTGGTCATTCCACATATTGTTAGTTTTTACAGTAATTTACACAAAATATACAATTTCGTAATGATGTGAGATTTAAATAAATTAAAACATAGCTACAAAATAGTAGGTATGGAGAAAAAACGGAAAAAACTGTTTGGGGAAAAAACTTTGATAGTAAAAGGGGCTAATTGTAAGTTATGAATTACTTTTACATAGACGGTTAAAAGAATTCATGTTATTATTTTTTATAATCATTAGCGTATCTGTGTCTTCATTACCCGATTACGGCAAAGCCTAACGAAAATATGTCTGACCTGTATGTATGAAATGCATGTACATATGTATGTATGTTTTTTAAATAAGTCTTATTTTATAGGCAAAATGAATTTAGAAAATATCTTACATTGAGTACTAAATTCTAAAAGTATATCTGCTAACTGCAGCAATAAAATGAATTCATGTATAAAAAGACTATTCAACGACAAAAGCTTAAAGGAACTATTCTTTTATTCACGCCGCTAGACAAGATAACTATATGTACGCTTTGAATAAAAAAGAAATGAAATATGACAGAGAAATTGTGGTGCGAGAATAAAAACTTCGTTATAAATGTTTTATAGTGCCGAGTTTAAATTAATCCTAACTCCATGACTGAAGATTTATTCTTTATTATAATTGTAAAATACTTTCTGCACGCGCTTGGGTAAGATGTAGAAATTAATATAGGAATTTTTTTATGATAAATGTTGCCATCTACGAGTACGTAGAAATATTAGTTACTTAAGATTTTCCTCCAGTAAATAACAATAGCGGGTTATTATTTATATAGGTACAGTATACAGTATACGCATATATCTTTCTTTATGAATTTCTTATTTTAAGTTGTTTACCAAAAATTACATTTGTGAATAATACAAAAAATCAAAATGTGTTAGATTTTGAACGAACGTGAGCCGTGTTACAGCAACAAAGAAAATTGTAACATTGACATCTATCAAGTCTGCCGTAAACACCCCTCATAAATGGCATGCATAGAGAAAAGTAATATTATACTTTTAATAGAGAGCCCTCTCTACCGTTTTTTTTTGCCAACACTAAACTAGCGCCATCTGTAATTTTTCACCCCATGGCCTATACTAGTCCTTCTGATATCATAAAAAATATATTTAAAATTAAAGTCGATCGATTCTAAATGTGTAAATATAGTGATGATATTATTATATCTATTAACATTAAAATAATAAAAGCAAGAAAAATATATACTTAACATCACCATATTTACAAATTTAAAATCGATCTACTTAAATAATTAAGTAGGGTTGAAGACTGTCGTTCTATGTAATAAATAATACAAGAAAATGTTATTTTTAAACTTTATTTTGTATATTTTTAGTGTAATACAGTTATTGTATAACACAGCTCGCCGCGCGTGGCATTACGTAGAGCGTAGACATGAAGATCGTAGATATAAAATCTTACCTCTGGTCATACAGACACCCAAAGACACAACGGCTTAAGCTAGGCGTAATTGCTTAAACTAGACAACACAAAATAAAGCGACTTTTAGACTGCTTATTTAAAATAGTGTCAATATCATATAACTAAATTAAACCCAACTAAATTTTAAGATATTTAATATTTTTATTAAGCGTCAAAATAATAAAATTTAAAGAAGTTTAAAATGTCAAAAAAAACAAAACAATGTTGCAAGCTATCCAATTCACGCATTTGTATAAATTTATTATTTGTTTGAAATGGTGGTTCACTAAAAAGTTATAATGAAATATATCGATTCAAATATTTAAATTGTTATTTTAAGCAATGAACAGTATTATTTTTATGTGACATTATGCTTATTTTTCTCAAAATTTAATAATTTTTTGCATGCAAATTTGTTTGGTATGCGTGTATTGGACTGCTGGATTGACGATTGCGACCGTAGCGACATCTCTTACACCGACTTATAGTCGCTGATAAATTTAAGCAAAAGTTTTGGGTGACACGCAATAGATGACACTACCAATTTTTTATCTGTTGTCGATGTTCTAAGTTTCCAGCCCCTGATGGCATGTTTTATTGAAGTGGAAACAATGCGTACGTGAAAAGCAGGTAATTTATTTAGCTTCGTTACAATCAGCCTGAAATGGGTCGCTGGAAGAAGAGTAACAAAGAGTGCGGTCATTTGACCAATCGCTAACGAAGCGAATGATAGTAAAAAAAGAATGTTTGTTGTAATTAGAACCGGACAATGCTTGAGATAAAATAAGTTACAGGTTTTTTTGACATCTCTTTTCTTACAAACGTATTTTTAATTCCATAATTTTTGTCAAATAAAACTTAAATATATACTTGGTTGTTTTATATTGTATATTGCACTAATAGTAGTTAATACTGAACTTGAACATTGTTAGACTTAAATATCAACAAATACGAGTTCAAATTGTTAAACACTAAAATCAATAATTCAATAAGGAAAAACAAAACAGCTTTGATTATATAATATGAAAATAACTGCAAACAAAGCATAAATTATAAAGTATACGATCTCAAAGGAGATGAAAAATATTTTTTGATAGAGAAAGTTCAACCTGAACTAATGAAATTGTCTCATTTCGCGACCCAGTTTAATAAGGGGAGTAGTATTGAGTATACGATAAACAAAAAAGTTTAATACAGTTCAACTTAAAGTACCTTTAAACCTGAAGAATAAACAATTGGGACCAGAAACTATTTCTAACAACCGACAACTTTGTAATCCACTTCTACAGCCGCGAGACTAGATTACTATGCACTACATAATTACTCATTCTCTACACAGTACGGGTATAATTTAATGCTCATTAGTTAGAAACATTACAAGTTAACTACATGAATTTAATATGTTAAAACAAAAACACTCGGTTGTATTAATTATTAATTTAATAATAATTATGGCTTAATATTTTGTGTACTAAATAAAAAAACTGTATTATTTTATACTATTAAAATATTCTAATACATATATAAATACTTTTTGCTAACTGTTACTAAAATTTATAATTTAAATCTTCTCATTCCAATATCTGCTTAAAAATTAAAGCTACGAAGTAAAATTTATTGTTTAGTATCTTCCTAATACTTATTATTATATGCGATGTAAAACATCTAATTTTTTTCTTAATATATGTAGATGAAATTAATACAATTATTTTTAATAAGTATAGGTAGGTATATATTTTTAATATTTTATGGTAATTATCAAATAGATAAAACATATTGTTTTAATAAATTTATAGTATAATTTGTTACTCGATTCTAATAACTAAAAATAAATGGAAAAATACAATGGTTTGTTTCTACTCTACTAACTCTAACATTATATTAGTAATTATATCGGACCACACATCTAGGTACTCCTAACTAAGCATATTAATACGATACCCTTGGGTATTGCTGTTTTAATTTTTAGTTATAAACGTTAGTTAATTAACTAATTGAGATAAAAGTGTGAAATATGTACGTATAAAGAATAATAAAATTATGACAGTCCCATAGGAAACCGCAGGCGGCAGCTTTTCGCGAAAGCTACAATTTAATAGTGCAAAACGAAAAGCTTTCAACAAAGCAATTTTTACGACTACCAGTGGCCACAACATAAATTTTTATACATTTGATATGTATGTATATTGAATATTTTATGTTTGTCTGAGCTGCACTATCGCATCTCTAAGAAACTGGCAGTTTTGGAGTCTATAAAGACTAACATCGCAAGGAAAAGTGTACTTCTGAGACTTTTAACTAGTTTTTTGAAGATTAGCCAAGTCTGTCAATCTGCATTCCAGCAAGGACCCCTATTAGAGGACTTAAAATTATGTGTATTTATATAGAAATGGTACATCTCTGCACTTGACCAGCGTGGTGGACTATGTCCTGCTCCTCCTCTCCTGAAGGTGAGAGGGTAAAATGAGATAATATAGAATGAAAATTTAATATTCAATTCTCTGTTAAAGAGCCTCAATCTCTAAATATTTAATTTCCATTTTCCGTACACTTAATATTTTTAATCTTTATGCTCTTTGATAGACTTCCTCGCTTCGCACTCTATCTTCTAACAGTATTAAAATATTACGGTTTCAAGACATAACACATTGGACTAATAATTATAAATAATTTAGAGTATTTATTCGACTTTTTTTACCATTTAAATATTTTATTTTTATTAAGAAAGAAAATTTTATACATCGGAATTTTATCTATGGTGTGCGTGCATCATCATACATTTTCGGCTACACCTTGGTCCTCAGTCACGCAACTTGTTCGGCCAATTTAATAAATGACCATTCCACTACTACACATAAAAAACGCTTCGTAACAAATAAATTCATTTCCTCTTTGGGATGGGATGATTTTTTTATTTTAAAAAAGGCTAAATAATATACGGTAAGAAAATTACAAATCTTATCAGTGAAATTAAATCTTAATCACTTACTAAAATGTAAAATTATTATAACATGGTAAATTCTTATTAGTAAATTAACATTTTAGTACACGTACAATAGAACTGGTAACGATTACTATTATTATTAATGTAGGCAGTGGAAGCCAGCAGTACGCTTGTTTAGGATACTAAGTGAAGTGGGTTCAAAGCCAAGGTCTCGCACTTATATTTAATGAGCTTATCAATTCCAACATGACTAATAACTTGTCTAACGGTGAAGGGAAATATGGTCAAAAAACCTGCATCTCCGAGAGAATCTATCAAATTTCAATACTCAGCAGTGGCATGTGAAAAGGACTGAAGAGTGAACACGTATTACTTTCGTAAAATTAATTTCATAACTGAGAGATAAAGCGTCTAGAACATTTTATTTGAGTAAATATAGTCAATCAAGACACTGCAATTGTATTAATCTAAATTTTATACCAACATCGCGACAGTTCTCCAAATTCAAGTTTGCTGCAATTCTAGCAAATCAGTTCAAATCGAATTATAGCACTACAGAATTCTCTTATAAAATAAAATATGTTTGATTGTAGAAATAAACAGAAAGAAAAATATTTTTATAATAAAGCTTGAAGTGTCAACAAGACAGCGTTGAATTTTCCACATGGGTCACTAATATAAAAAATACGTATTATGTATGCATGTACGTACTATGAGTTTTACTTTTCTTCATTTAATTTTACAAATCAATGAAGTCATTACTATAAGCTTTAAATATTTTCTTAATATGTCTTCGTATAGTTTTAACTGTTTCTATAGATCAGAGGAAACATCTAAATATGCGTCTTCAGTTTTTAATGGAGTTCAAATAATAGTCCATATTGTACCATAATGACTATTTGATTATTTATGGGTTCCAAATACACGCACATCATTATAAGCTACACAAAGGCAAGCCAATTATATGACACACTCAATATAATACATTTTTAAGCGCGTATATTCAACTTAAAAATATAGTCTTATCAGTATGTAGGTACATACTGATGATGATGACAATATAGCAAGACAACATAATATAAGAATTCTTTAGCTAAATGTTTAACCATGTAATTGAGTGAAGTAATAGACAAAATATACATACGCGACCAAAATTAAAGTGATCAATGACTTTGGGAAATGCAAGTTAGATGACAAGTAAAGTTGAAAAAGCAAGATGATGGGCCGGTACGACGGACGGGTCCTCTCCATCATGTTCAGTACTTTGCTACTGGGACGAGCTATTGCTGGTAAGAGAATTTATATTTTCTAATAAATATTGAGCTTCTTTTTACAGTTTTATGTTGCCCCTAATAACAATAAATTCCTTCTTTAAAAAGCTTATTCGGCTGCAGATCCAGAGGTCCTGGGTTCAGATTAGACCAAGTTAGACCCAGTATTTCAAATTTTTTTTCTTATAAAATAATAATCAGAAAAAAAGTTTCAGTGAAAAATGAAAGTTGACTCTATATCGCGCCCGTCTCATGGAGCCTACGTAAAGCGACGCCAGATCTCTAACTGATCGTGCCGATGTTTCTTAATAGTGAAAAAAGTAGACAGTATGAATTTGAGCAAATACTTGCGCACTATGATATTTTGTGAAATAGCGAGCTCCAGTGGAATGAGCCATAGTGATTAAAATTACCAGATGGATATTATGTATATAACCTAAAAAATCTGCTCTGTATTGACTGTTAATATTTGTATACGGGTGTATATATACGTGCATTTAAAGGGGAAGTCTGAAACTATAAGACATACGAAGATCTGTTCTTAGGAACCATGTCATCAATTTAAGTTACAAGAACAACTGCATTCATACAATTAAAAAAAACTTGTACTCAGCTCGGGAATAGAACCCGGAAGTTTGGAAAAATAAAACTAACACTATTTCTATTTAGGTATCGATTGTGTAGGTCTTAAGCTTTAATTAATGTTAGTATGAAACATGATGCCTTTATATCCTTTAATTTATTTTAGTAGGTGTTCGAAATGAATACTATTTTTAATACTACATTAACATCAACTTAAGTTTTTTAAATTATAATATACGAAGCATATTAGAGACTAGTAGCCTATCATGACTTTACTTACTTTGTTACATAGTACATAAAAACTAAAAAGAGAAGAGCAAAGCAATTTATAGTGCTTTCTTTTTAATAAAAGGAAACTTTTAATAACTTCAAAGAATTGTGTACAATCTACAATGAAAACCACTGGAAATAAAATAACAAAAGTTATTTATAGGGCGGTTGAAACATATTTCAACATAGCTAATGCTCCCAGCAGATTCAGTAGACCTCTCAGAATGAATCATTAAGCAATTCCTCGGCAGGAAATCGTGGCCACGCAGACCTAAATCCGAACTGAAAAAGCCACTGAAAAAAGTTTCTACTCCTATTTACCATTTAATCGGAATTTTGAGTTAGGTTTTTTGTTGCCAAATCGTTTACTTCGTATATAAACGAAAATGCACAATGAATGGAATAAAAACGAACCGATAAACGATGAATGACGGTCAGTGGTAGTCTATTGGTAACGTGGTCGACTGGGATAACGAGTGAAGCGGATTCAAATCGGGATCTCGCACTTCTTACTATTTTCATGCGCGATTCCAACATGATTACAACTTGTTTTACGGTAATTGAAAACATGTGAGGAAACCTACATATCTTAGCAAGTTTTTGAAAGGCAGACCTAAGCCTGACCTCCCTCGTATTGGATAAGTAAGGCTCGTGCTCAACAGTAGGACAGTAAAAAGAGCAAGTTTTATAGAAACGTACCAATGATAAAATAAAAAATGCCACCTATTTACAGTATTTTAGTTTACTAGTATTTTTATCCTACTAACTCATGTAAAACGTTTCACGACAACTCGAAATGGATATTTTTCATTTAAAACCCTCCAACTATCGTAATTGGTACATGCTATGAAATTAGGTCTGTATTTCTGGATATTCTAGGCTTTGAGAGTTACCCTGTTTTAATGAAATAGTTTTACTTTAACAATTAGTGGATGAATTAAAAATAGACATTAGGTGTAGTATTAACAGCTTTCGTCAGGCGGCATAAACAATACTTTCAAATCAAAGGCACATACATATATAAAAAGATACATATATGGTATAGTTATGGTAAGGACCTGCAAAACTTCTATTACTAAGTATAAATAGATGTCTTGAAAGTTTGAAAATGATTGAGGGCGTATAATTAGATTCTCTAGATCCATGTCAGCAGGTAAGCCATTAAAGTTTGTTTGGATCTAACTATCGCGCGTAAACTGCGGCCTCGATTAGTTTGCGGCTTCATTTACACCACATTAACGGTTACACTGCATATAGTCTTACAATAAGAATATTATAAAGAAATCAAGTGAAGGGGGTTCAAATCTGAGGTTTTGCATAGTATTTTCATTCACCAATCATTTTTAATATGATCACACAACTTGAAGAAAAAATTGGTAAGGAAATCTGCATATTTGTTATCTTTTAGACAAGTTTTGAACAAGAAAGACATACTAGGTCCGGCAATCTGATCAGCCAGCGTCATGAACTATGACCTAGACTTGAAGACCTGACCTAGTATTGAAGTTTGGGTAGGTTATATAGGTAGGGTAGGTAGGCTCCCACCTAACACATGGAAGTTATAAAAGGTTAAATATGTACATGCATGTACATACTAAAAAAGTAAAAGAAAATTAATTTATAGTGTTCATTTCTACAAGTGACAATTATGAATTTAAATGTAAAGAAAACTCATTAACTCAATTAAATTATAGATAGTAAATACCTATTGAGTAAGTGGCTTAAAAAAGAAGTAAAATATTTGTAATTACAAATCATATACTTAACTGGTTATAAATTGCAAAAACAAATGTAAACTACGCAAAACACTAAGGGTAGGAAAAGAAGTAAAGAACTTAAGAAACAACAACTATTCCAAAATATACGAGCGTACAATCAAGTTCACTACGTAGTCAGAGAAAGAGATATCAATTTAATAACTCTATTTCAGCACCAGCTGGATGTGGCAAAGTTTGTAGCAAATCTTTTTAATATTTACTACATTGGGATTTTTTATGGCCTACAATAATTCTCTAGTACATCGTTTTTTTGTATCTTTTAAGATTTAGATATAGCATCAATTATTTCTTATGCGTAAAAGGCACACATACGTACGAACATACAAACAGACGAAAATTTCAATATCTATTGTTTTGTGTCTAACTACTATATACAAGTGTTTTTTTGATACATGGTTATTGCATATTCATAAAGAATACTTCTTATTGAGCGGTGAAATATTTTATCCCTAAGATATCTAGACTAACCGTTAAAACTTATCCATTTTTATATATTATAATATAAACCTCTGATTTGGGTATAACTATTATTACTTTTGTAATTCATTGTACCTACTAACAGATCTAAACACAAGGCAACGGCTGCGGTTCCTTTGAATGATTCCTTAGGGAGGTTAGTAGAAATTTTGCAGGCTTCACATTTACGTCTTAGTCCATGAAGACAGCTATCTCCGTAACCGACCGATCGTTAAAGTTTGAGATACACTTTACGATATGACGCTTCACAGCTACACGGATAGCCGTGACCTCGTTACTGTTGGAATAGATTTTTATAAAATATTCGAAATCGTTTTATTATATTTGATAAAGTAACTCTTTCATTATTAACGCAAGCTATATGTATTTAAGCGATAGTACATCAATGAATAAATCAATTAATAGGACCGTCACTTCAATCGCTTTTTTATAAAGTAGAAATTAAGTTATAATTAATACCAACTAAACAGTTAACGTGTTTAAAACGTATTATGTTCTAGTCTTATTCTAATTTATTACAAAATTAATATTTTATGTATAAGTATAACCTACATATGTCAGACATAAAATGGGATACCTATTTTTGATGCATGGGATGGGATGCATATTTTTGAATTGAAAATTTAATATAAGGATTTATTTAGAAAAGTCATTTACATTTACCCAATTTAACCTGTATGCATAATGAGAGACATATTTCAACATTATTTTAAAATGTAAATGCAAACATTATTTGCAGCCCACGGTATAATATCTTAGTCAAAAAAAGAAGACATCTACCTACTATATATAGATTTTTTTCTTCAAGAAAATATTTATTTATTTTTCATTCCACAAACAAAATAACTTTCATCAATAAGTTAAGTAAGTACGTTCTTTTCGTTCTATAAATCACTAAGTTTCAAAACTAAATTAGGCTTTTGTTTTTTTATCCATATACGTAATACGACCTATGTAGTATGTACATTATTTGTACATAGTAGCTACTCCAAAGTTTTACCTCGTACTATTAGGAACACAGTAAAAAGTTACGCGCGTTAACAGGGCCTCAAGTCTGCTATTTTACATGAATTGTCATTATAGAACAATGCAATTTTAATTCAATTACCATTAGTCAAAAATTTCGTAGTCTACTAAATTTACAATGATCGATCAATGGTCTTGTCATTTTGACAATTTTGTCAATTGTAAAAGGGTTCGTAAAACGTTTATTTAGGCTAAGTTCGATTATATATGTTTTAAAGACTAAGCATTATGTAAAATGATCATACAGAGCCAAAAAGATAGATTAACAGACTACGCAATACGTTTGATCATTGACTTGTCATTACGTACGGGACTACCAATTATTTGCAAAGTGTCATTGAAGTGTCAGTGATACACCATCGGAAAACCATTGAATTAGTAGACTACCAAAATTGCAAAAAGTAGCAATTACGATGTCATCGATAGACAATTGTAACACCATTGCAATAGCAGACTTGAGGCCCAGATAGGTAGGTACATGTTACAAAACAATATAAATCCTCTTTAATTACGACTACCTATATCCGATGAAATAAAAAAGTTGACGACATTTCATTTTAACTGTTGATTAAGTAAATATTTAAAAAATAATAATATATAAAATTATATAACTATCTCGTGTCACAGTGTTTGTTATCAAATTTCTCTGAATGAAGGGCTGAAAATACGTCGTAGACGTACATACTATTTTTTATTCCTCCTATTATTATAAGGATGGCCCTCTCCAGTTTTTTTAAGTTTTTTATTTTTTTATGATTTCTACCACCTATCCCTATTTTGGATAGTGATTAGAACGCGGGCAGGGTAGATTTGAAAATGCAAAGCAAACGTTTATATTATAGGGCGTCAAACAGCAGCAGCAGCAGTGCCTTAACTTAACGACAGTCTCTTGAGTAACTTACGAGCACAAGTGGTAGAATGCTTAAATGTATTCTATTGAGGTAGGTCTAGGTTCCCATAAAATTTTAATTGAGTACCGAATAAAAAATTTTATATCACTAGAAAAATCCATGATATTTATAGCGTATCCAATGAGGGTATAGTGATTTGCTATCAGATATTAGTGAGGAAAGAAGGCGGTTACTGGACCTCGTCGACTACTAGTGTCTTCTTTATCTATTTAGTAATTAGTTTTTTAGTCTGCACAATACAAATTGGTTTCAAATTAACATAAATAGCTTAATAGAATATTTTATTATTAAAATATTTGGTCTTAGTTTAATACGAAGTCTACACTGAAATAGACAATGAAAGCTGAAAAAAAACATTCGACTTTTAAATATTAAAAAAATGAAAACCAGCTCGAGACACTAAGGAATAAAAATAAGTGAAAGGTATTTTTATTTACTATAGATAAAATATAGATAAAACCTTTCGCCTAACGATTGGCACAATCAAATTTACGTCGATGTGCAATTTTTCTCATATGTTTAGGGTACCTACAATCTACATAATATACGTAATACACTATATAGTGAGTACTATTTACAATGCCTTCACAATAAAAAAATAACAATATATACCTACTAGCACAGTGGTAGCCCAGCCCAGCCCAGTAGGTAACGCACACGCTTGGATAACCCCGCAACACTCGGATGCGGGTTCAAATCCAGGTATCGCACCTCTGATATTTTCATGTGCGAATCATTTCTATCATGATTACCACTAGTCTTACGGTGAAGGAAAACATGGTGAGGAAACCTGTATGTCTGAGAAAACCTAGCAAGTTTTCGAAAGACATGTGAAGTCCAAAAACACGCACTAGGCCAGCGCGGTGGACTATGGCATGATCCCCTTCGTACTGAGGGAGGCCCGTGCCCAGCAGTGGGACGTTAAAAAGGGCTGATGATATACATACTAGCAGTGGCGTAACTAGTCTTTTTGGGTCAAAATGCAAAAAAAACTTAGGTGTTTGCTATTTTAAAAACGAATGCGGTCTAAAAACAGAGATAGCTTTGATCTTCTCACTTTTTTCATTCTGCTCTAACGCAGGAACGGGTAGAGTAATATTTAGTAAAAAAAGTTAAGCTTCTGGAGGTCGTTAAAAAGAACAATTTTTAGATTAAATTCCTTGTGGTCCTTGTTACAAGTAATATTCAAAAAACGACACATTTTTGCGACTTTTTTTTGAATTGATGCGGGTCATTCTTGAAAAAATAGGGGGTCTCTATGGTCTTCTAGGATCAGGTGCTACATGCGACAGTACGAAATATAAATTAAAAGAAAGGTTTTGCTCTTGAAAAGTTGTTTGTATTTGTACAAAAATTACGTCCTGAACCATAGAGAAAGTAAAAAGATAAAAGTTGCAAACCATTTCTTAAACTTTATCCAATAAAATTACCCATTTCGCGATGAATACATCGCTATGTAACCCTTGTTACGCTATGCCAACTTCGATTATTGCTTAAATCTATACTGTGCTGCTGAAGCTGAAGAGTTTGTTTGTTTGTTTGGTTAAACGCGCTAATCTCAGGAACTACTGGTCCGAATTAAAAAAAAATCTTTTTGTGGATAGTCCGTTTATCGAGGAATGCTATTGGCTATACAGGATGGCCAAAAATAACGTTGACAAGTGATTTTTCAAATAATTTTATTAACTTTAAACTTAGATGAAATTATGCTATAAATTATAAAAATATTACAACTTACTTCTTACAAGAATCCCTATTTGTCTTCAAAATAACCTTTAGCGCGAATGCATAGAGTCAAACGCTTTTTAAAATTTTCCACAATTTTCTGCACTTCCTCAACACATATTTTGTCCCACTCCTGTGTAAGAAGAGTAGCCTTCACACCTTACATCTTCATCTTACATAACGCTACGAAAAATATTTCTTTTAATTTTCAACCTTTAGAAAGCGAGCGAAGCTGCGGGAAATGCTAGTCTTATATATATATTTGAATTTATTTGAAGATGTATTCATGAACATCTAAATAGATTTGCTTTGCCTGCGTTAGAAGTCACTGATACCAAAAATACTGGTATTAATATAATTACGAGCTAATTGATTGGATTACATTATTAAGAAAACGAAAATAAAAACTATTATTATTTATACTAAAATTTAGATAATATTTAAGTAATATCATAGATATAATATAATTTGCGACATTTTCCGCCAAAGTACCTACTCGTAGCTATGAAATTCTTAAAACACTAGTTGCGAGGCTACGCACGTCCGTGCTTCAAATTGCCCTAAAATTGTTTATAATTATCCTAATTCCTCGAGGACGTTTTCATTTGTTTATTATACCTGAACTTTTAACGAAAATAATTTTAACGGTAATTAAATGATGAAATTATTAAAAACACGCAAGAGTGAAAACCCAACGCTAGAGGGAAATCAAACAGTGTTCTAAGTACTGGTAGGTAATGGGATGTTAAGCCTATACGCATGTGGGGTTAGAAGTTATACGGTATTATAGTTACTACACTACTGTTTACTACACTACAGTATTGTTTACGAATAAAAGTCAAATTTTCATTTCATACATTTCATACAATGTTTCATTTGATGACAACATCTAAAGCATACACTACAATTTATATTAAAATAAATATTGATGAACTCACAGTAGGTACTATAGACTTTCTGTTTGGTTTAAAGTTGCTCTGGTGGAGAAAACTTATTTTAGGGTTAAGCCTGCTTTTGAACACGCCTTTTATGTTTCGTGCAATAAATGTTATAAAGCAAAACGTAGGCCAAATTTTTAACATCACCAATACTCGTATTCCTATTTTTTTCCACTTCATATATTCAACTAGCAAAATAGAGTAATATTTGACAGAAATCACATTTTAAACTAAATCAGACTAACCCTCGCGTGGCTCGGGTTCATGCCTAGGTTTAGCGTCAGCGAAGCCACGGGTTCCGCTAGTTAAAATAAATGAAATTTCTACCTCCTCCTTTTTAAAATCGGTCAAAAAGTAGCCAATCGGTCCAGCTGTTTTAGAGATTAGTCAGAACAAACAGACAGACAGCAAATAATTTTAAAAATGTTTTTGTTGCTAGTATCGAATACATACTTTCATGTGCTATAAGTGAAAAGTTGTTAATTTGAAATTAAAATCAGACACTCCAATTTTATTTATATGTATAGATTTTAATTCAGTCGAAGCTGTACATGGAATATTTTTTGGAAAATCTAATTGCAATAGTTATTATTAACTATATAGAGGCCGAAATCGATACTACAGCAAAAATGTGATCTAAGAATTTGGTTTTCGATCTTTAAAACGCGGGCGGAGCCGCGGGAAATGCTAGTAGCTTATAAAAATACAGTAGTAATCAAATCAAAATATTCTTTATAAGCCACCGGCTCAGAAAGCTGATCTGCTGAGAAGAACCGGCGAGAAAATCAACAGTTGCTCTTTTTAAAAAATATTTCGTAACAATATTGTATTTCAATATTTATCTATTTATCCTACGTGAGTCACAACCAGACATTAATCCCACACATTTACATCTACTAAGTATTCCGTGATGGTGTAATAAGCTTATTTAGTAGTGCTTAGTAAGTAAGTAGTGCTTTCCCAATTATTAATACAGAATACTGTTGCGCAAAAAATAGTCAGTCATTGTGAGTTACAAAGACGACACGACATGGGCGGGGTAGTCAAGCAACGTCACATACTTCCCGTGTATAGGTTTAAAAGACCGTGTAAAAGACTTTTTACACTGTAAACTAATGAAAGAACAAGAATTTTAATTTAAAAAATTATGCATTATATTATGTATAAATTTTCATTAAAATTCTCTCAATCAACAATTTAATGTAGTCCTTAAATTTAATTTTTCCAATTTCATTGAAAGGTAAATGATATTCAGGTAAAAGAGGAAAATTATTTATTATATTATACTCGTATTCAAATATACAAAAGGCAATTTGTTTACCTATCTTACTAATACTCACGCATCTATTATGATAATGATTCCGTACCACCCTATAAACATTAACGTAGATTTTATTAATGTACCTTAATTCGAATAGTTGTTGAAACAAATACTAATTTACATGTAATCAGACAAGGCAGAGATACATAGATTACATAGATTGGAACCTAATTAAAAGAGATTGACAAATCAACATATGAATGTTTGAAACAACTGCTAAAAAATTTACACCTGCCCTATATGACCCAAAAAAGTTTTTTCCATTGCTACTGAAAGCCCGGCGTCTACTTTGCATATCCACTAGAATTTATATGCCAAAATATATTCGTACGTATATATAATGTAGTAAACGTAACATATTTAATTTAACTTAATTGTAAAGTAGGCGAGTTTTATCGTCGGTAAAGCTAGTATATCACAGTGTTAAAACTTTTATTTTTTTCCTCTAATTGAAGCGTTTTCTAGGTCGTACTACTTAATTTAGAGCTTTCGCTAACATAATGTAAAGTAAAATGCATTCAATACACTTGCGAGGTATTGAAAGAAAACTTTGTATAAAAATATTTTTTGCATCCTGCAATAAAAAATAATTAAATATTTCAAATTAGACAAATATCACCTAACTTTTATATATCAAAAAAATATTTGGTTGTACCAATACATACACAAGAAAATGTATATATATCTAATTATGAATCCTGCATTTTACACATGTGATGGCGGAGGCGTAACCTGAAATTGAAATGAGGATATTGAATTCTATTATATACCTACCGAAATATTGCTATGGGGAACACTTTTATTTCAATTTCACGAGTGTGTCGTGTAAAAATTGTATTAGGTAATACTACCTACCGCAGTTTCCTACAAATAGATACCAACCAGTACAAAGGTACTACGTCTCCTCGTTCAGAGCCGAGTTTGTTACGAACGAAATGTTCAGAAAACTGGATTGAATTACTTTTCTACGTTCGAGGTGAAATAATGTGTAGACCTTGTGAGTGATCCACTACTTGTTTCGAACAAAGATTGGATAGTTTAAAATATAACTTTGACAAGTAACGTGTATAAAATAGTACAACAATTTAAATCTAATATTTTTAACGTTACCACTCAGTGACATTTTATAATTATGAAATGATTCATATGACGTGATTAATGCGTTCGTTAAAATTGTCAAAAACATTTTATTTGAACAACAAATAAGTACTTAGACATCCAATTAGAAAACAGCCAACCAATTAAAAAAAAATATACGCACAGGAAGACGTTTAAAGAATTCTTATTCTAGTTGCGTATTCATAAAGGCTGTATCTAATTCATGAAGGCGCATTTGGTTTGATTATAGTTTTACTTATAAATTGAAAAAGTGTTTCTTTATAGGAATAAAGAGTAAAGTAAAGCTTCAATGTATACAAACATAAAAAATGTAAGTTGTTACACTTTCATCTTAATTCGAAAATAACAGTATTTTATTTCTTCCTTTTCCTCTTTCTTTAAAAACTGTTAGAGTTCGGCTCCCAAAATCATAAATTATTATTAATCAAATATTCTGTAATGCATAGATACACATTAATTCGATTGACAAAAGTCAATCCAAGCTTTTTTTGCTGAATTTGTTTGTTTATTGCAACAATTTTCATGTAAAAAGCTTGATAACTTTAACGAAAAATTGAAAGTTTAGTTAAAGATGTCATTATAATAATTGACTCCAACAATAGACAATTCTCTTATTTACTCGTAGTCATAGTATAAATATTATAAACTATTTTGAGTACCTACGTGCAATATAGGTACGTAAAGTATCGTCAATTAAATTAATTTCCCTCCTAGGAATATTGCCCGAAGTCGGAACTGACTAAATCGTAAACGTTTCGCAAAGATTCATACCAATTCGCGAGCATACTCGTAACTATATATTTTAAAGAAACTTTATCCAATACCGGAAGTGGTACCGAAAAACATCTATACATATTATTTATTTAATATGCTAGATGCAGATTTAACTTTTATAGAATTAAAAGCATTTTACTTTCGAAAATTAATAATTATGCTAAAATTAAAGATAAATATATACCTGTGAAATAAATATGTAGACTGTATAAAATGTAAATATGTCTAAATATGTATAAATATGTATCTACGTAGAATATTTTAGACTGAAAAATCGAATCTATAAATAGGCGCAAACCAAAGATTAAATTAAAAAATATAAACAATCTTAAATTTAAAAATTAGACAGGTATACTAAAACGAAAATTTCTATTTAAAATATATTTTGAATCTTAAATTAGAAGATATCGATACGTTAAAGCTCAGATCAATTAACTGACTAGAACTATAAACAGGCTGTCTCACAAATTAACGATGCGAATCAATGTTTGCCTATTTTCGTATTCGGAAAGCGTACAGCCGAGAAAGGCGTCTGAAAATAAAATTATTGGTGACCTACCCCTCGGTGGAAATAAACCTATCCGAGACGTGATTGAGATGGGATTGCCCTTAAAATCTATTGCCTTATCTTTTATATAAAACAATTATCAAAAGTCAAAACACTTAAGAATACCTCGAGAGCATATCTAAAAATAACATAGGTATGTGTTATATTTAAAATGATAATAGCTATATTTAAAATGTAGTGGGTGTATACAATAACTTCTGTCCAACAATAAATCAGTGCCTCGTCAGCACTTGAATCGCAAACATGTACCTAAAGAACTAATATTTTTAATGATACAAATTTCAATTTGTAAAAGTGTCAAAACTGGAGTTACTATTATGACCACTACCATATGTATATTGCATAGTGATAAAGCATACCAATTTTTACGATTAAGGTGTAAGTAAAGATACCTATTTCCTTCCGTTTACGCAGTTTTATGTAAAGCATGATGAGAATCGCGTGACCGGCTGTCGATCGGGAAAGCTTATCACACCCGGAACTTACCTTATGTTACACGTTTACAACACGTTATGGTTTAACTTAAATCACTTTATCAAATACACATATTATTCAGTATACCATAATAGTTATACTAGTGAGTTGCCGTCAAATGAAAAAAGTTCTTACGATTGTATATTGGAAAATAAACAAATACCATACGGATTTTCCTGTAAGCTTTACACCTTACCTTACCTACAATTTTCTACCCCATTGTTTTGATGTATCTTTTAAGATTATATACAGAAAGTAGAAAGTATATACGCGACTAGCGCAGGATATAGCGTGCGAAATCTTTTAGTTTGAAGTTTTTTTATTTTGACAAGGCGTCGTCATAGTTCAGTTTTTTAAAGTAATTTACCCAAATGTTCTTCGTTTATCTTATTTTCTAATAATTTAATAAAAGCCGTTGTTTGGCAAACAGTGACTGTTACTATTTAGTAATAGTATTAAATATATATGTACGTACCAATAGATTATGTATGTAAATGAGGGACTGACGCTCAACCTAAATTTTATTAGTGTATATTTTTAAGCTTTTACGTGTGAAATTGTTAAATAGGTTTGTTTGATTGACAAATCAAAAATTAAGAGATGCATAGTTTTTTTTAATATAGTATAGAAAAAATCAGTACCTAAAAATATCTACTATTCCATGAACAGACGCGATTTGCGCGATAAAGAAGCATTACTTAAAATTTCATATTAAAGATTGCGATCTTATTCAATGTGATTTGAGAACACGATGATATCTCTTCGACGTCCCACAAAAGTGCTTAAAACTGCAACTAACATTTGAAAACTGCCGTTACCTTCACGCTTATGTGAGAAAGCTTGGTTTAAAAGCCATCGTCTTAAATATCGTACTTAACGTTATTAATGATGTTATCGTACTCCCGAGTATTGAAGATGATACTTATGTATTAGATAATATTAAGGCTGCGGTACTAGCCAACGGCCTTGAGGATCTGGGCGGAGCCTGTCATATTCCCCGCGCCACTCGCTTTCCCTCCGCTACATTTTTACGCGCGCATTTTATGTCAGGCCGCTAGACCACAAGGTACGTCGGCCGCCGGCGAGTGGCTTACCTACCGAAAGTCGGATTTCTTTTTTTTTAATTTTTATTTTCCCATTATTAGTGTAGACATAATAAGCAGGTAATTTGTAGAAAAATGTTTTTAATAACATATTCGAGCAATTTATTTAAAAAAAAATGTGTGGCAATCAGGGACTGCCGCGGTAAAGCTATTGCATAGCATTTTTCATCAACTTATGCAATTATAAAAAACGACACGAATAATAATAGAAAAAAGAGTATTTAATACATTGAAAGTTTTATTATAAAGCATTATCTAGTTAAATAAAGTTTATTTAAATATCATAAAAAATATTTTTACATAAATAAATTAATTATTATTTGTATCTATTATTAATTTATTTGAACATTTGTTACATATTAAATAATAATGTAAAAATTTATCTTATTTTATGATGTAAATAAATAATACATACCGGCAACTAACCTCAAATTCTACAAACGTACTACTCAAAGTAATATTATGTGGAAACAATTTTTATCACTTATATTATCACAGTAAATTATCTTTCAATCAATAGTTGAACACACCGGTCCGATCACCGAAGTTAAGCAACGTCGGGCGCGGTCAATACTTGGATGGGTGACCGCCTGGGAACACCGTGACGTGACCTGACGTTGGCTTTTTGTTTTTAATTTTGCAAAAATTCATTTTATTTCAGTCCTCAAACAATATTGTCATATGTCAATTATAATTTTTATTGATAATTTTTAAAAAATCGCTCGACGGATTTCGATAAAATTTAAATGGGACCTGGGTAGTAAACCCTTCGCAACCAAAAAAATCCAAATCGGTTCAGGCGTCTTCGTGAACATACATAAATAAGAAGATTCCGTTCACCTCCGCCTTTTTGGAAGTCGGTTAAAAATACCTAGGTAGTTTTTGAAGGTAATAGGCAAAAAGGGAACGGAACACTCACCCAATTAATTAAAATGAAACTGTTTTTTGACTTTATAAGCAAGTTTTTTATTCACACATATTGAAGTTATTGAATCGCAGTAGTATTTCAGAAAGGTTAAAAATAAGAATTCTTGATAATTTAAGTTTTTATTAAACACACTAGTATATTATACAGATTACAATAGCTGACACAAGAGAAAGAATACATTTTTTACGAAGTATTAATACAGTATTTATGAAGACTCACTAAATTAGTTTACGAAGACACCTTAAATTTATAATAATAAAACCTTTTATTTTCTATAAATATTATAAAGTATTACAATATGCATCTTGTTTTTAAAAAATTCCTGGGGCTCCCCAATATTAATTAAAAATTATTTACTATATTAATATTTCTTTTATGGCTTCACTGGCAGCCATGTACTCGGCTTCAGTAGTGAATAAAGCCACACCACAGTGTTTTGTTTACGGCTTGACCAAGTGACTAGACCCCCATTCCTTAAAAATAAATAGCCTGTGTTAGAATTCCTACTATCTAAGTCACCAGCATAGTCAGAATCAGAGTAGCCGACTAAATCTATACTACCTTTATACACAATAGACTTTTCTTTTGTATTTATTCAGTAATGAAGGATTCTTTTAAATGCAGTTACATGTGAAGGGCCTGGATCATTTATATACCTACTTACAACATTAAAATTGACACAGAAGTCAAAAACAATAATGCTCCCACTGCTTCTCTATATGGAAAATTAACAGACACATTACTTGTATTCTTACATAAATGTACTTTATATCAGCAGGAGTACTGCTACTTCTAGCATCTGACAAATTAAATTTATTTATTATTGACTTAATATAATGTTTTTGATTTATACTTATTATATTCCATAGTTTTATTTATTTCCATACCTATAAATGAGTTAAAATTTAATAACTTTATATTAAAATTTTGTTTGAGACCACTTCATATCATAGACAAAATAATTTTACTTTTACTTAATAATAATTCATATAAACATAAAGAATTAAAAAACTTTGACATCATTAAGAGATCCAACTGATGATTTGAACCCATAAGTAGATAAAAATGAACAAAATTTCTTATTTCAACATCTAGAAGATTGAGTCCATATATGGATTTAACTAACTTACATACTTTTGTAGGTCCGGCTTCCACTCCCTCTGGCAGCTCCATGTATATCTCCTCAGATAACTCACCATACAGGAAGGCCACATCAAACTATTCTATGTGTAGGTCATCTTACGCTGCAATGCTAGGTAGTAAGAGTAACCTAATGGAGTTGTACCTGCAAGTGGGTGAAAAAGTATCATAATGTTAATACCACTAATAGAACTAATGAACTTCTTTCTTACACGCATATTTTCCTGTCTCTCGTAAAGTATGTAGATAATTATTCGTATGTTGATAGTGATGGGGTTTTTAAAATAATTTAATGATGTCATGTTTATAATAATTAGAAGTAAAGTAGTCGCTAAAAATCTTTTTTTAATTCTCTCTGAAAGACAAATTAAATATAATTTATTAGTTTTTTTTGTAAATAAATTATACAGATACTTTTCTGATAAACCTAAGCATTTTATCGAACTATAGTAATTGAGAATGATAATATTATTACTATGATCAAAATTACACAAAATTACATGACTATTGAGTTTCGCGTCAGCGTCACTTTCTAGGGGTGCATGACCTTAGCGAACTTCGCTTGCGCGAACATAATATGATGGTTTTAAAACTAAAATAATTTCCTGTGGCTTCATTTTTGAATATTTTCAATTAGTTTTTTTGTATTCGAGTCGTAATTTTTTATAGTATATGTGGTTTGAAGGAACGTTTATCAAGCAATAATAAGCAATAGCATCCAACATTCACATAGGTACCTCCTTACATAATTTCATTTCAATTCAAATTAAAACAGGTAGGTAATAGGTATATGACTATTACAATAATTAGAGTTATAAACATCACTTACCTTCTCCTCTCTCATTTTGGCAGCAAGTTCACGCAAATCATTTCGTTTTTTTCTTGGCATGATGTAATACTGTAACACTGGTAGGTAGGTTTTCTGTTGATTCACAAAATATGATATGCAAGTCGGGAACAAGTTCACGCGTAGGAATAGGAACGTAGGTCCGTCGTCCAGTAATGCGTGAGCGGCACTGAGTTTGATGGGCGGTGACGGCATCCACGCGTCCCTCGCCCCGCGCAGGGCGACTCAGTGGCTTGGAAGTAAAAGCCGTAAGCGCCAAAACTATTTCTTTAAATTTAGAGAGAAAGATTCAAATAATATTTATTTATACTTTGGCGAAATTTTAGCACTGACTTTGAAATATTTTTCAATGTAAGTTTCAAGTTAATAAGTTATATTCAGCCAAACAAGAAAGCAAAAATAAGATAAAATAATGGTGTTTTATATTATTTTTTTCGTGTTACAAAACTTAACTAATCATGTTTCTGCTTTGGTATGTTTGTTCAGACTGAAATGAAAAACTACGTAAAAAAGTATAAGAGTTCTAGCATTTATATTTGAAAGGCAGTGTGATCTCAAAGATCTCGAAAATGTTGATTTTTTCGAGACAGCAGCCTTAATGGATTCCCGAGTGCCTGAAGAGAGCGGTGGACGTGTTTCACAGTCGAATGTGTGATATATAGGGATTGCAATCCGGAAAACCGGATCCGGTAATCCGGCGGATCCGGCAACATTTCACGGTCACCGGATCCGGTACTAATATACCGGATCCGGCGACCGGATCCGGTGTTACTAATTTTTGGCAAAATAATAGAGCTTTTGCATGAGTTGGTACTTTAAATGCGTAGTGCGTGGTGTTCATGCGTGCGAGTTGGTGTCTAACATAAATATAAGACTTATTTGTTAGCATTCTCGAATACTATAATAATTATAATGGTCTCATCTCTGTAAAGTAAGGTAAATTACATTAGATTTTATAAAGTTACTTTATAAATAAAAAAATAAATATTGATCTATCTGTGAAAGTGACATCTAAGAACACTGAGCTACTCGTTACAGTGTTAAAATTTTACCTAGTTGCCTACACTAGCCACCGCTACATTTTAATTACTTTCTCGTTGTCTAATCTTAACTTTGGGTTAGAAAATGCTCCATCCTGAATGACTGATGGATCAACGCACAGCCTAAACTGCTTATCGTAGAGACCTGAATCTTTTAGGGTTTGACCTTGTAGTTTATGACGTAGTTATCGGATTAGAAAGGATTTTCCGAAATTTTATGCCTAAGGAAGAAAGATGGGAGCAATGTCTGTATGGTGTGATTCCAATCTACTTCAAATTTTGCATAAAGATACTTTAACAGAATTGATGGAAAACGTGTTTCGTATTTTATTGAAACCCATTGCCTTACGGGGTTAAAAAGGGGTAAACAGTTATTTGGGGGTAACTTACATCAAAGATGAAATCAATACTTCTTAGTGCTTTTGATTTAAATAACAGTTTATTTTTGCACATGTTTGAAAAACGTAATACTTTTCTCAACAAAGTCAACAAAAAGTTATTAATAGTAGGCATAGGTCTATCTACTACTACAACTACGCCAAGAAAACCGAATAACTGATTTAAATAGTAGTCCTCATAACAAAAGGGATGAAATGGTAAATGGAGAATCAATTTTTGGTATATTATAAGTAAAAGCGTATAGACAAACATATTTTTTGTACTTTTAGTTAGCGAAGCCGCTAGTTCCGCTAGTTTTATAAACTACTTACCTATATTACGTACAATGATACTTGAATAACTTAATAACAGTTCGTTTTGAACCAAAAAGGCGAAAATTATATTGATCTGGTCAATCCGGCCGGATCCGGTCGGATCCGGCCGGATTGATGGAAATTCTGCCGGATCCGGCCGGATTGAAAATGACGCCGGATTGCAATCCCTAGTGATATACAATTTATGCTTTTCGAATACTGTTGCATATTGGTAAGGTATATTATGTGTATAGATGTGTCCCTTGAATATAAAACATCTATTCAATTGCCAGCCTTAGTAAGTCATTGGTCATATACATACGTATCAGTATGTCTGAACGAGTGTATAGTAGGTATCCTTCTTTAAAAATTGTTTTTAACATAGGTACTGTCTATGAATTAGTTTACAGAAAAATCGTAAAACAATGAAGTAAAAATAAAAAATAAATTTTAAGACATACAAAATATCTTAAAAATCAAGTAGTTCTTATTTTTTAGGAAATTAGCAGATTATTAGAAACTAGTTTTTCCGCGGCTTCGCTCGCGTTCTAAAGGCTGGAAACCGGGGGGTATTTGGTTTAGTGGCCGCCCGTCTTGCAGTTGACTTCTTTTAAAACTTTTAAAGGGAAACAATTCAGTCATACATAATTTTTGCATAACTTTAACCGTTAACGCAGTGTACGCGACGGAAGTTCTCAAAAGAAATATTTATCTCCTGTTTTTGTAACAATTTTCATTACCATGATGTAATATAGCCTTCCTCAATAAACGGACTATCCAACACATAAATAATTTTTCAATTCGGATTAGTAGTTCCTGAGATTAGCGCGTTCAACCAACCAACCAACCAACCAACCAACCAACCAAACAAACAAACTGTTCAGCTTTATAAGTTAATAGCTACATTTTTTGGTTCTGCAGTAGTTTTGCGATATGGCGTTTTAAATAGATGACTAAAACGTACCTACAATATTATAGAATTTGCTAGGATATGACTATGATGCATGCACCATAATTACTGGTACAAATATATTTTTTCACTGTTTTTATGTTCATATTATAATAATAATAATAATAATAAATAATTTATTACCGAAAATAGGCAGATTTATCGAGTAATTCACTAGAATTTATATTTGCTGATCTGACCGCGAGTTCTCGGCTCAATTTCGCTAATTTCAATGCGATATGAAGAAGAAAATTTACTTCCTAATGTAGGTCACCTGAATGAATTATTACTGCTACGTTCTTGGTGTAAAGGTAGAACAATACAGAGTAAATTGTTAAATAAATTGTTTGAAATTGACTTTTATAATAGTTTTGAGTGGTCGCTTCAAATCCTTATCAACTTTAGTTATAAAATATTTTGTGCTTCAATGCGCTATTTGGGTATAGTTTATTTAGATTTAAATAAAATATACTTATGACTGTTTCAATATGTTTGTCAATTAAAACGACCGTCTGTAAAGTGTGCAGGGCACAAGTTCAACACATAGAGCGATAGAGGTCCCTTATGAGACTCAAATATGTTTAATACATCAGCTGCATCCATGTCTATTACGAGTATCTATATACAATATAGACACTATACACCGGTAGTAGTATTATATTAATACTATACATATACGTGTAAGTGAACGTTTACTTTTGGTTGTGTTATTATGTATGTATTTTACTCCTTCATAATGCAACGTCTTAATGCATTTTCATGAAACTTAATGCACACAGATAGACTGAGTATAAGTTTTAAAAATATATGCATATATGCATAGGCATGGGTAGACATGCTAATTATTATTGAATGTAATAAATAATTAAATATCTAATGTTACATTAAAGTTAGTTCTTATAAATATATTAATAACGCATCTTCCACTTAAAGTTAAATGAAAGTGGCGAACTTTTATTTCCTGCTCAGTTTAATACCATCTTACTGTAGTACTCACTTTTGATGGCAGTTTGAATAAGTATTTAAAATTGAATAAACTGTTGGATAAAACAAAAATTTACATGAAACAAAATTTGTAAATATTTCATAAACAAGATGAAACAATTCTTATTAAACAGTATTGTTTTATATATATTTTGGCTGACTACTTTAGATGAAAATATGTGTTTGAAAATTGTGTTAGACGTAAACTCCAAAGGACCCCTTATCGTCTTGTGAATTATTACCAAACTGTACTGAAAGACAGTCTTGAAGTTTTCAACTTGATCCGATTTTGGTGTAAATCTGTTAGGAACAAATTTCCAAAGGGCCGCTTCTGGCTACTATATCGGTTATTTTCAACGAAACTTTTTTATAAGTCTCAAGTGATTTCTATCTATTATACTTTATTACCTAAAGTATATTTGCCTTATAAAATTGCTTATTATTAAAACTTAGATGCTTTTTTATGACATTAAAAGCATCAAGCAAGTAGTAGTAGAAAGTGAGAAAGAAAGAGAGAAAGGGATATTCAAGTTCATAATATTTTATTCCTCAAATTATAGCAATTTTTTACTGGACGCCCGCACTACCAGTTCTGAAAGAAGAAGCCTCAGACCTGAGAAAAAACTGGCAGAAGAAACTCAGCAATAATATAGAGGCACTACTAGTAAGTAGTAGTAGCCTTAACTTAAATATTTAAGTACTATATTTTAAATGTAAAGGAGACAGTGGTAGCCCACCTAAGACAGTAGTAGCCCAGCGGTAACGCGATCGCTTGGATAACCGAGTGATGCGGGTTCAAATCCGGGTCTCTCGCACCTCTGATATTTTCATGTGCGAATCATTTATATCATGATTACCACTTGTCTTACGATGAAGGAAAACATCATGAGAAAACCTGCATGTCAAAGAAAACCTAACAAGTTTACGAAAGGGATGTGAAGTCCGCCAACACGCACTAGGCCAGCGCGGTGGACTAGGGCCTAATCCGGAATCCCCCTCGTACTGAGGGAGGCCCGTGCCCAGCAGTGGGACGTTAGAAAGGGCTGATGATGATCATGATATTTTAAATAAACTAAGTTGATTAAAAAATTCAGTTACAAATAAAGAAGTCATAATATATAATAACCTAATAAAACAACCTGTTTTCAATTATATATGTACCTATTGTTAAAAATTACCCATTTTTTAATTATAAATTACTATCATTTTGCACGTCAAATTTTTTCCATTTTTTTAAAGATATAAAGTAAACTAGTATAAGTAGGAAAAAATAAAAAGTAAGCTATGTGCTATTCGGACTATATCTACTCAATACCCAATTTTATCAAATTAGATGAACTGCCGTTCTAGTTAGATTGAGTAACAAACAAACATCAAACATTTTTTTTAATTATTGAAAATTTGTTTCGGGATTACTAAATTATAAAATACAAAATGACTAGAAATATTTTACAACCTACTAATGACTCCCTGTCAAGTGGTATTGTCACACCACAGACAGACTACAATTCTAAAAACTATAGATTTGGTCTCTGTATCCATAACAATGGCTATTTCAATAAGATTTCCCATAAAATATTTAATATTTGACTCAGAATATTATTACATGTACCTAGTACCTATCGATAAATTAATTGTAATGAAAGACTCGATGATATTAAATCTAGTAAAAATGATATCATAACTTGACGAAAAAAGAGAGCTCTTGACGTATTATAAAATGAATGAAAATAATTATATTGGATTAAAGTAAATAGTTTTATTCAGTATTGTAGCCGGAGCGTACAATGGCTGACCTTTACCCGAACCGCATCTCAAGTAGCTTTATACTAAGCTCTATAGCCAACTGAATAGTTTTAACAAGGACAGCATGTTGGTAGAAATAAATTTCGAATGAATTTTAGCCATCCTGCACCTGTGCATTTTATGATATGACGCTAATAAACTAAAAATATCAATAAAAGCTAAATGTGCCGCCGGAATAGCGCTTGTTAAAATCAAATGGATGGAACGATGTTATAAAGAAAAATCTAAGAAAATATAGTAACTTTGAAGATAGTTGGTATGATTGGCCAACATTTAAGGAAACGCGAGCGCTGCAAAACTGGGTTAAATATATTTAAGTAATATTAAAGCGTTTGAAAAACAAAGACCAAATTTTTTTATTAAATATGGTCTAATAAAAAAGTATATGTGTAAATAACGAAATTTATAATACTCCTATTACATAATATGCAAAATAATTATCAAATATTAGTCTAAATAGCTACTTGTGAAGAAATTATCTAGCTCTAGGTTCATTACGCCTAGGCCTACATGGAGTGCGCTGTATGGAATCCCCTTCCTTTGACTGTAAGGGAAAGTAAACCAACGACTGAATAATCGCTTGGTTATAAACTTCTGGTGATTTTCAGGACTTCAGATAGGGGTATATATGTATATGAGATATATTTTATGAGTAACAGCCATCTCTTCGTATATTGTTAAGTCTCTTAGTACGCTTAGGACCTACTAGTATACTCCAGGACTGTCTAAAAATCTAAATATCTTTTTGTGAATAATATTAAATTTTCTAGAAGCTTGAACCTTTAGCCCTTTATTAATAGTTTTTTATGTGATAAAATCATTGTTGAATCTTAAATATTAATCGGCAAGAATATTACGATTCGGATAATAAACTATGTTGTTATCTCATAAAAATGTATAACAATTTCCCGAATAATGTTATTTAATCGCAATATTTTATCAAATATACCAATACATTTCGAAGAATTATTTTAAATGAACTTTTATACAAATATAATGAAGAATAATGACGATATGTAATATACATAATTTAAAATAAATGCATAATCATTATTGTAATTTGTATGTATAGCCCTATATTGTATACTTAGTTATGTGAATGGAATGTAAAGTGGAAATCGGTATCTCGAAGCTAATTTTAATAATGACTCAAGAGATAGTACAAAGTAGCTACCGGCACTATTTCTTTGATTTGATATCAGTAGTTACTTTCTTTTTCATATTCAATTTTTTTAAGAGATGGAGGTTCCGTTGTGTTAAAGTGGCCTTTCATTCTAGCTGGTGAGTCCTATATAACGAACTTTAAGCTTATAATTCATGCATTTAAGTTTCAATCACGTGCCAGACTAACTTCTTAGTAGCGCCCGTAGGTGATAGTAAGCATTGTCACAATCCCTTGTCGCAGACACGTAAAGTCTCCAATCTTACGCCTACTTTCTCTTCTTACATTTCGCCTTCCTGATTATATAAGATATAATGTGGGTTTGCTATATAAATATATAATGTAGGCTTGCCTTTGCTCACGTTAATGCTGTGCTTTTAAAATGCCTATAATTTCATTTCCACTTGGCCATCTTGACCGGAAGTAAACCATGCTGAACTGAAATGAAACTGAACCAACTGAAAAATAAAAATGACATCATCAACACAAAGTTAATGCAATTTCTTTTTACTTTTTCATTATTATAGGATTTTAATTTTTTAAATTTAATTTTTTTAAATTTAATTTTTGAATTTAAACTATTATTATGGAATAGATAGACTATATTTATAATATAGACATTATGTATAGTATGATGATTTTATATCCCTTACGAGAGAAATGATTGATTTCCAAAAGAAACTTTCATCCCGCGAAAGGAAGAATTTCCACAATAAAAACTATTTCATTTACTTTACTATTCCACTTACTTTATTTTAATCGGGTCAGCTGATTTTTAGTTTAACCAAATTAAAATTTATATATTTTTTTTAGTTTGAGCATTTAAAGAAACCTACATATAGTTATACAAGCATACAATACATTTTTTTCACTTGATAAATACTCTAATAATTTTCATTATAGATACAGAGTTTCTATAATAAACTTGTTAGATTAAAGACTAAGACTTGATAGATTGAATAAGCCTTTAAAGATGAGGAAATTATAACTACTTTATGATTCTGTGTGTCTAAAGCAGAATATACAATATATTCAGTTTTGTTACCCATTGCCATTGTTCATAAATATTTCTAGGTTCATTTCATACTGGCCCATTCATTTATCATTGTGGAAATAAATCGTAAACAACCTTTTATTTTTGAAAACGATTGCAATAGGTATAATACGTATAACACTTTACTAAATATAGATTAAATCAAGGCTTGAATATCCTTGCAGTAATATAAGTGATTTAAATATGAAAAAAATACCGCAGAGTAATCTAATTCTTTCAACCCTAATGGAAAAGAATGATAAAAGTAATTAAATTAAATCCAGATTTAATTGAATTGAATAAAATATTTTATTTTTATTTTATTATATAGCAAGTTTCTTATACGAAAGATGCATATTATCTAATATGTACGAAGGGGTTGAATTAACGCCTTTTTTTATGGTAAAAAGGGGGCAAACGGGCAGGAGGCTCACCTGATGAGAAGTGATCACCTCCGCCCATGGACATCTGCACTTTCAGGAAAGGGAGGGATGGAGAAGGGAGGGAAGTGGGAGGGAGGGGGGAACGAAGGCGGAGGATGAAGGGAAGAGGGAGGGGGGAAGGAGAGTGGGCCTCCCGGACTCTCACTCACCGAACGAAACGCGACAACATAGTTGCCACTTGACGCCGGTCTTCTGTGAGAGAGTGGTACTAATGAACTATACGGGGCGTGCCGGCCCATTCGGTTGCTACCCAAAGGTAACAAGCATGGCACTACCATTAAAATAAGACTACCTTTGAAAATAAGTTTCAGTTTTCCATCATTAGAAATATTAAAAATTTATAAAAACAACATTAACACTACAAACATAATTATAAATACTATTTCGCAAGGCTACCATATTAAACGGTACAAAGCGTTATAGATCTCCTGAAAGTTACCGCTTTTACCATTAATAATTGTATACATGCTAGCGACTCGCCCTCGCTCCGTCTGGTGTTGTCCCTATCCCCTAGGTATAGTTTATCTATTAGTGTACATTTCTTTTAAAAAAAAATATTTTCCTGTACTCAAAAGTACCGAATATGCTTATCCGTATATTCAGCTATCATCGTAACAAATTCAGTCATAATTTGTCCAGTGGTTTTGTCATGATGCGGTCACAGACATTCAGACACAATAATTCTAAATGCAATAAATTTGGTCTCTATATTTATATAATACTAGCTGATACCCGCGACTTCGTCCGCGTTGCTTGAAAAATTAACAAAGTTTTCCGCATGCGCGCTACGCCGCTTGCCCCACTACTCCGCGAGAAGGAAACATACATCACTGAACACGCAGTGCATATACAAATCGTTGTTTGATGATAAGGGCCAAGTGTTTAAGAAATAAAACTTAGAAAGTTTCATTGAAATCTATCCAGTAGATTTTCCGTGATGCGCGCACAACTGCAGACCTCTATCATTTTATTTATATAGATTGACTATTTCAATGGGATTTTAAAAATTTATTTAATGTACAAATTCGACTCAGTTTGAATTTTGTTATATGCTTAGATACTTTTAGATTATTATTATTTATTATATACCTAATACTTCTGTGGATGTACTAACTATTGTTTATTTGCCTGATATCCGACGGCCCTGGGAGGATACGGATATGGGCATCCGAATCCGTCTGACGGCAATAATTTATTACCGTGTATTGCCACAGGTATACATATAAGAGGTCATCGTCTTTACGCTGACCCATATATCATGGCAGCTCTCGGAATTTATGTTCACCATATTTGTATTTATACTGGTTAATTGTTCTGCTGGAGACATATATTATAATATTGCGTGACTGATGAATAGATCTAGCAGAACATCGATCTATTTTGTATATTCAAAGGCTATACTAATGAAAACTTCAGTCATGGGTGTTTATATTTAAAATATTCAATATCTAATTTAAAAATAGGCGATCAAGTATATATATAAACTTAACAATTTAAATGGATATTTAACATCTTCCTCATGTCTTAAATATATTACGTGAACATAACTTAAACTATCTATTTGGGTTTATATTTAAACAGTTGAACGAATATTAAAGTTACTTTTTCGGCAAATTTGGGCTGAAATTTGGCTCCTTTTTAGTATCAAGGACAAAAGGCCCGCAAAATTGGGAATATAAATCGTGCTAAAATTCAGTTACGAAAATTACTGGATAAATTCTAAGGTATCTTAAAGCTCCTTTGTTTATTGCTTACCTTATAACCGAAGCAAAATCCGGAAAAAGGTTATCAGTGCAGGATTTCTATAGGTGCTTTAATTGGTATTCCTAAAAAAATACAATGTACATCTTAGTATTTCCATTTTTTTATTATTTTTTTATACTAGCAATACGCGCGGCTACGCGTGCGTTAATTTTTTGTATCGCTACTAAACTTCATTCGATCATTCGCTGGGTTGAAAATTCTACAAAATTACTCCAGATTTAATATATTCCTGAGCCGCGCGGCTATTTACAAACATACTTACATACAAACCTTTCCTCTTAAAGTATCAGTATAGATTTTGATATCGTATAGCTATATACAGTGGTAGCCCAGTGGTAACGCGTCGCTTGGATAACCGAGTGTTGCGGGTTCGGGTCTCGCACCTCCGATATTTTCATGTGCGAATCATTTATATCATGATTACCACTTGTCTTACGGTGAAGGAAAACATCGTGAGGAAACCTGCATGTCTGAGAAAACCTAACTTTTTCGAAAGGCATGTGAAGTCCGCCAACTCGCACTAGGCCAGCGCGGTGGACTATGGCCTGATCCCCCTCGTACTGAGGGAGGCCCGTGCCCAGCAGTGGGACGTTTCAAAGGACTGATGATGATGATAGCTTTAATTTGAAATCAGGCTATTACCTACTAGGTACCTACTGGGTGACGTAAGCCGTAGGCGCTTTTTAGAAACAATATAGCAAAAGAGATAAATACACGAATAGGTTAATAAATACCGGAATAGGTAGGTTATGCAAAGAACTTGCATACTTTAATTCTATAATATATTATATGTTCACATTATAAAAAAAGCTTTCAGAAACATTTTATACCTACATTTATGAATTAACATAGCAGCGCGGCGCCTTATTACGAGTATGTAATCTTATTATGTAATCCATGAATCTAGCTTAAGATTAGAACATCACAGATTCGCTACGATTTCCTTTTATAACTTGACGTTTCCTTGAATAAGATTGTCATGTTTATAGTAATATTACAAGTGTATTTTCATTCATTTTTTTATATTGAGTAAGCTTTGCGAAAATTAATAAAATTATCTATTAAAATAGAACTCATATAGGTATCGCGTCCTTGTAATGCTTATAACGCTTATAACGTAAAACTTGTATTTTTTTTTCAACCATAAATAATTAAGACCGTAAGATAAATGTCGCAGATTTATAGAAGCTATGTGAACTCTCAAAATTGTATGTTGTTCAGAAAGATGTATTTACTATACATTTCATAACATTTAATAACTATATCTCGTTTGTTATATTTTCTTGTTTTGTTTTGTTCATAAAAAGTTATTTTGCTTAGGTTATTCTTGAATCTTTGATGTTATGAGTTGCCTTATTAAGTTACTAATTGTTTAATAAACAAAATATCATACAATTTTATCAATAATTTATATCATTACTTTTGCATCTTAATATTTAACCCTCAATAAGGCCGAGTGGATCGGAAGGATGGCAAATTTACACACACAATTCAGGTAAATGTATATAATGGAGCGGCCGGCTACAATCTGTCTGTTTGACTTCGGACTCAGTCATGTTTGCTCTATCCGCGCAATCAGCGCTCTAACCAATATATAAAATATACACAACTCTACATTCATACTGTTTATACTGATATGTCTATATATTGATTAGTAACATGATGAAAAGTTGTAAATATAAAAAAAGACAATTATATTTTTATACCTTTTTCTAATGAAACCCGTGGACCAGAAGTCAAAGTGCACTTTTTAAAAGACATAACACCTCGTCTTATCGCCTCTACTGGTGACAGGAGAACTGGCTCATTTTTAGCCCAAAGAATCGGCATTTCCATTCAGCGGGGGAATGCGGCCAGCATTCTTGCCACTATTTCGCACGGACATGACTTGTAGAATAATAATTAAGTGTACATTTGCTTTATATAATATATAGTTAAGGTTACTTGTAATTTCCTTTATTGTTAATAGTTATTATTAAATTTACTGAGATAATAAAATTCTTAATTTTACAAAAATGACATTTAAAAATAGAGACTTAATATTCTATAATATTATAGAGAATTAAATTCTATATGTAACAAAATTAGCGATCTATAACCGCATAAAATGATCGCTTACAAGGAACTTTACTTGACTTTGCAAGCGTTTTGTTTTTTTGATTGATTGCGCCCTAATGTCGGATTACCCGGGTCCCTAATACGTTAAGCTTCAGAATGCTGAGGGAGGGCTACGTTTACTGCTAAAATATTCTTACTATGGCAATATATGTAAGTATTTATAATAAAGAAGTGGAAATTTTATTAAGTATCAATCAAAAATTATAAAATTTTGAGCAATAAGAAATATTATTATATTACAATTTTAAAGTCTTTGAATATATTTTCATTTTAAACTATAGCATTTTTAACATAATACACTACCGTTAAAACATAAAACATTTTAAGAAGAAGTAAGAATGAATTATCTTAAGTCAATCTAAAATGCGAAAAGAAATATCGCTGGAATTTTATAAGATTGATAAATTACGATTTAGTACCCACGATATTCATGGAAGGAGCCAATAATATTGACAGGGAGGAAGTTAATAAGTTAGTAGACGTTCGTTAAAAATGTATTTTGGAACTGGGCCGGATTTAAGTGGTCTAAGGGCTCTCATTAATTTGTATGAAAGTCTTTCATTTTTTTATGCCACAAACTTTAAATTTAGCAGACAGGTAGTTAATAGTCAGTAGACATACGCAAAGAACGATTTTGCGACAGGACCTGATTGAAATGTCCAAGGGCTGTCGTAAGTTTTTATGAATGTCCTTCACCTTTTGAACTACAAATTTTAAATTTTAGCCTCTAAGAACCTCTAAGAACCTCTAAGAATTGGTTTTGAACATGGCCGGACTAAGGTGGTCTAGGGTCTCTTGCAAGTTTGTATGAGGTACCTTTATTTTTTGTGCTAAAATCTTTAAAATTGGCCGTGAGGTAGTTAATTGTTAGTAAACGTCCGCTAAGAACAAATTTTGCGACAGGGCCGGATTAAGAAGCTCCAAGTGCTCTCGCAAGTTTGTATGAAATTTCTTTCTCTTTTTTGTGCTACAAAATATTTGTCAGGAAAGTAGTTTATATAAATTATTATTTATATATTTATAGAAATCCGCTAATAACGGATTTTCCTACAGGGCCAGATTAATGAGGTCTAAGGGTTGTAGCAAGTTTCTATGTAAGTCTATTTGGCATGGAGGTAGTTCATAGTTGATTGACATCCGTAAAGAATGAATTTTGCGACGGGCCGAGACAAGGAGGTTTTAGGGCCATCGCAAGTTTACGAAAGTCTTCATCTTTTATGTTACGAACTTTAAATTTGGTACAAAGGTGGCTAATTGTTGGTAAAAGTCCGCTAAAAGCGTTTTTTTTCTACAGGGCCAGATTAAGGTTGTGTAAAGGTCTCATAAGTTTTTACGAAATTCCTTCACTTTTTGTGCCACGAGTTTCTAATTTCGCAGGGAGTTAGTTTATAGTTAGTAGATAACTTTTACGATAGTACAAATCGGACACTCCATTCAAAGGATATTACGAATTAAAAAAAATCAATCTAAATAAAATGATTAAAATAATAAAATAAAGCGCAGCACAGTGGGCAATGGTGAGATGGAGGGGTGGCCAAAAGCGGGAGAGGGGCATGCACATATATGAAATAGGTAGCCACGCGGCTCAGGAGTATATTAACGATGGGTTCTGAAATAGCTGGAGTAATTTGGAAGAACTTTTAGGTAATCTACAGTTCAATCGATTGCAAGTGATCGAATAAAGATTAGTAACGATTAAAAAATGAACACGGGCGAAACCGCAGGTATTGCTAGTTCTAAATAAACGTAAGTATGATTGTTGTGTGTTCTTAGTGATTCAAGAAGATGAAGTGGAAACAATTTCTAGTAATGTATCATCTGAAGTTTTAAATAAGCAAGTGAAAATTAATTTAATGAAAAAATATTTTACGGCTGATGCTTGGAAAATAGTAGAACAAGTTTACGCGACAAAAAAAATTAAACGAATGGGAATATCCTTCGTGTAAAAAAATGTATATACGGCAGTAGATGATGTAGAAAAAGTGAAAACGAGTATAGGATGTGATTATTGTTGTGAATATCATTTAAAATGTACGAGTTTAAAGCGTTATCCACGTAAAACTTATTGGATGTGTAAAAAATGTGAAAAAAAATTAGTATGTTCTAGTATAATTAAATTAATTTTTATTTTATGAAAATGTAAGAATAATTTTAAGTTCTATAGAATTTAACTTGACTGAAAATAAGTAACTCAAATTTAAATAAGTGTTCAAATAATTTCCGACTTCTGTACGAATAATAATAAATTATTTGTCCAGGTATTAATCTATATTAATAATTTCGTCAAGGGTTACGGTAGACTCGATCGAAACCTTAACTGAATAATAAAACATACAAAAATAAAGATTTCGAGTCGACTACATATATATTCGCAAAATTCGGATTGTCGAGTATTTTGTTTAATTCTGACAAATCGTAGTCGCCATATTGGCCACTCTAGCGAAACGTCACAGACAACAAAATACAAATGAAACAGTGAAAGTCTATAAAATTAAATATATATTATAATTAAATAAAATATAATATATTTACTACATAAAAAATATTTAATTCCTAAAATACTGTTAAAAGAGAATAATATAATAATGTGCAATCTAAGTTTAGGCTCTTAAACCATACTTCCGTTTTCACTTATCAAATGATGCGTTATAATTTCTAATAGATGGCGTTATTAATATTTTTAATATTTAATTTTAGTAAGTGTTCATTGTATTGCTATAATATCTTATATCTATACTATACTATCGACTTAGCGCGAGCGAAGCCGCGGGTTCCGCTCGTAATTATAAATTGTTCGTACAGTACCCGTATCAATAGACTCAGCCTAAATATAATTACTTGTTCAACCTAAAAATTCATACTTTCTGTTTAGTTAGCTAATGTCAAAACCATTTATAAAAATGTGTGTAAAAGGTTAGGGACTTTCATAAGGCTCCAGCTGGACCTACCAGCGCAATACAGTACAATACATTATAATCAAATGCAGATCAAATCAATACAGATATTCAAAATCATTAAAATCAAAATGATACAAGTAACTTTACATATTTAACATATTTAACTTTATCTATTGGTTCTATTTGACCTGACGATGTATAGACATGAAAACCGCAAAGGTAATTGTGATAGATCGCGTAAACTAACATTTGAAATATCGGAGGAGAAAGGCTAACCCGTGAAATAGTTGCCATTACTCTTTTAGCACCTGTCCAGAATGAGTTATGGTTGAACGGAAGGGGTCATATGTATCTAATGTAATAGCGTTCATGTAACTGTCCGATATAACTGATTCACACATTATATTCAATAGATCATAATATAAAGATATACATTACCACTACTACTTGGAATTGGACTAGGTATATAAAAAAGTTTTCATGGCTTAAATTAAAAAACAATCACAGTAATGAATTGACTTTGAGCAACAATTTTGATATATTAATATTGTAACAATCCTTTTTATATACAAGGCTAAAATCTTGCACATAAGAATACCTTTCATTTTACGGCATATGGTATACTGTAAAAGAAAAATATTAAGTATGCCACTACAGAATATAGATGATCATCCGACCCCTACTCTATATTCACTACTTCAGACGCACTTGAGGTAAAAGCGTTACACATACGCGAAAAAATTTATTACCAAAACGAACCATGCTCACATTTTTAGAAGTGGAAATTATGAAAGCTCATTGAGTTATAACATGTTAAATGAACTTGATTCGCCTCCAGCTTAATGCGCAAAGTCTTAAAAGTAGTTGTAGAAATGGTTGCAGAATATTTGGACCTTGGATTTTTTTACCCGCAGTTTGGCCTTCCTTCTTTTGTGACTCGCCCTCGCTCTGTTCGTTCATCCTTAGGTATGTTAGAACTGCTAGTGACGATTTTTCTGATATGAGATATTTTCCAGCAGTAGGTAATATATATGTACTAATCTGATAACCAGCTTTTCACCATACCAAATTTCATCAATCTGTCCAATGGTTTTTTCGTTATGCGTTCGCCGATATAAACATTTTTAAACTATATATTCGGACTTAATTATCGGTATATAGATAATTAAGTAACTAATAACCTTAAATATTTTTTATGGATATTAAAAAATCTTTTACCAATTTATCTTGACGTCATGTGATTAAATATGTTTTTTCATCTCCAATGATTTATGAAACAGATTTACTAATCGTTTCATTTGTGAAAACGCCTCGTAATATAATTTTCTTTGAAATTATTTGGTTTACTATATAAAACACATATAGATTCTGATACAAATACAAAAAAACGTACAGTTTACTAAAAGTACAATGCTGATGACAAATCTTATAAAATTTTGTTTTTTTTAAATAGCACAACATTATACTTTCTTAGGTTTACGCGAATGTTTGACATTATAAATGAAACTATCTTTTCGGATTTTGTCACGGATTTATTATGATTTTTGGTGCTTTAGCATTCGAAACGTCGGGAACCAAAAATCATAATAAATCCGCGACAAAATCCGAAAAGATAGTTTCATTTATAATAGCACAACATTCTTGTAACACCTAAATAAAATGTATGATAAAAGTTTGAAACAATGTAACGAATATACTCGTAAATAACCTTTATATGGTTTATTTTGTTATAATTAGTAAAAACATTAAATTAAAACATACTTTAACTTACCTATGGCTATGTAAGTAGCTATGTCCGTTTACAGTCCACACGCTATTCGCAACCATTAACTTTTACGATATTATGAATGCTTTACGTTCTACTTTACATAATATTTTTATTTAAACTTTAAATTACAAAATATATATAAATAAATACCCTTAAATTTTATTTAACACACACAAATTAATAGTTAAAAAAATATTAAGTTATTAAGTTAAATTAATAGTTAAATTTAGTAGTACAATATAGTATCAAAATATGCATTATCCAAGTGATAAGTCTAAATCAAATCAAATCAAATGAACAAATTGTATGGTGTATATTTAACTTTAAGCTGCACAGCGTTCTAATTCGAAGTATTTAAAAACAAAGCGTGCTCATTATATAGAATTTATTAATTAATGCGGCGGTAAAAGGGCAATGCCGTAGTCTAAAGGGATGTCGTAACATGGCGCCAGTGTCTGGTAATACTGTATAATAATTAAATTATTTTTAATAATAAAATAATAATTAAATTAGAATATTATAATCAGCAATTTAACAAGAATACAAATCAAGCAACTATATTATAGGCTTTCATATAGTATTATAGAATAGCAATAAATCTTAAATAAACATACTAAACTTTTTCAAATATATTAGAATAAGTTCAATCGATTGATATAATCAAATATTTTCATTTTTTCACTTACATGCAATAATATAAATATTAAAGTATTTGAGTTACATCTCTGTGGATTTCTATAAGAGACTTTATAGACATAAATCATAGTGCCGGAATTTTCGTCGTCTTTGGTGTACTTGGCTTGCGTTCTATCAAAAAGATAATTAATTAAAAGGTAAAATCTTTGAAAAATATGAATAATAAGCAACAATGGACTCTTAAAATGAGAATAAAAAAAACCACTCCGTTGTTGGTTCTTGGTACCTACTTACGGAAAATTTACCTCTAGCATGAAAATGATCTTAGTATGATCTACCTTTATAATATTATTTAGGATGTCACCATAAAGTAGAAGTGTAAAACTACAAAGATTTTTACTATGTACGTACTAAAGACTCGACCTCGCTCCACTCGCGTTCGGCTCTAATTCAATTTTCATTCAATTTTTTGCGTTAATTTTCTTCAGAGTATTAGAAAACTTTAAAAAATCTAAATGAATATGAATCAGTAAAGTTTTTCACAAGTAATCACGTGACCAAGGGCCTGTTCCTATGCATGTTCTGGATATACTAAGGTACAAGAACATATCGACTTTTATTTAACACTTGCTTTCATAGATTATTTTATAAACCAAATTCATTATTCCCAATCATTGTGGACAGATTAATAACTTTATTACATCTAAATGTTTTAAAATTATATCCACAATAATACATTAAAAATGTCTTAATTAAATTAAAAAGAAACCAATGCTTCAATTTTTACTTGCATTTTTTGTGAGTAGCAAATCCCACATTCACGGCCTGACTCATTCGTTCACGTGTCAGATATCACGTTTAAATATCAGAAATCAGAATGGTAATTAAAATTAAATTTCTCCAATTTCACTGCTATTGTATAGAATAAGTACCTACTAACATACTGTAACTCCTACGGCAAGAGACTAAGCATCAAACTAAGTCATTGCTCATTAGTCCACCTGTCCCCAAGGACCATCTATGTTGCTAACATTAAAACCATCATAGTTTCCCCATGTGTAATAAATATAAATTTTAATTTATTTAAAAATACGGTGTTTCATAGAAAATAAACCCTACATCATTGATTAAGCAACTTCCAATCATTCATGGGGTCAGCAATAAAGTTCGAAGGAACATACATATAACTCGTAATATGTAAATATATATTCCTTTTCGTTTTGCCTGTCTCACTAACGAAAACGTCCGGTAGTCCTATTTAATATCCAAGTAAAGTAGCGCATCCAGCTCACGTCTCTTTAGTTTTCCCCTTTTTTTCAATGTGTTGTTGGTACATTAGCTAGCAAAGTGACTCTGTTGCCTTAATTGATATGAAATTCATATTGATTAGGTACTCTCAGATATTTTATCCTGTTAATGTTGACATTATAGAAATATTCGTAAAAATATTAGGACGACGTGTTAGACCTGTCTCTACAAAAGCATTCCAAAATTATAATGAGCAATATATTTATTTATACCTACCCATACCGGAACAAGTTTACATGTTTACTGTCCTATTTATTGATAAAATGATGTAAATTAATTAATTAATAATTATCTAACATCAAGCTGCTACCCTAAGAGCGAGTCAAAACAAACTATCTTTGAATTAAGCCGCTGACTAAAGCTAGTAGGTAATATAACAATAATATAATACGGCAAAACTTTTTCCTAGCTTTAACAAGGTTTTATCGCTACATGATGATTTGCCTTACATAAATTTTTACTACAAACGACACCGGTGCCTCAGAAAACCAATAAATAACATTTATTTTGTAGGCAATGTAAAAGAATCTGCAAAATATGTATGACAGATCACGTTAGAGAGATTCATGAATAACTTTTTGTCATTCCTTTAAAGGCGAGAACATTGCTTTTTAAATATTTATCATGATTTTTGTACCATGATTGCAATTTTCAACCAACGAGAAACTGGAACTACGTATGTATAGAAAGTAGGACAGTCTATTTAAAACTAAATGTTTTATTGCAAACTAAAATAAAATAACTATTAAGCACATTGTTATTTATTTTCCTAGAAAACTAACTTTTTTATAAAAACAAAACAATTTCTACCTAGAAATAACTCAGTCTCAGTTATTGCTTACGGCCCTCGAGCCACTCCTAACGTACCTTATTGCAGATGCAAATCCCTACTTTTCCCCAGAGTACTAGCGACAAATATATTCATTTAAAATATTGCGCACATTTCACTACGAATAGAAAATAACTATTCTCTGTAATACGTTTAGTAGGTACCATTCCGCAAGTTACATATAATTACAAAAATTACGTAGTTTGTGACACGAAAAGCTAAATCCCAGCTCTAAAAATAATGTTTAATAACATTTTTAATTTTAAGAAAAACATTTTTGTACTATTTTTCCAGTACGATTGAAAGCTGTTGTAGACTATCCAGCTAGTTTCCAGCAGCGGTCTGAAAAATAGCTGAATCATTTATTAAGCGCTTTCAAGAAGATTTACAACGTTGAGCTAAAACTCATCTGTGTACATCAATATTTTATTTCAGCATAGTATTAACCTACATACCAATACACTTTATTGTGATCTGCTCGAAAATTTTAAATTTATAACTTCACGCAAAAAGAGAATGATATTTTTGTGACCAATGACTGACACAGACGACCCTCAAACACTTGACCTACATGCAAAAGGGAACGACACAGGTTGCTCGAGTCTTAAAAGTAAAAAATGCCTATACAACCAATGCTGACGAAGAAAATATGTGAATGCGACGCACGTCTTAACCTAAACTGAATATTTTTATTTTAATGTACTTATATATTGTACTCGTATGGATACTTATATATAAGTAGTAGAAATAAATAAAAAACAATTTATTTATTACGCGTATATACACGTTTATTATTTATTATCTTTAGATCAAAAAGCAAAAAGAAATGATCATTTGGAACCTAGGTAGTTGTTTTAGTAATTTCTGTGTTTGATATCAAGAATAATAATTGAAAAATTAAAAATGCCAAGGATACTTATTAGATATAATATTTAGCATGAAATTAATATTAAACTACAAGGAAAAATTTTATATTCGTTCTTCTAACACGACAAAATTAATTAATTTTACAAATCCTAACAGCGTACCGTTCCGTAAATTTTTACAAGCTTTCTTGTTTACTAATTAAGTAAGAACAAACGAAACGCTTGTCATCATAAGTCGAATGAAATATTACATAACTTTCATTCTCTCAGTGCCTATTTAAGATTCACAAATCATAGTTTACGCCGCCTACGTTTAAGTTTACTGCTTGATTGTTTATTTAATTTAAAGTTTCAACTAAATATCAAATAATAGGAATATTAGCGATAACTTGAATAAAAGTTTACATATTTATTGCATTGTACTTAACCCTATAAGTAAGAACAAAAAAACTAAGTGTAAGAAATATATATAATTATTACAAAATAACACGACAAAAAATAAATAGCTATACATAGGACAAAAGTTCTAATTACATGTAAAAAAGACTCTTTATTTACTCATTAAAATTAAATTACTAGTCACAGTTCAGGTAGGGCAAGAAAGTTCAGATAGGCTATGTATAATAGGTGTATTTCATTGCTACATTAACGAGTAATGTAATTAGAGTTTTTTTTTTTCAGAAAAATCTTGAAGGGTCATGGACAAAGACTTATATTTTTGCATTAGTTTCACATTAAGTTTTATTCCAGTTGTCGGTATGAAAATGTAGGTTAACTACGAGATATGGTTCACTCATTCCCATGACGTACTCGTAGGTACTGGAGAGTGCGGGTTCAATTTAATCTATATAGTAAAATCTAATATATGGAAATCTTGTGCCACAGTGTTTTTATCGAACTCATTCGAAACGGTTAAAGGAACAATTGTTACAACTACAAGTACAGGTACCTTATCATATAATAATGCACATAAAATAACAATGTAACAAATGCCTTTAAAAGCTGGATGTTGTCAGATAAAAAACTCAAATTTAACGAGCAGCACTCTGTTCCTCGGATTGAAATGTGAGGACAATGAAAATTGTCGATTAAAAAGGCTCTTAGGTCATTCTCGTTTTATATCTGTATTCTATTTAACTTTTATATTTCTTCTTTTGTGACTAAGCGGATTCTTTATACTTCTATTATACCTATTGGCTATAATATAATGTTTTATTATTCTAGAATTACAGAGAGTCATGCCGTATTTTAATAATGATTTTTGAATCTTAAACGCGATAGGTATCTTAATATGTGGTAATAATTAATAGAATTAAAATAATTCTACAAAGTAAAAAAGTAGGTATAAAAGGTTCCTTAAACAACAAAACTTACTTACTTTACAACTTCATTATTACTCGAACACTATTACACTATTAGAGTTACTTTACTGAGATTCAGTTGATAGGTACCTATATTATAAAAAGCAATAAATGATTCTATTGTCAATTTACCAAAACAGTCCTGAACAGAAAAAAAAGTACTTACACAACGTAGTAGTAACTATGAATAGGCCTATAGACTATAAGTTTGAAACAGATGTTTTTAAGTAACTTTTTTGTTAAAGCCAATAACCTACTTTACCTGTATGTTTTTCTAAAGAAAGAAAAAGATTTAAGGTAATGGAGCTTCGAAAATATTTTCAACAATTATTATTTTGAAGAAGATACATTGAGTTGATTTTTAAATATGAAATATTGTCAATGTTGAAGCGCATTTTGTGCAATTTATACCATCAATAAAATTAATATCGTAATTAATTTATTTTAGTTTTAACTATAATAATTATCGGTTAGACCGTTTAGTAAATCGAATAGAATTAGATCACGATCAAACATACTTTTCAGCACTAATGTGTTTGACCCTTTTACATGATTCTCTTCTCGGTTTTCACCACGTAACAAGTAATAATTGCACTATACCTATTCGCAATAACTTCTTCAATAAACAAAATAATTCAAATTGGGTAAACTAATTACGTAGTAAATACATATAATATTTTAATTGTGGTTACAATATCTTTTTTATTAAAGTTGATTAAAAATGAACCATGTCTATTCAGTACTTTTTAACGTCCCACAGCTGGGCACGGTCCTCCGTTCAAATTATATATGTTTGTATTTATCGTAAATAATTTAGTATTTCGGCATTATCATAAAATAGCTGACTGTGTGTTTCTTTTTAATAAGTCAAAAAGACAACTACAGTTCGTCTTTTGTGAAACAAATGTCACACCAGGCAAGATATTATCCGCATCCGCGTAGATGTAGATTGTAAACCATGATGTTTACTTACAAATATAGGTCGAGTGCTACTCTAATGTACTACGCACATATATTTGGTACGTGAAATCTGAATAAACTATTTATTATAAATAGAATATATTATGTGCAAATAATTAAAAGTAATGTTAATGTAATCACATTACTTTTTTAATATTTTTTCATGTTCTTAATTTCAATAAAACAAATGAGAGACTTCTTAAAAATATATTCATTTTAATTAATTTAGATATACCGTAACTTTTCATGTTTTAACTAGCTATCTGTTAGCGACTATCGCTATCACGTAGACTTAGTATCATAATCAGACTACCAAAGGTTATACCAAAATTTACGCAGGGTTAGAATTTCTCACCATTTACACGGTAAGGGTTGCCAACCAAAAAAGAACAGTGATAGCTGAGAGTATTGAGTTAGTAAAATTGGAGCACTCCACAAAAGATCAATTTGTTTTCAATGTTTAACAGTAGGTACTTCAAAATATTGAAAGAGGAAATATTGAAAGGCTTTTATAGTTTCTTACAAACATGGCAGAAATATTAATTTAAATACGTCAGTTTATAGTAAGAACGTACATGTAACATTTCTTGGTCGTAGAGTTGCTCATTTCGATGATCATAATTGGTTCCTAAATTGTGTAAATTAATTTCAGTAGGATTTTTTCTATTAAATCATTTGAATATAAAGTCTTTGTCAAATCGGAAAGAGAAAAGAGTATGCTTCAGCAATCCCGCGAACTTTAATCGCTGGAAGTTATGCCGTACGTAAACCTAGTATGTTTAGTAGTCTCCGTTAATTTATTTAAAAAAAAAAATTAATTTACTGTGTGAAAATTGCGTGCGACATAAAATCTAATCCATCTAAAGAGCTTTCTTATATCAATGTACCAATTCTCAATCTCTTTTCCTATCTTGTATGTTTATTTAATATTGTTTTATAAAACTTTAGGTAATATACCATAAATACATTACCCATAATTATAATTACATATACCAACTAAATATGGTATAGGTATATACTCGCATCATGGACGAATTTAGTTTATTCGTCCATGACTCGCATGTACGTATCATTTTTGTTTATGAAATATCTTTCGTGGAAAAAAGAAACCACAATATTTTTACGCAACAAAATTACGTAAACGGACCTCGAAGCCTTGTATTAAAATAACCCACAATATTTCCAACCTTTGCCACAGGATAACAATGAACAGCACTGTTTAAACAACGAGTCCGGAATCAGAACGAAGGCACAAATATCATACATAATGCATAATCTTCACACCAACCACGTACGCGTCGTTTCGCTGAAACAACCCTCATATAGGATGTTACTAAAAATCTTAGAAATATAAACGAATTCTTAAGTCTTTACGCATAAAGTTTGTTTTCTAAAAATATAACCTATGACTAATAACAGTAGCACCAGTTAATTTCAACAATCATCATATTAACTATATTATTATCATGTACGTGTCGTTGTGTATGTATAATGAATATAAATGGCCATTTAAAAAAAATATTTTAAAAAATAACACTTAAAAGAGAAAACCTAATAAATTAGATATATTATGTACGTAAGAGTAATTATTTTAGAGCGTGACAGACAGACAGTCATATAGTATAAGTCCAGACTAGGTCAAGTATGTAAAAATAAATTTCTGAAATATACAGTAATTCAATACATTGTAAGTTTAATATACCTACAACAATTATAGAAATAATAGTAATGAAATAATCACTACATTGATTACCTATTCTATTGTACCGCTACGTACCAACTGAAAGTTGCATAGTAGCGTTGGAACTCGTAAAACGTGCAAATCATAAAAGGGAAAATGGTTTACGACACGCAAGAAGGATGCGAGCCTTTTCACGTGGCGCCTCCATTTTACTAGATTGCACATTATATTTCACCCCTCTTCTCATTTCAGCTAAAAGAAAATGCTGAAATGGCAAAGTTGCTGAAATACTACACATATTTTCTTGCTTTACATTATATTTTATAATATGACGTGGGTATTTACAAATAACGGAAAAACTACAAAATATCTATCGTACCTATCTCAATAAATTTTTATAAATAAAACTGAATGTGTATGTGATAAAAAAATAGTTTTCCCATATTGCTCATATACCCATAATGCCAAAGCTTTTTTTTTGTCTACGTTAATCTTAGGAATGAAACTCGTCCAATTTTAACAAGTCTTTATTTTAAGGTTCCCGAGGGGTAAAGGATATAAGGAAGGTATAACGGTTATTGTTACGGTTTTTTCGGTACATATGAAAGTGAGGACCAAAAGGAAGCAAGAGAGTCTTCTACTACTACTACAACTACGTAGTTCGTAGGTGCTTGTTAAATAAATAAATATGTTAGAACATTATTACACGCAGTACCCTTCATGATAATGGTTCCATGATAAGCTACACGTCTTGTGTTACGGATACCAGGTAGTTGATACACTACACATAATATATAACTTTAAATACATATTACAATATATGTTTATTAGGTAACTAACCTATGAGCCATCTTATCATTTTAGCCTGATAGGTAACAGCTAGTGTGGTAATTGTCACGATCAGATAAATGGACAAATAAATCGAACGAAAACTAACGTAAAAGTTTATAAGTATTATATAGTAAAGTTTATTTACATAAAAATATAAAATATTCTACTTGAATTTATTTGTGACTTAGATATTTTTATCAGACATATTGTCGTTAAATTCTTAAGCAGTATGAATATGTAAGGTGGTTCATGGTTGGCACACTACAACGTTTGTAACTCGACATAACAATGAATGGGCTACATGATTGCTTCCCAACTAAAAAGGCCACATTTTGCACTTCCTTTATTAGAGGTTCCAGTTATCGCGAGAGTTTTAGAACGCTGTCTTAAGCTTAGGAGTGTTAGTGCGAAGACTATTATTACGATATTGGTTTAAGAAGTTTATGCAATAAATTATTATTAATACACGCTCCGAACTTCTATTAGAAACTAGAAATTAGAAATTATTATTTATTTATTATTATTATTTTTCATATTTTTATCCGAAACAAAACATGATGTAAGTATTTATTTATTATGAATATTATAATAAACAAAATCATTTAAATTAAAAATCGAAAATGAAATTTTCTGAAAAACTGAACGTAAGCTTTCCATGCATTTAGCATTATCAATAAGAAAAAAAAGTCTAAAAATTACAGTTTGTAAAATGGCATATTTATTGAACCCCGATACAATAGTTATAAGAAAACACCATAAGAAAGTAAAGTGTAAGTTGATAAAATTCAAGGTATTCAAGGTGTTCGATAGAGCCCGATCATCTGCTCTACACCCGACATGTATTACCCGCTAAGCACAAATTGTGACTTTTCTGTATTTCCAAAGTTATAATTTATTTTAATGGAATAATTCCATCACATATATCGATTTACTCTAAGGAATCCTAATAATGTACGGTTGCCATCCATGCTCCATTTCTAATAACTTTAGTGCGTGCGCGTAGCAGTTTACCAATAGTAACGTAGACAATTTTCCAAGTTTGTGTACGAAATTGCTTTTTCTTATAATATCAAATCGAAATATATAATTGTCGTTGACATTAATTATCTTGTCTTACTTATAAAGTTTGTATTCTTATGCAGATTTCCACATCATCTGCCTCCAAGGGGCTAAATTCCAAGAATAAAGAGCTCACTGCTGTGTAAAGTAAATCGGTCTGGTACAAAACAGCTTTGTATTCGCTTTAAAGGAGAAAATAGTGGCAAGTTGCGCCACTTTCCACAAATGTGACTAAAAAAATATACGAAGATAAACACAGCTTAGTATCGTCCCGAACGAGGTCAACTCAAAGCGATTAAATATAAAATATAATAATTCACTTTCGGTAAATAATGATAATAAAAATCATTTCATAACTTTAACCATTAATATACTATGTATGTCACACATTAGTGCTTAAGAAGATACATTTTGTACTATTGTCTATGCTTTCTATATTTATTTTTATTTCCTTTACTGGAATTCTCATATTTACTAATTCTAGTATTTTACGCAAGAGTGTTATTTTTTCAAATAATCCATAAACGACTCCCAAAAAAGACACATAGGTGCTAGCTGAATATTTATAATTTTGTTTAAACACTCTATTAACTTCCGTGTTATTCGTTAATTTACATACCAAAAGCTTATGTTAACTGCGTGTATTTAATAATAATATAATTAAAATGCGTGGGCAAACATTACCCTTTATTTTAAAAATTCCTCATTAGGAACCATTGTATCCTAATATCAATGGTGCTGGCATCCTTTCACACGATTGTTTTTAATATAAGAGCCTACACAAATTCATTTCGTCAGATTTAATTTACTAATAACGATATATTGTTTTACAATTTATTAAAAAAATAATCTCATAAAGGATATTTTATTTTTTATTATTCTAAGTATACCGCTTGTTGAAATTTAAAATTGGTTGAGTCAGTAATCTGGAAAATTGCTTCGTTTGTCATTAAGACGGAATTGTTCCGGATTAATTCATTTTCGATTTCGATTCCATTTCGTTAAAATCAAAATGGTTTACATATTCTACAACCTATATGAAAATAATGTATGTCGTACACAGATTTGCATATTTCAATCGAGTTCGTTAGTTAATGAACTGCGATTCAAGTCCCAAGCAGCAGTATGTGGTTTGATTGTAGTTCGAGTTTTTAATAAAAAAAGCAAAATAATTTGATTATGATTATTGATGAAATCCCCAAAAAATTAAATCCTTCAATACGTCCGCCCAGCACAATATGAATATTGTAAGATAGCTTCTCTTCTGTGATGATAAGTTACGAGAATGTATTCTGTCGTTTTTAACGTTCCACTTCTAGGGCCGGACCTCCTTTTAATAATCCACTACGATGGGCAATTAGTGCGAGTTAGCGGACATCACAAGTCGTTCTGAAACTTGTCAGTTTTTCCCAAACATGGAAACCGTTCCACTTCCTTCAACACAATGTAACCGTAATATAAGAAATCATGTTTAAAATTATTCGCACATGAAAAAAATATCAGCGGTGAGACCTGGGATTTGAACCCGCTTTACTCGGTTTTCCAAGCAAGCAAATATAAAAGCTTTAATGAAAATAGTACTAGGATAATATTGTGACTCTATGTGTTTAAACACTAAAACCTGAATAGGGAAGTCGAGAGTAGTAAATTACTTCGATGCATAAATCTGACAGTTCTACAACAGGGACTCTGTAAGCAAAATAATTTAATCTACTGTTTTTAAACAACAACTTGTATTTCTTAATATAGTAATTTTTTACTTTACACCTCAATATAATAATTTTTTTTTAAATAAATTAAAATTAATTAAAGTGATTATGGTATTTTATTAAATTGTATTTTATTTTATTAGATCGTAAAGCCCTGAGTTCAATAGTTGGGCAATAAAAACTTTCTGCCACCTAGTAATCAATGACAGCCTAGATAGAGTTATAAAATACGCATCATGTACGCCCCGTTTCGCGCCTTATCTCGCATTTGTACGTTATTTCCCTAACTGATCGTGTCGAATTGGTATTACACAGAAATATATGAGTAAAAAGTATATATATAGTGCTACTGTCTATGCATAGCTACTTGCATTATATCTCACGCAGTTGGCGAGTCCGTAGAAGGCGATGTTAACAAATTTAATTAATCATAGTCCTTATTATAAATCAATCCATATTTGAAGACATGTTAAACTACTGCTTTTATAAAATAATAATATCGTTTTATTACTTAAATAATTCCTTGCTTAAACCTTATATCTTTTCAGCTCGTGGACACACAGAAGTCAGAGTAGAACTTCAGATGGAGAGATGGGCTGCACGCGGAGGATCTGTAAGACTTCGTTGTGTTCACGATGTACCGCCGCACCTTTTGGATAAGGTGGTCTTCCTTCGTCATGGTACCAAGATCTTCCAATACATTAGAAATAGAAAACCGCCCTATAGAAACTTTACAATACCAGGCGCCGTACTTAATGTAAGTGTAATTATCTTTATCTTTGTGCCGTGTCTCTAATACGATCACAGCATACTAATGTAACTTCTTTTACTGGCACTAATGTTGAGAGTAATTATTTATTAATTTAATCAAAAAAATATAACTTGTAAAACATAGTGTGGATTATATAACTAATGTTTGCAATAAAATATATAATTAGTCATACATACATCCGAAAAACGTAAGTAAGTATATACGAATATTAAAGAAAAAATCTCGAATAATTTTGGATTAAATCATTTCTTTAAATAAAAATATAATGAAGATACAGTGAAGCTCTCAAAATTTTTTTTCACTTATATCATTATCATAGAGTACGCACTAAGATTTGTACCTACACCTACGTAGGAATTATATAAAATAATAGACCCTTGGTCGAATAATCTACAGGTAAATTATGCATTTTTTGTGAAACAAAAATACATGCTGACATCCGTTTTTAATTACGAATGAATATTTATAGCACAAAAATAGTAAAAAGTCTAGGCATTGCCTTTGTTACCATGTTAATTGTTAGACCAAGGTCTTAGTGTCTAACTGTACATTACAGGAAGCATAAGTTATACAGTTATCTATTTATATTAGCTACTAGCGACATATAAACGATAGTGCTATCCTACTAGGAAACTATTAAAGGATTTGAGTTTTTCCGTGATTATTAGTTTTTATATAAAAAAAATAATTTTAACACGTAGTACAACACGTAACAAACTTCATGATAAGCATATTTTACTACATCTATATATATATATATATATATATATATATATATATATATATATATATATATATATATATATATATATATAAAGAAATAAAGCAGTTATCCCATAAAGCAATAAAATGGCCATAAAATTAGCAGCGAAGAAATAAATGTCATCAAATGAAAGCCAATCTAAAGAACGCTAATACCTGACTAAACCCACATTTGAGCTTTAGTCGTGAAACATGTATTTAATAATTCAAATAATTATATCTTCATTATTTAATACGACACATTTCCATGTAACACTCTAATTAGCGGTTCAATTATATTAGAATTAGTGGCAAATCTAGATTACACGCTATAATGATTTTGGTGTGTTGTTTATTATCAAGTTTTTTGCTTTATAAATATAAAGTATAGTAAAAATAACTTGCACTGGATTATTGCTGGTTAGCTTCAGTTACAAGCTTCCCCCTAGCATACAGGTTTTGTTACGATATTTTGCTTCACCGCACAACAAGTGATACCTTATCATATTGGAAATAATTCGCTCAAGAAAATATCAAAGGTGCAAACTAAATGAAGCAGGTTAAACCTTCAAGGTATCCCAAGCGATCGCGTACCGCTGGATTACCACAGCCTTATTAAGGTGTTAGGTATTAATTTTCATATATATACGAGTACATAAAAATTAATGTAAATTAGGTAACATCGTGATCATAAGTAATGTTCTTTAACCGTATAAAGAATGCTAGCGTCGGGTGGACGAGGTAGTGGCGTCATTACGTGGCTACGAGCCGTAAACTAGAGCGTCGTCGGTACTCGGTAGCATGCCATAATTTTAGTCCTGAACCATACAACTAATGACTTAAAACAGTGAGATAAGATCAAACGCCACTTCCCTGAAAGTCTTGAAAATAAGCTGTTCGTACTATTTCAAATTTTGCTATTTCTTTTTGGACGAAGTATGTTGTATAACTAAATCTTTTTTATTTATTTGAATAGCTATATAATAATAAAACATAAAAAAATAAAGATTTCGAGTCGACAACATATATCCGCAAAATCCGGATTGTCGAGTATTTTGTTTAATTCTAATGATGCTGAAAGACAAATCGAAGTCGCCATATTGGCCACACTAGCGAAACGTCACTGACATCAGATGACACGACAATATTGAAGCGTGATCTGTGATTGAAGTGAAGAAACGCATTCATACAGACAAAAAGATTTACCTCGAAATGTATATTAGTGTAAATAAATAAAATAAAAAATATATAAAATACATCCTTTCATTTCTTGCGTTTACAAAAAAAAAATATCCTATTAACAATTACAACAATTTTAAAAGTATTTTTAATAAAATCACATCAACAGCAACATCCAGTTAATATAATAATAGAATAATGTGTTCTAAACTCTTAAATCATAATTTTTATTCAATTTATAATATTTTTATTAAGTATATATATAATATAGTGAGTTCCGCTAGTATTATATAAAAAAACCTGCATGACTGTCCGCCAACCCGTAATTGGCGAGCCTGGTGGATTACTGCCTGGTTCCAGCCGTGGTACGCTAGAAATGGCTATATTCACTTACTTCATGTACACTATATACTATTATGTGCTTACTAAGCTTTCTCACAGTTTTGCGAACAATCTAAAAATGAAACGGCAGACCCGAGTTTTAGACCCATGGTTTAACAGCTAAAATTAATGATAGTATCATTATTATAACGAAATTAGTTACACAAGCTAATTATTTTTTTAGGTTTCAGTAAATAACTAGAAACCGAATACATTATTATGATGCTACTGCGATATTTCGTACGACACAAAAAATTTTTATTATAATGTATCTGCTAATTCATTCAAGAGTCCTGTTTTATATACAAAATTGTACGTCTTGTATTGCTTTTGCTGAAAATTTTGATGAAACTTTTTAAAAATATGAATAAAATAAATTAAATGGACTATTATTTATGTTAAACACGCGATGTTGCTTTTCTGTACATACTGATTAGCATTTGTTCGAAGCGAAAATTTATTTTAAGGTAGTCTAAGAAACCTGCTTTATTATAATCTAGCTTTTCCCGCGGTTTCGCACGCGTTCTAAAGACCGGAAACCAAATTCTGTCCAGTCGAGCAGTATGGTACCTCGCAGAACTAAAGCCCGCCCTTCCCGTTTATGCAACATTTTTCATTGATGCTTTATAATATAAGTATAGATTCAGTTATGAAAATAAGTGGTAATAACTAAGTGTTGCAAGAGTACTCATTTTCAAGGAATATTGTATTCTACGGACTGCAGTGAGCCTACCCTACATGGAAAATATTATCTTACTCCACAATAATAATTTCATTTTACCCAACTAACGCAGTCATTACGCGAGCGTCAGCCATAAACAAGGACACTAAATGAAGAAGCTACCACTACTACGTTTTACGGTCTGTAAATAATGTTATACTAACATAATATAACATGTCTTATTATACTTTCTTAGATTTACGTGAATGTTCGTATCTTTTTACGTTGAAATGATCTTGTTTTTTTATTCCCTACATTTTGATTCTTAATTATTTGTGTTACTGAGATAATAAGCCTACTTGGCTTATATATAAGTTAAATTATTTCCTATCATTTGTTCCTGCCATTAATACACTGTTCAATTTATTATGAAAGAAAAAAGAGAGAATACTCAAATTTTAATGGATCACTGTGTTTTCAAGCAACTGAAAAATAAGATCTCCGTAGTCATGAAATTTTAAAAGAACGACCTTTGCTTTTTCTTCAATCTGTCTTTCAAAAGCTTTACTCATTTATCGTTGAAATATTTTTTTTAAATAGTCATACGTGAAAAAAAGAAGTTTAATTTTTAACCGACTTCAAAAAAGGAGGAGCTTATATGTTCCGTTGTATATATATATATTTTTATGTATGTTCACCAATTTCTCCGCCGTCTGTGGGTCGATATCAAAAATTTTTCTTTTGTTCGGTTGGGTATAGCTTTGAGCGGGTCCCATTGTCACCAAGTCAGGATCTGATGATGGGATCCCAGGGAAATCGAGGGCAACTCTAAAATTTTATAGGCCCCTATTATGTTTTTGATATATTTTCTAAAAATGTTGAAGCATCTAGAAGCTCATGTGGATGAGCTGATGATGGAGGTACAATTCCTCAACGGTTATTTTTATGTTTGTTCATTAATTTCTGCATCAAATGTTTGCCGATTACAATTTTTTTTTCGTTTGGTATGGTAAACTTCCAAGATATTCACATTATCATCAAGTCAGGATCTGATGATGAGATCCTAGGGAAATCGAGGGCAATTCTCAAATTTTATAGACATTTATAACGTTGCTTATATATATTCTGAAGCTGTTCAAGAATTTGTGATGATGTAAGGTATATCTCCTCAACGGTTAGGAGTTGAAATAAAATTCTTTTAATATTATACATACTTATGAACCGATATTCGTATTCCTTCAGGATATTAGGTTGATCTTATAATAGAAAAATAGACGTGGACAAATCTCGATTGACTATTGTTGTTCACTCCAAAACTTTGCTGACTTATTGGAGCAGTAGTTTAGTTAGCCTACCGATCTTATATTTAAACAAAATATCTAATTTCCACTAAAAAGATAAAAATAAATTATTTTTTAACAAAAATGAAAACCGACTTCAAAACGTTACAAATCGAAACTAAAACGAAAAAAAAATAATTTTAATTACTTAGTTATTGTTGCAGTCGGTGCCAGCCAAAGCAAAATAATCTTAATAAAATTTAATTAATGTATCAATTTGTAAATATAATCAAAATATCCGCTCGAAAGTTCATTGCAAAGGCAGGTAAAACTGTCCTTCTTGGCTCGCATCGACTCCAACAATGACTAAGTAATTAAAATTATTTTTTTTCTTTTTAGTTTCGATTTGTAACATTTTGAAGTCGGTTTCCATTTTTTTTTAAAATAATACTCAATTAAACTTTTACAAGCACTTTTGAATGCCTCATGAAAATTTTACTTATTAGTTCATAAGCTGTTACTTTTAATAATTAAAGTTTTCATACGTAAAGCTTACATTCAATGCAATGTAAGAAAAAGCTAAATACTATACCTAGAATAAATCCTTAAAAGCTAGGTGGAGACCAGCTAATAGCACGGGCGGAGTTAATTATCTGGGTTACGGTTATATAGGGTGACCACGGTTTAAGCTCTGACTAATTTTTCATCATTCATCAAGATTGTTGCTAAACCAAGTTGTCTAAATGAATGGTAGACTCATGACGTTCAGTAAGAAATTGTAACAATTTTTATGCTGAATAAAATATTTTGATTTGATTTGATTTGAAATATAAATCGTTTAATTTTTCATTATTTTTTGTTACTTTGTACTTACATTTTCATTGCATATGTGGATGGACAATGAAAAAATATTGACTTTTTGTTCAATCTACTATCCCTAAATTTAATATTTGGTTTGGTATGTCAGTGCGGTACATAAAATCTCGCTTTCGTGTAACCCAATCAAGTAAGCGGAAGCTCTATAATAAGTATAATATTTTTGATGCAAACATTCCCTCGCAACATTTTGGCACTTTCAACGCTTCCGCGTAGTTACTGAATATTGAAATGTTATATATACTACAAGAATGTTTTTAAATTTTATTTTTTAATGAATTTGCAATGCTTTATAGCTTCTGTCCATATTTAGTCCCGTTGGTATTAATGAATTAAATATAAGCGATAAAATTCAATATAAGCGACTTTGAGAAAATGTCAACATTAACCGAGTTTATTTAGCAAAAATTTTGCACTCTTAATGAGATTTTTACTAAAGAAAAATTAACGATGTTGCGAAAATTTTATTTTATACTAATCAATTAGGTAAATATATATTGAATTTCAGAGGTAAGTCTTCTTTTTTATTTATTAAGGTCAAAGCTTTATTTACATATTATTTTGTGAACGTAATAGAAAAGCATAAATATATTTTTATACGTACTCAAATAGTTATCTAAGATGACTCGACTCGGTTAATCCTGATTACGACGCTTAGGTTTATGTGGTCAGTGTATGAGATATGTCGTACTTATTAATACGTTTCATACATCAAGAGGATATTTTTATTGAATAATTATTATTATCGTTCAAAAGCTGCATTTCTGTTATAATGGTAATTATAGTTGTCTTTACCTTATCCATGTCATATTCGGTTTCAAGTGAGTAAGTAGTAACTGCTTTTCATACAGAAGTTTTTCCACAGTTATATTTTTATTTGAACTGTCTCGCAGCTCGACACGTGCTTTTGCTATAAGGATATCATAAATAGGTACAGTCGAGATCGATACTCTTAATGTTAGTACTCTACCTATAGGCTATAATATTTTTGTTTCAACAAAGGCTAAACATTATATGTAATAGAAAGACATCAAGGAGTTAGAGATTAAAGGTCCGTAAATAAAAAAACCAAGTTACAAGTATATTTAGGTGACTTTATGTCATGAAATCATTTCTAGAATGTGACTATTTTCATTTTATTTAACTTTAAGACTAAGATATTTTAAAATTTTGTATAGTGTCACATTTGTTATAATTTACAATTTAATTTTTTTTTCTTAACATACACAATCCTATATTTTTAAAGTTTGTTTATAAATAACAACAATGGTCTTTAGCAAATACGATTACTAAGTTACTAAGCATTCTACTAACAATTTTAAACTGTTCTACAAAAGCACACTTAATTTAATTCGGTATGCTTTGCAGTTTATTGCATGCACCCAACTTATTTGCCTGTAAGAGGGCGTAACAAGTTGACTCCTTTAGGTCAGAGTAGGAACGACCAGAAGAAAATTCCAGATTGTACTGTAAATCCTGATGTTAATGGGAATGTTATATAAATATTTAATACGTAGCTATAATTGGAATAGAAAAATTTACACGCTGTACCTAGAACATAAACATTTTATTGAAAAGTTTATTTCTGGAGCAACATCATGTTATACTTTCTAAGAAAAAAAAATGTTTAATTTAAGGAAAATGAGTTTAGAAAACTGTTCAACGATATATAAATAAAACAGATTTTTTGTGTATATTGCTAACGACATTTGAGGACACGTTTGGCTCAGTTTGTAGCACAGAACAAATAATACAATACCTACTAGACTTTTTATTATTTAAGTACATGATTAGCTAATACCTTTTGGTTTTATTTAAAGTATATCCATTTTCAGATTGCGCTAGCAACAGAAAACTCTATAATACTACAAAATTTGGACTTCGCAGCTAGCGGTAGCTACTCATGCGAAGTATCGCTTGACACACCAATCTTCACAAAGGCTTCGGGCGAAAAGCAACTCACTGTTTTCCGTAAGTACTGATAGATTAATGTAATTAAACGAATGTAAACACTGTATATTGTATTTACGTTATTGCTTATGATATTTACCTTATTCAAGCACCCAAATATTATCTACACGTACATACATACTTAGTAAGTACATCCTTATTCTTTAACATTTAATAGTACATACTAGCTGACCCGTGCCCACTTCGTTGGGCATAATGTTAATAATCTTTTTTTAGTACAGAGTGTTTAAATAATTTAAATTATTTTATTTATATTAAAAATTAAAAATTAAATTATCTATACTAATATTAAAAAAACTACTTTTTGTCACTTAAATATAAAAGTTAGACATATGCTGTCGTTGACTTTTTTGTAGGCATTTTTAAGCTCCACATCTTTTCTCTAGAACTCAAAAATATATCTTTCATAGTTAAGGCAGCGTTCGTAAGAAACGCTTTCATTCGACCGTTTTTTCTCCGATTCACTTTGCAAAACGGACTACCACGTAAAAAAAAATCTATTTTTCGGTTTTTTATATAACCTATGACACTCAGCAATTATGTGGCTTTCTATTGGTGAAAGAATTTTTAAAATCGGTTCAGTAGATCCCGAGATTACCCCTTACAACTTAACAAATAAACAAACTTTACTTCTTTATAATATTAGTATATTACATTAAAGAAGACTATCCTGATTATGTTTTGAATAAAAGAAAAGAGCTGAGAACTCAACAAAAAATTGAAATAAGTAAAGGTAACAAAGCCTTCATAAAATATGACAAATTGATTGTAATAGAAAAGAAAAATGAACAACCCATTAACAAGAAACGTAATTTATCTGTGTCACCAATAGATACCCACAACAACAAGAAAAATATATCTTCTTCATATCAAGCTCAAAAGAAAAATAAAACATCTATGGCCGCTTTCGTCACAACAACTAAAAAGTCTACAATCTTACCTAAACAAATCGAAAAATCAAGCAGCACGTCTGAAGTAAGTAATAACAAAGAAATATAGCAAACAGAAAAGGCCCCTCTCAACTATTCTTTCCCAACACGGTTGGTCCCCGCGGGAATTATAGACCAACACCCTCTAACAGTAAAGTGTCCAAAACAAGAAACGAATCCCAAACAATCTGACGGCTTGCCAGTAGTCCTTAGTCCGCTCAATAAAAAACAATATATTATAGACAGTCAGATCGAAAAAGAATCTAGGAGCCCCACTCTACAAATAGCTACTCTAAATACTAGAACACTTAGAACCGAAGAAAGCCTAGAGGAACTAGAACTTGCTTTAAAAAGAATAAAATGGGACATACTCGGTATAAGCGAGATGCGAAGGCTCGGAGAATCCATTGAAGAGCGATCAAGTTATATTCTATACCATAAAGGAGAAATTGCAGGACATAGAGGTGTGGGCTTTCTCATAAAGGCAACACACAAAAATAAAATAGTAGAATTTTTAGGTATATCCGACAGAATAGCAATATTAAACATTAGATTCTCTGGTTACAGTAAAATGTGGTCAATAATCCAAGTATACGCACCGACAGAGCAAGCAAAAACAGAAGAGCTGGATGTTTTTTATGCAGAGCTTTCAGACTCTATAACGAAATTCTCGAGCAACTATGTCATAGTCATGGGCGACTTTAACGCTCAAGTTGGCTGTAGACAGAGTGGGGAAGAACTTACCCTTGGCACATTTGGCAATGGGAAAAGGAGTCCTCACGGCCAAAAATTAGTAGAATTTCTCCTAGAACACAATCTAACAGTCTTAAATACCATGTATAAAAAGAAATCTAGTAAGAAATGGACATGGATCTCACCAGATGGGAAATACAGAAATGAAATTGATTATATAACTACCAACTACATAAAACCTTTTACGAACACTGAAGTTATCCAAAACTTGAATTTTAATTCCAACCATAGAATGGTGAGATGTTCTTTAAGGTAAATACCACCAAAACATACGAGAAGAATAATCAACAACGCAAATATAGGACAAGTAGATGAAGAAAAAATAAAAAATGTCATTACGATGCTGTCAAACTCCGATCTACTACTTGACTTAGATAGAGACACTCTTAAAACATATGAAAAACTAGAGCAGAATCTTGTGGCAGCGATAAACATAAAAAAAGAAAAGAAAAATAAAGACTACATTAGCGAAAACTCTGTCAGACTTCTGCAAGATAGAAGAGAAATGTTATCTGACCCGATAAAGAAAAATAATGCTACTTCCATTGCTGAAATCAGTAAATCTATAAATAAGAGCCTTAGAGATGACCGAAGGAGAAGAAAATCGCGAATCCTTGAAAGACATATTAGCCAGACGGGTGGTATTAAGAAAGCCTTAAAAGAACTTAAAGAAATTGACAAAGAATGGATACCGAAAATGAAAAAACATGGAAAGAACATTACAACAAGAAAAAACATCAACGATCATGCCACAACCTTCTACACACAACTTTACGCAAACCCTAGCAAGATGCACGATCGCACTAAACATAAGATTCATAGTTCATCTTCAGAACCCATACAAAATGTAGAGCAAGAACCTGAAATCTTAACAAAAGAAGTAGAGAAAGCAATACGCAGCCAAAAACTAGATAAAGCTCCTGGACCCGATAAAATTTCGAACGAATTATTGAGAGGTACGGTCGAACAACTAAGTCCTATCCTCGCAAAAATTTTTAATAATATAATTTCCACCGGATGCATTCCAAACCAATGGACTAAGTCACATATCATTCTTTTGCATAAAAAGGGTTCAAGAGAAGACATTTGTAATTATAGACCTATTAGCCTAATGTCTAACGTTTATAAAGTTTTTGCGAAAGTTATTCTGGATCGAATATGCAAAAGGCTAGATGAACAACAACCAGTAGAGCAAGCAGGTTTCCGCAAAAACTACTCTACACTAGACCATATCCATACTGTTAAACAAGTAATAGAGAAGTATAATGAATACAACAAAAATATCTATATTGCTTTTATAGACTACAATAAAGCGTTTGACAGTCTAATACACGATCGAATTTGGGACACTTTAGAAGAGCAAGGGATACCACAGCTTTACGTAAACATCATTAAAACAATATACTCTAGCAGCAAAGCCAGAATACAGTTAGAATCATTAGGAAAAGAATTTCCAATAGAGAAAGGAGTTCGGCAAGGCGATCCCATCTCGCCAAAGATTTTTTCCGCCGTATTGGAAAGCATTTTTCGAAATTTGAAATGGCAAAATTTAGGCATTCGTATAAACGGTAAGAGGCTTAACCATCTCAGATTTGCTGATGATATAGTTTTGTTAGAAGAATCCCCCAGTACTCTAGAGCAAATGATAAAAGAATTATCCCAAGAAAGCAATAAATTCGGCTTAACAATGAATGGCAGCAAAACAAAGCTTATGACTAATAGCATACAAGTAGAGGTAATGGTAAATGATGAATTTTTAGAGTATGTTGATGATTATGTCTATTTAGGCCAAATTATATCATTTAAAGATCAAATGACAAAAGAAGTAAACAAAAGAATAGCAAATGGCTGGAAAAAGTATTGGGCACTAAAGTACATAATGAAAAACAAAGATTTCAGCACATCTTTAAAGAGCAAGGTATTTAATACATGCATACTTCCTTGTCTAACTTATGGATGTGAAACATGGGCTCTTACTGCAATACATAGAGCTAAACTAGCAACATGTCAACACGCAATGGAAAGAAGCGTATTGGGCCTCAGAATAAGCGATAGGGTCAAAAACATAGACATAAGAAAGAAAACCAAGTTTATAGATATTCTACACAGAATAGACCAACTCAAGTGGAAATGGACTGGCCATATGATGCGTTCAAAAGAGGAAAAATGGAGTCGAGAGATCACAAATTGGTATCCCAGAGACTCAAAAAGAAATAGAGGTAGGCAACACCGAAGATGGGAAGATGAAATTAAAATGACAGTGGGTCCGTACTGGAGAAGAGTAACAAGGGACAGGACCCAATGGAGAGAGTTAGAGGAGGCCTTTGCCAAGAGGCAAACTGAGATAAGAGACATAATATAAGTAACGGTTAATATTATTTTTTTGTCTTTATTTTTTTAGCTTTATTTTTAAATGTTTAAGAGTTAGTTAACCATATAAAACGTCCACATACTATGTAATATTTACTCTCAGTAATAAAGGCTATTTTATTTATTTATTTATTTAATATTAGTATAGAAGTATAGATTAGCAACTGTAATCACTAAATGTTTCATATAAAGTCTTTCTATAAAGGTTTGCGAACCATATACAGAATAAAAATCACGCAAACATCAAAAACATTTAAAAAAATTAAAAAAATAAAATAATCTTTATTCGGTATCTCAAAAATTTTTACAATATCTGATAAGCTGATTGGAACCTCCTTTTAAGCGCATAAGCACTTGTGTTAGGAGAAACCGCTCTTCCATTACATAAGTGTTAACAATTTCAACAATAAGCTAAGTACTATATATTTTACAATTTACTAGCAGAATCTAAGATGAAAAGTATGTGTGTGTGTGTGTGTGTGTGTGTGTGTGTGTGTGTGTGTGTTTATGAGGATGAAGGTTCATGACTGATTGTAAAGTTTGACTGTGTTTACTAGTGTATATTATGATTACCTACATAAGGCTTCGGTGTCATCATAGCTCAATGTTTTCAGGATGTTATGTAGAGATGTTTTACATTCATACTTATTCAAATTGTATATTTTTAATATTTTATTTAATTTATTGTAAAGTTTAGCAGCTTGACATCGGAATTGTCTCACGGCAAACACTGAATAAGATCTCTCAACTGGGGCTACAGTATGCTTGCGCCTTTTGCTCAGTTTGGCTCAACATTTACATATTTAAATGGCAAATAATAGATTAAAAATGTGATATACCAAAAATGAATTGTAGGTTTCACCGACGATTCAAAACACAATCATTAAAATCCAATTTGAATGCATGGAGAAGGCTGACCGTGCTGCGCATTGCAAACAAAGCCACTACTCCTGATAATATTGCGCAAAAATAAATATACCTCAATTGTAACTTGCTATTTTGTACCAAATATGGTTCCTAAATCCTAGTTAGATACTTTTAAATTCGTCTTCGATAAATACTACGAAATTGGTGGGCTTTGCTCCAAATAAAACTTTTTTTATGGATGGAAAGTGAAAACACACTATTAATGATAAGGTATGTGATCGTTTGAAGGGCATGTGTTACAAAATGCAAAGGTGAAATAGGATGGAAAATATTTCACTTTTATACTATCAACGTAGCTTTTAAAATGATATTACTTCGCTTACTTACATATACCTATTTTAAATCAAACATATTTTGAATTGTTAAATCTCTTTGTCTATTTAAATATAATGTTATAAAAAATGAATTTCGATAGAAAAATCTTTTAAATGTCAATATATTAAACCACAATAAATGTGGCTGTTTTAATTCTAATAAATAACCTATTCACAATTATTTTAAGATGCAAGAGACTCTATGAACATAAAAAAGAAAATGAGCTTATACCGCTGAGCCAAAAAATTAAGTTTTTAGTAAGTATTGTTTCTACGTCAAAATAAAACAAAATAATCTTAACATACCTAGCAAACGTAATTTTTAGCTATCTTAATAATCTCATCTTTATAACTACAATTGTTTTTAATATAATTAATCTAATCTATAATATAAATATACTTACATATATAAATGCGAAAAACACTGACACATCAAGAAATCTTAAAAACCGCTAAATATATAAAGATGAAAATGGGCAGGGAGGTAGTTTATAAATAGTAGACGTCTGCTAAGAAAGGATTTTGCGACAGGGCCGCATTAATGAGGTCTAAGGGCTTTCGCAAGATTTTTTTAAATTTCATCGTTTTTGTAATAGAAACTTTAAATTTGGCAGGGAGGTAGTTTAATTAGTAGATATTCTTTAAAAACAAATTTTGCGGTTGGGCCGGATTGATGTGGTCTAAGGGCTCTCGCAAGTTTGTATGAAAGTCCTTCATCTTTTGTGCTACAAATTTTAAACTTGGGAAGGAGATAGTTAATAGTTAGTAGATGTCCACGCATTTTGTGACAGGGCCAAATTAAGGAGGTCTACGGGATCTCGCAAGTTTGTATGAAAGTTCTTCAGTTTTAGTGCTACGTAAATAACTTAAAATTTGGTAGGGAGGGAGTTAATAGTTAGTAGACATCCGCAAAGAACTTTTGCGACGGGGCCAGATTTAGGTGATGTAAGGGCTCTCATAAGTTTTATCGAAATTTCTTCATTTTTGTGCTAAAAGTTTTAAATTTGGAACGCAGTTAGTTTATAGTTTGTAGATAACTTTAAGGACGGACTAATCGGACATTTTAAAAGATAATTTTAAAATGTCAATCTAAACAAAATACTAACAGAAAAGTAAAGCGCTGCACAGCGGGCAATGGGGAGAGGGAGGGGGTGCCAAGAGCGGGAGAGGGGTGTGCAAATAGCTGGTGCAATTTTGGAGAATTTTCAGGCAATCTAAAGATCACCCAGCGAGCAATTGAATGAAGATTATTTGCGATTAAAAAAATTAACGCGGGCGAAGCCGCGGGTACTGCTAGTCATATATAAAGTTATAAAAATAATTTAAAAAACCATAAACGACAATAATAATTACGCATTTTTTTATAATAATTTATAATAATCTGTTGTTTGAAATACTGTACAGTTTGTGTAAAAAAAACTAAAATTTTTTAGTAGTCGCCAATGTATTAAAGAAACTCAACAACTCTACTTTATAAAAATAAAATTAATGAAATTCTTTTTCCAAAACAATACAAATGTATACGTAGGCCTAATGAGTCGTAGTTAAATGGCAGTCATTAGAAGTTGGGCTGTTCAACTACATTTAGAGTAGTTACATTTACGTACCTAAACAGTAGCTAAGCCGCAAACGTTCCAACAGAAATTTATGATGCGAAAAAATCGAAAATAATCTTCAACTGTCTAACATTTTTGAATTAGAATATTTAATCATCATCACTACATAGTATAAAATAAAGTCGCCTTTTCTGTCCCTATATCCCTATATCCCTATGTGCGCTTAAATCTTTAAAACTACGCAACGGATTTTGATGCGGTTTTTTTTAATAGATAGAGTGATTCAAGAGGAAGGTTTATATGCATAACTAGCAGATCCCGCGGCTTTACCTGTGCTAAATCTAGGGAAGAGCCCGAGCGAAGCGAGGGCGAGTCGCTAGTAAAAGAAATAAAAGTAACATCTTTGAATTTGTGTAATAACTTATAACACTTACACTTCATTCCTTAATTTTATAAATGAAATAGAGATATAAATGTAGGTATCTATATAAAATAAAGAGAGTTAGTTTCCCATATTTTAAAATATTTGTAATCATAACGAACGTTATGAAAATAACACTTTATGACTATAACGAGGAATTAAATTTACAAATGAACTTGTAACCTATAATTTCTATGAAACTTACAGACCGTTAACATACTACACATAAACAACATAGCTTTTTATTTATTTCTATTGAGTGGTGAAAACAGATATTTTAAAACATTACTTCCTATCGAAACATTTCCTTTTAAGAAAGTATTGCAATGGTTTATTTCTTCAGACTCATTTTTCAAGTTTGGGTCGAACAACAAATATTGTGGATTCTTGCTATTGAGAATTCTTCTCGAGTCCGTGATACTCTCTCATTTTTTATTGATACCGAATACATTTTTACAAAGAAAATGATTCAGCTAAAATATTTCATAAATTATTAAGATTGTTAATGTTTTCTTTTTGTTTATTCTATGATACTAGTTAACCGTCCAAACATCGCCCGGTTGTTTTTTTATGATTATAACATTTATTACTAAAACTTTCTTACTTTCAGCGAACATTCGACATTTTGAATAATAATATTTTATAGTTTCCTAAATCTTAACTCGATCACAGTCAGTAGTAAATTAAAATATGTATAACTTTACCTAGCTTCGCTTGGTTTCGAGCCTAAGTGCCTAAAGGTCAATTAACAAGAACATTGCTGCGGAACGGATGAGTCAATATCACCCTATCGCGCGAGAAGGCACTCGAATTCGCGAGCGTGACTTATGGCATTCTTTTATTTAGTCTAAATTTTTTACGTAACAATTGTCGACTTGGATATGCACCAAATAAATCTATTTTTTCTGAATCTGTGTTTTTTTATACAGTACGTACCTATGCACCCTACGAGTATTTCATAGACGCTTAAGGTCGACCACAACTTCCCGCCGAATCCACAAACGTCGCCGACAGTAGCTGTGAGAATTCTGTGGATATTTTTCTCTGATAATTCTCCAATTTTTTGCTCCTTGCTAGTTTGACTGTTTTACAATTAACATGAAATTCATTATACTACGTATAATATCGTTTAAATGAAAAGAACATTGACGCTACCGTTCCATTCCATTCCGCCGCAATGAAAATTGAGCCTAACGACATTCGATAAAATAACTGACGGTCATGTTTTCGACTTTAAATGAAGAGAATGGTTTATTACGATTTCTCTAGCCATAGTAATAAATGGTAGTACATTTTTTTAATATCTTTATTAAAATAAACTATTAGTAGAGCCATCAAATATTTTAAACAAAAATATTGACTGAGATAGTCTGTTCCATGAATCTTGTAATGCATTCAAAATGAGGGGAACCTAAAATCAAAATAAATCCGCGTTGAAAACATAGGTAAAGTCAGTAATCAGGACTTTGTCAAGTATCGCTTTAAGGATTAATAATGACATGACACGTCTTCTAAAGCTACTTTGCTTGAGAAGATAGATCTTTTTAAAAGATCCGTTCCCGAGACCATTAGAAGTGAAAAATAGATAGCTTAGGAAAGCAAGCACTTAAAGACGCTAAAAATTACAAGAAACGTTCGCTAAAAAGTATGCATTCTATCTCTCACCTGAACATAAATAAGTACATATAATAAAGTAGGTACAGATGGTTAAAGTAGCAGAAAAAGAATTTATTCAGGTGTTTCTATTAAATAATAAATATAATGTTGAATCTTGTCACAAGAAGTAAATCGTCGCCAAAATATTAAAAAAAACAATAATATTCATTACAAAATACTAAATAGGTATAGGTAACACATAGAATAGAACAATGATGTTATATGTTAATGATATCTATTGATTTATTAATCTGTAAAGTTTTTTATCTGTGTAAGTAATATCGACGGAGACGAGAAGAGACGGAAGTGTGTAACAAGAAGCTAGGGAAACGCACGCAATTTGATTAGACCAATGACTACACGCCGTGATCGAGTTGGCACTTGGCACTCATATTAATAATGTGATTATGATTAATAAATGTCTGACAAAAATACAAATCATTGATAAAAAGTGACTATATAATAATATTTATATTCAAAATATTTCAGTATTTTTAAAATTTTACTTCATAATATGTAAACATTATACTTACATCATTCCATTTTATTCAAAAGATATTTCAAAATTACATTGTAATAAGTACGTAAGTAAAATAGTGATTTTGAAGGCAAGAGCATATGTTAGTTAACAATGTAATAGCTAGCTTTAGAGGAAACCTCTAATTTTAATCAAACCCCTATAACTCCTAGGGCTTAGTACAAACAAAGCCTGAATTTAATAATAAAGCAATGAGTTAACGAACGATAAACATAACTCCCTACAAGAACAATTTCAACATTATTTAATATGTACTAAATAAATTAAAAATTACTAGTGCAAACTATGCCTCAGAATTGAAAATAATAAGGTGGACGTTAGTTTCTGTTGTCAAATGATAATATAAACTCTCGAGTTAACGAACAATAGACAAAAATTATATTAATCTTGTATCTTATTTTAGTGTCAAAAAAGTTCAAATAATATTTGAAATATGTAATATCCATACATTTGTAACCATTTTGTATTTAATAAAAATGTCTCTCTTTAGTTTGTACTAGCATTTCCCGCGGCTCCGTCCGCTTTCTAAAGACTGGAAACAAATACCATGTGATATTTCATAGCCGATTTGTAACGGTTAGTTGCGATTTCTCAGAAATGAGATATTTTCCCGCAGTAAAAAGTATCCTATGTATTGACCCAGGTAACCAGCTATCATCATACCAAATTTTATTCAAATCCGTTCTCGTGGTGCGGTCACAAACAGACACACAGACAAACATTTTAAAAACAATTAGGTTTTCCAAAAAATATTTAATGTACAGATTTGACTCGGTTAGAATTTTATTATATGTACATAGATTTAGACCATATTTTACTACTATTACCTACTCGCATGTAAAAGAAATAAAATTTTAATTCAAATCGCATAACGTCTGTTTCTATAAACATGCTTATTTTGTCGACAAATACCTCCTTGTTTCTCATAACATAAAAATTGGAAAAGTGCGAGCCTCACACTTCGCGCACCGTGACTCACATCACGCACCGGAATTCCACACCCCACATATTAAATTTATGTTATGTATTTTTTATGCAAGTAAGATTAATAGGCGATGGAAATATTTATACATGTGTACATCATAAAATATTAATTTTAACGGAATATAAATAAGTTTGACCGTCTCTCTAATAAACTGTTGATTAACTTACTCGCCTACTAAACTCTACTCCTACTACTAGTATGCTATCGACTACGGCGTATCGAATAGAATTAACTCACTTTTTGTCAAGTAGGAATTTGCCTACTCGCTCGGGTGCTTTCCTAGATGCTAAGCAGTAACCTATTAGAATTTAAACTATATCTTACTCTAGACCTAGGTCATAGTTTATATGTGTAGATACTTGTCATTCAAATTGCCGAACTGTTTCAGCGCGCTTACACCTAGTCCAGTTATATAAAAGTCAGTTAAAAAAACTATGTCTAATTTTATCTCAAATGCTTTGTGTCCATGCAGTCTATGTACTTTATCAGCAGATTCTCTTTTTATTACATTAGGTATATTTTGTAATATTTTTATATTATGCGCATCATCCCATGAGCCATATTTTTCTTAATAAAACGTCACCGTTATGTTGACACAAATCAGAATTACGACATAACGGGCATGATATAGGCACAATTGTAGAGACACGTGTCGTGTGTCGGCTATTTTTACAGATACAGTTTTATTGTTTTCACTGCTTATACCCATTTTTGCATTTATACACTTATGTATATTAAATGCCTCAAAATTGATTATATCTACTAATAGTGAAATCACCTGTCGTGTAGCACGCATATTATAATTATACTATATTTGTTACTAACAATATTAGATATAAGTAAGTATATCTATATTGATTGTAATTTGTAATAATTATATGACATGACGAGAAGTGATAATGTAAAGTGGTAACATTGCATCCATCTAACATGTCATAAATTATGTATTTTCATTAAATTAATACTGTGTTCAATATATGGCAGATATATTTCATTATTTTGCAAGCAATTGTAAAAATATTAATAACATTTCCATTATAAATTGTTTCAATAATAAATTCACAATTTCCCTCAATTCCAATGTAATTCCAAAGTACTAATAGAATATAATAGATATTTAGTATCATCATAGTGAACCGGTTCTTCCTAATTGGGGCAATACAATGTAGGGGAAAAGAAAACTGTTTCAGGAAATGATCTAATGGACGGAAACCTTTTTTAGTTTTGACTTAGAAATTAATTGACAGTAATAAAATAAAATTATATAGTTTTAAAAGGATGTAATAATCATAGTGGTTAAAAAGGAATGAATAAGTAAGTAGATAAATTTTATTCATGCGTAAGTATCTACAAAGTTGTAAGTACTTTAAAAAATAAATAAAATATTCTTTGAGAAATTATTGATATATGTACCTACCCTACCAAACCCCTATACAAACTTCCAACACCATTTTTACCCACTTAAGGTATATTTTTGTGATAAAAACTATCATGACGCGTAAGCGACTCGAGCATATCAAAGTCCATTTTAAATGGGTTGAGCGGATTAAGCATGAAAAGGTAACAATCAGACAAACAGGATCGTTACTTGCGAAAAGTTTAGACTATGTAGCACATTGTAAATAGATTACCATTAAGCTTTCAATATGTATTGTGTTATTTATCTCAGTTGGTAGTGACTCCACTTTCTGCTCCAGCGATTGCGGGTTCGAGTCCCGCTGGGGGGATTCATTTGTTGAGCGCGAATGTTTGTACTCCAGTCATGGGTGTTTATATTTATAATATGTATGTATTTAATTGTGTAGTATATCAACTATTTGGTATCCGTAATACAAGCCTCATAGCTTACCACGGTACTAGATGGCGCTGTTGTAGAAATGTCCCAATATTATTAATATAATACATCTTAGTTTACTATTATACCGAATAACAATATTTACCTAATTACCTCTTCAAATTCTAATTTTCTTAAGTACATACTATAACTTACAAGTATATACTGATTTACGAAATATCCGGATTTCTTAACAAGTCGTAACAAGATTTACTACTAGATCTCAATAAAGCTTATATCGGTACTAACTTTAAGAGAAACGTAATTCGCTTGAACCCTTTTTTATTTACCTCTGTTTGTGGCGACTCTTTTAACGCAAACTTTTTGTTTATGCTGCACAGTTCAGTTTTGGATTATCATCTCGCTTAATGGATGTCTTTGTTTAAAAGCTAACATCTGCGTACGGTTTCACTGCTCTGTAACTCTCCACTTTTAAGATAATTCGTTGGCCGTCATACTGATTGTTTCAAAAGGATAAATAATTAAAATCAACAAAAGAAACAAAAAATGATTATATTTACTTATTTTATAATTTTTTTATTACATATGGAAATATAAAAGTTTATAAGTTTGGATGTAGGGAACCTTATAATCTACTGATTGGATTCCGAAAATTTAATAGGAAGCTGTATTACCGGGGTGAATTAGTATAGGATATCTTTTGATAATAATGTGTTTATTATCAAATATCAATATGTAGATACAAAGGACAATCATGACGCAACCGAGCGGAGCCACGATAATTGTTAGTATGTATAATATATTGTATGAAAATACCGTTAAAAAATATACAATCTGACCACTTTTTCGAAAATAAGGCGATTTTTCGGACATTCCATGTATTCCATATACTATATAGAGAGTGATGGTCTATTTGTCGCGTGAAAGGAAAACTTTTCCATAAATTTTGAACTTTCCGGAAACGCGTGACAAATAGGACATTTCCGTACATTTCGATGCTTACATTGGGGATGAATAGAATAAAACGAATAGAAAGTCATAAAGGATTGCAAAAAATACACAGAAAAAGCACAAAATTTGACACCACATGCAAATATAGCGCCACATTTCAAATATGTATATATAAGAATGTCACGATATAATTACTTAACTATATTTTTCTTTACATGGACACATGTAATTTACAGATAATAGATGTACTATATAATTTAAATTACTTTAGAAAATAATAATTACAGATCCTCAAAAACATCATCCACGTATCGACTTCCCAACGCAATACCTAAGCTATGGAGAAACATTGAAAGCTAACTGCACGAGCGCGCCTGCGCTGCCGGCCCCGCACATCACATGGTTTATTAATGGGAAAAAGGTAATCTTATACCCTTTTTCAATATTACTCTTCGCATGTAGCGGATTAACATCGGAACGGTTCATTAAGTTCATTTTGCGCAGCTCGTATTACGAATTCAACATGCGGATGCGTGACAGTGTTTACAATTATGTTTATCACTCCTTGGATTAGCCATTACTTAATGTCGTTTAGGATGTTGATAAATTAATTATTTAAATGTTTTAATTTATAGATGGATAAAGTTGCTCACTCACACAAGATACGTGTGCCAATGAATGAACGTAATGGAAGACGAGGCTTTCAAAGTGTGGAACAAGAGATTGATCTTAGTTCTCCATCACCAATTCTCACACTCACCCATGTATCTCATATTGCTACTAGACCACCGGGTTGTCTTCATAAGGAACAGGATTATCAGGTAAGAATTATTAACATACATGGATTATTTTGTCACTCCATACTTTATTAGACATTCATTATTAGTTGCGATTTAATTATTTCTCAGTTATACCTATTAAGCCCATTTCATTAAACTGCTGATTAAAAATTAACATGCTTACGCTTGAGAACGTTAACTATATAGGTACGTCATGTACTTTTTCAAATCTTTCCGTTCTTCTTCACCTACGATTAGGTAATAATTTCAGATTCGTCTTAGTCTAGTCAACGAATTCAAAAACGTGTTAAATAGACATAAAGCTCCTAAAAATATGTACGATAACTCATTGGATGCGTATTGACGTCTAGAAAAATGTTTTCAAGGGCTTATTAGCACATAAAAAATTGCGATTGTTTTAAACAAAACAAGATTAAAAAAAAGGTTTCGTTAATAATTTCTAAAATAATAATATTTAAGGAATTAATAATTTTTTTTGCGTCACTTTCTTAAATACCTAAATGATAAGAGCTCCACGAAGGGAAAAATTTATAGACGAATTATTAAAACTTTTATGCCGTAATTTATAAAAACAGAGATTGGAATAAAATAAGTTAAAATTTTAACAATGGTGTAAATTTTTGAAAAATCGACATAATTTTTTTTCACCGAGGTTTTTTTCGTTCAAGTGTCTAGATTACACCATAATTTATTCAAATTTTTAAATTGTTATTTAATACTATAAAAATATTATTGATGTACCGGCTTTTTAGACGCCGCGCCTATGCCGTAACGACCTCGCGAAGCCCTACTTTCAGCCTGAAAAAAATTATAAATAATAGAGATAGCATTCGGGGTGTTGTCATTTTTATTGGAAATTTCCTCCTCTTTCAGGATCTTTTTTTCAAAATACCTTAAATATCATTATTTTAGAAATTATTAACGTTAAACCAAATACCTTTTTTTAAGCCCTTAAAAAACATTTTAAGTCCTTAAAAAACATTTTTCTAGGCGTCATTTCGAATCCAATGAGCTATCGTACATATTTTTAGGAGCTTTATATGTATTTAACACGTTTTTGAATTTATTCACTAGACTATAAGACCTTTTGTCAGAATTGCAATTGCTCTACATCGCAATCGCTCAATCTGTATAGTAAGTAACATTAACAAGTTTGTTTTAGTCATATTATGTAGTTATATAAACCTGACTTGTAAATCGAGTTAGAAAAATGATTTGGATATTTAGTTATTTAAACCTACGATAGCTTCTACGATACTTATAAGTAAAATATAGTACTTATTAAGCGTTGACTCGGTCAACGGTATAACTATAATGTCTTAGACCTTAGTACCGATTCTTTAGAGCTCAAGAATCTCTCAAGTATTATACTATGATACTACAAAATGAAATTGTAACTTCACTTGAACATTCAAACTTTTAAAAAAACTAAGTACTTAGTTGAAATCACTTAATGAACAATTTTCTTTTATTTTTACATGATCACTTATATAAATTAGATGTGGCTTTTAAATGGCTTAACCAAGGCGATTTTAATCATGTCAATAACCTGACCTAATGAATATATTTTAACACGACCTGTGCAAACTTTATGTGCTTTATGTACTACCCTTAAATAAAGTTGAGAATATTTTAATAAAAAAAAACTTGATTTTTAAGTTCGTTCTAACCCCAGGACTCAAATCTAGGGCAAATATCAATATAGAAATATTACACTCAAGAAAAGCCCGTTATGTGTAAAGTTTGGTGGGCTCAAGGTTTGAGGAAATTACTTTTATGCAAATTACACTATTTCCACGTGCTGCCTTTAGCCTTATACTAGTACGTTACGTTGAAATGGATGCAGCTATTAAATGAATTCGCGCAAAGCTTGTTATAGAATTAAATAGAAGGTACAATTAAAATTCTATTGATGTTAAGTTTTCTTTTCTTTTCTTTTTATTTTCTTTTATTATATTAAGAAGTGTTACATATTATATGTATATATTATGTAATAACCAATTATTGTATGCAGTATGTACCTATATCGTTATTAAAATGTGCCAAATATGTCCTCGTAAGTTTAGTTTAAAGGATTTTATTCACATATTACTACCTACTTATATTGACGTTGGTTTTTTAATAATGAGTTTAATCGTTTGAAATGAAAAACATGTTAGTGCAAATAACCATGTAGTATTTACGTCACTACTAAACTCGACATTACATGTAAGTACGTAACGCCTAAATACCATGTAACTTTTTGTTTAGTTTTAAGTAGAAATACAAATATTGATAAAAAGATTCTTGATTCTGGTAAACAATATTTGAATTATTCAGGTAATCATTAAATAGTAAATACGTCAGATTGTGAACAAAAATTAATTAAATGTCTTACCCACTTGAATACATCTGTATATTATGTAAAATACATCATGTATTCCACAAAATTTCATAACGGACCCACAAGTTTATACGAACATTCGCATGCCGGTTAATTAAAGCATTGAGTTTATTAATAATATACCATACTTAGGTACAGCTTTCCATTTCACTACATAAATAATTTCCAACTTCACTATACTCGATGCTCAAAGTATTTAAACTACAATCTACAAATGTCGCCTCGTACGAGTATATAGACTTTTTAACTTTAATAATGAACAGAAATGGAAAAAACAAATTGTATCTATATTCTATACCTCTATATTTGTAGTTGACCCTTTTATACTAATCAAACAATACAAATATCTAAAACATACCGATTTATTTTGTAAATACAAGTAAAAAAATAACAAGACATGTTTGACTACTGTATCAATTTAAATTATAAACTCAACTTTAAATGATGTCACTGCATTTTATACATTTGCAAATTTTTGTGCTTTCATACAAATTTGCCAGAGCTCTTAAACATATTTAATCCGGCCCTGTCGCGAAATCCGTTCTTAGCGGACGTCTACTAGCTATAAACTACCTCCAAGCCAAATTTCAGAGAGAGCTTTGCTTTTATTTATTTATTTTTTTTTATGGTAAAAAGGGGGCAAACGGGCAGGAGGCTCACCTGATGGAAAGTGATCACCTCCGCCCATGGACATCTGCAAGCCAGGCTTGCAGATGCGTTGCCGGCCTTTCAGGAAAGGGAGGGATAGAGGAGGGAGGTAAGTGGGAGGGAGGGGGGAACGAAGGCGGAGGATGAAGGGAAGAGGGAGGGGGGAAGGAGAGTGGGCCACCCGGACTCTCACTCACCGAACGAAACGCGACAGCATAGCTGCCACTTCACGCCGGTCTTCTGTGAGAGAGTGGTACTAATGAACTATACGGGGCGTGCCGGCCCATTCGGTTGCTACCCGAAGGAAACAAGCATGGCACTACCACTTAATGGCATGGCACTACCACTTAATGGCATGGCACTACCACTTAATGCTTTTATATAATTTAGATAAAGTACTGCGTGTAGTGATAGCAATAAAGGTACTAAAGTTATTTACTATAGCAGAAATTAAATACACTTTTAGACGGATTCAGATCATGAAGATGGAAATGCGATTCAAGGGTTAAGTCGCCACAAAAGTAGGAGACCAAATCGCGGCAGAGATCTTTACATCACGGTTTCGGAGCTACAGTTAATTGCTACTGGAAAGTTAAACGTCACCTGTGTCAGTACTATCCCTGAATTTAGAAATATTGAAGATAAATTTGCAGACCTTAGAAACGATACTGTAATAGGTAAGTTAACATCATTCATCCCACGAAAACTTATGTGACACGTGATTTAAGTCATAATAGTTTCAAGTTATAACAGAAATCGTATTTATTTAATATACTCTTACCTTCTGCATTTATCTCATATTATTGCAATTTTAAACATATAGGTATAACCTTTCTGGTTAAACCTGCGGGAGCTCTTTAATTACATAGAAAGGACGCTCTGTAAAATGTTGATCCTAGTATTAAGGAATAGTCGTAACAACCTTTTCCTTAATACAAGAGCCAACGCACAGTATGGTGACAATTTAAACTTTTATCGTCAACCCCAATGAAGATATTTCCCTAGGTGAAGGTATAGGTGTTTAGGTAAATTAGTAAAAAATACAAACGGTGCCCATTTAAAACATACTTCCATATTTATCTATACTTACTAATATTATAAAGCTGAAGAGTTTGTTTGTTTGGTTGAACGCGCTAATCTCAGGAACTACTGGTCCGAATTGAAAAACTCTTTTTGTGTTGAATAGTTCGATATTTAATATCGAGTAAGGCTATAGACTATATTTCATCACGCTACGACCAATAGGAGTGGAGCATTAATGAAAAATGTTGTAAAAAAGGAAAAGGCTGGCGTTAGTTCTGCGAGGTATCATACCGCGTGACTCAGAAAGAATTTGGTTTCCAGTCTTTAGAACGCGTGCGAAGCCGCAGGAAATGCTAGTAATTTAATACAAAAGCTGATGATACCTACATTTTCTATTTTTTTTATGATTATTTCGAATTTTCTGTGCTTGAGTTCGTTCTTTTTCCGCTTTAACTAATTAACAGATAAACATGATTTTTCCTATCTATATGAAGGGTTTATGGACTGCTCAAAAATACTGATAAGAGATATTTTGTCACAAACCAATTTTTAATAGATACTCTTGGACACTAATAATTATCAATTAAAAAAATGAAATTAGGTCAAACTTGGATAAACTAATAAATGTTATATTTTCCATTTTCAGTGGATATGATAAAGCCCTCTACTTACATTCAGCCATCCATCAACGAGACTGTCACAAGCTCCAGCACTTCAGGTTGCAGTATAGCAATGCCATCATTAATTTTAGATCTAATTATTATTTACCTACATACCGTTTGTTAGCAGATTATTTTTATTTTTATTGAACGGGGCTGTGATATTAAAATCTTTACACGAACTTTTAAGCAAGTGTCAAGATTGTTTACTAGACGTTGTGGCACTTGAGATAATATGACCAACTATTTACAACCGATGGACGAGTGTGTATGATTCTGACTCATGAGTGTTATTTTAATATTGTTGTCTTACGTACATACTCGTAAGTCACAAATTATTCTTTCCTTTGTTTTCTTTGTATAACTGAGGAAACTTTTTGTAAGCTAGTTAATTTAAAATATAAGATATATTTATTTTAAAAGACATTGAATGAAATATTTAATTGCCGTTCTCTGACGGTTCTCTGTAATTAAAATTGCTTTTATAATGATTACCATTATCGTGCCTAGATTTTATTGGAATCGCCAAAGTAATAATACATATCAATCTCCGTAGGAGGTATAGATAATAAGATAAAATTTTACCTTTGTTTATGTATTTTTTTATATAATTATCCAATTTTGTTCAATTCTCTTGTAATTACCTAGTAACTTTTAAGGCATTATGTTTTATTTAATTTTGTGCTCAGATTATAGGAATGAAATATACGGAACGTACAAACATTGTTATATGAAATTAAGCTAAATAAGCGGTGCATTACCAATTCTTAACAAAGAAAAACCATTTACTTATATTGATAAAGGTACCCATTTTCGCTTTAAAAATATAAAATATCATTATGGGTGAAACACCTTCAACTTCCCAGCTCAACAAGCAACGGGCAATTACTGAGAATTTTTTGAGAGATAATTACTCTAAAACTGAACTTGGCTCAACTCGAGACTCAAACCTAGGACCTGTGGTCATACCTGCATGTAATTGATAGCAACTAGCCCACCGAAGATAGCAAAAACTAGTTTAAGAACCATTTCAAGCTCGATAATTAAGTATGATATTCTACACGCTTTGTCTACTTCTGTTCTACAATATGTTATATGTACAATAGGATTAGGATGATTTTGCTATTGAAAATAACTCATTTTTTTCGAATGGCGATAATAATTAATAATATTACTATAAATACTACAACAATGGTTAATTCTGGCATATATTATACTACAGTTATTTTGATTGAGAAAACTAGAATATTTTAAAATATTTCTTTTATAGATATAGCTGCCGACTGTATAAACCTTGTAATTAAAGATATTATCATTATTTTCTTAAATAGTAGACGCCAACAGCTGGCTTGTAACGCACCAAACGATTTGTACAGTATACAGTATACATACTTAGTAACTTAATTATTTTTGTTTACAACATTACTCCATGGTAATAAAACTCAATAGTGATTTTTTTTTTGAAAATTTTATTCCATTAATATCGATACAGAGGAGAGAGATTTAGTTTTTGTCTGTCAGTCAGTTTAATTGTCAGACTGTCAAACAGACAAAAATGCCTAGAAATACATAATAAGAAAGCCACTGGATTGTTATTCGGGTCAACATATGGGACACTGCCCAGTGTTGTTGGCTATGGCCTAATTTTCTCGTATTAAAGAGATGCGCTTGCCGAACATAAATTAATTTATTTTCTGATTAAAATGTTATGTGTAAACTAAAAAGAAATATAAAGTATTTAATAAGTGAACTATTACTCTACGTCTGTCATACATGGTTATCGTCTCGTCCCCCCTATTTATCCCCTCTTATTGCTAAAATCATAACCAGAGCCAAAATGCAAGGACACATAGTTAAGCTACCTAAGCTGAGCTTGTTATGTTCTTAATTAATAAACAATAAATTTTATATTATATCGTCCCTAAATCATAATACCTTCCTAATATTTTTATAACTTCACACATTCGAATTAAAATTAAAGTCTTTATTATAATGATAGGAACAACGATCAATGACCAATTAAAACGGTAATAAATCGACCTGTCCGTCCATCTGCGGGAAAATAACACAATTAATTCGGAATTTGGTCGGTACAAAAGCTTGTATATACGAAGCTTTCGCTGGCTGCCAGCACTGGTTTGGTATTGCAATGTAAAAACAATATTTTCATGCCAAACCAGCGCTGGCTGACAGCACTGGAAAGAATAGAGTGCTTGTCTATTTTTCAAGCCAGTTACCTCCGCCCGCAAACGTGTGCACAGCACAACAAAGATGCAGGCTCTCTGACTTCATCTAAACAATACGAGCCAAGCTAGCGGTGGCTTGTCTGTAGAACTGGCGCCAGCGCACTGGCTTCGTATAAATCATAGTACTTAAATATTTGGCTTGAATAATTGAATATAATTTTATAATATAATTTATATAGGTAAATTTAACTTTTTGACCATCAGTCTCAGATCAAGTACAAAAAGGTAGATAACGCACCGCCTACATTTTTTACTTGATCTGAGCCAACAGTAAGGAAAATTGCCATCACAAAGGGTTAATGATTATTTTCAATTAAATATACATTGAGATTATATAAATATGTACATTTAAAAATCAATCATTGATTACATGGCCAACTTTGTTGATTTTATCTTTGTTGCATATGTACAAAGTTTTATTTAAGAAATATGATTAGAAAATGTGTTACTATTTATTATTAATTATTAATATTAAATAAGACGCTCTTGAAAATTGTAAACATATAAATATATTCAATCTACTCTTGCAAGTGTGTTTTATTAGACCTACAATTTAGATTGTATACCTATAGGTAATAATAATCATCAGTGTATTTTGTTTGTCTTATTTACTTCCATTGCAAAATAAAGCTTAGTATTAGCATATTAGGTTATTTTTACAATAATGAGACTTTTTTATAAACAATACTTTATTGGAATGAAGAATGTAAATAATTTATATAATATATAATATTATAACAATATACACTATTTATAACTAAAAACTATAAATACATTCATTATTTTATGACTAAAAATAACATGACCAATAAATTATTAGGAGAAAAAGGTTCCCAATTTTTTTAAAGTTATTTGGAATGAAGCATTTACAGAATAATCAACGAAACAATGAACGTAATATGTTTTTATTTTAAATATAAAAATATTACGGCAAGATTATTTCCCGTCAAATCGTTGAACATACTTATGCAAAATTAAAAACTAATTAAAAAATAAGACAATAATAATTAATAATGTACAGAATTTCTGACGTTTGAAAATTAATCGTTACAATACAAAATACACACAATCATTACAAAACAGACACCATATTATTTAAGTTAGAAGAGTAAATGTGAAAAATAAATAATCCACTCAAACTCATACACTCGACAATTTTTTCGCCACTAATAAGTAAGCGATGATCTTATCTCAAATGCTTTCATCTACTGTTGCTCGCGACAATCTTATTAAGAAAACTTTAAATTGTGCAATATAAAAAATGTAATATCTCGAAAAATAAATAAAGAGCAGTATGACCTAATCACATTGATTAAAGCATAGTAAATCTCAATTTTTTAAGTGTGATTATATTATCGTAATAGCACAAAAAAATAATCAGTTTTATGTATCGCCGCCGCGCAGGTTCATAAAAGTGAATGATTTGGCTACTCTGTGTATCAACATAATTAACTCTAAACAATAAAACTTAAGTTGTGCTACATTTTAAGAAATATAAACTACATACCATAGAGTATATTGCTACATATATAAACTACATACTGTCCGTGAGCACTGTACCGCGTCTTGGAGAAAGTGTAAGAAATAATTTTACAGATTTTTACAATAAACTTTCAATATTCATACACATATTTATCATAAGCAACGGTCAGACATTACGACCCAGTTTGAATATTTCCTATCAGTTACACATAATGCATACGTGCTTCTTCTTTAAATATTAATAATATTAATAAATATATAGTTATCGATAAAATTGATGTGAATGGCGAATGCCTTAGAATCTATCTGTGCTCTGTATAATATAGCTCACGATCATCCTATAGTAATTTTCATAACTTTTCTATATATAATGCAATGTAATTAATTAATTGTATACAAACGATATAAGATCAATATAGAATTCTTGCTTTTCGCTATTAATAGTACATTAGTACATAGTATTTTGGATTAAAATGAAACGGGCATTTTGAATAGAATATTTTTGCAACATCTCGACTAGCCTCAATAAATGTGAGCTTAATTATGTATTGAATAAAGTATAAAAATAATGAAGTAAGTAAACAATTCCATGACTATTATAATATTTACAACAATGACCAGCTATAAAAAATACAAATAGTAGTTTCATTGCTTTAGCAACTTGAAACTTACTACAATAATGCAAATGTGATTTTTAAATAGTTTTACTAGTTACCACCAATTCAGTAACTGAACAAAATAATTTCTAAAATTCTAATGACTATCAAGACTAAATACTGTACTTTTCCTAAAATGCAGTTTGCATTTATATATCTATTTATTTTTTTGGAATTATAAATTTGTGATTTCAAATAAGCATTTGATAATACATCAAAAATATGGATGGATATTTATTAGGCAATGTAAAAATTTAACCTTAACATAATATGTCACTATTACAAAGATAAGTACTACTCAATATTGCATTCCCTATATAAGTTTTAATTCTGCTATATGATGTTGTAGTGCAATCAATTAAAATATTACTGTAATTTACTATCTAATTGTGAAACAATTTGATTGGAAACTATTTTTGTGGCTACAGTAGCATTGGGGATAAGAAAACGATCCATATCTTTGATTAACAAATTATCACCATCTGGTATTCCATACTTAAAAGTGATTAGTTCTGGGTGTCTCTTTTTAGCTGTAATTTTGACAATTGTAGAAAGAGGACGCCTGGATAGAACTTTAGCTAATCCTTTTTTGTTTGGTATTTCCCTTAATATAATTAAATGTGTTTCTGAGACAACAAGATGAGAGTCAAACATATAGCCATTGGACAAAACTTCTTGACATGAAAAATTATCAACAACATTTTGATTCTTAAGGTAGGACTGTATTTCTACAATTTCATCAACTGACTCTGCATTTGTAAAATCGCGACGAAAATCAGATTGTGAATCTTCATCTTCATCATTGATACTGAACACTGGAGGCACATTTCTATACCTATGTTCTTTTCTATCATTTGCAGATACATGCCACTCACCATTGTTAACCGTAGAATTAGGATTCACAATATATTCTATTAATTTTCCTTTAACTTCTTGACTTTTTGCTTTCATAGCAGAGGATAACTTGCTAAATAATTGAATGGCTGGTATGTTATCTCTGGTTCTATTAACACTTGGCTGTTCCTCACTGTTATTATTACTTGGTGCACACACCAAACACATAGATATATTATGTTCTTCTAAGCAGTCAGTCATGTGTGGACCAAAATAATCATGTATAGCTACAAAACCACCATCAAGCATTGATACATGTTTGATATTTTTTTTTAAAAAGGAAGCAATGACCATATGTGCATAACTGTCTTCTTCAGTTCTACCAGAACTAACAAAGCATAAATGTTCACCTGCAGCAAGAGATCCCGCTGCTAATGCTTGTCGTTGAGCATTTAATAAACCTTGTACAGCTGTATTAAATGCAGTAGGTTCTTGTAACATTAAATTACAATCAAGATGAAAAGCAGTTGACAAATGACCAGCATTATACTGTTCAGATGGCCTACAATCTACTAAAAAGAATTTAACTGTATCTGACTCTGCAACATCAACAGTAGCACTCTCAATTAACTCATGCACAGCTACAGGAAGACACAAAGCTTGGGAATATAACTTAGAATTTATTTCTAATCCACTTTCAGAAAACAATACCTCAAGAACATCTTCTCTAAATGATACTGGTGTCTTCAATGAGTAGTAATGAGCTAATGAGCAAAAATCAGACACATCATTAGCATCAAGGTCACCTGGCATTTTACTAAGCACTTGAATTATTGTGGCTTTATCATCATTTTTCATTTGCAATAATTGCTCTCTGGCATTAATGATCATAATTAAACATAGGAAGAATATAAAAAAAGGATCAGATCGTTGAAAATATAAATCCCACATAAAAAGCACTACTTCCAAATTGCAAGTACCAGAAAATAATGATCTAAGCCATGGCATGCAATATTGTTCTGGAGTTATTCGTTTAGTATCTAGAAAAGAACATAACTCAGGATCATGATATTGTATTATCAACCTCAGGATATGAAATGGCACCCCATTAGACACACACCCATTAGGTATATAAAGCTTTAATATTTTTTCAAACATATTGAAAGTATCAGACCTTGGCAATTTCAAACTAAGTAATGGAAACAATATTTCTATCCAGCCATTATTAGAAGCATAGGTAATAGATTTCGATTTACAGTAAAATGTGAGAATAGATTCAATATCAGATATTACAGATAGTTTTTCATCGTCATCATTGTCTAGTTTTGTAACAAATTTCTTAACATCATCTCTCAATTCATTTTGATTCACCAAGTCAAAAATTTCATCAAATAGAAGTAGTTGGTTACCCATATCATGACAGTTCAGACACACAAGCCAGACATCAGGTCGTAAAGTCTCTGGAATTCTTTTTCCTTTAGTTATTGCATTTATTTCGTTTGGTGTACATCCATCAAGAAGAGCCGATTCTAGCTCAATTAACCTGAAACGCAACACAGGAGATTACTAAAAATTATCCAAAAATAACCAAAGTCAATCATATGTACATTATATTCTAATTATTAATAAACAAATATATATACCAAGTGCTGTCATCTTCTTCTGAAGTCATAATCATAGTTTTCTTATAATAACGTTTTCTAAGTGTTCAAATTGCAAATTTATTTTATGTTATTTCTAAATACATTAAGCAAATTGCCTAATTTGAGCTTAAAACCCTTTACATATAGAATTTGCAAAGCAATATTTATCTTACATTACGCACGATAAAGATTAAGTTGACATTTTATGACAAATGTATTGTCTAATGTGAAATGTCATGTCCGTTAGGACTTAGGAGTATTTGTGTTCTGTGGTCATGTAGCAAGCAAAAGCAAAATATGCAATATTTGTGACGGATGTCTCTTAAGTCTTAACTCTTGTGTTTAATGTTTATTATTCATCTATGGTTCTTGATTATGCCACACATGAAAATTATTATGAAAATAGAAATTGCCGGATAATAATTAATAAAAGCCAAAGTATACCACCTATAGACTCGTATAAGCACGTTGAAATAATTTCTTTTTTTATTTACTTAAGGATTTATTTAAATGTTTAAACTTTTAAATAGGTACGTTATAGGCTATTATTTTTCTCCTCAACAACCCATTTCATTATTTTTATTTGCTATCCAATAATTTAATCCATAATACCATAGAGAAGGATGTATATATTAGGTACATAAATCATAATATTACTATGGCTGTTACTAAGATAAAGGACTGTTATAACTCTATGATTAAGGCGGCTCACTGAAGTTAGCCCCCCAGGCCCAAAGAGCAGGTCCAGGCCCAAGATATTTTTTTTTATAAGATTTTGAACTTTGTTTTTATTACATCGTTTGTTCGTCGTTTGTTCTTTTTTGTTCGCTATAAAGATAAGCATTTGTTTGTTCTTCATTTATTTATTTTAAAAAATAAATTAAAATGTGTCTTTACGTGGGCCAAATACGGGTCAACCAACCACTGTATTTGAATTTTGATTGTTCATGTATAAAAAACGTTTGTTCCTACTTCACATTGTTTATTTTTTGCTTTATATTCTACAATAAAATCATAGATGACTAATAAAAAATAAAATCTAAAATGTGGCTTAATGCTTAGACAGGAAGAGGAACTATTTTAAAGTTTAAACGTAGACCTGTGAATGTGACATAGAGAAAAGTAATATTATACTTTTTTATGTCTACGATTTTAAATGTCAGTCACAGTTGTTTTATGATGATTACATATAATATTACTTTTCTCTATGGATGATTATATCATTTATGTTTATCAATAATTAGATTGGTAACTGGTCGGTGTTCGGCAAATTAAAATATTAGGCAATGAAAATCCAATACAATGTACATTTTAATAATATTTAATATTTATGATTAAGAACTAATCGTTATTATTAACGATTTTATTCTGTAAATTAGTGTGTATAGTTATTGTAATTTGTAATCGTGTAAATAGTTCAAACTTTTTTGTTTATACTTTATAATATAAATTAAGAAAATGAAGCAATGGAATAAGTTATTTCCTAATAAAGAAGGGTTTATAGTTTTTTCATTGTACATTATATTATTTGTGTTTCAAGGTATGTATGGTATATTTAAATAGTCTGGTACAAGTAATATTGTTTAAAATAATCTTATTAATTTTAGGTATTTTTATAACAGCGTCTAAGACTGAAAATGGCTTATATGATTACAGTACAACATTGGTTGTATTTCTTTCAGAGTTATTAAAACTTGTCATATCTGCAGTTTTATATACTTGGAAAAGAGAGTAAGTAATTTTTTATTTTACAATTGATATATTCAAAATTGACTTATTATGCTTATTTTCTAAGAATATCAATGGCAGTGCTGTGTGTTGAATTTTCCTAGTGTAATACAAGTGTTTAAAATACTGCCCCATCTGTAATTTTCATGAAAGTTCCGTAACTAAAAGGCACAATGTATTAGGTTATTAGTTATTACTATGTATTAAAAGGGTAAAATTGCCGCCCCTATTGGGCGCTGCTTGAATGAGCTGCATCTTTGTGTGAAAGCATCACATGGCTATGATTAATAGTGCCAATAAATCAGCTATATAAAATGTTATTTGGTGTTGATAACTTTAAATATTGTTCACTATGAACAATGTTGTATATATTTAAAATAATTATTCCATTATTTTTTAGAAATAAACCCAATATTTTTAAAGCTGTGGTGATTGATTACAAATTATTGCTGTACTACTTCATACCTTCCCTTTTATATTGTTTTTACAATAATTTGGCATTTATAAATTTGTCACATTATGACCCAACTACTTACTACATTTTACTGCAGTTCAGGGTTGTATTGACTGCATTTATTTTTCAGGTATGTATTATTTATTTTAATATTATCTTTTTCATTTAATAATGATAATAATATGTAAAATCTTAAATAAATCTTTCTTTACAGTTCTTATTTCAAAGGAAACTGACTCTCACGCAGTGGATATCATTGGGAATTCTAACTTTTGGTTGTATGATTAAAAACTTTGATGCTGCTTCAGTAAATGAAAAACAAGATTCTGATATTTGGTCTCAAATATTTAACATATATTTTTTATCAATTAATTTTCAAAACTTTTGTTCTTGCTTAGCAGGCACATATAATGAATATTTGCTTAAAACTGTAGGATCTAATGTAGACATATTTTTGCAAAATGTTTTCATGTATCTAGACTCCGTTCTTTGTAATTTCTTTATATTAATGTTTAAGGGAGAGCTAGGTACAATATTTCAAGATGTTGAATCGTTAAAAGACATATTTGTGATACTCATTACTGTTAACAGTGCAATAGTAGGTATAGTGACAAGTTTCTTTTTGAAGAATTTAAATTCTATTCTTAAAACATATGCCAGTGCTTTAGAATTGGTTATAACTGCAGTAGTATGTTATATTATTTTTAATATAGTAATTACTTGGTATACAGTGACATCAATATGCCTAGTCAGTATTTCAGTAGCCATGTACTTAAAAAATCCAGTTAATAATACAAAATCTAATAAAATTGATGAAAAAGATAAAACACCTCTTCTAGATGTTGTGGTTGATTAACTATATTCTTATATAATCATTACTATCAACTCAAATAATATTATGGAATAAAAAGAAATCAAATGCTATCTTACCATTTTGATTGAAATTTGTATAATGAACATGTATGTATAATTCTTAACACAATTTAATACTATAATTTTACCAGTGACAGCCAAAAATAAGATACCTGATTTGTTTTTTATATTAATAATATTATATTTCATAAACTTTGTAAGTATTATATACATTACAATACCAAAAGTATGTAGTAGTAATTTATATAAGAGAAAAGTTTATCCATATTTATAATACCATATAATATTCTATTCTCCTATTTTTTTTAGACAATATCTTATGAAGTAAGCATTACCAAATATACAGAAAGGTATTATGTGTGTGATTATTTAGTGATAAATGGAAAATACATTATCTTTTCATGAGTACTCAGAAAAGAAGTTATTGAAATATGTATACTTTTTTCTGTACACACATGTGATGTGTTGAATCAATGTTATTTTATTATGTCATTTTTATCATCAGTATTGTTTTCATCGACAATTTTGTGCAATCTCATAAATTTAAAATGCTGTCTATATCAATATTGGATCTGTTTAAAATAAGAATTGATATTTGTGGTATAATGATGTACATATTATGATAGTACCTACTTTATAGAATTAATAATAAAACAACACTTTTTAAAACTTATTGCTTTTAATATTATTAATTTCAATTTGATTTTGCTAATATTTAGAAACAGCCGAATTAGAATTCACCATTTTTCTAAAAGTTAAAGGAGGTTGACTGTATTGCACACTTTCAGATAAGTCTTCATTATTATTATCTTTAACTATCTAGTATCTACAAGCAATATATTAAAACAGCACAACAAACAAAATTATCTTATTCTATACTATTAAGGCCACAAAAATGAATATGTAAATATATTTTATATTGGCTTGTAAAGAAGGGTAGTAACATATTTCTTTCTATATCGGTGAGTTGCAGATAGTACCATTACACCATCTTTAATAGACAGCGCATACAAGTGATTTAACATTACATGATTTGGTTCTGGCAATAATGTGGGCTCACACTGAAAAATAAAACAAAAATTGAGTGTGGACAGTGACACCTTTATACTCCATGAAGTAAAACTTCTTTGGTTTTTGTGGCAGATTAGATAGATTATGTATGTAATTAAATCAAAAACAATTCAAGATATATACTTAAATATAGTATTTTTTTGAATTGTTTGTTACTAAATATGTATTCATTTTTATAATTTAAAATTGCATTTGTACATTAAGTATTTTTTAGATAATCTTTTTAATAGTCATTCTTATTAGTACAGTGCAGAGGATATATCTATAGTTTTAAGTTATTTATTTGTGTGTTTGTCTAGGACAGCATTATGTGTAAACCAGTATACAGATTTTGACAAAATTTGGTATGAGAAGAGCTGGCTACTGCAATGGGCAGTGTATCATACAAGTTACTCTAGGTGACAAGTTCACTTCTGTGATCGCAGAGTGAACTTTGGAGCAACCCCTTGGTTGTTTCTATAGCAGACTGGCTTCTTTAAAGCCAGTTCTATCTACTATGTACAACACATAACCACCTGGTGGTGTATGTGTAGATGCATTTTGAAATGTTACAAAAATAAGAAAATTTGTTTGAATTCTAATATAGTAATTTTCAAATGCAAAGAAATATACCAAAAGAAATACAAAAATATTTAAAACATTTATTTAACTTACTGACAAAGGAGTATCCTTGTTTAAAATAACTTGTAGGAGGTGGGGAGGCAATATTGGAGGACCGGGAACTTTTTCCCATGGCTTTGACTGTGGTATTTCCTGTGAATATAATATATAAGAACATATAAGATTTTACATTAATATAAACAAAATTATACAGACCTAGTCTAATTTACTTAAAAGCAAAAATGTATTTTTAATTAAAATCTATATTTTTTGTAATCATAATTTTTATATTTTATTGTCATTTCACTGTTGACCTTCAGATTTTCTTACAATGTTTCTTCTTTCACCATAAGACAAATGGTAACCATGTTCAAAATAATTCGCACAAGAAAATAATATGAGACAGTTTTTAATAATAAAAAAATACCTGTGAATATTCAGTTTGTGCACCACTGTGAACTCCTTCACTGTCTTTAGCAAGTGCTTGAAATACCTCGAAGTCAGACATCTTAACAGTTACTAAATTATTTTTAGAGCCCATACCATTATCTACCACTTTCTGAAATAAAAGGGTTTTATTATAGTACTCTGAAAATCAAAATACAGTACACATTTTGATCTTAAAGAGTTCTGTGTATATACACCATATACTATGGTTAATATTAGATTACATACTTTACATTATAAAACTTACAACAGAAGGATCATGATGCCATTCACCATCAACAAAATACTTGTATTGATGTTCTCCTTCTGGTAAATCAATGATAGTTACAAAGTCCCCATGTGATTTTACCATTGGTATAGTTTTCCAATCGGTAAAAGTGCCACTAATGAAAACCTACAACAATTATATTATATTATGTAAAAATTGTAGAATTCTAATTAAAAAGTTCAAAAAAATCTGCAGATACATAAAATAGCAATAAATTGTAAAAATTTTATATTGTATTTCTTTACAGACCTGCTTTCCTCCACCTTCCCATTTAAACACCGTCGGCAGAACTTTTACATCCTCGTCTACCTTAATACTTTCAGTTAAAGTATTTGACCGTTCTCTCATAACTGGCTCTTCAAGGTCGCGTTCAGGTACAGCTTTAGTATAATAAGGAGCCCCATCTTCAATGTTATTGTCATCTTCTCTTCCGCAACGATTATCATCACTTTTTTTATCGAATATAAATGCTTCCCCTTCTTTTACAGGAGAACTTGAGCCAATATCTGGTTGTTTAGAAGAATGGTCTTTTTGCCACTCTTTTGGTTGATTACTTCCTGCATTTCCCATAATAAAGATTCAAAGATTTAAAATATTATTATCCACGGTTGGCATTCAACTTGAAAAATAAGGCTTGTTAAGTGAAAAGGCATAAAAAATGTTAACAAAACTATTATTTATTTATTCTATGAATAATTAAAAACTCAAAAATCAAACTTCAATATAAGCATGAATCAAGGTCAGCTGTTCTGTATAACACAGAGTAAATTATATATACTATATAATGATTAATGTACACAGAACACTTGATAATGTGTTTAATAACTTCTCTCTTGGAGTCTTGAGTCTTCTATTATTCATCAAAGAGAATGTTATTTTGCTGACTTATTCATATTAATTCATCCATGTCAATAACAAATAACAATAAAAAAAAGTCACCATAGATGATAGAGCAGACCATAGAGAAATACTTTTACTCTACTAATAATATTAAAAAGATGAAGAGTTTTTTTTTGTTTATTTGGTTCAACTAGTACTCTAATAAACTTAGATAGAGAATGTAGTATAGTTTGTCCATTTTATTCATGTTTTTTTGACAGCTCACGCCTACGAAGTTTCGTATTTAATGATTACCCGTTAAACTTTAAAGTTAAAATGTCATACAAATAATATTGTACTTCATGGACGGGCACCGCCCCCTTATTGCTGTGCCACACATAATAATTACTACGATTGTGCCACAGGTTGCAAATAATCGATTGAAATAAATGCTAATATGTAAATAAGGCGTAATATGTTATTTAATCAGGAAGACAACAAAATTTTAAGGTTAAAACCAATATAGAAAAGTAGTATAAATAGTTTAATTCCTTTTATTAACATGATTCGTCAGAATCATCATATTTATATTAGATTTGTCCGATGAAGAGTCTACGGTTATATTAATTACTAACTCTTGTGTGCACAAATTATCAAATGCAATGTCACAGTCCCAATCAGACATTATGATTCACCTAGTTCTCTCCACCACACTTGACTTTTACTATAATAATATTTATTTGCATATTAATAAATATAAAAATAAATATTCTTTTATATTAAAAAAAATAAGAGATATCGATTGTTACGTCATTTCGTCATCACTATAGATTGTCAGTCGTCGAGCTGTCAAAAAACCATTAATAAAATGGATAAAGTATAACAAGTAACATTAACGTTAACATTCTGGAAATCGGCAAAGCAGAAGTCTAGGTCAATTTTTGGCAGATATTCGTCTATCTGTTTTTACTAGACCGGTTTGCATTTTAATAAATAAAAAGGTACAATTTACAAATGATATACATTGACGAAAGTACACAATTATTACTCCTTGAAGTTAAAGTTGATAGATACAAAATGATTTTTTAATTTTGAATACTTGTAGGCCGGAACGTACCTGGTTTGCGATCAGTATAATATTACTTTTCTCTATGTTTGCGATCACCCCATGGCGCGGTCGAGTAAAACTGGTCTAGCAACAAGCTCAATTTCAGTAGAAAGAAATTTGTACGATTTGTGTGACAAGCTTCCAAGCTACTCGTCAACGTTGCTCTATGGCGTTGCTATCGACTGTAGCTGCTCAGTACGCACTGCGCAGGCCGTTTAAGTGACAATTAAATAGTATTTATGAAATACGAAATAAATTCGAGTAATGTGATGAGCGTTTAGTACGCTTGCATTTAGTGGGATAAAAAAGAGGCAGAATTATATTTTATCTTTAGTTGCACAGCACCCCAGTCTATCGTCACGCCATGACCGTAAATGGAAACTATTCTCACGGTAAGCCGACATAACCCCACTACTCTTGATGCTTGACCTTCTTTCTAGACCGTACTGTGCATCACGGTCTACGAACAATAACAAAGCATGCTTTGTTAATTATTCCAGGATCACGATCTTCTCTTCTAGCTTTTTTATTTGCAAATTGACAGTTGACACTTGACATACGAATATAGTTCTCACTTGACACTTGTCATTTGTCAATTTTTCATATGAATAATGAAGTTGACATAAGTACTACAGTCTGAGTTTCTGTATTTTAATTGATTATTGTTAAATGTTAGTCATGTTATTAATTAGTTATATGCTGGATGCCGTGTGTAATTCCGTTTAACTGTATCGAATCTGGCGTAATTTGTGATTATTATAATTATAATTTCGATCTGCTATAAACAGGACGTGTCTCATTACGATGTAATTTTTGCGAATATTAAAATTAAATAAAAATTGAATGTAAATAGTTAGTGTAAATTATTATAAACATGAGCGATGAGAAGCAACCACTACTTACTGGGCCTAACACTCCCATTGATAATGTGGAGGTTCAAACTGTGGAATTGGTGACTAGTCCATCGGTCCACCTAACACTTAAAGATGAAAAGCCAAAAAAAACGGAATATAATCCTGCTTCCGAACGATACTTGGAACATCCAACGTCGAATTTTGATACTTTAATTCACCTTCTCAAAGGCAATATAGGCACTGGTATTCTGGCTATGCCTGATGCTTTTAAAAATGCAGGCCTTGTTTTAGGTACCTACTTTATAACATTTTTTACTGTAAATTGTATATAATTATGAATTAATATTTTATAATAATTGTTATATAATATATTTATATTTTAGGTGTATTTGGTACACTATTTATGGGAGCCATATGCACACATTGCATGCATATGCTTGTGCAGTGTTCTCATGAGCTATGTATTAGGAATCAGAGACCTGCTATGAGTTTTGCAGAAGTGGTAGAAGATGCATTTGCCATGGGTCCTATATCTTTGAGACCATATGCTACTAAAATAAGGTAAGTTTATATACTAGTGTCTTATTAGGAGTTGTTTAATTTTTTTTTGGTAACATAAAATACTGTTGTTTCAGAAATGTAGTCAATGTGTTCCTTGTAATGACACAATTAGGATTTTGCTGTGTTTATTTTTTGTTTGTTGCCACTAACTTGCAAGATACAATGCAGTTTTTTGGAATAAATCTAAATGTACACAGCTATTTAGCATTGTTGTTCATACCTCTATTGACATTGGGAATGGTAAAGAACCTAAAATACTTGACTCCAGTGTCTCTTATTGCATCAATAATGACCGCATGGGGTCTTGTGATAACTTTCTATTACATACTACAAGATCTACCACACACAAGCAGTGTAAAAGCAGTTGCCGGCTGGCATCAGTTACCATTATATTTTGGAACAGCCATTTATGCATTTGAAGGCATTGGTGTGGTAAGTCATATGGAACTGTACTTTATTTTTGTCCTACCTTTACCAATTTTGCCTTTAATGATTTAGAAAACTCTAACTAGATAAATCAAGTTCTTTGGCATATATGTAAAAAATAATGTATAATACATATTATTTCTTTTCCAAACAAATATTTACACATTTTTTTTATTATTTTTTAATATACAACTATTTAAATTTTTTTATACAACTATTTTAATTTTAATTTGTTAATAGACATAAATAATGTTAACTTATTGAAATTAATAAATATATTGTCAGGTTTTAAACATTTTTTTAAGTTTGGTTTGTTAAAACAATTTTGCATTAATTTCAATATTGTTCAAGCGATCCCACCACGTGGGGCTGAGGTGAATATTTCATTTAATAATAACGTGATAGGTAGTCAATAATATTTTGATACATAATCACAATAAATTTTTATCATTTGCGTAAATGTTAATTTTGTAGGTATGAAATTGGTTATCTTCCTACAATTTTTATACCGACTAGCAGTATGCGCGGCTTTACACACGTTTATGTTGTCAATCTCTACTAAACCTCACACGATCACGATGGGCTAATCTATAGATTACCTGCAAATTTAATCAAAATCTCTAGCCTGTTTTTTAAATAAATCGTCTGTTATAGGTAGTAGGTATATTAAAAGTCTATGTACTTTAAATATACTATAACAGACGATTTGACGACTTGATATTTTCCGTAGCTTACACAAAATAATTTAATTTTTAAACACACGCATAAATATGTATTTATACAATCGATATATAGTATAAGTATCAATACTTTTTTATAACTGACATTATTCTACATTTATGAAATCTAAAATACTCCTGGAAGCCATTAAACGAAATAATTGAATTGAAATCTACAATATGCAATTTTCCGCATATTGTCGATTCGAAAACTTTATATATAAATAGGTACGTTCTTTAATTTGACGGGAGAGTTTACCATATCGACGGGATGAAAATGTTTGACAGTAACGAAACCCATGAAAATTTTTGGGTATGGGAAAATGGTTCTTCTATTTACTATTTTCGTCAATTTTCCATTGTTTTAAAAATTACTCTGCTATTTGAGACCAAGACAAAAATACAACAAATCAAAAACCATGAAAATCGTTCCAGCCGTTCTCGAGTTGATATACTTAGTGTTCGAACAAACCCGACTTTGCTTTATATTATTAAGATTATGATTAAAATTAAAATTACGATTCATAATACTGTCTATTTGACCATTCATTTTGTAAAATATTTGGTTGGTGGTTTAATAACTCGTACCTATACCTTTATGGGTAGGTGTAATATATACAATAAATAATAATATATAATTATATTTTACGTATTTTGCAAGCATTTACAAGAAACATGTTCGAAGCTTGCCCCTTTTAAAAAATAAGCATTAAAATAAAAAGCAGATTGAAGTAGGTGCAGACACACAAAACTGTGATGCATATGTTTATAAAGCAAGTCTGAATAAGCTTTTTTGCTATACCGAAATGTTACTAATTGTTAAATACGATTTCTTTGTTTTATACGATATGAAAGTTATTAAAATCATCTAATGATTATTAAATATTTAAAATCGGTCATAATTACCTCAAGAAGAAACTTAGACGTCCAAGTTTAAGAAATAAGATACTAAAAAATTATATTCCTAGCAAAAAAAGTTTGAAAACAGCAAAAATAGTAACATGTTCAATGAGATCAGTCGACCTCTATCTCTCTTCAATGTCTGGCATATTATTATGATAACATTCTGGCATTTTGTTTATAATAATTAATAACTAATAATAACATAATAAATGTTATCAATCTAGAACGCACCCTAAATTATTGCAATTTTGTTCGTAAATAATAAATACTTTGCTTAATCACAAAACTTACAAAACATCTTTATATCCAAGCGGATTGACTACTTCCAGATATAGCCTCAATGCACAATAAACAAGTAGGTATATATTTGTAGTGTACCCAGTGGTGAGTTATGTTATCTTAACTTCGCTTTGCTCGGGTTCGTCCCTAGGCACGTGTTAGCTCTTAACACGTAAAAGATCGATAAGAATATAAAAGGAAATAGGGATTCAGTTTATAGAATAGAATAGGAATATAGATTGCTGGGCTAAGGGAATGCCACTTTAAATAAATAAAATTGATATTGAGTACCTGTGATATTGTGTGCCTCAGAAGTTAGAGACTTATACAATTGTCTACTAGAAATAAGCATACTAAATAAGTTGTTTTTCCAAGAAGACGTTTTGTCATATAAGTCATTTCCAAAAGATTTTTTTAATAAACATAATATGTGTATTTAGTAAAATCTATCGGCATTGAATATAATAAATATTAAAGTAAAAAGGAACTAAATAAATATTATAAATCAAAATAATAAAAAAATATTCCATCCTAGGTTTTGCCATTGGAAAATAACATGAAGACTCCAGAAGACTTTGGAGGTTGGACGGGTGTTTTGACTACTGGCATGGTTATTGTGGCCGCCCTTTACACTGCTATTGGCTTTTTTGGCTATCTCAAATACGGAGATCACGTCCTCGGCAGCATTACTCTGAATTTACCAAATGATATGTAAGCATTACTTACTGTTTTTTTATTATTTAAAGCTTAGTAAATTAAATTCGATCGACTAATTTTATGTGAGAAGAAGTTTGCAATTGATAACCCTTGTTGTTTTTATTTGTACTTCAAAATTATTTACCTAAGTCGGTGATTAAAGTCATTATTTATTTTGAATGAATTTGCGCTATGTTGATTTGCATCAGATTCTCTTCACCAAAATGAAATACCTAAAGTCAGCAATAGCTATAACTATGTGTGGTTTGTTAATATTAACTATCAATACTTTTATAGGCTAGCGCAAAGCGTCAGAGCTGTAATGGCAGCCGCAATATTTCTCTCGTACGGCCTTCAATTCTACGTTCCTATGAACATTGTATGGCCGTATATTAAAACTAAATTGAATTCTGAAAAGGCTCTTGAACACGGAGAAGCTGTGACACGATTTGTTCTCATTTCCATTACGTGTAAGTATGCTCAAATTAACATATTATTAAGAACTCTAAGAGTCTAACTGACATCTACATATAATTAAGAACTCGCTTCCTTATTTTTGAATTAGATTTCTTCAACCGTTTTATTTATTTTCTTTGAAACTTAATTTTAGTTTACGCGTGTCAATGTGCGAATAACCTACTTTTATCGTATACTCAGGAAATATAGTAATCACAATAAAACAGAGGGATATCTAATAGCGTCCGCCTTATCGTCTTAATAGTTTTAACCTTTCATATTTTTTATTGGCTCTTACTCTTAGACATTAGTGGCACTTTCCAGTGAGATTTTTATATAAACTCGTTTGTTTATATCTTTTCCAAAACAGTTGTTTATATAGGCATATCTATTTTAGGTATGACTCGTAAAAATCATTGCTGTGTGCTTTCTACTACTTAAAATATTTGAATATTTATTATATATATTGAAAATAATATTTCATTGATTAAAAGGAAAAATATAATTTTAATAATTAAAAAAAAACGCAATAAAAATAACCAACTAATACATGTAAGTAATGAGCCATTAATAGGAAAATAAAATTTTTACGCCAAAATTTATACAAAAATATGTATTGATATATCAGGTTTACATTCCAACAAAAAATCCGCACTGGTTCAAAAGCGATCAAATTAGCATGAACGCGTTAAGGACCTTATGAGGTCATTCAGTAAATAAAAAATATTTGACTTCATCTAGTTTCTTTTGTCGTATCTGTTTATTATACCACAATAACACAAAGCGTTTAATTAATAATATTTAAAAATAAAAATACATTTTTTGCAAAATAAAGTTATGTCATACTTAAAATAAATTGCAATGAATATTAATAATTCACTCTATATATTAACCAATCGCTCATTCTCTTATAGCTTAGAGTTTTGCATTTTCCATCCCCTATTTGGAGATCTAAGATATATAGGGTTATCAAAAATTAAACACAGATTTCACATTTTTCCACAGTACAGTCCATTATATAGTTTTACTAAACTAAACCTATCATTTAGAAATATTTTTCATTAATATTCACTGTACATTTTAAATTATAAATATAAACAACTAAGATATAAAAAAATATTTTTTTGTTAATCACATCGTGTAAATGACTAGTCAGTTAAAAGCCGTTATATTTAGATATTCCATTTACCTTTTTTAATTACTTAATGAGTTGTTATTTACAAAATATTAAGGAAATTTACTCGCTGATAATAACACCTAATTGTCCCACGCGCGGAATAGTCCCAGACTGATAATTATTTATGAACTGAATATTTTACTCGATAATTAGTCCTAGACAGATACTATTGTTTACTTTCCAGAGGTATTGTTAAACAAAAACATGAGTGTTTGCTTTGATCGATAAATACGATGCTTTCATATTATTATGATAGTTCAATAAGAACCTAGGCAGGTAGCCTATGCGATGTTAAAATACTTTTGTTATTTAATTGGTACATTGCAAATGTTTAATTCTTTATTACCAAAGTATCCAATTGATATACCTAATTTAAAAATATTTAAATAAGGTATTTTCACATATTGTATCATTGAGAACAGTTTCGAAATCATTTGTTTTTTTAAATTATTTAGCTATGACTATTTAAAAAGGTAAAAAAATGCAAATTATACATATAAATATTATTTTTCAGTTATTGCGGCGTTGTTGATACCCAACCTCAGCAGTATAATATCGCTAGTGGGGGCGTTCAGCAGTTCCGCGTTGGCTCTCATTTTCCCGCCTATTATTGAGATAATCACGTTTTGGCCTGATAGACTCGGACACAAAGATTGGATGCTGTGGAAAGATATAGCTATCGTTCTCTTCGGTATAACCGGTTTCGTATTTGGTACTTACGCCAGCGTAGAAAATATATTGAAACAATCTTAAATATTTAATTATATAGCAACATTCCTCGATTTTATTAATCATGACAATAATATTTATTAGATGTGACTAGATATTTATACACGTTTTTAGTCAATAGGTGTAGTCAAAATGGATGTCGTGGATATATTATTTTTATTGTAAGAGAGGCTAGTATTACAATAACTTATTGGTCTTTGTATAAAAATCTATTTATATGTATTTAAATAGAATATACATGTTGATGTCATTTAACTCGGATCTGATAGTGGTTATGCTTATGAGCTCATCACTTGATTAAATTTTCATAGTCTGCTTATGTGATAGCCTAGTGATTCTTGTTCATAATAACAATATGAAACCAGAATCAGAGATTCAAAAACTGTTATATTAATGTAATAATAATAGTCACATAGTAAGTCATACAAACAACACACAAACTCAAGTTAATCACTATATAATAGTTTAATATTCTTGTTCAAGTTTTAGTACCTGTTTAATTATTTTATTTCCAATTAAATATTTTATTATACATAGTTATTTTTCAAAATGTGATATTAAATATTTTCAAAGAATTAGCTTATTTACTTAAATGTAAATTGATTATACCGCCGGGAGCTTTATTTTAAAACATATTTTTTATATTTTACCAGTTGGTTTAGTTTACGTACGCTTAAGTTTACATAAGTATTCTGCGTCAATGTGAACTCATTTTTTGTTATTGACTGTTAATCGTTGCATTAGATACTTGTACAGATGGACTATGAGTCACATTGTTATATATGAAACTATACGTCATTCCACTGGAACAAAGGGAGAGAATTATTTCGTATTTTAGGGTTTATTAATACTTAATATCGCTTTCAAATAAATGTATAGTAGCTTTACTATTAAATTAAACCAATAGATATAATATGCAGCCTACATTGTAGCACAAAATAAAGTTGAATAATATAAAAATATATCAAACCATATTCACATTTTCGAGTATGCATTTGTATTTTAGAAATCTTACGTCTGAAATGCACAATATTCTATAGAATCTATATAAAATACAGTTATATTTCTATAATACCTATGCTATGTTAATGTATATGCAATAAAAGTATTCAATAAAGCTTTTTGTGAAATCGAATTGAAGTGGTTTAATTATGACCTTGAAAGAAGATATCGCTGTTATCGTGGACGAGACTTTTTACCTACATATAATTTGATACGAGTAATAAAATAATAAAAATATCTCATTAGCGTCCGTCTATCCACTATCCAGCCGGATACGACTGTTTTGTTGTGTTTTAACGGGCTAATAGCCCGTAAGTCCAACATATCCACCTAGTGATATGCGTAAATACGTTTCCCAACGTTAAAAACAACGATAATCAAGTGTCCTAATCCTAGTCACTAGTGGTATGTATCCGAAATTAAGTCGAAAGATTAGAAAATATAATAAGCATAATTGACTTATTTCAATAAGGTGTATGCAATGTATCTTAGGATTCAAAGGAAGCTATAATATTACCTATTTAAAAATATATATCAGCTGAAAAGCGTAAATGATTTTTTTTAGTTGTTTCAATGAGGGCGGCGCAAACAATAATTATTTTTAGACCGTGGTAGCTCAGCGGTAACGCGCTCGCTTGGATAACCAAGTGATGCGGGTTCAAATCCGGGTCTCGAACCAGCTCTGATAATCATATCTAACATGATAAGGAAACCATGCAAGTTTTATAAAGACATGTGAAGTCCGCCAACACGCACTAGGACAGCGTAGTGGACTATGGACTGATCGCAGCAGTGGGACGTTAAATAGGGCTGCTGATTATGATGATGATTAAACTAAATTTTAAAACAAGCCTCTTAGCTCTCCATGGAATTACATGGTGCTGTGTGTTAATGTCCCAACATATTTATTTATTTAATATAAAAATATTTTATATTTAACTTGCATTAGTGCAAAAGTATTAAGTCCTCCTAACTGATTTCGTCTATAGCCTAGACTATCCAATGAAATTAACCAATCTTATTGAAACTAGCCATCTGCGCAAGAGATTCGCGCGGAATCACGTGTCCGTTCAGGATTGAAGCCTTACAGCTTACACGCTCTCCGCAGCACGCTGCTAAAAAAACTCCAACATTCAAACTTCGGGCTGTTACTGTCAATTTTTAATTCATAACAAAAGAATTAAATGAGAGATTGGTCGACACTGCAACTCGAACGTATATATTTACTACTTTATGACTCGAACTATATGGATTTTGGTGTTTGACATTTCATTTACAGGATGATATTCGTGTGCAAAGTACTACGTAAAGAAGTATTTTATACCAAATATATTATTATGATATTCGTGATTCGCGTGATTGTGGTCAAAATACGTAAGTATACCAAATTTCAGATCGATCGGAGGCATTCTAATTTCTATCAATATATTTTTCAATGTACCTAGGTACCAATAACCAATATAGGTACGTCGCGAGCGAAAAGCTGGTTCAAAAATAAAAGAATAGGCTTATTAATATCGTGTACGAATGTACCCATGCATAGACATCCCCCCCCCCCCACCACTTTCTTCCAGCGTTCTTTTTACGTGACGCGAACTGTACCTACATGTAAATTGTAATCCAAGGAGTCATACTACATGGAGTAATAATTTTTTTTATATGTTTGTGCAAAATTTTAAAATAAATAACTAATACCATAGACTTAGAGAATAGACTACTGGAAAAAAATACGGGAAGAAAAGTGTAAGAGAGACAAAACAAGCATGCAACCAGTACTTGCCTTTGTCTAGAATTTTGATCGTTTCTCGTTACAGCCTTGCCAGGAGCTGATGAGTTATATACTTCATGCAGGCCTACAAGACAGAGATAGATATTCCTCATTGGTATTGCTCCGTCTATTCTCTTAGTTTATGTCTACTAATACTAGCGTAATTCAAATACTCTGTTATACATATTTTAGTATAGATTTTGAATACTTACTACTTAGTACTGATATAATTTTAGGGAACATTATCATTAATAAGTTTGGTGACTATCATCAATATTATCATAGAAAGAGATAATTAATATTATCAGTAATTAAAATAATAATTATTAGAAGAAATTAATATTAGTTTTAATTAATATTAAAAGTAATAAAATAATATGTTTTATTCATATATAACAACACTAATATTTTCTCATCTAGATTAAATGTAAGCACGGGCAACATTACGAATAAAATGTCATTCTTAGACAACAATTAAAAAATGTCGGAATCGTGTCAAGACGGTAATTGTCATGGAAATAATGAATTTGGGGCTGAAGAATCACCGACGAAGCTTATTGTTAATTATATTCCTGAAGTTATGACACAGGATATGATGTTCTCACTATTCTCGACAATGGGTAAATTAGAAAGTTGCAAATTGATAGCGAATAGAGGGTACGGTTTCGTCGAGTACTCTCGCCCAGAGGATGCCGTCAAAGCACGTAAGGCCTTCAATGGATTGCTCATGCAGAATAAAACTTTAAAAGTTTCTCATGCCTTACTTAATCCGGAACTGAAGCCGCCCTCAAAACCGGAAGCAGACTGGAACCTCTACGTATGTAACCTGCCTAATGAACTGACCTTGCAAGATTTGCATGGACTATTCGCACAATTTGGTAAAATAGTAAATTCTCGTATCGCTTCAGGCATAGCCTTTGTTTTATACGAACACCAATATGAAGCAGAGAGAGCCATTCACAATATTAATGGCACTACTCCTCCGGGTTTTCTACATCCATTAACTGTTAAGTATGCTAATAAGAGTAATCCTAATAAACATAAAAATAATAATAATAACTTTTCCAAGAATTCTCTTGTGAAGCCTTATCATTGGATTAATCATGTTGGTGCTATAGGAGACCATAATTCCCCTAGTACATGGTCTATTTACATTTATAATATTGCTCCTGAAGTAGAAGAATTGACTCTATGGCAATTATTTGGTCCATATGGTGCTATCGTATCTGTTAAGATAATAAGAGATCATCAGACTAATAAGAGTAAAGGTTTTGGATTTGTAACTATGAGAAATTATGACCAGGCTGCTATGGCAATACAAGCATTAAATGGATATTTGCTTCATGGCCAGCCTCTATCTGTTAGTTTCAAGACACAGAAGAGATAATGTAAAGATTGTGTTATCTTTACAATATCAGTACAGTAATGAATAGACAAAATGACTCCTTTTTCATTGAAACACATCAATTAACACAATGTAAGGAAATAGTGCTGAGACATAATCCCATTTACATGATTATCTTAAGTGCAGTCTGTCAACTCTTGTTAAAATATATTACTTTGAGCTATCATATTGTTAAGTTTGTTTCTTATTATGAATAATAATTTATTCAGTTTGCTCGTTAAATATTTCAAGTTTACTAGAAGTTTAAGATTTGTATTGAAGATGATTGTTGTTTGTAAGTTCAACATCAGTTGTGAGCTATGTGCTTTGATTATTATTTTTTATCTATTATTTAAGTATAATATACCATTTTAAAATGTGCTTTTACAAGATCTTACTAAATATATAAGCCACATTGAGATGTTTAATCAGCTACTAGTTTTAGTTGTACACTTTTTTATAACATGATGTCTATTTAGGTAGTGAAAAAAAATCTAGATTTTATCATATTTATACATTTAGTATAAAATTTGCTGAATTAAAATTCATTTTCACAATTTTAAAATGTGTTTTTGTCTTTTAGCAACATATTTTTTTGTTATCTCAATTAATAAACAAGATACATAGTATATTGATAATATATTCCTTAAATTATAATTATATTTCTTAGAATTTTAAAATGATATATATTGGAATTTTAATTCCATAATAAGATTGGAAAAATAATTTAAAGATGAAAAACTAGAGCTACAATCAGGAAATACCAAATAGTAGGAATAATCTAATATTATGCTGCGCTTCCCTTTTTTATATAGAAAATTTTGGTCAATGACCAATTATTATACAATTATTGTATATTATAAATGTTTACAAGCAAATATGTTCATTTACAAAATATTTAATCAGTAGGTATATGAAGTCGTATTAAAGTGTAACTCTATATTATTTTGATTTTGTTTAATTTTGTAAAAAATATTTGACAAAAAATTATTGGGATAAATCTATTTTATATTTTATTTTTAAATTAATTAATTTCTTAAAAAAATATAAATTTTTAACAATAGTGTTTGTGTTTAAAACAAAAATATGTATTATGAATGAAATAAAGATTTCATAACAATAGTAAAGAGAAAGTGTCCTGTTAGTTTTTAGAAATGTGGATTAAAACAATGTATCAAGAATATTTTCACTTCTTACATGCAATCCACTATTGCATGTAAGAAATGCTTATATTTATAGAAAGTGAAAGATAGATATATAAACCATTGAGTGCCGGTTTTGTAATAAATTTTAAAATATTAAAATTTAATTTATTTATGATCTATTGATGCAAAAAATTTTTTCGTTGCTCCTCCTCACTAGCATAGATTGTAAATAAGAATCACTTCTTCTTCGTTCTTTACAAATACATAATCTTTCAATTTAATTTTAAATGTTTTAATTTATCGGAATATAATACATATATAAAAAAAAAGGTTTGAACATGTATTCTTTTCGAGAAAACCGCTGAAATCGTAAAAAGTTATTTGAATGTATCGACTATGGTATCGACACCTACGACATTAATGTTTATGACATAAGGTAGCGCTCACATTTCTGCTAAAAAGTAATTTCAATATAGCTATATTGGGTTTGGGGCCGGTTTTGTAGGTTTAGATGCAAATCGGCCACGAGGCGTTATTAATGGCGCAAATATCTGGAATCTGAATGCGGGTAGCGTATCATTCACATTTGTGAATGAACTAAAACTCATTCACATTATGTACGTTGTTACGTATTTATCTGCTAATGGTTCTTATTGGATTCCAATACGAAATAATGTTTTTTTAATGTATAAATACAGTTTCATCGAATTTACTTGTGTACAATTAAGTACATAATATTATGACGTTGAATATTTTTATTTTTCATATTCATTTTACGCATAGGAAAACATTATCTTGACAATTATTGTAACGCGCTGTGAAAACTAGCCTCTCTACTCATAGTTATAACTTATATCTGCATAACCTACTTTCGCCAATGTCGGACAAATACTATTCATATTCGTAAATTAAGTTATTTATCGTTTTAACATAGCAACTATTATGCAGCTTAAAAATATTTACTACCAGAACATAAATGCAATAAATATTAAATAAAAAGTTACTAAAGTTTTTGATTTGAATATTAAAGTCACGCAGATACACAGAACATTGCGGATGTTTGTACGTCGAGGCGCATGCTCTCTACGTTTCGAGTAAGAATCAATACATAAGCTACGGAGATTGTAGTAGTAAGTTTACTGAACTACAATTCTATAATTTTTAATACAGCGCTGAAGCAGTCGTTGTTTTATCCTATAAAGGATATTCGTGTGTAAAGTAGCGGTGGCGGAGAGTGAAGGTTCAGCAGTGGCGGGAGGGGTCGGCCTCACCGTGAGTAGCAAGGTATCTAATTTTGAGACATATTTTGAAGTTAATTGTTGAAAACTTTGATCACGGACACTTACATTGTATTGACCTACCTAGTTAGTTACTAGGCACTGATGGCGGTAACTGCAATGCGGATATCTAGGTATATATAAGTTATACTACATGACTACATTATGTAGTCTATATCTTACTAGGACCTATCGATGACAAATAAGTACATAATACAATGGATGAGTAAATAACTTAAGAAAAGAGGCATTTAATAATTCAAATTTTCCTCAATATTATTATACCTACCTATATCAAAATAGGTAAAGTCCTTTGCCTGCAGAACTCGAGTTTTTCGTTAGTTAAATATTAAAAGTTTTAATAATATTCAACTGTAATAACTTCACTATTTAGGTAATTGCAAAAGTACCTACCTACTTAAAGTAAATATTACTTTTTCTTATTAAATAACTATTAACTATAGTTATATAGGTACTGAGTGAAAATCATAGTACCTAGCGAATTTCAGGAGCGAATTTTACCCGTCTTGAATTTTTTTGCAAACCTCGGATAGCGTATCAAAATAATCAAATATACATACATGTTTAATAATAATAATTTAATATAAGAATCCAATAAAATTCCGTGTTTTTTTTAAGTTCACTTTTTAGGGAGGTAGGTTTATTGTATTAAGTAAACCCTTTTTAACGTCTCAATGCTGAAAACGTTAACGTCATGTTTAAATTATTATCAAATACGACGAATGAAGGAGGTGATTAGTGATACTCGGGAAACCCGCGCCGGGTGCGTTATGTTAGATAGACATATAATTATAAATATATTATTATTATCGCTTACCTCCGTAACTACTACCTATCTGTACTAAATTATTAAGTTATTATTCTCTAGGGTTCGTTCCTAGATTTAGCGCGTTTATATAGTAAAATCTTCTTCAAGAACCACTGTATCCATTAGTGAAATCAGTATGAAAATCGATGCAGCACTTTTTGAGTTTATCGCGAACAGACAGACAGAAGCGACGTAGGATTTTTTTATAAAATGCAGTAATATAGTTTTTACTATAGATTTTTAAAATATCATATTATGCATATAATGTTTGCATTAGGTATATCCGAGTCCGGGGGCGGCGCGCGGCGTGTGGGCGCTGCCGCAGCCGCCCCCATGCACAATGGCGGCCGAGGAGTCCCTGCCCCAGTGCTCACCTATGTCGCCCGACGCGCCCGCTGCACAACCCCGTATTACCACCAACTTGAGCCACACTTCTGATTTCCACCAGCTTATCTTCGAAGCTGTTCGATCTGGGTAATTAAGTTAAGAAATTCATGCGCTAATCAGCAATTACATGACGAATGAAAGGTTTTTCTTTTTGTTAGGTCACTTGCAAAAATTTTCTATTCGTTAACTAAAATGTTGGTGGTACAGTATAGTCACAGAGCAGGTGTTATTTGTCAATTCAGTGAGTATAGTAACCAAGTATATAGCTTAACACAAACCCTACGGTCTGTGCGTTTACATCTTTTAAACTAAAGAACGGTAATATACGTAGTAGTACATAGCCAATAGAGTAAAGATAAATAAATGTTATATTTGCAGGGAGGTATCAGAAATTGAAAGGTTAGTAGAAAAGCTTGGAGTAGAAGTGTTAAGTGCACGAGACCAGCACGGCTACACCCCTGCGCACTGGGCCGCGCTGGATGGAAGCGTGGCCGTCATGCGGTACTTGGTAGAACGGGGCGCGCCGGTCGATCTTTCATGTTTGGGAACTCAGGTATTACTTTCTTCCTCTATAGTTTTATAAGTGACCAAGATAATAAATATAATACATATTATTTTATTAGGGACCTCGTCCCATTCACTGGGCTTGCCGAAAAGGACACGCGTCAGTGGTACAAGTGCTTCTACAATCAGGCGTAGCTGTCAACGCTGCGGATTTTAAAGGTACACTCTTTCTAGCTTTAAAATATTACTTTTTGCGAGTAAGGTACTAGCAAAAATGTGGCTAATTTGTGCGACAATAAAATGAGTTGAACGTTTTATTATACAACATCTATCTACGAGTATTAGGTAGGTATAGTATATACTTTGTTTATAAACGGACAGTAAAGGTTATAATATATACATAATGGAATACTTTTAGGATTGACTCCATTAATGACGGCGTGCATGTACGGAAAGACTGCGACGGCTACCTACCTCCTAGGCATGGGCGCAGCCACTCGTCTGTCAGACATCAATGGCGACACCGCCTTACATTGGGCGGCATACAAGGGACATGCGGACTTAGTTCGTCTGCTTATTTATTCTGGCGTGCCCTTGCATTGCACGGATAACTTCGGTTCTACTCCGCTCCATCTGGCTTGTTTATCCGGCAACCTCACATGTGTAAGACTGCTTTGTGAAAAGGTAACGGATTGCATTAAACCATTTTTTATATCATTGATGATTGTACTACCTATAAATGTATGTGCTTGTACATGTACAATAAACCTATTTTATATGTACCTACCTACTACTACTGAGAAATAGTAGGAGCAGTATTATAATAACAATATTGATATCATACTAATGTTCATCAGGTTAAGGCAGAACTCGAGCCCCGAGATAAGAACGGAAAAACTCCACTAATGTTAGCTCAAAGTCACCGTCATGTAGAAGTAGTTAAACTACTGCAGAAAGAAATGAAACGTAAATCACATTGGATACCTCCTTTGTCTGAACTTTGGGCATTGCTTTTCGGTGGAGCCGGAGACTCTAAGGGACCGCTACTATTTTTCTTACTTTCGGTTCTCTTATGGGGTTATCCTATGTACATTATAAGGGTATGTATAGTATACTGTTATTTATCGTATTTTAAATAAATAAGCATTGTATTAATAATATCTGATAATAATAATCAATCCAACTATAACTCTACTAATATTAGATATATAACCTTTGAAGCATAATTCCATTCTAGGTTAGAAACCACCGACTTAGCCTAAGTTCTCCATTGTATAGCAAGTTTCAATTAATATCGATTCTCATTTTCAGTGCGTTTCGCTCACTTGGAACACATTACGCTTATCGCATTATTGCTTTCTTTATTGGAATGGTATAATGTGGTTGAGTTGGATAATCGCGAACCGGCGAGATCCTGGATATATTCCTCAAAACTCCGAAACTTATTACAGAGCTATACGGCAAATCCCATATTATGATAAATGGAAGAAAAGGAACATTATACTATCTCGCCTCTGTCATACTTGCAGATGCTTGCGCCCATTGAGGTAACATTTAATTGCTATTTTTTTTAAACAGGAGCAAGTATGAAGTTGTTGATTCGAAAATGTAATGGAGTAATATACTATAATTATTAATATTATATATTGAATAGTATTTTTTTGTAAATACTTTTACAGAGCCAAACACTGTCGCATATGTAAGCGGTGTGTGGCGTACTTCGATCATCACTGCCCATTCATCTACAACTGTATCGGTGTACGGAACCGTATGTGGTTCTTTTTATTCGTAATGAGTGTTGCAATAAACTGCACTCTATCTATATATTTTGCGTGCTATTGCTTGCTTTTGGAAGGCTTTGGAATCCTCTACTTGCTTGGGCTATTGGAAGCAATCACATTCTGTGCCCTCGGCTGGATATTGACATGTACTTCTGTAAGTCTTAAATGCTTAACTTTATATGGAAGTTTAAAAAAAAATTCATTACTATCTTCCAATCATCATAATATCATCTCATCATGTCTATGACACTATCGTGCAAATATACATGCTGGAAAAGCAAGTTCAGTAAAACCTATCTTGGCAAATCTGATTTTCTGTTCAAACCTAGATTATTATAATGAAACATAATTTTGATCATTTCTTGTTCCTATTTTAGCTGTAATTTTGTAATTTAATTAAAATAATTTAATTAAATAATTAATTCTCAACTTAGTTATAAAAGATATCTACCAAATTCAAAGAAAATCAAATGATATAGTATTTTATTTAATAATAAGAATTTCATATTTTTTTTGGTAATTAAATATAGTAATAACATTAACTATCAGTTTTCTTAACTGAGTTTTAAACGTAATAATGCAAGATCAGCAATAATGTTTACACATGCGCCGATCCGATGACATCAGACGATCGAACCTAATTCGTTTCGTCATCAATCAATTAGAAACGCATAAAACCCTATACAAATAACAATTTAAAAACTAAAAGATTACAACATAATAAAATATATTTGTTGCAGATCTTACACGCGTGTATGAATTTGACTACAAACGAGATGTTCAATTACAAACGCTATCCATACTTGCGAGACAAGAGAGGACGATATCAAAATCCATTCTCGAGGGGCCCTATTATGAACCTGATAGAATTTTTCGTCTGCCTTCCCGACAAGTGCGATGACCAGGACCTGTTCTATGAGGAGAATATTTGATGCGAGTCTGTATGACAGAGTGACGCACACGCGTCTAAGCGGACGCATGACGTAGTCGTGTGGTCAGCGCCTCTGCCATCCAAAAGTGGAAAAGTTAAACTGGAACTGCGCTAACTTTTAGAAGTTAATTTAGTTATACCTACCGTGAAATATAAGTCGAATGATGTGTAGACATCTAATACTAATTATACTTATATGTATCACGTATATAGTATACACTCTAAAGTTAATGCGATGCAAGATAAGGAAAAATATATGATTATAGTATAGTTATAATTATGATAATTGCCACGATCTTAATAATAACTTTTACTCCATTGTTAAATTTTATTAGCTTTATTATATACTAATATACCTCACGCTAGTTCTTAAATATAATGCTCATAGCTTTAAAATGAATAAAACGGTATTAAAAAAATAAGATAAAGCTTAATTTAATTTAAATCAAAAAATATACGAAAAGTAGCTATTTTCTAGAAATAAGTAGGTACAAAAAATTGCAACTTAAGAGCAACGCACAGTATTTTGGATTAAGTATAATTACATGAATTGCACTGTTTGACAGTGCGTCCATTGCATAGAATAGAATAAGTTAATTATGAAGAATGTAAAAAAAATTATAAGTAGATAGCGATTTAATAAAACAACACTAATATTTTGCAATGTTATAATTTTAAACAGTAATAATGGTTATGTCCAGCATAATTATATGCAAATCACATTTACTTATATATAAACGGTAAAGCGCACTTCACACGGAGATATACTTAGTTGCCGAATATATCCGACAACTTCAGTCTACATTTTCAATGCGACTGTACCGAGCATACCATATGAAGAGAGCTTACTAAAAAGACACAATGGAATGGAAACATCTAGCTACTTATTTACTGATAAAAAATATTGTTTCCTTTTTTTGTGCTTCCTGTAAATGAAAATAAATACAGAACATAAAAATTAAATATTGAGGTTATTTTTCATTCGATGATACATTAGAATCCTACATAGTTACCCTCCTAAATATCACATTTTCCTTTACTCATCAGTCATAGACGCACGACTCCAGCCGGCACTGGCACGGATCTTAAACGTCGTATGATAATTATATTTTAAATAAAAAGTTAGTAATTTACTTTAAATAGTTTTTAAAGTTAATAATTAGTAATTTACTTTCAATGTTTTTTTTGAAAACGAATATACCACTGAATGAAGTATGCACACTTCTTTTTAAAGTGAATCAACAATAAACGTTATTTATTTCATCTAACAATGTATGGTAAAGAGAATAATGTTAAATGTTTCATGTTCTTTACGACCATAGACAAATTTAGTCTTTACATTCAAGATCAGTGCCAGTCTCCATACTTGCCTACACAGTATTATCCTTACAAACCACATATGTATCCTATAAAGCGTACAACTAAATTAAAAAATATTAAATATGTGAACTTTAACAAAAATAAATAACTGGGTTTTATTAAAGAATTCAATCGAGTCATCAACTAAACTCTCAAATCATTAAAATGCTTTCGACTAGTGATTACACACTTATATGTGGTGTACAATGCTGACCGTTCATTTATTTTATTGCGTTCTTAGATGTACTTGTGTAAAAGCTGTGCTCGTTAAAAATTAGTGCTATCTCACAAACCTTAAATAAATAGTACATAGATCTAAAGCCAGGTATAAGTGCACGTTAAAGATATGCAAATCTACGTTACATTCTAATTTTTAACCTAATTTTTTTACTTTAGAGCAATAATAAGGAAGCCTTAAACATTCTATTAGTTAACAATTATATATCTTTTTATTCATCCGTATGTTACTAAGGCTATTTTTAAAATTTATGTATGTAAATTAAGTGGATGTTTTCGTTAGATGGTAAACATTTTAGTAGCTCTTAAGCTAATACATCATTCATCAATATACCACATGTAAATATACCAAGGTTGGTCTGACCAAACAAATCTAAAAAATGGAAGTTCCCACATATTTCTTTTGGCTAGTTTTAAAACAATCCTTATGCAATAAAGATTGACAGAAACAAAAGCAGTAAAATAAGAATGATCTAATCTAATCCGTTCTAAGCAACAGATTAAACTATTTTTGTTCGTTATTTATAGTTAATATTAATAAATTTAGTTATTAAGTTTTATTAAGTCGCATAAAGAGATATTAAGATACTTAAAGTCGATTAAAAATAATTCGTATTTATCGATTTTTAGCTTGCTAGAAGTTCTGATTTCAAGTTTTAGTCATCTTTATCTTGTTTAGGATTGATTCGAATAGCGGCTTTGACCTCGTCTTCAGAGTGATCCTTGTCCCCCCATCCCCACAGATGATGAGTTCCGTCGCCAGTGCGTTGCACTCTCTTTTGCACAATCTCGTCTGAAACGGTCTTAAGATCGTAGGCCCATCCAATTTTAGCGAAGAAATTAATGAAATTTGTGGTGAAATTTAGTCTGTTATTCCCGAGCTCAGCGGTCTTATAGTCCCACGGGAAAGTGTGGTGGTAGTTGTGAAAGCCTTCGCCGAGAGCGAACACTGACACCGAGATGTTTTCAGAGGGCTGAATATTTTTGTCGTAGGGTTTGTCACCCCATTTGTGAGCCGCAGAGTTCACGAGCCATGTCACATTCAATATGAACGCGTATCTAAACATGGCGGCTACAAAATAGGCGTTTATGTATGTCTCTCCCCAAAGGTATACGGGAATTATCGTTGGTAGGACGAAACACGTGATGGGCATCAGAATCAAGTAGTATCTGGAAGAAAAAATGTAAATTTGGAAGCTTGTTTTTTTTAATTTAATTTCATTCATTAAAAAAATACATTAAAAATTATATTAATTATATAGACATTTGTCGCCGCTAAACCAACTTAGTACCTCTAACATAAATATTACTGATATTAATACTATTTTCCAATATTAAACAAAATAATCACTAAGGGCGAATGTGTTTGTATGAATCGTGAAATCGTCCGACTCGCGCTTGTCACGTGTTTGTATTGAAAAGAACCATTTTAAATATAATACAAAAGCTGTTGTGTTTTAATAATGACACCGACACTAGTTATCTGCACTATTTGAGTTAATCAGCAAAGAATATGCACAGATGACGTAATTCGCGATACAAAAGTCGTCGTCTAGTTTATAGAACTTAATGTGCATAGGTCCTAAGTACTAACATTAAAAATATCATTTTTACTTTTCGTTTAAAACTTTATACAATCAGTAAAAACCTTCTAGTGTATGCCAACCACACCATTGGCGAAGCTCTTGAGCGAAGTGGGGAGGCGATTGCAGTCTCCCTCGATGTCTCAAAGGCCTTTGACAGGGTTTGGCACGCTAGCCTTATAAGCAAGCTTTCAGCCTATGGCATATCTCCTGGCCTGATCGGCTGGATAAAAGACTTCCTGAGCGACCGATCACTCAGAGTTGTGGTTGAAGGCTGTTCATCAGAACCCTTAAAAACCAACTCTGGAGTTCCTCAGGGATCTGTTCTCTCTGCAACCTTGTTCCTGCTGCATATTAACGATCTGCTTATACCCGGTATCTATGGGTACGCAGACGACAGCACTGTTGTAGAGAGATACCTGCCAAATCCTCGAGCCAGTAGAGATCAAATTCAGTCCGAAAGAGAGGCCATGGTAGAGCGTTTGAATCTCACACTCAAGGCAGTCTCCACTTGGGGCGATGCCAATCTTGTGAGTTTCAACGCCACCAAAACACAGGCGTGTCTGTTCACCGCAAAAAGGAGTCCTTTTACCTTGACTCCTACTTTCCGAAATGTGCCTCTAGAATACACTGACCGTCTGCAGTTGTTGGGGATGGACATTAGTTCCAACATGAGCTACGGGCGGTTCATCGAGTCTAAGGCTAATGTAGCAGCGAGGAAAGTTGGCATCCTCGCAAAGGTCCGACAGTATTTCACACCGGGACAGCTTCTTGATTTATATAAAGCTCAAGTCCGGTCGTGTGTGGAATACTGTAGTCACATATGGGCTGGTGCTGCGAAATGCCATCTGTCTGCTTTGGACTCGATTGAGAGGCGTGCGCAGAGGATTATTGGTGACCCTACGCTGGTAAATGCCAACCTACAAAGCCTCGATCACCGACGTAAAGTTGCCAGCCTCTGTGTATTCTATAGGTTACATTTTGGAGTGTGTGCGCAGGAATTACATGATTTAATTCCCCCATCCCCTTTCCATCATCGGACGACGCGACGAACAGCTGGTTTCCATCCTTATGTCGTGGACATTCCATCCGTCCGGACGAAGCGTTTCGCTTCGTCATTTATTATACGTGCGGCTAAGGATTGGAACAACCTGCCCACGTCAGTATTTCCGTCCGATTATAATATGGGTGTCTTCAAGGCAAGAGTGAATAGGTGGCTACTGAATTAGTGCGACTTACCATCTCCGGCTGCGTTACCACTTACCATCAGGTGGAACGCAGTCAAGCACTAATTCAGAATAAAATAAAAAAAAAAAAAAAAAAAAATGTAAGTATATTTTAATATTTATCTACTAATATACGTATCCTAACAAATCATTACTATGAAAAACTACAACTTACTTTTTTTGGAAGCGCAATATTGGATCAGCATATAAATCACTCAAATCTAGTCCTTTGCCCTTTTCTTTAAGATCAGGATGTTTTCGAACGAGAAGCCAGCCAATGTGGGAGAAAAAGAATCCTCGCGTAGCGTTGTGTGGGTCGGCGTCGGTCTCCGAGTACTTGTGGTGCATGCGGTGGTCACGTGCCCAGTCGATCGCAGAGTCCTATTTAATTATATACAGTTCTTGAGGCATAAGCTCAGTTTTGCATTTGTGTGAGTGATAGCTAAAATCCAATAGCCGCGCATCAAAAACCAGTTAAAACAGGTTTAATCCAATCTCGCAACGTTTATCCGTATCGTCGTGTGCCTATCCGTACACTGCACTCAACAAATGCAAAGCTGAGCTTATGCCTCACGAACTATACTTCACTATTTGCAACACAATCCTACTCAAAGACACACTTATAATAAAAATTACATTTACACGTTTCTAATTCTGTTTTAAAAGATATTTTATGTAAAAACTTTTGTCACTGACTGACTGATATATAGCTATGATTCCTTGCATCTCCCAAAAGGCTGAACCGATTATGATGAATAATACAATGTTGTACCCTCCTAATATAAGATTTTATTTTTTTTCCAAACCTATTAAGTAAAGAAATTACGATTACAGAAATATAGTTATCTAATTATGTTCAATAATAATTTGAGACGGCAAACTAACGAATACTAGCTATTGAAACTCAGAATGTATTAACCATGAACGAATTAGCCACTGGACCCGACATATAAGCGGACGTACCTTTACCGGTCTTGTCAGTAACCAGGAAATTCTAGCCTTAGTCGTTTGTTTCTGTGTCAGTCTCAAACACTTGTCAAAAAAACATCATCCAAATATGAATAAAAGTTCAGTTAAATGGGGAAAAACTAAAGCGGCGGGTGTAGCGCTATTTCTTTTCACTAGTAAATATTTTATTTCATTACATTTATTGTTATTTATCACAAAATTTAATCAAATGTAAAATAACATTTCGTATTATACGACTATGTTAAATATAGTCGATATTTCTATGTATCGTTGACATCTGATAACAATCGTAAAATGGCTGGATTATATCATTCAGCACGAATGAGCCCATTTGGCATCGTGTGCTTGACAATGTCGAAAAATATATCAATATTTGACGAAGTAACTGAACGAATGATGATGTTATTTGTACAGTACAATAACATAAAATATTTTATAAATAAATATATTATAAATCGATATACTATCTCAATTTTGACAATTTTACAGGATGAAGAAAAAACTTGTTTAAGTCATTAATATAGCATCTAATAAATTACATAAAATATGTAAATATTTTTATTGCACATGTTATTAAAAAGAAAAGTAACATTATATTCTTCCTTCTAATATAAAAACGAATTCCTTCTAATATAAAAATGAACGAATTTTCATGCATTTTATTTTATGTCAGGTCCAGTGGCTAATTCATTCATGGTATTAACTAAAAACCTGTAAAAAATGTACACTACATACAAAAATCGATTGCATAAAAAGCAAACAAAAGATAAAAGCTGCAAGTTGCTATGCGACGGTTTTTTTATTTTTATATCAATATGTTTATATTTAATCTTCTGAATTGAAGATTATCAGCCAAGGTTTATTTTAATACACATCCAAGATTAGGCATACTGTATAGAATATACTTCTTGTAATACAGTTTCAACTCTTTTTTTAACATCCCACAGCTGGCCCAAATTTATCAGAAGTAAGACTCTGCATTGAATGTGGTTTAACAAGCAAGTTAACCACTGGACTACAGTAAACAGTCTATCAAGTAAAATCTTTAAGTACCTGGAACGCCAGTGTGTTGAAGATAATCAGGATTACTCGAAGTGGCCATTTTGCTTTATATGACTTGTGTGCCCAAAGTCTATGTGCGCCTGCTGTGATTCCAAGTCCAGACATCACATACAAGATATATGCTAAAAATGCACAACTATGTATTAACATCATGATATAATTTATATTAATTGTAGTTCAAAATACAAAATAACTTTAAAGTATTGTGTAACTATGTACTTGGGTCAATATTTAATGTATCTTTTACAACAGGAAAATTATTAATCCCACCGGTAAATTTATAATATTAAAAATGTATGTATGTAGTATATGTGTTTGTTCATTATTTTAGCAACGGTCAATGTTAAAAACTAGAGTTGCATTGGCTACTATTGTCTTTTATCAAATCTTATCATGTATATCAAATTATTTATTTAGGATATTGTCCTATGAGTTTCTTAATTACACCAACTCCTAAGCAAATTCAATTGGTGTAATATACACCACTGTGCACTCATTAAATATGTATAAAGTATTTAAAGTCTTTTTAAATATTAAATAATAAAAAATTGTACATGAGTTTTGTCAACTAACAGGAAAATTTTAACAAATTATTAGTCATGTATATTAACTACTCACTCAGTATTTGATAACAAAATATAGTATGAATTATTGCCAAAACTATTTATTAAACTAATAATTTTACAATTGAATATGGTATCAAAATCATCCTCTACAAACTTTTTAATTTTGTATTATATATAGATCGTATCTTATCTCTATCTCGAATCGATCTTATACTTCTAATCTTTTCTAGTTTAGGAATATATATCATTGTGTTAATTTTCAGACTGCTCATAAAGTTTTGCCACCAAAGTATAATAAACAGACATAATTTTGCATTCCACAAAGCTTTGCAAGTTGATTCAAAATATTATTCACCATACATGCAAAATAAGAGATAAGTCATGATCTGATAACAAAAAGCATACAGTACATGTACTGATAAACATAAAATACAAAAGATAATGTTATCATTGCACTAAGTAAACAAACTAAAATTGTTCGATAATTCTAAGTAATATAGTTGTTGATATAACTAATACTTACCAAATATATCTGTTTGCCATTTAGCGGAAAAAAGAAACAAATAGCCTCCATAAAGTGCAGCAATATGTAAATATGTAAAGGCAATAATATTCCTCCAAACTAATTTTCGTGGATATGCGTTAGCTTGTTGAATAGGAGTAATTGGGAGAGCCATGTCTGGAGTAGCTGCATCCGTTTCAAATAACACCCCATTTGCATCTACAGAATTAGGTGCCATTATGATTGTTTTATTCTGAAAAAAGTAATTCTTATAGAGTCGCATGTATTTAAATGTCTTTATTTAAGGCAAAATGGAAACACAAAATTTAAAAGCTACGTTTGTTTTGCTACAAAAATAGTGAATCAATTTTTTTAGTTAGGATAGTGATATTTCATATTTCTATTACGTAAAAGACTCCGATAATGTGTAAAACTATTCATCTTTTTTACCTTAATTATTTCTAAATTCGTACAGGTATTAAGGTAGAGGTCACTAAAGAACAACGATAAGCTGTTATAAAATTTTTATGAAGCCGCACAAATTATAATCCGCAATTGTTTAGATATGAATTCTCATTACCTTAAAGTTTAAGCTCTCTTATTTATTAAAGCGAATAAGTATACATTAGATATCGCGGTCAAGTTAGCGAGAGAAATGGGGAAAGTTTCACAGTACAATATTAATGATTAAAACGCAAATGACATTTTGACGTGATACCGAAGGGAAAATTGAAAACAATAGCATTTTCCATAGCCAAAAAGTGGTACGTGACAGCAAAGACTACAATATATATTGCGTGACAGTCACGAGTGACGAGATGCATTTTATTTTTGTCGCAAAACAGCGGGTCAAGAATACCTATATAGTGAAGTACAAATAATTTTTAGCCTAGCTACGTTTAGTTTATAAAATTGCTAAAAACCGGCAAATTATTATACTTTGTTTGCTGAAAATCTTACAAAAGCGACATTTTCGAAGTAAGCGAAACATATTAGAGATGTAGGTAATAAAATTTTTAATTTATCTTAATTTTTATGTAAATTATTTGTGTATATTATTAAGTTTAAATAATAAATTACATCATTTATGTATTTTTGTTAGTAAATGAACATATTGTGTGAAGAATTTTACAGATACGTATTACTTCATATCCACTGAAAATTTAAATAAATAAACATAATTATAATTAATAAAGAATCACTACTTACCAATTTTAAACAAACAAAAAGCACTATTATATTATACTATTATAATAATGTGTTCATCCAAGAATATTGAGAATTCTACAGAATAATTTTCACTACAATACAATTTTATACGTGGTTTATTAAGTTACCGATTTTGTTACAAAAAATATTCGAAAAAGCTATATCGAATACGTTCACGTGTTTAAAATATTACAGGAATAGAAGTTTGAGACGTGTTTTCACGCGGTGTCATTATGTGCAATGAATAGCGGTTAAGAGTGAAGTGGAAGGCAATGCGGTAAGCGACCCGTGGATTGGACGGCTCGGTGGCGCGATACTAGGACCACGTCAGACTACCATGGTAAAGCCACAAAATATATTATGTAGGTACACACTACACTGTTGTTCGATGTCGCAATGATTTGAAAATTAACTCAGACATTTAGCGAATGTTTGAAATTTGCTTCAGACAACAGCTGAAGTATGTAACATAATATATTATTGTGTACATAATGCATAGCCAATAGGTACCTATGGGTGTATCACGTGTCGTTATGCACGTATGCAAGTAACTAAAAGGAAATACCTACTTAATTATTATATACTAGCATTTCCCGCGGCTTTGCACGCGTTCCAAAGACCGGGAACTAAATTCTTTGAGTCGCGCGGTTTGATACCTTGCAGAAATAACTCCCGCCCTTCCCGTAGATATTGATATGTTCTTTAATATTGTGGAACATTTTTTTGTTCTATCATAAATAGTTTTCGCAGCACATGCGATGAAAGATATTTTTTAGGGATTTTTTTACACCTAACACCTAACACTATTGTAGTTTTAGTAGGGATCCTTATTTTTTCTTGCAAATTAGAATAGCCTATATTAATCTCAGTGATAATGTAGCATTCAAATGATAAAGAATTTTAAAAATAGGTCCAGTACTTTTTGAGCCAATTCGATACAAACATACTTACATATAAATCTTTTCTCTTTATAATATTAGTACCTATAGATAAATATTTGATGCGAGCGAAGAAGCGCGATCTGCTAATGTATTATACATATAAAATGTTTCTAAGTTTTAGTTTGCGGTTAAAGTTTACCTATTTCTAGTATTTATACAGAGTATCGAGTGTAGAGGTAAGGAGCACTATAATTTACCTCTACCCTCCATACTACAGGTAGGTACAGGCATAAAAAATAAAATATCATTCAATTTACGTAGATTCTTTTGACTTTAAATAAAATTAGTACAGGTCCGTAGTCGGTAAACATACGAAGCTTTTTCACTTAAAATAATCAAAACTAAATAACTATTTGACGAGCATATTTTATTATAATATATCTTCCATTTGTTTTTATGGTATTTAATTAAATATTATTCCTTGTTTTCAAATTTGTGTTATATTTATTTAATTTAACTCCAAAGTCATAACCGTACTTTAAAATATATTTTTGGTACTGGTTCTTATTGAAAAAGTCATTAATGTTGAAAGCAAGAACGAATGTATAGATTTTAGAATGTTTGTGTCTGCAACCGCAACACAAAAAAAACCACTGGACAGATTTTGATGACATTTAGTTCGGTGATATTTGGTTATCTGTTTTGAAATAGGTACTTAAGATACTTTTACTGCGGGAAAATACTTCATTTTTGAGAATCTATACTAACCAGTAAAGCTTCAAGCCAGGGTTAGTAAATAAAAATAATACCGCGACAAAATCCGAAAAATCTTTTCATTTATAGAGTATAAATATAATTATACCAAAATTAATGAGTTATTTATAGTAAAAAGGATTTTGTTATTAAACTGTAAGTAGATAACATGTGTACGTCGGTCATCGTATAAAAACTTAGAGATCTGACGTAGGTACAAAATAGAAAAAAAAAATTGTTCCCCATTATGCATATTAAGTACGTACTAAACGTTTATTATAATTATGATTAATAAATTGCTTAAATTGCTATAAAATTTAATTAGATATTTCAACATCCCACTTGAGGTTAAAGTTGATACATGGTTAATGGTTATATGTATTATTATCAAGTATTAGAAAACTAATGTATCATCATGACAGTTCAGCTCTGGGAAACGATAAGAAAATTTATTGTATCACATACTTATATAACAATAACAAGGGATTTCACGAGAAAGTATATACGTAAATGTATGTGTTAAAATTATCTGTTAAGTTATAAATAGTGTCACCATTTTTACTAAGTAAATATATTAAAGGTAATAAATTAAACGACAACATTACTTTTATTTACAATGTTTATTCATAATCACAAGACATTAACTCTGATGGCCATTTAGCTGTAGCTTTTGGCAGTAGAGATGCGGGGCAAAGTAAAAGCTCGTATATAGAGCCCAAAGTGTAGCTTCCTAAACAATTGAGCACCCATTCATAATTTACTGGCACCACCTCCAGCTCCATAGCAAGATCTGAGAATAAAAAATAATATTATGTATCGGCATGGAATAACACTTATAGTATTGCAACAACAATCAATATTATTTATAAAGCTGAAGAGTTTGTTTGTCTGGTTGAACGCGCTTGGTAAAACTGTTTCGAATTGAGAAATTATTTTTATGTAGAATAAACCATTAAATTTCGCTACGATCAGTAGCGAAGAATCAATAAAAAAAATATGTATATCTTTTAAAGTTGACTCACAAATAAGTTATAACCTTTATTATAGTTAGGGGAAGACGGGGGAATGGCGTTCACTTAAGGAAAACATGCTGTATTTTCTAAATTATTTATTATATATCAAAATTATGGTAAATAACAAAGTCTTTAACTATCGAGTAATTAAGATTTTAACAACAAAAGCATTTATCTTTGACCTACTAGTAGTAATAAAAAAATATTAAAAAAACATGTTTGAGCGGCATTGCCCCTGACTATGGGTAATGCCGCTCAGTGTATGGGGTAATGACGCTCAAACATGTTTTTTGGAATATAACAAGTAAAATACATTTTAATTAAAGAAATATTAATGAGATGAACCTAATACAATGAAAGTAAAGTCTACAATAACAAATTAGCATCAATTATCGCCATTTGTACGTAAGATAAGCGTTTCTCAATTTAACAAATATAGTGAAGTCTTCGATGTCAAATCAACTTCAATTATTATAATATAATATAACATTATTATTATTATAAGGAGGTAAGACAACTTAGAAATAGTAATATTTTATTTTTGGTCACATAAATGACAGATGTACTCATCTGGCGAATCCCATCCTGAACATATAGCATGAGCCCATAGTCCGCAGATGGTGCACCGATACCATAACTCGTTATGTTTTTCAAATTCTTTGCAAATAGTACATTTGTTATAACTTTCGTCATCCACATTTATATCGTCATCACTATCATCGTCGCAAAGATGCTCTTCATCATCACTCTCTAAAGGACTTTCTTTCCTAAGATATTTGTTTCATATGTTTGTTCTTGTTGAACTTTTTTTGGTCTTAATTTATCATCTTTTCCGGTCTTATTAAGTTTCGCGACTTTTTCCCTTTCTTATCCTCTAAAATAATTTTCATAGGAGTCGCAGTTAATATTAGCTTCCTTTGACGTGGTTTATAAAATGGTTCAATTGTTGGTGCCGTCGCTATAGCAGCAAAGCATACCGGAGTTCTTCGTTATTGAACTAGCTTTTGGTTACAAGCACGTGCCAAAACAGATGCAGAGGATTGATCCTCATTTGATAGACTTGCCAAAGGAGATGTATGTCCTGAAATTATGGCCGTACCATCAGACTACGCATATTCGAAATTCTGGATATTTGGGCCTTGGTTTTGAGGAGTTTTAGCAGATTGAAGGTGAGAAGGAAGGAATCTCTTCGGTCCAAGCCGCTTTAGCAGAGGTCCTTTGACGATTTCTTGGTATATCTTCAACAAAAAAAAATAAGTCATTTAGGGGGTAATTGCGCTCAGATGAGCGGTATTACCCCAAACGCTCGTTTTGTAATTGAATTGAAAGTAAAAAACAATCATAAACAATAGTTGAAAATTGATTGCATTATTACAAAATAGAATAGTTTTATTATCAGAAGAAAAAATAATAGTTAAATAAGCATTAAAATTTAGGACTTACCGTCAAGAAACTCCTAACCAAAAATTAGATCAGTTCGGGCGGAAACAAAGAAAAGCACTTTACAGTCACGTGACGCGAGCTGACTGTATGTTTGTATCGCTGTCTGTAAGAGACCCCCTCCCCTTACAATTCACGCGATGTGGTGTGTTGCTACTTATCATGTTGACAAAGTTACAGAGGTGAGCGCCATTACCCAGTGAGCGTCACTCCCCCTTCTTCCCCTATCCATTTATTTGTGAATAAATAATATGTTAAATCTAAGAGTTTGGTATCTGGTCCTTCGAACGCGGGCAAAGCAACAGGAAAAGATAGTATATTTTATAAGTAATGTAACGTATTAGTTACTAAGTTCATATCATAGATATAATATATCCAGCTGGTATATTGATAACTTGCGAGGCTTCATTGTAGTAACTAGTCTTGTCATTTAAATGTATCATATTTCCTGATTAACCTTCTACCCTTCGTCAACCATTCTCCTTGAAAGCAACACGTTCGACTATAGTCTAAGCACGTGCAGCTTAGTGATAAATGAGGAAAGTTGCCAAAACTATTTAAATAAAATATTCCTCCTTGGAGGTATATCGATAGACTCGTATTAGTGACCTTCGTCTACGTATTTGAAAGCGTCGTAAGATGATGACAACTGACAAGCAAATAATATATTTCAATGTAAAATTTAATAAACAATTTTATCATTTATTCTTATTGTGTGATTAAATAGCGATATATTGAAAATATTTGTATTTTAATATTCATTATAAAAGAAAACAAAGACAGGAAAATATAGGTACCTACATAATATCAGGCTGCCAGTGCGAGAAGGCCTCTAACCCACACATTTTGTTTATTTTGTGACTTTACTACTACAACGTAGGTATATTAAATTTGGTAAAGTTTATATTTATAAAAGACATATATGCAGTTTTTCTTACTTATAGGATGAAGATTCTGCTCTTTTTGAACTTAAATTATTTCAACTTTTAACTTTTTTATTATAATTTGGCACATATGGCACATATAATTAGTACAGAGACTCACCCTCATTTCGCGGGGTTCGGGTTCGTCCCTAGGTGCTCCCTGCCAAATTAAAAATTTTTAGCACAAAAAAAGAAGGACATACAAAATTGCGAGAGCCCTTAGCTTAATCCGGCACTGTCGCAAAATCTTTTATTAGCGGATGTCTACTAACTATAAACTACCTCCCTGACAAATTTTCATCTTTATTAGTCAAGCGGTTTTCGATATTTCGTGATGAGTGGATTTCTCTTTAATATCACTACCATAGCTGGGCACCGTTAAACACATAATTAACTCGTTAATCGTTAATCCGTTACTTAAAAAAGTTAACTTCGTTAAACGTTAAAGCGTTACATTTCGAAAGATTTAATTTAACGCAAGTTAACGTTAATCGTTAATCCGTTAACACGTGATTAAAATTGTATTTTTATATCATTGCACCAATAATGATCTACTAATAAAATGTGTTGATTTGGGTTCCGGGCTTTTCAGAGGCTCAGTTCAACGCCTTCAATACCCAGCCGTCGACTATACAAGAGCCACTTCGCTATCATGAGGCACCTCTCTCTGGCCCTAGACGGACGCTGGACGTTCCTTTTTCATTTCTCCCAGTTCACCCCGATACTGATGGAAGCCGTCTTCACTTTCGGTAGGCTTTTGCCGAATGTCCGGGGCATTGAATCTCTTTGCCGGTTTCGAGATTGTGAGGTCCATGGCACTGTATGGTGCCCCCGTTTGGATCGACGCACTCTCCGTCCCGAACGGGGTCCAATTGGGCAGTACGCAGTCCTGGCGGTGAAGGCAATAAAGGGAAGACGCACGGTGTCCTTCTGACGGGCGTTTCACCCTGAGTTCTCCAGTCGCAGGCAGGAGTACTCGCCGAAGTGTACCAGTTTCGGGTGAGTGAGCGTGCGCGCGGGAAACTTCCAATGTGGGATCCCTCCCTAGATGACGAGGCCATGATCCGGCGATGGAGGGAGCAACTGGTAAACCCAGAGGCTGGCCTGGTGAAAGTGGATGCAGTTCGTCCTGTTTCACTGGGTCAGGTTGGAGGCCCACACGGTGTCATGACTTTCAGACTGATGCAGATGCTTACCGGGCGCCCGGCACGTGAACACGCACTGACAACCTTACCTATCAAACTTTACTTAGGTACCTGGTTTCGTTTTACTCGACGCGACGTGGTGCTTGGTAAAGAGTAGGTACTGGATTAACGGACTTGAGAAAATGTAACGGAAGTTAACGAATCCGTTAAGTTTTAAAATAAATGAGAAAAATAAATGAGAGGCCTCTTATGGTTTTTTAGATAATATCGCAGGATAATTGAAAGTAAAGTTCAGTTTTATAAGAACTCCCATGACAGAATAGTCCAGTCAATTTAGACATTCAAAGGTGCATAAAGTCCCAACAAGCTGAAAATCAGTAAAATTGTTCAAAACATAATTATAAATAATATTTATAAGTTCCCCATCATTCCCGTGTATGGAAAAATTTTTATTCAAGGTAAAAGGTAAAAAAAATGAGTATTTCGCGATTTTCAGCAAAACGTTAAGTTTTATCATAAAAGTATTGTAAACAAAAATTGTAGATCATAAAATTATCTATAAAAAATGTATCAATACTTTTTTCCTATGAGCCACCGTTTCTGAGATATATGATAAGTGCATTTTTTTTATTATTTAATGCTTATTAACAACTAGGGCAATATAATAACAATTTATGGATCATCAAAAATATTGTAAATTGTAATGTGACGTCAATTTGAGCTGAGAACACACATATTTTAAAATGCAGTGCAATGGTATTATAACGTGAAGAATGAATTATAAATTAAAAAACGCATTCACAAAAGTAATTGTATTTTTTAAAATTAAGTTGAACGAACAAAAAAGTCGATAAACGAACACGAGCGGAGCGAGTGTGTATCTCTAGTACGTTGTACTCGATATATTTTAATTTATTAAGACTTTAGAGCGTGCCTAGTGCGTGCGTCTCACTCCATTTGCCCATGTTTTGTTACATTGTTATTCGTTTAAGGAGTATGTTTGTATCTTTTTCTGATTACGAATTAAATAAGTAAATAAAATAAATTTAACACATATTCATAATTAAAAATAATGCCACTTTGCTCTAAAGCTAGTGATCCCTTACGCTAAGCTGGGCGGAGTACATAGGCCGCATCCATCGCGTTAATATAATTATTTGGTTTTCGGTTACAATAAAAAAAATACTTTGGTACTTTGGGCGAAGTCATAAGCAAGTAGCAGTATTCCTGCGCTGTTGGTAACTTTTTCACATCAAAGCGTTTTTAACCTCCGATGCAAAAGCGAGAAGTCCATCCTTCATATTGAACTACTTTAATAAAATAAATGTGATCATTTATTAGTTAATATTAATTATGGACCTAAGCACCAACCAAAAATTAACATTAAGTACATAAGATAAGTACGTAGGTAATGCGAATAGGTACATTTTTTTTACGATTGGTGAATAGATTTACAATATTATTATATTTAGACAATAAAATGCGATCACATAAACTACATAGCCAAATCCAAAAAATGGTGTCCTGTAATATGGACACCATTTTTTACTGATTTTTTTATGATTTGTGATTTCATCAAAATCCTTGTAGTTAGTAATCCTGTAGTTGTAGAGTAGCTGACATATCATTTGAGGATATATATGTACATATATAATAAGTAATAAATAAATATGTTGGGACATTATTACACACAGCGCTATCTAGTTCCGTGTTAAGCTATGACTTATTAGGCTGTGTTACAGATACCAGATAGTTGATATACTACATATGTAACTTTAAATAAATACATAATATAAATATAAACACCCATGACTGGAGTACAAACATTCGTGCTCAACAAATGTATGCCGCCAGCGGGACTCGAACCCGCGACCGCTGGCGAAGAAAGTAGGGTCACTACTCACTGTACTGAGCCAAACGTCGTCAAAAATCTTTACAAACTGTCGCGTTTAGAATATAAGTACAATGTACATACATATTAACTGGTCCGCCTGTGTGTGCTGGGGCTCGGCCAGTAGTAGCGCGGGCGCGGGCCCGGCGCGCACCGCTCGCTCCTCCTCCACCACACGCCCGCCCGCACATTGCAGAATATCCTACAATAACGTATTCTATACATATTACATACTAGCGACTGACCCTCGGTTCGCTCGGGTTCGTCCCTAGATTTAGCGCGAGCGAAGCCGCGGGTTCTGCTAGTATTAAATATAGCCTATGTTCATCAGGGATAATGTCGGATTCCAATGGTAAAAATTTTTTTTAAATCGGTCCAGTAGTTTCGGAGCCTATTCAATTCAAACAAACAATCAAATCTTTCCTCTTTAATATAATATTAGTGTAGATTAGTGTAGATAATAAAATGCTAGTTTAGTCGAATTTGTACATTGAATATTTTTTGGACAATCTTATTCAAAGTCAAAATTATCGATACAGAGGCTGAATGTATACTTTTTAGAATTTTTGTCTGTCTGTGACCGCTTCACGAGAAAAGTACTGAACAGATTTTAATGAAATTTGGTATGAAGATTGCTGGTTATCCGGGTTAGAATATAGGATACATTTTACTTCTTGGAAAATTTTGAGAACTCATTTCTGAGAACAGTTAGTAGTGTGTAACCGTTATTTAAACCAGATATAAAACATCATTTAGCACGCGGGCGGAGCCAGGGATAATGCTAGTACTTATATAATATATTAATAAAATCTAGCGATCTTAGCCTTCGATCGGTGCATCGAACCCAAATATTTTTCTAAAATAAAAGTAGCTTACATGACTCTTTATAACATCCCCCATCTGTCGGTGACAGTCCCGTCAACAGAAAACATCAGTCTAGCAGCTTAGGGTATTAGCCGGAAGACAGATAAAAGTTTTTAGTAAAAAAGTATTGTGAATAATTTCATATGCATTTAGTATAAGACTGCTAATTTAACATTACAAATTCATCTAAATGAAGCAGGCTCTAGGGTCTTTTTCAACAACTCAGTCTATCCGTGCAGTAAATTACATCCAAATCTGTCTAGTATTAGACTTATTACTCTTAAAAAGATTTTTTTATTAGGTAAAATGTAGCTACGTTCTATTCACGTTCCTAGGAACGCACTCGAGCGAAGCGAGGACCGGTTACTACTATTATTATACTATGAAACAAAAACAATGTAAGTATAAAAAAATACTATAGATGGCCGTATCGGCAAAGCTTAAATATTTTTCCGCGCTTACCAATATCTTTTTTTTGTCATATAGGTTTCCCGATACAGATGAAAAAGGTTTTTTTCCAATATTTTTAACTTAAAGTTTTTGTAATAACAGCTTTTTACTAAATGCATATGAAGGTATATATACTACTAGCGACTCGCCCTCGCTTCGCTCGGGCTCTTCCCTACATTTAGCACAGGCAAAGCCGCGGGATCGCCTAGTTATGCATATAAACCTTCCTCTTGAATCACTCTATCTATTGGAAAAAACCGCATCAAAATCCGTTGCGTAGTTTTAAAGATTTAAGCGCACATAGGGATATAGGGACAGAAAAGGCGACTTTGTTTTATACTATGTAGTGATGATGATAGTGATAGTGATTTACTAGTAAATAGTATGTATATTTGAATACAACATATATGAAATCCATTACATTCATACACTCATGAACACACAGATACAAAATACATAAAAATTCATTCTACTTCTAGTGCTTAAACATAGTCGATAAAATACATATTATATCGATTTATAATATATTTATGTAGAATCTTAACGATGGTAAATAAAAGCACTTCTTCAGAACTCAAAGACTATTTATATTTTGAAATACTTATAAGATATAACTTTTACGTGGTACGTCGTGTCGCCATAATGACATGACGTCCTCATTTCTTCCTTTTATACTATTCACGCATTCTAGTCTTAAAATCCTTCCATTCATTGCCTTTTATTCTTAAATGCAAACTCCTTTTACAAATCCCACATTTATTTATAAAATATTTTATGTTATTGTACTGTACAAATAACATATATTTTTCGACATTGTCAAGCACTAGTTGATGCCAAAAGGGCTCACTCGACAGTTTTGTCATTCGTTCTGAATGGTATAATCCAGCCATTTTACGATTGTTGTCAGATGTCAACAATACATAGAAATATCGACTATATTTAACATCATAGTTGGATAATACGAAATAAATTTTGTGATAAATAACAATAAATGTAATGAAATAATATATTTACTAGTGAAAAGAAATAGTGCTGCATCCGCCGCTTTAGTTTTTACACCATTTAACTGAACTTTGAGTCATATTTGGGAGATGTTTTGTTGATAAGTGTTTGAGACTGACACAGAAATAAACGACCAAGGCTAGAATTCCCTGGTTACTGACAAGACCGGCAAAGGTACGTCCGCTTATATGTCCAGTGGCTTATTCGTTCATGCATACACTATACTTACGGTGTTACTAATGATGTAACACATCAGCTGTCGTTGATGTCAATTGCAGATCGTTAGCCACATAGATGATGGTTAGCCATTTCAAAACCTTTTTGAATCACCATAAAGACTTGTCGCATTTTCATGTTCATTTAAATTACATTACTTTAACCGATTTCGATAAAGAAGGAGGTAGGTACTTACTTACAGGAAGGTACGTACGTGTTTGTGTGTTAGTAAATGTTTTCATCAGATTTTTATTGACCAATTTATACAACATATATGTTGTTACATATATTTAAAAAAAGGAAATAAAAGTGATTATTTACCTTTAAAGTATCGATATCTAACTGACTGAATGGCGGCATGCAGTAGAAGGTGATCCCTTCAAAAAGCTTTTGTTTGGAGAGTCGCGAGCGCCGCGGGCCTGGCTCTCCTGTTACATCTAGCGCTTCGAATGCTTCCTATTACAATTAAAATCATAAATTATTAATAATTCTTATTTGATTCCATTAATAAATGCGAAAGTTTGGATAGATGTTTGTTACTCAATCACGCCAGAATAGCTCAACAGATCTGGATGGTTTGGCACAGAGTTAGAAACGTAGCCTAAAAAAAATAACAAAATTAATTTGGATAGTTGTTTTGTTTTTCACTAGGGATAAACCCGAGAAAAGCGACGGTAGGTAGCTACTCGTAGTTTAAAATTATAATAAAAAAATTAAATCAATTCCGTTAAATCTTACAATTTTTATTTTTGAAGTATGTTCTATTTTGATTTGGAATCATTCAAATCCGTTGAAACTTACACCATAATCCATACTAATATTATAAAGAGGAAAACTTTGTTTGTATGTTTGTTTGTTTGTTTGTTTGTTTGTAATGAATAGGCTCAAAAACTACTGGACCGATTTTAAAAATTCTTTCACCATTCGAAAGCTACATTATCCACGAGTAACATAGGCTATATTTTATTTTGGAAAAAAATTGGGTTCTGTAAAATATTTGGGTGTTTCGCACACAAGGTGTAAAAAAACAACCAGAAAAGTTACTTATTTTGCGTACGCTGCCTAAACTATAAAAGATAGAACCATAAAATGTTCTAATTAACTGTAGATCTTATAAATATCTACAATAAAGTCCACGACACACTTTACCTATCTATGTCGAGTGAGGCACAACAACCATTTTTTATTTAAAAATCTTGAATTTTTTTTGGACTACATTTAAACGCGTTTATTTTACTCATGCTATCAATCCTTATCAAAAAAAACCGCTATACGGATGAAGATGAAAATTGGCAGGAAGGTACTTTATAAACAGTATAGGTGCACTAAGAATGGATTTTGTGATAGGGCCGGATTAAGGTGGTCTAAGGGCTCTCGCAAGTTTGTATGAAAGTCCTTTATCTTTTGTGCTACAAACTTTAAACTTAGCAGGAAGTTAGTTAATAGTTAGTAGATGTCCACGAAGGATGAATTTTGTGACAGGGCCGAATTAGGGAGGTCTAAGAGTTCGTGCAATTTTGTACGAAAGTTCTTTAGATTTTGTGATACATACATTAAATTTGCAGAGAAGAAGTTAATAGTTAGTAGACGTCCGCTAAGAACGACTTTTGCTACAGGGCCGGATTTAGGTGGTCAAAGGGCTCTCGCAAGTTTGTATGAAAGTTCTTCAGTTTTCGTACTTTAAATTTGGCAGGGAGGGAGTTAAAAGTTAGTAGACGTGCGCTAAGAATGACTTTTATGACAGGGCCGCATTTAGGTGGTCTAAGGGCTATCATTACTTTGAATGAAAGTCTTTAATTTTTAATGCCACAAACTTAAAATTTAGCAGGGAGGCAGTTAATAGATAGTTAACATCTGCAAAAAACTAATTATGCGACAGGGCCTGATTGAAGTCTAAAGGCTGTCGCAAGTTTGTATGGAATTCTTTCATCATTTGTGCTAAATACTTTTAATTTGGTAGAGAGGTGGTTATTGTTAGTAGAAGACCGCTTAGAATAGGTTTTGAACAGGACCGGATTTAGGTGGTCTAAGGGCTTTCACAGATTCCTTCAATTTTTCTGCTACAAGCTTTAAAATTGGCAGGTAAGTAGATAATTTTTAGTATAAATAAATTTTGCAACCGAATCGAGGAAGTCTTAGGACTACAGCAGGTTTACATGAAAGTCCTTCGTCTTATGTACTACTAATTTTAAATTTGGTAGGATGTAATTGTCAGTAAAAGTTCACTAAAACGATTTTTCGACAGGGCCGGATTATGGTGGTGTAAGGGCTCTCATAAGTTTTTACGAAATTCCTTCATTTTTGTGCTAAAAGTTTGAAATTTGGCTGGCAGTTAGTTTAACTACAGATAACTTTAACGATAACACTAATCGGGCACTCGAACAACGAAACAACGAAAAGTTAAGCGCAACACAGCAGGCAATGGGGAGAGGGAAGGGGTGCCAAGAGCGGGAGAGGGTCGTGTAAATATATGTATGAAATAGGTAGCCGCGCACTCAGGAGTATATTAACGATGGGCTCTGAAATAGCTGGTGTAATTTTGGAGAATTTTAGTTGCGCTTAAAAAAATTAACGCGGGCGGAGCCGCGGGTACTGCTAGTATATAATAAAATATATAAAAATATGTATTTCTATTTAAAAAGTAATTAACTGTCTAGACTTACTTCATCCACAATACTACTTGTTTCTAAGCACCTTTCGACCCACGTGTAAGAGACGATCCATTTAGAGCCGGCGAGAGCACACACATATTTTACTGATCTGCAAATAAACACTAGCCTTTAACGTTACACAGAGGTATAAGGTCTGGAGCACAACATTTCCACAAATATATTGGTTATGAATTATGATCAACTTTAAGTCGATGATATTAATTTAAGACAGTAAAATATCCTCTTGCACTTGCACAAAGGAGATATTGTATTTAAATTCGTATACGCACAAACACGTGTGCTTTTACCACTAAAATTTCGATGGATTGATAAATCTAATCGTTTCAACTAAAAGGTTCAAGTGCTCTCCGAGACACGAAGTGTATCTGTTTATCTACCTGCCAACTTCCCAACTTCAAATTGTAAGTATAGTTTATAGAGAGTGGAATCTGGACCTACGAATTGGTCTGGACCATTGGTCTATTGGCTAGCATTCATGAATGCAGTAAATACAATTCAAAATCATCTTTGAACTGCAGTCACTTATATATTAATTTAAGATCACACTAAAATGTATTACCGTTGCGATTTATTCTCCTCGTCAACTCCAACCACCAAATGCGTTAAATCTTTTATATATTTATCGACAAACGTCCACTTTCTTTTAGAACACAGAAGTTTAACATTTGCCAGCTCATCTGTCGTTAAGCATGACCCAGCTATACAAAGCTTTGAAGCTCTTCTACGAATGATACCTTGCGTAGGCGAGTTAAGCGATTGATTGAAAGCTTTCGATAAAAATTCTTTTTCTTGTGTCGTTTTTGCTGCAACTAAACTACTAGGACAGAGTGTTTGTTCCGGATCATAATCGTTCCGACTCGCAAAATTCAGAGACTTTCGGGCTACAGGAGTTGATTTGTGTTTGATATGATCAACAAATTTCGTTATATTGAGTGGTGTTTCTAAAGTTGGTCTTTTAGTTTCTACAACTGTTACACTCATTTTAGTGGACTCTTCAATGGTATCTGAAAGGCTTATTATATTTGTTCCATCCTCTGTACCCATGTTACTTTGGGTGGGTTTTGGTGCTTTTGTTGTTGATTGTTGAGTGTTCCTCAGAAGGGCTTCGTTTTTATTTTGATTTCTTGTAAATGATTGAGATCTGAAAAAACATACAACTAAACTTTTTAACTATTTTTTTTGCAATTTATTGTATACTAGCGACTCGCCCTCGCTTCGCTCGGGCTCTTCCCTAGATTTAGCACAGGCAAAGCCGAGGGATCCGTTAGTTATGCATATAAACCTTCCTCTTGAATCACTCTATCTATTAAAAAAAACCGCATCAAAATCCGTTGCGTAGTTTTAAAGATTTAAGCGCACATAGGGATATAGGGACAGAGAAAGCGACTTTGTTTTATACTATGTAGTGATTTATAGTTTTCGTTGGGAAACATTTTCAGATATTCCGGAAGAAGAAAGTATCGGAAATAGTGATAATAGATCAAAAGGAATCACAGCGCAATTTTAATAAAGATTACCAAAATATCATTGCATCAAGTCACATTAGACAGTATTACTAAATAGAATAGATAATTTTTAGGAATACGATAAAATATTTTTTATATTAATATTTATAATTAATTATTTTTACTATAAATATTACATACTTCTGAGGTGTTTCTTCCACTACACTTTTATCAGAATCTTCATCATGTACTGGAGTACTAAGCTCAATTATATCTAAGTCAGGTGTTTGTGAAAGTGGCTTATTATTTGTTTTTCTATTTGCCATATTTTCTAATTCTCCATATGGTTTTTCAATTTTATTTTTAGTGTTTTCTTTATCTTCAAAAGTCTGCAATATATTAGTTTTTAGATTAGTTATGTAGACATACAGTTAATGAAAAATTTTTATACAATGATTAAGTTACCTTAAAATTTGATGTCACAAATATTTCTGAATCTTGACCTCCTTTTGATAGAGAAAAAATGTTTTCACTAAATTTATCATTTATAATTTCTTTGTTATTTATTATGTTATTTTTTGGTGAAAATGGTATTTCATTGTTTTCTAATAATTTTCCATTGTTTTGTAAAGATTTATTTCTATTATTACTACTTGATAATTTTCCCATATCAGCATCAATATTAGCATATACTTGACTCATTATCGCGTCATAATTCATGTTTTCACTATCTTGTTCCATTACATCTATTGCTGTAGTTGGTTGTGGCTTTTTTTCTGAATTATCATCAATTATACTGTCATTATTTGATATTTTTCGCTTTTTATTATTAGGGAGATCTTCTCTTTCAGTACAATCTCGGTCCCTTTTTTCTATCTGGGATTTAATATTATTGCTTTTCATAGTACATTTTAATATAGCTGAAGGAGTATTTTTTGATGTTTTAAATGGTTGAATGTTTGCTTCTTTAACTGATTCACCATCGAAAATATCTCCATCATTGAAAAATTCCAAATCTTCTGATATACTGTCTAGTTTCTTTCTCGTTACATCTTCATTAGATTTACTTTTAATTTGTGATATTGCACTTGATCGTTCAGCAAATTGAGCATTAGCTGTATTTGCTAATTCTTTCTCTAAACTTTCAGTTATTTCATTTTGAATAGTTGCTGTATCAGCAGAAGCTGTATTCTTTTTTGAAGGTTTCATTCCCACTATTGTTATAGCAGAAGCAACTTCATTTATAATTAGATCATCATTATCTTGGCTATTTATGTTTTGCCTTTCAGTAACATTATGTGTTTGAGTATTTGAAGTATTCTCTTTTTCTTTTACTAAATCAGTTAAAGATATTTGGACTTTGCGGTCTGAATTAATTTTAAACTGAACATCCTTTTCTTTTTTCTTTATATAAATATTTGTTATCATACCACCTATTTTTATTGATATTTCAATGTCATCAGTGTTACAAGTTAACTTATCAGAATTTTCATTTTGTTCAAATGCAATTTCATCAGGATTTACAGTTTTATCAAAAGATTTATTCAAAGCACCTTTTTTAAGGAAACTAACTTTAGGAGGGTCTACTTGCCTATAGGTTTTTGAAACAGCATTTTGAGTATTATTTATGGTGTGTTGAATATGGTTTTCTTTTTCAGAGACCTTAATTTCAGGAATAAGCTTTGATGTATTATTAGTAGTAGACTTGTTACTAGAAATATTGTCTATATCAGTGTTGATCATATTTGAGTTATTATTTTCATTGGTACTTTCTTTTATATCTGCAAGTTTGTCTTTTGAATTCACTTTTTGAACATCAATATCATTATTTTTACTTGTAGGAGTATCTTCTATTTCATATAAAACATCTGGCGATTTAGAAAGACCACCTTTATTAGCTTGAGTTTTTTTACACATTTCAATAGAAATGTTCAATTTATTCTTATTTTTCTTATTTAGCTTACTGAATTCTTTTTTCATTCTTTTTACATTATTCCATTTTTTAGTAAACTTAGTAGAGTTGTTTTCTGTATCCATATTGAATGTCTTATGGCTAGTTTTTTCTGAAGATCTTTCATGAGAGCTAATAATGTCTTCTAATTTATTTTTCATCTTTCTAGAACTTCTTCTAGGATTGTTTGAACAATAAATTTTATCATTCATTAGGAAATCAAATGGTTCTATATCCATCGGCCCAACAGCATTTTCTTGATTGTTTTCTATTTCTGGCATTTCTTCAATTTTATCCCAATCATTTTGTTGGGGCATAATGTGAACAACATCAGCTGGCTTTGAAATGTTTGCACTTTCAGAATGAATTTGAACATCACTTGTAACTTTTTTGATAGTTTGGACTAAAGCTTGTTCCATAGATTGAAATAGGGTGGACTGTTGGGAGTCTGTTACTGGGGCTGAAAAATGGTTTTCAGAACTTGTTAACCAAGCTTTTACATTCTTATTAGGATCTTCAAGTTCAGGGTTAACAGGTATATTCGGCAAAAAGTCATCAACTGGAACATTAATTCGATAAATCATTTATGAAAGTAAACTTTAAAAATAATACAAATTTACAAACAATTAAAGCCTTCACACTTACATTTCACATTAAAGAGATCTTCAAATGTTTGGACAAAATTGTAGACATGTTCTTTTTGACTCTGAACTGGTAAATTTAATTTTAATGCTTTTTTATCTATTTGGAGTCCACATGAAGGACACGTTTTTCTCAAACGCCAACATGAATGGCATAGTGTATGTCCACATATTGCTGTAGTAGGAACTGAATAATATTTGCAACTACAAAAAAGTTAAGGTATTGTTTTAAATGTTTTAATTGGCAATAAGAAAGTGTGCAATAAAATCACACAAAATGTATTTACCATTCAATACAAGTTATTTGGTCTACATGAAGTGAGGCTAATTTCAATATGATTTCTATATTTACGTCCTTTATAATCATAGCACTCATATTATTCAACCTGAAAGTACTTCCATTGAAATTTATTACGTTGTGAAAAATTTATTCTGAAAACGGAAAACCTAAATTTTTCGCGGGTTAATTACATCAAAATAAGCACTAAATTCTGACATGCGCTAATGTCAACTGTCATTTGTCCACAGATTAAGTATTAGCATTTGTCAATCACACAGAACAAATCAGTTATCAGGTGGAGGCATAGATATAGCTTGCTTTCCATTTACTCAACACAGAGGGACTCTGCGTTACATTGTGAAACACTGCCAAACACTGTGTAAAAGTTTAAATGAAACAGCTAGTTGTCTCGAAATAACACTAGAGCGCATCAATATCGCAAAATTATGGGCGTTGTATACCTAAATGCAAGTTCCTTGACAAAGTCTTGGCTCAATAATTTATAAACATAACCTTCCAATAAGTTAAAGAACTTTGACAATTCGCGGGCAAATAAATAATTGTTTTGTAATAATACTACTTTTGTTTAATAATAATTATTTGAACCAACTATAATTTAAAAGTAAGTAACGTTAATAATTACCTTTTTTTTTTAATTCATCAATTAATGTTATGAAAATGAAGAAAGTTGGCTATTCAGTTGTAATTAAATATAATGTTTAAAAAACCAACTCAAAAATTGTAAATAATTTTTGGCTATAAAAATAAAACAATCACTGTAATTCACTTATATTTTTATTATAATTTGTACGTATTTCAATAAAATTATAGTCGAAACAAAAGTAAAAAATATTTCAATAATACTAGGATGCTTATAATTAATAATATAAAATATCATCAGTCAGTAGTTCTTACGGTACTCAATATACTATAAAATCTTTGACATTACACCACTTTTTCGAGTGTCAAACAGTGTTCAACAGTGTCGTTGATGGAAAGCGCTTTATCGAGCACTGCGTTACACTGTGTCACTTTTTGTATTAATTGTTTAAATTATTTTATTAATATTAAAAATTAAATTATCTGTACTGATATTAAAAAAACTACAGTTCGCGTCACGTAAAAAGAACGCTGGAGGAAATTGGTGGGGGGTGTGTTTGCGCATGGGTACATTCGCATACTAAATTACTATGCTTATACTTTTATTTTAGAACTAGCCTTTCGCTCGCGACGTATATTGGTTATTGGCAGGTACATTGAAAAATATATTAGATAGAATGTCATTAAATAGATTTATACTAATTAAAAAATATGTTTGATTCAGTGTAGAATGTTTAATTTACTTACAATAACATGATCCGTGACATCATTAGAAAATTGAAAATTTTCATCAGCACGATCAGCAGACGTTGATGTTCCGGGTTGTTCATTTAAAATTCTGTTAAAAAGTTGTGTCGCAAATGCTGTGTCTATAATAAAAATAAAATTTTCATCAGTGAAATTTTAAACGTATGTAATAATCTTTTCAATAAGAAAACGAAAAAGGCTAAGTTAATTTTCATTTCAAAAGTTAGGTTATATTATTGGCAATCAAGGAAAAATGTATACATGTATATTAATTATATAAACTACAATTAATTTTTCTAAGCTTGTTTTACATAATTATATTTAGCATCCACTGCAGAAACATTCACTTCTACTAAAATATTTCTTTCTGCATGAAATAACTTAAGCACGGTCGCCATTTTTGATTTTTGAAAACGCCGCTAATTTTCTCAACGATCACGACGCGCACCTTTTTAGATGGGTCGTCGCGAGCTTCGCGTGAGCGTAAGTCATGACGTCATAAGTGACGTTTTCGCCGGGACCACAACGACCGCGGTCGTTATGTGGAACGCTAAAGGAGCATTTTGGTCGTTGTGGGCGCTTAGTGGAACGCAGCCCGAATGACGAATGTCACATTGACACTTGACACTTGACAGCGTCCACCAGGCAGAAGATAGGATAGAAGAAGGTGTTCCAAGCTATAAAAGTTTTTTAACACCTTTAAATCAAACTTTTAAACAAAAAGTGAGTATTAAAGATAATATTGGTAATTTAATATGTCCTCTGATGAAAGCTCAACTTTAAAAAAGGGTAAATAATAGTTGATTGCACTACGACTGTTACAAGGGAAAATTATTACATAATCTATGTTGTCGGTATATATTACTTATTTGTAAAATGTAATTGTAAATATTCATGTAATTATAGAACTAGTAATGAATTTTATAAATTTGATCCAATAAGAAGTCGTCCGCAGTTATATTCTGTCGGTATTGTTCTGTCTTATAGGTTATACAATAAAATAAAAGTAATTGGTCAGTCAAATGTAGAAGACATTAGAAATATTTAAAATTTATCGTAGTTAAGTTTTTATAATAAGTTGTAGTTAGTAATTAGTTTACCTATATAAATCTTATGTATAGTCTGCTATTTTACAGAATGGCTTTAGTTCTGCGTAATATGCTGAGAGGAGTAGCCAGGAGGGTACAAGTACGTAGTTATGCTGATGCACCTAAAGAAGGAGAAATGGCTCTTACATTTGCAGCTGGCAATAAGGTATGTTAAATAAATTTAATACAAACAAATGTGAACTGTAATATAAATTATTTGTACTCCTTAACTTGTTAAATTTGGATTTTAATAATAAAAACTTGTGTCTTTTTTTATTTGTTTTTTCTTATAAATATACCTTTGAAAAAAATTAAAATATACAGTTACTATAAAGCAGACATGATATTTTTAAATGCTGAACTTTTAAATTTATAAACAAAGTTTATTATTCATATATTCTTTTTTTCTAAAAAGTAGTCTATGATAAAGAGCTTATTACACTTTGCAGTATCAAGGCAGTCTTACTAAAAATAGAAGTAATAAAACTAAGCAAGTTATTCTGTCTAGTCTTCTGTCAAAGTCTGCCTATGACACCGCAACAGCTTGCATGCTGTATTTTGGGTATTGTAATAGCAAGCTTGTCTAATTACACTTTAAGACAGGTCCATTATTAGACTGTCTTGATACTGCATAGTGTTAATAGGCCATTTAGTTAACAACTTCTATAGACCTTATAGACTATATACTGTATAAATTTACTAACTGTTATTATTTTTATTTTTAGGTATTCTTTGACAAACAAATTGTAAAACAAATTGATGTGCCGTCATTCAGTGGGGCTTTTGGCATCCTACCCAAACATGTTCCTACCCTAGGTATGTCGTCGAAGATAACATTTGTATGTCAGAATATGTTTTAGTTTATTGTGAGATATGTTTTAGTTTATTTTAGTTTAGATACTGCAAGGCAGTATTTTTACCCTGTAAAAATATCGTAAATGTCACCATCTTCATTTTACTTCAATTTTAACAATCAAATATGCTCTGATTATATATATATATACTAGCTGATGCCCGCGACTTCGTCCGCGTTGCTTGAAATATTAACAAAGTTTTCCGCATGCGCGCTACGCCGCTTACCCCACTACTCCGCGAGAAGGAAACATACATACTGCATCACTGAACACGCAGTACATATACAAATTGTTTTTTCTTGAAACTTTAATAAATTTTCATTTAATGAAGATATCGCAATCTTTTTTTATATAAGGGCCAAGTGTCTAAGAAATAAAACTTAGAAAGTTTCATTTAAATCTATCCAGTACTTTTTCCGTGATGCGCGCACAACTTCAGACCTCTATCATTTTAATTTATATAGATTATTAGGTTATATAAAAACAAATGAAATTAATTAAATAAAAAAAAAAACAATTGACTTTAACCTTTTCTATTTAAACAGTAAAAAAATAATCATTTGGAGTCTGTAGAAGGTACAGTTTGGAAACATAAATTTAACATTCTCACACCCACCCCCGCAATCCCTATTGGAAATAGAATTTCGTAAAATCCTATTTGAGATGATTTCTGCATGACAAATAAAAGATTACTACCAAATTTAAAGTCTATAGAGGTTACAGTTTGGAAATAGAAATTTCACATTTTAACACCCACTACCGCAATCTTTTTCGGCGATGGTTGTTGTAAAATCCGCTCTAAAATCATTTCTGCATCACATATAGACGACTCTAGCTAAATTTGGAGTCTGTAGGAGCTACGGCTTAAAAAATAAAAATTTTCATTGTTAAACCACCCCCGCAACTCCCTGTGGGGTGAGCTACCGTAAAATTCGTTCATAGACTATTTCTACATCTCTTACAGAAGATTCCTACCAAATTTGGAATTTATAGGAGCTATAGTTTAAAAACGGGAATTGTTCATTGTTAACGCCCCCGCAATCCCCTTTGGGGGATGAATTTCTTAAAATCCGTTTTTAGTTGACCTCTACATAACGAAAGTAATATTCCTACCAAGTTTCACATTTCTAAGTCCTATAGTTCCCGAGATTTCGTGATGAGTAACTATAGAAATTGGAATACTTCGATTATCATCGAAATTTTTAACGTTTTAGCAGACTTTTTTAAAATTTTCTTACATATAAACATTCTCCTGAAAATTCTGAAGACAACAAAAAAAAATTAACCCAATCGGTCCAGCCGTTCTCAAGTGATACTCGATCATAGATACGGCATTTTATTTTTATCAAAAAATGAGAGTGGGTGTGCAGGGGTGCGTGGGAGTTGGTGGGTGGATGCGTGGAAGTTTGTAAGTAGATTCTTAGCTGAATGTAAAAGAACATTATCCGTTTAGTAAACTCCGTTGAAATCCATGAAAACAAAAGAATCAAGAGAAAACGCTTGTCTTTTGTTTTTATTAGCGGGATAAATGTTCATAAAAGTAAAACAGCAATAAAAAAATGAGGGAACGTTAGAATTCGAAAAATAAATAGCCATAAACCATCTAGGAAAAATTTCGCATCGAATGGTGGTAGTTTCATGTCGATACGATCAGTGGTTTAGGCGTGATTGAGCCTCAAACGAACACCATTTTCATTATATATATATAGATATATATAGGTTTTAAACTTATGACTTTTATGCAGCTATATATTGGGAAAATTTGATTGAACTTGACTTATTAATTGAAGTGTTATAATTATTCACTCAGTCACTGCTATATCATTTATTATTTACTTTTGTTCTTCATTTTCAGCTGTCCTCAAGCCTGGTGTGGTCACAGTGATTGAAAATGATGGCAAACAGAGCAAGATCTTTGTTTCATCGGGCACCATCACTGTAAATGATGATTCCTCAGTTCAGGTAATATTTTTTGTTTTATTTTTGTTTAATCTTGAGACTACACTCTCAAATGCAGTTGAAAAATGCTTTAATTTTTTTTCATTTTTTTCTTGAATGTCAAATTTAAAAATTAATGTGTTATAGGTTATTATATGATGTTTGAATTGTATTTGTATATTTCTATTAATTATGGAACAACAAAAATTTATGCAACCAATAATATCAGACAAGTGTGATAGCATTGAAACAATCTCACAATTTTTTTTTTTTTTTTCAACAAATAATGTACAACTAAAGTTTTATATTTGTTTTGTCTCAGAGAATTCATGAACTTTTTTATCAGGTACTATGATGTTATATTCAAAAGAATCCATTTAAATCAGATCTCATAATGTGGAGATATCAAGTAGCCCCTTTTTTACCCTTTTTAGAGGAAGTATAACTATATATTATAAATATATATTGTAATAAAAAATCTCCATCTGGCAAAAAATTTCTATCAAATCGTAAAGTTATTTATCATAATTAGCTTCCTAATACCAAGATTCGACGAGATTTGTAAAATATGAGGAATACCTACAAAATGACAGAGGATAGCTTTTGCTCGAGGCAGAGCCACCATTCGCTTGGTTAATAATATTTTTGGAAATGTATTTGCTTTGCACAATTTTTTTTTCCGATTATTATTTAGTGTGTTACAATACCATGTAATCCATATCACATTAGCAAGGTTCACTTTCTTTTTAATGAAAAAAAAAACAATTGTACCCATATAGTAAGTTTTCTGTGGATAATTAATATTCTCATGAGCTGTATGATTGCGTCAGGTTCTTGCTGAAGAAGCGCACCCGCTAGAGAGCCTGGACCGCGCCGCGGCGCAGGAGGCCCTGAGCAAGGCGCAGTCTGAACTCAACTCTGCTGCCAATGAGCAGGTACATATAACACTGATATTATATAATCTCAAGTCTACAAGTAAATGAGTTTGCTAACTACATGTCATGAGGGCTTAATGAATTAAAGTGAAACTCAATGGATCTAGTATATTTTATCATCATATCTAGTGAGCAGAGTTGTAGACAAAAACAAGTTGCTGTCTTATATAGAAATTATTATTTTATGCTACCAATTAGAAAAGACTGGTACTTCTTCAAATGTCCAAATTAATTAAAATTGTCTGTCTATATGTAATATTTTGTGTTTAAAGTATGTTTGGGGTCTTACATATTTTATTGTTATATTTTATGATAAATAAATAAATGATTGATCCTCGACTGGACACTAAATTCAACTCTTAAATAGTTTACAATTTTCCAAAGTAAATTGTATGCTTACAATATTAGTTAAAAATAATATAATAATAAACTATACTAAAATTTAAATCATTTTGTCAATTGAAAATATTGTAGAAGTTTAATTAATATTAAAATATTTTCCAGGCTAAGGCTGAAGCAGCTATCGCCGTAGAGGTCGCTGAAGAAATCGTAAAAGCTGTATCGGCGTAAATTTCCAGTGATTCAAGCATGTTAGTTTAACAACTATTTAATTTAAAGTAATAAAAGCCATTGTCAGTGTGTATTTTGTTTTTGTACATGTGTGATACCTTAAGATAAGGACGTTATGGTCGAAATAAAAGAAGAATTCGTAGTTGAAATATGAGTACTTTATTCAACACAATTCAAACACTTTGGTACAAACAGTTACTTGCAATTAGCGATGTTATTTTGCGTATGTAGAACGAAATAATGGAGTAAGCCGCAAACAACACTCAATAAGCGAAAACATTAAATATTTTTAATTAAAAAATATGAAAATCCTTATTTTGCCATTTTGCAAGAAACGCGTTAAGATAATTTAATAGCCGAAAAAGTTAATCTTATTATTATAATTTCGAATATCCTTATTTAAAATTTCATATTAGAATTTTAACTATAATTTATAAATCCAAAATTTCTAATTGGAAGGTTATCAAGAAGAGATCGGTTGCTAGGAAGTCGCGAAAACCTACCTACGAGCTACTCGGCGAAGCGTACACGATACCACAACATATAAGAAGACGTCTAGAAACTGACACGCGCGTGTCTTAAATCTAACACTTGAATATTATATACGTAGAGAATTGATTACGATTACGATTATAAATGCACCTTATTTATATTAGGGTAACGTTAAGTTATACAAAATGCTTTTGAAATTCCGTATTATAGTATTACAGGAGCTCGATGACTGGAATGGCAATACTTAGTCGATGATTTCAATTTTATTAATATGTAGTACATAGGGTTTACTTAGTGTAATACGTATCGAAATTCAATATTGTACGTTCTTACATAACTAGCTACAGATTACATAGTATTTTTAAAGAGTCGATTAATCAATAAGATGTCTTAAGTCTAAACCTTATCTAAGAAGTTATGTAAACGCAATGAAAACATTAAACAATACACGATACAAATAATGACGTGGCTATAACATAAATGGTAAAAAGCATCACGAAACTGTTAACATTAAAAGGAAGCATCGTACCGACCTCGTGGTCGAGTGGTTACTTAAAACTGATTGCCTTAAAAGTACACAAATATAAATAACGTAATGTTAGTACATTTCACATAAAATAAAATGAGTAAAAATTCAAAATATCACATTATTACATGTTGAGCTTAATTTAAATCGAAATATCTTTGAATTCACCCCAAAAACCAGCGCTCGGTTAATTTCTAATCTTTTAAATTAAGCTAAACAAATAAGATCGAAATAAATTTAACACATCGTCGTTAGCTCGCGATCGTCACAACAGAGTCGGGTAAGCGGGTGTACAATTCGTATTCGAATATAATATAATTTTTAATAGCACGTTACTCACCTAAAGGAAAATATATCATCTGAATTAACTACCACAACCATAATTTTCTGTTTCACATGGCAACACTATGCAGAGTAACGCGACGGGTGCTACGGGAGGGCGCACACTGGCTCTTACCCGACTTTGCGGAACATCACAAGCGTATTATAAAAAAGATGACTTGACGGCACAAATGTGCTACTAATGAATACATTAAAATAACTCTGTAAAAATGAAGTTATGACGACACACCTGTGTGAACTAAAATGGGGATAACACTGGAGGAACGACCACATTCTCGTCGAGCTGTCGCAACGAAGTCGCGAAGCGAAGCGAAACTATATAATATGCAATGGATCATATAAGTCGGTAAAGCGGCGATTCGCTCAACGGAAGTGTGGTCGTTTAGGATGGTGGTTTAAAGCAAAGGGATGTGTTGTGTCGGTGTGTCTACATGTGACGGTTTACAGGTTACACTGCCACAGTATCGTAGGCTGTGAGTCCCCGCCCGTGGACTGCTTGCTGGGGGATTGGGGTGTTTGCTTCTGGTCTGTAACACCAATCGTGAACGATTATAAGCTGAACAATATGTGAGACACATGTGGTGAAATGCATTTAAAAGAACATGTAGATAATTATTTGCAAACATGGATTTTAGCCTAGTCATCTTAGTATTTGACTTGAAAAAGTATGTTTTAACATTTAGTTTTAAGCAGGGAACATGATTTGTAAGAATTTTGATAATAATTATTTTAACGCAGTACAGTAGGCAGTCTATACGTAGGTAAATAGGTAGGTACATGTCAGACGACTGATTGTGAGGAAGTTATAACTATCACAAATGACGATTACAGTGGTGTTCTATTTTATACGATAGTATACTGCGGTATATAATGAAATTGAGCAATAAAAGGTAGCTTGTGAGGCGCATAAATAAAATTATCGATATATTGAATATTAATTTGACAAAACGATTTTTTTTAACCACATCGATAATTTTAGTTTCGTCTATGCGGGGCTATCTAGATGTTTAATTTCATCTGCTAAGAAAGCTTTAAATGTATTAAAACAACAGTTTTGCAGTATATACGATGTCGTGTCTTATAAATTATTGGGTGTAGCGGACTAATGTTATATTATTTTAAAATAAAATAAATATTGGCTCTGAAAGTCAACAAGTCAGCAAAACAAATTTCAGTGCAATGGATTAAGTGTTAGCCACATAAGGTTAATATATAGTTAGGTTACACAAAACAGTTCAGGCAAAATTAAATGACATTCAGCAAAATATTATTTGTCTTCACATACATTGACTTACTGTTTCCTGGAGACCATGGATGCAGAACATAGTACATGCTTAATATCGGCGTTATGCGTACAAATATGATATGTATATTATGTTCGCAGCCGACTACTATGAGATATAAAGTAGCGTACACACAAGTCGGCAATTAGTTTTGTGTATATATTGTTAACAAAACTGTGTAAAGTGCATCAGAGAATCAATATTAAATTAAGTATTAAACTTCACAATAAACAACAATACGCACATTTGCAAAAAGTGATATTAATAACATGCTTTAAAATGTTTCTATTGAACCGGGACTCGAATCCACAGCCTTTAGACATGATTTATTATAGCTATAGAATGTTATCTATTTCAAGACAAGTACCAACATTAAACTTGCAATTGAAAATACACCTTCTGTATTACATTCCTAAATTGTAATTTACTACAGCGATACTCTATCAGTTCCATACTCCATGGGCAATGACGTACCAACTCTTATAGTATTATTAAAGTAATAAAATATGTATCATTAATAAAATTAAGTATAACAAACATCATAAATATAAGTAGTTGCTTTTGATGCATATTATGCGTGTTTACGTACAAATCTGCATGTGTGTGGGTTTGTTCGTAATGTAAATGATCTATGAACTAACCTGTCAATGAGTTTCCTCATTTCGTCGCTGTGCAAGCCGTCCTTGGCGGTGTGGGCCCTTACTGCAACAACAAGTCACGGCGTGTCTACACTAGGCACGACACTAGACCCTGTCCTCTACTCTTTTTCCTTCACAATATCCACTAAAAACTTCTAGATACTAATCTAGGTGCATTGTAATAATTTATTTTAATATTTTATATATTCCGAAAATATCTTGATATAGGTACATAGTTTTTGGTTAATGGATATTGTTAAGGAGACAAACACATGAACTAAGTACTCTACATAAACACTTCAAATAGAAAGAATTTGTTAACACAATCACGTCTAAGCGGTGTTGAATTAAATTTCGATTAAAAGGATGATTTTAAGACTCAATAATATTAATCAAACCTATTATTTGGTAAGACAAAGGTTTTCAATATAGGTAGTTTTGCATTAAGGAATTATGCAAATCCCTTGTTTCATACGATGAATATTTTACATTTTGAATTATAATGAAAATCTTTGAATTACCGAATATAGTAAGAAACACTGAAAAGGAGAAATTTTGAAAAAAAAAGTGGTAAGCCAATTGCCAGAACTTCTAAAGCTTGGAACATTTTCACTTATTATAACTTATAACGGAGAGGAGCATGCTGTCAGTCACAAATATTAATCATAAGTAGGAAAAAATTAAAACTATTGATTCAAAATCGTTTTACCGTCTTCTGTTCAGTCGACCCCCAGTGCGCATGGACCAATTCCACAATTAATTTCAAATTAATCATTTTTAAACAATTCATTAAATATGGACACGATGGGTTTACAATTATAAAATTAATGGATGACATTTTCTTTTATAACAGATGAGCTATTAATGTGAATCTTTCAAGAGAAGATGACACAAGTATTGTAGATGAAGATTATTTCACAAACTTTTGTAAAGTCCATTGCAAATATTATTAAAATGGTGAGAATGAGAAAGTTTCGAAATAATTAGCCATCAGATAATTATATTTCTTAATTTGATAATATCTACTATTTATTTGTTCATTGATAAGATGGCAAAAAAAGTATGGATTTAGTATGGAGAGGTAGGTATCTCGAAGTTTTCAACTGCATAATATTATGATTAATTAAATTCTAAGTAAATAATGGTCTCGAGAAAGTAAAATATCGTAGTCTATATTTTGTTATTTCTCAAACCTCATGATTTGAATATTTTTTCAATTGCTTTTTATTCTCTTTTCATTTTCAAAGCAAAGAGTTTAAAAGCACTGTGACTTAATTATGAAAAAGTAATATTAATATATAATACAGTTAATTAATAAATTTATGATATAAATGTCAAGTAGGTGATTACGAAAAATTACGAAATATAGGCGATTTAAATTCAAGTTCAACAATAATACATAATATGTGATAGAAATGTATGAATCATGGCATTATTGGATGGGGATTGGGGTTGTGATCTCACCGGGGTAGTTGCGGGGCTGGTCGCACTCGGCCTCGGAGATCTCGTTGGAGTCCTTGCTCTCGTTGAAGGAGGAGGAGCAGTTGTTGTCGGCGTTGTTGCGGGGCGGCGGCGGGGGAGGCTCGGGCGAGCTGCCGCACTTGCGGGTTCCTGTGTAGGGTTGCCAGATAGAAACTTATCAAATCCGGGACAATTCTAGGACAACGGTGTCGGGTGGAGATCATAGTAAAATATCTTGTTTTTTTTATTTTTAAAGGTTTTAGCCGTGTGACGTGTTATTTGTTGTTAGTTTCTTTTATTACAAAACTAGTAGGTTTTCGGGATCCGGGAAAATATGGTCTCATAACTGGACACGTGACAAGACGCGAAATTCCGGGACAATCCCGGATTTCCCGGCCATCTGGCAAGCCTATTCCTGCGACAGGCGAGGGGTGTAGAGCTTCCCTCTCAATGTATGTTTAACATAACTTGGTTCTCATTTAAGTGTAAAGCAACTGCAAAGGGACATCTTATTTTCATACTCAAATTCACTCATGATGTCAAACGATGATTTTTTTTAATTCTAAAATAAAAAATGTCTGTGATAACAGAGAAATGAATATAACTTTTCGGACTTATATAGTTATTTTTCTGTGCCAATTTAATTTTCATAATGCAATTAAGTACATCAAGTCTCAAAAAAACCTTAAATTTTGCTGTATGCATATCTTTAGTGTCAGGTACGAGTCCCGCTGGGGGCATTCATTTATTGAGCACGAATGTTAGTACTCCAGTCATGGGTGTTTATCTTTACAATATATAAAGTTATAGTGTATGTGAAAATTGAAATGGTATATTTGGTATCCGTAACGCAAGTTCGTCTTCATCTAGCAATAATAACATACCGATGCTGGGGCGGGAGCCGTAGTGGTCGGAGTAGGGCGTGCCGTACGCGCCGGCGTACTGCTCGTCCTCGGGCGCGCAGCACGCGGGCTCGTCGTACTCGGGCCCGCACGCGTACATCGGCCGCGAGTAGCGAGCGCGCTGCCGACAAGTTACTATGTTGTAATTTATCGTTTTCTTGACAAAACTCTCACTACTTTGGATTTTTTTTTATGGTAAAAAGGGGGCAAACGGGTAGGAGGCTTACCTGATGGGAAGTGATCACCTCCGCCCATGGACATCTGCAAGCTAGGCTTGCGATGCGTTGCCGGCCTTTCAGGAAAGGGAGGGATGGAGGAGGGATGGAGGAGGGATGGAGGAGGGAGGGAAGTGGGAGGGAAGTGGGAGGGATGGGGAGGGAGGAGGACATTATTTTTTAAAACAGTAAAACCTGCTTTCCGAGCCGTCGACTCTATTACATGTTTGATGAAAATTTCTTAAATTGTAATATTGACGATTTAAAAATTCTTGTAAAAGTATTTAATTAAAATAAAGTATTTTTACGTATTGGTCCTCTTCAGCGCAGGTGGCGGGGTCGTCGTACTCGGGAGCGGTGGAGTAGATGGCGCTCTGTCCGCCCTGGGAGTTCTTGCGTGCGTAGCGGCTGTTGGCTCGTGGCTGATCGTTGTACACATTTTATTAATATCATTGATATTAGGCTTAATGGAGATACATAATATAAGTTGACACGTTCCGTCAAAAACCTTTTCAAGATTATCGGACATACCAATTTCTTTAATTTAGTGTAAGTTACAATTATTACACCCGTCAAACTCTATGGCTATCTCTCGAAAGCCATATAAAAGTATGACAGAGACATCTTCGGCAACAAACTAGCTACTAATAAACCTTCATCAAATCAAATCAAAATATTTTATTCAGCATAAAAACTGTTACAATTTCATACTGAACATCATGGGTCTACCACCAGTTCGGAAAGAAGAAACCTCTGACCTTAGAAGAACGCCAGTTCAGCGAAAGAAACTCCTAAACTTACCCTTTTTTAAAAATTAATTGTAAATTAACAATAATTCTATATGTTGAAATAGCCTGGCGGCGATCACATCATTCCCAAGGCGAACTGTCTTCTAAAAAAATCGTGGACGTATATACCTACTACACGAACAGACTCAGTACGTATATTATGAAGTTGCAAATTGTAATATATCGACTTTGAACTGGCAACCTATCTACATTTTTTGTTCCAAGTTGAATTATAATGTCCTATTTCGTTTTTATAATACAAGGAAGCAATATAATGGTACTTTTCTTTTTAATAACATGTGTAACAAAAATATTTAAAATTTAAGTATTTTTATTTAATACACTAGATGCTATAATAATGAGTCAAACAAGTTTTTTCTTCATTCTATAAAGTTGTCAAAATTGAGATAGTACCGGTTGCCAGTTCGCAGTCGATATTGTGTACTAGCTGATACCCGCGACTTCGTCCGCGTTGCTTGAAATATTAAAAAAGTTTTCCGCATGCGCGTTACGCGCAGTGCATATACAAATCGTTGTTTCTTGAAACTTTAATAACTTTTTATTAAATGACGATATCGCAATAATTTTTTTTTGATAAGGGCAAGTGTCTAAGAAATAAAACTTAAAAAGTTTCATTGAAATCTATCCAGTAGTTTTTCCGTGATGCGCGCACAACTGCAGACCTCTATCATTTTATTTATGTAGATTCTGTGACACTCACCATGCTCTGGGATCCGGCGCGGGAGTGCGCGGGGTGGTGCGGGTGCGGGTGCGGGTGCGCCAGCGTGCCGGCGTGCGACGGGTGGTGGTGCGGGAACGCGATGGCCTTGCTGGGGTCCATCTCCTCACGGAAGCCTAGCAGGTGGAACGTTGCGTAGGGGCAGATTTCATCTTCCATGCCTGAAAATATATCATACACATTATAATAAAGAAAACAATTGAATAGGTAATACAGTAGTTTTTGTTACGATGTTACGTTATAACCTTTATATAGATCTTTTTTATTGCTTGTAAAATAATACAAGCAATAAAAAAAGATTTGTAGATATTTATCCCTTAGTAAAATGGTTTAAATAAATTCAACACAATCAAAATTCTAATAAATAAAAACATAAAAATAAATAAAAAGTTAAACGTTAATACTGTATTATATAAGCATAAATAGTACAATACTTAAATATAATAATATAGGTATGTAAGATTTAGTCTAATGATTTATATTTCATCAAGCTTGTTAGAACTACTTAACTAAAAAATAACACTCGTAAACTACACTTACCGGTGGAAAATTGTGTTAGTATTTCACTCGTCACTCGTATATGTAAATATAAACATATATTGATATTGTATATTAGATTTCTTAATAATAAAACCGTTATTGTGGTTTTGAAGTAAGAGGTGATTTTTCTAGACAAAAAAGACAAAATTAAGTGAAAAAATCCGCAATAACGATTAATATTATTAAATATTATTACTTATTATTTAAAAAGCAAAGCAAGCGAATTGGCCATGTAGAAACGAGATATAATTATTTTATAATAATATTACATTTATGTATATAGTATTACTTTTCTATATATTTATTCCTTAAATCTTGTACCTATTAAAAAGATTTGCAAATTAGGCGGCGCTCAGAAACTTGTTGAATTTGTAATCTGGATTTGGTCTTTGACTCCAAATCGAAAGGCTATTCAATTATTGATTAATTCCAAGAGTTTTATGTGAATTAATGTTCCATGATCAAAATTAACATTCACCAAATCTTTGCTAATGGTGAATTGCTTTGTAGAAAGTATACACTTTTATACTCTTAAATCAATTTACCGGTTTATTTCAGTAAAATTGAAATCCTTTCTCTAAAAATATCCGGTAACTATTATTATTTCGATTTATTAAACCGAATTTCATTTTAATTAACCGATACATGGATTGAATAAGCCAAAATGAACAGTTTTTTTAAACCGGTCCCGAGCCCAGGTACCAGGATATCATAAGAACAGAGGAGTAATTGGAACGAAGTTCCTTATCGCGCCTTGCAAAAGGGGGCTAGACGGAAAAAATTAAGACCAAAAGTTGTAACGACACTTTTTAGAATTTAAATAAAATAAAGGTGTTAAGATAATTTTGTAAAGTAGTTTTTTTGATTTTTAACGATAAAAATCTCAATCAAAACGAATCATTAAAAATGTATACCCGAATTATTATTTTCTTTATACCGCTAATAGAAATTAAAATTAATATTTTTATAATAAAGAACTTGTTAAATTTTTAAATCGACTTTGCTATACCATCAAGACTTCCCAGACCTAATAATATTACATTATTTCACGAAAAACTATGCAAAACCAACCTAGGTCATAATGCGCCTCTGAATAGAATTATCCGTTCTCATAAAACGTTATGCACAAGCCATGACATTGATATTTTTTCAGATTCATTGTATAAATTTAAAAGAAATATTAAATTTAAACTTAATCAACTTACTTGAATTACATAGTTAATTAGTTATTAATTAAAATTTTATATAGAAGTAAACTTTTATTTTTAAGTTTTTGTTTTTGTTTACAGGAAGGTACCTACTTTATTAACTTTTTAATAACTTTTACTTAGGTACCTTCTAATTTCAGTCTGTTCTTTTATTCTATAAGTTTTTTTTATGTTGTCATGTCATAGGAATGCAGTGTTGCTTTTAATTAGGGCATCATTTAGTCTAGTATTTGTCTTTTTTATTGTATGTGATCTACTTTTGTATGGATGTATGCTCTGTTAGCAACCTATGGAATAAATAAATAAATAAATAAATAAATAAATAAATCTCGTTTCTCCCGGCAAGCGGCACGCACCTGTGGATATGGTGTCGCCGGAGCCGGCGCGGCGCAGGCGCGGGCGGCGCACGCGCTCGTACTGGTGCCTGCGCGGGTCCCACGTGGAGTGCGCGCCCACTAAACCACACTACTGCGTTACGCGCACATGCTCTACTACCTCCTCTACACCTCTCGCCACCGCACTACTCATATAATATCTCACTATTGCTTAATGCTTTACTCATGATAATACGGTTGGAATTTAAAATATATGAAAAAAATGATATGATATATCGTATATATTATGTCGTATCGTTTTAATTTTGTGTCTTTGGTTAGAAAAATGAAGTAGAATAATTTTGAAGGCCAATATTGTAGGACAACGTTATAATTTTACTGTAGTTAATTTCATAGGCGACACTCTGTATTATAATAATATGTCTATTACAATTCATTTGTAATAAATAATATGATTTTTTTGTTTTTAGTAAATCTAACCAATTATATAGTACCAGTGAGATATTATTTGAGAAGTGGTTTTTGCCTTACACCCATCCATATAACAATCAAGACCTTTATGTTTTGACATATCCTCTACTTTGCTTTAAAATTATAAAATATGTGAAAAGGAAACGAAAAAAATATTTGTATATTGGAATAAGCCAAAACATAAAAACGTGAAACATAAAAATAACTGACACCAAAATATTAACATAAGGAATAGTTGAAAATTTATTCTAAAAAGTTAAAAATAAAGTAAAACTGTGAAATAAACTAGATAATAATTATAATCTATAGGAATTTTAGTGATCTAAGGAACAGCTGAAGAATAGTTATTCTTCTACGTCTTATACTGTCAAAAAGTAATAATAATTAAGAAAAATAATTTACGGTACAAAAAAATAATAGGTTTAACTTAGAAAAAGATAAAAAACTGCATGTCGAGGAGAGCTAGAGATCTTAGTCGTGCACTAAATATAATGTAAAAAGTAACTTATTTAAATTAAAATATTGCTATATAATATACTGTATTACCAACCTGTCGTTTTATCATTCCCATAGTTAATCATTATAATATGTTATCTATACTCGTTTTTGGGTACTAAAAACGTTTCACCAATGTTTTATATTTCATCAATTACCAATAATATAAAATAAAAATTGTAAATAAGCAATTTTAATGATAACTTTATTTTTTTTTATTGTAGGTTCTGTTTTTATTTTTTGGAATCTATTATACTATAGTAAGTATACTGTACTATACTGTAGTATAGATGATAGAAATTATTTTATCCAATATAAATACATTGAATAACATAAAAGATAAAGAGATAATGATAAAAACGTAAGTTATATCGACAGTATCTTAATATTCCTAGAGATGTAAGACTAAAAAGAGTAATAATAATAATAAATTACTTACAGTGTTAGAAATAATTAATGATATTAACAATGTAACATGAGATGGTCAATATTACTTTGACGCTATACGAGTAGGATAGTAGCAGTCATAAAGTTGAACTAACACTATTACTATAATTTAACTATATTAGCAGACTTAAATTATAGCTTCCATTTTACAAAGAATACCTAAAAAACCATGTAACCATATAACTGGAACAGTTATAAAAAATATTTATAAAGACACAGTTGTCACAGTTGCAACCATAACTCGTCGAATCAAAACCTCAATCAGGCGAAAGACACATTCAAGTGTATAAATACAACGATCGTTCGTGTTTAATTCTAGTACAACCGGAGTATAAGAATGCCAGAAATAGAATAAATAATATTAATCACTCATGTCTGCGAGCGTTTTTGTGCATTATAATACCCACTGTGACTCAGATGGATGGATTGATTAGGATAAAATTACACTATTAATATAGACTAACTCAAGAATAGAGTAACTCATAGACTGTCATTTAAAACCTAGGGATACACCCGAACGAAGTGGGATTAAATTGCTGGTGATAATGAAGTCTTTTTAATCACTTCCAGCTACCACAACTAGACTTCTTTAGCGGGTTATCTAGCTTTCACTAATGCTAGTCAACTACGCAGGAGCTATTTTATTAGACCACGTGTGCAGACACCACGTGCGCTCTGTTCCTGTCACTCCGGCAGTTCGAGCCAGTTCCTTCGTCATTACTCTCACTGGAACTGGTGTAGAACACCATCATATTCTCAACTCGGACTGAGACTATTATGTACTCAATAACTCAACTCGACCCGGCGCTTGCACCGGAGCGTCCGTGTGTGGGGGGTCAGCTCTGACGTTACACAAAAAATGACTACATTTCATAATAGAAAATACTTGTATAATAATACTAACGACTCGCCCTCGCTTCGCTTGGGCTTTTTCCTAGATTTAGCACAGGCAAAGCCGCGGGATCCGCTAGTTAGCATATAAACCTTCCTCTTGAATCACTCTATCTATTAAAAAAAACCGCATCAAAATCCGTTGCGTAGTTTTAAAAATTTAAGCATACAAAGGGATATAGGGACAGAGAAAGCGACTTTGTTTTATACTATGTAGTGATGTCTAACATAATATATCTCATAAGTAAAAAAGTTATGCCTTTTTCGTCTAAAGGTTTAATTAATAGGTCAGCAATCATCTGATCAGTAGACTCACTGATGACGGCCTGGCGCTTGACGCGGTCGCAGGTGTTGTAGTTGGAGCCGGGCACGGGCGGCAGCTTGCGGTTGGGCGGCGCGATGTAGCCGAGCTCGTCGCGCAGGCCGCCGCGCTTGTCCAGCGTGCCGGCCGCGCCGCCCAGCCCCGCAGACGTGCTGTACACCGCGTCGTCTGCGGGCGGACACATTCTTTATATACATTTACTAGTATTTCCCGCTCCTGATCCCGCTTTTTTATATAACCTACAGCCTTCCTCGGTATATGAATAATCCAACAGAAAAAGAAAGTGCGTGTGTACAAAGTACACATGTCAGAAGTAAAACTTCTTTGGCAAACTAATTTTTAAATCTCGTTTATATTTATACTAAATATTAAATAACCCCGTTTAAGCTCGTCGAGAGAGGGAGATGGCGCGAAGGTCACACCCACGAGTTAGACTGAGTTAGAAATGTCACTGACTCGCGGTGGGCGAGATCTAACTAAGGCTATCTCTTCCCCGTCTCCGAGTGCCTGGTACTATGGACTTATTTTTTCGTTTTATCGAGTTCGAAATCACAACGATTCTAAAGAAGTTTCACTTCAAAATATATTTTTTCAATTCGAACCAGTAGTTCCCGCATACAACCAAACAAACAAACTGATTATCTTTATAATATTAGTATAGATGGTAGAGCATTACTCCATTATATTTATATTGTATAATCATATTTTTTTCATACTTATAGTTCGCGTCATGTAAAAAGAACGCTGGCTGTCAAGTTGCGCAGAGGCGATTTATCGGCCAATTTGGTGGTAAGACGCGGGGCGCGGGACGGCGAGCCACGCGCCGCATACTTTCCGGCTCGCTATTGGCTCGTCAAAAGTTCAAAATACCATCGCGCACACAAAAGTAATTAATTACGAAATGGTTTTATATAAAAAATTGAGAAAAAATATTTATGACATACCTATATTTATTAGGTTATGTATGATAATAATGCAGTTAATAATTTAAAAAATATATATTAAACGAATTAATTACTTTTTTGGTAAGTAGATTAAACATTCTACGCTGAATCAAACATGTTTTTTTAATTAATAGAATTCTGTTGAATAACATTCTATCTAATATATTTTTAAATGTACCTGCCAATAACCAATATACGTCGCGAGCAAAAGACTAGTTCAAAAAAAAAAGAATAGTCTTAGTAATTTTGTATGCGAATGTACCCATGTGCAAACACACCCACATATTTGAAGTGGTAGTGCCATGTCATACCTTCGGGTAGCAACAGAATGGGCCGGCACGCCCCGTATAGTTCATTAGTACCACTCTCTCACAGAAGACCGGCGTGAAGTGGCAGCTATGCTGTCGCGTTTCGTCCGGTGAGTGAGAGCCGGGAGGCCCACTCTCCTTCCCCCGTCCCTCTTCCCTTCATCCTCCGCCTTCCCTCCCTCCTCCCTCCCACTTCCCTCCCTCCTCCATCCCTCCCTTTCCTGAAAGGCCGGTAACGCATCTGCAAGCCAGGCTTGCAGATGTCCATGGGCGGAGGTGATCACTTCCCATCAGGTGAGCCTCCTGCCCGTTTGCCCCCTTTTTACCATAAAAAAAAACACCCCCCACCACCTTATTCCAGCGTTATTTTTACGTGACGCGAACTGTACTTTAAATAAATACCTAAATGAATATATCTTTCATTTTTGCCCTATTATGTTTACTGACACGTGTAAGTATGCATTATATTATTGTTTGCAGCAAAAGATATAAATAATTCAAACATAATCATTACTAGTGATAAAATGAATAACATTAAATTAACATGATTAAGGGGTCACTAGCGATAACAAAACATAAAATGAGTTATGATTAAAATAATGGGCTTCATATTTACGACGAAGCTATCTGATTAAATGATTAATTAGCATATATGCATAACTAGCAACTAGAAAGTTATACTAGCCATATAATTCAATATGCTCTTTCGCCTTGAGTATGGGATGTATAAATATGCGAAAAGCTTTTCTAAATACAGCTTACTGCTTATACAAAAAATGTATTTTTTATGATAATTCACGACAAATACATGATATCAAATATCTTTAAAGTTGAATTACTTATTAGCTTCTAACTTTGACGTAATTGGACTGTTAACATTTGTCTTTAATTAAGACTTGAATAACAAATCATGCGTTGTTGTCGGCTTTACTTTTTAATGTACACATAAAAAAATTCATATCCTAGCCGCATATGAAATTTTCAACACCTGTTTATACAGTGATAGTGAGTGATATTAATATTAATTGTTAAAGTTTAGTACTTTCTCACGAACTTTTATTACTTTACACCAATTATAGTAAACTGTAGTATATTTAATTCCATTGTCAGCTCAATAGTTTTATCGAAAGTTCCGATACAACGCCAACACATGTAAGTATCGCAACAATATACGAACAAGTATGAATAATGAATAAAATAAGTAAACAAAGCGGCCATGCTATACATACAGAACTCGTCCTTCTGACCTCGCAGGCGGTGCGGCGTGTTGCGGCGCGCTAGCGTCAGGCAGATAACCACCATACCCACGATGAACACCACTACTGTGGCCAGAATGGGTACCAGAACCTCGGGCTCCAGCCAGGCCCTTACCCATGGCGGCAGCTCCTTATCCCCATCCGCGTTGCCAGGCAACGGCGCTATCGTCCCTATCACAACATGATAATGATCACAATATGATAATCACCTTTGTTATGATGATGGTCCCGAGCTCCTCGCACCACGCACACGACCACGATCGCGATTATTATAACCAATATGGCGGCGACGACGGGCACGATCAGGTTCAAGTGGGACAGGATGATCTTTAGCGTTTGCTCGGGCGTGAGGCCGCCGTCGCCGAGCTCGCGCGCGGGCGCGATGGTACCTGAAATGCGAGCCTTCAATTATTACACGGAAATTATTAATTATTATTATTTAATGATATAAAGAAATTAATAGGCTATGCATTTCAGGTACCTTTGGGTCAAGTAATTATGTGTATGTATGTAGGTTGGTAAAATGTTAATGACCTGCCAAACTATATATTATAGTAAATAATTATGAAATGGGGGCAAAGTCAGCTTAAACGGAACTCATGTGCAAATAAATCATTTTATTTTATTGACACAAAATTTATGTTTATTAAATTTTAAATCTAAACTTAAAAGTAAATGTTATCAATTATTCTGTTAAATAAAACAGTGTATGTATAAAGCAAAGAACTTTCTAAACTCATTTAGTATTAAAATTTCTAAACATGAAACACAAAACCATCATACCTCCAGTCATCGTAAGAGTGGCGAATTCGTATTCGGCGACATTAAATCCAGCGTTGTTGTGGGCGGTGATCCTCAGCACGTACCAGGTAGCGGGTTCCAGGTCTTTAATATTAATCATTTAGGTTACACCACAATTTGGTTGTATGTCAAAAATAATATTTAGATTTATAATTAAAGATCAATTTTAAAATGTGTTTTGTAATGAGTGAAATATTTGACAAACTTACCAAGTACGACAAAGTTTCCACCGGGTTTGACGGCGTTCGAAATCTGATTCCATTCAGCAGCTCCCCTACAAAATAAGATTTATATTTTACTGTAATTAACATGTTTACTAAAAGTACAAATATATTAAAAATATTGTTTTTATTATTGAAATATTAGCTACCATATTATAATGGGTTTGTTGTGAATATATACTATATAGATGGCGCTTTTACTTTTAGCAAATCGCTTATCATGGCTTAAAAGCTGTTTAAAAATCAGGATTAATTTTACAATATTATCATGTGTTAGTTTGCACATTTTCAGAAAAAAATAGTCTAGCCAGTCGTTGATTCAAATTGTTAAAATTTATACTAGCTATTGTCAATTCAAGCAAACGGGCTATTTTAGCCCGAATTGGCACTGTCCCATTTCTTCACAAGTGATACGGCACATGTACTTGTATAGTATTATGTAATCTGTGGTATAGTATTATGTAATCTGTGGTATAGTATTACGTAATCTGTGGTATAGTATTATGTAATCTGTGGTATAGTATTACGTAATCTGTGGTATAGTATTATGTAATCTGTGGTATAGTATAAGCAGTCGGCAGACGTACTTCTTCTTATTCTCGACAACAAAGTGGCTCATGGGGCAGCCGCCGTCGAGCCACTGCTTGAGGTGCAGCGTGACGGAGGAGGAGCCGACCTCGATGAAGTCCGCGGCGCGCGGCACCGGCGGCTTGGAGCCGCGCGTGCGCGCGATCACCACGTCCGACGCCTCGCCCGTGCCGATGCTGTGGGGGGCACGCTATTTGTATATTGAACAATTTACTATTTTTTTAACACTTTCTTAGTTTTACACGAATATTTGAAATTATGAATGAAACTATCTTTTGTGCCGTTTTGAATTTTTTTGGAGATTGTGGTCTGTAACAAGTAGATAAAGTTCTGAGATGTCAAAAACCTTAGAGTCTTCCGTGACCATGATAGCTGTAAAGTTAATTTTTTTAATAAAATAACGATAATATTAAATAAATTTATTTATAAAAGATTTGAATATTTTTTTTATTTATTAATACAACACCTGAATATATTAAATAAATGAAATATATTTAATTTATTTTTTTCTCGTATGAGATATTACGATAAAATATTATTGTTTATTTAGTCTTACCCATTATAAGCAGTAACGTAGAGTTGATATCTGGATCCGCAGAACAAGTTTTCTAGAGTATATGTGTCGGTGTTGCTAGGAATCTAAAAGAATAATTTTGTAAAATTAAAATTATTTGATCATACTTAGTCATTTCTTTATAAAAAAAAGAACCAGCACCATGTATAAGAATTTCGTATAATTAGGTAAATAAATAAAATACACTAAATGGATATAGATAAAAAGTTGCGGTAATCAATATGTAAGAAGATAGTAATGTATTTGTCGATGAAGTGTGTATATAAAATCAAATATTCTTCACTGCACAGACATATGATATTAAAGAAGAAATAGCACGTAAATGATGAACAAAATATAACCTGAACGGTCTCCCAGTCTCCGAACTCCTGCTTGTAGTGGATGGTATATCCGGCGGCGGGCGACTGCTCTGCCTCCAGCGATGGTCTCAGACGCAGCGTGAGCGACGACACGGAGGACGACGCGATGCTCAGTTGTGGGGGGAAGGGAGGGGCTGCAATTGTATTTCGATTATTTACTACATAATGATAATTAATATATGTATGTATTTTGAAAGTGGTAGCCCAGCGGTAACGCACGGAGTGATGCGGGTTCAAATCCGGGTCTCGCACCTCTGATATTTTCATGTGCGAATCATTTCTATCATGATTGCCACTTATCTTACGGTGAAGGAAAACATCGTGAGGAAACTTGCATGTCTGAGAAAACTTAGCAAGTTTTCGAAAGACATGTGAAGTCCGCAAACACGCACTAGGCCAGCGCGGTGGACTATGGCCTGATCCCCCTCATACTGAGGGAGGCCCGAGCCAAGCAGTGGGACGTTAAAAAGGGCTCATGATGATGATTTATGTATTTTGAGCCTATTTTTAACGTTATACTATTAGAAAACAGAAAAAAATAAGTTATATATTTTTTTTTAACTATAAGATATAAATTTGTTTAAAACCTACTAAGAGTAACCAGAAACAATTGTCTCACCGAGCACAGAGAGCGTGTGCGTGACGGTGTCGGTGCCGAACTGGTTGTCGACGTGGCAGGAGTACTCGCCGGCGTCCTCGCGCGCCACGCCCGCCAGCTGCAGCGAGCCCTCGGGCAGCTGCCGCACGCGCTCCGACGCTTCCAGCGGCTGGCCCTTTACCTGGGAAATTCAATCATTTATGTATGAAATAGAGATTAAAAAAGTGTGTGTGTACAAAGTACACATGTCAGAAGTAACTTCTTTGGTAAACTAATTTGTAAATCTCGTTTATATTTATACTAAGTAACCCCATCTAAGCTCGTTGAGAGAGGGAGATGGTGCGAAGGTCACACCCACGAGTTAGACAGAGTTAGAAATGTCACTGACTCGCGGTGGGCGAGATCTAACTAAGGCTAACTCTTTCCCGTATCTGAACGCCTGGTACTATAGACTATTCATCGAGTTTGAAATCACAACGATTCTAAAGAAGTTTCACTTCAAAAAGTGCGTGTGTACAAAGTACAACACATGTCAGAAGTAAAATTTCTTTGGCAAACAAATTTTTATATCTCGTTTATATTTATACTAAATAACTCCGTCTAAGCTCGTTGAGAGAGGGAGATGGCGCGAAGGTCACACCCACGAGTTAGACAGAGTTAGAAATGTCACTGATTCGCGATGGGCGAGATCTAACTAAGGCTAACTCTTCCCCGTCTCTGAGCGCCTGCCCCTCTAGACAAGTGGCATAAACGCTAGTAGAATAGAATAATCAATGTATGGGATTTGACATAAGCTTACGACTAGTGATTAGATTCAACGTATCGAATTTGTAATTGGTAGCCAAATGTAACGAAACGTCAGATTAGTACATAATTCTCCATACAGAAGTGTCACTTTTGACAAACGACTTCTGCTATTAGCGTACGGCAAGGCGTTAGCGTTTATCGAAATAGAATAGACACGTAGCGTTTGCCACTTGTCTAGAGGGGCTGGTTCTATGAACTTATTGTTTCGTTTCATCGAGTTTGAAATCACAACGATTCTAAAGAAGTTTCACTTCAAAAATATAGAAGATCAACTGTACGTTAACTTCGCTCATGCTAGTACAGTTGACAAAAAATAGTGGAAGATTTAGGATTTGAGATTAATAAATAATATGTATACTTTACATAAAATCATTTATGATGTTTTGAGGTGAATGACGGAAGATTTTAATGAACTTGTAAATGTTTATTTTTTATTTATTAAAAAAGAATTGAAGCGAAGATGTATGTACGTGCAATATTATTTTATGTACAGATATTTTTAAAAAAACAACATCGTATCTAACATACCAAAACTTAAGTTTCCGCTCGTGACTCTATACTCTAAGTAGTGATAAAAATTTTCATTACCTTCCACAAAATATTAGGTGGGGGAACACCAACAGCGAGGCATGGCAATTTGACGTCTTCCTTGTAGGTGGCGGTAAATGATTCGTCGAAAGATGCGATCTTGGCGGGTACTGAAAGTTAGTAACATTATTTGTATACTATTTAAGAAATCCGTATCCGTATTCATAGTGAAGCCTGGTAAAGTTGATAAATAAGTCTTACATTGGAGTCAGTAATTTATAATTTGGAATGATAATGTTGTTTTTCCTTTTGTTCACATCCATTATAAGAATTTTATATAAGTTCGAGGACTCGCAGACATTACACTACCTTTGTCACTGGGGCTGCAAGAGGCGGTAGCTGAGGGCTGTCCTTCTCCAATGATGGTGGAAGCAGTCACCCAGAAGTCGTAGCGGCCGGCCTTCAGATCCGTCGCCGAGTAGCTTGTTTGAGAAGCGGGTACCTATAGCCGGACATAAATATTAATATGCAAGTCGAATCTTTTTTTTATGGAATAATAAAAAGTTATGTTAAAAATAAAAGCATGAAGTATTTTCTCTTTGAATTAAAAAAAACAGATCGACATGAAACCTCCACCGTTTTTGAAATCTGCATGTTAAACAGTTAATTGGTCTACAACAATTAATTACCTTGTTGGGATGTGGCTCTGCGTTCTGAGCTTGTGTGTAGACATTGTAGTGGGTGACGACGCCGTTGGGTTGCGCCGGGGGCCTCCACGACACGAGAATCGACTCCGCTCCCATTACTAAGGCCTTTACTGCGCGCGGGGCTTCGGGCACTAAAGAATGTCATATAATATTTAACGAAGGAACGTTTAACAATATGTATTTGTAATCTATACACATGCACTATGCTTGCTATAATCTATACACATAATTTTTGCTTATATTATGCACAAAATATTATATTTTCTACAATAAATCATCGAAAAATTTAAGATGAAAAACATAAAAAAAATTAAATGCCAATCCACAGATTGTTCTTGAATTTATGATAATATATCATTTTACTCTATATTTATAGATAGAGCAGTTATAGTTTGTATGTGTACACGTACCGTCTTGTTCAGTTTGGCAGTGGATAGGGGCGGAGCGGACTCCATCTCCTCCGTTGGTGGTCGCGAGCACTTCCATAGAGTAATTAGTGAACTTCTTTAAGCCGTGGAGTATAGTTTCGCTGCTAGCGGTGATCTTTGTGTCTTTGGTCTTCTCGTCTAAAATATGAACGAATACAAATATTATAATATTTAAATATACCTATTAATATGTATAGTTTGTAAGTTTTTATGTATTTCTCTTCTCTATTTACTTTGATAAAAATGTCTTCACTGTCAGTAATCATAATAACTAGATAAAATATGAAAAAACGGTGCTCTATCTAAACCTTATGAAATAAAGATTCAGTTCGGTTGAGGGGTTCGCTAGTAAAAATTTGCTAATACCAAATAATATTTTTTAGATTTCAGAGTCGTTCAAATTAAATTTCTCTTACCATACCAAGTATCGCTGGGGCCATATACAACTTTGTATGCTTTGATCAGTCCATTAGCAGCAGCTAGAGGGGGCGATACCCAAGATACTCTGATAGTTTGCGCAGTGAGGGTGGTGCAGAGGACGTCCTGTGGGGGCGCTGAGGGGGCTCCTTCGGCGGTGTACGCGCGTACTTCTGAAGATATCGGTCCCGAGCCCATCTTGTTGAAAGCCTGTACTACGATCGTGTATTGGGTGTAGGTTCTGAAAAATTAGATAATATTGCTTAATGTTTATATCCATATGTTTTGATAAACTTGAATAGCTTTTTCCAAATAAGATTATACATTTAATAATCATTTTAAAACTCACTTCAGATTAAAGATGTCAAGATGGTGTTCCTTGCCAGATTCCTTTGAGATGTCGACAGTTTCGAAAACGAAAGACTTGTTGCTAGACGCCAGTTTGTAACCTACGTAGTACCTGTAAATAAAAAAAATATTTAAAATAAGAACGATCTATGTCACGTCTGAAAATACAACTTGTGCTTTATGACACTATACTGGAAGAGAATTCTTCTCGCTGGAAAACTGGAAAAGACAAAAGCTAAGTTCATTTTTTCATTTTAATATCTATATTACTTTGAAGTGAAATGAACATGTACGTTAAAAAAAATAGATTTAATAGTTTACCCTTGAAGTTCGCCATTCCAATCATGGGGCTGGGGTGGTTTCCAGGTGACGCGGAGAGTGTGTTTATCGACGGCATCAACTTTAACGTCTTGTGGCATTCCGGTGGGTGCTTCTTCAGCGGTAATGATAGTGACGGTTTCAGATGGTTCGGAGGTCCCCAGTTCGTTTTCAGCAACAATCCTAATGTGGTAAGCGGTGGCTGGTTTTAAGCTGAACACTCCTGCCTCGGTGGTATCTCCTGGTACGAGAACTCTGTAAAAATATTATATAACAATTATAATAATTTTGATATGAATTTCTTTGGTTAATACAAGACTAACGAAACTATTTAAGAATACAGGTTGTAAGCCTAAATATCAAAAATACTAATATTACCTATCGATATCCTTCTCCCAGTTGCCCTTAGCGCGTTTGTATTCAATAAGGAACTTCTTAATTGGCGAATTTCCATCGTAAGGGGCAGCCCAAGCAAGCTGAACGGTCCTTCCAGATTTGTCCAATACTTTCAAGCCATAGGGAGCCTCGGGTACCTCTGAGAATTATTTTTCATTAATACAATCATTCAAAATAAAAATGTTTTTAACCAACGATTTGGGATATTCTTTGTTGACTGGGGGTTTTTTTGTCCAGTTTGGTGTCATTTTACTTGGAAAATAAAGAGTAGCAACTAAGCGATGATTGAATTTTCATCTTCGAAATTTCCAAAATACTTTTCTCTTACTTTGCTACTTTTTAATATTCTGTGCTATCTAATAACTAGCCGATTAAATCATTACATCAGGAATTGATGTATAATATTTTAAACTATAATAGTCAATTTCCGTCAATAAAGTTACGAAAAATAGTATTTTTTCATTCAGTAGAAATAATAGACGTGTCTGAATATTCCCAAAAGTAGGATTTAAAAGTTATAAATAAATAAATTGTACCTTGAATAATCATGTTAATGCTAGTATCGTCAGATCCAAAAGCGTTAGTAGCGACACAGGTGAAGAGGGCGCTGTCAGATCGTTCAGTTCTTCGGATGCTAAGGTCAGACACAACACCTCCGGGCAGGATTTCTTCGCGGATCGTATATCGGGGATCAGATTTGGGTTCGAGACGTTTGTTGTTCATGTTCCAGATGATTCCAATTGGCTGTAATGAATTTAATATAAGAATAAATGGTGTACCATTGTTAAATACACATAATAGCATTACACCAAACACTGACTAGTAGTGTTTTAAATTGATATAGGAAGAATTTAGATACTATTATTATATTACCTTTTCTCCCTTAGCCTGGCATTGCAAGACAGTTGGTTCACTTCGCCGAGCGGTTTGGTTTCGCATTTTAATTTCGAACTGAGGTGGAGCTAAAAACATTTTAAATGTGTATTACCTACTCTAGATAAATATTATGTAAGTATCTCATTTACAATTACTTTAACTTATTTTTGTAAACAAGGTTTTAGAACTTACCTTGTACGCTAATCAGAATAACAGCAGATAATCCGGAGCCAATTCCATTAACAGCTTCGCAAAGATAATATCCTTCGTTGGTCTTTTGAATGTTTGCAATAGTCAATGTACCATCCTCAACTTTTACATTAGGGTTATTGGGCTTAAGGTCTTTGTAGTCGCCGGGCGTATCCCCTAAAATATATTATCGTGAAATTAGTTTCATTTCTAAAATATTAAGGTACTGGTACTATAATTGATTTTACGGTAAATAGCATTTTATATTTTTTGTCAATTACGACAAAAGTATGTTATATTATATGAAAAGATGAATCTTTACATTTCTTAAATTTCCAAGTTTAAATAAGACATACACTTAAAGTAACATTACCTTCAGCCCTCTTCCATGTAACTTGGGGCTTGGGGAAGCCATCGGCCTTACATTCAACTTTAGCATCAGAGCCTTGAGCAAAAGCCTTATCAGTTGGTTCCAAAATCCAACGAGGAGGAACTAAAATGTAACCGATTCATAAAAATGATATTCAAAAGTCACAAATTTTGAGTAAAGTTAATTTATTTTTAAGGTTATGAAACTATTTTTTTCAGTTCAGTAATTTTTGAAATTATGTAGCAAATATTTTATAATCGGTACCGTAGTTTTTGCACATAACTGATAAAAATATTTATATAGGTATGCCAAATTAATTGCTATAATAAACTGCCGATGTTTAGTACAAATAATTGAATTGAAACGAAAAAAAAATTTAATTCGTCTTCTAAATTTATTTTGCAAAATATAATACTTTATTATATGTATTCAACATATTATAATTTAACTCATTATAAAGACACCTAAAGCTCCTATACCATACAGCATAATATCGAACTTAAGTGTTTATTTGTAATATAGTTCTGAGATTAATATTTTTTTTTTGAATATGGTACATTCATAACTGATTGATATGAATAGCAAAGCTAATGCTATAGAGGCTTTGGTGTATAACATTAATTTTCAGTGCAAATAAATCACAATTAGCATCTAACTACAAACGTATCAAATAAAAGGAGTGTTAAAACCAAACCATAAAAAGCAAATTTTTAATATTTGAAACGGATAATATACTATCACTTGCTTTTAGCATCAATATTATCTATATGTACATATTTACAATATTTTTTATATTAAATACAAATATTTTTTAAATGAAACAAATAAAAATTAAGTCAAGTGATAGAATATTAATATTTAAGCAAGCATTACAGCACAAATAACCAAACATCCAACAATGCAAACCAAGAAAAACAAATAAACATAAAGGTAGGAAATACAGGATAAGGAAGGATGCAGGATGTAGCTATATATGCATGGAGGGATTGGAAGAAGAAATGGTTTAGTCGATGATAGCCGCAGCCGGTTCCTAATAACCGTAATATCCTACACTATCACATTCCTACACCGATCAAATTTAGGTATAGTTCGAAATATTAGCTTTACATTCTAGGGTTTAAAGTAACAATAACAATTCTTTAAAAAGGCAGATAAATCTAGTCGATAACTTGACGAGTATATACGAGTAAGCATAGCTATGCAAAGCTATTCCGTGCTAGGAGTAAAGGTTTGATTAGACATTATATATACCGTGGACTTCTAATGAGGCGGAATAGTTGGAAGAACCAGCGGCATTGCGCGCAAGACATACGTAAGTGCCGCTGTGTGACCACCCTGCCGGGTCGATCAGGAGGAGTGACGCCCTTTGTGCTATTTTGGTGGCCATAACACCCGCCACTTCTTTTAATGGACGTTCATTGAAGTACCATTGAATATCGAGAGGAAGATCGCCCTCAGAAATCAAACAAGTAACCTGACTCGCCTGTCCCGCATAAAGAGGAGATTCAAAAGCAAATGGAACAATGCGGGGTAGTACTGAAAAGAACCACAATCGGTCTGATTAGAACGACTTTTGCAAGCATGTTAGTAATTTATAGAGATTATTTAAGTGTCTGAGAGTGATTGATTGGAATGGGCTCTTATTGGTGCTAAATTGTGTTGTTAGTCCCCTGTATGACGATACAATTTTGAGAAATTATAGAAACGTGCCATTTACGACTAGTGTTGCCGCATGCTCTGCGCGACCGGCCGCATTCTGTACGATACACGTGTAGTTTCCCTGGTGGTTTGCGCTCACGGAGTTGATTGTTAGGACAGACGCTCTTGGGCCCAATGGAGTGGTCATAATATCTCGATGTAAACTTGAATCAATAGTCTCGCTGCTAAAGGTCCATGAAATTTCAAGAGGCAGGTCTCCTTTAGTCGCAACGCAGTTTATTACCACAGTATCTCCAGGATTGAACGGCACCTCCCCAAAACTGAATGGTACTATCAGGGGCGGAACTAGGACAGCAAATATCTTTTATTGAAGCGAATGTACACATTTTTTATAATAAAAAAGAGAGGAAATATTTTTTATTATTATAATGTACTGCACCCTTTACAATTAATTCCGTGGTGTGAGATACAACGCCTCCAGCATTACTCGCTGAACAGTTATACAGGCCTGCATGTTTAGCGTCCACGGACTCTATAGTAAGTACACTACTTCTCCGATCGATGCTACTGACACGAGCTCCAGGGACTATAGTAGCCGATTGATTGTTAATAGTCCATTCAATTTTAACTGGTTGATCTCCGTGAGTAATAATGCACTGTAGTGCAAAGTAGTCGCCTAAGAACGCCGGTTCTGGACCGGAAGTGAATGGTGCAATTTTGGGAGGAACTGAAACAAACTTCATCTAAATCACTAGTTATAAGAATCTACGACTAAACGTTACGACTAACCGTAAACAACTAATTCTGCAGAAAATGTTGTACGTCCGGCACGATTTTCACCAATGCACATGTATGAGCCTGCGTGTTTCGCATCGACAGACTCGATAATAAGTAAACTACTACGTTTAGAGTTTGTCATTGAATAGTCATTGTTTCTTTGTGATATTAACTGGTTATTAAAGGTCCATGCTATCGTAAGAGGAAGGTCACCAAAATTAACTGTGCATGCCGCTTGTAAGTATTCTCCGACATTTGCAGGTTTTTCGCCGAATGAAAACGGTAGAATGTTTGGGGGTACTGGAAGAATATCGTTATTTTCTAGATAAATCCAATATTATAAATTTGAAAATAATAAACATAAAAAAATATAAAATAATATTAATTAAATACTATTAGGGTCATATTTAAGCACCATTTATGGTTAATACCGCGGTGTGCGAATGGGTTCCCGCTTCATTTTCTGCGACGCAAGTATAGTTGCCAGCATGATTGTGCATTACGGAACCGATACTAAGAATGGCGCTTCTTTCTCCAATATTAAATACTGTTACCCCAGATCTTGGTTTTATAGGTTCATCATTAAATAACCATTGCAGTTGAAGTGGATGGTCACCTTCGATAACTGAACAAGCTGCGGTTACGACTTGCCCAGAATTCATTGCAACTTCTCCAAACGTAAATGGTTGGACCACGGGAGGAACTAAACAATAAGCAAGCAACATCTGTTTAATATATGGGTTCAATACCGATTACGTTAAGGGTGGCTGAATGATTGACGCTTCCCGCTTTATTGGTGGCTGTGCATGTGTAGTTGCCGCTGTTTGCCCCAGAGGCGGACGGAATATCCAAAACAGAGACTCGTTCGCTTAATGTAGTCGTTTTAACACCCATTCTACGAGTGACACTTTGCCCTTTGAAACTCCATGTAATATTCATAGGAATATCTCCTTTAGGAACATGACAATCTAAGTGAACAGATTCTCCCGAGAATACGGCTTCGTCCAATTCGAAGGGTTTGATGTGAGGGACGACTGAGCAAATAAAATAGTATATAATACGTTAGTTATATATAGAGGACATGCTGGGACATTTGAAATTTAACTAAAATACCATTAACATGTAGAGGTGTTGAATATCTATGTTCGCCAGCTTTATTTTTAGCAATACAAGTATAATTGCCACTATGAGCGCCAGTCACAGAGGCAATTGTTAAAATAGACGTTTGTTCTGCTATCTTCAGTGTCTTGATTCCCGAAACTGTCGAAAGATCTTGGCCCCCAAAGGTCCAGAATATGGACATTGGTTTGTCCCCTTTGCTAGCGTGGCAGGTCATTTGAACTGATTCGCCATAAAATACGGACTCTTCGATTTCGAATGGCATTATATGGGGTGGAACTAATAAAAATAACAAAAAGAGAACTCTAAGATTAATTCTAACCGTGCATGATTTTTCTATGACGTTCATAGTTAATACTAAAGGAAAGAAAAGTTCGATTTCTTATACCATGAATGTTGACGAGAGCAGAGTGATGGGTTCGTCCTGCACGATTACTGGCCGTGCATGTGTAGTTGCCGCTGTGTTGGCCCATTGCTGTAGGTATGCTAAGAACTGACGCTTTTTCTCCTAATTTTGTAGTAGTTACGCCAATATTGTTATGATAAGGAATTTCTAGTCCCTGGAAACTCCATGTTATCTGGAGTGGTCGATCGCCCTTCGATACGTGACAAGTAAGGTGAACCGATTCCCCAGCAAAAATAGACTCTTCGATTTCGAACGGGATTATGTATGGAACCACTTGTAATTAAAAAAATAGAATTTTTGAAATAAAAATAATTATAACAAAACAATTATAATACTAAGCCATTGTACGTAACACATATAAGTTATTTTTCACTTTGTGTACCAGTTATTTTAAGTATAGTAGAGTACGAAGCAACACCGGCGCGATTTTTTGCGATGCATGTATAGTTTCCGCTATGAGCACCAGTGACGGATGGAAGCATTAAAACAGACGAACGTTCTCCAACTTTCGAAAAAGTGCCTAGCTCACGTGACAATTTATATCCATTAAATTCCCAATAAACTTCTAATGGAACATCTCCTTTTGATATATGGCACATCATCTGTACCGATTCCCCCGAAAACAAGGCTTGGTCGACGTCAAACGGCAATATATTTGGTATGACTATAAATGATAAATAAAAATTCATGAGAAAAAAAATATACTAACAAAATGGAATAAGCTGAAGATGTTTAACAGATATGAAAACAGAATTCATGCTTATTCTATTAACATATCCTTTCGATGTGATGAACACAATATGGATGATAACGTAAAAAAAGTAACTGACCATGAACATTAAGGACAGTGGTATGATTAGTAGAACCGGCACTGTTGGTGGCTACGCAGGTATAATTGCCACTATGACCGGCGCTAGCCGCGGCAATAGAAAGAAAAGAAGTACGCGACGTCATTTTAGTAGTCATAATGCCCAGATGTGATGATGTATTTTCGAACCCATGAAAATGCCACTTGATGTCTAAAGGTAGATCACCCTTCGGTACGAAACAGTTCAGCTGAACTGTTTCACCAGCAAATACTGACTCATCCGCTTCAAATGGTACGATGTATGGTAATACTGTTAATCCAGAAAGCTAAGATTATTATTATTATATATGCAAGCGTGCAGCGTGCGGCGGAGCAAGCGCTGTAAAGGGGAAATACGAGATACCGTGGACATTGACTGTAGTCGAGTGTACAGCTAGACCAGCGTGATTTTGAGCGTGACACGAATATTCGCCGCTGTGACTAGCCGTAGCCGTAGGAATTGTAAGAAGCGACGTTCGTTGACCAATTTTCGTCGTCATAATTCCTTCGTGAGACGATAATTCTTTTCCGTGAAAACTCCAAGAAACAGTAAGAGGCGTATCGCCTTTAGAAACATGACAGTTCAATTGAACTGATTCACCGGCGAAAACAGGCTCTTCAGCCTCAAATGGAACGATGTGTGGGGGAACTGGTGGAAGAAATTAATAAACAAACAAAAATTAAAATATAATAAAAAAAAGATATTCTTGTACCCTGAACGTTTAATTTAGCTGAGTGATTTGTGCTTGCTACCACATTAGAAGCAGTGCATGTGTAATTGCCGGTATGTTTCTCCGATACGGACGGAATAGCTAAAATAGAACTCCTATCGCCCATTTTAGTTACAATAACGGCATCGTTTTTTTCTATAGGTCTATCACGAAACAGCCACGTAAGTTTAATTGGCATGTCTCCCTTTGGTATGTGACACATAACTTGTATACTTTCTCCATAAAAGACAGCCTCATCGAATTCGAACGGAGATATTATAGGTGCAACTGTAATATTAATATAATCGTATACTAATTAAGTTTTAATTGGGATAAGGGGACAACATAACACGGAAAGCACAGATTGTTCATCGTGAGCATGTACCCTTAACATTGAGTGTTGCATGGTGGCTAGCCTTGGCGACAATATTAGATGCAGTGCATGTATAGTTGCCAGAATGTTTTGCTGTCACAGTAGGTATAATGAGAGCTGAACCCATATCCCCTACATTCATTATCGTCACCCCAGAGAGCAAACTCACATCGCCTCCACTGAAACTCCATTTGAAACTTAATGGTTTATCTCCTTTTGGTACGTGACACATAACTTGAACACCCTCGCCGTAAAATACAGATTCGTCGAATTCAAAAGGCGTTATGATTGGCGCCACTGGAATAATGTTATTTCTTACTTACATATCATGGCCGGTAATTTTATATGTATATGTACGTTAGATATGTTTTACTATTATGACCCGCCAAAGTTACTGAGGAAAGGAAGAAGCAATACATAAATTTCTAATTCTACCAATAAATAACAAGCTAAGGAATAAATTTTGTACCATTTACAAAAAGTTGGGCAGTGTGATTCATAGAGCCTGCTTGATTAGACACAACACAAGTGAAATTTCCCTGATTTTGATGACTAACTGATTCGATGCTCAATTGGCTTGCACGTTTACTATTCATAAGAGATATTCCTTGTTTTTCAGGCACAATTTTTTTATCATTAAAGTACCATTCAAGTCTTAAAGGATAATCTCCTTTCATTACCGTGCAAGTGACCAAAACCATTTCTTGTGCGTTTACTGGCTCTTCACCAAATTCGAAGGGCATGATTTGCGGAGGGACTGCTCAGGAAAATATTAGGGAACAATTAGCAAAAAATTAAATAGTGTAATATTAGGATTTATAATTTAGTACCATTTACATACAATTCGGCTGTGTGGTTTACAGTTCCTGCCTGATTTTTGACAGCACACGTATAATTGCCTTGATTGTGATGCGAAACGGATTCAATACTAAGCTGACTTGTCCTTCTTGCGTTTGTTAGTAAAACACCATTCACGTTTGATTTAAGAGGTGTTCCATTAAAGTACCACTGTAGACTTAGTGGTAAGTCGCCTTTACTAGCAGTGCAAATTACCACAACCATTTCTTGATCATTCACAGGATCAGAACCGAAATCGAAAGGCATAATTTGGGGGGCAACTAAGGAATACACATAATATATATCATAATTATGAATATAAATGATTAAAGATATGATTAATTGAATATTTGACTCGTGAAAAATATTATTTTATGGAACAGGATGGCGGGCATATAAAAAAAACTTAAAGACTAGTTACATCGGATGACGTGCGAATATAAGCTATATTGTTGTTTAGGTTCAAAAGTACCATTTACGTTGAGAATCGCACTGTGACTACTGCGACCGGCTTCGTTTTCCGCAATGCAAGTATAGTTGCCAATATGTTCATGTTGGACATTTTCTATACTTAAAACAGATATTCTCTTTCCATTTCGATTTATAAATAGACCGTTACCGGTATGTAATGGTTGATTGTTAAGTTGCCAATATATTTTTAAAGGTAGGTCGCCTTTTCCTACTGTACAAGTGAGTGAAACGGTGTCGCCTGCATTCAATATTTCTTCTCCAAAATCAAACGGCGTAACCTGCGGCACAACTATTCAAAGAATACTTTTTTAAAACAAGACTTCTTTTGCAATGAGGCACGCGTATCTTTTGAGTGGTCGAAATTGTGATCGTTAATGATATTAGCAGAGGAAAAAATTAAAAAAGGAAATAAGGAATCGTAACAATATTTTATCGATAAAAAGCAGCTCTTTGATATCAATAATTTTGAGTTACCATTGACAACTAATTCTGTTGAATAATTGGCATGTCCTGCTTGGTTCATAACATAACAAGTATAAATTCCAGTATGTATAAAGGAGACTGCGTCTATCGATAGACTGCTTGATTTATGGCCAATCTTTGTTACTGTAATTCCTTTAATCGTTGAAACATAATTTCCATTTAAATACCATGTGATGTTTAAGGGGGCATCGCCTTTAGTCACCATACATTGAATTCCGACAGTATCACCTGCATTGGCTGGCTCGTCACCGAACGTGAAGGGGTGGATTTGGGGTAAAACTGTTTTAAAAAACTAAATTTAAAGATATATATTTTTTCTAGAACACAAACATTTTTCTATGAAAGGGCAAGAAAACTATGAAATAAATAAAGATAACAAGTATGAATGACCATTAACTTCCAGCGTCGAACTGTGATTGACATTTCCTGCTAAATTTTCAACATGACACACGTATACCCCTCGATGAGTTCCATTCACAGAATCTATGTTGAGAATAGACATCTTCCGGCTCATGCTGCCAATAACGATACCCAAGGTATTGCTTTGCGAAATTTTCCTGCCGTTTAAGCTCCACGAAAAATTAGCTGGTAAATCGCCTTTATTCATAACACATTGAACCGAAGCCGTATCGCCAGCGTTAGCGGGTTCATCACCAAACTCGAAGGGTAAAATTTGGGGAGGTACTGAAGTAATAGAAAAGCGATTAAGGAAAAAAACAATAGTAAGAAAATGTGCGAACCATTAACACTAAGAACAGTAGTATGATTTATTTGGCCCGCTTGGTTTCTGATCTCGCAAGTGTATGATCCTCGATGGACAGCGTTAACGGATTCGATGTTTAAGATCGAGGTTTTCTTGCTTATGGTCGTTAAAACAATGCCGAGGTTATTGTGGTTTCTTATTTCTTCTCCGTTAAAGAGCCATTTAAAAGCAACAGGAAGATCTCCCTTGCTCATAACACAAGATACTGACGCCGTTTCTCCTTCGTTTAGAATTTCCTCACCAAATTCGAATGGAGTTATTTGTGGTGGGACTAATAAAATGAATACTTTATTAAAATCAGGTTCGGGGAGTGTTTGGAATTATTTAACACAAAAGTAAAAAGCTGCAAGTCATTTGGATCGGTACCATTAACTTCTAGTAACGCGCTGTGGTTGACTGAGCCAGCGAAGTTTGTCGCCACACAGTAATAAGTTCCCCTGTGTATTCCGTTGACGGAATCAATGTTAAGGATCGACGTCTTTCTATTGACATTTGTAAGAACGATTCCAAGGTCGTTCAGTTTAGATATAACTTGTCCGTTAAAGATCCACGTTATGTTTAAAGGTTGATCCCCTTTACTAACGGCACAGGATATCGATGCCATGTCTCCGGCATTAGCGGGTTCGTCACCGAACTCGAATGGCAATATTTGTGGAGGTACTGTACAAAATTCTAACTTTAGTTCTACAGACAGGAGCATATGTGGCAAGCGATGTAGCTTTGGCGGGCATAAATTCTAATTTCCTAGTATAATATAAAACATCCTACCAATTAAATGAATCATGATTATTCCATCTCTGAAAGAAAAAAGTTATTAGCTCTCTTAAAACCTAAATAAGTAATGTCACGAATTAGTTATATACTATAAAGAATTTCTTTCAATGAATGTAGGCATATTTATTAAAGTTAAATGTAATATAGAAAGTATTAAGTTCGTGACAATACTTTTAAAGAGTTACTGAGTGTACATTATTTATATGAAATAAATAATTTTAAAAATGTTTTTGACAAAAAAAAACCCGTAAACCTAGTATTATAAGACTCAGTAATATTGCTTGTTACTCCAAATAACACACAATTAATAATATCAATTTACAAATTATATAGTTACAGTAACTCATTTAAAAGTCCTCAAATTTTGTTTTTGAAGAACGTGACCCAAAATCGGTTAAATTCTTTCCCAAGAAGAAAGTTAAGGTATATGTTTTCTCTTTGACAAGAACAATAATATAAAAGTTCTAATGATAATAATAATATAATCAATACAAACATTTGTTTAAGAATTGGAGCAATAAGTAATAAACTCTTCTTCAATAGTATTTGTATTCATATGAATTTTAGGTAAATGCAGTTAAGTTTTTAAGATACTTTAAAAAAGTAGAGAATCGAAATCATAAATTGATGTATAATATTTTTAACTATGAGCACAATATATTGTCGTCTGGCCCGGACTCAAATTTTTTTACTTTTATTTTTTTACTTTGGTTTTATTATTTTAAAAGTTATTTCAGGTGTTTTGTATGGTTTTTTGTTTAATACAAAAAGTAGTAACACTTTATGCTGCATGTACATAAAATTCAATAAATTAGTAAATTTAACTTTGTATGCTTGGAGGTTGCTTTTATTTTAATGGTCATATTTGAATATTATAAGTATGTGAAATATAATCCAAATAAATCAATTGGATACACAATATAAAAGTCATTTATGATGATATCACACCAAAAACTCCAAAGCACACATTAAAAATATACTATTATTTTATTTAATATCTAGAGCTAAGAGGAACAGACAATATGTAAAAAAAAATATAAGAATATGATTTTTTATAAAATGACAACTTTTTATGGACCAAATCCAAATACGCTTAGCAATTTAACCCGTTCCTCTCATCCCTTATAGATAATAATAGTACTAAACAGATAACACTAGTCTTACCCATGACTTGCAGTTCGAGCGTGCCGCGCGCGCTGTAGCCCTGCGAGTTCTTGGCGACGCACGTGTACGTGGCCTGGTCGCTCATGCGCTCTACGTTCTCGATCACGAGCGTGCCGTTGGGGAATACCTTCTGCTTGCGGTTGATTGGGAGGACGCTGGAATTTTTGAAGTGAAACTTCTTTAGAATCATTGTGATTTCAAACTCGATGAAACGAAAAAATAAGTCCATAGTACCAGGCGCTCAGAGACGGGGAAGAGTTAACCTTATTTTAAATTCAAGTTTTACTTCTGACATGTGTACTTTGTACACACGCACTTTTTAAAATCTTGCTATTGTTTTATTATTCTTTGCACAATGATGTCATTTATAACTTTAGTTCTGCAATGCAGATCATGAAATTTAGGATTAGTTTAAAAAAATATTTATTTCTCTGCATGTCTCTTGAAGCATACACAGCTGCCTGTAGCTATTGAAATCTTAGAGTGTACACGCGCCTCTTGTGAATGGTCTACAAGATAGATCTATTTTTAAGACACTTACTCTAATTATTATTTGTGAACCTCAGAATTTGTTCTATTACGATTAACACTCAAATTCCCATCATCGGGTAATAGTACATGATTTGAAAAAACATGATATCAAACAATCAAAGTCATAGAAAATTAAATTGTAGGTAGCGTGTTCCATCTTTTAAGCTGGAGGCATATTTTGCTTTATATTCATTTAAGCATTCTAGAACATATTTATTTACCGTCCATCACGTTCCCACACGATAGAATCAATAGGATATCCGGCGACAGGGCAGTGGGCGATGAGGGTGTCTCCGGCCACGACGGGGCGTTTCTTCATGGGGCGGACGTAGGGCAAGCCGTACACGTTGACGCGGGCGGAGTGGGACGCGCTACCGACCTACAAGGTTTAATGATACAATTTTCATAATTAAGTTATCTATCAACTTGAGTTTTCTTTTTATCAAAGAAGTGCTAAATTCAAAATTAAATGGTTCTGTTTTCAATAATTTCATCATGTTTTTCTTTCTTATTTATCTTATACATATTAAAGGTAGACATTTAATATCCAAATTAAAAAAAAACTAATCTAATAATTAAAGTCAGTGGAATAAAATCAGGAGCATTAAGCTTATTAGCAAATTTTGTATGCTATACTCCAGACTTCTATATGAGGACTTTAAACTGTTTAGAATTATAATTACCATAATACCATACAATTTATATTTATTAATTTACCTTGCTAGAGGTGATGCAAGAGTACAATCCTCCATCATTAGTATGAACGGACGAGATATTCAGATGAGATTCAACGTTTCCGTCGGCAGTAACGAATTGTCCGATCTGCAATCTCTCTCCGCTGTTGAGTTTCTCTCCGTCGAGCTGCCAGGCAATGTCGGGGGTGGGGTTCCCGGACGCCACGCACTTGAGGCGAAGAGAGGGGCCCGAGCGGAGAGTTTGCTCGCCGAAGCTGTGACGGATTTGGGGTGGTTCGACTGGAATCATATCATACATGTGTTTATTTTAAAGTGGATTTCAATTGTAATGTAAACTATGTCTCTACACGCTCATATGTCTATTACAGTTAGAGTGTATATTTAGATAATAAGAGTTCGTTCAGGACAAAAATATTCTATTATCAGTATACTAAGGAACATTCAATATGTTTCATGGCGGTAGCTCTGAAATAATTGGTACCACTTATATAATATATTTAATATTTTTATAAATTTTGAATTCTTAAAATATGATGTATGATTTTTACTAAATAGCTGAATCGAGAGATGTTGTAATATTATTTTGATATGTTTTGTGCGCTCTTTGGATTCATATAAATATTTTGTAGTAAAGAAATACTTTGAGTTGTAAACTAGTGTTATTCAAGTTATTGAGAATATATTAAAAAGCACGGAAAGTTCATTCAGCCAATTTCAACTTTAATGTGGTTATAAACGGATGGCACTTAATTTTAATTTACATAGTTGCACATACGTTTGAATCGTTGTTGCAATACATACATCGTCCTCCAAGTTTCAATTCAGCGCTAGCACCGGCACTTTCTTGGTCATTTCTGATAAAGCATTGATACATTCCCTTGTCTTCTTTCTTTACTGATTCGATCCTGTATAAAGTTAAATAGAAGATATTTTGTTATATAGCTTATAAATATTAAAAAATAATATTAGTGGATGAATTCTTGTATTGGTAGCCAACAAAATATGCACACATATTTTTTAATTTCGCTTATTTTTTTTTACATGTACCTATATTAGTTAAATTAATTCATTATGGTACCTGAGAATGGGGTCATGATGCTTCATGTCCTTTCCATCTTTCAACCAAGTAATAGTTTTGACGGGATTGCCTTCATATCTGCAGGTAAATACGGCCGGGCGTCCAAAGTCCACAGTTTGGGTAGCAGGTTCGACAGTAGCTTTCAATGGAGCAGTCACAGTCAATACAGTTTCAACGGATTCACCTGAAAATATTAAAAAAGTTAAAGATTTTTTGTAATTTCAAACTCAATAGAAGGGTATATAAATGTGAAGACCTCAAGTTAACTAAGAATAATATGTAAAAAAGTAATTTATTTACTAACCTCCAACGGAATTGTTTACGACGCATAAATATTTTCCAGAATCCTCAACTTTAGCTTCTTTAATGATAAGGGTTCCTGATACTTGCTTTACTCTATCATTGAGAACAACTGGTTGTTTCCGAGCTGAGCCATCGATAAATTTGTACCATCTGTAACAATTGAGAACATATTTAGTATACAGCTAGTTTCACAACATAACATATTTTATAAATAACCAAGAAGTCCTATTTCAATATTTTATATTACAATAAAGATTAAAAATTTTGAGCACACTTGTTTATTAACCAAAATTTAAAAGTTTACTGAATGAATAATGAAGAAATAAAGTTAACATTTACAAAAATATTTATTATTAACAATTTATATTTGAGCAAGATGAATTATAATAAGAAATGCGAAGAATTTAAAACAAGCGATGTTAGCCGACAGCGCACAGTTAGACTTGCCAATTTCCCAAACGAGGACACGTTTTGATGAAGACAATAATTATAAAAACCTCCAAAAAAAAATTTGCACTGCCTAAATTTTTTTTGTATCGAAGCACTCATTACGAAAAGCTATCGCATGAAACCACAAGGAAATGAGAGATAACCTCCGAATAGGGCAATAAGACATAGCACAGCTACGGTTCACGTTAAGCACAAAGTAAAGATTAAAGCGTCTGAATGAAAGCAAGAACACCCTGTCACTTACCAGGAGGTGCTTACGTCGCTCAATCGTTACTTTGGCTGATCGTAAAAAAGCCGGCCGCGGTTCATCACGCCTTCATGTCTCGCGTGGAGCAGCAGACTGCAATAAACACGCATATCAATACATTGGGATGGTATGATTCTACGTGAAAGATGAATGCGTGAGATGCCAACGGCCGGACTACACGACGTGAGGCCGTACCTTGTGAGAGGCGCTGGAAACGCTTGGACTTCACAAAGTAACGCGAGATTTTCAGCACCGAGCCCTATTTGACGGTTAAGCCCATCTCCCGTCACTTTCGGCCTGGTCCTACCCGACGGTTCTGGAATATAAACCAACTATGACAAAAGGACCTACACTCACCTATACACGGGAACTGGGAAAGCGGCTACTTGGCATTTCAAATACGCTACATCATTTCGAGGCACGAACGAAACTTCCCAACCTTCGAAGTTTATGGTGGAATCTTTCCTAGGTGCTATTTTATTAGTTGGCTCTGTAATAATGACAGAGACTTCTTTTAGCGAAAATGTGAATGGAATTCGAATAAGTTAAATGACATTACACCTATACCTATATCTCCTAATACAATACTTTTCCGTAATAGAGGATTACAACTTACCTAAAAATTGGAGGAGGATAAGCGGCTACTTCACAAGTGAGATATACTGATTCTGCTTTGGAAACTAAAAATATTTCACCACCTTCAAATTTACGGCTTTTGTCGTTTCGAGGCGCAATTTTATTGGTAGGTTCTGTAATGTTGAAGATAATTGATAAACGCACCTTGATACTGGTACAGGAAATCCTTGCGCTGGACACAAGAGAGCTAATGAGGTATTTTGGGAGAAATGAACAGCAGCTTTTTGAGTTGAAGTTATACTTGGTGCTGCGCTGGCAATGGGCTCTGGAGAAATAATTTACTCATAACCTCTCAAAACCACAAACTATCAATTGTAAACGACAAAATAATAAACTTAGTGTTTATATAATAATAATACATATTAAACGCCAAATATAAACAACTTGCCTGAATATAGGAACAGGAAATGCTTGAGCTTGACATAATAGCGCAAAATTTTGATCTAGTGTTCGTATGAACGTACTACTACGAGAGTCCGTTGAGAATGTAGGTGCTTTGAAGCCGACCGGTTCTGCAGTTTGAAAAGAATGTTAGACTAGTTGCTGACATTAATGATAACTTGCCTGAAAACTGGGGCAGGATAACTTTGTGCCTGACAAAGAAGGGCGAAGCCTTGTCCAATACGTTTTCTAAAAATGCTTCCCATTGATTCAGATGAAAATGTCGGAGACTTAGCACCCACGGGCTCTACAAAATTTACATACAATATATATGGAACACTAATAATTTATAAACTTGCCTGAATATCGGTACAGGAAAAGCCTGGGCTTGACAAAGAAGAGCAAAACTTTGAGTTTCATGCCTTTTAATAGACGAAAGAGCAGACTCAGATGAAAAAGACGGAGCCTTCGATCCAACTGGCTCTGCAGAAAATAATCTCAATTAAGTTATAGCAGGTGTAGCAGTAACTTTAGCGGCCCTTAACTGACCGAAAGGTGCAATCAAAGAAGTACATTACTGAACTGCGCGCCAAAATAAATTACTTTTGTTAGTATGCTAACGATCCTCATTTAAGTATTTGATAGTGGTGAAATAAGTTCTTATGCATATGTAGTTCAAACACTTGCCTGAATATTGGTAAAGGAAATGCTTGTGCCTGACATGTCATGGAAAAGTGTTGATCCTTGTGTCTCGTAACAGCTGAAGAAGTTAAATCATTGGGGAAGGTCGGTGGTTTCGAACCAACGGGTTCTGTAGAAGGAAAACAACATTCATTTCATCCCACTTACCTATAAATAGGAATAGGAGACGCCTGTGCTTGACATAACAAAGCGAAATTTTGCCCCGTTTCTCGAATAAAAATACTGCCTTTTGAGTCAGTGGAAAAAGAAGGAGCTTTGGCGCCGATAGGTTCTAAAAGTATATATATTATATAGTGTCTTGTGAAACACCCACCTGAACATTGGCTGAGGGTATCCCTGTGCCTGACATAGAACAGAACCGCCAGAGTCTGCCTCAATATCATAATTGTAAGAGGACGCAGAAGTGGGGAATGTGGGTGCCCTGGCTGATACTGGCTCTGAATGGAAAATATAACAAAAGAGAAATTATGGAGCACTCACTTGAAAATAGGAGGAGGATGTGATTGAGCTTGACATAGTAAAACAAGTGCTTGATCAGATACTTTCGTAAGTGTAGTACTTTTAAATTCCAGTGAAAACGTTGGCGCCTTAGATCCAATAGGTTCTGCGTCAAATATTGCACAAAATTTACAAAATTTGGTTGACAATACATAATCTTACCTGAATAATGGGACAGGAAAAGCTTGGGCTTGACACAAAAGCGCAAAATCTTGACCAGTTTTACGAGTTATTCCAGAAAATTGGACATCATTAGAGAATGTAGGAGATTTAGAGCCCACAGGTTCTACAATAAGAAATATTATATATTTAATCACCTGAAAACGGGTACTGGAAACGCTTGGGCCAGACACAATAAATTTAGACTCTGACCAACTGTCCGTACATACCAAGATAGCTTGTCATCAGTCGAAAAGGTAGGTGACTTAGATCCGATAGGTTCTAAAATTGAGAATGCAAATATACGTATATTTAATATAGTAATGTCAAATAAAATACCTGTATACAGGTATAGGATATCCCTGCGCCCGGCAAAGTAAGGCCAAGTCGTTTTCTACAGGTCTATTTATGAACCATGCGAACTTATCATCAGTTGATAAAGTAGGGGGTTTGGATACGATTGGTTCTGAAAAATGTATTACAGACTTATTGAATAATTTTCTCACCTAAAAACTGGGACAGGGAACCCTTGCGCCGGGCATAAAAGAGCAAAGTCTTGCACGGCTGATATTTCAAACCAGGCTAGTTTGGAACCACTTGAAAATGAAGGGCTTTTGGAGCCAATAGGTTCTAAAAATGTAAGTATTTTTAGTAAGTACTAATAATATATGGCTTCTTGGACATTTTTTCAAATTTACTTTGATCAACTATTAGTATAGATAACGGAGGGGTTTGGTACAGGTTTTCACATAAATGAACTCACCGAAATACTGGGACTGGATACGCTTGAGCCAAACAAAGCAATGTAATGCTGGAGTTCATAGAAAATTCCACAAATTCTATGGTTTTAGTTGGAACTTTTGGTGGGGCACTATTAATTGGTTCTAAAAGAAAATATTATTTTTGTTAACAAATTACCTGGATAAAGGTACTGGAAACGCTTGGGCGGGACACAATAATGTCACACTTGAATTAATAAATGTACTGAAGCCTCTAACATTATCCAGAGTAGGGAACTTCGGAGGGACTCTTCCTACGGGTTCTATACATAAACATAAAAATAGATTGAGAAAATGTTGCGCTTTTACCTGAATATTGGGACAGGAAAGGCCTGGGCAATGCAAAGTAACGTACAACTTTCATTAACCTCTGCCTCTGTAATATCGATCATTTTCCAGGCCAATTTTGGAGCGGCGCTACCCATTGGCTCTAAGGAAAAATAATGTAAGACTATAAAGTATATTTAATAGTAAAATATACCTGAAAGCTGGGGCAGGAAAAGCTTGCGCGGGACATAAAATTGTGACATTTTCGCTTTCCTTAGCGTCGAAGGCGCGGCTTTTATCGGTAGTGGTAAATTTAGGCGAAACGCGACCCACTGGCTCTATGAATAAATGATTTAATACAAACACCTTTTATCGATTAATTTACCTGAATAATGGGACTGGGAATGCTTGGGCTGGACATAATATTGTCAGGCTGGCATTACACACCGCGCTAAAACTTCTTGAACTATCCATCGAAGGAAATTTGGGTGAAACTCGCCCAACTGGCTCTAAGAACATAAGTATATAAATGTAAGAATAGAAAATACCTGAACAATGGAGTTGGAAAAGCTTGAGCCGGGCAAAGTAGAGTCACACAGGTAATAGAAGAATAAGTATAACTGCGCCCAGTTTCTAGTGATGGAAATTTCGGTGACACTTTGCCCATAGGTTCTGTTTATAAAGAATAGTAAAGGTATACTAGAAAATTTATCCTAATCTACATATGGGAACGACATACATTAGAATCTTACCTAAACATTGGGGCAGGGAATGCTTGAGCGGGACATAAGATTGACAAGCTTTGATTACTATCGAAATTAAAGTGTCGACTTTTTTCTAAGCTTGGAAACTTCGGTGATACTTTCCCCATAGGTTCTGAAGCAAAGTGTTACACTGGTATAACAAATTTAATGTTATGGATAATGACACACATCATTATAAATACCTGAAGATTGGGACTGGAAAAGCTTGAGCAGGGCATTGCAAAGCAAATGAGTAATTTTTCTTCACTCCGATCATCGTACCCATAACAACAGACGCAAATTTAGGCGATACGCGGCCGACTGGTTCTAAAGAGAGTAATGACATTGTAATTGAGGATAGACTTTAATATTTTACCTGAATAATGGGGTCGGGAACGCTTGGGCAGGGCACTGTAGTGCGTAATTGTCATTTTTCCTAACTTCGAACATTGTGCCGGTTAATACTGTAGCAAATTTAGGGGAGACACGTCCAACCGGTTCTAGAATTGATTTTAACAAGAAGTTAATGAGGGGCCTATGAATTCATAGAAGTTACCTGAACACGGGGACAGGGAAGGCCTGAGCTGGGCACTGTAACGAATATGTAGAGTCCAACTTGGCTATATACATCGCGCCCACTTGAGTAGTAGAGAACTTAGGTGGCACTCGGCCTATTGGCTCTGAGGAATCACGCAAAACGCCATTAATTTCATGTATCTTACCGGCACATAAGTAGATCAGCAAAGACGGTAATTTCTGTAGATGACTTGGCTCGTCGTGTGCTAGGAATCATGTTGGGAGAAGGCGGATGTAGAAGGAATGGAGATTATAAGTCATCATATCGAATTGAGGCCCTGATAAACCCCTACATATATCTATCAAATCTAAGAATTTAATCTAAAGCTGTCCGTGGTTAAGGCTCTGCAGGGTACCCTATCCCAACATTCAGGCAAGTTTAATTTTTAAAAAACTTATAAATATACGCAAGTTTTATATTTATAAACTTCTATTTATTGTTATTAGTAAGCTGATTTAAACAAATATTATAATCTCAAATTACCAAACAATTTATTTTTCATTCAAAGTAAATTAATGGTAAATACTGTTGACCAATCTAATTTATTTTTATTTATAGAAGTGAGATTATAATTATTTATAAAAATACTCTAGTAAAAAAGAATATTTTTACTCGCTCTAAGTAATGTTTTATGAGAAAACAATATTCAATAAAAATTAAAAATACTCTTCTTTACACAACGTTGACGTTAAAAAATGTACTTTATGTGCATAAAACTGAATTTAATGTTGTTACAATGGAAATATAATAAGCAAATATAAGTATCATTTTCATTGTTAAAACTGATAAGCGCTACTAATTCATAAATTATAAAACATTATTTTTCAGCCAGATTATTAAATTAATAGTTAAAATAAAATAACATAATTTAAGTTTCAAATTATAATATGAATTAACCGCGCATATAAAAGTAATTGTAAACATATTTCACTTACCGGTAATGACAAGACGTCCTTTGGTAGCTGATAAGCGAGTTTCCCCTGTCAGTCTATGCTTAGTTCTGCATTGGTATGATTTATAACCATCCTCAGGTCCAACATCACGAATATGTAATTCACCAGATGGAAGTACCAAATATTTTCCCTCTGAAAAATAACAAATTAATATAGAAAAAATGTAGCGTTGATTAAAATTATATCAAACAAATCACATTGAAATTAGATATTTCATTTTATTAATTAGCAGCACAACTTAAGGTTGTGATTTACTTATAAATTTCATGACATGCATTAGCCTAAGGAAGGAGGAAAAAGGGATAAGGTAGACCGTGAGGTCCATGGAAAAAGGTAAGTCCATTCTAACCAACGCCCTAACCATAAATATATAACCCGAGAACCTAAAACAAGGTAGGAGGATGTAAATATAATATGTTCGTGACAATATTATTTATTAAAAAATATACATCGTACCATCTAAATTATTATTAGAATCAAGATTGATTTCAACTTCCTCTGCACCTTCACTCACAATCCATGATACAACTGTCACGTACTCCGATACAAAGCTTGGTATGTGACATTTTAAAATCGCTGCGTTTCCTCTAAGGACATATTCTTCCATAAGATTTACAGCATACGCTTGTGAAACCACTGAAACAACATTACCTAATGTAATATTAAGGAATCTTGGCAATTATAGCCGATGAAAATGGGTTCTGTAGTATATCATTATGATAAGCAGTTGTTATGAATCATATATCGTTTCTTTGATTTTCTAACGCTTCACTGATAAAGAAAAGGTCAGGAAAGAAATATGCGGAAAGGAAAGGATATATTGGGCTTAAAGGAGTCACAAGTGTACCTAAGTCGGAAGAGTCATCTATTTGAATTTCTTTTTCAATTGAATCTTCAGATATTATCCACGACGAAACTGATACATATTCAGAAACAAAACTTGGGATTTGACATTTCAGTATAGCAGCGTTTCCACGCAAGACATATTCCTCCCAAAATTTTACGTCGTAAGCTTGAGACACGACTGGAAATCGAATTTTAATGTTTCAACAGATACACAAATGTTTGCCTATTATAAGCTTTTTAAATATTTACATGGTACCATCCCCTAACGAATTAGTAATAAAGGAAATAGGATAGGATCAGATAAACAATGAAAATGTTACCCAATTTAAAATCAGAATCTACGTTAATATCCATTTCCTCATTTTCCCCTTCGGAAATTATCCAAGAACTAATTGTTACGTACTCGGAAACAAAACTTGGGATATGACATTTAAGTATCGCAGAATTTCCTCGTAAAACGTTTTCCTCCCAAAGATTGACAGTGTAGGATTGAGAGACAACTGAAAGATTATATTAATGATAGGAATATATAATATAATAATGATGTATTTTCAGTGAAGAGAGAAAGAGGGATTGGAGAGGAGGGCAGCTCATGTACCTAGCGAATTATTAATATACCCAAGTTGTTAAATCCCGTGCCATTAATCTCTTTTTCTTCAATGTCTCCTTCGAAAATAATCCATGAAGAGACACTTACGTATTCCGAAACAAAGCTTGGGATATGACATTTCACAATTGCCGAGTTTCCACGTAAAACATTTTCTTCCATAAGATTAACAGTATATGCTTGAGAAACAACTGAAACATTATAACAATGCACTAAGAGTAGGATCACAATATATGGAAAGGAAAAGGATAATCCAAGTAATGCCCTAAAACTAAAAGTACCCAAATCGAACGACGATTCTGCTTTAATTTCCAATACATCAGTATCGGCTTCCGAAATGATCCAAGATGATACGCTTACATATTCAGTAACGAAGGTAGAAATATGACATTTGAGTATCGCAGCATTGCCACGTAAAACACTCTCTTCCATTAGGTTAACAGTATACGCTTGAGTAACGACTGCAAGTATAATTGCCATATTAATTCCTGATCAAAGTGAGAAGGTCGGTAAGTGGAGAAACTTCTGGATAAGGAATATTAAAATTTGATCATATGATACCCATGGTGTTAACAGTATCATTTAACTTGATTTCCGTTTCATCATCTCCTTCTGAGATTATCCATGAAGCGACATAAACGTACTCCGTTACAAAACTTGGGATTAAGCATTTGTAAATTACAGCGTTCCCACGTAAAACATTTTCTTCAACTAAATTAACCGTATAAGCTTGAGAAACAACTGAAATAACAAATGAAATCCGAAATAATCATCTTAATTAATTGTTGATAATACCTATAATATTAAAGTAAAGGAGGGATCCCAGGGAAAAAAAAAATGTTTTGTTACAAATATACCATAGTTATTATCTATCAAGAACTCTCCACCCTCACTGTCATGCCAAGAAACGACTTGCACGTGATCAGACACAAACGATGGAATGTGGCATTTGAATACGGCGGCATTACCGCGTATGACGTATATATCATAAACTTGCGATTCGTAGAATTGATTAACAGCTGAAAGCATTCAAACAAATTTTAACTACAATGAATTAAAAATTTAGCAGCCCGAGGGTATTATGGAGAGCGGATAGGAACAATTGGGGTCGCGCGGGCGATCTCGATTACCGTAATTGCCCTCAGAGTCATTCAACGAAAACGCAGAGAGGGACTCTTCGTCCGTTACCCATTCCAGAACATGCACGTAATCTGATACAAATGACGGTATAGAGCATTTGACTATAGCTGAGTTCCCACGGAGAACATCTTCATCTATAACGCGTGGTTCATAATTTTGATGAACTACTGCAATTGCGAAATGTTATCACATTAAATAAATATTTATTTAAGTTTTTGGATACGGGAGGTAGGAGAAGAAGTTTGAAAATTGTACTCTTAATTAATACCGGAATCTATATTTGCATTTTCATCAGGGGTAATAGTTTCGTTATCCATTAACCACGTTGCGACATTAACAAAATCGGCTACAAAGGAAGGCACGATGCATTTCAAGATAGCTGTGTTTCCTCGTAAAACAAATTCATCATTGACTCTAACTTCATACGCTTGAAGCACGGCTGTTACAAAAAGAAAGGAATTAAAGGAGACGGGCGTATCATGGTATTTAACGCGGTGTTACCCTCGTCTTTTCCAGGAAAGTAGGTGCCACCATCACTGTCTGTCCACATTTCAACATACACGAAATCTGAGACAAAACTTGGTACTTCGCATTTCATTATAGCCGCATTACCGCGAATTACATACTCATTGTCAGCTTCAGCTTCATATGGCTGTGATACCACTAAATAAAGACATTTAACATATAAGATAAGGTTATAGGAAAAAGAGAAGGATGTCGGAGTGAGTAAAGTCTATTGCTTAATTGAAAATAAGTACCATCTAATATATTTGTATTGTTAATTGTAAGTATGTCCCCATCATCCATTAGCCAAGATTCCACATAAACAAAATCACTAACAAAAGAAGGAATCTTGCAGTGAACGATAGCTGCGTTCCCTCTTATCACATATTCATTTTCAGCTTCGGTATCGTAATGCTGTGAGACAACTGAATAATAATGAAAAAATCAAGGATTTTGATTGGAAATTCGGATTTAATAGGACAGACATTGCACAAGGAAAGTTTTAACGAGCATAGACGATTTATACCAAGGTCTTCAGATTGTTTAATGACAGTTCCTTCTTCATCAATCCATGCTTCTACTTTCACAAAATCCGCGACAAAAGAAGGAATTGAACATTTTAAAACTGCCGCATTTCCACGTATAACGTATTCTGTCAAGATTTCTGCTTCGTAAAACTGATTTACAACTGAAAAATTTGGGTCTACATTAACCAAAATGCTTTTAATGAAATTTAGGATATATTAAGGAAATGATGAAGGTAGTTAAAGGAAGAATATTTGGATGGTGTCCTATACGGATGATGAGAAAATCCTACCGATGTCATCAGTAAGCAAATATTCGCCTCCATCTGAGTCGACCCACGCTTCTACTTTAACGAAATCGGAGACAAAAGATGGGATGTTGCATTTTAATACAGCTGTATTGCCCCTTATCACATATTCTGACACTACTTCTGCTTCATAATACTGTGTAACAACTGTAATATATTTTTTTAATGTTTTAAGGAACCTTTGGTTGGGATTGTGGTTTTAATTTTTTGGTCTACTTATTTTACCCTCGCCATCCTTGCTTCCATTTAAAGTAAAGGAATTCCCGGCTTCATCGTGCCATGATATTACATTAACAAAATCAGCTACAAAGGATGGTATCGAGCATTTAAGAATTGCTGAATTCCCTCTGATTACATATTCATTATTGACTTCAGATTCATATTGCTGCTGTACAACTGTGAAGTTATTTTTATTTGTTGGAATGGGAAGAACGGAGGAAAAAAAGGCATCAAAATCAGGCATTAACCATAGTTTTCTCCTGGATAAAAATCTTCATTTTCATCAGTATGCCATGATAAAACTTCGATGAAGTCGGCAACAAAGGAAGGAACCTGACATTTAAGTATAATGCTGTTTCCCATTATGACATATTCCTTGTTTACATCTGTGTCATAATGCTGGGCGACCACTGATTTATTTGTAAAAAATTTATATATATTTTACATTTTTATATTTTTGTTTTAATTTTTTTGAGTTTCTATTAATAGATTAAAAATAAAATTTTAAGTAAAACTAAAATATTTTTAATAATGTTAACTATCTAAATAAGATCAACCATTAGACATTTCGCATGTTGATGTTCACCGCTCGTAGTTTCCCCCTTTTTTTATGAAGCACTTAATTAAAAAAGGTTTAGCTGTACACGAGTAAAAGTGGTAATAGAATATATTAACAACATTGCATTTTTCATTATATGTAAAATCTTAGCAACGAATTAGTACAGCGATTTTCCACTTAAACATTGTTTGTAGCTTATATGAATGTACATGTACCTAATCATTTAGGTAATTCCTATTTTATCTGAGCTATTCTCATCGACATGGCTATAAGATGTCATGCACAAACACACTTATAATAAGATGACTACCCAAAAGTCTACTATATACTTTTTCGTAATATAACAATAATAATGTAACTATGTGCAGTTAAATTGAATCTATCGTTCACAGCTGATTATTTAATTGACCTTATTGAGCCCTCAGTCATAAAAAGGGCAAGGCACTTTAAGGCAGGGCGTTTATAATATACTATTGTACAATATTAGTTATGCTCTGACAAATTAGAATGACTTCATATTAAAATGTTAACATGTTTCTTTAGTGAAAATTGAAAGTTTAAGGTAAAATTACAAGTTTTTTATCGTAGTTAGATTATTTAAACCAGAAATTATTGCTGTAGTACTACATACATACATATATCGAATGACAAATAAGCCAGGGTCACAAGTCAACCGGCAGAGTGGGCCACGGCTGAAGGATTAAATTTAACTCTATGATATTACTTTCATAATCATAACTTTAATTAAGATATCAATGAAATTAAAATTAACACATTTAAAAGACACTTTATAACTCATATGTCACAAGTCACTACAATAGATTTTGACATGAAATCTGGCAAGGATTAATATAATATTGTACTTGATAGTTAGTGTAACATTTTTTATATTGTTAGAATAATCGCTTTAAAAGATTCATTCCGTCTTGCGCTCTTTCGTTTTCCTTCATGTGGTAAAAAGAACTTAGTAAGTAGTAGTTACTTAATTAATACTTACAGTATTACGATATAACAATAACAACACACATTTATATATCCATTTAACAATTTGCATCAAGCAGGAATCGAACCCGTTGTTGTTGGCTATAGAAAACATTTAAAATCTTTTAAAAATGAAAAAGATTTGATTCGTAACGAAGATGTTGATATTGCATAATATAATATTAACAGGAATTCCGTTCAGAGCTCTGCGATACCTCTGCAGAGCTGTCAACATTTATTTTTAATAAATAATAAATAATGTGTATATTGGGACATTTACAAACATAATCATTTAGTTTCATGGTAAGCTACAAGGCTTGTGTTATAGATTCCAGAGAGATTATGCATTTCACTCTATATGTAATACTATTAAATACATTTATAATATAAATATGTATATATAATTGGAGTACAAATATTCGTGCTCATCACACAAAGAAATGCCCCCAGCGGGACTCGAACCCGCAACCGCGTGCACAGCACAGGGTCACTACAAACTTAGCCAAACGTACTACTAGGTATGTTTTACTTTTTTTCTATAGAACCCTGATTTCTAAATAAAAGTAGCCTCACTGTCCTTATAAAATTAGCAGCTTTTCTGTTTGGAGAATAACCAGAACAGATAGGCAGACTTTCTATTGTCACAGAATACTGAGAATTCTCAACTTACCAGCTCGTACATTAACGTCCCGAGAGTGAATAGTTCCGACTGGGTTTCTGGCAAGACAAGCGTAAACCTGAGCATGTACTTCCTGTCTGTAATCTTCCGCTCGGAATGGAGGGAACACCAAATTTCCATTGGGTAAAACCTGACACAAAAAAATACTATGGAAAAAACAGTTATTTCTGTCTAGTAACATAACGTTAGCCAATTGATTAAATAATAAATAAGAAAAATAATTTCTTCATATAATTCAATATTTTGAATTAGATATTTTTACAAGATTAATTAAACTGAAAGGAGTAATAAAAACATAATATAATACAATATAAATGATGTTTGCTTGGTTATTTACGTTATTTTATATATTACCCGTTACCGTAACGCCCGCATTCTAAAGACTGAAAACCAAATTCTTACATTTTACATAACATTATTCTACCATGTGATATGTGTTATATCGCATTCCTCGATACATGGGCTAAACCACGAGATTTCCAAACCAGTACTTCCTCAGATTAGCGCACATTTAATTTGTAATAACAATTCGATAATTGTTATTACAAACTAAATGGGCTCGTAGTAGTATCGACATCGATATTCGATATGTCTACTACTACTGTCGTGTCTTGTCGTAGCAAACTATAGGTATTTACTAAATCGGATTAAAATCGGTTCGGTAGTTTCGGAGTTTATCCCGAGACACGAGATTTTTATATAAGATGGTAAAGGCCTATTTGATAACAGCTAATATTAATTTCAGGCGGAAAATTAATGAAATCAGTACACCATTTAAAAGGCGTTTCGTAAGCCAATAACCAGTAAATAATAAAGTGAATGTACCTGTCGCAGTCCGGGAACATCACCAACTGCAGTACCATCAGCTCGAACCCAAATGACGTCGGGTGTTGGGGATCCGCGGGCAGCGCATTCTACTACAGCTCCAGTCGTGTTGCTAAAATCTACTCGGTTCGGGGGTTCCTTCATGAAAATAGGTCCGATCGTTTCATCTTCGCATCGCACTGCCCCTGTAAATAATTTATAACATGAGCTCTTCACGGAATTTAAATAATTTTAAAAGTGATTTATGGGTCGGGGAGTATCCAAAGATAGAAATAAATAGGTATTTTCTAAATCTATATCTAAATAGGTTTTATCTTTTTATTTTTTAATAATTGATAACAATACATTGATAGTAGTTTTACATTAAGAAGCATATTATTTCCTTTAATTATTGTATTAAAAGATGTTTCTAGTGTAGGTATGTGATGTAACAACAAATTAAAAAAAAGTATATTCAGTCTATCAAATTGGAAAAAATTAAGATGAGAGAAGACGTTTTCGTGAAGTTGTGAAGTATTCATTTTCACATTCATTCATTTTGTTGGGAGTAGATATAGCGATTAAGGTCACGAATTCCACCCGTTTACATTATCGTAAATATCGAATGTTTGAATTGTCATTAAGATATAATTTTGATTATTTTATTATTGTATGCACGAATAGCAGTAGATTGGCAAAATCCGGTTTAAGGTTTAAGTTTAATGTTTACTTTTAGCTGTTATATTCAACTACATCCAAATATTTACATAAAATATTAAAAAAATATACTATTTACCTACGTTTTCAAACATTTTAGAGAATATTATTATAACCGAGCTATATAAACAGTGTATGAATGTTCGGCATTGATTCCAGTGTTACTTGATCAATAAAGTAGAGCAAAGTCAATTTAGCGAAGCACATCTTTTCACAATATTTTAACGATCTTTACACTTAACAAATTATTATAAAAACAATCTTAATACCAAAATATAATTTTTTTTGTTCAAATTAAAATTTCTATTTTATTTTATTGGGAAAATTTATATACAAATATCTATATACCTACTACTTATTTCAATACTGTATAAGAAAAATGTATATTCGTGATGTCAGTATAACGGCAGCTACACTTGCTTAACATAAAATAATTTACTGTAAATGGGTACTAATTTTCATTAGCGTGGCTCGGTAGAAGTTGATTCGCTACACCGCCAACATAACAGCCTTCTCCATATATGACTCGTATATGTGTCAAGATTTTAAAGCAATCGTTGAAGACCATTCAGGGATTTGCGGTTTTGCGCAACAGCTATATAGGTTGTCTACGTCATTTTCGTAATAAATCACACCAATAGTAAGGTAGTTATAGTTATAGGTAATAAATTAAGACAAAGTTTTACAATTTATGTTATCCCTAATCATATATATACAAATATATAAAGATGATCACATCTCGAGCTTGATGATGTTTATTTATTTCTTTGGTTTTGAGTAGACGCATGCTGAAGACTGTAGTGAGAGCTATGGAGAATATGACGAGCACTCTGCGCTAGTTTGCAAAGCTCGACCTAATTTTTAGTTAGCCTAGCGTGATACCAAAACGACCTCAGTGTATCGACCCCGTGGAGAAGAAATTACTCTAGTTACCAATTAGCCCAACTGGCGTTAATAAATGCATTAGTAGTTAGTTTCCGGCGTGGATTATTGAGTTATGAGAGGTTGTGACCTACGTACATACTCGTACTAGTAAGTAGTAGTAGTAGTAGGCTTACAAATATTAACAAAATAATAAACATTTTAAAATGAATCGAAAGTTTGTAATAAGGTTTGAAATGAGATAGAATAATAAATATGTATTAAAATTTCTTTTTCAAAACAGAACAAAATTTAATAATTTGAAACAATAATTGATTCACTAGCAGGATCATCCCCAACTCTGTTTTGTGTGAACAAAAAAATAGTTACTCAACAAAAAGCTCGCGGGCGGGCATAAACGGCAGATGTTTAAACCCACGCCCGTGATTGGCCAAATGGTCGACAGATGCGCATGAATATCAGAAATCACCTCGACACCGTTATTTTAAGAGAGTAGTTCTTAGCTATTATATAGTATATCAATATAAAACAAATATAAAATATCGATAAGCTAATACAATACTTATGTATAATGTAGATTCAAAATGAGACAACCTTTCCTTGTTCAGAATGTTTCTAATGATTTAGAGTAAATATATTCTTGGGAATCCTTGCGCCAAGAACATATAAGAAGAGCGTAAAAATACCTTTTTGGGTCTAATTTATTATCAAAGACTTTAATTTTAAAAAAAATTAAGTAAAGAATAGAAGTCTGAGGACTATCAGTATTTAAATATCGAGACAAATTGACAAAACTTAATAAGTATAATATAACCATCGTTAAATATTATTATAACAATCTGCATGACAAATAAATTCAAATACAAAAATCAAAAAGGAGATTCCTACTATGAGGCTAACAATCTCCTAACGCGCTAAATTGAGCTATAATAACGATTTGTAGTGAGCTTTCACTGTTTTTGTCTAGACTTTAGCACATCGGAAAAAATAGTGTTCTTTACGAGCGCTGCTAAAACGGTCATTTAATAGTGAAAGCAATGTATTATTTTATATTTATAAAATATCTAGAGACGCCATTTCAAGTTGTTCATTATGTATTTGTAAAAAAGAGTTTTAAATATATATAATATTTTCCGTAAATTTTAAGTGAAGTCGTAGTATAAATCACAGACTGTATTATTTTTCAGCACCAATTAGTATAATATTGTCATTGAATTTAGAGTTTTAAGGTTTTAATTTTATTAGTAGGTATATTTTCTTCGATAAAATAGGATTATTAGGCATACGTTTGTTGCATTTTATTATTATTTTAAAGTTCTAAATTACAGTATTGTGGTATAATAACAAGGAGAATTTGAAATAATATGTCTAATGCAGCACTTGCTGATTTTTTTGATTCATAAAATAACAGACCAAACTTTTAACATAAGTTTATTAGCTTTACTTGTCATTAAAAAATGTAATAAGATCTTGGAAGTTAATTCAAACCTACTTCTAATTGTCTTATCAATATAAAACTTTATAACTGATATATATACGTCCGTATGTCTAGTAAAATGTGGGTGGAGGAACCCTTCAGTAAGCCCCTCGAGTTTAAGCCAATAGAAGTTTTATACATCGCAATTCGCCAAGTGTTTTAATTGTACTTGTAAAATAATAATTTTTATTTACTTGTTTCAGTAATATTTATTGATCCGCAATTTCTTAGTCATTTCTTATTACAACATTACTTAACACATTATTCCCTAATTACCTGGTATTTATTAAAGTTTTTTTTGGTGATCCGCTAAAAACATATTTGTGACTTCCTTTTTAACGAGATTCTTTTAAACTTTATTTTTGATTTATTTAACAACGATGGAGAGACGTGGTTTGAAATAGTTCTATTGTACTTACAAAGCATTCAGATTATTGTACATATTATAATATTTACTGTCATTGTATATGTAGTATGTACGTAAATTGCTTTAAAAAAAGTTTACTCTTGCTCAAGAGTTATTATTTTTGTTATAACGAAACATGTGGGAGCTACAAATAACTGAATCAAGAAACACCTGCTCTATCCACGTGTTCTCCACAATAGCGCGCAACCTTTTTAATTGATTTATTAAGTAGGCACATAATATTATACTGTTTAATTTTTTAATAACTTAACTGATTTTATTTTTTAATTTGACAATTAATCTATATTTTAAAATAGAAACTCAATCATATATCATTGATGTTAAATATAAAAATCAATACTGTATTATATAAATATATTAGTTTTTAATTTCAAATTAACAGCTTTTCACAAAAATTCATGTAAATAATATAAATTCATCAAGTATGTACGGTACTACCATCAAATCAAATTTTTAAATTTCTGTCTGTCTGTTCTGGTAATCTCTGAAACGACTGGACCGATTTTGACGGGACTTTCACAAGCAGATCGCTAAAATCGGTCCAGCCATTTTAGAGGAAGTATTAGCCGGAATAAACAAACGGCAGACATCAGACAGACAGACATAAACATTTTAAAAATTGATTTTTTGATATTATAACTTATACTTACATATATACTTCATATGTACATTTAGTAAAAAACTGTTCATTTCAAATTAAAAACAGACACTTATATTTTATTTGTATCTATGTACTGATATTAAATGAAATGTTTAAAGCTAACTCATCTGGCAACATGTTGCACATAATTAACATATTTTATTCAAGGATAAATGCAATTAGTGCATGGCTACGCTCATCCTTTAAATTAAATATACATACATACAACATTGTATTAAAAGTATTGTTCCACTAGATTTGAATTATATAATCAACAGGTCTAAGTTCGGCGGTAAATGCTTTGTTAAAACGTGGGTTCAACTTTACTATTCAGCGTCTACAAGGCGACAGAGCGGCCGCCCATTAAAGTATGAATACCCTCGCGTGAACTAGAATTTGGTTATACATTATTCATTTTAAAGTCAGTTGATATAGTCCGAGGAACGTTTTGTTCTCAGAACTTAGTACTAGTATCACTAACAAAGAAACTTTACTTTTTACTTTTTCGTGTTATACACTCATACATAACACAGGGTTTTTGGACAAATCCAAATTGGATTTTAAAAAGATACCTTATTCATATTTCGATATTATAAGTACATACTTATAACTTAACTGAATAATTGGTATTTTATAGAATAATTCAATAGAAGTCTGATAAAGTTTATTGTTTGGTGTTTACTGTTTTCCAAGGAGATATTGTTTGTAATTTTAAGGCAATTGTGTTCACAAAATGTTTGTTATAAATATAAATACAATAACATCCATTCCATTTATGAACAAGAATTGATTAAAAAGGAAGAAAAATAATAAAGAAATGTAATTTATACATAATATGTGTGTATGTAATATATAATGTACAATACAAGTTAACTGCCTGTATAGTTAATTTAACTATGTTTAGTTGATGTTCGATTTTTTTTCCAGCACATGGTATACATTTTTTCGCTGAGTCATAAACATTTAGCGTCTGAAACAAATATGTACTCGTACCTAGTGTTTTGTTGTGTTCTAACTTCTACTTCTACTTCTAGTAATCAATAATAGCTAAATTCTAAGGAACACGCAACGGTCAGTAACCTTTATGGAATCCTGGTTTGTCGCTTACCAAACTGTTATCTTTACTATCATAAGCCCATATTTCATAACATCTTGCTACGTTAAGATTTTTTTTGTTTCTATACAAGGAGATTATTATTTTAGGACTTTACTAAATAGTTTTAAGATCACGAGGTCACACAATATATTTAAAAGTACCTATTATTTAACCGACTTCCGCAAGGAAGAGGGGGTTATCAATTCGGTCGGTATGTTTTTTTATGTATGTTATGTACACCGATTATTATTTCGTATAAAGTACATCTGACAACGATATCAGTATCAATAGCATAGTTTTTTTCAAATGATATCAAAATGTTTTATTTAGCAAAAAATATTACAATTTTTTACTATGAGTAAAAAATTACTGCCAGTTCGGGAAGAAGAAGCCTCCGACCTGAAAAGAACTGGCGAAAGAAACTCAGCGGGACTAGTTTTTTTTTATCTTAATTTCTTTCACTCTTTTTTCAAATTAAATTGCAAATTAACAATAATTCTACATGTTGAAATATAGCCTGGCGGCGATCACATCGTTCCCAAGGCGTACTGTCTTCTAAAAAATCGTTAAGTTTAGTACACAAACGTTTCTTCACATTTTTTTAATTTGGTAATAGAAGCTTTTACTTTAAGCTGAAACTTTAGAAGTTTTAGCTTTGAACGTTTTCTGGGATCCTGTTGTATAAGCGTAAGTATAAACATTGTCCATAAAAAGAATTACTGACTAAGCGAGTCACAGGCATTACAAGTTTATGTTTACTTCTAGTATTAATGCTATGCATGTTGCAATTCCTGGGAAATTCGTATAGTATTTTTATGAACATACATAACATTTTCGTACACGTACCTACTGAGAAGCAACAAACAATATTTTTATTTCTTTAAACTTATCTCTTAATGATACTCTAGGGCCTAAACTATAAATTGCTATATTTTTTTTTAATATACTACGCGAGCTGTATATTCTACGTCTGTAATAAGTCTAATTTTTTTAACCGTGAACGCTTACACAGAGCTGAGCCTATTCGCTAGCCCCTCAATATGGAGATCCCATCGCAATTTCGAATCTATGATAATACCTAGGAATTTAGTACCTAGACTTTACCGTTTTTACACATTTCTCCACCTACACCATTATTAGCAAGTTTAACATTAGGTGTTGTGAATTTAACTATCTTTTTTTGTTATTTAATAATAAATTATTCAAATCGAACCAATAGATTAAAGATATGAATTGGTTTCATACGTTTCTAATAACATACATTATTATGATTGATACATTGGTTTGAAATTGGATACGTGTACAGTCGTAAGCAATGACATGTATACATCGACAACTTTTCAAATATATGTAAACATCAATCGTTTCAAAAGAAAGTATACAAGCTTTGTGTCAAAATAAAGTATACGTATGTTGCTTCATATTTAAGTATACATTTTTATCAATTCATAGTAAATAACATTAAACGAATATTATTATATACACGTTTCGTGTTATAAGTATGTAGCCATTAGTCTAAGAACTAAGAATAAAACATTAAATAATATTTTCGTATTTAACAAAGTTTTCTAATACAAATACTGTGTCTCTTTCATTAAATACGTTAATTCTTTAAACTGGTCGTTAGAAGTTTAATTTATTTTTATATGTTGAGTGATTGAATCAATTCGACTAATTGTGACCTGATTCTCTAGGATGCGCCTTGGATTCAGTTCAGGCAGAGCTCTCCTAAACAGCTTTACCCAGGGTATATGAGATATCTTCTGCAGCCAACAGCACAGACAGGATTTAAAATATTGTAACACCATGATTCGTAAACTTATTAATTAGATAATTAACAGTAAAATATGTTTTAAGATCTTAGGCTTCTTGCATCGGAAAATGAAGCATAATACTTTGCTTTTAAAAATGTATTATTATGTATTTAAATTTAAATATTATAATACATTTTTAAATCATACGTATAATACAAATATTATCGCGTAATAGACTATGCATATGTGTATGTGTAAGAGCGTTTGTAACACATTCACAACATTGGATGACAGTTTTAAACTTTTGACAATTCGAGGACAAGATCAGTTTATTTAAAATTTTAATGTGTAACAAAGCATTGAAAAGAATTCGAAATTATTAGAATTACAACTGACAATTCTCTATTTGTTTAGTTTGCGTTGTTATGAGAAACTTACTTTTTCACGAATTCGCCAAATGATATTAAGTTGTCATAGCTCAATTGGCGTAGTTGTAGTATGCGTTTCATATTCTTGCGGCGCGGGTTCAAATCCCGCGCGTGTATATAACTATATTCCCATTTTTGTTTCGTGCGTATCTTTTAATTTTATGCATTAAATACTGCGTGGCGATTTAGGGACAAGGAGTGAGCCGTGATGAACGTGGCTCGTCATCATCATTGAGTATATGTTTTCCATATTTGTGAATGTATAAGAATATACATATACGTATAATTATAATAGAACAGTGAGTTAAAAAATCTATACATGAAATATTTTTTTTGTTTTTATAAAAACTGACTGTAACGTATAGTGCATTGAATATAAATCCCAAAAAATATATGTTTTAATTTTTTTGTCTGTTTGTATGTTATCGTTTAACACAAAAAGTACTTGGCCGATTTTAACCAAATTGTGTAGTTATAACATATTTCTCGGACCATGACTTAGGATACTTTTCATTACATAAAAGCATTTTAATTTACAGGAAAAAATAATAATTGGTTGTATTGAGTTTTCCTTGGATAGCTAGTGATTAAACGGTAAGTTCATCTGTGTCTATTTTACGCAAATTTTTGAACGTAAACCTAAATTTTTTATAATTAATATTTACCACTAGCGAGCCCGGACCGCTGCGCTCGGCGTAAGATAAAATAAATAAAACAGTTTTCATAATTAAAAGTAGCATAAGTTACTCCTTAAAACATTAGCTACGATATCTTAGGTCAAAAGTCCCGTCAAAATCAGTGTAGCCGTTTCGAGAATTAGCCGAAACTAACAAACAGACAGACAGACAGACACAAACATTTAAAGATTGATGTATGGATGTAAGTACCGTATATACCTACTTTCTATGCATTTAGTCTTCTTCTTCCTGCCGAGTCGATGGCAATAGTTAAAGTAAGAAAGGGCAAAACTCGGCCACCATAATAATTGCATAAGCTCCTGTAAGATGCAGGTAACAGGACCAGAAGGTCATATAAGTAAGTGTAAGAGAGGTAAGAGAGGAAGAGTACAAGTCTGCACTCCAGGTCAATTCGCACCTGGTTGAGTATACTTATCTACGATTTTTATCACACTATGATTAATTCATATTTTATTTAGAAGAGTATTTAAAAAAATGTATCTTTTTAAAAATGTAAGAAACTAGTATTTCCCGCGGCCCCGCCCGCGTTCTAAAGACTGGAAACAAAATATTTAGATTTCACACACCGCGCCGTGTGACGTTTTATAGTCGGTTTGTAACGGTTAGTCGATATTTCTTACAAAATCATCATCAAAATCTGTCCTGAGATTTTCTCGTGATGCAGTCACAGAAAGACAGACAGACAAAAATTTTAAAAACGATAGATTTGATTGTATGGATAATAATGTCTATCTATTTTAATTAGATTTTTATCTATTTTAATAAGATTTTTATCTATTTTAATTAGATTTAAAAAAAAATTATGTACAGATTTGACTCAGTTACAATTATTTTATTATATATGTTTATGATAGATAGTGAATTATTTGACTTTTCAAAATAGATTTTAAGTTGACGTCTTTGTATCGATGCGCAAAACGGCAACGTCGCGTCGCTTACGACGGTTGCCGTTCCGTCAAATAACATGTGGCCTAATATAAAGTTATCTTGACACATTGTAATTTGTAGTAGCGCTGTGGTAACGCGCTTGCTTCGATATCCATGTGATGGGGGTTCAAGTCTGAGTTTGAGTTAAACGGACTAAATACATATAAATTTATCTGCCAGTTACTTTATTGGGAAGTTTTATTATGAAACAGATAAAATATATCAGCAACCATTATCGCTAATCGACTACTAAACGCTAATTACCTACTAAGGTCAATATTTAGAATACCGTTTACTACAGGATAATCGTTTATTCTTACTGGATAATACTATAACTGGTTCTATGGACCACCCACATAAAAGCGTGGCGGAAATTTAAATGGGAATTGAATTATAATAAGTAATAGCATAATATTGTCATAAAATATGGACTAAAAAATGTTAATAGAAGAGACACACTATATATGCATTAGAAAACTTTGTTTCAAATACGAAAATATTATTTTATGCTTTTCGAGCGCAAACCTATGCACTTTTTTGTGTACAGACTAATGGCTAACTACTTATATTACGAAACGTATACAATAATATTCGTTTTATGTTATTTACTATGAATTGATAAAAATGTATACATAATTATGAAACATCTTACGGATACTTTATTTTGACACAAAGCTTGTATACTTTCTTTTGAAACGATTGATGTTTACATATATTTGAAAAGTTGTCAATGTATACATGTCATTGCTTACGACTGTACATATAGGTAGGTATTTGTGGTTCAGATTTGGTAACACGACGGATACTGTTGTCTTGATTGCAGTTTTGTAACAACTTGATTAATAAAGAAAGACACAAAATAGTTGCGAGTGCGGCAATAATATCAAAGTAAAAATAATAGAGAAATTTTGCTTTTTATCTTTATTAAAAAAATTATCTTTTTATTTTTCTTCATTAAAACATATACATATAAGGTAATATTATTTTATAAAAAGTACCAAATTAATTTCGTATTTCTTTAATGACATTCAACAAACATCTTAAGGAATCCCAACAAAATGTTAAATTTATGTACCTATAATTATTATATAATTATACATAGTTGTAGTTAGGCATGTTATGTTCTTCTTTTTTAGTGAAATACTTCTGTACTTCTCTCATATTGTTTGGAAGGTACCTCTACAGTCTACTGTCTCACTAAACAAGGAGTAAACAAACATGTACATAATTATTAATTATACTATCGACAGTAAATACATATAATCAGTTTCGTTTTGACGCAGTAGATACGGCCAGTCGTACATATTTTCGACTGTGCTACGATACGATACGATACTTGTCATTTATTTTTATTGATATTTCCTATACGTGTATTTACGGTCATACCTATAAACAAAAAAACTGCAAACGTAGATAAGGAGGGAATATTTAAAACTATAAATAAAACTCAAAAGGTTTGTAAAATGTTTACCTTAGTCCTACTCCTATAGTTATATCAAAAATAAAAATGTCAATAATGTATAAGTTAGTAATAAGTATACTATAGGAGAAAAGTCTCGGTCGTGGCCTTCAGTACTGCAAAAGGCCAACGTTCCGTTGTTTACGTTAAATGAACCAGCAGACTGACGTCCTCGCCCACATTCGGCATAGGTGTTAAAGTGTAAACTAAAAGTTATCAAAACTAACTAACATATTGTTAGCTTACCGTTTTTTTAAGTAATTTTATAGATGTGATTAGCTTTTTGTAGGTATATATCTAACTACATTACAGTTAATTTTTGATTTTTGAAGTAAAGCTTTTAAGTTTTTAGTTTTATATCAATATCGTACACTTATTAAATTAACAAAAAAGTAAGAGAAAGTGCGAATTTTAAACGCATTTTTTTTAAATATTAATTAAATTTAAATATTAATAGTTTCTCTTATATTAGTTCGACAAAACAACAGACGGAAAACGTAAATTTTCACTCCAGAGTGTGACTCTAACCGCAGTATTGATCGCGGGCAGTTGCTAGCTCCATACCTAATAATTTGTTTCCGGGGGACAAGATCTCTGTTGGCGACCATGTAATGGAGTTTAAGCTTTCTACCTCACTGCGGCTAAAATATATATAAGGAGTTTCGTTTTAAACTTGTGTTCATATGTATGTCCGAATCTATGTTCCTTCATAATTACTTAACAGCTTAACTAATTTTAATTAATCGAATCAATCAAATAAGGTATTAAAATATAGCTTTTTGAATGATTAGGTTACTTAAATGTTTACACTTGATTTGGGATAAAACATTGTTAAATAATTACCTAAAATTATCTCACTAACCAAAACTAAAAAACTAGAAATATACAAATTAATCTTCTTGTACAGGTTTTACCATACCTGAGTTTACAATGTATGAATGTTCATACATGACTCCGACTGCATATTAAATACATAACTATAATATAATTTCTTTCTCTCACAAAATTCACTCTGCAATTAATTCAATATACCTAATGTACAGGCTAAAATGATATCTATATATATATAATGAAAATGGTGTTCGTTTGAGGCACAATCACGCCTAAACCACTGATCGTATCGACATGAAACTACCACCATTCGATGCGAAATTTTTCCTAGATGGTTTATGGCTATTTATTTTTCGAATTCTAACGTTCCTTCATTTTTTTATTGCTGTTTTACTTTTATGAACATTTATCCCGCTAATAAAAACAAAAGACAAGCGTTTTCTCTTGATTCTTTTGTTTTCATGGATTTCAACGGAGTTTACTAAACGGATAATGTTCTTTTACATTCAGCTAAGAATCTACTTACAAACTTCCACGCATCCACCCACCAACTCCCACGCACCCCTGCACACCCACTCTCATTTTTTGATAAAAATAAAATGCCGTATCTATGATCGAGTATCACTTGAGAACGGCTGGACCGATTGGGTTAATTTTTTTTTTGTTGTCTTCAGAATTGTCAGGAGAATGTTTATATGTAAGAAAATTTTAAAAAAGTCTGCTAAAACGTTAAAAATTTCGATGATAATCGAAGTATTCCAATTTCTATAGTTACTCATCACGAAATCTCGGGAACTATAGGACTTAGAAATGTGAAACTTGGTAGGAATATTACTTTCGTTATGTAGAGGTCAACTAAAAACGGATTTTAAGAAATTCATCCCCCAAAGGGGATTGCGGGGGCGTTAACAATGAACAATTCCCGTTTTTAAACTATAGCTCCTATAAATTCCAAATTTGGTAGGAATCTTCTGTAAGAGATGTAGAAATAGTATATGAACGAATTTTACGGTAGCTCACCCCACAGGGGGTTGCGGGGGTGGTTTAACAATGAATTTTTTTCTTTTTTAAGCCGTAGGTCCTACAGACTCCAAATTTAGCTAGAGTCGTCTATATGTGATGCAGAAATGATTTAAGAGCGGATTTTACAACAACCCACCGCCGAAAAAGATTGCGGTAGTGGGTGTTAAAATGTGAAATTTCTTTTTCCAAACTGTAACCTCTATAGACTTTAAATTTGGTAGTAATCTTTTATTTGTCATGCAGAAATCATCTCAAATAGGATTTTACGAAATTCTATTTCCAATAGGGATATCGGGGGTGGGTGTGAGAATGTTAAATTTATGTTTCCAAACTGTAACTTCTACAGACTCCAAATGATTATTTTTTTACTGTTTAAATAATAATAATTTTATTTTAAGTGAATTTGACTCTTCTTTGAAAAATATTTTAAATTTCAGAAAAAAAAATAAAAATTAACAAAAAAAGCAAAAAAAAATATAAATAAAAAAAATAAAAATTAACAAAAAAAGCAAAAAAAATATAAATAAAAAAATAAAAATTAACAAAAAAAAATTAACAAAAAAAGCAAAAAAAAATATGAATAAAAAAAATGATGAATAAAATTTAATTTATTTCCTTTGAAAATTCGCCCAGCGAAGCGGGCGGGGACGGCTAGTTATTACTATAAAGTAAAGGGAAACAGAGGTACATTATACGAGTAATAGTGTTGTTGTATCAAAGTATTGCTTGTCAAGTCAATCCACGTAATTGAAATTAAAAACGAAATAGAAAAGTAGTATAAAGTACCTATAGTCCAAGACAATATGACAGGCTTACCGATTGCGAGCAGCGCGACGAGGACCGTAAAGCCGGTGAACATCGCCATTGCGCACATTCACTTACACTTCACTGATTAGTGATCACTTTTCACTCAGGCAAACAATTATTATTTATCAAAATAAAAACTGCACTAGCCGCAATGCGGCCGGGCTTTGCCCGAATCTGAAACAAGAAAGAAAACAAAAAGTTAAAATATAGCTATCAATTTTATTATTAAATTAAATAAATATTTAAGCACTAAATAACATAAATAAAAAAATATATCATTTTGGGTTTATTCTATAATGCAGTCGATATTATAATAATATACGTCGATAAAAATGTGATATGGTAGTGCCCTCCGAGTCGACAGAATCCCTAATTCTATTTATTAATTTAGGGTGTAGCCCTTACTTTCTCTCCTCTCACTTAAAATAAATGTAGTTCTATCCTTTTCTGTTAATGTTACTTTTCTAATATAGAAGAGGCATTAATTATTCTTCATACTGGATTAATATTGAAATTATTAATATTCATAAAAAACTGACGAATCTGAAACTGATTATATATATAATAATCCCGATCATACACGTGTATCTATACTGTATTGTTTCAGTATTTGATAGAGCACGCAATCGTGACTGTGTCCCATAGTGGCTTGCCAGCTTATAAAGGGGTTCCGGAAGCTCCATACATGTGAGTGTCTCTATTCACGAATTAAGACTATGACCTCATCATAGTATGAATTCATAGCACGATAAACGTTTCATAATTACTTCCTATAATCCTATGTATTATTTTACAGTATTATTTTTATACTTTTTTAAACATAATGTATAATAATATAAGATTTAATAATGTCCCAACATATTTATATTTATTTATAGATATGACTATATAGATTTCTACTACACTAATTGAATGAGTGCATTTATGGTTTATATCAAGTTCCAAACGGGGGCAGTACCGCCATCTACTAGGAGCTAGAGCTTTTTAAGGGGGCGAGAATGAGTCCAAAGGCAAATGGTGCAGTAGCAAATTTATTAATAAGTAGAATGACATAAAATTGTGATAATTCACTATTATATAAAAAGGGGGGATTTTTTTAGTAAGGGCGATAGTCCATAAAAGGTGGACCACCTATTTAGTTTATATTTTAGTTTATCCGTTCATATGTTAGAAGTAGAGTAAGTACCTAACTTACTCCTCTACCACAAGGGTTGCCTGGAAGAGATCGCTTTAAGCGATAAGGCCGCCTTCTGTACATCTTTTCTTTTTGTGTTTTTGTGTCTTATCTTTGTGTGTATTATTGGTGTACATTAAAGAGTTAAATAAATAAATAAATAAATACCTACTATAAATTTACAACCTCATCCCTACATCCTTATATCTTCTATCGCTTAACAAATAATATGATTGTGGTTACCCTCGGCTTCAAATTCTATAGTAAAGAACAAATGGAGCGCGTGAGTGACGGAAAAGTTATTTTAGTCTCCATTATCCAGAAATGGTTTCGCTGGTTTATGTTTTGATTTCACAAGAGTGAACGTTTTTATTAGGCCAAAGGCACTCGGTGCATATTAAATACCACCTCAATAAAATATTAAAGGCATGATGTAAGTACTTAATCCAATGTTTCTATCGTCATGTGTTTTAAAAGCTTTTTCTTCTCTATAAAATGTGTATGATATAATATCCTCGTAAAATCAACTCCATCATATATAAATTATAGCAAAAATTATTATTGTTCTTTATATTTAATAAAGTAATTTAAACAGTCTAATATTATAGGTTTACTAGCGACCCTCGCTCCGTTCAGGATCGTCCCGTTTAACGGTTAATATGAATTTCTCGGACGAGAAATTTTACCGTAGTAAAAAGTTTGACCCGACAACAATCGGCTATCATCATTATACCAAATGTTATCAAAATCTGTCAAGTGGTTTTCTCGTCACAGACAGACAGTCAGATAGACATTCTAAAAGCTATAGATTGCCCACTGAATTGATAATAATGACGTTTTCAAATAGATTTCCCAGAAATATATAATGCACAGATAAGGATTATATAAATTTTAATAAAGATGTACTTATTTGTAAACTTGCGAACTTCGGACAGAAAAGCCTATATTTAATTAAAAATTCTTTGAATGGACTTCTAATTGATAAAAAGTAGAGATGTACAATAATAATACATGATATGTAATAATTTTATGTATAATCAGAATAAAAACTAATTGCTTTGGCAGCTGTCGTGTTTGTTGTAACCATAACTAATTATGATGACTTAGTCATGCAATGTACTAGTAATGTGTATTTCCATTATTAAAAAAAGATTTCCTCATAATATTATTACAAAACTAAAATAGTATAAGCAATCCAATGCAAAATAAATTAAGTAGGGTAAATAAAGTGAAGTAAAAAAAACTCTAAAATAAAGTGTCATAGAAGCACAGTAATTAATGCGTAAGTTCAATCTTATGTAATGTAACGCTCTAACTGAAATTAGAAACAGAGTTATGTCTTCAATTAGTAAATAGGTACTTTTTTTCTACTGTAGATGTACGGTAGGTAACTAACCACGTGTGTGGAGGCGCGTGAAATAGCATAAAAATATACTCGTACTTATCTACCTAGGAAAATGACTCAAAACAAAAAAGTGTCTTTTAATTCATCATTAACATTTACATATTGTAAATATTTTTAAATATGTACCTCCATTTTAATAAGAATATCGAGTTTCTAAAGGGTTTTTTAGAATAACTGTTACATTAATCGTGAATTTTCCATAATAAGTTATGCTAGAGCACGTCTACTACACATAGCTTAGAATTATGAATGGTGGAAAAGACCACGTGGGGAGGGAAAAGCTACTCTGAAACTTATTACATAAATAATTTTAAATATATGCACTCAAAAAATAATATTATTTTAAAAAACAAGATTTTATAATTCAAATATTACACGTCTATGGAAAGAATTAGTATAGGAAACGCAAGAAGTTTGTTACTTATATTTCTACTGTGGGGGTAGCTCCTCGCGAGATTCATCGAGGTTAGGGTTCTATTTTAAGCCTTAACTCAACCACAAAAGGCGTAATAATGTTGAAATAATATTGGTTCAGAAACTACGGACCCAGACGGAACGGCGGAGTCGATACTCTATGTAGGTACTATTATACACACTGCTCTTTCAAGACATATCGATCTTTAGTAGATGCGAGACAGGAGAAAGATATAAGTCCCAATTTAAATAACCATTGAAACTTCAGTGAAATTACAATCTTTTATATTTGGAATCTCTTTATGTAGAGACCAATTCTTTTCCGTTGTTTTAATAGTATTTATTAATTCGTCAAGGGCTATTCGACTTAAGTAATTAATTCAACGTCATGATAAGTATTAAGTATTTCATTACCAGAAAGGTAGACTGCCTTAAATAGGATCTTATTACATCCGCATTATAAATCTTGCGTTTCTGTTTGCAATCAAATATTTTTCTATGTAAGCAAGTATAAACGTAATTAACGTTTTGGCAATTCATTGACCACTATCGGTACACCTGATATCATTGGCACTATACATACGTAAATGAATAAATAAAATACAAAATCTCAAGTGAAAAGATTTAAAAGCTTTTATATCTATTTAAATAGGTAGGTAATATTTCAACTTAATGAGTTTTCGAACAAAACTGAATATAAAGAATACAGATGATTCCTTGAGATTAATTTAGACTAAAACAATTTCCAAAAAAAAAACATCCCAAAAAAAAAGGTATTCTACCTGACATCTTTTAGAGCAAAACAATCTCGTTCAAACCACTTTTCGGTCTGCACCTGCCCTTATGAAACGAGAACGAGATTCAATGGAACCGGCCATATGCTTTCCTACAAATCTATTCAAGCCTGCAAACCAGTCTTTTGAATATGCACATTATTCTTGAAATTCATCAAATTCTTTTACAAACATTAATGTTTCTTTTATCTCACGTAAAACTTTAAAAAAACATACAACCGAATTAAGAACGGTTGATGAAAATAGATATTTATTAATACATATTTCAGTGTACAAAATACTATAAAGACTTTAATTTTTATTAAAAATTTAACATATGAATGAGCTTTTATACGTTTCGATTTTAGCCAAATTCGAACACAACGCGACTCGTGGTTAAACATCGCAGAATTTACGGAATTGGGTCTATTGTATCTATTTATGGAGCGGCGGGTCGCCCATCAAAACACACGAGTAAAACATCTAAGTCCTTAGGCGTGGTCAATTAATTTAACTATGTATGTATATATAATTTAATGCTTTATTTTTATTACAGTCACATCCTTAGTTATTGTGATTCACTATTAGTCATCATTTCTCACGGTTATACCTACATAAAGATTTCGCGCATAACATTACTGTAAGAGTTACAAATACCTACTTATATATTAAATGTTAACGAATTCTTCAAGATTATGCCTTAAAATTAACCTTTACTGATTTTTAACTAAATAATCAAAATGCAATCAGAAATATATATAATATAAAGTATTTATACCATTTAGTTTACTTTAAGTAAGAATAGAATTCAAAGTTTATTTGTGGTCAGTATAAATTTAGTAGACAAAAATATATCAATAACATTTCCTTTTTAATAAATTAATAATCAACAAGTCAATGTCATGCGGACGCAAAAGCAGTCTCATATAAATTGCACTCGCTTTATTCGCTAAGGACATTATCTATTTTATCGTAGTACTGATTGTATTAATCTTTTCCTAAATTACCTACTTTTAATCGTATCTACTAGTGATATAAACTTAAGAATAGCAATATATTTTCTAAAACATGTAATGTATTTATAAGTAGCACATGTAACATAGCATTTGGTATGCATTTTAGCATATTTCGACTCTTAGATAAAAAATGATTTAAACCGGGCGAACTCTACCTACACAGGACAACATCGTTATCGATCGTGGTAGAGCGTTCCCCAGCCGGCAGTGGCTAAATAGCTTTTGCATAACATAAAGGTACATCGAAATCGGGTTTATAATATCGAGTGCTTATTACCTGAGAAACTCGAGCGGTGGCTCAGTGAGTTCCCACAACACAGATCACCACAACACACGCGAGAGAACGAGCGGCAATAGCGACCCGCTCGAGCTAAAGATGCCGAATGAACAAGTACTACTTTATAGTAGCTACTGCATGAACGGCCGATGACATCCAACGAGAGACAGAGACGGATATATCACTCGGTTTCATACACGGTAGAGTCGAATAGGGGACGTTCCTTGCCGAAATATACTCAATTTAGTCGATTTATAAGGAGCAAGCACGTGAATTGCGCACGCAGGATTCACGACGCGGCGTCCTGCGTACCGGTTGTGAATCGAAAAATAGATTATGTATACTATATTCTCTATACGTATGTTCAAGATGGCGATAAGAAACGCATTGACATTCACTGTCGAGATCGTTACTCGTTACCGATTTCCTATACTATTAATGGTTCCAGGAATAAATATAAAATGATGACTATGTATTATTATATTATAACATATTGAACCAAATGAGTTTTTTGTAGTATATTAACTAAAACTGCAAGAATATTAAAGTTCTATACTACATATATGTAACTGAAACTAACTACATGGTGTTATGTAATAAATAAAAATCATAAAATTCAAATTACTTTATTAAATAGCAAATATTATTGGTATATGAAAACACTTTAAAAAACCTTAATTAAAATTCATCAATACAATGAATAGCTATATAAATAAATACACAAGACATTAAACGGCAGTGAATTTAGTATAGAAAAATAAATATTGTATATTTCTGATATAGCTATAATTAAGTTAACGTGGCGTAAATCGAATAAAAAAGTAAAATATATTTTTGTTATTTAATGCAAAAGTCCGTCTTTTGCAAATCATAATATTATAAATAGTAAACATTAGTAGGTATATAATTATAGTATTTTATTCTATGAAGGAACTGTGGTGTTAAACATACTCATAGTTGTGGTTTCCGAAGTGATTCCCGAGTTTTCTAACGCGAACAACCGCAGAATTTAATATGTTTGTACGCAAGCAATAAAAATATAAATTTTAAACTATATAATCTCTTACTATTAAAATTTCCATAAAATTTCACTAAACGCCACGTTAATATTACAAGGAACATGAAGTATGGCACACGTGTTATAATTTTATAACAAATTTATAAAAATATAAACCTATGAATACATATTTTTCTTCTAACAAGATATATAATCAATAATAATATACATAAATACCAAAAAATAATAATATCAACTATGTAAATAGAAACAACATACTTTTAGCTACTCTACTTTTTTTTCCAACACTACAGGCAAAGTACGAGACTCTACATAATGTCACAATACAGAAATTTCTTCAACAATTTAACTAATATTACATACACATACATTTATTGAGTTTAATTTGTATTCCAATTACATACACATTCAATGAAACTCTCGAAATTTTAAGAAGATTAAAATTTGATTTCGTTGAGGTGAAATCTAGTTTATAGTTAGTAAATATATCTGAAATAGTTTCAGGGTAAAATAGAATTCAGATAAATAAATAAAGTGACACGGATTTATGGGAAGCGTAAAATTATGCTTATATATTATAAAAACTTATGTAGCCTGCTAAATGAAATAATATCGTTGGTATTATCAGATTACGTAGTTGATCATATAATATTATAATCAACTGAATTGAGCACCCTACACAATATATTATGCATGTATATTGATGCTGGGCAAACTTAAAATTATAAATTAGTAAATATATTTATTAGTGTGAAATAAAATATAATTCGTTAGTATAATTAGTACCTTCTAAAACGGACGATATTGTCTTATAAAATAAATCATATTACAAATCAAACCATTTCGCGCTCAAAAGATGAAGTTATTAAAGTTGATTAAAAACTATAGATAAAAATAAGATAATTTCAAGTGTACCTATATCATCACGATTAATAATAGTAACGGCTATCAGAATAAGAGTTTAAGAGGCAAGAAATTTTATGATAAAAATAGTATGTGAAAAGCCGACATTAAAATTTGAGCGAAATACTTTAAACTACATGAGGATCAGGCAGTTTCTCCCAGGTCGGCTCCACGCTCCAGATCTCCCGCGCGTACTCGGCGATGGTACGATCGGAGGAGAATTTCCCCGAGGAAGCGATGTTTTCTATAACCATTTCTGCCCACTTCGTCGGGTTCTGATTATGAAAACAAAAAGGACATTATAAAAATTTTAATTAATGAATACGAGAAATAAAATTAATTAAATATGATAAACTGATGGAACCCGCGGCTTCGCTCGCGCTAAATCTAGAGACGAACTCGAGCGAAGTGAGGGTGAGTCGCTTGTTAGATAAACATTTCCATCATACATTACATATATTGTGTAACTCTAGCGGTTTTGGCAGCGCACGCCAGAATAGCTCCCAGATGGTAGATTTTTTACTACTCACTTGACACTTATCGTCATATTTTGGACAGTTCACACAATATCTTTATAAATTGTAGCCTATGTGTTATTCTGATGAATAAGCTATATAATTGTAAAGTTTCATTAAAATTCATTAAGTACTTTTTACGTAAAAGAGTAACAAACATCCATCCATCCATCCATACTTACAAACTTTCGCGTTTATATTAGTATATATTATTTATTTAAATTATATGCTCAGATCAAGTAAAAAAAGGTTTTTTACTTGATCTGAGATTAAGTGTTTCAAATCTACATTCCACTATGACAAAACATAAAATAAATTTTAGAAAATAACGACAAAATGTTCATTTATAAATTAAACCAAGTTCATCCGGATATATCTTGAACTTGATCACAATCGTTCCTAGTTCTAACAGACAGCTGTTTGATTAAAAAATTGCCGGCTTATAAATTGATTATTTGCGCGATGCCCGTTGAGAATACGCTAAGGATATATACTGCGCTTGTCTGTAATAACCTTGAATGTGATCTGTGTACTATTGATATTTAAATATACAACATATACTCGTATTATTCTTTTTAAATACCATTTCGGACTGTTTGTAAACATACACAAATCAAACGTATTCTCTAAATATGTATCTACCACAGAAATTTAATATATTTATACTACATACAGGAGTATAACGCTAAACAATAGATGTCAAAAGAGGGTAAGTAAAAGATTTATAAATTATTTCTGAAAATAAGCAATTATAACCTTCCCAGGACCTCTTTACTCGTTAATGAAAACCGTACAATAGTTCTTTTTAAGATAAGCCTGAACAAATACTAGTACGACGGCTTCAATTTATAACTTGTAGTGTTGTTCGAAAAACCCCAAAGAAAAACAGAAGAGAGAACAAAGGTCTTATGTTTTTCTATAAGCAGGGTACAACTTTATTGGTTATAGAAGATTAGTAAAACATCAGCAAGAGAAAGCGCAAAGAGAAGTTTAATGTATAATGGGGCACCCATGTTGGGTCTGCTTAGATGCCGCATTATATACTACACATTACTTTTATTATGTAAATTGGTTTGTTGGCGCTACGCCAATGTCATGCACACACTGGTCAGACATTTGAAATTTGAATAATTCTGAGTTTTGAAGTAATTTCACCGCTGGTCCGCTGAGTTCGTCCCTACATTCATTTTAACGGTTAGTATATATTTCTCAGATATGAGATATTTTTCCGCAGTAAAAATATCTTATATATTGATCCGGAAAACCCGCTACCATAATACTAAACTATCAAAATCTGTCCTGCAGTTTTTAACAGATAAAGACCGACAAACTCTACAAACATAGGGTGATTCGGCATCCGTTTCGATAATAATGACTCTTTCAATAAGACTTTCCAAAAAAAATATTAATGTACAGATTCGACGCAGTTAGACTTGTATAATTTAATTATTAATCTTAACTTCGCTTTATAACGTTATGACTTACATACATCGGTAGGCTGGAAAAGATATTTTTCAGAGATAAGTCACCTTCGTTCGCATTGATCTTTATACGGTATGCGTTACGCTACTGATTTTCAAAGACAGTAAAGAATAGTCGCATACTATAATGTTATATGAAAGCACCCGAGAATTGGTAGTTAGATTATCATTTTTGATATTATAAATATTTATATTAAATGGAAGCACACGGCTCCAACTTTCACCGAAAAGAAATCCAGTTATTAATGCACCAATGAATAAATTAGGTACACTTTAATATTTTACGTAAATGAAGTTATGACCGTGACCGTGTCTTGAAGTCATATTATACTGATTCGGTGTTCTAGCGACTAGCAGTATGTACGGATGCAAATCCGAAGGACCTAGGTTCGAGTCCCGGGGCGGACCAAAGCATTAGTTTTGTTCTAGTGTTTTTTTTAGAAAATCTCAGTAAAAAGCCCAAGATTAAGAATTGTTTCACCTCCGTGCTTTGGAGAGCACGGCGAGTTATCGACCCTGAGTTTAATTTCTCACTGGTCTTTTCGAGATACTCCGCCGGACGGAAATCTCGAAAACAACAGTGTGCCTAACAAAGCATCTCCTCCACAGTTGTCACACAAGAAAATCACAACGAAAATGACTGTCGTAGCTGAAATAGGTTAGAAGGACATTATCATGATCATTATTACCTGATACACTTGCGCTACTTTATCCTGGGCCTCCAAATAATCATCAAAGTCAGCCAAGTGCAGGAAGCGGTCGTGGTGAAGGAGCACGTCCGAGACATTCGCGAAGCGGCCCGGCTCGTCGGGAGAGAAGAAACCGCTGCGAATCTGTTCTATGCACTGCCGCAGTTCTGGGTTGCGCTCGTAGAACTCGTATGCGTTGTATCTAGGCGGATTTAAGTATTTATTGATACGTCTTAAACGTTTAAATTAAAAAAAAAATGACGCTAGAGTGGACTGTGGAGCAACCCCTTGGCGGTGATCTGCTTCGACAGATCTGCCGTCGGGCGCGATCCTACGACGCCCTATTATGACGGAGGGCAGTTTTGCTGAGTTATAGTACGTAGTACTGACTTTTCTAGCCGGTGAGCCTCACGAAAACCTAATTTCCTACAATAAATAAAGTTTGTTGTCTATCTGTCTATTAAACTTCATCTAATTCCGGACAGCTTTCTCTGCGTGTAAGAAATATAAACAATCGAATGTGTGAGTAATACACATATTGAAAAACTATTTCTGATATCTTTGGAAAAGTGGGACTGATATAATTATCTAATATTTAAAATATAATCTGAGCTATCTATCAATGTGGATAGTGACAATTCAAAAAAAATATCAATCTTAATAAAGTATTTTTAAGACCGAATTTTATTGTCTTGCGGAAATATAAGAAATACGATTCAAACTAATTAATTCTAAAATAACAAAATTAACCTGTGTAAGTGTGCAGTACCACAGATAAGACCTTCATTATTATAATATCAAAAGATAATGTGAGACCTCACAGTGATATCTAATATTTATATACTTACAAACATCTAGCTATTAAACAGAAAATGCCTTTTAATTAACAATAAATAAAGTGATAAATATATAATCTGTGAATACTAGAATGGTGATAAGAAATTATTGTTCGCAAGGAGTTACCAGGCAGAGGCAGAACTAGATCAGTCATTGGCGTATTGTAAACATAATATACATAATGTCTATAAATCAACGTTTTATATACCTACGGAACTAATATTCTTGGACAATTAAAGCATTAAAAAAACTACAATTTAGGTATCACGGTCATAATAAAATGTGATTTATAATATAATGCAATACATATTATGTATGTTTAGTGGCCAAAATTACATATAAACGACTATAAAATAATAACATACCCGCGTTTCTGCAAAGCCTCGACATCATCGACCCTCATACCGAAGATGAACAAGTTGTTTTCGCCGGCTTCCTCTGCCATTTCTACATTGGCACCGTCCATAGTACCGATAGTCAAGGCGCCATTAAGCATGAACTTCATGTTACCAGTTCCAGAAGCTTCTGTGCCGGCAGTCGAAATTTGTTCGCTAAGGTCTGCCGCGGGCATGATACGTTCTGCCAAAGTGACGCGGTAATTTTCCAAGAATATCAATTTTAATTTGTCACCTACATCAGGATCGTTGTTGACCTAAAGAACGAAATAACTCTTTTAACATTATTTAAATCATTTCATAGATGTTAACTGACATAAGGCTATCTTAACTTTTTGAAGGTTAATAGATTATTACAAAACTTAAAATTTTTAAATTATACGATTAAACGTCTTAGTAAATGCTACCAATATACATATATGTAAATATATACTTACAGTGTTGCCTACAGCACACGCCAAAGCAATGATTTGCTTGGCGATGTAATAGCCGGGAGCAGCCTTTCCTCCAATCATTACCGTCCTCGGAGTGAAGGCAGCCGAGGGATCTCGTTTGATGCGGTTATACAGCGTGATCACGTGCAAAATGTTTAACAATTGACGCTTATACTCGTGAATACGCTTCACTTGCACGTCAAACATCGATGCCGGGTTTATCTTCACTCCGGTATCTCTCTCAATCAGAGCGGCCAGTTTCAACTTGTTCTCTTGCTTCACTTTCATTACAGCCCGCTGGAATGCAGGGTCTTTCGACCAACGCTTCAACCCTTGCAATTGATCCAAGTGGACCATCCAATCCTCGCCAATTTTATCGCATATGAGATCAGCAAGACCAGGGTTGCATAGTAATAACCAACGGCGGGGAGTAATACCGTTAGTCTTGTTCTGGAACTTTTCTGGCCACATTTCATAGAAATCACGGAATATAGTAGCTTTCAGAATATCCGAATGGATAGCTGCGACACCGTTGACAGCGTGGGATCCAACCACGCAAAGATTAGCCATGTTAACTCGCTTTTCCCCTTCCTCCTCTATCAAGGACATGCGACGCATACGGTCAAAGTCACCGGGCCAGCGCTTCTCAACCTCCTTAAGGTGAAGGAAGTTAATGTGGTAGATTAACTGCATGTGTCTTGGAAGGACATTTTCCAACATAGAACAAGGCCACCTCTCCAAGGCTTCAGGGAGAACGGTATGGTTTGTGTAGGCGCAGCATTTAACTACGAGTTCCCAGGCTTCTTCATATGGCACATTTTCGATATCGATCAGGACTCGCAGAAGTTCGGGGATTGCAAGAGCCGGATGGGTATCGTTTAACTGAATAGCTACTTTATCAGGAAGACACTCGAATGTGGTCCTAACAGCTTCACGAGATCCAAATTGAGATGCTTTGAAACGTCTTATGATATCTTGCAATGTGGCGGCGCACATAAAGTATTCTTGACGAAGTCGCAACTCTTTGCCTTCAAAGAAATTATCATTGGGATAAAGGACTCTCGAAATATTTTCTGCGACGTTGCGGTCGAGCACGGCCTGGATGTAATCTCCGGAGTTGACTAGAGGAAAATGTTTTTATTTTTTATTATTGCCTTATGAATAATTCTAAGCATTCATTATAAAAATAAAACTTACAGAATTTTAAGTTGAAGTCTACAGGACTCTTAGCGGACCACAGACGAAGTGTGTTAACCACATTATTGTTGTAGCCAGGAATTGGATTATCATACGGCATAGCGAACACGATCTGTTTGTAGTTTTATACACATTAGTAATGTTGTGCGGTTTACACTTTTTAACAAACTTAAAACTTAATTCATATAAAACTTACAATTATTTTAATATTTAATTTGTATAAATTTAACTTATCAATAACTTTTATTATTTTTTTAGTCATAGAACTTTATTTTTTGGATCTTAAAGTAAAATATTTAAATTATTATTTTAAGTACCTGTGTATCAATCCACTTCTTGCCCTGTGGGGTGTCTACTACACGGCCATAGAAATTAACAGGAAGCATAAATTCAGGGCGTGCCTTTTCCCACGGATTGCCATACCTTAGCCAATCATCAGGTTCTTCTTGCTGTTCACCATTCTCGATCTTTTGCGCAAATATACCATACTCATATCTTATACCTAACAATAAAATTAAAATATATTCACAAAAAAAAATATTCTGAATAAAAATATCTGCTAAAAATCTGCATAAAAATAATAAATAAAAATTTTGTGTTTTTGTAACAACAAATATTTTTTTACTTTATTTTAATTACACCTATTAAACTTTAAATTGTGGTAATGTTCATTAAATAATGCATTTCTCATTATGAATTATTTAAATAATGATTGCCCAATTTGTTGTAATTAGAATAATTTACCTTAACAGATGACATAATTTGTTTTGATGATATTTTTGTTACTGTTAAAAGTATTTACTTAGAGCACAAAAATATTAATAATATGCAACCTCTAACCCATTTATCTACTAGTTCAGTCAACACGTTGAACAACATGTTTATTCTTATGTCTGCAAATTCAGTGCAGTAATTACATCATTGGATTTATTGTTATTTTGAAGCCGGCGTTAAAACGTGTAAAGAATTAAACATAAACAAAGTGATCTAGGTTTTGATGATAACTCAAAAAATATTGGTGCACTGCTAGGGATAGCTTGCTTTGTGGAGACCTGTTGGTAACTATATTGAATGAAGTTATCAGCATGCAACATTTATGTACATTTAACATATTAAAAAATCTACACCTTTGATTTTTTATTTTTCTTTTACTCAAATAATTCATTATAAATCTATACAGTAAAATAATATTGAAGTGTCTGTTTGTTACATCAACATAACAGCTTTTTACAAGATGTACCTATATGTCATTATAATCAGTACAGACCAGTATCAGAGAATCTGTTTGTTTATTCCTGCTAATCCCTGAAAATACTGGACAAATTTTGAATGGTAGATAGCTTATGTTATTAGTAGTAAAATTGTTCAAAAAAAACTGAATCAAAGTGCTAACCCTGAGTTGCTGGTAGATAATGACAATTAAAACATCTTGTTGATGAAGCTAAATTGTTTGAAAGTGTTGTATCAATACAGATCAATGAACTTGAATGAGTCACCTTGCCAAAAATATTTTTACTATAAGTTGACAATGTTAATAAACTCAAATGTTTAAAGATATAAATTATATGTACCTACTCTGTGCAGCTTCACCATTTGTTTGTACTTTTATAATTGGCTGTCAGCCAGCAATGCTGTCTCCACTTCAATTACACAGTACAATTATTTTAAATATTAATATAATGTTTGTCTTAAATACATGGAGTTTCAAGGAAACTTGACATGGAAATAACTCATTATTTTCACATTGGTCATTAAAATTAATGTTATATACATATTATTTTAACATTTTCATTACCATATCCATAAGCTGCAAGGCCAAGTGTTGCCATGGAATCTAGGAAGCATGCAGCAAGTCTTCCAAGACCTCCATTTCCAAGACCAGCATCTTCTTCAAGTTCTTCAAGTTCCTCAATATCAAGTCCTAGCTGATAAAGTGCTTCATCTACAGTACTCTGGATGCCAAGGTTTATCATAGTATTTTGCAGTGATCTGCCCATATAATATTCCAAAGAGAGGTAATAAACGCGCTGAAATTAATGTTATTATTTTAAATCATTCTATTTTATTTTTTTAATTAATATGTGTTTTCATGTTTTGGAAGCTCAGAAGAAGCTTTTGGGCTCTACTATGTACCAATATAAAATAAAAAAATATTAGTAGAAATCATTGTTACAACAGCAGTACATAATATTTTTTTCTTTTGTGAGAAATATGTGTTAATTATAATATAATTGGGTCATAATTAAATTTTTATTACATTTTTTATATTTCCAAATACTTTAAAACTACATATATATTTAAAAGAAATGACATAAATCACATATATTTAAAAGAAAGAAATTAAGTAAAAATAGTTTTTGTAATTGGACATCTGTAGTAATAGTACATAATATTAGTTTGTGTATATTTAAAATTTGAAACATACACAGACCACAGCTAAATGCAAAAAGTGTAAAATTTTAACCTTGAGAAATATTAAATTTAAAAAAATATATTATATTATTAATAATAAAATATAACCATTTTAGCTAATATATATACCTTAGGGTCCTTTTCATAGTAATACTGTTGAGTGCGTATCCATCGTGATACAAGGTGGTCACGGACGGTGTGGGCCAGGGCAAAATAATAGTCTCTTGGAGTCGCAACATTTCGATCTTTTACCAATGTATAATGTACGTGCCTGTTAAATGCTTTTTTCACTTCCGTTACATTTTCCACGTCCACAATACCCCGGACGGATATTTGCTTACGCTTTTCTGAATCCGTTTGTACGCTCATTTTCAGCTATTTACTTCAGCGCACAAAACTGTCTTGTACAGCTGCCAAACCCTGACTAAATATTCCCGCGATATCGGTCACCTTGAGAAGGTCAAACATATAACATAATATAAGTTTGACCGCTAGTTGCTTTCAGCTGACAGCTTCTGATTTAATATTGTTATTGAAGAATCTAAGATTGTTTTGATTTTTATATGGGACCAAAAATGAAAGAAAATTAAGAATTTATAATAAATTCTTAAAGTTCGGTTACTTTATAAAAATTAAAAACCTAAATAACAAATCAAAATGTATCATTCAGTGCGGTTAACGTCAATGTCAAAAAATCAATTAACGAAGTACGTCAATGTCACTACTCACTTGTCAAGTATCATAGATAAAAATAATGAATTTTCAGCCTGTATTATATGAATGTATAAAAAAATTGTGATGAGATATAAAAATCCACTCATGTAAATAATAAATATCGAACAAAAAGATGAGAACAAATAATTAACGAAGGAACATAATATTATTTAAAGGTTTTCTAATGTAACAGTTAAGAGATTTTGTTTTACTTAACAATTGCTTATCTAAAATTACTTTTTTAAACATATAACTTAGAGATTTTTTGATGAAATTACAAAAGTATATTACATAATACATATATTTTCATACGCCACTTGATGGTTTTGGGCAAAAAAATATTTTCAAGAAACCCAAATTTGCTAAGATTTGATGTTTAGGTTTTAAATGTCAACCAATATGATTATTAAATAATATTAATTAATAATTATATTATATTGAAAAACATATTATGATGATTCATCAAAATCGATTAAGACCATAAGAATTATAGGGTCGGACATTCATGCGTACCATAAGTTTAATATTACTTTTCTCTATGCGTACCATAGAGAAAAGTAATATTATACTTGTCTTATGCGTACGTATTTTGTCTCTTTCATTATCTTGATTTTTCTGCTTAAAAATTATTAAGAAAAAATATTTTTAGTATTTACATTCTATGAATCATTACATAGTATAAAACAAAGTCGCTTTCTCTGTCCCTATATCTCTATGTATGCTTAAAAGTGAAATCTTTAAAACTACGCAACGGATTTTGATGCGGTTTTTTTAATAATAAAAAATATAAGCCCGCGGCTTTGCCTGCGCTAAATCTAGGCCCGAGCGAAGCGAGGGCGAGTCGCTAGTTTATGAATAAATAATAATTTACATGTAAATGTCTGTCAATTTGTACGTGTTAGCCTCTAGATGTCTACCAGATTTGAAATTATTTGAATTATATTTTGATAAAACATTGTATACAATAATTTCAATGAAACAACTAGTGTTTGTAACATATTTATTATATATAAAAAGACTGGAGAGTATAAACACTTACAATAAACATCACAGTGATATCACTGATGAAATTTACAAGCAGAGGGACAGTTTCATACTAAATACTAATACTTTTTATTCTAAAAAATTTATTCATTCGTCAAGTTTAGTTACAGGTAAAAGCTAATATGCAATACTTGAAGTTGTTTCAATCATATTATTACTTTATCACATTTATTTTATGTAAAGAAACATTTTTCTATAAAATTCTTCACTCTGTATAAATCATAAAACAGATGCTTTATCATAATATATACTTTACCGCATTACTTTGTGATAGTATTAATCACTAAAAGAAACTGTCTTTCTATGTCTCCCTATGTACAAATATTCGATGGTCATACTAAGCTTTTCATTTTTTTTGTATGTGTGAAAATTCATTTTTTAACACATTTGCTTATCAGCTATTTATGAATAATAATTGTATGCTTTTAGCAAAACAAAAATCTAGATCTCATGGTGAGAAAATTTATAAAAATGCAAGTTATTAATAAAGATTACAGTACCTTTATTCATAATATTATAATGAGTATATATTTTAGCATATTTAAATACAAATACATTTATGTCACACTGAGAATATTCTTACATACCTATATTCGAATAAGATGAAATTCTGATCATAAAACATTAATAACAACATTATTCATAAATGTGAACCTAAAATTTAAATTAAATTTATATCTATAATTACTTGTTTTGTACTAATTAAATATTCATTATGAACAGATCTCGCACACTGCAGACTAAATATTTGAACTTTACTGTTTTTCAAAATCAATGATGTAATAGTGCAACAGACTTTCTATATAATATTGTAGTAAGTATACATATTATACTATACATATTGTAAGACACTGATAAAGAGTCTGCACTGTGCATGAATAATAAACTGTATAAAAGTATTGTCAAAGTCTGTCCAGCTATTTCAAGTTCAGGAGGAACTAACAGACAGACAGATAGAATTGATAAAAATTATGTTTTTCTTACATGGAGCTTATAGAAACACAATTTTTATCTATATTATTTTAATATGTATTATGTTATGTTGATATTACAAACACACTTTGATTTTATTTTTCTGTGTACATTATGGACAAGTATAAATATAAGGATTAGAGTAAATGCAAACATAATACAATCTTTATTAAGTTTAATTTATTAAAAATATTTGATATGTCGCGGGTAAATACCGGGAAATTATATATTATTTTCAAAAGTTACTGAATGTGCTTAGTGAAATAATTTCTTAATATTAACATTGTTTCTTGTTATTGTAAGAAAAGGTAACGATTAACTAAACTCTGGGCAATTATAATTTTTTAACAATAAGGGGCCATCCATAAAGTACGTCACGCGAATTTTAGGACTTTTGAACCCCTCCCCCCGTCCTTGTCACAGGTGGTCACATTTTTATAACCCCCCCCTCCTGATGTGACGTCACACATTTTTTAAATTTATGTATGTATTTAAAAATAATCGAGAGAAAACAGCTATTTTCATTTTTTACTTATTTTTTACTTATTTTTGTTATCATTATTTTTTAATCTTTTCCATAAGGCGTTAACTTCTTCTTGTATGATTTGTTTTTTTTTGTCAGCATAGGCTGCACTATAGGCATCGAATTATCTTCGGTAAAGACTACCGAAATCAATCTTTTTGTTCATTTTAAAATAATTTAATAAATTAAAAATGTTAAAACAATTAAACTGAGAAGACTATGACTGCCACTCGGCAAAAGTCAATCGTGATATAAACAAAAGGAATGTATTGAAGTCACTGCGCCGGCGCGTGAAGTAGCACTTGTCGAAGGTCTCGCAAACAACCGACGTGCGGAACGATAGAAAAGCGAACGAGCACTCGCCGACGACTTAAACCTATTTAAATCCTTACCATTCAAAATTCTCGTGAATTTGAGTGCTCAATCTCACTTGCATTCAATGCAACGCCGCTCTAGAAGTTAAATGACGTTGCATGAGAGATTATCGCATAGCGAGAATGCTAAATTATTAATAAATATAGATCAAGTTCGTAAATTTTTAAAATTTTTAATTCACATCCAAACTTTGCGTTTTAGTATTTTAAATTTTAACATGTGACGTCACAAAAGTATTGACCCCCCCATGCCCCTTGTCACACGATGTCACACTTCGGTGATACCCTCCCTCCCCATTAACGTGTGACGTACTTTATGGATGGCCCCTAACCCTCACGACGATGGCAATATAAATAAAACAATAAATACATAAACCTACAAAATAATTGTATGTACCTTTCATAGATTGTCATAAATATTAAATCTAGTTCATTAATGTTATTAATAAGTTAAGAAGTTTAATAAAACAACATTATTCAAGATATCCAATTCAGTCCAAAGATACAATCGTAAGTACCCAACAAATAAATAATTTCGATCAGTGCATTAGGTGAAGGTACATTTTCAATAAATTAATTTTGTATTACTCTGTATAAATACATACTTTTTAATCTGATTGGACGGAACTACCAATTGTAAATATAATTCATACATGATTAATTTGTTTTTGAAAAAAACTAATAATAACATTAAAATAATAATTATAAAAAACATTTAGGTATCCTTTTGTAATTTAAATATGTTTAAATATCTCAAACTAATTTTTAAGTATCAATTATAGGGTCATATAATGTAATATGTAAAGAACTTTAGTTTGAAATAATTATGGTTTTATATTCTATATCTTGTTCTTTTAAGTCATAAAGTACATACCTACCTGTTTTATTTTGTTTTTAAAACAAGCCTTACTTAGATTATACCGATTTTTGAAACTATGGCACTGTGAAAGCTAAATTACAAAAAAATGATTTATATAGTATATTTTGTTTGGCTTTAATATTTAGTTTAATAATAATGGCCTAAACAATTATTGCTATGATTCTCTTTCTGCGCCATTATTTTTTACAATACGAGAGAATATCACAAGACGAGATTCAATTTATTTGTCTAAAATTGCCAAAATTGCCTTTCAAGTTTAATAATAATTAACAAGCATTTAAATATTGTTAAAATTCTTAATATCCAAACAACGCATATATAAGAGCATAATGAAAGAATGTGACTTTATATTTATATAATAATATATCATTGTCAAATATTTACTTTTGCATAAACTTACTAAGGCTCGCATTTATTGTCTTGTGGGGAAGAGCTGCTGGGACATAGGTATATCTGTTCAGGATAAAAGTCGCCGCGCACTCGCAGCGCGCGCACGCCCGCCGGGGCCGCGCGGAACTCCATCTCCCCGATAAGCAAGTCATCGGCAAACACCGACCACTCGGAAGGCCCCCGGACTATTCGGAACGTCGTCTGTGGAATATTGTGACATTTAAGAGTACTAATATTTGAAAATTCCAGTTCGTATTTCATATTTTATATAAAATGATTTCAAAAACTTCAAAGGCTATTCTTCCGTTCTGGATCAAACTTTTTAGTAAGATAAGATTTAAAACTTTAAGTGTCATTCTTTTTCTTCTTTCAACAAACACTTTTTTTTAAAAAAAATAATTACTGACAGGAATAGATAGTTATGCGTCCACATACACGGTCTTGACCATGTCTTCAGCACTTATTGTTAATTTCAATTATATCAGCGCGGCTGTGGCCAAAATCAGTCAGGACTTTACTACCTCCTTGCCATTTTTTTGTTTATTTGTGCGCAATAAAGAATAATTATCAGTCAGGACTTTACTACCTCCCTGCCATTTTTTTTGTTTATGTGTGTGCAATAAAGAATACCTTAGTGCCGGGCACGAGCTTGGCTGAGCGCTGTCGCCGCTCCGCGCCCCACGCGCCGAGCCACGCGTTGAGCACGACGAGCTGGCGCGCGAGCTGCGCGTCCACGTGCGCGCGCACGTTCACGTGCACGTGCACGTTGGCGCGCGGCCACTCTTGCGCACTGTCCAGCAAGTCCAGGGCGAACGAGTGGAGGAGGGGACGTACTCTGGAAGGATATTATTTGTTAATGATTAAGGTTATCGATGTAACTTGTAATCAATGGCAATATTAATCTGTGTTTAAACACAGAATTACTAGCGATTTTATATAAACTAGTTTCTTTACTGCTAACACTGCTAGTAGAGAATAAAAAGATTGTAAATTGGCTTTGAATAAAAGCGTGATATTATACGAATTAATAAATAAAAATGGGCAAGTGGAAAGAATTATCAGAAGAGGAAAATAAAAAGTTTGTGTAGTTTTACATTCGTTTACAAACCTTCCACAAATAACAATTTGGTGTCCATCAGGAATCCCGAAAGGTAAAGCGGCCATAACGTGTGGTCGCCAACTTGGTTCATTCTCGGCTACTTCAGATAAGCATGACCTCATAGGAACCTGCAGATATAAATCAAAATTAAGTTTAGTATATATACATACTTTTATGGTTTTCTACTATTAAGTTCGGCTGTCAGTTCATTAGGATGGTTACGCAGCCGGACCTGGTATCTTTAAGATGAATTTATACAATTTCTTCTTAGACATGGTTTAATTTAAGATTTTGATGCATTTCATAGTTTCATTTTATTTTTTAAATGTGTTTATTTTTATTTTCATTATATCTTCGACAACCTGAATAGATTGCCGTTCTCTAAATTGTGCCATCCTTGGACCGGGCCTCATGTAGGCCTAAGGGGAAATCCAGCACTGGAGGAAATAGCGTTTTAGCAAAACTTAAGTTAGATAATTTTTAATGCTCTATGAAGAATCTGTGCATCAATAGTCATCTTTATAATATAATATATCATACTGTTCATTTCAAAAAAGGTTAGAAAATCAGGTATATAGATCGGCTGGACGGATCCGTGATAGAATTGTTAGCTTCTATATATTTTATTTATGGATAATGAATATGGACTGGTATTGACTATTTTTATTCTATTATCAATTTACTTTATTGGGAGTTGTATCGACTACCTGAGGGCGCTGTAAAATGGGTGGGATAAGGTTTTATAAGTTCTGTTTAATCGGTGAGTGACACATTTCGATTCATTACTTCGGACTGTATAGATTGTATAATATAATTGCTGTTGAAAGTATTGCTGGTAATATTTGCTGTGAGATATATAATTATAATAAGAATAGACGAATACATATTATTATTTAATGTGTAAAAACGTCTAATTGGAAGACCATCCTGTTGTAGAGTTTACAGAATTCATATTTTTTTAATATAATGTTTAGAACACGAGTTTAGTATAATACAATAATCTAGTGTATAGGCTGAATATATAGACGTATATAGAACATTATATGTAACCATATTTATTAACATAAATAAACAATTAATTATTGTTAATGATTGTGTTGATAAATTGGTGACCTTCGTAAAATCTACACAACAAAAATTCCACAATATAAGTATGCACTAACAAGAGGATAAAATTAATATAATTAATACTTAAATCAGATGAATTCCCACGTAATTATATTATGATATATATAGCTGGATACTTAAAATTCACTGCCAAAGCCTCCAAGGCTACACGGCTATGCTTACGTTTTTAACTGTGTTGACAAAAAAACCGCGATTTTTGTTGTTTGTTAATAATAATCTAGTGGCCATATAATTGAATATATTGCCAAAAAATGAAAAAAATTACAATTAGGGTGAATTTTATAAGGAAGGGTTTGTACCTGTGGATATTCACGAATTTATAATCAAAATAATAAGATTTGTTTGTTTATTTATTACACTCATAGTAATACAAATTTTACTAGTCAGACAGATTAATGGTTTTTTAACTTAACGGGTGTGTCAGTTCCATTCGTTCTTCTGTTTTATTTTTCAAGGTATCTATGGTGTTTTCAGGTAAAAGCGTCCATAGGTACAACACTTTATAATAATTATAATTATTGTCAAATTATGTCTGCGTGCCTGCGCGTGTGTTATTAATTATTATGACCAAGTGTACAATAATCTAGTACTAGACATCCAGAGACGCAGTCGGGAAAAGTGTGTGGTATACGTACTTCAATAGTAGGTGGCGCTAACGTGGGGTAGATGTCAGTCTTTTGTATCTTCAAGGTAACGTCCCTCACGCCCGTAACTTCGATCCAATGCGCGTCCAGCACGCTCGGGTTGCGGTGCGCGTAACTACAGTAATGCTCGCCGTCTACTGCCCATAATGTCTCATTCTCGTCTATTAAAATCTCGATCAAAAACAGACGTTTGGTTTTGAACGGGAACAGCCTGAAAGGAAAGATAGGATAATTTTGAACAGATTTTGTATTTATGTGGGCGTACCCGAAGGTTGCAAACGGGAAAGTTCTTCCGTCTGTCAGCGAGTCGTATCATGCACCATAAGAAATAGAGAGAAGTAATTTTTACAGAGTGCGTATTTCTGTAACCTTTGTAACATCAAATAATAAAAAAAGAAACTAGTTGGCGAATTCCTTATAGAATGTGATAGAAAGAAACTTTTCTAAATTTATTACCTATGTAATAGTAATATGTAAGCATACAAAGGGATATAGGGACAGAAAAAGCGACTTTGTTTTATACTATGTAGTACTTAATAATATACCTAAATGAAAAAAAGTATAATGAAATTAGAAACATACATCTTGTATCGTTTTTTTTATTAAATATAAACAAGGCAATAAATTTTAATTAACAGCATATGCATATATAGAGGTGGTCTTTTTAAAAATCTTTTAAGCAGAAATAATAGTCTTTACTCGTATTACAAGTTACATTCGGGCTAAAATATCCATCTTAAGTTATCTAGGCTCACATATCCGAGCTAAGCTAAAATAATAATAATAATAATAGCCTTTTATTCAGACAATATTTCTGTACAGTATTTAGTTAAACATTATTACACATTCCTTTAAACAAAATAAGTTATACTAGTGAGTTATACATCGACATTCCTGTCTGTGTGCCAAAAGGTGGCAAAGGCCTCCTCCAACTGCTTCCATCTCTCTCTATCATTAGCTACCCTTGTCCATGTGTTACCAGCTACCGCTTTAATATCATCTATCCACCTTTTATATGGTCTACCTCTTTTCCTTTTCTTGTGACTTACAAACCAATTCATTACTAATTTTGACCATTTTTCCCTTCCTCTAATGGTATGTCCTGACCAGTTCCATTTAAGCCTTTTTATTGTTTTTATTACATCTTTTGTTTTCGTACGCTTCTTTATGGTTGTCAATTTTATTTTATCAGATAGTCTTATTCCCATCATGCTTCTTTCCATGGAGTTTTGGTAGGTTTTTAGCTTTTGGATTTGTTTTTTCGTGAGTGCCCGTGTAAGCTAAAATAGCCGTTTTAAACTTTTAGGTTATCTGAGCAAATCTATTCATGTTAACATATCCGTGTTTACATAATATGAGGGCTAAAATATCCTACTTTACTTAATATCCTTTAACATTACCCTCCTTCTAGACCAGTTGAGTAAAACATTATATACTTAACTAGCGACTCTATATTTATTATCTTATTTCATATATCCGTTTAATATAGATCGTATTTTTATATTATTATACTCACACATTCATACAAATGTCAAGCATAATGTTAAGAAAAAAGAAATGAATACCTGAAGGCTGTTGTTTCTTCGGAACCCCATTTGTCGTGTCGCTTAGTATTCCTAACAATGTAGCGCTGCGGAAGGCGCACGTTGAAATGAATCGCAATGTCTGCTCGTCCAGATTCTGAATCTCCACATCCGATATTAATTGAAAACCTAAATGGAAGACATAAAAAAGTTATAAATAGAAATAATATCTGTAAATACCAACTTATAATAGTAACTGGGGTGGTTGCGTAGTGTATATTTTGAAGTGGAAATCAATTATTTCTCAAATAAGGGATTTACATCTTCTAGACCTATGTACAAGTGTACATTGTACGTACCAATTACATGGACAAACACGAGCGAAGATGTGTCTCTAATCTCTATACATAAAGAGTTCTTACAGAATAGCCTACACTTTGTTTAAACTTTTTTTTTATTGAGGTTTAGTATACTGAGCAATAAATGAAAATTACAAACAGGCAGTTCACTATTATTAAATTACCATGGCAAATCATCGGTAGGCGTTCCTGTGCAGATTATATGAGATCCTATGGAGAGGGGTTCTGTTAAGTTTTGAGTAAATTTAACATCTCGCGCTTCTGCCAACTGTGTCTGGAAACAGGGAAATATTAAATTCATAAATATTAGTGTATAATACGTCAAAATACATACTTATATAAATTAATAGTATCTTATAATATTTTAATGAATTGAATGTAAGAACAATCAAGACTTCGAAACATCATAATCGAGAAATTAGTACCTATTTAATGCTCATATCGCGAGTCTCTAAGGTCACAGTTATAGTCGACTGAGCAATCTTAATATTATTATATCGAAACTTTAATTCAATATAATATGTAAAAAAAACTAATAAAATGTGATCAGCGACTACTTTTTTTACTATAGTATACTATACATTTAATACATACTAGGTACCTATATCTATTTGACCATGCAGTACACGCAGACCTAAGACGACAAACATTGATTCACAAAGATGAGGTCATCAAGCGTAGTCATGGGTTGCCTTAAATTGGTGCCAGGGTTAAGTAGTTACAAATGAGACAAATTACAATCCAAATTAAATGGTATGAGAATTGTTTAACAAGATTTAAAGTTAGAAATTTGTTAGAACTTAGCTATAACTCAATTCCATTGTTGATATGGTAGTGCATAGGATAAGTACCTACCTAGGTACATAATGTTATAGGTGAATTCAGTTGTTTATTGTAGTAAGTATACCTTTTCTGCTATTACTTGAATTTTATTTAACCCATTGCGTGGTCCCTAGCGTGTTTAGCTACGAATTAACGATCGATACAAGATTTACACAGTTGAAATACCACTCTAGTTAAATCGAGTATCGATCATACTTTACTGTAAACGCCAATGGTGATACTACTAAACCAAATTAATTAAGAAAATAAAATAACATAAAATATTTCTGTTCCTAGGATATTTAAGAGAGCACAATTATAATAAGAATTTTAAATATTTTGAGGTACCTACACGAATAAAATAAAGTTTATATTTAATGTTCCTGTTGAAACTGCTTCCTATAGTTAAAATAACAAAGATTTATGGATTAGGTCTATAAATAAATTAATGATATAATGAACCGCATCAAACTCTGTAGTGACATCATTGATTATTTAAATACTTATCTTATTTGTAACCTTCAGGGTAAACGTATAAGGGGACAACAAGCATTAAATGTTAAAATAAATGTTTTTAATGCTTTCACATTTATAATTCTTGCAAATTATTTAAAAACATATGTGCTAGCATGCAAGTTTAAATCAATAAGTGCTTTTTATTTACGTTTTGGTGTTAAACATTTAACATTCACTTGTTTGTCGTTACCGAAGTTATTGGTATTGCCTCTTCAATATCACAACTTTCTGGAGGCCGACCGCGGCAAAACAAGCGACGACAAAATGCGCCACAGCCGCATCTGTCTTCACAAACCATTACTGTAAAATTAACAACTCGCGAACGTTTGCTCACCACTCACAGAAGAACTCACAATTCAGTAACGCAGCATTCTCACAAAAATATCCGCTCAAATAATAAAGCTACTATTAGCGACTCGCGTCCTAGTTACGTCCGCATCGCGGCGTACCCGCTTTAATAATGTGGGAACTGGGAAATACTGGCTATGAATCACAGCTTACTGGCATTTCAATCCAATTCAATTATGTTATGACTATTATTATTTGCTTTTAGACATTTTTACGCTTAGGTAAATGATGTAGGTTTTTTGAGTTAATATTTGTTGCGATGCCATAGTCCATTTACGTTTTTTACATAAGTATGTACTAGTAAACATACCGGTTTACCGACCACTACCCCTTTTCGACCACTTCGCATGTTATTTTAAATAATAGACAGTGTTAAAGACCGATCTTTTCTAATTTCGCGCCATTCGATCCGGGCGAACTTCACAGTTTATATTTTAACGGCATGACCTCGAAGTTTTCAAATTGAGCACTCAGTCGCTCTTTCAAAATTTGGTGTATGAACGCGTGTAAAATTTAGCGAAAAAAATAGTAGGTGGATTGATTTTCAAAGGTAAGTTTTTAAGTGTTACTCTTACTTTATTGGTCATTGATTTGGTTTGTGTGTATTAGGCATGTTTAATTTCAATATTCAAGTGCCTAAATTCATCAAACTTTTTATAATTTATGATATTTTTGGTGGTCGGACAATACGTTAACGATTAATTACAAAATCTACTTTCCGACCGGGTGGTCGTAAAACCGGTTTATTCGCGTCGTTTTTCTTTGCATTTATTGCGGAAACCTTAAATTCACCAACATACATTGCACTATATTTGTGAACAGCTAGAGTTTTGTGAATTTACAACTATATTACGACCGCCTGTATACCTTATATTTTCAAAGATATGGCCTTCCAAAATAGCGAATATTTAACGGCCGATGACCAGTAAAAACAAAACCTGTCCCCGACCGTTTGAAAACTCCCTTATAATCTTACTAATATTATAAAAGTGAAAGTTAAGATGTATGTTTGAATGTTTGTTACTCAAGCACAAAATTTGGTACAGAGATAGAGTATACTCTGGAATAGCACATGCTAATGTTTATCCCGGAAAAATATATAGCTCCCTTGGGATATATCTGTTTTTATTTTGTAAAGGCGAACTTATTCAAGCTTGTAAATAAGCTTATATGTTTTAATGATAATGGATACATTTTGGTTGCTGTGCTTGGTGTTAGAATTGTGCTTGTTTTTTTATCAGATGGCACCTATCAGTAAAGAAAAAAAAATTAAGAGCCTTGCCGTTTCAACCCCTAAACTTTCCTTTGAATTTAAAAGTCCTTCTAACAAGCGTACGAAAACGCTAGGGCGAAAATTTCACATTTCGCACAGCTCTATTAAGATTCCATAGTTTTTCTTATATATCTCTTATCGACATCTCAATATCACCATTTAGTGACATTCAATTATCACAAGTCTTAGGTTGGCAACAATACTATGAAAAAAGAGATATAGCGAAAGAGGATAAAGAAAACTAAATTAAGAAAAGAAAGCTCGAAAGAGCTAAAGAGAAAAGAACAACAATTTCACCACCACCAACCATCAAAGAAGAGAATTAAAAAAAAAGTAGAAGAAACTCCAGCCCGTGTTAAATGTGGTTCTTGTGATCTTGACCTTAATACCGTTACTTAATTTTATTTTTAAGTCGTAAAAGAGAGTAAAAATATACAGCTTTTGTGAATTTATTAATTGTATTATTATCATATTATAAACCTTACAGGCTATTACACAAGAGTCGTTTTTCTACCGTAAAATAGGTGGCCGATAACCAGTGCACTGGTGGACGATAACTGAGTGAAAAGGCCGATAACCGGTATATTTGCTATTTTTACGAATATATATTTTTATTAAATTATGTATCACTGATACATCTATAGGCGCTAGGTTTAATGAAACTAGACTATTGTAGGATGAAATGATATTTTTTTGAAAAATCTTGGAGTATAACATACATAAAAATCAACTCCGAAGTCAACAAGTCGCTTAAACGGTCGATAACCGGTATGTTTACCCTACATTGTACATAATATGTTTAATTCGTTTTTAAATATGGAATAATTAGGCAGTTTGAAGATTTTGTTCGTAAGTGTATTTCCGAGGCACTAAGGTTATAAGAGGAATTATAAACCTTGTCTCAAGCCAACAAAGCACGAAACTAAGCAACACAAGGCTCACTTTGATGAACTGTATGCCATGTGTGCTCCAGGTTATTCTCTGAAAGGATAATGGATTATGGAGCAACTCCACTTCTTACATAGGAACAGGACTGCAATTTGGGTTTGCCAGCTATTAAATTTTGAAAAAAAAAAGATTAATGACAGTATAAGAGATACTTCTTCTATCATGTATTTATACATGTTAACAAGTGCAGTGTCACCAGCTGCACCTGCAGCTGGAGATGAACTTGCAGGGCGAGTCAGTGGCAGTGAATGTGTTAAGTGAAACTTTTAATTTTTTCAAGTATTGAAAATAAAAATTAAAGTTGCACAAATCATGCCAATTCAAACTTATTACTTATATTGTAGAAATTTTTACTAAGCATTTATTATCTCTTAAAACAGCCATATTTTTGACAATTATTGTTAAGCATTTACGGTTTCAATTATTGTACAACAATTAAATATTGTGAAATGTCTAGTTTAACACTAAATGGGTGTTCTGATGATAATTGGATCTTAAATAATAAATTTTCAGCTTGGTGGGTTAAGGGTTTTTCCTTTTTATTTTTTACATATTATGTCCTGCACCTAAAACTCATTTATTTTATATTAGAAAGCAAATTAGTGATAGAAAGTTTCTTATTCATTCTATTAGTAGAGACTACTAGCAACAGCCGTTACATTATTAATTCTTCGTGAACATTTTATATATGTAGTTTTTAAATGATTTAGTTTGCGATGTATAAACAAACAACATAATATTGATTAATTTACATCCAAGTTTAACAAAATAACATTGTGTATTCGAAAAACTTTGACTGAGTATTTAGGTTAAAAGCCCAAGGTAAATTACCTAAAATTATCAAAAACTTTATGTTCACATATACATATTATGGTGCACAAAATCAATTAATACAGTTATTTTTATATAACATATGGACGAAATTAAAAATCAATAATGATTTCATTATTAAGATATTTGTCAAAATGTTAATCAAACCTCAAAATCCAGAGCGTCTTCAGCAAAGTCGAATTCTATAAAATCTCGAGGTATGTCACCTTCTTCTACACCAGCCATACCCAAACAATTTACACATTTCATCGCCTCAACAGGCATATGTACTTGTAAGATCACATATGTTTGAAATATATAGGATTGATAAATTGTTTCTTGGTAAAATTATTAAGTTAGCTAAGTATCTATTTATTATAACATATTTTAACTAAGTAACCATATATATAGATAGCAATATACTCTATGTAAGTAACTAACATAGATGAATAATAAAATAACTAATTAGTATTTAGTTTATCAAAAACAACAATAACAATAGTTTTTTTAACAGTTATCAGTTATGAGTTATCACTAGAGGTGGGCGAAACTGCTTTTTTTCGGCTATTTTTAGGGGTGCTCGTTATTCTAGATAGCTGCTCAAAATAACCTGCTATTTATAAAAATAGCATGCTATTTATAATAACCAAATCGCCTATTATTTATAAGCAGAGGCAAGCGCTATAGCTATTTTTTAAATTTATTTTTATTACATATATTATGACCACAACAAAGAGAATATAATCACTATGGTATGGACCCATAGATAACTGCCGTGCTTGACACTTCGTGCTAGCCGTATAATATTTTTGTCGTGCGCTAAATTATGCTCTAAGGCAATTGTATTTAAAACTATATTGAAATGAAATAAATACCTTATTTTTTCTTAATATATTTGTGCGCCAAATTATGCTCTAAGGGGCCCCATAGACGGGGCAATCAGTCGATTCGATTGATCATCAAGCAAATCGTACGATCCATCTTTCGATTTCCGTCCGCTCACACACAAACGATGTGATCGAACGATTCTCAGTGTGTGCACGATGGAGACGCAACTACTTTGTTTAAGCGTTTAAAAAAAAACTTACAGCAATAAGGAAAAAGACGACTAGGAGAGAATATGGACTAAGAGATGGCTCCTGAAAAGGCATCAATATTCTCACATCCACCTTCTGGAGAAATTACGTTTTCATCCTAAAGATTGGCATAACTACCGTAGGATGTCAGAGGAAACATATTTACAGCTCTTGCATAAAATATCTGCTAGAATAATAAAAAAAGATACCAATATGAGGCAATACTAATAAACAGGAGGCAGACTGACAATGATCGCACCCGATCACGCCATACACGTGCGATATATCGAACGATGTTGAGATCGCAAACGATATTTTCGGGGTTGCCTCTTGCAATTTGCGATCGATCGAACGACTACAAAATTGGATGCGATATTGCCACACACGTACAATCTGTCGTTCGATTTTAATATTGTACGACAGATAGTTGCGATAATTGCCCCGTCTATGGGGTCTCTATAGTTTTTGCTTTTATATCATTCATTTAATTTTTTTTATTAACAATTATAAATAATTGACATTGACAATGTCATAAGTTATTATTATTTCCTAGTATATAATTTACTCTTTGATTATTAATTTATCACTGGCGCATGCGCTCGACGCCTTCTAGGTGTGATTAAATTAAATGGATAATATAAAAGCAAAAACTATAGAGACCAATACTGACCTAACGATAAAGAATGTAGAAATATAAAGATTATTGATTAATCAGTTTTCGTTTAAATGAGGTGCTAAGATTTATTTTAAAATAAAAGTTAAATTTAAAAAATTATTTATTAAAAAAACTACAGGTGACCTAACAAAAATGATAGTGGACCTATACAGACCAAACGTAGACCTATCGATTAAGGTCATTTTGATTTCAAAAATCCTTCGATGGGGTGCTAAAATTGTGTAGCTTATAATTTACGTAGTAACTAATACTTAATCTGTGACTATAATGGACAAACTATAATAGATATTAATTAGTCTAGTCAACAAGTTCAAAAACGTGTTAAATAGAAATAAAGCTCCTAAAAATATGTGCCATAGCTCATTCGATTCGGAATGACGTCTAGAAAAATGTTTTTTAAGGGTATATTAGCACATAAAAATTGCAATTGTTATTAACAAAATAAGATTAAAAAAAAACAGGTATTTAGTTTTTCGTTAATAACTTTTAAAATAATGATATTTAAGGAATTTTGAAAAAAGATCCTGAAAGAGGAGGAAATTTCCAATAAAAAAGTGCTAACTCCCGGAACTCTATCTATATTATTTATAATTTTTTTTAACGCTGGAAATAGGGCTCCGCGAGGGCGTTACGGCATAGGCGCGCCGTCTAAAAAGCCGGTATATCACCTAAAATATTTTTTTTTTATAATAAATAACAATTTAAAATTTGAATAAATTATAGTGTAATCTAGACACTTGAACGAAAAAAACCTCAGTGAAAAAAAATTTTTTGGACAATTTTTCAAAAAGTTACACCATTGTTAATTAACTAAGTTTTTTCCAATCTCTGTTTTCATAAATTACGGCATAAAAGTTTAAATAATTAGTCTATAGATTTTTCGCTTCGTGGACCTCTTCTTATTTAGGTACTTAATAAAGTTATGCAAAAAAATTAATTAAAGTTTATTATTTTGTTAATTATAATTTTTTTAAATTAACTAAAAATGAAATTTCTAAAAAATGTAATCAAAAAAATTTTGTTTTCTATCTTATTGCATAGGTGAAATGATGATTTTTTTTAAATTTTTCTTTTTTTATTGTTAATAATAGTTTTTTTTTTATATTTCAATTGTTTAAAAATTATTTTATTCTTAAAAATCATCATTGACCATTTTCAATGAAATAACAGAGAAATATTTTTTTTTATAAATAATTTAATTATTTATTAACTTAACAATTTGTTATAAACAAATAATATTAACCGTTATTTTTTTTTCGAAAACTTCAAAAAATTACAAAAACAACCATATAACAAAGCTAAGAAAAAAATTTTTTTGTAAAAATTTTGTAAAAAATACAAAACAATTTTTTCTATTATATAAATATATTTTCTAAATAATATACATAAATTTCATCCTCTTTCAGGATCTTTTTTCAAAATTCCTTAAATATCATTATTTTAAAAGTTATTAACGAAAAACTAAATACCTTTTTTTTAATCTTATTTTGTTAATAACAATTGCAATTTTTTATGTGCTAATATAGGTATTAGGTACCCTTAAAAACATTTTTCTAGACGTCATTCCAAATCGAATGAGCTATGGCACATTTTTAGGAGCTTTATTTCTATTTACTTAACACGTTTTTGAACTTGTTGACTAGACTAAATATTATTTCACTCGTGTCTTCCTCACAAAACGCGACACTGGCAGAATGTATTGGGTATGTTTTTAAAATAATAAAATTAATACACTTTCATTATTATTTATATAAATGTAATGCATCATATTATGAATATAATTGCTATAAAATTCGTGTGAAGCCCAAACTATACATTTATTTAGTTTTTATTCAAAGTTAAAGTAGTAAACGCCGCGCGCCCGCTTCGTTGGGCGTAAGTCAAAATAAATTAACCGCTTATTATAATTTTCTAATAAAATAAAAGTAGACTAAGTTACTTATTATTAAACATTAGCACTCTGTGAGTGAAAGTTCCGTCAAAATCGGTCCAGTGTTTCAGAGAGACAGACAAACATTTTAAATTATTTTTCCTATCATTTTTATTATATTCTCTACCTTTTCCAATGAGTTACATCCTACTATTTTTTTCATCCTATTATTTTTTAAATTTTAATCCTACTATTGTTATTATTTTTTGTAAAAGAAAATTATCAACACTGATCTAAATAAACTAAGAGTTAAGAACACTTGTATTTCAAAAAAAATGTAATGTAAACAGTTTATAATAGCTTATCAAAGAAGACACTCACTATATGCGAAATGACACTGTGAAGGAATTGGAACTTTGAGTGTAGGTTCTACTTGAATTTTACTTTATTCTTAATCTTTTTTTACCTACGACGGAACGGAGACGGTATATGCCATAGATTATCTATATATATATAATGAAAATGGTCTTCGTTTGAGGCTCAATCACGCTTAAACCACTGATCGTATCGACATGAAACTACCACCATTCGATGCGAAATTTTTCCTAGATGGTTTATGGCTATTTATTTTTTGAATTCCAACATTCTTTCATTTTTTTTATTGCTGTTTTACTGTTATGAACATTTATCCCGCTAATAAAAACAAAAGATAAGCATTTTCTCTTGATTCTTTTGTTTTCATGGATTTCAAAAGAGTATATTAATCGGACTATGGTTTTTTACATTCAGCTAAGAATCTACTCACGGTAGTGGAGAACGGTTGGACCAAGTGGGCTTTTTTTTATCTTCAGAATTGTCAGGAGAAAGTTTTGTATGTAAGAAAATTTTAAAAAAGTCCGATAAAATGTTAAAAATTTCGATGATAATAATCGAAGAATTCCCACCTATATAGTCACTCGCCACGAAATCTCGGGAATCATAAGACTTAGAAACGTGAAACTTGGTAGGAATATTACTTTTGCTATGTAGAGGTCAGCTATGAATAGATTTTAAGAAATTCATCCCCCAAAGGGGATTGCGGGGGCGTGGACAATGAACAATCCCGTTTTTAAACTATAGCTCCTATAGACTTCAAATTTGGTAGGAATCTTCTGTAAGAGGTGTAGAAATAGGCTATGAACGAATCTTTACGATAGCTCACCCCGCAGGGGGTTACGGGGGTGGGTAGTAACAATTAATATTTTTAATTTTCCAGCTAAAGCTCCTACAAGCTCCAAATTTTGTAGATATTTTCTATAAGTGATGTAAAAATGATTCATGAACAAATTTTACGATATCCCACCCCAAAGAAGATTGCGGGGGCGTTAAGAATGAAAATTTTCAATTTCCAAGCGATAGCTCCTATAGACTCCAAATTTAGTGAGAGTGTTCTATATGTAATATAAAAATGATCTTAGAGCGGATTTTACAATGAATCACCTCCAATAAGGTTCGCGGGGGTGGGTGTTAACTATAAAATATTTCAATTTCGAAATATAGCTTCTAAAAATTCTAAATATGGTAGAAATCTTTTATTATTCACGTAAAGGTCATCTCAAAATGGATTTCAATAAAGTCTACTTCCGACATGAATTGCGGGTGGGGGTGGGGTGGGTGTTAAAATCTAAAATTTTAATTTCCAACCTGTAACTTCTACAGACTCCAAATTTGGGTGGGATCTTCGTGTATGTAGGGATATTCGTGTATTTCCTTACAACAATCATCTTTTTGGCAGCGGAGAAAAAGTCATTGAGAGGTTTCCAAAACTTAACTTTACATGTAGCTATCCAATCAACGGACTAAGAATTTTACATTCATTTTACTTTTGCAGACTACATAACCGATGAATTCTTTTATTGCGGGATCGCGGAAATATAACAGATTAAAATGAATGCATTTTCCAAGCACTTGAGATGTGGAAAAGAAATTTAGTTACTTATTCCAATAGAATTCATAAAAAACATGAACAATTAATTTTCTATAAAAAATTGATGTCACGGAGAAAATTTTAGTTAACAGAAAATTCGTCGCACTTGAACCTAGACAGATTTCAACTTCACAAATGAGACTTGCAATGACTTTAACTAAAACTTTCAATGCTCATTTCAAATTTTTTTCTTCATGTCAATTATTATTAATTTTTGGAAGAAAGGCACGGAAATGTTATAATGATTGTACATTGAAAGTTACAATGAATAGTAGTGAGAAAAATCACCTGGATAAAAGATACAGGCTAAATCGATGGAATTTGGAATTTGAGTAAGTCTAAACAATATCGATGCTTACAGTTCTATCCGCGGGGCCTATTTATGTTCATACAACAATAAAAAAAGGAGAATAATAAAAATATGAAAAAAAAATAAAATAAAAATGAAACATAAAATGTAATTTATTTCCTTTTTCAATTCGCCCAGCGAAGCGGGCGGGAAACGGCTAGTACACTTATATACTGGTATATGCGTTTGGGGTGAGAGGAAATGTGTTTGTTTGTGCAAATACATATTGCCATTTTTGTCCAAAACTACTGGTCCGATTTTGATGCAATTTTCAGTTATGTGTTTGCGTTTGATTGGTGTATGTTCTTAGATAGGGTTTACTGTGATAACTCACAAGGGGGCGCTGCAGCAAATATTGTTTGTGTAAACCCATGTTGAAACTTTTCTCCAAAACTACTAGTCTGATTTTAATGCAGTTTCATAATAATTATGTACATAATATCTATGCTCTCTAAAACGTTTGAAATAAAAAACAAAATTACAAATTTTGAAAAAACCCACGACGGTTAAAAAGTAATTAAAAAGGATAGAATAATTTGAAACCCCCCGACTTTAAAACGAAATGTAACGCGAAATAATAAACGTAAAAAGATTAAATAAGTAGAGCTGATCTCTCTCGGAGTCGGTCATATATGTATACAGTATACAAATAACATATTCAACTACCTAGGTATAAACTTAATAAAAAAACCCTAGAATATGCTGATTTCTTAAAAAATATTAAAAAAAAATACCAACCTCCATGAGATCATGATGAGGATGGCAATAAATTATTTATTTATTACTTATTTTAAACTATACGGTTGGTTAGAAATTACAATGATATTGCTTTATGCTTGGTTTGTTTGATGAAAGAAACAAATTGGTGTGGTTTCGCAGTAATTATAAATTTATCAAACATATATTTTTACTGTCTTATTATTAGGCACGTACCTACTTAAAATATATAGAAACTAAACATGGGTGAATGTTACCTATGGTTTAGGTCTAAAGTCCACTGAGTGGAAGCTCTCGCCAAAGAAAGAAGGTAAATTAGTATTTTTAACAATAGCATAGAAGTATCCTTTCGATATTCGAATTTAACATCTTCAGAATGTTAGAAATCATCATCATCGTCAAGAAAGAAAAAGTTTAAGGTAGTCTGGACCGCCGAGATGCGTCATGCGACGTGGGCGCTTATAACAAAACTTATGAGCTTAGAAGTACAAGGTATTATCTATAAAATATTGAAAAATAATGAAAACTGAAACGCGGGTCATGTTTGAGTAGCGTGTGACGTCATATTTCACATAACAAAACATCGTGTGTTTTATCATTTGCAAGTTGCTGAAAAGATCACTTCCAAATATTATTATTAGTGACTGTGAGAGTTTAACATAATGGAGCCAGGCTATTATCATAATTTACAAAAGCTGATAGTGCAAATTTACCAAAAATCTACCAATTATTTATGGTTGCAAATTTCTTTGTATGTAATTCTGAGTTCTGACTTTTGCTCAGGCGAGATTCGGAATGTACCAACTTCCATATAAGTATCGAAATGAATAAAGTAACTAATAATGTATAGTGGCATAGACACGTGCGGCTTTGTTTGAGGCTTTAAGACTATATTTTGTGCGATGGCTCACTTCACTTAGACCTAAATACTTAGTTTCTGAAGATCGTCATTGGAAGTGATTCATTAAATAATAATATGTAATAATAATAAATATGGTACATTTACACACAGCACTATCTAGTTCCACGGTAAGGTACGAGCCTTGTGTTATGGATACTAGATGGTTGATATACTACACATATATAAGTTTAAATACATACATATTATAAATATAAACATCCATGACTGGAGTACAAACATTCGTGCTCAACAAATGTATAAGTCCCAGCGGGACTCGAACCCGCGACCGCTGGCGCAGAAAGCAGGGTCACTACCCACTGAGCCAAACGTGTCGTCTTCTTATCTCATGTTACTAATCTTTGTGAAAATGGCTTTAAAGGTAAAAAAAATGTAGAAATACGTATATATATATATTATATATGTATTTATTTATAACTTCGAAATTTCAATTAAGCATTTCTGCTAATCCATGACGCGTAAGATGACACTCGAGTGCTCACTCCAGGATAGAGCGGATGTGCACAACGGTATCCCCAGGATGAGATTCCCACTAGAATATCTCTTTGGTGCAACAGAGGACCACCATCGTCACCTGCGCAAGTGTCTTTACCGCCGACATCGAGAATACCAGAACAAAGCATCTCAGGAGTAACATCTGGCCAGTCTTCGTAGAGAGGTTGCGTCTTTAGGAAGGCGTAACGATCAGCACAGACTTGTTGGTTAATAATTTTAATGTCGACGTGATGAAGTATATCAGTAGGCGTTATTATTGGTCCATTCTGAAAATAAAATCGTAATGAATCCTCGCGTTTGACGTAGTCTATACTATATACTATACTAGTGGAACCCGCGGCTTCGCTCGCGCTAAATCTAGGGACGATCCCGAGCGAAGTGAGGGTGAGTCGCTTGTTAAGATAAACATTTCCATCATACATTACATATGTATAACTCTAGCGGTTTTGGCAGCGCACGCCAGAATAGCTCGCAGATGGTAGATTTTTTACTACTTACTTGATACTTATCGTCATATTTTGGACAATTCACACAATATCTTTATAAATTGTAGCCTATGTGATATTCTGATGTATAAGCTATATTATTGTAAAGTTTCATTAAAATCCATTCAGTAGTTATTACGTGAAAGAGTAACAAACATCCATACATCCATACATCCATACTTACAAACTTTCGCGTTTATAATATTAGTATAGATTACTATATTACTATATTTACTATATTAATTATTAATTATTAATTAATTAATTAATTAATTAATTAATTAATTAATCTATACTAATATTATAAAGAAGTAAAGTTTGTTTATTTGTTAAATTGTAAGGGGTAATCTCGGGATCGACTGAACCGATTTTAAAAATTCTTTCACCAATAGAAAGCCACATTATTGCTGAGTGTCGTAGGTTATATAAAAAACCGAAAAATAAAAAGGCTTTTACGTGGTAGTCCGTTTTGCAAAGTGAATCGGAGAAAAAACGGTCGAATGAAAGCGTTTCTTACGAACGCTGCCTTAACTATGAAAGATATATTTTTGAGTTCTAGAGAAAAGATGTGGAGCTTAAAAATGCCTACAAAAAAGTCATCGACAACATATGTCTAACTTTTATATTTAAGTGACAAAAAGTAGTTTTTTTTTATTGGTATAGATAATTTAATTTTTAATTTTTAATATTAATAAAATAATTTAAATTATTTAAACACTCTGTACTAAAAAAGGATTATTAACATTATGCCCAACGAAGTGGGCACGGGTCAGCTAGTAAATAAATATAACGAATTGACGACACGTTTGGCGCAATTTGTAGTGACCCTACTTTCATGCGCCAGCGGTCGCGGGTTCGAGTCCCACTGGGGGCATTCATTTGTTAAACTCGGATGTTTGTACTCCAGGTATGGGTGTTTATATTTATAATATGTATGTTTTTAAACTTATATATGTAGTATATGAACTATCTGGTATCCGTAACACAAACTTCGTAGCTTACCACGGAACTAGATGGCGCTGTATGTAATAATGTCCCAACATATTTATTTATTTATTTATAAAAAGTAAAAACCATGAATAAGAAACGATTATATACCATAGTAAGTCCCCATCCTACGGCGTAAACCAAACTGCCATCAGTTAGATTGTAGTTGGGTCCAGCAACGCGTGCGAGACCAATGCTTGCAGACAAAACTGCATTACTTGACAGTTTAACTATTGCGATGTTGTTCGTAAAATCCCTGCGATTGTAGTGCTCATGTAAGACTAGGCGTGAGACAGCGTGTACATCCCCACCAGAAGAAGCAGAGGACGATCCGAGTCGAACACGCCATTGAAAGGACGCATGACCTCTGTAAAGTAATTCTTGGTTAATGTTATTTATCAAAATGAACAATTTGAAGAAAGGTTCCATAATAATAGGTAATTCAAATTACAGCTTGGTCAAGTTTAAATATATAGTAATAATTACCTATGTCTGTTATAGTAAAAAGCAAGGAAGTTTGGCGAATGACGAGTCTAATAGCAAAGATTTAGGCAGTGGAAAAGAGGAATAAGGATTTGATTTAGGAAATTCTTACTACTGATAAGTAAGTCAAAATATATGTTAAAATGCGGTCATATAATATCACAGAAAAGGTGATAGATTTTTTTACCTATTCCGTGTAAAATATAAAGTTATAGAACTATAAAGTATAATTTTTTAACTCTATATTTTATTTTATAACTCGCGCTATAATCTAAAATTCTAACGTACTTAATATTGGTTTGTTATTTACTTAAACGAGTAAATAACTAAAACGACTGTACCACGCGAACTGTAAGATTTTCTCCATTTTCGTATTCAAAATGTGCGCCAATTTTCGTTATGAAACTCGTGATAAGGATGTTAATACGTTAATAAACCAAATTTCAAATCGATCGGTGGTACTTGCGCTTTTCGAGCTTCTCCCACAGATATTCACAGTTGTCCTTGCATTTGCTTTGCATTGCAGTACGTTTGATTCTCCGCCCGAACCAAAAGAACTTTTAGAACATTACACTGAAGGTTGACCCCTTTTTTATGCTGAAGATTACTATAAGTGATTAAGACATCAAAATATCTAAGCCATAAAGAAAAAGAAAAAGACATCAAATATAAAAAAAAATTAAAAAGTTGTAGTTTTCATTATAAACCAAGATTATGATCGTCGACCGCGCTGAACTAAACCACCCTAACATACTCAAGATTGGCAACTGTGAGGTTTTCCAAAGCTACATGTACCTCTGCACCACGATCACGATCAATGATGGATGTGAGGATAGATTCAATGGAGATGTACTATCACAAGATCTGCCATTGATAGGCTGAAAAGAGTCTGGTGCTACCGAAATATAACGAAAGCTACGAAAATCTGCCTTATGAGAAATTTAGTCTTTCCAATATTTCTTTATGGCGCTGAAACAAGGACGGTTCGCCTAAAAGACCAACGCAAAATTGATGCACTCGAAATGTAGTGCTGGGGACGACTGCTGCAAGTCCCTTGGACAGCGTTTCGAACCAACATGAACATCTCGATTTTGGAAGAACTAAACATCAAACAGAGATTACAGTCTACAGAATGCAGATTGCACAGAGTTATAAGAAGAAGAAGTGTTCGTTAAATTATTATTATTATTTTTTTAAATATTATACATCATTTTGTATTGGCTAACACCAGATAGGCTAAGTCGACGCGTAACTTGTGACAAGTGTATGCCACAAGTTACGTGTATGTGTTAGGAATAATCCTTCCTTCCTTCCTCTCAGCCCATACACGTCCACTGCTGGACATAGGCCTCCCCCAAAGATCCCCACGACAACCGGTCTTGCGCCCTCCGTATCCAGTGGGGTCCAGCGACTTTAACCAAGTCGTCGGTCCACCTTGCGGGAGGCCTGCCCACGCTTCGCTTTCCGGTACGTGGCCGCCACTTCAGAACTTTGTGACCCCATCGACCATCCGTTCTTCGAGCGATGTGCCCCGCCCACTGCCACTTGAGCTTGGATATTCGGTTGGCTATGTCGGTGACCTTGGTCCTTCTGCGTATCTCCTCATTTCTGAATCGATCACGCAGGGAAACCCCGAGCATAGCCCTCTCCATTGCTCTCTGTGTGGCCTTGAGCTTTCTTATGAGGCCCATCGTGAGCGGCCACGTTTCTGTGCCGTATGTCATCACTGGCAACACACACTGGTCAAAGACTTTTGTCTTGAGACACTGCGGTATTGGTGACGAGAAAATTTTACGTAGCTTCCCGAACGCTGCCCATCCGAGTTTGATCCTTCGATTGACCTCTTTTTCGAAGTTGGACCTACCTAACTGGACAGTTTGTCCTAGGTATATATACTCGTCTACAACTTCGAGCATAGAGTCATCAATAGAAACTGGAGTGGTTGCAACATGGACATTCGACATAAGTTTCGTCTTGTCCATGTTTATTTTGAGACCAACTCGCTCGGAGACTCTATTGAGGTCATTCAGCATAATACTGAGGTCCTCCATGGTCTCAGCCATGACCACAATATCGTCGGCAAATCGAAGGTGAGTGATGTACTCGCCGTTGATATTGATGCCAAGTCCGTTCCAGTCCAGGACCTTAAAGACATCTTCCAATGCAGCGGTAAACAATTTCGGCGAGATGACATCGCCCTGTCGGACTCCTCGCTGCAATTGGATGGGTCTCGAGTCCCGGTCATGAAGTCGGACTGACATAGTGGCGTTTTCATACAGACACTTCAACACTTCGATATACCGGTGGTCCATTTGGCACCTTTGGAGAGACTGCAGCACAGCCCAGATTTCGATGGAATCGAAGGCTTTTTCGTAGTCCACAAACGCCAAGCAAAGAGGCAAGTTATACTCCTCGGTCTTCTGTATATCCTGCCGCAGCGTATGTATGTGGTCTACGGTACTGAAGCCTTTACGGAAGCCAGCTTGTTCGGGAGGCTGGAAGTCGTCAAACCTGCTTTCAAGACGGTTCGTAATGACTCTCGAAAACAGCTTGTAGACATGGCTCAGAAGTGCTATGGGTCTGTAGTTCTTTAGCAAGGCGTTATCGCCTTTTTTAAAGAACAGAACCACAACGCTTCTGCTCCATGCTCGTGGGGTCGTTCCTTGGAATATGACGGAATTAAATAGCTTCTGAAGGGCCTTAAGGATCGGTTCTCCACCCGCCTTCAGAAGTTCAGCCGTAATTCCATCTGCACCCGCTGCTTTGCTGTTTTTGAGCTGTTTCAGAGCCATCCTAATCTCGCTCAGGCTGACGTCCGGGATCTCTTCAGTATAGTGCCGGGTTAGTCTGGCCCTCGGATCGTTGTCCAGACAGATGGGTTGTCGCGTTGATGCAAATTGCTGTCCATAAAATCTTTCGATCTCGCCCATAAGCTCAGGATTAGATGAAACGATCTTACCGTCGTCGGTTTTGAGCTTCACAAGCCGGCTTTGTCCAATAGACAGATCCCTCGCAAAAACTTTGGTGCCTCTGTTTCGCTCTATTACATCCATAATACTCTCAGTATTATAGGTGCGAAGGTCACGTCTTAGAGACTTCGAAATCTGTCTATTAAGTTGCCGGTATTTAGACGCGTCATCCGACGACTGCAAGACCATGTCTCTCCTTTCCTTCATGAGCTCAAGGGTATGATCAGAGATCTTTTTGGGTCTGTTTGGAGGGGCATCTCAAGCATTTAGACCCAATTGATTGGACAGCTTCTACAAACCCATCATTATAGGAGTCCACATCGCTATCCAGGCAATCGAAACGGTTTTTGAGCTCTAACTGAAAGCTCTCGGGGTTTTGGATTTGGTGTGGCGCTGGTCGGAGTGTGGATTTCATCAGTCGAGACCGTTCAAGCCTTACACTGATATTCAATGTGCCTCTCACAAGCCGGTGATCGCTTCCTGTTTTAAACGCACTGATCACAGAGACATCATTGAATATTTGCTTTTTCGTCGACATGATGAAGTCTATCTCATTTTTAATTGCACCATCAGGGCTCATCCACGTCCACTTTCTGTGGTATCGTTTTTTGAAAAAGGAGTTCATCATAAAGAGTCCCTCCTTCTCCATAAACCGCGCAAGTAGATGACCTCGATGGTTTCGATGTCCAAACCCAAATTGCCCCACTTTCAGCTCATCGCCTTCTCTCTTGCCTAGTTTCGCATTGAAGTCTCCCATGACAACGGTAAAGTGGGTTTTGGAGCTATGCATGGCTCTACTAATGTCCTCATACATAGACTCCACCTCCTCATCAGGATGTGTCGAGGTCGGTGCGTACACTTGAATTATTTTTAAGGAATAACGTTTGGTTATTCGCAGAACAAGGTACGCCACCCTGGTCGACATGCTCCCGATACTTACCACATTGTTCACGAGAGACTTGTGGACAATAAACCCGACACCACCTTGGGACTGTTGGTCGCCCTCCCGGAAATAGAGCAGGTTACTAGATTTGAGCGTTATTGAGTTCTCCCCCTCTCTTCGAACTTCCGATAATCCCACAATATCCCATCGTAACCTGCTCAATTCTTCCTCAAGTTCAGCAATTTTCTCGTCGGTCCGCAGTGTGCGCGTGTTTAGTGTTGCCAGGTCGAGTCGTCGTTTATGGTAGCCCGATAGCATCCGGAGATTCTTCGCACCCCCTGCCCAACCGTTACCTAAGCCGCTACCATGACCAGGAATAGTAAGGCTGCCGGGTACTGGGGGCCGGTATTGTGTGCTAGTCATTTTGGGGGGGATTTGCCATAATCGCCACGCTTGGCAGGCGGGTTGGCGATCGCAGTTAGTTATGTGTGCACTCGGAAGATGCTGCTGCCCATCCTCCGGTATAATATGCCTTAGTCGCCTTTTACGACACCCTCGGCTAGAGAAAGGGGATTTAAAAAAAAACTCCTTGTAAATTTAAAAAATGAGTTCCTTGGTATAATAGGTATATAAATATTGAATTTAAGACCCGACAATGTTAATCGTCCAAGTGCAGAGAGGAGAGTGTGTCCGGAGGCGGGGGCCTGCAATGCGTTATGCGTATGATACGCAGCATCATGTGTGCGGGTTGTCCTTTGGTCGAAACGGCGTGAACACGCACGTTTCTCACGAAGAAGTAATCTTTAGGAACACACACCGACACCGTACACACAATCACCGTTCTCACTGGCGAGGACGAGGTCCCTTGTTTATCACGGCTCGTCCTCGCTTAGGCGTGTGCGAGTTGTATACACGACTCCTTGAGCTTCATGCTCCATTTTTAGGCAGGACTTTCTGTCCGCCTCCCCGCCCGGTGTCGCTGTAAAGGCCAGTAGGGCCAACAGCACTCTACATTCAGAAGAAAAAGCTACGAAGAAATTTCAGTTTATTTCCAAATAGTCCTGGTTCCCAGTAACCATTTTTAACATTTAGTACTATCAAACTCCTTATCGATACATATTGGAAGGAGGGAGCACTGATCAAACCATAACTACATTTTTTTATTTATAGGACATTTTTTTTTTCTAATAATGAAAATTATCTTCTTAAGATTTAGTAAAAAGCCCATAGCTATTTATAGTAGATTAGTAGCCAAGGGCTGTAAGGCATCAATTGCAGCCCGAGATATTTAGGTGCACGAGCGCAGCGAGGGCGCCTATAGTTTAAGGGTGCAATTGATGTTTACACCCGAGCTAACTATTCTGCTTTACATCTCGATTGTGAGGTAAGTAAAAAAAACCGACATTACAAGATTTTTGAAGTGAAGCTTCTTTAGAATCGTTGTGATTTCAAACTCGATGGAACGAAAAAATAAGTCCATAGTACCAGGCACTCAGAGACGGGGAAGAGTTAGCCTTAGTTAGATCTCGCCCGACGCGAGTCAGTGACATTTCTAACACTGTCTAACTCGTGGGTGTGACCGTAGCGCCATCGATCTCAACTCCCAACTCCAACATCCTCTCGAGATTTAAAAATTAGATTGCCAAAGAAGTTTTACTTCTGACATGTGTACTTTGTACACACGCACTTTTTTTTTCAAGATCGAAATTGAGCTTCGCCGTTCGATATTTAAAATTGATGACTATTATACTCACACGAAGATAAGGCTGAATAGCAAAGCCACGGAATTGACAATCTATATTCACCTGCTCTGCGAGCAAAGCGACCCCTTTGGTCATTGGGCTGAATGCATGAGGTCTATTGCCAGTATGATGGTGATAGATGTACGCGAACATTTTGAAAGAAAGAAGTTTTTTTTAATTACTTACCGCCCTAGGGCTTTTTTAGCTACATTATTACCCTAGAACGCTAATTAGTCACCTACAAGCTCCATTTGGAGGTAATAAGAATCTACTTACCGAACATGAGAGATGTAAAATATTTTTGGGAATTGCCAAATCAACTTATTAATTAATCCCTTTCATTTCTGTTATAGTTTGTCCATTATATGAATGGTTTTTTGACAGCTCACGCCCACGAAGTTTCGTATTTAATGGTTAGCCGTTAAAGTTAAAATGTCATACAAATAATATTGTACCTACTTCATGGACGGGCACCGCCCCCTTATCGCTGTGCCACACATAACGATTACTACGATTGTGCCACAGATTACAAATAATCGAGAGAAATAAATGCTAATATGTATATAAGGTGTAATACGTTATTTAATCAGGAAGATAACAAAATTTTAAGGTTGAAACCAATAAATTAAAATATTAACATTATGTCAAGTTTTACTTTCTTCTTAATATAATCATACAAATAGTTTAATTCCTTTTATTAACATGATTCGTTAGAATCATAATTTATATTAGATTTGTCCGATGAGGATTCTTCAGTTATATTAATTAGTAACTCTTGTGTGCATAAATTATCAAATGCAATGTCACGGTCCAAATCAGGCATTATGATTCTCTTAGTTCTCTCCGCCACACTTGATTTTTACTATAATAATATTTATTTTCATATTAATATAAAAATAAATATTATTTTATATTAAAAAAAATAAGGGATATCGATTATTACGCTCTTTTGACATCACTATAGCTTGTCAGTCGACGAGCTGTCAAAAAACCATTAATAAAGTGGACAAACTATAGCTACCACAATAGTTAATTGACGTAAATTGACGCATTATACTTTGTCCATTTTATTAATGATTTTTGACAGCTCACTCCCACGAAGTTTCGTATGTAATGGTTAGCCGTTAAAGTTAAAATGTCATACAAATAATATTGTACTTCATGGACGGGCACCGCCCCCTTATTGCTGTGCCACACATAACGATTATTACGATTGCGCCACAGATTTAGCAGCATATAGTTTGTCCATTTTATTAATGGTTTTTTGACAGAACAATGGCTTTTCGACGACTGACAAGCTATGGTGATGTCAAAAGGACGTAATAATCGATATCTCTTATTTTAAAATTTTAAATATAAAATAATATTTATTTTTATATTTATTAATATGTAAATAAATATTATTTTCGTAAAAATCAACTGTGGTGGAGAGAACTAAAAAATCATAATGCCTGATTTGGACCGTGACATTGCATTTGATAATTTATGCACACAAGAGTCAATAATTAATATAACTGAATACTCCTCATCGGACAAATCTAATATAAATGATGTTTCTGACGAATCATGTTAATAAAAGGAATTAAACTATTGAAGTTGTTTTATTTGTATGCCTTATACTAAGAAGAAAGTATAAAACTTTACATAATGTTAATATTTTAATTTATTGGTTTCAACCTTAGAATTTTGTTATTTTTCTGATTAAATAACATATTACACCTTATTTACATATAAGCATTTATTTCTTCAGATTATTTGTAATCTGTGGCACAATCGCAGTAATCGTTACGTGTGGCACATCATTAAGGGGGCGGTACCCGTCCATGAAGTACAATATTATTTGTATGACACTTTAACGGCTAACCATTAAATACGAAACTTCGTGGGCGTAAGCTGTCAAAAAACCATTAATAAAATGGACAAACTATATATATAACCGTAGCAATATATAACCATAGTATTTTCAGTATATATACGACCAAAACTATATTACAAATTACAATTAAGATAATTTAACTACTGGATTTATATCAAAATTGTTTTCTCAAAAATTAAAGTAAAAACTCTTTCATGTATTTGATTGTTTATGTAAATTGGACCTAGTTATGCAGAAAACAGCCATGTGCGAAAAAGTACCAACAGAGTTATAAGCAATTTACTGTTGATAGTTGCACTTTTGTTACGTTTCGTTTTTCTGGTTATTTCGAAATTAAAAAATATATGTATAAGTATTGTTTATTTTTTTATCCTATCCAGTATTTTGAACTGTTGCTATTAAAGCAAATAATTACGTTTTAGACGTGGCTGTTTTATACAAAATAGCATATTTTACAGTAATCACAGTAAAGCTTAATCCAGCCACATCTAGTTGGCTGTGTTTTGAGTTATTTTTAAAAAGCAAAACAAATATAAAAACAGCCAAAAACCTGTAACAAAGTAACAAAAATCATAATACAACATATGTAATAAAATAATTATTTTGATATTTTCATATTGTTTTTGAATTGTTATTAGATTTTATAAAATCATGATAGATTTTGAGAGGTTTTTTTCGTCTTACGAGTACATAATGCCATATTTTGAATGTAGTCATCACGCATATACCGGGTGTAACATTTAAATCTGTCATACGAAGTCTGACATATAAACAACTGTTTTTAAATACCATGTCATTGATTTTAGTAACAAGAAAAACTGCATTCATACATTTAAAAAACTTGTACTCAGCTCGGGAATCGAACCCGGACGCTTTGAAAAATAAAACTAACATTATTTCTATGTTAACATAGATGTGTAGTTCTTAAGCAGTAAATGTTCCTAGTAACACAATCGATGTGCTGAGACCTGCACATGTTTCATAGTAACATTTACAGCTTAAGACCTACACAATCGATATCTAAATAGAAATAGTTTTAGTTTTGTTCTTCCATACTTACTATCTCCGAACAGATCTTCATATGTCTTATAGTTTTAGACTTCCCCATACTGACCAATTTGAATGTTACACCCGGTTTTATTTATTTCAGGCATTACTTTCATCATAAGAGTAATTTTAATATTTTTATTTTGATCAGGGACATTCTTATCTACGTTTTTCAGAAGAGACGATCCCACCTCTTGTGCACCATGTCTAGCCTGATCCTTTATCCATGTATAACAGCTTTGGATATATTTAGCACTGGGCGCTCCCAAGTAATAAAGCCAGATTTGTATTTTGTAAAATATTACATTTGTTTGAATATGGGGTAATGCTAGTGTCTTTTGCATATCAAATGTAGGACATTCGATGTTTTCTTGATTTTTAGCTAGGTTTATATCTATTTGTAATTGAGATCTTGCTCTTTCAGCCTGATGAAGATGTAAATTGTGTTTTTCTCTTACAGACTTAACATCCCCACCGCTTTTTCCTGCATTTTATAATTCGATGCGAAAGGTATCGCAGACATTGCACGTATCTTTTGCTTAGTGTTTTAACTTTGATGTTATAGTATCTGTATCTCTCACTATCAATGATTTTTTTTATTTATTGTTTACGCACACTAGGCATCCTATTTTCTCCTCTTTTTATAGAGCCTCTTTGGTCTAATAAAGGTTTTTGGGAACTAATTTTCTCCATGGCTATTTTGTCCATGAGATTTTAGTTGAACATATTGAGAGTTTTACAGAATATATCACGGAAAACATCATACTGTGGTTGAATTTTATATTTGCGCAAAAATTTTTTTTTTCTAATGGGTAAACAAAAATATAATAATCTATTTGCTGCGCACGCAAAATCTTATTCGGTAAACAAGTAAGGGGCCATTCATTTATTACGTAAGACTATTTTCGCTAGTTTTTGACCCCCTCCTCCCCTATTATAAGAAAAAATAAGAATAGGCTGACCTCCTCGCCCCCCCCTGTTTAATATTTATTACGTAAGAGTCTAAAAGAAAAAATGAATACGCGTTTGGTTTATTTTAATGTTTGTTCTTCAAAGTAATAATTTTTTGAAATGTGTATTTGTAATTTTAAATGTACAGTACCTTTCGCTCGGTTGCCCGCGCTTTTTCAAAGTATAATTTTAACTTTGGACATTTTTTTGATCTTACGTAAGAACTATCGAGACTCCCTCCCACCCCCTTGTAAGAAAACATAAGACATGTTCGACCCCCCTCCCCCCCTAAATTGTCTTACGTAATAAATGAATGGCCCCTAAGTAGTTATAAGTAGGCGGGAAACGATATAATATATTGTAACAGATAAATTCTTTTTTACTTGCCCATGTGAATGAAACTAATTATTTACCTAATTAAATTACTTAAACAGATTTTTTTACTAAATAGTAATGAGATCGTGTTATAAAATCAAAAATATTTGAATTCACAAAACAGCCAGGATAATAATAAAAAAAGCCAACTACCACTAATAACAAATATCTATTTGACAGAAAACAGCTATCATAGACTGGCTGCTTCTTACGTAACTGGAACACTGATATCTTCTAACATTTTGAAATTTGTAAAACACAACCATATCGGTAGGCTGACTTCTGCAATATAAGTATTTTAGTTAGTGTCAAAATTGGCTGCATTTGACACCTACCTGACTGTTTTTTACGAAATGGATTTGTTTGAATGGCTGGATTTGACGGCTTATTATCTCCGAAATTATTAAAGATATCGACATGGGTGTTTCTTTAAAAGATGCGCCGTGTCTAAATTAGCAGGGCTGTTTTTATAACTCATTTTTGGAAAAATTGTGAGATGGCTGTTTTCTGCATAACTACGTCCAATTGGACCTAGTTATGCAGAAAGCAGCCATGTGCGAAAAAGTACCAACAGAGTTATAAGCATTTTACTGTTGATAGTTGCACTTTTGTTACGTTTCGTTTTTCTGGTTATTTCGAAATTTAAAAATATATGTATAAGTATTGTTTATTTTTTAATCCTATCCAGTATTTTGAACTGTTGCTATTAAAGCAAATAATTACGTTTTAGACGTGGCTGTTTCATACAAAATAGCATATTTTACAGTTATCACAGTAAAGCTTAATCCAGCCACATCCAGTTGGCTGTGTTTTGAGTTATTTTTAAAAAGCAAAACAAATATAAAAACAGCCAAAAAACCTGTAGTAAGTAACAAAAATCATAATACAACATACGTAATAAAATAATTATTTTGATATTTTCATATTGTTTTTGAATTGCTATTAGATTTTATAAAATCATGATAGATTTTGAGAGGTTTTTTTCCTCTTACGAGTATATAATGCCATAATTTGAATGTAGTCATCACGCATATACCGGGTGTAACATTTAAATCTGTCATACGAAGTCTGACATACGAATAACTGTTTTTAGGTGCCGTGTCATTGATTTTGGTAGCAGGAGGGGCTGCATTCATACATTTAAAGAGCTTGTGCTCGGCTCGGGAATCGAACCCGGACGCTTTGAGGAATAGAACTGACATTATTTCTATGTAAACATGGATGTGTAGTTCTTGGGCAGTAAATGTTACTAGTAACACAATCGATGTGATGAGACCTGCACATGTTTCATAGTAACATTTGCAGCTTAAGACCTACACAATCGGTATCTAAATAGATGGTTTTGGTTTTGTTCTTCCATGCTTCGATTTTCGAGCTGAGTGCAGGTTGTTTATGTATTAATGCAGTTTTTCTTGTTGCTGGGATCGATCACGTGGTGTCTCCAAGCAGATCTTTGTATGTCTTATAGTTTTGGGCTTCCCCATACTGACCAATTTGAATGTTACACCCGGTTTTGTTTATTTCAGGCATTACTTTCATCATAAGAGTAATTTTAATATTTTTATTTTGATCAGGGACATTCTTATCTACGTTTTTCAGAAGAGACGATCCCACCTCTTGTGCACCATGTCTAGCCTGATCCTTTATCCATGTATAACAGCTTTGGATGTATTTAGCACTGTGCGCTCCCAAGTAATAAAGCCAGATTTGTATTTTGTAAAATATTACATTTGTTTGAATATGCTGCTAGTGTCTTTTGCATATCAAATGTAGGACATTCGATGTTTTCTTGATTTTTAGTTAGGTTTATATCTATTTGTAATTGAGATCTTGCTCTTTCAGCCTGATGAAGATGTAAATCGTGTTTTTCTCTTACAGAGTTAACATCCCCACCGCTTTTTCCTGCATTTTATAATTCGATGCGAAAGGTATCGCAGACATTGCTCGTATCTTTTGCTTAGTGTTTTAGTGTTTTAACTTTGATGTTATAGTATCTGTATCTCTCTCTATCAATGAATTCTTTTATTTATTGATTACGCACACTAGGCATTCTATTTTCTCCTCTTTTTATAGAGCCTCTTTGGTCTAATAAAGGTTTTTGGGACCTAATTTTGTCCATGGCTATTTTGTCCATGAGATTTTAGTTGAACATATTTAGAGTTTTACAGAATATATCACGAAAAACATCATACTGTGAATTTTATATTTGCGCAAAAACTTTTTCTAATGGGTAAACAAAAATATAATAATCTATTTGCTGGGCACGCAAAATCTTATTCGGTAAACAAGTAAATAGTTATAAGTAGGCGGGAAACGATATAATATGTAACAGATAAGTTCCTTTTTACTTGCCTATGTGAATGAAACTAATTATTTACCTAATTAAATTACTTAAACAGATTTTTTTACTAAATATTAATGAGATCGTGTTATAAAATCAAAAATATTTGAATTCACAAAACAGCTAGGATAATAATAAAAAAAGCCAACTACCACTAAAAACAAATATCTATTTGACAGGAAACAGCCATCATAGACTGGCTGCTTCTTACGTAACTGGAACACTGATATCTTCTAACATTTTGAAATTTGTAAAAAACAACCATATCGGTAGGCTGCCTTCTGCAATATAAGTTTTTTTTAGTTAGTGTCAAAATTGGCTGCATTTGACACCAACCTGACTGTTTTTTACGAAATGGATTTGTTTGAATGGCTGGATTTGACGGCTTATTATCTCCGAAATTATTAAAGATATCGACATGGCTGTTTCTTTAAAAAATGCGCCGTGTCTAAATTAGCAGGGCTGTGTTTATAACTCATTTTTGGAAAAATTGTGAGATGGCTGTTTTCTGCATAACTACGTCCAATTAATGTCTAAATAATAATTTATTATTGAAAAATAAAAAAAATAAAAAATATACTTACACGTAACAGTGTGCAGCAGACACTATAGCGTTTCTTGTAACCAGAGTACCACCACACACCTGATTGAAATTTGTACCAAAATAGCTGTATAACATACTTGATGTAAAAGGGTACTGTTCGATGGCAACAGCTTCTCCACCCACGATACGGTTCCCATGTTTGGGCGCCGCTGCAAAAATAAAAAAAAATTATATAATGATAAATGATTGAGAAACTTTATACTTATGTTACCAGACACTGAAAGATATTGTTAAACCTGTGGGTCAAGAGTTCTTGATAACTATAATGTATAAAGTTTATGTGAGAAATTAACTTCACTCACCCCAGGCGATGCTAATTAGTGCGAATAGTATAATAGCACAGTTCATGGTTGCACAGTTTACGCCGCTGAACTAACACTTTAGCTTAATTTATTTGCTTATATATACCTATATCGTTTTATCAATGAGTATCTTAGCCTGCAGTTTAATGTCGTAGTATAAAACAAAGTCGCTTCATGCTGTCTGTCCTTATGTAGGTATGCTTAGATATTTTAACTAGGCAACGGATCTTTAGCGTTTTTAATAGAGAGAGTAATTCAAGAGGAAGGTATGAATAATACATGCATAATATAGTAGAGAAACACTGATAATTTTAGAGGTTTCTAATGTATTTTCGTAAATAAACACATGGTCTTGTGCTTACATTGCAAACGCTGACTGAACCCTACGAGAAAGATCAAAATAATGTATATATATAAAATAGTATTGTAGACCTTAAAAAGGTCTACAAAAAGTCTGCGATGGTATAATATGTCTATCTCTTAGGGATAAACTTTATAACCATTTTTTATAAAACTAACAAATCGTCGACCCTCTCTCCACACTGTCTAGGGATGGGCCCGAGCGAAGCGAGGGCGACTCGCTAGTACCTACTCTATAAAATATGTAAGCGTTTATCATAATCAATCACTTATCATAAAAAAAACCTATAAGCTACTTATAATATTTTAAATTTGCATTATATGTATTTGTTAATCTTCCGATTAAAATTAGATAGTAGTGTAGAAAATTCCGTTAAATAAAACTGACAGTACCGATAATTATTTATTTGTATTTATCACAATCATGTTATTACACCCGACTAATAAGCCAATTAGTTTACTTAACTGTAAATAGGTAAAGTAACCAGTAGTCAGTTTTTTAACTGAAACTTTAACTTTATTACCTACTTCATAACATACCTACTATGTAAAGCAAAACTTATTTCATTGTTTTTGTTTACTTATTTATTAAACTTTATAAATGAAGAGACGGGTCTTTCCCGTGACCATGATTGCTGTAAAGCATTCGAAACGTCGGGAACCAAAAATCATAATAAATCCGCGACAAAATCCGAAAAGATAGTTTCATTTATAATGTCAAGCATTCGCGTAAATCTAAGAAAGTATTATTAAACTTTATTAAAATATCAATATAAATAACAATTATACCGTTTAACATAGAAAAAATGTGTTTTAAGCAAAATATGACCCATTTCACCCGTACTCGGCCCCAAAAATCCAATAGTCATCCATCTTGAGCCAGTAGTTGGCCTTTACTTATTAAACGAGATAAATAATAATAATAATAAAGTAACTACTTTATTTATGTGATTTTAATTAGTAAGGAACACAATTACGTACATATAAAACAAAAAACCTAATAGTAGAGGAGACCGTGGAAGATCGACCTTCACCGATCTGATAACCAGATGAGACATATTTTTTATCGAATATAATTTATAAACAAATATGCCTATAATTACTTGCCTATCTGAAAGTGCTCATGGCTATTTTTAGCTGGGCAACAGTGCTTTAAGTATGATTTTTTGCAGGCAAGTCTATATGACTGATTTTGTAATAAAATAATCTAAAATTTGATATAACTTTCGATAAGTTAGCAGAACGATGGAGTCACCTATATTGACTTACCTGTTTACATCGGCTTTGGTAGCTATACACAAAAATGAGAAGGCTAGCCCAGTGCCGGATTAAGCATGCGCGGGGCTCGTAGCAAACTATTTTGAGGGGCCCTTAATCCGCTATGGTTTCGTAATTATAAAGTGGTAAAAAATATTCAATACTGAATTGCCATCTTTAAGTTACAATTTTGTGGGTGTTTAACAGTATAGTAGATTACTACTTAAGAGGTAAGGGGCTACAATGCGTCTACATGGCCTCCAAAGTCAACCTCACCTCAACGTGGTGACCTCCTCCTACTCTGGCGACGGATTTGTTACGGAATAACCACTTATTCCGTAACACCGTGCAGGGCCACTGGTTGGAAGATTTCAGCAGCCTGGAAGGTTTCTACAGCCTAGGGTCTAAAAAACCTTTAAAAGGACTACTAAAGAAAGCAACGGGAAACCAATGCAACTATTTTTTCCAAGAAAGTATGAACCCCACGCAATCTACCTAGCAATCATCGCCGCCTTGCTTCCGGGGCAAACGGTGGGACATGCGCTACCGGCCACAGGGCAGCAGACGACCAGGCTCCCTGTGGAAATTTAGCTACTGGAATATCTTCTAAGTTTTCCCAAATTCAACAGCGGCTTGCTTAGCCTCGGAAAACTTCAAATATTGGCAGACAGAGATCACTCGTTGCGGCTGAAACATCTGTGTATTCGGTAAAACTCATTGTAATGGTAATTGATATTTTCTCTGAATCCTATGCCATCTACTTTTCTGGCAATGGCAACAGCAGCCAAAATGGAGTTACTCTGTTAATACTTAATACCCGCACTTCGGAGAAATAGCGTAATCGGCTTTAAAATAATAAATAAACGGACTATCAACATCAAGACCATCGTGCAAGTATATGGTCTCACCAGCACTGCCAGTAATGAAGTCATAGAGGAGTTTTATTCAGAACTGTAGACTACCAACACAAAAGTCCATAATAGAGAAAATTAGAGAAAACTTCGAAACGCGCTCGTACATTTTTCAACTGAAAATGATTTAGGGATAGTAAAAAGCCTATTTCAACAAGTATTATTCAAATTCTGATCAAGGAAAATCAGTCAAATAACTTTCCTAATACAGAGACCTAATTAGAAAACCAAAAATACTCAAGTCTGAAGTCAGATTTGCCATCATACCTTAAAAATGGAAAAGCTACCGGTTAAAGATGCAATCCCGATTGAGACAATTCGAGCTCTAGATGATATAGGTGTCGTCAATCTTCAAGTTATTTCAATCGGGAACACGGCCAACAGATAGAACCCATACGGTTTCATTCCTTAACATATAAAGAGTTTTACCAAAAAATTTAGCGACTACCGCCTTATTGCATTAATATCTATATAACAAAAATAATGTGCTGTTGTCCCACAAATAATAGGGTTTGTTTTACTTTCTACACATTTATACGAGCACCTTTTCGTAGAACTTGTGCCATTACCGTTTGAAATTCTGTGTTTTATTTTCGCCAAGAATTTGAAGTAATCGGTTATTAATTGTCTGACGTGGATTGTGTTAGTAGGAAAAAGTAACATTACACCTTTTCCTACTAATATACCACGTCTAAATAAGTTTCACTCAAAAAATTACGCTTAGGCAGAGATGGCTGGGCTTAAATGTGCGGGGCCCCTTTATGCGCGGGGCCCGTAGCAATCGCTACTCTTGCTACTATGGTTAATCCGCTAATGGGCTAGCCTACTGAGGCATATTCTGTGTGTTAAAAACTAACAGTGAAATAAAATTCATTTGGTTATCAAAAGAATGAAAGTGATGAAAAAAAAATCGATTAAAGTTAATTTAATTAAAAATAGCCATGAGCACTTTCAGATAGGCAAGTAATTATAAGCATATTTGTTTATAAATTATATTTAATAAAAAATATGTCTCATCTGGTTATCAGGTCGGTGAAGGTCGATCTTCCACCGGCTCTTAGACCATAATTCATTTAAGCTTTATTAATTATAATTAGTATTATCACTGTTAAAAAGTTCGAAAGTTCGTGTTAATTTTCTTCTCAAAGTTGCTTTTTGTAAAGCTCTGTTAACTAATAAATTTATAATTTTCTGGTCTATACTTATATTTATTTTCTTCACAAACACTTGTGATATTTAAGGTCTTAATTTTAGATGGTTCATTTTTATTTGTATCAACGTCTACAGTTCTTGAGGCATAAGCTCAGCTTTGCATTTGTGTGAGTGCAGTGTACGGATAGGCACGACCGAAAGCGTAGCACGTTGCGAGTGGTTTAAACTGGATTTAACTAGTTTTTGATGCGCGGCTATTGGCTTTTAGCTATCACTCACACAAATGCAAAGCTGAGCTTAAGCCTCGAGAACTGTAATTTGCTGTCTGATACTGTGCTTATACGAGCGTACCTATATGTTCACCTTTCTCGTAAGTTCTTAGTCAGAATTATCTATTTTTGCTGCTGTTTTAGCTTTGTTTTTCTTTAAATTACGAGCATTTTAAATCTTCCTACCATACTTCTTCTTTTCCTTTATTCCTTTATTTTTTCACTCTACAACTTTTTTCTTCGAACATCTTTCTTTTTGTTTCTTCTCTTCCGTTTTTAAAATAATCTCCTTGTATAACAATCTTTTATATAATGACATGTTTTGTACGATGGATGATATTCTCTAAGTTTATCTTTGGACCAAAGACAGAGCTCTGAGAAATAGAGATCTCTAGATGTTTTGGCACGTGTTGCATACCGGATTTCTCTTTAACAAGCATTAAAATTTAATTTAACCTTAATTCCAATGCTAGGTTAATTAATTGAAGTTAGTGAAAGATTTATCTCGCTTATCCAGTTGTTTATTTTTTATTGTCACAGCACCTAATAGCAAGGACACTGAGATCATTATATAGGCCTGTATATGTTATTGTGATGAATTGAAATTTGTTTAAAGATCTCCATGTACATTATTATCTTTTGCTACGTTCCACTAAGCGTTCACAACGATCACGCTCACGACCGTAGTTTTTCCCGTTCCGCTTGCTTGTGAGCGTTACTGTCGTAAACTCAAGTGGAATGGATTATAGAGCGTTTTGAGCGTGGAGGTAAATAATACAAACGGCGAGTTAAAAAAAGAATGCAAAAGAGGTTAGGTTATTTAAGAGGTTAGGTTATAATCTGTAAGCCTAGAAAATAAACTTAATTAATTATTGTTTAAATCGATTTATATTGAAAAAAAATATAATTTAATTTTTTATATTCAATATTAGTGGATTTTATATTCAATATTCCGCTGTATCGAGGAATTCTTCATCAATAACATGATCCGTGACATCATTAGAAAATTGAAAATTTTCATCAGCACGATCAGCAGACGTTGATGTTCCGGGTTGTTCATTTAAAATTCTGTTAAAAATTTTCATCAGTGAAATTTTAAACGTATGTAATATTTTTTTCAATAAGAAAACGAAGAAGGCTAAGTTAATTTTCATTTCTAAAGTTAGGTTATATTATTGGCAATCAAGGAAAAATGTATACATGTATATTAATTATAAACAACAATTAATTTTTCTAAGCTTGTTTTACATAATTATATTTAGCATCCACTGCAGAAACATTCACTTCTACTAAAATATTTCTTTCCGCATGAAATAACGTAAGCACGGTCGCCATTTTTGATTTTTGAAAACGCCGCTAATTTTCTCAACGATCACGACGACCCACCTTTTTAGATGGGTCGTCGCGAGCTTCGCGTGAGCGTAAGTCATGACGTCATGAGTGACGTTTTCGCCGCGACCACAACGACCGCGGTCGTTATATGTGGAACGACTAAAGGAGCATTTTGGTCGTTGTGGGCGCTTAGTGGAACGCAGTGTTTGTGTACTCCACTGATAATAAATTTTCCTCGTAGTTTTGCTCTAAAAAATCTTTTCTTCATCAACTCTAGTTTTATAAAAAAACTCTTGGTTCTTCTTTTTACTATCTATTATGTATTATAGGATAACCGTATATTCATAAAAATTTAGTTTTTCGGCAGATACATGCTTCATTAGATGTAAACATACAAATAAACAACTTTCTTATGCTTTCTTCTGTAAATTCTCTCAGCAATACCGCACTAAGACAACGGTTTATTCCAAAAAATCTTCTCCTAATAAAAAGACTAAACCTACCACCTTCAATCATAATATAAATAAAAATAGGTAAAAAAAACTTTTTAAGTTAAACGGTTTTATGTTAAACATACATTGCAATGTTTAAGATAAATATACTAAAAACCAAAAAATAATAAAATAGATACAGTCGTGGGAATTATAAACATATGCATAGACTAGACTAAAATAAAACCGTGGGGCACGTCAATTGTCTACAAATTATCGACTTAATGTGCGATAGAAGAATCGTTTAATTCGTCGTTAGGCAGTTGGCCTATATCTATTGACGTGCCCCACGGTTTTATTTTAGTCTAGTCTATGCATATGTTTATAATAGGTATTTTAAATATGAACGTTTGCGGTTTGTTCCACATCAGTGATTTGTGATAAAGTAAAATTCTGTTTGCAGAATAATGATGTCTTTGAGAAATACAGAAAAAGAAGTCATTATAAAGGCACCTTGGGGTAACATTGCAGGTAATAGGCTACAAATTGTTTTTTTTTTAATTAAAAAAAACGGGTCAAGTGTGTGACGGTACGTGTACTGTCTTATGTCTAGAAAGTGAATAGAAAACTAATCGCGAGTCTAATAATTCATAAATAATTAGCCAGTCTTTCAATCATAATATAAAAAACAGTATTCACAAGATCGTCAGGTCTTAGGGGAAATATATAATATATAATATCAAACGGGGAAATCTCCGAAACGGCTTGGCTTCTCATGAAATTTTGTGTGCACATTGGGTAGGTCTGAGAATCGAACAAAATCTATTTTTCATCCCCCTAAATGTTAAGGGTAATCCACCCCATTTTTATTTTTATTTTTAGATAAATTATTTATATTTTATTTTTTTATAATACAACATTAAAAAATGCACACAACCCTAAATTTTCAACCCTCTACGATCAACCCCTATTTTTTATTTGTTAATTATAAACTTTTATTTTTTAAGGAGGTCTAAGGGGTCTCGCAAGTTGCATAAAGTTCCTTCATTTATTGTGTTACAATTATTTGTCAGGAAATTAGTATATATACGTAGTAGAAATCCGCTAAGAATGAATTTTCTGACAGCGCCGGATTAAGAAGGTACAAGGGCTCTCGCAAGTTTGTATGAAATTTCTTTATTTTTTGTGCTACAAATTATTTGGAAGGAAAGTAGTTTATAGTTAGTAGAATTCTGGTAAGAAACTTATTTGCTACAGGTCCGGATTATGGAGGTCTTAGGGCTGTAGCAAATTTCTATGTAAGTCCTTATCTTTCGTGCAATAAACTTTAAATTTGGCAGGAAAGTAATTTGTGGTCTATATGTGGCATAAACGCTAGTAGAATGGAATAATCAATGTATGGGATTGACATAAGCTTACGACTAGTGATTAGATTCAACGTATCGAATTTGTAATTGGTAGCCAAATGTAGCGAAACGTCAGATTAGTACATAATTCCCCATACAGAAGTGTCACTTTTGACAAACGACTTCTGCTTTTAGCGTACGGCAAGGCGTTAGCGTTTATCGAAATAGAATAGACACGGAGCGTTTGCCACTTGTCTAGAGGGGCTGTGCAATATAACTATAGTTTGTCCATTTTGTTAATGGTTTTCTGACAGCTCGCCGAATGACAAGCTATAGTGATGACAAAAGGACGTAATAATCGATTTCTCTTATTTTTTTAAGTATAAAATCATTTATTTTTATATTTATTAATGTGAAAATAAATATTATTATCGTAAAAATCAAGTGTGGTGCTCTCCACCGTGTTTCGGGCCGTGACATTGCATATTTTGATAATTTATGCACACAAGAGTTAATAATTAATATAACTGAAGACTCCTCATCGGACAAATCTAATATAAATGATGATTCTGACGAATCATGTTAATAAAAGGAATTAAACTATTTTAGTTGTTTTATTTGTATGCCTTATACTAAGAAGAAAGTAAAACTTTACTATTAACTTTAATATTTTAATTTATTGGTTTAAATCTTATTTTTTTTGTCTTCCTTATTAAAAACATATTACACCTTATATACATATTAGCATTGATTTCTATCGATTATTTGTAATCTGTGGCACAATCGTAGTAGTCGTTATGTGTGGCACAGCAATAAGGGGGAGGTGCCCGTCCATGAAGTACAATATTAATGTGTAATTTAGACTTGCGCGTAATAGTTCGCGACTGGGAGCGGTCAATTTAGTTCGCAGGTCCTTAGCGAACTAGGTCGTTCTTTTAGTTCGTTAGTTCCTTTCTCAAATCCGAGACAGATCGTTCGCCCGATCCGGATTCCGGCATGGCTCAATTAAGAATGAGAGTTTTCTTAAAGTGTCACGTCTTTACAACCGAATGTACGCACACATACAGCCAAATAGATTCGAACCTCGAAATGTATTAGCGTAAAAAAATAAATAAAATAAAAAATAAATAAAATAAATACTTTTATTTCAGGCGTTTACAAAAAAATTAATATGTAATATTATTTTAAAAGTATTTATTAATAAAACCATATCATATCTAGTAAAAATAATAATATAAGATCTAATATACATATATGTATGTATATAAATATAAATAAGAATAATAAATAAGAAATAAATAAAAAAGTAACAAAAGTGTAGGTATATAAAATAAAATATATATTATAATAAAATAAAATATAATATTTTTACTATTATAGCTGAAACCTTTTTTATCGTAATGGGATTTGATTTCGTTCGTTTTGTTCGTTAATCGTTTGTGAAGTACTTGACAGCTGACAGTCTTCGAATTCGAAAAAGGATCCATAGTAATGAACTAAAGAACTAAGGAGCGAGGGATCTGAGAACTAGTTCGCGTAGTTCGTCTGTGGGATCGCTCTTTCGAACTAGTTCGTTCGCGAACTACACAAGGCTAATGTGTATGTCATTTTAACTTTAATGGCTAACCATTAAATACAAAACTTCGTGGGCTTGAGCTGTCAAAAAACCATTAACAAAATGGACAAAGTATAATTATATATAACGATTTTATACTACGATTGTGCCACAGATTATAAATAATTGATAGAAATAAATAAGGTGTAATATGTTTAATGTTATTTATTCGAAGACAACCAAATTTTAAGGTTGAAACCAATAAATTAAAACATTATTATGTACCGTTTTACTTTTTTCTTATTATAATCATACAAATAAAACAACTAAAATAATTTAATTTCTTTTATTAACATGATTCGTCAGAATCATAATTTATGTTAGATTTTTCCGATGAGGAGTCTTCAGTTATATTAATTACTAGCAGAACCCGCGGCTTAGCTCGCGCTAAATCGCTTGTATATTATAGATATAAAATATTATAGCAAAATACAAATAACACTTTGATGATTTAAGAGATCTTTTTTAACAGTATTTTAGGGATTAAATATTATTTTTTATGTACCTAGTAAATAGATTTTAAGCATAAAAGAACAATACTAAAAACTGTCACACATAAATGTAACAATTAATAAATAATTCTAAACTTTTATTACTTTCAGTTATCCATTGATTCAACGAAGCGTATCTCACGTTCCCGCCATTACGATAAAAAGTAGTCAACTTGACAGCTCGGTCACAGATTATCAAATATAAAATAATGAGTTTATCCTTATTATATAATTTTTTATTTTTACACTTTAGTTACTTTCTTATTTTTATTTTGATTTTATTTTATATAAAATTACAAATCCTACATAAGCTTCCGAAAAGCGCATAACTCCGATCGATCTGAAATTTGGTATACTAACGTATTTTGACCCCTTTTTGAAAATTGGCGCAAACGCCATTTTGTATATAAAGATCGAAGGAGAAAATCTTTTTGTTCAATTTTTCCTAACCGATTTAAACTATTTTAAATTTCCCAAGAAAGGGCATATGTGCGTGTAAAGCAAAGTTTAGGAACTGTGTCATCACTCCCACATTTTTAACGGATTACGGCTCAGCCGAAAGGAAGGCCAAGGGCTTTGGCAGTCTACGTAATATGTATGCATGTTTGTATGCTACTCCGTAGCGCTTAAACTACTGAAACGAATGTAATGAGTGAGGTGTCAATAGATTCATAATAATAGCCCGGGTAACATAGGTTATATAAATTTTCTAAAAAAAATATACGACGAAATTTAAACCTAAGATTCCAACCTCGAAAAAAATTTAACTGAGATAATCATCACGTGTTTAGTATCAAAAGAAAGGGCTTGACGAGCACATTACAAATATCTATAATATATAATATATATAGTATAGTTAAATGCGGTCGTACAGTTCGCGCGGTGCAGTCGTTTCAGTTATTTACTCGTTTATTAAACCAATATTAAGTTAGAATTTTAGATTAAAACGCGAAGTATAAAATAAAAAAAATCTATACTATTTAAGGATTTATTTTATGTATTTTTTATTTTATTTATTTACACATTTCGAGGTAAATATTTTTGGCTGTATGAATGCGTTCCTTCTCTTCAATAATTTACGTGTCATCCGATGTTAGTGACGTTTCGCTAGAGTGGTCAATATGGCGACTTCGATTTGTCTTTCAGCATCATTAGAATTAAACAAAATACTCGACAATCCAAATTTTGCGGATATATGTTGTCGACTCGAAATCTTTATTATTTTATGTTTTATTATTCAGGTAAGGTTTCGATCGAGTCTACCATACCCCATGACAAAATTATTAATTTTTCTGAGTGACACGTACCTTGCACAACCCGCCCTTCCCATTTTTGCAAAATTTTTCTTTGATGCTCCGCTTCTATTATATATATATATATATATATATATATATATATATATATATATATATATATATATATATATATATATATATATATATTTTCTCAAGTCCATATATATATATATATGGACTTGAGAAAATGTAACGGAAGTTAACGAGTTCGTTAACATTTTATTAAGTTAACTTGAAAGTTAATCGTTAATCAAAATGTTAACTTCGTTAATTAACGATTAACGGATTAACGAGTTAATGCCCAGCTATGCCTATAGCCTTCCTCGATAAACGGACTATCCAACACAAAAAAATTTTTCAATTTGGACCAATAGATCTTGAGATTAGCGCGTTCAACCAAACAAACAAACAAACTCTTCTGCTTTATAATATTTGTATAGATTAACTCTTGTGTGCATAAATTATCAAATGCAATGTCACGGTCCAAATCAGACATTATGATTGTCTTAGTTCTCTACACCACACTTGATTTTTACGAAAATAATATTTATTTACATATTAATAAATATAAAAATAAATATTATTTTATATTTAAAAAAATAAGAGATATCCATTATTACGTACTTTTGACATCACTATAGCTTGTCAGTCGTCGAAAAACCGTTGATCTGTCACAAAACCATTAATAAAATGGACAAACTATAAAGGGCTATTTATTGATATTAAAAACAATCAAATGTAAAAAAATTGGTGAAAACCAGTTGTCAGCCGGGGCAGTTGTTTAAAGGAAGAAAAGGCTAAGTACTGGAGCATGGCTGACTACTGGGTAGTTTACCCTATAAGCTGATATTTTGATAATCATAACGATAGTTTTCAATTAAATGACTGATTTATAATATTGGCGTTGTATGGAGCCTTGTTCCTAGCAAGGCCGTGTAGATGAGCTTACTAAAACCTAAGTTTATTAGATAGTAATGATTGAATCTGCAATAAAAAGTGTTTAATATGTTACATATTAAAACAAAATGTTATTTTAAAACATGTTCGTTTAATTTATCCACTGAATAAACAAATAGTAACGGTTTAATTGGTGATGTGGCCTTCCAAGGTTTAACCATTTATTTTATCATGCTTACAATAGTTTTTAGTATTAAAATTACTACCCACTTCAACTTCGCTCTGATTATTCATTCTTTTTATTAATTTTATTATTCAAAGTAAGTTATAGATAAGTTAAGTATAAAAAGGGGGAGGTTATATGTTCCATTATATATATATATATATATATATATATATATATATATATATATATATATATATATATATATATATATATATATATATATATATATATATAAATAAATCTTCTTAGACATTATGCGCCGCTTCATAGTACCACCCTGTTGGTACCACTGAATGCGACAACATTTTTAATGTTTTTAATGCATATATGTGCAGTTTTTATCCTTACGATATCATGAATCAACACGAAATTTCAATTTAATGAAAAATGTTGATATTCATTTTTCATATTTCCCGCTTCGGTTAGCGGATCCAAGCTATTACCGAAATCATACCAGCACACTGAATATATAACGTATCCTTCATGAGATTGTTGAAGCTTTAGTACATCCGATGGATTATATCAATCATATTGTCTCCTGAATATAAACGTATCTTAATTGTAATCCGGTCATTAACCGAATCATGCGGTATCTACACTGAATAAGTTTAAATCGGTCCCTCCGTCGATCGAATTATGATACTATTTTGATTTTGTATTTAATTTGAGTTTTACTTAACTATAGCAATAATTTTTTTAAGCAGAATTCTACTTATACTTGTTACCAAATACATAAACAAATATAATGTTACATTAATAAATGTGTCTATCTTTTAAGATAAACTCAAATTCGGTTTAAAGATTGCATTACTAGCGAAGGCGATTTTATAAAATAACTAGCTGTACAACAACCTCATTGGGTTGATCTGTAGGAAAAAGAATTGTCTAAAAAATAAAAAATAAAATTTAGGGGTGGACTACCCTTAACATTTAGGGGGATGAAAAATAGATGTTGGCCGATTCTCCACCCTGGCCGACAATCACACTAAGGATCACAAAAATCGGTCGAGCCGTTTCGGAGGAGTTCAAGTTCGAACCCCGTGACATTTTAATTAACAAATAAAATATAAGGGTTGATCGTAGAGGGGTGAAAATTTAGGGTTTTATGTATTTTTGTATGCTGTGTCATAAAAAAATAAAAACAAAAAATTTTACCTAAAAAATAAAAATAAAAATTTAGGGGTGGACTACCCTTAACATTTAGGGGGATGAAAAATAAATGTTGGCCGATTCTCAGACCTACTCAATATGCTCACAAAATTTCATGAGAATCGGTCAAGCCGTTTCGGAGGAGTTCAAGTTCGAACACCGTGACACGAGAATTTTATTTCTAACCTTAATAAATAGAAACTCATCACAAGTATTTAATTTGGAACATTATTATATTTATATTTGATTACATTTAATTTTCATCATTTATTATTTGATTTCAATAAATGTCTCAAGATATATTATAGTTTTAACATAACTTCGCAACAAAATAATGATGACCGCGTGCAAGACGGGCGCGGGGCGACGAAAATCATGAGGGGGGAGGGTCACCGTTAGCTCCGCGAGTTACTTTACCACGCGCGAGAAAGAATTTGAATTCCAATAATTAAAACACGGGCGAAGCCGCAAGAAATAGTAGTAGAATTGTAAAAACGATACAATTTTAACACTGTCCCTCGAGCTGTAATTATTTCTTAGGAATTAAAGAGCTTATATTTATTTCTTAATTATTAAAACAGAAAAAAATCTTAAGAAGACTTTATTTTTTTAGAAAGTTTATTTTTTTTAAATTCATGTGAAGTGTTATAGCAAAATAGTCAATACATTTAATATTGAGTAAATTAAACATTTACTATTGAATAAATATAAACATTTTAATGACGCCATCTATGAGAAAATATAACGCATCATTTCGAATATAAATAACGCCATCTACTGACATGTTTTTGAACTATTCATCTATCTTACTGAAGATATTGATTTTTTATTTATTTATCAAACGAAGTTAAATTAAAATTATGAAATAAGGTGACAACCTGTTTAAAGCACGTAATACACGTAAAATTATTTTGTTAAAGTAACACGTTTAAAATAACTAAAAACATATTTTCACTTAAATATACATTAAGATACGCAAATTAATAATGTCTTATAGAACACACCGTAATCATAAAATTTGTGAAACAAACACAACAAAAAATGTCTATTTTACGCTAAAATCAACTAAAAAGACAATAAAACAAAAAAACATAAATAATGCAGAAGTGCAAACAGAGTCGCCATATTAATTTGTTTGAATTTAATCTTATTTTTTATTTTGTCATTCTAAATTGAAGCAATAAATGTTTAAACGCAAAAGCCCTTTTGGGTTTTGCCCAACTTTGCCCACTTTTATATCGCAAATAAGATCGACGACAAGTAAAAACTTAAACTTTATAAATAGATTCTAAATAGTTATAAATTTGTTCAACGAACAAAATCTGTCCGACCAAAAAATTGTATAGATAGCTAGGAGCTAAAAACATCGTATGATACTAATAGAAGCTAATTATATGCCAAGTAAGAGCGGCTTACGCAATTTAAATTAAATTAATAATAATTATATTAACATTTTTGATAAGGCCTATAATGGCCCAATCGAATCCGGGACTTAGCATCAGCACCACCGGGCCATACCCGACTCGAACATAACTGAGCGGCCCGCCTCCCCGCCGCCCCGCCGTGACGTCAGCCCTACCTGTGCTAACTACAGCCGCGAGCGCCGGCCCTGCCGCGCGTCCCCGCCGCCCCGCCGCCCCGCCGTTGCAACCGCGAGCGAGCATATTTGTTTTATTGTAATTTACCTTACTAAACTTTTATTCAAAATATTTATTTACAATAAAAGAATTTACAAGTAGGCTTATCTATATAATAATTTATTTTATTTATGTAATTTTTATATATGCAAATTAAAATATAAGAAGTCCTAGATTTGTTATTTGAAATCACATCACACGACTATTGCATGATGGCAGACCAGCCACGATGGACTAGCTATTCTTAACACACTCCTACAACATGTTTATCAAATGAAAGGATTTGTAGAGAATACGAATGCGGGTTAAAAAAACAACAGTAAAAGTAAAAAATAAATTAAACTCAAGCTTTTATTTAAATGTGTTAAAAAGCTAGAATATTCCTGTCCTAAAACTATTCCTTTAAAACTTTTTCTATTACCTTATAACGTCACTAGAATTAGGGCGAGCGAAGCCGCGGGATCCGCTCGTATGTTTATAATTTATAGCCTATGTGATATGCTGATGTGTAAGCTATATTATTGTAAAGTTTGATTAAAATCCATCCATTCAGTAGTTTTTGCGTATTCTTAAAAACTGTCGCTCAACTTTTATAATATTAGTAGGATAGCGCAATTTACCTACCAGTACATGAGTACATCAGTATATATAAATAAAATTGAATTGTCTCTTTTTCTGATTTCAAAACAATAACTTTTTACTAAATTCATACGAAAGGTAAATACTTACCTAAATAAAAAAAACAATTTTTAAGATTTTTGTGTCTGTCTGTTTGTTCCTGCTAATCTCTGAACCGGTTGGACCGATTTTGACAGGAATACATTTTACGAGAAAAGAAAATAAGTTAAACGGTTCTGTTCGTGATATTAATATTTAACATTAATTTAACTAAATTAACAGCAACATTAAATTAGAAAAATGTAATTCAACCGGGATTCGAACCCACGACCTCTAATGGCTCTGTGGGCCAATAACCCTATTGTTAACAAGGGCGGCAAATTCGCCCATCCAAAGTCTAGATAAATAACAATTTATCAAAATAGGTATGTACAAACTTGTTTATATAATGTATGTATCTCTAAGCGATAGCATAAGTTAATCTAAATAATATTTTTAGTTACAACTTTATTACAAATTACAAGATAAAATAAAATATTTTTAAACCTCCATAAATTCACACAAACAGTCATTAAAATAATACACAAAGTTATATTATAAAATGATTTAATTGAATGATGCAATATTGAATAACATTCACTAGAAATTACAATCTATCACAATATCTTGTTACATACTTTAAACAAAACAATGTTTAATTTATTTTCGCAAACATTCTTATAAATAACAATAATTGTTAAATTATTAGGCAATGCACTCGCTAAAATATTCGTAACTAGCAATACGCGCGGCGTCGTTCATTTTTTTAATCGCTACTAAACTTCATTCGATCACTCGCTGTGATATCAGTGATAATGTAGAATTCAAATAGTGAAAGAATTTTTAAATCGGTCCAGTATTTTTAAGCCAATTCGTTACAAACATACTTACATACAAACCTTTCCTCTTTATAATATAAGTATAGATTTAACATAACTTCGCAACAAAATAATGATCACCGCGTGCAAGACGGGCGGTCGTGAGGGGGGAGGGGCGCCGGTATCTCTGCGAGGTATTTTGATTCGTCTTTAGAACGCGAGCGAAGCCGCGGGAAAGGCTAGTATTAAATATCGCCTATGTTCATCAGGGATAATGTAGGATTCTAATGGTAAATTTTTTTTAATCGGTCCAGTAGTTTCGGAGCCTATTCTATTCAAACAAACAACAATAAAATCTTCCCTCTTTATAATATTGGTGTAGAATGTAGATAGTGTAGATAGATACCTATCAACCATAATACCTTATTATAATAAAATACATTCAAACTGTTATGTACCTAGAATGTACTCACAAGTTTTTAATTCTACACGAATCTCGGTGATCCACCTAATACATAAGTAATTCTAATGGTAATTTTTTTTTAATCGGTCCAGTAGTTTCAGAGCCTATTATATTCAAACAAACAACAATAAAATCTTTCCTCTTTATAATATATAAGTTAAAATTACAAGGACATTTACGATACCTACGAGCATAAAACAAAATTATTGTATGTATGACACAGACCACAGTCCATACATAAAATTTCAAACTAAGTAGGTACATACGCACTCGAGTTTTGATTTCAAATTTCAATTAAATTTAAATACAGCAAACTGTATCTCGTAACTACACACACTGAACAATCGAAGCACTGGGCGAAGGCGAAGGGACTGGGCATTGGCCTTCCTCTACCAATAAGTTCCTCAAATCCTAGTAGTAGGTACGCGAAGCGGTACATAGCCGTTGATACCGCCTGCACACATTTTATTTTACGTACGCAGAGCTCCTGATGCTGTAGCTTCGTTTTATATCATCTCCCGTTAATTAAACGGTTGTCACTGTTGAAATATGTCTTCGAACCTTGGCAATGGCAACCACTAGCGGCCAGGATGGATATTAACGAACCGCTTGGTTTATTGAAGACTGTCTAGGTACCAAATGCAAATACCAAAAGAGCATTAAAGACTAATACAGTATGACACTTTCACAACTATTACACAGATTCATTAAAATCAGTCCTTTGACTCATGTACGTGCTCCAACTTCAACGCTTTAAAGTCAACTAAAGTAGTAAAGACAAAAACATAAGTCATAAGCAGAGCCGCCTTTGTCAAAGGAATGCCGACAATCGACATATTAATTGCAACTTTAATTTTATTTTTGGTAATTTTAGGCCTTTTAATATTAAAAAAAATTGAAGTAATAATAGTTCAAATACCTAAATATTTTATAAATATTATTATTTTCCTTAAGGGGCCGGCGATCGACAAATTGCTAATAAAAAAGTTAAGCATATTTTCACCTTGTTATGCTGTTATTCGAAACAAGATAGTATTTATCTAGGTTTCAAATAATTTTTAATTGCAAAATACTAATTTATAACGATTAGTAAAGTAATTGAATTTCTCACATTTTTACAGTATAAATACGATGTTATAATCTCATATGTTCTATATTAAAAAAGGTGACATTTTTAATATCGTTTGTTTTAAACATGGCTTACTATATTGTTAAATAATACAATATAAACTAACTAAAACTATTGTAAAAGCATTGAGTTTTAAATAATTTAATTCATCATTTTTGTTTATTCTTATTCGAGTTAATTTGTTAAACTCATTAATACGAGTGAAAACAAGTTTGATTCGAGTTCGTTTGCACTCGAGTTGTCGAGGGAACTCAGCGGGCCGAATAGATCAGTTAAACGCTAAAATTAGTTATTATCAGAAATATTTAGTTGTAAGTTATAAACAAAAGTCTAATTATTATCTAATTACTGATACTTAATCAAAAACAAATTTAATTTTTAAATAAGTGAAGTTCATTTTGAACTATAAAAACTGATAATTTCTTATTTGAAATTAAATTGTACTTTTACATGGAAACTTAATTAGTCGTAATACTTACATTTTATTTCATATACCTATTTAAAAAATTTAAATAATACAAACTAATCGAAAATCAGCTCGAGTGATAAATTCTGACTCGAGTTGTAAGGAATGTAAGTACTAAGTAGTAAGTAGTTAAATCTAATGGCTCGAGTCGTATCTATGGTATGACACGTCATAAAATTACCTATTACATATTTATGAAGTTATATATTTATTTCATTTCAATATAGTTTTAAATGCTATTGTCTTAGAGCATAATTTGGAGGACACGACTCGTGACAAAAATATTATACGGCTAGCACGAAATGTCGAGAGCGGCAGTTGTGGTCGTATTATATGTAATAAAAATAATTTTAAAAATTAACGCTTGCCTGAGATATTATATATAATAGGCGATTTGATTATTAATTAATAATAGGGTATTTATTCAGTTATCTAATAAAACGAACACTCCTAATGACGGCACGCAATACACATTCTAACTACATATTCGCAAATGTTAAACGGCTAGTCATGCTTTCTCATCAAGTATTGCGATTTGCGCGGGAACAAGCGCGGCGCGGCGCGGGACGTATTGGTGTGTCGACGTAGTCTATAGCGAAACATGTAAATGTGTGCGTGAGCACGACGACTAGGACTAGTAGGTGAAAATATAACAAACGGCAAAACTATTTTTATAAGATATATTTATTCTTTAATTATTTCACGGTCCTTAGTCTTTAATTATAATCAAAAGAAAAGAAATGAGGATAAAGGTTATCTTTGGTATGCCATCAATTTCATTACTCTGTATGGATATTTAATTGCAACAATTAAAATATTTTCGAAAAACGAATGTGATTTCGTTTTGTTCTATAAGCATGGTTACATTTAATCGTTATATCGTATTATTTTTTAAATCTCTTATATTCTCTTCTCCCTTTTTAGATCTTTGAATCGATAATAATTGTAGGAAGGCACCGTAAAGAAATAGGTATTCTAGGTATTTGATTTGCGCACGGAATTTTATTTTAATAAAAATCAAAGTTAAATTACAATCTTTTATCTAACTTGCAAATTGCAATGTGTGTTTGTTGGGATGGAATATTGTGAGTCAATTTTGAATGAAAAGCGCTTGCATTTTTAACAATTTTAATTTAAAGAAAATAATAACAGCGCTGCAGCGCTTTAAGCGCTTAAAGCGCTTGCATTTTTAACAAATTTCACTGCAACAAAATAACTAGCACTTAACTTAAATAACAGCGCTGCAGCTCTTTTATCATCAAAGAGGACTTTGTCACCTTCCAAACAAAAACTTACATCAAAATCGGACAATGGATTACGGAGTAATAGCTAAAAATAGAAGACAAGTTAAAAAATTGGGTGCGGCTCCTAAAGCCCTTTTACCTGACACCAATATTATAAAAATCCGTTGAGTAGTTTAGGAGTAATACACGATTTTGTCCGAGGGGGTGAGGTAAAATTGGGGGGGGGGGGGGTCGGTTTTCGTGGGAAGATTGGCGGGGTCGAGTTTTGGGAAGGTGTTAGAATTGGAGTGGGGGGTGCACGTGCGGAATTTGAAATTTTTGAAGTATAGGTTAGGGGGGGGGGGGTATTGGTAAGGGTATACTCTACGATCACGATTGAAAGATATGAATTAAAAGAAACATATTTTTTCGAAAAACAGGTAACGGGTTCGATTCCCGTTCCAGATTATACCTATACACAAAATATGAAATAATAATTCTTATATCTAAACTTAATATTTAAAACTGAAAACTTCTCAAGTCTTAATTTTTCAAGTAAAATAAATAGGATAATAATCCTATGTCTTGGCACTTTTAGCTCCTCCCATCAACTAATATGAAAAATATTGTACTGTTCGTTGAATTTTATTATTCATATTATTTTTCTACACAAAATCTCGGTTTTATAAAAAAAAATTAATTATACTAATTTTACTGATTTAGTTTAATTAATTACTTATTCTACTACTACTTTTTTTAATTTTAATTTTTTAACAAAATTGCCTTTATTTAATATAAAAGTTACAAGGATATCCAAAGAATCTAATATGTATGTCGATATCTGTAAAATATTTACGTAAACAATTTTTAAACTATAATTTTACATGTCATTTTAGTACCTTAACTTATATCTAGTCCGATATCTCCGGTTCCACTGAACGGATTTGAGTGCTGTTTTCTTCTCTGGAAAGAAGAAGAGTTGCTCCGTTGGGTCTAATAAGTTCCAGGGTGGGGCATCGATCTAGATTCTTAGTTATTTAGGTCCAAAGTTAGGTTTCAATTTTTAAAATTTTGTATGTTAGATAACTCCGAAACTACTGGAGCTATTTTGATGGGATTTCGCTTTTTGTGATCCTATTGTTATGGGTTTTCCTCTGATGTCTGTCGTGACCGTCTAAGTTTACCGACGGCGAAAAGAGCAATTTTGCTGGAATTGTTTTTTTGCCTTTTTAGCGCACTTAGTGGAGTCCAAAAAATTCAGTTTTTTGGTCATAGGTGGAGGTCAATGAGCACTTTAGAACGCACTATTTAGAAGCATATGTCGTAGATCTTAATCGAGCAGCGTTCACGAAAAACTAAATCGGTCACTCACAAAATTACAGTTTTTATGCCAAATTAGGTTCAAATTGTTCGATTTTGAAGATTTAAAATAGTCTGTGCTATTCACTGTCACTTTTTACACCTATATAGTCACTTTAAAGTTTTAAAATCGTCACTTTTTCCACTTTTTATGAAACGGTTGGTTTTGGCGGGAATCCATTTTTCGAGAAAAGAAAATGAATTGCTTGTGAGGTATTATGTTATACGGTTCCGTTGGTGATATTAAACTTAACATAAATTTAACTAAATTAACAGCAACAGTAAATTAGAAAAATGTAATTCAACCGGGATTCGAACCCACGACCTCTAATGGCTCTGTGGGCCACCCTATAAGCGCGTAAATTTTTCTGCCTCGTGTCTCACAATCACGATTTTACACAAGCTATTCTTTCTCTTCTACATATTTATTTTTTAAATTAACATGATTAGTAAATAAAATAATAATTTATTGTAATAATCTTTTTTTAAAATAACAACGCCTACAAGAAGTCAAAATCAATAAAAATGTATTTCTTGCTTAAATCCTTCTTCATAGAAATGCTGCGATAAGACGTAGTATAATATTGTGGCTTACCGTTTTTGTGTATCATTCATGTCTTTGGATTGTATTACATCGATATATTAAAATTAGCCCTTTTACATATTCTTATGTGCGTGCACGCACTTCAAAACTTTTAAGTCAACTGAAGAAAAGAAATAGAAATTAGAAAAACATTTTTAAGGATGTTCTTTATATTTTAACATAATTTTTATTACGTATAATACGACCACAACAAAGAGAATGTAATCAATATGGACCACAACTACCGCGCTTGACACTTTGTGCTAGCCGTATAGTATTGTTGTTACGAGTCAAATTATGCTCTAAGACAATAGCATTTAATACTATGTTGGAATGAAATAAATATATTACGTATTAAATTATAGGTATTTTTTTTCTTTTTAAGATATTTGCCCGCCAAATTATGCTCTAAAACATTCATTTTTAAAACTATATTGAAATGAAATAAATGTCGTGCTAACCGTGTAATATTTTCGTCACGAGTTGTGTGCGCCAAATTATGCTCTAAGGCAATAGCATTTAAAACTATATTGAAATGAAATAAATGTCGTACTAACCGTGTAATATTTTTGTCACGAGTTCTGTGCGCCAAATTATACTTTAATACAATAGCGTTTAAAACTATACTAACTATACTAACTTGAAATAAATATATAATTTATGTACATATTTGGTTATTTTGTTCCTAATATAATATTTGTTTGTATTATACGTTACGTTAGATTGTTTTTAAAATAATATTAGTGCGGTTTACTCGCTTGAATTGTTTATCAATATAAAGCTGTTGCGAACACTCCTTAAAAAACATAAACCGCGTTTGCCAAAGAAATGCCGACATAGGGGTCAAGGACATAGCAAGTGTGACTACCGTAGTTGCGGCGGTAATTGTATTGCTTTACTTAATTGCTACTTTAATATTATTATTGATATTTTTAGGCCTTTTAATATAAAAATCATATTATTGATGTTTTAAAATATTGACGTAATAATAGTTTAAATTAAAATATTTTATGAAAAGCTTTATTAAATATAATGTCAGAAACGTAATAAGAACATATAATCTCATCTTTTTTGAAGTCGGTTAAAAGTATTGTCTGAACACTACTTGTGAAATATGAGCTAACAAATATATTAAACACAAAACGCGCATGCCGCTCCGCCTTTACCCGTGCACCCAGAGTGGCCCCCTCAGTAGTCAGTGAGACACAATAAAATCGACAAAGTAAAGGCGAAATATACGTAGTTTACAAATATTATAAACACGGAAACGCACCCCCGCACCACCCCGCTCCGCCTTTACCCGTCAACCCAGTGCGGCCCCATAATTCGTAAGTGGGACGCAATAAAATCGATAAATTAAAAGCAAAATATACGCGGCTCGCGAGCACCCTCCAAATTTCGCGCGGCCGATGGCTTAACTATGATATTCGCCAAAAATCACCCTAGGAATAAATTTGTGTCCGAGCCAAGTTTCCGCCCGTGCACCCAGAGTGGCCCCCTCAGTAGTCAGTGAGACACAATAAAATCGACAAATTAAAATCGAAATATACGTAGTTTACAAATATTATAAACACGGAAACGCACCCCCGCACCACCCCGCTCCGCCTTTACCCGTCAACCCAGTGCGGCCCCATAATTCGTAAGTGGGACACAATAAAATCGATAAATTAAAAGCGAAATATACGGGGCAAAATATACGCGGCTCGCGAGCACCCTCCAAATTTCGCGCGGCCGATGGCTGAACTACGATATTCGCCAAAAATCACCCTACGAAGAAATTTGTCTCCAAGCCAATTTTTCGCCCAGTCATTTCAAACATCGAAACAAACCTTTGGACAAAAAATCAGGGTTGGTTAATATTGTATCCGGAATACGGATACAATAGACCGGTGGATACAAGAGCGCAGCCAAATTTCCCCATACTTGGGACAATATGATTCGCAAGATTTATATATATATATATATATATATATATATATATATATATATATATATATATATATATATATATATATATATATATATATATATATATATATATATATATATATATAACTCCAACAATAACTAAGTAATTAAAATTATTTTTTTCTTTTTAGTTTCGATTTGTAACGTTTTGAAGTCGCTTTTCATTTTTGTTAAAAAATAATTTATTTTTAATTTTTTAGTGGAAATATATCTTGTTTAAATATAATGTTGGTAGGCTAACTAAACTACTGCTCCAATAAGTCAGCGAAGTTTTGGAGTGAACGACAATAGTCAATCGAGATTTGTCCAAGTCTATTTTTCCACGTAACTCCTAGACGTTAATAAGATTTACCTTCTAAGGTGGGTGGACCATGGAAGGCCATGTGCCTTCGAAGGCCAATTGTTAAAAAGTCATAGTTATTGTCACTTGATGACAAATTCCTTCTACTTACACTTAGACCTATATAACTCAAGCACATAGACGCAGCGGGAAGTCCCTCACGCCGATATTATGTCGGTGCGGTGCCTCGCTATGTTGAGGTCGGTCGTCGACGTTGAAATTGTAATTCTCGCTCTCAGAAAAACGCAAGTTTTTAACTAAATAACCTATTATTTTCTTTAATCTTTGTGACTCTGAATTAATAATAAGGATTTGCCATAGGAATATGAAAAAAGTTACTACTTTTTTATGGTTTGTGTTAAAATATCGGTAGTTTTCCTAAAAAAGTCAAGTGTTCCTTGGAAGGCCGATCTAAGGCCGATCAAAAACTTGATGGTTGGCCTTGCAAGGGTACATGGGCTTTACTAGGTACATCTAGAGATGACAAAAATACTAATACTCAATGCTTGCATAAATGTTATATTATATAATAATATATATGACATAATAATCTATAATATATATCTATAATCTATAAATATCTCTATAAATGCGAAAAACACTCACTGACTCATCACGAAATCTCAAAAACCGCTAAAAGTATAAAGATAAAATTTTGCATGGAGGTATTTTATAAATAGTAGACGTCCGCTAAGAACGGATTTTGCGATTGGGCCGGATTAAGGTGGTCTAAGGGATCCAGCAAGTTTGTATAAAAGTCCTTCAGTTTTTGTGATATACACTTTAAATTTGGCAAGGAGGAAGTTAATAATTAGTAGACGTCTACAAAGAAAGAATTTTGCGACAGGGCCGGATTAAGGAGATCTAAGGGATCTCGCAAGATTGTATGAAAGTTCTTCAGTTTTTGTGGTTTTTTAACCGGATTAAGGTGATCTAAAGCTGGAGCCTTAGGACTTTCCTCGTTTGCATGAAAGTCCTTCATTTTTTGTTCCACGAACTTTAAATTTAAGGAGGTAGTAAATAGATAGTAGACATCCGCAAAGAACGAATTTGCAATTTTGCGCTCTCGTCTTCTGTTGGGGGCTAACGAAGCAGGCAACAAAAGGCTACCCCTTTCACGCTCGCTGTGGACTTTTGCAACATAAGGGGGCTGAATTACAACCTGAACGCCATCCACTTCCACCTTGACATGACGAAGCTGGCCTTGCTATTCCTTACTGAGACGCAAATATTTTCTCCGGCTGACACTTCTTTCCTCTCTTATTCGGGGTATGAACTGGAGCATTTCTTTTGTACCACGGGCTGGGGTGTATGTGTATGTCAGAGAGGATCTACGCGTGCCTGTATAAGTCTCATAGCAGTAATGCCAAAACTGACCGACTCGTTGAGCACATGCAAATGGCTACAGATTCCCTGCTGCAGAGATCCCATCCACAGAGATCGTGATTCTCGGAGACTGGCTGACTGGCACTACAGGTCAGCGGATTAGGACGGGATGCGGTCATTCTTTGCATCCTACCCATGGGGGGAGATGTGCTTGTTGCTGGATGATCCAGACATCGCTGCTGACTCTTTCACCGATATGGTTCTTCAGGGTATGGAACTGCTTATTCCGTTAAATAGAATAATTTGCAGGGAGGTAGTTTGTAAATAGTAAACGTCCGCGATGAACGGATTTTGCGATTGGGCCGGATTAAGGTGGTCAAAGGGCTCTCGCAAGTTTGTATGAAAGTCCTTCAGTTTTTGCGATATACACAGGTCTAAGGAATCTCGCAAGATTGTATGAAAGTTCTGCAGTTCTCTGCAGTGCCCATCGGAGGCAAATCCCAGCCTTGGTTTGGTCGCTCCTGCAAGACGGAATCTCGCCGAAAGCTGGAATGCTACCACGCCTGGGCTAGTGGCTAGTGATGCAAATACCAGCGTTTTGAAAGAGGAATATAACTTTGCCTCCAGGTCCCTCAAAAGTACTATTGCTAATGCGAAGTCGAAGCACATTGTTAGAATTGTCGAGAGGTTGGGACGTCTCCCGTCAGGAACACGTGCGTTCTGGTCTCTCGCCAAGACTATTTTTAGGAATTTCTGTCAGTCTTCTTTTCCACTGATCTTTTGGGCTCTCTCTTCGCGTCCAACTTGACTCTGGATGACCAAGGCAACTAACCACCGACAATACTGCGGTGGGATACTACGATGCAGCAAAGTGCAGTTCGCAAAACACTTCTTTCCTTGGACATTCATAAGTCGAGTGGGCCCGATGACATCGGTCTTAACGCGTCTTTTCCGGCATTCCTGTTCATTACGCGTAGTCCCGACATCTTGAAAGGCCGCTTTAGTGCACTCAATCCCAAAAAAGGGTAACCGCTCGGATCCGTCCACTTACAGGCCTATAGCCATTACCTTCTTGTTCTCCAAGATAATGGAGTTCATTATCAACTGCCAGCTCCTGCGGTACCTAGAGGAGCACCGGCCGATCAGTGACCGTCAGTACGGCTTTCGTCGAGGTCGCTCAGCCGGTGATCTTCTAGTTTACCTGACACATAGATGGGCAGAAGCAGTTGAGACCAAGAGGGAGGCACTTGCAGCCAGTCTGGACATAGCGAAGGCCTTTGATCGGGTATGGCTTAAAGCGCTTCTTTCGAACCTACCTTCCTATGGGTTATTCCCATAAATTATGCAACTGGATCACCAGCTTTTTGGCAGATTGGAGCATCAAGGTCGTTGCTGACGGTGCTTGCTTTGATCATAAATACGTCGATGCTGGTGTCCCACAAGGCTGCGCACTGTCTCCTACTCTGTTCCTTCTGCATATCAATGACAATTGGAAATCAGCAACATTCATTGCTATGCAGACGACAGCACTGTGGACGTCCTGTACAATGGCTGTACTAATGTTTCTCGGGAATACGTCGACGAGTGGCGGAACAAACTTGTGTATTAAATCGAATCATTATTAACCAAAGCCTCGGATTGGAGTCGACTAAACTTAGTCCAATTCAACCCCAAAAAGACACAAGTTTGCGCGTTAACCACTATAAAGTCGCCATTTGTCGTCACTCTTCAATTTGAGGTAACTCCATTGTTTGCTACAACCAGTATCGGAATACTTGGCATCGACATTTCGAGCAACTTCCAGTCCATGGTCAATTGAAAGGTAAGGGCAAATTGGCCTCAAAAAAGCATGGTGTGCTCAGTAAGGCGAGACAGTACTACACGTCGGTTCAGCTTCTTAATCTCTATAAGGCGCAAATTCGGCCCCACATGGAGTACTGTTCTTATCTCTGGGCGCATTCAATGTAAGGCTCGCGTTATCAACGATAAAGCTCTCTCCGATCGGCATGATCCTTTAGCTCTGCGTAGAGATGTGGGATCACTCTGCATCTTCTACCGCATTTATCACGGGGAGTGTTTGGACTGATCCCGGCCGCAGATTTTCATCATCGGACATCGCGCCAAAACCGTCAGTTCCATCCACACCACCTCGATGTCTAGTGTTCCACAACAGTGCGATTTTTAAGACATTTTCTGCCCCGTACAACCAATCTATGGAACCAGCTGTTGCCGGCGGTCTTTCTAAACCGTTACTACCTGGCAACCTTTAAGAAGAGAACGTACTCCTTTCCGAAAGGCCGGCAACGCATTTGCAAGCCTTGCAGTGTTGCAGATGTCCATGGGCGGTGGTGATCACGTTCCATCAGGTGAGCCTCCTGCCCATTTGTCCCCTTTGTCCCATAAAAAATATTAAAAGACCGCTAACAATGGTTCTTCAATAGGGCCAGATTAAGGTGGTCTAAGGGCTCTCGCAAGTTCGTATGAGATTCCTTCAATTTTTATGCTACAAACTTTAAAGTTGGCAATGAGGTAGTTAATAGTTAGTAGATATCCGCAAAGAACGGATTTTGTGACTGAGACGGATTGGGAAGGTCTATGGGCTCTCGCAAGTTGTATGAAAGTCCTTCAGTTTTTGTCCTTTAAATTTGACAGGGAAGAAGATAATAGTTAGTAGACGTCCGCTAAAAATGTATTTTGGAACAGAGCTGGATTTAGGTGGTCTAAGGGCATTAGTTTGTATGAAAGTCTTTCATTTTTTATGTCGCAAATTTTCGTGCTACAAACTTTAAATTTAGCACTCCTCTACTACCTCAATCAATACTTAGTTGACATCCGCAAATAATGAATTTTGCAACGGGCCGAATCGAAGAGGTCTTAGGGCCATAGTAAGTTTGTATTAAAGTTTTCATCTTTTTTGCTACGAACTTTAAATTTGGTAGGAAGGTGGTTAATTGTTGGTAAAAGTCCGCTAAAACGTTTTTTTTCTACAGAGCCGGACTAAGGTTGTGTAAGAATTCCTTCCACGTCCACTTTCTTTGGTTTTGTTTTTTAAAAAGGAATTCATCGTTCGTATCCAATTTGTCCCACTTTCAGCTCATCGCCTTCTTGCTTGCCTAGTTTCGCATTGAAGTCTCTCAGACAACGGTAAAATGGGTTTTGGAGCTGTACATGAACCTACTAATGTCCTCATACATAGACTCCACTACTTCATCAGGATGTGTTCATCAGATTTGGGCGTATACTTGAATTAGTTTTAAGGAATAACGATTGGTTATTCACAGAACAAGGTACACTACCCTAGTCGACACGCTCCCGATACTTACCATATTGATCACGAGAGACTTGTGGACAATAAACCCGACACCGCCTTGTGTCCAGATTATGATTATAATACCATAATACTGTACTTATTATGTTACAAGTTTGTTTTGGAATTCGAGTAATTATTTTTTTCTATTTTTGTTTTTTAAACATTCCTGATTACAAGAATATCTGCCATTATAAAGGTTTTAGAGTACTTAGTCTGTGGCATGTAATTTAGTTTTTATTATATTTATTTTTGTTTGGCCTTCTTAGGAACATTTTGGCCTTACAAGGAACATACCCCTAAGAAGGCCATTCTAGGTCAATTTATTTTGTTGTAATTTTATTATTATTGTCATTGACAACTTATTTTTTATCAATATAAAACTCATTAGTTTTGTTTTTACAACATTTCTATCAATAGATTCTTAGTTATACAATAGTGTTCAAGTTATATTCGTTGAGTGTTTTATATATGTATATTTTATGTTGAGCATTTAATTTTCCGGTATAATGAAAGACCTTTTTATGTAGTTTAAGTGTAAGCAGATATTTTTAAAATCACAACGTTAGTTATAAGTTAAATGACTGATTCATTATATTGGCCTTATATGGAGCCCTGTTCCAAGCAAGGCCATTTAGAAGAGCTTTCGAAAACCTACGTTTATTGGATAGTGATTAACTTTGCAACAAAAAAAAGTGTTTAATATGTTACATAATAAAACAAAGTATTATTAAAAAAGTAGTTTGTTTCATTTCTCCAGTAAATAAACGAATTATAACTGTTTAAACGTTAAGGTGGCCTTCCATGGTCCACCCACCTTATTATCAGATCAACCTAATATCCTGAAGGAATACAACTATCGGTTCATAAGTACGTATAATATTAAAAGAATTTTCTTTCAACTCCTAACCGTTGAGGAGATATACCTTACATCATCACAAATTCTTGAACAGCTTTAGGAAATATATGAAAAACGTAATAAAACTAACTCTTAATTGTTTTCAAATTACTGTATGTTTCTTAAAGTGTAATAAAGAATAAATGCCTATAAAATTTGAGAATTGCCCTCGATTTCCCTAGGATCCCATCATCAGATCCTGACTTGGTGATAATGTAAATATCTTGGAAGTATTACCCTACTGAACAAAAAAAATGTAATAGGCCAACATTTGACGCAGAAATAAATGAACAAAAATAAAAAGTACCGTTGAGGAAATGTACCTTCCATCATCAGCTCATCTACATGAGATGATGATTTTCAGACACAAATGCTTGAACATCTTTAGAAAATATATCAAAAACATAGTAGGTGCCTATAAAATTTGAGAGTTGCCCTCGATTTCCCAGGGATCCCATCATCAGATCGTGACTTGGTGACTATGGGACCAACTGGAAACTATACCCTTTCGAACAAAAAAAGAATTTTCCAAATCGGTCCAGCCATCGTCGAGTAATCGGGGAACATACATAGAAAAAAAAAAGTCCCCGACGAATTGAGAACCTCCTCCTTTTTTTGAAGTCGGTTAATAATTAGTAAAGTGAGTGGCCCTTTTAGATACAACAAAGTAGATATTATATTTACAGTATAGTTAGAACTGTCATGACAATCATCTAAAAACACCTTTGTCAAAATTAGGCCAGTAGTTAACCATAGTTCAGAATAATTCGCGTTGTTAATATTGTCAGTATAACAAATTAATAAAAGTAGTGAATATTACAATTTAAATATATATATTATTTAACTATTTAAGATGGTTCTCGACACTTTAATTAAGCATTTCCACTAATCCACGACGCGTAAGATGACACTCGAACGCTCACTCCAGGATAGAACGGATCTGCACAGCGGTATCCCCAGGATGTGATTCCCACTAGAATATCACTTTGGTGCACGAGAGGTCCACCAGAGTCACCTTGGCAAGTGTCTTTGCCGCCAACATCGAGAATACCAGCGCAAAGCATCTCGGGAGTAATATCTGGCCAATCCTCGAAGTTAGGTTGAGTTTTCAGGAAGGCGTAACGATCAGCGCACAGTTGTTGGTTAATAACGTTAAGGCCCGCGCGCAAAAGTACTTCAGAAGGCCAGCCTCCAGACTGAAAATGAAATTGTAATGAATCCTTGCATTCATTATAGCTAAAATGTTAAAAATCATTAATAAGAAACGATTATATACCGAAGTAGTTCCCCATCCTGCGGCGTAAACCAGACTGCCATCAGTTAGATTGTAGTTGGGTCCAGCAACGCGTGCGAGACCAATGCTTGCAGACAAAACTGCATTACTTGACAGTTTAACTATTGCGATGTCATTAGTAAGGTCACTGGGATTGTAGTTTGCATGTAAGACTAGGCGAGAAACGGCGTGTACATCTCCACCGGAAGAAGCATAGGACGATCCGAGACGAACACGCCATTGAAAGGCCGCATCTTCTCTGTAAAGATATTACTTTAGTGAAATTTATTTCTTAACCTTTTTATTATTTGTTAAGATGAACAATTAAAAAACTACAACAACTAAAAAACGCTTAAAAAGTAACGTAATAAAAATTTAAATGACAGGTTGGTCAAGTTCAAAGATAATGATAATTATAGGAAGTATGTTTGACAATAGGAATAAGGATTTTATAAGCGGGACAAAATACAAGTACAAAAACTATCTCTGACTTTATGTACTACTTATAATGTACCAATAATTGAGTCCCCATTTACAGATCTACCCTCTTTTATGAGGACTATTCTACTGCCAGCTATTGTGTTTCCTGTGAGAATACAATATTTAACTGTAGTTAGTAGGTGTTTTCTTACCTAACCTAACCGTATTTTTTATGTAGTCTGAATATAGAACCTAGTAATAAGCTATCACTATACAAAGATTAGTGTAAATTGGTTCAGTAATTTTTGTGTATATGCGCACATCGATTAACTAAGATATTGTTTTTTATACTCGTATGTATAAATACAAATATGTATGTAGTTATTGCGAGTGTACCTTAGATAAAGACAAAAAATTTAATAACTATTGTTTCTGGGTTTATATTCAATATACGTAACGTTACAGTCATTATTTAAAAAAAATAATGTTATGATTTTTTCTAAGTTTATTATATATAATTAATTAATGTTATCCGAACAGTTCCGGCCATGGTTGCAAATCTTATTGAGACTGGCCACCGCGCAGAAGATATTATATTGCGCAAGTTTACGCGATGACACATGTGCACTCATTATTCATGTCACTCTCACACTCCGGTGGGATGACTACTCGACACGACAAGTTGTTAAAGCACAGGACCGACGGCTTTACGTGCTCTCCGATGCTTATGGGTGAAACACCACAACTTCCCAATTCCGGACTGTTTTGACGATCGACTGATTGAGGCTTACTAAACAGAAATACTCAATAACTAAACGTGGCCCTACCCGGGACTCCAACTACCTATGTACTATAAATGCCATGACAATTTTGACATTACCTAGATTGCAAGTTTCTGATATGAGTCGATCGTGATGTAGGTACAGTTTCTAAATAAAAGAGAATATCCATAAAACTATTTTTCCGCTGTTAAAAGAGGCATTTTTAGAACAATCCTGTTCAAGACCGTCTCACAGTACTTTTGAGAAAATGCACCAAATCTACAATACAATTTACAATTATGCAGGGGCGTAGCTTGCCTTTGAGGGGCCCTGTATCAAAATTTAATGGGGGGCCCTTCTTCCTAACTGGAATAGAACAAGTGCTTTTTTGGTATACTTTTGTTGCAGTCAAAAAAATGTGGACGAGGTAACATAATATCTGGCATGTAGATGATTTTTGAAGAAAAAAAGTTGCAAAAGTTATAAACAATTAACTAAAACAAAAAATAGGGGATTAGTTTGCTTGCAAATATCTCAAAAACTAATTGAGATTTTTGAAATCTAAAAAAAGATTCAAAAAGAGGAGGAAATTTCCTAAAAAAAGTCTTTACTCCCGGAACGTTTTGAAAAAAAAAAACAAGTTCTTCTTGCAAAACTTGCAAAAGTTATAAACATTTAACTAAAACAAAAAATAGGGGTTTAGTTTTTTGCAAATATCTCAAAAACTAATTGAGATTTTTGAAATCTAAAAAAAGATTCAAAAAGAGGAGAAAATATACTAAATAAATGTCTTTACTCCCGGATTTTTTTTGAAAAAAAAAAAACAAGTTCTGCTTGCAAAACTTGCAAAAGTTATAAACAATTAACTAAAAAAATAGAGGTTTAGTTTTTTGCAAATATCTAAAAACTAATTGAGATTTTTGAAACCTAAAAAAAGATTAAAAAAGCGGAGGAAATTTTCAATAAAATCCTTACTTCCAGAACTGTAAGATCAATATTTATAATTTTCCTACGGCCGAAAACGAGTGCTCTAGCTTTCGCTAGCCACATCTACTTTTATCATTAAAAATTATTTAAACATACCTATCTTTACATATTATAATATAACAGTAAGTTAAAAAAATCTGTACATTAAATATTTCTTAAAAACAATGACTGTAATACTTATTTATTGTGAATGTAGAATAGTTATTAAAATTTTTGTCTGTATGTCTGTTTCTAACTGTGAACTGATTTTAACTTTACTTTGTGCAGTGGTAGAATATTACTATGGTCATATTTAGGATACTCTTACAGAAAAATAATATTTCTCATAAAAGTGGGGTGGAAATAAACTAAATGGGGAATCAATCATACAAGTACATTGCATAAAGCCAAAAATATTTTGTACTTTAAGTGCGGGGAGAGCCACGGGTTTCGTAAGTTAAACATAAAATTGAATATAATAAATATTAAGGAAACAATTTTTTAAATCATTATTTGTCTTTCTTTTCGATTTAAAAAACGTTTTGTTCAATTTTTCATTGAGTATGTAACAAACAATTTTATAAGCAAATAATTTATTTATAACTTTGCACATTTTTTGCGTATGGCCTTAGAGTTCAAGTGAGATTTTGGATAGCACTTTATGAATTTTTACTTTTTGGTTGGCCCTTTACCCCCGGGGCCCCGTATAATTGATACGGCTGATACAGCGGTAGCTACGCCCCTGCGATTATGATAATTGCTGGATTTTTATCAAAATTGCTATCGCAAAATTAAATAAACACTCGTAGTTACATGTATTTATTTTTTTAAGTAAAAACAATGTACCTATCTAAAAAAAATATTGTATAAATTGAAAATCTACTTACAAGTAATAGTGTGCAGCATTTCATTTTTTAAAGTCTATAATATAATAATTTATTATTGAAATTGAAAAAAATAGAGAATTTACTTACATGTAACAGTGAGCAGCAGACACTACAGCGTTTCTTGTAACTAGAGTACCACCACAACTTTGACGGAAATTTGTACCCCAATAGCTGTATAACATACTTGATGCAAAAGGGTACTGTTCAATGGCAACAGGTTCGCCACCCACGATACGGTTCCCATGCTTAGGCACCGCTGTGAAAATAAATAAATGATGATTTTAATGATAAATGATTGAGGAATTTTATCCATCCACCGAAAGGTAAATAATCCTAACTAAGTAATATCCTAACTAATATTATAAATGCGAAAGTAACTCTGTCTGTCTGTCTGTTACGCTTTCACGCCTAACCGCTGAACCGAATTCGATGAAATTTGGTACACAGATAGAGAAGACCTTCAGAAAGGACATAGGCTACTTTTTATCCCTGTAATCCCACGGGAACGGCAACTACGTAGGTGAAACCGCGGGGCGCAGCTAGTAATAAATAAAATAAGGGGTTGAGTTCTTGATAATTGACATGCACAAAGAAGTTTATGTTGGAAATTAAGTTCACTTACCCCAGGCGACGCTAATTAGTGCTAATAATATAATGGCACAGTTCATGGTTGCAGAGGTAACGCCGCTGAACTAAGCCTGATGTTTAATTTATTTGCTTATATACATCGTTTTATCAATAACTAACTTACTACTTAATTTAATTTTTAAGTGTTTATCATAATTATTAATCACTTATCATAAAAAACCCTATAAGCTACTTATAATAATTTAAATAGGTATTATATATTTGTTAATTTTCCGATTACATAGATAGTAGTATTTTAATATTATGATTTAAATATGATTGTAATATGTACAGAATCTTCAGTTTTTGTTAAGGATAATGTGATAAAACTTAAAAGACTAGTAAATATTTATCCCACCAAAAACATTTACATGTAAAATGTTGCCAAGACGAGATTATGGGTCGTACTGCCAAAAAGTTATCAAATCTCATATAGAGCCAGCCAGCGCCTAACTTCACAAGCTCTACACCTTAGACAAAGCATGTAACTTGGCAATTTCGCTACATTCGTATGGGCCGGGGGTAAGGTACAAATTTTATTCACAGTTCATTACTTTTTATACAATAATAATTATTGTAGCAACGAAACTCTGTAATTTAAACGTTATATTTTTGATAAGTTTACTATTGACATATACCGCGATTTGTATCTGGTATAATATAAACGCAAGTTATGAGGGTTTAAAAAAAAGTCGAAGCAATTCGACTAAGGGAGCTTCGTTTGGCTCGTCTTGGCGGGGGACCCCCAGACTATTTATGTCTATAAATTGTATAGGTTTCAAAATTAAGGGTAATCTCGTAATGGAACAGAACAAGTTCAATACAATTTTGCGTTTTACCCGACTGCGGTGAAGCGTAAAGGGTGTGTGCAGGGCGTAAATATATTTCCGATTTTATACTTCCTGGTTAACGGTTTAACAGTCAACCGATTTTATTATTTTTCCTAAGTATGTACATTATCAAGATCATCTTGATAGAGCGAGTAGTATAGGATATACGACCGCAGATTAATAAGAATCAAAATCTTCATATTTTATAATTTTATTTATGAAGCAAATATCCAAGATATTTCTTCGTGTGGACAGTAAAAATGTTTGATAGTATTTCATCAGATTATTGTAATTATACTTCTTTATAGTATATTATCTTTATAGTATAATGTACATTTTCATTTTTTTGTACTCCTCCTAGTCTATTTTTGTGAACTTCGTAATATGAGTTCCATACAACTGAACAATATTCCAGCTTGCTCCTGACTTATGAATTAAAAAGTGCTATTTTGTTCCTCTTAATAAGTCCCATAATTTTAAAAGATTTTTTAGTAATATCTAGTATTATGTGATCTGCGGTAATATCTTCTATACGAGTACCTATGTGAAATAAAACTTAATTTTGAATCCATTAGTAATACTTCTAAGTATATTGTAATCATATTTTATATTTTGATAATTTCGGCTAAATATTTTTTAAAGCAATTTTTGTGATTTAGTTTTAGTTTTAGATTAGTTTCATTTCACACGTTGACATAAGTTTTTCTAAATCTTGCATTTTTATGGAATCATTAACTGTTGATATTTATTTAAACATATTTAAATAATCTGCATATAAGATTCTACAGTAATCAAAATATGTTATTATATAATTTATAAAAATTTCAAGTAATATAGGACCAAGGTGTGATCTTTGCAATACACCGGATGTAGCTACCAGCTAGTTAGCACTCCATTTCTCGATTATATAAATATGATCGGTAGACGGTAGATGTTTACTGAGATTGCAAACTTAAAATAAAAAAAGATTTGTAAGAAACTGTTGTAAGAATGATTAACATTAAAAATATGTAGTAATGAAAAACTGTGTACATAATCACATAACATTACTATCACCACTGATAGACAATTATACGAAACGCAAGACAGTTCCTAGTACAGAGGTATTAATCTTCGCCAAGGCTTAAAGGCAAGTTCCCATCTCTCATAGCCCTCCACATATTACTGTTAACTGTTAAACCGTTAACCAGGAAGTATAAAATCGGAAGTATATGTACACCCTCCACACACCCTTTACGCTTCGCCGCAGTCAGGTAAAACGCAAAATTGTATTGAGCTTGTTCCGTTCCATACGAGATTACCCTTAATCGCGGCTACCTATTTTATATTATATTATGAGCAGCGTGCACAAGTGTATAATCTATGGCGTGCACTCCTCCTTTTTTCCCTTTATTGTTTTTTTAGTAGGGATCCTTATTTTTTTCTTGTAATTAAAATAACCTATATTAACCAGTGAATAGTGATAATGTAGCATTCAAATGGTGAAAGAATTTTTAAAATCAGTCCCGTACTTTTTGAGCCAATTCGTTATAAACATACTTACATATTACAACTTACCTAACCAAAACTTACATACAAAAGATACTTACATAAAAACATCTTTATAATATTAGTATAGAAGTATAAATTACTGGCATTCACCAAAAATATTGTATATAATTAATATAACCTTACGGGAAAACCACAAAGAAGATTGTTAGAATTAATTTACTTACCCCAGGCGACGTTAATTAGATGCACAGGTTATGCTGCTGAACTAAGACTATGTTTAGTTTTTTATATATCGTTTTATCAGTGAGTGAGTTGTGTAGTAGTTACGAGCTTACTCTACAAAATATTTAGGAAAAAAAATCACAGATGCTTTGTTATGTATGAGGAGCACTTCCCAGCGGCTTATGGAACAGAAAAAATCCTGCACTGCTCCGGAAAATATAACACATATCACATTTTGTGGGAACGAATGTTGACAACATAAATTTATTGAATGATCTATACAACCAACAAAAATTGCTTCATTGTTTTTTTTTTATTTAAAACAACTTGCACTGAGAGTCCAAGTCATTGTCATAACCTTGAGGACGAGACATCATAATGTCCACTTGTCCAATGTCCAACCATCTTTTACAAGTTTCTTAGCAGTAAGCTGCTTTTTTCCATGAACTCTAAAGAAAAATTCTAGGAATACTTGACAGCAGCTACAATTTCAACGTAACGAATTAATACTGAATTTTAATCGTTATGTGAAACGTCGGGTGTGGCTGCAAAAATCTTAAGTCATGGCATTATTATAGTTAAAAATATAATTTCTATAATACTTTCTTGGGTTCACGCGAACTTATTTATGTCGAGAACCAAAAATAAAAATTAATCTGCGAGCAAATCTGAAAAATAGTTTCAATATAATTCCTATAGTCACTAATAAGTACCTACTATATATTATAATACGGTCACTTTACTGCGGCAGCCTGTAATTTTTAAATCTGCTGATGTATTTCATGGATTTCTCTCCGTATACATATTATTGTTACATAACTGCCTCAGTCGTGTAGTGGCTAGCATGTACGACACACCGGTTCTGGGTTCGAGTCCCGGGTCGGGCTAAGTTATGTTATTATGACGGAATATCAGAATAGAGAATACACTTATTTCTGCGCATACACTTGTGCTGTGTGCACAAAAGTGTAATGCGTAGATGGTTAGTCTCAATGAGATTGGCCGCCGTGGCCGTGATCGGTCGGGAGGATATTGTTACACAGATTATTTGATTAGTGGCGGTTATGCCACCTGCCATAGCTTTAGAATTTTTTTATAGATGGTATCACTGATATTTCTGATATCTAACTTACGGGTGTCACCCATTTCAGGGTGCGGACCACAGCGCCCCCCTCTATCCAGCAACGCCTGTATCTTCTTGAGGGTTAAATGTGTTCATCAATTAGCAGTAATTTTAGAGGTTTCAACTTGGAATGAAATAAATTAGTTGATCATAATTTAGCATTTTACCCGATTGCGGCGAAGCGTAAAGAAGGGTTTGCACATTTATATTTCTGGATTCTATACTCCATGGTAATTATTTAATGGTTTAAAAAACGCCATATTATTATAGAGTTACATATACACATTCGCCTATACATTTTGGAATACTAGGTTATAAAATAACACGATTCTTTGGTATACACTTTATTAAACTGGAATGTCCTAAATAAACATACAAAATATATAAACATACTTTACGTTACGCTAAAACTTATACAGTTCGAATATTTTAAATTTATACAATGCAAATTTCGAAACTATGGCGGTAAACAATAATACTTTGGTCGTAATAACGTTTACTTATTCGTAAACCGTGCCTTGATGACGAAAGCTCTACAACTAGCAGGTGGGGAGAATATATTCAATTCTTACAAGTAACACCGATTGATTATAAGCGTGAATTAAGTTAGGTCTAAAATTTTAAAACATACTTTTAAGTATGCACAAACCCAATAAATTAAAGACGCAAAAAACCTAATTTTTTTGATGATGTCACATTACAATAATAATTTAAAGTCATTTAAAGATAATACGCATAAATATTGTTATGTTACCTAATCATTCGTAGAACAGTTTGTAAGAAATCTTTTGCGACAAGCGTGATGATAATTCATTATTATCTACCTTTATCTGGTATCATTATTCACTAGATACGGCAAAATTTATTAATTTAATAACTAGAATGTTAGTGCTGTCTGCGATTTCGTTGTCTAGTGTTAGCCCCAACTATGAAATATGATCTAAGCTGACTTTTGGACATTTGGGCTGGAACGGTTTTAATAAAACTTAAATAAATTGTAAAAAAGTAGTAATTTTTTTGTCATACGTTTAGTAGTTTTGAGATGGTGTAAGCTTAAATAGTTAAACGCAGCTATAAACCTGCAGAACATTATTTTTTTTCCAATTCAAGTACACCTCAAAATGGAATTAATAAAAAATATTTATATCACTACTTTGAACCAAATGTAAACTTTATATGTATATAAACAAAATAATATTCGTCTTTATAATATACATAATACGTTAATCCAAATATTTTGTAATTTATCAAATAAATTAATGGTGTTGGATTATTTCTTTTCAGTCTTATCATCATGGACTTCTTATTGTGGAAATTTGGATTATTACAAAATTTGATAAATGTACATTGATACGATATAATAATGTACACATTGTTCAGTGACATTGTCATATCCAAAGCAAATTACAACTTTTCGATTACAAAAAGATAAATAAACTACCTATAATATAAAAATTACGTTAATGCAAGATAACAATACAACTAATTTTGAAATGAATTTGAGTTTCTTAAGAGTACAAAAATGCGTCATCAGTACTCATATGTTGCGAATTGACAATTCAAAGTCAGTAGTCATCATTTTAATTGACATAAGTCTTATATACGTAACATAAAAAAATTGAAACACTACACTATTTTTTTATAATACGGTTAAATGGCTTAAACTAATAAAGCTTTCATTTTACGTTTACATAATTTAACTATGAGATTCGATCATATATATACATTAAATTAAATAATAATCTAAAAAATACTTCCAATAGTGAAGAGATCCTGGATATTTATTAAGCTTTACCCGAAATCATTATTCTTGTTTCGAAGACGCGGTTTAGAAAAGTAGGTTATTAGTTCAAGAACCGGAATAAGCTCGTCTTCACGTTTGTTGTAAATAAAAGCATTTCGTATTTGGTACGAGTGACACACTACTTGCGTTCTGATGTGCTACTTGCATACAGGACGTAAGTAGCAACGCAAAAGGACGCAAATATGATCTACACCATTATATCACGCACAATTAATGTTTATAAATTATAACCTATAACCTACTCAGATAATATTTTATTAGTGATGAGATCCCAATAAAAATCAGAATCAGACAAAATAAGCGCGTCGATATACTTTATTTTATAATACGTAATAATTGAAGCAAGTGGTGATGAAAAAAAAATGCTATCCGTTATATATTGATAATAATATTTATACGCTTTATATTAGTTAAACAGATAGGTGAATGACAAACTTACTTCAGATCTTGGACTAAATGCTATTAGTAGAACCGACTTGATCACTTGAGTTTTTAGTTTTACGTTTCACTGAAACAGCTAATGGTTATTATAGTAGTTAAAGCTATTCCAGTGAAACTTAAAAGTAAAAACTCAAGTCCATTAGCTATTTATTATTTATTTTATTAAAAGTTTGTTGATACATGTGTGTGTTTATATGTAAATATATAAATGCTTAGTAAGGAGCTTGGTTTGGGGCAGAAAATATCAAGCGCTTGTTTGTGCAAGTTTGCAGATGTAGATCGTCTTACGGTAATATTTGGCAGGGTCGAGGCTGTATTACGTTTCGAATAAACTTACAAAATAACTACTAAAGATAATCCTTTGTCAGAAACAACGCACTACGTATTATGTGATAATCGATTAATTTTAAATGAAACAATCTCCTCAGAGACAATCTCCTCCTCCTATTTAAATTTTTATTTCTAAAGTTCCGGGTGTCACGGAAGAGACTAAGATTTGAAAGGTATCAAAGACTAATAAAGAAAATGTAAGTACCTTACAATATTCGTTAATTTTAATCATTTTTATAAATTCAACATGTTTTATACTTGAATATAGCATTATTATTTATGTTATTTTAGCTGTTGTTGGTTATATAATTATATTATTACAATTTAATAAAAAACGTCGGAAAACAAAAATCAAAATGAATCCACTTAAAAATAGTTTTATTTAAAATGTCAAATGTTCGCGTAAAAGTACTAAGGAAGTATTACAGGAAGATTAATGGTATAAACGTTTACCACAATGTTCATGATCGTATCCCTTATTAATAACGTTAAATTGTTCTATTTTATCTATACCTCTTCGAATAAGATCACTTAAATATTATTGTTATAGTATTTAGGCGCAGTAAAATCTTAATTAAAACTTAACTTATAAAAAGCCCAGTAAAAAGGTTAATAGCGTAACTAGTCTTAACACTGTAATCAATAAATAATCTTACAAACACGTTATATCAGACTATAATAAGTGCAACAATCAGAATCGAAACAGCAACATGTCCATTAGAATATATAATGCGCAAACAGCGTTATGTATTTGTAACAAAATTACTTACACACATATTCAAGCCAAAACAACAGCTTCGCTTGAAGCTCGAAGGCACAATTCATAAGATACAGCTTAGAGTTCACTATGTTTATACAGTTAACATCTCACGTAGTTACTCTTTGGAAATTATGTTATAATAAATACTATTCAAGTACACGCAAGTATCCGCTAAGAAGTAGGATTTCTTCATAGGAATTACCTGGAAGAAAGGGGAATCTATTAAATTAGGCACAACTAAATATAGAAAATATTAATAATAATAAGTAAATAGGCAAACCAGTAACAATAACGTCAATAGATTTTAATGTCAAAAAATATTTAATGTAAATTAAAATCGGTGACGTATGAATTTAAACATGCGGGCTGCTACTGAACTACTGTTGGCAAAAAAAAAAACATCTGGAATTCAAATACTTGTTTGGATTAATCTGCTTGACTGACTTATATGCATTGAGATGATAGTATTTCAGCATTTTAATCTGCACCTTTTTTAACATTGGGAAATGCATTAACGCATACCACCGGCATACTTCGATAGAATATAATGTACCGAAAAATAATGAAGTAATCTTTCGACAGATTACAATCACGCGAGATTGTGAAATGCGTAATCATGTTTGACGTATAGATAACTAGCAAACCCGGCCCGCTTCGCTGGGCGTAAGTTAAAATAAATTAAACGGTTTTTATATATATTTTAATAGAATAAAAATACTACTCCTTACTACATTTTGGCCATTTATAATCTAGAAATAGAAAAACGACGCCATCCACCGGATGTCTATGCAGTTTAGATGTCAAACCGCCATCTATTAAGATTTTATAGAACGAATCGATAAATACACACTTAAGTCGTATAATAAACATTTAATTTGAAATAAAATAATATTGTGACTGTGTGATAAATTAGATGTAAGCTATCCTATCTTTTAAGTGGGATCAAACTGCACACAGTGTGCAAATTTGATTAAAATCGTTTAAGTAGTTTAGGAGTCCATCGCGAACAAACAACGTGACACGTAATTTATATATCTATACTAATATTATAAAGCAGAAGAGTTTGTTTGTTTGTTTGTTTGGTTGAACGCGCTTATCTCAGGATCTACTGGTCCAAATTGAAAAATTCTCTTTGTGTTGGAGAGTTCGTTTATCGAGGAAGGCGCTATGTTTCATCACGCTACGACCAATAGGAGCGGAGCATCAATGAAAAATTTCGCAAAAACGGGAAGGGCGGGCGTTAGTTCTGCGAGATATCATAACGCGCAACTCAGAATGAAATTGGCTTCCGGTGTTTAAAACGCGTGCAATGCCACGGGAAATGCTAGTACAGTGAAACTTGGTTAAGTGGGACCTGGATAAATGAGAAACCTCCCTAACTGGAACTCATGCTGAGGTCCCAACACTTAGGCATTGAATTACCCCTGTTAATGGGACGAGCTAAGCCTCTATAACTGGGATTTGTTCTTTCGATTTATCATTATAGTTACCTCTATAACTGAGACAGGGAGTAAATTTTATATGCATAAACCTCTGTAATTCAGATAACATTGTTTTGTTTGATCGAACCTTTATAACTGAAATAACCTGTCAATAACCTCTATCAATGGAACCCTCTGTAAATGAGACAGATATTTTTTTATACCTTGATATCTGAGACACTGGATAAGTGGAATACCTCTATAAGTGAAACGACATTGCAGATCGCTTGATGTCTCACTTAACCAGGTTTCACTGTATTAGATAAAGCGTACCTGCACGTCACTGTCTGTCGACGGTGCGCTTGAGCCAGTGCGTGAAGTGCCGCAGCTGGCACACGGCGCGCGCGGACTCGTCGCGGAGGCGCGCGTTGTGTCGGCGCAGGCGGCGCACCTCCTCCTCGAGCGCGCGCCGCGAGCGCTGCGCCTGCGCCGCCTCCGCCTCCAGCGCCGCCACGCGCGCGCCCAGCCCGCACCCGCACGTCGCACCGCCCCCCGCACCACCCCCCGCACCCGAACTCGGCTGCATAGTGACAATAATTAGTCATCGATTTCTAGTTGTTTGAGGAACTTAGTGATAATTAATTGGTAGTATTTTTTTCATATTTATTCATACACATAATTTTATAAAATACTAGCGACTCGCCCTCGCTTCGCTTGGGCTCTTCCCTAGATTTAGCACAGGCAAAGCCACGGGATCTGCTAGTTATGCATATAGATGATATGAAACCTTCCTCTTGAAACACTATCTATTAAAAACACCGCATCAAAATCCGTTGCGAAATTTTAAAGATTTAAGCATACATAGGGATATAGGGACAGTAAAAGCGACTTTGTTTTATACTATGTAGTGAAGTGCAAAGAGTGATTAAACGGATATATTTGTGTGTATTCAGGCTTTTTTAACGTCCCACTGCTGGGCACGGGCTTTCATTCAATACAAGAAGGAACAGACCATAGTCAATCACTGGTGATGGGAGGACTTCACATGTCTTTGGAAAACCTGCCAGTTTTTCTCAGACATACAGGTTTCCTTTTGATGCTTTTCTTCACCGTAATACAGGTGGTATTCATATTGGAGAGGATTACATTCATATGATCATAGAATGCACATGAAAATAGAGACCAAATTCAAGCCCGCATCACTCGGTTATCTAAGAAAGTGCGTTACCACTGTCTGATTAAATAGATATAATAACCTATTTGGTTTACAAACAAAACTTTATTTCTATCATCTGAATAAAATAAAGTCACAAAATAACATAAAATTAGATGGTAGACTTACGGGGACTTCAGACCAGTTGTCAAGACCAACTTCTGTTGTAGAGTCAGGTGGAGGGTCAGAGTTGTCTATTGATGGATACTGGTGCTCTTCACAAATCTAAATAAAATAAAATAAATCTATATTATATGTAAAAACAATAATTGCAAAATGAGTGTGTTTTGAGTTGCTACTTATTTATATTAACACTACCAAATTTATAATATTTTTAGAGAAGGTTTAAACTATTTTTTTTAATTTATATTCCAACTGACGTCTGGACAGAAAAATAGCAAAAAAAAGCTCTCCAGTGGCATTAAAAAGAAAAAATAAGAGTCATTAATATACCTGCAACATAGCGCGGGTTGCGGTGTGTACTAACGTCGCCCAGTCCAGTGCGGACGCGTCAGGCAGCGGCAGTGGCGCACCCGCAGTGATGTTGCTAGTGATGTTGCTGTTGCTGGTAACGTTCCCTGTGGTGTTACCGGTGATGTTACCGGTGATGTTACCGGTGGTGTTAACGGTAGTGTTCCCGGTTGTGTTACTGCTTTGGTTGCTCCTGTCTCCGAGCTCTGCGTCCATGAGACGCATAAGCTCTTCCTAAAGCGAAGATATTATTGGTTTTATTATTATAAGTAATTTTAATATTATGTATATGTATTAAAGACATTTTAAGAGCCAGAATGTAGGGATGAAGACTCGTACTGAAAACTAAAAGTACGTAATTTAGTACGTTTTTATCGCTACTTAGTTGTTGGGAAGTGAGTCCGGTACTCTGGCATACTTTTCAACTATTGTTACTGTTCCCAGTTGAACAATTATAGGGAAAATAACTGACTTGACTTTTTTGTTCGCTATAATTGGAAAAACTACAAAACGGATAGACATAGAACTTATTTCAAAACATGAAGCTAGTTTCAGGAAAGGTTTTAATATATCTAAAGAATTTATTTTGCAGTCTTTAGAAAGCGGGCAGAGTCGGCGGAATGGCTAATTATTATTATATCACACACGTACTGTGAGCGAGGAGTGTGCGGCGGAGTGCGGGCGGCGCGAGTGTCTCGGCGACGCGTCCTCGTGCGAGCGACGTCTCACTTCCATACTGTTCGCGTTGCCTCCCGACGTAGTGCTGCGGCCTGAACCACCTGTGCATATTGCTTGAGGTTAAATTACACTACATCTATTTTATAAATGTTATGTATGTGTGTTTATATCGTGTTGAAAGCGTTGGACTGATTTGGATGGTCGTTCCACTGGAGCTGCAAATATTTTGATTAAGCCCCATGTGCTAAGCACATTATAAATTATCTCTTTGACGAATTCAAACTAGTTTGTTTAACTGCTGTGGTGCGTACTCATCTATCCCGCCTCACAAAATTTCATATTCATAATATGTAAATGTTTGTGTTTATTAGTTTATTAAACGTACACTCTAAAAATGCGGATTTTACCTAGACTCTAAAGTAACACTACGTTACTATTACTCATCTATATACTTTGTCCATTTTGTTAATGGCAAACAACAAAATGGACAAACTATAGTTTGTCCATTTTATTAATGGTTTTTTGACAGCTCGACGACTGACAAGCTATAGTGATGTCAAAAGAACGTAATAATCGATATCCCTTATTTTTTTAAATATAAAGTAATATTTATTTTTATATTTATTAATATGAAAATAAATATTATTATTGTAAAAATCAAGTGTAGTGAAGAGAACTAAAAGAATCATAATGCTTGATTTGGACCGTGACATTGCATTTTATAATTTATGCACACAAGAGTTAATAATTAATATAACTGAAGACTCCTCATCGGACAAATCTAATATAATTAATGATGATTCTGACGAATCATGTTATTAAAAGGAATTAAAACTGTTTTAGTTGTTTTATTTGTACGATTATAATATGAAGAAAGTAAAACTTTACATAATGTTAATATTTTAATTTACTGGTTTCAACCTTAAAATTTTGTTGTCTTCCTGATTAAAATATAACATATTACACCTTATTTACATATTAGCATTTATTTCTTCTGATTATTTGTAATCTGTGGCATAATCGTAGTAATCGTTATGTGTGGCACATCAATAAGGGGGCGGTGCCCGTACATGAAGTACAATATTATTTGTATGACATTTTAACTGTAACGGCTAACCATTAAATACGAAACTTCGTGGGCGTGAGCTGTCAAAAAACCATTAATAAAATGGACAAACTATAAGGACATTCCCAAGCAAGAATAAACAATAAACAAGCAACTCACCAGTGCCATACCCCGAGGTGTCGGAGCGCGGCGGCGACAGGCGGCGGCGCGCCGGCTGCTGCGCCCACGCCTCGCCGTACGCGCTCTGGCACTCGCAGCGCGCGCTCGCGAACGTCAGCCGCATCTGGTGTAACACTTTGTTTTACTTCTTTGTTATATTTTTAAATAAAAATAGTTTTAAAACACACTTAACCTGTTAAGGAAGATCATTTTTTTTTAATAATACTTTTAACAGAATTTAAAACACTACGGTAATAATAGAGGGCTGCCTGTGCCGTCAATAATGCTATTACTGGTAGCTCTGTAGTTTTACGCTACAGGATTGTTTTAGGTAAGACACCAAACATAAAACCTACCTAACTAATTAACGAAGAGGCTTTTTTTTATTATATATATCTTTAGGTTATCAACTTTTTGTTTTTGCTAACTCGAGTAACTTACCTATAGGTACAGTTCTTGAGGCGTAAGCTCAGCTTTGAATTTGTGTGAGCTTATGCCTCAAGAACTGTACCTAGTACCCAGGCAGATAATCAGAATTCAAAATTCAGATGCAATAAGCAGTAAGCATTTTGACAAGAGTTTCACCATAGTTAATAGTTATGTAGATGTTGGCGAGTTGTCAATGTCACCAATTTTGATAGTTAATTTGACAATAATTTGTTGTGGCCAACATAATAGCAATAAAATCTCCTCGAAACGATGACGTCACATCTTACGTTACACCTCCACTCAACCGAGTTTACCTCAGTCGAGGGATAGGTAAACAAGTTCAAGTAACGTCTAAGAATACCGATTTCGAGGTAGCCGCTGAGGGACCTTCGAGGCCTCTTTGATTGAGTTTAAGTGGAGGAATGTTCGAGAAAACGACTAAGAATATGGGTGTAAGTTTTGAGAAGTGTACTAACCGTGACAGGATCCGAGGTCTTCAGCAGATCGACGAGGTGGTCGTGCGGCAGCGCCACCACGGCGGCGCGGCACACCTCGAGCAGGCGCGCGCCGCGCCGCACGCCCGCGCGCGCCGCCGCGCCGCCGCCCTCCACCTGCGTCACTAGCCCGTCCGGTTGCACGTGGAAACCTGTATTAATATTCAATCTATATAAATAAAATGATTGAGGTCTGCAGTTGTGCGCGCATCACGGAAGAACTACTCGATAGATTTCAATAAAACTTTCTAAGTTTTATTTCTTAGACACTTTTATACAAAAAAAATGATTGCGATATCTTCATTTAATAAAAAGTTATTAAAGTTTCAAGAAACAACGATTTGTATATGCACTGCGTGTTCAGTGATGTATTTTCCTTCTCGCGGAGTAGTGGGGCAAGCGGCGTAGCGCACATGCGGAAAACTTTGTTAATATTTCAAGCAACGCGGACGAAGTCGCAGGTATCAGCTAGTCATATAATAATCATATAAAATGCTAATATCTCACGCTTTTATTAACTGTAAAGAACATAGGAAACAAAACTTCAAAATAAAAAAAAATAAAAATAAAATCCAAAAAAAAAGTGGGAAGTTGAACCAACTCTCTTATTCTGTATAACTGTTGAATAGATAAAGATTTGTATTTGCTTCGCGGCGAAAATAAATTTATGGTTCAGTTCAGGTTCAGTGGAATTTTAGTTTATCCATTACAAACATATAAATATACAAAACTAAAAAATCTCGTGTCGATGGCAATAGGGTATTTAACTCCATATGAAAAACAATCTAAAAACCTATTATTGAGATAGCTTAGGCAAAAAGCAGGCGGGAAATGTTAGTTTTATTTCATAAAATAACAAAATTAATTTTAAAATTAAATTCAAAATTTTCAGTATTTTTAATCTGTTTTGGAACACCACGAAATAGTAGCCGCCGCGTTATGACGTCATGCTGTGCTGTACACGAAAAAATGTATGTGTTAACTGATCAGTGTATTTGCTTTAGTTTTATTATTTTCATAAACAACGTCATTTTTATTAATTTAATACCATAGAAGACGGTTTCGTGAAGGGAGACAATACAAATTTGCCAAGAATAAGCTTTTGTGGTCGGCAAATTACATAATACTTCGGGATCCCTTTTCGCCAGTTTGAACTAAGTCATATTTATATCAGTTGGCACATGAATCAATAATTTGTTCGGTGTTTTTACACTACACTAGAATTCTTGCATTCAGGAACAGCACACCAACGATAAGTAGAATAATAATTAATTTTTAAATAATAAACAACTATATCAATTTCAAATTATCAGCGCATTTGTTTACATTTCGTAGCCATCACTATGTCATGACCACAGAGTAATAATGGCGTTCACTGTTTTCGGCGTTTTCGTCCAATTAGGCGCTAAATATGAAAATGTAAAAATTTTTATGCATTTGTATGATACTTATCGAACGAATAAAAATCTGGTAATTTTTTTAGTGGTTTATTAGCACTACAGAATGTAATTGAGATACTTTTCAAAAATTAGTGTAATACCCCATTTTTTAAGGAAGTCAGCCCAAAGCTCGGCCACCATTATGGCTTTATCAGTGGCCTGTATAAGCTCCTGTAAGTTGCAGGTAACAGGGTAAGCAGACTGCAGGGCATATAAGTAGGTGCCTCATCGATTGAGGAGCAGTACAGCCACCTTCCGCAAATAGTATAGGTAATACATACCCAGTTGCGAAGCAGTGCCCCGCTCGAGCGCGAGCTCGGGCAGCGCGTGCGCGTGCGGCGGCGCCACGCTGGCCAGGCGGCGCAGCAGCGCGCCCGCGCCCGCCACGCGCACGCTCTCGCCGCGGTGGTAGTACACGCGCGTCCACGACCCGCTCGTCACCCAGCCTGGGAATGTTACACACAGCGCCATCTAGATCCGTTGTAAGCTACGAAGCTTGTGTTACGGATACCAGATAGTTGGTATACTACATATATAAGTTTTAAATACATACATATTATAAATATTAACACCCATGACTGGAGTACAAACATTCGTGCTCAACTAATAGTAGGGTCACTACAACTTGCGCCAAACGTGTCGTCAAATATATATATAAAACTGCCATCGAATATATTTATTTACTAGCGAATCACACTCTCTTCTCTCGGGTTCGTCCCTAAGTGCGTTTTAATTGTTGGGATGTAAAAAGTAAAGTTATGCACATTAATTAATGTAAATTAGAATTTTGAAAATTGAGATAAGATTTGATTATTTATGCTAAACATTAAAAAAGTCAAAAAAGTTAAAATAAAAGTGTCGTTTTCACTATCTCGAAATTTTTCCGTTTTTCTCTCTATAAAACCCTTCCCCGTGTCTAAGAAAAAAAAATACGCCAATTGGTCGACGTGTTCTCAAGTTTCTTTCTATATAGATTAGAAATTTTTCCTTTGGCCAACTTTTTATTATGGGCACCAAATGGTATAACATATTAATCAACTAAATTAGGTATATTATACAAATGTGTATAATATAGCTAATTTATAATAAAAATAATAAATAGATAATCAATCAATATATAAATAAAACGATTACCTAGCAAAGTATTTGTTGGAAGCACTAAAACAATTTGTCTAGAGTTTTCCTCCACAATGACCACAGAGTCAGGTGATATTCCCATGATACAATCCAGTGTTGCTCCACCAGATCCTTCATCTTGGACTTGTACCTTGAATATAATAATTTAACATAAATTACATTAAGTAATATATGAGCAACATTTTAGAGAGACAACAAAGAACCTCAAAGAATAAAAATATTATTAAAAAATATATAATAATATTAGTAAATTTAATCTTTTGTTGATTGCTTTGATTCAAGTAGTGTTTATAATTCTACTATTGAGCAGCTCTTTATTGATAAGAAGCTAATCAATAGAAATCCACTTAGAATAAATGATTTACATAAAATGTAAAGCGTTTTCTATATTTTATGATATAAAGTAAATTCACATAGAAAAAGCAATCATAAATTTTTAAAATCTATGTAATTATATTTAAGAAGTTATTATTACACTTAATAATACCCTACAATACAAGTCATGTCTAAATGGAGCAGTGGGCAAAAGGCTAGTTGCATACCCCTGCTGAATAACATAGAAGAGTAACTTACATGGTAGCAGAGGGCTCCACCAACCAAAACATCATTGGTGCTATCTTCTAGGCGTGGCACTACATTGTTGTTATTGTTCGAGTTGCTGCCACTTTTCATTAACAGTGACGAGAAGATTGCTAGAAGAGAAAAAGTCAAAACATTTAGAAATTTACAAATTGATTAATAATGTCTTTTGTTAGTTTGTTGTTGTACATATTTATGTACCAATTTATTGGTAACCAGAGATTCAATTTCTGTATGAGGAATGATAATTCTTTACTGTTCAAAAATCTAGTCGGATGTGAACCCACAATATATACTGAAAAGTGACCCACACCGAGGGAGCATGGCAACACTTTGGTACAGGGTTGAGTGCTTCGGCAATCTTCCAACGCGTCACTAAAACGGGAGAGGTTCTGTTGGGGTTTAGGGAATGGTACAGATCTGTTTAATTAAAATAACTTTGCTCCAAAATAGAGTGGGAGTTACTAGTTGGAAAAATAAATATAAACTCACAAAACTTCTGTCCAGTATCTGTAGTTGTAGCAGTAACATAATTCTTAGCTAAATCCTTCAGGTACTCTTGTCTAGTGCGCGTCGCCATCGTACTAAACTTTGGCGATTGGATTGCAGCATTTTCTCCATTAATAACCTAATAAAATAGATATATTAAAACAATAATTATAGTAATAATTCAAATGATAATAGAAAATTAGAAAAAATATTTTTACCTTACTTAAAAGAAGATCAGTAAACGCTTCTCCTTTTGGATAAACGGCTCCATCTTTGATTGGAGGTCCAAATAAAGGCACTTCTTTAGCACGACTTACAGCTATACTATAATGTGTGTTCTCAGTACACGGGTCTATCACTCTTACAACTACAAAAACATGTTGGAACTGAGATCTAATATTCCTCGGCGTGAAGGGCGCTGCACCAGGTTCTTGGAAGACGATTGTCACTATATCGTTACCGATATGTCGCTTTCTTAGCAACTGCTGACGATTGTTAGGTGTATACGGCAGCATTGTTGATACGTGGAACATGATTTCGCAACCTTGATAAGTAGCATACACTGAGTATAAACCAGTAGAGTCCGTTCGGTTGTCGAGACCAGCTTTATATTTGTCGAAATCTTTTAAACGTACGGTTTGCCCCAACATTTGTAGGAACTCAACAAACGCTGGCCCAGCTTCTTGATTATTATACATTTCCTCTTCAGTGGACTGTCCACTTTTACAATACATTACTCCTACTTTATAGTGTCTTGTAACACGTTGTTCATCCAACCGTAAAAGTTGTTCTTCAGCACCTCCATTTGTAATTCCTAATCTGTATAAAAGTTGTAAGTAATGAATAAATATATGCCTATATAAAATAAATCTGACAAAAACTATTCTGCTAATAACACACGCGTCTATCAAGTAAATCCATTGGTAACAGCTAAACTACTAACCAATGTTTAAAATGAAGAGCTTTATAATTTTTATTCAATTATTTTCGCTTCGCTCGGGTTCGTCCCTAGGTGCTCCCAAATTTAAAGTTTGTAGCATAAAAATTAAAACATTTCAAACTAATTTGCGGGACCCCTAAAACTTATTAATCCGGTCCTGTCTCAAAATCCGTTCTTAGCGGACTTCTACTAACTATAAACTACCTACATGCCGTATTTCATTCGTCAAGTGGTTTTGGATATTTCGTGATGAGTGATATTCTTTTTTACATATTTATATAACAAATAAGGTACCGAGATATTATATTACCTTAAACAACTAAGCTGTAATTCAGGCGCGACATATTCCAATACTTCCTTGGTGTTATAGGTTGCGCTATTGTTACTTGGCTTGACAGTTGGTACAGCATCTTCTAATAGAGATCCTCTTAACGTAAGTAGTTCCGAGGTCCGAATAATGAGACGATATTGCCAAGCAAGTTGTGATGCTGGTGCCGAGGCATCGCCACCTCCACGACGCAATTCTACACGTTCTTTTTTTATAGAAATAGCTACTGGCCCTAAATTTTCATCCATTCCAAACCAATTTTGATGAGCTAAAAATAAAATCTCATTTTAAATAACGGCCCCATGTTTCTAGGATTATGACAAATATACTAGATAGGTACTTCTATTTCCACTCACGTTGTGTATAAAAGTAATTGCGGTAGTATAACGCGCCCTGATCCTGACTTTCGATTGGAAATGGTGAACTTGATCTTATGAAGGGGCACCCGTTGCGCCAATGGGTTTGTCCAGGAGGGAACTCCAAGACTGAGAATCCATAAGCAGTTTTGGGGCGATGCCATCCTCCAAACTGACCTGGTATAGCACCTCGTGCCGTACGAGCACAAAGCGATACACAACGTTCTTCTTCACCTAAATGAATATATATTTGCATATGAAGTAAACATAAATAAATAGCATAATATTACATATAAAACAAAAAATAATATAAGACAAGTTTTTAGGTAATCATTATGAAGCCTAAAACAGGCTCTCCTCGCAAATCCTTAGCAATCCAATTGCATGAGTCACAAACTTGTTTAAACATGATTGCAGTTTAAAACATCTTATACACTTTTATAAACTACTAGCCTTTCCCGCGGCTTCGTTTGCGTTCTAAAGGCTGAAACTCAAAAGAAATATTTTTCTCCTGTTTTTGCAACATTTTTCATTGATGCTCCACTCCTATAGGTTGTAGTTTGATGTAATATAGACTATAGCCTTCCTCAATAAACAGACTATCCAACACAATAAGAATTTTTAATTCAGATCAGTAGTTCCAACCATCAACCAAACAAACAAACAAACTCTTCAGCTTTATAATATTAGTATAGATAAGTGCACAAGGACCAAATTTTATGCCGTTCACAATACTTCTAAAAAATTTCCTTAAGGATATTAATTTTTGAATGCAAGCAGTAAAATATTACTTTATTAAAACTAAAAATATTAAATACAAAATATTATTAGACCTAAACAAATACAAAAATTGTAGATGCAATAAAGATATGATTATAATGAATACTAACATAGCTAATGCATGACTGGTTCAATGATGTTATTCATATGAAATAGAAGAGTTGTTGATTCTACTCATGCATGCTTAATGCAAAATGCCCATGGATTAAAAAGGAAAGTAACATTAGTATGAATATTTATTGAATGCTTCTATTCTTGTATAATAATTATAATTAAGCAAGCTAATAAATTCATTATTTTTATTAAGATGATTCTTGTTTTATAAACTTTTATTACTCTTATAACTATTATTCATTCACAGGTAAACCATTTATTATTATGATTAAACTTTATAAAGAATAATGAACTGTACAAGTCACCTAATTCTCATAAAATATCACCATTGCTGCACAATAATCATTCTTTAGATTTTCCCATGTTTTTATGGTAAGGTTATACTGATAATGTTCATTCTGGTTGTATTTATGCTCTTTATAATTACTATTACACATGGAATAATAATAGCTTTTACCATATAAAGATTTTTACTATGTTTAACTCACAGAAGATACATATCATATACATCTTATTAATATAAGAATGAACACAAAAAAAATATGATCTTCATAATATTGACATGTAAAAACCATATTTAATTTTATTTCAATATGTTTAAAGTACTGAAATTCACTAACAAAAGTAACCATGAGTGAATTTGGTAATTTTATCACTGAGTTAATGACTATACTGTCAACAAATCTGTTTCTGTCTTATATATGTATTTAAAAAATATATATTTAAACTAGCTGATACCCGCGACTTCATTGCTTGAAATATTAACAAAGTTTTCTTATGTACAAAGGAAAAAACACCAAAAACATTGCAAGCAAAAATATACTTTGTTCTACTCTGCGAGAAGGAAATACATCACTGAACACGCAGTGCATACACAAATTGTTGTTTCTTGAAACTATCTTGAAACTATAAATAATTTTTTATTAAATGAAGATATCGCAATCATTTTTTTTTTGATAAGGGCCAAGTGTCTAAGAAATAAAACTTAGAAAGTTTCATTGAAATCTATCCAGTAGTTTTTCCGTGATGCTCGCACAACTGCAGACCTCTATCATTTTATTTATATAGATTAATCAAATTTCTTTAGTGGCTCCTAGGATTGAAAATATATATAAAAAAACTTGAATCATTAAAATATCCTTAGTTATAAGTTTTATGTATTCAATTATGATAAAAAGTAAGTTGTGTGTGGTTTCCCAGCTTGTGTAATTGCATCATTAGTAATGGCAATGACTTGGAGACACATAAAGCAATCAAGCTTTTACATTATTATTAAGATTCAAATGTTATAAAGTATAATAAATACCTACTACTATTCACATATATTTTCAGTTTTATATGATGTATGATTGATCTTATCAGATAAATGTGATCAAGATTATTCATTACTCACCACCCAATTCATTCCTGAAAAATGGACAACTCTCCAGTAATTCATTTGAACGACCATCACCAGTATCTGGCACAGCATCTTCTCCTGGTGGTAACCCTCGTGTAGCCAGCAAGGATGCAGCTGAAGCCCCAGTAGTTGTGTTTCGACGTCTACTGAGCAGTGCACCACGAACTTCAGCAGCATAACTCAAATTAGCCATAAGAGACTGGCAATCATAGTGGGCAAATTGCTTCCTTTTATTGGCTTCATTTAATGATGATATTATTCCATCGCCATCAGATCTTGCTATGGCTGGAGTAGCACTACCCCACAATTTGTTCAATTTCAGGCGTGGCTTTGGGCTCACACTGGCTCTAGGAGTAGGTCCATCTGCATGGTCACTTGCTAAGACTTCAGAGAATCTATCACTTACACGGCTCAATCCTGACGGCTTATCAGGTGCGTTTAAAACACTATAATTGTGCACCATTGCGGGGAGTCGTTCACTAGTGCCACTGATCACGTCAATTGATCCATGACTTCCATATTCACGCCGTAAGCCGTTGCCTGCAGGGTGCTCAACATATATCAAGTCAAGACTGGAATTGCTGCGGTACATAGCATCTCTAACTTCCTTCCTTCTAAGATGATCCGGAGCATACATGGCATTATTTTGACAGTAGCTATAACGTACTTCCGAGTTTATAACGACAACTTCGGTAATATTTAAGAAAATTAAGTTATTTCAGCTGTCGACAACACAGAAGTGTCAATCAAATAAAAAATTCAATTTCTACTTCTTTTCTCGTAATTACAGTTATTTAGAAAGTAACACGAATCACTAGGTAAATTACATTATTATAATTTAACATTAATAAAATACGATATATTCGTCATATATATTACATATAAGCACTTGTGGTTTTAATAAAAATATATAATAAACGCTTTCGTTGTATCGGTAGTTCATTTGAGCACACCTATGGAGCACACAAAAAAATATTGCAAATTGCAATTGCAGATTGCACTGCAGGTAGACAAACTGGTACAGATAAAATAGAGGCGATGAATGATGATATACAGTATACACAATACGACAGTATACACAATACGAGTAATTTAAGTATTTTATCGGCTTAACAATAAATTAATAATAATTAAAAAAAATAGATATTTTGTGACGTATTTATTGATTGATAAATTTAATAAAAATACTTTTTGATCTTAAATTTAAAATAAATCACAAATGTCTTGACTTCTTTGTATAAAGTTACGGCCAAATGACGTTTAATATGATTATAATATTAATTCAATTTTTAAAAATAAACATTAATTATTACTCCCGGTTATCAATTTGATTGATAAGTGGCAATCAATGAATGGCTATCAAACTTGTTTTACTAAATAGTTCAAAGTTACCCCACACCCTATTTTATTCGTTATCGTTATTTCAAATTTTTGTGATTTGTTAGCGTTTTCGCTACGTTTATAACTTCGCTCGTGGGGATTATATTTAATAATAATATAGTGTTGTATTCACAAATATCGAATTTGTAATGTTATGTAATCATAATTTAGTCTACAGATGTGGTGTTAAGAAACTCTTCTATCTGAGAGAATCTAAAAAGTTTTCGGAGGACACGTGAAGTCTGCTAATCTGAATTTGGCCAGCGCTATGGACTAAGGTCTAATAAACCTTGTATTCCGCTAAATCTTATTCTTGTCTTCCTCATAAAACGCGACACTGGCAGAATGTATTACGTCTGTTAAGGCGATTCTAAGCCGTAACCAAAGAGAATATAACTATAATAGCCGTAACATTAAAAAAAACATTGTTTCATCTAGAGGTGGGCGCAACGGCTATATATTGATAACGAGTTATAACTGTAGAAGTGGGCGCAACAGCTATATATTGATAACGAGTTATAAGAATACGCTATTTTTAAAACGCCTATTATTTTTTACGCTATAATATATTTATACCTTATATATTTTCGCTACATAGAAAGATGCGTTTTGATTACCATACGTTGTTAAACGTTACATTACCTATAAGTTAAAACACAGATCACATAACCTATAATAATAAATTAATATTTGTTAAAGTTATATTCATTTCATTCATCATAGTTTACATCACGGTCTAGAAAGAAGGCATAGCATCAAGAGTTATGGGGGTACGTTGGCTTATAGTGACAATATTTTCCATTTACGGCCGTGGCGTGACTGGGGTGCTGTGCAACTTAGATATAATATTATTATGTCTCTTTTCTATCCCACGTAATGCGAGCGTACTAAACCCTCATTACATTCGAATTTATTTCGTATTTCATGAATACATTCTCTTCGCTGTTCCAGTCGATAGCAACGCCGTACAGTGGCATTGACGCTAAGCTTGGTAGCTTGTCACACAAATCGTACGAATCTCTTTCTACTGAAATTGAGCTTTTTGCTAGACCGTGACCTCTTTTACTCGACCATGGTTTACATTCACAACTTAGCCTATTCTGCCCCTCTAGACAATTGGCAAACGCTCCGTGTCGATTCTATTTCGATAAACGCTAACGCCTTGCCGTACGCTAACAGCAGAATTCGTTTGTCAAAAGTGACACTTCTGTATGGGGAATTATGTAGTACTATTCTGGCGTTTCGTTACATTTGGCTACCAATTACAAATTCGATACGTTGAATCTAATCACTAGTCGTAAGCTTACGTTAATCCCATACATTGATTATTCTATTCTACTAACGTTTATGCCACTTGTCTAGAGGGGCTGAAGAAGTTGCTTAAAAATTACTACCTACGCAACACCCTATAGGGTGTTGTAGATAAATTATTCATCCGTGTTGTAGAAGTTCTACCACAAGACTTAAATGTTCAAAAATGAGTAGTTTTTAATATTGCCGACAATCTCTAAAATCTTAGCTTTAGTCTTGCTGCGATTGATCTTGAGATCAAGTACAAAGATGACGTTCCCCAGTTCTAGTAGTTCTCCCATAATATGACCAAAAATGATTAATGTATACGATCTTTAACACAGGTCTTGCATCAACAGTCAAGGTACTGTTCACGTCACATAAAAAGATCGATGGAAGAAAGTGAAGACTATTCTTTTATTTTAGAACTAGTCTTTCGCTTGCAACGTTACGACTCTGCGTTACGACTCTGCGCTGCTTGATGGCCAGCGTTCTTTTTATATGACGCGAATTATACGTCGGCTATGATTGCGCTGTTCTTTTCAATTTACGGCCACCAGAAGCGTGACGACAGATGGGTGTACCTATTTAAAGACCGTGCTTGTCATTCAATCGGCGTGAACATTGCGCACTGCGCATCGCACCCATCGTACGGCGACGTTGACACGAAAGAAAAATTATAACACGATCTCAGATCAAGTAAAAAAAGGTAGATAACGCACCGCCTACATTATTACTGAAGCCACAAAACCATGCTCCTTCATGTAAACACACATATGCACGAAACCATGCTCATTTTCGTTAGTCGTCATGCAGTAAGTTTGCCTAAAAATGTCATCCTGTGTAATTAAATGGTGCAAAAACAATTCAAAAGTGAACAAAAAGTCTGATGGAATATCGTTTCACTTGTAAGTACACACAAGACTATATTTTTTAGATTATTCTAAAATAATTTGAATATTATTTGACATAAATAACGACAATGTCCCGAAATGACGTACGGGAGAGTGTTGACAGGAGTTTGTATTTCTACTGGTCAAAAAATGTAGGGTAAATTGTAGGTAAATACAATGCTTGCTTTCCATTTACTTAACACAGAGGGACTCTGCGTTACATCGTGAAACACTGCCAAACACTGTGTAAAAGTTTAAATGAAACAGCTAGTTGTCTCGAAATAACACTAGAGCGCATCAATATCGCAAAATTATGGGCGTTGTATACCTAAATGCAAGTTCCTTGACAAAGTCTTGGCTCAATAATTTATAAACATAACCTTCCAATAAGTTAAAGAACTTTGACAATTTGCGGGCAAATAAATAATTGTTTTGTAATAATACTACTTTTGTTTAATAATTTTATAATAATTTAATAATTTTTTTAATTCATCAATTAATGTTATGAAAATGAAGAAAGTTGGCTATTCAGTTGTAATTAAATATAATGTTTAAAAAACCAACTCAAAAATTGAAAATAATTTTTGGCTATAAAAATAAAACAATCACTGTAATTCACTTATATTTTTATTATAATTTGTACGTATTTCAATAAAATTATAGTCGAAACAAAAGTAAAAAATATTTCAATAATACTAGGATGCTTATAATTAATAATATAAAATATCATCAGTCAGTAGTTCTTACGGTACTATAAAATCTTTGACATTACACCACTTTTTCGAGTGTCAAACAGTGTACGGCTGTGTTCAGCAGTGTCGTTGATGGAAAGCGCTTTATCGAGCACTAGACATTTAAATTAATTTAAATAATTATTACTTATATAGGTAATTAAATTTAAATTATTATTAAATAATTATTTGTACATTTTCGAGTACTTACTTAAAGAGTTAAAATAATTAAGGTTTAAATTTTAGATTCTTTTACAGGTAACAATAGAACTTTTAATAACTTGGAAAACGGCCACGATTATGCTGGCCATGGACATATAGTTAATTTAATACGATCAATAATTGAAAAATATTTGAATATTAGGCTACATCATATTTGCAAAATGCATACACTGACGATGACACTGAGTTCTAAGCGCCAAAAATTTAAGAAACTCATACAACGTAAAGGATTCTAGGTAAATGAAAACCATGGAATATTCTTTTTTATTTCATCTAGAAAAGTATATTTGTAATTCCATAGAAAAGTTTTTTCTTTTGTTTCCCAACTCGTTAATTCCGTCTTTTTGGAGCTACCCTACCCCAGCCTACGAATATGGGATATATATATAAATAAAAATACGCATAGATGTATTTTTAAGAGCACTTCTCAAAAATGTTTATTATTTAAACAGCACCCCCGTAGTTTAAGAATAAAAAATAGCTAAGTATCGCGCATCTTAGACTGTATTATTTTATTTTGTCCTTAAAAAGGTGGGGCTCCACTTGCGTCTTAACGCGTTAATTAGCACGTTAATTTAGGCGTTACGTAGATGTGGCTAACGTTTTAACGCGTTATTGTCTCCTGCGACACTGTTTTGTGTTTTCTGACTCCTAATATCAAACATCTAAAGGTTTTTTAGCAAAAACATCCCCATGTTCGCCTGCGGGGGAAGGGTAACTTAATTTCATCGTTGCTTGCGAAAGCCAGCTAAAAAACAGTTTGGCCACGCCCATATTTTGTTAGATGTTTGATGTTAGGTGTTATTTTTAGGAGCAGCAGACACGCCTTAAGGATATTCCGCGATGGCAAAAGCCTAAATATTATAGTTAAGCCACAATAACAGTTTTTGCTTAAATTATTAAGTTCAAATACGGGTGGAATCAAAAAGTGGTGATATTGGTATCATGATATTAATTCTTATCCATTTAAATGGTTTGATAATTAAGGTTGATAATGTACGTGTAAATTCCACTTTAAATTATTCGGATCGGACTTTTCGTTTAGAAGTTATGATGGGTATAAAAATTCTCGAAGTAAGAAAAATGACACGGTTTGAACAAACTGTCCTACGTTTAAAGTCTTTTAACAAATACTAATTTACGTATTTAAATTATGATTTATATATTTTTATATTAAAATTAACTGCTGGGAGTCAAAATGACAAAATCGTTCATTAATTAAAATTACATAAGTGATACATTTTAAGATGCGCGATATTTGTCTATTTTTTATTCATAAACTACGGGGGTGCTGTTTAAAAAATAAACATTTTTGAGAAGTGCTCTTAAAAATACATCTATGCGTATTTTTATTTATATATATATCCCATATTCGTAGGCTGGGGTAGGGTATAAGATGCACGATACTCACCTATTTTTTATTCATAGACTACGGGGGTGCTGTTTAAATAATAAACATTTTTGAGAAGTGCTCTTTAAAATACATCTATGCGTACTTTTATTTATATATATATCCCAAATTCGTAGGCTGGGGTAGGGTAGCTTCTTTTTGGTTTGTTATTTTTTTAATAAACGCTCTTTACATTACTTTTGTTGTATTTTTCACCCAAGACTATCTATTCAAACTATTTGTAAAGTGATCCTACACGCCTCCTACATACTTAAAAGCTTATTGTAAATAAAACATTTTTATTTTATTTTTATTAACATCTATTTTTTATTTTATTTTATTCGCATATTACCTATATTACAAAAAAATGGTAACACTTTTGTCCTAAAGGCGTTATCTAGGTTTTTTACTTGATCTGAGGGCACGATCGTACTAATCTCTCACTTCTAAAGATTCTCTTTGTTTCTGAAATTCTGGCTTCGTTGCAAGACCTGTGTCTAGAACCGTGTTAACGTATTATCATGATATCATGATCTTAAGACATACTCTATGTACCTATATGGGGATAAATCAATAAAAATATCGGTTTTGCACATTATTTTTTTATAAATTATTAACTACCTATAGCATGGGAGAATGAAAATTTTATTAGATGTATTGGTCACTTTTATCGGTATCCTTCTCTTTAAGTGTGGCTCCTTCGACAATAATTGATACCTGAAAGCAATTATATTTTTATATAAGGAACAAGAATTTACTCGGAAATACAAAATATGTTAAGTAGTCTGTAAGTTATGTTATGTAATATATAAATACTAAATACACTCAAGTCAGTATAGGTGACAAAGTTAGTAAGAGAGGAAAATGTTCTTGGAGCTTTTCCTTTTTCGACGAACCCGAGCGAAGCATGGGTGAGTGGCGAGTAATATATAAAGTCCGATTAAATACTCGAGATAAATAAACATTAATGCAATATTATTTACCGTATCAATCACGAAAGCCTCATCTACATCCTCCTGCAATTGTTGTACCTCTTGCGGTGTGAGAATTTGGGCGCGGAGACAATCTATCGCAAGTTTAACGACGTTTTCTAGTTCCTCCTGTGGTGCTTGCACTCCACAATCTGTTTAAATACGTATTATCGTTTATATTTATTGCTCTTATTTAGATAATTCTGTCTACAGTACTTTATAATAATACTTTACATACAAAAGTCGTCTTTTTTAAGATTAATTATTTAAAAATTTCATAACCATTTGACATATTCAGAATCTAACCTTGAATATCTTCAATTACATGGAACACATCAATGGAGTTGATGGATTCAATTGTAAGGGGATGTTTCTCATCCATTAGAGATTGTACGAGGGAGGTCATTGCCATCGTCATAGTTTCATCAGTCTCTGAAATAAAGTGAAGTATTAGTTAATACTAGACTTTTGTATGAAGTATAGCTGTTATCCCTCCCCCGTAAATGTCCCTTTACCTAAGCGTTAAGCACCCTACCAGGAGGCCTCATTAGCGTACGGCAATTCAGTAACGAAGCCGAAAAATGCATTGGGAGGTGGTCGCTTAGTGGGTGGTGTACCTTGCGGGTTGCTACGGGTACTTCTGTGATAGCAGACTGGACTGTGGGGGTAGCCTCATAGTTTATGTAGTCTGCTTCGGCAGGCCTGCCGCCAGGGCGTCGTGTTGGAGTCCGTTAACGATCCTGCGATGCCTCATTAAGATGGCAGAGACGTTTTCTTTGGTTTTGGCTTTGAATTTGAGGTTGGTATGCTAAGTCCGAACAGGGAATATAAGTAATGACGATTTTCACCCCGCACGATTTATAAGCCTGATTGTGTGATGTATCTCACCGGCGTGGGCGGTGTGTATGAGTGAGGCGAGCGCAGGGCCGAGGCGAACGCGTAGCGGCTGCACCCCAGCCACGTCCTTCAGGGCTACCTCTAGGGACTGAAGGACTTCGTGAGTTTTAGGATCGAAGCCTTCTATCGCTTCCACCTGTGTAATTATTATTATCAATTGTTTATATTTAAAAGAATACTACTAGTCATAAATGTGCCAAAATGTGAACAATGAACATCGGATTAAAACTTAAGTAAAATAACTTTTTACTGCAAGAAAATATCTAATTAATGTACTAATTATCTAATTATAGTTTTTTCGTTTCTCTTGTCGATTAGTTATTAATTTATATAATATCTCGGATTATAAATAAAAAATATACCTACTGCTAAAGGAAGCATTATACCTAGTAATTTAAAATTGTAAAATTATCTCACATGTTGTTTTATGAGGCGATCAGCTAAAGTGGCGAGGGCGTCAAAAGCTCGAGTTTGCTTCTTGTATAAACTTGGATCACCGCCATACTTTAGCAGCCATTTCTTAACTAAAGAATCTACCACTTCGAAACGAGTTTTAGCACTGGAATTCGTAATGTTAATTACATTATTGTAAATATTAATAATTGTAATCTGCCTGACAAAGATTTAAAGTTACGAGTAGGAACAGGTAGCATAATATTTTCAAATTCTAGAAAAATACTAACTTACCCTGATACAACTTTGGGCAGCTCAGTGGTAAGTTCCTTTAGCAGTTCTTCAGCGTCGTCACGCGTTACGCGCATTGCGTCCAAGCAATCGTATAGCATTTTCATCAAGTTTACTTCGTAGACCAACTTCACTTGAGATCCAAGGGGTGTTCTGTGTAAAAATATATTTATAATGTTTGCAGTATCTATTTATTATATCGATGATTACTGTTGTACCTACAATCTACATGCTTCCAGTTAATTGGTCATTACGCTTTATGCTTCTTTTAAAGTTTTACTAATTAGCTTCTTTTTTTGACAATTTGTTTATATCTTATGATATGAAACTTACATCGGGAAGTATTTCTTTTTTGGCGGTCTCTCGGTAGGCGGCACCATGTTAAGGCTAATTTCAGAATGATCTGTCTCCGGTGGGGACAGTACTGGTGGCGATATTATGTCAGAAAGAGGTTTTAACCGCAACCCACGGATCTCTTCTTCTAGGGCCTGTTTGAAGATTTGTATATTTCGATGCATATCGTATGTATATTAATTTCATTTATAAGTGCGATATCATAAAATGAGAAAATTTATTAAAGCTGTGTCTTTTGTTTAAAATTTATCATTAATTATCTTTAAAATTAAAATATAAAACATTGTTTATAATAAAAACAATACTACGAAAAATAAAATATATTGTACTATAATATGCAAATTATATTTTATTATAAATTTGTTTCTTTATGAATTAATATTAAATTGCTATTTTTCAAAGGAATAAATAAATTTAGACCTTTATTTGTTGTAATTGTTGCGAGCGTATGATGCGTAGCCGCACCACATCGCGCTGGTACTGCTCCGGCTCGTAGCCTCCCGCCATTATAGATGGATCTTTGGCTGGCTGATATTATAAATTATTTGTTTCTAACAATTTTAAAATAAGATTTGTATTCATTGTGATAAGAAACGGTAACATTCATTAATTAAGTATGTTTATGAACTAATCCAAGGAATCATAAATACCTTTTGTGGATAGACCTCTGCTTGTAGTGCGGCAGCAAGACGAAGACGGTCAGAGTACTTATTGAGCACAGTCAGATACTTTTGTTCCAGTTTGCTGTGACGTTTCTAATTAAAATTGAATGATAAGATTGATTAATAAATTTATAAATAAAGCATTACAAATTATGAATCAAGTCAAAATCAATCTCAACAACTCACCCGCCATTCAGCAACTTGCTTCAGCAGCATCGGCATCGCGGCGAGCGCGGCGCGGAACTTGTGTCGCCTCGCGAGCTGCCGCAGCAGGTCGTCAAGCGCGCGGTCGACGCGGCGCGGGCGGCCCAGCTTGCACGTCAGCACGTCGCGCATCTGCGCGGTCAGCTCGCGAGCGCGGGCCTCCATCGCGCGAAGGTCCACGTTCATGCGAAATAGGTGGGTGCGGTTCACTCTGTTTGTGTGTGTTCACAAAGTTTTGAGGATAAGATTTAATTGATTTAAGGATATGAAGTTTGACAAAATAAAAGCATTATGTGTGTGCATAAAACTATTTTTAGTGCTTTCGCGGTTTATGAGGTATCAGGTATCTAGCTACTCAGTTGCCATTACTCTTATCTTATAAATTAAAATAAAACTACCTTCATGATTTCTTTTCGCGCGTATTTGTGTATAATTTAATGGGTAGTTGTATTTACTATTTATTAATATTTAGTATTGTAGTATACAATAATTCTCTTCAGCCGATATTACTTATGTCTCTCTCTAAAATTGTGTTTGCTAAATAAAACGTTTGAAAACTAGAGCCAAAATTAAATCAGGAAATCTTTATATATATAATTCTTCTGTGGGTGTGTATGTCACTGAACTCCTCCTAAACGGCTGGACCGATTTTGATGAAATGTTTTGTGTGTGTTCGAGTGTATTCGAGAATGGTTTAGATTCACAATTCGGTCCACTAGATAATGTATTTTTTATATTATTTAGTTATTTATACATTTGCACAATAAATGACATATTCAATTATAAATAAGTCGTTGCTAGGCAACGCTGTTTTGCGCATGCATACTAAAACATTTCACCGGGAGCAAAAGTTTATAAAAATTTTCTATATGTACAGGACAACGTCTGTAGGGTCCGCTAGTATTTATATATAATACCAAATATATATAATACAAAACGTAAATGCATTAATTCAATTGCAGATTGATATCATTCCCTTATTGAGCAACTCGAGTATTATATATGTATGGCAAGAATTTCCGATCCGCAAAATTTATATTCAAAAACAATTCAATATGCTCACTTTTGCCTTTGTTTCTGTTGCTTTATCTCATCTTGCAGTTCCAGGACCCTCTTGCGCAATTTGCTTAGCATTTTTTCTGGGAAGACTACCGTGTTGGAGAGCCCACCGGGTCCAGTGCAGCCATGGAGCGCCGATGCTCGAATCTGGTCGTACCGGAGTATTATTACTTGGTCCACTTCGTTCATACAGCTTTGTTTTTCCATCTGGTGTAAATATATAATATAATTTTCTCTTTTTTTATTTTTTTACTGACCTGGAATGGTTAACTGCATGAATAGTCCTATTTTTTTACTGCCATGCTCCCACTCAATACCCTAGGGAGCTGGGTATTACTGAAAATCAGCGCTGTCTGAGACTCTGGCCTCAGCAGCATCAGCTGAGTCAATACCCTTTGCCATTTATTTATTTAAGCCACCTTGTATAATATATTAACTTTTTTATGTTCTTGATGGCAATAAACGATTTTATTATTATTATTATTATTGTTAATTTGTTAATACACATTACACATGACATTTGGTATTCTGGGATATGAATAAATGGCCGATTTTATATCAAATAACCATTTGTTGACTCACTTTATTCCAATTGTAGCTTAGTGCTTCAATAAAAGGAATATGATATGTATAAGATTTTTGCGTCCAAACGTAACTCTAATTTAAAGACTACTTAATTTTGAAAATTATTTACCATGAATTCTCTTAATTCTTGTTTGCGTTTTTCCAATTGCACGGAAAACTTCCTTTTAATTTTGTTGTGGGCGTCAATGTCTTTGCGTAGAAGTTCAACTAATCTATCTTGTTCCATCATATCTTGTTCATATTTATGCCTTCAAGAAGTTAAGAAATGAATGTGAAAAAAAAAAATGCAACCAACTTTAGGTGAAAATAACTTTCTTTTTCGTTTTATTTATTTTATTTACATAATATTTTATATCTATATATTTTTATCATAAGTACCTAGTATTTCTAAGCTCATAGGTTCTGTTATAAGCGTCCACGTCGCATCCTTCCGGGCAAATGTTGGGATCGAGTCGTATCGGTCCAATATCTCGACTGTCCAGACTGCCTTCTACTTCTTCTTCACTTGACGATGATGATGATTCTGATTCCGATGATTCTGGAGATGTTAGATTCGATTATGGAAATATGTAATACTTAATAAAAGCAATATTTGAATTGTTGATGCATTTTTTTCACCTTCTTTCTTTGTGCGGGATCCATACGGTAGAGTAAACTATTGGTTATTTTTATCCCTCTTCTCAGTTTTTATATACCTAATAGACCACTGCTGGCCCAGTGCGGGTCGCCGGACTACATATATTTTCCAAAAACATGCTAGGATCCGATACTTAATACTAAGGCTGTAAAACAATGCGTTTGATAAATTAATAATTTTACTTCGAAACCCCGCCAATCTGTTGCTTTCATCAAACAAAACAAATAAAGCTAAGTTTAAAATAAGTTAGAAGTAAATAATTTATTACCATCCTCATGATCTCGTGGAGGTCGGTATTTCTTTTTAAATATTCTTCTTAAGAAATCTGCAAATTTGTTATCTTGTACCAACTTTTTAAACTGGCGTTGTAAATCTTGACACGCTGAGTCAAGATTTTCCTTTTCCGCCTTGTGTTCCTCAATACGTTGTAAACAGTCCTCTATCTGATCGTTTACACCTCGAACCTGCAGTTTGGAAAATTTATAAATAATATTAAAAATACAAATCTTTAAAAATGCCAAAAAAATATCTAGAGAAAAATAATAAAAGTATTTTTTTAACGAATGGAAATATCTTATAACATCATGCTTAAAGAAAGTAAAGATATAATTAGTAAGAAATCAGATGTACTTATCATGAATAATTTTAGTGTATTATCAATTCTATCTTCTTATCAAAATTTCAATTACGACAATGTCATTAAATTCACTGTATGATGCAAAACATTGTGTAGTTTTGTAAGTCACCTGCATTAATTTAGCATACACCCTTTCAGCCAGTCTGTCCTCGTGGGCTTCGAAACGGTTGAGCACTGTCATCTCTCTATGTAACTGGTACAAATGAAGCTCAAGAAGCTGATTTTTCTCCTGCGTATAGTAAAATTACACAAATTATTACAAATTCTGTAATATTTATCATTTAATAAAAATTAACCAACAATGTACTTATAATAGTTTTTATCTCTCTCTTTTGAATTAAAATAACACTGCTTTAATCCAGCATTAAAAGAGGAATGAATAATTTTGTTAAAATACAGATAAATAAAAATAATGTTTATTTTAAGAGAAAAATATTAAGAAACGTAGAAATTAAAGTAAAACGCAAGTTAAAAAACGTTAAACCTGCACTCTAATACGTTCCCGTTGTAGTTCTTGAAGTCTCGAATCAAACTGATGAACCAACACCGTGGCATCGGCAAGCAACATATCCTGCTCGTATAAATGCCTGTAAAAATCTCTTATAGGTACTTATTACCATAATATAAAAAAATCGGTTCCTACAGTTTTACAACAATATGAGTAATAATATAAGTAGATATGGATTATTAACAGATTCTTTCTGTTGAATAAAAAAAATATGAATAGGAAAAATAATCTACGCATATTTTCTAATTTAAATTATAATTTATGATCACCATAGATTACCTCATACAACCCAACCAACCAAATCAGTATGTTCTATAAAATATACTATATACCTCTCAATACGCCTTTCTCGAATTTCTATTTCAATAGAGGAAGATTCTTGATCCGGTTTTGGTTTTAGCAATTCCCATGAGGCGATGAGGGGTCGAGATTCTGTAAAATGTTAGTGGTTTGGGATTTCAAATCTTTCTCCAAGTTCTTTCTAGTAACGTTTATAGTAAGGAAATAAAGAAAAGTAATGAAAATACGTAATTATTTAGTCATTTCAATTGGCTTTGTATCAAAGTGATTGGAATAAAACCTGTGATTGGAATAAAACGAGCTACTCTCGGTTGTTGGACCCGCTGTTGAGGATATAGCATGGATTTCCTCCTTTCTTGAGTTTTCCTAGCAGTTGTTGCCCTTTGCCCCGCCGGTTGAACTACTTCTGGTTTAATCTATAATGATAAATAAAGTTGGAGTGTTTGTTTGTAACGTCAAAATACCATCTTTTTTCAAAATGCATATTAAATATATGTATATCAAATTTCTTTTAATTTTCTCTAGCACCTCAAAGTATTACCTCTAAGTTTTTTTCAGGAAATTCCATATCTTCATCAATGTGCGGTATAGCGGGGGACTGCTTCGCCAACTTGTGTGGTATTTCGCCCCGTATTTCAGCTAAACGCTGACCAATCTCTTGCATTTTGGTAACCAACCAAACCTTCCGTTCTCTTAATTTCAACACCTTTTCGTTGAACTCACGCTTGTTATCATAAATCTGTGCATATATTTGTTTGTAAATAGATAAATTAATTATTTAAGAAAGGAATCGATCAAACGTTGTCAAATTATTTTCGAAATCTAAATTTTATTTATTATCTAAATTTAATTTAATTTACTTACCTCCTTTCTAGCGAGGCAAATACGCAATTGCGTGTTATGTCCCTGAGGTGCGACGTAGTCCGGCTGTGTTTTAAGTACCTTATTGCCAATAGTTGCCTCCGCTTCTTTAAGCGCGTCTGCGGCGCCAGGAGGTAGTGCGTGTGCGTCAGGTTTACGGGACAAGTGTTCTTGCCACTGCATAAAATTTAGTTTTACCGTTTTATTTCAAGGTATTTATTTATAGTTTCTAGTTTAGTGTTTATTTTCATATAGAGAAATGGTTATATTACTTTATTGTGATGCCTACATAAGAGCCTTAATGTGATAACATTTAGACTTTTTGATTTCTACGTTATAAGTAGTATATACTTAATATCCTTGTCAAATATAAAGTAAAGCGAATAAAACATGTTGCTTTATTAACTTTGTTTTATCTTTAATAGGCTTTTATTTCTGTTTTTTAAACTAAATACTGACTTCTATACTTAATACCTCGATAAATTGTATATGATGACGATTCATTCTCTGATAATAATTACGAAGAGCCTTTTTCAATGGATGCGAGGGATTCGGCGGCAATCCGAGCAAAAATGATGCCACTTTAGGGGGACCGTATGATGTTTTCTTAGCTACCATTTTCTGTATTGTCGATTCAGTACGTCTATAAATATAAAATTAACCTTATTATGAAATCTTTGAACATTTAAATGTATAGATGTTTCTCTTTGAATATATTTCAATAAAAGACTTATACTTACCTATTTTCTACCTCTATTAATTGAAACAAATTTAAATCCCTAAATTCAGCATGTAAAAAGGAAAAAAAATGGTTAGAGAGAATCTTAAGTTTATCAGTTATCTCGAAACGAACTCTAATATCAGATCTTTACCTTCCTCGTAAAGATGCTTCAGCCATTTTTTGGTGAACTTCTTCCAGTTGGCTATAAAAAGCCTTGGATAGATTCTTTTGTCGCAAAGGTCTTATCATAATTTCTGAATCCCTTTAACAAACATACGAAATTACAATAATAGTAAAACCATTTATACTATAAAATGAACTAATAATGTGAAAATACAAATAACGTATAATTAATGCAATGAAAACCATTTCAGTTTTCTCTCATATACTATAGATACGATAACTTACCTTATCGCCTTCAAAGTGAATGGAAACACGTCCAATTGTATGATGTTTCTTGAATACATTTTGTGTAGCGCTAAATCGGACGCCTCCAATTGATGCGCTAACTTGCGGCGAGTGAGTGCTTTAGCTTGATCTAGTTCTTGTTCTTGGACAACGAGAGGACGGGGGTCTAACGTTACATCGACTTGTTGGGAATATGGAAGCGCTCGATTACTAAAACGATTTTATGGATAAACTATAAAATACCCTTCAAATACTTTCTAAGCTAAAGAAATAAAGTTAAAGGCTAATAATAATACATAATATTGAATTTAATGCACCAAGTTATTTATAATAGTTAATAATTTTACGAAGAAATAATATAATTGTTTTATTTAAAATCAAAACGAAATTTTATATTATAAAATAAGTTCAAAATCACCAAGAAATATAAATGTTTACTAACGTTTTAATCAATTTACTATATTCCGCAGTCAGCTCGGCCAGTTGGTCGCGAACGCGTTTTTTATGAGCATTCGCTATAGATATCATTTTATCATATTCTTCCTTTTGTTTAAGCTCTTCGTGAGATAAAAGCTCCCCATCTACAGTACTTGGTTCTTTCATTCTTTCTGCTTTCTGTTAAACATTTTTCTTCATAGTGATGTAATTTTAAATATAAAATTTAATTATAAGTATGATACTCACTGGAACTTCTACAGGTGCTGGTAAGGATGCTGTAGGTAGTAATGGCTGTGAAAAATTGATCCGATACGAGAAAATATTACCATCTGCTCCGCTGGTAAACAGAAACCTACAAGTAATGCAATATTCTAATGTATCATGTTATCAAGATACGGTATTTTAAGGACAAAATAATACAAAAATACATACTTTCCATCTGAACTAAATTCCATACATGTAATAGCGCCGCTATAATGATCATGCATTGCCAGGTAATAGTTGTCAATGAAATCTATCCGGGGCGTTGGTTGGGCCTATGAATAATAAGATCGCTATTCATAAGAATTAATACTTATTTAAAATTTTGAAATTATCGCTTTGACGACAAATTTGGGTCAGTTTTTAACCCAACTTTCTGCGCCAGCCGTCGCGGGTTCGAGTCCCGTTGGGGGTTTTCGTTTGTTGAGCACGGATATGTGTACCTCAGTTATGGGTGACTATATAATTGTGATATGTATTTATTTGTAGTTAAATATGTGTAGTGTATCAACTATCTAATATCCGTAATACAAGCCTCGCAGCACCACGGAACTAGATGGTGCTGTGTATAATGATGTCTCAACACTTTATTAATGAATTACCTAAATTTTTTCTAAAAAAGAGTACATTTTTGGCAGATTTTACAACACATATTTTATCTTTAACTTTTTACAGGTAAACAAATGCTCCAACAAAAAATCCTTCAATACCATTTATTCTATTATTTACCTCTTCTTTAGCCAATCGTCGCCCTTTTAATTTTTTCAGTAGTTTTTGTTGCGCTAATTTCCAAGTCATATAGTGATTCTCAGGTGTGTCTTCATCCTCAGTGGGCATGCGGACTACGCGAATGTATCCACAGTTGGTGCCAACAATGAGGTATCGACCATCACATCTAAGAATAGAAAAATAAAAATTAATTTGATACTGCATAATACATAATATTATCAACATAAAAGTAGCATCACTATTAAGGGATATATACCTATAGGTAATATATTATTTTGATAGTCAAAACCGAAATTAAACTAGGTAGCTATTCATTAGACAAGAGATTATGGCACGTACATAAACCGCAAAACAGTTATATCATCACTCCAGGCTCCAGGAAAGGGCCCGTATTTTAATATATTGTTATGTCCAAGCTTGATAAGTAAGAGAGCTCCCGTGCCTTGTTGGACCACCCATATGCCTTCGTCACAGTATTGAGCCCATGTTATCGTACTTCCGGGCGTGTTTTCGCTTTCAACTGTAATAGTGCGTATTAAGTTTAATACCTTAGTAACTTTTGTTTAACATTTCTTATATTATACTATGAGTATATTAAAATTATATAATATGTTTAAACAAATATTTTACTTTGTATTTCATTGAGTATATTATCATTTTTAAATTTATATTAACCAACGTAATAAATATTATATTCATAAGTTCTAAGAAATAAAACATGAATATTCATTCAAATTCAAATATTCTTTTACAAAGAAACGATACCCAGTTGAATTTCTCCAATCCACTCCTCTTCATCTTCATCTTTGTGTTTCTCACTTTCTTCTTGAGCTTTAAGAGTTTCCTCGTCTATACTAGCTAAATCCTCTTCCGTAGGAAATGGTCTATTTTGCATGCTAAATATAAGAATTGAAAAACTTGTTGTTAACATCTATTAATGAAGGTGAATTCTAAATATTTGTAAAATACCTATTTTGAGTTGTGTATCTAGTATATACAGTATAAAACAAAATCGTTTTCCGCTATCTGTACGTTAAGATCTTTTAAACTACACAGCGGATTTTGATACGATTTTCATCAATAAAAGAGTAAAACAGTATGAAACATACATATTCTATACAAAAAAAGCCGAGAAAATATCTCGTTTCTGAGAAATCTTAATGGAATGAAAGGAGCAACCTGTGAAGTTATTTGTATTTTAATAAAAAAAACGACTGTATAACTTTTTTATACATTATTTTAAATATATTGCTGAAATGGCTTACAAATATTTTTTCACCAGTATTTCTCGGTAGGAAATGAATTCTTGCTTGAAAGTAGTGATATCTGTATATTTTTTAACTGGAATGTCCGGCAGCACTGCTTCAATTATAACACCTAATTGCCCACAAAGAAGAAGAACCCGCTCCTGAAAAATTTTATTTTATTGAAATCCAGCTGAAGTCGGGTTTTATTAGAGTTAACAAGAAGTGATTTATATGTACCCACAAACTTCTCAGGGTAGTAGTAGGATGAGAGTATTATATTAGGTATGTTCTATCTTGAACGAACTACCCGATATTTTAAAAGATAATACCATTTAAAACAACCATTAGCGACTTTAGCCGCGAATTACTTAGATTAAAGCTGCGAAACTGTGTGTAAGCTTCTTTTACGTTGTAGATAAAAACAAAAGAATGCAACGTAATATGTACGTATCTTTGTTGTTACATCATAAATGTAAATACTTACTTCGCCAGGTTTCCATGTCATAAAAGCCACATTGTTGGGGGTTTGTATAAAGCCCAGAGTATGCAGCTTGAAAGGCCTTCCAAGTTCTAAGTGGTACATAAAAATGGTACAGTCTTCTCCGCACGTGACGAGTAATGTACGATGCTCGTTTATTGTTATTTGTGTTAAGGATTTTGAGTGAGGTTTTACTAACTGTAAGATTGCAATTATGTAATAAAATTAAAACAAGTAAGAGGTGAAAGGGATAGTAATTCAACATACTAAGAAGTAAGAAAATAATATTAAAGTAGTTCATCGGTTTTCTTTTATATTCACTAAAATGTCAACAAAATGAGTTATTTACCGATATTAAGTCAATGACATCGGCGTTGATAGAGTCGTCGCTGTGGATAGTGAGAGCTGAATGTACACGTATTTCAACCAACGAGTCCTGCCTTAGAAGTCTCTCCGGATGCAAAAACAAAGTTCTCATAATACCGTCGGAGAACCCAACTATTATTATGCACGAGGTTTCGTCGACCTATTTTTAAAGTTAAAGTAACAGCCTTATTTAATTTGCTTTAGCAAGTTAATGAAATTTTGGATTTACATTATACTCTAAAATTAATGAAAATTAAATATAGCTTGTCTGTAACGCATAACGGTTGTTAATTTAGCTCTTATGAATTACTACTTGTAGAAAAGCCATAAGGGATTTTGCAAGTATGTACTCGTAAAATTATAAAAATTATAGATTCACTTAGAGAAATTAATGTGCACTCACGTCTATAGGAGGGTACAGCATACAAGTGACAGCAGACTGAAACTGGTATCTCGCTAATAAGTTATGTGTTTCAGTGTTATATGCATGTAACGCCCCGTCCTCGCCGGCGGTTATGAGTACAGGGTGTGTGCGCAGAGCTGCCATAGAGACTACCCCACTGGCGTGAGAAGTCATCACTTTACGATGACTGCACTCTAATTTGTCAAGTTCTAATTCTACAGTCCAAATGCCTCCGTTTCCATCCTAAAATTTAAGTAGCTTTAATGTCTTCTAATTCTATATACTATCTGGACAGTAAAAACTACTATTTTTATGCTTTGGCCCTTTTTAATGTCTCACGTCTGGGTATGGATCTCTATTCAACACGAGCGCAATCAGGCCATGGTCCTTACAATAACTACTAAGGCTGAAATCGTAGGTTTTACATTCTCTTTGGCTGAAATAAAATGTATGGAATTTCCGAATTTATAGTATTGTAATTTTTTGTCGTAAGTATTGTAATTTTCTTACCTGTGCATACCAATACATGTCTTTTTGATGTTTCAGACACATTATTTGGCATCCCGGCACCTGCAAAAATGTATTAATACCTAGTGTTTATTAATTACCCTTCTCTTAGTACTAATTCGTAAATCAACAATGATTAAAAATATAAAATGATATAAAAATCACTAATATAAATGTACAATTGGCTACATAACCTCGGTTCAATAATTCTGTCGTTCGAGACTGCCGATCGGATTAAGAGAGTAAGGCAATAAAAATAAAATAAAATAAAATAAGCCTTTATTGCTGTAACTAATTAACATGCATATTATACATATATTAACTTGTTTTTTTTTCAATACTATTATACCTATTTTGTTTATTTACATTTAAAGTTTTTAACTTTTCACAAATTATTTAGGCAACCGGTTTTTTATTTTTACAGCTTGTCCTCCGACAAAGGCCTCCTCTAATGCTTTCCATTTTGTCCAGTAAGGCAATAAATACTTTCAAATATTATATGTATGGTATTAGTATTAATGATATTACAGAGAAATACACATACCAAAGTTTCCGCAACAGGATTTAGTTCCACAAAGGGATCATCTTCGGGAGGATCAGCCTGGTCAACAGTATCCCAGTACCAAGCGCGTATGTAACCGTCCTGACCGATAGTGGTCACTTCGTCCCCAGCAGGACTTAACATAAATTGTATCTAAAATTTAGCCATATTAAAAGAGATTATAGAGAGATCAGCAATCAACAATTAATCTCACTATTCAAAATATAATAAATGATTTAAATGAGATTTTTCATAGGTTAGAGAGATGGGCTCAAGAATGACATAAGCTAATTTTATTCATAAAATCCAGGTCCAGCTCTTCCGCTTTCTTCGCTTCATCTTAAATGAAGATGAATAGGTACTATAGTAAAACTTGAAGCTACAATAGATTAATTTCTTTATAATCTATTAAATGTAAGTAATAAAATGATGTAGGATACATACAATTGGTGCCTTATGACAAGTTTTTCTTCCACGTTGCGTTACCTCTAATTTCACAAGACCTGCCTCCCAAACAAGCACGTTACCCCATTCGCATCCAGAAAGGACCTGAAAGTGAAGATCGTTAAAGACTGTAAATGATTAAATAAAACTATATTGTTTTAAAACTATCCATATAGTTTAAGAAACTATTACAAAATTTTATTTAAAGCTTTAAATCTTAATGATGTGGCTCTCTTGAGATTTTTTAATCATCAAAAAATACTTATAATCTTATATATTTTCAATCTTCTATCATCAATTCTTATTTTTTAATAGTATTTAGAACGCAGGCGGCTCTGCGGGAATTGCTAGTACCTAATATATGAATATTGAAAGTATGAGTGCCTAAACATAAATATTAATGAAATTTAAAAATAAAACGATTTCATAAAATACATACTTTTTCATCGGGCATAGGATAAACACCGAGTACATCACAGATCTCTGTTTTACCGAATCTCCCTAATTCTCCTTTTAGTTTTAATCCTGTGAATGTGTGTGCCATTTTCCAACACTTAATATGTGCTGCTCCTGAGAGAAAAAATATTGTTGAGACTTTAACAAAAACCTACTTATGTAAGAACAATTCATAAATAAATATGTTGGTGCGTAGTAGGATGCGATGGGGTGACCGCCCAGGACGCCGGAGAGGAAAGGGCGCCATATACGAAGGGGGGAGAGGGAGGTGTGGTCTACATGTCCGAAATGTAGTGAATAGAAACAGCTGACCTTAGAGAAACTGTTGAGATTTAGAGAAACAGTGGAGAAGAAGATAGTAGGCATTAGATAAAATATATTAAAATCTTACCTGCTGTAGTAAGTTGGCCTGGACAATACGGCGAAAACATGACTGTGTTTACATCAAATGAAAACGCACTTGTGCGTAATAGAATTTTGTGTCGTTTCCAGTTCCATATAGTCAAATTGTAATCAGGTTCCTTTCCTACTGATGCTAAGAGCTCTCCATCTGGACTAAAAAGCTTTTTTAATTATTGGATTAGAAGCACGATTATTATAAATTATTGCTTATTTTTTGGTGCATTGATGATTTTTGTAAATATACAATTTACTTTTTAGATATATTATATTGTTATATATTATAATGGTTAGTAGAGAATAAATAGTAGATCCCTAATTGCTTTCTAAAAAACAAATAGAAATCGCTCCTACGGCCAACCAGAAACTATCTCTGTGCCGAAAAATCATCCAGATCCGTTAAGCTTTTTTTGGCCTGATAGAGTAACAAACACCCACTGAAACTTTCGCACTGTATATTAATGGGACGGGATTAATTGTTTAGTTAAAATTTCTCAGCATTGTTTGGGTACATCGGTATTACTACTAACGACTTCGAATACGAATTATTGACCAATATGGTTTAAGCAAGTTACCTAAAATCTAATACAGAATAAGCATTAGTTGTCCCGTCACGTAAGACAGCATCTATTTCCATTTGAGGCCACGTGTACAGCAATATTATAGGATCCCTTAATCCTTCTCTACCTTCCGCTATAACTATACGGTAATTGGGGTCCTTCCTGTGTGACTGTAATGAAAAAGTGAACAAGTAAAGAGGTATCAGTCTAGTAGGTGCCTATTTACATACATATAATGTATATACTACATAATATGTATATATATATATATATATATATAGTATACTGTATATATATACTATATAGTATACTGTATAATAAATATACATAAATGGGTTACGTTTTTTGAGTACTCGTACTTACGTAATTTAATGTCATTTTTTTATACAACACTAGCGACTCACCCTCGCTCACCTTGACCAAATCTAATCATTTTAAACATAAAAAATCATGAAAATCTGTCCAGTGGTTTTCTCGTGGTGCGGTTCAAACAGACAAAAAAAACTAAGAATTGTAGATGTGGTCTCCGCATATTCTAAAATAAAAGTAACCTAAGTTTCTCCTTATAACATCAGCTATCCCTATCTGCCAGTCCCCTCAAAATCTATTCAGCCGTTTCAGAGATTAGTCAGAACAAACAGAAATACTTACAATATCATAATATTATGCATGTAGTAAAAAAATCCTCTAATGTAACATTACATACAAATACTTGACACATGAAGACACGATGAGTCAGTTTGTAGAGACCATCCTACTTGCTGCAGCGGTCGCGGATTCGAGTCCCACTGGGGGCATACATTTGTTGAGCACGAATGTTTGTACTTCAGTCATGGGTGTTTATATTAATATTATGTATTTATTTAAAGTTATATATTTAGTGTATCAACTATCTGGTATCCGTAACACAAGCTTCGTAGCTTACCACGGAACTAGATAGCGCTGTATGTAATTTACCAAAATATTTACTTATTTATCTGTATAGAAGTATAAGATTAGTCCATTATCATAGTATTATGTATATTACCGTCACCGCTCCTACGGATCCTCCTGTAGTGCTTCTTCGAAACCATAATTGCTTAGTATTTACATCCATGAATGTGATTATACTTCCAGCTGCCCAGCACACGACAGAATCATCGCATGCACATAGATTAAAGTACTTTTGACAGTTGTAACCATAGGAATATCTTCAGGTATAGGATCAAATATTGGTATAGTAAATATCACTATTTTAACTTTAATCTATACTAATATTATAAAGAAGTAAAGTTTGTTTATTTGTTAAATTGTAAGGGGTAATCTCGGGATCTACTGAACCGATTTTAAAAATTCTTTCACCAATAGAAAGCCACATTATTGCTGAGTGTCATAGGTTATATAAAAAACCGAAAAATATTTTTTTTTTTACGTGGTAGTCCGTTTTGCAAAATGAATCGGAGAAAAAACGGTCGAATAAAGCGTTTCTTACGAACGCTGCCTTAACTATGAAAGTATATCTTTTTGAGTTCTAGAGAAAAGATGTGGAGCTTGAAAATGCCTACAAAAAAGCCAACGACAGCATATTAGACTACAGGCCCGTGTTGAAAAAATTATGGGTCATTTGAACCACCAGGTGACCTATCTAGAACGATATAAGAGCATAAAATAATAAGATTTAGCACTATGCCGTCACTTGTAAGTTGTCCAACTGAGTGCAGGTGAGAATTCAAAAGTACAGGTAGAGTGAGTACATTTTGGTCATATATTTTTGTACGGCATTCTTACCATCGATAGATCATGAAAAATAATAAGAAAACGCGTAGTGCCGTAAAAAAATGGTGCGCCACAAAGTCGGAATTCTTTTTTATTTTCCGACAATTTCCAGGGTAAATTTGGTCATTTGATTTTGTACGGCATCAGTTTCATACTATTTCAATACTGCTTCTAATCCATTATTACGCAACGCCATACAAAAATCATGCGACAAGGGGAAAAATCGAGGGTTGCAACCCAGAGGGGGTTGCAACCCTCGATTTTTCCCCTTTCCGTGGTCCAGGGGGTGATTTGACACAATATAAAATTAATTTATTTTGAAAGTATTTTATGCATAGTTAATATTTTTTCATATACCGTACATTTTCGTTGGTCCAAAGGGGAAAAAAAACTGAAAAAGAAAAAATCAAAGAAAAAAATCCATATAACGAAATGTAAGGTGAAATTCATCACGATATTTTTTTATACGGCATTTAGATAGTTTATTTGTACTAATTCGGACGTCGATGAAGACGTTGATTGCGATAACAACTCAGCGGCTGATTCCGATACTGAATAATTTAAAGAAATACCATATTTTTTTATTATCATCATTAAATATATCGAATTTTTCTAAAAAATGATTTTTTTATTTATTCACATCATTACAATGAAACAAATCAATTATATATATGTATCAATAATGTTTGAAGTATATATTAAACCAAAAAGTATACAAAACTGTTGATACTGGGATTAACAGTTTTAATTCTTGGATATAATATACACACCGTTTCAGTTCAGTTAGACGTCATAGTGATTTTATGATATTATCAATTGTTCTCTTCAAAAATATGTTAATGCCGTACTATATGTTTTTGTATTTCTCTATATTTTTTTAGAACAGTTTCTTTTGAACGGCAATACTATATAACAATTGTATTTTACAATATCATGTTAAAAATAAAGTTCCCGTACAGGATCAAATGACTGTAGCCTTTAAAAATCAAGGATACGATGAAATTAAGATAATTATTGGTATGCATTCAAATGAACAATCATTTTTTGACGGCATTATTTTTAATAGTACTTTTGAGTGCTAGATAATGTTTTGGAACCGAAGCCGTACTTTTTCAAATCACCCCCTGGACCTCGGAAAGAGAGGGGGTTGCAACCCTCGATTATTTCCCCTTGTCGCATGATTTTTGTACGGCGTTGCGTAATAATGGATTAGAAGCAGTATTGAAATAGTATGAAACTGATGCCGTACAAAATCAAATGACCAAATTTACCCTGGAAATTGTCGGAAAATAAAAAAGAATTCCGACTTTGTGGCGCACCATTTTTTTACGGCACTACGCGTTTTCTTATTATTTTTCATGGATCTATCGATGGTAAGAATGCCGTACAAAAATATATGACCAAAATGTACTCACTCTACCTGTACTTTTGAATTCTCATCTGCACTCAGTTGGACAGCTTACAAGTGACGGCATAGTGCTGAATCTTATTATTTTATGCTCTTATATCGTTCTAGATAGGTCACCTGGTGGTTCAAATGACCCATAATTTTTTCAACACGGGCCTGTAGTCTATATGTCTAACTTAAACACTCTGTACTAAAAAAGGATTATTAAAATTATGCCCAACGAAGTGGGCACGGGTCAGCTAGTAGTATTATATACAAAGATTTTTATATTTGTGTGGTGGCTACATTATCTCTGAGTAACATAGGTTCATAGGCTATATTTATCACTCGAAGAAATAGGGATCCTTACTAAATCTTTAATAATGTAACCCAAGGTGTACCCCTATAATATATTATACGTTAATCCTCATATAGGTGTTAGTTTTTCGATGTGCGTACATACAGATATCGATTTATACATACTCATATTAGTATATTTCCTAAGAGTCTCGCCAGTGCTTTTGGTGAAATTTTCTGGCAATCTATAGGTTACTCCTACAAGTGATCGCGGAAGTTTAGTAACGATATGAACGCGGGCGAAGCCGCAGTTACTGTTAGTCTATTGTAATAGGTATTTATGACGTCTTTATTTATAGGCTAATAGACTTTATACTAATGGCTCGCCTCAAAGCTAATAAAAAAATTGCGAAATATACCTAAATACTTTTCATATAATTACTTTCTTAAGTACCAGGTACTTTAAATTAACCTTAAAAGGATACTCAAATTCAAATAAGTCAAGGGGTATTGTAGAGTCCAATGAATTGACAGCCCCGGATAAAAAGTCATCCGGATCATACTCTGTCAGAATCGAATCTACTTCGGCTTCTTCTTCCACTTCTTCAGGAATAGGTTCTTCAATATGGATTTCTATAAATTAATTTTAAGGACAAAGAAATGTTAAAAGGATTTTTTTAAATATTTTGCCATCCCTATCTATGCATGCAGTAGAGCAACAATTTTTATTGGCACAAATATACCTTTGTAAGCCTTTTACTCTTCGATTTGTTATACTTTGGATATTTTCAAGGTCTACCTATTCTACCTAATATTATTTTGCATACATTTTACTCCCTCGTTTATGATATACCTACTTAGGTACACTGACTATACATATAACGCTCTGTGGTGATAATAAAAATAAAATATTCTCCAATATACTCGTATTTCTAGCCATAAACCCTTTCCCATTTTAGTAATCATACCCAAATCTAACATTTAATCTTAACATTTGTATGTTAGCCATTTGTTTCAATTTTTTATCTGTTCTAAAAGAACAAAAATTTTAAACATAAATGTTTACTTTACTAGCATCATCGTTTATTCACTTTATTTTCATTAGGTAAAGTATTTTCAATTAGGTATTTCGGGAGTACTTTTACAGCGGCCGTATGCTATAACCTGTAAGCCCTGTAAGCGTTCGAGCTCGAGAAGGCGAAGCACATAGGGGGGTTGTCGTGAAACCAATGCTGCGGTTTTCACACGACGCGAGCGTTTGTATGTATTAAATTTACATGTGTAAAATGTAAAGTGAGATATTTTGGATTTTACCTTCGACATTTTCTTCGCCTAATTCCTCGTCAGCCATTTTTATCGGTTGTTATTCCGGATGTCCTTATTATAAAAATAGATTGTTACCAAAGAAAACATAAACTCTAAGTTGCTAAGATACGAAAATGTTTTTCCATACTCATGTATAATATAATAATTATAGATATACCATAGAGAAAAGTAATAATATACTTAAAATCGTATTTTATTACTTAGTTACATTAAACACAGTAATAAAAAAGAAAAAGAACATAATCTCTTATTTTTTTATTGTTGTATTTACTAGACTGCGGTAAAGCCCAAATGAGAATTATTTTTATATTATGTATTATTAAAGTAGATGAATTATTTTAGGATATTTATAAACATTTATCTATTTATCGACTGCGGTGAAGCTCAAAGAAGAGTTATAACCTAAAGCATGGATGTATCTACAAAATTTGTCTTATTCTATATTCCCTATTAATTTATTTATTATTATGGAGCTTGACCGTGGAAAACCTAAAACGTTCTAACTTTGAAAGAAAGGAAGGTTCTTAAGATTAACCTTCTGAACCTATGTTATCCAAGTCGAAAGAAAATAGTAATTTAAGATGAAAGCACATTCACACAAATCGGTAGAAAAACGGAATCAGTAACAGGAAGTAATCATGCGTCTTTTTCTCACATATACAAAATCATATTTGTGATCCTGCTCTCTGATCTTTTTATGTTTAAGACTACGAGCAAAGCCGCGGGATCCGCTAGTTATGCATATAAAACTTCCTCTTGAATCACGCTATCTATTAAAAAAACCGCATCAAAATCCGTTGCGTAGTTTTAAAGATTTAAGCATACAGAGAAAGCGACTTTGTTTTATACCTACCTACTATGTAGTGATTTCACAATAACGTTAAGTTTTTATTGATTTTCTCTAAAAATATGAGTTACCTTGTGTTTTGAGAATATATTATTATGATCAGTGAATAAATCGCTTCCGTATACATAAGTTTTACCCACTAACTCCTGCCAAACGATTGTAAATCCAACCCTTCTTATCTTCCATGGGTACTACAAAATTTGTTGTTGTCAAACTCAGAAACATCATACCGATTACCGATTTTAATGTTTTTAAGCTGTGACACTAATAGTGATAACGCTAGCGATGGGTATCTAGCCAAAATCTCAATAACTTAGCTAGCCGATTATTTGTAGTGGAATAGCCAGATAAATAACCTCATAGCTATTTAGCTATTTAGCTATTTAGATAAATGACTAGCTATTAGCTAGAAGGTATGTGACTGCCACGTGATAACGTACGCGGTTCGAATCTCACTGAACAGATTTAGATAAATAAAAAATAATATACTTTTGTTCTTTATTTTTGAAGTAAAAACTTCTTTAGGTGTACCGCACAGATTTGTGGGTAGTATTACAGAGGTGGGGCGCAACGGCTTTTGGAGGCTATTTTTAGGGTTGCTTGTTATTCTAGATAGCTGAAAAATAACCTGCTATTTATAAATAGCATGCTATTTATAATAACCAAATCGCCTGTTATTTATTTCCAGAGGCAAGCGCTATAGCTATTTTTTAATTTATTTTTATTACATATAATGGGCATGTTCGCGGCCCTCTTCTAAGTGAAGATTTTCTTCACTTTGATAGAAGAGCATGCGCACGACGTCCGTTTAATATGCGCGGAAATGAGACATGCGCATTAGTTTCTTGTACATACACAATTAGTTTTTTGAATGTGATTTTTCTAACTAAAAAGTGATAATAATATTTACTAGTATAAAAAGTATTTCAACTGTTGTAAAAATATTTTAAATATTAATAATTAACAATATTATTAAAAATGAGTAACTGTGAGCCACAAGAAATTGAGAATGTGGAAGCATTCAAGCAAGCAGAGAAGAAATTTTGTTAATAAGATTCGAAAATTTAATGTCTTTTATTAAGCATAAAAATTAACAAAATGTTGACAATTATTTTCTGCATAAATACCTATTGTTGCTATAATTTGAAGACTCTTCTTTAAACAAAAAAGTGAATTTTATTGTTGACTTCAATTAGTTTTTATTAAATTATTTTTTATTATATTTATATGAGAGGTAATAAAATTTTTTTTATTACATTTATTAATTATTATTATTTATTTATATACCGCTGGTCACATAAAAAACTAATGCGCATGTCTCATTTCCGCGATGCTCTTCTATCAAAGTGAAGAAAATCTTCACTTAGAAGAGGGCCGCGAACATGCCCAATATGACCACAACAAAGATAATGTAATCCCTATGGACGACAACTGCCGCGCTTGAAACTTCGTGCTAGCCGTATAATATTTTTGTCACGAGTCGTGTGCGCTAAATTATGCGATAATATATATCGACTCATCCGTAGAACAAAGTCCGATCTGCAGAATTGATAGTTTTCAGTAGAGGTAAAAGAAGTTTGTGACTTGTATAACTTTTAAATGGTGAGACTTGCCACTTACATTTTTTGGTATGTTGTAACAGCTACCCAGCCAATTTAAATGCTATGTAGTGTATCTTTCTAATCCTGTTATTTTACGAGATAGTGAGTTCCATATCAACATAGGACATTTTATCGTGTAAGAGCGGGGGTCCGTAGTGAACATTGTACGTTGTTTTACGGAGACGTCTGAATTAAGTAACGTTCTATATATAACATAGGTCATTTTTGTTTGGAATTACTGATCCTCTATAAGTCCTTTGTGAATGGCTACGTTAAAATATTTAAACGTAACTTTAGTCATATTGTGACTACCTTCCCATATAACTAAATAAGAAAATGAAATTATTATTTAAAATCGTTTATTAATTTAAAAAATCTCACAATAGACAAAAAACCATAAGATGGCATCATTTTAAATAGTACCTAATCACATCACAGTCATGTACGGATGTAACATTAGAAGCCTAAAACATACAGATCTATATTATACTATTAGAATAATGTCGGAGACGCTCATGAAGAGATCTAAACTTCGCATTAGTTATAAAATAATGAAATCAACAATAACATATTTTTTTCAAAATAACATTCAGTCTTTTAAAGTTTTACCGAATTCGAATCATCTTGATGTAGGCGATGTTCTCTCTCTGAAGTATAGAAAAACTTAACAACAGTTATAATAAACGTTTACTTAAAACTGGCATTGTGGCGTAATAGTTAAAACTTAAAATAGTAATAAAATGGCACAACGTATCACAGCATGGTAACTATGTAACCTACACGACTACGCAACGAACTACATAGTATTCTAAACTTCTAAATATATGTAAATATTTACCATAACAAATACGTATATGAAGAAATTTAAACTTAGCACTAGTTACTTAAATCAAAATAAATCATAATTTGTAACAACCAGCCTTCAATTAAAATTATTTTTATCAATCAGTCTTACATCGTGGCCTAGACGTGAGTGCACATACTTAATAACAATTAAATTATAAGTAGGCAAACATTCAAATCAAAATATTCTTTATTCAAATAGACTTTTACAAGCTTTTTTGAATCGTCATTTTTACATTATTAAAATTAAATGTCAGTCTGTAAGCCTGTGAGTAAACTACCACCAACTCGGAAAACTGTTCTGCTGAGAAGAACCGGCGAGAAACTCAACAGTTGCTCTTTTAAAAAAATTGGTTTAAATATTGTAATTACAATATTTATCTATTTATCCTACGTGAGACACAGCCAGACACTAATCCCACACATTAACATATTCCGTTATAGTGTAATAAGCCTTATTCAACAACGTACTTATAATTTTGGATTTAAAGTGCCTCAAAAGCAAGTTCAATATGGACTGTAGAATTTTGTTATACATGCGTACACCTTGCCCCATAAACGATCTGTTTACTTTTTGTAGGCGAAAACTGGGTGTTACAAGTTTATCCTTATTTCTTTTATTTATACCGTGTTTGTCGCTGTGTCTTGAGTAGCAACTAATGTTTTAACGAACGAACATAATGTTACAAAATATATATTGCGAAACAACCGTAAGTATTCCTATTTTTTTAAAAAGTCCGCGGATAGTATCATGAGCGCTTATGTTATAAATAGCCCGAAAGGCCCTTTTTTGTATAATAAATATCTATTTAATGTCCTCTGCATTACTCCACAACAAAATACCATAAGATAAAATGCTATGGAAATAGCTGAAGTAAATTAAAATACTTAGTTGATTACTTTTTATAATTACAATTACTTCGTTAGATCTGTAGGAAGAATGCAATTATAATTCAGAAACATCAACAGTGGCAAAGCCTTAAATTATGGGTGATACTCTAAGTCAATTATTTCTGAGCGGCACATATCAATTAAGTCTTTATATTTAGCAGTAAATAGGCTTCGAATATGCAGGTTTTAGTTCAGTTTGTACTGAGTTTCTTGTGTCTTGGCGAATCAATTTAAAGAAAAAAATATTGGGATCACTACAATCTGCATGAACTTCGCGAATGTTATTCCAGTTAGTCTTCTTGCCCTTAATGTCTTGCATCCAAATCTTATTATTAACAAGACATTTAAAGTTAAACACGTCATTCTTTGATCCCTTGGTCATCCTTAGCCTGAACAAATTTTAAAAGGCAACTGCTAACCTTATTTGCCCCACGTTTTGCTACAAATTCATCCCATATAGCAAACGTTCTTCCTTTTATCCATAACCAGGGCAGAATGTACTGTTGTAGTATGATTAGACATTAGCAGGAAATGGCATTGGAGTTAGCACTGACAGTTTCAAGTTAACCGGGGTAAATTAATTGTGAGAAACTTCTAACAGCTCTTTAAGTTGTATTAATGGTGAATTTTCGAAACTAGAAGGAACTTCCAAAGATAATGTACTAGGTTGATTGCTGTAAACATCCTCGGCAAATAGATCAGGCAAGAAATTCGTTATTGAACTGCCGCAGGTAACTTCTTTAGTCCCACCATCTTCATCCAGAACTTCTTCCCATAATATATCAGCTAGTTTCTGACTGATTTCTTCTGCACCGGGAGGTAAAGGTGAAGTTTGTTGTGCCATGCCTTTTTCATCAATATACATAACTAAAATAAAAAAATCCGTATAATTATTATTATCGGTATTCATAAAATACTATTTATAATATGAATATTAATAATTTAATTTAATAATTTAATAATTTAACGATATTTTTAAATGAACAACGTCCTAAATGATTTCATTATCCCAATAACAACGTCTCATCTTAATATCGAACCAACAAATCGTATCACAGATTTCGTAGACAAACGTCCTATATTCACATGAAACGCTTGGAAGTTCAGTAATGTCCGTGTAAAATCATCCTAATATTTCATAAGACTTTAACTTTTTACTGTTTATTATTACAGTAAGAATGATTACCCTGTGAATATACATTACACCAATTCTATTTTTTCATTAAATATGTTATTAAATACCTCTCCGTCAAAAAACGTCTTATGTAAAAATCAATCGCCAACAACTGTTTACTGAGACAAAAGAGCAATAATAACTTGATGTTTATTAATTTAAGAACTAATTAGTATGTATCACGAAATAGTACAACTGAAATCATTAACTTACCAGAATTAAAATTTTTTTTTCATATAAATGGCAGGAACATTTGAAAATGGTACAAAAGCCCAGGCCTTTCTGCGTCTTCTTTTAACATTTTTAACATTTTCCGTGATCGTGACTCTCTTAATATATGTTTTTCATGAAAAAAACTTAAGTAAAATAATTTTTTCATCAAAGCAAACAAAAGCTAAGCGCATGACACAAAATCGTCCTCCCTCCAACAAACAGCGGCCGAAATGACGAACGGACCTGGCGCCCGCGCCGCCCACGAACCCTGCGCGCCGTCACATGTTCACTCCGTACGTTTATGTGCGGAGCTAATGTTATATTGAACGTTATTCGACACTATTATTTCCGAAACTAAACAAGATACGAAAATTCTAAAAACTGTCGTCTGTAGAGTTTGTATTCCTTATCTCGTCTAGCTATTAATCTCGTTTTTGCTCTATGATCACATCGGATTTTGTTCTTCGGATAGGACGATATAATATAACGTATAAATATATTATAGCGTAAAAATAATAGGCATTTTAAAAATAGCGTATTTTTATAACTCTATCAATATATAGCCGTTTCTTCCACCGCTACAGTTATACCAGGTTATCTACAGATAGCAGTTTCGCCCACCTCTAGACTAGTAAGATAGGTTGTTCCTCATGCTCAGAGGTGAAACGCTCGATCGGGTGAACTCGGGACCGCCGAGTGTAACCGAGCGAGAAGCATACAGTCAGCTGCTCTGCTCTTCGCAGTTGTATCACTGTATTTCGTATGATCAATTCTTACGTCTTAATTGTCTTTATTAAATTTATAGTTATAATTGATACGTAATGATAATTTTTATTTTAATTGGATTGGCCTATGAAGTTTTGACTTCTGCCGTGCGGTTTTAAGCTCACACTCTTTTTATAACTCCTAACTATGTCATACATATTATTAAATTAATTTATTTAAAATTATCGATCTAAAATCAATCTATAATGTACAGCGCCATCTATGGGTCATAATTATAAAGATCTTATAACGTCAGACTTCTATTATATCATCATCAGCCCTTTTTAACGTCCCACTGCTGGGCACGGGCCTCCCTCAGTACGAAGGGGATCAGGCCATTATCCACCGCGCTGGCCTAGTGCGAGTTGGCGGACTTCACATGGCTTTCGAAAACTTGCTAGGTTTTCTCAGACATGCAGGATTTCTCACGATGTTTTCCTTCACCGTAAGAAAAATGGTAATCATGGTAGTAATGATTCGCACATGAAAATATCAGAGGTGCCAGACCCAGATTTGAACCCAGATAAACCATAGATGTCACGCTACTCCATTTTTTATATTTTCTAATAACGCTGTCCTCGTAATTGTAAACCTTAATTTCAACTTGATAAGTTGTTAAATCGTAAGGATGATATTTCAATTACGTTGATTCAAAATTTTCAAATCAACGTTTTTCAGCTACGCGTGGCTACATGACGTCGTCCGCACCTCGCTAGATAGCTAGATAGCTGATAGCTCTAACAAAATAGCTAGCTATTATATACTATACTACTTATTGTATTGACGCATATTATAGCCGTGGCTATTTTGTGGGTAGCCGCTATTTAGCTAGTTATAGCTATAGCTACCCATCTCTAGATAGCGCGATTAGTTGTATCAAGTTTGTCACTTGTCAAAATAAGAAGATAAGGATTAAAGATAATTGCCAAATCGAAATTTGCCAAATTACAATAAAAATATTATTATAGCTACTGTTTCAAACCTTATACATTGATCTTTGGATATTGATCTTGCAAAAATATGTCCCAGCCACATAGAAAAGCTGTTCTTAATTTGTATAAAACGGTATTTACTGCACTACTGTTTTTACTTTAATATTTGTCTTCAAAGGTGAAATAAAACTTATGTAGATTATTTGTTTTCATTTCAGCTATTATTTTTGGGAAGAGATTGGCCACAAGGTTATGATCTATTTAGGAAACGTTTACATAAAGTGTTTACGAGGAACAGTGATGAAACTGATCCAAATAAGATTGAGTCAATGATAAAACATGGTCAATTTGTTGTTAAAGAAATTGAAGCACTTTATAAATTGAAAAAGTACAGAGCTATGAAGCGAAGATATTATGATGACAATTAATGTCAAAATACTTGGTATGTATGTGTATATAATATATTTTATATTTGTTGTTATCAAATTGAACTAAAAATCTAGTTATATTTGCCTATTTTTTTAAAAATAATATTTTTATTCTGATGTAAAAAATTATATGTAGGTAAATGTTTAATAACTTTAGCTGTACTTAATTGGAAACATCTATTTAAAATAACTCAATTTAAGCTAATATCATGTTACCTTTAAAGTTAAAGTTCACCTAGATTAAGGTTTTAGATACAATCTTACGTACATATTTGGCTACATTGAGCTACTTTTCAGATGACAAATATTTTGAAAGATTCATAATATATTATTATAATAACTGCTTTATTACTATAAAAACAGTAAGCAATAACTTATTTCAATACCTCATAAATACAAATTACTGCCAGTTAAAATAATTATACTAAAATAATAACTAACTAATAAATTTTGTAATATAATTTGTAAGCTTTTTAGGATCACTTTTAATTCATAATGTTTACAACATGAAATGAAACTATATACATCTATGTAATTTTGTATTATAGATACTTTTATGGTTCACATAATACATTATTGTTTTAAACTAGGTTTATTAATGACAGTATACTAAAAGACATCTATTTTTTAAATAAACTTTAACAATGTTATAATAAATTGGTTTTATTTAACTGCCAAGTGATATGATATTTAAATTGTTGATGAAGATCATGATTTATATTTATATACACATGAAGGAGTTAGAATGATTTTTTATCATATTTCCCTGCTTCAAAACACCAGATTATTTTCTAAAATCAATCTAAAATTAACTTTTGCTTAAAATATTCAATACTTTTTTCAAATTTTATGTGTTATAAGAATAATGTATGTCAGATTTGTAAATTACTTAACTCACTATATTTATTATCTCCCACTAAACCATTTTTAATACAATGAAAGTGTTGATTTTTTTTTTAATTTTTCATTTTTTTCAGTATTGCTGAATTTATATATTATATTGTATATAAATCGCATCTTTATTATATTCTATATTGTCAATTTTTAATGCTTTATTAAATATAAGTTGCCTAGCAAAAACTGAAGTAATTTGCACAGAAAATTTATCTTATAAAATGTTTATCTCTTTTAAATTGTGTTTGTCTTCTATGAATCTGTCTCTATATGCTATAAGTACAAACTATAAGTACATTAACATAACTATATTTATTTGTAAATACAGTATTTGAACCAAGTCTACATGTTTCGTGTTGGTGCAGTTTATATACTTGAAGCCCATATTTTTATTCGTACTACTCTTATAGTATGCAATTGTGAACTTTAACATGTGATTACATTATATACATAACATACACTTGAGATCAACAACAGTCAAGCAATAGCTAATTAAGTATAGAAGAATATGATTCTCACACCAAAGTTTTAGGGATTTTTATTACTTCCTAATGACTAACTTTGTTTTACATACACATAAATGAATATCAAGAATTAACATTTACATATTGTAGCCGACAAGCTATTATATGATCAAGGCTTAACTCCAGATTGTATAATTTTAATAGTTAAAGGAAATATATTAATTTAGCAGTTACATACAAGGAATACTTAAGTTTTTATTTTCTATAATAAGTTGGACAATAAATTCTGATGATAAAGATTCTGTTTAAAACAATGGAGCAGTTATAAGTAGCAACAAGATATACAAACTCTACGAATATCGTGTTATATAGTTTATTATTTCTATAGTGTATATTACAATAATTATTTTTTCATTATACATAAAGTATTTGCCTACTCTAAGATAAACATTTAAACAGACAAAACGAGTCTTTGATAGCTAAATATTAATTGTTTTAAAAGTAAAAATAATACTTTATTTACTAACTAAACTTTCTCAATATTATATTGGGTTTGAAATATAATATTTTATAGGATGTAAAAGGAAAGCTGTCTTGGGACTATGTTTACAATAGTCCTAAAGATTCTTAACATAGTATTGAGATTGATTTCCTGAAGTAAAGTAATGTATTACAGTTAAGGTACCTCAATAGGCCAATGGTTCCTCTAAAGAAGGTTGAAAATCATGAAATAAAAGTAATGATAAGCTGTATCTACATCATATGAAACGCCTGTCCTCCTTCAGAGGAACTTTAATTAGATTACTTAAAATGTATCGATTCTATAACACTTAATTGGTAATAAAATAGAATGTAATAAATTTATAACAGGATTCAACTTATTTACATAGCTTTCGTATAAAAATAATAGAGATTGAAAAATATAGTAATTGTAGGAACGTACCTACATATTTTAAGATATAAATTATTAAATTAATTTTTACGAAAATAAACTCAAAACTTATTAGGTTGAAATTACTTTAGTTAAATGAAACATAGAAACGGATATGTGATGTAAATATGGCATTATAGCTAAAATAATATATTCCTATGATTTCTATTTTAAAGGATTTTCCAACGTTCAAGCAATTAATTACACATAGGTATGTCGTTCATGACGCTTTCGAAAATAATTTAGATAAACGTATTTTATTTTTCCAATGAGATGTTGAATAAGGCGTTACTTCTTTATGCAGGCGTCTGTCTGGCTTGATGTTTCTGCAAAGAATGTCATATTTTAAAATAATTACCAATACCAATTTTTTTAAATAGAAGTTCGAACCCATGACTCCCGATCTGTGACATACGTTTGCCAATAGGCTCAGAAACCTGTAATTAAACTTTAGGAAGTTCCTCCTTGCTCGAACAAGACCGTGGCTCCTTGTGTACTAACTACTAACACAAGTGGACAGATGGGTTCGCAACTCAGTACTTACATATGAGTATCAGTATGGGTAGATATACAAATGTTTATATTGTCAAAAAGAAGCAATATGTTTTACCTACTTTGTACCGATATGTATAGGTATAAAGATAACCTACGACTAGGTTACGTACCTACTTACGTACCTGTTGTTCATTTAATCTTTCTTTTCTCCATCTTCTGGGTCTTTAAGAGTGTGCCATTGCGCAATAGGGCGTCGAGGGCTGGCCAACATGTCCGACCAGTGACGAAGTTCCGTACCTGACGCGTTGTATCCAAGTACCACTTTACCAATTGGCTCCGATGTACCGATGCGGTCGTAGTCCACGACGGTTACCACTAGATTCACCTTCTGTTGTGCGTTTTTATTAAAAACAGGTTATATTTGCAATTATTTCATTCATTCTTTCAAACTACTACTACGACATGAAGCGATATATTTGCGAACTACACTAGAATGGTTTATGCATTACCTTGGTCAATGAATGTTACATATTAAATATTTAATATGCTGTATAATTGCAACACCTTGAAGCATATTTATAACATCGGCTAGATACAAAGTGAGACAAATTTTTCAGATTTATTTCTTTTTTTTCCTATTTATTTCTTAAACGCTGTATTAATGTGTGTTATGTCGAGCATGCACCTACCTCGTTTATAATGCAGGTGTTGCAATAATATATAAACTTACCTTTGATATGAAGTAGATGTGAATGATATTAGAGTAAGGACAGTGGCATTTATAAGGTTAAAGATAGGAGTGAGCTATGAGAATTATGAATAGTAGAAATAAAATATCCACAAGAAGAACAAGAGACTGGATTCCTGAAAACCATATGTTAGGGTAATTACAATTTGAAGTCACCAAATTGTAATGCAGTTACGAGGGGAGATTAATTTATTACACCACTATAAATTGGGAGCAGTTACGGAATGTTATATCACCAGAGCAACATATTTAGATATGTGTCGCAAATGAAAACCTCCAGTCGAAATATTTTATCTCAAGTAAAGGTCAACAAATACGGTAAATCATAACTAAACTATTTGCTTTGAATAATATAACGAAGGATCATATGCAGGAAATGGAATAGAAAACTTGGAGTTGGGTGGAGAAAGAGAGTAGAAGATAATGCCAAAGTAATAATATGTAGTGTTTTAAGGGATATTGATTAGGTAGGTAAGTGGTGTATTTTCATGTTCACAACAATTAGAACACAACATCGATTATACATTGCTAGGTCACATTTGACTGAAGAAAACAAATTCGGCCAATACGTCAATTTTATTATTACAAAATGCTGTAATTAATTTTCTTTTGATTTTCTCCAGTCGTAAAGTGTCCATACAATGTGCCACAACATCGAATTTTGAGCAATCTCGGCTCGCACCTGTATTTGTTCGAATGGTACTTCAAAAGTAAATGACTCGTTGTAATATGGATTCAGTGTGCATTTCTTGATGCTCGTTTTCTTCTTCTTGAGACGTTTGCCATTTTGCATGAGTGCAATCTTTACGTACGGATCTGTGGCCACGCAGCGAAGGATCAGGATATGAAAAAATGAGAAGTACTATATTAATTAGTGTTAAATAGCTAGGACGTACATTTTATACGGTAGGTTATGTAGTAAAAAATCTCGATGTCGTAAGCCTTCCATAATATGGAAATGACGGTAAAATGGATATTTTACTTGAATAATATCTAGCTATGCCTTTTTGTGAATTGTAAATTATGGAGCCGTGCTATTAGATGTATTTGCAAGCATTTACTTCCTAATATCTATAAAGTTTATGCAATATTAGCTTAAAGTTTTGATAGCTTTATAAAACTAGGTGCAACCATATTTACGACAGCTTAAATAAAACGTTATCAATAAAATGGGTCATAATGTAGAGTTACGTATGTCCTAGAGGTGTATGATAAAACTAAATATCTGTACGACTATTGTCTAAAATAAATATGTAGATATTGAATATGTACATGTATGTATGTATATTGATTTTATGAATAAAAATTATCATGCAAGTATTTTGCGTATGGCGAGCATTGTAGCATAGGTATAAGACAGAAATTGTACATTATATAATTTTACCCTAAAATACCTGAAATTAGATAACAGAGTTAGAAAAATTTTATACAATAAAATCAGCAGTCACTTCTTATCGCTGTAAAATATTGAAAACTCTTACCTGACAGTCCACCAACATCCATTTTCTTTAAGTTCTTAGCCTCCAAAATAACCACAGTCAGTTTTCCAGCGGTCGGTACGTAACGCAAAGAGAAACATATGTCTCCCAACTTGTTGTCCTGTAAATTTTAAGCGATAATATCTCATAATACTATAATTTATTTTGTAGTGTACAAAATATTTTTTGTGTGCGCTTTGTTGAAGGAAATAACTATGATGTAGTATTGTTTTCAGTTTTTGGATTTAATGCGTAAATGTTTAAATTCATAATAAGGTCACTGTTTATGATGTATATTTGTGTCCATTTCGTAAGGGTTGGTTAGTGATCAATATGGAGATAACATAGGAAAAGTTGTGTAGGGAAAATAGTATCTGATACAGGTCTGATAAGCTATTTATAAATTATATAAATAATATACGGGCTTATAAATAACGCGGCTTAGGGCGGACAAGGGTAACAACTTGTTAAACAAAATGAAAAAATAATAGCTCCGTGTAGTACCTAGAAGCGTTTAGGTATATAGGTATATTCGATCAGTCGATAAAGTTGATCAGTAAAACATAATAATGGTAACAAAAATTCTACGATGCGAGTTTGATTTAATAATAAAATTCAATTAACAATTACCACCGAACCTTCTGATCAACTCTACCATTATGTGCTTAGGATGCCATAGCACAGACAGAATCAAGATATACAAGTAGCTTCAAACAAAATAGTTTGCAACTAGTCAGGTCAGTTTACAATCACTTCCATTGCGTTACATATAACGTTTTAGCACATACCTATATGTCATTTCATCTAAAACATTAAACACGGTACAAACATTGTAAACAATTCTAAAGGACAGGGGAAACATAAACAAATAATATTCACATCAAACCTACATTTAAAAAGCATTTACCCGCAGAAACATGTGTATAAATATAGGAATTGGAATAAATCATTACGATCTGTTGCCGAAATGATGCCAATTTTTTGTTTTGTAACACCCAGCTCAGATCATCAAAGCGCTTTCCTCACCTTGCGTACGTAACCTATCAAGTTGTTGGACAACAAAGGACGTTCCTGCTGTTGTCAAAATCGTTTTCACCTCGTAACCCCTAAGATAGACTAACCATTTTAGAAACAGATCGCAATTATATAAACTTGGACACTTAGATAATTCACACATACACACTAATAACATACAGAGACTAGGATAACGAGAATCCACAAAGAAATGCTTACTTGTCTACTAGGTTTAAAGTTGCAATTTAATTTTTATTACTTCTTTGAACTAAAGACATTTCTTTATTGGATTGTGAATATGTAGATGCATTAGAATACATACATTCCGAGGATTACACTTCACTTATAGGATGTAACATCGCACTATGATATGGGGTAGAGTATTGGTGAAATTTAACCATGTATGATGTGCTAAGCTATTTAAAGAAAAGTTACAGTTATAGCAAACTATGCTCCTTAGTCTGTATTCTTGAATAGAAAATAATTACATTATTTTCATAACGTGTTCTGTAATTCTTAAATTCAGTAAAATATTGTTTAATTTTTTTAATTGTACGCGTTTTTCAAGCTCTATTTTAGTGTATTCAGAGAAACATAATTTACTTCTGGATATAAAGATAAGCAAAGAATGAAATTTTATTTCCCAAAATTGAGGTCCGTTGATTCTTCCAGTATCTAGGTATCTTTTATAAATTCTAAGTGTAAAAGCTAAAAACTCATGTATACAGAGGTTATTATAACATTCTGAGACAGTCACGTTTCTTCTTTCGTCGGTCAGAAGGTGATCTGTAACATATTTGAGTAACATAGAGTTAATTTATTAATATTTTATAATGAGTGCTATAGTTGGATTCAATCATTATTCAAATATGATTGTCAATATGATATGGCTTTGAATTTATGTGACCATGGTCAATATTTTCCTTTATTTAAAATCATGTCTTTTCATTATAGATGTTTATCGTTTCCATTGATGAGGGATATGCACAAGCTACATACACAATGTGTGATTCAGTGTATTTATAACTATCTACAATACAGCGTGTGTACGTTGGTGCTTAAACATGTATTATCCTGAACATTTATTTCGTAGATACATAGCCAAATGGTATCGGTTATACGATATGATCTACAAAATATCAATACAGGATAATTCAAGCGTAAATCCAGGACATGCAACATTCCCCAGCCGCTATACAAATTAAATAGTAAGTGTCGGATGGATGAACATAATTCGAAATTAAAAAAAAATTGTGGTATGATAGGTGACATTAGGTAACGGGTGATAATATTTAGATAATTTGGGCACTTTATATTGTCTTCTTTAGGTTTTTAAATTGTAGTCTAGACCTATTGATTTTTTTTATATTGAGGACCCAGTTTTTACTTTATTTTTCAATAACAGGCCGGAATATAGATACTTTTATGTTGATTGCAGATTATGGTGTATTTATAACTGTAATGGAACGTGTTTATATAACAATTTAAAATATACATCTCGATGTGTCTCAAAATAATACTTACGTGAATGATCATTTCGTTTTTGAAGCGGCATGCAAGATTGTTCAGGACACAATCAAACACAGCCAAGCAGAGCAGAGAAAATATGTAGAAAAAGAGAAAAAACCAAGTAAATACATTTTTGCTCTCCAAATCAATTTATCGGAAAAATAACTGACGACTCAATCCACTTTGAGGTACCTTGACTATGTTCCACAGTCAGATAATATATTTATTCATTATATTATGAGTAGATAATTAAAGGTACTTACTTATTGTTCATATTTATGTTATATTAGGATTGTCAAGGGTCCTCTGATTAAAAAAGTGCAGTAAATTTAAAAATTAAATCCACCCTCTCAATAAAATTAAGTTATAGGTAATTAACATTTAGAATACGTATACGAGTAATGTAAAAAATTTGATCTTTTAAAAATTTTATTATAATTTCGTTAATTTAATTTAGGTATAATAGAAATTTCTGCAATTTTATTAAAAGGATAGAAAAATAAATAATGCTGTGCTAGTAAACCACACCCAAGATAAAACATTGTCTATCAACATATTAAAACAAAAAGGAAATAAAATATGAGGGTGTGTTTTACCAGAGTAGCCTAAGCTAATAAAAAAAGATAAAATAGTCTCCTCAGTTGATTTGCGTTACCTATATATATATTATGTATACCTTCTTGCTTTACCGATAATATGCTTTTATGTGCATTTATGAGAGTAATGTCAGAATACCATACATGTACCTATAATATGGTAGATGTGTGTTAACCAAAATGAATTGTTGATGTGACCTGGGTGTAACTGTTAACTTCCATGTTTGTAACTTCACAAATTATGATTTTCGCAACATATTTAATTCCTTAAGAGTTTTATTTGACGTAAATGTGTCCTAAATAATAATATCGATCGTAAAAAATGTTAATCTATACAAATAACACCATAACAGGATATGAAAAATTTCCTGAAACTTGAATATTTTGTAGAAAGCTGAAAATTAAACTTTATTTATTATTAAAACTAACAAGAACGACTTTTGAGTTTATTTGTAAATAGCTGTTTCTGTTATACTTAGATTTTCGCGAATATTTGATATTTTAATAAAACTAAAAATCCTAAAAGATAGAGAAGACTCTTACTTAAAGCTCTTTCTGAATAGGTAAATAGTTCAAAACGATGCTTCTGCTCAAATTTTTAAATATATAGAATAGAGAAGCCTAGTTTAATACATAGGTAAAATGATAATCGCACCTGGCCTCCTTCGCCTTCAACACTCTGCAGTTCACGCCACTCCTCGATGGTTTGCGCGAGATCGACCTGACACAAAGGTACCTTCACTTCGCCGATTTGGTCGTGTTTGGAGAACCGATCGAAGTCGAAGATCGCAAAAACTAATGTTTTGTTCATAGCATCCGCATACGGCACGTTCTGTGTATAAGTATTGATGAATAATTTTGTTTTAACAATAAAACTATACGACATATGTATTTATCAGACAAATACTTGCCTTGAAAACGAACGTTTCGTTGAACTCGGGGCTTAAAGTTTTTCGGTGGACTTTGGTTTCAAACTTCTTTTTCTTGTCAGGCAACAGATACACTTTTACGTAAGGATCTGATGTTCCGCCCATATCTAGAGCGGGCAGGTCTTCAGCTTGAATTACAGTAACTGAGAGGCTGTTACTATTAAAGTCATATTCCAGCTGTGAAATGACAAGTGTGAAATTTATATGGTGAAAATTATTTAATAATGGCTATGTGTTAACTATAAAATATTGATAGTGGTTTCAAATAAAAAAATGAAAAATGTGATTTAAAAGAAAATTGTCGGGATGATTGGACTAAACAAATAGTCATAAAAAAGACTCCAAACAACTTCTGACCTGAAACCGTATCCTCGTTTATAGCCTCGCAAGTCACGCAGCATACCTACCGTTTACTGTAAGCATACCTTGTACTGCAGTTTTCCTAGTTTCTGTTCTTCCTTTTTGGAATCGCCGTCGTCAGGTTCCTCAGCGTTCTCTGTGAGCTCCTCCATGTCCGGCTGAACCTACATGCACGTCCCGCGGCAAATTTCACATGAATATTATATTTCTTATCAATAAGACATTCTTTTTGGACGCATAAATTTGCGTTACTCCATTTACATTAGCTTTTGTTTGTTATGATTCATTACGCGACATTTTAAATACGTAACATTATAAAGCTTTGTACTTGTACTAACACTTTTAAAACTAATTCCTAAAATTATACCTGATTTTTATTTTCGTTTGTATAGATTTATACATTACCTTTTCTTTGTATGCTGAGCCTAAAAGCTGGACGGACTTGAAGTCAACTCCTTTCATACCCTTCTTCCCATCCTTAGAGCGTCGTTTACGGAAACATCGTCGGATACAACAGAAGCAAATTCCCAACACCACCACTCCAACTCCTAAGCAAACAGTGCTAACAGTTAAGATGCCATTTTCTCGATTTGATATTGTGAACTTTATCTATAAGTACAAATGTGATATAACAAAACACAAAAGTTTTTTATGTGGGATGAACGAAAATTTTTAATCGAATCCATACTAACATCGTAAATGCGAAAGTGACTCTGCCTATCCATCTATAACCTTTTTACTTTTATTGAGCTAAACCGATTTAGATGGAGTTCGATATGAAGATTCGTTCGAGGCTAGGGCCTCGAGGCGCATAATATGATATTTTTTTTCAGGAAATTAAACCTGGTGTAAAGACATATAGAAACGGGCATTTATATGGGGAATCAATCATATCTCAAGTAGGGGATATATTTTCTACCTACTTTTCTATACCTATGCAAGTACATTGTACATGAAAATATGCTTTAACCTAACCTAACCTAACCTAACCTACCGTTAATATAAACTCTGGCAAAGTCAGGGTGAGTCGGTAGCTAGTAATAAGTACCTACCTATGATTTGAAAAATATACGAACCTACAAGAATAGCGACCAATTGCCATGTCTCCATGTTCAGTTTATGAGCAATTTCGGCCGTCTTCTCTCCAATGGTCTCTTGAGTGGTTGTAACTGTTGGTGGTCCTTCCGACAGTCCGGTTGACAAAGGGGAAGACGCCCCTGTAAATTAAAAAAATAAAATTTTTGTAATAGCTTTATTATTTATAACTATTTTAATCATATTTATGTAGTATTTATGACTAAAATTGAAATTGAGAAATTTGTATTACAAAAGAAGTATTACGTTTACTGCTTAAAATCAAAATTATATGGGAATGTTTACTATAAGCATAAGGCCGACTTGCAAGGTCATAAATGTCTAAAGAAGTATCAAGTGTGTATTTTTACCCGTACCTGGGGCCACCGTGGTCATGTTGGCAGCTGCAGTGCTGTTAGCTGGGGGTTTTTCGCTAGCAGACTCCGCCTCGCGGCGCCATCTCAAGTGCATCGGTAAAGGCGGCGACATCTTGACTGTAGGACAAAAAACCTTTGTTGAATAAGTGCTTAATAAATTATGCTTGCGTTTTGTATGTTTCTAATTTTTGTTACTCCTTCATACTGAAACTAAGACTTCAATCAATTTCGATGAAATTAATCAAATGGATTTAATGGACAGATATGAATCTAAAAAGCCAAGCCTCTCGTTTATTTTGCCAATAGGTAGTAGTTGTATAACAATTGTTATAAAAATCAATAATGTTTATATTATAAAAAAATATTCTTTATTTTTTTAATTTTTGTTAATTATATGCATAGTATTTACAAGCATTTACTATACTGACATAATTACTATACTTTGTAAATGGGTTGACATTATGTAATTTGGTGTTGCGTTCACAATGTGGGTAGATATCCGACGTGACCTGCACAACTTAGTAGCAAATAGCAGCAGAGTATTGACCTACTCGCATAGTATTAACTAATACCAAGTAAATATTGACATTATTGTGATTTTCCTACACTTTAGTCTAAATATATAAGTGTTTAATAAAACTAAAGATAATTTTAATGGAATTATAATTAGATTACATTACGATGTAAGTAATATTTTCCTAAGCATCGATTGCCATTGTTAATTCTTTTAATTCAGATACCAATATTTTTTAGATATTATTTGAACTTATAAAAAAATATTACTGTCAAAAAATAAAATTAACATTCAATACTCAATTAAATGTAATTTAAGCTTGATTTGTTATATTTTATATATGTTACCTATGACATTAAAGGAAGAATTATAAATACGTGTACGCATGTAACAAAAGATATGTGATAAAATTTTCATTTAAAACCTCATTACAAATGTAGTTTAATTCTAATGCTATGGAATGTTTGGTAAAAATGTCTAAGACACGCCCTATATTTAGTATTTTTGAAATATAACCACATAGTAATTGCGGAAAATTATATTCTTAATGTATTATCAATAACTACCACTATCTTCCATATTATAACTAACATTCCTTGATATTATAAGACCCCCTTTATCTATTTTTTGAAGTAGATTGGTACAAGTAGAATCACATAGAACAAACATCTAAGACAATAAAGCACGATTAATAATTACTATAATGTAAGAAAAGAATTAAAGTTCATATATAGATCGCAATTCCAAGGAGGCTCTATGCCCACGCAGTAACATCCCATGCTACGTTACTTTTCTTAAAATAAAGGCTTTATATATAATGGAAAAATGGACATATTAACATTTCATTCAAGCCCCTCAACCCTGAAGACACCTTCAACTTTTAGAAGAGGCTACTCAAGTACATACTTACCTACATACGGCCTAGATCCCCTTTCATCAAGACGATCTCACACAAGGAAATGAACTAATGTTAGATCGTAAGCCATAAAGGCACTAGCAAAAAGGAAATCTAAAGTCCGTAACTTCACTGACCTTCTTTACTCCCTAGCGGTTCGCTCACGACGTGCAATTATCAATTCTTAATCGCCAGTCACTTAGCACAAGTTTGCTTCATTTCTGTCGAATTTAATATTCGAATGGAGGCTCGGGTCTGTGTGAGAGCTAGGATGGCGAAGATGCGCGCGCAAGCGATCGATTGCCGCTGCGCGCTACGATGCTTGCTCTTTCAGTTCCTGAACAAGTCATGTCGTTTACGTCACATATTGCGTACATTGACGATTTAGCTACCAATGCTTTTACATCGCAAAGGCGATATGAGGTAGTCGATTGCGATTATACAAAAATAATCCAAAAATATTTGATTACGTAAGTTATTTGATGCTAGTCGAAATTTTTATAGATACGCAATATAGCTAAAAAATTTAACGCTTTACTGGATGTAATATATTATATACAATAGCATCGACGTAATATACCGATAGAATTATATCTACTTAAAGGTAACTTTAAGCGAATACAACGGCCAGTAGGCGCTCAGATAATGATTATACGGTATTATCCATACAGTACCTACCTACCTATATCTATGTATCATAGATATCATAATCAATAATAATAATAAATAAACAATTTTCATAATTTGTCATGAAATGAAAGAGTCTGGCAACTTATTCTTAATCATAAATGGTAATAAGTATTAATAAAATAATATCTAGATATAATGGTCTTGACATGAAAGAAGAACTTAATCTAAATATAAATTTCTATTTAAATTGTTAGGGGTTTTTGAAAAATAAATTTATTTCTTGTATTATACAAAAATTACCAATATAATATTATATTGTTACATTAAATATATTTTGTTTAATTCTTATTGGAATTATAATCGATACAGAGACCGAATCTATTATATTTTTAGTATTTTTGTCTATCTGTGCGTCATCACGAGAGAACCACGACAAATTTTGATGAAATTCGTTACTATGATGCATGAATGAAAGGCGCGGCCGTGAAATTAGTTTTTCAACAAAACAGTTGTTTTAATTATTGAGAGAAGATTTTGATAATAATGTGACAAGATTTTTGGAGTGCGCTTAAGTTGGCCTTGCCTTACGAGCGTCGTATTCTTTTATCACTCAGTTTGCTTTAGGTTCCGATGCGCCTCTTGTTAAGGCCAGAATTGAATGAACGGAAGAATGGGTCAAGAAAAGCCGTTAACATAATATGTAAATAAAACGAACTTTTGAAATTAATTACTTTTATTATTCTAAAGTAATTTACTTGCTATTTTTTTTTTTTACACTTACACAATTATTTACTATACACAATTTTCTGCTTATGTGATATGATATTGAAAAATGTATATAATATTATAATACCACGATAAAACTAAGAATGTCAGTTTTATGAGGAGAAAACTTGGCTTTGATTCAAATATTGTTAAAGAGTGTGGGTTTTACGTTACGTCGTTCAAAAGACAAGTCAACGGGTTTAAGAATACGAATATGCATAAAACTGTAGCCTTGCTGTATGCAAAGCTCTTTTACGTAGAAGATCTGTAAATTTCTTATATACCCCCAAAATAACATATAAAGCATATACAGCTGTATTTCTGAAAATATACAATCTTTCATAATTGAAATTGATGAAATTTATAAAAAATATTGCATACTTGACAGTGATAGCCCAGCGGTAACGCGGTCGCTTGGATAACCGAGTGATGCGGGTTCAAATTCGGGTCTCGCACCTCTGATATTTTCATGTGCGAATCATTTATATCATGATTACCACTTGTCTTAGGTGAAGGAAAACATCGTGAGGAAACCTGCATGTCTGAGAAAACCTAACAAGTTTTCGAAAGGCATGTGAAGTCCGCCAACACGCACTAGGCCAGACGTTAAAAAGGGCTGATGATAATGATGATGATGATGATTGCATACTTAAAAATAAGTAAGTATCTACATGAAGTTACTAAAGCTTAGATATAATTCAATTTTTGATATGATTGTTTTAGTATATAATAACATATGATGTAGGTATGTACATTATGTTAAACTAATAATAGATATACTTAGATATGAGTACCTGTTTTACTTATCTTTCCATTACTTTTGATGCGTGGGCTAAAATAAAATAGAATTTAACTTGTCTAAGAAAAGGTTATCTAAATATAAACTTGAACTTTACTTGCAACATTAGTACCAGTTAAGTGGATAATGAAACAAAGATTTATTTTTCGTCAAAGATATCAGAATATATTACATATAAGTATGTATTGTACGTATATATGATGTATCGGTATGCACATGTTCTAAAGACTTTATTTCAAATGTAGACTAACACAAAAATTAATTTGATTTAAAAAATGTTTTATACAACAACCTTGAGTATTAACTGGAAAAACCTGGGCGACTGAGCTCTGTTCAACTTTTTCTCGGAAAAGATATAAAAATACGTTTTTCAGCAGGACACTTAAAAAGCACAAGCGACAGTTAAACTTAAAAGCTTATATAAATACAATCTCCAATCGATTTTTCGTTTTCGAGATATCAGTAGGTACAGTCGTAAGCAATGACATGTATACGTTGACAACTTTTCAAATATATGTAAACATCCTTCGTTGCAAAAGAAAGTATACAAGCTTTGTGTCAAAATAAAGTATACGTAAGATGTTTCATAATTATGTATACATTTTTATCAATTCATAGTAAATAACATTAAACGAATATTATTGTATACACGTTTCGTGTTATAAGTATGTAGCCATTAGTCTAAGAACTAAAAATAAAACATTAAAGAACATTTTCGTATTTAACAAAGTTTTCTAATACAAATACTATGTCTCTTTCATTAAATACGTGAATTCTTTAAACTGGTCCATAGAAGTTTAATTTATTTTTATATGTTGAGTGATTGAATCAATTCGACGACCTGATTCTCCAGGATGCGCCTTGAATTCACTTCAGGCAGAGCTCTCCTAAACAGCTTTACCCAGGGTATATGAGATATCCTCTGCAGCCAACCGCACAGACAGGTTTTAAAGTATTGTAACACCATGATTCGCAAACTTAATAATTAGATAATTAACAGTAAAATATTTTTAAGATCTTTGGCTTATTGCATCGGAAAATGAAACAAAATTGAAAAAAAGAGAACAATACTATGCTTTTAAAAATGTATTATTATGTATTTAAATTTAAATATTATAATACATTTTTAAATCATACGTATAATACAAATATTATCGCGTAATAGAGTGTGCATATGTGTATGTGTAAGAGCACGTTTGTAACACATTCACAACATTGGATGACAGTTTTAAACTTTTGACAATTCGAAGACAAGATCAGTTTATTGAAAATTTTAATTTGTAATAAAGCATTGCCGGAAAGGATTCGAAATTATTAGAATTACAACTGACAATTCTCTAATTGTTTAATTTGCGTTGTTATGGGAAACATACTGTTTCGTAAATTCGCCTTTGATATTGATAGTTATCATAGCTCAATCGGCGTGGCTAGTATGCGTTTCATGTCTTTGCAGCGCGAGTTCAAATCCCGCGCGTGTGTGAGTTTTTTTATTTTTGTTAATTTCATGAGTATCTTTTCATTATTTTTTGTTTTCCACATTTGTGAATGTATAAGAGTATACAATAATACGTATAATTATAATAGAGCAGTGAGTTAAAAAATCTATACATAAATATTTTTAAAAACACTGACTGTAACGTATAGTGCATTGAACTGTTTGTTATATGTTATTGTTTAACACAAAAAGTACAAAATTTTAAAAATTGATGTTCTTTCTGTTTCTTGCTATGCATTTAGTCTTCTTCTTCTTGCCGAGTCGATGGCAATTGTTAAAGTGAGAGAGCCCAAGACTCGGCCACTATAATAATTGCATAAGCTCCTCTAAGTTGCAGGTAACAGGGCAAGGTGGTCATATTAGTAAGTGTAAGAGAGGAAGAGTACCACATCTGCACTCCAGGCCACCGTTCGCAAATCCCTACCTGGTCAAGTTTTCCTTGCTTCTGCTAACCTGAGTCCTAAGTCTGTTAAGAGACTTTCAGGTCTAACAAGGCAAACAAACTATGTCCAAAGGAAAGATTCTCGATATGCATACGGAATGAGAAGCTGTTAATTTATAAAACAGACACAATTTATCAATTTTATTTAAATATTTATATATAAATATCTATGTTTTTTTTATTAGCATACTATGATTAAATCATATTTTAGTAGAACAATTAAAAAATGCATCTTTTTTTAAAATGTAAGAAACTAGCATTTCCCGCGGCTCCGCCCGCATTCTAAAGATCGGAAACTAAATACTTAGATATCGAGATTTTTAAAAATGAGATATTTTCCAGTAGTAAAAAGTATCTTATATCTTGACCCGAGTAACCAGCTATCATCATACTAAATTTCATCAAAATCCGTCCAGTGGTTTTCACGTGATGCGGTCACAGATAGACAAAAATTCTAAAAACAATAGATTAGACTCTATATGGATAATAATGTCTATTTCAATTAGGTAGATTTTCCAAAAAAAAATTTAATGTACAGATTTGACTCAGTCATAATTTTATTATATGTATATGTATAGATAGGTAATGAATTATTTGACTTTTCAAAATAGATTTTAAATTGATGTCTTTGTATCGACACGCAAAACGGCAACGTCGCTTACGTTGCCGTTCCGTCAAATAACATGTGGCATATATATTATTTTTATTATCTGCCAGTTACTTTATTAAGAAGTTTTATAATGAAACAGAAAAAATATATCAGCAACTATTATCGCTAATCGCCGTGCGCGTTCACACAAAAAGTATTGAACCGATTTTGTGTAGTGATAGATTACCTACTAAGGTCAATATTTAGGATGCCGTTTACAACAGGATAATCTTTTATTCTCACTGGATAATACAATTATAGCTGGTTCTATGAAGTGGTTCATATAAAAGAGTGGTGGAAATTTAATTGGGAAATGAATTGTTGGTATATTATAAGTAATAGCATCTATTAATATATAATATTGTTATAAAATATTAACTAAAATGTTAATGGAAGAGAAACAGTATATGTATTAGAAAACATTGTTTCAAATATGAAAATATTATTTTATGCTTTTCGAAAACGAAGCTGTGCACAAAATGTGCACAGACTATATGTCTACATCCTTATAAATATTCGTTATAGTCGGCTAATATTCGTTTTATGTTATTTACTGTAAATTGATAAAAATGTATACTTAAATATGACGCAACTTACGTATACTTTATTTTGACACAAAGCTTGTATACTTTCTTTTGCAACGAAGGATGTTTACATATATTTGAAAAGTTGTAAACGTATACATGTCATTGCTTACGACTGTACATGTAAGTAAAATTGAAATATCTGTTTTTAATTTCAAATTAACAGCTTTTCACTAAATGCATGTGAAGGTATATATACTACGGTACACACGTCATAAAGTCAATTTTTAAAATTTTTGTCTGTCTGTCTGTTTGTTCCGGCTAATCTCTGAAACAATTGGACCGATTTTGATGGGATTTTCACTGGCATATACCTAATGTTATAAGGAGTAAGTGAATAAGTTACTTTTATTTTATAAATTTCATTTATTTTAACTAGTGAACCCGGTTTCACTCGCGCTAAATCTAGGGACGACCGGAGCGAAGTGGGGTTGAATCAAAAAATTTAAACGGAAACAAAAGCGCACGTTAGATAAGATTTATTATATTAAATATGTATACATAGAGGTGGCCCACTTCGGTGGGCAGTGTATCATGCGGGTTGCTCCAGGTACTTCTCTGATAGCAGAGTGAACTGTCGAGCAAACCCTTCGCTGTGTGATCTGCTTTGGCCGGCCTTGGCGTTGGGGCGTCGTAGTCAAATGTGTAAGCGATCCTGCGACGCTCCATTGAGATAGAGAGAGGTTTTGTTGAGTTTTTATTAGGTAGTACTGGCTTGAATTTAGGCAGTGAGTCCCACATAACCTGGTGTTATGTGTAAATGCATTTCCCAACATTAAAAAAAACCTTAGTATAGCTAGGTATAGCTCTCTTCCCAACTTCAAGTCTTTCTTCTTTTAACGTGATTTCACGCGAAAATATTAAATTATTTTCAATACAAAGAAGCCTCAAGTAGTTGATAGTTCATTTCCAAGAGCAACTTTTTCGTATAACGTGCAGTGTTTTCGTTTTAACACATGGACATTAATTCTGCGCGCACAGATCGCTTTTCTGTCATAAGACATTTGATGAAGATGAGATGTTCTACTCTATAGTAGAGATCTATATCTAAGACTAACTGTCAATACTATATTATATAAGTACTTATATAGTTTGATGTACTTATTAATTACCTATTACCTAAGTATGTAGGTATAAGACATGCTTATTTACTTTTAGTTTTAGTTCCGTAGTTACTAGTTAACAAGAAACCCGAGTTTCGCCATGTCTGTCTGTCTGTTCGCAGCTTTACTCATGAGACTGTATGATTGGTGTCCGGTATCGTGGAAAAGGTATTTAAAACTATTGTGTAAAAATAAAATAAGTACATATGTTGGGCAGGCAACAGTCCACGTGTCGTCGTTTAGTGCGTATGCGATTTTACGCATAGCGTTCTTATCGTTTTAACAACATATCAGTGAACTAAAGTGCTCCCTAAATGCTAATCCTAATAACTAAAAACTTCAAGTTTTTCTTTGGCCACTTCATTAGAAAATGATGACTTTACGTATTATTTTTCATATTCTGTGTGTAGAGTGGCGAATTTGTTAGCATAGAGATAGACAATTTTAAAAATTTTAAACACAACGCATACGTTCGGTTCGTTATTTTTTGTTACTCACGTCATGTCTTGTTTAAGAGTTGTAGTTGTTGTTGTTGTGTGTAGTTATTGTCCTCTTTACAATATGACTTGATGTTTAAAAAGACGTTCGTCTTATTTATTTTTATAAATTTAATAAATGATTAATTACATTTTAACTATAATATAACTATGTACTACATCATATTTTTACTGTATTGTTTATTTTAATCACTCACTAACACACTCAGTCACTAGATGGCGCAGTTCCCTAGAAAACCCGCGTTTAGGTTAACTATCAAATATGAAAAGAAAACTTATACTAGGTGATTTGAGAGTTTCCAAATTAGAATTTGCTTTAACTATCAATAGCTAAAGCATATTCTAATTTAAAAACTTAGGTTTTATCATTGATTATATTATGCTTATACAATACAGACCTAGAATAATGGTGGTCTATATGTGGATGGCTATAATTATATTGTAATAGTTACTATTTATTTATGATTTTATTTTGTTTCATAAAATAAACGTTCAAGTGTATGACAAATTCTGCACAAACGTATAATATTTGGGTATACAATATATCTTTATTATGTATGTATGCATATAATTGTCAAATAATTATTTATACTAACATTATGTACACACAGATTTACTTCTCTATTTGCCCCTCTATCTATATCTTCTATACTAATATTATAAACGCGAAAGTTTGTAAGTATGGATGTATGGATGTATGGATGTTTGTTACTCTTTCACGTAATAACTACTGAATGGATTTTAATGAAACTTTACAATAATATAGCTTATACATCAGAATATCACATAGGCTACAATTTATAAAGATATTGTGTGAATTGTCCAAAATATGACGATAAGTATCAAGTAAGTAGTAAAAAATCTACCATCTGCGAGCTATTCTGGCGTGCGCTGCCAAAACCGCTAGAGTTATACATATGTAATGTATGATGAAAATGTTTATCTTAACAAGCGACTCACCCTCACTTCGCTCGGGATCGTCCCTAGATTTAGCGCGAGCGAAGCCGCGGGTTCCACTAGTTCCGTTTATAATGTTCTTATTTAGTAGGTTTAGCGCTGATTTAATGTTATATTGCTTTTAAAAAGGCTTGGTGTGTTTCATTCTGACGAGTATAAACGAAAGTTATGATTTTAGATTAAGATTTTATAAAAAATAGGTTGCTCTTGTTATTCTTTATTTTTAGTGCATTTAGTTTTTGATACAAGTATGCACTTTAAACATGAGTGTAAGTGGAATCGTTCTAGTTACAATTTTCAGTGATACGTACGTGTTACGTGTAGAATACTATATGCACAAGAGAGGCTGCGCAGATCGATGCGCTAAAGATATTTAATTTTGATTATTAAAATTAAGATGTACCTACATGTAGAGTAATGTTCAAATATATCTTATTAGAACATTATATCTTAGATTAGTTTCTATTTACTCCTTAGAAATATTTAAAGTTTGAAAGAATATTTTAGTATATTTACCTACTTAATAGTGACTGATACTTCAAAACAATTTAGTTTTGTTAAACAAAACTAATGTTGATATACACTAACTGAAAACATTCGTTTGTTTCGTATTTAATCAATGTGCAAATATAATATGGTAAAAACGTTGTAAGTTGTTTACGGTTGATAAAAAATTTGACGGAAACTTCTTTGATAACATGTGTCGATGATTTATTGTATTACCCGTTGTTAAAATAAATTAGGAAATTGTTGGTAACGAAATAAGAAAATGTTATTTTCACTGGAACTCCAGACAAATCGCGTGCTGCTTATAAAATAAATCAATATACAAATGGCTTCCATCTTATAAGTACGTACGTCGATGCAAATGCGAACTATGATTTCTGACTGACTGAATGATTTCTATAAGTTTAAATATTTTATAATCTTTATTATTTAATAATTTAAAGGAAAAATATATTTTTTGGTATTTTTAACTTTGATTAGTTTAAACTAATGAAAATAATAAGTTCACTATAAAATATATGTAGATTTTTCATATATTATTTAAAAAATATTTTAAGTAAGGTTATTACTACTACTCTAAAGTATCACTAATTGCTTCATGGAAATAAAGATTTCAATAAATTGAACTTACCGATTTTCAGAGAGTTTAGAGTAAATTCAGATATTCCATCATTTATAATTCACTTCTGCACCTTAAAATCGGTATACAGGCGTGAGAGCGCGGGATACGCCTCGAACGAACTGCTTCAGTGGCGCTGTTTCAATTTTCACGACAACGCTTGTGATGTACGAAAACACAAAAACCGATAAAAACGAAATATTAAACAAGAAAATACACTATTTTTATTATTTTGTTGTTAATATTTCCAATGTCATCAATCTCGAATGATGCTATCGTTTGATTGCGTAATTGTATATTTTTTTTTATTTCACTTACATTTCCATATATATAATATTATTTTGCATACATAATTATTTAAGATTGATTACGTATATCTATACCTAAAGCTTAGTTTTTTAAAACGAAAAAAGTCTATTTTATAATTATGTATTAAATTAAAGTTACAAAACTAACGGCCGTAAATTCATCATTCGGTTATATTTTTAATTATGGGTATCTTAAATTATTCATATTTTATATTCATACATTATGTATCTTTGTATATAAAATCGATATAAACGTAGCGCTAAAAGCGCTTTGTGATATCAAAACCACTGTGAGTTGCCAAACCTCATTGATTTTTCTACAGACTTACTCTTCACCTCTCGAAATGTATGTTAAAGTTTCTTTTCTGGCAAGTTGCCATTATTTACTTTTATTAAGTTTTATGTAATCATAAAGTATATTTTTTGTTATATAGGTACTTCTCTAATTGGAACACATTTAAAATTCATTATAATAGCTATCCGTCGGAAATAGTTTAGCAGATGATTTAGCCGATACGTGGTATACTTGTCTTTTTTACAAAACTTGAGATGAAAACATGACTTAATACTTAAAAAAGATATATATATATATATTTCATATTGGTATATATCTTTCTTGATTATAAGTAATTATATTATGTTCTATCATAATTATTTGACTTTCTAAATTTTTAATTAAAAAAAATTATAACCTCGCTTTGTGTAATTAGCGTAAACCAAATTTATTTAAATGATGGATAATTAAAACATTAATTTTCATTATAGAAAAGCACGAAAAGCGTCCTCTACCGCATAATTTGCAACACACATCGTGCCAGTGTCAAGTAGAGTTTACGCGCAGGTTCTCTCATATCAATTATACTGTCCTCTGTTGTCGAATTTGGGAGATTGTACATTAGGCACGTTTCAGTGAAGTCACTATGATCTTACTGGAACTACCTTGGAGAGCTTGTAACTTGAGCTACTGCTCTAAAGATGGCGCTACTTATTACATTAATTATATATTAAACTCTTAACAGTATAAATTAAATAGTTATTATAAATACAATTGCTATATTGTTTGAGTTTATTTGTAGTCTTTTAAAATTATTTTTACGCTTAAAAATATTTCAAATGTTAAGTTTGATAAGCTATCTGGTATATTATTAATTAATTATACTATTTACATTTGTTCTTTCATTCAATACTTTTATTATTTCATAAAAATTGATAAAAACATGGAATATATAAAAAATGCAAAAAAGACATTAGGGATGTTCCTAAGGTTTCTCAATATCAATCAGAGCAAATCGTAGCGGCAAAATCCGATTTCCCGAGTAAAATAAACATCGAGCGATCAATCCTCTAACATTTCTACACGCGTCTCTTGATTTCTTCCTTACGAGTACCCATCAAAGAAGAATAGCGAAACTGTTCCATGTATTACTTTCGCGATTGTTTCTCGTGAACAAGATATTGGTTTATTTCAAGAATTGATTATCGATACATTTAAACATATAAATAAGATTGAAGTTTCTGTTTTTAATTTCAAATTAACAGCTCTCATCACTAAACGCATATGAAAGTATATATATATACGGTACTGAAATCGTGTTGATAATGAAATCGATTTTTTTTTTATTTTGTCTGTTTGCCTGTTTGTTCTCTGAAACGGCTTGACCAATTCTGAAGGGACTTTCAATCGCAGATAGCTAATATTATAAAAAGTTATTTAGGCTACTTTCATTTGGGAAATTTAATTTATTTTAAGCAGAAGTCGCGGCATCGCTCGCGCTATGCGCTACGCATAAGTTGCTAGTATATAATGAAAATAGAAAGTGGCTATAAGTATACATGTATCTCAGAATGATAAGAAATGCTTACAGAAATAAAACCAAATTGAAATAATATTAGTATTTATATAGTATATCTCTTAAGAGCTATGCTGCTTAAGTAAAATGCCTTTTATAATTATTTCCACACTTTTCCTTAACATTTTTCTTCGTCAAAGTAATCCTCGTGTTTGGTAATTCCTCCTTAATTTATTATAAACAATGTATTTAAATACGAAACCATACTTCGAGATTAAACCTTAAGATTAATTGTGATCCCGGTTCTTAGAAATGGACCAGAACTCAATTTTGTTTCTTAAACTTGCTCCCGGCTAAAGGTTGGATTAAAACGATATGTGAGCGGAGGAACTCTACACTGTTTATAACGTCGTGTCGAAATTACTGCGCCAAATTGATGAAAGCAAATAAGAAATGAAGTATTTTATTTCATACACCACACATATTAATGTACCTTCTATATTGTAACGTTCCGCGAAAATTAAACGTGGCTCAAAAGCCTTTTCTTATTCAAGTTTTATGAGATCAACATTTCTCAGAACGAAATGTCTACGGAATAAAATATTCTTCAAAAGTGAAATTTGGTTATAAATGTTTCTTGGTAGGTATTCCATCGATGTTCAATTGATATAAGTCTATTTAATGAGGACAGTAAAATAAGCTTGATATTTTCCAGAGTAAATACTTATTTATTGTATTCGAGTTATTATTTGAGTATATAACTCGTAATATTTATATAAATATTTCGGTATATATTTTGTAATGCAAAATGCCTTTTACTGTCACGTTTTATTAAATATTTCATTTATTTAGACTTTATTGCCTTTGAGAGCAGTTATCTAAGTGATAAATACCAATTATTATGATGGAAATTTCTCGGCACGTCACCCTCCAAGTTAGTGGTAAGTTGTTAGCTTAGATATTGTAAAGTTTTGCGCTTAACTTGCTCTGAACTTTGTGTTGATTAGTTTTTATGATAATAATAAAACATTATACATATTATAATATTATTTATTGGATTAAGATTAGTATGGCAAATGAGTATAACCTTGCATAGATACTTGGTTACTGTTTTACAACCGCACAGGCTAAGTAAGTGTAAAACCGAAGTGATGAGTAACAAACACCTAGGTTAACATAATAATTTATATAGGTATTTATCAATAACAAAACGCTAATACTAGAAATAGTAGAATAGAGTGTAGAATCTTTAAATTATAAGTTAGACGCGTGTGCATTGTGTGGGAAAAGTGTCTATCAATTCATTTCATTACTATTATAATATATTAAGAGTTTTAGTAATTCGATAATAAGTATGCGTTTCTACAATTGAACCATTTCTTAACTTTACGTTTGTTTTTAATTTCTTTAAAAATATTTAAAATAACATTTGAATTTGTCCGAATTGATCTCTATAACTATTTAACATGATTAATATGCAATAAAGAATATTTATAATTTGAATCTAAGTTCTGAACTATCTTTGCCTACATTTATATTGTTATTGTTAAAAATTACAACTTACTTATTGTTATTCTATAGCTTTACATTTTTTCACCAGAACATTCAAAGCTAATCAGAATTAACATAATATTATGCATTTCGAGTAAATTGTTACAAATTACCATGTGAAATATATGCAATCAAGCCCGCTTCAAACAGGTCCGCTTGAATAGAAACGCGTAACGAGCGGAACTTCGCCCTACAATAAGCGTTATCTAGATGAAATTTAGATGACGGTGTCATCAACGTTGGAAACTATTTGCCTTCGGTGAATGGTGCATTAGTTGCAATATAACTTCATTGCGAAATTATGATAATGCTACACGTTGTGAATGTGACTACATTCTGATGATTTGAATTCTCAGTTGAATATTAAGAGTATCTCCTCTAAAAAAATTATATTTTAGTTGTTATTTTTTATTTGTTTTAAGAGTAACTAAATACAGTATGTCTTCACAATAAACAATACTGCGTCACTTTAAAAAAAACACGGCAAGCAACTGAAGCAAGGATATTTTATGAAATTTATAATACTTTATGTTATATTATAACAATTACTTAACCTTGCTTATACTGAGTGCTATATTTCATCTAAATTCATTCATCAAATTTTCATATATCTGTACTTTAATATATAATTCGATAGTAATAGGATAAATTCAACCCACAATATTATGCTTATTGAGTGAACACGTGACAAAGGTAGAATCCGATTGTTATATGTATAAATATTATCCATTAGGTGTACGTATATATAATATTGCAATGGAAGTTGCAAGGAAAACTCTTGTTTTTACTTCATATTTGTGCTCTATTTCCATATTTATTCGTGAGAAGGGGAAAAAATGTTTACTGCCAAGTAGATACCATCTGAAGCAGTTTGGCAGAATGTGAATTGAGTAGTGATTGTCTCATCTCAAAAGTTTTGTGTAGTTCGATATAATTTGATTCACTGCATCGTTGCGACATTTATACCTAATTTAATTTAATTTTTAGGTTAATAAATAATTGACCTGTTTTGTTTTCTAACTTATGTTGTGCCTGTGACTTATGTTGTGCCACAACTCTTACACATTTCTTATAAATTATTTTCTAGATATAATTTTAATTACAAAACAAACTCCATATTGAGTTGTTTACTTTTAACCTTATAGTATTTGTACTTAGTCTGTTTACAGCCTACAGCCGCCTGAAGTCGATTGTGTAACTAACAGAGTTATAAAGTTGCCACTTGCCGGCTCCCGGCAGCCCTCGGCAGCGATGAACAAAATCTAAGTGAATTTGTCAAACGTGACAGTGTAATAAGCTTTCAGCGAATTTGCCTAACTTGTGACGCAAGTAATGTTGTTAGATTGTTGTTCTATATAACTGCAGCACAGTCATTTGCTTTGATTTATTAAGTTTAAATGAATATTTTGATAAAACTAATATTTAAATTATAATTTTTACTATGGTTTGTGTTTTATGTTATTTATAAAATAAACGTACACGAAATAAAATGATGCGTGTGTAATATTAAGAAAAATGTTGATCTGTATGGATGCAGAATGCATTATTCGTTATTCCTAAAGAATATTAAATCCAGATCTAGTATTCTAAAGTCTAGGTAGAGTTTAAGTTTATTATTTAAGTATGGTACATATAATATTAGTGGTTTGTAAATAACCTAATTAATTTTACTACGCATAAATTAAAGTACAAAAGAGTTCTTGGGAAATTGCTAAGGATTTTCGTCTTTTTCACTAAATTGTTTATTTTATCATAATGAAGATCAATCATCAAGGCTGCAATTGAACGCATCAATTGAAGGCGATACAAAATAATTAACTTTAAATAGGAAAGCTTAAATATGTTCAATAATTAATTTTATGAGAAGGAAAATAAATATATAAATTTAAAATTCGTTGTTGTTATGTAACCTCATGTTGCTTATTTAACTTACTTATTTTATTAAATGCATCATAAGCCTACATTGAACATCCCTGAAAAAAGGAAAAAATGAAAATCCAAATCAGAATGATGAATTGAACAATGAAATATAATAATTATTTATAAAACCAAACCGTTACTCATTGTTAAACATACTTTTATTAAATACAATATTGTTTTATACTGAAAGTACGTTTCATATTCATATTTCAGCCTATGTCAATATTCTAGTAAGGTATATTATATATGCCTATTGCCTAGTGATCGCTATCTTTTGTCATTTGCAAATGACGCCGAGTAGAACCCTTCTCCAAAGAACAAAATAGTGACAGAAGTGATAATACACTCTTACATGAGTTACAAAGATAAAAACAGGGATGGATGTTTCCTTTTTTGGAAAGGATTGATTAAAGTTTAAAATTCGGATTGTTTTTGGCAAAAAAACAAAGTTTAAACTTGCGTATATTAAGACGATTAGCAAAATATTATAAGATATATTCTAAACCTTAAATAATCCCATCCCAGACCTGAGATTAATATGCAACATTGAATTAAAAAATAAAAGTAATTCTCTATTTTTTCATAGTCTAAGGTAGCACAGTTTTACCCGCGATAATCGACAGGCGACAGCGATCGGACGCGTGCCTTAGATTTATGACGTAATATCTGAGACGACACAGGGTTGACGATGTACTGTAACACGTTTTTCAGAACCCAGTTATCCCTTAGAGAAACTGAATTTGTTGTATCTATATTTCATCGGAGAGAGATAGCAATATTATTATTGCTTTAAATTAATTCATATAATAATTCTTAGAACAATATTAAATATATTTTAAAACTTCATTTATATTTTACTATACTCTAACTAACCTTAAGGTATGTAATTTAAAGAGGCTTTTAGCTTTAGTCTTAATAAAATATTTTGTATTGTGTGTTCTATGACTGTATATTTTTTTCTACGTCCTTACTGTTTCATTCATTTTTATTAAATCGTCGTTGTAGTTCAACATTAATTTTTTACATTTATCATTTTACAGGTTTGTTTCTTAATTAGTTAATATTTTGGCCTATGTACCACGAAGCTGCTCTGAAAACCATCATTTATTTCGACTAAGCAACATCAAAAAAGGCTTGTTGTTATATTTTTACATTTATATTTATTATTATTTTCTTTCATTCTTTTTCTCGTTCACAACCCTTTACTATCGAGTGAGCAATTTTGTACGGCACAGTAGTTGCGTCATAGCTTCCTTCCTGTTTATCTATGGTTTATTCTGTACATTACACCGTTACGATAATATTTTATCGGTGAAAATTACGTTCTCTCGCAGGTATAGGAGGCGATTATTAGGAAATAATCGTTATCGGTTTGATATATTTCCAAGTAGAGCATAGGCGATGGCGATTACGTACTTCAATTATCAAAACTTAATCTTTCCGGTAATCTCTTATGATTTCAATTATAATATGTTTTAAATAATCCCCTCTGCTTCCTTCTTTTAATTATTAGCTTAATTTTCGACATAAGATATATTGTCATTGATATTCACAAGTTAAAAATATGATTCTTAAAATTGCATTGTTACGAAGAGATATTATTTATATTAACTAATGACTAAATAACTATAGATTAAATTGTATCTATACATAATGCATAATATTTTTTTTTTATGGTAAAAAGGGGGCAAACGGGCAGGAGGCTCACCTGATGGGAAGTGATCACCTCCGCCCATGGGCATCTGCAAGCCAGGCTTGCAGATGCGTTGCCGGCCTTTCAGGAAAGGGAGGGATGGAGAAGGGAGGGAAGTGGGAGGAATCTGGGAACGAAGGCGGAGGATGAAGGGAAGAGGGAGGGGGGAAGGATAGTGGGCCTCCCGGACTCTCACTCATCGGACGAAACGCGACAGCATAGCTGCCACTTCACGCCGGTCTTCTGTGAGAGAGTGGTACTAATGAACTATACGGGGCGTGCCGGCCCATTCGGTTGCTACCCGAAGGTATGACATGGCACTACCACTTTAAAAACACAAAAATATTACTACAAGAATAAATATTGGGTCATTTTTCTGCTTCACGCGTTTAGCTTTACCCTTTTCACGGACTCAATTATACACGTCCTTTCTTACATTTTATATGTACATAAAGGGCGATAGTAGGAACCTAATTTTGTTATCGACCTAATTTCCTTGCCTACTGGAAATTAGCGAACGTTATCTAAGTGACGAGCAGTTTTTGCCTAACACGCACGGCTTTACCGCTTTTAATTTGTCATTTGGACAGTAGGAAAGTTCATTTTTTTGGTCCCGTTTTTATGCTAAAATAATATGACATCTGTAACCCGTCCACCCTTTTTTATTATGATGTCACTTATTAAAAATTAGGAAATGCCTGCTCTACATTCATAATTTACTGGCATGTTTAATTAAATTACTTTCTTATGTAATAAGTTGAGATTAATTATAACTTATTAATAGTAGCTATTTGTTTACTTAAATAGAAAGGAGATGTCGGTAATTCGCTAGGGGATAGGAGGTCAATATGAAAAAAAATGATTATGCTTATTTGATTTATATGCTGTTTTATGCTGCATGCTTCCATTTCACTTTACTTAGAAAACTGTTTCTAATAATAATTTAGATTTTTGGTAAAAGTTTTGGTTCATTTAAAAAAAAATGATACATGTAACGTCATTTTTTAACTTTTATTTTAATTGATTTTTATTTGTTATTAAGGAGACCCCAAGTGGATAGTGAGGGCTAATTGTGACTGTAAGTAAATACAATTTAAATTACATATCGCTCAATCTGCCTTTGTTTTGCTTAGGGTTTAACATCGCTCCGTGCATCTTATTTTTTGCTATATTGATGTTTCCCAAAAAGTAGGTACTATTTATTTACAATAAAGGAAATTACAAGTAAACTTAACTTTATATAAGTACTCGATATATTAAGATAAAGTATGACAAATCCTACATTATTCTCGTATATCGTATCATCTAAGCCACATCAAATTCTGCCTAAAAGAATTAATATTATTAAAGTCTTTGTCAATTATATACTAAGACTATAGAACTTAACATTTTATTATCTTAGTATATAAATATGAAAATATGTACATATACGTAAGCATGTTTCTTTATCAAATAAAATAAAGAGTAAGAAGAAGAGAAATTATATCAACCGGACGTAACATAAATACTTGGCGAAACCAATAATATTACCATCTAACTGTAAGTAAACAATAACATTACGGTCCCTTGCAATAATGTTGAGATTTGAGGAGTGAGCCGACGGCACTCAATCGTTCACGGATCGCACAAACACACGCACAGATTACACATAAATACATGTACTATATAAATAAATATAGAATCGAAATATTCGCGGGAGAGTTTTCCTCCGAAAAGCCTTTATTTGCATTGGAGCGAAAATATTTAATCAGGCGTATAATCTTAGCGTTTCCCTACGCCTTTGTGGTATGAATGTATACGTTTCCGTCAAGGCTACGCGAATTTTATGTTGGGTCGTGTGTGAAAAATGGCCGCGCTCGTAATAGAGTTCTTGGGTACTTTTTAATTATACTTTCAAAACGACACTGTGAGTTTTACTTGCTTATAACTTTTAATTTTCTTTGACGTTCCTTGTTGTTGTGAAAAAGGTTAGTTGCTTTGGCAAATTTCGAAACTTACACCTCATGTGTTTTTTTCTATTTTTTAATTTCTTAAGACGAACTAAGTGTAAAAGGAGTGACTTAGTTAAGGAATAAAATATCTGCTATTGCGATTTAACATAAAATTTGCTTAATTTGGGTTAAAATTGTCATAAAATATTTAACTCGCTACCACATTTACAAGAAAATTTGTGGATTTAAATTCTTTCGTTATTTTGTTACAGTTGAGAATCATTATTTTCTCGCTCCATCCTTTAGTTTCAAAATGGGGCTTTCCCGATTTTCCGCGTCATTAGTGATGTGACAAACGCCATTTCATGTTCAAAATGTCATTTTCATCTATTAGAGATTTGTAAGATCAAATTATTCTCCACGCCTTTTCAAATCCTTACACTTTCAATTTGAACAAAATTTGTATAGGATTACCATTGACGACTGTTACAAACTTTTAGTATCGATGTTTTTAGAACGCTTGGAGTAGAGCGCTTTGAAAGAAGTTTTGTATTGAGCTTTCTTTAACTACACTAGAATATTATAGTCATCAAAATATATTTAAAGGGTATTATATATTTAAAATAGTATTAAATAGAGGATTGTCTATGAAATATTTTCAAAATTAAAGCTTTTGTAAAAATGAAGCAGAAGCAATATCACATGATTATGTTGAGTTCATAAGTTGACACTGTTATTCTAATAAATATTAAGCCATACAAAACAAAGCAAGAAATTAAACCACTAAAAATAAAAATATTAGATTGTATCTGTACTTTCCCATTTAGTAGGTAAGCGCATCGCGCAAGCAAGAGCTTTATTAAAGTAGAGCTTTTAAAGTTTTAACTTGTAATAAAGCTCTTTTATGGGTAAAAGTGGATAATGCTGAGCGGGACATTAAGTAGTAGCATGCGGATTTTAAGAGCATATTTTATGCAAAGTCGTCATAATATGTGATTGATACAGTAAACATAACAGACATAAAAGGTTGCGTCAGTTATTAGGGTACTAAGTGTTTTAAATCAAATGTATTTTTTAATTACAACATATCAAAAGACTAACAAATAACTAAAAAACTTAAATAAGTAGAAAATTTCGTACACTAAAGCAAGAGTAAGTTTCTGAACCAGTCAAACACAGCTTATTCAGAAAAGAACGAGGATGAGAGAAAACACCGAGAGAAATTGTATATACTGCTATTTTTGTTACTTACAGAGAAGTATCTATTAAAAAGAATACTTTCTAGCGAATCTTTTTCAAGAGAAATTATTATTCATAATATGCTGCAACATTGAGTTCTAATTAGTTTTTGAAAGTTGTTGCGCTTTCAGTGTTGAAGTTATATCCGGTTTTCCTTTACATAAGTATTTTATTAACCTAACTCCTTATAAGGATAAAATATAGTTTAGTATTATAAATGAAATTTTTAGACTCCAACGTTTCAAACGTAGAATAAAAATAAATCTACGACAAAATCCCAAAATATCGTTTCATTTATAATATCGAATATTCGCGTGAATCTAAGAAAGTATTATAGTTTAGTAGCTAAAATTTTATTAGCTTAGCTCGTATCTAGGAAAATATCTAACGCAGATTTGCATTTGACGGTTTGAGTTGTATAGTAGACATGAAAGCTTCCTCAAGGGACGTTGGCGGAAGCCTGAACGACTCGGCGCGTTTCCTTCACCCTCCTCAGCCACATCCGCTGTACCAAAGAAAGTTATTTTAACTTCTTCATGCCTAAGATATAGTTACGTTCTTCAATATTTTAATAACATAATATCTTTTGTTTTGACAATAAACGAATATATTTTACTATATTATATGATGCTTATGATATATAATATAGCATTAATAGAATGTTAAAATATCACTAATTTGTAATACTAGGTATCTATTAAAGTAAATCATTACCGTCTGTAAAAAAGGTATACCAATCAAAAAAAATTTAATAAAAACTGTCTTTTTGAAACCGGTTACGGAGCATAACGTCAGCAGCAAAAATAAAAATATATCCGAAAAATATTTTATTTGAAATGTTAAACATTCGCGTTAATCTAAGAAAGTATTTAGGAAGGCATCTTAATTTTATATTTAGCAACTGCTTCTCTTTTCAGGCGAACTACCAACAATCAATCAAACTTGCTAATGATTACATTAAGCATAATATACCTGTTGTTAGTTCATATAAAGACATGAAATAGTAATATTTACAGTAATACATACGATAAATATGTTTGTATATCTATAGTATGTCCGCGGAAAACTGTCACGTACATGTAATAAGATGTATTCCTAAATGGCTGCCTACAGTAGTAGCGAGCAATAAATAAAAAAGGCGATTTCAGAAATCCCGACATGACTTGTCGGATTTATACAGAGTATTCAGACGCAAACTTTCCGTCCTGATCATCAAAATTCTCCCCTCGCACGGACGATTGAATGTTATGGGCCGCGAGATGCTCTCTTCTTCTGAATTATGGCTTGTTAGCCCCACACTTGCTTCGTGATCTCCAACATTAATATTTTTGCCCATTTACGAATAAATCGCCACAAATAGGTAACATCACTACAAAGTGATTTCAAGCAAGAAATTTTAATTTCAATTTTTCCATTTCATCTTATTATAAATATTCAAACCGATCATGTATCCCTTCCTTATTATTAGACCTGCCTAGACAAAAAGGCAAAAAGCTTTAAAACGAAAGGGAAGAATATTTTTGTCTATTTTCTTTTTACCTCCACAATCCACATGGGCAAAGCTAGCATTTCGTGATGTAAGTTCTGATTGTGAAAATTGAAATTTCAACTAGGTACATGTTAGGGTAAAGTTATGTTGGGTGATGTTATTTAAGCACCACGATGGTTGGCACCGCATGATTGGGTTGGTCGAGATGAGGTAAGAGTTGTGTCAGTCATGCTAGATGTATGCACCTCTCATTACAAAACGGCCTGATAAGGTCAATTTATATACTGCCTCTATGACATCAGCCCGCGATAGCGATGTCCTGTTTTAATTATAAACTGATCTATATGTTTAATTATAAAGTTTGCTAGGTATACAGTTGCTACATTCATGTACATTCATGTATTTTATTTTAACCATAAAATTTAGGTAATTTAAGTGTTCTAATGTAGTTATCATAATAAGAGGTTAAGAGATAAGAGTTAAACTTAAACTTCAACATTTACAAAATACAAATTAAGAATGATAACGATTCTGATTCTGTTGCATGCTTCGGTATCGAATTGATTTTAATTGTCTGCATTCGACTACGTGCATCCCATTTAATTGTCTGGCGCGCAGTATCTGTTACCAATTACAGTTTAGCCATTAAACGTAATATTTCAATGCGACGGATACAAACATTCATTTATTAGGCACGAATTGATAATTAGTCTACGTATTGTTGTTCATATACTAATAATAAATTCTGTTTTGGTCATTGTATTTTGTTAGTTAAAGACCTAATAGATTTTCATACGATCAGCGGGCGAGTAAAATGATTGTGAACAATACGCTTGTTATGACCATAAATAATGAAAGGTCTAAATTAATAAGCGTTTGGCCAATAATTCAAAGTTAATTTAACGTCAAGCGTACAATCGGTGCATTTACATCGTGATCTAGATGGCTCTCAAAATAGTTCATTTTCATTTCAACATTCGAATAGCTGGAAATGTAGTAAATATTTTGTGGAAGAAAAATCGGTAGTATATTAACCGTATAATTGTAGGGAAATAAAACCCTAATAGTTTTTATTATTATACCACGTTATTATCTGGAACCGATATTTAGTGTGTTGCTTTTTTACAAGAAATAGTTTTTGGTAAATCTTATTTAAAACTACCAGACAAACAGACAGACAAGCACGTAGGCAGACAGGCAGACTGGCAGATAAAAATTAAAAAAAATGTTTTTTTTAATGTAACTATCGTTCATTGATTTGCATTTAGTGAAAAGCTGTTTATTTAAAATGAATAAAAGACACTTCAATTCTACTTATAAAAAATAACATACTATGTATTGCCAGAAGGCCATGCAGATGCAGGGATGTTTTATTGACCCTTTTTCACGTTATGAAGGCGGCCAGTGGATGCTCTGAGAATCCGGTGCAATCTAATTTAAACGCAGCGTCCCGGGTGGTTCGACCTATATGTATTTGTACGGGTGTAGCGTGTGCGCGGGCGAACCCGCAACGACCCATTGCACAACGGCGAATATACCACTGTGGGTTTTGGTGAGTAAGGGCCTAACTACCCCTGTCCGTTGACGGTCACATTCCACAATGGGTTTCCATAACGAAAGGAAAAAATATTGTAAAATAAAGGAAGAATGCACAATATTCTACTGTATTCGTTAACGAGGACCTCATACTATAATAATTTTAAAAATGGTTTGCAGAAGTCTGATTGTGAATTAAAAGCAAAATAATCGAAGAGCTTAATAGTTTTCTCATATAATAGTAGACACTATTAGACTACTGCAACTGTAGCAATTAGATGGGACGCTACTTCGTTTGACTCTCTCTGGTTTTAATTATCTTTAATTAACACAACTCTGTCTATAATAAACATAATAAAACTATTAATTTTATGAAACCAAGTGAATTATTTAAATTTAACTTTTCCAGTTTCCTTACTTAATTAAATTATTACGTTTAAATAACTCTTGATTCGTGGATCTTAAGAATTAATTAACAAAGTAAATGAATAAACAGCTCAGAATAAACTTTCAACGCGATAGATTCATAATAATGCACTTTTAAATATAAAGTTTGAAGAAGTTTTGATAAGTTATTGCTACGCTTGGAATATTTAAAATAATTCAAACAGTACAATAACGGATAAGTATGCTTAAGTAATTTCTTTTTTATTATATCACTAAAACATTTGTGCTATGTTAAAATCTTTTAAGCAAAACAATCTATACTTGGTAACGGCTTTTAAAGCGTTATTTGAATTATATATAATTCGCGTCATGTAAAAAGAACGCTGACTGTCAAGTTGCGCAGAGGCGATTTATCGGCCAATTTGGTGGTAAGACGCGGGGCGCGGGACGTCAAGGCACGCGTCGCATGCTTTCCGGCTCGTTATTGGTTCGTCAGTTCAAAATACAATCGCGCACACAAGTTATTAATTACGAAATGATTTTATATCAAAAATAGAGAAATAATATTTTTGACGCATATTTCTTTATAAAGAGAGAGTCTGATAATAATGATAATAATCAATAAAATAATATATATTAAACGAATTAATTTAATTTTTTGTAAGTAGATTAAAAATTCTACAATGAATCAAACATATTTTATTAATTATTAAAATTCTATTTAATGACATTCTATCTAATATATTTTTCAACATACCTACCAATAACCAATATACGTCACGAGCGAAAGGTTAGTTCAAAAATAAAAGAATAGGCTTAGTAATTTTGTGTGCGAATGTACCCATGCGCAAACACACCCCCCACCACTTTCCTCTAGCGTTCTTTTTACGTGACGCGAACTGTACTTATTATTCATTGATGTTAATTTGAAGTTCACATTTTTTTTTCAGCCCTTGTTTTTACGTCTCACTGCTGGGCAAAGGCTTCTCTTTTCTACAAAAGGGATAAGTACAAACGCTGGCCAAGTGCGGGTTGTCGGACTTCACATGTCTTTCGAAAATTTTCTAGGTTCTCCCAGGCATGCAGATTCCTCACCATATTTTTCCTTACTGTAAGACCAGTAGTAATCATGTTAGATGTGATTCGCACAAGAAAATAGCTCTAGTCGATATCTAATTTAACTAATAATGGCATTTTTAAAGCTATATATACGTTAGGCGAGATTATGGATATTTTTTCTTGATATAATACACATAAAATCATACCCTAGCTATAGCCCATAGCTTATTCAATCAAAATTCTAAAAGATATATCCTATTTAAACTTGAATATACATGAGGGTCGCCAATCATGTTAGTAAGAGACTAAAAATACTTATTACAATCAGGCTCTATATGTTACACGTTTACGATTATTGCCTCATTTACACAATAAATGGACTGATGTAAAAAATATGAAAAAGGCATACGACGACATGAATGCACCCCGGAAGCTTGAGCGAAAAACAGGGCACCGGGTACTTAGTAGTTACAATGTAAATTATTTTCATAATATAAAACAAACTGTGCGGGATCACTAGTCAGTACAGTAGTAGGTACATCAGTACATATAAATAAAATTGATGTGTCTGTTTTTAATTTAAAATCAACAGCTTTTCACTGCATGCATGTAAAAGTAAATAGGGTACTTACATCAAAAAATCAATTTTTACAATTTTTATCTGTCTGTCTGTTTGTTCTATCCTCTGAAACAGCTAAACTGATTTGACGGAACTTTCACTCGCAGATCGCTAACGTTATAAGGAGTTACTTACGCTACTTTTATTTTATGAACGCACAGCGAAGCGGGTCGGGTTTGCTACTTTGAAGTAAAATAAGACAAAGAACTCTAATTATACCACCAACAAATTACTGTAGGTAAATTTTTAAGTTTTTTCCACGAAATGCGTGCAATTGTCCTAGAAATAAAGTATACGAGCTTTCTGATCGTACGCTTTAATGGCGTTTTAATGGGTTCCGTCCTGAAAAACAATGTACAAGGTCTTAGAGTACATCGTTTACTTTAGGCACGGAAAAGGTTCCTTTAATATTTTATTTGCGTTTGAAGTTTTATATTTATTTTAAGTACTCTATAATTTTACTAAAATTATCAAGCGAATGATATAACTTATAAAAAGGGAAAAAGAAAGTAATGTGGACTCGATTTTATAAGCAAAGAATCTATGTTAGATTCCAGATTAAAACTAATTCCATAAATAGGTATATTTAAAAAGTGCACAACATTTTTTTAGATAGAATTTCAATTTTAGGGAATTTAAATTTTATCCAGAAGAAGTAGAAAATATCCGATGAAAACGGAAATGAAATGGAACTGATATCAGAGCACGCGTTGCTAGGAACTTATCGATCAAGGTTGTGTCGCATGTTATTATTAGTTTTCTGCATCACTGTTAATCACTTTTAAACTGTATTTTAAGCCTTAAAATGAACGTAAATTTTTAAATTAATTATTATAATTAAATATATTACTGGATATATTAACTTCCATATTGCGTATATTTTTATTTATTAATTAGTCTGTGACTAGTAAACTATTTAATATAAAATTAATAAATATTTGTAAATAAATTGAAAAGTTTATTTGTTTTTTAAATTATTAATCTTGCAGACGAATAAATCACTAAAATAAGGTTGGATTCCGCATCAAAATCTATTCAGAGTTTGACTAATAGATGCCCGTCAAGGAACAGAAGACTTAAAAGTGGAAAAAAAACGCAGCAGGTGTTTCAATGAAAAATACTTTATCATTAATCATAACGACGAAAGAAAGGAACGACATGGCTGTACGACAAATTTCTTCCTACGGAGAATCCCCCATGTTTGCATTTACTCGGCGTGACGGCTATTCCGGGCTCAAATCTCGCTTTTCGCTTCACATAAGATAGCTCTGACATTTACTTAATGAATACGGAAAAATATGTCACTTGGTCCGCGTAGTGGATTGAAGCTTTCATATTATATAATAGTTGTTGCTGACGTAATGTCGCATCGAAATAGTAGTACCTAAGTATGTTGTATAGAAGTTAATGCCAGATTCTAATTCAGAATATATGTACATTTATATTTAAAACTAAAGTGAAAAATAGATACTCTAATGAAATATCATGCTGAAAGTTTTTTTCTGTTAGCAGGGAGAATATTCCTACACTTAAATTGATTAAATTTAGGTGTATATTTTTTGCGTTATTATGCTACATTTTTATCAAATTTGAAGTATGTTGTCTTTTCTCAAAAAGTAAAAAATTCGGCGCAAAAATTTGGAAATCTCGTCTTGTTGAATAATATGGATAATGAAAGTAAGTATTAGGTTCACTCCAGTCCGCTACTAATTCTGGGCACTTGTCTCGTTTTAATGCAGGGCCAAGTGCGGGCTGTCACATGTCTTTCAAAACCTAGCAAAGGTTCTATGAGATAAATTTTAATGTTTTAATGTGCTCATTTTAATTTTGATTTTATAAAATATAAATTTTAACTTAAGTATTACATTATATTGTTCTCTAATTTTATGTATAAAAATAAATATATTTATATTAATGTTAAATAATTCTATTCCTTTTTAATTATTAATATATATTTTTTTATTATGTAAATAATTATTTTTTTTAATCTTTTTATCTCTCAATTTTTAAAATAATAATACATGCTGTGATTACCTATAAAAAGAAATACAATTATACTTATAATTTATTATGTAAATTATTGTCATGAAAATTTATTGTAATTTCTGTTGGTAATCCAAATAAATAGATAAATAAATGATTGGTGTTGTGAGGTCTCACCCCGGTCGCGTTTTTCTCGGTTCGCCAAACGAGCGCGTTACTACTGGGCTACCAGAGTAAAATGACTGTCGTCGGTATAATCCCAAGACTGTGTGATTCATTGTGCTATGTACAATATAGCACAATGAATCACACAGTCTTGGGCTGGTGAAAAGAGTCGGAGGCTTTATCTGTTGAAGAATAGAATCTTAGCGCTTCGGAAGTCACGTATAAACGACTGTCAAAAGCCTTGAGGTTTTTGGGATTAACGGCATAATGTCCTATCGAAATTACCGTCCTTATTTGTTCGTGTATGGAAAATAATAATAATTATGATAGTTTTATTATAAGAGCTAAAAAGAAATACGTCCGTAGACAGCGCCACGCACAAGAGCCAGTAAACATTAAATTAATATTTTTAAAACAGTTTTATAAGTGAACTTTATTTTGTATTTTAAAATATAGTAAATCTCTTGCATAAAATGCCCTAAAAAACTTTTTTATTTTTCATCAGTAGCTCCTCGTCTCGTTTTTAAACTTTATTCAAAGGGAAAGAAAAAGCTAGTTTCCATTTTTAATAAGGCTGGTAAGTAGCGTTTTAAGTTTTCCTGTAAATGAAACAAGCCTATAGAATAACATGTGAGCGAAGAAATTACATGATGTTGGTTCATTTTGGTGTCTTTCGCTCGGCTGCACTTTTACAGTAGAACTATTAGGAAAATGTGTTTTTGGGGAAATATTTTAGGTTGTTATTATATTGAATTTTAAGTGAAGGGAATTCAGTTTAAAGTCGCTTGAGTAGTTCAGGTACGTCTATGTCTGACATTTATATGTGTATTTAAGGTAACAGGGGCACAATAATTACCCACATTACCGCGTCGACCTGACCGTGGAAATGGAAATAGGTCTGTCGGCGGGTCACGCCGCCGGTTCGGAATATATGTATGCCTGTAATGTTAGCTTTGATCATTTCTCCTTTGGGGCACATTTTCTAACTTAGTGTTTTATAATTCAAGTAAAATGTTATTAATAGATCGAAAGATCAAATTATGTAGGTAACCTATAAATCATTTAGGTATTCGTATAATTTATATGTGTAATGAAATTATAAATGGAGTGTACACGAAAAAAAAATAGAAAAATTCCCAATGAATTGATTATAAGAAAAAAGCATTTTAAAGTTTAAAGGTTATAATCATAATATTTTGATTGAGAATAAAGTAAGCAGTTTCGAGTCCCGGGTCGGGTAGATCAACAATGGACACAACTAAGAGATGCGGTGACTGCCCTCTTACACAAGTGCATAAAGAAAGCAACTGTTAGGAAGGAGTGGCGAGTACTAGTCAAGTACTACAACACTCAACTGACGACCACGACCACTCTGTCAAGACTGTAACAACTGAGAAGAAGAAGAAGAAGAAGAAAAAGCCTCAATGAAAACCCGGAAGTTAGCAGTGTATCACCCCGTGCCTCGGAGAGCACGTAAAGCCTTCGGTTATCTCTCACTGGTCGTGTCGAGTAGTCGTCCCACCGGGGTATAAGAGTGATAGACATAGCAGTGAACTTATGTCTGCGCGTACACTCGTGCACTATAATGTCTCCTGCGCAGTTGGCCTGTCCAATTGAGATAGGCCGCCATGCCCGGGATCGGTCGAAAAAAATTATTATTATTATTAGAGGAGAATCCTTTTTCTATATACTATATACCTACCATTACAGCATGGCCTTTCTTTTCGTCATTGCAAAAAAGTTTGCGTGAAAAAGTAGTATGATCTATTTTTATTTTCCACTTGGAGTGAGCCTGATAAAATCGTATAGTAATTATTATATAGTATATATAGGTTTATAAATTATTTTCCTCTCTCATAAATCAAAGAATAAGTATTACATTGGAAGCGAAACAACCCATAGAACAAGCGGGGTTTAGGAAAAGTTTCTCGACTATAGATCATATCCACACTCTAGAATTACTGTTTGAAAAATATCAAGAAAGACAGAGAGCTCTATATGTCGCTTTTATTGACTACAAAAAAGCCTTCGACACCGTATCACATGCAAGTATCTGGAAAGCGCTAACTGAACAAGGGGTAGAGAAGGAGTATATAGAGGTAATAAAAAGTATCTATAAAAACAACAAGAGCAGAGTTAAATTGGAAAGAGTCGGAATAAGCTTTTCCATCGAAAGAGGAGTGAGGCAAGGCGACCCGACCTCTCCAAAATTGTTCATTGCCATCCTAGAGTCGATAATAAGAAAACTGGACTGGAAAACTAGCGGCCTAAATATAAACGGAAAATACCTGAGCCACCTCCGATTTGCTGACGACTTAGTGCTATTATCGGAATCAAGCTCTCAACTACAAGACATGATTCAATCACTAAATGTAGTTAGTAAAGAGGTCGGACTAGAGATGAACCTTACTAAAACAATGGTAATGACAAATAGCAAGAAAAACACAATATCTGTTGACGAAGAAATACTAAAATATACGAACAGATATATATACTTAGGCAAACAAATCGGCTTCGACAAGGAGAGCAACTACGCAGAAATCGAGAGGCGTATTCAACTTACTTGGAACAAGTACTGGAGTCTGAAGGAAATTTTTAAAAGCAATATACCAGTAAAAATTAAAAATAAAGCCATGTCGAGCTGCCTTTTACCGTGTCTAACTTATGCTTGTCAGACATGGAAATACACAGAAAAAATAAAAAGAAAAATCACCGCATGTCAACGAGGCCTAGAACGTAGCATGCTAAATATTAAGAAAATTCAAAAAAAAAATCACTCAAAAATAAGAAGCATATCTAAAGCTACCGATGCTTTAAAATATGCCCAAAAACTGAAATGGAAATGGGCAGGGCATGTGGCGAGACTGTCAGACGAACGATGGACCACAAGGGTGACACGGTGGAGAGGGCCAAGTGGGAAGCGCTATAGGGGAAGACCGCTTATGAGATGGGCGGACGATATAAGAAAAATAGCTGGCCCAAGCTGGATGCAATCGGCCCAAGATAGAGAAAGATTTGGAGGAGGCCTTCACCTGCGGAAGGGTTCTTGCAGAAAATTAATATAAAAAAAAAAAAAAAAAAAAAAATTAGATTAGATAAATAATAGATATAAGAATAGATATTTAAGCATTTCTTTAACTACTTACTATATTATATTATATATACACATTTTGTTACTTTTGCAAGAAATAAAAAGGCTTTTTTATTTTTTATTTTATTTATATATAGGTGAGTTCTACTAGTAAGTACCTACTGTATATTTTGTATGCTATGTATGTAATGTATATTTTGTATGCTAATAATTAAAAATCATTTATTTTGATACCAAAATCGATTTATAGGTTTTTTAGAAAAAAAAAACAATACAAAACATTTCGCTGACAATTAGTTATATTAATTTTAAAATATTTTAACCTACCCGGTCCCACTCTCACATTTATGATGAACTAACGATATCTATCAAGGTCAAAAGCGATATAGGTAATAGGTAGGTAGGTGCATACACAAAAAATACACGGTTTTGAATTAATAATTTGATTTTTTACATATTTAAGTAGAGTAAAGTTTAAACTTAAGTTTCTTTAAATGAATAACTTAAGTTAAAATATATAATAATTGTCGTAGTGATATTTGTTTTATTTATTAATAGCACGTGTCATATTGTTCCTACATAATTGTGTTCCATACGCATTTTTATGAGTGAACTAAGTATCACAATGTGAGAGTTATTTTCATACAAAGTCAACAAATAACCATTTCCACCGATATATTTAAAAATTTATGTTTATTGCCATTAAAGTCGAAGTTATGTACCTTTCGGGCAAAAAAATACATTAAATGTCCTCTCAAAATAAAATACTAGACGAGGAAAGAAATTTATTTAGATTGTACCTACTGGAAATAGAAGAAAAAAGCAAAATTAATGGATTACATTTCATGAATAAATAACCATCAATATAGTGAATAAAAAGTTTTTGTTATTGTGATAATAATAAAAAGAAACAGTTCTTTTTATGGATATTTCGGTAAATATTTTAATATGATTTGCATTAGGGCTATCCTAATATGGGTGGAAATTATATTTTGGAGACCCTATTCTAAAAATGGTATTATGATCATGAAAATATTTTTAATTTGTTTTTCCTCATGATTGATTGATGATTCCAGATGTATATACTCGTAGTAGGTACCTACTAGCGACGCACCCTACCTTTGCTTTGATTCTCTGGGTAATTAAACTCAAATTGGTCGTATGTTTTTTTGATTTCGGCATGAACACACATACCTACAAACTTTCGAATTTTTAATAATTATGAGACAAATTAAATCGCATAGTTTAAAATTAGTTCGAGCAGTCAAGGAATTTCGTCATTTAAGATATAGCTAACGTAGTAAAACTGTATCAAAAAATATTTTTGTAAGAGACCCTGCAGAGAACAAAATATATAAAGTACAAACCGAAACTAAAAATAATAGTTTTAATTAATTTATTATTGTTGAAGTCGGTGCCACCCAAGAAGTACAGTTTATCCTGCCTTTGCAATGAAATGAAAACTTTCAGACGGGTATATTGATTATATTTACAAATCGATACATTAACCAAACCGGTATCTATTAAGATTATTTTGGTTTAGCTGGCACCGACTCCAACAATAACTAATTATATAAAATTATATTTTTTTTCTTTTCAGGTTAGGTTTGCAACGTTTTAAAGTTGGTTTTCATTTTTGTTAAAAGATAATTTGATTTTAAATTTTTAGTGGAAAGTACATATTATATGTATTTTGTTTAAATATAATATGGGTAGGCTAACTTAACAACTGATGCAATGAGTGAGCGAGGTTTCGGAGTGAACAACAATAGACAATCGAGATTTGTCTACGTCTATTTTTCCACCAACTACTAGACGTTAATGAGATTTACCTTCTATTATCAGGCCAACCACTCGTCACTCGCCTATACCTACCGCGATAAATACCTACAGCGCCTTACAACTCGGAGTTGTAAATCTGTCAGGGCTGTAACACGCGTACGTATACGACGTTCAGATATTTTAATAATTTGAATATAAGTTTTAATAAAAATAAAATCGGCCTACAGTTGGCGGAGAAATCGATGAACATACATAAAAAAAACAGTGGAACATACAACCTCCTCCTTTTTTGAAGTCGGTAAAAAATATATTAGCCCTTTCTTTAAATTAATAATCTGCAAACTCGACCGTTGCTTGTTATTCTATTTAATAATCTACTAAACATAAGCTGATCTGCTCACATAACTGCTAAGATAAGAGTTTCGGCATTCATATTTAATTATTACACCCATCTGGTATCCAAGTATATCACTTTGAAAATGAGGAAGGAAAATTAAGAATTTCGAAATTCCTATAATCTTAACATTTTTATGGTTTTGTAGTAAAAGGCAAGAATGCAACCGTCATATCTGTCAGTCTTTCCGTATATCACGGCACTATATTGTAGAAAGAATGGGGGTTTTGACGACACGTTTGGCTCAGTGGGTAGTGACCCTGCTTTCTGCGCCAGCGGTTGCGGGTTCGAGTCCCGCTGGGGGCATACATTTAATGAGCACGAATGTTTGTACTCCAGTCATGGGTGTTTATATTTATAATATGTATGTATTTAAACTTATATATGTAGTATATCAACCATCTAGTATCCATAACACAAGGCTCGTACCTTACCGTGGAACTAGATAGTGCTGTGTGTAAATGTCCCAACATATTTATATTTATTTATTTATTTATTTATTATTTGTCTGTATAATACAAATTAATTATAAAACATAGTGTGGGCAACGTCAACTGAAAAAGGAATATGAAATTTTTATTGACATCAATAAGCGTTCGGTAGTTTCTTAATTCTTACGTCTCTAAAGATGCAATAAGTAATTGGTATTAAATTACTTTTTGAGGTTATATTACTTTTTGCACGATGTGAAAAAGTAAAAAGATTGAGACTGTTCGTGGACCTCTCGAACGTGAATCCAAGAAGGACGAGGATTTATGGGGCTTCCAGGAGGAACCGTTGGGAGGGTCGCGTGAAGCGGTCTGAGGGCGCGCTAGCCGGCGACTACTTCGAATACACTGGCGACTACAAACGCGCGTCTAGCGTTACCTATTCCTGTAAAATTTAATTAAAACAGTTACTTTTATAAAGTCCTTTGGACTTTATAGTTCACTCTCTATCATTTACTTAACTCCAACAAGATTTCAGTATGAAGTTAGTCGTTATTGGCTGCAATGTAGAAACTAGAAGCACTCGTCTACATTCAGGATATTTATATTTGTGTATTTCAAGATACATAATATTGATATAATATAATTTATAATTCATTCATTCAAGCATTCATTTAGATTCACTAGTCCCGGCGTCTTCACAGCAGAACTGCTACAATAATTATTCTAGTTACAGAATTTTAATCTGTTTTTACAAAAATTGACCAAATATATTATATATTTAATAAAATGAAAAATCTAATTATTGTTAAAATAAATTATTTTAAATAGAAAAAGCGACAACGTACTAGCTAAACATTTTTTACCTACATCCACATGACGGCATGAAAGATGATAGCATATGGGCATGACGCATATATCTTATATTTTAGATGTAAATGAAAAGCTATTAATATTCGTTCCTGTCTTACGAAGTTGTGAGAAATGTGCAAGCAAAAGCAAACTCATAACGACACACGAAACTCAAGTTATAATTTGAGCTACGCTATGCACCGACGTTACTTCCTGATTTGCCGAATTTAACTTTGTAGCTAAATTTAGTGAATTCGTGTATAAATTTCATAACTAAGATTACGCATTTACAGTAATTTATTTGTAATATATTTTTGCATTTCAATACTGTAGCGTATTTTTACGTCTTCTAATAAGTGTAATTCAAATACAGAATACAGATACCACGACTTCGACTCCTTTTGCATAATTTGTAAAGTTACTATAAAGGTATTATATTGAGCTATATCAATATTATTTGCTAGTCTTGCATATAATATTTCACTATAATTTACGAGTGTAGTTTCGTGTTTGAACTTGTTCCTTAAAGGTACCATTGAAGTTGTGCTAAAATGGAATTTAATCTACCGGAGTGATTTTCGGTGATGTATGCTAGAATAAGTTAAAATCATAATAAATCATTATAAATAACTATATTTTTTAATCACAGGATTAGGTACTAAAATATAAAAGCACGAAATATATAAAAATAACAAACAATGGTCATGAAAAAGGTTCTAGTTTGTGGATAAAATGAAATATAGCTTCGTATCTAATTAAGTCTTGAACATTGAAAAGTTTTAATTAAAATCAACAAATAAAAAATGCTTACTTAGTGTGCAAGGCTATAGCTTAATATAAAAAATAACAAATATTAGCTGGAAATATTATTGTTTACCTTAAAAGTTATAACTAAATACGCCTTAAATAGCGTGTTAAGTGAATGTTTTCATGTAGAATAACATTTTACTTGTTAAATATACCAAAAAAATCAGAAATATTAACTGTGGGTACAAAATTGATCCACCGGTAGGCTGTCTAAATGCCTCCGAGCCGTGGATGTATTACGGTAAGCTTACAAGATGCGAAATATCTCACTCAGGCCGATGTTTAACATATAAATTGCTATCAATTTTTTAGATTTATATTCGCAAGGCTGTTTGACAGAGATAAGGCGGGGCGGCGCGTCGCTCTGCTTTTATTGCATAAGTACAAAGTACATACCCGTTGGAATAATATGAAAAGCGATTAAAGAGATTCCAGTTTTAATACTGATAAAATTGAGAGCTCTACAAATTCAATTCCCTTTTTCAGATAAAAAGAGAAATCAGATCATGTTTATGCGGTATACCACGGAACTACTTCATCATTTTATGTTTGAGAGAAGCAACTTTGAATTTAGTCTGTGACAGAAATGAGATACTTAAATAGTACGGTATTAGTCATTACCATACTTTAAATAACTTGTTTCTTAACTGCTTTACTCGTGTTATGTTCATGGTCAAATATATTACACGTACAGACTCACAGCTGTAGGTAGGTAGGTACTTTACACACTGACATACTCTACTGAAAGTTTACTTACGATCTGGTACCACGGATCAGCATATACTCGTATATTACCTTATAACATTCGTCTAGTCTGGTGAGAAAATTTAAGGAAACAGATAGTGGGTGTAATATAAATCTAAAAATAAATCGAATTTCGACATCTTTTGCATAATTTGTAGTGTATTTTATTGAGCTATATCAATATTATTTCCAAGTAGGTATATCAAGTAATATTTTACTATAATTTACGAGTATCTATGTTGAAAGTTATTCCTTAAAGGTACCTTTGAAGTTGTGCTAAAATTGAGTTTAATCTATCGAAGTGTTTTTCGGTTCTACCTACTCGGTATATTAATAAGTTTAATGTTATTTAAATCATAATAAATTACTTTATTTTTTAGTCTTTTACGTTGAGCTTTATATTAAAATTACAAACATTATTGCAAATACCTCACTGTTTCTGTTGCATTTATGTAAATTATCTGTTGCAACATCCGCCCTGGGAAAACTTCATTTTCATGGTTCGTATGTTCCGTTTAGAAATACTAAAAATGAATTACTGCAATATTTATAACTTTAAAAGTTAAGTTAAGAAGCACGATAATATTATATACCTCTTTACACAAATATATTATAATAAAATAATAATAATACACAAAGTGAGATAGAAGGGCCTCATAGTAAACTTATTAAGTTTTCGCGTTAGAACTAATTGCACGTTACAGGAACTAAAATAACGGTAATAAATAAGATAAATTACTCGCTATAGCCATATATTCATCACAGTAAGCGCATCATCAATCTTTTTCTTATTTACTGTACTGCTGGCGTTACCTCAACTTGCTATCTGATATCTTTCCGATATTACATTAGTGAAGATATTTATTTCTCTTTGCCTAGATTTTCCCCCGTAACTTAATTAAAACAGCAACATTAATTTCACTTTGTAAATTACTCTTTTTTATACCTTTTACTCTTTATTATTTATCATAAAATGTAATCCGAATGGAGTTATTTTATTTATGACTTTCAAATATCAATGTATGCTCAGTTAATAAATATCATTTAGAAATATTTGGAATCGTTTTTTGTGTATGTGTTCGGTTCAGGAAAAAATATGTACATTTATATTGAAGCACCCTTTATAAAGTCTGCAAAATTTAATCTGCCGCCGGGTATGATTTCGTCACGCCAACAAATAAAGCTAAGCCCAATATAATATTATGATCAATGTCGATGGTTTATTTATAGAACGTTACTTATTATGCGTTTTTATTTGATGTTTATAACTTTAATGTTAGAATATACTCGTAAGTATATGTAGTAGGTATAAATTATAAAGATTGGTAAATAAAAAAGTGCGAGTGTACGAAGTACACATGTCAGAAGTAAAACTTGAATTTAAAATAAGGCTAACTCTTCCCCGTCTCTGAGCGCCTGGATGGACTTATTTTTTCGTTTCATCAAATTTGAAATCACATCGATTCTAAATAAGTTTCACTTCAAAAATATCATAGTCATATATTAGTTTAAAGTTAACCTCTGTGATTTAAACACAACAAATTCTAATATTTTTATTTGTACTAAAAATAAATAAATTAATATTGGTTTTACCACAGTTTTTACTCCTACAAAAACGTACGTATATTTATACTTTTTAATTAGTACCTATGTTCATCGTTCATGTCTTAAAGATATTAAAAATACGCATATAAAAGTAAAACAGTTAACTCCTTTTAGTGGCTTCATATTATATTCACTGTGTCGTTTGGCGGTGACCGAAAGGATGAAATAAAATAAACTACCTACATTTGCTAAGATCTTATTTACTTGTGAGTTGCTTTAAGTACCTAAGCTCGTTCCAGATTTACGATGCTGAGACGTTTTAGTTTTATTACATTTATTAAGTATGTATCAGTTTACTGAAATTTAAAATAATTTCCTTTTATTAGTGTTTTTGTTTATCATTGTACGTTATATAAAATCTCGTAAAGCTTTTAACTCTTTCAGGCACACTTTTATATGAATGACGTTACAAATAAAACAATTGTAAAATATGTTTAGTGTAGGTTTAACTATTAATAAAAAAAATATTTTACGAAAATCCGACATAAGGCTTTTTGGGAATTAGGTGGTTAGTTTACTAACCACTGTGATGGTTGGCATGTAAAATAATCAACACAGGAATGAGAAAAAAAAATATTACAAGTTTTATATACATATATTTTTTTTTTCTGTGAAAGTCTAAAAAAGGTTTTATCTTTATGGATACAAAGAGGGACTTTACATGTGCTACGTTGCCATAGAGTACGCGCTGGACTTCTTTCAGTGCTGCATTTCGCGCACCTTCATGAAGTAGATCGCTTTGGCTGATGCATATTGCTTTCCGTGCGTAATTCTGTCAAAACTAATGGTTTGTAGCATTTTATTAAAACTGGGAGTGGGGAAGACGATTCAGAGCTATTTAGGGATCGTGTAGAGTTTGGCTTGCGGTACTTCGCCTGAGCTGGTGCTAGAGTTCTTCAGTACACAATTCTACGATAGTCTTTTGTCAAAAAGAAGTCCACGACTGCAGCGCAGTCCAGAAAATAAAAAAAAGACTAAGACTAAAGACTGAGACTTTCTGTCTATTGCATAAGTACGTTTCAATTGGTCGTATTCGACAATTAAGTTCATACATCTGTACTGCATCAGGACAAGCTACTTCAATCTGGTCTCCATTGCGTTCTTTACATGTAACGACACCCGTTTTCGTCGAATCTAAATAATGGGTAAGAATAAAAACTGATCTTTTATCTTTCCTCTATAGAACCTTAGCGTCAAGAAAAAGAAATATTTCTATTTCTTCAGTCGTTGTAGGAGTATAAGGGGTGCCTTCTCGGGTAGCATACAGATTCGTTTGAAAGAAAATTATTTCAATTAGATTCTGTGACCAAAAAAGCGAAATAGGTGTGTAGGTATGACACTCTCTAAATCTTTTATATGATTTGGAATGCCTGCACCTCCTGTATAACCGCTCGGTTCTTCCATCCTGAAAATCGTCTTCTATTTTGGTTCCGTTACAACAGCTTAATTAGATGTTGTTGAAACACGACTGTTCGATATCGACATCATGACTATCTGAAGTACTAGCAAAATTTGATAAAAGTACGTCATTGTCCGAGAAAAAAAATCATCATCAAGTCCTGTCTGTACTTTTGAGGGTATGTCGCCGAGCATCATCAAATTTTGTGGCCCATCATACAATGATCTGGATTCTTCATTTGGTTCCAGACTACACATGCTCTCACCATCTGAATTGTCTAAGAGTCTTAAACATTACGTTTATTCTGAAAAATTACTAATTAGGTCTATCTATTTCATCTATAAAATGAATGAAATGACACCTTCTATAGCCACAGTGGTTAGTAAACTAACCACCATATTATTTAGGTTATTTGCAAAAAAATATAAATGATAAAGTTTATTTTTTATCATAAATCAATTAAAGTAATACTTAATAACAGACAAATACAAAATTCATAACGTAATAAACTCTCTTACTTTTATTATCCAACTTTAAAATGCTCAGTTGAAAAAATTGCACTCCACTACTTTTTCAAATTGTTGAATTAACATAACCGTCGCGCCTTACTGTCAAATTTTCGCAACACACGATCACCGATGACTTTAAAAAATATAATGTAAAAACATATTGTCGATAGATGACATGGAAATATATTTTAAACAACCGAGAATAAGTGGTTAGAAAACTGACCACCTAACCTGAAAGAGTTAACATAAATTCTGAATAAAACTATTCTTCTCGAATTTTACTCTATTCGTAGCTACGGAAGAGACTCTCTTAGAATTGTTATAAAGTATTCAAAACGCTAGAACGAGAGAGAACTAAAAAATATAAAATATATGCGTAAATCTAAGAATGAATTATCAATTTTTCTGTAAAAAAAGTTGCATTATCTATCTATAATATAAAAATGAATCGCAAAATGTGTTGGTAAGCGCATAACTCAACAACGCCTGGACCAATTTGGCCAAATCTTTTTTTTAAATGTTCGTTGAAGTTCAAGGATGGTTTTTACGGCGAGAAATATTAGAATTATTGCTGGAAAAACCCTAAAAATAGCCCTTCTTTTTCCCATACAAATGATTTGTAACGAAAACGTAGTCAATTTGAGCTTTATTGCTATGGTATAAAGTTCATATTAAATTAGAAGCACTCACTATTGTCTAAGCAATGTAGGTGTGTTCCTAACGTCAAAGATCATATTTATCAAAACAATGTGCGTGTGTGCGTTGGAGCACAGAATACATAGTTGGAGGAGTTTAATGTCGCGTTCCGAAACTCGCTTTTCTTTTGTATTAGTTTCGGCACGCGAAATAAAATGCATCAGTTTCCACGTCATTACATCAGTCAAACAAAAATCGCGTTACCAACAGTGTTTTATTATTTTTAATATCCAAATCTATATATATGTAATGAAAATGGTGTTCGTTTGAGGCTCAATCACGCCTAAACCACTGATCGTATCGACATGAAACTACCACCATTCGATGCGAAATTTTTCCTAGATGGTTTATGGCTATTTATTTTTCGAATTCTAACGTTCCTTCATTTTTTTATTGCTGTTTTACTTTTATGAACATTTATCCCGCTAATAAAAACAAAAGACAAGCGTTTTCTCTTGATTCTTTTGTTTTCATGGATTTCAACGGAGTTTACTAAACGGATAATGTTCTTTTACATTCAGCTAAGAATCTACATACAAACTTCCACGCATCCACCCACCAACTCCCACGCACCCCTGCACACCCACTCTCATTTTTTGATAAAAATAAAATGCCGTATCTATGATCGAGTATCACTTGAGAACGGATGGACCGATTGGGTTAATTTTTTTTGTTGTCTTCAGAATTGTCAGGAGAATGTTTATATGTAAGAAAATTTTAAAAAAGTCTGCTAAAACGTTAAAAATTTCGATGATAATCGAAGTATTCCAATTTCTATAGTTACTCATCACGAAATCTCGGGAACTATAGGACTTAGAAATGTGAAACTTGGTAGGAATATTACTTTCGTTATGTAGAGGTCAACTAAAAACGGATTTTAAGAAATTCATCCCCCAAAGGGGATTGCGGGGGCGTTAACAATGAACAATTCCCGTTTTTAAACTATAGCTCCTATAAATTCCAAATTTGGTAGGAATCTTCTGTAAGAGATGTAGAAATAGTCTATGAACGAATTTTACGGTAGCTCACCCCACAGGGGGTTGCGGGGGTGGTTTAACAATGAAAATTTTTATTTTTAAAGCCGTAGCTCCTACAGACTCCAAATTTAGCTAGAGTCGTCTATATGTGATGCAGAAATGATTTAAGAGCGGATTTTACAACAACCCACCGCCGAAAAAGATTGCGGTAGTGGGTGTTAAAATGTGAAATTTCTATTTCCAAACTGTAACCTCTATAGACTTTAAATTTGGTAGTAATCTTTTATTTGTCATGCAGAAATCATCTCAAATAGGATTTTACGAAATTCTATTTCCAATAGGGATTGCGGGGGTGGGTGTGAGAATGTTAAATTTATGTTTCCAAACTGTAACTTCTACAGACTCCAAATGATTATTTTTTTACTGTTTAAATAGAAAAGGTTAAAGTCAATTGTTTTTTATTTTTATTTAATTAATTTCATTTGTTTTTATATAACCAAATAATCTATATAAATAAAATGATAGAGGTCTGCAGTTGTGCGCGCATCACGGAAAAAGTACTGGATAGATTTAAATGAAACTTTCTAAGTTTTATTTCTTAGTCACTTGGCCCTTATATAAAAAAAGATTGCGATATCTTCATTTAATAAAAATTTATTAAAGTTTCAAGAAAAAACGATTTGTATATGTACTGCGTGTTCAGTGATGCAGTATGTATGTTTCCTTCTCGCGGAGTAGTGGGGCAAGCGGCGTAGCGCCATGCGGAAAACTTTGTTACTATTTCAAGCAACGCGGACGAAGTCGCGGGTATCAGCTAGTTAATTATAAAAAATCATGTGTAGCAAAGACCAATAATTGGTAAACATTAATTAGTCTACAATGTACTACAGTGATCTACAACGCAAGCACAAAATGGATGAAGTTATAATATTTCCAAAGTAACCATAAACGGTTTATAAAACCATGAAAAAATTAATTTATTACAATTCATGATTGCAATTCATTTGTTTCATTTATGTCTTCAAAATTGATGAGACAACTTTTTTTAGTAAAACATACATTATTGGCTTAGAAATGAAATATGTAATAAGTATATTTTAAAGTTTACTATACTTATATATACTACTAGCAATACCCGCGGCTTCGCTCGCATTAATTTTGTTAATCACTACTAATTTTAATGCGATCACTCGTAAATGGTTGATCTATAGATTGTCTGAAAAATAATCAAATATGTTGGGACATTATTACACACAGCGCCATCTAGTTCCGTGGTAAGCTACGAAGGACGCTTGTATTACGGATACCACATATATAAATTTTCAATACATACATATTATAAATATAAATACCCATAACAGGAGTACAAACATTTGAGTTGAACAAATAAACGCCGCCAGCGGGACTTGAACCCGCGACCGCTGGCGGAAGAAAGTAGGGTTATTACAAACTGCGCCATACTTGTCGTCTTGTAACTTTTCGAAAATTACTCCAGCTATTTCAGAACCCATCGTTAATATACTCCTGAGCTGTGCGGTTACATATGTCATATATGTGCACAGTCCTCTCCCGCTTTTGGCACCCCCTCCCTCTGCCCATTCCCCACTATGAAGCGTTTTATTTTATTATTATTTAGTTTTTTAGATTGAAACTATTGAAATTTTGAAAATGCTTTGAATGAAGTGTCCAATTTGTATTATCGTAAAAGTTATCAACTAACTATAAACTAACTTCCTGTCAAATTTAACATTTGCATTCTTAGCGGTCTTCTACTAACTAATAACTACCTCATTGCCAAACTTAAAGTTTGTAGCATAAAAACTGAAGAACTTTCAAACCAACTTGTTAGAGCCCTTAGACCTCCTTAATCCTGCCCTGATGCAAAATACGTTCTTAGCGAACGTTTACGAACCTTTATATATCAGTGGAAACTTTATTGGTCTATGTACCATGTATATTAGTTATTGTATAAATATTTGTAAACACTGTTTGTTTTCCCAATAAAAATAAAATAAAAATAAAAACTATAAATTACCTCTTTAACAAATTTAAAATTTGCAACCCAAAAAATGAAGAACTTTTATACAAACTTGCGAGATCCTTACGACCACCTTAATCTGGACCTGTTGAAAAACCATTCTTAGCGGTTTTTTACTAGACATAACCACCTCTCTACAAAAAATTGAAGCACTAAAGATGAAGGACTTCCATACAAATTTGTGAGGGCCCTTAGACCTTCTCAATCCGGCCCTGTCGCCAAATTCGTTCTATCTATTAACTACCTCCCTCCTGAATTCAAAGTTTGTGGAATAAAAATGAAGAATATTCATGGAAACAATGAGAGCCTACGAGCTCCAGCTTTAGAACACCTTAATCCGGCCTTGTCGTAAAATTCGTTCTTAGCGGACGTCTACTTAATATTCTTCCTCCCTGCAAAATCTAAAATATGTAGCACAAAAACTGAAGAACTTTCATACAAACTTGCGAGATCCCTTAGACCAACTTAATCCGGCCCTGTCACAAAATTGTTTCTTTGTGGAAGTCTACTAATTATTAACTTCCTCCTTGCCAAATTTAAAGTGTGTATCACGAAAACTGAAGAACTATTATACAAACTTGCGAGATTCCTTAGACCCCCTTAATCCGGCCCTGTTGCAAACTATGTTCTTAGCGAACTTTAACGAACTATTAATTACCTCCCTACCAAATTTAAAGTTTGTAACACAAAAAATGAAGGACTTTCATACAAATTTGCGAGAGCCCTTAGACCACCTCAATCCGGCCCAATCGCCAAAATTCGTACGGAAGGTTCTTAACTGACATCTACTAACTTTAAGCTACCTCCATGCCAAATTTTAAGTTTCTAGCACACAAAATGAAGAAGTTAAAAAAACTTGTGGGAGCTCTTAAGCCTCCTTAATGCGGCCCTGTCGCAAAATTCGTTTTCAGCGGACCCTTACTAAACAATTAACTACCTCCCTGCCAAATTTAAAGTCTGTAGTATAAAAGATGAAGGACTTTCATACAAACTTGCGAGAGCCCTTAGACTGCCTTAATCCGGTCCAATCGCAAAATCCGTTATAAGCGGACGTCTACTATTCATAAACTACCTCCCTGCCAATTTTCATTTTTATACGTTTAGCGGTTTTTGAGATTTTGTGATGAGTTGTTTTGCGCATTTATATATATTATTATAGATCAGCACCTGTCAGTGATAAAGTTGGATAGTATCATGCCACCGGAAGTACAATTTGAATCTAAATTCCATAGATTAATGTATAATTACAACAGTCAGTTATATTACAAATAAGCAAATAAAATTGAGTTACTTTGCGTAAATTTCACGAAAACATATATTATGTAAATCTTTGAAACATTTTATATTTTGTCCGTACTTCATATAAACGAATGGAAGATGCAGTCATAAAATATACAGCATTTACGATATTTGATTAGAAAACACGATTATATGGAAAGAGAAAGACGGAGTCTAAATTCGGTTAAACTACGCCATCAACATCAGTAAGATTGCCACGTACTATACATTAATATTGCAAACTGGTTTTGGTTAAACTTGCGATATACTGCTCCCGAACCGAGTTGGTCACAAATCACATATAGTTTATATCTTGGGAGAGTTTAATCCGCACGATTTGAATAAATGGGTGTCTTTATCCTGTACCGAAATTCAAATTATGACGGTTACGCGTTTTGATCAATTCCTCTCACTCAACAAAAACGCAAATTATATTCAACATTCTTAGCCCTTATAAAACTTCTTTTCTATTGAATCCCTTAAAGCTTTGACCTCCGAAATTTTATTAAGGATCTCGTGAATTCTTTTGTCATTGATTACAACTGCTGTTTCGTGATTGCGCACTGGATTTTTGGAACGATCTGTAGTTTGCTCTCAATGCAATCAATAAAACCATTTCTTTTTATATTGAAATTATTTTCAAACAATTCGGTGAATTGGAAGTAATTTGCCAACTAAACGATATAAGATTTATAATATCGTAGCATATATATAAATAAAAATGGATGTTGGTAAGCGCAAAACTCGAGAATTAAATAAATGAATTGAAAAATTCGGCTAATATTTTTTTGTATGTTCCTTAAGACCCAAGGAATATTTTTATAATAAAAAAATAAAAAAATCTGAGTTTGTAAAAACTCATATAAAAGGGGTAGTATAATGTAGTAAGTATTTTAATATATTTCACACACATTACATTTAATTTATTAAGTCACTCTGCTGATTTTATTTTCAGTGGATAAACAGCAGTGGTTTTCGTTCATTAGGAAAATGAAGTATTTTACGAACCGTCCTAAATGGGCTATAGCTGAGAGTTCACAAAATACTGAGTGTATTTAGTACTTATGTAAATTCGTTATAATATTTGATTTCTGCATATTAATGATAAAATTATTGTGTTTTAGGAAAAACATATTTTAAGCAAACTTTCGGCTTTAATAACATTATTATTACGTTTACAAAGTCTATTTGCAGAGCAGATAAATAACGGAGTGCTTTTTCACCCGACTTTTTCCAATATTGGATCAACTTAAAAAGATGCCATTTCATCTCTATCAAAAATATCAGAAATAAATGAAAACATTTATTGTGCCTCTTTTATTTATTTTTGGGTATCATTTATGTTACATATTTTTTGTATGGATTATAAAGCAATTAATCTTCAATAGATTACGAAGTCAAATAAATTTGTGATTTCCACCTTGTCACAACGTCAATAATTGCTAGTATAAATGTTTACCCAATCGCTATCGAATGCTTATTCAGCTTTCATTCGGAAATTAGGCCGGCGTTACCAGACGACCCCTCGAGAGTTTTGCAAATAAATACTACGGTCCTAGAGCAAATACTACCCCTGATTGCAGGAATTTATACCGTACACATCACCTTTTACTGTCTACATTTACATACATACGTCTCACAGAATATTTAATTTTAATTTGAACACTGAACGTTTATATAACTTCTGAGCTGTAGCTTTTGCAATCCACTGACTTTCTAATCATTATGGTAATGCATTGTAGTTGTTTGAATTGAGTCAATTAGTGATTCCTTCCGGTAAATGTGAGCAGATAAGATACAAATAGGTAATCCAATTAAATCAACAATTACTATGAATTATTTTCATATTATGAACATTTTTATCACAAATTACTACAGTAGAAACGAGTATATCAAATGTTAACAGTAAAGTATGTGTAATTAAGTGATACAAAAATTTCAATAAAAAGTAAATTTTGAAAAAGTTTTTGAATACTGTAGAAATTTATTTTATTGCGAACTTGAGCCGTTCAGCCAAATTCGGCTTAGCTTGCAATAATACCATAAAGTATAATCATTGATATAATAATATGTGTATGTATATGTCATACCTACATATGCATAGACATATTATTTAATTTTAATCTTCAATTTCTCCGTTAAAATAATTTTTCATTCAAAACGTCGTTGATTTCTAAATTCTAACATATGTTTAGGCAAATGATCAAGTACGGCAAATACGATAACTATTCGAGCTATAATATTACAACCGTTAAATAAGCAAATATATATAATATTTATCTTCATGATGATTCTTCTTCTTTAGTACTAATTGAGCTCTAAATTAGTGCTAGATTGATTTGATGTTGTGTTACGCGGTAAGCGTTTTAGAAGTAGGCGTTGCTTAATTAAAACCTAGCAGTTTTCTAATTTTTTATCAATCTACTGCAGCGTAAAATTTAATTTTGCAGCATGAAATAAGCACTAAATGAGCCCTTAATTCCTGTAAAATATTAAGTGATTCTACCCAATTGACCTTTCTAAATTAACAGAGTAAATAATTTAACATAATAGAGTATAATAATATAATATAGTGCAAATAATTCAGGTTATGTATACTTTATACGTATTAGGTATAAAGTAAGGTTTGTAGGTCTATATTCGTACTTTTGAAAGGCCATTGTCTTATCTTAGCAACGAGACATCCATTTCAACAAACATCAGCCCTTTACAAATACGTTTCAGATTACAATATCTGTTCTTCTGACATAGTAATATATTTGAGCATCTCGTATTTTTTGCCCGCTTTAAGCCATGTTATTGTAAATGTCAACGATAGATTTAATATTTTATCGTTTATTGAGTGTGCCCTTTCATTTATTTTTGAAATATATCATATATTTACTTATGAGGATAGGAAATACTATTTTATTCTTTAGGTGACTTTGAAGTAGCTGAGATTCTTAAGTATAAAATATTTTTTTAGGATATACTCGATGACATCTTATAGTCTTATACGTATATTAAAAGAAACAGCTTATTTTTTGCTAAATTAAATTAGCTGATTATTTATAAATACATAAAAATGTTCCTTGTAAGTGGTACATGTACATTGTTTGCCCAGTGGTTATGTGGTTGCTTGGGCAACGGAGTAAAGCGAGTTCAAATCTCGGGTCTCGCACCTTTGGTACAACATAATTACCATTTCTCTTGCGGCGACGAAAAGCATTGCGAAAACGTGGCTAAGATAATTTCTTAAGTTTTAGAAAGATTTACGAATTTCTCCAACCCGAAAAACAACTAGGCCAGTTCAAGAATGCATGTAGCCAGCAGTCCGACGTCAGAAAAAGCGTTGATGAGGTGACGAAGATAAAACCAGCCCTCTTAGTACGGTTAGCGACCAGGTGAAAATATATATATATATATATATATATATATATATATATATATATATATATATATATAAAAAAGCAACCGTTGTGCTGTCTATTAAAAGAAATATAAATAATTTGTACCTATCATAATATAAATTATAAACAATTTGAAAGCATATAGATATCATTTATTTTAAGACCCACTCGATATTTAGATTACAGACGTCGTTACAGGGATACAATTGTTCGAGTACAAAACAAGGGTCTCGAAGCGAGGAAATAATTACAGAAACTAGTTCATTCACGTTTACGATTAATGCTGTGTAGTTCAGCAACGATTTACAACGCTCTCTGAACTTCGTTCTACAGCATTTGATTTATGTAGACAAATTCGATTTGTTTGTCCTCTGTCCATCGTTATAGTGAGAGTAAGTAATAGGTGATAATATTATGTCGAATGTGAAGTATTTAATAAGCTATCTTTTCGGATTTGTCGCGGAATTATTTTGATTTTTGGTTCCTGACGTTTCGAAGGCTTTACAGCAATCATGGTTATTTAAAAAAAGTATTTATGTTGTAAACAAAACTAAGGTCATTTCTAAGGTTAAAGGACTGATTTTTTTAAATATACTCAGTGTCTTCAAAGGCTTCGGAAAAGTATCCCTATACATTTGTCAAAAAAACGATTCGAATAAAATAAAAAAATATTCTTGTATTCTCATTATAAATATAGAATTTTTGAATGAAAAATTTAATATTTACTTCTTTTTAATTACTTATGACTTTTAAGCTCGTTTCGGTATTTGTACTATTTTAAAGAAATATAGTCATTGACATTTTCCTATGGGAAATCATTCTTAAAGGTAGATAATATCACCAGAGTCTTTTCAAAGGAAAAAGAGAATAAAAGCTCAGTGTCTGTAAGTCCTAGCAATGTCTTTGATGGTGCGATTACAAACGCCACGCAGTTGTGGTAATTAGAAACGGTGTGAGTGCTAACTAAAGGCCAACGTTATTCCGTATCGGTGTTATATATTTTGCATAGTTATTGAAAATACGTACGTATGTATAAATTTTCGTTTAAAAAATGTTTAAGCTAAAATGACTGACTATATTGGCTATTGCAATGGCTACTGAGGTGAGTAGGTAGACTGATAAATTTTGTATTAAATTAGACTCAGACTAAGAAATTTCATAATTTCCCGCTGTAATATATCCAATATGTCGCAACAGCTGTCATGCTTTCATAAAATATCTGTCCAGTGGTTTCCTTGTGTTGTGATCATGGACCCACAAGCGGACAGACAGAGTAGGTATATTTCTAAAACTGTAGATTCGGCCCCCACATCGATAATAATAATTACTAATTTTAATAAGATTTTCTTAAAGTTATGGTCTAGCTTGTAACTTATATATTATTAATCATTATATACCTACATATTATAAGTAATATACTCTTCGGAAGAATGCACCAACTATTACTTAGTAACCAAAATAATATAGTACATCTAATAACTTTTTATATGTACAGACATTTAAAAAGTTTTCATAAACATAAAATAAAAAAATGGAAGCTGCAGTTAATAATTTCCTAGAATTAGATTACTGTTTAAATTGAATACGCAACCTTGGATTGTACACCAGAGGTAAAATTGGTGCAATAAAAAAGATATTATGTTTACGTATTTCTTTACCAGAATAATGACATTCACTGCTTCAAATCCTGCTCTGTCGGAGAGGAATATAACATGTACTGCGTCGATTCAGAGGGGCTCTTAAAGGTGCGTTTATTTACATTCCTTTAGAAGTAGGTGATGCGTCGTCTTCACGCCTTGTCCCGGCTGAATATGCCTACCTCCTTTATATCGCCCCTGTAATATATCTTCTTTCAAATAGCACGTTAAAGTTACGTTTTAATACTAGTCTACGATTTGATGTGGCCATATGAGGCTTTGAATATAAAACATCGTAGCCTAGTTTTCGCGCTTCGAAAAAGTTAATTAGCTCTGCGTACATACATAGAAAGGAAGTGCAATATGTTTTATTAGAAATCTGGGTATTTTAAAACGCCCTGTTTTGTAATTTAGGATTATGTAATGTAAGAAATTAGAAGTGTATGTAAATATTTAAGAATCTTATAATTCCGAAGTTATGAGTATACATATTCGTAATTTAAACTACACTAAAGAAAAGAGCCAACAAATTGTAAATTGATATCTAAATAAGTATTAAATTCATAAAATTACCTACGCAGGAAAGCAAAATAGCGTTTACCAATAAATCATACCAATACATCATTCAAGGTAATTTATTGGCAACGCTAGAGGTTTGAATTTTTTTGCATGATTGAGAAAATGTAAAAAAGCAATACAGTTTTTTCTACACAAATAGTAACGAATAGTTGTTATTGAATTATTAATATTTTTAAAATTATTTTTAGGTTTAAAAGTAATTTAGTTAATCAGTTTTCTAGTCTAGTCTTTCTAATCTAGCTGTGAAATATATTTTTGAGATTATTAGTTAATCGTCAAGTATCATCGTCATCTATCGTTCCTTTTATCCCATAAATTAAAAAATAGGATATCACCGGGCAAGGAGAAAATATTCTAATGGAAAATACTTTTTATACATACAGGACTGCGTGGATGTTGACATTAATTAAAATGTGGATTACTTAGTTAACGTGACAATATTGAATAAATTTTAATTATTATTATGTGATAAAGAGTTACATTACATTTAATAGATATGAGAGAAGTAAAATTTTGGCTTTGGAATATTTACTGCATAGATTTATTGGAAAAACTGCTTAAAACAGGAAATTAAAAATTTCCTGCGGTATTGAATTGTCGTTACTCAAAAAGTTACGGCCCTGGCAACTTACGGTCTAACCGTACCTTATAATTGAGATATAAATGATTAAGGCTTAATTTTATACTTTTATGTTAAGTATATTCTTTTCCGGAATAAAAAGTTATTTCCGTAAAACGGTTTTTTATATTCTTAAATAAGAAAACATTTTGTACATAAAGAAAACTGTAATTGCCTATATTTAAATTTATATATCTAATAAATATATAAATAATAAAATGAAATTCTTAGATTTTATATACCGTGTGATGTTTTACCGACGGTTTTTAACGGTTACTTGAGATTTCTCAGAAATTAGACATTTTCCAGTAGTAAAAAGTATCCTATAGCCTGACCCGGATAACCAGCCACATAATACCAAGTTTCATAAAAAATCTAATGGTTTTCTCGTGATGTGACCACATACAGACAGACAGAAAGACAGATAGACAAACAAACACAAGTTCTAAAAACTATAGATTTGGCCTATGTATCGATAATAATAGAAATAGTAATTAAATAAGAATTTCCAATAAACATTGAATGTACAGATTCGATTAAGATAGAATTTTATTATATTACCTATGTAGGTAAATAGATGTACAACGTTCAATGTTAAAAAGGTTCTGAGATTAAGCACATTTGTGGCAATGTTATTTACTCAATTTAAATATTAAAGGTAAAAAACTGTTCTGATTAAACTATTAGAAGGGTCCCTAATTTTGTACCCTCCACGTTCCAGCTTCTCAAAATTAATTCACTTTGCAGTAGAATTTAAACAGGCACAATTTTTCCTTCTAAGAGCCGCTTGTGGCTAGCATGTACAGTTGCAAATCAAAAGGGTCATAGGTTGGTCCAAACATGTCAAATGGGTGAGAAGAAATTCTTATTAGTAGCCAGTAGAATTTACAATAGAAAGAGAATAAAGCATACATACGTATATTTACGAATACCCTTGTGCATTATAACATCTCGTTAGCAATTAGTCGCCGTAGCCTAAATTAAAATGAAAAATTTTCAGTTCCCTTTAACACTATTTTTAATTAATAATATTATTAGTTAATGTTCGCCTTTTTACATTCGTTTGCATGCCAACATAAAATGAGTTTTTCTATCTTTCATAATACTGAAAAAGTTTAACATCACTCAACGATAACTTCAACTATTATTATCTAAGGGCTTAAGTATATCATCTGTAATATAGTCCAAAAACTATAAAGTTACACTCCAACCATACTGTACCAACGGTAGTAAGTTTCATCCAAAGTTAAATTATGTAAGATTCCATTATTCATTCATTGACATTAACATCTACACACATTTTTGAAATTATTATATTACATTGGTATATGTATTATACTAATAATAACAAACCAAAAAATATAACATACTAGTAACTCACCTCCGCTCCGCTCGGGTTCATTCCCTGTGCACGTTTTAACTCTTAGTACCTATATATTTCTCAGAGATGTGATATTATTCCGCAGTCAAAAGTATCCTAGGTAAAACCGGATAACTTGCTATCATAATATCAAAATTTATCAAAATCTTACCAGAATATCAATTAATAAAATTATCCAAACAACATTTAATGTACAGGTTCGATTTAAAATTATATTTTATGTATATATCTACAAAATTAAAAAATTAAAGCTTAAATATGCCCCTCGAAATATACAAAAAGAGTCATAAGACTTGCTTCGTTTGCCTCTATTCGCCTGCAATCTTGTATCTCTGAATTTAAGTGTTTGACCTCCCTTTGCCCAAATGAAAACCGCCACATTGCTACCGACCTATACGCGATTATCGAAAGAGCCTTATTACGTGAGTACGAAGTCTGCGAATCCTACGTATTCAAATAGAGAGTTAGTTTGCTGGTTTCTTTTTGTATTCGTTTTTCCACTTTTTACTGTACTAGGAACATTAACCAGTACCAATACAGTCTACGCCACTTGACCAAGCTATAAAAGATGTAAGAGCACATAGCTTTCAATGCAGTGCTTACAAACGTTACTTGAATGGGTAAATGAAATACAATTGTAGGTACCTATTTAGTGAAATATTGAATAGATATTAGTTATTAAACGAATGTTTGGATAAGTGACGCTAATTCTAAAGTCATAGATAGTTATATAAATTATGTCAGACAAAAATACACGAAAATGGTCTGATATGGATTATCGACTTTTATTCAAAATTTTACTATCGCTTCTGTCTTTACTTTGTAAGGGTTTCCTTACAATGACGGACGATATTTGGGTTGATTAGGGCGATGGGTCCTACGTCGCATCCCTAAATCGTAAAACGAATATATAAAAGTATTTTTCAAATTCAGGCAAAATGTTCTTCAACCCGTAAATGTGAGTTAGCCGTATAAAGTTTTTACAAAGAATAATCTTGTTGGAAAGTGCTCCATTCTGACACACTGTCGTGATACACTAAGTTTAAAAACGTAATCTATTGCTGTTACAAAAGTTATGTGGTGGCTAAGTAGTATATTGCTACGAAATAAATTGCTACATTTTTGTCATAACATAAATTTATAATATGTTAAGTCTTAAGTTTGTATGAAAATTAAAGTCATCAACCTAATGTTAACTTATTATATCTGAAATTTTGAGCAACCATATAATATGTAATAATTTATTAGTATCGATGTTTTAAGTAAATTACCAAAAAAATAGCATCAAACTACTTACGTAAATTAGGAAATGATTATTAAAATTTATCACATTTTAATTGCATTATTTAAAATGAAAAAATATTCAATGATATATCGTTTTAAACGATTCGAAAGCGAAGTAGACTATTTATAGAAAAAGTAACAAATTAAATATCCTTATTATTTTATTGCTTTATATGCGAAAATGTGACCTCGATAGTGAAAATACATCAACCTATACATTTTAGCCGACTTTTTTAATTAAATTGAAAATGTGAAAAATATTATTATCCACACATCCTCCATACATCATTGCGTTTTTATCCTTTTGGGCGTTAAATTAACATTACAATATCCTAAGCCAATCGTAGTTACTATTAAGCAGTTAGAAAATTGCAATTTTTTTAAAGTTATGCTTTCTGTAAGATTATATAAAATGCATTAAATTAATTCATAATGTTACACTAGTAAAACCGAGAGTTCAATTTAATCATTCTCTTCTGCACCCAATCACTTTGAGCTTTGAATCCAATAAAAAATACTCTTAATGCCATACTTTACACAAATGCGCTTCTCTCTCCCTGCTAACGATCTGGTCATGAATATTCTTGCATATTCAAGAGGATATGAATCACAATAATTTCTTACATTTTAGTTAATAAATTCAAAAGTCAGCAGAAGGAATTTTTATTTAATTGCAATTGGGGCTTTAAAATCAGTGACAAATGTAAATTGAAAGTTATTCAATAAAAATCATTTCTTTTCTGAGAGTACCAATAGTATCTCACTTCGCCTTTGCTGTATGTATATTTTTATTTGTAAATTCCTACATGTAACACCTTCTTATGAACTCCTATTAAGAAAAATCAAATTGATGTAAGTATAAGAAAATATCATTAATATTTTAAGTAAATATTGAATGACTATTATTTAGCTATAGTTGATAAGAAAACGATATCGCTATTAAAAAATGGTAGATGTATAAACAAGAGATTCGATCCTCGCCAATGTTTTATTGCATTTATTCTCCAAAGGAAACATTCTGAAAAGAATTCTCAGTTTATATACTGCAAACTCTAGTGGGGCAACGAAGTGAGTCGAATTTAGAATCTTTTGCTTTAGTTAGATAAAATATTGCAAAATAGTTTAATAATAATATATTTCGACCGAAATATAATCTTATAAAATACCAAGAATTTAAATACGTTTTAAAAATAAAATATATTAATTCCGAAATCTGAAACATATAGGTAGGTAATTTTGTATTCAAAATGGTACTTTATTTTTTCGGCCTATCCTTTCATACGACTACATTAAGCCCGTACGTGATATTTGAATTATTAATATTTTAAACATTACGTAGCTTCTACATAACTTTAAAACACGGCGTTATGTGGGTTTTTATGTAATAAAAGGCACAATCATTATAATTATATTTACTTCAGTAAGATCCATTTGGATCTTCAGGATAAAAAGTATCCTAAATATTAAGCCAAGATAATCCTATTAAATAATATTTAACTTAATCTACTCGCCTTTCACTCTTCGTAAATAAACTGACATACATTTTTTATTGAAGATGGCGCTAATCAGTTTAATTAAATGTTAAGATCATAGATTATTTCATTTAAATTATGATAGGTATATAGTTGCTAATCTCAATTTCAGTATTTCAACTTAATGAAAGAACAAAATAAAAATATACCTTTGCACAATAGTATGTAACATCAATTGTTACGAGAGTTGTGTATGTTATAATAGACTTTAGTCGAACTTTAATATATAGTTGTTTAAACTGTAATAAATGTATCTTTTTTTTAAATATTGTTTTTTGTACCTTTAAAAACATAATACGCCAGTTTCCCAAATAAGTTAAATATGGATTCGTTGATATGTCAAAGAACATTGATTCCACGTTTTGAATTTACATTGTCACCCTTTGCCATTTAGTCTATTATTTCATTAAAAGTTTACAAAACGTAATATAATATTCGATCAATTATGACTCAACAATTCAAATTCTCGTAGCTCGCTTAGTCACTCAGTGTACTTACCAATAAAATAGGCTTTTGTATTGAATGTCGCCTAAAGCCCCCTTTTACAAGTTAGGAAATGCTCATGTCAGTGTCACTCTCCGACCCGTAAATTATGTGAACGCCAAAAAATCACCTTGATCCTTTGTTCCATTCATTTGACCTATTGTTATATGTAAGAATTGTAAAGGGTTTAAAGATAGTAAAGTTTTATAATAAATATTTAGTATTATATACTTCAAACGTTTTTTTATAAAATTTTACTCTATTTTCGGCTTATAATGTGTCTCTAGAGATACGCACTGAATTTTGGAGAGTGTTTCAAAGCATAAGCTGATCAAGAGCATAACTAATAGCTCTATAACTTGTATCATATCAAACTTCGTAAGTGTGCGTGTGATCTGTTAAACAGAAGACGTGCTTATTGATTATATTAGCGACCCTCTCTGCGCTCCCCAGATGTGTACACTGTACATTGGGACGCATAATAATAAATCCAGAAATGTCCGATACAACTTACCTACCATCATATTTTAATGGTACTATCTACTAGATACTTACATTTTAATTCTTATAAAAGTTTTTATAACGTTTAGTAAGTACCTATATACGTTTACAATATACATTGGTTAAACACACATATAAAAGTATTTTTTTTAATAATAATCTCATAAAAATGTACATGCTCGTAACGTCTATTTTATAATATTGTTTTTAGGCTGTTATAATTACCTACTGGTTTAACTTTGTTACTGTGTCACATAGGCATCACGAAGACGCTCATAAAACGTAGATTCATTATGGGCTCACCGCGATGGAAGATCGTAAGAACAGCCTGTCATTGTAAACCATATATGTACTTAATAATTAATTTTGTTGTAACAACACGCGAGCTTTGTTTCACGGTGAACTAGTTAGTAAAATAAAAGGGTTGAACTGCTACAGAGAGGTAGACTTAGGTGCAAGAGTTAATGATTTTGCTCTTTGTTGTTTATTAGATTAACGTAAAATAACAATACGAGTATGTGAAATGATATTACTTAACTGCCAACTGCAACTACTTTATTAAGTAGCTTTTCCCCGTGACTTTTAGATTTGTTCCGTGATGTTAGATACTGGGTTGTTATCAGTTTTATAAAAAAAATATTTCAAATAGTATTATTTCCCAAGATTTCGCTCTAACAATTAAAAACGACAGTTATGTGTACACAGTTCCAAGCTTAGTAGTTAAGACTTTAAATATGATTTAAATACTTTAATACATTTAATCGTTAACATCACTCGTTCCATACTCTTTTCAAATTTTATTTTGAAAATTTTTGTGTTATAATAATATATTTTATTTTAAGATTTTTTTTTATTTTATTATCATTTTCAATTTTTGCCATAATTTCAAATTCTGTTTTAGGAAATATATTTTGTAAGAATTGTACAATAATTCAGTTTAGAAAAGGCGTATTGCTCTTCATTAAATTAATGCCTGAAGAGGGAGGGATTGCAAATAAGGAAAGTCCTTTAGAACATTTTTACTAAGGCCGGAGGTAAATATAAAATTTAATTTTCAAGAAATCTCAAAATAGTATAAAGCTTTGCAGTAGTTTTCTCGGCACTTTTAATTTTCTTCCAGCTTCCGGATAAACCCGGCTTGTGCGTCTTACAGCTAAGTCTGAAAATCATCTTCCGAATAGACTGCAGTTGCGATTTATATTAATTGCTTTAGGAAAGAATTCTGTTCATGTTGACCGTGTGGGACATTAAAGTAAGGAAAAAAATAAAATGCCAATTATTAATAATACTATTAACTATTATATCAAGGTCCTTTTGTGGAGAGGTTAATTTTAAATCCTTTAACTTAGCGAAATCGATGTGCACCTTAGGTGTGAGTAACATGGGTCTTAAAAAAACATTTTTTTGAAAATGAATTAAGACCCTACAAAAATTACCATAGTGTCATTGTCAGTTATTGTTGGATATATGAGATATGTATATAATTTAGAGCAAGGGGTAATTTTCCAATTATACGTAAAATATAACATGTATCTTATTATTTTACTAAAAATCTAAACAATCATTATATTAATAAATAACAGATTTTGGACTCGTTATTTCTGCTATGGTACATCTATCCTACATACCTCTCACTTACTAGGGGGCTCAAAATATTCTATCGAATGACAGACACGACTGTTTTCGAATTACTTCTTAAAGCGACCGAGGGGAAAATTAATTTCTTAGTTATTCTAACCATTTCATGGTAGACACTTTCACTCCCCTAAATTGTACAACAATGGGTTTTACGTTAAGTACAAAAATTCATAGTATTGGAAATAAAATTAGACTATTGTGTCACGTCTATAGCAAATATACTTCATATTTATTATTTTGTATTTTCTTCATACACGAATATATAATGTCAAGCCTTGGCGTATTTTTTGTTAAATATGACAAAGAATATTTACTTCAAATTCAAGTAGGTATATCAGTGGACTCTATTTTGATATTTGGTATCTAGTAGAGAACACTGAATATTAATCGGGATAAAATTCCTTTACGTTGTAAAGAAAAATTGAAAAACATATTTTGTCAGAAAGCTTCGGCTATGGCTTTTATTCCGCGTTAACTTCAAACACTTTAAGCGGAGGCCGTCTAAAATCATAATGTAGTTATTATTTCAGCTGAGCTCGTAGCAGAGGCTCTGCTGTCGACAAGCCGGCCATTTAAGTAAAATTATCGCTACTCGGTACGACAGAGTCGAGGACGTACCGACGAACTTGTACGACGCATTAACGGAAAAATATTATTAGATGAAAGAAAGGAACCTTTTGGCCTCGTCATAATAATTAATTGTATTCTAACGCTCTTCAAATCTAAATCTTACGAAACGACTCTTCATTTAAGAATGTAATTTATTATAAGATACATTTTATTAATATCTATTTTTATTATATTTGAAAAAAAATTATTGTCAGTGTCAAAATTGGTCTTCAGTATTAAAATATTATGGGTTTTTAATTTATAAAGAAGTCAATAATACTTAACAATATGTACGATATATCCAATCCTGTAGTAATTAAATCCTTTGAGCAATGCTTCAAAATATACCTACTATACCAATATAATATTAAACATACCACATTTATGTACATATTACGATTCTGAGTTTTGGCTCGATCTCATTAAAATTTTGTTGATAGGGAGAAATTGAGATCAGTAGAACATGAGATATGTAATTATTTTTGGTCTCAGAGGATTCTACCGTTAATAGCTTATAAAACAAAATATATTATACCATGTTTAAAATGACTTTAAATCGTTATTAGTCTAATATACACATATTTATATAAAAATAAAATTCCAAGTGCGTATTTCTATAAAATAATTACTGGCATCAAGTTTGAACACCACACCCAAAATTTTAAGACATAAAAAAATATGATCATCGGTAAATTTATAACTTATACTGATTGCTTAAAGGCAAACGATAATAAAGGATTTAAATAATAAGATCTTTTATTATGTGAAGTTAGAGATCGACAAACAGACTCAAATATCTCAAATATGTATTATAAGATTTAACAAGATTAGTCAATTTGCTTTTAAGATATTAACTTTTTTTAACTTATTTACACATATTGTAAGAACAATTCAATAATATTATTCTATTCCAAACTTACTTTACAGGCAGGGAATAAGTAGAAGAGAGAACTCTAATACTAGGTACATCTAAAATAAATGCTACCTCTCAATTTGTCATCCTTTGATTCGTTTGAATAATACCCGTAAGTAGTAACGGCCAACCACTACTCGCTGTATTGTGCTTTACATTTTTCAAGCAATCATATTTTTTAACAATAGAAATTTTTGGTAAAATTACATTATTTTCAGTATTATAGTTAAACTTTCCGTGATTGTGTGACCTTGCCTTTGATCTTTAATTGAATGGTAGCGTAGCACAACAAACAACAAAATAATTGAATTGATTCGAACATTATTACGATCTTGAGACTGAATAATAACTATAGATTTACAAATATGATGGACCACTCTATGTGTGTCTTAAGTCACACAGTATCAATTAGTCTGATGATGAAATGACGTAGAGTTTCCGTATTATTTTCTAAGTTAATCAGTTCGGAATATTTGGTTCGAAATTGAGCGTAAATAAAATTAAACGAAACGTAAATAAAAACGGGAATAATTCTCAAGATTAATGGCAAATTCTAAAATTAAGTGTGGAAATGTAGAAAATAATTTTCGTCTCTATTCGGGCCGTAAGATTTTTGGATATTTTTGTAGAAATTCTCTCAAAGAAATTTGCGGAAGGAAATGGGTAAAGCCAGCAAGATTTAGTGCTGTGTGATGACAAAACCAGTGAGGGCGAGGCGGATAGGGCGGGGCGTAGAAGAAATATCTCGTACAGTTGCCAAAAGTAAATCTATAGTAAAATTTTATACAAATATACAATATTTTATTTAGTCTATGAACGTAAGTTCATAATAGTTAGACGGCTCGAACTATTCATTTATCTGATGTTATTTACGCAAAGAGACAAGACCTTAGACCACATTAAACTAAAGTTGAACTAAAATAAAATTACCCTCGTTACGAGGCGGAACACTATAGGTGACTACGCTGGCCAAGTGCACGTTGGCAGACTTCATACTCGTATGTCAGACGTGCAGGTTTTCTCGCACTGTTTTCCTCCACCGTAAAACAGGTGAAAGTCATGTGGAAAATAATTTGTACATGAAATTCTGGATAATTTTTTTTTCAATTGAAACTTGTTTAGGCTAAAAAATATTCCGTCGCTAATTCCGTTTATAGTAGACTGATCCAAAAAACCAAGATAGTTAATAATAATTCGAAGCTGTAATTTTTTAACTTTCGTTTGGCCATCACGAAAAATATTAAAAAGTTATGTTCCTGCGTCCATCTGTGGCTTTAGTATCAAGATTTTATTTGCCATTATGGTTACTCGTTTCATTTCCTCTTAAGCCCGGCTAAAGGACCCTAACAACAATTTATCTAATATATATTCAAGTATAGCTAAAAAGAAACAAAAAAAAATCAAATCCTGTACTAACAGTGGTTGTGGTCAAAATTTACTAAGAAATTAATTCTAGCACTAGCGGCCTACCTCACTTTGCTCGGTATGACGCAACAGAAAAAATATTAAAATGGTATAGAAAGACTATATATCTATAAATAGGTGCAATGAGTTGTATAACGTCTGTATGTCACTCTCCTGTGCTTCAACAAAATCCACACAAAATCACTGTCATTCCCTTTTAATATGAGAGAAGGACAAGCAAACATACAAATAAACGCCTTTCACACATTTAGATTATTAAAAGTATTGATTCTTCACATGAAATTCGCAAAGGTTGACAGATTTTATTACGTTTAGGTATCTGTAGCTGGTTTTAACTTTTAACGAGCATTCAAATAAAAATCTGCACGAAAATGGCTTAATTTAAGTTGGCGTTGAAATTATAACAACCCTAGTTTAAACATCAGAGATTAAAACTGTATAAAACTTCAAATAGGTATGAAAAAAATAATATATCTACTAATATTAATGGTGTTGAGGTTCTGAGCAACCTCTATCAATTGTTATTTTTTATAACGATTAGTTACTTTTTTAATTATATAAGAGGGTTTTACATACAAAAGGTATGAGACTAAATTTTTGAGATACCGAATAAAGATTATTATTATTATTATTATTATTATTAAATTTCATATAAAGTTCGGCTCCGTAAAATGAAATAAGGAAATCTCTTGACATCTTAAACGTATACGAATAAAGAAAACACGGATACAGCGTTTACGACATCTTTGTAAGTTAAAAACGGAGTAATCCTCTACACAAATTGAATACATGATTTTGTTGGCTTACAGAATTGTTTGCGTTTTTATCTACCACGATTTTTTCTAAGCGTGTAGATTTCAATGAAACCGTATTTCTCTTCCTCAAATAAAATTCAAATTTGTCGAGTGATACGAGCTTCCCGCGTCCCGGCGCGCAGAGATTCAATCAAGTAGGGATTCGATTGTGGCATCGCCTCATTTATATAAATGAACGAATGAGCCGTAAAACCTTTTTGAAATTTAATTACATTATTACAATGTTTTGTTTTAATATTATTTTTATTTCAAAGGGAAAAGGGTAAGACTACCAAATCATGCGGATAATATAACTTTGAACCCCTTTTTGTTTTGTATTTAGATATAATATGAATTATCTTTTTAATTATAAATTCCTTATTAGGATACATGTATAATTAACATAAATGTGGCCTTAGTGATGAGAATTATGTTCTGTTGAATTTGTTTGTTCCGGAAGGTCATCAATCCCAAGAGTCCAAGTAATATAAGTATGAATCCATGTATATAAGTTAACCTAAATTTTAATAGAAAGTAGTTATTTAATTTAGTTAAACTAACAATGTCATATTTAGTTGTGTCAATTATAAATTGGGTTACCACTCAGGGTATTTTAATTAGTATAATAATAATAAATCATAAAAATAAATATGTTGGGACATTATTACACAGAGCGCTATCTAGTTCCGTGTTAAGCTACGAGGCTTGTGTTACGGATACCAGATAGTTGATATACTACATATATAACTTTAAATAAATACATAATATAAATATTGACCTCAGTGGGACTCGAACCCGCGACTGCTAGCGCAGCAACACTACAAACTGAGCCAAACACGTCTAATTATTTAAATATATAATTTACCAGCGACTCATCCTCGCTCCTCTTGGGTACGTTATAATTTTTAGTATCGAGTATTTCTCAGATAGTAGTCATTTTCTGGCAATAAAAGTATCCTATATCTTGACCCGGTACACAGCTATAAATTATACCGAATTCAATCAAAGTCTGTGCAGCATTTTTGTGATATGGTCACATACGGATAGACAAAATTCAAAAAATTAAAAAATCGGCCTTTGTATCGATAATAATTATCGTCATTACGATGACTTTAGACATTTTTGTGTTCAAAATCTCAGTGATAATAATTTACCTGGTATAAACATTGGTATACCATATTTTAACATAATTATAATTCTTCTATTTATAATGTTCATATTGAAGATTTTGTGGAAAGCTGTATATAAAATTAAATTTTGTACACAAATAATTCTTGTAAAAGTACTGAACAGGATTATTTTACATCACAACTTTCTTGTTGCGAAGGAAGAAACACTATAAACGAGATTGAAGCTTAATATTTCTAAAGCAGGGCTTTAGAACGAAAAGTAGTTGAAATATTTACTATATATCCAGACGATTTTTAGATGATAATAATAATAAGCTGAAAGATGTATATAAGAAGTGTATTTAATATATGTGATTCTATTTAACTAATTTCTCTTTTTTCTTCAAGTTGTTTTTTTTTATCTTTTGCTATCTTTATATAAAGAAAGCATGTTCTTCTACTCTATATTAATACGGAAAATTGTTATTACTTGTATACGAAAACTATCCAAATAAATTGGCGAAAAAGATCCGAAAAGATTGTTATTAGTCAAAAATGCGCGTAAATTTAAGAAAGTATTAAACTTATATTAAGAATAAATTCCACAAGCACATTTTTCATCTAAATCTTAAGAAATAAAAGTATCTATTGTTGAATCAAAATCGGAGTTATAGGTCGCAAAGCAGTCTTATGTACATAACAAGAAACAACGGCGATGCGACTCTACGTAAAGCCCTAGCTTCCTTAACAAGCACTTGGAAGACTGCCAAAATAGCAAACGTTATTTAAAGCGTAGTACACAACATTGATTTTATTTTTTATTTTTGTTTTGTTAACATAGAAATGCTGTATAATATTCTCACTTATAAAAATAGAAGACGTTTTCGTCTTTTAATATACTTGCGACTACAATTTTTACTACAACTCTATGATATATTTTTAACTTATCTCCTATAATAAAAGGTTAACTTTTCTTATTAAAACAAAAAGAAATTTCTTTTTTGTTATGAATTTTTGTTTGAATGAGAATATCTCAAATGATAACATTTCAAGCATAAATGTAACATTAAATGAGTTTATTGGATATTATTCATGAAGAACTAACTTTACAAAAAGCTGAATCCTTATAGAGTATTCTGGCCATTAGTTGATACGAATATTCTTATAGTTTTAAAAACGAAATACTAAGTAAAAGTTACTAGTAGGTTAAGTGGTAGTGCCATGCTTTACCTTCGGGTAGCAACCGAATGGGCCGGCACGCCCTGTATAGTTCATTAGTACAACTCTCTCACAGAAGACCGGCGTGAAGTGGCAGCTATGCTGTCGCGTTTCGTCCGGTGAGTGAGAGTCCGGGAGGCCCACTCTCCTTCCCCCCTCCCTCTTCCCTTCATCCTCCGCCTTCGTTCCCCCCTCCCTCACACTTCCCTCCCTCCTCCATCCCTCCCTTTCCTGAAAGGCCGGCAACGCATCTGCAAGCCTGGCTTGCAGATGTCCATGGGCGGAGGTGATCACTTCCCATCAGGTGAGCCTCCTGCCCGTTTGCCCCCTTTTTACCATAAAAAAAAAGGTTGTAGTATCTACGACATACGTTTACCGATGCTGCTGGATTTTTTACTGAAAAAAAGATTATAGATTTTAGCAACTCAATGATTAAAGTATAACATATGCAATTTAATTAAAATTTATTCGTATGAACTTTATTCGCACGCCGTCAAAAATTTTATTGTTCGTATGTAGATTAATAAATATCAAAACAAAATACTTTTATTAACATAAATCGTATTTTATCGACAACAAAAATAAATTTTTGCTTCAAATTATTTCTCTCGCAGTGCGAGACTCGTACGCATATTTTGTAAGTATTTTTACTAAAGAAAGACGTATGACATAAATTTGTGTTGTTCGTATACAGGGCGACGAACGGCTTTTGATAATATTATATTTCATATATGGCTAATAATAAACGATTCAGTGCAAAATTGTAGGTTAAAATCTAAAGGTCTTCAGAATACTCTGGTATAGCATGATGTGTCTATATCTTTAGGAACACTCACAAAACTATTAGTCTCTTTAAAACGTAATTCGTTAGTTAAATATTACCTAATATGAAACAAAATAAATGATATGTTGTAAATATGCTACTTGACCTTCTAACAATTATGTATTTTTTATAGTATATAGTTTTGTATATATTGTGTTGTCTGTTGTAGGTTATGATTTTACAACAAACCGCTCCGTCTCTACATTGATGTGATCAGTCTTAGTGTCTGTTTTTTATAGTCCCGATCAGTCTATATATAACGTGTATTCTCCATTCTACGCGACATTGTCGAAGTCAACTGGCGCTTATGGAAGCAATTAAAGGAAATAATTGAATTGAATTGAACAAAATAAATTACAATAATACTTTTTTGCAGGGAACTTAGAATAGTTAAGTGATTTTGTAAATAGTATTTAGGCAGCAGCTATAAGCTACTCATAGAGATACGAATGTGAATGACAAGTGGCGATATCACGTAACGTAGATAAAAAATAAAGCAAAGAAAATAAATCAAAATCTTAAAGCCCACTTTATTTCATTAAAATTAAGATATACGATTTGGTTCAAAAGAAGAGTTTTTTAGAATGTACGTCCATAGATCGCTTAAACTTTTTATCAATACATTATTAAAAAATAACACTAGAAACCAATTTGTATCGCTAAAGCAATGTTGAAATTAAATGAAGCTTTCACTCATTAACGAGGTAATTAAAGTAAATGAGATTTTAGTATCTAAGGCAGAAAACTTCCAGTTTTAATGAAGAAGAGACTCGTTTATTAAAATTTTATTCATAATTTAAGTATTTTTATTTATCACAATCTTTTAGGCAGCTCATACAGAGATGAAAATACCTTTTAATTACATTCTTAATAAAAATATTAACATTAATAAAATAATTAAAAACGGGAAAATATTATGGCAATAGTTTTTCTGTCTTGTGTTAAATTTAAATAAGTACAGTTCGCGTCACGTAAAAACAACGCTGGAAGAAAGTGGTGGGGGGTATGTTTGCGCATCGGTACATTCGCATACGAAATTCCTAAGCCTTTTATTGTTGAACTAGCCTTTCACTCACGATGTATATTGATTATTGGTAGGTACATTGAAAAATACATTAGATAGTATGTCATTAAATAGAATTCTATTAATTAATAAAATATGTTTGATTCAGTGTAGAATGTTTAATTTACTAACAAAAAATTTAATTAATTCGTTTAATATATATATTTTAATTATTAACTGCAATATTATCAGATTCTCTCTTTATAAAACAATATAGGTCAAAAATATTTTTGCACAATTTTTTATATAAAATCATTTCGTAATTAATAACTTTTGTGTGCGCGATGGTATTTTGAACTGACAAACCAATAGCGAGCCGGAAAGCATGCGGTGCGTGCCTTGACTTCCCGCGCCCCGCGTCTTACCACCAAATTGGCCGATAAATCGCCTCTGCGCAACTTGACAGCCTTTCTTTTTACATGACGCGAATTATAAGTTATTAAACGAAAAAATATTCAAAATATAATATTATTAAATGGAAAGGTTATTCATTCATCACCAAATATCCAAAACCGTTTGACGTATAAAGATGAGGTAAGGATGTTGTTAATACTCGTAGTTAGTAGACGGATTTTGCGACAGGGCCGGATTAAGGTGGCCTGAGCGCTTTCGCAAGTTTATGAAAGTTCTTCTTTTTTTGTGCTACAAACTTTAATTCTGGCCGGGTTTGGGAACAATTAGTTTTGTTATAATTCTTCAATTTAGAAGATCACGTATTAGAAACTTAAACTATAGTTTTTACATTATAGCATAATGGCAGTTTTACTTTTATTTTAGCACGAAAGCAATCGACATAGTTTTTCATTCACAGATCTAAGCATACATAGGATAAGACAGACAGACAGCGGGAAGTGACTTTGTTTTATACTAAGTAGTGATTATGTCCTTAGATTTAGTACCTTGAGATCACAATTTCTAGGTTCAGAAATATTGCGCTATACGTAAATAACTGTTTGACTAAATATGTCACTCGCTCTGCTACAACAATATTACAATATTAGTAGGATAATTTTCTAGAATTTTTAAATCAAAATAGTTATTTTTTATATTTTTATAGCTTTAACCTATTTTTTAGCAAATAAAAAATGCCACCGATTTTTACAGTGTCAATATATTTCTAACTGTTATCAAAACTCCAGGATTTATTTATGCATATTTCTATTTACCAAACCTTTTATTTAGACAAATAATAGCCAAATATTGTACAATAAAAAATAAAATTTGTATCTCTTAGTAAATCATTGCAAAATAAAATTATTGAATAATACTATCAAATAATTTCAGCTAGTTTGTATGTTCGTGCATTGCCATAATATGTGAGACTTCCATTTTAATTTCGGTTGTTGCATTGTAACGACACTAAGGTGGACTTTTAGGACACCCATTTCATGACCGCTTCAATTTTACGCCCTGTTAGAGGTCACGACCTAATTGCAACTGCGTTACTAAGGTTCGAATATATTCTGAATTTTGTAAAGCTTATAGCGTGTAACATCTACAAGTTGAATCTTTTCGGAACAATTTACTAAAGTTTTTACTTTCCTTTCAACTTTCTAAGAAAGTTGAAAAAAAACATGAATAAAAGTATCCTTAAAAGTATTCATCTGAATGTTTTCTTCAAATTTACATAGAACCATCGTCAATTTATAGCCGATTCATTTAGAAAAGAACTGCTGAAGATGGTTTCCAATAAACAAAATAAGGATACATAGTTTCTACATACGAACAACAGTGTATGCTACACTGAGAATAAGTTAACGTACGTCCAAAACACACATTTTTCTTGTTCGGTGCTGGAATATATACTATACATGTCGATACTAGTTTTTGCCACTGGTTTTACTTTTAAATTATCACTTATAATAAAATATATTCAACATATTATGTTATTCTCGAAAGACTATAAAACTATAAAACGTATGATATTTACTCTTACTCATATTATCTATCTGCTAATAAAATGTCACTTTAATGGGTTCATCTTTTTCGGAGATTATAAGATCAGATAAACGAAATAAAATGCCAAGGAAATGATTTGGTGCAAATAATCGAAAATAAGCTCAATATGATTAGAGTTTGTTAGTTAGTTTGTTCTTTTTGTTTGTTTTTTATTTGAATGCGCTGGCTTAAAGAACTATTAATACGATTTAAGAAACATTTTCATATAAGATAGCCCGTTAATGGGCTAGGCTATATATCATCATGCTTCTATTCAAGGAAGCGAAGCTGTAATAATGTCAACAAAAAATATATAGTCTTTTCTACACTAACCACTAAAACGCGCTAGAGGCGAACCTAAGCTAAGCGAGGGTTAGTTGCTAGTTTTATTTATAAATTAAAATTATATATAACAAATCAAGGTTTTATAAATTGTTCATAGTTTAGAGCGCATTCGAATTGAACATCTTATATTGGCTACTTGTGCGCCGTTGTCTGTGCCCGTTGCTGGTTGCAGAGGGAGTCGATAGTGCAGGAAATAATCAAAACGCCAAATAACTTAGAAAAAACTGTATTTCTTTACGGATCACGTTCAACAGCGTACATTGAATGTAATGGAAGAGAACAAAACGGAACTCAGTGTTGTCACATTAAAACAATTTTTAAAAATATTATTAATGTTGCCTGCAACATGCTGCGGCCTCAAGAAACAAACAATGATCTTAAAACTGATAAGAGATATTTAATTTAATTAATTTTACGACAATCTAAATCAAGAACAAAAAGGAAACACTTTCCCGTTACATGTTATTTTTTATACATTTAAATTAAAAGAAAACTTTACCTCCATTGGTCAATTACTTATATAATTTTATGTTTAGGGTTAAGTTATGAATTATAATTTAATAAAATATTTATTACAAATAAGTGTTTTTCTTTAATATGATTTTGTAACTTAACTAATGCTTATCCTCTTTTAGCAAAATAAAACAAACAATAACTTTCTAGGTTTAACAAAATAAACAATATTCAGCTAATGCTTAAAAATAATATACTAATACTAATAGCTATTTAATATCAATAGGTAATACGCTTAAGCGTGTTACAGACCTTGTATGAGTTTTACCGTTCATTATCTTAACTTCTACAGCACGAACCCTACCATCAGTTCCAGGGAATACCTTGGTAATTCTTGCCATAGGCCAGTACATTGGTTGTGTGTCATTTTCGTGTAAGATCACAAGCGTGCCTACTTGAATATTGGGTACAGCATCTCTCCATTTTGGACGAGACTGTAAGAGGTTCAAATAATGTTTACTCCAGACCTTCCAAAATGCTTGTTGCATACTAGTACATTTTTTCCAAAAATCAAGTCTATTTTCTGGAACTAGTGTTAAGTCCTGCTCTGGATAGCTGTTTAAAGCTGTGCCAATCAGAAAATGGCCAGGGGACAAGTAAGAGAAATCATTGACATCACTTGAAATTGGAATTAGTGGTCTGCTGTTTAGCACTGCTTCAATTTTGCATAAAACAGTAGACAACTGCTCATACGTTAATAATGCTCTTTGAACGGTTCGTTTTAGATGAAATTTTACATACTTTACAGAAATTTCCCAAAGACCCCCAAATATCGGCGAGTAACATGGAATAAAGTGGAAATTTATGCCTTTATTGGAAGCAAATGATTGAACTTGTGTTTGGTGCTCTTTGGAAGCCTGCAATTTATATAATTCGCCTAGCTTAGTTTTAGCACACTTGAAAGTGGACGCATTGTCACAGTACACATCTGTGGGCAGGCCACGACGCGAAATAAAGCGACTAAAACAGGCAAGAAATGTATCTGTTTTGATGTCAGATAGTAATTCAAGATGCAATGCTTTCGTGACAAAACATACAATTACACATATATAACCTGTAGATTGATATGATCTACGTATTGAGGATTGTTTTACAGTGATGGGTCCAGCAAAATCAATTCCTATTTTTTGAAATGGTCTACATACATTGACCCTGTCGTGCGGTAAGGAACCCATTAATTGTTGAGATGCATCTTTCTTTAATCTAAAACAAATTGTGCACCTGTAAATTACCTTTTTAATCTCGCGTAATGCATTTATGATCCAGAATTTCTGATTTAACGCTGAGAGAACAAGCCTTTGTCCAGCATGGAGATTCTTAATATGTTCACTATTTATTATCAACTTTGTGACTACAGAATCTCTAGGCAATACAATTTGGTGTTTTTGTGAATAAGGTAAGTTAGAGTTTTGCAAGCGACCACCAACTCTTATTAAACCTTTCTCATCAATGAAGGGATACAAAGCCTTTAAACTACCTTTAACAGCATCATTGTTTCTTAAACAATTTATATCATCTTTCATGTAAATTTGTTGTTCATGTTTTAATATTAAACTTAAGGAATCATTTAATTCTGAACTTGTGATAAATGGAGAAGTGGTTTTAGATATATTGCGTGTGTTGCGACAAAATCTTAATATATAAGCAAGAACCCTTTGCATTTTATTTATATCAGAGAATTTATATAAAAAATCTAAATTTAACTCAGTAGTTCTTGTGTTTGTGCAAGTCAATACACTTGACAACTCGGGAACGCTAGACTTTACCTCAGGAAGACTGTCAACTACAGGCGCAGTCTTGTCAGGTACCGTATAATGCCTGTCAGAAAGAAAATCTGGTCCTGACCACCACAGCTTATGGTGTTCAAGGTCATGTGGCAACACACCTCTGCTCAAGCAATCTGCAGGATTGTTACTGGTGTTGACATATGCCCAATTGTAGCCATCTGTCAGTTGAGATATATTCTTCACCCTATTAGCAACATATGTATTTAATTTAGCAATATTTGTGTATAACCATGCAAGCACTATTTGTGAATCTGAATATAATATAGTGCTATTTATTGTGCCTTTTATAGACAAGGTTTTGTGCACAGAATTCATAAGTTTAGCAAGTAGCAAAGCAGCGTTGAGTTCAAGCCTAGGCACAGTTAATTGTTGACTATGGGGATTGACCCTAGACTTCGAGCAGATCAAAGAAACTTTCACTTGATTGTTACCATCAATAACTCTTAAATAAATACAACAGCCATATGCAGAGCTTGAAGCATCAGCAAAACCAATTAACTGCAAGCATTGTGCGTTTGGTAAATTAACATAGCGTTTTAAATGTATAGGTTTCATAATTGTTAGGCTTTTGTAAAACTCATGCCAAAGCGCTTGTAATTCATCCCTAAGGACAGAATCCCAATCCATGCGAGCAAGCCATAGCTTTTGCATGATAATTTTTGCTTTTACTGTCAATGGACCTGCTAATCCCAAAGGATCATAGAATTTACTTATGAAGCTAAGTACCTCACGCTTGGTATTTGGGACTCCATCATTTTTAGGTGCATGGAGTGTGAAATTATCAGACTTGATATCAAAGTTAATGCCTAATGTTTTCAAATGAGCATGATCCTTTTGCAACTCAATTTCATCAAAATATTGTTTACTAATAGGAACATCACGTAAAACTTCAGTTCTGTTGGAAGACCACTTATGTAACTGAAAACCGCCTAAGTCTAGGAGTTGGCAGAGCTGCTCTTTAGACTCTACTAGTGACTCCAAAGAACTATCCGTAGCCAGGATGTCATCCACATACGTTTGATTTTTTAAAATAGAGGCTGCTTTAGGAAATTCGTTTGCATAAACTTCGGCTAACATTATCAAACAACGGGTAGCTAAATATGATGAGCTTTTGAGCCCGTATGTGACTGTATTTAACTGAATGCATTCTACTTCACTCTCGGGGGACTCCCTCCAGAGAATGTTTTGTAGTGAACAGTAATTAGAATTTAATGATATGGCACGGAACATATGTCTAATATCTGTCACAAATATAAACTCTTCAAATCGAAACAACAATAAAATATTAAATAATTCGTTCTGCACTGATGGGCCATTTAAAAGAATGTCATTGAGTGCTATTTTTTTGTTAGTTTTCATAGAGCCATCAAATACTATTCTACATTTGGTGGTCTTCTTATCCATCCTTACTACAGGATGGTGTGGCAAAAAATAAACTGGATCTTTACTGAGATCATACTGGTTTATATCAATTATGGAAGCATGACCTAAATGAATGTACTCATTAATAAAATTTTTGTAAAGAGCAAGTAAATTAGGATCTTTTTGCAGTCTAGATTCTAGATTGTAAAATCTTTTTAATGCTAGGTAGAATGAATCTCCTAGGGTCTCATTGACAGCGTTAAGTGGCAACTTTAGTGGCAAGGCAACTTCAAATTTGTTATTTTTAAGTTGTACATTTTCTTTAAATGTGTTTTCACAAGTATTATGTTCTGATATGTTTTCTTTGAAAACCTGAGGTACTGACTCTGATTGCCAAAATTGAGTTAAGGTTTCATTAAGGTCAGAATCACATTTGGTGCAAAATAAGGATACAACCTGCTTGGGACCCTGAAGGGATGGCGCCACATTACCAGCAATAACATGTCCAAACTGTGTATTTAGAAGCGCTGTATGATTAATATCCCTTTTGGTGACACTGGCCGATAGCTGCTGTGAAGGAGGTGATGTTGCTTCAGGCACATTAGGCAGCAACACACAATGGGCATGATGATGGAGTATTGTTGTTGGCTGCTGTAGCTGACATACCTCCCTTCACAGTCGCTGCTCCACAAATGGCCCTAAGAGAACCCTTGTTCTCATTGTTTGGCCGCTCCGAGTTCTCAAGTGCAAGTGCACGTTTTTCTAGGAATTGTATAAGACATTTAACTGTAGGATCATTATTGAAAGTTAGTTGGAACTCTCTGTTACAAATGTAGTCCAATTTTCGCATCAACACACACAATATAATAGTGTCCCACTGCTCAACGTTACAATTTACATTTTTTAAAGCTGACAATTGTTGTTTTACAATTGAGACAAAGTGTCTGATATTGGATGCTGTGGATTTTACAATAGGTGGAATATCTAATAATAAATATATATGTTCGCTTTTAATTTTGTGAATATTGTTGTATCTCTCATCTAAAATTTTTAAACTTTCATCATAACTTTCAGCTAACATAGGTAAGTTCTTAATTAATTCTAATGGTTCGCCTTTTAAAAAACCTCTTAAATAATAAAACCTTTGTAATTTATCGAGGTTGGGATTGTTGTCAATGAGGGATTTAAATAATTCGATGAATGGTCTATAATCTGAGTATTTACCTGTATAAATCGGTATATTTATGTTAGGCAGTTTTACTGGCATGGGCTGTTTGCTTTCATTGGTATTATTACTACTGGAAATTGAGTTGAGGAGCTTCATTATAATGGAAAGCGTTTGAGTGTATTTTTCTTCCACGCTTTCGTCCTCGGCCTCATCAGACATGCCCATAATAGCTAAATTACATTCCTCATATTTGCAAAAGAGGGAACGAAGGCGCTCCTCTTTGATGAGCAATGTTTCTTTCGTTAACGAAAGTTGAAATGCAATGTCTGAAAAGTTATTGTACAGTTTTGTTATCGATCCCTTAATGACACTTAGTTGTTTGCGTAATTTAATCAAGTCATCTTTATTGCTAACAACACTTTTAGACGTAGTAGGCTCACCTTTTTTCTCCATTTTAAATATTTTAATACTATAACTTATGTGTAACAAGCACTTAATGTCCAATAAAAATAAAAACTATGCCGGCAGAACAAACACTTAACACAATGAATAAAACAATGGCGTCCGCGTCGCAGTCGCAGCTTGTTTCGTCGATCTTTTCGTCGGGGTTCACATACGAAGCGTCTTGTTATTCCAACCAATCACCTCTCGGCGTTTGAAAGTCTGCTGCGCGCTGATTGGCCGAACGTCACAGCCGGAAGATAACTCGCGTCGCGTTTTGTACTTGAATCTTGAAAGTTGAATTGAATAATCTGTGTTTTGTCTTTGACTTGGACTTTGAACTTGTTTTCGACTTACAATAATTAGATATGGTATGTAAAAAGATGGCGTCTTGAATTTGAATGGAATTGAAATTTTTGTTACTGACACTGGGTAGGTATGGTATATTGTTGACGAACCCGTGTAATTTTCTTTCCTGTGGCGTGCTACGTAGCTGCGAGCTTCCCCTTCGGCGTAAAAGTTGTACTCACTGCACGAAGTGTTCTTGTAAATAATGGCTGCTACGGTACTGCTCACAGTAAAATAAATGCTGCACTTCCCTGATGTTTTCCTCGAAGGACCACTGTGCGCCGTTGTCTGTGCCCGTTGCTGGTTGCAGAGGGAGTCGATAGTGCAGGAAATAATCAAAACGCCAAATAACTTAGAAAAAACTGTATTTCTTTACGGATCACGTTCAACAGCGTACATTGAATGTAATGGAAGAGAACAAAACGGAACTCAGTGTTGTCACATTAAAACAATTTTTAAAAATATTATTAATGTTGCCTGCAACACTACTGCTGTTAAAACGTGATGGATCTGTTGTTTCAAAATTCTCTAGAGAGACGGATAAAGGGAGAATTGGCCGCGATAAATTGTAAACTACATAGTGCCCTAAGATCTTGTTTTACACTGACATGAAAACTCTTGGCAAGGTTGGTAGTAACTTACAGTTGCGTTTCGACTTATATTGCTTTCTAAGCCTATTTTGTTACTTAATTACTTTCTTTCTGATACGTATATAAAAGAACTAGTTACGATAAGTAGACAGTAAGCAGTAATATTAAACACACATATTAAACAAGGTAGTGATAGCTCAGTGGTAACGCACTCGCTTTGGAAACCGAATGAAGCGGATTCAAATCCGGGTCTCACACCTCTGACATTTTCATGTGTGAGTCATTTCTTATATGGTTACAACTTATCATACGGTGAAGCAAAACATAATTATTAAAGCTTATCTGAGAGAACCTAGTAAATTTTCGAAAGACAGTCTCTTCTATGACTTAATTCCCCTCGTATTGAAGGGGGACTCGTGCTCCGCAGCGGGATGATAAAAAGTACTAAATACAAAAAATATTAAGCATACAATATGTATATTCAAAGTAAAAATATGGATTTGTTTATTTATAGATACCTATGTGCATATTATGTATGTATCAGATTTTTTGAAACAAAGTAATGAAAAAACTCGTCGGAACTATCCACTGGATTCATGGATATATTAGGATTAAACAACGAATAAGTATTTATTCATTTATATTCATTAATAAATAATTATTACCTATTGCACTATAAATTAGTAAGAAATAAGAATACCTTCTCGGAGAATCTTTACGATATTATAAATAAGTTAATTAAAATGTCGTTCGTCAATATGCTTTACTTTTAAATTACGTAATTTAATTGCAGTTTTCAAGTAATTGCCAAATTTCTTCGTGTAATTATAAAAATCCTAGAATACAAAATATCCCAAAATATTTCAATAAAGTCGAAAAAAATTGTAGATGCGATATCAAGTTACAATTTTCTTTATACCTATTAGAGTTTTAAAACTTATAGAATATTAAAACTTCAAAGTCTAAAAATATTTCAATAAAGTTTTATATAAGCTTCCCTTGCGTGCTAACTTTCTAACTGAGTCTAGCCATCAGAACATTACAATAGTATATTATAGTTCACCAGCTCTAACGTGTTTCTCGTGGGAGGTAAGTATAAAAATAGCCCACTTCTGAGTACTGAGTATTGTGTGATAGCTACATATTTACCTCGATTTAAACCCGGGACCTATTTTGATCTTGACATACATGTTCGAAACTATGCAAATGGGTTACGGTTGATGTAAGTATGTGAGCTACTGTTAAATAAACTAACTGTTACAGAAATCAACAAGAATCCTTAATACTCACTTGCCACTGACCCAATAAATTAACTGTTGATAATAAATTATTTGATATACATTGTAATTTCTATAAATACTAATAAAAATATTACACAAAGCACATCCGATGAATTGTTGTATATAATATTATACCCTATTGAAAGTAGGTACTTGTTAGGCCCGTTTTACAAACGGACGTAAAATGATATGCAATATAGGTATTTCTCAATTTTCAGACTAATACAATTTTATTAAACCTTTAAAACAGTAATTGAACATGGACTTTTAGTGAAGGTAAAATAAAAATATTTCTTACAATCTTGGCATACGTGTAAATAGGTTGTTTAGTTTTACAGAGCGTAATCTCTTAGGTGTCCTCTCGTGTTAGAGGCAGAAGGCAGCGAGCGTAGCTAATTTGTTCGCTGCAGCAGCACCCGAGGCTTTAGACCTGCTTCCTTCCGTCGTTCACGCGCTGCGGACCTAAATGAGGGCACTCCGACTTAATGACGACCGCCGCCATTTTGGTAACGACTGACATTATCGTTTTCGCATCAATAACGCGCAACTTTATAAAATCTCAATTACTACAGAACGCCATATTTCACAACGATCAATAAATTTGATTGGCGTTTCAATCAAGACTGACCAAACATTTATTTCTTTTTTTACAAAAGATATACGAGGAATGGAAGTTTAATTCACTCGGAACGAATTAATTATTGTGCAGCGTTGTGATGCGAAATTGTTGAATTCTTTCTACAATAGTGGAAGAGGGAGAAAATATGGTAGATTAAATATCGATACAAATGTTTTTAACTTAGAAAGTTTAATTATGAAAATAAAGACCTTAGATTAATATAAAAAGCATTTACGTAGTATGTCACGTATTGAGTTGATTCGTGGAAGAGAAAATGTCTTCAGGCGATGCAAGAACGGAATAAATTGCATTCACTTCTTTAGAGCGACCACTATCCAATATTCTTAAGTCGTATTCGATGCCGCCATTTATCATCGGTTCCCATTCCAAAGCTTTAAGCATATGGACCTTACAAGCCGTCATGTTACATATTTTAAATGGAAAGTTAAAGAGACAGTTCGAGTAGAATAGAATAGGTACCTAATAAAGTTTTTTTAACGTTCTTTTGGTTAGTATTTTATTCGAAAGGACTTTATATTTACAAATAATATTTATAAAAGGCAGATTTTGCGAAATAAGCCTTTCTTTAGCTGTAATACAGATATTAATAGAGCGATAAATTGAAAAGGAGAGGCCTAATTACTTTTTATTTTTTTTAATCTTCATAATCGCAGTCAATATTTGAAATATATATTACATATATGAATAATATGTTTCAAGTAATATTTGTATTGATATTGTTTTGACCTATTTAACGATAAATGAAGTATTCAACTCTCAAGACCTTAAACCAAGGCATTTTTTTACTTTTTACAGAAACATGATCAATGATCATTATATTGTGTGTGTTTCCTGACGGACAGACCAAAAATTTAAAAACTAGTTTTGACCTTATTATATCAATAAAAATCACTTTTTAACCGACTTCAAAAAAGGAGGAGGTTATATGTTCCGTTGTATGTATTTTTTTTATATATGTTCATATTTTCTAAACCCGATAAAGCTTTTACGTATGAAAATAATCATCTCATGTGGATGAGCTGATGATGGAAGGTGAAATTCCTCAACAGTTGTTTTTTATGTGTTTTCACCGATTTCTCCGTGAATTGTGGGCCGATTTTAAAAATTTCTTTTTGTTCGGTAGGGTATACATTCAAGATGTTCTCATTGTCACCAAGTCAGCATCTGATGATGGGATCCTAGAGAAATCGAGGGCAACCCTTAAATTTTATCGGCACTGATTACCTTTTTCATATATTTTCTAAAGCTGTTCAAGAATTTGTGATGATGTAAGGTATATCTCCTCAACGGTTAGGAGTTGAAAGAAAATTCTTTTAATATTATACGTACTTATGAACTGATAGTCGTATTCATTCAGGATATTAGGTGGATTGATAATAGAAGGTAAATCTTATTAACGTCTACGAGTTACGTGGAAAAATAGACGTGGACAAATCTGGATTGACTATTGTCGTTCATTTCAAAACTTCGCTGACTTATTGGAGCAGTAGTTTAGTTAGCATTGCAATATTATATTTAAACATAATATCTAAGTTCCACAAAAAAATTAAAAATAAATTATTTTTTAACAAAAATGAAAACCGACTTCAAAACCTTACAAATTGAAACTAAAAAGAAAAAAAAATAATTTTAATTACTTAGTTATTGTTGGAGTCGGTGCCAGCCAAAGCAAAATAATCTTAATACAATTTAATTAATGTATCAATTTGTAAATATAATTCAAAAAGAACTTCAAAAAAATATTTTATTTGCATACGATTAAGATAATATGATTTTATTATAGTAGTATGTATAGATTTTCTCATTACACTGCGGACAGTAAATGAAGATATTATACACCTACATCTAATATCTTAAAACTTTCTCTCGAGATATAATCAAAGTTTAAATTCTAGTACGAAGTCATTAATGCATAGTCATAACATATTTCTTATTGAATCCGGCAAACACTCGCCGAGAGCACGCACGCCATAACAATAGCGCTCCACGGTAAACTAAACGTGAGCGATACATCCATCATAATAGTGACATCTATTCGCAATAACTTCTTTCTTTGTGAAAATACAATCTGTATTCGAATAATAAAGTCTTTCATACTTTTAAAACGATATCATTTTTACACATGAATTATTAATAAAATTCTTTTTTAAATAATGTAAACTACCATGTCCATGTAGCCTTATTCACAAAATCATTGTATTTATTGCTCAATTAAATTATATTCGAGCACATTTTACATTATTTGCTTTTAGAGCTTTCGTTAAAGTTTAAAAAAAATACATAATTGAATCACAAAAACTATAAATCAATGATAAACAATATTATTACTTAAGAGATCTATTTATGTAAATCTTTTGTTGATCCTTATTGGATAGAGTAGAATAAAAAATATAACAGTGTGATTCTTTTCTTATATAAATACATCGCTTCTTCTTCCGGTTGATCCTTTATTAATCCATGATATTGGTACTTTCATTCATACTAAAGATTTATATCAATATTAAATATTGATATTTGCACTAAAATTTAATTATAAATAGCTAGGCTATTTATAATTAAATTTTAATTCTTCTTTCTTTAATTTCAGTCTTAATAAATTTTTAATGAAAAGAAAACAGGTAAATAATAATAAATCAGGTATAATAATTAATGCAGAGTAAAAACTTTTGGAATAGGTATGCCAGACTATACAAGTATTTATAAATGGACCAAAACATACCTGCTGATATTGTGAATTGTTAAGCTCTAACTCTGATGAATAAGTCTCGGACAGCATGTCAATAAAAGATAACGGAACAGTAAGTTTCGTTACAGAGACGTCAATTACTCGTTTAATTTTCTCGTTGATGATTTTTTAATGAAGAAAAAAAAATTCTTTGAAGTCTAGACTAACTAAGTTTAAGACTAACAAATTTATTCAAATAAGATTATTTTAAAATCAGAAACAAAAATGTTCCTAATTTACATACAATATTAAAAATAGATCTAGCTCAAGACAAAATATGACTGAACATACTCTATGGTTTCTTTTAAAGTACACCATATTTGATATCCAAGTTCAATTTTTAAAAAAGTTTCAGAGAAAAAATGTGTTATACCTACTCAAACAGGGTAGATGATAATATTTTTTTCTTTGATTGATTTTAAATGAAGGATGTTCTCATCTCAAATGTGTTATATGTTTTTAAATACTTACGCTACGAGATATCTTTGCCAACTTTGCCAATAATAACTTTAACAGTTAATATTTTTTATTTTTATTTAATATTTTATTTCAAGTGTATAGCCCTGTAAAAATTCAAGAAAATTGTTTTCGCCTTGGGAAGGATTTTTATTTTAAATCTCTTAATTCTATTTTTATTTCTGCAAACCAGCAAATTTTCTACGTAATAGGCAAAATTTTTCTAAAAAGTCTTTGTTAAAATTTATGAGAGGCTAGAAAATTAATACGTATTTGTAAAGCGATCGGACAATCCAGTAATAATATTGTTACAAGCTAGGGTCTTGGGATCGGAAATTAAATCGGTGGTCGAAATATGGATATTTTATTGCTCTTACGTATATGAGATTTAGTTATCGCAGTTCACGTCGAAATTTGTCGCTTTATTATAATACTCGTATAGATAAGATAAAAGTAGAGAAAAATACTTATTTACATTTCATTATATTTTGACTACACGGCTCAGTTGGAAGTACATTCTACGCCAGCTATCGTGAGTTCGAATTCCGATTGGGTCATTCATTAGTTAAGCACGAATGTTTCAACTCCAGTTATGGGTGCTTATATTTATTATATGTATGTATTTAAAATATATATGTGTAGTACATCAATTATCTGGTATCCGTAGCACAAGCCTCGTAGCTTACCAAGGAACTAGATGGTGCTGTTGTAACAAATTTTATTATTTATATTATTTACATTTTAATACACCTTATTTGGGTTACTTGAACTTGAACTTCCTTACTTCATCTTCAGTTTTTATGTTGTTCAATTTAGTGTGAGAAAATATTGAAGTGACAAAAGTTATGTTACTCAGTCACCGGATTATTTACATTTAATGTCAACGGTATTTTTTTAACTGTTAAATTATAAACGAAGTAGGTAATAATATGTATTCTAATGGGTCCATTTTAGCCTAGTGCGTCCAATTTGTCCTTTGCATTTTACAATTACCGGTTTATTGCTTGAAGGAGTCGATATATAACTTTCCCATTTTCAATTACCTTACTTTGATGTTGAATAACTCAGTGGTTTCTTGCGTGAAAGGAGAATATTTTACGCTACATTGATTTCTTTCGTAATAAGAAAAATATCAACTCTTTAACTTCGGCATTTGCCAGATAGCCCACTTAATCGAAGTAATCGAACTCGCAACTAGGTATAACATAAAATATAAAATACTACTTGTTACAAGAACAAATGAAAATATAAAAATTCATAACAAATTTCAGAAAACCAAAACTGCCTCAGTTCCAGCTACCTGCGTTTCGCCTTCTCTAAACATTGTTGCTTCCTAATGGGTTTAATATTATAAGGAAAGTTTTAGGAAACGAATTTTCGAGCAAGTTGTAAGAAGAATATGTTTTTGTCATTGTATTATTATATAATACTAGTGGAACCCGCGGCTTCGCTCGCGCTAAATCTAGGGACGATCCCGAGCGAAGTGAGGGTGAGTCGCTTGTTAAGATAAACATTTCCATCATACATTACATATGTATAACTCTAGCGGTTTTGGCAGCGCACGCCAGAATAGCTCGCAGATGGTAGATTTTTTACTACTTACTTGATACTTATCGTCATATTTTGAACAATTCACACAATATCTTTATAAATTGTAGCCTATGTGATATTCTGATGTATAAGCTATATTATTGTAAAGTTTCATTAAAATCCATTCAGTAGTTATTACGTGAAAGAGTAACAAACATCCATACATCCATACATCCATACTTACAAACTTTCGCGTTTATAATATTAGTATAGATTAAACAATCTAAGTTTCTCTTCTTTTTCTCTTGTGAAATTGAATTATAATAAGTCATTATTAGTTATTCATGCCATTGTGAAAATGTGCTCGAAAGTCTTTAGTTAAATTCCATTTACTTGTTAATGGCTCCAAAATATGCCAGTTTTGCACAGATTACTTCGTCAATGTCACTTATTGTTAGAAAGGAGAAGACACAGGGAAGATACTAATCTTCCCCGTAAAATTAGATTATTAAATTACATTTAATTACAATGTGTAAATTACATTTAATTACAATGTGTGAAGAAGGGAGTAAAATCTTCCTCAATATTGGACCGAAAACAAAAGACAATTCAATTAATTTAGATAAATTTTAAGTTCAAATTATGTTATTAAATTTTAGTTATTTGCCAAAAAATTTAGTAGTTATATTCACATAAAAATATACATAGCTAGAGCAAAAATAACAAACGTTAATAAAAATTACAGCAGTGGAGTGTTACATTACAAAATTACCTGTAATCTTTCAGAAGCAAGTCTTCATATAATATAAAACTATAAGGGTCATATAGTAAAAATATGAGGTGGAGTACATGATTCCAACATTTAACATGGGGAAACGTTTTTGACCCTGAACTTCGTGCAGAAGGCGCAGCGAGTAAATATTTAAGTCTTTAAATATTTATCGGCAAAATGACAGTCATTTATAAAAAAAATTATAAAATGACACAAATAAACATGAAAATACTTGAGTGAGGAAGAGCTTTCACTAACATTGGTAGGTATTGGTAACTAACATATTCAATAAATAAACTTTCACATTAAGTATATCTTTTAAGTATTATAAATTATTAATTGTAAAAAATTCGTCCGAAAAATCTATTCATGAAAGATTTACGACGAAATCAGGTTTTATTCTATCGAAAAACTTCGTTTTATATTACAAACATTATTTATTATGATTGCAGTAAATAAACTATTGAAATAAAAAACTACAATAGAATGCCAGGATTAAATAATAAGAAGAACTTTCATATATTAGGAAATCTTTAACAAATATCTAGTTATATCTATAATAAAATGAACAGATTTCGCTTTGTTGCAGGTGATAAAAAATATTTAATGTACTCATCAAATATATTTTTAAATTAGTCACGAATTGTGTACAGAATAAAGGTCCATAAGCGATGCTTATAAGAGCTAAGATTATCAACAGCCTCATGTAACTCAGTTAGTTTGAAACAAAAAGTCATTTACGAATATATAAATACTAGCTGACCCGTGCCCACTTCGTTGGGCATAATGTTAATAATCCTGTTTTAGTACAGAGTGTTTAAATAATTTAAATTATTTTATTAATATTAAAAATTAAATTATCTTTAATAATATTAAAAAAAACTACTTTTTGTAACTTAAATATAAAAGTTAGACATATGCTGTCGTTGACTTTTTTGTAGGCATTTTCAAGCTCCACATCTTTTCTCTAGAACTCAAAAATATATCTTTCATAGTTAAGGCAGCGTTCGTAAGAAACACTTTCATTCGACCGTTTTTTCTCCGATTCACTTTGCAAAACAGACTACCACGTAAAAGCCTTTTTATTTTTCGGTTTATATATAACCTATGACACTCAGCAATAATGTGGCTTTCTATTGGTGAAAGAATTTTTAAAATCGGTTCAGTAGATCCCGAGATTACCCCTTACAATTTAACAAATAAACAAACTTTACTTCTTTATAATATTAGTATAGAAGTATAGATAGATAATGTTTATTTTAAACAAAATATAAAATAATTACGGTATTAAATTTTTTTTGTGTGTTTTGATAAGGATTGTTCGAGAGAAGCATTTGTATTAAAAAGGAAGAAGTATTACTCTTCATAGAAGTATTTAAAACCATAGAAGTTAGTCCGTAATGTACGAACTAACGTCCTACGTGTTACAAAGATCCTGAATTGTGAAGTTTTATAGCGAGATTTGGTGTTACGTTACAGTACAAAGGAAAAACAAGATAAAGGTAAGGAAAATTTAGTAGTTTGGAAATATTTGCTCACAACAACAAAATAGTTAAAGTCAATCAACCCCGTATATACGCTAAAAAATGAAGTACTTAAATTTTTTGTAGATAAATAATATAAAAACCAACCAAAATATTTATACTTTCTTTCTTTTCATTTGTAGGTATCTATAGAATTGTCAGTGATGTTCTTTAAAACATCCTATCTTCCGACACAAAGTAATTTATAAAAGGGCACTCCTTTCAGGTTTTATTTATTCGGCAATTGGACTTGACAAAGTAAAATGGTACGAATTTTACTTTCAATATATCGAGCTGACTGATAAAAAAAGTGTTTCAGAGACCTTTTAACGCTTTCACCAGACCTGAACTTCGTTTGAAAATAATATGCTCGGCATTTTTTTTAGACGCACCATATACTATGTATGTATAGTGTCTGTATAGTGTTTGAGATTTCTACAGAATTCTCACTAATAGGTATATATAAAGGCTAAAACAAACAGTTATAAAGTGCTCTCTACGTACTTGTTGGTTGGGTTTATCTTAACAGACAACCCCTTCATATCACACTCTCAATGTTAAATCCACACATCGTAAAAATTATTCTGAAGTTCGTAACAAATGCGGTGTAGCGAGAGACAGCACTCAATGACTCTTTGCAAAAGCATTTCATCCTAGACGGGGCTTTTTCAAACACTGGTACCTACTTTGCATTGAAATGCTAAAAAAATTAAAAGTCTCGAGATCTATAATAAGCAGAAGCGCTTCAGAAGAAAATCTGGAAGTTTTCTTTTAAAAAAAAGGTAAATGCACAAATGATACTAGACGATTTTTAATCTAAACTTAATCTTGTAGTCTAGCCAACAAGTGCTTTTTTGATCAACTTTTTTCAGCAGTCTCTGAAAAATATAATATTGCAGAAATCTGTATATACATCTGTATGTACCTATACAGGATAATCTATATTATAAAAATTGTTATATTTATATATATATATATATATATATATATATATATATATATATATATATATATATATATATATATATATATATATATATATATTGTTATATAATATCTATTGTTATATTTATACATAGCACACATGTTCCAGTAAAGAACAATTATATTATACTAACACGATAGAGAAGTGAAAATATTTCCTCTACTAATGTAAGCACTTCAAAAATTAAAGCTATTCGTTAGATACACTTATACTGACTGCGCAGTTTGATTTGCATACGAATTTCAGCTTGCATTATGAATTTTATGCTTTTAAAATATAAGTATGAGCACAAGTTTTTTATTTTAAAATTTAACTAGGAAATATTTTAGCTAGTTTTGAATTGAAATTTTTGTTAAAATAATGTATATTTATAAAACATAAAGTGACGTGCTGTCTAACATTTAAAATTGGTCCATAAGCTTACCATTTAAAAATACGCTTTGTTGCTGGTTACTTCGAACAATACGGCTACGTCCGCAAAGATAGGTGGCTTACTTAGCGTCTAGAGCCTAACGAGTGACCCAGCCAGCAGCTTAGTAAAACGAACATTATAGAATGTACGCAACAGGCCGCACTGCGCGCTTAGCGCCTAGCTAAATGCTAAGCGTGTATCTAAGTAAACAAACATGTTGGTTTTTTGACACTAGGCGCCAGGCATTTTATTCAAGAAATAATGGATGAAATATTAATTGCATCAATTTTAAAGAGAGAACCTTTGTGGAAGCCGGCAAATGAACTACATAAAAATGCAATTATTTAAAAAAACTACGGGAAGAGATATTAGTCGAAGTAAAAAAAGATCGTAAGTACTAAAAAGTTGTTTATTTATGTCATGAACCCAACATGATGGATAGGATTTTGAAATGGTATATTTTAAATGTGAATTTTCGGTAAGTAGCAGTTTTACAGCTATTTTTGAAAATGACATCTCGTCAACGTGCCGACAAGCAACCACGCAAACCAGCAGTGCTGCCACTGTGTATCCTACCATGTTGCCAGAGCGCAATCCACTAGGTGGTGACTTTGGGAGCAACCCTATACATGTTCTGTATTGATAGGCCAGCTATCATGCTTGCTAATAGCATAAGCGACTCTGCGATGCCCCATTTAAAATGTTTCTGTACTGTGGTAGGACCTACTTGCTTTTCATTACCGCAGTGTTATGCGTAAATGCATTTTCAAACGATTGAAAACTGGTCTATCTGTAAGCTTAATTCCATCCAAAGCTGTTACAGTGTGAAGAAGTAACATACACCAATGCACACATATGTACATTAGTTTTCGCAATCGCATTATGACGATAGTTTGAATTCTCTCCGAATGCGAAATTTCGTTAGACCCATGGCACCTTAATCAATGAAGAGTGAAACAACTAATCAATACTGATGTAGACTGTATTTGAACCATATTATTCATTAGTATTGCGTAGTATATTGAATACTCAGCTAAACTTTAATATACCTAGCTCGAGTTATTCAACAAACCAAAGCAATCCAAGCATCTGTTGAGAATGGCTTTTATCGTTACGCTCTTACATGTCTATATTACGTGTAAATATTATGTATGTGTGTGGTTAATAATCGCACGCCAACCATCTTGTATTAAATCAGACTATGGATCAAGCATGTAAAATACATAATTAAATTACACATTACAATTATACACAAATATCTATATTAAATCATGATTCAATATTTGCTTTAAATATGTCTTGGAAAATCTTATTGAAAAAGTCATTATTATAGATATCGGTTTTTAAAGTTTTTGTTAGTCTGTCTGAAAATATTTAATTCAAAAATAAACTATTTTTCGTATATAATACGATATTTTTCGAATAACATCAGCAGTAACATTTGAATTGGCTCTCCAAGCAATAGCGCGAGCCAGAAATTAAAATAAAGTCAAATTTATCAAAGGATTCGAGAAAAACTGGATATACAAAAATAAATAGGTGGGACAGTCGAGTGCGGTCGCAGTTACGAGTTAAATTGAACGACGCCAAGGCAATAAAAGCTAATTGAGTGTGTGTCCATTAGGTGAAATCGTCAAGCGACGATTGATAAAACTTTATACACTCTGTATACTTGCATAAAATAGTTATTTTGATGTACGATTTTACTATTTGTACAGGACTTTTTTTTACTAAAAGTAAGATTTTTTTATAATAAGATTAGCATAATGTGATGTTTCCGTAAACAGTTAAACGAAATATCCTATTTTTTATAATGTTCATTGATATGAAAATTACAAGACAACTCTTTCGTATCAACTAGGTTATATGACAGAAAAATTAAGATACATATATTCAATTATATGCTATAGACGATAGATAATAGTATCCCACGGAAACAATTTGATATGCCTCGAGTTCATTGCGCCTATTGTAGCGTATTGAAACTTTATACATACGCTGTTCGCGTATCATCAAATAAGCCTTTAATATTATTTAAGGAGTGGTAGTGCCATGCTTGTTACCTTCGTGTAACAGCCGGGCCGGCACGTCCCGTATAGTTCATTAGTACCACTCTCTCACAGAAGACCGGCGTGAAGTGGCAGCAATGCTGTCGCGTTTCGTCTGGTGATTGAAAGTCCGGGAGGCCCACTCTCCTTCCCCCCTCCCTCTTCCCTTCATCCTCCGCCTTCGTTCCTCCATCCCTCCCACTCCCCTCCCTCCTTGCTCCCTCCCTTTCTTGAAAGGCTGGCAACGCATCTGCAAGCCTGGCTTGCAGATGTCCATGGGCGGAGGTGATCACTTCCCATCAGGTGAGCCTCCTGCCCGTTTGCCCCCTTTTTACCATATATAAAAAAAATAGGGAAAATTACACCATGCTGGTGGCTCAGTGCGACTTGACGGCTTTCATGTCTTTCAAAAGCTGAGTGGTTCTCTCCGACAAGTTCTGCATTCATGCAGGTTACCTTAGGATGCTTTCTCTACACGTAAGATGTAGTAATTAATTACGTTGGAATTGAAACTGGGTCAAACTTCGCATCAATTGGTTTGAAAGCGTTACCACTGGTTTATTATTATTTGTAAGTTTTAATTCAAACGTTCACATTCAAAAATATCTTGTATGAATTAATAAACTGAAATAAACTGCAAAATATGGTTTTGCTGAGCATGTCTTTTAACTATTCTATATGTAACACACCTATATCTACTTCTTTGAAAAATAATTTTTCTACAGTACCTTAGCTTAGCATAAGTAAGCAACGAGCAAAATAAAATAACTCTTAATCAACTTCTATTAAGAATACTGATAATTTATTGACGCAAATCAAGTCAACATTAGTAACAAGAAGCATCATTACTTTTAGTTGCTTTTGTACATAATAACCGTACCGTGAAAAGTTGCTATTGTAAATTTTCTTTGTCATTAAAAATAAATTCGGGTTTTACAAGAACATTAAAAATTGATATCGGCATTTTTATTATAAGAGCAGGATCTGACTCGCCATTACTTTGTTACGATTTCATCTGAAAATTGAATTATCATTAAACATTTCGAAGTCAGAAGTGCTTTTCTCGAATAATTTGGTCTCCTATTTCATTGTTCAAGAGGAGTTTTTTTGCGGAAAAGAGGCTTTTAAGTTTTTAAATATGCATTTATGTTTTGCTTTTTCGCTTTTATATATTCACGTTATGGGAATGTAGAGTATTAATTTTAATCTGAAAGATTTAATACTTTCTTAGGTTTACGCGAATGTTTGACATTATAAATGAAACTATCTTTTCGGATTTTGTCGCGGATTTATTATGATTTTTGGTTCCCGACGTTTCGAATGCTTTACAGCAATCATGGTCACGGGAGAGACTAAGGTATTAGACGTCTCAGGGGGTTATATACTTGTTACAGACAGTGCCTACCCACAATTTTTTTTTACAAATATTCAAAATGATAGACTATAAAATTATACATTTCAATTCTATACTTTTAAGATTTTTAAAATTTTAAATTATATTATAAATATGGCAATATTATTAACTTATTTTTAGCTACTATAATTATAATTATTACAATTTTCTAACATTTGTTAAAATAATATTAAGTAGTGTTGCTATTATTAAAATATGTATAATTTGTTATATTAAAATATAAATTATTAAAGCAATATTAAACTTTCATATATTATAAATTAAAGATTAATAGTTTAAAACAACTTGAGTTTTGATAATTTTAAGTTAAATATTAAGCAACACCACTGCAAAACTAAATCATTTTTAAATTTGATAATATAATATTAAACAAATCTAACTATGCTCAATCCACATAGACTTCTTTAAGTTCTTTTGAATTATAACTTTTAAACTATAAAAAAGAGTTAATGTCATTTAGTATGTCAGTTGGTATGTCTGTCTGAAGTTATTATAGGGATTTGAGACTATAGAGTTAAATTGTTGTCAGTCTGAAGCTACTACCGGTTCGGAATGCAACTGATACTGAGAAGAACCGGCAAGAAACTGTACAGCCAGATGTAGTTAGCTCATACTGTGTGGATCTCAATGATAGTAGTGATGATTAATTATATATATTAATTATTGTATTGCAATATTGTAAACTTAAGTAAACTTATATATTTTAGATATTGATAATACTGAAATTGTAAACACATTATTTTGAAAAAAGCAAGAGCTGAGTTTCTTGCCGGTTCTTCTCAGTATCAGTTGCATTCCGAACCGGTAGTAGCTTCAGACTGACAACAATTTAACTCTATAGTCTCAAATCCCTATAATAACTTCAGACAGACATACCAACTGACATACTAAATGACATTAACTCTTTTTTATAGTTTAAAAGTTATAATTCAAAAGAACTTAAAGAAGTCTATGTGGATTGAGCATAGTTAGATTTGTTTAATATTATATTATCAAATTTAAAAATGATTTAGTTTTGCAGTGGTGTTGCTTAATATTTAACTTAAAATTATCAAAACTCAAGTTGTTTTAAACTATTAATCTTTAATTTATAATATATGAAAGTTTAATATTGCTTTAATAATTTATATTTTAATATAACAAATTATACATATTTTAATAATAGCAACACTACTTAATATTATTTTAACAAATGTTAGAAAATTGTAATAATTATAATTATAGTAGCTAAAAATAAGTTAATAATATTGCCATATTTATAATATAATTTAAAATTTTAAAAATCTTAAAAGTATAGAATTGAAATGTATAATTTTATAGTCTATCATTTTGAATATTTGTAAAAAATTGTGGGTAGGCACTGTCTGTAACAAGTATATAACCCCCTGAGACGTCTAATACCTTAGTCTCTCCCGTGACCATGATTGCTGTAAAGCATTCGAAACGTCGGGAACCAAAAATCATAATAAATCCGCGACAAAATCCGAAAAGATAGTTTCATTTATAATCTGAAAGATTTATTGTCTGATTCAAAATGCGTAAATTTAATATAGTTATTTTATTATAATATTATTAAAAAAATTACGCAATTTATAAATAAGTATATGTATATAGATGTAATGTTTATTAAATACATACACTATAATAATTTTCGTATAAAATTCCATAGTTGTAACGTAATAATATACAATGTGATTAATCTGGTACTAGTTCCTCTAGGTGTCTTTGGCATGATACTAGCAACTCACCATAAGACGAATGGTTATCATGTTAGAAATGATTCGCACATTAAATATCAGAAGTATAAGAAACAGATTTGAATCCGCTTCACTAGGTTCATCGAGCGAGCGCGTCGCCACTGCGCTGCCACTGCCACATTACTATGATACATGAACAAGAAAAAATATGTGACAATGTCCGTCCACAGAAGAAGTACAAATACACAAACAACGAACAATATTAGTGTAAATTACTTACAGTCCTACAAAAGATAATATGAAGCTCTCATTTCTCATATGTTCAGCACACAATAATATTCGTGTAACAATGTTCTCATAACATGCTATCAATTAGGTGCTTCTGGTCGACTATGATCAACCAAGATGAAATAATTTTCGTGTAACACTTAACATAATTTAGAAACAAAAAAGTTTACTAAATAAAAACACACTAGGTAAATTAGACTATTGTCGTCTCTATCCTTAAACTTTGAATATTGTGGTCTGAAAAGTATGCATAATAACCTCTTATCTACAAGTACCATAGTATATATTAAAATGTGTTAAAAATTCACTAAGTTTGAACGTAGTCTACGTCGTTAGTCCGAGAGAAGATGATAAAATTTTCAGTCGCTATTGTCAAAAGCACTATAATGTTATCTTTGTGTTCTCGTTATTGAACATGCACGTATTCACAAAGCCAGAAAAATGCTGTACAATGCGTCTAAAAATCAAGCTATTATTCACGCTTACTCTTAGTACCATCCACGTCGCCTCGTATGCTGCACGTCGTGTACTCACCCGTCCACCCATTGTTTTTTCCACTCACTATATTACAACGACTTAGTCTACTTTTTTCGTGTAACATAAAATTTACTATAGGACATCTCCATTAAGGGCTTATAAATTATATGCGTATCAGTAGAAACTATTTATGTAAAAATGTTCTTTTCATTTAAATGCAGAGTTTCAAAAAAATTTAATTTGAGTAGGTATGATAAGTAAATGCAAACTACCAATCAGTTTTTTTTTTAATTTTGTGTATTTTTATGTTAGTAGTCGATATATAGTAGTATACAGTATATAGTAGTAGCAAAGAGGAAAAAAATCAAAATTGGAAGTAGGCATACTTTTTAAGTAAAATAAAATTCTTGTCAAGTGCGAGTCGGACTTGCGCACGAAAGATCCCTTCCCAATATCTATAGCTAGTTAGCTAGTTCTGTACCAAACATAAAAATACAACTAAATTGAGAACCTCCTCCTTATAGAAGTCGGTTGAAAATGAACTTAAAAAGCTCTAAGGCGGTCTATATAATTAACATATAAAAGTAATACTGTCAATAAAATTATCATTATCATGCAATAAAACAAAAAAAAATATGATGATATTTAAAAATATACTATAGTACTATATCATCATTTCTTAGATGTGTAGAATTTAACTCTTCCGCTCCGAAGTGTCGTAGGGTGATATTAAATAGCCTATAAAACCGATATATAAAGCCTTTCCCAATAAATAGGCCATAAAATACCGAAAGAGTTTTTCAATTTGGACTGATAGTTCCAGTGATTAGCCCATTCACTCATATACCTACAAAAATACATTATTTCTACATTATGTAGAAATAGCTTGTTACATACCTTCTAATATATTAAGAGATGGATGTCTAGCAGTAAATATCACCAGTAAATCTCTCTCACAAACTCACTCTCGTAAACTCACAATGGGATTTATTGACAAAATTTTAGATTAGAACTAGTTTACGAGTTGCTGTATGAATTAAGATTGCGTAAATATTCAATTTCAACAGATCGAAGCTGTTTGCTGTTTATCTACTTTATGTTCAAAATTATGAAAAATAAATAACAATTCATATTTTAAACTTGCTAGATTCGTCTCGAGTAGAAGAACAATGGCAAACTATAGTCCCTTTTTGTCCTTGAAGGGTTTTTAACTAGGTAGTTTGATTAAGGGGAGTCAGGGCCCCACTTAGCGCCTTCTGCCTGCGGCCTGATAGCGCACGCGCCTCACTGCTCTTGAGTACTTAATGTGATTATACACCCTGGGCATAGATGTATGGGATTGAGCAATATATTGTACTACATATATTGCTACATATACTTTAAAGTTCTGGACTTTATTTACACTACTCAAACTCAATTCTCGCCTATTTTCGTGGTCACATGCATCAAATAATGCATAATTAATTACAAAGACAGTAACGTAAAGGTAACACGCTTGCTTGGATAGCTGTGTATATGATAGTGTGTATGTGACAGTGATGCGGATTCAAATCCGGGTCGGTAACGGTAAGGGAAACCATCGTGAGGAAACCTATATGACTCAAATAAAGTATAAATATTTTAATAATGTAAAAATGACGATCAAGAGAGCTTGTAAAAGTCAATTTGAATAAAATATATTTTTGTATGATTTAATTGGAAAATTAAATTTAATAAGTACGGTATTTATTAATCCTAAACTCTTTTATTTGTCCTGAATATAAATATTGAAAGAATGTAACTAACTAAATCGTAATGGGGGAAAGATTTTCTACCAGATTTTTAGTAGCTCATTGCATCTTATATTTTTATTATATGATATTTTATCATCGTTTTATTCTTACAAGTATTTTTGAGATATTTAAAAAGTGAATTGAATTGGAATCATATTATGGAATTATTATGATATCAATTTCAAATTTCATGACAAATTATCGTCTCATTGAATACGAGAGCGTGAAAAAAATAGCAAAGGAAGCTCTTGCACTCTGAAAGTTTTGTTACTTTTATTGAATCTTGCCAGTTTCAATAAAATTGGACACTCTAAATTCTAATTACATTCGTTTAGGAGAACATAAGCACATTCCTATTACATGTTGTTCATTCACCTATTACATGTCTTTTCTACTTATTTAATAAATCGACTCTCATAAATGCTACAGACAAGCCATGTCAAAGAGCCACAGACCTCGATAGAGCAAAGTAGTATATAGCCGGCAAACAAAGTTAGCTATACATATTTTGAATGGTAAAGACGACGATGATATAAATAAGAATACTAGTTCGAAAAGTACTTGATTTATAGACGATTAAGGGTCATTATGATAAATAAATATTACTATAGTTATCTAATATACGATTAAGTGGTAAGGACCAACCCTCGAGAAAGGTTCTTAAGACATCTCTTGTAGATAAAATCAAATTTCTTCTTATTATTAATATTCGCAAGTGAAATAATAATAATTTATTATGACGATTATCTTAGATCAGAAGCTTTCAGGTATTATTAACCTGTAATTAATATTTGAATGAAACAATTTTTCTCTTCAAACATTATTCGCTTTATTTCTATAATAATTCTGATATCAAAGGCATTTTAATTAAAAATCAAAAGAAAGCGTAATACATCATTTACAAAAGACTTCACGGACAAACAATTGACGCATGGATTCATTTTGCGGGAGGAAGCAACTATCGGTCAGAAGAATATCTTTTAATTGAAACACAGGAAATTAAGTCTCACAATTTATTCTGGTGTGGTGAAAGCAGGTGCGGGCGGCCGGGCCCCAGTAATTAACAAAACAAAGCCTTTTCACATTAACAGTACTCGATGTTGCTGCCAACATAATTTTAAGACCGCAGTTTTGTTTTGGACAACTTATTCTGCTAGATTTTTTACTCATCCACTTAAAACTTCAAGAGCCCAGCGCTGAAAGTCTTTAGCAAACTATATTTACACTTTGGTTTGATTTCGCTATAGTTGAATCAGCGAGGAAAACTAATGAAAGTATGCACTGCACAGTAAATTATTGACTCTGAAAAACTATACTGAAAATGTTAGTAAATAAAATAATATATATATGTATAGCATTTTTGATTTTATCACTATAATAACTTTAACCTAGCTTTTATTGTAATATTGACATTGATTTAATTAAATGTAAATGTTACGTATTTGATCTATAATCACAGTGAAGTGAATAAAAGCGCACTAATAATAATTAATGCAAGCATAATTACATACATTACAGCAGTCTTAAAACTTTTATATTATAAGAAACAATCCATTCAAGTAAATTTATGTGAGAACTTTTCACAGTTGATGTTGGTAAAATAACAGTTGATGATTTATTTATGTTGGTTTCGTCTCTAATAAATGTACTCGGATAAAGAGAATAAGACAGGTGGAGAAACCTATAAATTAAATAAATATAGCATTTTTATTTACCTATACAATAATTAAAGTTAATTTACTACTTTGATAGAGATTAGAATTTAAAATTTTCACTATTTTTTTAATTCGAAATAACTGTTCAAAAAGCATTTCCTAAGTTCAATGTTGTTCGGAAATAAAACAGTGTATCCAATGAAAATACTAGATTCGATAGAGCTCGGTACAAAAAATCTACTGAAACTCTCGAAAACTTAAAATTAATTCAGCGTGTATGAATAGCCGTACTTTTGAGCATTTTCGCTTATTCGCAATAGTCCCATTTAAACGGTGAAATTGGTTTAAAAATGTAGTAAATACGAATAAAAATGTTTGACTTGCCAGTATAACAAATAGAAAAATAGTGTATTACTGTCGTTTTATTACATACTAGCGATTCACCCTCGCTTCGCTCGGGTTCGTTCCTAGATTTTGCGCAAGCGAAGGCACGGGTTTCGCTAGTTGAAATAAATAGAAGTTCTAAAATAAAAGTAGCTTAAGTTACTCATAACCTAGGCTAACTGCGACTGAAAGTCCCGTCAAAATCCGTCCAGCGGTTTTAAGGACTAGCTAGAACAAACAGAAAGACACACAAAATTTTTAAAAATTGGTTTTTCGTTGTTATTATTGTTCATCTTATGTATATTATAGCTGTCAATTTGTAATTAAAAACAGACACTACAATTTTATATATATTAGTATAGATGTATACATCGGGTGATTATTTATTTTTGATTGGCGATTCAACCTTGTTCAGCTCGGGTTCGTTACAAGTTCCTTTTTAATAGTTAGTATAGAATTCTCAGAAATGATATATTTTACTGCGGTAAAAAGTACCTTATCTGTTGACCCAGATAACGTGTTATCATCACACCAAATTTTACTATACAGACAGTCAAAAAATCTTAAATATATAATGTACCTTCTGATTTGACGCAGAATTTTGCGTCATTACACATAATTATGTTTAAAAATCAATTTCTTTTACACACAGCCTCACAGACTGTCGCCGTTTATTTACAATATTATGTTATTGTACTTTATTCATATGGCATAGGTAGCTTGTGTTATGTAATAAAACATAATATATATCAAAAATTTTTTTTTAAAAATAATCTGATTTATATAATACCATTTGCTCTTCTTCATTTGAGAAGATTTCAAGAACAGAAAAAATATAGTCACATAAATCGTAGACAAAAACGGCTGTATACAATTAAATGTACAAACTCTTTAAAGCACGAGTAGGAGCAGTTTATGAAAAAGCTGTTATCGGTGCCATCAAAATGTCGTCGTTAGCAAAAAATAACGTTCAATCGTTACGCTCTGTTTTCTTTGATTTCAACGATAATTGGATTACAAATTGGTTTTCAAATAAAAACGAGATATTTTTAAATCCAGTTAAAATTGAAAGCACTAATTAACTTGCACCATACACCGCATATTAAATAACACTTATACATATGTATGTACTTACATATCATGTACGTATATTTTTTATGATACAGATTCTGTACGTTGTTTTTTTTCTCTAATGTTATTAAATGTGCTATTTTTTAATTGATTAACAATTTGAAGGATCTTAAAAATCATTTTTCTAAGATTCTATATAAACCTTATATAAGCCTATTTCTACCTATCAATTTGTGGATTGTGTGGATGTTTCATTTCTTTATCGGAGTAGTCAATTCTACTGCACCTTGTTTACTATGTGATTAAATTGTCTTGTGTAGAGTAAACCTATACGTAACGGAATATCAGCTTCTTTTGAGATTATATAAATTTTCATTTTCATTTCTAGTCAGGTGAATTATATCTAAGATTAAGTGCAACTATTTTTGCATTTTTAAAGCTCTCATTATCTAAATTTATATACATAATATATAATATTTAAACACCAAAAAAAGTAGAAAGCTGTAAGAAAGTAGTATGAATTTTACAGTTACATAACACGGAAAAAATAATAAACATTTCATACAAATATATTAAAGTTGTTAGAAATAGTCGTCCTCTACTTAAAGAATCTCTTAGAATCCATTTGACATTCGGAGTTGGTTTAAAGATCACAGGTGGAAAGCTACTTCCTAATTACACTGCTCTTGCGCTCGTTCTGGCTTTACCTTGGAAGTTGGCCATAAAGGTAAATGTTATTGCGATGTAGATTACTTCGATATTTAAAAACAGTTTTGTTAAAATAAAAGACAGTGGTAGCCCAGTGCTAACGCGTTCGCTTGGATAACCGAGTGATGCGGGTTTCAATCCGGGTCTCGTGCCTTTGATATTTTCATGTGCGAATCATTTCTACCATGATTACCACTTGTCTTACGGTGAAGGAAAACATCGCAAGGAAACCTGCATGTTTGAGAGAAAGTAGCAAGTTCGAAAGACATGTGAAGTCTACGAAGGACTACGGCCCAATCTCCCTTGTACTGAGGGAGGCCCGTGCCCAGCAGTGGAACGTTAAAAAAAGGGCTGAGAACTTTGTTAAAATAACTCAAGTTGAAAACCGAAATAATTAAACATAATTATTAAAGCGTATTCGGCATCACAAAAATGTGGACTAAGAAGAGACTATGCACATTTAACATTGAAAGGTTCGGCGGATCTTAGTAACCAGTATATTTTGCAAGATGATCGAGTGCTCGTAACTCGTAAACTTGTAATATACTTACTTAGCCGTAATAGTTTTCTTTTTAACTTAGTTAGGTTACGAAGTGTATATTACCACCATGAATTGTTTCACTTATGTGCTGACCACTGAATTGCTGACCTGATGTCAAATTCAATGTTTTTCTTAAAAACTTGAAGTACATTATTAAATTAAAAATAATGTATGATGGTAATCCTTTTTTAGAAACCACCTCTATAAAAACGTGAGTCAGATATATAGATATCCTCATAATATGTTATTTATGCCCTCATTAAGAGTATTTAAAACTATCATCTCTACTCCCTCAAAGTTGGAAACACTTGATTTACTGATTAATTTAATACTTGATCACCAAACTTATGTATACATCATCATTGTAAGCATATTACTTCTTGTTGACTTCAAAATTACATGGTAGAGTTGACCATCGCAAGATCAAGCTATTAAAAGCCGGTGCCTGTCTCCATTATTACAGGCAGTTCATTTGTATATCGTTGTAAAGGCCCCACAAACAAAGCCATATGTAAAGTAGCCTATTAATGTACCTTTGAGCAAAGGTTCCTAATGAGAGGGATTCGCTCCCCACAAGGCTACAGATTGACTGCTCAATACGATTACAGATCAGCGTACACAACCAACTTTTTGATATAGAAGATTAGTGACAAAAATATTATTAAATATTTTTTTCTTTGATACATTTATACAAGATAATATAAGCTCTATTGTGAACTTTACTCAAATCCGAGTAGTCACAATATCCATCCTTATCAGACAAACTAGCTAAATCAACTTCTACATAACAACAATATAATATATACGTTTGATACATTTAAATTACTATACGATATTTTAATGCATTTACATATTATGTACGTATACATGTATATATATATATATATATATGAATTTTTCTATAAGTTAAATTACACCATCTATTTCTGCTAAAGTATACTTGATTATGCTTTTAAAGTATTTAAAACGCAGTAAACAAAAAATCTTCAGCCGCATTTGACGGTGACAGGTGCGGGGCGAGCAACAATGTAATTACGCGAACAAAGGCAAACACACCGTTCAGTTATAGCCTTTGGTAAACAAATGAAAACAAAGTTCCCTAACACTCGCCTTGCACATAAGAGGGAAAAATTCGAATAACAATAACCCAAGCTGTTATCGAATTGTCTGGAAAATTGGTAATTTAAACGGATAATTAAATATTCAAATTTCTATGAATATCTTGTAGATTAGTAATAAAGAATATAAACACGATCGAGGTTAATTTGCGGTCAGCCGCCATAGCCACAATAATACCTACTTGTACAACAAACGTCATAGGCATATATATTATGTACATACCAACTATCTGTATAATTTGCTAATACCATTTACATTAACATAGGTAAGATTTAAAATAACTATAAAGTCTATATAGTACATATACTAAAAACTAGGATGTGGTAATCGTGTCTCATAAATAAAATACCTACTCGAGAATAATTTGACAGAAAGTAAGTGTTAGAAAATTGAAACATCGTGAAAACTTTGATACGAGCTGCAAAAAGCTTTAGAATTGATTGTCCGGTCTCGGAAAATTGTTGTGCGTTAGCATTGTTTCTGAGTCTCACAAAGTCTATCCAACTTTTCTCATTAGAGCGTTCTGTTACGACGCGATCGAAACGCTTACAATATTTCAGGGGCTCATAAACAATGGAAGTAATTTTATTAAAAGTTATGAATATAAAAAAATCATTAACTTTATCCAAAATATATTGTTTAGAGACGAAACAATTTGATGGGAAACTTTTTTATCCGTCAATACCGAGAACAATACAATCTATCAAGTTTAAGATTATCTAAAAGCTTGAAGTATTTTAATAATAAGTAAAATTTCGGCTTACAGAGGTAATTAAAACTTAAAAAAGTACTTTTATATTCAACTAATATTTCCCGCGGCTCCGTCCGCGTTTTTAAGGCTGGAATCCAAATTCTTAGATTTTACATATTATTTATCTTATACTATGTGATGTCACTTAGACTGTATTTACTCATAATATATTAAGAAAGTTAATAGTTTGTTGCTGAAGAATAGGTCCCATTTCTACCTATACTCTATATAAACAATAATACAATAATAAACATAAAAAGCACTGGTAATAGACATAATAAAATCTTGACCGACTTCAGCCACGATCGCCAATCTTATTGAGAGAAGCCTTCTGTAGATATTCTAACAAATGTACGCGCAGACGCAAGTGCACATTATACTCCGGTGGGTCGAGTACTCGGTGAGTGGGGTGTAAGGCGCAATACTAACGGCTTTACGTGTGACTGCCAACTCCTAACTCCAGCTTTTACCGATACTTACTTAACAGAAAGACTCAATAATAATTAAGCTTAGCGACAGCTCGATTGAGAGTATACGAAGTATGCATACATAACATAAACGTCAATCATCACATCAATATGCGAACATGATAATTAAATTGAATTCTCTCAAAAATTATTTATAATATAAAATATATTTAAAATACACTTTATTCTATTTTTCCGTTAATAATATTGTTATATTTAGTTAGTAACATTTTTATAAAAATTGCTTGTGAAATTGCGAAGTACAAATGCGAAATAGAATCAAAGAACGAATTTCTAAGTAGTCCATTCAGTTTTCGAATCAGCAATTCATCACGTTATTATTCCTGAAACTAATTCAAGTAGGTATATAATGGAGATAAAAGATACTCGCAATGTATTGAAAGACAAATTTGATTTGCTCATCAAAAGATATCGTGCCTAAGTGAAACTTGAAACACGTCTCAGGTATTTGTAAATACATTATTATTTATGTGTTACCTAATAGGTACTTTATGATAAATCTTTCAAAAGAAATTTTATGAAATTATCTTATTAAATTTATTTTATTTATTAATTCTTAATCAGCCCTTTTTGCCATCTCTGATGAGCACGGTTCTTCCTAGAATAGGAAGAGGATCAGTCCATAGTCCACTCACTAGGCTGGCCAAGTGATTGCTGGCTACTACACAGGGTCTTTCAAAATCTTGCTAGGTTCTCTAAGATGTGTAGGTTTCCTCAAGATGTTTTTCTTCACCGTAAAACAATTTATAGGTAATCGTATTGGAAATGATTTGGAGATGAAAATATCAGATGTCCGTGACCCGGTTTTGAACTTCTCTTATTACAGGGCCTTATTACAGTGCGACCACTGGGTACTGCCTGTCTATGTATCATATAAAATGGCTAAATCTATTAATGGTAAAAGAATGATTTATGCATGAAATCATCACTAATAATTCATTAAGATAATCGCATGTATTAAGTTAGTTAACTTGCTATTTTAACTTATGTGCAGTAAAAAGGATATGGTAGATACAAGTGTGTTATTTATTATGCATTTAAAAGACCTTGATCGGTAGTTAATGCTTTTCATCCGGGTAAGTAAATTTATTCATAACAAGCTTACCGTTCAACATCTGCTTCTCGGATACTCATAAATATTATAAATCAAACAGAAATTTCAAAATAAAATCTTAAGAACGTCTTTATTCAATATTTTACTACTCGTAAGTTAAAGATATTAATGTTTTTATAAGTATTAAAATACTATACGAGTATATATATATATATATATATATATATATACATATATATACGAGATAGTATATATATACGAGTTAAAATACACATGAAATAACAAAACGTAAATAACAGCTAAACGTAATTTTGTCTATGGTAAAGTATGGTTGAAAATTTGATTATTATAAATTTTGTCAGAAATCAATAATCAGTAATTTGTATTCTAGCGGAACAGAATTCGCCAGGTCAGCTAGTTTTAAATAAAAAATAGAATATGTTGGAAGTAACTATATTTATTGAATGGAAAACCAAGAGTATACACATGCAATATTTATATAAATATATTTTAATAAAATATGGGTCACATATGTAAACCAATTGCATCTATTCACAACACATTAAGAAATATATTCACACTACATACTATATAATTTAATTTGTTAAATGTTAATTTTACTCTTATCGTATAAACCTTATCTAATATCAAAATCCTCAATCGTAATGAACATTTAAAAGCTTTCGCAATTTCTTCTTGATATTATAACAGCAATGAAGTTCAAAGCTGCTGCTCTCTCTCTCGTCTCTCGAGAGCAATCTTCAGTAGCATTGACTATAATAAAATTTTGAGATTTTAAAACCTGTAAAAAGTCTTTGAATTTGTTAAGGTCGGTTTTGTTATTAAGCTACGAGAGCTTCCTTATTGTAGCTTTTATATAAAATGAAAGCTTAAAAAATTAATTATTAAGGATTCATTCTCCAAAATTTCAAAAAAATAAAAATCGTAATGAAAAGTGCTGACATTTAAGTTTTTTAACTTTAGTTAGTAGGCACTATTTTTAAGCAGATTATAAGATAGTTTTATAAAGTAGTTGATTTGGTTAGCCATGGTACAGTACCTACATCTATAGTTATGTTAAAGGAATCTTTTTAGAAGACTGATGTGATCGCCTCCAGGCTATTTCAACATATGATTAAAAACATAGATTAGGACAAAAAAGGATATTAGTCCGGTGAGTTTATTTCGCCAGTCTGTGAAGAACAGATTTAAGGCTTCTTCTTTCCGAACTGGTAGTAGACTTAATACGTTCAGTAAAAAAATGTAAAAATTTTATGTTGAATATATTTTTTATTAAATATTTACAATTTTGAATTTTTGAAAAATATGGGTGAAATATTAAAGTAATATAGTCGTTATTAGATAATCATTATTTTACAAATATGTTAATATATAGTAATGTGATCCCTGACTATATTATGAGTACTTTTATGAGTAAACACTTTTAGAGGGACACATGATAGATATATATTCGTATTAAAATAATTATTATAGGAATAAAAAAATAAGAATATTAAGTCGACTTTGTTTGGATAAAGTAATTTTTATAAAATCTTACTGTGGTAATTGTTGTCTAAGTACATACATTGTACCCACAGACAATTTAACCTCAAGATGACGCTTTACTGGGGATATGCTTTAATTAAGATTTGGTAGTGATAGTACATAACAACCGGCCCCGCCCCTTTACGTTCCTCAGTCCGCCGCCGAGAGTCACAGCGATAACATTGTCCGAATTACAGTTATAATGCCGTATTGTTCAGTGAAATGGTGTGGAAAGTGTAGTACAACGTCTAGTCACACCAAAAATGGTATTACATTTCACAGGTAATTCTAATAAAAACCAATAATTAAAATACTAACATTATGCAAAGTTTTACTTTCTTCTTAGAATAAGGCATACAAATAAAACAACTAAAATGGATTTGATTATGAAAACGTGAATCATTTAAATGATTTAATAAAATGCGTTATAATAGACAAATATATTGATATACGACTGGCTTATTTAACAAAAAAACTGAATCAAAATCAATGAGTTTATACAAAATTAATATAGTTTAAGGGTCAATAGTCAACATTGGAGTGAAAACTTCTATAGGCAGGTTTGGATGGGGAGTAAATTCATGTAAGTCGTCAGTCGTCATCGACATGGCCACTAACACTCAAGAGTGCCGATAGATGTCAAAACCAGATAAATTTAAACAGTTTTAATTTACAAATTTTAATTTAAGATGTAAGAATTCATTTGATTATCCAACTATAAGGGGTCATCCATAAATCACGTGAGGTTCGAAAGGGGGGGGGGGAGGGGGTTCGGATAAAATCACGAAACATCACTAGGAGGGAGGGGGGGTGTAGTAAGTTATCACGTGATTTTTTTTTGACTCGCCGTTGCTAGGATTTTTCCGCACGCCGCGACAACCGCCGGACATTCATAAGCTTATTCATAATATTCTAGTCATCTGTGAAACCATTGCAGTGGAATCTCCATATTGAGGGGCTAGCGAATAGGCTCAGCTCTGCAGGGTTCGCGGTAAAAAAAATTAGACTTATTACAGACGTAGACATAGCTCGCGTACTTATATTTTAGTTATTTTCATAGTATTATGTCCTATGGAATCTTATTATGGGGAATGGGGGTTAATACTATTTTTGTCCTGCAGAAAAGAGCTATTCGTGCCATTTATAGTTTAGGCCCCATAGTGATATTAAGAGAAAAGTTTAAAGAAATAAAAATATAGACTGTTGCTTCTCAATACGTGTACGAAAATGTTATGTATGTTCATAAAAATATACACGAATTTCCCAAGAATTGCGACATGCATAGCGACTAGCGTTAATACTAGGAGCAAACATAAACTTGTAATGCCTCGCTTTTTACTGAACTCTTTTTACAGAAATTACTGACTCGCTTAAACTGAGTCAGTAACTCTTTTTATGGACATTGTATACACTTATACAACAAGATCCCAGAAAACATTCAAAAAGCTTCTATTGCCAAATTAAAAAAAATGTGAAGGAACGTTTGTGTACTAAAGGCTATTATTCGATTATCGATTTTTTAGAAGACAGTGCGCCTTGGGAACGGTGTGATCGCCGCCAGGCTATTTCAACATATAGAATTATTGTTAATTTACAATTTAATTAAAAAAAGAGTAAGATTGAGGTAAAAAAAAAAAATTAGTCCCGCTGAGTTTCTTTCGCCTGTTCTTCTCAGGTCAGAGGTTCCTTCTTTCCGAACTAGTGATACTCATGAGGTTTAGTAAGAAATTGTAACAATTTTTATGCTGAATAAAATATTTTGATTTGATTAACTACCACAGCAACCTTAATGTCCCTCTGAACATTTTTATCAAGGTGCTTAATTTACTAACATTAAATTAGATTAAGCCCGTTAACCGTTAAAGATTAACCGTTAAAGGGGGGTCTAAAAAGTTACTTAAAAACATCACGTGATTTATGGACGACCCCTAATAAATAACAACTGATTATGTATAGTTTTAAGTATTCACTTCTGTTGGCAGTCCTCATGACTGCTTCTTGTTTTTTTTTACTTAAGTGAGATGTTTACTATTCTTACTATATTATATATAATTTGTATAATAATTAACATGTTTTATTGTTATACCGTTATACAATAATCGATTAGACTCAGTTATCGATATTAATAAATGAATCTCGTCCATGACTAGTGAATTGTCCCTGACATTTCACATTAAGTTTGACATGTGTTTTAACGAGCCAATGAAAAATAGCCAACCTCCCCTGCACCCCGCCATGTTTTGGCGATTATGTTTTCGTACTAAAATTAATGAAAGTTAGTACTATTTGAACTAGGTTGAATTGTCTGTGATTGTACCTAATAGTAACAAAGTCCTAAATAATATGAATGCAATCACTATATTATAAACCACTTAAACATACTTTAATATAGAAAATTAATAAATATTTTTCTTAATTTCATAAAAGTATATTTACGCAGGTAAATGCATCTAGCGCGGGGTCCTCGATATGACTTGTTCTAAATATTTCATTGCTACGATGGTTTTTAAAGTAGAGTTAGTATAAAAATATTCCCACTTTTGTTTAATAATAAATTAACGGATTAGAAATGATGTATAGTAAATAGTACTAATTCTACATATTATGTATTATGTACCCTGAAAACCGACTATCATCATACAAACATTCATTAAAATCTATTCAGTGTCTTTCTGTACTAAAGACCGGAATCAAAATAGATTTCACACACCGTGTGATGTTTTATAGCAAAAACAAAACAAACAAACCGTAACGGTTAGTTGAGATTTCTCAGAAATTAGATATTTCCCACAGTTAAGAGTATCCTATGTATTTGGTTAACCAGCTATCATTATACCAAATTTCATCCCAATCCGTCCTGTGGTTTTCTCGTGATGTCACAGATAGACAGACTGACAGACTGACAGACAGACAGACAGACAGACAAACTGACTGACAAAAATTCTAAAAACTATAGATTTGGCCTCTATATCACTACATAGTATAAAACAAAGTCGCTTTCTCTGTCCCTATATCCCTATGTATGCTTAAATCTTTAAAACTACGCAACGGATTTTGATGCGGTTTTTTTTAATAGATAGAGTGATTCAAGAGGAAGGTTTATATGCATAACTAGCGGAACCCCGCGGCTTCGGTTGCGCTAAAACTAGGGACGAGCCCGAGCGAAGCGAGGGCGACTCGCTAGTAGATAATAATGTCTATTTCAATTAGATTTTCCAAAAATTTATTTAATGGACAGATATGACTTGGTTAGAATTTCATTATATTATGTAGTAAAGATTAAAATAAAGCCAAATGGTGAGATAATCTACCATTTACAAATCGAGTAACATGATAAAACAATTACATCATCCAGGTGGCCTTTTCATCGTTCACTTTGCAATCGTATTTCGAGTACAGAGAAGAAATTCTACAACATACTCACGTAGCTCATTTCCTTAGTAATGGGGTTATATTCCGCGGCACAATTTTCAATTTCCTAAACTCTTTCTGTATTATATCCGCTTTTCGCGACGAAAGTAAGTTCGTTTTAAAGATTCGCTCTCGACGGCCCTTCTAACGAGCATCAAATTGTACTTACTTAACTGACATAAATTTATAATCGATTTTCATTTATTTACATATTCTTAGATGTAGGTAGGTACTTTTGTTTGTAATTGTAGCATAAAATCAAAATAGAATAGTGAATTATTAGTAATGTATTATGTGCATGATGCAATATAAATTATATTTATTATAAACTATGCACTCATGAAATATAATCATAACAAAATTTGGGAGGCAGGTAATTTTTAGTTAATAGATCGGACGACTAAGAACGGATTTTCGAACAGGGCTGGATTAAGGAGGCCTAAGGGCTCTCCCGAATTTCTATGAAAATCCGTTGCTAGTTTTAAATACTTATATGAAAATATTTTTTGCGATTGTACCTTATTAGGAAAGATATATATTACACAATTTTCTCGTTCATATTTTCATATATATACTACGTATTTTATATGAAAAGCAAACATTGCCTCATGCAATCATTTTATTCGAAGTAGAGCGGATACATGAAGTGAAGTGTGTTAAATCCCAAAACTTAATTAAGGAATTCTAAATATAAATTCTAAAACACTTAGGCTCTGATAGAGTACATTAGAACTTTTACAAACAGCGTAGACGCACGTCCTCTTTATCCCGCGTCCGGCTCCTCTCTTTATAAAGCTACGGAGGCGCACGAAATTAAAATCAGGCTATTAAACTTTTTCCATTAAAATTAAAGTTACATTAAGTCCAATGAAACTAACAGGTATGTAAATTAAGGTTTAAGAAGAGTTCTTTTTATTCATTAATCAACCAAAATAATGGGTAATAAATCCCATGAATACTTTCTAACGTATTTCGAAATCCAAAAACATACCCTATGGCGAAAATTTGTCCAGGAAGTAAGGAAGTACATTTGCTAAAAAGTATAAACAATAACTCGCATTTTCCCGTGGTTCCTCTAAATTTTCCAAAAAATTCTCAATGTAAAGATTCGACTTAGTTAGAATTTTACTACATATATACCTACTATTTATCATCATCATTCCCAACAGCCTTTTTTAACGTCCCACTGCTGGGCACGGGCCTCCCTCAGTAGGTACGAGGGGATCAGGTCATAGTTCACCGCGTTGTCTTTCGAAAACTTTCTAGGTTTTCTCAGATATGCAGGTTCACAATGATTCGCACATTAAATATCAGAGGTGCGAGACCCGGATTTGAACCAGCATCACTCGGTTATCCAATCGAGCGCGTAACCACTGCACTACCACTGTTCTACTATTACTACATATATTATACTATTACATAATATATTATATTTATAGAGATGATATTTATTTTAAAAAGTCAACATTTGTCTTCTGATATTGTGTTTTTTTTTGTAATATAGTATAGTATTCCACTTTTAAAAGATTCCTATTAGGGAACCATACAGTACATTTTAATTAAGTAGAACTTCATCTGACATTTATTGTATCAATATAAAATAATGTTGTTTGGAAATATCGAATTTTACGTAGCAATGTTGTATGCGGTCAATTAATTAAAAGCGATTTTTTTTAAATAATTGCTAGCTCTTTTTATTACTAATTAAAGATTATTTGTCTTTAATTAGTGATATTAGTAATTTCATTACAAATTTTCATGAAAAATAATAATTATAAAAAAATGGTTGATTCCGCGTCTCCGTCCGCGGTAATAGCGAAGCCGGAATAAAGGCAATTGAACAGTATCCATTCAGTTGTCCTCGACAAACTGCATAAAAATCTGTTCAACGATTTACGAAAATTCAACAAAGAGAGGTAAATTCACGCCTATAATTGTACAAAGTTATATCTATATTATCCAAAATAAACTTTGAAAAAGAACACTAAAAATCTGACCGATTAGAAAAAAGCTGGATCAGAAAAATATGCTTTGATAGACACATAAAAATCACTCATAAAACCTTCAATAGCGTAATAAAATTAGTGCGGTAGTATGTATATACATAAGAATCTTGAATGTAAATTTTAAATATTAGAAAGGACGTAGCACTTAATATCTAAGTGCTGTTTGTACAATGCTTTCAGCTATTACCTTCACTCGGCTCGCCCTAATAACCACCTTTTGCCATACTAGCCATTGGAGTTCATCGTGTAAATTTCCCTTGTTGCTCGTGTAACCAAAATGAAACACATTTAGGACTGGCATGTAGTTTGGCAGTTTGCAACTTGTAGATGTACATTTATATCACATAGGAATTTCTTTCAATATCGCGTATTTTAAAGCCATTATATAAATATAAATAAATAAATATGGTGAGACATTATTACACAGCACCGCTTAGTTCAATAGTAAACTTGACTTGTGTTACGGATACCAGACAGTTGATACAATGTCTAAAAAGCATAAAACTGTTATATTTATAAATGCTTTCATTTTAGGACAGAATAAACAAATACTTTGTATTATGAAATCGTGACAGACAAGTGTTTCAATTTTATTATCAATATAGATTTGAATTTATCACTATTCACTAGTAATTGTTGTATATTTATTACTTATACAATAGCGTAATAAATAAATCTCTTATGATTCCGATAACCAAAAATATTGCGTTTTAAAAGCGGATGTATTTAAAATAAATTTAAAATAATCTGGATGGCACTATATTACAACACAATAATCCGAATTCAAAAGCAATATTCGTTTAATATAAAGCTATGTTTAAAATATTACGTAATTATTCAGGATAATTTAAAATTTTACAATATCGAGACAAGGGGGTAGTATGTATAACAGTTTCAATGTATAAGTTGTTAACAAGGGGATTATTAGGCTTATGTAGACACCTACACTTTCAAGTTCAACATTGATACTAAAAATAGATTGTCAGATATATTGTTACAACTCTATCTTTATGACACTTCTCGTCTTCTGTGCGTTTTAAAATGGATCAGGGCCACATTTTTCTGTATCTTTAAAAAACTGGTACCATACGTTCCACACCTTTCTTGCAAAGAAAGTGCAAATACAATAAATGTTTTATACGTACGTAGTTTATGTATACATTAAGTTTACAACAGCCGATTTAAACATCTGTTATGATATAACTCATCTATCTATTATCTATAATTATATAATACAAACTGTCTTAACGTTATGTTTACTGAAATTGTTGCTTTTGTGGGCATTGACATTTGTAGTGCATATTAAAATATCAAAAGTATGCAATTTGAATTTATAAACAAACATGCAAGGAATAAATATCATATAATCATTGGCCTGATATAAACATTAATTATAAATAACATTAAGTTAATAAAAAAAGTAGACTCGACTTTATTATTATTAAACTTTTTTGGTTTTGTAAATGCAATGCAATGCAGTATAATCGAAGGGTTCACGATTTTACTTACTTTTTAATTAAGAGCTTAACCGACTTCACAATCACTCTTAAAGTAACTATAAGTGAATCTTTATTTATTTTTTGGGATTATTGAATCGTGATTAAGAAATAACCTATTGTTTAAATATACCTACTAGATAGATATATATGAATGACAAACTACTTATTAATATATTTTAATATTGGAAAGGGGCAAGATTTGTTCGATTTTAAACGATAAACTCTGAAACATCTAAATCGAATTTAATAATTGTCACTGAAGATAATTCATTGTCCTAGAGTGCTTTATAATTAACATAAAATATATAGTAATTAATATATGTTTCAGCTGTCATGGTTTTAGTCTAGGCAAGAGAAAACTTTCACATATGTGAAAGTAAAAATGTTGTGAGTCACTGAATACTACCTTTAATAGTTTATATTTTAAACCTAACAGCAAAAACATATACAGAAATGGAGCAATTCCTACTTTTTGTATCGATCAAAAGCTCACAACTAATGCATAAGGTACCTACTTCTCTTCAAAAGGTAAAAGTGCCTTTTCCATATAATATTTACCAAACTAAATTGATTGGCAAATATCATTGAGCTAAATGTGATGACAAATATACATAAAATTCTTGAAAATATATTAGTGCATCTCTTTTGAAATAATTTTATACATTCTTGTTTTTATTATAAAATGATATAATAGTGAAGCGCATTTTTATTCGAATTTTAACGTTATCTTCGTAAGGATCAAAAGATGACGGACTTGTATCAGTCGAATGCCGAATTCTATAAACCATATCTGACAATACTAAAATATTTCAGAGCCACTGGAATCGATATTTTTGGGGAAAAACACCCCATATTTAAATTCAAGTATTTATATTGTATTGTATTTTTACTTTACTTACTTAGTTCGATAAGTCATTGGCGCTATGTCATTGAAAGAGTTTATGGTGGAGCGGATTTGTTGGAGCTTGCAGTGGATTTATCATACAGCTACAACTCCATAGAAGGTAAGAATGTGGTAAATAATAATACTGTAAATACTGTAAGTGTACAAAACATTACCTTAAAGAAGAATACAGATAAAGAAGATCAATTTATTAATTTATTAAGCCACATATGGGAAGGTTGATTTAACGGTATATCTAAAAATTTTATCGAAAGTTGCTACTTTCAAGAAATATATTGTAGCATAGTTATTAAATACATAATAGCTTAAGTTTCTATTTATAGCTCTAAATTTGAATGTATCTATGCAAATGATTGTTAATTATAAAATTTATTTGCCCACTAATAAATTACCAAATCTGTACGTCAAACTTTGGAGAAATATCATAAATGCTGCTTCACTAATTATATTTGGAAAAGCAACGTGAATTAATAACCACAATATTTGATTCTGAAACAGTTTGATATGGATTAAATAAAGCAGAACTGTAAAATTAATTTTGTATTTCACATGTATAGTACAAAAATAAGTTTCTCTCTTGTTTTACAGGTTGTTTAATATATTTACATATTTGTATAATTAAAACGCGCCTCAAGAATTTCATAATGAAGCTTGAAACACAATGGCGTAATGATGACACCTTGCCCATGAATATTGTATTGTTGAAGCGACATCAAGTCAAACAACTTGATTTATACAATTTCAGTGAGTCACGCACATTTTTTTATAAGAGCCTTTTAGTTAAAAAGTCCAGATAGGTAATTAATAAGTCCTCAGTATAGAATTGTTTACGGGGTGATACCGAAATCTATGGCAGTAAATATGTTAAAGATAGCAATATTTGACTTACGCGAATATTAAATATTATATTTTGAACATTGTGTTTCTTCACATTTTTAATAGATTCTTTAAAAGCTCCATCATAGTAGCTACTACAGAGAAGCTGCTCAAATCGAATGATAGCAATTGATCCAATCAAACAATAGTATGAACATATATAAAAAGAACAAATATAAAAAGCAAATATTTTTAAATGAAAGTTTACATAACTTATAGTTTGTTTTTAAATAAATAGGTATGTTGGGACATTATTACACACAGCGCCATGAAGTTCCATGGTAAGCTACGGAGAAAGCTTGTTTTATGGATACCAGATAGTTGATATACTACATATATAAGTTTAAATATATACATATTATAAATATAAACACCCATGACTGGAACACAAACACACACAAATGAAAGCCTCCAGCGAGACTCGAACCCGCGACCGAACAAAGTAGGGTCACTACAAACTGAGCCAAACGTGTCGTCTAAAATTTGTTCCTATTTAAAAAAGTAAAATACATAATTAAGCATAATTAACTTTATACTAAATATGTTGTATTATCTTTCAGTTTACTGCACACTGCTTACAGTTTTCATCCATTGTTATTTGGCAATACCTTTGTTAATAATACTTTTCAAAAAGATTATACTGAAATATGACGAAGCTTATACTACTCCTTTAAAATTTTCTTTACCGTTCGATTATCAAGATAATATTATAAAGTTTATTATTATTTACATTCTGGATTATATATTAGGTAAGAATTTACATACCTACGTATACTTATGTGGTGACCAGAATGGCTGAATTGATTTTTATGGGAATTTAATCTGATAGGTAGAAGTTTCAGGGTATTCCCTGTACCACATGTTTCATCCTTATCTATATCAATACATAAATAGGTATTTATGTCTTGACTTCATAATTCTATGTTCATTTGTCAACTTGTTAACATTCCTTAATATGTTTTTTTTAGTTTTATTCACTTATTTTATTTTAGTTACACATATTTTGGAGTTATATTTAGCTATTTCTCATCTCAAACCATTTAGAGTAATCACAAGGGAATATTATGTACTATGTTCATATAACGACAAAAATAATAAACCTATCAAAATAGCCCACAAAACTGGTCCAAAGTAAAAGGTACGATTAATGGCAGAAATTTACTTATATGAATACTAGCGGACCCAACAGACGTTGTCCTGTATACATTGATTTTTTTTAAACTTTTGCTCCCGGTGAAATGTTTTAGTATGCATGCGCAAAACAACGTTGCCTAGCAACGACTTATTTATTAATGAATATGTCATTTATTGTGCAAATGTATAATTAAAAAATACATTTTGTAGTGGACCAAATTCTGAATCTAAACCATTCTCGAATCTCCACGAACACACACAAAAAATTTCATCAAAATCGGTCCAGTCGTTTAGGAGGAGTTCAGTCACATACACACGCACACAAGAAATATATATATTAAGATTTATTACTTATTCTTTTCAGCATGCAGCTTGGCATACTTGATAAATTGCAGTATATTTTTCCTTACTGTTTCTATGAATCAGATCGGAACACTCTTTGTGTTACTGCAGGCAGATTTCCGAGAAATCATTTCATCCAGAGCCAAAAATGTTGATATTCAATTAAAAAATATTTTAAAACGGCATTTAGTTTTATCAGAGTAAGTGTAATACGAGAACATTATATAACATTTTCATCGTGTATCTGTTGCATTATTCTGATTTGCACTACGTATCTATTCCAGTCCTATTTCATGTGCGATTTATTTGTAAAGTCTCACAGTGAAGAAAAACATCGCCGGGAAACCTGCGTGTTTCAGAGAACCTAAGAAGTTTTAGAAAGATAATATATAAAGTCGGCCTACCCGCACTTGGCCAGCGTGGTGGACAATAACCTGATCTCCCTCGTATTGAAGGCTGATTCAATATCTAATTAAGTGTGTATGACCTACCACAATATGGAATGTATGATATGTAATCTTTACAAAAAGAGTAAAATTATAAAGCGCGCGAAAGAATTTATTATGTCGGTAAGCCCGTGTAAACCTATTTACGTTGCTGGTCAATCACTTTTGTATTTCAAAAGCGTGTAGAGCACCAATTGATTGGATTGCGTTGTAATATAAAATATGGTCAATCAGTTTGAATTCCTTAATCTATGCAGACATTTTGCCACAACCCACTGCGATGTTGCATCGTTCATTATAACTCATTTGTATGAAAGTAATCAAGGGTCATATTATGTAAAAAAATCGCCTAATGAAATTAATATTCCGTCTTACCATACTTATGGTACTAGGTTTAAACTCTTAAAAACTATTAAGGTATAATTCATAATATCTTGTATATTATATAGCGATTTTCTATTTTTAGACTATTAATTGAAATAAGTGGTGCTTATGGTGCCATTTTTGCCATACATATATTCTTCTTGACTGCCACAATTTGTTTCTATGGGATCGCTGCAAGAGTAAGTTATTACGCAGATACCTACATAGCTACATACTCGTATAATGTGTTTTTTCAGAATATCTTTCAATTTCTACTTCACAAAATTATTATTGGTACCTACAGAAGCCAAATATACAGTTTTTAGAATTTTTGTCAGTCTGTCTGTTTGTATGTACTTATAAGAAAACAAGTTGTTGGTAGCTGGTTATCTGGATCATCATAAGTTTGATTTATTTACTTGTAAAAATTGTACTAATTAATAAATTAAATATTTAATTTACAGATCAACAGCCGACCAAAAGACTTCAAGAACTTTTTGATATCCGTTTTAACTATCGTCAATATTTTTCATTGCTGTAGACATGGCCAGCTGGCCACGGATTCGGTAAAATAAATAAAAACATAAATGAGAAATACTTAAGAGCTGAAATTATAACTGGAACATTTTGTTCATATTTAGATAATATTTTTACATAGGTACTTTATAATGTACAAAAATATCAATTTTTTCTCTATCATTCCTGTAAGTGCATTTCGATGTAAGTTCAGATTTCGTAGAATGAACCGGTAGTTATATGTAAGGCTCACAAACTAGAAAAACCAGTACTATCCAATACAACCCAACAAAACCTTTCCTGGGTCTTAATGGAGCACCGCAGCATTGCATGTATTTAACTAGGACGCCGACGGCAGGTCTGCCGAAGCGAACCACACAGCCAAGAGGTTACTCCATAGTCCACTCTCTTATCAGTGAAGTACAAAACAGCTTTAGCTTATCATATATAAACAAACTAGCATTTCCCGTGGCTTCACACGCGTTCTAAAGACCGGAAACCAAATTCTTTTTGAGACGCACGGTATGAAACTTCGCTGAACTAACGCTCGCCCTTCCCGTTTTTGCAACATTTTTCATTGATGCTCCGCTTCTATTAGTCTTAGTGTGATGTAATATAGCCTATAGCGTTCCTTGATAGCCGGACTATCCAACACAAAAAGATTTTTTAATTCAGACCAGTAGTTCCTGAGATTAGCGCCTTTAACCAAACATAGAAACAAACAAACATACAAAAAAATCTTCAGCTTTATAATATTATAATTATTACTAATATTAGTATAGACTAGCAGTACCCGCAGCTTCGCCCGCGTCCATTTTTTTAATCACTACTAATCTTAATTCGATCACTCGCAATCGGTTGATATGTAGATTGCCCAAGAATTATACAAAATTACTCCAGCTATTTCAGAACCTATCGTTGATATACCTACTCCTGAGCCGCGTGGCTACCTCTCCCGCTATTGGCTCCCTCTCGCCATTGCCCGCTGTGCTGCGCTTTATTTTATTATTATTATTTTGTTTAGATTGAAATTTTTAATTCGTAATATCCTTTGAATGGAGTGTCCGATTTGTACTATCATGAAAGTTATCTACTAACTATAAACTGACTCCCTGTGAAATTTTAAACTTGTAGCACAAAAAATGAAGTCATTTCATAAAAACTTATGAGACCCTTACACCACCTTAACAGGTAAGGCCCTGCATAAAGAAACGTTTTTTAAACAATTAACCGCTTTCCTATACCAAATTTAAAGTTCGTAGCATAAAAGATGAAAACTTTCATACAAACTTGCTTTTTGTTTTTTGCTTTTCAGTCCCAAGACCTCCTCAAATCAAATCAATTAAATTGAATTTAATTGAATTTAATTGAAATCAATTGAAATCAAATCAAATCAACATATACATTGTTACAATTTCTTACTGAACGTCATGAGTCTACCACCAGTTCGGAAAGAAGAAACCAAATTTCCTGAGGAGAACTGGCGAAAGAAACTCAGCTATTTTTTAAATTAAATTGTAAATTAACTCAACCTCAACTCGGCCCGTCGCAAAATTCATTCTTTTCAATTAACTATTAACTGCCTCCCTGCTAAATTTAAGGTTTGTGGCATAAAAAATTAAAGAGTTTCATACAAACTAATGATAGCCCTTAAACCTAAATCCGGCCCTGTCGTAAAAGTCATTCTTAGCGGACGTCTACTAACTTTTAACTCTCTCCCTGCCAAATTTAAAGTATGTAGCACAAAAACTGAAAAACTTTCATACAAACTTGCGAGAGTCCTTAGACCACCTTAATCCGGCCCTATCGCAAAATCCGTTCTTAGTGCACCTATACTGTTTATAAAGTACCTCCCTGCCAATTTTCATCTTCATCCGTCTTGCGGTTTTCGAGATTTCGTGATGAGTGAGTGAGTGTTTTTCGCATTGATAAATATTATAGATTAATTTACATTTTTTATAAGGTGTGAACTGTTTACGATGAAACAAAAAACTTAATGTTACTTCAATTTACGCACATATTGTTGTGTATAAAAGTTACGTGAAGTTGTGAGACCAAATGCACATAACCCTAATTTTACTTCTGGAATTTCTCTACTTCTTCACTTTAAACTCAAATATCTTTTGATAGACTGAACCGATTGCAATGAAACAAAAACTAAATGTTACTTCAAGTTACGTTCAATCGTTGTGTATAAAAGTTATCTACATTGCTTTCGTACATTTTACGTGATGCCCGGATAAATAAACAGACAAACAGACAAAAATTCTAAAAATGCTGGAAATGGGTTCTATTGGTTATCCTTTAACACCCTGGCTATTTTTTTTGTAATTTTTTTTGATGTACAAAAACGACTTTTCTACAGTTTTATTATATGTATAGATACGTGTTTTACAAAGCTCAAAAAATTAGGTCTCACAACCGGATCAGCTCGAATGTATTAGAAATATTCGTAGCTAAGCACTTACAAAAAATAAGATCAATTTGACTGATCATTAGAACCAAATAAAATAAACTAAATACACCAGCTGATTTTCACAACCGGTAAACAGGCGAAGTAATTCTCTGAACGGCCGGACAATAGTATACTTACTCTATGTCAATGAATATTTTACAGGATAACCTCGGGATTTAACTTAATAGAATTCAATTTAACATACATAAAGACGAGAATCTTCTTTTTTAGAGAGACTTACAGACAATTATATTGTTTTATAAATACGTATTATGGGTAACCTGTCACAGCATTATATATTTAGTATTATGTACAGGTACACACATTTCTATTCTTTTATGACAGGCTCAGGATATATCCACTGCTATATATGATAGCCCTTGGGAGAACCTGTCCTGCAAAAATAAACGAATTATACTTCTAACAATTCTAAGGTAATTTTATTATTATGTTATAGAAGACATGATACGTCAAGTAATATGAGAAAAAAAGGCAAAAATGAAAAATTTCCATAATAATAGAGAAAAGCACATAGAGTTTTGTCTACTCCAGTCTACAGAGATATATTATGATGTCAATAGATTTCCAAAATTATATTTTTTTACACCAAATTGGTGTAAAAACCGTTTGTACTTTTTAATTAATTGAATTATGTCCAAATTAATCTTTGAATGTATAATTTAGAAAAACTATTTAAAACTGTTTTATTTTATTTACTAGCGACTCGCCCTCGCTTCGCTCGGGCTCTTCCCTAGATTTAGCACAGGCAAAGCCGCGGGATCCGCTAGCTATGCATATAAACCTTCCTCTTGAATCACTCTATCTATTGGATAAAACCGCATCAAAATCCGTTAGCGTAGTTTTAAAGATTTAAGCGCACATAGGGATATAGGGATATAGGGACAGAAAAGGCGACTTTGTTTTATACTATGTAGTGATTTATGTACCACAAAAATAAACATAATACAAATATTATTAATAAAATGAAAATAAGCACAAAAAAATGAAAAAAAACAAAACAATATATGATTTTATTCGTGCTCTAGTCTTCGAAATATATTTCTAACCTCTTTCAGAAAATACTTTACTCTTTAAGATAACGTTAAAAGGCTGTTAATTTTTTACACGTTTATTTTTTAGGTCACAGCGAGCTACTTACGTTCGGTCTACGAGTTTTACTGAGATATCTTTAAAGACTTTTATAATGGTAAGCTGACTCACATTTCTGACGAAATTTTATAATTTATTAAACGTGCCGGTTAATACATATGCAGACTAACTACATATTTAATTTGAATGTTAAATAGGTACTATAACAGTTATAATAATTTTATTTTTTATTACGCATCCTTACTATTATTATAAAAGTGTGATGGATGGTTTTTGTTCCCATACAGCAATATAAAAGTGAATTGTTGGAGTGGTTTACAATGGTAATATTTGAACATAACTTGCCCCAGGAAACTAATGTGTTCCTTATTATGTGTGACAAACGGCTATCAACCTTGCTACTGAAAGATCAAATATTATTTATCTTTATTACACAGTTATTCTGCCAATTCATCTTAAAGTATTTACTTGTTACTTGTTGTTTATTGTAGAGAGTTGCCTCGGTGGTGTAGTGGCTAGCATGTACGGTCGCACACCCGGAAGACCTGGGTTCGAGCCCTAGGTCGGGTCAAGTTTAGTTATTGAGTCTTTCTGTTTATTAAGCCTAAAGAAAGAAGTTGGCGGTGTTTCACCTCCGTGCCTCCTGTCCGTGGACCCAGTCGGTCGTGCGACTCAACTCTCACTGGTCCTGACGAATAGTCGTCTCATCGGAGTATGAGAGTGACAGGAACAAAGAGCGCACTTATGTCTGCGCGTAAACTCTGATACACTAGTTTCAGTGATATTTGCCACCGTGATTGTAATCGGTCGGGAGGACATTCTTATTGTAGAGAGGCGTATCTATTTTATGCAATTTATAATATACCTATATGCATAATGCATATATTCAATAATATTAAAAGGTATTTACCTACTGTATGGCATATGGAACCCCAGGAGAACTCCTTTTTTCTAGTCTTACTGGTAAAGCTAGGTTACTAATGTAGGTTTAAGTATCTCACGTGATAATGCTTAATAAAAGTACTTCAGAAATTACTTGCATAATATTTATATTTAAAAATAATTAGAGTTTTCAGTTTCTCAATTTTCCTCTCCAAAAGAGGCAATAAGATACACTCATACTACAACAGTTAAATATGTTATATTAATTGAAGAAGGCATGTGATTCTAATGAAGAGAATGTTTTACATGAAAATGTGTTTAATTAAGCTATATACTCATACGCTTACACGAGTTAATGTAGAATTAAAATTATTATAATGTAGTATTAAGGCTGTTGAGTTTCACATCGACTCTCTGAAGTTAAAGTCTCTTAAGGTGTAATTAAATATTGTAAAATTTGGTTTCCGAGACTTTTGATTGTACATATGTATTCAGCCCTTATCACCGTCCCACTGTTGAGCACGAGCGTCCCTTCAATACGAGGAGATCAATCCATAGCCATGACCAAGTGCGTGTTGGCGAACTTGACATGTCTTTCGAAAACTCGCTAGGTTCTGTAAAATGTGCAGGTTCCTCACGAAGTTTTGTTTCATCGTAAGGTTATCATGTGAGAATTAATCGGACATGAAAATACCACTGTCTCAACTGAATTTCTATTATCAATCCGTAATAATTTCTTTTCTAGGTACGAGATAAATTATAATTACATATATATTCAATGTTTTCCATAATATTACTATATATTATGTGGTATACTTTATATTTAATATTAAAAAATAAAGGAAAAACAAACAACTTTTATTTATATAATAAAGAGGAAAACTAATTAGCATTAAGATGAAATCTTATCTTATTGTTCAATACATAACGTTACGTTTCAATTAGTGCCATCAAATATTTAATCTGTATTATCAATACCTATTGAATTACCATTAACCTAACAATATATGTAATTAATTTATTATTTTGTATTTTACGACAAACTAGAGACTCATGATTGCTCCACTTGGGTTCCTCCCTAGATACATTTTAACGGTGAGTATAGATATTTCAGAAATTGGATATTTTTTTAGATGAGACACAGAAACAAAATCTCACCAAAATCTGTCTCGTACTTTCTCGTGAAGCTATCACAGACAGACAAACAATCGAAAATTCTAAAAACTATGAATTCGACTTCTGCATCGATAATGTTCTCTACTGTTCTCTCCGACCGATTCCGACCATGACGGCCAATCTCATTGAGACTGGCCAACTGCGCAGGAGATTTTATTGTGCATAAGTGTAAGCGTAGACACAAATGCACTCTCTATTCCTCTCTCATATTCTGGTGGGACACGACTAGTGAGAACTAAGGCCCTGCGCCTTTACGTGCGCTCCGAAGCACAGGGGTGAAACACCGCCGAATTCCCAACTCCGGGCTGTTACTGAGACTTACTAAATAGAAAGACTCGATAACTTAACTTTGCCTGACCCGGGACTCGAACTCAGGACCTTTCGATGTGTGGTCGTACATGCTTGCCACTACACCACCGGGGCAGTTACACCACTAGACCATCGATAAAAATGACTAATGCAATAAGAATTTCCAAAAATTTAATGTACAGATTCTACTCGGTTAGAATATTATTATATGCCAAATTTCCAATAGTAATTCTCATTGAGATTAAAAGAGTTTGTTTTTTTTTTCAGATTCTGAATATGTCATGGTCTTTTATTTCCTTGATAACTAAATTGTATGAAGATTAAAAAGCCTTATAATGGAAGTAAATCTAACAATGAATCATTTTCTGCGCGATATGTGTATCTAATAAACATTTATTTTTAAAATAAAAATGGCTTATGTGTAGAGTAGACTATAGCTAGCTTATTACTTTTTATTGTTTATTCGTGTTATTGGAATGTTTTAGTAAATTAAATTTGATTTGCGTATGCCTTTCATATTTTTATCTTTTATATTTTATCGAAGATTTAGATAAAAAACTATTGTATTTTAACTTTATAATTTAGAAAACATTTAAACGGACCTTATAGGTGCTTAATAATATGCATTAATAGCCAGCAACTTATACTCAATACACTTGGGTGCATTCTTGGCTATAGAACAGTAGCAATGGCTATATAATATAGCATCTATCTGAGTTCTAAACATTCAAATCGTTTTTGAATTGTTAAATATAAAGAAGTAGGTAACCACAAAGTCGAGCTTACATGTACCTTATTAGGTACATGTAAGCGCTACTATTGTACGTACCAATTTAAAATGTAATGTATATACTTTCATTCCATTTCACTGGTCGTCCCCCAAATAAAATGGGAATCAGATCGTATTCTACACGTACGGATTCGTAAATATTACGCGATAACGTGTTAGGTTTTTATCAGACAACTAGATGCCCTGAGATGAAATGAAAAATCCCCTGTTCATTGATAAATAATTGTTGAAAATGATTCGTAAAGGAAAATGTAAGAAATTCTAGGTGATTTAAATACATTAATCTTAGGTTTTCATGCAATCGTCTATATAATATAAAACAAATAAAATACAATTTATAAAAAATTAAGTACGTACACATCATTCAATTTATAGACGAATATATCTTATAATACGCATCTTTGGCAACACTTTCATTTACAACCCAATTTTATGGCAAGATATAAAACTAAAAGTTGAAATGTGCGATAAAAACTTTCAATAGAAATAAGAAGACCCATTCAAAGTTGAGGCAACCACCTACACGAATAAATTTAAGAAAGGTAAACCACGACTTCTACCCCATATGCCATCTACGTACTATATACGAGTAGTATGATATTTTAGATACCCATTACATTAGAATAAAGAATATATTTTTTGCCGTTATTGTCGTCGAGTAAGTACAACAAATAAAAAAGAATCGAATAAGACTTTTGCTCAAGGAATTCCTTTGCCGATCCAGTACAGATTGAGACGGGCCGTTGGATTAAATACATTTATCGTCCTCAGGGGGTCGCTTTAATTCTGGAAGAGCACCTCTGACTTTTTCTGAACTCTCGAGTGCCTAATTGGTATTTAAAATTCATGTCGAGTTGTGGTAACGGCGAACACAATTATGGCTTACAAACTTTCCGAATATTATTATTATTTAACATATTTGGCCAAATTGAGTTCAACGAAATCCTTTCCAGATCTTGGTTATTAGAATCTTTTAGAAGTCTTTAAAATTTTAATTAGATTAAAGTACATATAAATAAACATTTTACCTTTAATCAACGTATTGTATATTATGTACAATTTACATATCATAATTATAAACAGTAAGTATCATATTTTTAGTGTAATATAATTCCATTATAAATATTTCCGATAGAAATGCATATTAAAACATACCTTAACGAAAAAGTCAAATATATTTGAAGATTTTCTTTTATTGAAAAAATGTTTTTGAATGGTAATTGTTCCTTTGTGACGAACTCGTAATTTATACTTTACAACTAATCTGTCTCTGTAACATTAATAATACAACGACAATACAAAGACACTGATCCAAAAAATAATTTATATATTAATTTGAACTTTGTCTCCTGGCCTCGAATTCTGAATCCTCAAAGTTTTTATTAAGTGAGATTATTATTATAAGGTCTCAGAAATACAGATTCATTTTGCACTCCTCTTTATCAAAGAAGGAAGAAAAACAAATTATTTATATTTCTTGAACGGTAGATGTGGCTAATATGAAAACTTTGATACTAAAAAGACACTTAAAGACTGAATAGAAATATTTATTAATACTTTAACATTTTGAATCTATTTCTGATAGAATGGAGTCATTACAAAATTAATATAGAAATACAAAATTATGTCGGATAACTAAAACATGTTACTGCTTTTAGAGCTACTTACGGAATTATATAAAATATGACATAATACAATTTTTACTAATAAAACTAACATTCCAAACTTAAAATAATTCAAACATAATAAACCAAACAGGTCACAGTTGATATCAAAATAGTTTGTATGTATAATCTGAGATTACCATTCAACACACCCCCTTAATCTCAGATATACATCATAACACCAGACAAGTACAGAAACCCAAAAATTTTTTAAAATTAACTACAAACAAACTACAAATCATAAAACAACAATAACACACTCTTTCTCAACAAAAACCAGAAAGTCTTAATAATAACTAAAACCAAGAAAAACACAATACACTTAAAGGAAGAGGAGATATCAAAAATTCTGTAAAAGTTTCTCTAAAAAAAAAGATTCCGTTTCGAATTCCGTTCCATTATACATATTTGACTTGAGCAAGAGAAAAAACTGCAGAATAATAAAAATCTCTTCCCCTAACAAAAATATTTGATTAACACAAAACATTAAATCCTTTCCCCCTTACAACAATCTCATACACACGCTTCCACTGCGCGAATCTCTATTATTAACACCCCCTTACACTAGCACTACCTACACTAAAAGGTTTAGAATTAAAATACCTAAAAAAAAGTCTTATAACGTCAATCACATGACCGCCCCCATGACCACTACTGAAACCACCTCCTTGGCCACCTCCTATACCACCTGCATGACCACCGCCATAGCCACCTCCAAAACTACCTCCTCCAATTCCATCGCCAAAGCTGCCTCCATGTCCACCTTCTAAATCTTGGCCTCCTCCAAAACCTCCAAAATCACCTCCAAAGCCGTTTTCGCCAAAGCCTATTCCTCACATCTTCAATCGTTTCTCCACAAACCACTTCATCTGCCCCTGTACTCTCTTCATCCTCAACACCGTCAACTGCCACCTCTGCTTCAACTGTTTCCTTTTGAATTGTTCCTTTTTTTTCTTGCTGGGCCCATAACCTCTTGAACGGTAGATGTGGCTAATATGAAAACTTTGATACTAAAAAGACACTTAAAGACTGAATAGAAATATTTATTAATACTTTAACATTTTGAATCTATTTCTGATAGAATGGAGTCATTACGAAATTAATATAGAAATACAAAATTATGTCGGATAACTAAAACAATATTAACTAGCAAATCGGGTCCGCTCCGCTGGGCGTGAGTTAAAATAAATTAAACTGTTTTTATAATTTTGTAGCAAAATAAAAGTAGCATAAGGTACTTCTTATGACATTAGCTATCTACGAGTGAGAGTCCCGTGAGTCAAATCGGTCCAGCCGTTTCAGAGATCGGATAGAGCGGGAATAAACAAACAGACAGACAATAATTTTAAAATTGTTTTTTTGATGTATGTACCAATTTAAACTTACATATACATTTATTCACTAAAAGCTGTTAATTTGGAATTAAAAATAAATACTTCAATTTTATTTACATGTACCGATGTACCGATAAAGTATGTAAATAAGTATAACTAAATTAATATGTAAAATATCTCGATCTATTTGTCACCAACAACGAGTGTAGCTCAGGTGTACTTCTTGCACTATTAAATTACATTTTCCTTTAGCAATTATCCCTTTATGTTGCAAATCAGTCGATTGCTTCCGTCAGATTGAGATCATCTTTATCAGACAAAGGAATATTTATAGTAGGGTACGATTACACTTCACCTCAAGTAAATAAATACTTTGAAATAGTCCATCTTATAATATCAGGTTTCCGTTAATAATTTGTAATGGAGCAAAATAATGTTGGTTCATATAGCATTATAACTAAAAAATGAACTCTGAACCCCTTATTTTATACATATGCCTTAGCATGTATAAGTAGTATGTAAAAAAAATAATTATATATTTAATAGAAGAATCAGTACCTAAGAAGATCAGGCCTTTAATGTATGGAAAAAGTCTGGCCAATACTTTAAAGTTTCGCCGACCGACAAATATACCGTGTACCGAAGAAATGATGACAACAGAATTGTTACGTTTAGCACTTTATTGTCGCGTTTTAGTACCTTTGAAGGATGATACTTAAAAGGTATTTACATATTATTATGCATTTAAATGAAATATACATGTGAAAGTTTATTTATTATTCATTTATTAACGAAACTCGCATCCTATACTTACTAAAATATTTTTATTGTCCCTATGTTTAGTGTTTTTCTAAGAGCATATTTACTAGAAAGTGTTATATCTTGTAACATTGCAATTTTTGTATGTTACTACCTGTACGTACACCTAACACCTGTAGAGAAGTGGCTATGTGGGTTAGCTAGTAAAGCCCGTACTACTCACTAAAATGAAACAGAACCTCCCCCGTTTTAATGGGGTAACTCAACCACGATGCTCCGAGGGCGGGCAATAACAACAAATACGTAAGCTAAAATATAACACAAGATAAGTGGGGTGGAAGTCAGAACCTTCCATCTGCTAGTCAGACTTGCACACGTTCAAATTTTAAAATCTATGAATAGAGAACCAATTTCTGCAGCGCTTCTTCGGTATTCTGTAGAATGCTTAAAATATTGACGAATGAAAAATATTCTAAACTAGCAGTAGATCTTTTGTACATAAGAATCACTATTGTAAAATATAATCAATATTGTAAATATGTATATTAAAAATTTCGAGGATAACGTTACTCTATTTATTTATTCATTTTATTAGTATTTATTGTATTTATGTTATTTATTATAATAATAATTAGTGTATAAATTCTGAATTTAGATTATAAAAGTTCACTTCATTGTTCTAAAAGCAACCGTTAGATTTTGACATATATCCCAATCAAACACACAAATATATCAACATTTTAGTCGATCCATGTACTGTAGTATTGTGTGACGATCAACTTGCTTGTTAGGATAACTTGCTGCAAGACCTTTTTTATTTATTGCAATTGATTTCAATTTTAGTAGCAATGTTTAAAAGACTGCTACGTTCAAAAATCTGTAAAAAGTTGCTAAAATTAAAACATTTAAAAATATTTATTATATTAAAATATTGATTGATATGATTATTATAATTATTTGTAATTAATAATTGAGATATTACTTTAATTAAATTGAAACAAATCTGGTTCAATTATGTAAATCGGCTAACATTAATCAGTTATGACGGTTATCAGCCGTGAGCTGCCGAACGCAGTATTAAAGCGAACATTTGATGGCGATTGTTAATATAGGCACATTACGACTAGTTCGGTTAAATATCTCTGTAATCCCAGTTGTAAGCGTTCATCGTATGCCACTAACAACATTATTATAAAATACAAAATTTAGCGACGCACTTTTACTACACATACTATGTATTTTTTAATATTTAAATTATTTTTTTTCTTATTATAATTAATAGTCCTTAGGCTCTACTACAATAGTAAGTTGCAGCGCCAAAAACCTTGTGTAAAATTCCCAGATGAGTCAATTACATCGTCTAAAAGGATCTCATTGCGGAAACCTTTTCTTTTTGTAAGGCAAAAATGCCTTTACATGCTGATTTATAGACATTTTTAAATTGGTCTTTAAAAACTTTTAGTACCAATCAATAAAATGTAGTTTATATTGTGCTTACATATTAGGTATAACATTCGGAAATAACTAGAGAAGTATCACTACACCTACACTTCACGTGTTAAATGTTTACCTATTCAATACAACGCATATAATTATTATTTTTTTACATTGCACAATAAAAACCAAAGTTTAGCCTAGCTACAAAAATTGCGAGCAACAAAAGTTGTATAACATAGTTAGTATGTACATCATATGTGTTTTCCAAACACAAATCAAACATCAAAATATAATTTTAGTCATATTTCTCAAATCTCATTAAAATACAATCACATTCTGCGTTAATATCATCTCCAGTTGGCAATAATACAACGTTCTGCAAATACTGGTGCATATCCAACGACGATTAGGCTGGCGACTCGCCAGCATCTCTTCTCTTCAAGTTACAGTTTTGAATAGTCTGTATTCTGCTTCATCGACAAATACTATTCAATGTTATTTTAACAAATTAACGACAACTAAAGCAGTAGGGATAGTTATCTACTTAATTAGTGTAATCTCAATGCTGATTTGATAGCATTATTGAATAACATAATTATGATTCTTAATAAAGTAAAAATTCAAAAGACAAAAGTCAAAAATATTTTGAACATTGACGTACGGATTTGGCTCACATTTTTATTATAAGTAGGTATAGATTTAATCTTTATTGTAACATGAGTATAAAATTGCATACATGACTTAGAGTCACAATGGAAATTGTTAAAGTAAAGCTACTCATAAAAAGTATATTAAAACGGTACTACATGGAAACTATCACCATAAAATATTAACTTAACTAACGATTTCCATGAAATCTTAAATACGAAATAATAGTCATGTTTTCGCTCTTAAATATAAGAATAACAAATTAATGAAAAACGAACGTTGAATTTATTATTCGAAATCGAATTCAGTTTCCAAGCAACTGTATTGGGTGCCTGAAAATTTGTTGACCTATTTCCGTAAAAATGCAGAAATATTTATTACTTTATGAGCAAAAATAAAAAAATGCTTGAAATAGTTTTTGACGGCCGAAACGAGTATTTCGAGTACGGTGAAGCCTACGGACGAGCTTAAATTAGGGCGTCATTACACTCGTTGCGGTCGCACACTGATTGATTTTTGCAGGTTCGTTTTTACACGTTGCAGATGCGATTACCTGGATAGCCGCAACATGTGCTTAATTATAGTATTAAAAATATTTTTATTCATTTTAAAATCTATCATGTACAATTATTTTAATTCTACTACACTAAGTGCTATTTTTTATTACAGGATAATATTATATTTAAAACTTAGTATAACAATCATTAAGTAAAGTAAAAAAAAGAAAACGTACATTTGGTGCTTACAGTCCTATAAACTTAAACATGCGCAATACATATGAAATGATAAATAAATATTCTGTTGTATCAGGAGAAAGCCACAGTGAAAACCTGTAGCTACTTACAGTTAGTTGCTGACAGACTCTGAAATTTAAGCAAAGTTAGTTCGTTGCGGGTTTTAGACACGACTAGCCACTCGATCGGTAAACCGCTACCGGCAAGTTCAACTAGGATTTTGAATCGGGTGCACACTGAATAACTCTTCCAAGAAATGTTAGTTAGAAATTTTAGTGCCACAATTTTGGTAACATATTCACTGATATTGGGAATTAGCTTTAACTGGAAAAGAGTACAAGGTACTTGTGAATTTGGCTTAATAAAAGCCTACAACAGAGATATTATTTAAAATACACTATAAAAATGAAATGTGAAGCTATGTGGCGAGTGTGAGTGAGATCATCAATCCCCAAAGCGTAACGCCAGGCCTGACCTAAGATCATAATTTACCTAATATACCCATTTAATACCTACATAGATAGTTACTGAAATTAACAAATATAATAATTTTCAATGGTCTCTCCATGTGTTGTTCCAGGTTATATTCTATATGTGTACTGAATTTCATCTAAATCAATCTCTCAGCAAACCTAAAAACTTATGCATTTACAATAGCAGGTATTCCAAGTTGTTTAAAGATGAATGATTTATGTCGTTGTTTCTAGTTTAGCTCAAGTCTGTACTGTTTGGTAACTTTAAGTGGGTATAAATAAAATAGTCTGCATTTTACTACTATATGACTGCACTTGAAACGTGACGTACGGAAAAGTGGACACAATGTAACTTTAAAACTGGAGTCTTTATGGCTATGTCCTTTTTATTATCTGCAGTGTAGAAAATCTTCCTTAAAAGTACTGACGTCATATAAATATGTAAATAATATTATATAACACATTTAATTCTATTAACATACATAGAATACTACATTTTGTCAAAAAGCACTTGAATCTTAAATCTTTCTTTGTTATATAAGCTATATTATATACTAAAATATAAAGTTTCAGTTAAATCTTCACGGGCTTTTTAAAAAGAAATGGGTCAAATAAAATCATTATGTGTAAAGAGCATTTATCTATACATCTATACATGTATTAAATTCTAACTAAGTCAAATCTGTACATAAAATATTATTTGGAAAATCTAATTGAAATAGATATTATTATCGATATAGAGGTCAACTCTATTGTTTTAGAATGTTTGTCTCTCTGACTGTCAGTGTGTGACCTCATCACGACAAAACCACTGGACGGATGATATTAATTGCTATGATGATAGCTGGTTACCCGGGTCAATACATAGGATACGCTTTATTGCCAGAAAATATCTCATTTCTGAGAAATTTGAACTGATCTTGATCATCCGGCTATAAAACATTACACGGTTTGTTAAATCTATTTTGTATCCAGTCGTAGGAATGCGGGCGGAGCCACGGGAAATGCTAGTAAATAATAAATATTTGTTAATATTTTTTGGTTGTAATTTATCAAGGGTACTTCATAAGTTCAAGACTAATCTCTACACACAATAAGGAAATGTGTAAGACATTAGGCAACAGCTGGACTAGTTCGTGGTAAGCCATGCATGAATACTGTGGCGATATTTGAGAACTGTTTAAAGTGTGATGCTTTTAATGTTCGAAATTTAATCATTGTAATCCTTAATTTGAGTAATGTTTTTAAGTATTTGCTAATTAATTTATTCAATAAAATTATATTCAATCATAGCGGTATTGATTTGGAATAACTTTTAAATGTATCTACTTAGATCTAAAAGTCGCCTAGAACTTAAACGACTCTTCTTTGACCGGTTTCTATTAATTGTTTTCATTAATTATGGATTTTGTGTTGGTAACATCAAGTTTTATTTATTTACATTCTTATGATAAAGCCACATTTAATAAACATTATTGGGAAAAATGGATTTTATATATGATTTATAAATATTTAATGCAAAGTGACGATTTACGGTTATTTTTATTATTTATGCTGCGATGGATTTTGATGAATGAGTTTGTGAATATCAAAATATGTCAAATAAAATGCTACATGCTTTCGTTATTGCGAAGAGACTGAAAAACTAACTTCGTGTATGGGAGAATCACACGTTTGCTAAAAATAAAATCCTAAATCACAAAAAATATTATTATTATCAACTATCAAACTCGGTCCTTTTCACTGGGCGTAAGTTAAAATAAGTTAAACTGTTTTTATAATTTTCAAATAAAAAAATAGCCTCAATAACATTACCTATTGAAAGTGAAAGTCCCGTCTAAATCGGTCCAGCTGTTTTAGAGATTACCCAAAACAAACATATAGATAGACAGACAAAAATTTTAAAAATTGTATTTTTTATATGAGTACCATATACACTTACTTTCATTTGCATTTAGTGAAAAGCTATAAATTTAAAATTAAAAACAGACACTTGACTTTTATTTAAGTACCTTTTTGTACTGATCTCGTAACTTAATAAATTAAGCTGATACTATTATAATATTAGGTCTATTCTGAAGCAAGAATTTTAGTTTCATGAGTATCCAAATATTCGGTAAAATAGGTGTTAGAACCTATTTCATGGATTGATGGACTATATTTAAAACATATATTCTAATGAATAGTATGTAAATTAGCAACATCATCTTTTCTATTTAACCGACTTCAAAAAAGGAGGAGGTTATATTATGTTCCACTGTATATATTTTTTATTTATGTTCACCGATTTCTCCGCCGTCTGTGGGCCGATTTTAAAAATTTTTCTTTTGTTCGGTCAGGTCAAGTCAGGATCTGATGATGGGATCCCAGGGAAATCGAGGGCAACTCACAAATTTTATAGGCACCTATTATGCTTTTGATACATTTTTTAAATATGTAGAACATAGCATTTGTATCTGAAAACCATCATCTCATGTGAATGAGCTGATGATGGAAGGTACAATTCTTCAACGGTTATTTTTTATGTTTGTTCATAAATTTCTGCATCAAATGTTGGCCAATTACATTTTTTTTGTTCGGTAGGGTATACTTCCAAGATATTCACATTATCACCAAGTCAGGATCTGATAATGGGATCCAAGGGCAATCTAGGGCAACCCTCAAATTGTATAGGCATTTATTACGTTTTTCGTATATTTTCTAAAGCTGTTCGAGAATTCGTGATAATGTATACCTTACATCTCCTCAGCGGTTAGGAGTTGAAAGAAAATTCTTTTAATATTATACGTACTTATGAACCGATAGTTGTATTCCTTTAGAATATTAGGTTTGATCTGATAATAGAAGGTAAATCTTATTAACGTCTAGGAGTTACGTGGAAAAATAGATGTGTACAAATCTCGATTGGCTATTGTCGTTCACTCCAAAACTTTGCTGAGTTATTGGAGCAGTAGTTTAGTTAGCCTACCTGTATTATATTTAAACAAAAACACTAACCACTAAAAAAATAAAAATAAACTATTTTTTTAACAAAAATGAAAACCGATTTCAAAACGTTACAAATCGAAACTAAAAAGAAAAAAATAATAATTACTTAGTTATCATTGGAGTCGGTGCCATCCAAGAAGGACAGTTTAATCCTGCTTTCGAATGGATATTTTGATTATATTTACAAATTGATACATTAAGATAATTAAGATTATTTTGCTTTGGTTGGCACCGACTCCAACAATAACTAAGTAATTAAAATTATTTTTTTCTTATTAGTGGTGCTATTATTATATATATGTATTTAAAATTGTAAGTATTATTTTTTTCCATTTGTATTATTTTATTTTATTCTAAGGACGTCTACAATAATTAAGATAACTGCACTTAGAGTAAGGTAGGTATAATAATATGAATAAGAACAAAATTTGTATTTAGAGAACACTAGTTCACGTTAACAACTATAACACAATATTAACGATAATCCCTTTGTAATCCAAAGATACCTGCTATGAAAGCGATACTAATACGTATATAATATTGATTTAAGCCTCTATGCATACTATATTACTTATTAATTATAATTTACTCTATAGTAGTAAATAATCTATATTAAACATCATATGCAACTTGTATTATTTACAGATTAAAGTAAAATAAAAATATTTTAGCATTAATACGTAATGTATTAATACATAGCTTAGTGTGTTTGCATGTTCTTCCGACACATCGAAACAAAATGACGAGTTGGCGTGTTTTTTTGCTGTAACTTACTCGACTTATGTTTTTGGAAAAAAGTCAAATTTCTGTTTTCAGTCATCAAGAATTCTTCAAGCAACCTATCTACGATATACTTTAAATATAGGTGTTAAATTAAAAAAAATGGTGTGTGAAGTAAACGTGTGATAGTAGACCATTATGATAAATCAAAGTTATAAGTTATTTTTTTACATCCATAGTAATGTCTAGTCCGCTTAGTAGCGTCCGGCGATCCGAGCGCGTAGCTACGCAAGAGACGCACATGGAGATAGCCCACTTCGGTGGGCTTAGTGTCACGTGGGAGCTCCAAGCACTTCTCTGATAGTAAAGTTGACTTTGACTGCTAACTACGAGTAGATATATAGAAAATTTAGACATTCAAGGAACGGACAGACCCATTAGTAGTACTTGTGTTGTTTGTAATTATAAATATTAGTAAGGATATGCAAATTTATTTTACTAAACCTGTTAATATTTAAATGTGAATCAATATTCTGTTTCATATAAGGAATTAACGGAATTATCTCTAATCTCAAATTTAACGTGTCTGGTTAATTACTAACGAACTAACAAATAGAAATTAATATAACATAAACCAATAAAGTCGGTATAGCTATGCATGAGTAGGTATAATATTATGTTATTATTTGAAACCTTTATTATAATTTGTTATTATATAGAAGTGTTGGTTAGTTATTATTTGTTCACGATATCTTTGCCAAATGTGATCAAATTTTTTATGATATTTTTAATGAATGATTATATGCCTATCAAGAGGGGTAGCATAATATTGTCGCGGAATATAGTGCGAACTCGTCATAATAGCACGCTTGTACCATGCCTTACAACAGCGAATGTCAATTTCTAACTTTTGACAATTAGATAACAAGAACAGTTTATTACAAATTTTAATGTGTCAAAAAGAGATAAAGCATTTTCAGGAAAGATTTGGAAGTTACTAGAAACATTTTGAATTTTCGATACTAGAATGTTCTAAATTTATGCATATAAAAAGGCCGGCAGTGTGTCGAGAGTTCAGTTGAAGTTCGGAGTTGAGTGAAGATTGCGAAGAGATACGAAATAGTGGAAAGGTGAAGAAGAACATAGTGAATTATTAAAAGTGGTGGTTTATAGTGCTCAGAGACTAAATTAAACTAGTGTTGTGTACAAACTGCGCGTGTGTATTAAGTGTAAATAAAACAACTTTAGTGCGAGAACGCTTTTAATTTCCGATCCCGAACCTGTAGTACGTAACAATTGGTGTCAGAAGTGGGATCGGAAATGCCATTAGTACCGAGGCACGAGAAGGAAGGAGTCAATACACGCGCAATGGCGGAACAGCAAAGGGAAGATTCTGGCCCTAATACATCGAGTGGAGAGTCCGCGGCTCAACAGAGTACCACGCCAGACATGAACGCCCTCCTGCAACAAATGGCGTTCATGATGCAAGAACAAACGCGCCGCGAGGACGAACGTGCACGCCGCCAGGAGGAACAGCTGCGCGCACTCCAAGAAGAGCAGGCTCGCCGCCAGGATGAACAGCTGCGCGCACTTCAAGAGGGCATTCACAAGGATGTCATAGCCGTTCTTCAACAGAATACGGAAAGGGTAGAAGCCGTTGAAAGAGAAGTTGAGGGAATAAAGACGACACTCGTCACACACGGTGAAGTTTTAGAGGAGTACGACTCAAAACTCTCTAAAATGGAGAAAAGGATGGATTACTTAGAAACTCACAAATTACCGCGTAGTGCTGACTTTAGCTCATCATCAACAAAGAGCTTCAAAGTCCCTTACTTCGACGGCAAATCCTCTTGGGCTGCCTTTAAGATCCAGTTTGAGACTGTCAAGGAGACGAGTGGATGGACAGATGATGAAGCTCGATCTGCCCTTACCGTCGCACTTAGAGAGGAGGCTCTGAATGTATTGGAGGCGCTTTGTGCTAGTGACCCTGGCAGGAAGACCACATACAGTGAGCTACTTAACGCTTTAGAGTCGCGGTATGGTGATAGTCATCTAGAGCACGTGTACAGGGCTCAAATTAAAGACCGTGCACAACGAGCCAATGAAACCCTGCAGCAGTGGTCCATAGAGATTGAGAGGCTCGTACGGAAGGCATATCAATCCTCGCCATCCGCCATAGAAACCATTCTTCTGCAGGCTTTTGTGGACGGGATTCGCGACTCGGAGGTACGTGCTGCTGTACGCCTAAGACACCATACAAGTCTCAGGGAAGCTGTCGCTCATGCTCTAGAGATTGAAGCTGTGCGTCATGACTCTAGATCTTGGAGGGTGCAGGAAGCTACCACGGGAGGATTATCCGTCCGGAGACGTGTTTTTAACCCAAGGTGCTACGAGTGTGGTGAGCAGGGCCATCTTCGAAGTGACTGCCATACAAGGAAAAATGGTCGACTACAGGCAGATGTTGGTGTAGCAACCTACGATCAAGTCAGAGGAGAATTGATCTCGGACAGATCTAGGAGGTGGGCGCTGGCCGGGGGATCTACAACCCCACCGATAGAAGTAAAACAGGCAATAGATGGAAACACTTTGGTTATACAAGGCGCTATTAATGGAGTGACATGTAAACTGACACTGGATACCGGAGCTTCACGAACTGTCATTAATAACCGAAAGCTGAAACACATTGCGGACAAAAATTTGCAAGATAGAAAGCACATCACCCTTATGACAGCCACCGGTCAGCGCATACCTGTTTGGGGGGAAAGAAAAATTGCTATAAAAATTGGGGACCACATCTATTGGCATAACGCAATAGTTGCAGATATCGTGGATGATTGCATCATTGGATTGGACTTTCTTCAAAATTACCTGTGTACGATTGACATGAAATATGGAGTTTTAAAGTGCGGAAATAGAGAAGTACCGATAAGTGGTGGAGTTCAGGGGAAAGTTTGTTGCTTAAGAGACACTGCTCTTCCGCCAAGATCACAGACTCTAGTACCTGTCGCTTTACCTCAGAACAAGTCAGGTAGTCAATGGTGCTGCGCTATCATAGAAAAGTGTGAAGATGAGAGCTCGTGGATCCCAGCAAGAGTTGTAGTAGGTAAAACTTCGACATCCATGGTTCCAGTGCTGAACACCAGTGACGCTACGCAAACTATTCAGAGAGGGGAAGTTGTGGGGACTTGCGAAGAGATAGCCTGGTTATGCAGATGTCAACAGAATGAGAAGGTGCTTAACAAGGATAAGGAGCAAGCAATAAAACTTTTAGAAGACTGCAAAGATCATCTCACAAGTTCACAGAAGACAAAAGCTGAAAATTTACTTTACCGATATTCAGATTTGTTCTCGAAACATGATGGCGATATTGGAAGAACCAGTTTGGTGAAGCACAAAATTAATACTGGTGACGTAGCGCCTATTCGACAACGACCAAGACGAATTCCATGGGCTAAGGAGAAAGAGGTTGACGACATGATCGAGGACATGAGAAAGAATGACATCATCGAACAATCTACTAGTCCTTGGTGTTCTCCAGTAGTACTTGTAAGGAAGAAGGATGGATCTACAAGGTTTTGCATCGATTACCGCAGACTCAACGATGTAACCAAAAAGGACAGTTATCCCCTGCCTCGAATCGACGACACCTTAGACACTCTCAGTGGTATGAAATGGTTTTCAACTCTCGATTTAAAGAGTGGCTATTGGCAAGTGGACATGGACCCCGTGGATAAGGAGAAAACTGCGTTTTCAACTGGAAAAGGGTTGTGGCAGTTTAAGGTTATGCCGTTCGGGTTATGCAATGCACCAGCAACATTCGAGAGGTTAATGGAACGTGTACTCGCTGGATTACTAGGAGCAGCCTCCCTTGTTTACCTGGATGACATAATTATTGTGGGACGTGACTTCGAAGACCATCTTAAGAAACTCGAAGCAGTACTCGATAAACTAAGGGAAGCTAATCTAAAGTTAAGTCCGAAGAAGTGCTTATTCTTCAGAAAACAAGTAAATTACCTAGGACACGTAGTTTCGGAAAACGGAGTAGAAACGGATCCTGGGAAAATCACCGCTGTGAAAGATTGGCCGACCCCTAAAGACAAGACGCAAGTGAGAGCATTTCTAGGATTGTGCTCCTACTATCGACGATTTGTGAAAGGGTTTTCTGACATCGCCAAACCACTTCATAAACTAACCGAGGAGAAGAGACCTTTCGTATGGGACAAGAATTGTGAATCGGCCTTTCAAGAACTGAAGAAACATCTTTGCCAAACTCCGATCCTTGGGTATCCAGACACAAAAGGAGAGTTTATTGTCGACACTGATGCTAGCAATATCGGTATTGGAGGTGTATTGTCCCAGCGGAAGGGTGATCAGGAGGTGGTTATCGCATATTTCAGTAAGTCACTCTCTAAACCGGAAAAGAATTATTGCGTTACTCGAAGGGAGCTACTTGCTGTAGTAAAAACTTTACAGCATTTTAAGAAATACTTGCTGGGACGCAAATTTTTAGTAAGAACCGATCACGCTACCCTGAAATGGTTATTGGAATTCAAGGACCCCGAAGGACAGATAGCGCGATGGATTGAACAACTTCAAGAGTTTCAGTTTGTAATAGAACATCGTGGGGGTAAAACACACAGTAACGCCGATGCCCTATCTCGAAGACCATGCGAGGAACACTGCAAGCACTGTCACAGACAGGAGGTAAAAGAGCTAGAATCTATTAAAATTATAAGAACAGATTCGATAGATGAGCGTTGGAGCAATGATGCCATGAAGAGAGCACAAGAAGAAGACCGAGACATACGACCGATCATGGAATGGTTAAGTAGTGGTAGACCAATACCTAAGTGGACTGACATAGCACAGTATAGTACCGCTACGAAAAGTTTGTGGGCACAATGGGACAGTTTGTTGTTACACAATGGAGTATTGTGCCGCAAATGGGAGCAGACACGTGGAAATGATAGCCATCTCCAACTAGTGGTACCTAAGATAAAAGTATCCGAGGTACTTCGAGCATACCATGATGGTTCTTCTGGTGGACACTTAGGGGTAAGGAGAACGTTAATCAAGATCAAGGAGCGATTTTATTGGTTGCATTGTCGAGATGATGTCGAGGACTGGTGTCGGAAATGTGTACAATGTGCCTCTGTCAAAGGCCCGCAAACCAGAAGTCGAGGGGCAATGAAATTATACAATGTTGGGGCACCTTGGGAGAGAATCGCAATAGACGTAGCAGGACCATTTCCGATTACTAACTCCGGGAACCGATACATTTTAGTTATAATGGACTATTTCACGAAATGGCCTGAAGCATTCGCCATACCAAATAAAGAAGCTGTTACTGTTGCAAATAAATTGGTCAAAGAGGTATTTTGCAGATTTGGTGTCCCATTAGAAATGCACAGTGATCAAGGAAGAAACTTCGAATCACAGGTGTTTCAAGAACTGTGTAAAATCATGGGATCTACAACCCAGTTGGGAGGGGCCTTATAAGGTTATAACGAAAATTAACGACGTCACTTTCCGAATTCAACGTACATCTAGAAGCCCAGCTAAAATCGTGCATGTGGACCGATTAGCCAAGTATCACGGCAACAACGATGCTCGAGACGAGCATGTCTTAGGAGGGGGTAATGTCGCGGAATATAGTGCGAACTCGTCATAATAGCACGCTTGTACCATGCCTTACAACAGCGAATGTCAATTTCTAACTTTTGACAATTAGATAACAAGAACAGTTTATTACAAATTTTAATGTGTCAAAAAGAGATAAAGCATTTTCAGGAAAGATTTGGAAGTTACTAGAAACATTTTGAATTTTCGATACTAGAATGTTCTAAATTTATGCATATAAAAAGGCCGGCAGTGTGTCGAGAGTTCAGTTGAAGTTCGGAGTTGAGTGAAGATTGCGAAGAGATACGAAATAGTGGAAAGGTGAAGAAGAACATAGTGAATTATTAAAAGTGGTGGTTTATAGTGCTCAGAGACTAAATTAAACTAGTGTTGTGTACAAACTGCGCGTGTGTATTAAGTGTAAATAAAACAACTTTAGTGCGAGAACGCTTTTAATTTCCGATCCCGAACCTGTAGTACGTAACAATATGTACAATGTGCATATGAATTTTAAGAAAAAAGCTTCATTGCTTAGACGAAAAAATATTTATTATAAGTGATTATGAAGTCAGTGTTTATAGTTTTAATACAAAAATATTTATTTACATAGAAGATTTTTAATTCAAAAGTTCCATGAAGTCCTTTTTATTTCCGTGCATGAGATTCTTCTCTTAAGATTTATGTCTACTTCAGCGAGTCAGTACCTAGTTTATTAATGTTTTCTTTATGTTTTAAGAATACCGATCCACCCTCGCTTTGCTCGCTTCGTCCTTAGACTATATACATAGATATGATGGTAAACCATTTAACCCTCCTTAATAAATGGGAAAATTATTGTAAAAAGACGTTTAATATCGAAATATAAGTAGTATTAGTAGTCCTAAGCCTGGTATTAGTGTATTAGTAACTATTTAGTTACCATACAATAAAAACAACTCTACCTCTAATAAATACAAATATTCATATAGATACGACTTATTATTGTTCAAAGAATGCTTAAATGCTTGTTAAAATATAATAAAGCCATAATTTTATCAAAATAAAATAATTTCACAATCAGTTCGTAAATTCTATACAAATAAATTAATTCGAACTCTAGTATAATGAAGATCAAGTTTCACAGCAGCTGGTTCAAATATAAAAAAGAAACAAAATAGTAATTTTGTATACAATTTAATCAGAGATCAATGCATTGAAATTTTTGTATAAAAGATAATATTTGTTGCAGGCTTATGCTTTGATTCCAGACAGATAGTCCGTAAAACAACTATTAAAATCTTTCTTTATTTTATATCACTCATAAATTGAACAAAGTACAATGCAAAATTAAAATTTATTAAACGTATTAATAAACGTAGACAATAAAAGTATTCACAAAGTCTTTCAAGTTTATCATACTTATATTATATACATTCTCAGAATATAAATATACATTAAGTTTAAAACTGCCTCTTCAACCAAGCGTTAGGGAAAAAGAAGCTAAAGTTTTCACATTATTTCTGTGTGAAGGCAAGAAGTGAGGAAGTTTGTGGAGGATGCTTAAATTGTCGCTACAGTACACAAAACTGTCGGTGCACAGTTGGACCATCTGTGACCCACGACCACTACAGAGTGTTTAACAAAAAGATAAAACCTATTTACTCGTACAGTTGTCCCCGCAAATTCAACAATAAATAAATGTACCGAGACAAGTTAAAGCTGTGCTTTCAAAGTCTCTATAATTGTTGTTTCCTTTAACATCCATGTTGATTTAATTTGTCAAGAAAAAATTTCTTTACATTTATGTTTATCGAAAAGTTTCTCTCGGCCTCATCGGTCATAATTTTTATTTTTACTCTCACAATATTGTATCTTTTACAAGTTTTGTAACACCCTTTCGCCTTTTCAGATTGAATTCCAAATAACCCTTTCGTAGCGGTTTTACCTATGGCCAAACTTTGGACAGTCATTTATATTATTACGTATAGCTGAAGAGTTTTTTTGTATTTGTTGAAAGGCGTTACATCCATGGAATTAGGAATAAACCTCAGGAGCGTCGCAAATTTAAATAACTAGGAGAGTGAATTTGTGAACAAAATTAAGGTATTAATTATATACATAGTTACACCTCTACCACTTCTAACTGTTGTGCATTATACGACCTTTTTGGTAAACCGCTGCCAATAGTTCAACCAGGCTTAGGACAAGTTTTGGATATTAGTTTAATGTAACATTCCTCAGTAGCCTAGTGACTAATGAATCAAGAATTTCATGCCAACAGCCGGATCTAAAAAGCGAAGTTGCGTGGTCTTTCTTCTTCCCAACGGTATCAAATGCGTAAATGCGTGCATATGTGTATATGTATAGTACATAAGTTTATCCGATTCGATATCTCATACGGTTTTTTTCTATTTTGTCAAATAGATACTGTAAATGATCCTGAATCATAGAAACTTACAGTATATAATTACGTACAGTTATAATACTTACAGTAGGTACAGATAAAAGCAAGTTTACTAATCAGCTTTTATCCAATATACAAACTATATGTCCTCTGAATCAGAATGCATAATGCATATATTCTATATGTAGTAATGGAACGTATACGACATTATACTGCACATCACAATGAAAGTTTATACTGTGCTCGCAATATTTTCAGGTGCCACTATTACTATTTTATTTATATATTTTTTGTAATTTATTATATTTTAAATACATTTTATGTATTGACTATTTATATACATATTTTAGAATACTTTGATTCCATATAAAGCGAAGTGTAATTGCGAAGAATATAACCGCTAAACCGTTTGCGTTACCAACAAAACAATAAATGTTCAGATTTACAACGTAATAAAAGCGTTGATTGCTTTTCCATTTTATTACTCTTTCAATAGCAATAGATATTTTCCGAATTACAAGTATAATTTCCGACGGGAAATCCTGAATGAAAAAATAGCACTTTTCAATAAGCACTTAAAATATTTTGCTGTTATAAGTATTTTATTAAATAATTTCGCAATTTTACTAAATAGGTTAGGGTTTTGCGTGCAATTTTATTGAAGGTGTTGTTTATACGATTAAATACATACAGGAAAAAAAATTACCTAGGAAAAACTTTTTCATTCGCGTAGAGTTAAAAGCGATAACAAATTTCAGGTATTAGGTATGTCCTTGACAAGCTAAAGAAACTTTTTTTTTCATTATGGCTATTATTATATGTTTACTTTCCTAACTTTCGTTTGTATTCTGGTCCCGAGGACGGGCATCTGCCAATATTGTTATTTTATTATTGTGGTAATTGTGTATGTATATAATACCTAGCTATATTCATTTGGTACTTACAAAATATTATTTCTTTAAGACAAAAAAATTTATTAAATAAACTAAAAGTTACTAAATAATAAATATAACTAAAAGCATGATCAAAACCAATCAAACGATGTCTAACTCGAAGGTTATAATAGTAGCCATTGAAGAGTTTGACTATTCACTTCGGAACACAATTATTACATTAGCCCTGTCGTATCAAATATTCTATTGTCATCGGGATTTCACATACTAAGTTTGAAATCGATACCCCAGTTAGAAATAAGTTAAATTCGAGTTCACAGATTGAACTGTGAAACTACTCGCAACAAGTGAAGACATTGAGTATTTTCAAAATTTGTTTTCCTTTTCATTAAGAATTAATAATGTCTTTTCATATAGTATCTCTTATGCTTTGTGGAGACATTAATAATATTAAAAATATTTAACACTAGCGACTCAGCTCCGTGCCAAATTTAAAGTTTGTTGCAAAAAAAAATGAAGGACATTCATACAAACTTGCGACATCCTCCTTCTTAATCCGGCCCTGTCGCAAATTCCGTTGTTAGCTGCTTCTACTAGCTATGAATTACCTCCCTGTGAAATTTCATCTTTATAATTTAAATGGTAATCCATATTTCGTGATGAGTGACCTTTCGCTTTTATATATTTAGATGTTGATTGTTAATAATATTAGCATCTTATGATAAGAATGAAGTGTATGTTTAGATTGCAAAAATATATATTATTAATAATATGAATGATTAATGACGTCATTTTAAAATGACTTTAAAATGACGTCATATATAGGTCACACAGAGGTCAAAAAAATTTCACGTAAGTATGACATAATAGTGACTATGTTTGATGACTTTCATTTGAGGTCATGTTGTATTACATCACTATGACCTCATATTGACATCAAAATTAACTTTGATATCATGTTATTTGTATGACTTAACTGTTACGTACATATTATATCATATTTTCATTATGCTATGACGTCATACTGGAGTCATTATTTTATGTATTATTTATGTAATTAGTAAGTCATATGATTACATAAGGTACAGGTCAGGTTCCTGACGTAAAAATTATATAATAATTCCATCATATTCGTATGCAAGACATAAGTCCCCACTTTTACGTAAAACTGATGTAACAAGAACATCATATCGTTACATCAGTTATAAGTCATTTGTTTACGAACAGTTGATATTATATTGGAGTTATAAATCGTGATCATATATGAAAACAAAATTTTTTTGCGTATGGATCATACATGTGCTAGATAAATGAAGGTTTTGTATGCAAATTATTAATGCATAGGCTTATATGGAGTACTTAAATGATCATAGGTTAGAAGTTCGATATATCTTCCACTAGATGGCGCTGCTCAATTGTAAGCGATTTCTGAATCGCGATGGCAAGATGTTCTCGCAAACAGTGACTATGGCAGGTCGTGCCAAATTGAGCATACCTAGCGTAGGGGACACCGTGATCAAGAAGGCGGTTCCACCAGAGCGAGACCTGGGTTGACCTCTGCGATTATCCCTAATGCGGATAGCTCAGACGCGTAATTTTTGGTAGTGGGGACTGCGTACGCGCCGTCCTATTATATATATCAAATTTACGTCACATCAGTCATAATGATGTCAATAGGACGTCAGGAGGTGGACGTCATATTTACGTCATCTATCTTACGTAAGAATCTTACGTCAGGAAGTGGCAAATTGTGAGTCATATATGACTCATATATGAGTCACATCTTACGTAAATCATGACGTAGCATGACGTCATTCAGACATCAGTCTGACATAATTGTGTTCACTGGGTAGTATATTATATTAATTACAAGCGAATCACCCTCGATTCGACCGGGTTAGTATAAGTATTTTACAAACTTTGATTTTTTTATTATTAAAACCTTCCGTGTATTCTTCTTTTATAAATTCTCGAGTTTTGCGCAAGCTTATTTATATAAATAGTCACAAATACAATAAAATAACAAATTAGTAGTACCTATAACTAAGTTAATACAAAAATCATATACGTGTATAATATTGCTCTGGAACTGCTCTTAATATTTTTAGTGAAAAAATGATGATAAATCGTTCTTATGAATCATTCATTGCGCTATACTATCCAACAAAAGCTTAGCGCTTATTCAGTTAAAACAACACGGAAAATACGTCATCTCATACACATGGTTTGCATGACAAAGCGTACTGTCCCAAACACGAGCAAGGTCTATAACTGCAGTCTTCATTAGATTTTTTTCTGGCATATAGTGAATTTATACTTATATTATCTTGTATTTTTAATTATGTTTTTATTATTAGTAAATTTAAGTCAATTACTACAGTTAATTGAAATATATTTTTTATATCAAATTTTAATTACGCCCTAGAGTTTTGAGGCAGGCATTTAGAGGTAGTTTTTCAATGTGTCAAATGGAAATTCAGGGATTTGAGTACTAAGATATAATAAAATTGTTCACGCATTGAGAAATCAATAAATGAAGTTGTTATCGAATAATATTTTCTGGAAACCCTTCTGAGCCGCTTCATTATATAAAAATTATAATTGCTATTAGGTATATCATACTCACACTCGTAAATGAGTGATATGTCTGAAAATTATTTTTCCACTAACCTACAACATAGAAATCAAAATTAAAGGTTAACGCAGAAGCTATTTTTTACATTAAAAAACAGTTTACAATTAACAAAAAGGTATTACAAAACATACGCAAATCAAAAAAATACATTATTATTATTTACTATATGAATTAAACATACCTGCTAGTACTATTACGGTGGTAAATCAATTTTAGAACAAAAGAAAAAGTTGGTTAAATATTAAAACGACGAATTAAACTCAAAACCAAGTTCATCAGTTGTGTAAGCTTTTTAATAGCGTGGTTCATTTTATATAGAATATCCTGTTATAACATTAATATTTACATATCCTATACATTGTATTTACAAACACATAATTTTATGTGAATGTACCATATAAATTCCTACATTAAACAAGTATAATAGCCTTTCGCTTTATTGCAAAATTTTACACAATATTACAGAGGACCTACTCTTTAATAACATACTGCCTTATATTTTTACATAAATACATACAGTTATTTTACGTTTAAAGAAATTAAGAATAAGTAGCAATGTTATTTATTATTAAGCTCATTGTTAAAATCTACAGAGCAGATTAAAAATCTCACTTTATTTGATTGCATAGTATAATGTCAGTGGGAGTGTATAAAGCAGAAAATATGCGCCCGCTCGTGTTTTGTTTTAGCGTTTATAAAGCGGGGTGCCTTTATGGTTTATGGCTCAATAATAAAGACCGTAAAACCCTACGGACCCTCGTCGGAACTTACTGTGCTTCACAATGAAGTCATTGCGATCGAGACCCTCTACTCCAGCTCCTCTTGAATAATTCTATCCCTTTGGTAATAGAATTGAAGGGAAGAATCATACAGCTTTATTTTATTTTTCAGTTTCTTAATAAAATCTGTGTAATGACCCTGGTGAAGGAGCTAGCTTCAACACGAAAATGGGAGCGCTTAAATTAGATTTGACAAGCCTGAAACTTTTGGGGGATACTGTCAACTTTGAATCCAGATTAAAGCCTGGTTTAAACATTTACGCTGATCTATTTACTCGCTCTCTATAGCATGACTTCATCATTGAAGTGTCAATAATGTATTTTTTTTAAACTTTAATTTATAAACAGACTAAATGAAGAAAAAATATGATGTTCTATAAACACTTTAAAATTGATTCCATATAATAATTACATATTATATAGTGCTAAAGTGAACTTACTTATGTGTGAAGTACTCTAGCTTATAATATTACGTTATCTCTAATCTATGGATTAGAACAAAGATGAAGTTGTAGAAACAAAAAGAAGACGAAAAATATTTTAGAGATCCACTAGCTCCCTCGATCTCACTTCGCTTCCTGATAATTAAATATGTTCTAAATAGATAAAAATAGTAATTGCAAGTGATCTTTGGATATAGACATCTGCCATTTAAAAAAACGTATACAATGGAGCATTTTAAAATCTTTTCAGATGTAGTTTTAAGCAGCGACAGGTAAACTTATATACAACACCTATATACCTAGTATAGATACACAACGCTGCTCGGCCGACTACCGTAAATAAAGCCTGCGTTAATATAAAAAGCGATGAAACGTAGCATTTTATTTGAAGTAAAGCCTGAATGAGTTAATATATTATTAATTAAGAAATTGTACGAAAATAAAACCACTTTTATTTCACTCTACGTGATTAGATGGTGGGAAGAAGCAACACGCCGATTTTCACTCTACGCAATTTCTGCGGACCAAGTTAAATTATCTTGATTGGCGGCTTTCGGAGATTTTTTTCACTTTTACTACTTATATTTTAAATAATTTATTTTCTAGTCTTGGATACTGTAAGCATTTTTCGGTCGAAATTTCGGTAACCTTAATATATGCGCGCAATTCACAAAGGTTAGTCGCAAATTACAAACTAATCATAGTCCACCAATGGGGTCACTCGGAAGAGGATAATTTTGCCAATCTCACCGCGGCATTTGCTGTCAGAAAGGCTAGAAACCTAGTGGAAATGTTATATTTGGTTACATACAGAAAAGGCATACACATTTAACAAAATTACTGTTTAAATTACTTGTATTATATATATGTAAATTAAATGTGACTCAACTGATAATATTTCTGTATTCTCAAAAACATGTGAAGTCAATCTGTCCCACTGCTGGGCACCGTCTTCCATTATCACTGCCCAGCAGTGGGAACTTAAAAAGAGCTGTAAGCGTTGATAAGTCAGATATTTTTATAAAATTGATAAATAATTAGTTACAGTATTGCTATTATTATCAATTTGATATGTTTGCGATTATTACCTAGCACCTAATGAAAATTATAGAACACGCATGTTACTTCTAACGTCTCTAATCTAAGGTTAAGTCCGTAAGTGCCAGCCCGCCAATTAGCTTTTACTGCTCTTGTGGTCCGATAACTACTCTACGAGACTTATCTATCGAGAACCAGTATAACGCCCCAGTAAGCGTTAGTTTGATACTTTACGCTTTACCACTGTAATTGATTCCAAAAAAAGGAAAAGAAAAGGAATAAATATTTTATTTAACTTTTGAAAAATCTGGTTTTCAAATTTGTTATATTTTCGTAGTTCAGTATCTCTGATTTTTGAACGTTTTATTTTATTACATTTTATTCTTACACTAGCGACATACCCTTATGTCACTCAGGTTTATTACTAAGCTTCAAATTAGCCTCCTACATTTTTCTAGATCTAGCTGTTCAAAATTTTATCCGAATCTGTCAAGCCCTTTCGGTGTGAAAAGTTACTCTATACAAACAATACAAACTTTATAGTTCGATGTAATATATATATTGATACGTAAGACACTTTAATTCATCAAATCAAATTTCGTCATAAACTAAAATCGATTAAAATTCCGTTATTTGCTTTGTTTACCATATAATACAAAACTTTTCCAATCAATCGCTGTCAAAAGCAGGCATTATTATTTATTCATTTTGCTGATTTGTGTTCAAATTGTTACAAACTTATTTGAAGCACATGATTGTATTACATATTACAATTACTTACACAAATCCAAATTATGTTTGTAAAAAAAAAACATCATTCGTTTTGACTCTAATATAGATTAAAAAGAATGTGCTTTTTTTGTCGGAACAATTCAGCTCCAACAATTCACAATGTATGCTAGACTTGACTTTTTCCAAAATAACAGGATAACAGTAAAAAAGTTCATGATGCCAGGTTATATAATATCTAAAACAAAGATAACGAATTATTTTTCAACACTACAAAAACAGTAATTACATTTATATTATAAATCTAATCTTGACTTATTCGTCCTACATTGTTTAACTTTTTCACTCAACAAATATGAAGTCGTTGTTGCAAATCCTACGGAGAGTTTGAAAGTGGCTTCTTAGATATTTTCCAAGTCAACGAGTGCAAGAAGCGTCGCTCGGCAAGCTCGACAACCTATGTCTTATTTTTCAGAGGAGCCGACCAGTTACAACGAAGAAAATTTGCATTTCAAGTAGGCTGAGAATTCTTGATTTCGTACAACTTTAAGTTTTTTCCATATAACAATTGTTTTAGATTATTATATTACTAGATATAGACAAAACTATAATATTTGCCTTATCTGACAGAATTTCAACTACGAATATAAATTCATAAATATGTAAAATACTCTATATGTAGGTAATCATAATATGATTTCGGAAATATTAAAATTATTAAATTGCACTTTAAACTATCTATTTAATTAAACGAAAGAGTCGGTTAAAGGGGACGGTCTCAACAAATAAGAAAAAGCCACATGCTATCACGGACTTTTCTGTGGGCCTATTTAATACCAACAATTTTCCAGTCCATTGTTTTAATGTACCTTTTAGGTTTAGCGAGCCTTAGCCTTGTAACATACCAAATTAGGAAACATTTACAAATTACATTATATGTGATACAGACAGAGGCAGACAGCAATTTTGTTTTTTATTAGGGGCCATCCATAAATTACGTCACACGAATCTTAGAACATTTAGAAATGAAGTGAATTTTAGTGTCTCACTAGCATTACAACGCCGTTAAATGTTGTTGCTTGAGAGATTATCTCATAGCGAGAGAGTGCTAAATGATTAATAAATATAGATCAAGTTCGAAATTTTTTTTTTAATTTTTATTCACACATGAATTTCGTGTTTTGGTATTTTAAATTTTAACATGTGACAAAGCTTTTGACCTCTCCCCCTGCCCCTTGTCACACTATGTCACGTTACGGTGATAACCTCCCCCCCCCCCCATTAACGTGTGACGTAATTTATGGATGGCCCCTTATGATATAGATATTAAATTAGATAGCATTAAATGAAGTTTTTGTATATAAGACATCTCGGCTGAACTGTTTATTATGTATATCCATGGGAATGAAATATTTTATGTAGTAAAAAGTAACCTTAATATTGGCCGGAGTAATAAGTTATCACTAGAGTAAAAGTCTATATTTTTTGTGTGTAAAAAGAACAGACAAACCGACATAAAAAAATTTAGCATCTAGGTATATATTCTTTTTACAATAAGTAACATTATTATTTTTAACGATGCAGAAGAGATTTAATTTTGTTACTACATCTTTTATATACCTATGTATATAGATGGGAGATTGTCCTAGTTCCAATCAGAAGTGCATAGCTCGTATTTTCAAGTTTTTATTATCTACAATTTTGGTGTAAAGAGTTATATTAAATAACTTCTTTTTAAGCGGTTCATCCGTTTGTATATTTGCTTTGAAACCACCCATTGATTGGCCACATATATAGATAAATATATGCGTAAAACTAATTACATCCGACGGCATTCGATGTCAAGGGTTTTAAATGGCACTAACCGCGTGCGCGGTCGTAGCAACCAACAGCATTAGCATGCTATATAATAACAATATGTATATGGCATTGTGCATTACGCGTCCATGACCACCGTCCACAGTTGGTCGCAAAGCCAGGTATAATTTTACGAGGAATAAAATAATAATAAGCTTACTATTACCATATATTTTCTTAGTTTTGCCATATTTAAAACATAGGTAAATAACAAAATGCAACTTCAAATCTTTTTTAATTAAAAATAATAATAATTATATTATTGAAATTATGAAAACCGTGTGTAATAAATGTAAGTACTTTTAAAACGTGTAAAGCATTCGAAACGTCGGAATTAAAAGTCAAAAAAAATCCGAAAAACTTATTTTTAATATAAAAACCCCGTCGATCTTATAAAAAAATCCTTATTCGGCTTTTTTGACAACCAATAAAGTTTTAAACTTATTATATAAATAAAATATCAACATATTTTTATGTAATTCTTGTCTATATTAATTTACTTATACATTATACTGATCTCTAGACATTATCTACTTACCAACTTGACGCACGTCGATTACTAAGTCTATTTTACTTTAGCAATCGTTTAAAAATAATTTTAAAATTATGTGCATCGTGTATTTTTATAAAGTAGTTTTTGATGTTCTTGCATCGCAACAAAAGCTAAATTACATATTGATTAAAAAATTCTTGTCAATATTATAATGTTTTTTGTAAAATTACTAAAATATTTACTTTGGATTTTGAATCATTTGAAACGTTAATTGAAGAGTTAATTAAAAAGGCTTAGGACCTTTTAAAGCCCAACATAATTTGAATTTCATCCTTTCTTTATAACATAAGCGTTATCTTATTTAAAACTGTTACAAGATAAAAAAGTCGATATAAATATAAATAACAAATATTTTGATTTAAAAATCGTACAACAAATACGCAATTTACCTTCCTCTATATTTTTCTGAAAGAGTCAGAATGATTAAAATAATATTTTTGACAACAATTAGAAAGTGAAATTACTTTACTAACTACTACACATAGTGCCGGTTTGTACGAGCCTTAAGGAATAGCCCAGATATTTAGTATATAGTATATATAATAAAATGTATATAGTACATATAATAAAATGTATATAGTATATATAATAAAATGTAATAAATTGTTTGACTTGAAATGCAGATTTATCAATTTATGCCTCTAGCATTACATAGATAGATTTTAGTTCTATAACCCCTAAAAAATATTTTGTATACTGAAAAATATATAAGTAAGGCATCTCAAAAAGTACTTAATTAGCTATTAGGAGTAACCTAAGTACGTCAGAATTTTGGCAGCCGTGTGATCAACTTGAGGCTATTTTTATTAGAGGCAAGAACTTAGAATATTTTTAACCGTCGGATGTGTGTATCTAAATGCAAATTACATATTAAATTCGTCATCCATATTCATTTATGTTAAAAAATACTACAAAAATATTTTTATTCTAGCTTACACAGTAAGTTTATTTACATACTCCGGAAGACGTAAATATACATATATACATAAACATGTATATTTAAAATTATATTCAAATACACTTTTAAAATTAATACGTAATTTTCAATAAAGCTTTAATACAAATAATAAAATATACTACAGCTTTTATTTACAATTAAAATGATGTCATATGGTTCGCTTTATTAAAGAAGAGACGATGAACAATAATTACCATACTTCGGGTAAATTCAAACACACGAGTTGGCACGGACCAGCGTTCAACGATTGTAAAAGACAAACCTAGTTAATGAAGAAATTCATTTACCAGACATCGTTTGTATGGAACTCGGTCTAAAACAATTTATGCATTCATTCCAGTAATTAATTTATATTACGGCAGACTTTCCCGCGAGGATCTTTTAATGTCTCACTCATGGAATCGGAAAGTATTAATTAGCAGAGCTATTTATTATGCGGAGTTTCACGTACCTCATGACAAGAATATTATAATTTATATAGAAATGTTTTGTAAATTTCGCATGAAGTATTCGTAGAAGCGAAATTTTCTAAACAAAATTAGTTGAGTTATCTTTGTCGTTTTTATAGTTTGCACACACGCACTGAGTTGAGATGAGAAAATTTCTCCTCACAACTAAATATAATATTACTAGATTTAGCACAGGCAAAGCCGCGGGATCCGCAAGTTATGCATATAAACCTTCCTCTTCAATCACTCTATTTATTAAAAAAACCGCATCAAAATTCGTTGCGTAGTTTTAAAGATTTAAGCATACATAGGGATATAGGGACAGGGAAAGCGACTTTGTTTTATACTATGTAGTGATGATAAGAAAATTTAATATATTTTCATTTTTCAATCATTATACACACACACTTTCATAATATATACCAAACAGATGAATTAGATCTTTCGGCCCGTTCCGAGAGCATTTGTGCGTGTGATGTGCAAGCACTTTACTGTAGCTAGGACCAACCGTCCTATCGTAGAGGTTTGCATTGCAATGTATTTACCTACCCTTTTTAATGTCTTACAGCCCACTGCTGGTTCAATGCGGCCAGACCCTTCAATGCGAAACGATCAGGCCTTAGTCCATTACGTTCGCAAGGTACGCGTTGGCATGTCAGTCGAAAAATTAAGTTCTCTCCTGAAGGTTTGTATTAAGTACGCTTATTATTTCACTACGCGTGTGTTATGAAAAGGTACTGATTTTTGACATTTTGACAACAAGGCTATCTTGTTCCGTGGTAAGTGGTAACCTACGAGGCTTGTATTACGGATACCAGATAGTTGATATACTACACATATACATTTTAAATACATAGGTACATAATATAGGTACCTACCTATATTATGTAGGTTCGTGCACAACAAATGAATGCTCCCAGTGGGACTCGAACCAGCGACCGCGGGCGCAGAGAGTAGGTACTACCAAGTGAGCCAAACGTGTCTTCGAAATTAATTTATATCGGTTCTAACAAATACTATACTCGTACAATAGTGATTATTAGCATACGATATTATTAATTTGTGTCACCTGCCACTACTAAATGAAATAATTCCTGTACAATCCAAGCATTTCGGTTTTGCGGCGGTCTGTATCCATCTGCATCCCGAGATATCTCCTAAGCCGTAATTTCGTCATACTGAATCTTGAACATTAGTCTCCATCAACTGAACTCAAAAAAATAATTATTATAATTATATTTTACCCAATCAAAAATAATAACTTTATTTGGCATACATTTTTATATCATTAGCATTATTTTATTTAGTTAGATTCACTTTTAAATTTAAATTTAAGCACTTTATAATACCAAAAATAAATATATTTTCAACAACGTGAAATATCATCAGACCACCACCGCGGTCGCGGAGCGGCCGAAGCGTAAATAAACATTGTGAAAGCATTGTTGTAATATTTATTATTTTTACAATTATTTAATTAAAATATTTTTAAACACAATACTGGTTTTATTTTATCATATTTATATTCGTAATTTGCTTGACTGCATAATATTATCTCTATGGCTCTTTATCAACTTCTTCTCTTTTGATTTTCCTAATTTGAAAATAACAATTTTTATGGCTTTTAAGATTTGACCATTTAGACATTTTTACTTTTAACTAACAATTCTTATCGTAAATTATGTTTGAACGTATACTTGGGCGTTAACTGTATTTTAAAACGCTACTTGATTGATATGAATGATTTTTTCATCTACACACTACACCGGCACATTATATGCACTATTTTTACATCTATTTATATGTATGACATAGACATAATTACCTAGTTACTTTTTAATTGCCTTATTTATATATGACATAGTCTTAATAATGCGATAGCATTCGCATTATTAAGACTTATTGGAACTATGAATTATCAATATTATTTACGACTGAACATAGGGCGGGAAATGTCAAACACAACTAATCTTTACAATCTAAAAAAAACCAATCATTATATTTCTGAATGATTCTTTTTATATGAATGAACAAGAAAATAATCTTACAGAAGTTTTTCTAAGAACGTTACAAACAATCTAATTTTAGCTAACTTACACAATATAAAAATTAAATAGAAGTTGCATTAAAGCTATTCTTTATGCTTCACTAAGTAATGTATCACGCTGATTTTTTTCTTTTTTGCAAATGAAATAAAACTTCTAAGTGTTCCCTCGCTTACAACTGAGCTTTTCACTTAATTGTTTATAGCACCATTATTTAATACGTTTGCAAGTAATATCGACCGCGTTGCGATATTAAAACACTCCATTAAAATTATTATATTAATAATATTCTTCTTAACATTACATAAATAGTATATTTCTTAGGAATAAACATTTAATAATAAATATAATAGATATCATATACCTATAAAAAATCAAAGCTATACACAGTAATGAGTCTTTAGAAAGTTCTAAGCAAACAAAATCTTTTTTAATTAAACTGGGTCAGGACGAGAGTGCAATTAAAATGAAACAAGTTACTTCGTACAGTAAAGACGTCCGTTTTGCATAGTGAATAAAGAAATGCACGTTGGTCCTAAAACCAATTTTTGTGCCAAAGCCAATCTCACCTGCAATGATCTCGTAAAAGGAACGTGAAGTCTACTAAAACTCAGTTGCGCGGAGTTAACAGCTGTCACTCTAAAAAGGTAAAAAGGCCCTGATAATGTTGAAAGCTCCGCATTATGTATTTATTTAGATTCAATAATACAAATATTAAAGGTTTTTATTTGTATACAAATAACAACATCCATTTTTGTTTCGATTGTGTGCTAGCTATGAAAGAGAGATCTTAAGTTATTTATGTTGGGTGAATAAACTTCACTTGGTATTCTGATTGTAACTACGAGTCAAAAAAGTATTTTATATATCGTCGATAATATTTGCCGACATCTTCAATAAAAATAGGAATTCATATCCAAAAATCTAACGGTTCACTAATTAATAATTTATTTTGTAATACGAAATCTATCTATATTAATACTTAAATACTAGTTTCATTTAAAGACGTAAAGCGTCTCTAGAGAAACAAGTTTGATTAAGCTTTCTGCGAGGTGATCTAACGGATCACATATATCCAGTAAGCAGTTTAGACAAACTTTCAACTTCGTAGAGGACTTAAGTGTACATAAATGCTTTTACATAATATATCATTGTTAAGGATGAAGGATAATTTTAATAAAATATGTAGCAGACAGTATACTCAAATAATATGTGAACGAAAAAACGACTTTTTATATATATTTTAATCCATGAGGCGTGAGCAATGAGGCGTTGATCATAATTATTTAGATTTTAGTTATTACTTTTGAAGTTATATTATATTAATAAAATTACTTGTTTTGCCCACTTCTGCACTCGCTTGAGATGCGGGATGGGAAGAAAATGAAGAAGCTCCTTGATATGCTTGTCAAATATCGAAATCCCAAAGTAGTTCAAGGGAGAAAAATAACAAATTTACTTTCATGTTTACAACAGTAGTATGGATTTAAATATCTAAAAATTAAAATACAAGAATTACGATACAAAGTATCAGCAGATCAGTAAAGAAATGCGAGTGGTTCCACGGCCGAAAGCTAGTAGAGCAAATAAGTTACTCACAAAGCTGTAGTAGCTGTGTATAATTAATAACAACACCACCAATTTTAATCCAAAATCTATAATAAAAATCATAATCTAGCTATTAAAAGTTCCAAATCCCTCCCTCGTTCTTAGCTTATATAGACCCAACAAATGTCAATTTAAGATTCGCAAGGGAATAGGAATAATGTTAGCCTCAGAAGATACACAGAAAAAATAAAATATCTTGGAAGAATTTCCTTTCTCAATTCTTAGTAAGCCCATTGTGGAATATATTTTGAATAATATTTAGATTTTCATCGCAATCTTTACGTGCATAGTGTGAAAAACTAGAAAGATTATTTTATTAGGTTTAGACTAAAATTTTATGAAATTTATATAAAAAATGTGTTTAAAAATTATTCATTCAAAAATACTAGAGACATATTTGCACTACGCTGGAAGTTCCGTTCTGGGTATCTAAAAATAGTCTATATACCTACTCGTAAGTATTCTGAATAATACCTATAACTAGTAAGTTATTACACCCGAATCCACTCTCTAGTTTCAGCGTGAAGTAACAAACATACATTTACAAACTATATATACTATTGCAAAGCTTGGCATTCTCCGTAGTAAGCACATTGTGTACTAATAAAACCATTATTATTTAATGTATCAAAAAATTTGTGGCCCTACCTGTGAGGAAAAAATAATAATTATCTATAATAATAATAAATAATAAAATCTATAGTAAAAGTTATGGAGAATTTATTAATAATAATTACTTATTCTTTTAACAAGTATGTAGGTACTTAGTGTATCATTCAAAACTTAAATACTAATATTTAGAAGCATAGCATACTTTGCGAGAAATTATAACTAAAGTATATATGTATTTTACGAGTACAAAGTAAGGTACATGTATCTGAGAAGAAAAGCATCAGTTTCAAACAGTAAATGTATTCTCAAATCCTTTTAACCAAGCAATATAAGTGAGAAAATGGCTTTTATGCTCAGCTGTTCTTTTCGGGACGAGTAAGAAGACTAAATGCCAGTAAATTCTTATTATCTTATCGACAGCACGAGATCGAGCTACAAGTGGTACGCCGCAATAGTGGTAGAAGAATTCGAACCGGAAATCTGATTTACCGCAAATTTTGCCACAAAGTACAATGCAATGTAAATGCCATTAGACGTATACTAAAACTTTTGTGATTATTATAGAAAGTTGCTAATTTTATAAAAGTTATGGTTCGTCAGATCGTACGTAAGTCTTTACAACAATATTCTTGTAATATTCGTTAAATTAATTTGTGTCACTGAGCCTCATTATGGCAATTAACTTAGTAATTTCCTTTGATCTTCTACATTCTAATTAGAGTTATCTAACCTAGTAAAGAACTATCTGGCATGTGCATTTATTTATCTACTATATTGCTATAAGATTTTTCACCAGCTAATATTAGGTTATATTTCTTCTACCGCTTTACCAAGATGTAATAAAATCTTTATTATTTTTTCATACAGAATACTATATTTTACTACTCATCTATGAGAACATAGAATCCAAAGTTTCTTCATTTTACCTTTGCTTATTTATCCTACCAAAATAATTTATACAATCGTTACAGTTATAGTTTATTTTAATTCTTATTTTAAAACCTAATAAAATTTGAAGAAAAATGTCGTACTTTGTAATTTACAAACATTGTTATTTTTTTTAAAGTTCAGTTTCCATTCTCGCCAAATAATTTTACATGTTACATCTCTATGATTCAAAGACAAAGTAGCGTATTGAAACGTCAAAATGTTTTGTTCATATTTTATCTATAGAATTTAGTTCAATTTCAATTTTAGCAAAAATAATGTGTTCAAATCATAAATAAACAGCTTTTATAAGTGTAATTCATAGTGTGTGTGTTTCTAAAATAGTTATAAACGATGAAACCAAGTCTAAAATGCGGGATTTTCCGAAAATAAGTGATTTTCGTTCAAGGCAGTGTTTGTTTACCATTTAGGACAAGTAAGAAAAAATAGACTATACATATAACGCTATGAAGTTTAACCAGGGAACAATGTATATTTTTTTAATAAATGACAATAGATGGCGTGATTACGAGTAGATACAGATTTTTTCAATTAAATTTTCTATTGTTGCTGACTGTAAACATTTAACTTGTTAATCTTACTTTGTATCTATTAGCGCGAGCGAACCCGCGGCTCCCGCTATCTGTAGTAACCTAATTAATTTTTAGTAAGTGCATAGTCGCAGATGGCTTTATGTAACCGGCTTCAAAAATGTTAACATCACTGCAATATTTATCATATATTAGTTTAATGGTGTACAATTTCTTTGAGATTAATCTCACCATCTGTTATATATACCTATATGTCATAGTATTTTCTCATCTGTGATGCTGCACTCGTATTTTTTTCTTTCAATAATTACAACGTCAGTATTGTGGAGGGTAATTTTTAAAATATTCCAATTGTGTTTCGATAAAATAGAACGGCACAGCTTCTCGTGGAAAGCTTTAAAAGTCAGATAGTCTCTTGTTTCATTGAAGTAGTCTTAAAAGAAAAGAGCTTTAAGGTTTATCATATTATTTTCTTATACATTGTTAAACAAGGTCACAACAGACTCGTCCATATGCCACGTTTTCATGTCTTCGTATTTAAAATAAATAATCTCGACTTAATCTTATAATATCTTTGTCAGGTTACAGCACTCAACTCATAATTATTAAGCATTAATAATTTTATAAAGGTTTATTTCTTGACATATTAAACTTGATAGCATTTTGTTTAAGGTATTAAAAGTTACTTTAAATAAAATGTGAATAAAAATAGTATTGTACTTTAGAATCTACGCAACATAACATAATACGTTTACGTACCACTAGAAACGTTTGTTAATATTAAAATAGAATTGTATCTCTAATATATAATAATATGTACATATTATTATATTCTTCATAGTAGAATACGTTTGCGTATTAACCTCTAACACTATCGTTTATTTTTCAGCGTATATCGAATATCAGAATATTCGATATACGCTGAAAAATAAACCCGAACATAGGAAATGTTTCAATAACAGATGTCAAAAATTCTTTATTCAATATTGGTATCTGAAACAAATACACATATTTTACGTCAAGAATATATTTTAAAAAACGTCTCTCTATAGGGATGGTAATTTATGTTAATTTAAAACAACAGTCACGTAATGAAGTATAATTTGTATATTTACTATCATTATTATAACTTTATATAAATGTAGTGAGTATATTATAATTGCAATTATTTTTTGAGATAAATTTAAAATTCGCTGACATTGTAATAGCATTTAATATATATGTGATCGAAAAAAATTATTTATGGATTACACAGAATACTATTCATATAATAATCTTTGAATACACTTAAAAATAAAGTAAAGTCGTGTATAGTACAAGCAGAAGCCATTAAGAAATCAGACTGCTCCATATTATAATTAAATTAATTATTTCAGGCAGTGGTAGCCCAGTGGTAACGCGCTCGCTTGGATATCCGAGTGATGCGGGTCTCGCAACTCTGATATTTTCTTGTGCGAATGTTTTCTATCATGATTAACACTTATCTTACGGTGAAGGAAAACATCCTGAAAACCGGGAAACCTGCATGTCTGAGGGAACCTGAAAAATTTTTGAAATACATGTGCAGTCCGCCAACCCACATAAGGCCAGCGTGGTGGACTATGGCCCGTTTCCCCTTGTATTGAAGGTAGGCCAGTGCCAAGCATTGATACATAAAAAAGGCTTAATGCATAGAAATATATTTATACCTAATATAGCACGTTGCGTCGATATGTATGTTTGTATAATTATCAAAATAGTAGTAAATCGTTAGTAAAGTTATAAATAAACATTAATGTAGTTATATCATTGCATAGACATAGATATGCAGATCTGTTTTCTAAGTAAAATATCAAAGCATTTTCACAAAATATTTATGTTACGCTTGAGCTGCTCTAAGTCTTCGTCTGAACAGAATATAAATTTTATAATTAAAATCTAGACTACGCCAGTTCAAGTTACATATTAAAACTTATTTTGCTCCCACGGGCATTTGAAATAACATGAAGTAATTAAATATGTTTCTTAGTTAGTTTGCTCAAATATCAACAAAATAATAGTCACGTACCTATTTTTAGAGTTTACACTACCCTTTATGCTACCATAAGTAATAAGAAATAAAGCTAATTTAAAATTTTAGTTTATGAATTTATTATATTTATATGATTTTAGTTTATTTATATATGTATATTTGGATTTGGATAATGTTATTGGTGCAGTCATTATTTTCGATACAAAAAGCCAAGGCAACGGTGAAAACTATTGGAGATTTTGATGTAATGTGGCATTAATATATCCGCGTAAATATAGGATACTTTTTACAACGAGAAAATATATAACTTCTGAGAAATGTAAACTAATTTTTACAGAATAACTAGCGAAAAACTCGAGCGGAGAGAGGTCGAGTCTCTGGTATTTAATGAACAAAAACCAATATAATTCTAAGCTAGCTAATAAAGCAATCAGTAAAAAAATGGTAAGTATATAAAATATGTGTGTTACACGAAGGTAAAGCCGGAACGGTAGCTAGTACACGCAATAAATTAACCGCGTCCTCCTGTGAGTACTTTAACTGCGTATAAAAATTGTTCTTCAGACCATTTTTAATTATTTTTCCTAATTTAGAAATCTTCAGATCTCATGGGGGAAATATAATTAAGTCGAATTTGTTAAGCTAAGACTTTCACATTTAATTATTTCCTACAAATTTTTACAGCGTACGCGTACATCAAATTAATAGAGTTATGATAAAGCTTTGTCTTTGCATATCTCTTAAAATTATATAGATATTTTGGTCTTTGTGATAAAATAAGGTTTTGTTGTAAAACTTTATAATTTTTCTATATTAATCTTTGCGGCGTACTTAAGTTAAGCTTATCTACTTTTGTCCCCCCGAGCTCGTCGGATTGGTAGACCAAAACAATTTTCGTAAAATGTATTTTAATAATATAATTCTTCTACTGCCCTACATTTAATCTTTTACTTCTTTCTTTTGAGATTCTACAAAAAGTCTTATTATTAAATAAATACCCTAAGATTAACTACTAAGACCTGTATTTTAGGTATTCATTTTTAGGTATTCATAATCGTAGCTATTCGTAGCTATTCATATAAGCAAAGTTTTATTCAATTTCGATCCAATTTACATTAGAATTTTTAGTGTAAAATTTTATACCTTTAACATTATGAATAGACGTACACTTAATCGTTTAATCAGTTATTATTAAACAAAAGTTATAACCAGTTAAAACAAGTAATTTTATTCAAATAATCGCTTCACTCGGATGCGTGTTCTAGATGTCAAACAGTAGATAATCTACTGTGTAATCTATCCTAAAAGGTCCTGACATCTATGACTGGAGTACGAACATTTATACTCATAAATGCATGAATGCCTCCAAGCAGGACTCAAATAAGCAACGTTTGCACTGCAAGTACGTATGTAAGCACAGCATGATATACTAAACATTATGATATACTAAACATAATGAAGAAAAGGACATGTTTAATATTTTCACATTATTAAACATGTCCTTTTCTTCATTATGTCATGAAATTTATAAAATAACGCACAAATCTAACAAGATGGATTAAATTACTGTGATAACATTTTATTTTGATAAAGCGCGCAAACTCATGTTAAACGCCGTCAGTTTAAAACATGTTTCATTAAAACGTTCAACAATTTCAAATATTATTCAGTCGATAGGACATTTATTACTACATTTTATGACGTTTTATGTGGCTACATCGACTGTACTATCGGAATTGCTAACAGGTATATTAAACTAATTATTGCAATCGATTACTAACATAGACCTTAATTAATTATCTACAAGGTAAATTACAGATATTACCTACTAATTTCCGCAAAGTAAAATATTTAAGTCAGTCTAATTTAAAAACTGAAAAACCCGACTGTATTTCTGTGTAATTTGGAAGTCTTTGTGTTCTGATTCAAAATTTATACCCGGTGTCACTTTAACAATCAACACCAATCTAACGTCACCTTTCTAACTAAAATCCATCGAGCCGTTCAGGCCGCAGAGCGTGCCAAACAATTATACATATGTTCATACATACATACTCTCGAATACATTACCCTCCTTCTGGCGCAGTCGGGTAAAATTAATAAATATACATATTCTTAAACTAAACTAAAATCATATATAATTTAATATAGAAATAGAAACCATTAAAATAAACTAGTTGAAGGAATTTTGAAGTTATAGCTCACTTTATGATCTCTACTTCAATCCATATGGATAAAAGTATGAATATCCAAATTTTATGACTTTTGCGACCATAACAAGATATGAGTACATGATATAATTTATCTTAATATTTAAAGACTTAAAACTGACGTTTTTTCTTGTGTCGTAATTTTGTCTTGTACATCTTTTCGTACCAAGTTGATACTGCACGCATACGTCATGTTATTTTTATCTCAGAAAAAAATGAAATTATGTAAGCACTTCCCAACGTTTAAAAAGTGACTACACCTGCTAAAAGTATTTCAATATTAATTGTACCTAATCCCTACTAATATTATAAATGTGAATGTAAGTTTGTTTGTTACGCTCTCACGCGAAAACTACTCAATCGATCTTCATGAAACTTTGTACACAAATTCTTGGAGGTATAAAAAGTTACATAAGATACTTTTTATTAAAAAAAATATTATTTACGAAAAATTAAAAAAATGTTTGTATTAACAATGGGTTCTGAAATAGCTAGAGTAATTTTGAAGAAACTTTCAGGCTTCCTACAGATCAACCCAATGAGGTTGATAAGCAATAAAAAAAGAACGCGGGCGAAGCCGCGGGTAAAGCTAGTATTTTATAATTTTAATAAATTTGAATGTTTACTTCAAAATGAAATGCTTACAAATTAGACTATTTTAATATTATATTTTTTATCAAAAGTTAAGAAATAGTTTAATCGAGAGACAAGAAGGCAGAAGTGATATTAAATGCGTTGCATTATTATGAAATTATATATCAGAACCTTTTTGCTCTCAAATTCCAATGGGACAACAATTCAATACGAACGCTGAGAGATCAGACAGAGAACCGACAGCTTTGTGCTTTCCAAGGCACTGGGGTAAAACATCGCCATCTTTTGAGAAGTATGCCAGACAAAAAGAGATATTTCTAGTAATAATGCTGATCTGAGGAGTACTACTGGAAATTTCTTAACAAAAAGGCCCGACTTGGTACTCGGACTTATGACTGCATGCGTTCATGGTAGCCACTATACTATAGAAGTGGTTGATATAATTGGCGAGCGAAGCGAGCCCTAATACTATCCCACAATTTGTGGTACACTTTACCGAAAAACTATCATGCCTATAGATTTGTGCTTTAACATAGTAATTTAACTTTATATGTATATATGTTATCTATAAAAAAATATAATTTTATAACCATAAAAAAATTAGTTAGAAAAACTACGCAAGCCTTCACAAAGCTCAGCGTTTTGCTAGTAAGTCTTGTTATGTACTTTATTACAGGTGAATCTGACAATTTGTGGTTCAATCTGTGGCTATTTGGATTGCCAGTCCGAATTCCTCGGTCGTAACTGCAATGTATCATGTAGCTGTCGATAACATAATCAGATTTTTAAGCTGCTTTACTCTTTCAGAAAAATATTGGTGTACAATACCTGTTTTGTTTCAAGTCTTTAAATCTTGTTTAGCATTTGAAATTATTAAGTTGTTACATGTATAACAAAAGAAAATTATGGGATGGATTCTTAAATTTTTATAAAATAAAATTGTAACTTATTAAATAAACAATCTGAAACATTTATGTTTCTGTTTTCTAATGTTATAACGAGGTAAGGTTATTTTGTTAGGTTGTAGCTTATGGTATATATAAGGAGAGCTGTTATGATTTTTATATAGCAGGTCGCAAAAATAAAAACGCTTTACGTTTATATAGTAAGTCTACGAATAAACCTAAAAATATATTTTAATTTAAAAATATAAATTTAACGAAATAATACAACATAACATTGATGATACATAAAAATATTTCTTATAAAGAAGGTCAATTACGGGTCTGAATAATTTCCAATAACTCAACATTTGAATTTGGTGATTGATCGCATACCATTAAAACAACTGTTTTCTTATACTACGGGAGGTAGCGCTGTATTTTTTCTAGGAATTTCATCCCGAATGAATTTTATTTCAAACAGTTGTTTAGAGGTCAGAGATCAGTAAAGTGAGCGTCAGTCGCCGCACCAGCGGTGGAACTAAGAGGGACAGCATGAAGAAGTCATTGGAAAAAAAAGTGCTCCGATGAATTTTATACCGAGCCAAAATGAATTATATGATAGTTTCCATCACATTTTTAAAGAAAATCATCGTCAGCTGTATTGACGGTGGAGGGTTATATGTCAGTCGCGTGCATGAACCTCATAGAAATTTTCACAAAAAAAGTAATTTTATACCTTATGAAATTTATACATCTTAATTTTTATACTTTTAAAATAACAAAGACAATCGTCAGCTGCATTTTTGATGGGGGAAAGACCGTCAGTCAGCGTGATAAACATTTCGCGAGGTCGATGCATTTGAGCGTTGCATAGTCTCTTTAGAAAATAAACTCACGATCTTTACATCCACAAACAATTAGCTGACGACTGTCTTTGTTATTTTAAAAGTATAAAAATTAAGATGTATAAATTTCATAAGGTATAAAATGACTTTTTTTGTGAAAATTTCTATGAGGTTCATGTACGCGACTGACATATAACCCCCCACCGTCAATACAGCTGACGATGATTTTCTTCAAAAATGTGATGGAAACAATCATATAATTCATTTTTACGCGGTATAAAATTCATCGGAGCAGATTTTTTTCCAATGACTTTCTCATGCTGCCTCTCTTACCTCCACCGCTACCTGAGCAGCTGACGTTCGGAGTTGTTATAGGTAAGGGGAAAACTATTAGTGTTGTGATTTTCAGCCGGTATGAAATGACTTGTTCAACTATAGCGCTACCTCCCGTAGTATTAGGAAATTGTTATTTTATCTTATTTACATCATAATCATTGACTTTTTCGATACAACAACACTTGAAAAAGCATTTAAATTATATTACTTCCTAGCGAGTCACTTTCGCTTCGCTCGAGTTCGTCCCTAGGTGCTCCCTGCCAAATTTAAAGTTTGCAGCACAAAAATCCATTTCGTAATTACAATAAATAAAAATTATATTATAATAGCCGGAACTAACAAAAATCTTTATCAAAAATTTTAAAAATGGTTTTATGCATTTACAAATATTTTACAAAAAGGCACTTCAGTTTTATTTATATGTTTAGATTAATAGCCTAAAAAATTGACATCGTTTATCACTAATAATATATCGTTTGGAAAATATTAAGTTAAGTGTTTAATAGCTTAGGTCGTGTCTAAAAATCTATAAAAAACAATATCTAGCAAACTCCATTCTACCTTTTAACCCTTTGATTGATTACGGGCCGTACATACCAGCCACTCGACATACGCTTAAGACAGACGCTTACAAATTTAGAAGCATATTTTTTGTTTACAGAACCCTAAAAGAACAGGTTTACATAAACGATAAAAACTTTTGCTTATTATTCATTCATTGTTTCATGTTGTACAAACTACCGTCTTACGATAGAGCAAAAACAAATAAACCTTAAAGGACTTGTTACTTGTATAGAGACCCTCGTTATTATTTTTTTATTATTTACTTATGAGAAGGGCCCTGGCTATACTTCGGCTTTATAACTTATGTAACTTATTCTCTTAATTAATGTTATTATAATAAGCATGTTTCGTGGATAAAATCCAATTAATGAAAGTAAAACAAAAAATACATTTATATAAAACTATCGACTTACCTTCGTTGTGCTAAGAAGTTGTCTTGTTACGTTGTAAAGATTATTAAGTATTATTATTATATATACTTTTGATACTGTACATAAAAAGCTCTTTTTTCAAGTATTAAGTTCCAGAACATGTTACATCAGCTGTGATGTCTAAAATGAAAAGTCATTCTCAATTGGTATGCATGCTTACCAACACACAAGCGAAAATTCTTATAACTGTCTTTTTGTGCTCTCCTGCATCATCAACTGTACCTAATATTTCTACCAAATATATTCAATACACAACTTGTCCTCGTTAAGAATATTTATGTATGGGGGTATATGAAAATATAAATATTTTATGTTGATACGCGTTTTGCATAGACATAGTGAAGAAGGGTAAAATATATATACACTCATGTCTTTTATATTACGTATTTATTATGTGTAATTTTTGTCCTCCCAACCGATTCCGGCTAGGGCGACCAATCTCATAAAGACTACTCAACTACGCAGGAGATATTGCAGTAAGTGAATTTGCACTCTCTATTCCTGTTACTTTCGAAACTCGAAAGGACAGTGAGCACCGAATCGACGGCTTCTCGTACTCTTCGACGCACGAGGGTACACGTAGCACATCGCCAACTTTTCAACTGTGTAATGTTACAAAGGCTTACTAAGCAGAAAAACTTTATAACTAAAAATGGTCCGACCCGGAAGTCAAACCCAGGCCCTCTAGATATTCGTACATACTAGCTGCTACACCACAGAAACATGTGAAACAATTGTTTATTTTATTATAATTATAATTATTACAGAATTTTTATAATATTTCAAGGACATGAACAGATTTATTAAGGTTTTCTGTCTACTTCTGAATGTCATATTGACTAAAACTTTACAAGATAATGTATTATAGATGATGATATGTATAGTTATTTGGTATCATCGTGACAGACCTACATTTCGTAAAGCTTTGGCTTCACTAGTGTATCGAAAACCCCAATACTTTAGCATTCAATTGAAGAAACTGCAATAAGACAAGAATCAACACATTCCGTCAAAGGTGAAAAATAGAGCACGTCAGATTTACGTATTTTCCAAAGCACAAAAATAAGACACCGCTAACTTTCGAAATTAATGCTTTTACTTAAATTTCTTGACGGAAAACTGCAATATCTAAACTTGATCTGACCTAGCATATGAACCCAACATAAGTTGTATTGTATAATATATAAAACTGGTAACTAAAATACACTTCAAAAGAGCCGAGGCAACTATGTTTTTACGTTTGTATATAAAATACTTCCATGTATCGTAGACACTTTATTACTGTATCATGGAGCCTAGCAACAGCTTACATGTGAATTCGGAATACACAAAGAGTGCAGGATGAAAGAGTTTTTATTCATACATTTTGATGACTTCAGCTACGCTTAAAGTAAACTTTTTGAATGGCATCATAATTTTGTTTTTATGTAACTAAATCGAGCGTTCAAATATATGACCCTACATAACATTTTTAATGTATTGACAATAATTTGACTTTAAAATAACTCTGTAGAGATTAAATATTTATTCATAAAACCTAACGTATAGAAACGTATGAACATACGAAACCCAGCGCTATTCAATATGAAATATAAAAGCATCATGCTCAGATGATTTTATAAACGTGGTATTTCACATACTGTATAAAATATTCTTTTTGAAATGTACTCGTACCTGAAAGTAAATTTTTACTCTTTAGAATTAAACATAAGCATTAAGATCTATATGCGTGGAGTCTATAACTCAATTGATAGGAAATACAAGGGAGGTAGTATCGTACATAACTATTTTGCATAATCCAGAATAACAAGACAGTACCAAGCGACTGGTATTTATAGGTAGACTATATTGATGCGGAGACCGAGTCTCGGTTATTTGCGCCTGGTACCGTAGACCGGGAGTCGTTTAACAAAATGACGGGACCTTTTTATCTTAGTCGGTTTGTTATTTGTTGGCTACTCTATTTTCTTCGTACCGCAAGCCGACGTTACTTTGAATATCCTTCCACAAAATTAAATAAAACCTGCTATATTTCCCAGACTACGCTGCATTTTTTCCTTTCTCCTTTAAAATAAGATCTTTTAAAGAAGAGATATGTCAAAGGAAACTCTATACAACATGAACTTATGAAAATTATATTAATGTAGTAACAAATCGCTCACTTTGTTTCAATCCTCGCTCTGTATACGAGTATGAATGCATTTTCAGTTTACAAATGTACTATAAAATAGTATATATACGTTCGTATATTTCAAAAGCTACTATATTCTTAATAGAAATACATAAAATATATGAATTTACTCCAAATTAAAGTGAGTGATGGTAGTTTCAGTAATTTATATTTGAAAGAACAAAGAAAATTTGCTTTAACTAAAGTTACAGTCTTGATTATTCATCTGAAAGTGAACGGCGCGGGGAACAGCTTAGTTTTGAGTCGGAAAATTAATGAACTTCCTCTACTTTACCCTTAATGTAGCTGGAGAGACGTAATACAATATTTCGTAAACATTGTTCACGTATTGTTAAAACTTTGCACGGAGTTTATAAAAGCCATTTTTGTTGGTTTTCAAGTAACTTCAATCTTTGGGCTCGGGTGGGGGCACTTCGTTTGTCGTGATATCGTTCATAAGCGTACGCTATCTACGCCGCGCCGCCCTCCTATTCAGCCAAAATAGGACCTCAAGGAGTTCGGTAATGAGTTCGCTCGTAGGCTCTTCTTACTAGCTGCTATTAGTAGTTTTAACGATGCTATTAAAAACCTCTTTACAATCTTGTTTTCTAATTTCTAAGTTTTGTTACAAAACATTCAAACGCTTAGATACCCATAACAATTATTTAAAATGCCTTAAAAGCAACATAGCTGATAATTTTATATATACCTTTATGTGTTGTGTCATGTGTATAGGTATTTGTAACAAAAATAATGGAAGTATTAAAATACTGCCTGTCTCTGTTTAAAACGACAGAGCTTTTATTTCCACGAAAAGTTGATATTTTTAACTTTAAGCTGACAAGACTTCTCAGTTTTTTATTTAAACTTGAAACTAAAAAGTAAGGTATCAAGTTATCTGAGCTTTGGCCGCTTTTAATCGGATCTCGGGTTCAAGCAGAAAATATACAAAAAACAAAAAGGTATTAAAGTTTAACTACGAGCTAGTGCAATTTAAAATACTGTTGTATATACCATTACACTTGTTAGAACTTTTTGTTCTATTATAAAAAGACTATGTTTTAAAATAAAGCTGTCATTAATTTGCAATGCGTTTCTTTTGTTCTATATGTTTTTCACATGCTATCTTATTATAAATAATATCCTTTAACAATGACTCACAATCACAAAGGTATAAGTTATAGTTACATAAACACGGTATATTATATATACGTTACTTAAGAAAGGTAGGTTTTATCTCTACATATTAAAATGTGTTTGTCTGTTTATCTGTGTGTCCATCTGTCTGTTACCGCATTACGAGGAAACCAGAGATTAATGAAACTCGGTATGATGAGACCTAAATATCCTTGTCAACGTATATGATACCTACTATTCACTGCAAAAAGTATAGTATTAATTTTACGTAGAATAGAATCACTAATTAAATATTATAAAACAATTTTCAAAGCTAGAAAACTGTTGAAAAAACGAAGAGCATAAAAATCGTAATCGTACTTGCAGTAAAATAGTAACAAAAATCCTAATACTTTATATAAATGTATTTAGGGTACTTATGTATAATAAAGTTAACGTTGCATTAATAAACGGTCTTTTTATTGTTATGTAAAGAAAACTACCACGATGCCTAAATTTCGTATAAATTGTTTTAATGTTTGAGATAAATGTGTATATGATAATTTAATTTTTACTATCCACTCCCTTTCCTATTATGACAGAAGCTATTAGACTTATGCTTTGTTAGAAATCTGCAGATATTAAGTTAAAGAACTTTATTACATTAGGTGTTCATGCGAGATACAATGCAACCTTATGCACTTACTTAATGAAAGTACCTGCCTGTAATACACTATTTCATTTACATCATTCATATGTATTTGAAGGTTTTTAAATAATATTGAAAACAGGTTTGGCTCAGCTTATAGTGATCCTATTTGCTGTGTTATTGGTAACGGGTTCGAGTCTCGCTTGGGGCATTAATTTTTTGAGCACGAATGTCTGTACTGGAAATCATGGGTGTTTATATTTATTATTAGTAAGTACATATTTAAGCTTTTATTTAAATACTGGCAAATAGCAAGTTGATCGCTACTCTTGGTTGCATACCTGACACAGAGTAGTACGTAGTACCTACTTATAGTAGATATACCATAGTCTATCTTTTGTTAAATTGCATCTTAATCGGTCCAGTCCACTTTATGCGTAAAGCAGATTGCTTTCTACTTATTATACAAACACATTTTAATATAATTTATAAGTGATTTGTTTTTTTTTTGAAACAATTTTTGATTAATGTAGAAGTATAAACAGAACTTTATTTATAAAACGCACTGCTTACGAACAACAAAACAAAAAAATTGCGGAACAATCGGAAATATAACATGCATAGGTAAACTATGCAAATTATATTATCCACTTATTATTATTAGACAATGTAATATTATTATTAATTACGCAAGTTTTGTGTTAGCTATACGCTTACTTTTCTTGGTTCCTCTTAAGTGAATTTAAATTAAGATGAAAAGGAATTAGCAAAATGAAGTCTTTCTAGTCTATAAAATGTATGTTACTAACAAATCTAATCACACACTAAATTAAATCTTGTTAAACAGTTTTGTCACTTTGAGCACCCAAAATTCAGCTTTTCCGAGATAAGATAAATTTAAATTACAAGTGAACTACAAATTGTAAATGTCCGAATAACAGTTTGGTCCAGAAATTAATTTATGTTTACAAATCCTACTTTTCACTTTTATAAAATACGTTCTGAAATATCCTTAATGTTCTAAATTAATAAGGTTGGATTTGTTTTACAAGCTTAGGCATTTATTACATAATAGATATAAGTTAAATTTTTTGCTTGTTTCGTCCTAAACGAGAAAATGATTCAACAAATATTTTTAGATTTTCAGAAACTTTAAACTTGTACTGATTAACCAATAGAAGTAAATCTTATAAATAAATAATAGAGTGTGATACAGTTTAAAATAATATTTAAAGAAAAAAAAATGAGACGGTGACCCTAATAAATAATAATAGGAGTGCAGAAGATACATAATCTTATTTTAATAATGTCAACAAATGTTGTAAAGTAAAATACATGGATACAAAATACTCAGTTGAGTTTTTCTAAAACTTTTATTTTATCGCATTGTTCAAGAACGTTCGCAACGACTAAGTTTAAGCCGTTCAGCAATTTCTTTGTCAACCCAAGAGATCGGCTCGGCTTGCCAAAATATAATATGAAATATGATGTGAACTAAAAAAAGTTAATCTTCAAGATTCTTTTGATAAGACCGTCAAAATACTTGAAAGTAAAATGTAGTAATAAAAGAAAATTTTCTTTTACATTAGTTTCAAAGGGTTCTCGATGTGACCCTGTTGAAACTTAATGTAAATGTAAATGCGTACTAGTAAGTACTTTGCGACACGCAATTACATCATTTATTTTGATTCATGAATGAAATCTTCAGGTCGTAACTAAAACTATATCACATAAATCTATCTAATATTCACTAGACTCAGTAAATTGAACAAATGATGATGATGATGCTCGACATGACCAGTGAGAGTTAAGGAGTTAAGGCGCAGGACCGATGGCTTTAAGTGCTCTCCGAGGAGTTAGTGAGACTTGCTAAACAGAAAGACTTAATAACTAAACTTGGCCCGACCCGGCACTCGAACCCAGGATCTCTCGGTGTGTGTACCTTACATGCTAACTACTACACCATGGAGGCAGTTAAATTGATCAAATGTACAGATAGAAAAACATAGAAGTTGATTAGTTTTATCTAATCTATTTCATTATCCTCTTTCTCTATTGTTGAAGTATTAGTAATTCCAAATTAATAAAGAGTCACCTAATTTATTGTATCGATTGACCTAAATACGACCAAAAGAAGTTATATAAAATTGCCTGTATAGCGGTCAAGTCATTTGGTTATAGTTGTTAAAAGTATATTTAAAAAAACGCGTGTCTTGGCGTGTGAGATGTGTATGAGAAAAGTGAGTTGCTCTTTGGCAGGTACCATTATATAAACTAAATCGTTAAAACGTACGTCGAAAACGATCAAAGTTTAGCTAGTCCTATATTATAAGTACTACTACTAACTAGTAGTATATTATAAGGGTAGTCATTTTCCTTAGAAATAGAATTATATGTAATCAGATAGATTTCGATTGATAAATAAAGAATAGAATGTTTTCTGTTTATACATATATAATTTTAAATGTTATAAAAATGAATTAATAAAATCATTGCATCTCCTATATAGTCACTGATATCATATAAAAACTTTTGGTTCTGATAAATAATACTTTATTACATTGATGCGGCTTATATTACGTCTAATATTAACTTTTCAAAGCTCGACAAGTGTTAACTTAGTACACTAGAGAAAACGTGATTTCGCTTTTGTTGGTTTCATCAACTTGCAAACTTACGTATAAGATATCATCTCATATCATATTTCTTTAAAAACTTTCCTTTTAGCTTTGCTTATACTAACAAAATAAAATGTTTATATAGATTCGCAATATTTCTTGGAAACTATACTCAGTTAGGTACATAAGAATTCAACCAACCATTGCTATACACGGACACCTTAATATATGTAAGTGGGATTAGTACACCTTGATGGCCAAGTACGGGTTGGCGGACTACATTATTATGTCTTTCGAGAACTTGTTAGGTGCTCTCACACATGTAAGTTTCCTCACGACAACCGCTAATCATGTTAGAAATGTTTCGCCACATCAAAATATCAGAGGTGCGAGACGCCGGGTTTGAACCCGCATCACTCGGTTATCATTATCTTAATTTTATGTTATACGTACTAAATCTACCTTATCTAATTAATAGTAATAGATGAAAAATATCAAACATATCAAAATGGGTAGATGTATCGCTGGAAAGATAGCCGGCAACAAATTGCGGCGGGAGATAAAAAAGGTCGGTCCGTCATTTTGCTAAACGAGTGGTAGGTAGGGTTGCGGTTAAATCCCCGCGGTGCGAATTTCCCAGAATTTCTTGAAAAACTGATACTCCTGTCAATTCCACTTGCGATAGGTTTAACTAGAAACCCTTTTTTTCACTAGGATTTGGACGCCTCTATCACACTATGTAAAGGATAAGGAGTAGGGAAAATCTCGATATGACTCGTGACAAAAGAAATTCAAACAAAACCTTGAGTCGTTGATTTAGACATTCGTTTTTGTACTATAATTTTATTATTTATGAATTTAAAGAGACTATAGAAACATAACATAACAATTTAATTAATTACCTAACATATATTAAAATATATAATAACAGATTCAAGTTTAACCAAGAAATGTAAAAGCACGACTTAAATAAATAAGCATTTAATACTATGATTTCATAACTTCATACAACTCGCTCGGAGTAAGCCACATTTAGCTACCTGCGGGGGAAGTAGTTTGAAACTCAATTTAAATATTTCATACCGTCACATTTATTGTATAAATTGTATAGTGTGTAGTTATTTACATTAAAATCATTTTCCTTTATTTTTGTGTTTGAAACATACAGATTACGTTAGTTTTAAATTAAAGGTATATTTTAACAACAGTTGACATGATTAATGTGCTTAGTACACGAATGCATGTGTGACATTTTTTGTACTAACCGCACATAAAGAAATAAAATAAGTTTATTGAGCACACAAAATAATATATAAGAAATCGAACATGGGTCTCAGAATCCCCAGTGGTACATGCTTCCCTCTAACCCATTAGCCTGCAGTTGGAAAAAAGAAATATACAAATACAGTCACATTATAGTGATACGTAATTAAAAAAACAGAACAATATTTATTTTACAATTTTTATTTTTTAATATTTTCAGTGAATAGAATAGTTGTTTCTATTATATTTTTAAGTGGGTGGACCACCCACATACAATATAACATAGGTTTCCAAAATCAATCCACACCTTATGGGTGACCTTTAAGTGATTTAGAAGTCATTTATTATAACTTTTATGATTATTAATTTATATTAATAATAGTTATAACCTCTCAATTACCGTTTTTAATGATAAAGGCAATGGTATAACAGCACATACAGTACGAAGAAACAAATTTAAAACTATGGATATAGCTTCTTTATGGATAATAAAGACTATTTCAATAAAATTTTACAAAAAATAAACAATAAATAGATTCGAGTAAAATAACAATTTTATAATATGTAAGAAATTTGTTATCATCAAAAGTGATAATAAATTTAAAGTGTGAATTTATAAAAATATTTACAAATTAACTGAATAAACAGTATTAAAACAAAATCCTTGACCTAAAAGCGAAAGAAATCATAAGAAATCGTTATTTTTAAGAATAGTCTAAAAGCCATCTTGAACATTCTTAAAAAGTCAAGCGGCGAGTCCCTTAGTATTATTATTAAATAAATCCTTTGTTTCAATGCACTTCTTTCCACAGTTGCTATAAAATCTTTGAATTTATATATTTTTATTAGCTTTATGCCTGTCTTAAAAACAGTACTCGAGCTCAACATCTTTATATTCTTATTTAATACATTTTATGTTTATTTTAATATGGGAATATCACTTTATTTAAATAGTTTTAAAGCTCGTATTTGATTGAAGAAATAATTAGGTATCTTTAATTAGGGATAGAAAACTACGTATATAAATGACCACCATTTAAAATAATTTTACCATTATACCATTTAATGTGTTCGTATAAATATATTTTCAAGGAAGCTATCAATTAATTCTGATGTGATTAATTTAATGAAATAATAACTGGCTGGACTAAACTGGAAACGAATGAATGGATGAATGACGAGCGGCAAATGAAATAGACCGGATATTTCATTCACATTTATTTTCACATGAATCACAAGTTGCCACCGCACTGACAGAATATGCGTTAATCGTATTGCAGTTAGCCTCTGCCGTATGCAGCACGGACCAACATGAAATAAATCCTGTTAAAAGCTGATTGGACAAATGCAAAGCTCTTGCACGTATTTTAAGCTAGTGAATGTAAAAAAACATATCACTTTGATTATTACAATTATTGATCAGAAATAATATATATAAGTTATATTAATTCTTTTATATGATAGTTTAATTACAAAGAAGAAGGAACTTTTAATTTTTTACTTTTTCTAACGTTATTAAAAATAAGTTAGTAACGTTATACAAAATCAGCATTATCAGCGGACATTAATTAAATGAATCAAATTATTCGCCTCGTCATATAGAAGGATTTGGAAATATAAAGTTAAACTTTCCAGCATGTGTTTGTCAGCCAGCATCAAAGGTGCCCTTTTGACCGAGCTCCAAAAGATAGCCAGAAATACAATTTTAATTACGATTCTACATTTATTTGAATAAGCCAGCTTATCGGATCGATGACGGACAAAGGGTTGATTGGTTTAATTGTGAAAACAAGTCAGATAATAGAACAATTTTATAACGATATAGGTATGAGTGATTCAAACACACATTATTACTATACCTACCTATACTAAAATTTAAAATACTTTTGGCAAAGTAAATTTCTGAAATAAACTCTAATATTATTGTACGTAATATATTCGCAAATAAAACGAGCACAGTAAAACGCATCGCGTACATTCCCTAACATACATTAAAAAGTAATTAGAATAGAAGCTCTAAGTTACCCACAAAGTGCATTCCTATTTGTAGCAATATATTAAGCCAGCTCTTACAGAAAAAGGAACGGGGACGATACGACATCGACAACGTGTCGACAACGGCTTCGAAATTTACAGCCATAATAAAAGTATCGCTTTTATTGTCGAGCACACAATTCGTTCGGACAGCTGTAATTGCGGACTCTCGCTCTGTCTATTGGATCGCCAATTTAACTCGCACTATTTTAACATTGTGTTTTACAATATAACGTTGATGTTTGGTTGTCGTTAGTAAAATATTATTTCCGGTATTTGTTAGTAGTAGAACTATGTAAGACTTAAAACTATTGATGATTTAAATTTCTTCTCTATTATTTCTCAAGAATTCAAATCTTCAATTAGTGTACATTCACTTATATATTGTGTTAAATTTCGTACGTAACATTGCATGTACATACATAAAATATTGCTTACGATTACGATAATACGAGTAGGCGCACTACGAAAAAATCTACATATAATCATTCTGAATTTCACTCAAATTCGTAGTCGTTACGGCGTGATTCTTCGCATGAAAAAACACTTTCGCTTACGTTTAATAAAAAGACTGGTAGGTATAGTACTTAAAGTTATAGTAGCCTTACATAACAATAACATACGAGTATACTTACGCCCGAGGAATCCAAATGAACATTTTCGAGTTGGTAGTATGCGCCCACAGAAAAATACATGGTCTCAGAATATATAGATTTGTTTCTGACTATTTCCTTGTGTAAAAATTGAAAAATAATAATCCATGCATATAAGTAGTAACAATCAAAAGCAAAAGCATCACAAATAAGTTATATTATAATTAATATTATTATAACTCTTCCATCTTTAATAATATCATCGAAGTTTATACTTGTGCTAACTTCTGGGCTAACTAACATTCACACAGTTTCCTTTAAGTATATATTACTTCAATAGCATTTTATTCTTACTTCTTCGAAACAAAATATACCTATATATTCAAATTGATACGTTTATCTCTTTTTATACATAGAAAAAAATATCTCAAAGATTAAATATGAAAAAAAATAAAGTATCATCATTCATCTTCCTATCAATGTTTCAGGTAAAACAGAAGTCGATTCAACAGAGACGATCCCTTGAATAACAAGTTTCTGTTTTATTTGAATAAAAATGTGAAGAGGAGATCGTTATTTTCAATAAAATTCTCCGACTTTGTACAGTTCCGACTGCGAAACACTAATTGGGTACAAATCTGCACCGCTTCATCATTAAATGTCTTTTCTGGTAACTTTGTTTCAAAATATTAAGCAAATTAGTTACTTTTAATTCAATTAAATTGATAATGTAATATACCTATTTCATATTCTCTGTTTATGCAAAAGGCCACAAATATCGGCTACATTGGTTTTACTACATTAAATATATATTTACTTTACATTTACTAGCAATTCCCGCGGCTCCGCCCGCGTTCTAATCACTATTAAGAAATAAGGGTTGGTAATAGATATCATAAAAAAATAAAAAATAAAAACTTTGTCTAGAAACAAAAAAATATAAAATCTAAAGAGGGTCACCCTTACCGCCTAGGAGAATAAAAACTAGCCTATACCTATTCTCAAAAAAAATCATAAAAATCTGTCTAACCTTTTCGGAGGAGTTCGATAACAAACACTGTGATATGAGATTTTGTATCTACTGTTAATTAATAATTATAGTTTTACTAATTAATATTATTTTTATTTACTGCAGCAGATTTTATAATTTTCATTTTTGAATTCGTAACATATTCAGACAAAAAATTCTAACATTTAATAAATATATGTATATCATTTCATTTACTTTACTAAATCACAGAATATGCATGAATATACTTAAAGGCAGGTATCATTAAAAAAGAAATATTCACTGTATATCCGATGAATATTATGACGAACTGAGTAATTGCTGAATAGGGAGTAAAACCAATTGAATTATTTAGACTCAAAATTTATTTCAACTTGAAAAGAATGACACTATTTATCACTTTGCTTACAAACAATTTAATTGCTTATCATTAACATCAGTTCCAATATAAATATTTACAAATGGAGATTTAGTTACGATATAGTAGTGTGGTCAGCCATTCCGGCCTTGACCCTTGAGATTTATATTCCGGTGGACTTAAGGTTAATGGGGACGCCGCATCTGCCAACGCTACAGATGACGACGTTTCTGTAACAGCTATACTAGGCTTTCCTTTGAGAATTCCTCTCAAATCGTCATTTTCTACAGCTCTTGTCCTTTGTAGATTTTCCCGTGTTTCTTTCATTTTTGAAAGTTGTTCCCTTAATGATCTATATTCCTCTAAAAATTTTTCTAATTGTGAAGCTCGAAAATCAAAATCATCAAACGGCTGACCCGTGCGAGAGTAATCACGAAGACCAGATAAATCAAGGAGTGGTGTGGCGGACGGTACTGACGATTGCTCCCTAGATGGTGAAGCCGGCAAACTAGGATTACGACGCATGCGATTACCACCTACGGAGAGATCTAAGAAACTATTAGATCGACGTTCACTTGTCCTGTGTCTACTTTTCTCATAGTTTCTGTCAATAAATGTAATTGAATCACCCCCTGAACTATTTCTACGACTACTTAAAAGAGGACTACGGCTATCGCCATCTTTTCTTCTAGGTATTGTATAAAAATAATAAGGATCATGTTTCGCATCATTTCGAAAATATGAAGCTGTACCTAAAGCACTCATTTCAATTAAATCTGGATAGTTTTTTTCACTATCGCTACCTGAGAGATCATTATCAAGGCGATCGCGTGTACGAGGCCGAGAACATGAACGAGCATTATTATTAAACCGGTTATTTTCTGATAAAATCTCCACGTGCCCACTTAAAATTCCCGTTGATTTTGAACTCTGTATTGATTCAGGAGTTGCATCAGCCCTGTAATAACAAATATACGTATAAGTAAATCATAAATCCGTCTATACCCGCCCACTGCAAGAGGTATGTCGTTTAATATTTAATATTTACTTAATAATAGAAAAAAATCTAGGACTTATTAAATAAGCTAATAATGCATCTTTTTCCCTTATAACTTTTTGTATCTCGCAAACTCATATTAAGTAATCATATTAAGTAATCTTAAAAAGAAGATTTTATAATACCAATTTACTAATTTTAAGATATAATATATATTTTTAAATAGAGGACTTAATGTATATTTTTGAATTACCTTATATTATATTCACTAAGTCGTGGTATGTGCAAATCTTGTACTAGCTCTCCTCTTGTAGAAGCCGACTCTAAATCGGCTCTTCGCCATCTTGCCTCAAGAGAAGGAGTAGACGGATCTCTTCTATCTCTAACTTCCTCTCTTGCGTATCTTTCATACTCCTCTTCAGGATCATGGGAAGGGACGTTTCTGTAATCTCCTCTTTTTCTGTTTATATCAGACGTAGCAACACGCGAAACATCTGAATTTGTTTTTAAATTAGCTTCAATTTTTTCGTAACTGTCATGATTATTGGTAGTAACTATTTGTTCATTCCACCTATCTAGTTGTCTCTTTTTACGAGTTTCATATGCACATAAACCTATCAAACATGAACTGAGAACAATCACTGCAGATACAGCCATTCCCGCCATGAGTGCCTTTCCGCCAAAACCTTTACTATGGGTTTTCTTTTCAATAGTTAAACTTAAGACAACTTCAGCTTTTCCAGCTCTATTTTCTGCATTACAAGTATATAAACCTGAATCCTGTATATCTGCAGATCTTATAGTTAAGTTACTGGTATGACCTTCACTTCGCAACATAAAAGTTCTTCCTGAATTAAAATTTGAAGTTGTAGTAGTATTTGCTAACAGTCGACCAGCCCGCACCCAGCGTACTCTAGGTGCTGGCACACCATTAACTCTGCAGACCAAGGTTATTTCTTCTCCTTCTAGGCCTTTAAAGTTATTTGTAGATCCTGTTACTTCAGGAAGGCATGCAAAGTCTTCTAAATCCAGTCGATCCCAAGATTGTGTCATTAACCGTGGCGGTGATGCACAATCAGGCACAACAGTTGCAGGAACATTTTTCCTTATCATCCAGTCCCGTAAAGGTCTTAGTTCACAGCTGCAGTCCCATGGATTACTTGCAAGTTCTAGCCCTTTTAGAGATCGTAATGGTGCTAATACTGCTACGTGAAGCACATGAAGTTTGTTTTTACTAAGATCCAAATACTCCAAAGTGCCCTCTAGGCCTTTGAAACCTCTTGGTTCTATTTCAGATATTTTGCAAGAGCTGAGTGTTAATCTTACCATATGTGGTAATGCTGAAAATGCTTCATCTTTTATTTTTGTTAAAGGATTGCCACCAAGGCGTAGCTCTCGTAACTCAGGTATAGAATCAAAAGCATGTGATGGAATTGATTCTAGACGATTTCGGGAAAGGTCAAGTTCAACAAGATTAACAAGAGCGCGAAAGGCATATTGACGAATGACTTTTAAGCTACAAGAAGGAAGATAGAGACGTTGAAGATTTAGTAACCCAGCTGCTGCGAATGCATCATCACGAAGAGTTGTAATACGGTTTTCAGCCAAGTCTAGTAACTGAGTTGTGGGATCCAGACGCGGTGGCACAGCGTTGAGACCTGCTCGAGCGCATAAAGCGGATTCTTTTCCGCTCCGCCACTTGCACTCACAGTGGCGAGGACATTCGGCGGAGACGGCTACCGCCAGCGAAAGCATCAGCAGCACCCACATACCACGCGCCTGATCAACCAGCGCCACACCTGCCGTCTTCACCGCAGAACGTCATTCCATATGTCGCCACGTTCCTGTAAAAATACATCAAGATTATATGAAATTGCAATTAAACATCTGAATTCTTTTTTTCTGTTTGTTATTAATTGAATTTCACAATCACTATTGCTTAACAGGTACTTGTATCAACCACATGAAAGCATTAGTCCTCTCAGGCTACAGAATTTTTTAACTGATTTTATTTTATACAAGTGCACACACTATTTTGATATTATATCTGCCATTGAAACTTTGGGTGATCTTTCCAAATGCAATTGTTAAGTTTTTGCTCACACATGCGCGGAAATATGACCTAGCAAAAAATAAAATAAGGACTGCTTACTTAAAAACTTTATTATTTTATATCCTATTTTTAAGCAAAATTAAGCTATTTAATTTTCTTTTAATAAAATATTTTAATAATTATCAACTTACTGATGACTCAGCCTATGATAATAACAACATTTTGTGCACTTGAAAGCAACCTAACTGGGCGTTAGCAGGCCAACCCAACCAGAATATTGTTATTGGCCCAATTAAAAAGTCTGTGGTTCATGAAGGCGCTAAAGTTTGTAGGATCATAGATAGGTATGTTGGTACATCTTCATATTTCAGGCCACATATTAACGCTCTTAAGATTTATATAAATTTACTTTAATTTTGAAAATCTTAATAACATTAGTGAAACAGTGATGTTTAAAAGTATTTCTTGCTCGTATTGTACATGATTTTAAGAGATCAGATTGCGACAATCCTGAGATTTTCTGTCAACTGAGACCACAAATGCCTTTTCTTTATTTATAAAAATAACAAACAATTAATTATTTACTATATTTTAATTATTTTTGTGTGTGTGTTTATAAACTATTTGTGGAATAAAAATTTAAAATAATATTAATAACTATAAAAAATGTTAAATTATTAATATGTTATTATGTTTAATTATTACTTCAAATGTTTTTTGAAAATATTATGAATTTAAAATTCAAACTTCTTATATTAATTCAAAACAACATTTATGAAAAAAGTTAAACCGAGAAAAATATTTTAGTTGATGTTGCCGTAAAAATGTAACGGCACCGGTCTCGATAAGAATCATATCAAAACAAAATCGTTTTTGAAGTCTTTCTTTCATTTGTTATATTTATTTATTCATTTTCTTTTAATGTTGTTACGAAGACAAATATATATTTCTGTAAGATAAAATCTGTATTCATTCTTATGGAGAAGGTAGAAAGTGGAGCTTCGATTTTATTTCATTTAATATAATGCATAATAAGAAATATACTAGATAATATAAGAATCTTCTGAATGTTGTATGCTGTTTATTGTTTAACCCTAGTTATTATAATCATATGCATCAAAATTTAAAACAATGTTCATTAATTTCCAAAAGTAACAATTATTACTAAATGACGCACCTCAAATTCTCATCGTCGTTGATTTCATGGAACGTCGTGTCGGCATTATCTGTAACCAAAGAAAAAGCAAATTAAAAAAAAAACAATACACAATTTACTTATTAGGTATAATTAAAAGACTGCACAGAAAAATAAATTTATACATCTATACTAATATTATAAAGAAGTAAAGTTTGTTTATTTGTTAAATTGTAAGGGGTAATCTCGGGATCTACTGAACCGATTTTAAAAATTCTTTCACCAATAGAAAGCCACATTATTGCTGAGTGTCATAGGCTATATAAATTATAAAACACCGAAAAATAAAAAGGCTTTTACGTCCGTTTTGCAAAGTGAATCGGAGAAAAAACGGTCGAATGAAAGCGTTTCTACGAACGCTGCCTTAACTATGAAAGATATATTTTTGAGTTCTAGAGAAAAGATGTGGAGCTTGAAAATGCCTAAAAAAAAGTCAACGACAGCATATGTCTAACTTAAAAACACTATGTACTAAAAAGGATTATTAAAATTATGCCCAACGAAGTGGGCACGGGTCAGCTAGTCTATACATATTATAATAAAAATCAAAGTGAGTCGAATCTGTACATTAAATAAGTATTTGGAAAATCTTATTAAAATACTCACTATTATCGCTATAGATGGCGAATGTATATTTTTAAGAATTTATGTAAAATTACACAAGTAAAAAATACATTTAAGTAGCAAAGGCGGTCCTATCACTAAAAGTGATCTCTTACAGATCCGACCGTAAATAAACTCAACCGTAAATAAATAAATAAATAAATAAATAAATCTCTTACAGGCAACCGCTATACAAAATAATAAAGAGTACAATTTAATATTAAATTGAATTATAACCATCACATTCATTTTGCAAAATTTCAATTAATTTAATTCAGTTTTTTCTCTTTATTTTATAATCCTTAATAATTTTTTTTTTATATTCTTTACTTCATCAAGAGTAACGATGACGTCACATTCTCTAGTCATATAATATCTCCTTCTGAGGGTGGTTGATATACGGGTAGAACGGTAGTCATGATTCAGAGTTATATTGACGCAGGATAACCGTAGACCTATACTATGCTCTATAGACTATAGTCTATGGATAGACTCTATACGAGGCTAGATACAAGACTGAAATATTCACATCATGCATTTAATCTAACGTCTTTAGTGTCTTATTCAAAAGTATTTGTAAATTTTAAATAAGTTTCAAATACAAAAACAACTAATTTATTTAAATGTTAATAAATGTAAGATTTAAATCAAAAACTATATGATATTCATTGTTAAGAGCATCACGTCAACGGCTGGGCTGATTTCGTAAACCATCCTTATAAAAGATCTTGATAATACTTGTTGGAAAAAATGCTTGATAATGTTTATAGGAAAAAATAAAAAAATCGGAAGTTTTTATTTATAAAGAATTTCTGCATGACCTCCGAGGTCTTAAACAAAAATAAATCGTGACAAGGAACGTCGGTTCGAACTCGGGTGTACTAGCCATTAAAACAAAAACAATGATAGAATTAATAACGGCATAATAATACTAAAGAACAATAAAATAGAAAAATCGATACAAAGATTTGAAGAAGAAAAAATAGTTGATTTGCGAAGAACTTTCTTCTATTTAGAGAGATTTCAGGAGTCTGCTCACCTATTTCGCTAACAGCCTCCGTTATTTATTTTATAGCCAGTAAAGCCCCAGACTCGAATCTTATTATATTTACCTTTCCATTTGTTTATTTCGTTCCTTACTTTAGCTTCTTGGTCTTAGCTAGCCTTTTTATTATTTAAATGATAAAACTTCTTTATTTAGTTTGATTCATCATTTGACAGAAATTTAAGTTATTTTTCAATTATTGAAAACGAAACTTTTTAAATTTTAATATTACTACCAATTGAAAATTCTGTTCATTTTGATTTTCAATTCATGATGTCATGTCACACCCCCTATTAGACAAGATTGTTATAAGTGCAAAAGTGAATAAAAAATGAAAAATCATTCAATCACTATACCTACCTAGCAAGATATTTAAATATGAACTAATATCAAAACATAATTCGAACGTTTACGCAATTTGGTTATCAAAGGAATTTGTTCTTTGAATTACACAAGTTTTGGGTTTCCATTTTAATAGTGACATTCGCGTGTAACCGAAGAATAAGTACAGGTCATTCCGCATACAGTATGTAGTTTGCCCTTTTGCAACACGCAATCGCGTGTTTACCGCAGCACGCGGTCGCACGCTTTTGCTATAACCATGAAAACTCGACAAGAGTACGAGTTAATAAAATATTAGATCTAAGGATAAATTTAGAGTTATCGAAAAGGTTAAGAGAATGCCCGATAAAATTATTACTTATTAATTATTATATTAGTTGTACTTAACAACTTCATCTAAGTATGATAAGTGTTTAATGGTAATGGCTTGTAAATAAGTTAAAGCTAAAGGTATTTATTAAATTTGACCACCGAGACAACCATCACCACCACAACTACTCAATGAACGTATAGAAGTAACCTACATTTCTCTCCTTTATTCTAATTGTATATAAAATTATACTCTATTTATTAGTATGTTAAAATGTATGAATATAATTTACTTAGCGTTATCAAGTAAGTGTAAAGTTTGGCATACCGGTATATATTTGAAATCAATTACATCATTCCTAAGAGATACTGAAGCACTGGCTCGTCAATGGAAAGCAAAGGATCCTAAACTCCTATTATATTACAAACTAGTTGTACCCGCCGCATCACTGGGACGAAATGGTCAAAATGTTCAGATATTAATCTAGACATCTATACATAGTATAAATAAAATTGTAGTGTCTCTTTTTAATTACAAATTAACAGCTATTCTCTAAATACAATGCTAAGTATAAGCGGTACTTACATGAAAAAATATATTATTTAAATTTTTTTTTCTCTCTTTATTAGGTTTACCAACAACTTTACATAATACAAATACACAATACACTATAATAAAAAATACAGATCTAAAAATGTAAAGCCACTTACAGGTAAACACAGCATGCATTATATAAATTTAATAATTTTTGTCTGTTTGTTCCAGGTAATCTGGCTGGACCGATTTTGACGGGACTTTCACTAGCAGATAGCTAATGTTATACAGAGTAATTTAGGCAAGAAATTTCATTTATTTTAATTACGGCACGGATTCTTCAGGGAACTAGAGACGAATCCGAGCGAAACGAGGGTGTGTCGCTTGCACTATTATAATATTTAAAATTTTATGATTTAGTGGCAATAACTAATGGAATAACTAATAACAATAAATAATAATAACTACCTAACTTATTAAACTAACTAACACTAACTAAGTCATGTCTTTTGATAAAGGCCTCGACAACAACAGATTCACACAAGCCACTCATACACATAAAGACTGACGTAGCTACGCTAGGCTGTCGTCTAAAATACGTTTATTCAATTCAGATAGCACTGGAGCTTCCAGCCTTATGCATGCGTGACAATAGTTTTTGCAATGGCAATAGGGCTGTATAACACCAAGTTTTAGATACGTATATGAAGTAAGAAGGTGGTCTCGTTATCTAGAGTTTTTAAATTTGTATTTATTTTTAATTTTTTTTTATTATTCTGACAAAGTTTTTCTGTCAAGGAACTATTGAATATTGCTAATTTTGGGACTTAGTGATGTAACAACATCCCTAGGTCTAAAACGTAAAATCCTCAGGATAATCTCGCACCGGTCATACCGCGTTGTGGACCCAACGAAGTTTGGGAGTGAAAGGAATGTAGAGAGCACTTGTGTTAGTGCGCATACTTGGTAATGGGCAAAAGCTTACGCCCAAAAAAAAACATAATTTCATTTTTAGGAGTTTCCCCTTTTTTGTAAAGGGTTAATTAAAAGACAAGTAATCTGACTATCAATTTATTTCATAAACTCTGTATATACTCGTATATATAACCGCACGTACAAAAACTACGTAAATAAATGAGGATGGTCCAATAGAATACAATAATAAAGGATATAAAGACGCTCTTATTTCTAGGAGAAATCTCTTGCAGCCAATCCTAGGTAATCTAAAGGTGCTTATTATTATTAACAAAATGTAAGCTACTCAAAAATAAATATTGTGTCTGTTTACATCACTTTTTTATAGAAAAATGATTTTCGATTCTTCTATTTAATAGATGAAAATCAAACGAAATTCGACTTGTAAGCATTTTTAAATTATGTATAATCAAAAGTTTTGTATACGATTAGGGGCCATTCATTTACTACGTAAGACAATTTTAGGGGGGGGGGGGGGCTTGATCATGTCTTATGTTTTCTTACAAAAGTTTGGAAGGGAGTCTCGATAGTTCTTACATAAGATCAAAAAAATGCGCAAAGTTAAAATTAAACTTCGTAAAAGCACGGGCAACCGAGCGAATACTGTACCTTTAAAATTACAAATAAACATTTCAAAAAATTGTTACTTTGAAAGATAAGCTTTAAAATAAACCAAACGTGTATTCATTTTTTCTTTTAGATTCTTACATAATAAATATTAAACAAGGGGGAGGGGGTTGGCCTATTCTTATTTTTTCTTATATTAGGGGGGAAGGAGGTTGAAAACTAGCGAAAACAGTCTTACGTAATAATTGAATGGCCTCTTATAAGACGAAGAGGAAGATTTTAAATCATATTACGCAAACAGGTATTCTATAATCTAATGTTTTTTAAAAAAATACATGATAAGCAATTTATATACCTAAATAATATAATATTCATTATATAAAATAGATAGAGGTAGCCCAGTGGTAACAAGCTCATTTGGATAACCGAGTGATGCGAGTTTAAATACGGGTTTTGCACTTCTGATATTAATTCATGTGCGAATCAGCATGATTACTACTTGTCTTGCGGTGTAGGAATACATCGTGAGGTATCCTGTGTGTCAAGAGAAGAGAAATAACCTAGCAAGTTTTCGAAAGACATGGAAAGTCCACCTATCCGTGCTTGGCCAGCGTGGTGGACTAGACCCTGATTCTCTCGTATCGAAGGGAGGCCTATACCTAGCAAAGTCAGACTTCAAAATAGGTCTGATTACATTATACAAAATAATAATTTTAAATATTTAAGGTAGTTCACACACTACTTGTAATAATACACTTATTGCATACCTATTAAATAGGTAAATTCATATGAACGTTCAAATGAACTACTTACTTATAATTTTGTATTTTGTATTTATAAGAACGTCGAAATTGCTGGTAATATATAATTTATTTTTTAGTTTTATGAAAATATCATAAAAGAGATGAACGCTGAATTTTGTATGGAAATATTTCATTACAGGTGAACTTCTCAAAAAATGTAATCATTTCTGCGTTATGACCACTTCGCAGGCTTTATGTCGGTTATCCAAAGTACAGGATAGTTTTTTATGTGTTTCTTTATGAACGTGCTGTTATAGGAATATTATATGATATTAAAAGAACTATGTAGGTAACTTTTTACTATAATATAAAATATAACAAAATGTAGATTTTTGATGAAATTTAGCATGTTTATAGGTGGTCTGGGTCAACATAATATACCTTACCTTTTACTGCAGGAAAATATCACATCTCTCAAAAATTAATACTAATCGTTAAAACATAGATAGCTAGGAAATTAACCCGATTGGATCAAGGGTGAGTCTACTAGTTTTATAGATACCTCTTGTTTAAATACTTTATAAAGTTTCCATAACACTGTTAAATATAGTCATTATTACATACCATTTTATGGTTAATATTTGTTAACAAATAAAGCTTATCGAGCTTGTATATTTTCATATAAGTACAACTCATTCTTAAAAAGAAAACATACTTATTCAAATTTCTAATTACAAATTGCAATGTTATCAAACATAAACACTCCTGTTGAGATTGTCATCATTCGGTGACGCAAAATCTTAATTCTAAAGTTATTGCGTATAATTTTGTGCTACAAACAATGCGGAATTTGTAAATAGATGTAGATGTTTTGAAATAATTTACAAACGGCAAAAAGTATCGTGCTACGACAAAAATAATGTAATTTCTCAGAAAATGGCGGGGTCAACTTTACGGACATAGCCTGCTGACCAAGTTCAGCGAACATCTCACATCTTTCGATTTTTTTAGACAGTTTTCCTCTCCATACCTTACTTCACCGCAAGGCAAAAGGTAATTTTGTGAGAAAAAAATCATGTAGGTATGAAAATATCAAAATATATGAGTTGCCAGACTCGGAATTTGATCCCGCTTCACAAACGCGATTTCTCAATAGAGCTCTTGCACAGTGGACTGTTCAAACCTGTTCAAAAATATCTGCTTTAAATACTAACTCCTCGATATTACAATTCGATTAGTGCGGGCTCACATGCTTTATGCAAGAACACGTGAGCGGTATCGAAATTGACTTTGCAATGAATCATGGAACTACTATACCAGCAATATCCGTTTTCTGAAAAAATGTTGGTGGCATTGTATAAAAACTATGAGTTGTGACGGTCAAAATTTAAGTGAGGTTTATATTGATTTTGGAAAAAGGACGTTTATAGCTCATTGAATAATATTTTGGATTTTATTGTAACTATTTCTTCAGGACTCTAAAGAAACAGTAATATCAAACCGTCATTATTTAACTGGACTAATGAATATATAAATGGGATGGGATATGAACGCCAACAATTCCTAGTATTAAGACGAGACTTTTTAAGAAAATATTGTGAGTCCCATGAGTAGATTTCTTTCCTTTTTCACTAGGGGTCACTACTTTTAGTAAGTGAGGGGGAGTGCAGCCGCTTAAAAACATTACCCTTTTTGCTTCTTGTCATTAAATTTTATAGTGGAAGAGTGAATAGAATGGAGAATGGCAGTTGAACGAGGCGCTGCACTAGCCTAGCGGTGATATTGATGTTGTCATGCCATAGAGAGCTTAGTCTGGAGACTGCGGGGACGCCCGAACCCCCCCAAGGATCGCCATCGGGCCCCCTCCCCTGGTCGCCAACCAGCACGATGGAGCCACCCTGGGATTTTTCACAGATGGCGGGGCAGCCTTTCATGGGTGGCTAGCCCACTAGTTGGGCCCCCAACTGTCTACGGTCGGCCAGCGGCAAGCCGTGCTTCGGATCCCGCTACCCTCCGCGACTAAGCTCTCGACACAAGAAACAACAATCCACCACCAACACGGCTACTGTGCAACACAACTGTCCAGACCCATTCTCCATACGGCTTCATCAGCCCCTACATGCCGAAACGCGCTGCTGGGCGCTTGGCGGCACGACTTCTGCTGATGGGTGGTAACCGTGCCGTCGGCCGATGTTGAGGCCTACCACCGCGACTACCAAAATGTGAGGTCGTTTGTCCCTTAGTCGCCTTTTACGACACCCACGGGAAGATATGGGGTGGCCATATTCTATTTGCCGTAGCCACACGGCGGAAACACAGTTTTTATACTAAAAAAAATATTCTTTAAGTTGATGAGAAGGGGCATGGAAGTTTGCATGAAGAATCAATCATTTCTTAAGGGACATAAAACTCATCATACCAATATGTATTTAGTCTATCATATACCATCCGTTAAGACGTGCCTAGCTCTAGTCTAACCCGAGTGAAGCGAGGGTGCGGCAATAGTATATACGTATAAACATAAATAGTACGTATGTAGGACAAGAAAACAGATTTACAATCCTAAATTAAAATGCAAGAGCCGTTGGAACGAAGGCCAGTTATATTAGTGTCAGGAAGCGTTTGAACAAATAGGTTATATCGACCCTTATCAAAGAGGCGGACAGTCCGACAACATTAGCGTTGTCACAATTTAGTAGTTGAACATTAATGTACATATTGCTCATTTTCAACTCCATGTAATTGCTTCGTGATGAAATGGCGCCGGCCGTCAAGGAAATGGGGGCGGCAGAGTATTCGAATTTGCTGTCACAATGTTTTACATCTCTACTTGATTACTTCCCTATCACAAAATACAAATTTACATTATGTAGAATTACACACTGTTTTCTACAAATGAATTATTAATCACAATCATTAATATTTTTATTTGTAAATAATTTATTTTATTAAACGAAAGATGTCACATGAAACATCTTAAAAAATTCTGGTCGATTTCAAAAGTTTTCAATTATTTAGTTTAACCGAGATGTTATGACAATGAAACAAGGGACACTTAGGACTACAATAAAACCTTTAAATTTAGTTCGCTTTGATGTTCCATATTTTGGATCTCTTGATCAAAAGCGTATTTTTAGAGTTTTTACAAAGTAATAAAAAATGTAGTAATTGCATAACTGTTTGATAATTTTAAAAAGTAATCAAATTACTTCATGTTGTTCATGAAATAACTTTTTCTTAAACATTGTTAGTAATTTCAAAGGATAGCTTTGAACTAAGAACAAGAAAAGTCTTATAAAAGCAGCATGAAAGATAAACGAGTTATAGAAATTGTTGAAAGCTGACACCATGTTGAGGAATCCAAAATATACTGATCTCAAGATCTACAACTACATTAAAAATAACTTTAAAATAATGAACCGTTTAAAATAATGAATTTACGCATTTAGTATATTTTTATTTTAGCAAAAAAGCAAACAGAGATGTCAACTTGTATACATCACGGAGTAAAAGAAAAGGAAGATTCATTCTATTATGTCTGGGAGAAGCTTACAATGGATCCGTCTTTTATATAAAAAGACAAAACAAGTGTTGAATGCTATGCTATGAGGCGTAACAAGGAATTCGCTGCAAACTGTATTGAAGGAAAGGAAATTTTCTCACTGTATTTCAAAGAATGGAACAAAATCTTGAGAAATACTAAACATAGTTTCGATTATTATTTTTAAAATTTGGTAAATTTTTAATAACGTTCGCGTAATATTATATGAAAAAGAAAAGTCTGTTATAATATTTTTAGAACAACACAACTTAAAGCATAAAAATTATATGAAACCAAACCTTAAACAGTAGAAATTATGTATAATTCGCTTTATGTCTATAAATTATGCGTTTGGGACATCTCATAACTGATGAGACCATGGGGATTACAACGGTTAAACCCTAAGTTTAATATTTTTTATTCCGGAGAAGGTAGGGAATAGTAAAATTATTTCTATCAAAATTAGTTAAAGTACTCGTATTTATGTACTACAGAGGGCTTACAGAAATATTTTTCCTTTTTTAAAATTACCACAAAAGTCTATTTAAAACCCTTTTTTGGCTTTAATTTTAAATACAAATCGAAATAAAATATAAAACGGTAGTATGTCCCAAAAAAAAATTTTGTCGTATGGAATGGTATGTTTAACACGGACGGGTTTTCGCGACTCGACGACTTTAAGCCTATTTGGCCTAACATTAGTCACATAAACGTAGAACTATTAAAAAATCACTTGCCAAATATTTTTCTCTTTAATTATAATATTAATTCAAAACAAATGTATCACTCATGTGTAGCTTACATAAATACCGGTATCAAAGATTGGCCCAAAGTATTAACGTTAGTAAGACTAATAACAATCTAGCAAAACGAAAAATACACCATACACTGGTATCATTCATGGAAAATTAGAGAAAAGCAATTGGCAGACAAGATCTATTAGTATTAGGCGTTGCCTCTTATCTGTGGGCAAAAATGTAAATGAGGGCTGGGTAGACCATTAGGGAGTCAGATTTAATTTGTTTAAACTCGCATAAATTACCGTTTTAACCTAAAAGTAATTAAAACATTACGTATATAAATTTTGAGAAACTATAAAAAAATATTAAGCTTCACTAGCAAATGCAGGATGTAACATAGTATTTTTTTACTGGAAAAAACACATATTTTAGTATACTGGAATCCGAATCTAAAAATAAACACAATGATTTGTTAAGCAAAGCCAGAGTTAAAAGGCCCCAAATGTCGACCAAATGCTCACTATTTATTCCAATACTAGCAACTTTGTCGTAGCTAAAGTTGTACAGTCAAGTTATGGGTTTGTTATTGTATAGAACCGAGTTATTGGAGACAGCCGTCAATAACGACAAAATTATGAGTAGTCACACAAGTGAAGCGCATCTGCTGGATATTATTATAACCCTATATAATAATAATGACAAATTTTGATGAGATCTATGATATCAACTCGCAATATAGTGTTTTCTAATAATAGAAACATTAGCTTAGACTACGAAATTTTAAATGTTATTACACACGTACATATAACACATGAACGAATTAGACACTGGACTAGACATAAAATACAAATGCATGAAAAATCGTTCAACCAAGTGAAGCATAACGCACACAAAGATTACAATACATTAATATAAACACAGATACAAAGTAATTCACTCAATTTCTAGTGTTTCAACGTTGTCGATAAAATACATATTATATCGATTTACAATATATTTATTTATAAAGTATTTGTCTAATTCGTTTAGTTGTCATAAGTAACATATAATAGATAATAAATAGGTGGCGTTACTAGTAAAATTAAAACGAGCTAACAAAGTAACACATCGAATGTATGACCCTAGCCGATGGGCAATTTTTGATTTGAGTTTGTTTTACTAAACTTTAATACGTGTTACAGTACAAGTGAGTGTTTTATTTGTGTTGGACCCCTGAAAGAGGACGTTTTTACAGTATTTTATGTTATTGTACTGAACATATAACATCATCATTCGTTCAGTCATTTCGTCAAATATCGATATATTTTTTGACATTGTCAAGCACTATTCGATGTCAAATGGACTCACTCAACAGTTCTGTTATTTGTTCTGAACGGTATAATCCAACCATTTTATGATTGTTGTCAGATGTCAACAATACATAGAAACATCGACTATATTTGACATAGTTGTATAATACGAAATTGTACTTTATATTTGGTAAATTTTATATATAACAATAAATATAAAAAATTATGTATTTACTAGTAAAATTAAATAGTGCTACATCCACCGCTATAGTTTTTACACCATTTAACTGAACATTTAGTTATTTTTGGGAGATGTTTTGTTGACAAGTAAGTGCTTGAGACTAAAAAACAAACTAAGACTAGAATTTCCTGGTTACTGACAAGACGGGTAAAAGTACGTCCGCTTATTTGTCGGGTCCAGTGGCTACATGGTGCAACACTTTCGTTATTTAAAAATTCTTAACATGAGTAAATTAAATCGCAAGGTTTAACAAGCAATAAATTACTTAAATTAGTTAATAGAACCTAAAATAAAATGTGTAAATTTATGTTAAAGGGTTAATTAGAATTACATATTCACGTTCGTGTTTCTTTTTAATTAGTCATCATTGTGTTATTTTATTTTACAAAAGCTGTTACATCAACGGTTTGTATCAGATGTTAATTAATTATGTTCATTTATAAATCAAATCTACATCCATAGATATTATAAACGAATGATAGAAACAAAACTTCAAGAGTGCTTGATACATAAAAGGGCTCGTTCGAAAATGAATGTGCGATTTTTATCGATTTATACAAATTGCATCGAACATGTATAATACAAATTGATTTCTCTCTATGTTACCGACCAATCTCCTTTGTGTCTTCTCCATTCTACGTGACATTGGCGAAATAATCTGTGCTCAACTGGCACGCTTTGAAGCCATCAACAACAGAATTGAATTGAATTACAAATTGATTAAAGGTCAGAGGTGCTCTTACAATGGTACTTATACTTCATGAACACATAAAATACATTCTCATTCATTTATGAACTTCACGTACGCTAATACTTCTTCGCTTATGCTGTCATGTATTACTTTATTAACCCTCGACGCGGGAACTTACAAGTTATATACCTATATGTATCAGTGTCTCTGTCTGTAACAACGCCCAAAAGGATAAAACGATTTTAATTTAGTTTTTCATATTAGAAAGTTAACTTCATCAAGATTGTTCTTAGCTATAAATGAAGAAAGTCCACTCAGCCATTTGCAGTAAATATAGTCTAATGCTACGGCACCTAGAATCTGGGATATATAGATATTCTATACTAAAATACTATAGAGATGTTTTGTTTGAATGTTATGGTATTTATAAAAGTTACTGCATGATTAATAAATATTAAAATTATTTAGGGCCTGAGCTTTCGCACAATTCTGCTTTCGCTTATTTTAACTTCTTTTCTTTTTTTTAATTAAATATATTATTAGCTAATTTCTTATTTTAAAAGTACCAGAGTAACACCAAAAAGGACAATGAGCACATTTGTCTGAACTTTGGACCCTCATCCAGAAGGGATAAGACCCACGTCATACGAAAGCTCTTAGGGTGTGTGTACTTTAATTCAATCTATGACGTACGTAAGCTCAATATCAGAATGAAAATTGTTTTTGTGCATTATACTACTTATATATAGACGTATCTTATCGGCAAAAAAAACTTTTCATTCATAGTAAATAATACTTGAAAATACTACAAAAAACATAGTTAATTTTGCACTATGCAAAATTACCTAGTTTTCCTAATTGGGTAAGATATAAATCATTAGGTATTGTTCAAAATAGATTTGCTCATCTTTGAAATACCCAAGCCAAACTTTCCTGAAATATTCCAATACAGAGTTCTGATTCATTTATAGTTTAAGGAAAAATCGATTGAATGCTTAATCTTCAATTTCTCTTAATACATAGATTTTGAAGCAATTTAAAGTCAACGTGCCATCCAGCGAGTCTACCACCACAATACCTGAATATAATAGACAGAGCGTATTCAATGCATATATGCAGATTTTTTGATCTGACCAACAACAACAGCTATGTTAAAGTTCGTATATTTCTTCATATGCAAATTATATTAATGAGCATTAAAATACAAAAACAACAAGTACAAAACGGAACATTCAGGTCAACAGAATCAATAGTTCCGCTATATTTCATTCGTTTTATAAGAAAAAATATTGAAAACGTTACATTTACATTCGGTACACGTAGAACTAAAAACGTGCTTCGTTTGCCGATATTTGAAACAAAGCCAGCCTTGACATGAAGACACAAATCAAAATGCCATTCATTGTACCAATTAAATCTATAAAAATTGCAAAGGTACGTAATGTTTTCAATTTGCTGCAGAAAAAATATTTATCCTCTTACTTATTTAGACGCCTCACTTTTGCCTCGCAATTTTAATGAAATTTGAATACTACTGAAAAGGTATGGTTGGAATTGAGTTTTTAATAATTTAAAGCGTCAAAATCAAATAAGATATCTTATAATCAAAATATAATTTAAAAAAGATATCTGCTTTTCTTAACAGGGATTAATAAAGTCATTTTTTAGATTTCAGATAGAAAATGGGTAAGTATATTCCAGTGTAGGTCGTTAGCGAATGTTTATATGTATATACCTAAATATGATAGTACATACTAAGAACTGTATAAGGATATGATACATCATACATGTATTTAAATACAATCAGCTCTAAATAATGTAATACCTCTAGTTTGCTTAAAAATACTATTTAAAAAGAGAAACGAAAATGGAAAATTAAAAACAAATGTATGGAATATAGCATAGCATAGCTATTAAATACACTAACAAAGCCAACATAAAGTTTAGACTGAAACACAAACGCAGTTTCCACAAGACTGATAGAAAAGCTGAGTGGAAAGTCATCCTTTGTGGGACTGTAAAGGTTTTCGTCCGTAGTTGAAATCTTTTCCACAGTTAAGAAACTATAGAAACTATAAAAATACGAGCTTTTTGCTTTAAGGAAACGATCTAGCAAGTCTACACTGTATATGTTGACATGTCACATGGTCGCTGTTTTCTTAAAAAAAAGTAAAAATTAGAAATTCTGTCAATTAAAAATATTTTTATTTAAATTTGATAATGATGGATGCTAACTTTGATAAAGGAACAAAATATTTGTTATTACATATAAGCTATATGTAATCTTCTTCCCCCTGTCCTTATCCCACGCTGTGTGGGGTCGGCACGTCTTCTTCTTCCACTCTCCTCTATCATTCGTCAACGTAACATCCACCCCTTTTACACCCATATCCTCTTTTATAAATCCATCCATCTCTTTTTCGGTCTTCCCCAACTCTTTTTTCCTTCCACATGCATACTGAACATTCTCTTCCTAATAATAATATCAATTTCTTCCCTCCGCCTCACGTGTCCATACCATGCTAGCCTATTACCCCTTATCTTTTTTTATAACAGGCACCACTTTCAGACATATTCTTGTATACTCATTCCTTATCGCTTCTAGTAACATACAAATAAGTTATGTGTAATGTAAATATGAAATAATATGTATAATATATTTTTTTAATTTATTTAATCTTTATTGTACAAATAATATATCTTATTATGTACAAGGTACAAGTATTATTTCTATTAAACTATCTGCTATCAAGATACGAAGTAAGTTAATAATAATAAAGAAAAAAAAAGATACTGTATAATATAAAAATATCAATTCATAATGTAGCTATAAATAAAATAAAAAAATGTAACATTTTAAATTTTACAGTAACACGCAATGCTGTTGCTTGTTTAAACGCCACGCCATACCCTTGTTTTCTAGCTATTAAAATAACTCTCATATTATTTATTAAAACTTTTACTAAAGAGAATTGCTATTCTCTTTATAGCCCTTCTATGTTATATTTAATAAACGTTTTCAAAGACCTAACGAATTTGTAATAGAACTATGTATCAAATTCTAGTACATATCAACTTGCAATCCCCTCATCATAATTAGTAAGCTTATACCAAGTCTACTGTAAAGGCTGAAATACTGCAATGTATTTTGAGGTATTCTATATGAAAATATTCTTTACCTGTATGATTAGTTATAATATTATATGATATTTTCAGAAGCACAACAAAAATTAGGAACGCTAAAAGAAATAGCTCAATTGAGGGAACCCGTTGCATGTCGCTGTTGCCAGAAAATACAATCGTATTTGTTGGCAACATGTGGCCGCTCTACAAAAATTGGAATACAGTGAAATTTATACACTGTGTTTTTTATTATACTCCATATGTAGAGTCTATTTTACTATCTAGTCGCTGATAAACTCAGTTATATTTAAATTAAAATTAGAAATAATTTAGGTTCTTTGTTTGTTGAAAGTGTATTTTAATTACGACTATTTATATTTTTGCATTTTATTTCAATGAAATATGTTCAAAAATGCTGTGAATTGTTAACTTAAAGAAAAACATTAATGAAATAATAAAAAAATGGGTTTATTTAATCTATACTTAATATTATAAAGAGGAAAACCTTGTTTGTTTGTTTGTTTGTTTGTTTGTTTGTTTGTTTGTTTGTAATGAATAGGCTCAAAAACTACTGGACCGATTTCAAAAATTCTTTCACCGTTCGAAAGCTACATTATCCACGAGTAACATAGGCTATATTTTATTTTGGAAAAAAAATAGGGTTCCGTAAGATATTTGGGTTTTTCGGACACAAGGTGTAAAAAATCTACCAGAAAAGTTACTTATTTTGCTTACACTGCCTAAACTATAAAAGATAGGATAAAATGTTCTAATTAATTGTAGATCTTATAAATATCTACAAAAAAGTCCGCGACACACTATACCTAACTATGTCGAGTGAGGCACAACAACCATTTTTTTTATTTAAAAATCTTGAATTTTTTGGACTACATTTAAACGCGTTTATTTTACTCATGCTATCAATTCTTATAAAAATAAATTATTTCATCACTAACTACAGTTTATATAGATAATAATATTTGGTCTTTGAATTCGAATTTTGTGACAGGGCCGAATTAAGGAGGTTTAAGGGCTCTCGCCAGTTTGTATGAAATGCCTTAATTTTTTGTGCTACAAACTTTAAATTTGATAGGGAGGTAATTTATAGTTTGTGATCGTTCGCTAAAAACATGTTTTGCATCAGGGCCTGATTAAGGAGGTCTAAGGGCTCTCACAAGTTTGTATGAAAATTCTTCAGTTTTTGTGCTACATACTTTAAATTTGACAGGGAGGAAGTTAATAGTTAGTAGACATCCATTAAAAATGTATTTTGGAACAGAGACGGATTTATGTGGTCTAAGGGCTCTTATTTGTTTGTATGAAAGTTTTTAATTTTTGTATGCCACAAACATAAAATTTAATACTAACTTAAAATTTAGCTGGGAGGTAGTTAATAATCAGTAGACATCCGCAAAGAACGATTTTGCGACAGGGCCGGAGTGAAAAGTGCAAGGGCTGTCGCAAGTTTGTATAAAAGTCCTTCACCTTATGTACTACAAACTTTAAATTTTGTGGAGAGGTAGTTATTGTAGAAGACCTCTAAGAATTTAGAAAGGGTTTTGAACAGGGCCGGATTAAGGTGGTTTAGGGAGTCTCGCAAGTTTGTATGATGTTCCTCTATCTTTTCTGCTACAAACTTTAAAATTGGCAGAGAGGTAGTTAATTGTTAGTAAACGTCCGCTAAGAACAAATTTGGCGACAGGGCCGGATTAAGAAGGTCCAAGGGCTTTCGCAAGTTTGTATGAAATTTCTATAATTTTTTTCGCTACAGACTTTTTGGCAGGAAAGTAGTTTTTGTAGTTAAGCAGAAGTCCGCTAATAACGGATTTTGCTACAGGGCCGGATTAATGAGTTCTAAGGGCTGTAGCAAGTTTCTATGTAAGTCCTTTATCTTTTGTGCTACTTACTTGAAATCTGGCGGGAAGATAATGAGTGGTCAGTAGACATCCGGTAAGAACGAATTTTGCGACAGGCTCTCATTATTTTGTATAATAGTCCTTCATTTTTTGTGTTACAAACTTTAATTTTAGCATGGAGGTAGTTAATAGTTAGGTGACGTCCGCAAAGAACTAATTTTGCGACGGGTCGAATCGAGGAGGTTTTAGGGCCATAGCAAGTTTGTATGAAAGTCTTCACCTTTTGTGCTACGAACTTTATATTCGTTACGAAGGTGGTTAATTGTTGGTAAAAGTACGCTAAAAACGTTTTTTTTTCTATAGGGCCGGATTAAGATGGTGTTAAGGCTTCATAAGTTTTTGAGATACCTTCATTTTTTGTGCTACAAGTTTCAAATTTCGCACTGAGTTAGTAGATAACTTTTACGATATTACAAATCGGACACTCCATTCAAATGATATTACGAATTTAAAAATAATAATAATAAAATAACGCGTAGCACAGCGGGCAATGTGGAGAGGGAGGGGGAGCCAAGAGCGGGAGAGGTAGCTGCGCCGCTCAGGAGTATATTAACGATGTGTTCTGAAATAGCTGGAGTAATTTTTGAGAATTTTCAGGCAATCTACAGATCATCTGATTGCGAGTGATCGAATAAAGATTAGTAGCGATTTAAAAAATGCGGGCGAAGCCGCGGGTACTGCTAGTAAATAATAAAGTCAATGTACGTTTGGTTAATCGCATTTGCCAGATCACGTACAATGTTCTCAGAAAATGTAAATATGAAAAGATTTATATAATTTACTACTGTTGTAGAAGTAAATTATAATACATATAAATTATGTATATAACTACATATCTAAATTTCTTTTTAAGAACAAATTAATTTAAATATTGCACAACAAAAAGAAGTGAAATACCATTTGAAATTATGTAATTAAAATATCAAAGGAATACTCTTTCAAGTATTAACGAATAAATAAAATATTATATCTTCCTAACAACGAAGTTAAGAAATCTAAGCCTGCACAAGAAAAGTTTAATTTTACATTCGTAAAGTGAGATCAAAACTTCCCTAGTATTTCAACGACAGACGCAGCCGAAAATACAGAAATAAATTTGTACATTAACCGCAAATAGCACAAGGAGGAGGGAGTCGTAAAGTTTTTGGTAATAGCGAAAGTAATAAACAGAAATACACACAAGGGAAGATGTCCGAGATAGCAACCCAGTCCAGTACGCTTTTGTCTCATCAAAACGCTGTTGTCGCTTCTGACACATGTTTACTTTCAGTGTGAGTACACGACAACAAAGAAAACATCCGTAATGATATCTCAACTCGCTCTGACGACTAATAATCAACTTCCATAAAGCCCATCCTAAGTCACAAGTATGTACACGTTCATTAATTGATTTTTGCGGCGTGAAGTAAATTAGTGACGAGAGTTAATTAACTTTATTTACGATTTTACATTTGAAAATGTGTGAAAATGAGTTATTAAACCAGTACGATGACGAATAAATTTTAGATGTTATATAAATAATAAAATACTTATATTTAGTCACGTCATGCCCCAATAAAAGCTAATACAGGAATATCCGACATAATTTTATTTTAGACCCTCTTGACATTTCATCTCCTTTAAACACAGCTAGCTGCTTGCTTACTTTACGGAAAAAAGAGAGTCTTAATTATTACACTTTAAGTGCCCTCGACAGTGAATATCAGAATATTACTCAATATAAATTTTTGGTTAAATAAAATAATATTTGATTAAAGCATAAGTTTAATTTTAGTAATATACAAACTAATAGAAAAATTATATTAATTTTATATATATTAATATTGTGTTGAAAAATAATATTACTGAAATAAAACGAAGATTTATATGTTATACCTATAAGAAGAAAAAAATAGTTTCGTACATTTTATCTTAACTACAATAGGTCCATAGAAAGCTTTAATTATTGTGCATAATATTATAAACTTTAAAATAAACGCAGATGATCACTTTGTATTTTATTCTACTTTATATAAAGTAAAAAGTAAATTAACGGTCTTTCTTAGAGCGCGGAAACTTTGAAAAACAATAACGGTGAATAAATATCTTTTCAAAAGAAATATTACCTAGAATATAAAACGCAAACCAACTTCTTGATTACAGGAATGAAAGAACACTTGAATTCTGAAATGTTATTATTATGTTCTATAACCATTCTGTTTTAGAATGAAAATGTTTCCACTGTATAAAACTTTTTATGTCAGTGAAAAAATTCGAACTTTATTTTGTGGAATTTATAAACACACCGCCTGTGAAAAAAAACTGATTGTTATGTGAATTGAAAAACGACCATACAAATAAAAGCTCGTCTCTTGCATGGTAACTAAATTTCGAAATAATGCAGTACCGCCATATGCTTCGTTGAGTAAAAGCTGTAAAGTAAAACTATTATCTATAAGGCACTTAGTCAATGCACAACAGAACACAGAGGTAAATCATAAAAGTCATTGAATTACCCATATATAGGTATTCATATCCAGTAAATGAAGTCATTAGTCAATTCATTCAATTAGCAATTTTGCTTGATTTCATCATTTTTCTCCGATAGATAGTTACGAGTATTAATAAATCGAGGATCAGCATATTAATGAACTACCTACCTTTACATAAGCGTACGTATTCACCACATTAATATATCTATACATCTATACATATACTTAATAAAATTGGAGTGTCTGTTTTTAATTTCAAATAAACATCTTTTCAATAAGTGCATATATGAATGTATATATAAACGATACTAGCAACGAAAAACCAATTTACAAAATTTTTGTCTGTCTGTCGGTTCCAGGTAATTTCTGAAACGGCTGGACCGATTTTGACTGGACTATCACTCGCGGATAGCTAATGTTATAAGCCATAGGCTACTTTTCAACCGACTTTAAAAAGGTATAAGATTATATTTTAAAAATCTTAAACCTTGCTAGTAGTAAAATATACCTAATGACGTTGTAGCCCAGTGCTACGTATTCATACGTAATATGATAATATAAACAAGGTATTTGATATCTTGATTACTCATATAACGTTATGATTTGCAAACCTCAAAATGGCTAACGTGCCGGGAAAGCAATCTAAAGACGCATTTAGAGTAACCCGATGTCACCTGCGTTAACAGAGAACATCCCATATCAATAATTCAAGACGTTAGATTATGTATGTGCATTATTTTGCAGAACCCACTTAGGACAAGGCCTGATTGTTTTGTTATATTTACTGGAATATTTTTTTTACTAAATTCGACATTTGATATTTTGTTAACTTATATTTTTTTATTATAATCAATGTTACAGCAAAAATATTTAATAATTTTAATGTCATAACATACTACCTTATTTTTTTGTCTATTTTAAAAATAAATAATATAACTGTTTTATACAATTATATTTACATACATAACATATTTATTTAATATGTAAGCTTTCAATTAGAACGACTTCAACTAATAACCTTAAAAAATATGTTAATTTTTGTTTCTTTTTATTGCATTGCTTAGATTGGGATCTTTCCATTTAGTACGAGAGGTCGTGCTGTAATTGTTTTAGAAAGTTTTTACCAAAGGAATTTTAATGAAATTTGTAACATGGGTGTCACTCTTTAAGACATAGCCCAGTCATCAAAAAATAATCATATTTATAATTTAAATTAAAGTCCAATATATTTCGAACATTATTAAACAGTCAAATTATTATTATTTTACACTGTAACTTAAGTTTTTCAGCAGGTATACTTAAATTGAGTCAAAATTAATGATGATAAATAAACTTATGAATGTTATAACGTTAAATACAATTCAATATGAGTTGGAATAACAAATAAATCAAAATTTGTCATTTTTTCGTTTCTCTCATTCTTTAATTTTCTAATCTATCTCTAACTTTTGTGATTCATTTTAATCTTTAAAACTTTACGAAATCTGTAATTAAGGTAATTCTTTTTATAAAATATTATGTCAGACAAAAAATTGTTGAAGGAAATTACAGATATTTTGCATTAGCGTTGATATAAATAGGTCTTTATAACTACATATGTGTAGAAATACCTGTTTCTGTCTACACTATCATAAAGCTTGACAATTTACGTGTGCGACAGGCAACTGAGATGAGTTCTCTTGCAAACTAACGAGTTAAAAACTAACTAGTTACAAACTTGTGCCATCCTTGGCTATGAATATAACTTACATGAAAGGCAAGATGTTCGTTGCAGTAGATTATATTCTCAATATTATCTTTTAGTTTCAGAATAGCGGCACTTGACAAACGTGTAGAACATAATGTTGTGTATTTTAAACACTACGTTTACTAAAGCTATTGTTTTCAAAGAAAATTATTATAAAGTATACCTACGTATATGTTGTACAAGATATAAGATATTTGTTACTCCTATTATATTGGCAAGTTTTAGGTTTAACTAGTATATCTTAGGATTTACTACAATGAGATGGTGGACATAAAAGAATTTTATTGAAACACCTCTAGCCATTTGAGTTTGGTACTAGCTGGGTTTTATCAACAATGGTTGGTTAAAAGTTTGTTTATCATAACAGTTTGCCTATTCGTTCTTGTTGAGATAAGAGTAATAAAATTAAATTTCTGACTGTAATTTGGTATATGATGAGAGGAGAGACAGAGGCATGTATTTTAGTTTTGGACAGATGAGGCGATATCTATGGATAAGAATCTATCTATAAAATAACTACAATTTAACCAGCACTCATACCTAATTAAGGTTATTTTTATTAAACAACGGACAAGTAAATTATACTATTCGTAGTCAATCGAGGATTGCGTATCACTAAGTTTACGTATTTTGGTCAATAACTTAAATTAATGTTTCATATTTCGTTTGTATGTTTTGGGTGGACATAAAATTGAGTGTTTATAGTAGAGGAGACCGTGGAAGATCGACCTTCACCGATCTGATAACCAAATGAGACATTTTTTATCGAATATAATTTATAAACAAATATGCCTATAATTACTTGCCTATCTGAAAGTGCTCATGGCTATTTTTAGCTAGGCAACAGTGCTTTAAGTATGATTTTTTGCAGGCAAGTCTATATGACTGATTTTGTAATAAAATGATCTAAAATTTGATATAACTTTCGATAAGTTAGCAGAACGATGGAGTCACCTATATTGACTTACCTGTTCACATCGGCTTGCCAGGTAGATACACAAAAATGAGTAGGCAAACCTACTGAGGCATTCTGTGTGTTAAAAACTAACAGTGAAATAATTAACAGTGAAATTCATTTGGTTATCAAAAGAATGAAAGTGATGAAAAAAAATCGATTAAAGTTAATTTAATTAAAAAGTAGCCGCACTCCCCGCCTTCTGCAGTCGGTGATTGTTGGTCCACTTCGGTGGACTGTGTTTGGGTTGGGGCTGCTCTGGGCACTGCTCTGATCAACAGAGTGGTCTTGGGAGCAGCCTCGTCAAGGTTGTTGTCTTCCCATAATGGGGCTGTCCCTCTCGGGGCGGCCTCATGATTGGTGGCTTCGGCCAACCGTCAGGGCGTCACGGTTGTATGCGAAAGCGATCCCGTGGCGTTCCACATGGCGGCAGGGGTTGGGCAGTTGGGTTTTAGTGGGTATGCCGGTCTCATTATCCGGAGAGTCCCACATAACCACCCCAGGGGAAGTCGGGTGGTATCCGTAACAGGATTTCCCAACGTTAAAAAAAAAAAACTTTTATACATAAAATACTAGTTACTGTATAAACCGGATTGCAAGGAAAAAGTGTCCGTTAGAAAAATCTTCAATATATTCAAAAGTAATTCAATCTGCTTCCCAAGCGAGCGCGTTACTGCTGGGCTGCCACTGCCATTTATAACATACTTATAATATTTTATGTAATAATTTATGATATAAACTATAATTATAATTACTCTATTTTTGTAAAAAAAACTTGGATATTCGGATAGTAAACTAGTAGCAAATTCAAAACCATTCGTTGCCTTAGATTTATTTTTAAATCTAAAAAAGCTAACATAAAAGAAACAGAAAATAATAAGCATTCAGTTCAAACCAATTTACACAGAAAGTAACAACGGCTAATATTGTTACGTATTCCTTAACATGAATATGTTGAATATGTAAACGTAACGTACATAAACATAAAGTCACATGTACGAGTAGGTAGACGGTGGACGACGCTAATCCATTTACTGGCTAACGAACTGACCCGGTAACTCCAGATAATAAACCATTCCATTTTACTTACAAACTAAATTTTAAAACTACGCCGTTACTTGTTTTAATGGAACCGTCAAGGAAAATTTTGGAAAGAATATGTTAATGCAATGAATGCAAAATTTAAAGAATTATTTCTCTGCTATATTATTTTACTATAGGTAGGTATGTGGCCTGTGAAACAGAATGTATATATAATTATTATAGAATACATTATGGAAGCGAGTTTTTAAGTGTATAAGAAATTAAAACACAAAAACTTAAATTTAAGAGACGTAGCTAATATGTAGGTAAGTTGAAGTTGTGTGAAGTCAGTGGTACTCCAGTAGTGACGCGTTCTCTCTGGAAAAAGAGAGAAGCAGGTTCAATTCTTGGGTTTTGCACCATTAATAAATTCATGTGCACATAATTTCTAACATGAATGGCACTTGTATTTCGGTGAAGGAAAATATCGTGTGGAAACCTGCATGTCTGAAAGACATGTGAGGCCAGCCCACACTGGGCCAGCGTGGCTGATTCCCTCATATTGAAGGAAGGCCCGTGCCCAGCAGTGGGACGTTAAAAGTGTTGAATACATAATATAAAAAAAGTGTTGAATACATAAAAAAATATTTTAATTAAAATGGCGTGGCGTCGCGTCGTTTAAAATATCATTTCATCTTGTCAATATTGTGTTTTTTATCTTTAATAATATGTTATTGTAATACGCATGTCTGCTTTTTTTATAACAAAAATTTTAACATGTGAAACTTCGATGCCATTATATTTATTTTATTATATCTGGATATTTTTTGTTTAAAATAAATAATAAAATTCTACTGAAATTATATCGAACTATACATAATAGAAATAAAAATAGAAGTGTCTGTTTTTAATTTCAAATTAACAATATTTCACTAAATGCATATGAAATTATATACTTTGTCTGCCTGTCTGTCTGTTCATTCCGCCAAATCCACGGAACGGCTGGACTGACTTTGACGGGACTTTCACTAGCAGATAGCTCATTTTATAAGGAGCAACTAAGGTTACTTTTATTTTAAATTTTTTATTAATTTTAACAAGTGGAACCTGCGGCGTCGCTCGCGCTAAAGCGAGGGTGAGTCGTTAGTATATAATAAATATTAGCAAAATAATTTTAAGACTTTAATTACTGAAATAATATTAATTACTCAGTAAGACTCAAAATTACGAACCAATTTCACTCGTTAGCCTAGTTAAAGATGAATTGGATAGAATTTATAAGTAGGTTTCACAAAGCAAATGAATGTACCCACTGACCCACTGCAGTATCTTTTTGACATGAGATGAAATTGTGACCACTCTGTAAATTTCTTTAATATGATCATTGTAGATACCATAATTAAAGTATGAATATATAAGTTATATACATATACAGCATGTGTTAGGTTTGGTTTTTTCCAATTTAATCTAGAAAAATAAATTTGCAACGCGATTAATATTTATCATAACAGTAATGTTACTTCAAGTTTTATAAAATCTTTATCAAAGGCTTATATACCTACCAATACCTTATTACATATTTAAATTTTATCGTGATATATTTCGAGCAAAACAAAGTAAGTAATATTGGATAAACAAAAGTAATTAAAAAAAGAAAAAATATTGATAATTAACTACTTTGTACACTTATGCATATGAGCGGCTAAATTAAGCCAACAGTGTTTTTCACGCCATAATTAAATAGTACTCGAAATCCGTCGAACAAAGCGTCCCGTTAAATATACGTGGCCAGAACAATTGTACAAGCTGAGCACATACGTGGCAATTGTATTGAATTTCTGATAATTTGCATTCGCTGCAACATTTTGTGACCAGCTAATAATTTTATGGTGGCAATTTACCAATTAAATCGGGCTGCGGTGGTGTAGTTATTCATAGAATAGGATACAGCAGGCGGTGATGTTACCGAATCGTAAATAAAGCATTGCGAGACTTTGCTGTGTTCTCCTGTCGAACCAGGCTAGGTTTATATTAACAGGTGTAGTTACAAATTTCTATTTTATGCCACTTTATATAAAGAAAAGTCAAACATCTAGTTACTACTAAGCTAAACCTGTACATGAAATATTTTTTAAAAACAATCACCGTAACATATTGTGGACGGAATATACTATACTCGTAGTATATTTGTGTGTTCGCGTTATACGCAAAAGGTTCAGTTCAGGTCGCAGTTCAGTAACTGATTTTAACAAAATTATGTAATTTATAATGGATATTTTTTAGTAAAGAAAATTTATAATACTCACGGGTTGTCGTCCTTAGACCTTTATTTATATAGTTAACATATTAATTAATTTATCTTACAGAATTATTCCTCTTTAAAAGATTTTCCTATTGAACTGCACTTACGCACCCGAGCGAAGTCAGGGTAAGTCACTAGTATATTATAAAAACTCGACCAAGTTTATAATATTACTAGTGACAACACCTCGCTTTGCTCGGGTTCGTCCCTTTTGTATAAGTTTTTACAAACTTTGTTTTTTTTTTTTATTTTTTTTTGTATAAAAACATTTCGTGGGCCTTAAGGAACATACAAAAAAATATTAGCCGAGTTGGTCGAGCCATTCTCGAGTTATGTGCTTACCAACGTTCATTTTTATTTATATAGAAGAAGATTAGTAAGAATAAAAAGTTTATTGTATTAAAAATTGTGTAAGTTTGCCAATTAAAAAAATATTTACTTCAAAAAAGTGTGTCCAACTACCATATCCAATTGAATGTCAATTTGCGCTTTTGTACACAAGACAGCGTTTAATGAAGCAATTAAGATAACTTGATCTCTGAATCGTGTACTAACGAATTAAAGTCTTTTTTGTTCCCAAATCCATATACAAACGTATATGAAAATAAATTGTTAGTATTTAATATTATAAACTTTATAAAACATTTAATCCATCATATAAAACTGCATAAACAGCTATTAAAAGTTTATACTTTAAGGCAAACTCTTCAAAATGTTGACTTAAATATGCGTGGCATGAATTTCCCAGTTGAAAACACTTTTAATTACGAACAATTTATTGCAAGACGCATCCGTCGCACATCCCTAGACACTGGGAGACAACAAGCCGCAACGCCCAAGTGAAGTTACAATTGCTTCATTTAATTATTCTACCTATTTTACCTAGCAAAGAGCATAATGCGTTTCTTGTTCAGATATGTATGAAACTTTATACGCTGACTAAGTGTCTTCTGCAGGCGCCTTCATCGCATACAAATTTGCATGAGAAAACTTACAAACATGTATTATATCTATGCGAGTAGCTTACTAGAGGGTAATAACTATAGTGTATTCATGATCTCATGTGTTCCGTAATACGCTTTATCTTTGCTAATCCTTCTAAACTTGAGGGTCTCTCTTATGTTACATCAAGACTTATTGAAATTTAAGAAAACATTAATATCAAAGTTAAGATATCCTTTCTTTATATCAAAATAAAAGAATATAAAACTTGGTCATTGAAGATAATGAAGTGCCAATAATACTGAACGCTGCTTACTCCAAGCTCAAATTCATTTCACACTTGACCAGTTTTTTTTCTTGTAATTTAGGTACAGCCAATAAAGTATGTCAAGTTAACAACTTTAATGCACGAATTCTGCAAATTCTAAATTTTCTATCATATTTTTTTTGCGTTTGAACTTACGTAAATTGTTTAAGGGATAGTCCCTAATCCTTTCCAGACATGATAAATGAACTCCTATGTATGTTACACGTTAACATCTTTCATTTAGATTAAATATAAAAATTGTTTTTTAGTATTTATTGGACTGAAATTTTATATAATCACAATTAATTGAATACTTCTGGCAACCTAACCAGTAACAGTGAAATAAAAGCAGTGAGTAAAGTAAATATATTACTATATACATTGTATATTTTTCTTATAATTTATACTTACTATGTACACAGCTGAACAATTTGTTTTGTCGCGCTAATCTTATTAGGAACTACCTATTAGTTTAAATTCTTTTAGTGTTGGATTGCCCATTTATCGACAAAGGCCAGCAATACATTACACGGTATAATAATATATACAATCTGAAAACTTGATTTCCGGTCATTAAACGCAGGGTGGCAGGCGAAGCCGGGGGGAATGCTAATTGGTAAATATTTTTTTATTAACTTCAATAGTGTGACATTTCGTTTTGTATAAGTAAAATAAAATAATTTGTTTGTATAATTTGGTGTTAAGGTCCTAATAGATTTTTTTCTATAAAGCTAAGATTGCTTAATATACCTACGATACTTATTTTATTGCTGTGGCTGCCTTCACAAGCTGTACTACAAACAAAACCTGTTTAAATCTATAATTATATGCTTGACGTATAAACATAAAATTTGACAGATAGGAGGTCTATAGTTATTAGACATCCGCCAAGAAAGGATTTTGCGACAGGGCCGGTTTAAGGGAGTATAATCGCTTTTGCGCAACTACACTAAATTCAAAATCAAAATTAATCGAATCGGTCAGTCCATTCCAAAGATATTACGAAATTATAAAAATGTCAATCTAAACAAAATAGGGGCGTGCACATTACGAAATAAAATTTTGGTTCTAAAATTGCTGGAGGGATTTTGATAAAGTTTTCATACAATCTATAGATCTATCCAGCGAGTGATCGAGCGAAGTTTAGTAGCGATTAAAAACATTAACGCGGGTTCTGCTAGTAATTGAAATTGAATATATACTGCTTAAACTTTTAGTTCTATTAATGAACTGCACCCGATCACTGTTTTCATTACGCTCAATTGATGATGATATATTATATGCGAAGATTGTTTTCCATTTAAATAGTAGCTATATTTATAAAGGAATACAAAGAGAGGAGAGGAGACGACTCTAAATGAATAGAAAAAAATTTAAAGCCGTACCTTGATTTTTTTATTTAAAAATCAATTATTATTTAATTATATTTTTCATATCACATCCAACAGTCAACTTATTGTGTTCGATCGATTCTGCTTAAACGCGCGACCTATATGTATGTCATTTTATATACTGAGAGCCGCCATAGGAGAAGTCTTCTAGAGTTTCACATTGAACACTTTGTACCTTATGTGATTAGATGCGTAATACTAATTCATTTTGCTCATTACCCTACAATATGTCATTATATTTATTATATGTATGTATTTAGAATTTATATATGTGTAATATATCACCTATCTGGTATCCGTAACATTAGCCTCGTAGATTACCACGGAACTAGATTGCGCTGTTGTCCCAACATATTTATATTTATATCTATCTAACATAACTAATGCTAGTATACTACTTATTAAAAATATTACTAATTAAAGTAGCTAAATAAGAAATTCCCCACGAATTATATTTAAGTCATAGCTTCTTCAACAATATTTTGGCTTCATGGCTTTAGGGCAAAATACGCTTACTATACCGAAAGAGGGATTAAAAGATTAAATTTGATACCTTACTGGACTACAAACACATTCCAATACTCAGCGAATTGAATAAAGGAGGAAAAATAAATATTAATCAATTATACTGTGCTAGTTTTTTTAACTTAATCATGAAAATAATCGCATCTTAAAACGAATGCTGTAAAAATAACTAGTACGCCTGGCAACAAATAATTTATGAACAAACCTTAATTCTATCGTAGTTAAGAGGTTAGAAACCTGTAGTACAAAATGCAAAGCCACATGCAAATTTTATCACTTACATGCACGCACGCGGGAAGTCTTTGAATTGCGGTTATACACGTAACAACTCTTTAACATTGTTAATTCCTTCATGAGAATAAAAATATGCTAACAACATAATTAATCATATTATTTACTCTATCACTTCTTACCTTGTTAAATATTATACCCGTTTTAAACCACTTTAACATCATTTCCGCTATACTTAGTCAGTAATTTTGTTCACAATTCTTTTAATCTCACTTAAAAATCACATGTAGACACAGAACTTTTGTGTTCTAAAACTTATTTAGTTTTGTAACAAGTTCGCACTTTTACTTATTAAATAATAACAATTTTGTATATAGGACGATGTTACTCAGTTTTTAGAAAGCTAGCGATACGTCCGTCAGATGTAACCGCCTTCGTAGACTGAATTCCGCCCGCCCAAAAGCTACGACGAACACCGAAGTGTAGCGAACTCAGCCGAGCCAAGGCGACTCTATGTAACCCACTCGATGAAGTGGTAAGTTTTTACGAGTAGCAGTTTGTGACTATACGAACATATATGAAAAGATTGTTTAACACCTGTTCCTTTTTACGCTTATATATAGATTTTTATTCGTCTATTGATTTGTAAATAAAAATTTTCTTAAATTTTCTTGTCATTAATATATAATCTTCTTTTTCATACATCAATGAAGAAGAATACGAAAGAGGTTTAATTAATTGTACGATGTATTGGCATGTTATTTAAAGCATCATACATATTTAATTTTTGAAATTAAAAAAAGAAAAATATTGGATTTTTATAAAATTGCTTTACTAATGGCGCGAATTGCTGAAACGATTTTTTTACTAATTACTTAAACTTTTTGGATATATAATTCTGCACATTAAACAATTGAATGTTTACGGTAAAATTAAAGTCCTACTTGAAGAAGGTTGTTCGCAAACTTACGTGTCTCAGCGGCTAAATGTGAGTCGTTCAACTGTAAAAGAAAACAATGCACCGAGCCAAGTGATGACCGGTTTTTGGTGAGTCAGGCGTTGCGGCATTGTAAGGCGTCAAGTATGGACCTTTAGGAAGTAAGAAGAGTAGAAGTTAGCATGTGGACGGTTAGGAGGAGGCTTTTGCCTGCCAATACTGATATACTCCTGAGAGTTACCGCCCGGCTCGGGGCCCTAAATGTGTGGAGAGGACTGACGCCAGCGTCTTTGTTGTGTGCTTTTACAAATGATAAAAAAACCTAACGGGACGGAGTTAGATTTCATAGAAAATAGAATATTAAATGTACACCGGTACATAATGGAAGTCCTAATTCCATATAAATAAACCGCATTGACTGCACTTGGGGAAGATTCCATTTTTATTGACGTGCAGAAACGTACAAGCATGAAGTTGGGATCCGTCGTTTAGATTGGCCAACCCGAAATCCTGACCTCAATCCAATTGAGCATGTCTGGGATTGTTCTAAGAGGACGGGAATATCAGTGCAACCTGCTCCACAAAACATCAGGGAACTAAAAAGAGTCATTGCAGAAGAGTGGAAACTTATTCCTCAAAATGTTATTAAAACATCGTGGAAAGCATGCCCAGAAGGATCAAAGCTGTGACTTTGGCAAGTGGCAATCACACTCGTTATTAGGTTTTTGCATTTGTATTATGCAATAGAATTCATCGAAAATTTTAAAAAAATTGCTAGAATTAACTGCTACGAGTTAACGAATATATAGCCAACGTTTTTAACAATTAATTACATATATAATGTAAGTGTAAATAATAATATTTAATAAGTAATTTAATGAAAGTTTAGTGTCGGTCGAAAGACTTAAAGAAAAACATTTTCAATAAAATATGACTCTAACTTATTACTTTTTATACTGGTACCATGCTGCCGATTCATTTGTTATGCACATCTCGTCGTTATTCTAAAATAGTTGTACCAGATAAATTGAGATTAATAAGAAAAAACATAATTTAACGCTTTCCTCAATAATGAAATATTTAGATTTCTGAATAAAAACATGTACTTCCTTTCATTAACATTGTAATTTAATATTCAAATATATCACTGATTTAGCTGTTGAAATTCGTCTATATAAAGTAAATCATTTCAGTATAGAAATAAAAAAATGACTTACTAATTTTTAGGGTTCTATTTCGGTAAGGTCCGGATACCCGGGACCCTATTAACAAACAGGTAGAAATTTTCTAAGAATTTGTGTTAATGCGGCGGATGTGACAAGTAATAATATTTTAATTAAAATTTTATGTAAATAATAATAAGAATTATATTGTTAGAATATTAGGAATCCCTAGACTAGAATCTTGTTTTAGGGTGCAAAAGTAAATACTGAATAAGTTGGACATCAACACACAGTACTATCTAGTTCCATGGTCAAGATACAAGCGATATCAAATAGTTGATAAACTACACATATTATATAACTTATAAAAGGTACATACATATTGTAAATATAAAAACTAATGACTGGAGTACAATTTGTACTCATAACGCCAATGAAATATAAATATTTCTAGTCCGAGTGGATATGCATCCAGCGGGACTAGAGCCTGCGACCGCTTGCGTAGCGTAGTACCTACTACTAGATAGTGACTTTTTTCTAAGATTATAAACTGTATATAATAGATTATAATAATATTATGATCATTATTTAAAAATATGTCTCATTTGAAATATAAAGCAGGTAATCAATCATAAAGCATATTATGTTGTTTTAAATAAAAGTAAATAAATACCTATTACTTTTAAATTTTAAAATATTACAACAAACACACTTGGGAACAGAAATTTATCATGTGTTCTACTTCATCCTGATGTTGATAGCTCACATTTATTATTATAAATATATCTACGAGTATCTTTTTAATATAATTTGAACCACATTTACGATATACTTAATAAGAAAACGTTACATTGATATTTTCTTTGTTACCCCTTTTGCATAAACAGAACTTAATGTTTAGGAAGGACACAGACGTCATCGGGATGGACTACCATTCACCACCGCTCCGCTTTCCTGCGAGCAGATTCGAATCCAACTTAGTATTTACTATAAAGCGTTAGCACAAAACAAAACTTACTTAATGATCAATCTGGCGAAAATCAACAAGCATGAATATTATTTGTCTGATCTCTGCATCTCATTAGAATGAATGCCTTAGGCGTTCTAAATCATCTAGATTATAAGGATCAAAACAGTCAACGCTGATAACTAAGACGTGCTCCGAAATATGAAGGAAATCAACCGAGAATATCAAATCAACTCTCCTATCTACTTCTCAAATAAGAACGTTCCTTGACTACAAAATTTAAATTAAATAAAAGTAGTAGTAGTAAAGTAGAATTTATATTATATATTTTTGTTATTTAATATAAATTATGTTTAAAAAAGCGACATTTAATTATACATCTAATAAATATTATAAATTAGTCCTCAAAGGGTAAAAAATTCCACTGGAGAATGAATCTAATGTAGCATGACATTTCAACTTTGAAATTCTCAATCGAAGTAACACTCTTTAGTTTTTATATAATTTATTCAATGAATGTTTCGCGAAATGTATAGGTACTCAATTTACTTACTAAGATTTTATTTTGTTTATTTTTTTAAATAATGTTAAGATGATGTTTCCTATGAATTGATTTAAATAACCTCTATGGTAATCATAATAGTACTATATTAGGTAAAAGGTATGCTTATTTTCATGTTACGTCCATGATAAAGTGTAATAAATATTTCTATGAGGCTTATGAAGTAAAACGAGCGGCTTCAGTATACAATTGCATATTGCATCATGGAGCGGCATGCAATAAAATCGGGATCCACTGTTACGAGTTCTCTTGAAAAGTGTAACAATGGCATTATATGGTCCGCCGTTGTATATGAACTACGATTGAATAGCTACCATTGGCAGCACCTTTATATTACTTTTATTGTGTACATGTACTCATTCGTTTCTATAAAGTTTCTTGTACGACATGAAATTGATTTGAATTGTTGTCTCATGTGAACATATCACATTCTACAGTTACGTGATATAAATGTTATTATAGAAATTTAATATAGATGAAATATATTGTTCATTTTTATCATATAGAGTGAAAAAAACATAAGAGGTAGCCAACATATGGTCGGCGAAATAAAACTTTGTAAGCCACTAACTATAATGCTGATACATATGAATTCAGAAACGGGAAAGGGCTCTTTGTTGCGTCAGGCCTCAAATCTCTAGTAAGAAACTTTGTGTCAAGCTTACAGCTTTAAGGAAAACCGAACTTAGTTAAGTTTGCTACTGAACCTTCCCGATGGTCGCTTGATCGCATTTAAATCACATTTCGGGAAAGTAAATATGAAGGGTGCTGAGTGCTGACAAAATCTCACAAATTAATTTAATGTTACCAAAGCAAAGAAGAAGATGGCTTATTAAATAAACAATGTTCAGTTATCATTTGCTACGTCATCATTTGGTTTAATATTTAGTTACAACGTTAATCCAATAATAATACAATATAATAAAAATGTGATAACGAAAAATACCTCCCAATAGTATTACGTTTATTGTACGAGAGCAAAAATCAGTTTGGCCCGGACTCACGTCTCAACACATCGAGATAAATGGAATTTTGCGAACACGTACAGCGTATCCGGGATTATTATATAAGATAGTTTTCCTCTATGTCATTCGCACAATTTTCTACTGAATTGTAAATTTCTGAATAAGAATCATAGCGATATATATATTCAATCTAAATAAGAAATGTATTGCTTTTAATATCACCATGGAATAATAAGTATGTATTTACAACATTGAGCCACAACATCTTTTATTAATTGTATATATTTTTATATCATTTACTATTAACTTATCATAGATTTTCTTACTCTGCGATGATTTTAGGAATAGAAAAAAATCATACTAAAATAAAACAACAACGTGTCTACACTCTATATCTGTTATGAAGTAGACTGAAAGATAAAGTGCTACGAACTGCGATCAACATACTCGTAGCTACATGGCGCCCTATTTTCATTTTTCATTTGTTTTTGGCGATGCCTAAAATACTTTGTGCCTTATATATTCTTTACACATTTGCCGATAATACTTTTGGTACGTTTAAATGTATACCTTTACTCTATAAGATAAATGATGTTAGTACCTATAAGTTTATCTTAATTATACCAATTGAAAGACAATATTTAGTAATTAAAATGTGAAAGAAATGTCTTAAAGTATTTTGCTAAAAATTGACCATAGAATAAGCAGAGATTTATATAAAAAGTGAACAACTTTAATTGCAAAAAATCTTAGTGTCGTTAAAATTTCCCTTAGGGCGACTGAGAATATTGAAAGGCCTCCTGAAAGCCAGAAACTCCCTGCGGGAAATTATACCTTAAGTCTGTCGGAATCCGCCCACATGAGAGATGCTGTTTTAATTGTGTTTGCCGAGACTTTAGTCAACAAACATTAAGCTTCATAATTCGTGGATTTATTCGTAATTCTGATCGTTTTATTAATTTGTTACACTACTATAATTATAATTTGCATGTGATAGAAGGCATGTTTTTTACAACAAAATGGCTCATGTCAAAAATGTTAGTAACTTTTTAAATAAATAAAATATTTCTAATTAGCCATAAAAATTATCATTTAGACATATTTAAATGGCTGCCCATTGACTTTTTATATAAAACCATAACTTCCATATATATAGATGGTTAAGACCTACTGTAATAATATTATATTCATATGCATGTTAATATGAATATTTATGTCATGGCCATTTATCCAATTACGTATCTAGGTTACGATGCTTCACTTGCAAAGTCATTACACTTGCAAGTACAAGGTACCAAATCATATTTCCTTCATACTATAATTACTAAATTGCTTCTAATTGTTATTTTGCAATCCCCAAACCAAAACGAATTCACATCTTCTATTAACTAAATGTTTTTGATAAAAGAAGGAACGATCACGAGATTATAATTTTATAAAGAAGTAGTTTAAAAATTTTATTTTTTAATAAATGTAATTATAACATATATACCATACATCTGTTCTTGAAATTACTTAAGTATGCTTTTAATAAAACTCCATTAGAAACAAGTACAGAAGTTCATTAATACTTAGTAATACTTAAAGAAATTGTAGCGATCTTACTCATGTATGTACCTACACGTTGCTTAAAACTTCATGCATTGTGGCGAATACTCTGAAACTTTCCTTTTGTTTCATTTCTACTTATACGTTGCTTGAAAATGTAACATCATGTAACATTAATTACAATGTACGAAGTCCGAACAATTGTTTCTCATTTGATAGTGATATATATATATATATAACATACTTAAGTAATTTAATAATTAATTATTCCTACAATAAAAACAGAAACAGGCCTTATTATTATTGAATAAATAATAACATGTTCAACACTACACTTCTAATATAAAATTAATAATTCTTGGTATTCGGGTATAAAATTTTGTGTATCTCCAACAACCATATTAGTAGAAATATCGTTAATAGAATTTTAAAATATGCTTTATAATATTTCGTAATTATCTATCTAATATTTCGTAATTATCTATCGTTGTATACTTTTACCAGCTTGTATACCGTACCTAATAAGTTTACTCTTGAAATTGGCATTTCTCTTTTTCTTTGTAGCTGTAGCAAGAAAGATGTATTTGAATATACTGATTAATTGATTCAGAATATTCATGTTTCACAACAACCTACGGTAGCCAGTCTTGTTTCTTGTCTCACTTGTAAACTCTGTAACATTACATACATAACAGATACTGAGTACAATTTCATATTCAAATGACGATAATCATCATCATAAACAGTAATTGTGTGCCTTAAGGCAGTAGCTTAATGTAAACTGATAGATGATTGTTTATACAAGGAACTGCGATAGAGATTGCAGTATAAAGGCTTTATATTTCAAGTAGGTACTATTGTGTCTTTAGTGCTCACTATATTTAAATTTATTTTACCATGATACAAAATGTACTAGTTCTGGACTGGATTTCTTTTAACCCCTAATAAGATGTAAAGTTGAAATATCTTTCAAAAGATTACGATATCTCTCAATTCAGAATATAAATTTAAGTGTATTCGGACAAGCTTCTTTGAGGCTAATTCGGGTATACTTACTCTTTCTTTCTAGTGTTCAAGGGAACATAAAATTTTGTATTTCCATCTATGCTATCTAAAAAATGACAGTAGACATTTCTTCACCAAGACAATAAGCGTACTCAGACGTCGAGATTCACTCTAGGGTGCTCTTAAACAATTTGCCGCCACACCCTTTTTCATATCAACTTTTACTCTATAGTTATATCAAACCATTTTATAACAGACAACAGCAAGAATTTTCTCTTAGTAGGATTTATTTTAATATCACATGTATATTTAAATATATCAGCTCTGATATATCATCTACGTTATTGATCGCTTCCAAATTGATGTACACAGTATTATGAGTGAGTATCGAAAAACGCAATAAAAGTTGTGCCATTAAGGTTGACGGTTTATAAAACTCATTAATAGGTAGCTATTTTTTGGTTATAAGTAAGTCAAAAATTGATAACCTCATCAAACCAATTATAGGTAAAATTATAAAATTTTCTAAACCAACATTGGTACATACCAATCCACTTACCCTATAATATGTAATCTATATAATGCAAAACTAATGCAAAGGTAGTTTGTGTTAATATACAAACATATCTAATTTTTTTAACGTAATAAATCCCTATGCATGAATCGAATATATGTTAAAGTTATCTGCATTTAAATCCCATAAGTCGTCATAACTTAAAAAACAATCTGCTAAACTTTCTTTCGAATTTTTGATTTTGGTGTGATTAAATTGTTTATTACTTATCACATGAGACTCACGTATGAAGTAAGCTTAACTTATCATAGTATGTTCTAACAACATAAAAATGTAGGTATATGCAAATTGACTTAAGTTAATCTATGCTAGTTTATTATTTAAAATAATACCAATACCTAAAAATACACTGTGCGAAAAGCTTATGACCTGGCTAAACTCGGACACAGGTGTTTTTGGGCCAAGTGTAAAGTAACACTCATTATATACACATATACATATTTTATTACTAGTTGTTGCTTTTGTATTCAGGCCAACGTATTTCACGCACAAGTTGTATTGGATACTTTATTTAATACAACTTGTGCGCCATCTTATGTTGATGGTTCTATTCGCGGGTTCCCCGATAATAAGTAACCTATTGTCAATTGTCAACATTATGTTTTTTTTTAAACTTGTGACACGTGATAAAAACAAAAAAATGTAATGCTCTTAATTATATACTTATTTGTCAGTATGGATTTATACCACACTTATAGTTTTTAGAATTCTTGTTGTTTAGGAACACATCACGCGAAAACCACAGGAAAGATTGCGATGATTCTTACATACCTACATATCGTAGGATAATTTGATAAACCGAGTTTTTGCAAAAACTATAGGGATATCGCGAAAATACAGATAATTAGACAATTTCTATGATATTTCTCAATGTAACTTTGAATATACTTATCTCTGATTGATTTTGGTTTATAGGCCAACTCTTATTGTGATTGGATCCTTGTATATTTGAAATATTTTGCCATAGAGCTATAAAGCGTAAGAAAAGATAATGTGGTATAGGTTTTTTTTAATATTTTAGTTAAAATACAAACTTTGGACCTTTTAAGAGCTACATTTCAATCACAGAAAGTGTATTAAGATAAATAAAAAATCGCGCCAAAAAGGATTGACAAGAGAAACGTCAAGTAGTCAACCAATCAGATAAGACGTTGTTTTGGGTGATCCGATTGACCAATAAGTGCGCGCTTTGTTTATAATAGCCAATGATTCTATTCGCCATCTTACTAAAGCAACTATTGTTTTCGCAAAATCCCTATCCCTTTTTCAGTAACATTGAGAAATATCATAGACATTGTCTAATTATCCGTATTTTCGCAATATCCCTAGAGTTTTTGCATAAACTCGGTTTAACAAATAATCCTACGACATACATATAGAATACGAACTTTTTACACTGAGAAAATCTGTAATAACTGTTAAACGAACCCGCTCTATAAAATACAATATCAAAGCAATGTAAATTGTAAAAGAGATATCATATTATCTTAAATGATAATGCCACAGATATAGAGATGTTACATAATTGCTTATAGCATTACCATTGTCGAAGTTGCCTCGTTATTAGAACCGCAGTTCTGTAATTTCACATACCTAACTACTCATATGTAAAACGATTACTAGGGATTTGAATAATTGGAGGGCCCCGCAACAACTTTAGTATATTAGTATATAAATTCATTTTCTTATTATATTTTTTAGATTTTAATTCTGATTTTATGTAGAAATTTTAATGTGTACAGCTGAAATATTTGAACGCTGCGAAAATGTCAAGTACCTTGGAAACCCTCTGTTCCATTCCCATTTATTTAAGAGTGCCACCACACTTTTTATTCTTCCTGTTATTACTAAACCTCTTCGAAACGGTTATAAGTGCCAATAGTATATGAGAATGAACCCTCAGCCCGAATAATTTTGTGTTGAATTAGGAATAAATAATTTGGAGAAATCATTTAAGTATGTTAAAAAATAATTCAAATTAATTAATATACGAGTAAGTGTAATTAAAAAAAAAGAATATAATAAGTTAAAGACTAGTGCATGTCAAGGGTTAATATGGAGGTCTGACAGTCTGATATTAATTATATAAACCCTAGCAAGAATTAACATTGTTAATGAGCACCTTACAAAATTCATTTTCATACAATATTTGGATCTGCGTAAACCTACCCTTAATTAGCTTATACGCATTAATTAGCAAGTATCTTTTATATCACTGCTGCACGATTTACCGCAACACTGTCTACCTACGAGTGTGAAATTCGGATTATTGAACCAATTCATTTAATTAAACGTCATTAATGCTGATTTGTGCAGCACTGGTCTTAATCCAGACATGAAGTGAGTTGGGAAAATTTATTGGTTTAATTCCATTATTGCTTTTTGTCCCTAAATTGAAAGGCGCGATGTTATTTAATTAAATGTATGTTTTTGCAAATAATCCCTTATTCATAATTAGGGTTGCTACCGTACTACATATAATAATATTGTATTTTCAAAATTCCAATTGGCAAAAAGCAAAAATACAAAAACCAAAAATTAAAAAATCTCCTGACTTCTGTGAATGTAAAACAATATTAGTAGTAATTGAAAACCAGTACAAATTATATGTAAAAGATTGATGTGAGATTACTGAACAACTATTAGTAATATTATTAGATTTTACATACCTTTATACAGCTTAATTTGATATTATTTGATTATAATTATTATATTTCGCCTAAGAAATGTTGGCATCCCTAATCATACTTTATGCAAATACTCCTATGTATGTCTTGAGCAAAGACTGATTTTTTTGCGTAGGTACCTACTGAAAAATATATTATTAGAAATTTTCTTTCATCAGTCACACAATAGTACAGAGCTTTAATGAAATTTTGTATTATGTAATATGGATGATGTTACTGATAAGTATAAAAAATAAAATGTTTACAAAAAGATTCCATTATTAATAAACATAAAGTAAAGTTTGTTTTATGTACAAAATATACAAATAGAATGTAGCAGGATCGTTTGTAGAATTAACATTGATCCCCGACGCGCTTCAGTGAGCACGTTAATCCATCAGTCTCGATTGTCGCCGCTTACATGAGTACAAAACGGGTGTTGCAGACTAACGATCGCAATATTTAAACTTTAATATTTTTAGCAAAAACTATGTTATTATAATAATGTTTCTTCCTAATGAAACTAAAAGTATGTACAATATAAAGATTAGGTACAATGTAAGGTATGGAGATTAAGTAGAAGATGAAAGCCTGAATAGAAGTTCAGTTAGGAAATTCTTCATTTCTGAACCTAAAAGTTTCGTGAAGTGTTTGCAAAATTATCCCTTAAGAAGGTTTAATCTAAGGATGACAGTTTGTGTGATTAAGCACAGGCTAATTAATGAATGAAATCCATTTATTTCGTAGGTACTTTGCTACTTTTAACTTTATATATTTAAATTGGTTTTCGATTTCGATCTGTATTTTTTAGGATATTCGTTTTGTATGTTTACGGCTTACACTGTCATTTACGAAAATTTGTATACAAATAATCTTATTCAAAATATCTCAAATCAAAAGAGAAAGCCCTTTCAATTTACTTTAAAAATAGTTATTTAATCAACTAAAATAGGTTTTATCATAATTAGTGTTAGTTCATCTCGGCGAAAAACTTGCAAGCCATAGAGATGTAAATGATATATAGAAAAACATACACTCGTGCAAATAATCAAGCAGAATGGTTAAAATCTTCGTCAGGATCGTGTTCCAGTTTAGCCTCAACGATTAGTACATATTTATATTTTATATCATGAACCTTCTCATGTCATAAAATTCGCTATTTTATTAGAAAATCTCCAGTTTTACATTTATATAATCGACAACAGTCATAATTATCACTACAAAGTCCTCCGCCACGTCTGTTTGTCTGTTCGCAATAAACTTAAAAACTACTGCACCGATTTTCATTCTGTTTTCACCAATAGATGGAGGAAGGAAGGAGGAAGGTTCACGAGGAAGGTTAAGTATTTAATTTTTCAAGTATTTGAATATATTTATTAGTGAAACCCGCGGCTTCGCTCGCGCTAATCGAGATTATAAATTACGCAAGAGAATTTTTATACACTTTAAAATGACGTCAACTTAAAATATAATAGGTATGTAGCTAAAACATTAAATCTATGGCTGTTTGATTTTACTTAAGAATGTGTTTTATTAGTATGTAATGTACTTACAAAATTTTAAAATAGTATTTCATTTATTAAATTTTCATTACTCCTAATTCGCAATTTCGAGAATTGCTCCGCGTTTCTCTATACAACGCAATTCACACGGCGAATTCATGAAATGCTAAGAAGTTCGCCTACTTCAACACACTAAAATATAAGGTTAATTATAGTATTTTATGTTTATAAAACTGCGAGCTGTTTAATAAGATTCAAATTAAAGTAATGAAAAAATGAAAAGAATAGTAGATATAATCTGTACAGCTAAAATAATTTAACCGTCTTTTCATTATATAGGTAGGTATATAGCAGGTACTTCAGTCCTAAAATGAGATCGTTTAAAGTATTACTTTTAAGGTAAAGATATATACAGACTACCAAATTACTTTAAAGTAATTATTAATTAACTAGCTAAATTTAAAGTTTGTAGTACCTATAATAAATGAAGGGCTTTCATAAAGAATTGCGCTTGCCCTTGACTCTTGCAAGTTCGTCGCTATAGCCGCTAATCCGTTCTTAGGGACTTTGCGCTTTTTATATTTACATCTAAAGTGGTTTTTTTATTTGCGTTTCATAATTATGTATATTATGTGGGTACATTAAATGTACTATGGCATTCCGCCCGTAATCAATGATGATGACAGTGTAAAAGGGAACAGTGTTTGCCAGTATATGAAAAATCGTTTAATATAAGTAGGTATTAGTACATTTTGCTAGGATAATTTTATTCCCCTCGTATTACACGGAGACACTCAGCAGTGGGATGTTAAAAAGACCTAAATATATACATATATTTTTAGGTTAAAATAAAAGATGACAGTGAGACCAATAATTCATATAAGTATATTGGTCATACTCAGAAAAAGTGTACATTTGACATTTGTAACTAAACTGATATGTAACGAGACTGAGAATCTTCGTAACAAAACTGATGTCATAAAGCGTAGTATAGAAACAATTGTTTGGTTTAATAAATATTATTTACATTATTGTAATGTATTATTTACATTAAATAAAATAATGTATTTTAAAGTTACAAAAATTATAAACTGATTGTCGTGGACTGTATAAGAGGTTCAAATTCTTTTCTTGCTTGTTCGTTTATTCTTCTTGTTCTCGCCTCTTCGATGGCTGTCTGACGATGAATGTAGAGTGCTGTTGGCTCTACTGGCCTTTACAGCGTGGTGAGGCGGACAGAACGTCCTGCCTAAAAATGGACCATGAAATTCGGGGGGCTTAGTGGGACTCTGATGGAGTCGTATACGATTTGGGACCTCTTTCGCGTCGGCGAGAACGGTGATTGTGTGTACGGTGTCGGTGTGTGTTCCTAAAGATAAAGGCTAAATTACGTCTTTTGGTCGTCTGTGCCTATCTGTAATGTCATCTACGGGTTCGTAATTAGCGGCGTTTACTAATAACTCGTCAGTGTGCATTGATATTATTGCAAAGTACCTAGTTAATGAAAGTTGTATTTATGTAGTCCCTAATGATCTCTAGCTGTAAGTCTTTGTATAGGTCTACTGTGCACCAGGCTGTCTGTGGCTATGCGTATACATCGGTTTTAGTTAAAAGTACGCAGCCACTCTTTTCTCAGGGTTCAACTCACTACTCCATTTTCGGAACCAATGCTCCATGATTATGACTGCCTTTTGAAGTCTTGAAACTATTCTATTAGTGCATATTGCTGGGGCATAAATGCCTGTGTCATCCGCATTGAGGGCGATGGTCGTAGTCTCATGCCTCGGAATGTCGATCGTGTAGAGTGTATAAAGTATCTCTCGTGTCTTAGCTTTGAGCCCTGAGGTACTACTGCCCTTATGGGGTGTGGTGTGGGAAACCACCTACTCTGCAACGGAAGAAACGATTTGACAAATATTCTCGTTTGATGTGAACGAGACCATTTGGTACGCCCATTCGGTAAAGCTTATATAATAAACCGTTGTGCCAGAGCACATCTGTGCCTACTGATCAATTAAAAATGTTAAAATGTCTATGTATGTGCTGCGTTAAGCGGTGCATTCCGAATTGTTCGGAAATATGAGAGTTTTGGCCTATGCTATGGCCCTTTGTTTGGCTTATATTATTCTTTCGTTGATTTTACTTATGCGGTTTAGTAGTGAAATCGGTATGTAGCTAAAAAGGAGGTTGCGAGCCTTCCCTGGTTTGTGAATACCTATAACTATAGGTTCTTTCCATTCGTTTAATAATTTTATTAGGGATTCTATCTAAGGTGTCTTTCTAGTCTGAAGTGTCTTGATTATTGTTTAACCTCCTCTACTGAGGTTGGTGTGAGTTTGTGTTGTAGACACCAATTGGGTTTAATTCTACCTAAACAAGCCATTTGTTAGTTTGTTAGTGAGGTGAATGTAGCAGAAATGGCTCCTATTTTCTCATAGAATATAACGCCTTAAATGATGAGACTATTTCATCCAACGTGAGTGTCGTGACTCGTGTCTGCCCTGAAGGCACTGTGATATCTGTCTCCAATGAAGGCCTCTTGGGTAGACCCCAGCTTTGGGTAGCCATGCGGTTCGCTCATACGTTAGTTGTCGGCACTAGTACCGGTGTATACATTTGGCATTGGCCTTTGTGTAGGGCGCGTACCAGAGTCCTGCCCTTGTGGTGCGCGGGAGCACCCACTATAATTCGCGTGAGTTCCCTGCTCTCCGCAAAGAACTGCTCAAAGAGGCGTCTGGTACGGGTTCCCTACGCGGGCAGTCTGAAGTCCCGTGGTCCCCTAGACACTTTACACAACGGGGGCGGGCAAAACAGTTTCTGACCTAATGGCAATATAACTGCCATCGTTTGTTGTCTCGCTCGATTCCAAGTTTATTTGAGTTTGACTTTGTTGCCGATATTGTAGCGTGAATCCGTCCTAATAGGAGTGCGCTTGCCTAGAAGGTACCTATTCACTCTTGTCTTGAAGGTACTCAAATTAATAATAGTAATTGTTTTTATTCGGAACAATATAGGAACCATTTTTTGTTAGTATACACCTTAGATAATACAACTTATACACTAGGGTTAGTAACAAATACAAACAAAACATAACAAAAGTGATTTAGTGTGTTTGTACTTACGAGGCATTTCATGCGGACAATGGTTCTGCCTGAGATGCCTCAGCACAGGAGCTCTTGTGTCCTCAGCCACGATTTTCAGGATGCTATTTATGCTCCCCCGAATCCTTATCACATGCGAAGCTACCTTTTTCCTGATGATAGTATGGAAACCATCTGTAAGCGATTGGGTAAACATCCCAGAGGCTAGTGCCTCGGAAACGAGGGAGTTTCAACATCATCCTGAAAAGATTATTATATTGGACGCGCAGTGCATTTAGCGCCCCGCGCGAACAGCTGAACCACAGACTTCCCGTGTACAAGCCTTGACAGTACGCTAAATTATAGTTCGCAGGAAACACGGCTGCTGTGAGGTTGCTCCACGCCTTGTCATGTCTAAATCGATGTCAATGTTTCTAGTGCTGCTCTTTTAGCGGCTTAGTGGTAACAAATATTGCGCTGAAGACGCAGGATGTGGTGAAGGCACTGACACTCTGAAGGAGCAGAGGACGCTGTTGGCAGCGGGTTTACAGAATACACGTGGGTTGCGAAAGGCAGAGTATGCTTCATAGACGCGGGTTGTGGCACAGATGGTCCGAGTTTGTCTTTAGATTTCTTTGAGAGCTCTACAAGCTCTGAGTTCACTACAATGTACACTAACACTTCTCTGGCAAAGCTAGACTCACTTCACTTATAGTGTCTTTCCACTGCTACGCTCTGTAGTACGTCTGCTCAGCTCGATGTTGCTGTCCGGAGTGAATGCATGCCGTACATATTTTTCCTCAATGTAGAGTGCGGTTAGCCCTATTGGCCTTAACTACGTTACCGGGTGTGGAGGCGCACAGGCTAGAAATGGACTATGAAGTTCAAGTGGTGTAGTTTCGTAATGGCACCTCCTACGAGGTTCGGACCACGGCTTACGAAACTATCGAATGGTATGGAGACTCTAAAGGAGTGCTATATGACTCACACACGCTTAGGTGTGGACAAGTCATTACAAACAAACACAAATAAACGTAAATAAAATAGGCGTGGCCTATTTCTAACTACACTCAGTAGTTTAACTGTTAACAATCTAATAAAAGGGGCATGGTTTAAAACTAATGTGTTCGGGTACGATCGTGAACGGTCGGCTGCTACCGCTCGTGGTCGGGTGCCGTCGTCGATGACTCGCCGGCGGATGTAGTACTACGTTCTCCCCATAGCGTAGCGCTGCGCGCCTCATTCTTCATCAGCACGATCAGCACAACGAGCTTAGTGACGGGACGATTGAAGCCGCCGCTCTTCGTTCGAACGTCTGCACCTCGTGCGTCACCGTCGAGTAGGCTCGTTTCACGATGCCCATAAGTTACAAGTTACGTGACAAGATGGGGTTAACCATCATCACGATGTCTCCCGCTTGCAGAATCTTTGTCTTGTTGGTTGGTCCACCGATAAGAATGAGAGTGGGAGGTACTCTCGCACCCATCTTCGCCAAAGATGTGTGTGCATCGGTCGTCGTCTTTCCATGGCCCGGTTGTAGGCAGGCTAGCAGATGACCCCAGCAGGAAGTGGTTAGTGGCCTCCCTGATTCGGGGCACCTCGGGGAATGTAGCACCACTCCATAGAATGCAGAAGTCCTTCCTCCTTCACCGCTGGTTTTATTCTTGGTAGACAGCCCGTATGGTAATACAAGTCAGCAGATTGGGATGAGATGCGACACTTTTTTGCATCCTTCCCTTGGCGGCAGGTCTGCTTTTCTTCTTCCGATCCGTCGAGTTGTGCGGATGCTACAACTGATATGATGCATCAAGCAATGGAATATTTTATTCTCTGATGAGTCTCTGAGTTCTCTGATGTACCCGTCGGTGGCAAAAATCGCCCATGGACCGCAAAACTCCGGATGTAAGATCCAAGAAGAGAGCCTTTAACTTAGCCGCCAAGTCCTACAAAAAGACATTAAAGAAGGCTCGTCTTGACCGAATTACACATTTTGGCACAAAGCTCTCTGCCCAACCATCTGGCAGCAGAGCTTTTTGGTCGCTTGCCAAAGCGGTCGAGACGAACTTCTGTCGGTCCTCACTGCCACCGCTGGTAAAATCTGACGGATCCCTGGCTCATACGACAAAAGAGAAGGCGTCTTTACTTGCCTCCCTTTTTGCCCAAAATTCATGTCTAGACTCTAGCAATGCTATTCTTCCACATCTAACTCACTGCGGGATCTCAATGCCTGAAAAAAAGAGGTAAATAGAGTTTTGTGTCGTCTATATGTGAATAAAGCAAGTGGTCCTGATGGTATACCAGCGATAGTTCTTAAAACATGTGCTCCCGAGTTGTCTCCGATACTGACACGTCTGTACCGCCTTTCTCTTAGGACTGGAATAGTACCTAAATCCTGGAAGCTTGCCAACGTGCAACCAGTGCCCAAGAAAGGTAGCCGTGCTGACCCTGCCAATTATTATCGTTCGATCTCAACCACCTCCATACACTGCAAGATTATGGAGCGTGTATTGAACAATCGACTAATGGCATAGCTTGAACAGAATGATCTCTTCAATGATTGACAATATGGAATTCGCCGGAATCGGTCGACTGGGGACCTTCTAGTGTATGCCAATCACACCTGTGGCGAGGCTCTTGAGCGAAACGGGGAGGCGATCGCGGTCTCCCTCGACGTCTCAAAGGCCTTTGACAGGGTCTGGCACGCTAGCCTTGTAAGCAAGCTTTCAGCCTATGGAATATCTCCTGGCCTGATCAACTGGATTAAAATTTCCTGAGGATTGAGGGTTGTTCATCACAACCCTTAAATACCAACTCAGGGGTTCCTCAGGGGTCTGTTCTCTCATCAACAACCTGCTTACACCCGGTATCCATGGGTACGCAGACGACAGCACAGTTGTAGAGAGATACCTGCCAAATCCTCGAGCCAGTAGAGATCAAATTTAGTCCAAAAGAGAGGCCATGTAGAGCGGTTGAATCTCACACTCAAGGCAGTTTCCACTTGGGGCGATGCCAATCTTATGAGTTTCAACGCCACCAAAACACAGGCGTGTCTGTTCACCACAAAAAGGAGTCCTTTTACCTTGATTCCTACTTTCCGAAATGTACCTCTAGAATACACTGCAGTTGTTGGGGATGGACATTAGCCCCAACATGAACTACGGGCGGTTCATCGAGTCTAAGGCTAATGTAGCAGGGAGGAAAGTTGGCATTCTCGCAAAGGTCCGACAGTATTTCACGCCGAGACAGCTTCTTAATCTATACAAAGCTCAAGTCCGGTCGTGCGTAGAATACTGTAGTCACATATGAGGAGCCTTGGACTCGATTGAGAGGCGTGCGCTGAGGCTTATTGGTGACCCTACCCTGGTAAAAGCCAACTTACAAAGCCTCGATCACCAACGTAGGGTTGCCAGCCTTTGTGTATTCTATAGGTTGCATTTCGGAGAGTGTACGCAGGAATTACACGACTTAATTCCCCCATCCCCTTTCCATCATCGGACGACTCGACGATTGGCTGGTCTCCATCCTTATGTCGTGGACATTCCACCAGTCCGGACGAAGCGTTTCGCTTCGTCATTTATTATACGTGCGGCTAAGGATTGGAACAACCTGCCTACGTCAGTGTTTCCGTCCGATTACAATATGGGTGTCTTCAAGGCAAGAGTGAATAGGTGGCTACTGAATTAGTGCGACTTACCATCTCCGACTGCGTTTCCACTTACCATCAGGTGGAACGCAGTCAAGCACTAATTCAGAATAAAAAAAAAAGGTTACATTTTGGAGAGTGTGCGCAGGAATTACATGATATTTTAATTTCCCCATCCCCTTTCCATCATCGGACTACGCGATAAATGACTAGTCTCCATCCTTATGTAGTGGACATTTCATCCATCCGGACGAAGCGTTTCGCTTCGTCATATATCATACGTGCGGCTAAGGATTGGAACAACCTGCCTGCGTCCGAGTTTCCGTCCGATTACAATATGGGTGTCTTTAAGGCAAGAGTGAATAGGTGGCTACTGAATTAGTGCGACTTACCATCTACGACTGCATTACCGCTTACCATCAGGTGGAACGTAGTCAAGCACTAATTCAGAGCGTAAAAAAAAAGTCTGTTGTCCCCTGCTCTAAAGTTGGTGGCGTTATCTGAGTGAATGGTGTTCGGCCGTCCTCTTCTAGCTGCCACTCGTCTCAGCGCCATGATCGCCGAACTCGTGGACAGTGATGGGCGATCTCCAGATGCACGGCACGCGATTTGAGACACGTGAACAGCGCTTCCCACCGCTTCTCTCGATATCTGCCGATCTTCACTATCATCGGCCCGAAGTAGTTCATTCCAAAGTAATTGAATGGTTGTTGGGAAAGTACGAACTACACGTTCTCGATTGGCGTGACCCCAGCGCAATGTTCTCGTAGTACAAGGAGTATCCTAATGCGTTGGCCTTCATCGAGGATAATAGGTCATTTCATCTGGCGGGGCGAGGTGGCAGATCCTATACGGCCTCTTACACGCAGCACATCATCCTCCAGTACTGGATCCAGTCGAAATAATTTGCTCGTCTTAGGTGGTGGACGAGATGCTTTAATCCGTAACTTTCTTCTTCGAAGCTGACCGCGTTGAGCTTCTTCTATGTGACAATGCTTCATCCTGTAGCTCAACGTTGACACTTGTTCTCAAATGTCAATACTCTAGCTGCTCTCACCAATGTCTCCGATTTCGAGAAGAGAAGCGTGCAGGATCCGGTAGCCACTCGTCGTCTTGCTTGAACTGCTTGTCCTCCTCAGTGACGTGCAGATTTTTCTCCTCAGTTATGTGCAGCAGACTTTCCTCTTCTGTTAACGATTTTTTAGAAGACAGTATATCTTGAGAGTGATGTGATCGCCGCCAGGCTATTTCAATATATAGAATTATTGTTAATTTGCAATTTCATTTGAAAAAAGAGAAAGAGAGAGAATAATATTAGTTCCGCCGAGTTTCTTTCGCAAGTTCTTTTCAATTCAGAGGCTTCTTTTTTCCGAACTGATCGTTCCGTAAGAAATTGCAATAATTTTTATGCTGAATAAAATGTTTAGTTTTGATTTGATTTATCAGATATGCCCCTTCAGCAGGTTACCGTAACTTGTAATGCCTGTAACTCGCTTACGCCGAGTTAGTAATTTTTTTTATGGACAATGTATACGCCTATACAACAGGATCCCAGAAAACGTTCAAAAAGCTTCTATTGCCAAATTTTAAAAAATTGTGAAGGAACGTTTGTGTACTAAGGGTTATTATTCGATTAACGATTTTTTAGAAGACAGTACGCCTTGGGAATGATGTGATCGCCGCCAGGCTATTTCAACATATAGAATTATTGTTAATATGCAATTAAATTTTTTTAAAAAAAGAATGAGATTAAGATAAAAAAAAATATTAGTCCCGCTGAGTTTCTTTCGCCAGTTCTTCTCAGGTCAGAGGTTTCTTCTTTCCGAACTGGTGGTAGACTCATGACGTTCAGTAAGAAATTGTAACAATTTTTATGCTGAATAAAATATTTTGATTTGATTTGATTTGATTTGATATAGTTCTTCTGGCCGCTACAGAAATTCCAGCTCCCGGAACAGTTGGTCATGCAATGGCTTCTGGTGATAACCTCGAGGGCGCGACAATGCTTTTTTTTTGTCATCAGTGGCGAGGTGAATTCATCCAGTCGGTGTCCCACCACACAAACTATCGTGCTAGCTGATCCTCAGGTTTAATCTCACCCGAAGGATTATCTCCTGTATGTCAGCGTGGTATCCACCTGCCCTTCTTGAAAGCCGAACAATATAAGCGACGTTAGCAGATTAGGTCCCTCCAGCAGATGGTCGTAAAGGCTTACACCTCTGCTGAAGGTATCAGCAGACATCACTCGAATGTTCTGTGCCGTCGCACTACACTGCGTATTTCTTCTCCAGCAGGTTGTCTACCTGCTTAACGTATTCTGGTTGGAGGAGCTTCATATTCTTAACTATTCTTGTGTCTCTTCCCGTCCATCCCCACCAGGTGTACTGTGACCAGCTCACTATCTTCCTCGTGCTGAGACATGGAATCCTCCTATCTCTAAATACACACAGTAGTTTAACCGTTAACGAGTTAATAAAAAGGGCGTGGCTTAAAACAAATGCGTGTCGACGACTCGCCGTCGAGTGAATTCGTCTACGTTCGGCCGCCTTCGATTTTTGTCCACAATACTGATGTTAAATAAATTATACTATTAAAACATATTGAATGAAAGAAGAGCTAAACAAGGACGCCGAGATACATGAGGTACTCCAGATTAACACAGCCAAACAAAAATATAAACACCGCCTTAAAAAATCTACCAAATTACCAGGCATCTGTGCTGCTGTATATCAGCTACTACACACGCTTGAAGCGATACGATATCCAAGAGCTAGATCTTAGACACTTAAAAAGGTAGCTACCGCTGGTAAGCACCTCTAACAAGAAATAGGCCCACATCCCACAGGCCCACAAGATCCGCTTATAGTCTAAAAGAGACTGATCGCAGATATCGCTAATAAAAAAAAAGTAATAATGGTTAAATGGAATTTTAACAAAAATAATATATAAAGTTGGTTTCAGACGTTCTCTATATTTTTTGTCTCTCGGCGTGTCTACTGAAATAAAATTTCATTTATAAAGTCAAATATTCGCGTAAATTCAAGAAACTATTAAATTAGATATTCTTTGTGATCTCTGCCATCATACATACCACCATTTACCTACAACATGTATTTTAATATTTTTGCTCTGAAAAAAATATTTTATAATACTACATAAAATAATTTTTTATTTGTTTTTATGAACTAAGCTTAAAAATTTTTCAGTTTCGTAACGTCACGCAATATAACAAACCTGAGAATCAATTCTGAGAAATTATAACTTTAAAGAGGGTTTTCACGTAAACCGTGTATTGCACAAAAAAACACTGAGTATAGTTATAATGGTTGGACAAAATATAACAAAAGTACTTAGTTATTAAAAGAAAATTTTAAATATTTACCAAAATAATAGTCGTTTATTACCCTGAGACATTTTTAAAAAAATATTTGTTTGACAAAATATCATGAGTGAACTATGACAATGAAAATACAAAGGCCGCAGCAACAACAATTTTAACGTTATTACTAGTACAGCCAAAACAGAAAAAATATTTCTACTCTTTTAAATAAATTCTTTCTAAATTTTATTATGCGTAACTCACCCTGAGTAACAAAATGACATAATTTTAGGACATACATTATTTTATTAAAATATTTTTTTCCTTTTATGATTTACGAATAAATTTATTCTAATTTAATTGATTAGTTTAGCAGATGTAATATGGGTATACACAATGTTAGATAAATCTATTATTATTCGTAACAACCAGTCTCTGAACAAGTAAAACGGTCATTGGAACATTGAAAAAATGTATAGAGAGATGATTTTTAAGAAAATTAATCTCAAAAAAAAAGTATGTTTTAATGTAAATTATAGATATAATACAAAAGAAATCAGTTTATTAATAGATAAATATAGCAACAAAGGCATTTTTTTTTATTATATTTGTAAAATATGACATTTATAGAAGTATGAAGTAGCGGGACAAGAAAAGATGACAAATGTACACTTTTTGTGAGTATGACCCATATATAATTAAACCGCTTTAATTTCTAAATAAATCATTTATAATTCATAACAAAAGGGAACATCATTTAATCACCTCTTCAAGAAGATTAATCACGGAAGATGAAATAAAATACTTCTATTTAATCTATAATGAAGTTAATTACAGAAATTTGCACAAGGAAGGTGTAAAGAGGCTAAGGATTTCTGGATTATAATAATTACCCGATTCCCTTTTAAATGTAAGGATTATATTCTATAAGAGACATAATATACTTATCTTAAGATTCAAATTGTATGAGCCATACTTAAGGACTACATATTACTAAAAATTAAAATTTATTATTATACTAGCGACTCACCCTCGCTTCGCTCCGGTTTATTCCTAGGTACCCCCTTTAGTATAAGTTTTTAGACTTACTACTACTTTGAATTTTAATATTTTTTTATTAAAAAAAGTCATTCTCGAGTTTTAAGCTTAGGAACTCTACGCGACTCACTCTTGCTTCGCCTGGTTGCGTCCCTAGGTTTAGCGGCAAGTCGAAGCCACGGGTTCCTCTAGTTAAAATAAATAAAATTTCTACCTCCACTCCAATTTTTTTATATGTATAGATGTATAGATGACATGCGTAGTAGGTATTCCACGTGGATTACACGATATCTCAATGTTTCGTGTTTCTGCATTTGATATTTTCATAGTTAAAAGTTAGAAAATAGCATTCTCGCATATAAAATATACAGACGTCATCTGACAGCTCTGAATGCATTGTTTCATTTCGAAACTCATGCTGGGAAGTTGAAAAAACAATTACGGGAAGTTGGTTAATCAGATGGACCGACCAAAAAGACGAATGTTCGTCTGAATAGAAAGTTTAAAATTCCATTACGTTTTTATTTAATAACTAGCATTTCAAAGGAATTGTAGCGGAAAACGTTTGAGTTTTTTAAACTTAAGAAAATACTTGTTATACATAAAAAAAACTTACTAAACTATTGTTGGAGTCGGTGCCAGCCAAGAGGGACAGTTTTATCCTGCCTTTGCAATGAACTTTCGAACCGATATTTTAATTATATGTATTTACAAATTGATACATTAATTAAATTGTATTAAGATTATTTTGCTTTGGCTATAACTATGCAATAAAAAAAATTATTTTTTTTCTTTTTAGTTTCGATTTGTAAGGTTTCGAAGTCGGTTTTTTTTGTTAAAAATAATTTATTTCTACACTTAAAAGGTGAAAAGTTTTGTAAGCTATAATATATAAGTATATTAAACACGTTGATTTGATACTTACCTACCACTGTCTTACCGGGCTACCACTATCTTAAAGATTGTACATAGAAAAATAAACAATAAACCTTTTATTTGTAATATATAATTTATTTTAGGAGAATAGTAATGGTGTAGGATTAGCAGCACTCGCTGCCGGGCAAGCGCCGGGTCGGACAATGACTACATCTGAAACATAAAAAAAGAAAAGTGCCTGGTTCAATAAGAATTGAGATTACTGATTGGTTAAATATTTGTATTTAAAATATTCACTTTAATAACCCACATAATGTTAAGAAAAAAATAAAAAAGAAGTATTACTGATAATGAATGAATTATGAAATTATTTGGTAATTAGTTTTAAATACACATGTTGAGTTATAGGGGCGTAGGATATATGTTATAACCTTATGTTTTTGCAAAGTCATAAATAACGGGCTGGGGAATGATTAATTTATACTAAAGCTATCGAACGAAAAAGTAGATAAATTGCCAAATAAAGGCTGAAGGAATACTACGAGCACTTATGTGCCTGAGTGAAGTAAGGTGATAAGTTTTTAAAATTATTAAAATGTAAGGCAAATACTAAAAAAATATTTTAGTCATATACAATATTAATAATTGGTGTTCGTTCGGGATCGTCTTTTTAGAATAGATTTTTTACGTAAATTCTATAATAACTTTTATCCCCTATTTCAACCCCTCACAGCCCTTTTTTCGCCTTGAAAAGTACCCTATATACTTTTTCAGTCTCCAGACTACCTGTGTACCAAATTTCATTGAAATCAGTTCAGTAGTGGCGTGAAATCGCGACAGACAGACAGACAGAGTTACTTTCGCATTTATAATATTAGTAAGAATTAAAGGAAGTCACTATTTGTCACACGGCCAATGCTAGTTCGAGAAACTGGGATTACATAAAATGTAACGATTTTTGAATGAAGAAATTATTATTAAAAATATATTATTACTAATAATAGTGACAGATTTAGATTATATTTACAAGAGATTTTATAAAAGTAACTGAAACAATGTAATTCATTATATAATATTCAAGAACAAATTCTCTTATTATTAGAACTCTTGAAAAGGCGAAATTAAGCGTACCTCATGTATATATAAGTAGATACTTTATTACTTTATATTAAAGGAAGATTACAAAAACAAAAGCTTACATTTTATTCCCTGTACATTCGCATAGACCTGCTTTTCATTATTAAAACTTGTACAACTTGTAAATATAATCGTGTAACACAATATCTTCCACAAGTACTATATTTTTATAGTATAACTAGTGGAACCCGCGGCTTCGCTCGCGCTAAATCTAGGGACGATCCCGAGCGAAGTGAGGGTGAGTCGCTTGTTAAGATAAACATTTCCATCATACATTACATATGTATAACTCTAGCGGTTTTGGCAGCGCACGCCAGAATAGCTCGCAGATAGTAGATTTTTTACTACTTACTTGATACTTATCGTCATATTTTGGACAATTCACACAATATCTTTATAAATTGTAGCCTATGTGATATTCTGATGTATAAGCTATATTATTGTAAAGTTTCATTAAAATCCATTCAGTAGTTATTACGTGAAAGAGTAACAAACATCCATACATCCATACATCCATACATCCATACTTACAAACTTTCGCGTTTATAATATTAGTATAGATTTTAATTGTCTTTTTTAATAAATTATGGTACCTACTTATAAAAAAACATAACATTTAACTTTTCTGTCTATTTGTCCCAGTTAATCTCTGACACGGCTATGCTAGAAGGAGTAACATAAGCTACTTTTATCTTAGGTAATAAGGGTCAAGAAATAAGGTTGCGCTCAAAAAAATTAAAACGTACCTAAACACGACCGAAGCGAGGGTAAGCCATAAAGTCATCATAAATATAACTTTACTTACTTATTCTTGTCCTGTTTTATATTGACGAAATTATTTAGTTGATTATTAGATTTATTAGTTGTAGATATGATAACTTCAAATTCGTACGTACGTAAAAGGTAATAAAAATGGCTGTTCTATTTTCATATCAATTAATGTAACCGTAATAATAATAAAAAGCAATAAATCCAAACCGAAGTCACCCCCTAAGGGTTCCAATAAAATTTGATTATATTGAATGTTGGCTATCAAGTTAGACGTTTATATGTACTCGTACATAAGTACTAAATTGTTAACTGAGTTTTATTATATTACAAAGGTTTCAATTGATGTTGATTTGATCGATAGCAAGAAGATATCTCATTATTTAATGATATAAAAAATAGCTTTGCACTATGCTACAATATACTTATAATAATCTAATATCAATAATTTATGTAATATTGATTAAGCACAAAAAAACTAGAAAATCATTACTACGAGTCGCTAGTTAAAGACATAATATCAAAGAATCTTAATACAAAAGATTTCCAGATAGTTGAATGTTGAATTGACGAAGTTGATGCAAACAAAACTCAAGCGATGCACTAATGACTAACGAAAAAAAGCGTTTTATTTATTTTTTATATACTAGTACGAGTAAGTAACCTTCTCTCGCTTCGCTCGTGTACATCTCTGTTTGTGCAGATAATAGTACTAATTTTTAATAAATTCTTATTAAGAGAAATAAATCTGTAATATATAAATTGTTTTCTTAATATTTTCTAGTTAACGCGACGCACGCCTATAAAGAGTCATGTGGGCATGATTCTTTTCCGATATGTTCAACAATGTATGCGATATGGACATGCCATATCTCAGCAAATTAATAAAAAACCTTTAAGAATTATACACCTAAATCTATAGTGAAAACAGCATGAAAATTCGTTCAGTAGTTTCTGAGTTATCAGTAGTAATAGACTAGTAACAGACAGAGATTTTTCCTGGTGACAGTGATATTAATAACGATAGCTGTTAATCTTACCGTGACTAACAATATACACAGGATATAATATATTTTTGCTATGTGTGCAAAAACATTACACACTTGGATTTTGGTGAAATGACAGTTTGATACGACCAGTGGGAGATCAGGCGCAGGACCCACAATCCAAGGCAGATACGGTTGAAACATCGTCCGTTTTCCGGGCTGTTATTATGAATGACCCAACAAATATATTTGCCCAATTCCAGAATCGAAGGCCTTTGTATCCATATATGTTAGCCACAAACAAGGCAGCCAAATAAAGATATTATACATATATTAGGTATACATTTTGAGCTTGCTCTTTATGGATTGAATATTGATCCCTAGTACGTCTCAGCGAGCACGTTAATCCATCAGTCTTGCTTGTCATCACTTACATGATCATTACGAAATTACACTAAAGCTTATTTTATTGTAAGACCTTACAGTAAAAATAATTATTAGACATTCTGACATTTTCGATTTCCTTATTTTTTATGCAGTTCATTTAGCACTGGTGTGAATTTGGAGTGACTGCACGAAATAATAAAACATTATAGAGTCTCGTCTGTAATTAACATAAATGTGAATATGAAAAATGTAAATTTCTTATTAAAATTACAAATTACCTTCTCTTGCTTGCAAAACATTAATGTAATTACAAAATTACAAAGATTATATTATTTTAGAGCGTACTTGTATTGTACATAACGTACGCTGGGAACTAATTGCAGATTACATTAAAAATGCAAAACTCTGTATGTGGTTTGAGCGGTTCAAAGAAAAACAAACTAAAAGTTGTATAGCGCAGTAAAACAACAATTTCTATGTTCATTACCCTAATTTAAAATCTAAAATATTTTTAAAACTCTGTTGTATCCAAATTAACCTATGAAATAAAAGGCATTTCGTTACTCTATAGGTCGCATACGATATACGTAATAAACGCATATTATATTGGCTTGGCAATAATAACCCCAATAAAATAGGATAAAAACTTTAAAAACACCAGAATCAACATTTGTGGAGAGTAAAAGTGTAAAATGAACAAAATTCAAAAATAATCAAATCCAAGAACATAAATATGAAAAAATGAAACATAAATAAAATAAACCGATGTCAAGCAATGATAATTCATTATGGCCCAAGTAATAAAATTAAAGTCTCGTATGTGCGAATATGTTAAATTAATGCGGAGTATTCCACAGAGGACTTACCGATACCGCATTTGCGAGCGCATTCGAATTTTCCTTCGTTGAAATATGTTACGTTATTATTACCACATAGAGGGTTGTATTCTGATGTCGTCGGACAGTCTTGCACACATTGCTTCATTGCGGCCGTCGTGCTGTGATAAACATTAAGTACGTACTTTTAAACGACTTCAAAAAAAGAGGAAGTTATTTTTTTTAATGGTTTAAATATTTTAATGAGCAAACCATAAAACATTTATATAACAAAATTTTAACCAATCATTTTTTTTAAATGTTGTTAAAAAACAAAAGTTATATTAACAAATAAAAAACCTTACCTTGTTACAGGAGGTGCTACAGTCGCTATTATGACAGGGTTACCCAGAATGGCGACTTTCTCCGTCGTCACAGCATTGGGTAGTTGAGGATATAATTGCATGTTAGGATCTTGTACGTTGACATTTGATAATTGATTGTTCATTCCGTTTGTAACTTGCGATGGAAATGAGCCGCCATTTTGTAATCCAGGATTGTAATTTTGGTAGGCATTAGGAGGGTATCGAATAGGTTGCCCTTGAATTAAGGGGTTTCGGTTAAGCCCCTGTGTTTGCTGGTTTCCTGGTACACCAATTTGATTTGGATTCTGATTGTTTTGTAATCCATTAGCGTTGTTCCAATTCTGAGCCGGGTATTGGCCCTAAAAGAAATTGAATGGTAAACAAGAGAGCACGTAAGTATACACCCTTTCAGCATAGTTAGGTTAGATGATAAACATTTGCATTTGAAAAAAGCTATTCAATTTCACGAATGTACAATAATAGTAGATAGTGTGCATTTTTTTCTTATTTACCTTTTAGATATAAAAAGTAATACTATATATAATATATATTAATATATGTATATAGGTATTTAAAGTTAAACGTACCTGCGAGTTAAAATTTGGCCTGATTTGGTAGTTATCAGGATACCTATTATTATTATTATTCCAATTATTGAATCCTGGATACCGATTATAATTATTCTAAAAAATAAAGTAATTGTATAATAAATATATAAATATTATATACAAAAGAAGGTAATATAAAATTCTAACGTTTGGATGCATCATTAGTTACTAGAACAAGGGAATGACATAGAGACATTCATTTTATGTTGAGATTATTTTACATAATTTGACACATTTTAGTACATTAATTTAGAATTATTAACCGACTTCATTTCTGTACATTATTTTCATTTATTATTGACGCAATATTTCAGTACTCTTTTTGACGAATGTCTTAAAGTTTAATAAGTACGTGTATCACTTTAAAGTTAATTAAATTGAAACCATAGCCATGAACATATAAATATAAATAATTTTTTAAGAGACTGTATCAATTATGTACATAGAAAATCAGAGTAGTTGTGTTACCTACTCTACAAAATAATTAATGTATTATAATGTACAATTACGTATATAAAGTATTTCCCCTACGGCGCTACATTCAGTATAAAATAAATTAACTTACCTGATTCAACGCAGAGGGATTCGGTGGATAATTGATTCCTGGTCTTTTATTAATGTGGTCTAAGCCATTGCTTTGTGGAGGATACTGTGAATTAATACCCTCGAATTCATATGTTATACAAATTAAATATTCTGCTTATATATTACATAACTTAGAATTATAATAAGATTTATTCTATGTTACGTTATATATAATTTGATAAATTAAATTTATAAGGTCTAACCACGAAATAGTTAATCGCTCTGTGGGTCTAACGGTGTTTAAATAATTATAAAATATATTATTTGTTGGTTTGACATGATACCAAATTTCTATAGGTGATAATATAATTTATTAGGAAATGCTAAAATATTTTGAGAGGCATAGGTATATGCGTACATTCTACATAACTACCTGCATTACGTTAGAATTTCCTGGATAGTTGAAATTCGGATTTCCATTGCTTAAATCGTTCCCAGGATATTGTGGATTGTTGCCCTTAAAAGTAAAAAAACAATCTTAATATTATATCGATCGCAAATTAACCTAAGTCTCATTTCATCGATTCTGTGACCTCAAAGCCGTAAACATTGTGTGAAGGTTCTAGTCGCTCGTTTCACACAATGTACTATCCCGGAAAGATAAAGATAAGTTGTTTGTGTGTTACAAACAATGGTTGTCAATTCAGAGGTGCTGTTCTGTAAGAGCTTTTATTCATTTGACAGGTGAGTCAGCGAACATAATATATGTTTGTATGAATTACCTATACCGCATAAACTCTTTACAGCAAAATCAAAATTTAAAATAAAACGTATTATACACTTTAAAGCAAATAAACTTATTAATTTATACTAGAAATATTAGAAATACGTATATTAAGTATTTGTAGGTTTATCACTTGTGAATTAAAAATACCTACCTGCATCATATTCGGATTTTGCGGATAATTTCCGAAATTGCCATTGTTAAAGCCATTTCCTGGATATTGTGGATTAATTCCCTGTAAAGCAAATGCTTAATTAATATTCTAACTTCACAGAAATATATTATACTTTTTATTATATTTTTCGCAAGTAAATTTGATTACGATGATATTTAAATGTGAAAGTTGAACAATCCCACGAAAAAACACGATTCATTTATAAATAATTCCCATTTGCGTACAGGCAAAAATCTGCAAAATATACCGCATTGGTATTCAAATGAAGGTTAAGAGCTATGGGTAGAGCAGGGAGGTGGGAAGTTGTCCCTACTTACCCTTAAAGATAATCAGTGAATGACAATTTTAAGGTCATGCTAATTAAATTAATTTAATTTTTTTATAGTTAATATGTTTCGCAATATTTGTGTGTATCTTCAATGTCTACAACCCACATACAGACGATTTGAAACAATTTATTATTACCGTACATAAAAATAAAGGATGTGTTGCTTATAAAAAATATACCTGTGGTAGATTATCATTTCCAGCATAAACGCCATTATTCATCGTATTTCCAGGATACTGCGGATTATTAACCTAAAAATGTTTTAGAAAAACATAGTAAAATTTTGACATACCTTAACTAACTTAAATTGAATCGAAATTACTTAAAATTACTTTTATATCATTCTAGCGACTCGCCCTCGCGAGTATTTCACGGATTCCGCTAGTTCATGTATACAAAAACGTGACAAATTATATACTAAAACCTTTCTCGGGATCTATTCTATATCTAGATATCTAGATCTATTGGTGAAAACAGAATGAAAATTCTTGCAGTGGTTTTTGAGTTTATCGCAAACAGACAGACAGACAGATGCAGCGGAGGGCTTTGTTTGCTTTGTTTTATAATATGTAGTGATGATATGATATAACTATAAAGTTATATAGTAAAATTTTAGACATTTTACATGTTAAAACAATCAAGAAACTAAATAGGTATCTACATCGTATAACTCGTACCTGTATTCCATTAGAGTTGCCGGGCCGGTATTGAGCATTTTGTCCCTATAACAATAAAACATTTATTATGTTAAAAAATATGTCCAAAAATATACCATTATATTAACTATATTTTACAGAATCATGTTACCTGGAAATTTGATCCTGGATAGTACCCTGAGTTCGCAGGATAACTTATTTCCGGCTTTCCATTTGCATTATTCCAAACTCTTCCTTGTGGATTGTTAAACTAGTGCATTTTCGAAAATTATTGGGAAATTATAATATTTAGTATTTACTAATATAAAACGATCTTCTTAACAAATTATGTGGCGAGCTCATGTTATCAGTTACAAGTACTCTTAGTGTTAAATACTTATTAAGACAGTAGTGGCCCAGAGTTAACTCGCTCTTTTAAATAAACGAGTGATACAGGTTCGAATCCAGGTATCGCAACTCTGATAATTTCATGTGCTAGGTAATCATTTCAAAACTTGATTACCACTTGTCTTACGGTGAAGGAAACACTGTGAGGATACCTGCATATCTGAAAAAACCTAGCAAGTTTTCGAAAGACATGTGACGTCCACGTCCGCCCGCATTTGTCATCGTGGCGGACTATCCCCCTCATATCGAAAAGAAACCCATGCCCAGCAGTGGGACGTTAAAATGATCTGCATACTATAAATACTTATTTCCTACAAAAATATAATTAAATACCTGGCTTCCATTATCCTGGGGTGGAACACTACCTCCGTTACCTACATTATTATTACCTCCTTGGTTCAGACTCGGGAACATATTATTTATAAGGCCATCCAAATCAAGTAAATCGTTCTTAGTTAATTTATCTGATACAATAATTGGTTCCGCAATGTGTACACCGATTCGGGAAAAAACTGTAATTTATTTTAAATTTTTAATCTTTAATTTTATACCGTGATATATGTATTTATAATTCTTAACACTTACCTAATACTAAGTAAAAAATAACACGTAAATTAGCTATCATTTTGCTGACTAGCACCTAAAATCACAGCACAATATTTAAAAACAAACGATAAACGCTACGACACATCTAAGATATACTGAGTTCACATCAAGCGTTCCCCTTTAATATAATTTTAATGTAACAGAGTTTCTTGGTAATACCTAATTGCATTTTAATTTAATTATTATCGTTATTAGTCCTAACTGGAAAGTACAATATCCATTAGAGTATTAGGTACTTCTAAGGATTAATTAGTTATTGAGTAATCATTATAATACGACTTAATTAACTTTCCTGAATAAACAGCCTATACGCAAAAGATACTTATATCAAATTGAACCAGTACCTAGATCTAGAGATTTCGTGTTCAATAGTTTGTATTAGATAATAATTTTAATTATTCGAATTGAATTTTGTAAAATACTACTTTCTTTGTATATAAACGGAATTGTAAAATGCAATTCACGACACAGTACACCGGTGGGACATTTTCTAAAGGAATAAAATAAGAAAGATAAGAGAAGAAGAGAAAAAAACTAAGTCACGAGCATAAAAAATTTTGCCTATTATATCAAGCAATCCCTATACGTAATATAAGTAAGACTATTAATAGACCTACGTGGTTATACAAAATTGAACTTAAGTAATCACGAAATAAGAAAAAATATAGTTATTTAATTTTTCAGTTCGATAAATGGACGATCGTTTTGCGACAGTCAGATATTTATTGGTATTTATTTTTTAGATTATCTTGCATTAACTTTAATTTACTGTAATCCCGTCATCATTAATTCATTCAGTCGTCTTCTTACATGGAAGACAAGTTGAAAAAGTGCTTACTGCTCAGCTGTGAATAGCAAATTATAATTAAAAACCCGCCAAAATAGCATTAGCATAGCAAGAATGAATGGTATAAATTTAACAGTGGTTTTTAAGCCTAACCAGATTAAATGGGCTCTGAATAAATTCAAACCATTTAAATCAGCAGGGGAGGATGGCATCTTTCCTGCCCTTCTCCAACAGGGCATGGATCTCCTCATTCCACATCTGGTAAAACTCTTTAGAGCAAGCTTTGCTTGGTACCTTGTACACAAGTGCTTGGTAACTTATACTTTGTACCTTGGAACAAGGTACCTTGTGGCAAGACCACTCTCCCACAACCAACATGCTTACCAAAAAGGTAAATCTACAGAATCTGCCTTAGTAGCTCTAATCGACAAGGCAGAAAGGTCCCTAGAGGCTAGAGGATAATCAGACCGCTCTATGTGCATTTTTAAACATTGAGGGAGCCTTTGACAATTTACCTACAGCAACCTTTCTTAAACGGCTGAGCGCAAAATGTGTTGATGACATAAGCATAACAACCAGATGGGTGGAATATATGCTTTCCAACCGACGTGCAGATGTTACGCTTAACGAACACTCGCACAACTTCTATACTGCCACAGGTTGTCCACAAGGAGGAGTACTTTCACCCCTATTATGGACACTAGTTGTAGACCTGTTGCTTGTAATCATGGCGGATCTCGAGTACGACACACAGGGCTATGCAGACCTTGTTGTAATAGTAAGAGGTCGCTGCCTAAACACAATTTCCACCAGGTTACAAAAAGCTCTCAACACCATAACTAGGTGGTGCAGAGAAAATGAATTATCAATAAACGCCGATAAAACAGTTATTTTACCCTTCACCAGGAAAAGGAAGCTTAAAAGGCTAACCGAACTCAGACTAAATGGCAAAACCCTTAACCTATCCAAAGTACCTACCTTGGAGACACTATCGATCAAAAGTTGACTTGGAACTCTCACCTCAAAAAAATTATACAAAAAGCCAAAATGGCCCTCTGGATATGTTGTCGAATGGCTGGCCAAGTGGGGCCTAAAACCCAAAATGGCTCTCTGGATGTACACCACCGTGGTAAGGCCGGTTATAACATACGCCTCAGTAGTATGGTGTAACAAAACCAACAAAAGACAACAATGAGTAAACTAGACAGTGTACAACGGATGGCATATCTAATCATTACAGGAGCATTTCATTCGGCACCAGGAGACGCTCTAAATTCATTGTTGAACATAGATCCGCTATACCTACACGTGTAAAAGAAGCAAAATCTTACCTCTACAGGCTCTGTACACAATCGAATGTAAGGTTGCAATCGCAATATATGAACAAACTTAAAGAGTCGACATTCGAACACAATTATACTCTAAAATTATCAGCAGATGGCATGAACACAGAGTTTAACTTTACAATACAATACATATTAGATCTTCCCAACCGAGACATGTGACTGAACGGCCAAGAATCTCACAAAAAGGGCCTTCATGTATGGTTTACGGACGGATCCAAGAAAGGATCTGTTGTAGGGTGCGGAATCTATGGCCTTAAACCTAGATTTAACATGAGTGTCAATCAAGATAAGGAGGCAGCTTTCAAGCAGAAGTCTTCGCCATCAATAAATGTGCTGAAGTCATTCTGGAGAGAAAGCTTAGAAACCAAAACATCTACATCAACTCAGATAGCCAAGCAGCACTATTGGCTATAGATTCTCTTGAAACCAACTCTAAGTTGGTTAAGAGCTACAAGGGCAACCTGAACGTCCTAGGTACATCCAACAGAGTTATCCTCAGATGGGTTCCGGGTCACTCAGGTATACATGGGAATGAAAAGGCAGATGAATTGGCAAGAATGGGCGCTGAAACCCCAATGTGGCCCCGAGCCATTCTATGGCATTGTCAAACAACATGCCTATGCAATTCTCAAATATGACTGCAATCTCAAAGCACTTAAAGCCTCTTACCTCTGGACAAACTCACTCCAAAGCGCTAATTAAGGGATATCGCAAAACCTTTACAAAAGAGTTGCTTCAACTCAACAAGTACAAAACTAGTGCGGCAACCATAAAACTCACTGGCCACTGCAAACTCAATAAACATATGTTTACCCTCGGCCTCAGTCCGCAATGTGCAGACTATGCCATGGGTAAAAGGCATCTTCCGGTTGCATGATACAGAAGCTCTCCGCTCAGAAAATCTGGAAGTTCCTGGAAGTAACAGGACTAAGCGGAGAACTCTAAATTCACCTTAAGGGTGTTACAATGGACCAACACTGGTCGACGTAGCAAGGCCGACCCAGTACCAAATCCAACCAATCCCAAATATAAATGTATTAAGAGTGGTAAACTAACTAAGATGTAAACTGAGTAAAAAAATATGACTTGAATAAGTACTAAATATTGCAATTATTTATGTAATCCAAGAAAAATAGTAAAATATGTAACTTAAAACAAAGTGTAAATCTACAGAATATCTCCAGTGATATAAGCGTTGAGAGTAAGTAATAATTATTGTGATTTGACCACTAATACCTCATAATTTTCAACACACTTTCATACATAGAGATGGTACTCCTTACCCGTACACAGCGTTGCCAGAATGTTACTTTTGTAACATTTTACGTTACTTTTCACTACCTCATGTTACCTACATGTTACACGACTCAAAATGTTACTTTTACGTTACTTTAAGGAAGTAGCAAAAATATTTTTTTTCATCAACCAAAATTAGTCATGAAACGGAACGCATCTCGTTTCGGAACGGAATTTCGTTTGTTGTATTGGCGCACATGTCACGTAATGTCATAGTCAGTCTCAGTTCGTTTCATGGTTGCTATTTACACGACAATTGCCGTGTTATATGGTATTTGGGGACCATTACCAGAAAAACATGGTATACGGCAGAACAATCGTTGCCGTATCCTGAAACACAGCAATCAGCGCACAAGCACAATACACGCGCATTAAGCCGCGCTAGTCTATAACAAAATTTAATATAATCTAACAGCTAGTCTATAACAAAATTTAATATAATCTATAACACCGTTCAACTGATTAACTTTACTATTTATGTTTAGTCGTTAAATAATTTTATATAACTAGTATAGGAAGTCGAATTAATTTTAAACCAACCAAACAAATGTTAGAAGAAAATACGATATAAAGAAAGAAAAAGTAGAAGAAATAAGTATTACATAGTGGTATCAGACAGTTATATTATGGTTATAATTTTTACCAAAGTTGTTCAAATAAAATTTGTTAATCTAATATATTTTAATAAATTATCTAAGGAACCCTGGTTTTTCGCTACTAAAACTATAGGAACAATTTACAATTAGGTACAAAAGTGTACATTTTCGTTACATTTGTATGAGACACGGCAATTTTTTAACTTTTACCATAACACACGGCAATCTGACATCGGCAACACGGCAAAATAAAATAATGTTACTTTTTTTGTGAAAATGTTTCTTTTTGAGCTGTCTCGTGTTACTTTTCACTATCTGCCACTGGCAACACTGCCCGTACATTCTTTAAATTAATATGGAGTTAGATAACGAGTACTATGTACTTATTAAAAAAGAGTCTGATACTCCATAAGAATATTAGTGACACCTAGTACTGTCATACTCTACTAAAGGTAAAGAGTCTCTTCTCTTTCTGAAAAAAAAAAGGGTCCCTTCACTTTAATTTATTTTTCTAATCAAATCAATTCATTTCTTGTAAATAATTATTTTGTATTTCATTAGGTCTTAATTTTTAGTTACAGTAGTACATCATTGAAACAACAGACGAATCCATAGATAATTTAAATAAATGCAACACTAACAATAAATGTCACGTTTATGACAAACAAATTATGTTTGACTGTAGAACCGTATATTTCAAGAATATTCTTTGAGTTGATTAGAGATTCTAGAAAAAGTAAGTGTTTATAATTTATTTGTTACTAGGGTACAATCCTATACATAATATTTTTTTTTAAGTAGCTCCTTGAAAGCTCTCATTAGAATAACATTTTCGTTAATCGCGTATGTATTTTACCGGCAGCACAAGATTATTTTCACAATGAGTTGCCCATTTAATGAAGAACAATTACTACAACTTCAAGCCTTCGTAGAATTATGCCGAACCAAACCTCAAATTCTACAACACCCAAAGTTATCTTTCTTTAAAGATTATTTAACATCACTTGGTGTAACAATTCCTGCGGCCGCTTTTGAGCCTAAAACTTTCTCTGCCTCAGGTGACAGGTATGTACTTATTAGATTTTTTCAGTAATAATTATTTCATTTGAATATCATATAACATTAATATAATAATAATCAACTAAAAAATTTTAGCAACTCCACTAATGCTACTGCAGAACCTACTGCAGCAGCCACTTCTGAAGAAGACACAGAACCTGAATCAGATGTAGAGCTTGATATGGAAGGTAATGAAGATATCTATATATTATTTTAAAGGCCTGATCTTCCTTACAATATTCAAATCTGGTGCTGCCAGCTCAGTTTACGTGTTGGGCGCTAAATCAGCTCAAAAAAAGCGCTAGATTCCGCTAAAAGTGCAAGATTATAAATGTATATGAGATCCAGTCGTCGTCGACTAAAAAAAAAAAAAAAGGACCCCTACGGATTTTTAAAAAAAAGGTTTATTTTTACATATTTTGAATGCAGATATTTCGAAAATATGATACTGAACCTCCGCGTTTACGCTTGAAATGGCTAACAGTTTGTCACATTTTTTTTTTTTGTCAACAAACGTCAAACAAACAACGGAACATAATCTCCGCTGACTGCTTTTCACAGCTAACAAGCATAAAGATTGAAGAAAACGTCATCAGTCAATTCACATTTCACATATATATTACGCCATTGAAACATTTTTAATCACCTCAATAAGTTTAAAAGCATTGAGTGTCATTTTCAAGTCATTATAAATTATAAGTGTGGTCTTTAAATAAAGCGCTAGATTTTCCGCTAGGAGTCGACTGCCAATAATGGGAGTTGATTACCCTAAAATTCCGCTAGATCTAGCGCCGAAAGCGCTAAAATGGCAGCAGTGGGGAGGCTTGTGCCCAGTTACTGTAAAATTATGGGACAACAATACTCAGCGCCATCTACTTGGAACCTTCTATGACTAGAGTAAAAACATTTGTGCTTAACAAATGTAAGCCCCCCAGTGGGACTTGAACATTCAACTCAAATTCTGGGAAAAGTTGGAAATCTATATTATATGTTGTGTATTTTGAAATTGTCTTTATTAATTTTGATTGTATTTATATTTAGATAAGGTTTTGACTTTTAAGTTTATTAATATCTAAAAACTAAGCATAGCTTGTTCATTCAGATACAAAATGAAAAAATACTTATAAATACTATAAAAATGTTTTTATTCTCAACAATATGATGTCATTGTACTCAGGAGTCATATCTGACACCTCTGAAGCTAATCAAGATATGGGCGATGAATCTAAGGAAGTGTCAGATGAAGATCGTGACAAATCGGATGAGAAAAGATCGGAAGCTATGAGAGCCTTTTCTGAGCAACAATTTGATGAAGCCATCGCATTGTACACAGAGGCTATAAAACTGAACCCTCAGAGTGCTTTACTCTTTGCTAAAAGGGGACAGGTAACTATATAATCAATTTTTAACAATGAACTGTATTATATTACAAACTGATCATATCCACTAGTATCTTGAGTTTCTTATGATATATTTTGTATGTACTTAACAATTTGTATATATAAACTTAAATGAGATTTCATAACTTCCTTTTAAAAATATTTGTTACTACCCTTACAGATACCATTCAAACAACTTCAAGTAGATTAAAATGAACTTAGCAGATTTGAATACAGAACTACAAATAAAGCTAATTAAAGATAGCTGTTCACTTTTCACTATTAATATATAATATAATTGATAATATCTTTTCAGGTGTTCTTAAAGCAAAATAAACTTCATGCCTGCATAAAAGATTGCACTCATGCTTTGGAATTAAATTGTGACAGTGCTGCTGCATATAAGTTTAGAGGACGTGCTTATAGGTATGGTTCACTTATTATTATTTTTTCTATTTAAAAAAAAATACAAAATTGCCTAAAAAAATTGTTAAAACCTCAAGTCAAGTAACCTTTGTATTAGCCCAGAGGTTGATCCTGTAATTTGGTAGAGATTGAAAGCTTAAACACTGGCAGTATTATAAATAGACAGTATACAATTCAATTCTCTTGTTAATGGCTTCCCAGTATGCCAGTTGAGCACGGATTACAATCTCATATGTCACAGGATGGAGAAGGCACAAAAAAGATTGGTCGGTAAAATAAACATTTTACTTATGGTATTACTGTTTATTCCCACAGTGTAGTGTATACCTTTAATAGTTGTACATTGAACATGTGAATACTGATACCTTATAATTTATGCAAATATTGCATAATATGTATACATTTAGTATTTTATTATAAAAGAATATTATTTGCTGTTGCTATTATTCTCAATTTTCTACAGAATAAGAATCAAATATTTCTTTTTACATTTATTTGTTAAACTAATAAACTTTAATTAAAAACAAAATATTAATCACTAGCAACTCAATCTAGTTTCGCTCGAGTTCGTCCCTAGATTTAGAGAGAGCAAAACCCCGGGTTATGCTGGTTATACATATAAGCCTTCCGCTTGAATCATTCTATTTATTAAATAAAACCCTATCAAGATCCGTTGCAAATTTTTAAAGATCTAAGCATACATAGGGACAGATAGACTTTTTATACTATGTACTAATGTAGTGATATAAAATAAGTAAAGTAGGTATCTCTTGAAAGGTAGCTTAATGTAAACCATTTCGTTACTACAATAACTCTTATAGAAAAGTATTGTTCAGTAAACATTTTTGTCACCTTATGCCCATGTGAATGTAGCAAAATGCCAAGCCAAAAATATGTATTTTTGATAATGAAGCTTGGCTCTACATGAGATATGCTAACTTTTTAACAGTGAGAGCATTATATGGTCTTGTGGTGGCAACATTTAACATAAAAATGTTTTGGTGGGATATATTAATTCATGATTGTTCTATGATAATCTGTTGAGTTTTTGTTTATTTGTCATGGCTTCCATGAATGTTCAGCGAATAAATTAACTAATTTCATTGTGATATAGCCTTGTAATTATTTTTGTTCAACTTAAAGAGGAAATATTATAAGTTATCTCCATGTAATATGCTCGCGAATTTAAATTACCAATGAAATAATTATTTAAATGTGCGAGTTCAAAATGATTTGCTTTTCGTACAGTGAAGGAAATCATCGTGAGAAAACCTAGCAAGTTTTCGAAAGACATGTGCAGTCCTAACCCGTACTTGGCCAGCGTGGTGGACTATGGTCCGATTTTCCTTGTTTGGAGTAGGACCGTGCTCACCTATGAGAGGTTAAAAAGGGCTGAAAACATAAAGCTTTTGTTTATAGTTTCTTTTTGTTTTATTTATTTAGGCTTTTGGGCAAGTTTGAAGAAGCATCTCACGATCTCTGTGAATCTCTGAAGATTGATTACGATGACCAAACAAACGAATGGCTCAGTGAAGTGAAACCGAACGCTGAGAAACTTCGCCAGCACAAACTTGTCGTTCAACGTAAGAAAGAAGAAAGAGAGGTACGTACAAAAATGTCAACATTTTTACAACTCTTATATGTATTACAGATTATAATATCTTTAAATATTAATGATTGAGTGTACATTTATTTTTATTTATATAATTAAGTGTATTTTTGATTTAAATCAATTTTGTTTTATTGTAAAAAAATTACCTTTTTGAAGTTGCTCTTTCATATAGAACTTGTCTCAATGACTGTGCTATGTGACTTTTTATTGTTTATTTTTTAGACATAAAATCTATGTTTCTATTTATAGTTTTATAACTAGCCTTTCCCGCGGCTTCGTTCGCGTTCTAAATACTGGAAACCATTTTCTTTTCAGCGTCCCTCCCCCCTCGCCACCGCCGTCTTGCACGCGTTGATAATTATTTTGTTGCGGAGTTATATTAAAACTATGATATCTCGTAAGATATTCATTGAAATCAAATGTTGCCAAGAGTAATTTTGTTCATAATTTAATACTTGTGATAAGTAACTTTTTTATTTAGGATAAGATAAGATTAAAATCATGTTTAAAAAACATCTTCGCAAATAATGCATTGTCTTAAAGAAAATTTGAATACCATAAAAAAGGTTACAGCGAGTCAACCTTAAAAGATAGACATATACGGACTTTCTTTTAGAACTTTTGAATGGAGAACATTTCCGTCATACATTATTTTTACATAACATCAACCGTTTACGAAGTGTACGCCACGGAAGCTCTCAGAAGGATTTTTTTCGCCTGCTTTTGCAACATTTTTCATTCATGCTCCGCTCCTATTTGTCGTAGCGTGATGTTATAAAGCCTTATAGCCTTCCTTGATAAACGGACTATACGGACCAGTAGTTCCTGATGAGCGCGTTCAAACAAACAAACTCTTCAGCTTTATAATATTAATATAGATTATCCTTAAATGCTAACATTGTAACATTTTGTACACCAAATGTGTTAATAATTCATATAATATATTTTATTAGCATCGTGAGAAAATCCGACGTGCCCGTAAAGCGCAAGAAGCTCATGCAAAAGCGGCTAAGGACCACGGAGCTATGCCAGACATGTCCGGATGGATGCCGGGGGGCATGCCCGGCATGGGGATGCCCGGAATGGGAGGATTCGACAAGCTAGACTTCATGAAACTGCTGTCTGATCCAGAAATTGTAACTGCTTTCAAAGTAAGTATGGTATAATACTATAGTTTAATACTAAAAGAAATATATCTCTTCGGATTTTGTCGCGAAAATTAAAATAGGCAGTCGAAAAATAAGACGCAGTTACTGTTTTTCTACTAAAGCTTTAATCTAAAAAAATAAGAACAACTTGTATTACAAATGTGTGCTCTGAACATAACATTTTCACAGGATCCAGAAATATCTAATGCTTTCTACGACGTGTCTTCAAATCCGGCCAATTTCATCAAGTATCAGAATAATCCAAAGATAGTTGCTGCACTAGACTTGCTCAACAAGAAATTTGGTGGTTCTACTGGTGGATTTCCAGGTGATTAGTAAATATTATACACTAGAGCCTCACCCTTACACCGCTATATATGTTTTAAAAATTTGTGCAGATTTCTGAGAAATGTGTTTTTTTCCCACAGTAAAAAGTAAAACTAAAGTGATTACTGTATGTTTAATATTTTTTGTAAAATCTGATTGAAATAGCTATTATTAATACAGAAGCCGGAATCTATAGTTTTTAGTTTTGTCTGTCTGTTGGACTGATGGAAAATATCACGTTTCTAAGAAATCTCAACTAACCCTTAAAATCCGGCTATAAAACATCACACGGTATATGTAATGTAAGACTTTGATTTTCGATCTTTAAATCCGCGGGAAAGCTATTTTTTTTTCTATAGTACACTAGCAAACTCGGCCCGCTTCGCTGAGCGTAAGTTAAAATAAATTAAATGTTTTTTATATATATTTTAATAAAATAAAAATACTACACCTTAAAACTTTTTAGCTAACTATAATCTAGAAATAGAAATACGGCGCCATCTTACGGATATCTGTGCAACTTAGATGCCAAACCGCCATCTAGTAGGATTTTATAGAACTAACCGATAACTACACACTAAAGTTGTATAATAAACATTTAATTTGCAATAACAAATATTGAGATCAATAATTGAGATAAAAACTACCCTATCTCCCAAGTTGGACCAAATTACAGATGCTTACAAAATTTGATAAAAATTGGTTCTGTAGTTTCGGAATTTATCGCGAACATACATAGTGACACGAACATTTTATATATGTATATAGATCACTACATAGTATAAAACAAAGTCGCCTTTTCTGTCCCTATATCCGTATATCCCTATGTGCGCTTAAATCTTTAAAACTACGCAACGGATTTTGATGCGGTTTTTTTTAATAGATAGAGTGATTCAAGAGGAAGGTTTATATGCATAACTAGCAGATCCCGCGGCTTTACCTATGCTAAATCTAGGGAAGAGCCCGAGCGAAGCGAGGGCGAGTCGCTAGTATATTATATACTCGTAGTATAGTTTGTTTTAACTAGCAGATAAAAAGATAATTCAATACAAAACAAATTATTGTACTTCTTTTGTTCTAAAAACCTATTAAAGTGCATAATACAACCATTATATTAATATTTTAGCATTATTTTTATTCAGTAATAATATTATTCATTTATGACAGGTTTTGGAAATAACTCCCAACCTGGTTCTGAAGCCAAGAATGCGGATGACGACGTTGGTCTGGACTAAAACGTCAAAGCCATTTTTATTTTAAATGTTTTATTAAATTTAACACCTATGTGTTAAATATTATATTCATATTATTAAGATTTCTAATGTACAGAGGAGAAGAATATTCTAAATTTGTAGAAAAGAATACAACAAACACAATAATGTTTGATTTTTATAGTTTATCATTCCACCAAATTAACCTGGTCTAGTCTATCCCAACGATGCATTCTTAAATAAATGTCAACTAGAACTAGAATTGAAATGTTTCAAAAATAATCTATATTGAAGTCAAGATATTAATTAAATCTTCTGTCCATTATTCTTCATGTGAAATATTTTTAAATATATTGAAATATATATTTTGCCGTTTACATTATATTATAATAAACATAATATTATATAGAAGTTTATACAATATGGTGCAAGTATTGTTATCTGAAGAAGAACAAATGTCAAGGAGGTTAAGGATTATTTTTAAAGTTTCCTGTATTAATTTAGCATTTATATACATGATTTGTTCAATACATTTATACTTATAGTTTGCTGATAAATAAATACTTATAATTATTTTCGCTTATTTATTTCCACCTTTCACCTTAATTAACTTTACCGACGATAACATTATATTTCCGGTGTTAAGTAAAATGCTAGGACTTTAATTTATTTGCTGTGTCCCTTTTCTGTAGTGGTTTATAATTTCTTAACCTTAAAGCTGGGTCTCCTGCGACACTGTTATGTTTTCTGAATTCTAATAGACTACAGGCCCGTGTTGAAAAAAATATGGGTCATTTGAACCAGGAGGTGCCCTATATAGAACGATATAAGAGCATAAAATAATAAGATTCAGCACTATGCCGTCACTTGTAAGCTGTCCAACTGAGTGCAGATGAGAATTCAAAAGTACAGGTAGAGTGAGTACATTTTGGTCATATATTTTTGTACGGCATTCTTACCATCGATAGATCCATGAAAAATAAAAAGGAAACGCGTAGTGCCGTAAAAAAATGTGCGCCACAAAGTCGGAATTTTTTTTATTTTCCGACAATTTCCAGGGTAAATTTGGTCATTTGATTTTGTACGGCATCAGTTTCATACTATTTCAATACTGCTTCTAATCCATTATTCCGCAACGCCGCACTATTTTTTTACGGCACTACGCGTTTTCTTATTATTTTTCATGGATCTATCGATGGTAAGAATGCCGTACAAAAATATATGACCAAAATGTACTCACTCTACCTGTACTTTTGAATTCTCACCTGCACTCAGTTGGACAGCTTACAAGTGACGGCATAGTGCTGAATCTTATTATTTTATGCTCTTATATCGTTCTATATAGGGCACCTGGTGGTTCAAATGACCCATATTTTTTTCAACACGGGCCTGTAGTCTATTAGAATTTAGAAAACATAACTATAACACCTAATTTCAAACTGAATATGAAACAAAATATGGGCGTAGCATAACTGTTTGTTAGCTAAAACAAGCATGTTATCTGAGGCGGATGGAAAAAATAAACGCCTGCAGGGGAAGAATTTCATTTCATGAATTTCGAATTTCCTGATTTATCTGTTTTACTTAACTATATGTATTGCGTGTATTTAATATGAATTGGAATAAAGACAAAACGTTATTTCTGTTATTTAGGATGCTTCAATGTCGTATCACAAGAACCTAAATAAAAAACATGAAGCGTCATTCGAAGTAATTATATTGAGTATATATTGGCGACCAGCAGTTGCGTATTGCTCACTGGGCTATCACTGCATGTCTTTTTCTATATTCTTAATTTATTATATCTTGAGAATTAGTAGGGAATAAATTATTTTATACTCTTATTCAAAATATAATCACATATATTGAAATGCAAAACAAAATAGAAGTAAAACTACATTTACAATATCTAAACATTTTAATAATTTTAAAATTAATGACAAAAAATTAAACGTCATTAACTCTTCCCCAACGAAGCCTTATCTTCCGTTCTTCTAATTTCAACCATGATGGCATTTCCTTTGGTAATGGTTGAGCATTTGGGAACCTTAATGGTGGAGGTGGAGTCTTAAATGGATCTTCAGATTTTAATTTCCTCATCAAAAATTCCTTATTGATTTGTTTTGGGTCTCTATATTTATCCATGTATAGATTAAATGGTTTTCTACGGGGAAACCATTCTTGAGGTCTGATATATGGCTCAGGGAAATCATATTCATAAACTGAAAAAAAAGTACATTTGAGAAGTTTCTATAAATAAGTTAATACATAACACACAGATAATGTCTTGTCTTTAGCCCTTTTTAACATCCCACTGCTGGGCACGGACCTCCCTCGGTATGAGGGGGATCAGGCCATAGTCCACCGCACTGGCCTAGTGTGTGTTGGCAGACTTCACATGTCTTTCGAAAACTTGCTAGGTTCTCTCAGACATGCAGGTTTCCTCGTAATGTTTTCCTTCACAATAAGACAACTGTTTATCATGATAGAAATGATTCGCACATGAAAGACCGGGATTCAAACCCGTGAAATCCTAGGCTAGGCTATATTTATTTTATAATTGAAAGCAAATATTTTAAATAGTAAAAAGAATAATTACTTGGCTCTTTTTGATTTAAAGTAGTGTGAAAGAAATTTGTTACAGACAAATCCCAGTCACTCTGGTAAAATGCAAGTCCAATGGGAGTGATTTTATCTTGATACTTCTTATACCATTCTCGAGTATTAAAAGTTCTATCCTCTAAGGGTGATGATGCTGTAACTGAAATAAATTTTAAATAAACTTATTAACACAAATCATTTTAATAGGCTAAGATAATAACATCTATTAATATTATACAAAGATTCTAACAATAATAAAAGGAAGTAAATATTATTATATATATTTCAGTTTTTGCTTTAATTTTCAGAGACTAAAAAAAGTAACACAAACCTTTCGGTAAATCATATGAAATCTGTCCATCTTGTTTATAAAGAACAAAAACATATCGGTGGTAACCTGTACCCTTTAATGGGAATGGCCTCAAATACTCTGCTAGGACATCTCCTTTCTCAATAGAATTGCATGGAATATTAGCTATAAACCAGTGTACATATTCCTTATCACTGTCAGTTAAATGGCCATCCAGATTAGTTAAAGCTAATGTCCATAAAGAGTTTCCATCAGACTTATAACTTACAATAGGACTCTCCAAAGCTTCTTTGGGTTTAATTACATTCCCATGATATACAGGTAAGCAATTTCCATCCTTTATATCGTAAAAGATTTCAAGATTCAAATGAGGTATAAAAAAACCTTCCCCATAAAGGTGTTCAAATATGCCATAATGATCAGCTATCTGTTTTTTATGCAATGGCCCTAGTGTCTCAAGCCAGTCTTTCCTTGATTGTTCCAAATCAATTTCCAACAGACCTTTACGAGCTAACTGTTCCATGCTTTTATCATTTTTTACTTTCTTAAAGTCTTCCATCCTTTCCCCACGGGATGCAGTGGACGATTTCCTAAAGCATAGATATATTATAATTTCACTTATAGATGGAATGTAGATTACATTATTGAAAAGTAATATTTGGATAATATTTAAAGAAATAAAAATTATATTTCATAAAATACCATCATAAAAATAAAAAACGAGCGTATAAGCGTAGCGTTTAATTTTAACACAAAAATATCCCTATATATAAAAAGTATCAATGTTAGCGACATAACAAAAGCTTAGCTATGCTAAACTTAGCAAAAGACAATAACGTGAAAAACTTACTTTTCTTGTGGAAATCCTATGTCAATCTTCGTCGTATATAATTCATCTTTGTAGTTTAATTCGTCTAACCTTTCTTTTATAGTTCTACAATATATAGGTGGCTTTCCTCTCATTCGATGACCCAGTCGTATTTGTTGGTACTGTGCATTTACTCGACAAAAACTACGCAATGTATTCATTTTGAATTATACTATAATCACACAATAAATTATCTAGTTTTTATAAAAACTAAAATTCTAATCATAAATGTGGTAAAAATTGCGAATTGTGATTTGTGACCTGTCGAAACTCGAAACTCAAAAGAGGTTTGTTTGACTTTTAAAGCATTTGAAATTTTGAAGTTTGAGTTTGAACTTTGTGAGAATAGCAATAGCGTACAAACTAAGAGAATGTAACTATAGCGTAGACAGCAATAGAGATCGAGTGGCACAGATTATTTTAGTAAAAAAACATAAATACAATTTAGTTTTTTTTTTGTTTTTGTAAGAAAACAAAGAAGAAAATTATTCAACATATTAGTATAGAAAAATCATAAAAATCATAAAAAAGACAATATACTCAAAACACTTAATTTTTATAAAAACTTACATTTTTATTTATTTTATATATTAGTAATTAATTTAATTTCATTCATTATTTAGTGGATTTTATTAATAAAAAGTATATTAATTTAGTAAATATTTCAGGTGCGTTACAAAATATGTACTTTGCCCACAATGCCTAAAGGATAATAAAATATTGATATATTTTGATTTTTGATACTTAAAATAAGTAATATAAAACAAATAACAATAGTGTAACTAAGAGTAAGCCAAACAAAAAGGAAATAAAAGATTACCTAAGTATATACCTATTACTAACTTATCAAAACAGCTGTTGTATTTTATTAGGTACACGGATATAAAACAAATAATATATTATAGTAACACAGAATCTAGGGTTTGGTAACCTAATTCGCATTTATTTGTTTTCATTGATTATTTGTATCACAAATCTTGCTCTACACGTTATATTAAAATAGTATTAAGTCATTCCATATTATACATTTAAGAAATTTCTATTGAGAATAATTTATTTTGAGAAGTACCTACACATTTAGAGAAGTTCGCTTATATAATATTTCTGAGCTTAACGAATAGATATATTGATATATTATTATAGTTTCAATATTTTCATGGATTATTATTTTATCATTAAAACTAAGAATTTCATCAAAACACGTTATTTTTGTACTCATCTTGTTTAAATGATCGTATAATATTTATACTATATTTCAAATTAGCATACTCTAAATAAAAAAAACAAACATTCAATAATTATATATGAAATAAACATATGCCATGTTATTAATAATTTCAATTCTAATGTTGCATAATATGAATATTAATCAATGCATAATCATTGATTAGTATTACCAACATAATAAAGAAACATTTAATTTTAGTAAAATGGAAAATGACCAATCACATTGTTTGACGACTGCGTATCCGTGTAGCAAAATAGTAGCAAATGACGAAATCCATGTGTGTGAGCGTGATGGCAAAAGACTGAATTTGTGATGAAAAATAAATGTTTGTTGTGCGTGCGACTGACGACTGTGGCTACTCGCTAAACGCTAAACGCTATCCGCGGAATCGAGATCCGCCTATCAGTATACAGCACAGGTATCTAGTGATCAGTTGCTTTCGATCTGTTTAGTGTACAATAATGATTAAATTGTTTTGAGCACGTCTTTGTGACTGTTTCTTGTATTTCTATATTCTAAAAAAATCACACGCCTACCTTTAAACAATTAAGATGAAGAATTAAAATGAGTGCCCAAATGGTATATTTCATCCAACTATTAAATGTAAAGTCGGCAATCCACTATATAGTTCTGCGATCTTTACAATATTAGGAGCCATTTACACATGACGAGAGGTCACGTAGGCATTAGTGATTTTTAAATTTTGGCTTAAATAATAGCCATTTTCTTCCGTTGTTGTTATTAATGTAGTGATCGGAAAAATGGATAGCAAAATTATCCAAAAAAGTGCTATGCAGAAGAGCGCCGAATTTACTTTCACTCCACCGCCCGAGGCACCCGTATTTGAACCTACGCTTGAAGAATTTTCGGATCCTTTAGGATACATTGCTAAAATACGCCCAGTCGCGGAAAAAACGGGGATTTGTAAAATAAAGCCTCCTGCTCGCTGGCAGCCACCTTTTTCTTTAGATGTTGACAAATTAAAATTCGTCCCACGGATACAAAAAGTAAATGAGTTGGAAGCCATTACTCGGCTGAAACTTTTATTTCTCGAGAAAATATTAAAATTTTGGGACTTACAAGGATCGCCTTTAAAAATACCTATGATTGAAAATAAAACTTTAGACTTGTATTGCTTAAAATTTTGGGTAGATGAAGAAGGTGGATTTGAAAATTGTAATACTCCTAAAAAATGGCGTAAGATCGCGAATACCATGGGATATAGCCAAAGCGCATTAACTATGAATTTTTTGCGAAGTAATTATGAAAAAATACTTCTTCCATATGACATATTTGAAAAAAGTAAAGCAGATATTTTAAAAACAGTTAAAAAGGCAGAAATCAAAACTGAGAGTAATAAGGAAGAAGAAAATGGCAAGCAAGTATTCAGGGAAATATCCATTGATTCTATAACTAAAATAAAACATGAGGAAATTAAAGAAGAGAAACCACATTTAAATATTAAGAAAACTAAAACAGGCTCTGATATACAACTACTAGACACCAATTATATAAAGGCTAATACTGATTTTGTGGAAGTGAAACGTAATAGAGAGTTAAGAAGACTTGCTTGCTATGGACCTGGACCAAAAATGCCTGGACTTAATGATGAGGAGTTTGATATAACCAAATGTAGAAAAAGACCTAGATATGACTTAGATCCTTTAGCTATTTATATTTGTGCTATTTGCCAGAAGGATCACAGAGATGATTTATTGTTAATATGTAATGGTTGCTCAGATACTTACCATACATTTTGTCTTAAACCACCAATAACTGTTGTACCGGATGGAGATTGGCGTTGCCCTTGTTGTATAGCAGAGGAAGTTCATAAACCAGCTGAAGCATTTGGTTTTGCCCAAGCTGAAAGAGAGTATACTCTACAGCAATTTGGAGAGATGGCAGATAAATTTAAGTCTGATTACTTTGGTATGTCTGGACATCAAGTGCCAACAAATGTGGCAGAAAAGGAATTTTGGAGAATAATATCATCTGTGGAGGAAGATGTAACAGTAGAATATGGTGCAGATTTACATTCAATGGACCATGGATCAGGTTTTCCAACAAAATCATCACTTAACTTATACCCTGGTGATCAGGAATATGTTGATTCAGGCTGGAATTTAAATAACTTGCCTGTGCTTGATGGTTCGGTACTAAGATTTATAAATGCAGATATATCCGGTATGACCGTACCATGGATGTATGTGGGAATGTGTTTCTCAGCATTTTGTTGGCATAATGAAGATCATTGGAGTTATTCAATAAATTATTTACATTGGGGTGAAGCAAAAACTTGGTATGGAGTACCAGGAAGTGGAGCTGAGCTTCTAGAAAAAGCTATGAAAGCTGCAGCACCTGATTTGTTTAAATCTCAACCTGATCTTTTGCATCAACTAGTTACAATAATGAATCCCAATATACTAATGGCAGCTGGAGTACCCATTTACAGAACAGATCAGAATGCTGGTGAGTTTGTCGTTACGTTCCCAAGAGCATATCATGCCGGTTTTAATCAGGGTTATAATTTTGCTGAAGCTGTTAATTTCGCTCCCCCTGACTGGCTTAAAATTGGTCGTGATTGTATTATGCATTATAAAAATTTAAAACGTTTCTGTGTATTTTCACACGATGAGTTAATATGTAAAATGGCTTTAGAAGGTGACAGATTAGATTTAGAAACAGCATTAGAAACACAAAAAGAACTAGTGCACGCAACAGAAGAAGAAGGAAGGCTAAGGGCCTTGATTGCAAGAAACGGTCTTAAAAATGTTCGCAGAACAGCTTTTGAGTTACTTGGAGATGATGAAAGATTATGTGAAGTATGTAAAACCACCTGCTTTTTATCATCAGTGTCATGTTCAGAGTGTAAGCACATGGCATGCTTACAGCATGCAAGTTCTCATGAATTTTGTTCATGTGCGGTAGAAAAGAAAACTTTATTTTACCGATATGATATGGATGAACTACATATCATGTTACAAACAATTGACTTTAGAGTCAACAGTTTTGATAAATGGATGACAGAAACAAAAAATATTCTTTTACCCACAGCTCCAGACATTGGTAGATTACAAAAGTTAAAACTACTCGTAGATGAAGCTGAAGAACTGAAAATCCCAAAGTGCACATTATTAACACAGCTTAAGACAGAATTTACTAAGGCCACTGATAACGCAGAACCGATTGTAATTGAATTAGATGATGATTAATAAAACTGCTTAAACTAAAATTGGACTGGATGTTAGTACAAAGAGTAGAATATTTTTATGTTATTAAACATTTCATGTGATGTATAAAATTAAAGTGTTTTGGCAGCTATATAAGACATTATTTTTAGCAAATATTATAGCAATTGATTAAAAAGATTGTTTTCAATTATATAATGAAAACCATTTCCAATTATAATTTAGTATTGGTTGTAAAATAATTTTGTTTACTAAACAATTAAACAGCCTGTATTTTTTCAGAAAATTTTCAAATTAAAATAATATGGCTGCTTCAATGCACATTAGATATTTTACACATTTGAATGTATATGTGATTGAAAGCATTAGATGTTAAGTTGATATAGAAAGTGTAAGAGTTATCACAAAATGTGGCAGATGTGTAAGACTAGTAATCATCACATTCATAAAATCACTTAATATAGTGAAATTAATTTTTGTCTTTATATTTAATAATTTTAGTGATAATTTATATAATTATAACATAATGCTAAAACTACAACTTTCTATTTCCATTATATTAGTAATATAAGATTACTTATGGATGTAAATGAAAAGGTCCCACCGTTTGTGTTAAGAGTTCATGTATTAAGAAAGTATTTACTATCGGAAATATAGTAATGTTAATTTTGATTACTAATGCCTTATATAATTTGATCTCATTGAGTACTGAAGTACTGAAATTAATGATGACTTAGTGGGAACTGGGACTTGCTTTATTGATGGTTGATTTCATTTTTATATTTAAAAATAATTTAAGAAATGAATAACTGCATAATATGTCATTTAAAACATTCTGTAAAGTAACATTGCTTCTCTACAATTTTTAACAGTTATGATAATTTTGCTTAAAATGCCTGCCTACGCATGCAGGTATACCAAGAAAAAGGTTTGGACGGTTTTACTTCATCATGATTACCAAAATTGTATTGTTAATAAAGTAATAAATATTCCTACGATATTAACAACCTGTCAACAACAACAAAACAGCATGTCATCTAGCATTATTTAGGAAGTTAGTTATATTATTGAACACTAGATATATTTAAAAGTACCTTAAATTTAGTATAAATGGAGGCTATGCAATGTATATATTATGGGAATATATTTTTAATGACTTAGCCAGTATTCCTATTTATTGTAAAAAAACACAGTATCTATCTGTATTGTTAAAGATCCAGAATCAATTTATAAGGTTTTGGATTTTATGCCATTACATTATGACTGAGTATATAATTCAGCTTTAGCGAATAATTTTATATTATGACACCTACCAGTGAATTTTATTTCATATGATTTTATGTTTGTTTTTGTACTACAATTGAAGTTTATTTTGTAAAATACTAATATGATGCAAATACATTTTGATTGAACAAATGCTGCAGTAGCACATTGTAAAGTAGATAATATTTCTAAGTAAATTTTAATAACAAATATTAAAAATAATTGAACTTTTATGAGTATAATCACTTCTTGGCATTTAAATACATTTCTTATAGTGACATTTTGTGTTCATGTTCTGTATTAGTGATTAAAGTTTGTGTTGAATGAAATATTGTCTTTCTAAGAGTGTGTTGAAAACTCTTAATAAATAATTTTAGATTGTGGAATTTTATTTCATTTTAATACCTGCTGTCAACATTTTCAGTAACTGTATCTGGCAAAGAAATAGTTTAAATCTTAACACTACAAGTATCACAACAAAATAAAAAAAAAACTTTTAAAAGCTGTGCAATTTATTATAAAAATGTATGGTGTAAAATGTATATCATAAAATATTAACAACATTAAGTATAAAATATATTTGGTTTAAAAATTAAACATTAACATCAAATCAATGGTAGCAAAAGAATACAGCCTGTAATGTTTATTTTGTAAACAAACAATATTACCATAAGAAAACCATTGTTTCCGATGATATAATATTTGAGACTCGCCTTAGTAGCAGAAGCTTAGCTTCATATTATGTAAATTATAGATTTACATATAATTATGACAAACATTTCTGACTTGTATTACACAGAAGGCCGGACAATAATAATTTTCATATATACATTTTTGTAAACATTTACATAACAAAACTCTTATGACGGTGATAAAAATAAAATGTATCGCTTAGTAAATATTTATCTAAAACACAGATGATTTTTTCAAGTGGTTAATAAGGATACAAAAAATCCCTGTATTTATAATTCATTAATTTCAGTATTTACTAAAAGATTCATTAATATATACCATACATTAATTCATAACAGTAAAATATTTAAATTTTCAACCAAACATTACTTGCGTTTCGACGAAAATAAATCTTTATGCTAAAAATAACACAATTTTAACATATTCTAATACGTAATTTCATATAAAAACATTAATGGACGTATCACTTATTAGTCTTATTTATAAATTGCTGAAAATAAAAGCAATGTAAAAAGTTGCTTAAATTAATACAAACATCTTATTACCCGTTAGGAAGTCTACTATGCAAAATAAAATACTTATTTATATAAGATAGTGATGACTTAAAAATCTGCTTATAATAATTAAATATAGATATTAAATGTATACGCCTAGGTATACTTTATATATGTGAAGAGTAATTTGCTCATGACGTCACAATGAGCTTGTGCCAAATATCTTTAAACAGGTAAATATAAAAGTCGATCAGAATGTTTCCATAGTTTTATGATTAGTGGATTATAATATAGATTAGATAACACTTCCTACATAATATTGTAGATTTTAATGTATAAAGGTGTTTTAATATAAACATAAAAAGTTGCAAATTGCTAACTTTGGTGTAGGATATTACTTTAATGAGATTCAATTTAGGGATCCTTCATTTAGATATTGTAATTTATAAAAGCTACAGTTTTGACTTTACGTTATCATCCTATATACCAACATAAAATATATAATATCTTAAGTCTTTTAATCAATAGTTAAGTACTTATCAATTATCACAAGTAATTAATACAAATAATAAACAATATTGGAAGCTCGTCTGTGGTACAGTGAATAAATCGTTTACAAACGATACAAAGGGTATGGATACATTTATATCAGGTACATAGTAAATGAAATAGACGACACGTTTATTTACCGTACCACTTTGTAAATATAAAAGTAGTCCAAATACATATTACAAAATCATTTATGCTTATAATATTATGTGAAGTAAATAAATAAAATAAATACTGCCATTAAAAAAGGCAGGCTGTACAGTAAAAACTTAACTACAAGTACCTATTTTTGAATAATATCTGCATAATAATAATCGGCAAACCTAATGTAATACTTGACTTAGGGCCCTTACAGATGTAGCGTTATCGTAGCTACATCATACTAATTAAGCGACCAGTCGACAGTCTGTCCATAGATTTTCAATGCTGGGTTAAAGAAAAGGGATGTGTATTATAGGAAAGTACACGAAAGGGCGTAATTAGTGAATTTGTCACCTCTACGCTAAAAAAACTTTAGTAACTAGCTGCAAATATAAGGATAATATGTGCCACCGTAAAATTGTAAGTACCGTTAGATTATAATCTATATTAAATTTTATGCACTATGTTACGGTTCACAATATTTCGACGCTTTACAATCTCGCGAGATATATATCTCGGTACAATCAAACGGTATTTACAATTTTAAGGTAACACATGAATACCATTTCTTAAATCACTAAAGAAGTGGGTATTACGAGTATTACAAGTGTGTACGTACACATGTAGTAGCAGCACTCTTTAAAAATACCAATTATTTACGTTAATATCGATAAAAACTAGTAAAAAGCTCGATAAAAATCATCGCCGGCACAGTTATTTCCACATAATATAAAGACTAATAATAAAAAAAATATGAATGATTAATCTCCATTTTTGTTATAAAGTATTAAAGTATATAAGTATTAAAGATTAAAATTGCGAAATATTCTTCATTTTAATTATTGCGAGATTCAAATTGATGAGATTTTAATAAATTAGTCTCAATACCAAAGTATCTTAAGCAATTTTTGAGACATTTATGTTGATGAAATTTTTATAACAGTACAATAATAAAATACTACTCAGCAAATTCATCAAAACAAAGTTGCTTCCCGCCGTTTGTCTGTCCCTATGTATGCTTAGATCTTTAAAACTTTGCTATGGATTTTCTTGCGTTTTTTTAATAGGTAGAGTGATTCAAGAGGAAGGTTTATATTATGTATAGTACACTAGCGGAACCCGCGGCTTCGTTCGCGTAAATATAGAATCGAATCGAATCAAAAATGAAGGTATGTGGGACGGTAACGAATACTAAACTATATCTAGGGATACATTTTATATGAGATCGCCACATACAGTCGTGGACTTGTCTGTAGGCCTTTTTAAGACTTACTTTTTCTAATACATTGTTATAGTTTAGTAGTTCAAAACTAGAGAGTTTCCAAGAAAATGCAAATATTTCCACAACACATACAAATTTCATAATGACTCACATATCAGAAGAATATTTTTATAGCAATGATCAAAACATCAATAAATATTTTTTTGACAAACATAAAGAATAATGTTTCCCTTGGAGACTAAGCCAATATGTACTTAGATAAATATTATAATATATGTATAAACATTCATATTGTATTACATGTTAAAAACTTCCTTAGATGTTTTAATGAAAATGTTGAAAATGTTTTACATTGAGTTTAAATTTCGAATTTTTTTATGGATCAATTTTAATTATTGTTTCTCATAATTTTGAATACAGTAGTCACGGAATCATAGACACGGAATTTAGGAAGCTTTTGACTTTTTAATTTAATACAGATTGTCAATAAGTTTTGATTAAGTAAAAATTAAAATATTAAAGGTTTTTTTCTTTCTGTCTGCCAAAGGCTGCCAGTTGTGCTATTTTTTCTATTTAATTTAATTATTTAATTAAAATGTATATATAAATGGTGTGTAAAAAAGAATATTTGATTTCATAGGTTTATCCAGTAGCTGTAACCGTATCTTTAAGTTCTCTGCCCTTAGTTTCAATGGGCAGGGCGAGACACGCGACGGCGGCGACTAACGCTGCCACCGAGTACACCGCTGTGGCTGTTAGTATTGAGTTCTTCAATAGAACCTGAAAAAAAAAAAACAATTTTAGTAATTTTGACGACGCTTGGCTCAGTTAGTAGCGGCTCTACTTTCTACCAGCAATCGTGGGTTCGAGTTCCACTGAGTCATTTATGTGAGGAGCATGAATGGGCGTTTATATTAATTATTATATGTATGCATTTAAAGTTATATAATACTAGCAACTCGCCCTCGCTTCGCTTGGGCTTTTTCCTAGATTTAGCACAGGCAAAGTCGCGGGATCCGCTAGTTATGCATATAAACCTTCCTCTTGAATCACTCTATCTATTTAAAAAGACCGCATCAAAATCCGTTGCGTAGTTTTAAAGATTTAAGCGTACAAAGGGCTATAGGGACAGAGAAAGCGACTTCGTTTTATACTATGTAGTGATGTGTAGTGTATCAACTGCCTCGTAGCCGACTATGGAACTAGATGGTGCTGTGTGTATATAACGTAGTATGTAATGTTTGTAAGTTTGTATGTAGGGGGTAATCTCTAAAACTACTCCTCCATTGGAAATCATTTAACTAATAGAAAGCTACAATATGTACCACAGAGTGCTATCTTTTATACAGATCAAAATGTTTTTACTATCAGAAATCTAATAAATTTTTTAAGTCGAAAAAATTATTCATATTTTTGTTATCAATTTGTATTTTAATTTCAGTAACTTCTGTTATCAAAATGTATTTGTAATATTTAAATCAAATAAATTACCTGTGCTACATAAGGCGTGATCATAGCGCCAAGTCTCGCCACCCCACTGCAAGCACCGACTGCTGTAGACCTCAGAGCCGTTGGATATACCTTTAAATGTACATCATAATTTCTTAGATTTACGCGAATATTTGACGTTTGACGTCAAAAACAACATCAAAAAAAATCTAAAAATAAGGTAAAATGAGTCTACGGAAAAATAAGGGAAAATAAGTCTCCGGTACTTTAATTCAGTCTCATCTTTACAGCCAATCAGTTCTACGAGTATGTTTTACAGTAAGAGATGATGATAGTAGAGTACGCTTTACTTTAATTCCATAGATTGACGTAAGTGTTGACTATATTATTTTTTCGCATTAGGAAGAACCCTATAGTAACGTTGCACAGGATAAACCAGCTGATAAGGCGGACAAAAAAAAATTATATAGTCTGCCTCTGTGTTGAATAAAATTTCCCATTTTTTTACTTTTTGTGTTTTTTGTACTTTTACTTCGGCTAAAATCTGATCTTTCTATCGATTGTAATTATATTAAAATGTACAACTTGCCTCAGGTGTATAGACATATGCCGCTTGAAATAATCCTGCGATGATACCACGCGCCAGAAATAGTATGCAAGTTAAGAACGTGCGGCTGAAAAACATAATACATATTTTTTAATATTGTGGTGACGACAAACAATAAATTTCAATTCATTATTTAGTTGTTTGGATATTAGGTACAAAAAGATATTATGTTTAATAGATTTTTGGAGTTTATAATTCAATGCAAAGTAAAACTAAAGGTTGATCTTATTTCTATTTTAAAAAATACATAATTTTTTTATTCTGAAAACTATATTTACGAACAAGACTTTTAGACAAATAACACTAGGTATAATGACATCAATCAACAAGTAACTTACTTTGAATTGTATACTAAAGCGAAGACACAAATAGCAAATATAACAAACTGAGATGCCATAGTCTTCTTTCGACCAAACTTTTCAATTACGAATATTGTGGCGAAAATACCTGGAAAATAAAATATGTATATATAAACGAAAACTTTTTGGTGTTGATTTAATAATTTATTTTTAAAATACATATAATACCTATTATTATTACGTATATCTTTGTACAAATATGCCTAAAGTACGTTTCGTGTATGTAAAAGTGTATATATATATATATATATATATATATATATATATATATATATATATATATATATAAAAATACAAAAAATAAAAATATAATATTTTAATTTTTAGCATCTCCGCTCGAGGATCATCAGGGCGAAGTCTTAAATATAGTTACTAAGAGAAACAGTGAGGCGCACTTCGATGGGTCGTGCACCATGAGAGGTGCTCCTGGTACTTCTTTGACATCAGAAAGGACCGGAGGAGCAACCTCATAATTTGTGATTGACGTATCGAGGCATCAGTCTTAGATCTGAATCTATTGGGTTTTAACGGGTAGAACACAACTCGAAGAATTGAAAAGATAAGTGCTGTTGATCAAATTCTTCTTTTTTTTCAATTTGTCGGTTTATTTAGATGCCTCAGATGAAAATCTGAGGTTTATTTAATTTAAAGCCTTTTTTAATGTAGGGAAATGGATTATGATCGTAAATAATTACTCATATAGCTATATAGATAAAATGATAGAGGTCTGCAGTTGAGCGCGCATCACGGAAAAACTACTGGATAGATTTCAATGAAACTTTTCTGAGTTTTATTTCTTAGACACTTGGCCCTTATCAAAAAAAATGATTGCGATATCTCCATTTAATAAAAAGTTATTAAAGTTTCAAGAAACAACGATTTGTATATGCACTGCGTGTCCAGTGATGTATGTTTCCTTCTCGCGGAGTAGTGGGGCAAGCGGCGTAGCGCGCATGCGGAAAACTTTGTTAATATTTCAAGCAACGCGGACGAAGTCGCGGGTATCAGCTAGTATATACTATATAATATAGGTTATGTAAGACTCGGCTTGAAAAGTCACGAGGCTTTATATAGCATCTCTATATAAACCGACAAATCGAAAAAAAAGAGAATAATTTGATTTACAGGAGCTTTATCTCTTCGATTCTTCGAGGAAAGATTTGTCTGATTTTTAATTTGAGCGTGCTAGAGCAAAAGATCAGAAAGAGGCTATGTATGTATTCAACCGTCAAAAAAACATTCTCACCAGGAAACTCTGCCAAAGTGGTCCACAGTAGATCCATATAGTCCGTAGTTTGTAAAGGGCGGCAATCGGCGGCGCACGCCTCCTCACCGCCGTCCGCGTCGGTTTCAAACAGCTCTGTCGTCATTAGTACTAGACCGTAGTAGCAGAAAGCACAGGACATCCTAAAGTTAACAAAACAATGACTAACTAGCTACAAGCTTTCATAATAAACCTATGCGAAAACATTCCAAACGTCGAGAACCAAAATCAAATTTTTTTTTTTATTCAGAAAATATATGACGATGGATTGTACATAAGCAAATCCTGCAGTTTATAACAGCGGCAGGGTTTAATTTTAATTGGTCACTCCAGTATATTGCGGCGATCACAATAGACGAGTAATACTTAAGCAACATATTATAAATGAAAAAAGATATAATGCACTAGCCTCTTTTAATCGTACGTCTAATGGGTAATAACTAATAGCAGTTGCAAAATGAATGTGTATTAATTTGTTTGTAACTTCATTACACTGACACAACTACATAGTTTTATACTTTTGCAGTGCCATCGTAGCAATTGTATACTATTAAAACTGTTATTAAATAATAAATTTCATTTCAAATTGCAGTTTTGGATGTAATTTATTTAGTACAACAACGAGCATAATAATTATATATGAACATTGATAGTTCGATCCATTCACATGTTTAAAAATTAGATATTTTTGCGTAGTGTTTTTATTCCTTTGAATTCTTCTTTTTGCTGGCAACATGAGAGTGGATATTAATGATGTACCTACTCACTATTCAGCCATTTTTAGCATCCCACTGTTGGGCGCGGGAATCCCTTCAATAGAAATATTCGGGCCTTCGGGCCATAGTGTCTATGCTAGCCAAATGCACAATTCTATCGAAAACTTGTCAGATATGCCGGTTTTCTTTTACACTAAGACAAGTGGTAGGTGTTGGAATTGATTTGCGCATGAAAATATCAGAGGTCCGATCTTAATTCAACACTAAGGGCTCAATGAAGTTCAGCAAAACAATGATGGTGGCTATCCATATTCATAATCATTAATAATAATAATTAGTTTTTATATATTCGACTTACCATATAACCCAAAGTAGGAGGCTGGTATTTCTCAACTGGGGTATTAGCAGATGTTTCAAGCGCCCTCGCTGTCCGATCCCTACAGAGTCGTCGCAGACGAGGCGACCTAGCAACATCGGACGTCCGTTATCTTGTGCTATCTAGAAAAGTTAATACTTTTTGTGTATTTTTTATGTCTACTAGATTCAAATAATTTTACGTAACTTTGTAGTCATGAGATCACGCCACGCTCGGCACAGTTTGCAGTGACAAGAAAGGTGACACTTGCTGTCCCAGCGGGTTCGAGTCCTGATAGGACATTCATTTGTTAAGTACGAATGTTTGTACTCTAGTCATGGGTGTTGATGTTTATAATATGTATGTATATAAAGTTATATAAATGTAGTGTATCCAATATCTTGTTTCCGTAACACAAGTCTCGTAGCTTACCATAGAACTAGATGGCGCTGTGTGTTAATGTCCCAACATATTTGATTATTAATAAAAAAATAGTTCAAAACGATGTACCTATAATGCAAAGATTTTTTTACCTTTTCAAGTGTTGCTAAAGCTTTATCAGGTTGACCACTTGCGACGTGAAACCTTGCCGATTCTGGTAACCACTAAAATTAAAACTTCCTATTAACAAAGCAACTTTATTTTATAATTATTAATAAATGAATTGTAAAATCTAAACACTTATTTGATAAAATGAAAGTTGTAATAGATAAGAATGTTTAAGTAAAGGCTACATTGATGATTGGGTGACTTTCAATGAGCAAGATTTCTTTTGTATTATATTTAGTATTTACCTAAATTCTTAATCAATTCATATCACTTATATTTTACTCAGGATTCAACCTCGATCCTCTCAGGTATGTTTCTAGATATGTTTTGCCGGTTCATATAGACTTTTCAGAAATGAGATATAATTCATATATAGTAAAAAGTATACTATATTTTGACCCAAATAACCAGCTATCTTTGTACCATACTTGAACAAAATCTGTCCAGTGGTTTTCTCGTGATGCGGTCCCAGACAGACAGACAGTCAAAATTTCAAGGCAGACAAAATTAAAAAAAAAAAAACTATGACCAAACAACGCATGCATAATATTAATTACTATTTCAATAAGATTTTCCTAAAATTATTTAATGTACAGATAACTATTCAATTCAATAGTTTGAATTTGATTTTATGAATAGATTATCTATTTTCATATATGTACCTATTTTTTAAGTTATATTGTTACATATTAAAAATTTAAGGCCAATAAATGAATATTATAAAAAATTTATTCAGTAATTGAAATCTCAACAGCACACTAATAACAAATATTCAATAATAATTCTCACCTCATGTACATATTTATCCAAGATAAAACTGTAAACATTTTTAAATTAATACACCTAGTTATTTAAAATCTACTTTTATTTTATACAAGTTACACATATTTTTTGCTAAGTGCTTTAAATTATTACTTAACATTCACAACTTAAGTGCAAGTGTTTGCATTAAAGCTATTTTTCTTTCTGATGAGACACTGTTATTGTAAAATGTATTTTAGATGGGGAGACGGATAAAAAACCTTCTCAAATTCACATTTCCACATAATGTTATAATGTAGGTATATTTCATTCAAATATCATAATGTAGGTATTTTTGTACCCAACCTCATAAGACACTTTAGCATTATGATTAAAAAGTCCCTAAAATAAAGTTGATACATAAAAATTTCATGTACACTTGTTATAGTTCAACTATGATAACTTACTGGACATATAAGGGCGAATATAAGTAGAGGTATGGTAGATAAAGCCAAAAGCCAATGCACACCAAGAGTTGGCATAACCACCAGAGCTAGTGCTACTTCCAAACATGCACCCAGGGCCCAAAAACACTGAAAATAAAATGATGCATTATAAAAATAATAATGATCTTAAAGCTTAAAAAAACATATTTATGTAACTTTTAAAACTATATATTTTATAAATCTTTATAGATAAATTATAAGATACTATTTCAAAATAAGTCATAAAAAAACAAATAAAATATTTAAAATGTTCTACAATAATAAAATTTTGTTAATAAATTATATTCAAAATCCAAATTCTACTACAGCCTCATACTCACATCTAACAAAACAACACATTTGGCTCTCTGCTTTGTGGGTAGAAATTCAGCATATAATGTAACACTGAAATTAAAATACTCTAATTTAAAAATTAAAAGAACCAGAGAAGAAATTTTATTGGATTCATTTTAACTACTTTCATTCATAGTCATTTAATAACTACTTTCGGTGAAAATTGTGATAAAATACACTTTAAATGTATTACTATTAAATACAGTACTATAAAATCTATATAATAGTTTATTTTTATAATTATTCTATAGATTGATTAAAACATACATAATTTTATAGTATGAAAAATTGCTTAGTAGCATATAATAAATAAGAATTATATATTAGTAAAGTTTAGCCTAATGTTGGGATTACTAATTTTTTCAGAGAATAAAATTACAATATGAAAATGCCAAATAAACCTCTCAAGCTTAAGCTAACATAACTTACGATTGTGGTACACATCCTATTGCAAATCCGACCAGTCCCCTTAGAAATAGTAACCAAAGAAAATTAGGAGCAATCGCGCTTAAAAGTCCATAGTAAAATAAAAGTACTCCACACATACTAAGTGCCTGTAAATAAATATTTATATTACTTTCAAATTGTGTTTTATAAATGTGAAAACACAAACTATATGTTAGAAATGGGTTTGCTTTAAAATACTCTTTAATTCTATGTTAAATTACAAAAAACAAATTTTAGATAAGGGAAATTGCAATTTTTTTGATTATTTACCAAAGCAATTTATGGACTTACAGTTTTCCTGCCATATCTATCACTTAAATTGCCCCAAAATGTAGAGCTTAGCATCATTCCCATAAATACAACTGTTGTGGTTAAAGCTTGTTGGTATCTGAAACATAAAAGTTTAATAGTTTTTTTTATATTTTTTGTTATAACAAATAAAAATCTAATTTACCATGTTGCAAAGCAGGCCTTACTTGCTTATATTCCATTCACAATGTAATGCAGGTGACAAAATACTTAATATAGTCATTTCCATTGAGTCAGCCATCCAACAAAGTCCAGTATATAGAGATAGTTTAACTTGGAACCATCCAAAACCCAAGGCATTGACAGCTTGAGTGACAGTAAAAGTATCTAAAAAAGTGATACAACATGAAGTAAGTTGTACTTAATTATTGTGTAGTTTTAAATAAATATATTTGAATGAGATACAGGACAATATGTTTTTTTATTTAATACACACCGTCAGGGACTACCGATACTGAAGCCATTTCTATTTCTTGCGGTGGAGGCATAGCTGGTACTGGTTGCCGTATTTCTCCCACATTATCGTCAAGATCTTGGTATCCTTTTGCCCTGCGCATCTTTGAGTAAGCCTATGTAGTTAATTCTGACGTGGAATGCTAGGACTCCAATAACGGGAAACTGATTACTGTTACTCGATTATCTTTCTAGCTTTATTACAAAACTTCACTTATTATATAAATTTAATAGGTATTTTAGATACATTTGAACTCTAATTAATGTACCTAAAATTTACTCAGAAATAACTTCGTTTATTTTGAATATTAAAATAATTGTTTTGACAACTGACATATTTGCTTGAAAACAAAACTTTCTATAATGTCAGCAATTCGACATACGTGACACTGGCAGATGTATTTCGTCTATTAATACAAGGAGACCTTTTAGAAAATAAACAAATATTCATTTTCCTATAGGTAAGAAAGAAAGATATTTAAATAATTTAAATATCTTTTGATCTCAAGCAGTGAGTAAAATTGCGGAATTGAGGAATTTTCAGCTAAATAATATGGAATCATAAAATTTTTGACAACTGCTTCATAAAGTTTGAGTTGACTAGTATATTATGTAGTAATCTGTGTGCTTCATATATTAATATAGAACTTTTTAATCTATATATATATAATGAAAATGGTGTTCGTTTGAGGCTCAATCACGCCTAAACCACTGATCGTATCGACATGAAACTACCACCATTCGATGCGAAATTTTTCCTAGATGGTTTATGGCTATTTATTTTTCGAATTCTAACGTTCCTTCATTTTTTTATTGCTGTTTTACTTTTATGAACATTTATCCCGCTAATAAAAACAAAAGACAAGCGTTTTCTCTTGATTCTTTTGTTTTCATGGATTTCAACGGAGTTTACTAAACGGATAATGTTCTTTTACATTCAGCTAAGAACCTACTTACAAACTTCCACGCATCCGCCCACCAACTCCCACGCACCCCTGCACACCCACACTCATTTTTTGATAAAAATAAAATGCCGTATCTATGATCGAGTATCACTTGAGAACGGCTGGACCGATTTAATTGGACTGGGTTAATTTTTTTTTGTTGTGTTCAGAATTGTCAGGAGAATGTTTATATGTAAAAAAATTTTTAAAAAGTCTGCTAAAACGTTAAAAATTTCGATGATAATCGAAGTATTCCAATTTCTATAGTTACTCATCACGAAATCTCGGGAACTATAGGACTTAGAAATGTGAAACTTGGTAGGAATATTACTTTCGTTATGTAGAGGTCAACTAAAAACAGATTTTAAGAAATTCATCCCCCAAAGGGGATTGCGGGGGCGTTAACAATGAACAATTCCCGTTTTCAAACTATAGCTCCTATAAATTCCAAATTTGGTAGGAATCTTCTGTAAGAGATGTAGAAATAGTCTGTGAACGAATTTTACGGGAGCTCACCCCACAGGGGGTTGCGGGGGTGGTTTAACAACGAAAATTTTTATTTTTTAAGCCATAACTCCTACAGACTCCAAATTTAGCTAGAGTCATCTATATGTGATGCAGAAATAATCTAAGAGCGGATTTTACAACAACTCACCGCCGAAAAAGTTTCCGGTGGTGGGTGTTAAAATATGAAATTTCCATTTCCAAACTTTAAAGTTCTTTATGTATTTATATTTATATTAATTCAATAAAAATGATCATAATAATAATAATAATAATATCTTTGAAAAATATTTTAAATTTCAGAAAAAAAAATTAACAAAAAAAGCAAAAAAAAAATTAACAAAAAAAAATGAATAAAAAAAAATAAAAATGATGAATAAAATTTAATTTATTTCCTTTGAAAATTCGCCCAGCGAAGCGGGCGGGGACGGCTAGTATTAGGTATGTATATAAATAATCAATATGATTATTTACATACATACCTACCTAATATTGAAAAGTTGAAGACTATGTTTTGTTGCATTGCTCAGCTCAACCCATGAACCTACTATACATACGGGATTGTGCACTATGATTGAAAAAACGAGCCGAGCGAGATATCATCAGGGAGACCAGCGTCTCTTTCTATTATAGTGACAATGCTTTTGGATGTTTTCTGGACTTTTACCTTCAGTTACGTAGTGAGGTGAGGATAAAAAAAATGTATCACTAGCGTTCGCCCGCGTGGACCAAGTATTTCATGTTCCCGTCCGTGGGATAAATAGTAGCCTAGTCACTCAGTTTCCTTATAGGTTCCTTTCACGCAAATCACTCCAGTAGACAGTTTTTGAGTTATGAAGCTGACTGCTCTCTCAAGTACGACCACTATGTTGAAAATTAATTCAAATAGGAGAAAAATCTAGAAACCTGACATCTGTCAATGACCGTAGTCTTTTTACAACTACAATCGAAATACGTGGTAGGTCTTTAGGTACTTACCACTGGAAAAATCGAAGGTATTGCATTCGATTTCAGAACGTTCCTCCCCATACTGTGTTTAAAATCTTCACTATTGAAATGAATACTGCATACACATGAATAGCTTTTTAAATCATGTTTCATCGGAATAATGTCAAGCCATTTCTTTTTCAAAAGATCATCTTTTGGGAACCTATAATATAAACGAAAAAAAATACAACAGCCAGCATGTAACAAACAAATCTAATGGTAACCCTACGCCGTATTTAATAAATACAATCTGAAAGACAAGCCCCTCTAGAAAAGTGGCATAAACGCTAGTAGAATAGAATAATCAATGTATGGGATTGACATAAGCTTACGACTAGTGATTAGATTCAACGTATCGAATTTGTAATTGGTAGCCAAATGTAACGAAATGTCAGATTAGTACATAACTAGCGACTCGCCCTCGCTTCGCTCGGGCTCTTCCCTAGATTTAGCACAGGTAAAGCCGCGGGATCTGCTAGTTATGCATATAAACTTTCCTCTTGAATCACTCTATCTATTAAAAAAAACCGCATCAAAATCCGTTGCGTAGTTTTAAAGATTTAAGCGCACATAGGGATATAGGGATATAGGGACAGAAAAGGCGACTTTGTTTTATACTATGTAGTGATGATAGTGATGATGATTCCCCATACAGAAGTGTCACTACTGACAAACGACTTCAGCCCCTCTAGGCAAGTGGCATAAACGCTAGTAGAATAGAATAATCAATGTATGGGATTTGACATAAGCTTACGACTAGTGATTAGATTCAACGTATCGAATTTGTAATATCGTTTATGCCACTTGTCTAGAGGGGCAGGACAGATTTCTCCCTTATACCTCATAAAAGATAGCTTGATCTCTGCGACATATGTCAAATTGACATTCCTAGGGTTGTCAGGATAAAAAAAAACATCGATAGAAATTATGGACGTTTCTTACTATTATCAATGCTAATGTAACATATAATTAGGTTTAATATAATTACTAAACTAAACGAATATTTTAATATAAAATGCATTTTTTCTTCTAAAGGAGTACACCCCAAATCAATATCCGAATCAGTTTCTGAATCGCAAAAAAATCTTGTAGGTTTATATAAACTATTGTTCGCAAATATTATCAAATAGAACGTCCCGCTCATTAAATATACATTAAAATTAAAAGAAAGAAAGATTAATTTTAAATTAAGTTTTATTTAAAATATCGATAGTTTAAAGTCTGTGGTTGCGATGAATCATCGCCCATCGCTAATTAGGTCGGCATGCCCATAAAGTATGACATTGACAGGTACTGTCTGTAATAATACGAAATTCAGGACTTCATTGGTGGCGGCGTGGAGGCGTGATTTTACTGACAGCTGTCGCAGAGATCAAGCTATCTTTAATGAGGTATAGTGCTTCTCATGTGGCACAGTTTCTCTCTCCTGTTACGCTAAAAAATCAACTTCATTATATTGGGATAGAATTCATTTTAATGTGTGTTAGTTTCGTCAGTGCGAAGTCCCGTATGTATAGTAGGTTCATGGCTCAACCAGTTAAAAATATCTGCTTCAAAATTGAAGTTTACTTTTTATTTATTTTCAATCATGGCAAGAAGGTGCAAATACACCTCCATGTGGGTACCACCCATACGCACCTATAGAGTATATTGCTACATATATAAATGGGTACCCCTCCTGAGTCCTGTCCATGCGAGTTACATATGACATGGAGTCTCTTATTCTTCCGTCCGTATATCACAAATATCTAACTCGGAGACAATTTTTTACAAATATTCAAAATGATAGACTATAAAATTATACATTTCAATTCTATACTTTTAAGATTTTTAAAATTTTAAATTATATTATAAATATGGCAATATTATTAACTTATTTTAGCTACTATAATTATAATTATTACAATTTTCTAACATTTGTTAAAATAATATTAAGTAGTGTTGCTATTATTAAAATATGTATAATGTGTTATATTAAAATATAAATTATTAAAGCAATATTAAACTTTCATATATTATAAATTAAAGATTAATAGTTTAAAACAACTTGAGTTTTGATAATTTTAAGTTAAATATTAAGCAACACCACTGCAAACTAAATCATTTTTAAATTTGATAATATAAACAAGTTAAAGTTTTTAAAATAATTATAATATGGTTATCTCTGAGAAGTATAGGTATACCCATATACCGTAAAAATGTAGGCACGTAGAGACGAAACCGAGCGGAGGGAGAGTGAGTTGCTACGGTGGTATAACTTAACAAAGACAGTAAAGGTCAATATTTAAGTACTATGTAATGGTATGTATGAATAAATTAAAATATATTTATTAAGATTGTTATAAACATTCTGTCGGCAATTTCTAGAAAATTCATTACGCTCAGCGAGTTATTGACTGAAGTTAAAATAACAGGGCTGCGTCGGCGTGTGGGCGTCCTGTCTTACAAAATTGCCTTTATCTTGAAAGGTTAAAGGTTAAAAGTATCCTTTTGTGAATATTTAACATTTCTTAGAGAAATAAGAGATATTAAATTTCGCAACAACTACTTAATAAATATTTGAATATAACGCTAGGGCAAGATTATTTTTCATTTGTATACTGACTACTTATCCTCGCTTCGCTCGGTTGCGTTATATTATCAATTGAAATAAATATATTTTTTGCGAATTTACCATAGAAGATAATCGTGTGTTAATTAATATCTTTCTTTAGGCTTTTTAAGACCTACAATTTTGTAACACATTGCTTTGATGTACTTAAGTGTCTTTCAACAATTCCTAATGTCTTTTAAGGCTTATCCAGCGAAAGAAGTTGTTATTATGGTTTTCGTGGGAATGAAGGATTGATGAAACATTTGAATAAAATGTTCACTTGAGTAATGAGTTAACCCTACACAAAATTAAAATCGGTTCATTACTTTTTGTGTAACACTTGTGTAACACAAACTAATATTTTAACACTGTTTATTTTAATAAAATACCATCCGCAGATCATAGTAAGGTCATCTTCTATGAAATATTAACAAATTATATATACTACATACACCAACCTCGTTTATAATTTATAGGTATTAGGTGAAAATTGTACCTATCCGTTGCATGGTTGAAAAATGGAAACTCATTTTTCCATTTAGCAAGATGGTGTTTCTTCACTTTTTTTACTGATACCATCTTTTTTTACTGGCACACACCAACAAATACTTAAATACCCATGTCATTACTTGCCTGCTTTTTCACCTACATGATCTAACATCGATCAATATTCACCTAAGAAGGAGCGTACCTACCTTGTATTAAGAATACTTTTAGGGACCTGTAATAATTAATGGTAAATTGTCTTTATAAAATCTATAGAGATAGATTTTTAATGCTACACGAAATACGATAATTGGTTCGTAATTGACCTCAGGGTTATTATTATTATGACTTCTCCTTTTTTCAGACAATTTTTAAGTTCAGGATATTTCATTTTTTTCAACAGGGACCCCAAAAAGCCTATAAAGATCCTACAAACACTTAGTTATAACTTCTTGATAAAAAAATATATAAATTGTATGTCTTCTTTCATTTTTACCCTTGGGTAATGCATTAAAGCATACCACTTGTAGAAAACTGCCGGTTATGTGGGGCTCATCGACAAGCTACCTACTAAAACCCAAGCAATCATTGACCGTCCTAATGGGACGTCGCAGGATCGCTTGCGCGTTCAACCACACCCGCTTCGACAGCCCGCTGCTCGCAGACGGTCTGCTGAAGCAGACCACACAGCCAAGGGTTGCTCCACAATCCACTCTGCTATCAGAGAAACTGTACTAGGAGCAATCTGCATAACACCTGCCCTTGCACGTTTACTGACTTCACGCCCAGTCGGATTGCCGGACGCTACTGAGTCCCCCCGCCACGATAAGGTGAACGCACGATGGGGGGATTTTTTGCATCTCCTGGTGCACTCAATGTAATTCATACATACTAATAAATAAAAATACCTACTACTACTATGTAACATAATATGTATGTACGCTCGTAATTGAAAAAAATATTGAAAATGATTTATCAACATATTTAAATATTGTAGGTCCGAATCACTTGTCGCCCCTGGGAACCTATTTCAAATGGTTTACCGACCACGCGTATTACATCTCAGCTCTCGCTTGCATCTGAGGATTTATATGTGTACAGAAGTCAGTCAGTGATCAAATCAGAGTTAATCACTAGATAGTTGTAAAAATAGTATGCAAAAGCCACGAGGATATCGGCATCAAGACATACTCCTGCGAATTATTTATGGAGTTGACTTGATGGATGGATGAAAACCTTAGTATTATTAGCATGATTGCTCCTCCTCTTGAAATAGCCTCAAGGCTATTTCAACTTATTTCAGCTTATTAGTTAATTTTAATTTAATTTGTACAAAAACAGAAAAGAGAAAAATAATTTAAGTTCCGCTATGTTCTTTCGCCTGTTCTTCTCAGGTCAGAGGTTCTTTTTTCCGAATTGGTAGTAGACTCATGATGTTCAGTAAAAAATGTAATAATTTTATTTTGAACTAAATAATCAATTTGAATTTGAAAATTTACTTCTACTAAGATCTAAGAGTAAGTTTCAAGCACACTTAGTAACACATAGATTTGATTTTCATACGCAAGAGTTCTAAAGTCTCAAGCTTGATTTGCAAGGTAACCGTAATAAGGTTTATAAAAATGAAACAATATTAGTTATATTGAATATATTTTATATATTTCCACTTTATAGGATACAATAATATAATTGTTTTCTAGTAGTTTTAATTGTATCCATCATGGTTGGACATAGGAAATTCAAGTTCAACGAAAAAATACACTAATACATTTTTTATAAAATATATATGGATAGTCGTGTATGTATAGTGATATTTTGAGCCAAAAACACGCAAAAGTCATCTAAACATTAGGCTTGTATAGATTATATCGTTTGCAAAGTTTTGATATTCACTATTTATCTTAAGGTATTAATTATTCTATTATTAAACTAAATATTCTATTATTAAAAATATAACAAAAATTATTATAACATTAAGTACAAAATGAAATAAACATTGGAAATAGGAAGGAAAGTTTACATTTATATAAACCATTAATTTTATTGACATAGGCTAGTACCTAATACTTTACAGTTCACCCTAACATATTACCATAATATTATAAGCAACTAAAGTTTAGGGTTTGAAGGATTGCAGTTTCATCTACACATACAAATATACATATACATGGAAAAGTAAATTGACTATATTTTAGACAGATATGTACTTTAGAAAGATAATTTATATTTAGTTTAGGATGAATGCATTCAATATGACAAAAGATAATTACTTATTATTAGGATGACGATTCTGTAAACCATTGATTTTAAAGGAAAGGATGAATATATTATGGTTATTGTTTGGCTGTACGTGATACATATCACAAACTATAAATAGTAAAGTGTATCTTTCATGTATCTTTAACAAAGGTCTCTTAGACCGACTGGTATACAAATATTAGTTAAGAAGCTGTAAAGCTAAAATATCACCTAATCCTCTGTTTTTCCAGAGAATCACTTCATTCTTAAGTACAGTTATAAAAGTATACTATTTTTTTCATTTTTGCTTAGCAAAATGATTTAAAAAAGTATTATCTGCTTAGACCGTAGAATAGAACTTAACGAAACTAAATAGCACCTGTAATAGTAAGATAGGTACTAAAATTATTTTCAAAGCTAGAATTGTAGAAAAAAATTGTTATTCAGAACAGAAATTACTAAAAAAGCGCCTCGACAAAGTGAATTGAACAGAAAAAATATATAAAAAATTTTATTTACATTTAATTTGTTCATATACGGAGTTGTATCAGAACGGACGCGATGATTTTACTCTCATTATGTGTATATATAAATAGTTTAGCGAATAAATTAGAAAACATTGAAACTTTAACATTAATTGCTGTAAAATCCTAACAAATTTATAAAAACACGTCGATTTGAAAACAAAAAACAAATTGATGTATTATTTTCTATCTAAGTCTTAGAAGAACGATATCTAATATTTACAATTGCACGATTATTTGTGCCACAATTAGCTGCCAAACGAAGGGAACCTTCTTAAGATTCTTTTGAAAAACTACCAATCTCATAATATTCACTAACAACCCACCACTATATTCGTGATTATAGTCACATTTTGTACGTTCATTTATAATTCAACTACGTTATCAAAACTAGTAAAGAATCGAAAAGACTTGAGATTTGATATATTATACATTAAATCGACTTTTAATTCAAGAATTCAATCAGAAATTATTTTATATTTATTAATAAACTACTTAATATGGTTTAATATTATAACGAATTTATGACGAATGACAAGTAGGTATTTTAATTAACCATTGTAAACAATATGTGGTGATTGTAGATAAAAAAGTTAGGATACTATTTTTTTTTACATTTTAGTTGCCTGTTTCTTATTAAGAATATCAGGTCGCAGTTGCCGTAAATAATTATACTAAAATAATACTCAGTCTCATGTTAGTTGGCGATAGTCAGATGCGTCAGTTTAAGTTGCAATACGATGTTTTAGTCCACGAAGTTCTCCAACAAGGTCAGAATCAGCAGCGACGTAGCGTTTATTGATTCTTCTTTCTTTTAAAGCTTCCTGTAAATAAAAAAAGCTATTTTAATTCTCCCTTAAATTTTCATTCATGCAGTATTCCAAGTAGGTTAGTCAGAGCAGCGATTATTGCTGATATTGGCTCCCCGCATCCCGCCCTACTGAGATTGACCCGGCCTCAGAGCGCGTGTCACCCACCACCCCCCAACCCGGCCAAGCTATTTTTAGACTGGGGTTTCACGATCTATACGTACACAGTTTATTCTACGGAGATGAATAATATTATAGGTGGTACCTTAAAACTTACTTTATTTTGTTTTTCAATTAACTGTGCGATAGTTTTGTAGAAAGGAGAGCTTCTTTTATCCTGGATCGATTGATGGCTTGAATGTTTGTGAGAGACTTGTGCTGGCCGTGGCATTACAAATTCTTTCTGTCCAGCTTGTGTTTGTTCCGTGGTGACCTCCGGAGAGACAGTGGTCAAACTCCGCTTATTACCGTTCCAGTTTATAAATGAATCGGCATCAGCATCATCGTCCACATACTCTTCATCATCTTCGATTTTAGGAACGGTTTTTGGAACGTGATAAAATGGTTTTCCAGCGAGAGCTTTTAATTCTCTAACATCTTCATCTTCATTCTGTTTTTCTTTGTATTCCATATTCGAAAAAGCAGCACGAGCATTCTCACGCCGCCTTTGCGCATCTTGAGCCATTTGAGTGAGAATTAAATTGTCTAGGAAGGCTGCGTTGACGTCATCGATATTATTAGACCTCCAACGAGGAGACGATTCGTTTTCATACCATGTCTCTTGACCGATGGGCAATGCGGCTAGCCTTTCTTCTTGTCGTTTTGGCTCTTCATTTGCAAAATGGCCATAAGGATCATAAAAAAACGTGTAAGGAACTTGACCGTATACTTCAGGTACATTAACGGCTGGAGCGTCATAATAGTATTGAACTTTTGGGGCGTAATAATAATCATCATCAGGATATTCTCGTGGTGTTTGAGAGTAAGCTGGCCACTCTTGTAAGGGGTACGTTTTTGCTTGTGCTAACAGATAGCAGAACAAAACCACCCACATCCTAAAACATTACATTTATATTAATTTTAAATAAATAAGTAATAAATAAATAAAATATTTTTTAGTAGAGCTTTATGATATTAAAATATTTAAATTATAAGTAATATAAGTTTGTATAACTATTCGTATTTCATGAAAATATTAAAAAAATATATTTACTAACACTCATCAGAAATTATTGTTACAAATGTTGTTAAACGTAAGAATAGTTTAAGATTAACCTTACCTGATTCCGGAAAATAAGTGACACATTTCACACAGTGTTCCGTCGCATATGAAGCGTAGAGCACAACTATGACGACAGGGCGGGCCGCGGAGCTTTATAAGCTCGTCGCCCACGCGCCGCCCACGTTCTCAATGAACCACCCTGCGTCACCCCACGGGTCGAGGGTGGCTCGCCTCGTCTCCATTCCATTCCACTTAGCTATCGATCGCACCCACAGATTATACATTTTACTAAACAGTCCTGTTTTTTTATCATAACAACTTATATTTCTATGTGTAGCATTCATGTAAGATTGAATACAATATTAAGAGCATATAGGTACAATCAATTTAAAAGTTTTAAATTTATGTTTTTTCTCGTGGTTAAATAACAGTTACAAAAAGTGACAATTATTGTTGCAGACAATGTATGTTTTTTGTTTTGTTTGATATTTTACTATAACAATCGTCACTTTATCCTACCATATCAGTCTCACTTGTTTTCTCTATATAATAGAATTTAATTCATAAAATTAATTAATGTTTCTTTAAATAATAAAAAACGTGGAATATAACATTTTCTAGGAACTTAAAATAGCCACTAAGTACAGCGCATCTTTTCTGCACTGTGTGGGAGTATTGCGTGGCTTGTTTAATACAAGGTGAAGCACAGATCACATGTTTAGTGCTTTAAACGGTGCTTCAGTTCAATTTAATATAAATATGATAGAAAAAATTTATTCACAAGGGCTCCCCTTTTACTTATCAATGATACATGTATTACATATAGAGATACAGAAACGATAGTAAAAAAAGGTTATTGAAGTAAAATCATTTTTCATTACTTTTAAATCATTGAAAATATAAGAAATCGACTATTCGCTTATCACTTCACAATAAAAATCTGCATGCTATAATTTTTATAAAAATATTACTATTTTAGATATTTTTAAATATTCATACAACAGTTCAAATTATGCCACACAGCATGCAGAAATAATAATTTTTAAAATGTTCATTAAACAGTATTAAATGATACGCGTGATGGAAAATTTTAAATTAAGTACATTCGCAGAATTGTAGGAAGGAATTTTCAGGAATTTTCAGGTATTTCGTATATTTAAATTAAATTATTATTAGTTTAAAAACTGAAAAAACACGCTAAAAATAAAAATATTTACAAAAATAATCCAATGTAACAAAAGTATCGTGGGGTGCTTCGTACAATATCTTTATACTAACTTTGCTTAGAACTAGAACCAGTTAATTATTTTATGATAAGTGACCTCGAGCAACTCACGCTTTTTTCACAATGACATTATTAATTTTCATTTCTAGTTATTTACTTTATGTTCCATTTTGTAATTTGAACTGCTATACGTAGATGCATATTTTGGTAGCTTTTAAATTATTATTTTAATTAATAACTGTTGGTCTTCGTTCAATATCCAAAGATTTAATTCAAGTTGAAATTTATGAGAGTAGAGATACAGATGAAGGCAATAAAAGAGTGTTAATAACCATTTACTAAATTATAATCCTGACGTAAAAAGAAAATTCGTGTTTACATCGATTTTTTAGTTTTTATAAGTAAATTATTGATCTATTATTAGTGGGAACATTTTGCCCTAATAAGAGAAGCCGCTTCGATTATCGTGTTTATCAGATATGCTGATACATGGCTTACGAGTGCCGCAATGACGTATTATTTTTTTGAAATTAACTATCTCTAAGCTTTTTAATAAACGATGGAAAAATCAAACAACGTTAAATTGTTAAATATATGCAAGTTTTATAGTCGTACTGATTGTAGTAACATTTAAAAATTGATTTATTACGGTTGTGCGTACCTAGTACTTTTTGGAAACGAAGAATTATTTGTAATGATAATACTACTTGAATGATAATTCTACTTTTTAATATTTATATTAATGACATTTTACAGTCCTGTCAAAATTCAAATATTTTACTTTACGCTGATGACACGAAAATTTTTAAAATTATAAAAACAAGAGAAGATTGTACAAAACTTCAGGATGACCTCGTTAATATAGAGAATTATTGTAAATCTAATGGACTATTTCTAAATATCGACAAGTGCTGTGTTATAACATTCTCTAGGAAGAAAGCCCCAATTACATTCGAATATAAAATGTTCAATAACCAATTGAATAGAGTTCATGAGATCAGAGACCTGGGAGTTTTGATTGACTCTAAGCTTATATTTGATAAACATATAAACAATATAATAACAAAAGCATATAAAATGCTTGGTTTTATATTTAGAAGCGCTAATGATTTTAAAAGCATTCATACGTTTAATCTACTATACAATTCATATGTTAGATGTCATTTAGAATATGCTTCTACTGTGTGGAATTCCCAATACGATAAATATATTGAAGCAGTTGAGAGCGTGCAAAAGAAGTTTATAAAGCGATTACAGTATAAATTCAATTTAGTTGACATAGATAACTTAAATATCTTATCTTTAAAACAACGCAGAGAATACAGAGACCAAATATTTCTTTATAAAATATTGCATAACTTAATTGATTCAAACTATCTTCTAAGTAGTGTTAATTTCAGATGCCCAACTTTTAACGCCCGTTCTAAAGACACCTTTTATATTCCTAAGTGTAGAACAAATTATGCCAGTAATTGTTTTGTATTTAGAGCTTGTAGATCGCACAATACATATTATAATCAAATTGACATATTTGATGATAATATGATTAGATTTTTAAAAAACATTAAGCATGTACTCGATCGTTCTTGATTTAATATGTGTTGTGCACTCAACTCAACTCAACTCAACTGAACTCAACTTATACAAACATTTAATTTGTACCTTCACTCCATGTTTACTTATAAGTGGAAACTTTATTGGCTAATGTAAAAAATATTTTGTATTAATTATCTGTACTATAAATGCTGTTTGTTTCCCAATCTGTCAATAAATAAATAAATAAATGAATAATATATTTAGAAAGTCGTGTCTTCTTTAAAAACATGACTATAACAGATAGATTTTTTGCGCGTTCTATATTTTACCCGGCTATATGGGGTAGGTCGGGACTCGGGAGGGTGACTCCGCTACGGTGCAATGGAAGTGCATCGTCAAATTCGGTAGCGGAAGTCACAAATACGAGGTAAACGACCTCCTGGCGCCTTTGTGTCGTCGTTGCAAGTCAATACTCAATATCTAGCATGATTTATTCCTGGACCGTATATGTAGGTGAATTTTATACTAAAGATTTAAAGTTAAGTATTCATAAAATCTAGAATTATAACGGAGTCAAATCGTACTCACTTGTAACTGTAGATTAAATACTTATATTTTCATGAAATCTTATCAAATTAGTCATTACTATCGTTACAGAGATGCGGAATCCGTAGTTATTAGAATTATGCTTTATTTGTATGCCTATCTTTAACCGCATCAATAAAAAACCACTGGACAAATTTTGATGAAATTTAATATAACGATAGGTTGCTTTTTGAAAAATATTACATCTCTGAGAAGTCCGTTATTACGTTCCTTGGGAGTAGGTACGCACCCGATTGGAGTCAGGGTCACGGTCTCTATTTCTATACATTTTGGTTATGTGCTACTTTATTTTTATTTATTTTAAAGATATGATATGAGATGATTTTGCCTTTCGCTATTACTATGACAAAACATTAAAGCCTAAAATAAAAAAATATAAATTAAAAAAAACTTTAATATTTTTCCACAATAGCAAATAATAATTAAAAATAATTAAAAATATTTTCACTGGGTTTTCTTTCAAGCAAGAAACAAAGCGAGGTTATAATAGATATCTCATATAAGTAACGATTGTAGCTTGCAGATTCAAAATAATTGCTTATCCAAGAGGAGCGTTTTTCAATTACGCGTATTCAATGCACGTCTGCTCGTTTTATAAAGGCAGAGCTTTATTCGAGACGGCTTTGTTTTTGCATCGACGTCAATGTAGATATATATCTATGCGACGCTATATATCGTGTGGGAGGAGGCTGATTCTATTTATAGAACTGGCATTCAGAACTCTGAAGCCCATTTCAGAGCAGTGGAAATAAAATAGATCCTATATAACATTAAGCAGTTTCATATATTTAGTAAAAACTGAATGTGTAAATCTCTAAGCTTACATCATGTATGGCGTAGTTAATAAACTCAAAAGAAAGGATATATTGACAGGATATATTAGAAACATAATAAAAATATTAAAGAAAATACACTAACGGAAAATATTAAACCTCAAACGTAGGCGTAGACGATGACGCAAGAGTGTATTTATTTATAACCCTTGTAAAGATTCTAAAAATACAGACTTAAAACATTAAAATTAAACTTATATACAACTATATTTTATTATGAATGAGTTTAATAATTTTGAGTACTCTGTAAACATATTACATATAAATTAAACTAAAAATTTTGTTAATGGGACTACTATACTTCATTGTGAGAATGAATGCCTTTTGAAATGACGTAATACGTATAATTGTGGTATTTGGGGATGAGAAGCAAGTTAGCCAAGCTTAGGAGTCTTCCATTCATAAGTGTAGGTCTTTACGTCAGCAAGTTCCGAGAGGGGGTGACTCCCTGCGCGAACCGACTGTGGTAGGGGGTAGTGACGTCAAACCTTTTAAGCAACAAGTGTTCCAATAGAATATATAGTAAGTATGACTTTAGGGCTATTTTTAACAGAAAAGGGGCTCGTACTTATAGGTGATTTGAAGCGCTTCAAACTACTAGAAGATAAGAGGCGATGTAACTTGTAGAAATACTCTTTAACAATAAGTATTGCAATGTTTTTTAAAACACGTCACAATTTGTAATATTAAAAATATGGGGTAAAATAAAAATTATTCCTTTTTAATATTACTTGTATATTGTAAATATAATAACAATGATTTAAAAGCTTGACGAACTGTAAATTTATATTTATAACTTACCTAATACATATTACTTAAACATTGATTGTGAAACAGGTGTATTATACTGACAGGTAAAACCATAGACTGACCTAGTATTTCATGAAAAATTAAGTTTACCTAATTATAAAAAATGTGATACACTATTTCATTATGTAATTTCTATCACTGCATAATAGCGCCATCTCTCGTAAAATTGTTTCAATACTACATGAAACTGTCGTCAAACAATGAATGCTATTCAAGGTAAAACACAAAATAATAATGTCTATATCTTTTATTCTATATTGTTTAAAAAAATTGCAACTGTATTGACTACTGTAGTTACTACTTTAGTTATTTATTTTAGTATTATTTATAAGATTTAATATATGTATATAAAAAGATATAAATAAAATATTTATTCAAAATCTTTAATGTTCTATCATTTAGGGCTTGAAAAATAAATATATATAATGAAAAGAAAGTATCGCCATCTTTAAGAAACTTAGTAGAAATAACTAGCTATGTAAAATCTTGTTCAATGTGAACGACTTTTTATGGTTGTAATAATATAATAAAATATTTTATATTTATATTTTCATTTAAAATAAATACTTAATTATTAATAAGTAATTTTCTTGAAAGTATTAGAGTAATTTTCTTAGTTAATCTGCAACAGCGCCATCTTTTGTGAGTATGTAAAAATTGTATAAAAGCTTTGAAGCGAACTTATCTTGTTTGGTTGTAAAATAATGCCAGCTTTTAAGTCCTATGCCTAGATGGTGTTTTATCTGAAAACCTTTCCGCAAAATGTAATAAATGGTACGTCTGTAAGTGTTAAGAGATTTTTGATAATGTATTTGTTTATATGTTCTGGAAGTTTTATCATTTATTAAATTGAAAAAAAAACGTAAAAGAAAGGAGCCTAAGGAATAATACAGAGTGTCATAGAACTAAACATTATAGTGATTCCAAATAATATGTCATAATGTTTTAAGAATAATGTTAATAATAATAATCCATTCAAATAATAATAATCGATTTATAGACTTTTTTGTAATAAAAACAAAAAAATGAATGAGCTTATATAATTTTATCTCTTTATATATATAATATATATTCCCTTAGTATTAAATTGTATTTACAAAATCGAAAATTTTAGCAAAATACGCAACGGTTTTTTACTTTGACATTTTTATTGGCAGCTCTGTATGTATTATTCTAATATCTAAGTATTTAACTCATATTTACTTAATTAAAATATATACTCACTATAAGGTGTTTAAAAAAGGTTATTAGTAATAGATTTAGTGATTTTTTATAGTATTGTATATTATGAGCGCATAACACATTGATGTTTCTTATAAAAGACTTCAACGCGCTCAAAATTATAATCATACGAAATTATGGAGTCTTACTTTTCTTCTTTTTTTCACATTAAACAATAAATACTTACTATAATATTATAGTTTAATTTTAAATAAAAAATATATTTTTTTTCTTTTGTTCAAAATGAATATAATAACAAAATGTAATTTCTTTGATTTCATTTCTTATAGCAGCATATCGATATTGTTGATACAAACATTTTATTATGAAATTACTTTTTCAACAATGAAATCCTTGGGCGGCCATTACCATCATCGTCCCGCAACTACAGCCAAAGCTTTAAAATTGCGGGGAAACATCGAGGGGAGTCCGCGGGGCGGCGAGAAAGCCTCCGCCCGCCAGTAACGTGTTAAGCGCGACGCAAGACGCATGTAGTCAGCGCTGCGGTTTCTATACGTTATAGTGATAAAAACATTAAACAAAGTGAAATTATACTGTGATATATTAAACAATATACTATGAAGTTATAAACATAATAATTATAAAGTGCCTTAAATAAGTTAAAAAAACACATTCCGTCTTTAACTGGTGTAGAGAGTGAGTGTCACGTGTGTTTACGAATAAATGTGACGGCGTAGGCGCAACGGCGGATCGCCTTCTCTGTGAGATATTTGTGCTCGCGCAGGTCTTGCGGCCATGTTGCATACCTGAAACGAGAGAGCGCGCGACAAAGCGCGAACGGGACACAGTAAACGCTTACGTGCGAATTAATATTGTTGAAGGAGAACTAAGTTTGCAATGTTATCAATAGTCTCATGACCAGGATGGGGCGGTGGCACGTGGTGCTGGTCGCGCTGGCGCTGCTCACCGGCGCGGGCGCTGGCGCCGCCGCCGAACAGATGCAGTCTCGCGCCGTAGATACCGGCGTTGACCTTCCAGTACCTGAAGCTCAACCTATTGGAACGGTTGTAGGAAAAATCCCAATAAAACCTGGCTTCACATATCGCTTCAATGAACCACCAAAGGAGTTCATTCTCGACTCAATGTCTGGCGAGATTAAAACTAATATGGTTCTTGACCGTGAAAGTGTAGATCGTTATGCATTTGTTGTTCTATCGAGTCAACCAACATATCCCATAGAAGTTAGACTTCGCGTAACAGACGTAAATGATAACTATCCTGAGTTCCCAGAAGCCGTAATCGCTGTAGCATTTTCTGAAAGTGCTGCACCTGGGACAAAGCTACTACTAGATGCAGCGACTGATAAAGACTTAGGGGAAAATGGAATTACAAATGATTACAGAATAGTGGATGGAGATAACGAAGGAAAATTTCGTTTGAATGTTACAGTCAATCCAAGTGGACAAACATCTTATTTACATTTGGAAACCACTGGAAAATTAGATAGAGAAACTAATGATTTTTACATTTTAAATATATCGGCACGCGATGGTGGTAGCCCACCTAAATACGGGTATCTTCAAGTAAATGTTTCTATTTTAGATGTAAATGACAATCCTCCTATTTTTGATCAAAGTGATTTTTCCGTGTCTTTAAATGAAAGCGTACCTCCAGGGACTACAGTTCTGAAAGTAACAGCTACAGATAGTGATTTAGGTGATAATAGTAAAATAACATATGAAGTGACCGATACCGAAAAGCAATTTGCAGTAGATCCAGAATCTGGTGTGATAACCACAACAAAAAAATTAAACTGTCCTAAATATTGTAGCAATACCACTTGTAATATGACATGTGTGCTTACTGTTATAGCAAAAGATCATGGATCACCACGACAGGATGCTCGAACATACGTAACAGTAAATCTTATAGATGCAAATGATCATGATCCTGTAATAACATTTACATACGTGCCTCCCACGGCAAACTTTGCAACTGTGGATGAAAATGCTAAGAATGGGTCACTCGTAGCAGCAATTACTGTAACTGATTTAGATGCAGGCCTGAATGGCATAACGAGTGTACACATTGCAGCAGGGAACGAATTACACCATTTTCGGTTGGAAAATTCAAGCAGCGTATATATTGTTCATGTTAATGGTATTTTAGATAGGGAAGAAATAAGTAAATATAATTTAACTGTTGTAGCTACTGATAAAGGTGTTCCTGCAAGAACAGCTACGTCTTTTCTAGTAATTCATGTTAATGATGTTAATGATCATGAGCCAGTATTTGAAAAATCTGAATATTCGGCAATTTTAAGTGAACTTGCACCTCCTGGGACATATGTTGCTGGAATAACAGCAACTGATGAGGACTCTGGCGTAAATGCTGAAATTTTCTACGATTTTTACGATGGAAATCAACAACAATGGTTTTTAATAGATCATTTAACCGGCTTAGTTATTACAAGGTCTGTGTTAGACAGAGAAATCCAAGGAACCGTTGAACTAAATGTGTCAGCACGAGATGGAGGTCCGAATCCAAAATGGGCTTATACAAGACTAAAAATAACAATACTTGATGAAAATGATGAAGCACCCTCTTTCCCACAAACTCAAATAAATGCTTCAATTCTTGAAAATGTGCAACCTGTTAAAGAAATATTAATATTAACTGCATCTGATTACGATCAAGGCACAAATGGTTCTATTTCTTATTATCTTTCATCTAGTGTGGAAAGAAAGTATCCGAACACTTTTATTTTAGATCCGATAACGGGACAATTAAGTACCGTGATAGAACTTGATAGAGAAAGAATTTCACAATATGATTTTCAAGTAATTGCTAAAGATCAAGGTTATCCACCGCAATCATCAACTGCATCAATATTTCTACAAGTCCTTGACGTGAACGATAATGATCCTAAGTTTTACCCGCAGAGATATTTTGAAAGTATACAAGAAGACACAGTTCTTGGATCCACGCTACTCCAAGTTAACGCACTGGATTTAGATGAAGGCGAAAACGCGAAAATAACATACAAGCTTGAAAGTGGTGGCGATGGATATTTTGAAATTGAACCTACAACAGGAAACATTATTTTACAAAAAGATTTTCTTAATGCTCCTAAGCCACTTTATTCGTTACGTATATCTTGTAAAGACAAAGGCCAAAGACGAGCTTTTGATGACGCAATTGTAGAAATCATAAAAGCTTCTCAACGGAAAAATATAGAATTTGAAGGATACAATGGTTACAGTTTTAAAATAGTTGAAGATGAAGGAGTTTCAAAATCTGAGATTGGTCGTTTTGTTGGCAAAGTAAATGTAAGAGCAGCAAGTGAATCAATATCATATTATATTCTAGATGGTGATGTCAAGCGTGTTTTCAAAATAGATGAAAAAAGTGGCACCATTACTACAGAAGCAAATATAGATCGTGAAGACAAAATGACATATAATCTTAAAGTAATGGCTAAAAGTGGGCAATCATTTGGCTTTACAACTGTTAATATTTCAGTTTTAGACATCAATGATAACTATCCATATTTTATAGAAGGAAAAGATGAAATTTATATTCCGGAAAATATGGCAGTAGGACAAGAAGTTTATTTCGCTAGAGCGACAGATCGTGACTCTGGATCTAATCGCACTGTTTCCTATTCTTTAACTTATAATCCAGACCATAATTTCAGAATATCGGAAACCACCGGGGTCATATATTTGAATAAGGCTATAACAAGTGAACCCGGTTCTGTTTTATCTGTAGAAGTTACAGCATCTGATAATGGAAGGCCAATACTATCTACTAAGCACACAATATCGGGAATAATAACTGACGTCAACGATCATACTCCTGTTTTTGATCACACTTCGTATGAGACTTCATTATTGGAATCAACTTTAGTGAATACTAGATTTTTCGCAATATCTGCTTCTGATGCTGATTTAGGATTGAATGGCAAAATATCTTACTCAATTACAGAAGGAAATACAGATGGTAAATTCGGAATATTTCCCGATGGATACCTTTATGTTAAAAGCGCTCTTGATAGAGAAGAACGGGATTATTATTCTTTAACATTAATAGCATCTGATTGTGGCACCCCTCCAAGATCTTCACAAGTTCCAGTTGTTATTCATGTGTTGGATGAAAACGATAATAGTCCACAATTTACAAATACCACTTTTATATTCAAAATAAAAGAAAACGAACCTCCAGATACATTTGTAGGCAAGTTGACTGCGAGTGATAAAGATATTGGCAGAAATGCTGAATTAACTTTTAGCTTGCCCATTGCCCAAAATGATTTTAGAATTGATTCAAGGAATGGCTTTATTAAAACATTAAAATCTTTTGATAGAGAAAGCTTGGCTCTTAATTCAGGTCAAAATTACATAACATTAACAGTCACTGTAAGTGATAATGGTAAAACCAAATTATCGGATTCAGTCAGGGTAACGATTTATATAACAGATGTAAATGACAATGCGCCTAGTTTTTTGCGAATACCGTACAAAGTTGAAATATCTGAAGGTACCGCTGTTGGAGCCTCTATTATGAGAGTTTATTCTTCAGATGCGGATGAAGGGCTTAATGGAGATATATATTACAAGCTCATAGGCGGAGATGAATCTGGAAAATTCATGCTAGATGAGGCTACCGGGCAACTTTTTATTAGTAAAGCATTGGACAGAGAAACTATGGATCGGTATATGCTTACAGTTATGGCTCATGATTCTGGACAAGACGTAATTCTATCTTCGTCTACAACAATAACAGTCGACGTTCTTGATGAAAATGATAATGCACCTATTTTCACACAATCTCAATTGAATGTTTCAGTTTTAGAGACTGAACCAATCAATAAAAAAATAATACAATTTTACGCAACTGACGCTGATTTAGGTATAAATAATGAGGTGCAATACTCTATTTCATCGGGGAACAGGAAGGAAACATTCTTTATTGACGGCTATTCTGGAGAGTTGTTTTTACACAAGCATTTGGACTATGAGGACTTAACTTATTATGTTTTGAATATTACTGCAACAGATAATGGAAATCCAAGTTTATCTTCGAGCATTTCATTTACAATAAACGTAATTGATTCAAATGATAATGCACCTATCTTTACGAATACAGCAATAGTGAGACAAATTCGAGAAGGTATTCCAACACATACCCCTATAGTGACAGTTACAGCTGAAGATCCTGATTCTGGGTTGAACGGGAAAGTTTATTATTCCATTAAACACCAAGATCCTAATGATAGTAGAAGACACTTTGCCATAAACAACATCACGGGTGTTATACATACTTTATTGCCTATAGACAGAGAGAGCATTGATACCTTTAAAATTACCGTTGTTGCGTATGATAGAGCCGAGCCAGCATCTTCAAGACTTTCGGCGGAAAAGCTCGTTACAGTTATTGTTGAGGACATAAACGACAACGCGCCCGTTTTTGTTTCCATGAATGCTGCAGTGATTAATTCAGCTAGATTAGGTAGAAGTGTAAATCGAGGGATATTTATAATGAATGTTTTGGCTCGTGACCTTGATTCCGGCACCAACGGTCTTGTAACCTATAAGTTGATTCATGGTGGTAACGATATGTTTAGTTTACATAGAAGTAATGGAGCTTTAACATTACGGTATCCTCCCGCTTTACCTGATGCAAGATGGAATCTCGTTATAAAAGCGACAGATGAAGCCGTGCTAAGCGAGCAAAGAAGCACTGAAACTTATTTGACGGTTATAATGGGAGGAACAGAGTTAGATGGGATTACATGGACAAATGTGGGTTCGGTATCTGTAGCTGAAAATGAACCGGCCGGGACTGCAGTGTTAAACATGACTAATAACTTTAAAGGTGGTTTAGAGTATTATATTGTAAATGTAACGGGTGATAACAGACAAGTGGATAGGTTGTTTGATATAGATTCTTCGTTGGGGATCTTATCTACAGCAGTTTCGTTGGATAGAGAAGCCGGTGTGGACAGATATGAAGTTGAAGTATGTGCAGTATCATCTGCTTCGCCACTGCAGTCTACAACAACAAAGGTAAATATACACATTTCAAGTTATCCTAATATTCACTTAAAAAAATTAAAATCGAAAAGACCCCTCTGACAGATGTCAGGACCAAAGCTTATTGGTATGAATGTGGGTAAGCTTTATTTACTTATTTCAAAGCGGGCAATCCAATTAACTTCGCACAATCGTCGGTAGAAGACAAAACATCGGCACCGTACTGTTGTTAAAATAAAAATAAATTTAAAACGAATGCTCGTTAGCGTACGTCGGCTGGTGGACTCTAATCGAAGACTCTAAATTAACGATAAGCTACGTCTCGCAACGATATCTCAGCATTCGTTCAGAAACCTTCGAAAGATTAAACGAAACATGAATTTTATTTGTATTTTGTTTCGCATCATTAAATTCAATAAATACTTAAAAATAATTAATTAGTCTTCGTCAACATTTACGAGTTTAAACAGTAACATTTAATTATTTGTTAAATGCTGTATTTTCTTTCATCTTATGTTTACAATTTTTAACGATTGTATCTCTTACTGTATATTATAGTAGAGGAGACCGTGGGAGATCGACCTTCACCGATCTGATAACCAGATGAGACATATTTTTTATCGAATATAATTTATAAACAAATATGCCTATAATTACTTGCCTATCTGAAAGTGCTCATGGCTATTTTTAGCTAGGCAACAGTGCTTTAAGTATAATTTTTGGCAGGCAAGTCTATATTACTGATTTTGTAATAAAATAAACTAAAATTTGATATAACTTTCGATAAGTTAGCAGAACGATGGAGTCACCTATATTGACTTACCTGTTCACATCGACTTGCCAGGATACACAAAAATGAGTAGGTTACCTACTGAGGCATATTCTGTGTGTTAAAAACTAACAGTGAAATAAAATTCATTTGGTTATCAAAAGAATGAAAGTGATGAAAAAAAATCGATTAAAGTTAATTTAATTAAAAATAGCCATGAGCACTTTCAGATAGGCAAGTAATTATAGGCATATTTGTTTATAAATTATATTTGATAAAAAATATGTCTCATCTGCTTATCAGATCGGTGAAGGTCGATCTCTCACCGGCTCTTAGACCATTATATTCCTATGCAATGTCTCTACAAAACGACATTAAGTTGTCATTTCTGAAAATAGGGCTTTATACAAGATTCATAAAAAGTGACAAATTAAATTATTCTAAAATAGAATCATAATTATGTTGTATTTTTTAGATTAATATTTTTAGCGATTCTAGAATAATCACCTTCATCTTCTCAAAGATGCCATGTAACATGATAAGTTAAGTTGAAAAGAAGTTTTTATACTTAATTAACACATGAACAAATATAAAAATGAATCGTTTTTACATTTGACAGCTTTGTTGTGAAATTTATGTCTTGGGCTTTAGGAATATATGAATATTATTTGATAATAACTAAGTATTTTTAATAAAAAGGACTATACTAATAAGTAAATATCTTTTTAACTTCTTTAAATTTATAATGAATTTACAAAAACATCTGTGTCCTTTAAAAGCATGTACATAAACTTCTTCTTGTATGACACTGACGATACTGTTCTGTAATTTTTGTTACACAAAAATTGTATTAAAGCTTATGGCTTAAAAATATATTTTTGATCTTTGATTATCATCTTATATTACAATTTCGAAATGTTTTGCAGCATTATTTAAATAAATGTGATATTAAAAAGTCTTTAGAGAAAAAATATTTTTTACATGTTATCGTTTTCTCAAATATGGATAGATATAATATATGTAATTTCTTAGGTACTAAGATTTAAATTGACGCCTAATGGATCTTTTTGCTTCACTTTAATCATTCAGATAACTGCCGAATTAAAAATAGTGATATTCTTAATTATTAATTTAAACAGTCATTTCTCTGTAGATCGGAAACTGACCATCTATATATAGCTTGTTGAAGAAGTCACGCATATAAAAAGTGCCATATAGGAAACAGAAATAACAAGGTTTTAATAATACTTTATACTTCAGATCCAGTTTTTTCGCTTACACAATCCGAATTCCAAATATCTTATTTAATCGAGAGGCTGTTGACCGTTAAGTGCTAAGTGTCACTCTTTATACTCAGTATATTTTGATATAGTGATGTTTTTCGCACGTTTAGGCTGTTAAAAAGGGTATTTTTATGGTTATCGAATTTGGTTTCATTTTGACGATATTGGATATTTCGTTTTCGATACCTAATAAGGTTTTCTCAATTTAATAGAAAAGGTTGATTTTAATGTAGGTATAAATAAACACACATATTAATTTTATGTGTTTAGATAAAACAAAATATATAACATATAAAAATATATATAAATATAAAATAAAACTTTGAAAAGTATAAGTAGTAAATGAGTATGCACCTACATATTTTACTAGATGATGCTCGCGTCTTTGCGCCCATCGACTTTCCCTATATATTATTAAATTTATTCTAATAGTCATTGTGTTACCTAGACATCTCATATGTTTTAAATATTCAATCGCGATGCAAATGTATTTAATAATGAACATACCTAAGGCTATAAAAATTTATGAAACAATTTACACAATTTAATGGAGCTTTTACTCAATTTTCTAAACTCTATCCTACAGTTAATTTATATTTCTTGAATAAATTGTATTTTAAGTGAAGATTGGTGAAATTTAGATTCTAAAATGAAACAGACGACGCTAGTCGACCTTAAAATGTTATAACCATTCAATTCCTAAAATTACATACATTAGTTACTGTTTAAAAATATACTTTTAATAAAATGCTTATTTCCTATCTCATAGAAATATTCAATTAGAAATATGAATAATTTTTGAATTTACCGGAATAAAAATACGCCTAGTGTTGATGGGTCTGCTAATCAGCAAATAGTTTCTTCTGGGAAACACAATGCTTAAAAATATTTAGTAACAACATGTTGCAGAAACACTTGTTTTTTTTTTATAAAAATGTTTTACTGAAGTAGACTTTTAAAATCGTCAACTGTGTGTCAAGTGGCAAATTTAAAATAGATTGTCGAATAAATAAAAATGAATGTTGCTAAGCGCAAAACTCGAGAATGGCTCGACCCATGGACGGACCAATTCGGCAATTTTTTTGTATGTTCCTTAAGACCCACGGAAGATTTTAATAGTAAAATTAAACAAAATTTGTTCAAAACTTATACTAGCGGGAGAACCTAGAGACGAACTCGAGCGAAGCGAGGATGAGTCACTAATAATATTATAAACGTACATTTTGTTTAATAAAATCATTGTTCACTTTTGAAGATGAAAGCTCATAATAACTTATTACTTTATCGTATTTCTACATTTTTTTTTATCTATACTATATTTCTTAAGTAACAGTGAATGTTTTGTCGAAAGGACATACATATATGTACGGACAGTGGTCATTGGACATATATTATTACAATATAATAAAATGTATAAGTTGCATATAAATAGGTATATATAATATAGATGCAACTGCAACTTTTCTTTCTACAATTTAGTATAGTTTATTTATTATTTTATTTGCTATATGCACGTAAATGGTCAATACATATTAAATAAAAATCTATTATTCCACTAATAAAATAAAATACAAACCATTCAAAACTTGTTTATTAATGACTAGCAATACGCGCGGCGTCGCCCGCGTTCATTTTTATAATCGCTACTAAACTTCATTCTATAACTCGCTGGGTTGAAATAAATGAAAATTCTCCAAAATTACTCCAGCTTTAATATACTCCTGAGCCGCGCGGCTACCTATTTCATATACTTATTATGTGCGGCGTGCACTCCTCCTCCTCTCCTGTTATTGTAGTTTTCGTAGGGATCTATATTTTTTCTTGCAATTAAAATAGCCTATATTAATAAGTGATAATGTTTCAAATGGTTTAAAATCGGTCCAGTAGTTTTTGAGCCAATTCGTTACAAACATATTTAGATACAAACCTTTCCTCTTTATAATATTAGTATAGATTTTATTATATAAATAACACCTTACGGTTGTCTAAATTGTGATTAAGCGATAAAATAATATAGTACTTATATAAACCTGTGTGAAAGTAACATTTGCTTAGTGAAGATGTCGGCTAGTCATCTTTAAATCACCCAAAGATATTTCAAGTATCCTTACTCAGGAATCTCTATCCTTCTTAGAAAATACGACATCCTACTTTTAACACTGTAATCATAAATAGTTCTTTTCACGCTTAGTCTGTTTGTTTAAACAATCTAACATAGAGACCACTTGTTATATTCATCGAGTATACGAATATTTATTTTTTTACGCGCTTTAGACCACAGTTTATAATATTTAAATTGTTATTTATTATAAACTACAATATTTGATTTTTGATTGGTTTAATCCCTACTAATATTATAAATGTGAATGTAAGTTTGTTTGTTACGCTTTCACGCGAAAACTACTCAACCGATCATCATGAAACTTTGTACACATATTCTTGGAGGTATTAAAAGTAACATAGGATTTTTTATTAAAAAAAATATTTTTTACGAAAAATAAAAAAATTGTTTGTATTAACAATGGGTTCTGAAATAGCTAGAGTAATTTTGAAGAAACTTTCAGGCATCCTACAGATCAACCCAATGAGGTTGATTAGCAATTAAAAAAATGAACGCCGGCGAAGCCGCGGGTAAAGCTAGTATGTTTATAAATGAGTGATATGTGTGAAATGCGTTATTACAGTGTTATCGTTCACAATATCATCTGTTATCATCATTGAAAGATAAAAAAGATGGTAAAACGTAGTATAAAGTATTTCTGGTCATTATGTTTGTTCGAAATATAAGCAAAGCATGGTATTAAAATGTAAAGCATTAGAAATGAGAAACAAAAAATCTATTAAAATAGCGAAAAAGTCCAGTTTCGTAATGAAGAAAAAAAATACAACTAAATTAATTTAACACTAAAAAAAAAATAATACTATTAATAATTATTGTTACTTTCTATGAGAAAATATGATCGTAAAATATTATCGATTTAGGTAGTCTTGGGAGAGGGTGACCATCAACTGACATCGAAAGCGCATTAGGGCGCCAACCTGCATTCCCTCGTCTGATTTATGCACATGCTCCTGCGCGGGCATCGGCACCCGCCTTAATGAACGTACAAGTTACGTTATACTGTGAAATAGCTTTCATTATTTCACGCCAATACTAATAGTCTTCTGACTATGCGTTTAGCATCTTGCGCCTCTGGCATTGAAACTGTTGCTTTTTTAACATTTATCGTTCAATTGCATGTTGAAATGGTTTTAGTAAAATAAAAATGATACGCTATAAATTGTATTTACAGTACATATTACGTGCAAGATATAATTAAGTAGTCTCAGAAAGTAATTCAAGACAATCAACTTTTGAAGGTCTAAAGAAAACACTTTGGTAAAAATATAATAGTGTTATACATAATATGTTTCATCAGATGTATTTAAGTATATACATATAACCAGCACTTGGTTTAGACTTCAGACTTAAAATTAAAAATCATAAGTCACGACTTTTATTAATAAACGAGTGATCTGAATTGGCTGCTCTTGCGTTGAGTTTACATTATTACCGTTTCAGTTTTTATCAACGAATTTATTGGATGGGAGGAAGGTGTTTAAAAATTGTTTGGGTTTAAAAAAAGGATTGAATGTTAAATCAGCATTTATTTCAACCAGTTACGTCCTCTAATGCGTTTTGAGGCACAATTGATAACAAGTTTGGGTGGCTTGTTCCCTAAAAGCCTTATCGTCGAAAAGTCACTTAGGTACCTTACTTTTCTTCGGGTAGGATAAGGAATATAGACGAGGCCTGTTGTCCTTAATTTCTTAGCATTCTTAGTTTGTGGACATTAAGTACAACTTAAAATTTCTTTACTCGTAGTATCCATTAATTCTCGATACTAAAGTTATCTTTATCAAGTATTTATATAGAAATGCGAGTGTAAGCACTTACGTTGTACGCAGAATATTGTGCAACTTTTAGAAAAACATTATATTATATACGTAAATTTATATATGTTTAATTCCGTTTTTAAAACCTACACTATACTTTTTTACAAATACAGAACTATCAAAAATACTATATTAGTAGCACATAATGTAATCAATTAATATAAAACTTAGTTTTATATTATTAACTAGCTGACCCGTGCCCACTTCGTTGGGCATAATTTTAATAATCCTTTTTAGTACATAGTGTTTTTAAGTTAGACATATGCTGTCGTTGACTTTTTTGTAGGCATTTTCAAGCTCCACATCTTTTCTCTAGAACTCAAAAATATATCTTTCATAGTTAAGGCAGCGTTCGTAGAAACGCTTTCATTCGACCGTTTTTTCTCCGATTCACTTTGCAAAACGGACGTAAAAGCCTTTTTATTTTTCGGTGTTTTATATAGCCTATGACACTCAGCAATAATGTGGCTTTCTATTGGTGAAAGAATTTTTAAAATCGGTTCAGTAGATCCCGAGATTACCCCTTACAATTTAACAAATAAACAAACTTTACTTCTTTATAATATTAGTATAGATATAGATAGTATAGATGTAGATGTAGAGTATAAATAACAGTTTTTCTGATGCGAGATCGAGTTAGAACATCATTTCTCTAGGAGAGAGTTGATCGAGACGACTCTTCTACTTGTATTATATTGTGTAGTGCTCCAATTTGATACATGATTATTTTAAGGCTTTTTCAACTATTTTATTGTTGTTACATATATTAAAAAGGGCTTAAAACGTTGTAATAAGTAAATATCCACTTTTCTGATTTAAAATAACTAATCATGTTATTTATTTTAGTACAAATCAAATTGTAACGGTTCTATTTTATGATATAAGCATCGTGCTTTTTTTTGAAATAAAACTTGTTATTTTGTATGATTAGGCGATTCCTGGGCTATAATGAACAAACACCACGTTAAATATTTTTATACAAACTGTTTAAATTATACACTTTTTATGGCCATTACTTATTTTAATGTTCTTAACAATTCACTAGAAATAAAAAATATAACGACATTTTCTCCAATGGCGTTCATTTTATAAAGCTATTCTATTATAACCAGTTTTTTGGTGAATTCCAAACTTATTACTAAAACAGAAATTTGAATTTATTCATATTGGGATGTGTAAATGTATTTTTAATATAAATATTATCGCAAATACACATGTACCTAAATATTTTATAATAGTATATTTATTGTCAAATTAGGTTGATAAGGATTCATACATATAGTATAATTCGAATTAGATCAATTTGCAATCATACATTTTTTGAAACGTAATCATAATAATATATGTAATAAATTGTTCCCTGACAGTCTACTGTGCCCACTTTCTTATCACTCTTGAGCGAGGTTGCCACTCGAGTGTGATCTACCACGTCCCTAGACGCCCTTAGATGAGACGCGAGCGGGGTCTGATATCACTGAATGTCACAGGTCTTGGTGGATTGGACACTTGTATGTGTGTATTAACGTGAAGCTGGACCGGTTTCTAGTCGGTTTGATGTACGTCATACATTGGCGTTTATGTACCGCTAGCTAGCTACGTATATGCAATGCGTGCTTCATAGGTTTGAACTTGTATGAAGTTTATTATGATTTGTGTACCATTGGCAAAGGCGTGATGGGAGTTTAGTAGGAGTGCGCTTGTACCTGTCGTTTTTATTAGCTGGTAACCTTATATCACGGATTTGTTTAGGATATGGACTGCTCGTATAACTTAATAAGCGGAGTCGAAAATATGTTCTCATCGGTTTGCGCACCGCAGTCGTCTATATTCTTATTGACAGTGTTGTTAGACGCTAAGCGAGTATAGATTAAGGATCTATGAATCGCGTGAGAGAGGAAAGGTATCGCTTCACTATAGCAGTATCTGGCCCGTTAATTTACTGTGCCCGCGATTTATGTAGTATGTGATGCCAAAACTTTGTATATTAGCTATTACCAATATATAATATATGTGTACGTTTGAATAAAACACTAAGTTAACGATAAATCTCATCATAAAAAAGCTGTGATTATAATTCTCGTGACAAAATATCTAAAATCCAGTTAAATATTTTATTTTTACCAAATGTTCCTTCGGGATTGTGACATTTATTTAATATAGTGGAACTCGCGGCTTCGCTCACGCTAAATCTAGGGTCTGACCCGAGTGAAGTGAGGGTGAGTCGCTTGTTTAAAATAAACATTTCCATCATACATTACCAATGTGCAACTCTAGCTGTTTTGGCAGCGCACGCCAGAATAGCTCGTAGATGGTGGTTTTTACGTGAAAGTGTAACAAACATCCATTCATCCATCCATCCATTCATACTTACAAACTTTCGCGTTTATAAAATTAGTATAGGTGTTTCTACCTAGTATTAGAACTGTCTATAAATTTATAAAACTAACAAACAATTAAAATACATATTAATAAACGTACGTATTCAATTATTCAATGTACCTAATAAGTAATTATAATTAACTGAAAGCGATGATTGCGTTTTAAAATAATATTTATTTTTATGTTTCTAGTAACAGGTTATCTTTTCTCCTAGGTTTTTTTTATATGTTGGGACATTATTACAACAGCGCCATCTAGTTCCGTGGTAAGCTACGAGGCTTGTGTTATGGATACCAGATGTTTGATATACTACACATATATATTTTTATTAAATACATACATAATATTATAAATATTAACACCCATGACTGAAGTACAAACAATCGTGCTCAACAAATGAATGCCCCCAGCGGGACAGCGCAGAAAGTAGGGCCACTACTGAGCCTAACGTGTCGTCAGTTTATACGCAATACTCATACGTCGCTATTTAATAAAGTTATAATCCATGACCATCATTTCGTACAGACATAAAGAATCCTATTCAATTTTCAGTTACACAAAAACTACGTCTGATCCTTAATTTAGCTCGATTAATAACTTCGATCCGTGATCGCGTAAAAGAAGGATCAATAAACTAATAAACACTGTCGTAGTTGTGTTATCTCATTTCGAAATTGATCGAAGGTTTTCATGCTTGGATGTTTGTTACGCAATCACGTCAAAATGGTTGAACGGATTTGGATAAAGTTTGGCAAAAAGAAGTATTTATAAAAATATATTTTTATTTATATAATTAAATTAGCGATTGTGCAAAATCACAAGTTATCAAAAGTTCTTCACCGGTATTGTTTTCTTATATTTAGAAGATTTTTATGCTGTAATGCCATTAGAAGCTTTAATGCATACAGTCCCAGAGACTTTCTTAAGCAAACAAAACATAAATTGGTGAAAAACACAAACCGCACACAAAAATTATAATTATAAAACGAAGTAAACACTTATTTTTGCCGATTGAATAATTTCTTAATGCCTACTACTGATAATGGCTTAGGTTTAGTATTTTGAGGTAAAGATCTAACATTGGTAGGACATACGGAAGAGACCTACTTTCAAAATTCACTTATAAATTATAAGTAGACGTAGATATATAAGAAATTAATTACTAAGATGCCGAGGGTTTTTTAATGACTGGTTTTTTATAGACACATAACAAAGACAATAGAGCATTCTCATAGGCGTACGTTATGTAAAGAAGGTTTAATTAAAATTTTATATTGTTATTAGGACAACTAACTCGTAACAAATTCTATAAATGTAAGATTTATGAACTATGATGTATGATGTTAATTGCATTTTATTATAAACCTTTTGGGTTACCATTGGCCAATAGCTATTAAACGATCATTACTGCCATGTGTAACTTAGGGCTCGCAAACTTTACGCCTCCGCGACGCTTCAGCGCAAAATTGATTCCTCGATGCTATCTAACCTCCCGAGGGAATTGTGGATAAATAAATACTTTAGTATAATCTCTAAGGGATCTGAGACAGGCCAGAATTACAGCACGCCGGATATATTATTGCATTTTAATTCCATGCCCGACACACCTCCGTCGCATTACGATTGCGCATGATTTAATGACTTATTGTATATAGACCTCTTATATAAGTTCATCTTTCTTTCTTAAAAGTTTAAGGCTATAATGAGCACTGTTCTGAGTACGTCGATCCGATTTTGATTTCACGCGTTTAAACTGCGAATTACAATTAAGCTCGAGTTTTTATTTGATGTGAGTTATTATATGCCGCCAACTTCGATTAAAAGCTATTGCATAGTTTGTTTACGTGTAAAGTAAGTTATATTTTTTGATTTTTAATAATTATTTGTTTAAAACCTATTTTTCATAATTTCGTGAATTAACAGATTTTCGCTTTAGGTCTCGTGTATCTGTAATACGCAATTTTATTGTGGTTAAAATTAGTGTTTAATAAACAATTTTGTTGTGGTTGCCATGCACTATGTACATTTAAATTATAAGCCAGCCTTAATAAATAAGCGAATACACGCATTTACAATGTCTTAGCGTTCGTGCCGATCGGAGATTTTCAATAGCAATGTGGCATAGAAAATAGGCATCTTGCTTTAGGCTCTCTGTACTAAATAATGGTTACTGAATTAATTATTGAACTCCTTAATTTTACTATGTAAGTACAGCGACGTCGAGCTTAATTGCAAACTAGTTATAATTGTATAGACATTGGCAGTTCAGTGTAGTTACTGTTGTCTTTCTTTAAAAATAATATCAGGTAATAAATAAATAGGTTATTACAAAAATATCATAGTAGGAAATAATATTAGGATTTTAATAAACAAAATTCTATTCCGTTCGATTTTCCTGTTAATGTACTCAAAACCTATCAGTAGTAGAATTTACTTAATAATTATTAAGAATTAATATTTCCATTGCGTGCGTTTTAGCTTTATTTAAGAATTTTGCTAAAGGGAGAACTAAATTCAAAATAAGTATTTTATAGCAGAGTCATTTTATTTTGGGACTCTCAATTAGCTATTTAACACCTGAGGTCATACGATAAAATATAAGTAACATAGAGGACGGGCGGATTCTCACCTTTCGCGGCAAGATCTTGTTTAGGAACATCGATAAAAGTTGTAAAATGCAAATGGTTCTAGTGAAATGCTAAGAATTTTACGCCCACGTAAAATATTTACTGTTATTTTTTGGGATATTTCACATAATATATTATATACGTAATATTTGAAGTTATATATGAGACAAAAATTGCCATTATCACGGCTATTAACGAGCAATAAAAAATATCATATGTTATATTCATTGTGGTATTTAGGTATGCTATTTGTATATGGATTAAAGAATTAATACGTATTAGTTTATTTGGTGGTTTCTCCGGGTTACTGTTTTGAACAACCAATCGAATCTGAATAACTTTAATTAAGTCAATCTCCAGTCAATCCAATTACATAAAGAGTAAGGATTGCGTAGTTTCCAGAAAAGAATAATGAGACCGATTAATTTTTTCGCGTTTATACCTTTTTGATTTTGGTCTTTTAGAATCATTTTATCTAAGTGGATATAATTTCATGGGTATCAAATTTGGTCGATAAATTTTGAACCAACATTGTAATCAAAGGGTTTATACATATTTATGAGCAATTATTCATGTTGTCCCTGTTTTATCAATACCTTTCTATAAAAGTAGGATTATCATGAGTAGACTTATACTTGGTATAGAAATAGTAACTAATAGAAGTCCTATTTGCTTTCATATAATATATTTTATTTGTCTATAGTTTCATCACTTTTAGTAATTAGAGCTTAGAAAGCTTTGGGTAGAGATTTATCTAGAATACTATTATAGGTATATCTATTTGATTTTTATAAGTTTTTTCGACATGCTTTACTTTTGCCTCCGCTTTTACATACATATGTTAAAATATGAGAACAAGCAAAATATATAATGTATGCCTAAAAGAAAATCACAAACAGCCATAACTATTATGATAATATAATTAATTCCAATAAATGGCATTCCGGTGGTCTGATATAATACAGGTTTTTCTATAAACGTCTAAAATGAACGCACTTTGTAAGTCTGCATATTATTTAAGATTTTTTGTCGAATACGCAAACTAAACAGATATCTGTCTCTACAGCAGTTTGGAAGATTAAAGTAGAAACGTGTTCCGAACAATAATGATCCATACTGAGTATCTACAAAGTGAACCGTTTTTTATTGGACGTAAAAGATTCGATTGTATTAACCTGTTACCTGTTACAGGTAGAAATGCCAATACAGGTAGGCGCCTTTATTACCAATACGTTTCGCATGACGTCACGAATTTTTACTTTAATTTTGTGACACAAAACACCTTTATTTATTGTTAGACATATTGCTTATATTGAGATGTTAAAAGTGGTAAACTAATTTTGTAAACAATGAATTTGAACATCTAGTAAACTACAGCGGTATAGAAAAATTTTAAATTTTATACGAGTAAATGTGATTTTTTTAACATAGTGTTCATTAAAATTTTAATATGTACATACAATAAACGACACATTTATAAAGTATATTTACAATAAACTTGAGTGACCTTTATACGCTCATGTATGTGAAACATATTCAGAGAATCTACTATAGTACTGCCTATCTCATTAAAATTGGAATGTAATAAAATGTAACATAATTTTAATTCAGTATAAAAATAAGATTCAGATTGTTAGCACATAGCCGCATCGTAAGGATTTTGGCTGGTTGAACAACTATAACTTCGTAAATAAATCAAAGTGAACGTTTACGACACAACTTCATTTAAACTATAAATAATTATGAGTTCGAGCACCGGACCTGACACTAAATCAAAACAATTTATGCATGAAAATGTCTTTAAATTATAACGATGAAACAATACTCTTTTATTACTATTCGAAATTGCCGCTGTCAGCGATTGTTAGTTGTTAGTCATTGCGAGGCGTCTATTTTAATATCAGTATCCAGGCGTATATATTATATACTAGCGACTTACCCTCGCTTCGCTTGCGTTTGTCCCTAGATGTAGCGCGAGCGAAGCCGCAGGTTCCACTAATTAAAATAAATAAAACTTCTAAAATAAAAGTAGCCAAAGTTACTCATTATTAATTTGCTATCTGCGACTCAAACTCCCATGCAAATCGGTCCAGCCGTTTCAGAGATTAGCCAGAACAAACAGATAGACAGATAGACAAAAATTTTACAAATTGATTTTTTGATGTTAGTACCGTATATATATACTATCATATGCATTTAGTGAAATAGAAAATAGGCATCTTGCTAGCTGTTAATTTTAAAATTAAAAACATACACTTCAATTTCATTTATATGTAAAGATGTATAGATATCTAGATGTTAATGTATGAGTACATTGTGCATTCGTAGCTTATATATTTTTTTTTAATTTTATACACCAAATAAGCTACAATACTTATCTTTACACTAAATCAAAGTCATTAGATGTATCTATTGACAAATTCCATTTCATATTCAAATAACAAAATTAAATTACTGGATTCCTTCGCATTAAAACTAGAATTCGCAAATAAGGAATAAATTAAGATTTGATACCTACGTTGAAACAAAAATCGTTGGTTGTATAAAACTAATGTAATAGACATTTTATTGGACAATTCCAATTAACAATGATATGAAAATTATACTAACTTAAAATAATCGCTGTGCTAATGTTCTTGTGACTTTTGATGTTATGCGAAATTTAAGAGGATTTCATACATGAGCGTTTTTTTAAAGTTGCTTTTAAAAAAGTCACTTTATGTATTATGCATGCCGTGTAACCATTTATTAGTCATATCAACAGACATTTATTTATTATATCACTATAATATATATAGATATAGATATTCAAAAAGTAATATTAAAATAAAAATTCTTTCGTAAGTCCAGCCAGAGCAGACCGGTCTTTGACTTGTACTAGGACTGTATCCACTGTCGAGGCCAAATGAGACGTGGCATCCGCCGTCCATCCTTACGCACCCCGCGGCTATAAAGGTGCGCCATAAAACGGGTCTCATTTTATGACCATTTGACGAAGTTATATACGTTTTCGAAGTCATTTCTTAGACGAACCGACTATTGTGCTTCCACGACCAGTCTTCATTGCGCTCTCGCAGTTCTTATTGCACTACAATATATGTACATGTAGATATATATTTTTCTACACTTAATTCTTTTATAGCATGCACATGTAGCTATTTATCTAAATAAAGGCTATACACTTTTATTGTATACAAGATCTAATGCTATCGTTGGATAATCGATTTAGGATAATTCGTTTCTGAATCGTGCTCATAGAAAGTAGGAGCTCAGGCTATCGTTAGGGAAATCTACAATCTCGACAATGCTGTATCAATATTCATGCTACGGTCGCGACCCCTACTATTTGCATAACTGCACATTGCGTTCTCTTTGGTTGCAACTGTTCCATTGTTTTATGATCTAAATGACCACGCGATATAGGGATAGTCACGGTAAGGATGTAAACACAAATAGGTCTCCTCCGATGTCATGTATGATATCCAGTAGAGATTGTGAGGCAGCCGCATTTTAATTCAAATCAAACGGGTACAGTCCTTTCGAGTTACCGAAGCGGCCTTTAAATCTTGGGCCGTGGCCGCCAACGAATCCAACAGGAAGACGAGTCCAGAACAAGATAAGATCGGCTCCCAGTGAATAGTTTGTCAAACTCTACCCTACTAGTTCAGTCGTCTTCAATATCAGATTAGTGCCTACAATGTTGAGTTATGCATGGAAGCCAGGACAGACATCACGATCTATTGTATGTATAAATAAAAACCGGTCAAGTGAGTTTGACCCGCCCGCGAAGATATCGTACGTGCATTAAAGAATACAAATAATATCATCACATAGCCATAACATTGAACACATGATAACTTCATTTAAAATGCGAATGCGCGAATCTCTAAATTTTTTTTACAATTTTATCTTGAAAACCCATAAAATTGCAATTAGAACACCAAATATCAATAGAACATTCATTAAGCGTTTAGATTATAAGATGTATAATATATAAGATGCATGCGGTAATAGGCTTAAAATAAATTTAATAATACTCTGAAATAAAATATTCATACATACGATATTGTAATATTATATCTACATACATTTGCATTTAAGCTCACCTCTCTCCGTAAGGGTTCGATCCGAGAAACTTTTTAATTTTCTTTCTTTCTTTCTCTGTCCCTATATCCCTAAGCATGCTTAAATCTTTAAAACTACGCAACGGAAAAGGTTTATATGCATAACTAACGGATCCCGCGGCTTTGCCTGTGCTACATCGCTAGTTACAAATAAAGAGAAACAATGTTTCTAATTATATAATATATCAGATAAAATTAATTGAATCAAATTGGCCAATACCTAATTACTGAACAAAAACCCAATACGTAATAAAAAGACTTTTAATTTTTTACGGAAGCCTTTTTGGTATTTTTTGCTTACTATATTTTTATGACCACAGACCACATAATACTATACTAGGTAATACTATTTATTACTGAACTAGTCGTGTCACAGGTCACTTGTTATATTTCTTAATACGGTACTAAATGGTATATTCTACGGTATACCGACATAAGGAGTGTTTTATGACTCTCCGGCAGATAAAAACTACATACTTGTAGGATATCTATGAAAAAATAACATAAAATTACGTTAGGAGTCATGTTATAATGTAGTAAGTAAATATTAACTAGGTAGGTATATAATATGTACATTCTGAATGTGTAATAAAATCCAAATCGTACTGTTGTTATTTGATGTATTTTCCTAAAGTTAATATTATACCTTGAAAAAGTAATATTGTTTATTGTATATAAAAAAAAAAAATCATTAAATAAAGCCACAGACAATCGAGGTTAATTTGTCTGTGAATAAAGCAAAAACATGAGTGAGGAATGTGTCTAATACTTACATGACATTAGTCATGTAATTTTATGAAATAGGGAAAAATGTTTACCCTAAGTATTATATTTCGTCGCCAATCTGTATTATTTATAATTAATTTGTACAAAATCCTTACGATATCTTTGTTACTGTATCTTGACTGATAAGGAGGGTAAAATTACTTAATTCACACTAATTACTTTATCTTCAAAAGTAAATAATCCAGTAATAAAAATGTTTAAAGATATGCAAGGAATGTTGCGTTATGTTCTAAATAATATTATTATTTAAATTAAAGCTATTTAGACTTGTAATGAATTTGTTTGAAATTGTTAAAAATATAAATCTTATATATAAAATTCTCGTGTCACGGGGTTCGAACTTGAACTCCTCCGAAACGACTTGACCGATTCTCATGAAATTTTGTGAGCATATTGAGTAGGTCTGAGAATCGGCCAACATCTATTTTTCATCCCCCTAAATGTTAAGGGTAGTCCACCCCTAAATTTTTATTTTTTATTTTTTAGACATTTTTTTTTCCTACAGATCAACCCAATGAGGTTGATTAGCAATTAAAAAAATGAACGCGGGCGAAGCCGCGGGTACAGCTAGTTATATTATAAAGATATCAAACATTGTGTTTAGATGGATGTTAGACGCTCAATCACGACTGAACGGATCTGGATGGCGGAGATATAGATTATAGTCAATAAATTTATAGAATTAGGATTATAGAAATTGCTCGTAAACTTTTATGCCGAATAAAATACAATTCCCGTGGGATAGAATAACTGTGGATATATAGTAGATAGCCACTAATACTTTTAATTATTAAGAGAAGAGAATTAAAATTTACTTTTAATTGAACATAATTTGTTGTAACTTTATTGGTTATTTACTAAATACACGGTAACACATTCATTAATGTTTGTAGCTAATTCACTTACCATTAAGTCTATCTAATAACATTAAGATTGAGATAAGCGATGTATTTTTGGTCAATCACGGATCTTCCTTCGGTAATCTCGAAGAATGTCTATATAATTACGTAAATTATGTTTATTTGGTCTTTCGTTCTAACGCGCAATCTCACAGGCCATTTCAGACCATCGGCACTTATGAGGCCTGACAAAGATCTCCGCGGCTCGAGATAACCTCACGACCTCTCCAGCCCTAGCAATAAAGTTAGCACGGTCGTTTACGCCATAGGCTGTGTCATAATTTTTATACAATGATAAATAATGTTAAATTACTTTCCTGTAAGCTTGCCTTTACACTTAAAAAATATTTTTAAAAAAAAAGTCAAATCATAGTCATTTCTTTAAATACAAAATAATGGAGGTAGGAAAGTAAAGAGCTACGGAGATACAGTTTTTTTAATTCAATTTATACACATAAAAATATTGACATTCTTTATCTTTACTGTTGCTTGATTGTATCTTAATAAATTGTGATATGATATCACACTGATACACGTTATGATATACTTTGTACAAGTTAAGAAGAAGGTTTACAGACAAGATAGAATGCCGTGTAATACAAATTATGCTTTAAATTTACTTTGAATAATTAATTTTAGTTACATTAATGAATGTTTTCAAGCATTAGCTTCAACATAACTTTTACGACAATGTAATGCTTGAAATTGCATGGGAGGTCACGCTGACTTCCTCGATAAATAACATAATTAAATTACCTATCATTATATTAGCATTTATATTATTATTATTTTACTTTCATAGTTAATGAAGGAATAATTTAAGTATTAATTACGATAATTTATATATAATAACAATATTTTTTATTTATCACAAGTCGCAACCTTAAATATTATCGTTAGTTTCATTATACATATTAGTAACTCATAACTAACGTTTCTAATTAATAAAATAACGTTAATAGATGAGTAATTGGCAATAATAACATCGTAAAACGAGCTCAAAATTCTGCAACAAAGTTTCTAATACTCGTACGTAGGTACCTAATGTTGTGTTTTGAATGATTTTATTAAGAGATATTCATTTTAATAGAGTTTTTTAAGAGATTAAAGTCGTTTTATGTTTATTGCATATGTTTACAAGGAAACCTATTATGTAAATAAAATATTATGGGTGGTCTAGGTAATAGATGTAGTTGTTTGTTTCAGAATCAGGCGTAACTATTTTCAAATGATTCTATAGGTAGGGCCAAATCACTTTGTCCACATACTCGAATAAAATTTTAATAACGATGTTATTCCTATCTCTACATTTTTAACATCCCACTGTTAGGCACGGGTTTCCCTTCAAGACGATGGAGATCAGGCCTTATTTTACCAAGCTGGCCTAATACGGGCGACTGCATATATCTTTTTAAAACTTACTACGGTCTCTCAAACATGCAGGTTTCCTCAAGATGTTTTCCTTCAACGTACGGCAAGTGGTAAACTTGTTAGACATGATTCGTACATGAAACTTCACTCGGTTTTTCAAGCGACCAGGATACCACTGGGCTATAACTAGGTATTATAATTTTCTAATATATTTTTTTTCTGCACTTTAATGAAAGGTTAATGGTCTGAAGATATTTTATTTTATTAACCTAATCTTAAAAAACAAGTATGCAAAATTTTAAGCATCGTATTGTTTCATATATCCGTACCTACATAGCCTACGTAGTCAAAAAGTATTTATTTCAGGACTTGGATACACTGAAACACTTTATAATATTAGTAAGGATATATTTAAACCTAAACGCAGATGAGGTCTTTAATAATATTGTCGTTGTAAATCACAGCAAGATATTGATCGTAAATATAGTTGCGATTTATGACAAAATACATAAATCTTCTACCGCCTGCACGATATACGCTGATGCCGTTTGCTTCTTACTAATGAAAGTCTTACTTGTTCTAATACTGTATTATAATTAGAAGAATATATTTATTATTACATATTTTCAATTTAATACAGTCGTTTTCATTAACATACGAGTAATTCTCATTTGGTGAGTTAAAATTATTGTTGGTGGTTAATTTTTCCAAGAAAAATTCTTCATATTATGTAATATAACGTTGCGATATAGACCGTATGATTATAATATTTAATAATGTAAATAAATTTTAGTTTCTGGTATTCATTCTTTATTTTTGCCAAATGAACATTTTGATATCATATTATTTTGTATAAGACAGTGGTAGCCCAGCGGTAACGCGGTCGCTTGGATATACGAGTGATGAAGTCCGCCAACACGCACTAGGCCAGCGCGGTGGACTCTATGGCCTGATCCCCCTCGTAATGAGGGAGGCCCGTGCCCAGCAGTGGGACGTTAATAAGGGCTGATGATGATGATGATGGTTATATTGTACTTATATTGAAAATATAATCTATACTAATATTATAAAGCTGAAGAGTTTGTTCGTTTGTTTGCTTGTTTGTTTTTTTGTTTGGTTGAACGCGCTTATCTCAGGAACTACTGGTCCGAATTGAAAAGTTCGTGTTGGATAGTTCGTTCATCGAGGAAGGCTATAGGCTATATTATTACATCACGCTATGACCAATTATTATAGGAGCGGAGCATCAATGCTGCAGCGAAGCCGCGGCTAGTGATTAATATAAAACATTCATCTGAAATTATAATTAAAATTATATTTCTAGGTCTATTTGTAGACGAGAATCCTTAATACTCATATTAATTGATATGTTGGTTTGAATTATAGCATTTGATCTGGGGCCAGACGTGTACGATGCTCCTCAGGCTATTCTATTGGCCAATTTATTTATATTGATTCTCATACCATTTCCTATCTGCGCAGACAACGCCCGACTACTTTATGCACTGGCACTAAACGCAAAATGATATCATAAAGAAATAAACCAACCAATATCATAATATCTTCTTCATTAAGCATCGCTTTATAATGGCTTAAGTTTCCTTGAGACCTATTATAATCAAAATCAATGTTTTAGTTCAATAAAATATTGTATCAAGCTTGTATTTGAATTCATTTATCCATACCTACATTATTATAATATATATGAGATTCTTTACGAATTTATTTTATTTATGGAACAAATGTTGATATAAGTGTATGGAACAATGTGATTTTTTGTAGACTGATTTTTGTAGAGTTTCTGATTCTAGACTTTTAGTTTTCATTTTAAAATATATATACATTCAAGTTTTACATAAAATTTTTATTGTTAAAATTAAAACTAGTACAAAGAAAACAAATAGCAGCAAAATATAGGAATAACTACTAAAGTCTAACTTGATTTACTCGTAAATATTTAGAATTTATGCTTCGATATTGCTTGTTATGTTTCAATCCCGATGGCTATTGACCATCGATTGTACAAACCATTTATTCCCAACTTGCACGTTAATAGGTAGGTACTCCCTGATAGTACAGTGACAGTTCCCTTGAAAAGAGCTGTCTCGTGAAATAAAGAACAAAAAACCACTTTATCTACTCAACGGGATTTCTCTACCGGGTAGAGGGATCGTAGGGTTAGAGTGACGTAGGCCATTTTATATAGTTGTAAAACAAAGATATAACATTTCAATTTCTGGCGTAATTGATAGTTGATTATGTGCTTCATTTAGTTTTGATGCGCGTCCTAATCTTTACTCTGTCACAACAGACGTAACAAGTTTTTTTAAAGTTTGTATCTAATTTATTCAGTGCACCGAGCGCGGACCATCCGAGCAATTTGTTACGGACAAATTTTCTATTAGCTTAACTGATGTAATATACATAATATATACTTCTTTTTTTCCACGAAATCTTCTATAATGAATATATTTTTTATGTATAATATATTCCTTATTGTTATAATAGTAAAATTATATATCTATGACTGTACAAACATGTTTAATTATATGATAGTCATGGGAAAATTATACAAATGCTCGTTTGGGGCTTATTATACATTTTATTTTATTAATGTCAAAATTTATTACTTGATCTCTTGTTGAATTAAATTATAATTCATACGATTTAAAAAGGAAAGACATAGAAAAACATATTTAAATTTAACTATTATAATTTACATTTAAATCCAATCAAGTATTAGGTATATATAAACATATATATATATTTTTAAATTTGAGTTTTTTTATTAAACTAAACTGTAATATATCGACAAGCGCAGAATTTTACTGCATAGGTATTAAGTTTGATTCACCCACGCACACTTAAGTATTTATTTGATGTTCTCTAAAAGCCATTAGAAATCACCAGATGAAATGGGCCAAAAGTAATATTCATATTAAGGTGTTACTATGTTTTCTCTACTTTAACTTCGTTTGATTCTCCATTTATGAACTTCGTAAGTTATAACAGTATAAAAGTTGTTACAATATCATAAGCATAAATTAACTTTAACTACGAATGCCAATAGCGTGAGAACTACCAGTGATCACTTCAAAATTATTCTAAATACGTCCGATTCACGTCCTTGATGCGTGACTAGTTAGCAAAACGGCTGACAGTACATGGAAACACTTACTTCGCACGCATTCGTACTGAGCTGTTATAAAAATGCCTACTATGCATAATAACTTTAGAGTAAAAACATGAAACGGTCACATTGAATTAATAATATTTGTGTAAACTACTAATAATCAATTAACAAAAACTAAAATATTAGGCATGTAGGTGCTAATTTAATTATTTATGGCCATATCTATATATAATTGGCTATTATGTGTATAATATATTTGGTACAATTAATAAGTTTTGTAACTTTTTTGTAAATTTATATTTAAGACTTAACTAATTAATAATGAATATTATTTTAATTTATAAGACAATCACTTCAGTAATAATAAATAAATAAGATTTCAAATATTAATTTCCAGTTAGCTTTACGAATAAATATTTTAATGGGCTAGTGAGAAAAGTATTTCAATACATTTAAAGTGGGATAAAGAATACAAGTTAATTAAAGAAAACAAAAACATTAACATGTAAGTTACATTTACATTATTACCGCATAAACAAGTCTCTATTCCTGTTTCGGAAGAACTTTTTATAGTTTGTTTTCCGGAAAAGGAAAATAACGTGGGAATTCCACGTGATAAGTTCACGACGTGGAAGATATGCTACCAATGTAATAAATTCTAGGCTCAACTTAACGTACAATTAACAGAGCTTTTAGAAATAATATTATTAAAAAAAGCCTAGAGGAACTTAAACAATCGCTTGGTAATTTACTTAGTTGAGTAAGTTTAAAAAGACGTAAATTATATTCTGTTTAACAATATCAAACTTCACCTTCTAGTCGGTAATTATTCATTATTAATAACATCTAATATCCTTAAATTGTATTTTTATCTTCTATTGTCATATTTTAAACTCATTTGAACTTAAAATTAAAAAAATGTTTAAAACACTTTTAACATCACTTATTTTATTTTGATATTAGTTATGTGTAAGAATATTAATAATATATAACAGGTAATTAATTATTTCTAAGAAAAGTATTTACTAAACAGTCAGAGCATTAAAAGAATGTTAAAATACATTTTGTTTTACACCTACATCCACTTTGCTGGACAAGTGTTTTACTTCTTAACGAGACAAGATGAGCTAGTGCTATGTAATTGTTTTGCGCGTTAGGCACTAGTCCTTTGTTAAGTTAAACGCATCCCATTAACTTGTAGTAGGTACTTGATTTCTGGCCCAGTGGCTTGTCTGGTTGGTCTAATTCGCTATTGTCGCAAGTTTGATTACCTCACGACTCGTGAGTTAAATCTTTATATTGGCCTTAAAAAAAGTCTGTTTATAGTAAAGATGAAAACATACAGGTAATAGCTATAGCCCATAACCAGCAATGATTAAATATATACTTATGTATTTTTATAATAAGATAAGATGCTCTTCCATCATTAGATAACGTTTATTGACAATTTCTTAATAAACTATAAAGAATTCCTAAAAAAGGATTAAGGATGGATTATTCACTATCCGCAATTACATATAATATATACCTACAGTAAATAAATTCACTTCTTTAAAACTACTTTAAATACTACTATAGTAATTAACGACTAAAGTAACTTGCTACCTGATTGACATATAAAAGCACAGTTCAAGCTTTGGAAACTTTATTTTTTTGCTTATTTAGTTTATAATTACAAACCGACCTCCGTGAAGATTAATACAGAAGGTAAAGTAACCAAGTATTTTTGCCATTGAACATGTGGAATTGCGGCAAATATCTTGTATAATTATTATAATATGCAATTGTCTTGTCAACAATCAAGAAATACAACATAATCCTATGACAATATGCAATATATGGTCTGTTTTAGGGTTCTGTAAGTTAAAGGCAAAAATTGACCCTCAGCCGAGCAGCAGACGTTTTACTTAAATCAGGATATGAAAGGGATTTGTCTCATGAGCATCTCAAGTTAACTGATACATAATTTTGCAATCACATTATTAACAATATAATTCATATATTATATATATTATTTATTACTTTCCGTACCTACCTTTGATTATGTGCGAATTATTTACAACATGTTTTACGGTACTGAAAACATTGTAAAGGCATATTCTATTAAAAACCTAGCATATTTTAGAGAGACATGTGTATTTTGTAGTCCTCCAAGATCCAAGAAGAGGCACTCGGCCAGCGTTCTGAACTATGACCTGAATCTGATCACCCTCGTATTGAATAGAGCCTGTCCCCAGCAGTTGAAAAACTACAAACAAGTACCTACAAGTACTCTAAGCAAGTAGGAAAAGGCCTATGTCAAGTTGTAAAAGTGTTTGGGATGTGACGACGATTGTAAGCAACACTTAAGTTAAAAATATACTTGTTAATATTTTATCAGTAATTATCAACATCGTCTTACATTACATTCTACACTGTATACTTAAATCAGTAATTGAATTATGACCTTCAAAATAATTTATAACTCTCAAGCTCAGTATAATTAATAAAGATCAAGATGCCTTTATGAAGTTGTCATTACAACGTCGATATCGTTGGAGCTATACTTTTGTGTTCAAAGCTTGAATCAAACCGACGATGAAAGAAGGCAAAATAATCTTAAGGATTTGGCAGAGTGTATATAATATATAGTTAAGTAATTAGCGAGACGGAAGCCGGGTAGTTAGTGCGAGGGGCGGGATGTCGTCGCGACGATAAATCATAAGTGTGCTACACTCGCTGGGCGTACTGGGGGCGGAGCGAGTGATTTTTAAACGGTTTTTTGAGTTTCTCGATGGCCAATGCCCGAATGTATTCGGGCATCCTTTTCTGGTGCTCAGTCAACGTGGCGACACTTTTTCACTAATTAGGAGAACCATCATTAATGCCAAATTACTGGACACATGCAGTTACTGAAGCATTTGCGAATTTTTAACTGTTTTGATATTATTCTTTATTTAAATATGTTTGCATAATTTCATCTGTACATCGTTTGGAGTGGCAATGAGAGAAGGATAATTATTATAATATAAAAGTATTTTTCGCCCAACTTAAGTTTGTTGTCACCCTACAATTACTAATTAATAACCCCCAGTCGGCCCAGCACAGGTATGTTTCGGGTTTCGGGCTGTATTTGTGCTTGCGTGCTTGTTTTTGTGGGATACCCTTTCTATTGTTCTCTGTGGTATCACAACATGTTGCCCTTAATTCGTTCTCACTGCCTCATGAGTTCTGAATACTGATTGCTATCAAACATTAAGTTGAGTTCAGAATATCTTAATTTATTGCGTCAGTAATTTTTATAAAACGGTGAAATTGCATTTTGAAAATAATATTATTGTAATTTGTTTTTATTTTTCTTTTTTATATTTTCACGTTTTTGTGCTTTGCGGAATTGACAGCCCAGAGTAGTAATATAACGAAATTATGATTCATTTTCTTTACTTGACTTACGATAGTATATATTGCATCATGTTTGTGGAGTTATAATTGACGATTAATATTGTATTGATTTGCTAGTTTATCTTTTATAATTTTAACAACTAAAGTGACAGTTGGCATTTATTTGAATGGCCCAGCATACTTTTAGATTGAACAGTATGACTACTGTACTCTAAGCAATTGATTAATTACTAGAGTACAGTAGTAGGATATGCGAAAATACAATAGGTTATGGACTATGGCTTGATCCTCCTCGTATTAAAAGGAGGCCTGTGTCCAGCAGTGAAACGTCAAAAGGGCTGATACACAATAGATTATACTACTTAGTTGTTTGCTTCTCTTTTCTCTCATTTTTCATACAATATTCATACATTTTTTGAGATATAGTGGGAAGAGCTACATGAGCACGTAAAGGATGAAGTTAAAATGAAAGTATAGGTACATGTAAAATGAATTTATCAGATATAATTGACGCCCATTGGATACAATGACATTGCTCATCGCATACAATGACCAGCTTAGACTAGCAAAAATAATCGTTAGCTACAACGCACATATCAAATCTAGATGGAAAATGAACCAATAATACACGCAGCATGACGAATACACAAGCTATAGAAAAAAGTTAATACATATTTTATTTTTACTTATTAGATATTAAATATTTTCATTCATTATATTACTTTTACGATGAAGCCATATATTTTATTTTTATTATGAAAATTACTTGATAATATTTAAAAGTCCCCAACAAGCGATCTCAGGGGCGTTACTATCTACATATTTATGTGAGATAAAAATTCAAAACCAGTTTACTTCCAACCAGTCGTTTCTAACAAGAATTTTTGACTCACACAAAAATAAATACTGTTTACGAAACATGAGAAAGGCATGAAAGGTATCGTCTATAATAAGTGACCAAAGATCCAATTTAAACGCAAATGTTAAGTTAACAAGGTTTATTTTTGATTAAGTCCTATTACAGTTGTTAATTCAGAGCCAAGTTGGAAATGAAAAGCAATATAACAGTATTTATTATGACATTTAACAGTAAAGTACAAAATTGATTTGATCCAGGCTTAGGGACGGCCATAGTTTAAATGTTATATGTACTAGAAGTGTTGTTGTATGATAATTGCGTATTTTATACTTCTTTTATTTAAAGTTTTTAGGTAGTTTGGGTGGAGGCTTCTATACCAACCGTTTAATACCTACTTCTTAACAGAATAGGATATTAAGTAACATTTCAGTATCTACGTATCCATCATAAAAATTCTACAGGCGACATAATATCTCGTTTTTAAAACAAAATTGTGTATAGTTAAAGTTTATTGCTCATAAAAATTACGAGCATAATTCAGACGTGAGAATATAGTGGGCACTTTGTTCTCGGCTTATAACAACCAGCTACGATAAGGATGCGCTTTGCTCTTCCGATGTCCCTTGAGAAATCACTGCGATATTTGCTATCTCACTTAGTGCACTTGAAGTGATTTTTATAGCCAGGAATTTGCAAGCTAGGTATCTACAATGTTTTCCCATAAATTGTTTAAACGTATACTTAATTTAGATATCTAGAATCTTTGTTTACTTCACTATATATTCGTGTTGCTATGAAAAGCTTGAGATCCGATTCATACATAATTAATAGTGTTAAATCTTATTTGCGCCAAGAATATTTAGCAATGCTAATAATAATAAACTTAAAAATAATTACGCTAAGCGATTTGATTAAGCGAAATTTGTGCTAAGTACCAATAAATCATTTAGGTTTTACGAAAGGCAATGAATGCATATGCGTCATTTTATATTTTTCTGAAGTAAAATGCGGGTTATTTTAGTGTGCGGTGAACAATGCCGAGCCAGAAGTAACCACGAGACTCAAACGCTGAAAAAAGAGAAAGACTCAATAGTCCTCGACTGCCCACACGACAACCTATGGCCACTCAATCGTTCGTATGCAGCTTACCAACGCACAAAAACTGTAGAGACGTCGAATGCCCTTACATATATTTTTGATGGCTATGCATTATCTTTAATTAATTATTGCATACATTCTTATATTGTTTCGTAATATAAGAGAAAACTGCTATATTAATGCAAAGTTCTATAGCAAATACAAGTTGTTGAATAAAGTAAAAGCTCCAAGAAAGCTTTGTTATTAGATGAACTTTGTTACAGTGTATTCAAATAGTATTTATTTTTATTTTTATTTTAATATTATTATCATCTCCATATGTCATATTGGGTTGATTTTGATTACCTACTTATAAAAATATTCAAAAAGAAGTTTATTGTACGTATTGTATTGTATGTTATTGTTTTCTATAAAATTAAACGCTGTCCCACAACCCTACTCTTGTCACGTCGATGTTCTGGTTGCAGCGATGACGCAGCGCTAAGTCTGAAGAGATACTTCGATTCTTTAGAAGTAAACTTTGCGGAGAGGCAATCCTCGCTAACGAGGAATAATTGACATAAAATATTTTAAATGTCCGATGAAGAACGAGCTTTAGTATCTATGAAATAAAAGTAAATATACCTACACGTATTAATATTGACTTCCTATCGATTTTGAATTGAATGAAGCATAACTTTTAAAAGGTTATGTATCATTATAATAATAAAATAATTTATTCTACATTCTTTTATGACATTTAAATGCGTAACGGAAGATACGCCTACCATTGTCTATACGGATATTTCATGGTGTTTGTTAAAGTCGGGTGAGCATAGTACTGGCATGACAGTCAGTACATCAGTAGGATACCACCTATATTATGATGCTACAAGTAAGTGAAGTTACTGTTTTCCCTGAATCTCATACAAGAATAGCGTTACAAAAAAAAGCAAACATTAAAAATATACATATGGATGAACATTGAACCTCCTCCATTTTGAAGTGGATAAAATTAACATCAAAGCTTTATGTTAAGCTTTCGTTAATGTCATTGTAACCTTGTAACAAGTGGGACTAAAGTATAATGTGTAGATAAGGTACGTTCACCATTTCGTGCTATCAGAACAATACATTGCCTACACGACGTGCGACTCAATGCTTTCAAGTCAGATTAAGTAAGAAAAGGCTCGTTATTAATAACGGCCAATAACTTAACCACAGCTTGAAATATCGAATCTACTTTCGCTTAAGCGACAGCAATTTATTATCTGACCTAAGAATGTTTTTCCGGATCGAGGGGTTTTGTCATTGCCGTGTGGGATTTATTTTCAAAGTATATCTAGTTTGTGTATACGAAATGTGCTTCGTTTTAAAAATCGACTATGCCTTATGACTAACAGTATAGACAGACAGTATAGACAGTATAGACTTTTAAACTTTAAAGAAATTTTTATTTCGTAAAATATAAACAAACAGAATACGAATTGTTCTATATCCAAAACGACTTTAATAAATATAGACAATATATTATTATTTAATTTATGGCATGTAGTATATATAGTTACAGATTATATTTATTATCTTGACATGGGTCGGGTTCCAAATATTTTGTAAAATATTACAAAAACATGCACTCAAATTACGTCGTGTGGGAGTGAAGCATAAAATAACATCCCTTTTTCAAATTTACCAATAAATTATGAGAAAACCTCACAATTATGTATAAATACATGCTTTACATACCTTTCCTGAATTATTTTAGTATAGGCTCTAAATAACTAAAGTTATTAATAATCTGTAGGAAGAATAATAAAAGTTTTTAATAATAATAAACCTGAAATATAACTAGGATAACTAATAGAACCTTAAAATCAGAATCTAATTTAACTTTTCTTGAAATGAAAACTAGTAAAGGTAATTTAAAAGTATAACAAAAGTAAGAAATTAAATATATTTATGGCAATGGTGCTGCGTTTTATCTCCGAGCCGGCTTAATGCCCTGCGCCGAAGAAAGCTTTTAAGATTCCCCTATCCCTAGAGCTACGAAGATCATTGTAGTATTAAGGTTTTGTTTCTTTTTCAACGTGTTTGTGAGTCGCGCATGTGCAGGACATGTATAAGCATCTTAAAGAGTTTTTTGTCTACCATTTGTTAAGAAAGTCTGATTGGTATTTATTTGTAAATAAAAAAATACTTACGAGCTAGTACTTAAGTTTAAAGGCTTCTAGATACTTGATGATTATTGTTGTAATGTCTTGTCTTGTGTTACGACTTTCTTCTCGTGGCTTAGTGTAATAATAACATCGGACTCAAAATAATATTTACGTGAACTATTATCCCGAGAGAATGCGCAAATTATGAGACCCGGAATTGATATGGTATTGGCAGATATAATTAATAAAATTATATAAAATTAAGTACATGGTAATTATAGGCACGAATTTAATGAGTGCTAGTTTAATCAAATCAGTCACACCTTTCGCAAGAATTAGTTACATTCAAAATTCGTCGAATCTTGAAAGTTCTTTACCAAATGAAAATGGTCGATGTGGATTAAAATCTATCCAAGGATTCGAAACTAATTTAAAAATAATTTAACAATTAATTTATCGTAGAGCTATAAAAATAAATTATTTTTCATTTTTAGGGTTCCGTACCTCAAAGGTAAAAAAGAACCATTATAAGATCACTCTCTTGTCCCTCTGTCCGTGTGTCACCACCATTGTCAACTCATTGCCATTCGGCAATTTGTTGTTTCTTTATGTAAAAAACTTACTTTAATGATAATTTATTATATAAAAATTAAAGACTAGATATATAAAGTATACACTATAAAACATTTGAACTATAGATATTGCCATCTGATGCATTGAGTAAAACGACGTATAAGTATTTTTTTATAAAACCGGTAGATTATAAAAATATTTTCTTATAGTGACTTAAATTAATATTTAACGACACTCCTATAATTTACTATACAGAAAAACGCAGAAACCTTACGTATTCCTTAAATAAAACATTATTTTGAATTAACTATAAAACTTAGTAGGTACGTGTAAGTTGTACATAACTCAATATCTTGCAATTGGATATTTTAAGTGAAAACAAATATCTTCGTTTGTACTTGTAAGGGTACGTGACAGATTATTTTTCACACCCGCACTCACTTTACAGCATCCATATTTAACTTATATACCTTATATAAAATATCTTCTTTTCACGATCTTTAATTACTAATGTAAATTTTAATAATTTAATATTTAATTTATTTACACTTTATGTACATAAATATTAGTGAAAGTATAATTTTAAATTTTAATTTAATAGGTATTATTATTATTATTTTTAAAAGAAAATATAGGATGATAATAGGAAATATAGGAGATTCGGGCAGTGCAGGTAATATTACTAAGACTAGGCAGGCATTGAAGATATTTATAATTATAGTGCACAAGTGTATGCGCGGAAGCCACTGTTTTTTCTTTTAGTCGCACAATAGACCGACATGATCGTTCAGAATTAAAGGTCGCAGGAATGTAAAGACTTTTGATCCTTTCTACAGCACGGGGAGGAGCACTGGCAATTTCCCAACCCAGGACAGTGGCTGGACCTCAGGATAAGCAGACGTATTATACTAGGTACTACACTACAGTCAACAAAATCTATGCAGATAAATAAAATTACTTTGCCTGTTTTTAAATTTAAACTGATAGATAATAAAGCTACTTTTATTTATGAGAAGTATAATGGTACCTACCGTTTGAAAAAGTTACCAAGCGAAGCTAGAGGAGTTGCTGGTTTATGAATAGTTTATTTGTAGCCGTATTCTTACAGAAAACTTTATGAATAAATGAGTTATGTAAGATCTGTAATCAAGTTTTTTTCTGCCTACCGTATTTTATCCGAAATTAAAATTGATTTATTTTTCTGATTATACAAGCTTGGAAGTAGTAATTTAGAAGCTTTTCACGTTTAACCGTATAAAAATTCTAATCAAGCGATAAATCAATTGTCACGCAAGACTATTCGTCGGTTAAAACTTGTCCAGTCTTTACATTCCTTGATATAAATATGCATGAATAATATCTACACATGAAATACATTAATTTGCAAATTGTGTACGCTTTTATGTGTGTACATTAATAAAACGAGTACGCTTCGTTTTTAAATTTTACTTAAATATTATTTCTTGATTTGTAAAAGTAATTAACAGTAATAAAGTAAACAATAATAAATTAACAATAATAATACTTCGGTCAACCTAGACCAAAAAAGTACGTATCTACGCCACGTATATACATCTCTAGAGCTGTTATACATATAAAATGTATATACAGACAAGTATGTCTAATGTTTAAAAAACGATTAATAATATTGTCCGGTAGAATTATAAAATCATCTGTAAAGAGATTCAGACAGATTGATATTACAAGTATATATGTATATATTTAAAATATAGTATATAACTTATTAAGGTAAGTGATCGCTTTAGATAATATTCATCATTATTAACACCAAATTTACCAAGTTATATACGTAAATAAGTAATTATACTTCCAACAAAATCGAATATTTAACTCGAAAAACTTACCGTTTTGCAGAAAATCGCGAAAAACTCATTTTTATATAATTTTTTTCCATACACGGGAATGATGGGGGACTTTTAAATGTTATTTATAATTATGTTTTGAACAATTTTATTGATTTTCAGCTTGTTGGGACTTTATGCACTTTCGAATGTCTAAATTGACTGCACTATAAACGGTAATTACCGATAGTAATAGTACAGACTTAGAGGAAGCATCGAACGAAAATAGACTGAAAGCTTGTTCTTGAATGAACCGTGTTCACATTAATTGAGCATTAATAGGTGACTTGGAAAGTCTTGTTCACCTCTTGTACTTGTACTAAACTACAGATCTATGTGTATTGAATATGCAGAACAATGTTTAAATTGTTATTAAAAATGGTTGCATATAAAACTAACTAACTATTTTTCACACATTACGTCGCGTTGTTTTTTTGTCGAATTGACTTCATCAGAGTAATTGAAGGTTGAGAGGTATATCTGTCTCTTGATCCTAGTCAGTATTGAACGGCATTATTAATCTATTAAATCTAGTTTTAGTACCTCTGTGGATGAATTGGCGCCGTAGTGTAATTGAAATGGTTTCCTTTGATTGGCGGGCGCCGCGGGTGCGCAGGCGCTTGCGTATTTAGGTCACAGTGTAGGCTGAATTTAGCAAACCTACTGCCCGTTACCGGTCTTAGTCTCTAGTATTATGCGAACAACGGAATGTATTGTATCGTAGGTGTATTTGATTACAAAGTAATCTTAATATAACAGCTTAAATTGAAACTGTGCAAAATAATACGATTATTATGGTATCAAATATGGTATATATAAGTCTTTTAAGGATATTTGTATACATAGGCCTACTAGAAAAGGTAGTATTATATACCTACCTGAATTTCTAAATAGCTTCAATATGTAAAGCGTTAAAAGGTTATTGCGTGAAAATAAATATTTTTATCCATTACAACGCTTTCATCAAGAAAAAGTAATTGTAAAATATTCTTTGAATTGGCCTGGCTAGCAAATTTGTAACAAAACCATTGTGTGTGGAGGTTTTCATTTTTTGTTTCAAAACGCCGTAAATTAGGTTTATGTGACGAATGCCAGATTTATTTCATTTGTAGATCGTAAAATATAAACTCAAGAGGGAGCTTTGCTGGAAAAATGCAAGCGGTTGAAATAATCATAGGAGGTCTGAGTACAATAGAGCTGGCGCGTCTCAGCTCTGAGGGCACGTATGCTCGTAAATACGACGTTCCTTATTATTAGCAGCTATTGTTCAGGATTGCACTTGTACGGTCAGAAGAGAGTGGGAGAGACCTAGTCCCGCTTAGACACGGGATTATTAATTTATGATGAATTATATACAAAAATCTGTTAATGTAATTCAAATACTTTTTTTGTTATTATTTTAATTTTTGTAATTATTTCTATTGAAAATTAACATCATTATTAAAAGTTGAATATATATTTTTTAATTATGACGAAGAAATTGGAATCTATCTTCTCAAAACATTGGTTTATAATTTAGAGATTGATCGACCGATCGAACGAAAATCTTTTATAATGTTTTGGCATATAAACAGTGAACACCATAGTTTTGTAGAAATCATGCTAAACGATCAAGAGTAGATTTTTCCGTTCTCTTAATATTAAGAATTTATTTTACCAACGGTACAGTATGTTAATGTCGGATATCCGAAACGTTTGTTAATATGCAGCTATAGTCCGTTCAGCGTTGCACAACTCAATTCTAAATAAATGTAATCCTGGTATAATTAACAGAGGCATTAATGAATTCACTATCAGAATATTAAGTTGAATACAGATGTGGTTAAATTAAAAAAGTTTTCTTTTGCTATTGAATACTTAAAATGACGAAGTAACGTACAATATACATAAGCTTTGATCAAGCTGTGTAACGGACGGATCGCAGAAATGGAAATCATTCATCTTTTAATCTGACAAGTTCTATTGTGGCCAGGCCGTTGTGTAGGTTCGGTGAGGGGCCTTCAGGTTTTTATATAACTCTGCTGCTATTTGTTACCTGTTCTTAAAGATACCATCTCGTGCCGAGCTCGAATAAAAGGTAGGTATGTGCATATGTCATGGTTTTTGTCTCAATCAGGTTTCCTAGACTGTCAACTTGGTAGCTAACGAGTACCAATCGGATTAAAATTTTAATTAGTATTCTTTAAAATATATGAACAAAATATTAGTTTTATTAGGCAAACAAGTAGCAAAGAGCCTATATTATATTAGTCAGGAAATATAATAAATATGCATGTAGTCGATTACAGTAGTAAAAATATATATTCAGGTAGGTGATATAAAGTGGCTATATTACAGGGACAGATAAAACAAATAATCGGATCATCGATCCATCAAGATTGAAAAGCAAGGTTTGACATTTTGATATATCATCACTGGTATCAGAGTATGCAAATTAGTTGAAAGAGTTTTAATTTGTTTATTGATGTCATACTCAGCTATTTTATCACAAATTAATGTATAAACATAAGAACAGTTATAAAATAAAATAATTTAGAAGTGGTATGATTTCTTAAACAAGTATGGTACTTAGGTATTTCATAAATTTCTATGTTGTGTTAAAAGCTTTAATAAATTTGTTGATCGTGACTACCTTTAATTCAGATTAGACAAATTATCAAGTGATTGAGTGTATTTTTTTATATTTGAGTACAAGACTTATCTCTACTCTCATTCATAATGATATTAGAAACATTGTTTTGTGGAACATATATCTTATATAACTTAATATACAATGATTTGACTTAATGATTCACACTGACTACATAAAATTACTTTAAAGATTACAAACATTTTTAAAAAACGTACAATATATTAATTAATATACCTGCCTACTTTGTTAAACAAATTCCAAGAAATTCACATAAAGCTTTTTAAATAACAGGTTGTTTATGACGTTATGACGAATGGATAAGCTTTACGTCGAGATTTGAGATCAGGGGACGAAAATTTTATTTTAATAAAAATAAAACCCATACTCTTAGATGTGTATCTTAAATGAACTTGAGAAACTGCCGCTAATATGAAGAAACTCATTTGTGGTACATACATTAATCAGATAAAAATATTTGGAGTGACAAGTGGGGGCACCTTCCTGCCTAAAAAGAAATAATCTGTTTGACATCTCACATATAACTTTTTGACAACAATAATAAATATTAATTGATATTTATCGTAATTTTATTAAAGTTTTGAAATTATCAATTTATGTGCGTTTTTATGTCATTATTAACAAAGTCATTATCCTAGTCATGATGAATAATAAAATTATTGTTTATAGGAGAATTAATAAAAATACCCTTAACTAAAAAAAGTATTAGATTAATTTTGAAAAATATTTTTTTACTAATTATACCCGCCTTACAAACAAAGACGACACGATGGCTCAGTTTGTAGTGACCCTACTTGCTGCGCCAGCGGTCGCGGGTTCGAGTCCCGCTGGGGGCATACATTTGTTGAGCACGAATGTTTGTACTCCAGTCATGGGTGTTAATATTAATATTATGTATTTATTTAAAGTTATATATGTAGTTTATCAATTATCTGGTATCCGTAACACAAGCTTCGCAGCTTACCACGGAACTAGATAGCGCTGTGTGTAATGATGTCCCAACATATTTATTTATTTAAAGGTACTACACCATTCAATGAAAATGTATTGCAACCACATTATAAGTGTCATTATTGTATGTTAATTGACATAGCTGACATCTAAGACATTCATCGGATGCTGGCTGGTTGCGGCGAGGTGAGCTCGGATCTAGGTCGTGTCTCACGCATAAAATATGGTCACTTGATTTATGATTCCAATCTAAAAACTCTTCGATCTAAACAACAGGTTTTACGTCTTTTTTCTTTAGTTCATTAGTATTAATCTGAGTTCCACCTAATTTAAGTGCTACGATAATTATTAGAAACACAATAATTTAAAACAAGTAATAAAAATTTAATACCTAATGAAATCATTAGTATTACTGAGTACATTTGAAATAATATATATAATATATATCGATCTTGGAAATCTCATGATATCGAGGACTGTAACCTCAATTTAGTAATTTACATAATAAAGACGTTATAGAATGTAAAGCGTAATGTTCTTGGCACCGAGCCTATATTTTTGAAAATTGTTTCATCTATATTGTGTAGAGGCAAGTATATATGTACACGTTTTTCTTTTTAATAGTAATTACATACAGTGCACATTAAAGTTTGCTGGAACGCGCATATAAATCGGCTGTTTCATGAAATATTGAGTCGCAGCCGTGGGCTACGCGACTCCGACAGCACGGACGCGTCGCCGCCCTTATCTCTGCAGATGCGATTTTATACTTGATTTTTCTTTTTCTGACTTTTATGGATCGGTTGTTCGCGATGTATCGATAATTTAAAATTTCTTTTATTTTGTATTCCTAAATGCTCGGAGTCTAGAACGTTACTCGACTTTTCTGAATAGAGTAACGCTGAGCCACTTTACTAAGAGGAAGAATGTCATGCTCATAAAGTAAATCGGGCTTAAGTTTGGGAAATATTTATTTTTCTGTTTTACGACCGATGACTTTTTCTACAAAAACGTTAAGCTACAAACCGGTTAGGGGCGAGTTCTCGCAGCGTATGGCTGCTTCATAACTGGCTATTTTATGCTATTGTAATGGTCTAAGAGGAGCTACCGAGTATAAAAACATTCGCATTGTCTCTAGCCTTGTTATCGCATATAGCGTTATATTTTATGGCTTCGCGCACTGACTTTGACAGTTCATAGAAAATTAAGCGTAGAGTTTTTGAACAAAGTTTTTAACAACTTTTTGAACTTATTTGGTTTGGTTGCATCGTCTTTGTAAAATATTGCTTATTATTTAGATACCCTTCTAGTTACAAAGTTTTTCTATCGAATATTTTCGAAATATCCAATTTTACAGTAATAATTCCATTTTATGTGTGTTTTTATAATGATTTCCACTTTCATGATGACAAATATAACAATATAAAAATTTACGAAGCTCCTTAAAGATTCCAGTTGTGTATACAGTTTTTTGAAACAACAAGCGAATTATTCATAATAAGTCACATATAGACGGCAGTATGCATTTTAGTACGTAAAGGATGAATATTAAGGGTGTGTTTGGAATGGCTGTCGCAAAATTTCGTATTATCTTTAATTTTATAAAATACGTTTCGCTTGAGGGCTGAAGGTAAATCGATTTTAATCATGATAGTACGTTTTATTATTTCATGTTAAGGTCCTAAACGTGCTGTTCGATAGGATCAATATACGATACTATGATTTGCTTTATGAGTATAATTAAGTTTGTAAATGCTATTCATTATTGTATCCAATAAAAGACTTATAAACTTTGATTAGGTATACGAATGACAGAAGCAATCTAGTATATTTATATGATGTTAGTTTTACCTGCGGCTTCGCTCTATTGTTTAGATATTAATTGCTTAATTCTTAATAATTGCAATTAATAATTAATTACTCCTTATATTTAACCTTACCAAATAAACATTTTATTAAATACAAAATGATTTTTCTGTGATTGATAGTTTCTACATTATAAGTAGGGACTTTACCGTGAAAAATGATTACATTTTTAATGGTTAATTAATGTAAAATAACGAAGAATTTAATTATAAATGAAACTATCTTTTCGGATTTTGTCGCGGATTTATTATGATTTTTGGTTCCCGACGTTTCGAATGCTTTACAGCAATCATGGTCACGGGAGAGACTAAGGTATTAGACGTCTCAGGGGGTTATATACTTGTTACAGACAGTGCCTACCCACAATTTTTTTTTTTTTACAAATATTCAAAATGATAGACTATAAAATAATACATTTCAATTCTATACTTTTAAGATTTTAAAATTTTAAATTATATTATACATATGGCAATATTATCAACTTATTTTTAGCTACTATAATTATAATTATTATAATTTTCTAACATTTGTTAAAATAATATTAAGTAGTGTTGCTATTATTAAAATATGTATAATGTGTTATATTAAAATATAAATTATTAAAGTAATATTAAACTTTCATATATTATAAATTAAAGATTAATAGTTTAAAACAACTTGAGTTTTGATAATTTTAAGTTAAATATTAAGCAACACCACTGCAAACTAAATCATTTTTAAATTTGATAATATTATAATATTAAACAAATCTAACTATGCTCAATCCACATAGACCTCTTTAAGTTCTTTTGAATTATAACTTTTTAACTATAAAATGAGTTAATGTCATTTAGTATGTCAGTTGGTATGTCTGTCTGAAGTTATTATAGGGATTTGAGACTATAGAGTTAAATTGTTGTCAGTCTGAAGCTACTACCGGTTCGGAATGCAACTGATACTGAGAAGAACCGGCAAGAAACTCAGCTCTTGCTTTTTTCAAAATAATGTGTTTACAATTTCAATATTATCAATATCAAAAATATATAAGTTTACCTAAGTTTACAATATTGCAATACAATAATTAATATATATAATTAATCCTCACTACTATCATTAAGATCTACACAGTATGAGCTAACTACATCTGGCTGTCTATTGTGACTAATTTTATTAGATGATTTTATTATATTAATGACAGGATCCCAAGATGATGGTAGTACCCAGCCGTCCTCTCTACTAAAGTTAGGATGTTTTTTAATTTCAATTGCTTCGCGAATCATTCTTGGTCTATAACGAGTTTCTTTCGCGAGTATTTGAGGATTATCAAAGCGAATATAGTGGTTGGGGCGATCCTGACTATGTTTACAGACAGCAGATGTTCTGATTGATGACATGATTTTGTTACATAATTTTAAAGAGATGTCTATCATATTTTTTTTATATAAAAGTAAATGCAAAATTTAACGATGACTACAAATTAGTTATTAGGTATCGCGTTTGTTTTTGCATTAAAACTGGTGGGTAAAGTTTAATAAATGAAACATTTTTTTTTCATTTGCTAGTTATTCTCAGATCTTTGCTAAATTAATGATACAGTTTAATTTTAAGCATTTATATTAATTAAACTTCGAAATTCTTTTGATTTTCAAAAACATTAGTCCACAAATAATTCTACCGGCTCTTAGTTTTGATACGATAATAACTTATATTAATTTAATCGTTAAAATAATGTTTTGTATTCAGTAAAACTGTGTTGAAATAGAATAACATTGAAAATTAGATTCAGTAAATTAAGAAAGATTAAATAGATCTAGCCTTATTATGCGTTCTATCCCTTCGGAGTCGTGATAACCTTGCGGTTGCGTTATGCGAAACCGTTCACAAAGGATACGTTTTCATTAGTGAAATAATATTTCATATTCGTAGAACAATACTAATATCGAAGTAAATTTCTTATACTTCAATGTACAAAAATGTTTAAATTTTCAAAATTTTGTTTCGTGCTTTGGAGTAGGCAATGTTGATGATAAATTTGAACCTAGAAAAAATACCGAAAAATAATATTTAAAGATAAAACTTACGGATGTGTGGTTGTCTCGCTTAGACAACAATGTTTACTCTGTTCAAATTCCGGGTTTTATTTAGATACTTTTATATGTATTATTTACTGATATTGTAATATCATTCGAATGACCTGTGTCTGAGAAAACCTAACTTATAGTTTTCGAAAGACACCTAATCTGCTAGCTAGCACTTTGTCTGCAAGGTGGACTAAATGGTGAACAAAGTGGCCTAATGGGATAGAAATAAATTAGTGACAGATATGGGTAAGAAACGTAAAAATAAATGCTTTTTTGATCAAATTAAGTTGAGTGATAAATCTTTTGTCCATTCACTTGCAATAGCGGTCAATATTTCTAATAGTTTAAATTAAAGTTCATCTTATGCTTGACAAGCATTAGTTTATTTATGCAAAATAAAATATAACTAATTCCCATTGGTTCTTCCGACGCCTATCTCTACACTACGGGAGTACTGTTGAGATAGGCGTCGGCTATGTACTGCCTGTAGGTACATACACAATTAGATGTTACGGTGCTGATGCTCTACTCGTGTGTGTTCAATAGTATTAAAATGTTCTTACAATCATTTCCCAAGAGGAGTATATAACAAAAATAAAGAAAGTCTTTATCATATGTGTCGGCGTTTGCTGTCGTGTCACAACTCGTCTTGGCGAGGCTCGTTTCACTCCAGTAACTACACGACAAGCAATCGGACACCTTGCATGTGGGGCCCACTGGTGTTTCGGCCTGTAAACAATTCTCTGGAATTCTGAACGACTTATATTTAAAGTTCTGACATGTAGAAATAAACACAGTAGTCATAAAGTAACAAAACAGTATGTAACTTAAACTGCATTTATTTTAATTTTAACATGCAAAGGAAGGCGTGCTGATTGTTTGTCTTGTTGTACATGTAATTGTATCGTCATTTAAAAATATTTACATAAAATTACTGGCACTACGAATTTACACTTGATAACTAGTACACCTTAAAAATGCCTTTGCAATGAACTTTCGAACGGATATTTTGATTATATTTACAAATTGATACATTAATTAAATTGTATTAAGATGATTTTGCTTTGGCTGGCACCGACTCCAACAATAACTAAGTAATTAATTTTTTTTTCTTTTTAGTTTCGATTTGTAACGTTTTGAAGTCAGTTTTAATTTTTGTTAAAAAATAATTTATTTTTAATTTTTTTGTGGAAATTAGATATTATGTTTAAATATAATATTGGAAGGCTAACTATACTACTGCTCCAATAAGTCAACGAAGTTTTGAAATGAACGACAATATCTAGTCAATCGAGATTTGTCCACGTCTATTTTTCCACGTAACTCGTAGACGTTAATAAGATTATCAATCCACCTAATATCCTGAAGGAATACGACTATCAGTTCATAAGTACGTATAATATTAAAAGAATTTTCTTTCAACTCCTAACCGTTGAGGAGATATAACTTATATCATCACAAATTCTTGAACAGCTTTAGAAAATATATGAAAAAGGTAATCAGTGCCGATAAAATTTAAGGGTTGCCCTCGATTTCTCTAGGATCCCATCATCAGATGCTGACTTGGTGACAATGAGAACATCTTGAATGTATACCTTACCGAACAAAAAAGAAATTTTTAAAATCGGCGGGCAATTCACGAAGAAATAGATGAAAACATATAAAAAACAACTATTGAAGAATTTTACCTTCCATCATCAGCTCATCCACATGAAATGATGATTTTCATACGTAAAAGCTTTATTAGTTTTAGAAAATATATCAAAAACATATTAGGTGCCTGTAAATTTTGAGAGTTGCCTTCGATTTCTCTGGGATCCCATCATCAGATCCTGACTTGGTGACAATGGGACCACCTCGGAACTATACCCTACCCTACCAAACAAAAGAAAAATTTTTGAAATCGGCCCACAGACGGCGGAGAAATTGGTGAACATGCATAAAAAAAAATACATACAACGAAACATATAACCTCCTCTTTTTTTGAAGTCGGTTAATAAACTATCATTGTGCCTTCTTTCTACTTCCTACTTGTAGCGGGGACTTAAAGTAAGTGTAAGTATAAAATAATATTTTCTTTAACAACTACTCTACTTCTATAAGTTAATTTAAATTAGTTTAATTCGTTTTGAGGAATCGAACTACCTAACTCCGCACGTTTATAACTTTGCTTGTTACGAGAAGTCAGAGTAGTAGTTGGTAGAGTTCTTCATAATCAGTATCAAAATTTATGTAAGCACACACTTTGAACGCACTATTATGACTAGTAATAAAAATGTATATGTATACAATGTCAATTTTATGATTAAAACATTAAATAGCAAAATATAAAGTTAAAACATGAAGGAATTTATTTAACATCATTTAATATAAAATCTTAAATGCCGGAGACTTGATACAGGTGATGCATTTGTTACAATGTTGCATGCCGTTGACTACAGCTTATGTGAAAAATAATGAAGATAGTAACTTTAATAGTGTTACTTATATAACATTATGGTATAACTTTATTTATGGTGAATTTTCTTCAAGAAGTGCTTAAGCAGAATTTTACAACAGAACCCTTTTATATTCTTTTGAGTAATCTCATATACATATTTAATAGCTACATAATATGCCTATATATAATCTTAAATACTTTTGAAATTTTAAAGCGGGCAAAGGTCAAGGATCGTTAATGATAATGACAGGGAATGAAGCTCTACTTTAATTACTTTATTTTACACCGGTTTTGCACGCGTCTTAACATGAATGTAAAAGTAACTGTGAAAAGCTCGCATAACGTTTCTTTGTTAACTTTTACTAACGCCATCTAGTTCCCTAAGTAAAATATTATATCATCATTATCATAAATATATAAACAGATATGCTCCAAAAGCTTTCAAAAGCTTTCAAAAGCGATAAGTAATTTTAGTAACGCGAAATAATTGATATAATACGTATATTGAGAAGGTCGTATACCAAATAATTTTGATCTACTAATAAAGGTTATCAAAATATTAATTACAAACAAACGCGCATGTGGTAGCAGAATATCACCTTCCGCTACAAAATCACATCGAAAGTTTAAAAATAACAAGGCATAACCGCCTAATCGTATCGCGCTGCCCCCGTTCCTAAATCCACCGGGCGGCGGAATGCTGGCGAACGAGTTTTCTATCCGTCTCTCTCTTTTCTACGTTTCATATATGCCCGTCCTTGTCACTCGCTTGTCATTTTCTATAAGTTTTTCTAACATTCTCCCAACGTACTGCCCCGTCGGTTTCGACCTAACGCCTGAGACTCGAATGATAACTTTTGTTTGTTCAAGAGTTACGACCATTGTTTGTGACACTTAGTTGTTACGCTCAGTTACGGTCGAACGGCTGTTTATTTACTAAATTGTAATAGAACCATAATTATAATAACGGATTATTACGTATTCATAACTTACTTATGTATATATGTATATTGTATATGTATAATATATATAGCAAAGTCTTAATTACGAAATTTTGAGCATTCCTAACCATAAAAATGTGGGTGATAAAACAGTCATTCAGCAATTAAAGTTAATGTTGTCGTATAATAAACGAGGCAATAAAAAATATAATTTTGTTTAATTTAATAATGAATAACAAAAAATGGTTTTTACGCCTAAAATTACCGCAACAAATGTAAGCTAAATGGTTAGACAAGAAACGCCATTTTTGAAATTACTCTTTGGAACTAAGTAAAATCTTAATCTTAAATGTCCCAACGCCGCCCGTCCGTACTAACGACTTACAAATTAAAGAGCCCGAGACGTGTGCCATTGGAAACTTTATGGGCTTTGCATGTCTTATATCAATAAATTATTAACTACGCGCCTTGTTTGATTTTATATTGTTACTTGGAATGTGACAAGTGAAAATGAACTCTATGTCACCATTTTACAAATTAAATTCGTTTACCGTGTTTAATAGATTGTTATTGAAATTTAGTCTTTAAAACATAGTCCGAATGCTTAATTTGTATTGGTGTTAGTAAACGTGAGCAGGTACAAATGGTAGCGTACAAGTGGGCTTGCGTAAGTGGGGGAAGCGAGAATCTTTAATTTTAATTAATACGCAAAATCTAGGGACTTCGCCTGCTATTTTCAATTAAGCCTGGCGCCGGTAGCGTGTTTTGAGCTATATGATTTAAAGGGATCTTGTACTTAGTTCTAGTACAGCTAATATTGTAGTACAAATTTAACTTGAACTTAGGTCAGAGCATGGCAGCGGAATAACTTATAGCTCTAACTAGTAAGTTATAGGCTTACGGTTTATTCGATTCAATCATTATTTTAATCCTTAAGTTTGTGACGTATTTATCTACTTTTTAAATTCAAATAATTATTTATTTAAAATTGTAATATTCTGTATAGTTTTAACTATTTCGTTTAATTATGACGTGCTTGAGTGCGGTATTTTCTAGAAAGCAGAGAAACTACGGGACACTCGACTATAATTAGTAGGTACTACATATAAATAAAATTGAAGTGTTATGTTTTTAATTTGAAATTAACAGCTCTACACTAAATCCACATGAAAGTATGATACTTAGGTAAATCAATAATCAATTTTAAAATTTTTGTCTGTCTCTTTGTTTCGGCTAATCTCTGAAACGGATGGACTGATTTTGACGGGACTTTTATGCGCAGATAGCTTATGTTATACGGAGTAACTTAGCCTAATTTTATTTTATTAAAAATTATAAGAAAACTTTAATTTATTTTAACTTACGCCCAGCGAAGCGAGCCAGGTTTGCAAGTACGTAATATACTTGTAATTGTATATCTGAGATAGTTCAGAAAATAAAAAAAAACAATATTGATGAATGATACACAAAGTTCGCTATATTCACACTGAAAAGGATACAACGTGAATATCTTTATTATGTAAGATACTTGTGTCTAATACTATATATTAATTAATTTTATTACTTAATAACAATATCAATAAAATGACTTTAGTCATTAAGAAAATTAAAACCCGTTTGATGTCTCTATACCTTAAAATTATTATTTGATTTTAGAAACACTTATTTTTACACTTACCTAATTTACAAAAAATAGGTAATTCTGTCTAAGTTAGACTTATTTTCAATTTATTATATAAAAAATTAGGTCACCTGAAATGAGATTGGAACTTTTTCTGAAGTAATACTGAAGCGTTTTATTACTGAACCTTAATTACGAAATTATTAAATTTAACGCGAAAGGAATTACAGGAATAAACCCAAAAAATGTAACTCAAGTCTGAATACCTTGTCATTTTCGACAACTGTGACATATTTAAAACATTGATTTTTATTGATTTATGTTTCTAATTTTAATGACTTGCTCGATGCACATGGTAAACTATAGTAATAACTACAACTAAAATATATTGGCTTCTTGAGTTAAAAAAGAACAGTAAAACATTTATAGTCCAAATAGCTTTTTCCTTTAAATTTCATTTGTATTATTTAAAGTTATATTCCAATACTATTGATTCGCTATTGTTATGATATTGTTGCCCGTCAGTAAAAATGTTTGTTTATACAATGGGTGTGTTTATATTAATATTTATACATTATAGTTTTATTAAGCAATGTCGTGAAAATGTGTTAAGGGATGCCATAATTTATCTGAGTATTAAATATTATCAAAATAAGTCGAGCAATTCAGTGTAAAACAGTACCAAATAAATACCCACAAAAAAAATTTCGCGTTTAAAATACACTACTATTTTATTTATTTATTTTAATATTAACTTTATTAACTTACGTTCTTTGAAGCCGCTCAAGTTTGTTCATAATGCACATTTAAATACACTTTGAGACTACAGAACAGGTTTGGTTGTGATAGAGGTTTAGTTATGATATGTTCAAATCAGTACTTACTTGGCGAAAACTAGTAGTTAGTTCAAGAGCAGACGCAATGTAGGCTGCCAGGAGTAACAAGTATTAGCTTCCCGTTGAGCTTTCACTAGACAACTTATCTACTATGTAAGGTACACATTGTATAGCATGTATTTATTAATATTAAGGCCAGAAAAATAAAACCTATTAAAAAATTAAATAGGATCATTGTATAGCTCGATGGCTGCACAGATTTAAATGAATACCTTTATCTCATGTTACAAATTTAACAGTAACTAAGCATATTAGTTTATGAACACAAAAGGATAATTATAATAAAGCTTGAAGAGAGCAAATTAACTTTAATAATAATTTCTATTTCTATATTTCTCAACGATACGGATTTTTTTAATTATCTTCCCGTATTGAGACTTTATAAAATTGAAATCTTACACTGTTGTTTAGTAAGTTATTAAAATATTAAAGGTTAGTCGTCAGTTATCCTTAATAGCAAGATAGCTTAATGCCAATACACAACAAAAACACCAAATTTAGGTTGTTGGCCCTATTCCAGACTTTTTATCGAGCTGTACGAATTACCCTCTTGGAGTTTCTTTAGGACTTACAACATACATGGAACAAAGAAGCTTATTAACGTAACGAGTGAGCTAAATGAGCAAAACTGAGTTTCGCTTCACATACTCATTTTTCTGGTCGTTAGAGATCTTCTAATATTCGCATTAAAAGTATTCCAATTTATTCCTTGTAGCTGGATGATACTAAACAGTGTAGTATTAATACCAGTTGCTTTGCCTAAAAGATTTTTGTCTAAGGATTAGATTTTATCCGAGAGAAGTGTTCAAATAACTTTTTAAAAAGGATAAAATGAGACCTTTGTTGGTTTTACAAATAGCCCATAAAATGGCACTCTTTCATTACTATATCATCAAAAGCTCGATGGTTACGGTTACTTGTCAGTATTAGTTCAGCTCACTGGAAGGTACTGCTTATTTTATCCTTCTAATCTAGTATACTACGGAGCAATACCTATAGATAGTAGAATGATAATCAAGAGTAAGTGCTTCAGTTTGAGAGTATATTTTGCATATTACACAAGTGAAACCTATAAAAAGTATCATAATGATTACTTTATGAATACATAAGTATATACCTATGAATAATGGTAATTGGAAATGTTAGTTGTGTATCGGTTAATATTTATCATCTTATATATCATATCGTTCTTAATGACATTGACCATTTAATTTGTGTTTTATTGGCACAATTAATAGTCTTAAACGATAACTTTGAATTTATTTAAAACTTTTCAATATGTTATACTAATTTTATAATTAAATTGTTGTGACATATTATATAATCTCGAATAACCGCAACCGCAGCATCTTTTATTTTCATTGACCGTCCTCGTTACGCAAATATGATTTTCAAGGCGTCTTATAATATACACATGTAATAAGATTCTAACTTTGTTGTATCTGTTCATTAACTAATTAGAATTTTCATCTGTTTGTTGGTGACTGCCAGAAGACCACTTGACATATTTTAATGAAATTTGGTATAATGATAGCAAGAAAATATTTCTAAGAAATCTGTACAAAAAGTACTTAATAACAAGCGCGAGCGGAGTGTGGGTGAGCAACTAGTATTTTTATATAATATTATGTGTTATATTTATACGTAAATAAAAGCACGCTTATACGAGTTAAAATCTAGATATTGAATGGTCTTAAAATTTAAAATATACAGACACTAAACAAAGAATATGGTAAATTAAATAAAGTGAAATCAGATATCCATGAGCATAACGTAAGACACTTTAAGTCCGATGCCCAAATTGGTTTTTTAATCAGAATGCGGGGTCATTTATGAAATTTATAGCATCGTCAATGCTTTAGTGTTTGTTTCCTCGATCAGGCGCAGGTAACATATTTCTCGAGACAGCGGGGGGTGTCTGTGGCAGTCAAAGGATGCGCGGCAATGCGTCTAAGTACAAATAATCGTAGTTATTATTAAGTTAGAGGCGTTGTACATTTTACGTTAAGACGTCGCTTATGATTTAATATTATAACAAATGTTGTATTATAAGTACTTAAAATTAAAAAGTTAAATTTCTCCAGCATTTTGTTTTGTTTTTAAATATTTTTCAAAGGCCATTTAGTTTAATTAAGATTTGTGTTCTTAATTTTAAAATATAATTGTTTATAGCGATCTAGTAGGCAGGTATAGCAATGGAAAATATAATTTAATTTATGCTTAACATAAAATTCCTACTAACACAGTAGGACTAGTAGTAAAACCGAAAAATTCCCATTAAACGTAGTCGATACATAAGCCTGCCCTTCTCATCCTCCATATTTTTATATAGCTCCGTAAATTATGTCAGGTCGAGGCTGCCCGTGGTCTTTCGAATCGATTAGTGCGTTTCAAAACTACGGCAGTTCTTATAGAAGACTCGCCCCTACTTTTGTCGCTTGATTACTTTTTGATGTAGCGATAAATGTGACTTATGTGGTTTTGGGTTAACGGCGAATACATTTGTGTAATGACGGGTTTTGGCACGTTAGGCGGGCACCGTTTAATGTGTGAACGTTATTATTACGTTTTTTTGGCGGTCTACCGATGTGCCGGTTAGGCGTCAAGTTAATCGATATGTTTTACAATAATGTTTGCTCGTAATATTAATCAGACCTAATTAATTTGTTTTTGTTTTATTTTCAGGTATACCTTTAAATTTAAGTAAACTACGTTTGAAGAGTAAGTTGTACATATTAATAAATCTATATATACAAATGAAACATTAACTTGCAATTACAATTACTTTAATTACTTATATTATTTTAAAAACTAAATAATGAATTATAATAAACAATATTATAAAATCCATGCATTTCTAACTACGAGTATATATCTATCGGAATTAAAGTTACCACAAATTTAATTTCACTATTTGAATATTTATAAGTAATCAATACGTTGTAAACCAAACGTAATTATTTATACATTCAGTAATATGCATTTATTTTCAAATGAAACGTCCATCGTATTTAAAAGTAGCGCAGGTAATCGCGAGGCACTTATCAAACAAAAAGAATTTTAATTTACCGAGGGCAAAAGCATTCCATGGCAGGCTAGCTCGAGATAGATCGACTTACCCTAGATTGCCGTTGGCGAAGCGCTCAGCTACTAGTCAATCTTGGGCAGGCATGCGGCAGCCATCTTGTGCCGCTCACGGACAGACGGACGGATGGAAGACGCTATTGCTATAATTGCAGTGTTATTCGGTATTCCTCTTTAGCCGTTTTTCTACCATATCACATTTTACATACCACACACATTAGTCATACATTTTTTAAATATCTTACATTTCAGGATAAATAAGTAGTTTGTACCGTTTATGTACCTAGATTAATTTACAGGGACTTTACGCTTTAATTGCTGAACTGTTTACACGCAAACGTAGATGATGGAACTTTGTATATAGTTACTGTTTATTTTATATGAATAAACTGTGAGAGCATTAGATTTTATCCAGTCGTAATGTTAGGCACGTAGGCCTTCCTTAGATGGTTCGTAATTGGAGGTGCAAGTAGAGGGGTTTTTGTTACTGTGATTACTGTCACAAAGACCTGACACCGCTTTTTACTATTTCCGACTGATGTATGGTAAGTCTTTGTAGTTAATTATTATTTATATTCTATTTCCTTCAGATCTTTTTTCTATAAGCTTTGTACTTATTTTATGCTATAAGCGGAGTATTTATGGTGTTATAAAAACCATGCCATTCTAGTCGCTATAATTACATTGCTACTGTCTATGCAGCAATCCCAATTAAATTGTATCATTTTTTTCTTTGGATATCTTTATTACTATTCGATATATTAATGTTTACTATTATCACAGCTCTTATGATTTGGTATATATTTAGAATACAATACATTTATCATTGCATGTTTCGGAACAATGAAAGTTGTTATTTATATGCTCCTATTCTAACCCACACAAGACATGCTCTCAATGCGCACGATCATTTTACATGTTTGACATTATTTATTGTGAATGTAAAGTAAATCAAATCGAATTAAAAAATATTTATATATATTTCAATATAGGTTTACACAATATTAAATGATTAATGATATAAAATCCGTAATCAAAATATGAACTGTGTGTGTTTCCTACCTACCTAATAACCTAGTACTAAAGTACCTAGTACCTAATAACATTAGTCAGCTTGACATAACAAAATCTTTTTGTGAATATCATAATATCGTACATTAGCTTTTTGTGCTAAGTTTACTTAAATTGTAATTATGATAGAAAATACTGTATGCTGTAATAACTAACGTTTCTTTAGTCATCATAAGACATAGATATTGAATAACAAAGTTCAAACCGAATGCATATTAGCAAATTCATTTTCACTCCCATTCTACTGAGAAACTGGTATGAGCTAATGAGTCAGCATGGTTTATTTTAGAAGTCTTGAAGAAATATTTGACGTGGTAACCTGAAACTGTTTTGTATATTTTACGGGAGGCTCGCGGGCGATAATTTCGATACGAACCGACCGTCTGGCGAGCCTAACGTGGCATTTATGATTTATAATCTGGCCCCCGACGGGTCCCCTCATCTGAGAGACAGCAGACTTAAAAATAATTTTGACTTTAAATTGGAAGTAACTTATTAAACTGAGCTTTATGTGCGGGACATGGTTAATGATTGAACTGATCTTCGAGCTTATTATACGTACTTATAAGTTTTATAGTCCAAGTACTGATATATTATGTTATATAATAAATTTTGGTCTCTCCCCTTAAAACGATGGGGATCAGGCAATAGTTCATCACACTGGTTGACCAGTGCGGGTTGGCAGACTGTACATATATTTCAAAAACTTGTAAGTTTTTCTCAGAAATGAAGGTTTCCTCTTTCCAGAATATTTTTCTTTACAGTAAAAGAAGTGGTAATTGTGTCATAAATATCAGAGTTTCAAGACCAGGGTTTGAGCTCGCTTCACTTGAACCCCCAAGTGAGTGTGTCACCACTAACTTTATTAAGTATATAAAATTATATTATAACCATTAATACGTGTATTGATCGAGTATCTATTATAAAAGATAAACGGAATTGCTCGAGTTAGAGTTTTTAATTCATAAAAACTAAAAACTTAGTCAACACGATCGCTTTCGTGGCACTTAATTACGGCAGTCACGCTTCACCTAAGAAAAATCTTTTGTGCTCTTTTTCCGAGCGTCAAGAAATGTAACAGAATGGTCTCAAGATTTTTTTTCGTCGAAATGACTTTTAGTGTCACGGCTTGGAACGTTGACGGTTTAATGAGAAAGCTTTGTGGTCCACGGAGCCAGTCGGCTCTGTGTCGAATTGTCGCTGTGATGCTCATTACAATTTTATTTAACAAGGATAACCATATGGAGGTTTAGGTTATCCTGTAAATATGTATTAGCTACACTTAAATCTGTATATCTATGTAAGTAAATTGATTTTAATTTTTAGTATTTTATATCTAATGTGTACAATATAATTATATAAATTAAAAAATATATAATTAATCTGTATATATAAAAATTAAATAATGTCAATTAAAATTTACGAATAACTTAAAAATGCAATAGTTATCTATTTAAATACTACAAAGTTACTGTAGTCTGTAATTAATATATTTAAACTGAGATAGTATTTATAAGTAACTTAAAGTGTTTATTGCCATTGAAATGCTTTCATTACTTAAATGACACCGTAAAGTAAGTAAAGTAATAGCCTATTCCACCATTGCGGGGCAAAGGTTCAGCAAGGCGCTTGTAGAACAATTTTATTGTGCTGGGCTATAGTGTATTTAGATAGATTTATTGTTACTGAGTAAGTACACACAGGCCTACATTGTTCTGGATCTTGAAACAATTAAAGGTTAAATACTAACATGAAGGCTGCGGTAGGCAGAGGTCATGGTATATTTTTATACGTTTCCAATGTTACAGAAACGTAAAAAAGACGTAAAAATTGTAAGACCACGTTATTCATTTAACTATTAAACAAAAACTATAATCATTAGGTTGTTATAAAACCAAATGATTTAAGAATGCATCAAGCTTAAATAAATAACAAAACTTAAATGGCAAACGCTCATCAAATGGAGAGATAGTGGTAAAAATAAAAATATTTATAACATATTTATTTATGTCACATTTTCTCATGAACATTATACCTATCTAAATCAGGTTTAGTTAACTACTACTGGCATTGTGTCTCCGGCACGAAACGAAGCTATTAAATTTCATCTAAACGAATGTATGTGGACGTAATTAAAACGATTGTTTATAACAGTAATAAAATTAAAAAATATGATTAAAGGGCTCAGTTTACGGTAAAATTCATTATAAAATTGGCCATTGTATGGATTGAATTCGCAAGTATCGGTTCGCTCTTTAACCTCGCTCGCTTCGTGATGTCGCCTCGACCCCGAGCGAATCTTTTCTGAACATCATAACCGTTTCAATTTGAGGTGGCTATTCTAGAGCTCGATGCAGTGGTGTGACGGTTTAATAGTTATTGGCTGTTATCGTTTTACCGTTCGTTAAAGACGTTGTTAATATTTATTCTGAGTCTATAAAATGACCTTTTATTGCTAGCCAACGTAAGCTGTGACGTTTGCAACTAACTGATTTAAATCAAAAATATATGTTAGTACTTTTGTAAATAATGTACCTACCTACTTTTAAAAAGTAAATGATATTGAGAGTAACTAATATCTTAGAAATGATTTTATTGTTGAGTGTTGTTTGTACAGTTAAAATTACATATTTTTAACTGTGCAAACAACACTCAATTAAGGGAGTGAGATAAATATTTACAATGAAGATTGCAGAGGTATTAAAGAACATAATTTAATTTTAATCCTTTGAGTAGGTATACAGGTTTAATAAGTCATATCATATATGCGGATACATACATTATGGGCAAGTGATTTCAGATTTGCTAGTTTTTGTCCTTAACCTTGAATTTAAGGTCTATAAATGTAGCCTTTTTGTTTATAAAGAACCTATAGAAGTCCTCTTTTGCAATTAAACCAGAAAGTAATATAAACTGTAATAATATATTCATAAATAAATAAATAAATAAATATACTTTAGATACCCATAACTAATATATTATAAAGATTTACAAGAGGCCAAAGACCAATGACCAGATTAACTTATTTTTTTGTAATATTTAGAGATGTCAATAATAATGACTATTATTATGTAGACAAAAACAAGTTTTATAGTTTTACATTATTATCAAGCTGCTAAAATAGCTTTTATGTATTTTTTTAATTTCTTGACCGAGCGAGTGAAGTAAGAGAAGCGTCTCTATTCTTGACCGAGCGAGCGAAGTAAGAGAAGCGTCTCTCTTTCAGGTCTGGTTAAATTTGCTTTGCTTTATTGGTTCGTTGACATTCCTGTAAATATTTTATTATTACAACCTATCTAAACAAAACTTTGTATACAAGTTTTGCGACTAGATAAGAGTAAGAAGACTAGAGAGAGAAGAGTGTGGGGTAGGTAGGTGCTACTCCAAAAGAAGTGCAAAATGGGCTACAAAGTTTCTCCGCCTTATGCTATAACTTTAAGTTTCTTAAAAGAATGGTGAATACCTGATGAGGTTCGATGAGCAGAATAACTCAGAATATAGTTAATATAGTTTGTACTCGCAAGGTCTACTACTACTGTGTCATGTGTGTAGAACTACTAGTATATTCATTGTACTTTTAATTTATTTAGACTCTAAATCATAATACGGCAAAGCGAAAAAATAATATAAAAGCAATAAATAAAGTGAGACGCAAAAAGGAAATCAATTTATCCAAACATATTTATACAATAAATATCAATGTACTCGTTATCATATAACGCACGATTGTTATACGCGTGCGTTGTTATAAATTTCCCTTCGAGATATCCCGGTACCTTCATATAAATTACATTAAATAAACTCAGAAGCATTCCACCATACACGGGAAGTATGGAAACCTTATCAATAAGGCAACGGGGCGTCTGATGCTATCGCGGACACAATATCTTCACAGTGGAGTTACGAATACTATAGAACATGACGTTGTTAGGTTATCGTAGCTTTAAATGAATCAGATTTATCCAGATCAAGATTAAATCTCAAATATTATATCTATTGCAATTTGTTTTTCTTTTTTTCTTGCCTATGTTTAATAACTAATACTATAAATAACACTGTAAGTTATTAAGCATTTGTCTTGTTTCAAGAGAACAGACCCCTATAATTGAGTAAAAACAATAAAATTAGTTAATTTTTTTAATTAGAAACTGATATCTTATGTATTCATGTATTGCATTTATTTATAATGTATTTTAGCAATTGGATCACTTATCAATAAGATCCACGTAAACTTCTTCAAAATTGTTGGGATCGAGATTTTGATCGGGATTGAGATTTTCAATAAAACTTTATGAAGGAAGATGTGCGGCAACGTCCGGTTTTAGCATAAAGGTATTTATGATTTTTATCTCCTGTGTGTCACAAGTTATTGGTGTTTCTTATTACTTTGGTAATAATTATATAAGCGAATTCATTTAAACATTTTGTTAATTTAAACTAAATACTTTATTCGATAAAAATAATATATGTTTGTAAAGAAACATTAGAAGCTTTATATTTGTGATATGTTTTTTTGATAGATTCTTAAAAGCGCTCCTACATATTCACAACTTTTATAGTTTATTTCTTCAAATGTGACAACTAAGACTATTTTTATCGTTAACCCATTAAAGGTTAGCCGAATAATTTTGTTACAAAAAACTTGTTATTAAAATTTCTAATGATAGTTACATAATATAATAAAGTAGAAGCTGTAATATATTTTTTTTTATAATATCATATTTTTGCGAGGAACAGTGACATAAATAAAATACGTATTTTTCATGTTTATCTAGAAACAAAACTTTGTATAATCCAAATATAATTTAAATATATTGCATCAATACGATATTAACGTGTTAAAGTAGTTATTTGAGGCCTTGATAAGAACGTTTACGTGTTATTATCAATCTAGAACTTTCTAATCTAGACTCAACAAGTCTGGGCCGCCTGCAGGCTCGACGTAACAGCCTGTCCATACTATCAGACCTCCTGGTAAACTTGCAAATTAATCACGCGTTATTAGTCTTGCTTCCATTATGATAATGTAGTTTAATATTTGCTCTTCTATCTAAAACATGCTATAACACGCGTAACGGTATTCATATGAAATCAATTGGTTGTAAAATTTGACAATGAGCTTTTAAGAAAGTTATAAGTAGAAACTTCTGTTTACGTGATCTCAGAAATTTTTACAATTATTAATATTATATACTACAAGTAAAATAATAAAATATTATTTTATTATCTTCATAAAAAAAACACTTGGGGCAGAGAAAGTAGTACTAAGTACGTATTGAATTCACAGAAAGCTAAATAGTATAATTAATTAGTTATTTATTGCATGTCCGGCGAAGTAAAAACATCTTGTAAAACACCACGTACTATTAGAAGAAATTCTTACTACACTAGTCTAAATAAGGTCTGAATCCTTGTTATTAAAAAAACCTTTTGCGCACTCCAGTATCCAGAAGAACTGCGGTGTGCCTACTAGTATTATACCAGAATAACCTTCCATATACGTATAATAAAATTTTACTTACTGATATATATCTTTTACTTAGCTTTATATCTGATATAACATCGCGTATTCTTCCATGAATTGAAACTTAATACTTATTAAAGAAAATTTTGCTGACCACTTACAAACTGCAATACCTTTTTTTAATATCGGCATTGCGTGATTGTACGAGTAACTTTGAACGAAGCGATAAATCCCGTCACGTTGTTATATATAACACGATTAAAATAATAATTTCAGATTCCCAGACAAGCATCGATCAGTCTTTAATTGACTTTTAAAACTGGGGACATATCGACGTAGCAATATAACATTTCCTTTATTTGTAAAGTTAAACTGTATAATGTTAGTTAAGATAAGATAAGGTATACGGTAATTGAACACTTAGTGACTTAGATACTTTTGATCCGTGATATCGACTCTCCAATTATACATATTATGGGCTTGTTTTGAATATATTAGATGAAGCTGGATCGTTAACATTTTGTTCTTACCAACGACTTAAATGAAGAGTAAGACTATTAGTAACCATAGTACGTACTTCAACGAAGTCTTTTATATTTCTTATAATGTGTCCCCTACAAATAACTATAATGTCTAAAGTTAACGCTAAACTTTTTGTTTCACTAAAATTCAATATTTTTCTTTCATTATAACGCAATTATTATAATTTGCTTGATAAAATCATTTGCGGAAGCCGGGCGACATTAAATTACGGCTAAAATTTAAATTGAATCAATGGAGCTGCTTTTTAGTTTCTTTAAACTAGTAACGTCCGCTCTTTAACTAGTTTGTAAACTTGAACGTTAGTTGACCTGATTAGAAAGTTATGATCTATGATCGAGATTAAGATATCATTTGACTTTTTCTACATGACAGAGGAGACAGATTTATTATGCTTGTATAAACGGGAAAACAACTACCATGATGAAGGCAATGTAACGAGCAGGACGTAATAGTGTCTTTACCAATACATTAATTTCTTTGCTATATTAATCAATTGATTCCAACGAGAAATACTCTTCATACGGGATTATAGGTTAATTCTCTGTATATTATGTAGTCCGTAAACATCACAGGTCAAAACCTAGTGTGATCTGTACGCAGATGATATCTAGTCAGATTCCAGGCATCCTCGTTGAATGTCTAACGGATACGTCTGGGTAGGCCTATGCATGTGATGCCGGTCTCTGTGTCTGTTCTGTCAGTCAATCTTTCAGATGTAGGCTAGTAACTGTATTCTAGAGCTGCATGCTTATAAAAACTGTTACCATCTTTTTATCATTGTTTTCATTTTACTTTCTTTTTAAATATTGGTTTCAGATTTAAATGTCGTATGTATTCATTATAATATAAACTAATTGCAAACTTAGTTATTCATTGGAGAAAATTTAAATTTTCAGTTCCTATGGTGGAAACATACACACGTATCTATTAACTTTAGATATTGAATGCAAAAATGTAATATTTCACATAATATTTAATTCGTACATAGAATACAATATACAATATTATATTAATAAAAAACGTGGTGTTTGTGAAATTAATTATTAAATTTTTTCATTTGATAAAATGATACAAACTATGTAAACAATGCATGTGACAAGATGTACTTACTTATTAAAATGGAATAGCGGTTGTCTATAAATTAAAGCAACTTAATTTTTTAAAATGTGTCCCAAAGGTGTGTCATTTTAAAGCAGAATTTACTTCACTAATTTAGTATAGAGTGGACAAATTGGGGATAATTATTAATAAAATAAAATCAATATAAGTAGGTACCCAGTACTGAGTAGTGAGTATCTCTAAATATTTGCTAGTTACTGTCGATGACAAGCAAAATGAAGATCCCAAATACGTGTATCAACAGAATGTACTTATAGCATTATAATGAATCGTACTAAATTTAACATTTGTAAAATTTCTCAAGATATTTTCTAAAATATATTATATTAAACCAGAGATAAAAATTACGGAATTGTTGAAAGATTTAGTATAATTGATCCTTTTATTAATATAACACTATCATTTAATTTAATTTTAAAGACTAGACAATATACATACATACTTTTTACAGCACGGCATGAAAAGATTAACTTGATTCAGATTACTTCTAGACAAGCAGTCGGCTTAATATGTGTTAGAGCAATTTGAATATAACGAAAATAAACTGCCCAGTTAAAAATATATTCGAAGATGTTCTTAGTGGATTTATGTGAATCGGTTTACCCAATAAAGTAGGCGATGTCTCGTAAATCGTAGGTACATAAGGACGGATGGCGGAGCCGCGCGACACCTAGAGTGGGCGAATCCACCGTTATTCAGCTGAAACACACGAGCCAAAGGGTTATAAACCATTAAGCCTTAGTTTAGAAATCACGGATTCATTAGCACCCGTACTTTTATTACTAAACGAGATATTCTCCCATTGCGTGGCGTGAGTATATTCTTATTTAATTATATTGGAAATAGGTACCACTATTGTGATAAAGTTGGTAGGTGCGTTTCTATAGATTGTTTGTAATGTTTTATTGCTGAGTTGTGTGGCAAGAACTTGTTGTATTCTTTTTAATTGATTATATTTTCTTTAAAGGTTTTATTAAAAGTTTCATTTTATTACAGTATATGTTCCTTTGCTTTCTCTTACCGTTTCGTAGTAAACATGATATTTTATTCGGAAATAAAAGATTACTGATTGTTTTGGAAATTATTAGCCACCGATTTTTTATTTGTTTTAAGTGGACGTAATCGTTCAATTTACGTCTTTAATTTACTGATTAACTCATAACAGATATGTATACGAGTAGTACCTACTTCATAAACTTATGAGTAGTAATAATAATAATAAGTAATACTAGTACGAGTATTTTATGCTGTATTTTTTTGCACCTAATCATTGATGTTATATTAAGTAAAATGAAAGGTGATAGAATATATTAAAAGCTACTAAATATGTACTTTAAACGGTACAAATAGGCGGCGATGCAAAGCAATTGGACCCAGTAATGAGTGGTATCGGGTGGTAACATTAGCTCAGTTAGGTCGCAGAGGTCATGGGGAATTGATGCCGTGTACCTTTACAGAATCGCTTAAACATATTAATTTTAATTAGTGGACTGTGAAGGTTTGTTTTACCCTTTAACGCGACAATTTCAATTACTTAATAATATAATACACAAAATACGTTATATTGAGTATTGACTATTAATATTATTTTCGTTACTATTAGTTATTATCAGTATATCAATCCTAACTTATAGTTAGAACAATCCCAGCAGAATCTTTTATGTTTGTGAAAAATATATTTCTAAAATATTTCTAATACATTTTATAGTAGGCGGTAGACGCAAGGAAAGCAAATCCATCCCACATAAAATCTTTCCAATAAATCCCCAAAAAGCTTGTTATTCGAGCATTCCTCGTCCATTGTCCCTTGTAGATATATCTTATATAAAGCTCGCTATTCTCGCGGGCTTCGACCCACGTGTAGATCTTCGACCGCTATCAACAATAATATATCCATTACTCGTTGCTTTCGACATTTATACGAAGTCATGTAACTTCAACAGAAATGAATAAGTAGAAGCGCAGGAGCTTCGTTCCATCGATTTCATTATTGACTGTTGTGACCGGTTACCCAATGCAATACTTGACAAATCGCTCAATTGTCCCTCCGATAGGAGAACGTTAAACAGCAACCAGTTGGTCGCTTGGTTGCGCAACCAGTGGTGAGTTTAGTCCGATTAAAGAATGCCGGAAGACGTTTAACTTTATTGTACTTTATTGAGATTGGTCGAATGGAAATATTTTATGAGTATTTACGGAAACTTTTATCAAGAAAACAATTGAATAGGCTCTTCTATTTTGTTTGTATTATTATATAAAGCTTAATTTAAAAATATGCTCAGTAGGTGCAAGAAAAAGAACACAATTATTATATTATTTTATTTACCACCTGTTAAGTACTAATATAATATACCTACATATTAAATAACACCTTAAATTTACGAAAAATATTTTGGTTAATAAAAATGATGTTAATATTTTTTATTTATTGGTCATAATTTTTAGTGTCTAAACGCAGCGGGATAAACGAAAAAGTTATACCTACGTGTTTACAATTAAATTAATGTACACTAATTTTATAAGTAATCAAAAGATTTTTCATGTTGGATTTTGTAACTTTATTTACGTGTTAAGATAATCTTCTTCAAATCAATGTATGTAAATTAGAAAAGTCCTTTAACAGAACTTTTTAAATGTTTACAAAATTATGACTTATCTTGTCGGCGAGTGCTCGCCCAAGTAACTTTGAAACTGATTCAGACGACATTTGCATTTTCTTATCGCACGACGCTAACTAAGCAGACTGACTGACATCTCTTAATGTAATCATTTAAGAACGTAGATTACTTTATCTGCATAATCTATCTATAGAGTTACGAAGAGAAGAAGAAAGGTTCAATTAAAAGTTTTTTTTGGCAACGCAATCGACTTTTGCTGACTGGAGTAAAGTAAAATAAAATATATACCAGGATTTACAGTTTTCTCTGTAAAAATATTTAGCGAAGCCAACATGAATGTTAATCGTGTATCATTTCACATTTAAAGGTCACATTAAAATCTAGCTTTAATTTCCATACAATAATTCATTGTTACATTCCGTGTTAATTCGAATGCGTTTGAGCATTAGGTCTTGGGATCTTAGCTTGTTACTTCTTACCTAATTAGGATTGCAACAAGGATTGACCTTGACACTATATTAATTCAATTGTATCATCTTATTAAGTTTTCTATTTTTTTGTGAATTACAACAATTTCTTTTAATTACTTACGGTACTTCGAAAAAGTATGATATACAATATACATATCATGTATGAGTCGTAGAGCTAAAACAAATACCTATTTGTAAATGTTTTATAATAATATGTACGTACTCGGCGCATGTACTAAGACATTCAATGGACATTGGACACTCAACATTGAATGGTTATGGGAGAAGCACAGCAAATTTAATATATGCATTATGAATTATGATGCAAGATCATAACGGTTCCCCAATGGAGAAGATTTCCATAATATTTCCAATTTTATGTATTAGTTATACAAATACAAAATATGATAGAATTTATTAAATTCAACTTGTCAATGGGTTGAATGGCGCAAGTCGAACACAAAACACTTCGCGAATGTCATGTCAAAAACAATTAAAAGATCTAAACAAATAAAAAGTTAATAACTTTAAAATTTTCTCTGTAAGAATAATTTCGTGATGTTAACATTATGTAACGACTGAAATTAATTTAATTTTCCAGTCAATTATTGATTTTTGGCATTTTGGTATTTTTTAAGTCGCTACCTTATGAAATTTTCAATTCTACGTCTCAACGTAACTATAAAAATTAAAATCTAGATCTCAATCTAGTTGTTTTGTTTATAATAAAATCAACTTTAAATAGTTCCGCTAAATGAAACAGTCCACTACGTCCTTATAAGCCCTGATTACTTTCCCTCACGTTCTACAGAGACAATACTTCTTGTATAATAACTAACCAATTAGGGTTTAAGATAGAATCAACGTACAAATATCGAAAGTTAAAATTTATGATATTTGGATGGTAGATTCTATTACAGCAGTTGAATCGTGTGAAGCACAAAGAAATCTAGCAATCTCGGTCCGAATGGCCGGCTGGGCAGCTATACACCGCGAAATATTTCCCAAGATACATCGCTACGAGTGGCGATGTGCCGATATCTTCGGAGCGCGAGTTCGAATCGTCTATCGAGTCTATGATCGGCTTCGACGAGAGGTCACGCGCGTTAAACGTAAATCAACATATCTCGCAACGGGAGATCTAGCAAGCATGCGCCCCGGCTTACAAAAACTGAATTTTATAGCCGTAACATTACACCTAAGAAAAAAGTCCATAAATTGGACAGCCCTGTGTGAACGACCGGCTCCTGCGACGGTTGTTTCAATATATGTACAATATACACATACATTCGAGTAGCTCAACGGCTTAGTCTTGGTGTCCGTAGAAAGTTATCTCACTTTAAAATATTTCGGGCAATAAAGTATAAACATATCTTTTATTACTTTGTTTATTATTTTGTGATTATCATTTGTCATGCAATACCTAACAAATTGTTGGGTTAAAAAAGTATATACATAAAATATTTATTAAAAAATTGTGACAAAAAATATGTTTGGGTTGTGTAGTGTAGTAGTTCATCAGTTCAGCTCGTCTCGCACTTAAGTTAATGGTAGTCAACGGTAATATTTATTTTCATAAACATACAGTCGTGGTTATGTAGGTACTTGATTGGCTAATTACATACAGAATATTACAAACAGGAAAAAGGGTTAAAAAATCTAGTATATTAACATTGATCAATTTAAAATATTTCGCTTAGTTAAGTAGATACCCACTTCATTCAATTACTGTCCAACAATTTAAAAATGTTAAGATAGCGTTAATTTTGTTGACGTCTTTTTCTGTTATTAAGTACCTAGGTTCTTGAATAGACTGTGACAGGTTAAGATAAGCAAAAATATAATTTTAAAGGCAAGTAAATGTTGCTGTACAATTTTAATTTTAAGTAAGTAAATAAACCTCAGAGTTGCAAAAAAATGTACATATTATTAAATGAACTTTGCTTACTGTTTGCGGGATATTAGCAAAAAAGCTTTATTTTTGTTTACGATGTAAATAAACGATAATTTTTTGCATCATAAAGAAAGTTCAGAAATTGAAAGTTTTCTAAATTTTAATTACTGTTCATTTATGTAAGTACTTTTTGTTATTTTAAGGCACTTTCTCTTGCAACGATAGAGGATGTAGTGACACCTTTCCTTATCCGCTTTCCGCTATATAATTAACTAGATATGATACTATGTTAGTAGCGCAGTGCTTTTGATAGTGCTGGAAGTCCCTTGTTTGTAGGGTTAACAAGGGTTGTAAATAATTTATTTTTTATGTCAAATAGTCCCTCCTGACTGTTACATAATAGAAGTTCCTATAATGACAATCGGCAGCGTATCTTCTTCCACGACCCGCACCATTGCCCTGACGCTTTTGTTAGACTCTATATATTCAAAGATTGTTCACAAATTGTGTATTAAAAAATGTTTACCATATTGTAAACATAAACATTTGCTTTCACTTCAATTCAATTTTTCTGTACTGGTTTCAAAGTGTGCCAGGTGCGCACAAGTACAATTTTTCGCTAATGTCACTTAAAATGTAGATATACAACATCTATTTTTAGCGAAAATCAACCTTGTGACCTCGGACATAATTGGCAATACCAAACCAATTCACAGTGTTATAAAGATTTAAACAAAAAATTATAAAACAAAAATCAAAATAGCTACAAAATAATTAATAAACAAGTAGGTATCTCATGCTAATGTGAATTTTCTGTTTAGTTCATTAAGGCTCTAATAGCTGGATAGAGTAGTGTCGGTAATGTCGGGCAACTGTCTTACGGACGAGCCGATCGAGCCGATGCTATCTTGCAATCGATTCTTATCGTGACAGTTTTACGCGCCGCGTCGCGGTTTCATTCGCGGTGCAGCGGGTGCATGCGACAGCGCGCAATGTGCTCATGTCGCTTAAAAGCCAATTTAATTACAGAATTATATTGTGTATGTATAAATATTTTAACTACAAGTTTTATGTAATATTCATACTTTGTATTGAGTTTATTGTTTATTTGAAATGTATTGTTTGAATAAATCGATATAAAGTAATCTATTATAGACTTTATTACTACTATTTATATAGTCCTTTTTGTGTTTCACTGAACTATTATAGCTATATAGGTAAAAATCGTCTCAGTATTAGCTGAAAAGTTGTTGATCCGAATTCCTAACTGATTCAATATGTTTATTCGCTTAAGGCTAAATCACAAAATTCCTGACATTTAGAAAATAACTAATTTATAAATTAAGCGATTTATCCTAGCTTTGCTCGAGTACGGCTGCGGGTACGCGTTTGGGTTTATAATTAATTGCTTTGCGCGGAACTCGAATTATTTTTCTTAAATATAAGTAGACTAAGTTACGTTAAGTTTTATCATCACTGATTCACCAGTAAAAGTTCTGTCAGCATTGGTCAAGTCGTTATGAGATTAACCAAAAATTACTAAAATAGTTTTTTCCTTTACTTATCTATCTATACCTACTTTTACTTATTCATAAGAATTTAGTGCAAAGCTGTTATTTTGAAATTCCGAACAGACAGTTCATTTTTATTTGTTTTTACCTATACGTAATAATTGATTTAGTGTTACAAATTGAATAATGACTGTATTTAATAGCTGAGACTTCAACGAGCGTAATTCGCAATAGTCAGATAACTTTCTAAAAAATTTCAATTAGTTTTCAGAAGTCTACATTAAACAATAGATTAAGAAATTTAAGCCCTTTGCGTTACAATGAACTACACAATGAACTACACTGATGTGTATGTGATGATTCAATAAGTCGTGATATCATTTTATTTTGATTCAACACCTTAAAGTCCTATAGCTAGAGCTTGCTTAACTACGAGGGAATCAGACTATATAATATGGCGTGCCAAGTGCAGGCTAGTTGACTTTACAAATCTTTCAAAACTAGTTAAGTTCTCCGACATGCAGGACATCTCTTTCGATGTGTTCCGTCACCGTTAAACAACCCGATTATTAAAAAACTCGAGTATATTAAAATGTTGTCGTTAACAAATTGTCTTTACATTAACCAGAGTCATATAAACACTTTATTTTAATATCATAATTTTTCTAAAGTAATTTATGTTATTAATTTTTTTATGATGTCACAAAGCAGAACAAATATAGGTGAAGAACTTAATATTTAATCTTCATTTCTAAAAGCCTAATATAGATTAAATCATATCTGGTTAGAAATATTAAAATTGAAATGAAAATCGATTTTTATGTTCCCTTCGAAAATTTCAATCAAGGAGTAGGTAATCTCCTTGTAATATATACTACTTACATAGGTGAGATTGATACATATTTATTATTTTGTAGAATTTTACAATCAAATTTGTGAAAAAAACCAGAGCAACTAACAAAACTCCCTGATAAACGACCTATTTGAGAAGATACCAGCTGTCAAGTTTAAATTTAAACATCAGACCAACAAATCTCGAAGCTAAAAGCTTTAAGAGATAAAGCTCGTATACAATATCGGCTGGGTCCGACCATGTGATAGCGCTAATGAATCCATGTTGCCGTCACACTCCGACAGGAAGCTACGAATAAGTAGGTCTGCTAATTCCCATAAGTAACTCTTATATTAATTTTTTAGTTTGTATTTTCATTCAACCGCTAGTTCAATGCTATTTTAAGATAATTAATATCTATATCTACACCTAAACATAACTGAGTCTAAAAATTTTGCTGAGGCCGAATCTATGCCTGTCGTTATGTGTGTCTGACAACACATAATGAGAAAACCACGGAAAAGATTTTGAATGTATTTGGTATTAGCTAGTAAATCGTATCAATATAAGGGATATTTTTTACAACGGGAAAATATCTTATCTCTAAAGAAATCTATACTGACTGTTAAAACATACTAGGTATATCGCTAATAGCTCCTATAAATCTATAAATTCCTTATTTTATAATAAAAATGTTTTAGTAATATGTAACTATGAATAAATTACAATATACAATTACAATAATCGTATTAAGTAGTGATGACACTGCAATGGTAAAGTCGTGGCAAGCTTTTGTTTTAACTAATCTTTATCTATTTAGTTACCTACATCATTGGAGAAATGTCACTAAACTGCCGAGATTATTGGTACTCTAACTGCTACCAGATGCTATATGTACCTACGCAAGTTTATAATTAAAACTTACAAATGGGGCAGTTTCACTGTTTGACATTCATTTTATAGGTAAAAGTTATTTCAATCTAGTATGCCGAGTCATTAACGTGAGATTAAAAGTTTAATGGGCGACAACCTTGTACAAGCTTTGATTAAAATGAAAACTAAAACACACGTGTCTTGAACGATCGTAGAAATTAATAAAGATTAAAATTTATTAAATACGTACTTAAATAATATACCTATTAAGTTTTGGAGTGGTGATATACATATTTTATAACCGGTGTATCATTTATCACTAAGCCAAACCACAAACCACTGGCCGTAGACCAGGAATTTTTACTTATTCCTATACTAACTTATGTATGTAACCGAAAAGTATTTTTTAGTTTAATCTAAATAACGATGACATTAATTTATGTTGGAATCATAATCTAGCTAGTGAAATTCGAAATCTTGATATGTCGTTAAAAGTAGACTCCATTCTTTTAATTCAAACCATGCTAATCTTTTAGTATTGCCACATACATACAATTTATGATTATACTTTTTTAATAGAAGTCTATACAAATACTAAGTAAGAAATATGTAAAACTCTGTAGTTTCGTTTATTCTTCGTATATTTGTACATTTTTCTCAACTGGAATGTCAAATTAATAAAAACATTATAGGCCGTATTTATTACAAAAATAGTACCTATTTACTTAGAACGTGCTTGAGTGCGAAAAAAGATGATATCAAATATCATAAAATAAGAGAAATAATGTGACACCTTCGAAGCCGGATATTTTTACAGCTTAGTAATAAACTTTTATACCCTTCTTATAGAGCGTGCGAAAATTACTATTATGTTGTCGGAATCAGTGGCTAGAGTAAATTAGGTATACTATTTTTAAGTGTTTCTTTATACAAATATGTGTTTTTCTAGTTTTATATTTTCTTGTATCTTCTTTTATTTTAAGTGATAATAATTTATTATTAAAAAAATATTTTGACTTTAATAGCTCTACATATCTAATTGTAAGTATATTCTTAAAACCTTGACTGACAAAATAAAATTTATCTATATAGTCTTTTTTCTTTCAAGCTAAATTGAAAGAAAAAAAACAGTGGACACATTTCTTATGGTATAAAATAGGCGCGTATTTAAATGAGGAATTTTACAAGCATTGGATTGTGGAGCCCTAATTTCGTATTCTGACACGCACATAACAGGTTTTATTTATAAGTAGATACCTAGCAGAAGGGGACCAGTCAATGAGTAAAAATTGATTTTAGATAAGGTTAGTGGATAAAGTTGTTACTTTTAATGTTCGGAGCGAGCATAAAATCTTTACGGGTGTACATTTTAATGTCGTTTTGTTGACGTTGTTACTGAAATTATTTTATACTCAAATCTATTATAAATTACTAATAATTTCTATCTTTCCTATTCAATACATTTTTTTGTTTTTTATTTTTACTGTACAGTACCTGAGTCCGACCTATTACTCAGGATTTAGTATTATACTTTCTTAGGTTTACGCGAATATTTGACATTATAAATGAAACTATCTTTTCGGATTTTGTCGCGGATTTATTATGATTTTTGGTTCCCAACGTTTCGAATGCTTTACAGCAATCATGGTCACGGGAGAGACTCACTTAGACTTAGTATTAGTTAACAATATCGCAATGCAGTTTAACATAAACATACCCAGCTATTTGAACTTAAATCTTATAGGCATATTATATATCTAATTGTGTGGACCATTTACGTTTTGTGTACACGCATAAAAGAATGTCGTACAAAAATAAACAATAAAAGCCTTTAGAAAACTCCTTACCTTCCCTTAACAAATGATTGAACGATCTTTAATGAACTGGCTTTAGCCTTTAGGTAATATAATACGTAGAATTAAGTCGTGTTCAGACTATTGGCATAAGGTAATAAAGTCTTTCAATTATATACTTAATTGTCTTAGTTATAAAAGATAGTGAATATAATCTCAAAAAGCTAAACGAGAATTGTTAAAATTATGTATGATTTAAAAATACCCAAAGAACTTTTGTCATTGTTTTTTTATGTTAAGTTTATTTTTAATGACATTTAACTAAAGTAGTGTAGGTATGAACATAATATTATAATCTACTCTATACCTTGATATTTTTGCGTATATAAGATTATACACGTTATTGTATCTTAACCTTTATTTTCGGCGCTGCAACAAGTGTGTGAATAATTTGCGCTGTGACGTCTCATCAATTTTTACTTTTTCGATTAAGCTTAGGACACGAAAATTAATATCATAACTGATCATGAAATTTATTACGTATTTTAAAATTTAAAAATATTTTTTAATATATGTTGGTATTTAAATGTTTGTTATTATATGAATGGATAAAAATCATTTATTGTTGTTTCTGCAGCTCTATATAATGTTTACAGGCATCCGTTCGTTAACCTGATTTTCGTAAAACGGGAATCGAACGCGCTTTAGCCGCCGTGGCCTGACCGAGACGACGATCTTTCCCATTGTGTGCTTTAGAGTGGATAGCATTCTATTTTGTGGAGAGAACTTTTACGAAACTTTTAAATTCTCAGAGATTAATGGTATATTTATATAATTATAAAATTGCAAAAATTTACTATACCTATATAGGTACATCGACTAACAATTTTGGTCTCGGTTCACTTGGGTATTTACTACTTATATAATTTTTATATATTTACTTATATATTTATAGTATGACATCAGCAGTGTACAGTGGAAGTCCCGTCAAAATCGGTCGAGCCGTTTCGAAGATTAGCCGTATATAATTTAATATATAATGCTCTTAGTAAAAATCTGTATATATTAATATAAAGATACATAAATATTATTAAGATGTACTTCTATTAAAATGTATTTTTACTTTTGTGTTATTTCAATAGAATCTTCATAAGATTATTTTAATAAAAATACACAATGATGGAATATATAATGCTTTACTTAACAGTTTAGAAAACTTTAAAAACTTACAATTTTTCTAGTCGCCTGCTTACCATGGACCATTCAAACTTAACATATTTGATCTGTGATTCTACACAGATTATATTATATTATAACTGCTACAACTTTGTTAATTCTTAAGTAAAATGTTTTGTAGTATTTTTTGTACATTATTTAATCTTACTTACAGCAATATAAATCTACCTTAATATATGATTCATTAGCAAATCTTAGATATTCGATTTTAATTTTTATAAAAAACATCTCTAATTAATTTAGAGTTTAAATAATTATAAATGGACTTACTAACATTGATCACATAAGAAATACTTATTCAATCTCGTAATGGGTTTGCATTGTCGCTTGATAAAGATTTTTTGCCACGCTTTAACGAACGAACCAGATTCAACTAAAATTGATGGGTTTTGTTAAACCTGAACTTTTAATATATTCGGATAAAGCCTTTTAAAATATAATGTGTCTTAAAAAAAATATAGATTAGAATTTATATTAGAATCGGCATAGTGGAGCGTTAGATGTTTTTACTTATACCTATACTTACTGTTTTTGATGTATAATAAATTTTATATTGGTATTCTTTTATATAATAGTAAAATAATAATATTTTAAATGTTATAGACTATCGTATTTTTTCTTTATACACCTAGTGATGCAATTTCAATAGTTCGTTGTATTAGAAAGAGCAATTTTAGTATTTGGCGCCAAATATATTACGTCAGGGGCGGACTCGTTCAATGTACCTACTAGCGGTCTCCGGGCTCAAACAAAGCGCCATAACTAAGCGTTGAATGAGTAATAACCTAAAACTAGTTAGCATTTAGATAAAGCATTAATTTCAACGCTGTCACAATACCAGGCACTACGAAAAAGGTATTTATTATTCAATTTACGCGTAGATACATATCTAAAGCCTCCGACGTGATAATACGCAATTCGTGGGAAATTGCCTGGTGATTAGATTCTTAAGCTTTGTTACCATTAGTTCGCTTTAGGTCCATTGCGTGTTCTCATTAATTTAGTTATTTTCGTTTGTTATAGTATTTTAACCGAAAAGTTTACCAAATTACTTAATTAAATGTAACAAAGTATACTTTATTTATTACATTATTATTAAAAACCTCATTTGAAATTACTGATAATTTTTTCACAACGATATAAAATTTAGTACTTCAAATATTCTATACAAGAATACTCTGAGTAAATGCAAGTCGTTTCATGACATTGCTATTAAAGATGAAAAATATGAAATCCCGCTTCTAAGTCGGGCTGGACACGAGTAAGCAACAATAGTATTGCCTGACAAGGAAAAAGTCGTGACCAAGTCGGTCGGGTCGGCGGGATGCTGCGGGCGTAAATAATGCTGACGTCTGATCTTAATTATCGCTCCATCGTTAGAGATGAGCGACCGCGACGGACCGAAATCGGCGAGTTGCGACACCGTTCGGGGCGGGTGTCGACCATTATCTCAACGGTTTTATCGCCCACTGATAAATCGCTAGAAACCAGAACCACCTGCAAGCTATAATGCCGTTTTGGCAGCAGACGTTGTAATTCTTTTGTTAATATTGCCATTGTTTTCGCCGCGATGACTCGGGATTTATCCATAATCGATAATTCTAGATAAGAACAAGAGAGGCACATTTATTATAATTCCGTAGACATGACTCATCAATAGAGTTAATACTATGTAAGAGTTATATCATTACCAATATCATAAATTACACAGAATACACCTACGTACTTGAATATTCTGAAATAATCGTAAGTTCATGAGAGCGTTTTCTACCTACCTAACATGGTAACTAGGTAGGTAGGTAGCATTTTTGTATAGGTGAACCGCTTTAATATATTATTATAAAAAATGTGAACATATATGTGTAATTTTTAGTTATCACAATCAAATAACAAACAACGTAAAACAAAAATGACATGCTCTCATTTGGTTTGAGTTCGTTAATCGTTAACCGCTTTGTACTCGCCGAAGCGCCCGCGCAGATCTCGATCCGAGGACGACGTTGAAAAATTCTGAACTCGTGATTTTCGTTCGTGTACTTCATTTATTTGCCCGGAGACCGTGAATATTGTTTACGGCAAGACATTAGAAGCTTTCCTGCTATCTGTTTCACTTAAACGTTAAGACTTACGGGCTGCTTATTATTTTGCTGTATTAGCTATTAACTGTTAACTTTGGTTCATGGGTTTGTAATCTTTAGCTATATTTTATAGATATGTATGAATCCATTCAGTCCACTCATAAACATATAAAATAGTCATATAGTACTATTAAGATATAAATAAATACCATTTTTGTTTCTTGTTTGTACTCCTGTATATAATAATAATCGTTTAAAAGAAAATTGCAAATATTTAGAACATTTTCGAAATTATGTGGGATACTTGTTATAATAAAATTATACTATCGATCAAGCAGTAATACGAAGATAATGCCCGCAGGTTGCAAATTTAGGAGAAATTGAGAGTGCTGCGTGCTTGCCTCCGAGGCACAATCCTTACATGAACACTAATAATAATAAGTATTATATAGAATCAAATACCACCGAAGAGACAGATTTTGCTCGAGGAGAAAGAAATAAAAAAACATTTTCTAATTTTGCTGTAAGGTGCGATAAAATGACCAGTAAACTGATTCAAAATAATTTATTTTCTTCATTATTTGTATAGAAAGACAGATCATATATTATAATGCTTTACTTATTAAAATATTACTTTTCAGTTATAGTTATAAGTAAAGATTCTATAAAATGTAAGTAGAGATTGGCTAAACACCCAATAATGTTATGGAAGACGTAAGTTACAGATCCTGTTATCGAAGCACTTTATCCAGAGTATTTTTGTGCATAATTTACGTACTATATCTATCGAATATCGATAGCTAGGTGGGCGGACTGCGCGCTCGCATACTAATGTAACATCTAATTGCTAACATGCAACATATAAAATCTGCGAGCTTGAATCTGAATAAATATATGTATTTTAAAGTTTAACTTTTAGCTAGATTACCGCCAGAAATAGTCTTGTCCTAAATTTAAAAAAGTTTATAATCTTTTAGTATAAAAGACACAGATGTACATACTTATTCTAACCTGTTACTTTAAAAATCTTATGTAGTCGTTAAACATTTTGATAAATAAATTAGCCATATCAACTATCAAATTGAACACATTAGAAAAAAACTAACTTCAATGAGTGGATCAATTCGAAACCTAGTCCGATGTATTCCGAGAAAATTGCGTTACACTATTTACAACACTCTGGTCAAACCCCACCTACTATATCTCATTGAGGTTTGGGGAAGTGCCACCAAAACAAGACTAGAAGAACTCCAAATATCACAAAATAAAATAATAAAAATTCTCTTTTGTTTCCCCTTCCGGACATCTACCACAAAAATTTATAAAGAAACTAAAATTATGAATATTCGACAATTATATACTTACAATACATGTATCTTCATCAGAAAAGCCCTCAATAGAAATATAAACACTAGTATTAATTTTGCTAAAATAAAAGAACACACTAAACGAAGCACCCGACGAGCTAGCTATATTGTCTTACCCAAAACTAGAACATCTTATGGTAAAAAAACCCTAACATTTGAAGGAGCACTACTTTACAATAAAATACCTGCACACATAAAAAATGTACACTCATTTCATGCATTCAAAACCAAACTAGCTGAACATATAATAGAACACTCACTTTAAAAAATAAGCCAATGCGTTAAATGGGTACATCCGTTTAGTTAACGACGAATATGTTATACCTATTTTATAAACTACTTATGTGTATTCTCATGTAAGCGACTTATGTATATGTCTTTTTTGAGAATAAATGTCTATAAACCTAATCCTATATTTTGCAACTACGAATATTATTTATTTTTATTTACTACTATTTAATTCATGTATTGAAAATATGAAAAACAAAAAACTATTTATGTTCTCAAATGCATGTTTTTCATAACACAGGTTTAGGATTTAGTATGTCATAGGTCTGTTTAATAACACATCATTGAAGCTCAGGCTGACATAAGTTCTAGCAGTTAGGTACTTATTTTATCACCTAAGAGAGATTTAATTACTGAGACTAAAATTGCTTTAGCTTTTACGTTACTTAATTACTAAGGTTTTAGTTTAACGATTGTTTCTTACTTATTACAAATATTATCTATTAAACGTTCTCGTTGGATCTGTATATTACCTATACAACGTTATAAATCTAGCTACATGTGTGGTCGCTTTAAAATCGTTAAATGTCTATAGTATAAGTTTTGAACTGTATTGTGTTCGTTTTCAATGGCTTTTACGTTTTACAGGCAACCCTATAGAATAACTATAAAATTGATAAATTTGACAATTGTGGGAAATCCGAAGGTTATAGCAGTTTTCAGTCACGATGATCTAAGCATAAACCTATGACTATAAATCCGCTTCGATCATGATAAAATCTCAATATATATATAATTATCTCCCATTAAAACATTACTATAAATAAACAATACATTTGTACACAATTAATTTTATGGACTCGTTATACCTGGTACTAAACAAAGCTTTACAATGCGGCTTAAGATCAAATATTACATCCCTATGTAGTTTATTTTTATTATATCTACTTGCCTGAACACAAATTAGACGTGTATTATATCAAAAGCACAATCAATTTTGCAAAATGATAAATTACTTTGCGATCGCCATAGTAACTAAATATCTCCTCCTTTGAAATTGGAGGTACAATGTGAAATTATATAAAAATGGGGAGAGGCAATCAAGGCGTGACGTCAAAATTTTTGAGGTAAATGACTAGAATGATTGATGTCCGAATTTACATTGCATGGCACCAAAACGACAAAATTGTGAGGTCATTTTTTTGGATATAAAGCGATCTGCAGGAGCACGATCGGTAACAAGAAATAAACTACAAAGAACTTACAACACGCTGTGGCTCATTAATTATTTTTTTAATTTCAAGCGTAACGTATCTAAAATTTTCTGACATCCTGAAAAATTCAATAACTTTATAGTACATTTTGATTAAATTATGTACGTAATAAATAATTATAATCCATCTTATATAATTAAATTTCTTTTTATTTTAATTAGAAAATGTAAAAACTTTTTTTACCATATTGTAAAAGTTTTAAACTTTTTGATGAAACGAAGATTTATAGTAGAAAATGATCAACACAAACTTCTAATAGGTATCCTAATAATTTAACCAATTTTTAACTGCAACAGATTTTTATTAAATGTAGATTAATTAACTAGTAATCTTTGCAACGTACTTACATTAATGTTTGATTAAAGACCCGATTTTCAATACACGTATTACGTAAGTTTTAAATGCATGGGTCATTATTAATCGTGAGCTTAAACAAACGTTCGGTATTTCGAATTAATCTAGTAGCTTACCTCTATCAATTATCAAAACTTGATTAATCGTCGTTACGAGAAAATGACGTCCTGTCATTTCTCTTCCCTTAATCGATTACTTCAAACATGAACTCTAGGGGGTCCAATAGCAAAAGTCGTTCTCCACATGTACTGTTTTTATTTATTTTTTTGTTATGAATTCTTACAAAGCCAAGTTCCTTTTCTATAACAATACATGTTTCGTTAATATAATTAGTACACCATCATTTCCGTATTCTATTACTCTTCACAAACTTATATATGCGATGAGAATTTGTACCGTAATATCAATAAAGCACCTCATGTTTACGATCGGTCTTAAATATTCTCAGGCTTTCTTATTTTTTGAACAATAAATTTTATTAACACATTTCAATTTATTTCCTTGATTGACACGGTCTTACAATCAGCGTTAATTGCTGCTTCTCTTACGTAAAATATCGTAGGCGTCTACATAATATTTCTACGCGTGGTTTCGTGACGGCACCCTTGTAGGAACACAAAGAAAAGATTGAGTCATCATAACAAATGCGTAGCTGCTCCTCGTCGAGAGCAGAGAACTTTCGACAATCGGCTTCTTATCTGTGACAGCTCCGATCATTGTACACTGAATACTTCTTACTTCAACGTATGACGAAACTATGGTGGTTTAAGTCTTTCACTCCCCTTTCCCTTTGTTGACTTGTCGAGTTTCATCCGAACAGCTTTTTGTAAACGTTCACCGACTGCATTTGTAAAGCTCGTTTCTAATTTCATAAATCTTATCTGAAACATCTTATCTTAAGCGAGAACTAAGCTGTATAACTTTTTAGGCTTACTGTATAATGTCAGATTTAATATATTAATATACTAGCGACTCACCCTAGCTTCGCTCGGGTTCGTCCCTATGTTTAGCGTCAGCGAAGCCACGGATTGCGCCAGTTAAAATAAATAAAATTAAGTTTATTTTTTACCTCCTGAGAATAAATATGTAGTTAGAAAGACATAAAAATTCTAATTAGTTATTCATTTTAAAATTTTTAAAAGTCATTTTTCATATATAAAAAAACAAGTTTTTTTTATATATGAAAACTGAATTTTACAGAATAATATACAAATAATATACACATATGAAACATCTTACGACAAAGCCCAAAAGCCAAATTTACGAATTATTTGAAACGAATTTTCGATCCTTAATATGATATGACCCAAAGCATATTTTATCATTCTGTCAGTCAGTAGAGACACACATTTGTCGAGACAATCGCTCGCAGGCTGCATTTTTAGAATTATTAATTTTGTTCGTGTTCTTATACTGTGTTAAAGTGGCCGATTTTCTGCTAGTATTATAAATAAAACATCAGACGTCCTGACTCGGGACTGTTTTGTTAAGTCGAAGCTTGCTTAAATTCGATATTGTTGCAATAGTTTACTTTGTGTTGCACTTATAAACCTGTTCGACAAATAATTGTAGCTTTTGTCTTAAACATTTTTTTAACTTGCTTAATTATTTCGTTTACAGGTTGAAGTCGTGATTTTGGACAAGAACGACAGTCCACCGGAGTTTAAGAACATCCCTCCGGAGTATCTAGCTTCCGAAGATTTAGCGCCTGGACAACTTATCGCAACAATTGTTGCAGAGGATCCTGATACAATAGGCACTATTACATATAGTATACAAACAGAAGAGCCTACACCTTTCTCTTTGAACGCTCAAAATGGTCAGCTAACGTTAAAAGAACCACTTGACCGCGAAACTATTTCAGAATACCAGGTCATAATAAGAGCTGACGATGGAAAGCAGTTTACAGACGTTACAATCGTTATCCAGGTTAGTAGCAGTAACTATGTTAAAATAAAAAAATAAACGAATAGGTATACAACAAGAGACTATATTTTTTCTATTTAGTACTAGGATCGGATCTGGTAGGCAAATGTTTTTCTGACAAAGTAAGTAAGTAAGTAAGTAACTCTTTATTGTACACCCGAAAACAGAATAAAATAAACAGAAACACAGAAAAATATAGGAAAAAGTACAAGAGTAGAAAAAAAAGATCTAGACACCGCCACTAACCGAGTCAAACTTTAAGTTAAGATTGATCCAAGTTCTTATAGTTCAGAACTATCTATGACCTTATAAGTATAACTACATATGTAAAGAAAACAATCATCAAAATATTTTAAATCAATAAGGTAGAAAAAGGGAGAATAATCTAAATTATATAAACATGTAAAGATATGTATTTTACAGTACATACTTACATAGTGTATACAAATTTTGTGACATAAATAAGGTATTTTCAGTTTACACTCGCACTAGTCTTTTGACGCTAACATGTCATAAAAGCTTTTACTTTACTTCAATTATTGTAAATCGATATTCTAAAGTACAATGAAAACAAACATTTTGAAATGTGCGTGGGAATGAAGAATAGACAGTTATTGACTATTTACTTATATCTACGGACTACGAGTATGAGAATTATTATTCTTTTTCAGGTTACAGATACCAATGACAATCCTCCAGTGTTTAAAGAAAGTGCATACTCTTTTGACATACCCGAAAACACAGCTCGAGGTTCTATAGTAGGGACTGTTGGTGCTATCGATGTGGACTCTGGGCCTAACGCTCAACTCACATATACTGTAATATCGGACTGGGCGAACGACGTCTTTTCTCTAAATCCACAAACTGGAATCTTCACATTGACAGCAAGACTCGATTATGAAGAGGTAAGAATATTTTATTTTACAAAAAATACGAAGGCATTTTATTGAAAAATGTTACATGAAATTTATTAATGAAAAGAACAGCGACTTTAAAAGAATTTATGTTTGTTAAGAAAAGGAAGTGTTTGTATTTAAACTCCTTGATGTATTATTGTGCTTAGAATGAACGAGACTAAGTACCTAAATGGTTTTAGGGGCAAACTCATGTAAGAGCTATTAGTGAATTATATGTACGAGTATAACATTGCTAGTATAGTTTTAATAATTCCTACTATCCGCATTTACCTCAGCCAATTGTCGTTCATTGAACATGATAGTCTCCGGCACTTGTTTTTATAGCATGTAACTTCTTCCTAATTAAGCACTTTACTCACAGAGCTGTTATCAGATTTCAAAATAGTAAAAATGTATATTTAAACTTGAATTACGATTACGGATATTATGGTGTTTTATTGCAGAAATATTTTTCTTTTGCATTATAAATAATCGTGTAAATTGTTTTTGCTTGATTATAAGCCTTAATTTTTAGTTGTGGATAGGTACATAGGTTTTCTAAACTTAACTTATTTTGTACTAGTATAGCGTTGTACATTATGATCGCATCAGAATGTACCTTATACCCTTTGTTCGCGAATCTTCGTGCTACTTTTCGCGAGAGAAACGTGCATCTAGCGTTATTATGGTGTGCCTAGAGGTTATGAATTTTCTGCACAAATTTCAAGACAGGGCATTGACTAGTCCTTCTAGGTATAACATGAATACCCGTTTCTTCGTATTGCTCGAGATTACCCGTTGTTCATGATTGCGATGACCAAGAAAATTGATGATCAAAAAGTTTACTCTATTGTATTATTTTTTCTTAATCTCAAGATGCAGTAAGCTATTTGTATCTTTAGAGGTACTAAAGCTTCCTGTATTGTAATTTACTCACAGGTATACGCTCGCAGGTTAATCGACCTAAAGCTAAGTTAATTTCCCAAAAAAGTCTTAATAGATCTTAGGAGCAATATTATACGGCACATAACGAGATAGTAGTAGAGTTAAAACGATCACTGCAGGAGAAATAAATAAAATATTATGTAATTGAAAATGATTATTTATTATAAAAGTTTATTTTTAAGTTGAAATATGCAGCTATTTCAACTTAAAAATATTCTTATTTTAGTTCTATCGTAACTAATATTTGTTCATAGATAGATTATAATTCTAAAACAAATTTGTAAAATTATATGTGGGTACTTAACCTTTTTTTAAGTATTAAGTCAGCTATTTGGTCTAAGTCATGGTTCGCTTGATGATTCCTCATGTTCTTATACCTACTTGTTGTTGATACAATTATCTTAACATAGATCTAAAGGCAGGGCGATGACCGCTCAAGTAGTTTCATTGCACGACGCGACGTTATGTATCCAAAGCTTGTACTTCAATATTTGCTTCTAGCACGAAAATATTATGTGTAGAGTATAGTTAAGAGTGTAAAAACTATTGACACCTTTATATTTAAACAGTTTTTTTAACTTTTCATTGACAATTCTATTCGATTAAAAATTTAAGTTGCCAGTCACCCAAATAATTTTTATTTGTAATGAATACGATAAACTGAAGCGCTAATGACACCAATTTTTTATAAAAAAATACGAATGCCTTTTGGACTTTTTAAAAATAAAACATGACTGATAAGTGTTGTAGGTAAGATGTGCAATTCAGAGACGGAGGACGATGATGCCCTTGAGCGGGTTTTAATACAAGTTCAGTAAAATGGCCACCTCGCCTGTTGAATGGTTTTTATATAGCAATCGATATGAAGGTCGGCTCATCTATTAAAAAGTCAGTGAATTCATAAATCTATCATTAAGTCCACAACCTTTTCCATTTTTTATTTTTAAACCTAAATATGTTATTGCTTTTTTGTTACGTATACTTTTATTGTTAAGTAAAATGCAATAGCGGTATTAATCTATCACCTAAGATACTTCATTTTCTTCACTTCACAAGAGATTTTCAGTTTCACTTTAAATATAATACAATCATAAATAGTTTAATGAAAGGATACAGCAATACTTTAATTTAACATAATCAAAGTAGAACACTTACTGTGCTCTTTATATATGAAACTATATCAAGAATTAAGCTCTTAAGTCACAATATTGCAGATTTTGATGTGTTCCAGAGCCAATTTGTGTTCTTTTTTATGAGGTATATCATCTTATTGTCTACTGAGCTAGTGCAAGTTATATGACATAAGTGCACGTCGTTATATTTTATAGTCACAAATCTCTCTGTTCTCTAGCAAACAAATGATTTTAATATAGGTACTTGTAATTTTTCTTCCGATTGTTTTTTCATACGTAGTGGCATTTAAAATGTAACTAATTACTCTTAATATTATTAATGCGAAAGTTTGTAAGTCCTCGTAGATCCTACTATGTTTGGATTACACATTCTTACAGTACATTTTTGTAACTCTTTCACGCAAAAGTTACTGAATGGATTTTGATGAAACTTAACAATAAAGACCTCCTGACTATAAGTATTGCAACATACCTAGTGGGCAAATTTTGAAATAAATTGATTTATTTATTATTTAGTATAAATCAAAATTTATTTTTGAGCAAAAAGAAACGTAATACAGTAAATACATAATTTGATTTATGCATTTTTTTACGTGTAAATTTCAGTATCGTTATCATTCCCGACCATATCGTCGTCGTTCTTGAGAGTATTGTTGATAATTAATTATTTAGTGCATTATACAAAACAATATGTATTGTAGTATCCTGTTATTAGTAAGTCTATGCAAGGTATTATTTAATCCCGCTATTCATGCAAACCTGTCTGTCCCGAACCATGATCGTGGCAAACATTGCAAAACGTCGTTGTTAAGAAAACGCTTTTATTTGAATGTTGAGAAAATAAATAAAAGCTGTAAAACTTGTTTATTTAAATAAATTTAATTATACTTTTTTACGAGAAAAAACCCCGTGAAGATGTTATAACAGCATACGTCCTAAGCTCGAGAGTGCCTCGTCTGTCCCTCATAAAGTCAACCGGCTCTGCTAATTAGTAAAAACAATGCACTGTACATTCGTTTTCTCGACCGCCCGCCAATTCCGCGTACCCCGCTAGAGAGCTGCTAATTTCATCCCAGTACAGTTTTTTCGCGTCGCGCATCATATTCGGCATTTGCCCACTCGATCCGCCATCGAAATTAAGGGCCGAACAATGTCTGACAAAGCGACCGTCGGCAAAACATTCAAGAGCCGGATTCCGAGGCCACTGCTTGTTTTTTAAAACGCCATCTCGCTTCACGATCCGCGAATGAGGGAGTTTGTCATAGTTGGAAAGCTTTGGTGACCTATTATATGGAAAATCTGAATACCGGACTGATTCTTAAGATGATGCTATTGTATTCTGTACTGCAAACATTTTATAATTTGTTTCTTGGAATAATTTAATCGTTCTTTATATCGCTGAAATTCTTTAAATATTGGACAAATATTATAAAATTTATAAGAATATTAAAGGTAAATTAAAATTTGATGTGTTAATGCTCTTTTTCTGTTTTTTCAGACGCAACACTATATATTCGTAGCTCAAGCGCAAGACAATGGTCATCCATCTTTATCCGGGACTGTAACCGTTTACATAAACATAATAGATCTTAACGATAACGCCCCAATCTTCGATCCAATGAGTTTCTCAAACGAAATTCTAGAAGATACACCGATTGGTTCTTCTGTCGTTACAGTTAGTGCCACTGATATGGATTCAGGCAAGTATTCTTCATAATTTTAACATGTTAATGAAATGGATAAATATTGATCCCAAATCTCTGCATCGGTCCTGTTATGAACATAGTAGTAGTATAAAAATGTAAAAATATATATTATGTTGGGATATATGTTGGAACATTATTACACACAGCGCCATCTAGTTCTATGGTAAGCTTCGAAGGAAGCTTGTGCTTTTGATATACTACATATGACACCAGATAGTTAATATACTACATATGACTACTCTATCTATAACTGGAGTACAAACATCTGAGTTTAACAAAGCGGAGCAGCGGGACTTGAACCCGCGCAAGAAGGTAGGTAGGGTCACTACAAATGGCGCCAAATGTGTCATCAATATATCATTCATTATAAACGACGGAGACACTGAGAATAAAAAAAGCAAAAAAAAACAAAAAAATATATTCTTAAAATAAGTAAATAATTAAGCTGTGAAAGCAATAATATTACACTTAAAACTAAATATAGTTTTTTTTATATTTCGTATGTTTGTAAGAATTTAAAACTAAATATATATTTTTTAATATTTAGTTTTAAGTGTAATTGTATTTCATTTACATAACGAAACATAATATTTTTGAAACAAATTTAAAATCATATTTATTTACTACAGGACTTAATGGCAAATTGAGGTATAGTATAACGTCTGGAGATGATAATCAAGATTTTAAAATAACACCTAACGGAACAATCATAACGGCTAAATTACTTGACAGAGAAACTCTACCCATATACAATTTAATAGTTGCAGCTAAAGACTTAGCTAAGCCACCTGAACCACAACTATCAGCTACAGTTCAGGTATGAATTTAATGATTCAGTAAATACAATTTAATTATGATAATACGGCTTATTATAATAATTAACGAACTCTCTTTCTTTGTTTACAGGTTACAATTCAATTAAAAGATGTTAATGACATGGCTCCTGAATTTATATCCTCTAATACAACCGCAATTTCGGAAAATATACCCCTCAACACGGTTATTATGACAATAAAAGCCATAGACAAAGACGAAGGGCGAAATGGATATGTTGAATATTTTATGGAGTCAAGTCCGGAAGTTAATGGATATTTTACATTGGGGAATGTGGACGGTATACTTCGGGCTACTGGAAAGCTTGATAGGGAGCTTAAATCAAATTACACAATATCAGTTACAGCTAAGGACAGAGGAGAACCACCTAATATAACCAGAGCCAAAATAAATATAATTATTTTAGATGAAAATGATAATAGCCCTGTATTCGATCCAAAACAATATAGTGCCTCCGTTCCGGAGAATGCTAGTATAGGAGCAAGTGTATTAGAGGTAAGTTGAAGACTAAAAAAATAGCTATGGAAAAATATAGCTATGGTTTAAAAGTTTAATTTTTCCATAATGTTTAATATGTTAAGTTATGAAAACTATATTATAGATTTTTTCTAAGACTTAGTTAAGAATTGTTGTGAAAGAAACATTATAATTGGAATTGCAGGTATCTGCAACAGATATTGATGAGGACGCTAATGGCAGAGTTAGATATTCCATCGCTTCAGGAGATGAGAATAGAGATTTTAGTATCAGTGAAGATACTGGTATAGTAAGAGTAGCTAAGAACCTTAATTTTGAACGAAAGTCTCGTTATATACTATCAATAAGGGCGGAAGATTGTTCTCAAGATGACATACGGTTTGACACAGCTGAACTATCCATTTCCATTCAAGATATAAATGATAATCCTCCAACATTTTTAGACTCTCCATATTTAGCATACGTTATGGAAAATGTTATCCCACCTAATAGTGGCTATATATTAACAGTGCATGCATATGATGCTGATTCACCGCCATTTAATAATCAAGTTAGATATTTTATAAAAGAAGGTGATGCAGATGTCTTCAAAATCAATGCTTCAACTGGCGAAATTTCTTTGTTGAGAACACTGGATCGTGAAAACCAGGATGAATATATACTTTCACTTGTTGCTATGGATACAGGTAAGCAATATACTAAAAACTAGTGCCTTACCCTGGCTCTACTCGAGTTTGGCCTTAGATAACGTATTAGTAGCTCCGTCTTAACGGATTGCATAGATTACTCAGAAATTAGTATTTTCCCCACAGTAAAATATATACTATATATTGACCAGAATATCCAGCTTCCATCGTACCAAATTTCATCAAAATATATACGAACTAATTACGGTTTTCTTGTAATGCACCCGCATAGACACAGTACGACAGAGAGACAGGAAGGCAGATGGACAAAATGATAATAATGAATTTCATTAAGGAATTCATATTTATTGTACAGATTCAACTTAGAATTCTATTATAGTCATATTATTATCTTTAATCTAAAAATGTTGCATACTATGTTTGTTATATTTAAAATAATTACCATGTCAATTATACATCACATTTCACTATAAATTATATTTTCCAGAAAAAACTACTAATATTCAGATTTTCAGAAGAAAATGTTTTTTTTATTACGGTATCGATGAAGTAGTTTATTTAATGCATATTAATTTAGTAAATTAATAAGTAATTTTGGTTTATAAGTTTTGTTAAAATTAAAATAATTAGCAATATCAAAATGAATGAAAAAATAAATAAACAAACATTATTTTTCAGGCTCGCCGCCTCTTACAGGGTCCGGCACAGTAAAAATCATTGTCCAAGATGTAAATGACAATAATCCTGACTTTGAAAGGCAAAGTTATAGAACTAATGTGAAGGAAAACCTACCACCAGATACTATTATTCTTCAGCCAAGAGCCTTAGACAAGGATATCGGAAATAATGCCAAAATTAGATATAGCCTACTGGGTGACAAATCAGAAAGATTTAAAATAGATCCTGTAACAGGAGTTATTTCTACGAATGCTTCCTTGGATAGAGAGGAATGGGATACTTATTACCTTATTATAATGGCTCAAGACTCTTCAACTACAGACCCAAGAACTGCAACAGCAAATCTTACGGTAATTGTAGAAGACGAAAACGATAACACACCAATATTTCCTCAAGGAATTTACGAAGTTTATATTTCGGAACGCACAATTTCTGGTGATTTCATTTTTGGAGTAAAAGCAAAAGATAATGATGTCGGTCAAAACAGCAAAATTATATATGACTTAAAAGGTGATCTTCAAAATATTTTTAGTATTAATAAGGATACTGGAGTTATTAAAGCAAAAGAAAATTTGTCAAAGTACAAGGATAAAAATAGAACAACATTTAATTTAATAATTCTTGCCATTGACAATGGTTCACCTCCAAGGCAAAGTTCAACTGAATTAATCCTCATCCCAAAATCAGGTAAAAACTTTCCGAAATTCACGATAAATAACAAATTAACGTTTACATTTTCTGAAGATACACAAGAAGGTGTTCTAGTAACCAGACTTTCTGCAACATCCCCAAAGAAAGGTCCAACAGGCCTATTACAATATTCAGTCGCTGGAGGAAATGTTGGAGATGCTTTAAGGGTAGAACCAATGGGCGGAGAAATTTTTATTACTGGTAAAGGACTTGATTACGAGACAATGCCTATCTACGAAGTGTGGTTTGAGGTAAAAGATTCTGACAATCCGCCTCTAAAATCTTTTATCGAAATTGAAATCAAAGTGACAGATGCAAATGACAACGCTCCTGTTATTGAAAATCTATTATATAATGCTACAGTACCCGAAGAAGAGTCACCTCCACAACTGGTTACTAAAATTGAGGCTCATGATGATGATTCTAATGAAAATGGAAGAATATCATTTAGATTAATAAACGACTATGAAGAAACATTTGTTATTGATTCAGATAGTGGAGAAATATTTACTAATATTGCGTTAGACAGAGAGTCCATTCCGTTTTATGAAATACTAGTTGAAGCCGTGGACCATGGTGTTCCTCAACTAACCTCAACGTCAACTGTTTTGGTATCTGTTTTAGATAAAAATGATAATCCACCCAGATTTACACGACTCTTCAGTGTAAACGTTACCGAAAATGCAGAAATTGGCTCGTTCGTAATAAAGGTTACAAGTTCCGACTTAGATATTGGGCAAAATGCTAATGCTACATATAGTTTTGTTGATAATCCAGGTGAAAAATTTGTAATAGATGCTATAAGCGGCAATATTACTGTTGCTCGTTCTCTAGATAGAGAACTGCAAGATGAATATATTTTAAAAGTAGCTGCAATCGACGGTGCTTGGCGATCAGAAACCCCTTTAACTATAACTATACAAGATCAAAATGATAATGCGCCTGAATTTGAGTATTCGTATTATAGCTTCAATTTTCCTGAATTGCAAAAAAAGAACAGCTTTGTTGGTCAAGTCATAGCTACGGATAAAGATAAGCAAGGCCCGAATTCCATAATTTCATACTCATTGCAACAAACTTCAGATCTCTTTACTATAGACCCCGCCACAGGTGAAATTATAAGTAAATTTGTGATGAATTATAAAAGAACTTCAATCAATTCATCTCCTGAAAACTCTTATTCTGTTATTGTTGTTGCAACTGATAATGGAAAGCCTCCTATGTCATCAGAATGCTTAGTAACTATTAACGTCGTTGATGCAAACAATAATAAACCTCGATTTAAAAATCATGAAGAGTTAATCCCTGTACCACATGATGCTATACTTGGAGAAAAAATTATAAAATTAGAAGCTGTTGATAATTTAGACTTTGGAATCAACGCTGAAATAGAATACTATGTTTTTGATGGCAATGGAACAACTTATTTTTCTATTGATAAAATAAATGGTTGGATTGTCGTAAATAAACAGTTTTATTATACTGGACAATATTACGATTTAAAAGTGAAAGCAGTTGATCGTGGTGTGCCTCCACAGTGGGATGAAACTAAAATAACATTTGTTGTAACAGGTGAAAATATTTATAGTCCAAAATTTACGGCATTAAGCTATCAAGTTATAGTACCAGAAAATGAGCCAGTTGGATCCTCGATTCTCACTTTAAATGCGAAGGATGCAGACGCAGGTCCAAATGGTATTGTAAGATATACTATTACATCAGGAAATGAAGGAAAAGAATTCAAAGTTGATCAAATATCGGGAACAATCAGTATATTAAGGCCTTTAGATTACGATGAAATTCAGGAATATCGATTAAACATTACCGCTAAAGATCTCGGTTTTAAGCCAAAAGAAGCCACGGCAACTGTAACCATCATTTTAACGGATATAAATGACAATGCTCCTCAATTTAATCAAACAAAATATATTGCGTATTTACCTGAAAATTCACCAATTAACAGTTTCATATTTAAAGTGCAAGCGATAGATATAGATTCTTCTAAGAATGCAGTAATAAAATATAATATAAATAACGAAATGTTATCTCTGTTTTACATCAACCAAAATACGGGTGAAATATTTTCGAAAGAAGTGTTTGATTACGAAGAAAAAGCAATGTATAGCTTACAAATAATGGCTGAAAATCCTAATTCGATAATGCGTAATACTACAGAAGTTATTATTTACATAACAGGGGTGAATGAATACTATCCTAAATTTGTACAACCCGTATTTCATTTTGATGTTTCTGAATCGGCTGAGGTTGGAGCCAATGTTGGTGTTATTCAAGCAACAGATCAAGACAGTGGTGATGATGGAATAATATATTACCTCTTTGTTGGTTCAAGTAATGATAAAGGCTTTAGTATTAATTCACAAACAGGCGTAATACGTGTTGCACGATACTTAGATAGGGAAACCCAAAATAGAGTAGTTTTAACCGTGTTAGCAAAAAATTCTGGTGGCATCCATGGTAATGATACTGATGAAGCTCAAGTTATTATATCCATACAAGATGGTAACGATCCTCCAGAATTCTTACGACATTATTATGAAGCAAGTGTTTCAGAAGGAGCAAATATTGGACATGAAGTAATTAAGGTAACAGCGATTGATAAAGATGTTCGGCCACAGAATAATCAATTCAGCTTTTCCATTATTGGTGGTAATAGTAATCAAGACTTTAAAATTGATCCTCAAAATGGTGAAATAGAAGTTGCCAGGCATTTAGACCGAGAAACATTGGCTGTATATTCACTTATAATTGGTGCTATTGATACAGGAATACCCCCACAAACGGGAACAACCACTGTCAAAATTACAGTGACTGATATAAATGACAATGGTCCTATTTTTGATGTTGCTAATTTCAATGGTGCTGTGTATGAAAATGAGCCACCTAATACGAGTATTACGATATTATCTGCTAAAGACCCAGACTTGCCACCCAATGGTGCTCCTTTCTCATATGCTATAGTTGGTGGTAAGCATCAAAACTACGTTAAAGTTCATAAGCATACAGGGGTCTTGTTGACAACAAAGAAAATTGATAGAGAAATAACTCCGTTCTTAGATGTCATAATACAAATTGAAGATAGTGGTACACCAGTAATGCACTCTAATTACACGATTCAGATAAAAATTTTAGATAGAAATGACAACCCTCCAACTCCAAGATCAGTCCACGTTTTGGTTCACACCTTTAATAATAAAACACCATCCGGAAAAATTGCAGATGTTAAACCCAATGATCCAGATGTAGTTGGCGATTATAAATGCCAAATTATAAAAGATTCCACTTCAGATAGTACTCTATCAATATTTAGTATTAGAAAGGGATGTGACCTCTATACAAATGCAGTTAGGCCTGGACAAGGTTATTCTTTTTCAGTGTCTGGAAGTGACGGTATACACAAAGAAGTTGTTTCTTCTATAAGTGTAGAGTACTTTTCCTTCGATAATAATACTGTTGAACAATCAGTAACAACAAGAATAATAAATATGACATCTTCCGACTTTCTTACACACTTTTACAGAATATTACTCGAAATTTTGAAAACGGATATGAAAAATATAGCAAATTTTTACTTGTATAGTATAAACGAAGTCAATGAAAGTATAGATTTGACAATAGTTATTAAAGAAAACAACTCAATTTGGAAAAAAGAAAACACAGAAAAATATTTAAAATCTAAGGAATCTGAAATTCGGAAAGTTTTAAAGAAAGATGTGATAGTTCCATTTTACCCTTGTTCTACACTCCAGTGTCAGAATGACGGTGTATGTACAGATGCAATCAATGTCTTAGAAGGCACAAAAAGCACAGAAAGTTCTACCTTAATATTAACATCGCCTCTCGTACATCATGATTATGTATGCCATTGCACTGATAGATTTATGGGTGAAAACTGCGAGAAACGACAAGATCCTTGTTCACCAAACCCTTGCGAATTTGGAGGTCAATGCCGCAAGCAAGGACATGACTTTGTGTGCATATGTCCATCACGACGTGAAGGAAAAACATGTGAGTTGGAACGGGATGACGTATGTAGTAGCAATCCTTGCAAAAATGGTGGTTCTTGTAAAGAAAGTTCCGACAGAAACGCATTCTTTTGCTTATGCCGTCCTGGTTACCGTGGAAATCAATGTGAAGCACTTGTAGACTCGTGTAGACCAAACCCATGTATGTATGGCGGAATTTGTATAAGTCTTAAACCTGGATATCGGTGTAGTTGTACAAATGGTCGCTATGGTACACATTGTGAAAGTTCAACGTTTGGTTTCAATGAACTTTCGTATATGCAATTCCCAGCATTAGATGCATCAACAAACGATATAACTATAATATTTGCAACGACGAAATCAGATGCTTTGCTGCTATATAATTATGGTGCACATACAGGAGGTAGATCAGATTTTATTGCAATAGAATTACTTGGAGGAAAGCCCATATTTTCCTTTGGAGGCGCTAGAACTTCTATCACTTCAGTAGCCTTAATAAACAGCGACAAAAATCTTGCTGATGGAAAATGGTATAAGTTAACAGCTACAAGAAATGGTCGAGTCATATCTCTTAGTGTGGCAGCTTGCACTGACCACGGCGATGTTTGTAGTGACTGCGAGCCTGGTGATGATTTGTGTTATGGAGATGATACTGGACAAGCAGGGTATGTATTAATAAATTAGCCTTTTTTAAGTAATTTAAATTAAAAAATAACTAAACATGTATATACATATTATATCACTTAAAAACATGGTAGTATGATTAAAGTATAATAAATAAATAAATGTATGATTGTAGCTTCATTAGAATTTTATTAATATACTTTATAAATATATTGTTTTTTTTTCAGAACTTTAAACTTTAACAACGAACCTTTATTGATTGGTGGACTGCATAAATCTGACCCAGTATTAGAACGTCCAGGACAAATTCACTCAGATGATTTTGTTGGTTGTATGCATAGTATTACAATTAACGGTCGTGTTTTAAATTTGACGAACCCTCTAAATGGCCAGGGAGTTGAACCTAATTGTGACAGAAAAGAAAAAGGGGCCTGTTATAAGGCAGATATATGCGGTTTTGGTGAATGTTATGATACATGGAAAACGCACTATTGTAAATGTGATAGCAGTTTAATCTCGCCGGATTGCCAAAATTCCCTTCAAAGTATTTCAGTTGGCGAAAATGGATATATAACATATGTGATTTCAGAAAAGCATCGAAGAATGCAATTATTGGACTCATTCTATGGAGGAAGTACAATTTGGGAGAGAAAATTGAATAAAGGAAAATTAAGTGTCAAAGCTACTAATCCTGCCAAACATTTGTCTTTTTTATTTAGAACGCATAAAAAAGATGGAATTCTTTTTTTTGCTGCTACAGATAAATACTATACTCTGATAGAATTATTAAGTGGGAGAATAAGTTACACTTCTAAACAAAATACTGTAGTAAATATGAGTCAGATAGAACAAGAAGATATTGCTGATGGAAATTGGCACAATATTACATTATTAGAACACGGCCGTAGTATCAGACTAATTGTAGATGGAAGAAACGTTGGTGAAGAGCTAGATGCAGCTGGAGTTCACGATTTTTTAGATCCTTATTTAACAACTATATCTTTAGGAGGCATAAAATCTGATTTAGTTTTAACAATTAATAAATTCGAAGGTTGTCTAGCCAATTTTACTATTAACAATGAAGTTCAACCTTTTATAGGAAATGGCAGTATATTCAAAGAAGTAATCAAATCTGGTAAAATTTTCACTGGTTGTCATAGTGAGTTAGTCGCTGGGCTTTCTAAAAATTCAAGTCCTTTATCAATTGGAATCGCAGCTGTTGCAGCATTCTTTGTCATACTAATTTGTGCCTTCATAGTCTCATACATTGTATATCGAGTTCGCAAGAAAAAGAAAGAAAAAGGTAACACTCCTATTGGTAAAAGTAACATGGTTCATACAAAACAAAACGGAGGTCCTGCTATGTTAAATGCTCCAAATTTAATAGCTGGAACAAATGATAGTCTTATGAATAGAAATGTGCATAATAATGAAACAAGTTTGAATAGCTATATTTCTGAAAATGCAGATATAATGCGGAACGTTGGACATATCGTTGGACCTGAACTGTTGTCAAAAAAATATAAAGATCGTGAAATAATGAATCTAGATGCTCCCAGACCTCAGCGCCCAGATATTATAGAACGTGAAGTTGTTGGTAAAAGCCCGGCTCTTCGAGAAGATCATCATTCACAGCCACCTCCTTCAGCAAATACGTCTCATCACACACATGATCATCCTAACGGCATGGATATTAATTCTGAAGTACCTGAACATTACGACTTAGAAAATGCTAGTTCGATAGCACCTTCTGATATAGATATTGTTTATCATTATAAAGGATTCCGAGAAGCTGGTGGAGTTCGAAAATATAAAGCTACACCACCACCTATAGCAGGTTACCATCACAAGCATCAAACTCCTCAACATAGACATTCTCCACATCACCCGAGTGGATATCCTCCGAGAGTACTCACACAAACTTCACAACAACCTCCCCAGTCAAGACAACATCAGACAACACCTCTAGCAAGGTTATCGCCTAGTAGTGAGTTAAGCCAGCAACCAAGAATTCTCACGCTTCACGATATATCTGGGAAACCACTTCAAAGTGCATTATTAGCAACCACATCGAGTTCTGGAGGAGTTGGTAAAGACGCTTTACACAGCAATAGCGAACGTAGTTTAAATAGTCCTGTTATGTCACAACTTAGTGGCCAAAGCTCTTCTGCTGGCAGAAAAACCCCTAGTGCTACACCACAGGGTCCACAAGTAGTTTCTGTTGGTTCTGGAGCAGTCGGATTAACTGCAGAAGAAATTGAAAGAATGAATGCGAGACAGCGAACATCGAGTCTAGTCTCTACTCTTGATGCAGTTTCTAGCTCAAGTGAAGCACCTCGTGTTGGAGTTATTAGTCATCATATGTCTCATAGGCATCATTCACCACCTGTAGATAATAGAAGTTCAACTGGTTCAGATGATGAAAGTGCTAATGATAGTTTTACGTGTTCTGAAATAGAATACGATAATAATAGCATCAATGCCGATAAACCAGAAGACGTCAGGCGACAAAATATAACTAATGGCAATAGCAATAAGAAACCTATTTTACCTCCACCATATGAAAGCTTTGATTCTTCGTTTCGGGGTTCTTTAAGTACTTTGGTTGCCTCGGACGATGATTTAGCACCTCACGTAGGTTCTGCCCTTTACCGACAAGCAAATGGATCACCAGCTCCAGCTACTCTCGGTTGGGATTATCTATTAAATTGGGGTCCAAACTTTGAGAGCATGATTGGAGTTTTTAAAGATATTGCTGATTTACCAGATTCAGTTAATGGTCGAATATCTTCCTCTCTGAGACTACCAAATGGAACACCGAAGCCATCAGAGGAGTATGTTTAGATATTGTAAATATAATAACAGTAGATATACTAATATTGTACAAAATTGTTGGGATCTTGTATCAAGGTCTTTTTAGTTTCTTTTCCTTGCCATATCTTGTTGAAAAATAAGAGATAATATCTAGTTAAGTAATTATGTATTTAGAAGAGCTGTTATCATGAACCTCATTGTAAATAAATATAGAATAACATGTAGATATTAAACTAGAGTTACTTGTAAAATTGATATCCTATTAGTTTGTGTAACGCATTGAGACACTGTTACAAAACGTAAAAAATTAAGACGACTACAATACATGTTTTTTGATCACATCGACTTTAATTTGTGTTAAATACTTATATAATGTAAATTTAATGTATGAAATGTAAAATATTGAAATAAAATTATATTTGAAAACTTTACTTAGAGATTTTGTAAAATGCTGGTGCTGTATTGCAATTTTGTAGTAGCCATATTAATTAGTAAACAACGTGCCAAATGCGTCTTTTTTCAAACGAACTGACTGATTTTATAATTATATAAATAATAAATTAATTAAATTATTTTGTATTATTTTTTGAACATATATCTTCCTACATATTATCTTATACCTAATAATAATCATAAAAATCTGATTACTTTATGTTAGTTTTTGACTAATCTTAATCTATATATCATATAAAACTAAGTCGTGTTAGTTACACCATTTATAACTCAAGAACGGCTGGATCAATTTTTATGATATTTCATTTTTTGATATAAAATATAATATTTATCAACACAAAAATATATAAATCAAAACAATAATCTAGCTAACGTAATGGTTAGATAGACTCGAAATGTAAATTTGACAACAAAATATCAATTTACAATGTTTGCTTCCATAACAACCTAAATCGTTAGATTATAATTAACATGTTTAAAGAACCAGCGGAACCAGAGACGAACCCTAGATCTAGAGACGAACCCGAGCAAAGCGAAGAGGTGTCTAGTATTTATAATAAAACAAAGTCGGGATTTTTCGAATACTTATAACTCGAGAACGACAGGAACGATTTTCATGGTTTTTGCTTTGTTGTATTTCCCTGTTGCAGTGTAACTATTAAAATATTGGAAAATAGATGAAAAAACAGAAGAAAAATCCCGTAAACATGTTTCCATAACTAGATCCCCTTAAATTTTAGAACGTATTTATATAAAGGTTCGAATCGACAAGTATATCCAATATTCGAATAAAGACGTATTTTGGATTTTGAAAATGTAGATGTGCGTGCGTTCATAAAATTTTGTATAGAATAACGAAAATAAACTGAGCTAATATATACATCTTCAAAAATAAAAGTAGCTTTATTTACTCTTTATAGCATTAGCTATATGCGACTGAAAGTCCTGTCAAAATCGGTCAAGCCGTTTCAGAGATTAGCCGGAACAAACAGACAAACAGACAAAAATTTTAAATTCCAAAGTTTGACGTCACATATTTGCAAAAGTATTTTTATCAGATTTGAATATTTTCATCTTGAGTAGAAATGCTGATGACCTAAGCTTCCGGTTTTCCATTAAGATATACTGGTAATAATTAGTAGTATTCTGTATTTAAGTGCTGAAATCAAAGTATAGAATCTTAAATTTCATCAAAGTCATATGTGTAATTCTCACTAGGATTAAAAATGTTATTCATTGAAATTACCTATAATAATTACAATATTTTAAATATTTATTAAATTATTACATCTGTTTATATTTAAATATTCTATCAATAAAAATGATTGGATCTTATTATAAATATATGAATGAATATAAATATATATATAAAAGTAGTGTAATTATATCTATTTTTTTTTATTTTATATAATCATATTTTATTTTATTTTTTATGGTAAAAAGGGGGCAAACGGGCAGGAGGCTCACCTGATGGAAAGTGATCACCTCCGCCCATGGACATCTGCAAGCCAGGCTTGCAGATGCGTTGCCGGCCTTTCAGGAAAGGGAGGGATGGAGGAGGGAGGGAAGTGGGAGGGAGGGGGGAACGAAGGCGGAGGATGAAGGGAAGAGGGAGAGGGGAAGGAGAGTGGGCCTCCCGGACTCTCACTCACCGGACGAAACGCGACAGCATAGCTGCCACTTCACGCCGGTCTTCTGTGAGAGAGTGGTACTAATGAACTATACGGGGCGTGCCGGCCATTCAGTTGCTACCCGAAGGTAACAAGCATGGCACTACCACTATATAGCTATATCTGATGAGATATAGAAAAACTTTTGAAATAAAATCTTATCGTTTGATATAATTAGATCATATTCTATCTGTTTATATCTGCAAATAAAAATATTATGCTCTTCCATTTGTAAAATAAAATAAAGTAATGATTAAAATTATAGACTCCATCAAAAATAACGCCAACCCAGTCAAATGTAAACATAATTTTATAGTTTTGATTCTCATTTACATTATATATTTCTTAATGATTCAATTAATATAAAAAAGAAATATAGTAGAGTCTACCACTATATGGTGCCGTGCACATCCAAGCGATTCCTACATCGCGCTGGCAAGCTTTCACGAATAATAGGTAACTATTGACCAGTGAAGCCCAAAGAAGAAGGCAGTTTCTACAGAGCGAAGCCCACTATTGGCGAAGACACATTGTATATGATTAGAACTTAACATTTTTTCTCAGGTATGGCATTACGCTGAACGAATTTTGAGAATCAGATCAGTAGTTTCAAAGAATACTCCTACATACAAACTTCACCTGTAATATTACTGTAGATTGAGACTGTAATATTACTGTAGATTGAGACCCGCGGCTTCGTCCGCGTAATTTTTTTTAATAACCCGGTTTTTCTGTTTCGGCCAACAACTCACAAAATACTCATCTCAGAATACTCTCAAAATATAATCAATAAAATTCATGTTCAATAAATCGTAAACGGTAAGTTTCCCAAAAAAGTTTAGATGACATAAAAGCTGCGTAGTTTTATTTTCTACAATAATGATTTCTATAATATTTGCTCCAAAGCGCACGGAGATATCGGCCAAAAGCTTTGTTTTAAGATTGCGCTTGAAGTTCTACCTGGATCTGTCAGCATTTTGTGATTTTATGCTCAGTAAGTGAGCCTAAACATTAACCAAAAAAACGGCTATTTTACTGGAGTGAATTGTCAATTGTTTAACGGACTCTATGTGACGGACCATGGCGATAGTCAATAGAGTTCTGTTAATATCAGTTCTCTAGAACTAATTCAATATTTTTGCTAAATATATAAATAACTTTATATACTTTTGTAACAATGCCACGTCTTTAATTAGTATTCTATCCAAGAATGTTAAGAAAGTCAATATCCTGCTTGAAAAAATAGGTAATATACTAAAACAAATTTCAATAAATTGCACGGTCAACATAAATAGAAAACAATGGAGGTGTAAAGTAGGTGTGGCCAAAGTGCCACAATAACGCACTAATAAACTTACTTGATACCAGTCGTTTTTGCACTGTGTCTGATTGAAAGCCTTAAGTAACATTAAGAATTATTTTGCCACAACCATGCCAAAATATTTGATTTCACACTAAATGAAGCTCGAGATGTTTAAGGACCTGGGAAGAGAAGCTAAAGAGCCGCTTAAACCTTTGCGTGGATGAAATTATAAAATAATATCAAAAAATTAAACGGTTGCAAACGCAAAGGCTTAGAAAATAAATATAACTAACTATACGGTCTGCTAACCGAATATTAGAATAAATTAAGGAAGAATATGCTATGACGAAGGAAAATAAAGCAAAGGATTGCACATTGCGTGCAATCCACCCTGAGAGAAGCTTTTGTCCAGCAGTGGATTGAAAAAGGCTGATGATGATGAACAAAACTCAGTATAATATTTGACATCATTTTTATAGTACAACTGTTTCAATTTAGTTTCACAAAAATACTGTTACTATAACTTGAATCTGACCTCTAAAATGATTTAGATATTATTGGGAATAATATCTCTCTCTTTTCGTGGTAGTTGTCACTACGTCATATAAAACAAAGAACTCCGCCGCGTTTGTCTGTCTGTTTGCGACAAACTCAAAAACTACTGCACCGATTTTCATGCTGTTTACACCAATGTATATATAGTGGTTTCCGAAGAAGGTTTAAGTAAATAACTTGTCAAGTTTTTGTATACATTTACAAACGAAACCCGCGGCTTTGGTCGCGCAAATCTAGGGACGAACTCGAGCGAAGTCAGGGTGACTCGCTAGTTCTTCAGATAAAAATTGAACACATGTAAAAATCCTTGTGTTTTATTTAATACAAGTAATTTACATATAGATGCATATTATAATGTTTTTTTTTTGTATAAACAATACCACAGCAGCTCATGATAGATTTTTCATAGTCCGACTGGCTGATTCCAAACTGCAAGTAAAAATATATTTCTAATTTTCAAAATATATTTAATATATATAAGCTAGAACAATAATTTTAATGTACACTGGTATCTAATTAGTATCGTATGTACTTGTACTAATTTTATTATCAAGTAAGGCTATTACGCTTACTAAAAAACAACATAACCGGTGTAAATTTTACTTTACAGCGATAAGATGACAATGCCAGCTTGTTCTGTAACGTTATTGGTTCCATTTACATATTTTGGAATAAAAATCTATAGAGACTCAATTGTACAATTTGAATTTTTGTCTTAAAATCAAGATTTTATTTTATTCTTTTAAATAACATTTCTTATGCACTAGAATAGCAGATTTTTGGTTTTATGATCTTTATGATAGCGTATAGTAGGTAGGTATGTTATTAGCAAATAGTACCTTCGCAAGTTCTGTTATTATAGACTAACGACTCAATTTAGCGTATGTGACGCCGCGGGTTCTGCTAGTTATATACTACAACCTTCCTCGAGTTCCACTCTATCCATTTGTAAAACCGCTTGAAAATCGTCGCAGTAGTTTGAGTTTATTGCGAACAGACAGATGCGGCGGAGGATTTTATTTTATAATATGGTATATTTATGTTATACAACGTGAGTACTACTTAACCTGGTATATATAACATGGTACATACCTATATATTAACAATTAATAAATTAGTTTACTAACTTAACTTATTTCTCACTATAAAAGTATCCGTTGCGCTGAACCTATCCGTTTTCGTGAACCTAATACGATCTTTACTTGAATAAATATTGATTTAGCAGTAGGCAACTTATAATTTCTCACTAATTCTTCGAGTCATTCACATGAATAAACTTAAAACATCAATTAGGTTTTTTTAATTTTGGATCGAAGTTCCTTAATATTTGTGGAGTTGAACGGTAGAAATCATAACATAACGAAAAAGCGTTATGAGACGTTCTGTTGTTCAGTCGGGAATAGTTTGGAATTTGGATGTTACCTTCAATATCTGGCCGCTATATTCGTTTACATGTATGAAAAAAACTACAGGTATGTTAATGATGTGCATGTTTAGATGTGCTCGGTATTATATTCCCAGTTAAATAAAATCGTTTTTCATCCATTACTGTATGGGTTATATCCGTGGAGTGTGATTACTTTGGGAATTAAAGAGAAGACATTAGGAACCTTTTTATATTTTATTTTATTTTATTTTACTTTGATACTTATTATAAATAAATAAAAATATATAAAAATAACTAACTTTTACATGTTCATCTCTGTCTTTTTGTCCCTACAAATGTACCTTTGTGTAAGTACGCAACCCTATTAAAGTTAACCATTTAAAAAATTTAGTTAGTTGAAAACTGCTACTTCGAACTACACTAACAGTGACTATAATCAAGTATTTTTACATTTTCTATTAAAATAGATATATCCATACTACTTAAAGCGGAACATATAATATTGGTGTACGCGGTCTTATAGTAATAATTTATTATATTTTAGACTTAAAAATTTTAGAATAAATATATCCGTTGAATCTTCCAGACACGATTAAATTAATAGTTACATGGCAGTCACGATCAAGTCATAAGTTTAGATGGTCTCATTACAATTTATTCAAAAAGTAATTTCTTCAAATTTCTACTTAATAAATTAATAAGCATTTTTGAGTAGGAATATTGACGTGATTACGACGAGTGTTTAAAATTAACTAAATAATATGTGCACTACGCTGCTAGCAATTTTCTTGTTTTTATATATTTGTAAGTATTTTTATTTCTTTTTTTATAATTTTTTTTTTGGAATTAATGAATATTACAGCAAATTGTATAGGAACTCTCTTGAACCAATGGAAACATAATATGATTTTAGAGACGATTACTTATAAGAACTGAACATAATTTTGAATAAAACAATATTAACTTTTTTTTTATTGTTAATCTGTACGAAGAGTTCCTACCCGCTTTGCAGTAGGTACCTACGTCTTCAAAAATATACTTTATGTAACCTTCCGATCGCTACCAAGCTTCTCATGATCATCCAATTTTTTATCCTTGGAAAATGCATTAACGCATACTACTGTAGAAAACAGGCAGATATGTGGGGTCCAACGACAAGTAAGTACTACCCACTCAAGCTCAAGTATCCATATTTCGTCGTCATGGGGCGTCACAGGATAGGTTGCGCACGACGCCCTGACGGCCCGGGAGGTCTGCCGAAGCAGGCTACACAACCAAGGGGATGCTCCACAGTCAAATTTGCTATTAGAGAATTACCAGGAGCAACCCGCATGACACACCACCCACCAAAATGGGCCTTCCCTGCGCGTTTTAACATCCGCTGAGCTTATCTGAAAATTTCTCATAATCACTAAAATCGCTTATCGTAATTGTTTAGTTAAATAACTTTATGATAAGAATGTAACTTTTTGGTCCGTTTGTCTAAAGTTCTTACCAACTGCTTATGCGGTAATTCTATTTAAAAGTACGCTTAGTTTCATATCATACAATTACATAAGTATATCGGTTATTTTGCGATGAAAAATCTCTTTAATTGTTGCAATAACTAATAACTGTGTAGAAATAATAAAACACCTTATAATTAAAACATTAATATTAATAATTTGAGTTAGCGACACACTCATTTTAAAATAATTATCGAATATAAAGTTCAATGTGAGAACAAGCTCATTCCCAAGAACATATTAATTTATCATGTTAGTGTGGATATAAATAATAAAAGGAATTTTTTATTTAATTTTATTCATATAAGCATCCGAAAGCCATTTCAATTCATCCATTATTTGTATTTAAGCATGCGTCTAAACGACTTCGTAACATATTATCTTATCAGCAATAATCATTTTTATCTCTAAGGTGTTTCTTAATGATCGTAAATGATGTAGTAATTATATCTTAAGTATTTAAGTATCTTAAGTACAATTAATATAATTTACATATTAATTTTAGAGTAGCAACTGCCCTGTTTTTTTTTTCAATATAGACGATTGGTGGAATAACTCGAATATGTTCACGTTGTTCTGGTAGAAAAACTCAATAACCTTCCGGATTTGTGTGTTCGCTTTGTGTTGTGGGGATGTAGTAGCGTCCGGAGTCCGGACGTGAAGCGAAGGAGGTAAACCTTGGTGTGTTTTTTGAAGTTTACAATGCAAGCAGCTCCTGGTACTTTTCTGATAGCAGAGTGGACTGTGGAGCAACCCCTTAGCTATGTGATCTGCTTCGGCAGACCTATCGGATCGTCGGGGGGCTGTGGTAGTATGCGCAAACGATACTGCGATGCTCCATTAAGACGGATGATGGGTACTTAGGATTTAGTAGGTAGTGCTGGCTTGCAGGTGAGCCTAACAAAACCACCTGTTTTGTACAGGTGGTATGCGTTAATATATTTTCCAAGTACAAAAAATAGATTGTATGCATAAATGTATTGACGATCGTTAAAAATAAGGGTCCAACACTAAAATTTAAGCTCTACGTATAAATGAGTCTGAACTAAGACAATAAGACTTGTTAGGGGTAACAGTACCTATAAATAAATATACACATCATTAAAAGAAGTTAGTATAAGTAGTATAGTAAGCACAGGTTTGCATAAGCACGATTTTCGCAACTCGACGACCTTGCGCCTATTTTGCGTGTGGTAAGTTAAATAAGTAATAAGTTTTTCTATGCTGACTGAGGATTTTCCACGTAAGATTTGATGAATTGTAGGCATTCACCGTCACTAAACATATTTAAGAGTCTAGTAAAACAATATTATCTATCATTACAAAATTAACTATCTTACCATCATAATTTAAGTATCGGTTGTAGTATTTATTAACCGACTTCAAAAAAAATTCAAAAAAGGAGGAGGTTATATGTTCCGTTGTATGTATTTTTTTTTTTTTTTTTTTTTTTTATGTATGTTCACCGATTGCTCCGCCGTCTGTGGGCCGATTTCAAAAATTTTTCTTTTGATTGGTAGGGTATAGTTCCGAGGTGGTCCCATTGTCACCAAGTCAGGATCTGATGATGGGATCCCAGGGAAATCGAAGGCAACTCTCAAAATTTACAGGCACCTATTATGTTTTTGATATATTTTCTAAACCCGATAAAGCTTTTACGTATGAAAATCATCATCTCATGTGGATGAGCTGATGATGGAAGGTAAAATTCCTCAACAGTTGTTTTTTATGTGTTTTCACCGATTTCTCCGTGAATTGTGGGCCGATTTTAAAAATTTCTTTTTTGTTCGGTAGGGTATACATTTAAGATGTTCTCATTGTCACCAAGTCAGCATCTGATGATGGGATCCTAGAGAAATCGAGGGCAACCCTTAAATTTTATCGGCACTGATTACCTTTTTCATATATTTTCTAAAGCTGTTCAAGAATTTGTGATGATGTAAGGTATATCTCCTCAACGGTTAGGAGTTGAAAGAAAATTCTTTTAATATTATACGTACTTATGAACTGATAGTCGTACTCCTTCAGGATATTAGGTGGATTGATAATAGAAGGTAAATCTTATTAACGTCTACGAGTTACGTGGAAAAATAGACGTGGACAAATCTCGATTGACTATTGTCGTTCATTTCAAAACTTCGCTGACTTATTGGAGCAGTAGTTTAGTTAGCCTTCCAATATTTTATTTAAACATAATAATTTCCACAAAAAAATTTAAAATAAATTATTTTTTAACAAAAATGAAAACCGACTTCAAAACGCTACAAATCGAAACTAAAAAGAAAAAAAAATAATTTTAATTACTTAGTTATTGTTGGAGTCGGTGCCAGCCAAAGCAAAATAATCCTAATACAATCTCCTTGGCTGGCACCGACTCCAACAATAACTAAGTAATTAAAATTATTTTTTTTTCTTTTTAGTTTCGATTTGTAGCGTTTTGAAGTCGGTTTTCATTTTTGTTATTATTATAATATTATATCATATATATTATATATCATATATATTATTATTTTTTAAAATTTAAATTATATTTTTATATTAGTATCTACTATGTATTAATAATTAGTTACACTAGCACTACCCCTCCATTACTTTTGATGTTTTTCTTACGTTAAAGGTTGCCTGTAAGAGATCACTAATAGTGATAAGGCCGCCTTAGCAATTTGCATAGCAATGATATCTCACATTTTTGTCTAGTAATGTAATCTATTGATTTTTTTTTACTTTGTGTGCAATAAAGTATTTTCATTTCATTTCAAAGTCTTATTTTTTTCGGTGTCCTGTTGTAATTTAATAAGGTTGTAATATAAGGACATCAATAAAAGTTGAGCCTTTAAAATTTATCTCTTTACTTATTTTTTTACATTATAGCATACGTATCTGGCATATTCGACGATAGATGTGTCACACCACCGCTAGAGTGTCCGAATATTAATATCTCATTTTGGCTATATACAAGGTAACATTTCTTATATTAATTTGTAGTAAAAGTTTGTGTGTCCAATAGTTATATTCTATATTATAATCGTGAATTAAGCTAAATTAAATAAGATTTTATTTATATATCAGGGCAAATGAGAAAAGTCCACACGAGTTAAAAATTTCAGACTCCAATACTATCACTTCGGCGCCATGGGTCAAAAGCGCCGCAGTTAAAATATTAATACACGGATACACTGGACATAGAGAATTTTCTCCGAGTGTAGAAATAAGGCCAGGTATTTATTTCAAAAGATATTTTTTTACTAAAACAAACATTACAATAAACATTTTTATATATTACGTTGTCCTATATGTTTAAATGATGTTCTTTGAAATCATGTTCAAGGCATAGTACTCATATTATTTTTCATCTTCACAAATGTGACGGTCATTTGCGCATATTAGTAGCTCGAGAGCTTTAGTTAGTGATTGATTATATTATATACTTAGTCTGAGTGGATTTTTTGTAGTGTAAGTTAATCATCTGTATAAACATCGAATATTCTTGGTACAGTCATTTTCACTTTCTTTACAAACTATTTTGGGGGTTTTTTCAACAAGTATTTTTTATTAATAATGAGGCGATTTTTATTATTTTAGCCTATATGGAATGCTGCGACTATAATATCATAAGTGTAGATTACAATAAAATAGCATTAGAACCATGCTACCTGCAAGCAGCGCGCAACACCGAGCTCGTAGGAATGTGCACCGCGCAATTAATTGACGAATTGATACAGACGCACGGATTCGAATTACCTCATTTTCACATCATAGGCTTTAGTCTCGGTGGTCACGCTGCAGGCTATATCGCAAATTTTATTAAATCGGGAAAGATTGAAAGAATTTCAGGTACACTATTACTTATAATATAAAATGCTTACATTACACTATAACGTATACTTCATTTTTTGTGTTACAAACTTTAAATTTGACAGGAAGCCGAGCGAAGCGAGGGTGAGTCGCTAATCTTATATATAACAATCTCGTTTCACAGTGTTTGTTATCGAACACTGTGATACGAGATTTCGGATTCTCGGGATAAGAGTATCCTGTTTTTTTAATGTCTACCATCGATCGCAATTTTAATAGAGATTAAAACGCGTGCGGATCCGCGGTAATAGGTAGTCATGTATTAAAATATCTTCTCTTTCTTTTCAGCTTTAGATCCAGCTTTACCATTATTTGCAACTAGGGGTAAAAACGATAAGATTGACCCAGATGACGCATTATTCGTGGACGTACTACATACAAATGCTTTGAAGAAAGGAAAATTAGAGAAAAGTGGCCATGTAGACTTTTATGCGAACGGAGGTGTTGACCAGCCTGGATGCATGCCAACGAAAGAACAGAGTATGTTTAAATAATATCAGCACTGAATTATGAAAAGCTTTGTCATTAAGTATAATATTTGTCGATCATTCTTCAAAGGCCTTTCGTCAACTAATTGACTAAAAACAGCAAGACATGTACGGAAATGAAAGAAACTATCAATAAATTTAAGTATAATAAGATGTCATTTTTCGGAGTTAGTTTCAGGCAAAGATCACCATAACTAAATTATTGTTTGTGTAGGTACAAGTGACCCCAATTAAAATGTAATTACTAGTTTTATTTATAATAATTGCATCATTTTCATAATGACGATCTTTACCTTCAAACATATCCGTATTTTTTGACATTTAAGGACGCTGATTTTGTTCTTTTGTAATTATTATGTTTTTTTAAACGATTTTATTTGCTTGGCCTCTATGTTTTTTGGGGGTCAAATATAGTAGAATCAAAAATAAAATGGGGCGTGGTAAATATTTATAATAAAATAGCCGAAGTAACTTTATAGATGGCATTTGGCATAATAGTGTATGAATGGTTTACTTCTTATAGACGTTTAACGCAATTAGCGATTAACAAACCCCACAATTTTTTAGACTCTTCTCAATGGCCTCCATTGTTGAGGAGAGTGGTTTGATGAGTGGTACCTAGGACCTACTTTGTTAATGTTTAGCCTATATATAGTAGTATATTGTCTACAACACTACTAACTTTTTTATATAAAACCAATCTAGTTAATTTTCTACCTATTGTACTTATATGTACAGATATAATATAGATTTGTATTTTTTTTTTCTGTCAACCTTATTTAAAAAATCTAAACGGTTATACACATTTTACAGCGAAATCAGGCTGTGACCATTCGAGGGCACCTGCATACTATGCCGAATCAATAATCAGTGAAAAAGGTTTCTACGCAAGAAAATGTTTTTCTTGGATTACATATTTTATAGGGTTGTGTGATTTTGTAAATACAGGCGAAGAAATTCTTTTCGGTGAATATACTCCAAAAAAGTAAGTTCTATATTATTTAATTTAGATTACTTACAGTATTATAAGCATCTAGTTTTAGGTGTATGAAACGAGCACGAATTATTATTAAATCATAATGGTATAGTTGGTAGTAGAGTAAGTAGCAGGTACCTATCTACTAATCATAATATCGAAGCAGATTAAATAATTTAAAAGCTATTTATATTTGCTCTAATAATGATGGATATTTCGTTATTAATCTTAAGTAAAATTATTAAATTAAATTAAAAGTATGCCTACATTATATTAGACTCCTGCTACGTTAAATAAAAGTAAACTGTATAATAAATTAGCACTGGTTTATTAATAAATTAATTAGAGGGGTCCGTTAGTGAGTGCCCATGCGTTAAGCAGTCACTTAGGCGTACATCCCAGTTCTGCGAACGCGCCTAAGACCTGTTCTCAACAATTGCCTTTCTCGAGCTATAGGCGCTATATTGATTTATAATTTTAATTAAATATCTGGAAATTATTAATTTGGCATATATTCAGCGCTCTTTAACGTAAGCTGTTGGGCATGAGGTTCACCGTTAACAAGTGATAATCATGCTGGGAATGATTCGCACATCGCATAACACAGCTGCCAGACAATAATCGGTTACTCAAGCGAGCGTGCTACCACTAGGCTACCAAATTACGATTAGGTTGTATAGGTATGTAATCTGGGAATTTTCGATGAAAAAAATTGTGCCAAAAGTGTGCTCAAAATGTGCGTGCTATCATTTACCTTGAATTAAAAAAATCCTTTTATCCTCCATTTATTTCATTTATACTAAAAATGTATTTTTTCTGAAGAGGTCCTTTTTGGTCACTAGAGTAAACTGCTTTACAGCAGCAAAAAAAAAACAATAATTGTGAAAAGATAACATTTAACTAAATAAAACGACTTCACGCCCGCAGAGATTATTTCCTTAATAAAGTATACATACAATTAAAATATAAAAATGTTATATTTTTAATACTATTATAATGTCAACATTTTTCAGTGCTTCAGGTATATATTATTTTGGCACAAACTCTAAACCACCATTTGCACAAGGATCAAGAAATAAAGCAGGTTATATCAATAACACTGAAAATGTGATAAAAAAATAAATTGTACAGCATGTGCAGAAGAACAGCAACTTGCACTTTAATAAATTAAAAAGTTAAACCTATACAGTATTTTATTTATATTCTCTATCCACTACTATCCTTAAAACTTAAACTTTTTGTTGATCTTCGAATTAATTTTAATTGTTAACCTTAAGTGAATGCACCAAAAAAGTAACAACAAGGAATTTATTGAAGGAAAAGTTAAGCTCTATAATTTGCCTTTAAATGTAAAAGGCAGCCGAATTAAGAGTCACGGAAATATTATGCGTTTCAAAATATATTTATTATAAAGATGATCTTCCAATACAATTTGTTATACAATTTTAAATAATGTTAGCCGAAAGACTGCTGCATGTAGGTTATTCCCAAAAGATTTGCTATATTCTTTAAGCATTATAATTGATTACTGGTTATTCTACGGTGGACGACCTTTTAAACACTAAGAAAAAATAAGCTTTAATACAATATGATACTTACCTACTAAAGACTTTACTAAGAATGTAATCAAACATAAGTTTTCTTCCGCATTTCAAATAGCAACATGTTAGCCTTCATTTTTTATTAAAGACAAAAACTTACAAAAATGTACGGAGGAGACCTTCTCTGAATATAAAAATTAATGAAATAATGTAAGTAACGGTTTTGTTGTAATTTTAGATTGTAGCGTTGGGTCACATCACATAAAAAGAAGAATTAGTTCAAATAAATGTCAATAGATAACGTTCCATTTTTCGATTTTTCATAAAAAATGGATCAAAAGTTTTAAACTATTCTAAATGAAGTGAAACGAAATTATGCCTCTGTAATTAAATAAAATCTACGTAATTTTAAAGATTATTGATATAGCACCTATTCAATGATGAGATTGTAATGTAACAGATGGCTCTTTACTTTTGATGAATGTTCGTCACGGTTAATACCTAATTGTTAAAAATACTGAATTTTTAATTCGAATTTAAGATGCATTTAACCAGATTTAACAATATTTACTATTAGTACCTATGTACATAATTATAAAATAGAACAGTTTAACTATCGCGAATCAACTAAATCTATTATCTTATTAACCCGAATTAATGTTGTCCAATTTTTGTATAAGCTAAGGCATCTGCACTGACAGAGTATTATGTGATTGTACTTGTAGTTTAAGTACAATTACACCATAAGGTGTTTAAAATAATTATAATGTAGTAAAAAGCCTTACAAGGATTACGCAAATATTAGTAATAAATATTAGTTGGTTTTTACGTTGTGCGAGTGGAGTTGGAACACTGATATTAGGTAACCGGTCAGTACAGCACATTATACTGTTAACGGATACACTCTACTGACACTCGCTTGCACGTTGCAGTTTTGTCAATATCCTTATAGCCATCCTCAAGCCGACTTGCAAAATTGCATCATTACGAATTTAATATTAGCTTGTCTTTTATAGCTTTGTCAACTATTGTGAAACTACCTTATAGCTAGTGTTTAGTATAATTAGGAAAGTCCATGGCTCATACTGTCGGTATGTCGTGACCGTCTTCCTTGTGCAATATATAATAACATGCTAAATTTTCAAGGACACATATCAACATAAATACACAATTATCTCAACAAATTGAAATATTATTATACTTTAATCTTACGAGGAAATTGAACCTGCTTTATTCGACTTAGTATTGTGAGTCAAGACATAGTACCTACCACTATGTCAAAAGTGTCAGTGTTACTTTCACTTTATTCTTATATTTTTTCTTTACATATTAAAAGAATAATAATTACTCTTATTAAATAATATTTCGACTAGACACTAAAACGAACCTGTACATATCAATAAGTATTAAGTACATATAATAAAAAACAATACCTTTGCGAAATATGTACTTTAACCATTTTTTTTAAAACTGCACACCATAAGAGATACACCAAAAGTATATAGTGGAAAATTGTAGGTTCTGAAAAGGTAAAAAAGTACCAGATAACATTCGTCTATCTATCCAATGTTAGGAGATAATTAAATAAATATTTTTATCATTTTAAAACGCACGTAAGTCTCAGCGAATCGAGGGTAATTCGCTAGTGATGTAATAAAACAAAACTTATTGATGTTGTATCTTTACTATCAATTTCACTTATATATCTTGGTATTAGTTTTTCATACATCTACTGTAAGCATCACAGAAAAGATGATAATTCTGTGGTCATTTCTACGTTGGACAAACGAGTACGTTGGCTGGAAGAGTTCGCTCTCTTAGCAATAAGGCCGCCTATTGTGCTATTTCTACTTAAGTTAATAAATATTATATGTAAATGTGTGATATGCAATAAAGCATATTTGATTTGATATCTAATTTCGCTATTTTAAAGGAAAATGTCATAGTTGACTAATTATTTCTTACATTAGTCCATACATTTTATTAGATATATCATAATAGCTAGGAAAGAGAACCAAATTAGTAGAATAAACTAATTTTTATAATTATTATATTCAGAAAAGTCCCTGTAAAAACTACCTTCCTAAAAGATGAGGGTGAGATAACAATGATTTCAATTGTTATTATAAATAGTTCATTAATTTAAAAAGAAGCTTATTATAATGTAATTTAGGTCGGAATTCGTGATATCTTTATTTTCGCAAGAGGAACCGTATGGCAAGGTTTGTGCACTCACTTTCGCTTTCAGTAACCAAACTGAGAACGTACGTGTTAGACGTATCAGGGTTCCTTAAAAGACGAAACACACGTGTACCTAATTAAAAATAAATAATAAAATATTTTTTTAACTAAATGGAGGTTTATTTATAATCACTTAAGGGATTTTATGTGATGGTAATCAATTAATTAATTTATTTGGAAATAATATTGTTGAAATAAATAATGGTGGCAAACGTACAGTGGTTATTAATTATTGGAATTTCTGCATTACAAGTTTCTGGTAAGTAATTAAAATAATCACCGAAGTATGTCAATTTACATTATATTTTAATATTAATATAAAATTTATTTGTAATGAATTGCAATTAAAGATTTTGACATAACGCTTTGTTGATATCTTATTATAAAAGGCATTATAATATAACTTTAAAGTATGAATTATGTACTTTTAAAAGGATCCTATGTTTCCAATTATGTAGTATTTGTCAGTATTTAGTATTTGTTTAGTATTTGTTCGTCAGTATATGCTTAATAATTAAAAACAAAAGAAATTTTGTTATATAATAGTAATAATACTATTTTTTTTAAATATTCAGTAACTTGAAGAGTCGGATTGGAAATAAATTATTTAAATATTTAACTTTTCACACGGTAGAGTAATTAAATATCATTTATTTAATTGACTGTATATTAATCTTTAAATCATCACGTTTGATGAATATATAAGAAAAAAGATAGAACAATATACCTATATATATATTTTAAACATTTGTTATATTGTGGCTATCAATTAAAAACTTTGTTGAATGAAATGAAGCGTGATGTAGAGCGTAGACGCGTTGCGTTCGCGCAGCTCACACAATGCGCCTACTTCCGAGTAAGTTACGTTACAAAAGGCCAACATTCATTGCATAATCTTTGCTCTCACAGTTCGTGCAAGCGAATATATTATAATTCCTCTTTAAATTTTATAAACATTGACATTGATATTTCTCTTCGGAATTTATTTAATAAAATGCAAAACTATAAAGTTATCTTTAAAACATATGTAAGTATCAGCTTACTAAAGTTATATTTTAATTGTTTAATAATAATTTTATAACCAGAATGCACAGTTAGCAATATGCAGTAGTTAAGGACGCAACCTCTATCATACAAGTTATAAAGGTCATCGGATGGAGTAACGATTGTACCAATAAAAACATGGTGAAATATCGATATAGATATGTATGGAATTATCATAATTTTATAGATGTGATGTATGTTTTTTCCAAAAACATATTATTTACATAATATGTGAAAGGTGATTTTTCGGTGTGTTGAAGAGGCGAGTTTGGTGATCTAAGTTGTAAACTTGTAGAACCATCTTACTAGAGATGCGGTGAATATTTAACCGAAAAATGATTTCGACTTAATATTCGATCCAAAATGTATACCAATTGTTGTCATTATTTTGTACTAAACAAGTTAATAAAAGTAGAGTTACGCTGATTTTTTTTTTTTCGACAGTAAACCTTGTTATAATATTTACGTGCGTGCGTATCACGTATGGTTCGCAAAAGTTAAACAATCTAAAGCCTTTTTAATAATTTTAAGCTCATTTCAATATTCGAAATTAATAATATCATCTAAATGTAAGGATTGTGGATATCAAATTCTTACGTCAATTTCGTCGGAAAAGCTCTTTGTTGATTTTCATGGTATTAGTAGTAACTAGCTTCATAGTTTCCTATTACAAATCAAAACGTATTAGTTTATTCTTTATACAAATACATTTTAAAAGCATTTTAGCATTATTATTTCTTTCACTATAATTTTACCCATTCAAGTATTTAATTACTTAGGTACTATTCGAATTCAAAATAAATATTACTTTAGTTATTTCATTGAAGTTTTTAAGCAATTAAGTCCAAAAATCAAAAATTTGGGAGTATTACTAAAGATACTTGCTTTCCTTGAAAAATAGTTAAGCAATAAACATTGTTGTGCAATAATTTTGGTATATGTGTTACCAATACATTGGCCAACCTATATTATAATAATATCTACTATTACGAAAATTTATTATTTTGGTAGAATAATAATTATTAAAATGTAAATTTTTATACAGTTAAGTCATGTAAGCTTTTTCAAGTCACAATACATAAGGGTAATACTCAGATCAATAACATATGAACTTAGAACTAAGCATGATAGCTGCCTAACAATTTAAAAAATAATATATACCTATAGTAGTCAAATCACAATTTGTATAGTTGAGAACCAAACGAACTTACCTTGTGATTTTTTATTTCTAATTATATGAGTGCGTTTAACGAAGATGTTTCCGTTTTACACGCAGCTTGCCAGCTAGATTGATGCTGACTATTACACCTTTGAAGCTATATTTTTATTTAAGGTTTTACTCTTGATACAAATAGTTAATAGTTTAAACTATTCTTTTTTTTTTCAAATAACTTAGCGTCGTCCTACCACGCCATCTTTATTGAACTGTCATTGAAAATTTATATACTCAGAAGTAAGTAAGCTAACAATTAACTAAAAATACTCAGTTAACTGTTTTTATAAAAATATAAAATAAATAAATAAAAGTAACTGCACTTAAAATGTGAATTAGCGGACTCAGTCTCAAAAATATGGACTGCGTTCTATAAAATATTTTGCTTTTATATTTAAACATAGGCTTATAGAGAGTCCGTACATATTTAAAATCAAAATTCTTTTAATATTTAAAATAAATAGGTAGTTATTGAAAATCCGTAGATATTTCTTTGCATTCAAGCATTACATATGAACGTAAATTGTGTTAATTGTAATGCACAAGAAGCTTCTAGCTCTATATGTTACTGTCCATTAATAAAGGTTATTCATATTTCGCAACAGTGTATGTGACTCAGCTTTTAGTGTTATGTTATGCGGTTTTAATAGGTACATACGGTCGTTGATGTCTTTTCTTCGACGTTTTGTTATTTTTTAAATCTCTACACCAATTTTTGTATTCTTAGTTATTAAGTTTAAGGTATTGTTTATATTTATAGTGACAATTAAAACTCATATTAACTTTACATACTTTAAGTGATTCTTAAGGAAAGTGAAAGCATTGTGACCTGTCACACTTAGAATTATAATCATTTATTTATCCAATGCTAGTTGACACATTAAGTCATAGGGAAGAAGTTCCCAAGAAGATCACAATATGTTGGTTGTGAGAAAACCGATTGCATAAACTTCTCATGTCGCTGTTCACTTCATTGTAACTGTTTTTGTACGTAAATGTTTTTTACATTTTCGAATTGACTAGTAGCATCAATAAATAAGTTCTTGAACATTGCTAAATATAAAATTTCAAAAGCTATAGTTTCAGTTATTAGAAATCCAGGATAGCTGTGATCTTTGTTCTCTCAGTACTGTACTTTTTAAAAAAGTGTGAAGCGAGAGTTACCTAAATACAGAGGCATACCCTTAGTAAATACTTTAGGCAAAAGGTTAATCACTAAATATTATAAAACAAAGCCCTGCGGTGTGTCTGTTGTCTTTTTCATGCATCGATTTTCATGCTGATTTCACCAATGGATAGAGTGGTTCTCGAGGAAGGTTCTAGTATATAATTTGTCAAGTTTTTACGTACATTTACAAGCGGAACGTTACATAGGTACGCTTATTATTAAACATACCTAGTTATAATAATTATGTTATGTCCGAAAATGTCTTTATAAGTACTATACAAAATAGTTTTAGAATTACTTATTTTTTTTAAATTAGGTAATCCAGTATTTTTTTCTTTAATCGTATATCCACGGCCGTAGTTCCCCACGCTGGCCTAGTGCGGGTTGGTGGACTTCGAATGTCTTTTGAAAACTTGTTAGGTTCTCTCAGACATGCAGGTTTCATCTCGATGTTTTCCTTCACCATTGGATACAAGCTAGAAATCTTTTACCAAACTGCATAATGTTATAGTGAATAATAGCAATAAGTTCCTCCAGGCACTTTTGCGCACAGGTTTACGCGCAGATACAAGTGTGTTGTCTGTTCCTGAAACTCATACTTCGGCGAGTCATCCCCGACACAACAGTCAGAGGAAAGGCTCAGGATCGACGGCTGTGAAGCCAATATTCCAATTCCGGGCTGTTACTTTCGCTTACTAAACAGAAAGAAACAGTAACAAAACTTAACCCAGCCCAAGACGCGAACCTAAGACCTCCGAATGTGTGGCCGTACATGCTAGCCGCTATAACACCGAGATAGTCTTATAATAAACTCATTTTGAAGCTATGAGAATTAAAAGCAACTTAAGAAAACGGACGTCCTACTAGCAGTAGAATTCATTAAAAAAAGGAAGTTATAGGCCATTACAATTTTACAGCATACGCTTTGTTTGACTTACAAGGCTTAATTTAAATATTAATCTAACAAGTTTAGATTTAATATCGCGTGATTATATCAGTAACACAAAACGGTAGTTTACGAAAGACCTTGCTTATAAAATGAGTAGGTATACAGCGACTAAATTTATTTCTAGAGTATTGCCTACTCCGTTGATTCGGGCGATATTTTTTTCTAGAAGCACAAATTGGCGCCGTGGATCGAGATTTTGATTTTTGATTAAATGTATACATACTCGTATATCCTATAGCACTCGCGTTATCAAAATAAATCGAGTGACTTGGAAACATCAAGAACTTTTCTTTGGGCATCGTCGCAGTTCATTTTTATACATATAGAGCATTTGTGAAACAATATGAAACATACAAAAAACATAAGTAATGAAGTAATGTTCTGCTCGAGCCAACCGCTTTTTTGTAACAAAGAAACACATTTACCTAAATACTTGCTCAGGATCTCTCAACCATATAACATGTGCTAATATTCTTGTAAGAACAGCGTTACGATATTGTCATAATGGTTCTCTTGCCTACTGGGTTACATCATACCTAAATGGATTTAAGATTTTTAAATATATACTCAGAAATACTACTTACTATTAATATAAAGGCAAAGTCGACTTTCCTTACAATTTCTATATGAAACGAATGTTTTATAGCAGCCCTATTCGTTCATCATATTATCATTATTAGATTTTATTTACCCAGCATTATGAGTACATATTAGGTAGCTGTTACAGTCTTTTGACAGATTATTTTAATTATCTGAAACCTGTTTACCATGTTTTGCAATTTTTGTTTCTATTCAATTCTATCCAATAGAACTGTCGCAAGAGTAAAGGAATTACAGGAATATAACTATTATATCCTGTTACATACGAAAAGCTTAAGATTTATAAGCTAGCAAAATCCGCATCCAAATCCGTTGCGTAGCTTTAAAGATCTAAGCATACATAGGGACACACGGATAATAAGGCGACTTTATACAATGTAGTGGTATAATATAAATGTAAAATATATCTATCGTTCTTTACTGATAAATGTCTATCACTATCTTTGAAGTCAGATGGCAACTACTGTAAGCTCACGATAAATAAAACAAAGAGTTATATTTATTATTAGAAGAACATTTATAGACATAGATAGACTAACTAATTGAAGAATATCTGCTTAACTTATATGCAATTGGTGTATTTAATGTATTATTTTTACAGTATTGAAATCGCAAGAAGAAAATTCAGTGAATGATAATAGTGAAAAAAAGCCTCAGTCCGTGAGAGATCTATTCAAGACAGGGTCATGTATTCCTCCGCCGTTCCGATGTCCACACCCACAAATGCAATATTACCTCTATACAAGGTGAGTATATTTTGTAATCAAATGTATTTAATTTATAGCTCTTGGGTCCTCTACGATGCTGATAAAATGTGTAGTACAAAAAATTACTATATAATTTGTTTTGTATACCTAACTTATTCGAGGATAAATAATAAGCGTACTAAGAATACCAAACACCAGTTCAGTATCGATATTGATCAGTTACCGTTTATTCTCGCTTCTATTTGACAATGACAAAGTACATCGTCCTCCTCCTCACCTGTCATTTTTAAAACCTAGAATTTAAAATAAAATAATATAAAACTTAGTATTTAATTGAACTAATTTATTCGTACTTAACTCGTTCGGATCGTTTAAAGAAATATAATTCACGTAAAATGTACGTGCAATATAACATAATATTTAACAGAGTTTTATAAAACTCGTTTAAAAAAATATTATTGAAGGTCGATAACTGTTTTGTCCTCAGATCGACGCAAGAGAAAGGAGAATTAATAAATACCCTCGACAATGACTCGCTTAAACATTCAAAATTTAATCCCAAGCATGCGACTAAAATTGTTGTTCATGGGTTTGGTGGAGGAAGAAATCTGTCTCCGAGTACTGACATGAGGGCTGCCTACTTTAAAAAAGGGAATTACAACATTATCATAGTGGATTATGGAACGCTCGTGAAGGAGCCTTGCCTCAGTCAGGTTAAAACAAATTACTATATGTATTATAATTATAGATTCACACTTCCAAACAAATATCTTTTCATAAAGTTCTACCGTTAGTAACTCTAAGTCAAACCAGAAACTAAAATCCAAAACTCGTATGTTCAGATTGTATCAATACAAACTCAAACTTAATCGTTTGATAACAATGTGCGTTTTATCACGTTTCTTAACCATTCTTCCGAAAAGCAATGTCTGTCATTAAATCATATAGAATAAAGGATTATTATCCTTTATTCTATATGATTTAATTCTAATTCTTCTAATTAACATTCGTTAATATTTTTAGCAACTGAAAATAAATTAAATATTTGTAATAAATTTATTGTATTGGCTTTCACGATTAAATATCTAACATTATTTATTAATTATAAGTAAATATGAAATCATATATACAATAATACTTTCTTAGGTTTACGCGAATGTTTGACATTATAAATGAAACTATATTTTCGGATTTTGTCGCGGATTTATTATGATTTTTGGTTCCCGACGTTTCGAATGCTTTACAGCAATCATGGTCACGGGAGAGACTAAGGTATTAGACGTCTCAGGGGGTTATATACTTGTTACAGACAGTGCCTACCCACAATTTTTTACAAATATTCAAAATGATAGACTATAAAATTATACATTTCAATTCTATACTTTTAAGATTTTAAAATTTTAAATTATATTATAAATATGGCAATATTATTAACTTATTTTTAGCTACTATAATTATAATTATTATAATTTTCTAATATTTGTTAAAATAATATTAAGTAGTGTTGCTATTATTAAAATATGTATAATGTGTTATATTAAAATATAAATTATTAAAGCAATATTAAACTTTCATAATATTATAAATTAAAGATTAATAGTTAAAAACAACTTGAGTTTTGATAATTATTTTAAGTTAAATATTAAGCAACACCACTGCAAACTAAATCATTTTTAAATTTGATAATATAATATTAAACAAATCTAACTATGCTCAATCCACATAGACCTCTTTAAGTTCTTTTGAATTATAACTTTTAAACTATAAAATGAGTTAATGTCATTTAGTATGTCAGTTGGTATGTCCGTCTGAAGTTATTATAGGGATTTGAGACTATATTAAAGAGTTAAATTGTTGTCAGTCTGAAGCTACTACCGGTTCGGAATGCAACTGATACTGAGAAGAACCGGCAAGAAACTCAGCTCTTGCTTTTTTCAAAATAATATGTTTACAATTTCAATATTATCAATATCAAAAATATATAAGTTTACTTAAGTTTACAATATTGCAATACAATAATTAATATATATAATTAATCCTCACTACTATCATTAAGATCTACACAGTATGAGCTAACTACATCTGGCTGTCTATTAGATATAATATACAGCCAGATGTAGTTAGCTCATACTGTGTAGATCTTAATGATAGTAGTGAGGATTAATTATATATATTAATTATTGTATTGCAATATTGTAAACTTAAGTAAACTTATATATTTTTGATATTGATAATATTGAAATTGTAAACATATTATTTTGAAAAAAGCAAGAGCTGAGTTTCTTGCCGGTTCTTCTCAGTATCAGTTGCATTCCGAACCGGTAGTAGCTTCAGACTGACAACAATTTAACTCTTTAATATAGTCTCAAATCCCTATAATAACTTCAGACGGACATACCAACTGACATACTAAATGACATTAACTCATTTTATAGTTTAAAAGTTATAATTCAAAAGAACTTAAAGAGGTCTATGTGGATTGAGCATAGTTAGATTTGTTTAATATTATATTATCAAATTTAAAAATGATTTAGTTTGCAGTGGTGTTGCTTAATATTTAACTTAAAATAATTATCAAAACTCAAGTTGTTTTTAACTATTAATCTTTAATTTATAATATTATGAAAGTTTAATATTGCTTTAATAATTTATATTTTAATATAACACATTATACATATTTTAATAATAGCAACACTACTTAATATTATTTTAACAAATATTAGAAAATTATAATAATTATAATTATAGTAGCTAAAAATAAGTTAATAATATTGCCATATTTATAATATAATTTAAAATTTTAAAATCTTAAAAGTATAGAATTGAAATGTATAATTTTATAGTCTATCATTTTGAATATTTGTAAAAAATTGTGGGTAGGCACTGTCTGTAACAAGTATATAACCCCCTGAGACGTCTAATACCTTAGTCTCTCCCGTGACCATGATTGCTGTAAAGCATTCGAAACGTCGGGAACCAAAAATCATAATAAATCCGCGACAAAATCCGAAAATATAGTTTCATTTATAATGTCATATATACAATGTTATTTTTTTAATAAGCACTCTAAATTATTTTTAAATAATAAAGTAGATATATAAGAAAAAATGATTGTCCTTACTACATCTAGGCAGTAGAGTTACTATACCTACTAATACATTAAGAGATTCAATATTTTTAAATAAAGAAAAATTACTAGAAAATAACTACTCGAAAAAATTACCATTGCCAAAGTGTTCATTAAATTAGTTTTGACATTATAACAGATAAAACAGTTCCATATACGTTATTCAAAATTATTATGATAACATTAAAATATTATTTTTTATTTCGGTAAGACCTTTAGAACTTGAAAATCTACGACGATGTATTTGATGTGATGGAATGTCAATTTAAAAAGAGAAGGTATATTATATTTCCAACTCCTGCTAGTAATTTGATATTCAAATTAAGACATTACAGTCGGGTGTAGTTGTGGTGTTTGCAAACTTATAAATAATTTCCCAAGGCTGGATGAATTAATGCATGCCCTTGCTTCGATGTAAATGGCTCACTAAGTACGTTACCTTTAAGAACAGTGGATCAAAGTATAATTTTTATGTATAAGTAAACATATTATAGGCAGAGCGTGTATCCGTAAATATCGCTCGGGATTGACATAACATACGTTAGTATACATTTCTCAGAAATAAGATACTCGTATTTCCTGCATATCTGAGAGAACCTAGCAAGTTTTCGAAAGACATATAAAGTCCGCCAACCCGCACTTCACCAGCGTGGTGCACTATGGCCTGTTCCCTCTTGTATTGTCACATACAGAGAGATATATATTCAGCCTCTGTATCGATTATAATAATACAATAATATTTTCAATAAGATTTTCCAAAAATAGTTAATGCACAGATTCGTTGTGTAGTTAAAATTTTACTATACAACTCTAAAAAGTGAAGAGATTTCACCATGTAATCGCATTAAAGCTTTTTCACGAATATTTATAAGTCACTTTATTCAATTTTTTTTTCAATTAAATATCTAATCTGATTTAAAAAATATAATAAATGAAATGGCACTTGGCATATCTATTGAAGTTTAAAGCTGGTTTAGTGTTATTATAATAAATTGTGCTATTTAAAAAAACAAAAAAATTATAAGCATGTTGGGACATTGCTACACAGCAGTATCTAGTTCCAACTTTCGAGGTTTGTTTGATGTTGTTACACTACAAGAAATACTTTAAATATCTAAATATTATAAATACCCATGATTAAAGTATAAACATTCATGCTCATTGCTCAAATTAGTGACAGAATAGAATCCGCGACCGCTGGTAGAGCAAGTAAAGTCGTTACATACTGAGCTCGTCGTATTCTCATCGTATATATGTAATTGAATGATATTTATGAGTACTTTTGATTTAGATAGAATGGGCTCCTCGCTTCGCAAGCTTGTGTATAACGCAGTTGGTGGAATATATTCAGTATCATCCAACAAAATCAGTTCCGCCTGAGAAGATACACACTATTGGGTATAGTGTTGGTGCTCATATTCTTGGACTTGTTGCTAATCATTTATCAGAAGGGAAACTTGGCAGAATAACAGGTACACTTTCCTGAAATATTTTATATAACACTAGCAAATAACGGTTATCATGGATTTCGCAGAAATGAAATAAATCCCACTGAAAAAGGTATCCTATATGATGTAACACCAACTATCATCATACTAAAATCTGACCAGCCGTTTTGTTGTCATGTAGTCACAGACAAACAGATAATAATTCTTAAAACTAGTCGTAGTAGTCTTAGTTTCGGTCACTGTATCCTTAATTACAAGATCATTATTCTAGTTTTATTTATTTACTACTTGCCGATTTGGAAACATTCATTTGCAAAACGTTGAGTTTAAATAAAGCCTTATTATGTTAAGCCTTCCACACAGAATATATAATATACATAGTTAAGAAAGTCATTAAGGTGGAAAATACAAATTAATATAATAAGTATAATTATTATGTATAAATATTTCATCATCATGGTTATTTTAACGACTAAAAATTAAAATACAATTCTTGGTTAGTATCCGACAGAAAATATTGCATCACGAAATTTAAATATCTTAACAAACAACATTGAGCTCTTAAGTCAATGGCATAAATTATTATATATATGTAAAAATATTATACTACTATCATTTTTATTCCAAAGTTAAAATATTTTTATTCATTTATATTTTTATTATATACCTTATTTTACTATGAAAGGGTTCCTTAGTTTAGTCCTCATTAGACCACAATTACCGGACAACATAGATTATATTGTTGCCTTTATTTTTATATCAACCTACACCTTTTAATAATATAAATCACACCCAAGCATTTTTATGGGATATTAAAAAGCTAATCAAACAATAATAATGTTTTTATAATTGTTTATAATGTTATCTATTATAAATTTATTTTAGTCCAAAAATAGCTAGACATATTTTAAGCCGCTACAATTTCATGATAGCCAAAGATGATAAAAAATATTTGTTACATTTTTTTCATCACATTTCTTTGTCATTCTAGGTCTAGACCCGACAATATTTTTCTACATGGGTAACAACAGATCTCGAGATTTGGATTATACCGACGCTCATTTCGTTGATATTCTTCATACCGGAGCTGGTATCCTCGGACAGTGGGGACCGAATGGCCATGCTGATTTTTACGTCAATGGTGGCTCGAGCCAGCCTGGATGTGCACATGACACGATTTTTCGTAAGTATTACTGTAGAGTGACTTAATAATACTACTACTAGTATAAAATTTCTAACATTTTATATATTAAAGTGGGTACTAAGCAAAAAATAGTTGAGCGTAAATAAGAGTTTGAAGGTGTCAGTAGACTGGAGGCTTCTAGAGAAGATGATATTCTAAAACAGTTTACTACAATAGAATCTTAAATTATTTTGCTGACTATAAATATACTAGCAACTCGCCATTGCTTTGCTCGGGCTCGTCCCTAGATTTAGCACAAGCGAAGCTGCGATTCCGCTAGTGTATTATAGTTTTAAAGATCTAAGCATACATAGGTACAGACCATGGACAGACAGACAGCGGGAAGCGACTTTGTTTTATACTATCTAATGAAGCATTAGGTCGTATTCATATAATTTTAAATACGCGACCCTACTTTCTGCGCCAGCGGTCGCGAGTTCGAGTGCCTGTGGGGCATTCATTTGTTGAGCACGAAATTTGTACTCTAGTCATGGGTGTTTTAATTTATCAAATGCATGTATTTAAAATTTATATGTGTAGTATTATTAAACTATCTGGTATCAACTACATTATTATATGTTATCGTAATAATATAAGCGTCGTAGTTTACCTCGGATCTAGATGGCGCTGTTGTAATAATGTCCCAAGCCCAACACATTTATTTATTTGAATATGTGAACCATAATCTTCGTAATATTGGTAGATATATCATAATGCAAACTATTTTTTTATAAAGGGATTTAAAAAACTCAGACAAACAACGTCATCTATCAATGCATCACAAGTTTACCCAGTGAAAGTTGAATTAATTATTTTCTGTATTATCTTTATCTTTTACTACATTGATTTGTTTTTTAATTTTAATATTATTACGCATATTTAAATCTACTTTTTAAATATTAGTATATTAAATTAAAAAATAAGAAGTTCAGTGTTTTATGACGCTACATTTTACATTCTTCGCCCTTCTCGTCTTCCCAATTATAATTTCCAGATCAGAATAAACACTGTTTTAAAGAAACGTTCTTTTAAAACTTTGTATTTGAAATAACTAAAATATTATAATAAAACGTAAGGTTATTATGTAAGGAAAGATAGAAATAATAAAGAAGATATAAAGCGCCATCTTTGCCATCTTTATCTTTTTGTAGCCTAATTTTTCGCACCGGTGTTTATCGTAATATATACTAGATGACGCTATACTGTCTGTGATATTCATTACAAGCAACAGGTGTCGCTGCTTCTGATATTTAAATTATAGAAAGAGAACCTAACGTAGAAGAATAGTTTTAAGTTCAAATAAATTTCAATAGATGACGCTATATGTATCAATTTTATGTTAATTTTGTGGTACATGAACAAAAGATTTAAATAATAGATCCCGAAAATCAAATTTGGATAGTTTTATTTATTTTTTAATTACGAGCAATCAGATCATAGGCTTTTAGTGTGTTATCTTTGATGGCGCCATCACTTTGAGATTTATTACGATTAAAATTTTTTTTATTACATTAGGTATTATGCAATATATAGTTCAAAATCCTTTGTTATCCGGTTAATTAAAATGAAATAAAATGAAAGCAAATCATAATACTTAATAACGTACTGTAGTAATTAAATAATAACGCTTTTAAAATATTATCTAATTTCAGAAACTCTTTCATGTGATCATACAAAAGTAACTCCATACTTCATAGAGTCGATTAACAGTAAAGTTGGTTTCTGGGCAGGGCCGTGTCCAAATCTTTTCTCCTACTTAATCGGTTGGTGTGAACCGAAAGACACAGAATATGTACTTATGGGTGAACATGTAACCCACGAGTAAGTAAATATTTTTTATTTATTACTTTAAAAAATTTGGAACTATTGATTTACAATAAACCTGCACTGGTTTTGTAAAGAGGTCTAAAAACAAACGATGGCCGTAGAAAATTGTTATATTTCAAAGCTTACAAAAATAATAGAGTCGCGGTGATGGATTTGTTATTTCAAAGAAAGACTGCACAGTGGACAGTTTAAATTGTATTTTTCTTAACTTAATTCGTTATTTAGCTTTAAGTAGACTACAAGTAACTAACTTTATATACAGAACTTACTAACAACTGGTATCGAGTTAATAATTTTAGAGATTACCTGCACGATATTAGCATAACCATCACAAACTAGGTGCTTTTCTCTTACCTCTATGAGCCTTTAATGGGTGGTACTGCCTCGTCTATTCGCTACCAGAACACAGTGAATTACTGATACTTTCTTCGAGTTTTCTTCTATATGTATTTTATTATTTTCAGGGCGAGAGGTGTTTACTACGTCACAACTAACGCACACCCTCCATATGCAAGAGGTTTCCCAGGAAAGTCTCGTAGGTTAAGATCGGTCTCACCATATAGTTGATTAATAGAAAATTGGTAGCAAATGCTATATCCATCTATCTTTTTTAGTTTTTGGTTTCTACCTCATTCTATAGGAACGTTTGAAGAAAGCCTTATAGCCACTAATTGTTGGAGTTGGAACTTAAGTTTTAATAAAAATAAGAATGTACGAAATCTTAGACCAGTGCATGCGTCTTAAGGCTTTCTAATTTGTTCGGTATAGAAAAATCAATATATGTATAAAATATATTTGCATTATGATTTTCCTAAAACTATCTTTATCTTTATTATCTACTTGTTAAATAATATATTATTTAACTGGTTCTATGGTAATAAATAAATTGTATAAATAGGCACTACGTACATACTAGTGCCTATATCAATCAATGCAACTTTTCGGCCTTATTATAGAATATGTTATAAACATACAGGAAATGATCGAAAAGGTTATATATAAATAGTGTAACTGTCTTACGAAAAGGTATAGAGCTGTCGCGATCTTTAACTTTCGATTTTATAAATTGATATTTTGTTTTTTCACTTTTTTTTCTTTTCGATTGAATCGTAAATTATTGGTAGGAATTTATTGTTTTATTAATTAACAATTTGTACAGTTATGCATTATAGTGATTTAAATATTCTTAATGGTGTATCATATAGCGCGTATATATTGTAGTAGGTACCTACTCACTTAAGTTACCACTTATTCCTATAGGTTTAGTTATATAATGAGAAAAAAAATGTATGTATGAGTAGCACATATTATAATTTTATTACGTTAAATCTCTAAAATGCCATTGTATGTCCTTAATTTATTTTTTATTATACACTTTATATGTGTGTGTTTGTGTGACGTAGAGATTATGGTCATTTGGTGGGGTGCAAATAATTTATAACATTAAAAGTAATATTTTTTGAGTTATTTATTATATTTTATTTCACGAGTTAATTTTATAAGTACATAAAGGTCAGGAAACAATAAGAGTATATGTACAGGTGACAAGCTGAGATTAATTAGCTGAAAAAATTTCGACAATATAATATTATGTAAAAAACAATATTGATAATAATTTGTAATAAAGATGTTAAAGGATATAACTACTTTGTATCAATATTTTCTTTGTGGTACTAAACATAAAATTGTGTGTTGAAATATTAAAATAAATTAATGAACAAACATTACTAACAGTACAATATTTTAAAATACAAAATAAATTATAAATCTCCTCTTTTCACCTGTGGACTAATATACATTCATAGGTATGTTATAGGTACTATAAAATTACACATCAAGTCCTATCACACAGCAACGGCAACATTTAAATAAAACGATTTCGTAATCTCCAAACATTTAGGGAAGATAATGTATTCATTTCTTGGTATAAATATATTATATTTAATTATAATACAAAAATAGTAACTAAACAATGTCACACAGTGCTTTTAAGATAAAAATACATACAAAAATAAAAATAACACTATTATACGAATAGGTTAAGAATGAACCCTCTACACTTTTCAGAATTGTAACTACCCACAAATCGTGTTATGTCCGACAATAAGTATTCAGAACTAAGTGTCGTGTTTTTCATATTTAACTAGAATTAATTTTATTTCATGAATACATAATGATGAATAGAATCGGCGGACCATACTAAAAATATCTGCAAAATTTTTATTATTTTATTTAGTTCGCTTATTTGTTTTCTCATAATAATATAAAATTTGTAATTCATGTAGGTAAAGCTAATAAACAATACACTTAAGTGAAAGTAGACCCAAGGTTCTAAAATATAATAAAATCTTATCACAATTTTGCAGTTAACTACTGGAGGCACGGTAGCGCCGCCGCCAAGTCGAGCAATACATATCTAATTTTTAACTATTAAATTATTTTACTTACTGTAGGCCTATTTGAAACTGAACATTGCTTATTACAATGTATAATAAAAGAAATATTTAAATTAAATATTATGTTAGTATGTTATTTAAAATTTTTGTAATTTATTAAATTATATCTAAAATTTATGAATTTACACATGTTTTTATTTATGTCTAATGAAATAGCCTGGTAAAATATAATGGATGAAATTATATGCCTATCCCTAATAATGATAACGAATATTAGAAAAAACTTAATCGTGAAGAATGTAAAGTACACGGACATATTGTACAAAATAAAATGAAAAACAAGGACGAACATATCTACAAAATGAATAATGAATAATATGATTTGAGAAGCATTAAATTATTTACAGCATTGTAATTTAGGACTTTTAAAGTAAATCCCTAAAATGAATCTAATCAGTAATTGACCAGTCAGTGCTTTCTTGCAAGAATACTTACTTATTTTATATTTATTATTATATAATACAAAGTATTTTACCTAATGCACAAGAAAGAAGATTATCATATCGTTTGTTAAAGTTATTGTTACTATAAGTATTATGAAAATTGTGGAAAAAGAAATTAGTATATTATGTACAAACGAATCTTGATTTTTTGTTTAATTAGATAATACTTTATAAGTTAAATTGTAATAACGATAAATAAGTAAAATAATCCAGAAGACTCTAGAATCCATATAGTATTGTTGTTAGTATATTCTATGTATTTTGCATTATAATTATTTCTTAATATACTTATATTAAGAATATGTTATAGTAAAAATGTAATAAAAAAACTCGTAACTAATAAAATATTAAAAAATACCCGCTCTTCTTTTATACGTAACTCATACATACAGATTACAGAGTATTAAATTAATTTCTACTGGCAACTGAAGTATAAATTATAAGTATCATAAAATATATATCTTAATTTTTTTGAATTCTAACATATTTACACACTACAATCATTTTATTGTCATTTATTGTCTGCCTCATCATACAATACTAATGTTTTACTTTAGCATAGCTATTTAATATAAATAATTAAGAAAAATACTTAGCAACATAATTTAAGAATGTTATGCAGATATTAAGGAATAACAAAAACCAACTTTCAACTGAATTAAATTAAGTTCGTATTGTAGCTACCATCCTCATTATTTTACAAATATTATACCTACATAATATGATATTTAAAACTAAACGCATTTTTATGACGCGTATATTATTCTTACATACCTATTCAAACTTTTTATACACTACGGTCGCTTCATAAAAGCTTTATTGTCAACACAGCCTTATAGAGTGAGATCACCCCATGTAATTCCTTAACTATTATTGTCATATTCAATGCTTTATAATGTACATTTTCTTATGCTACTTATTTTCCTAGAAAACTATTAAAATAACGTTTGTAAGTTATTCAAGATAACTAATTTCAAAAAAAACGTTTTGAGTATATACAAAACACGATAATTTGCAGCCAAAATCTAACTTTTCAACAAAATAACGATGTAATAATAAATGAAAAAAAAAACCATCGTATAGCTTATGTACTTGCACAAACCAATCCTCTTACCCCAAACGCCTCCGTTCCGTCGTGGGTTAAAAGCTATTGCAAATGATTCTATTGCTAAAAAAGTATTTTAGGTTAAATAGTATAATATGAAATAATAACAAAAATTACATTTAAAAACTTGACTTTTTTACAGGAAACTGTATATATATATCACTAAGTAACTACTCATATGCCTACTTAAAATATTTTGTGTTTCACACGGGTATTTTCTTTTGTTTTTAAAATATATATTTTTGGGTATTTATTTACATTCGAAATAAATTATACTTACATCATATTTTTCACATCGACTACTAAGCCTGATAGACGCCTAATGTATGTACTTCTGCGTCCAAACTTGTCAGTCAAAACTCTGAGGTAAGCGATACGGGGGAGGCGGGTTGAAATGCACGCTGATTGGTTAATTCAAGGTCGCGACACTTGCTTATAGACAAATAGTGATGGGTAATAAATTTGGGTAATAAATTTTTTGTACCAAGTCTACTTAATTAGTACCAGAATTATATTCTACTATAAATTAGTACAAAAGAAAAAAATTACAAAATAAGTTTTATATCTTATCGTAGGTAAGAATATTTTTATTAAAACAAGCTTTCTTTACTACAAGGAATAAATAATAGAATACTTATCTTTATTTACATGTTTACACATGTTTAAAGTTTTCGGAACGTGTCGTCAAATGTCAAAATGTCCGAACTGAAATATATTTACATATATGTCGTCTGTAAAACATTTAAGAAAAAATGCATAATATTTACTTGTACCAATTTTATAGTTTAACTGGTACAGCAAACTGGTACAGCACTAGTTACTCGTGCCGGTAATTAAAGAAAAGTATAGCAACAATGATCTGTATCGAAAAGAAAGGGATGCATTTTCCGAGAATGTCCGAAGATGTCAAATACATCATCGCGAGTTGCGTTGCGACCAATATAGCTTGAGCTCTGATTTAATCATATTTAATGATTTTGGAAATTAAAATTCACTTACCTATGAAAAGAGATGCCATTTTTTTTTAAGTTACATGTTTGGCTACTATTTCCACACCATTTTATTGTACAGGGAGCCATGTTGCGCGACTGTTGTATTTTATTTTGTCGGAAATTCACGAGTCGCAAGCAATATGTTCTCGGGTCACGGATGTGGTCGCTACTAAAGTAAGTCGCGCGATCGTTTTCTTAAGTCAGACGTATTTGTCTAACGTGTTGACTGAAAGTGTTTGCCTTGCGTGAGGTGTCTATTGGGCTTAGTAGTCGATGTATTTTTCATCAAACATACGCCAGTGCACATGCAACGAGTGTATGGGGGATCAATACCCTTTCCGCCATAGTTTTGGACATCGTGAAAATTATCGTTTTAAAATATTTACAAAGTATATAATATGTGTTTAATTTGAAAAAGTATTATTGTTTTTTTCGGATCCTGTCAAGTGAGTTATTAGGGTTTTTTTTTAAATTTAACGCAATAAACGAAACACAGGAATATAAAATTAAAAACGTCCATTCGTATAACTATTTCGATAAATATTTTCGCTACCTATTTTCTTCTAAACCCTGTGTCATTTTAGCATCTATTCTAATGTCACAGTTATTCTGTGAACTCAATCTGATGATTGTATATAAAAAATATAATAAATAAAACTAAAATCAAATATTTTATGTTAACTCTTTATAAAGGTCAATAAAGTAAACGTTATTTTAATTATGAGAGGAATTCTCAACCAATACCATTTGTTATAAAAAAATGAATGAGGATGCTTTCTTAAATTTTTAAGCTAAGAATTAATTAATTAAAATTACATTTTTATGAAAATGAGAACTAATCAAATGAATGTGATTTTTCGTTAATGATAGATAAATCGCTTACATATTCAAGTAATACTCTCTTTATGAAATTTAATTCAATTATTTTACAACACAGAATTGACGGCGTAGAGATCCATTAAAATAACATTTTACTCATTACATTATTATTAAATCTAATAATCTAACGATTTTAGTATGTAACCAAAATTTTAATTATTATTTTACAAATATGGTCGTGAAATAGACAGCTTTGGTATTATATCAAAAACCAAAAACATAAAGTGAAGGATTTCAATTCCATTTGCAATAGTTAACATCTGGTAGATGGCGCTGTGTAATAATGTCCCAACAAAATAAATGTTTCATATCGGTATGTTCTAAGTAAATTTAATTTATGGGAAGGCCTATGTCCAGCAGTGGAGGTGAATGGGCTGAGAATAAGTAGAAGAAAGAAACAACTGCGGATTATAATCATGATAATTCTCACTTATGTCCAAATAACTTCGTATATTTTCAAGCATAGCCCAAATCTTATGAGTTATTAAGTTATGTCATTTTTATTAAGATTAAATTACTTTTGAATGAAATCCTTATTTGCATATCATTATAAGTCTACGTTAGAATTGGATTCGTATAATGTTTTCATTAAAATATTTACAGGGTGTAATGTACTCTAATGAAATTAATTCTGAAATAAATCATGACATTTTATTAAATAGCAACTTTATTTAATATGATTTTGGTGAACCATTCAATTCAATTCGTTAAATAAAGATTCTTCTGACAGTATGCTTTACTAAAGTCATAATAATAAATCTAGATTTTTAAAGTTCTTATGTAATGTAGGTATGTAAGTAAAAATATCATTGAGCAAATATTATAAAGTAATTTCGAATTAATATTCTTTGTGGATTTTTAACGAGTGCTCTTGGTCTCGATAACCTTTGGTCTAAAATTATTGTCAACCACAGATAGTTAAAATGGAAGTTTTAACAACCGTTTATATTTTCAATTATTGTCAATTCCGTCATAAAACTTCATTGGTGCTTGCTTTTATTGTGATTCTTGAAAACTTTATTTATCATGTAGTCATGCTAGAAGTGCACATGATAAAGGATCAGGGCATTACAATCATACTATATATAGCGAAAAAAAATTCAACGTTTCCGGCCAAAACTAAAACAAAACACCTTTATTCTAAATAACGTATGTACATATTATGTTTTAAAATTTAACTTAATAATTCCTATTTATACTTACTATATTTATATTCTTAATATGATTAAAAAAACTTAAAATAATAATCATGCTAAAAATGATTATATATTATTTAAAACAACTGTTTTGTTTACTAAAGATCCGAACTTATAAGAAAGTAGACGTATGTTATGTACTTTCATTGCATATTTTTACAAGCTTTTTGAGAGATTAGATGAGATATATTTACTGCATCTTTTTTGATAGACAAACAAAGGTATTGTAACTGAATGTGAAATAATGTTTATGCCAATAAGTTTATTAGAACATAATCTGTAAATATACAAGAACAAGTGTGTCTTGTTTTTACTACCGCCGATTTAACTTAATGTTATGGCAATATTATAATAAATATTTTACTTGTATGTAAAGGGTTCAATTTTAAAAAAATAATAGATATAAGAAAATTAGCTTAAGATATAACTCTAATAAAATAAAAATATTGCTATTTACTATAAACTTAGGCAATGGACATTTTTTGTTATTTATTATGAAGGAATACATAATCTTCCCTTAGTGGATAACTTTCGACTCAATTTCTACTCCTATCGTACATACGATTTCGATTTTAATATGAAGTACAACCCTAGATTAAATAAATAATATCGTAAACATTATATTTATAAACATTTTACAACAACAAGAGACAGTAACAAGGTTCAGTGACAGTATGACTAGAGTATTCATTAAATAGGCATCATTTTACCATATGCAGTCAAATTGTAGGCTACGTATTGCAAACCTAATAAGCATTCCAGTAGAATACAATATCGGTTAAAAACACCAGCATATGGAAAAATGGTCCATTGGTAATTAATAAATTAATTTAAATAGTATGATGATAAAATCAAATAACGAAAAGTATACCTAATTAATTGATATGCCAATGCAAGTATTTGTATATATCTGTACAATATATTGAGCAAATAAAATAACAAGTACATTTTATTTATTTAACCAAGCAGAATAAAACCTTTGATTCTATAAACAACTAACGTATTCATAAAATTTGTACGTGGAAACAATATAGTATAGAGAACTATTTGATTTTACGAGCTAATTCGAGAACAATTATATATTTTCTAACTATAAAATGAGAAGCTCACCGATAAATTAATGTATTCACTCTTCAAATGCACTCTTTTCTCTTTGTACCAAATAACAAGAAATCGACCACGTATATTAATAAAGCTGATATAAGGGCAATACTGTTCTTAATAATTTAAACAAATGTGAATAAATCATTTGAATAAAATATAGACTTACAAATTAATTAAATTCATGTTTTGCATTTGAAGAATGAAAGGTCTTAAGGAATTATATTTTTATAGGTGAAATCTTGATAAGGTTGGATGATTGTCCGAGCTCAGCCAGGTTAGGTTATTATAGCGCTTAATATGTAAAGGTTATAAAACAGACCAACTTAGGAAGAGACCTGATGCTTAGTAAGTACCGTCATCAGTGAGGTCCCCATAGGGCTGGGTAGGTGGTTGTATAGGCTCAGCCTGGTACAGTGCCCCTGATACAAAAGGATTATTGGGAACATGCTGTTGCACAGGCGGAGGACGCGGTGGAGCAATGCTTCCGTAGGCTGGCGCCTCCGTATTTTTCAAAGGCTCATTTGGCTTCTCCGACTAAAAAAAATCTGTTATGTAACACCTTACCTCAAAAAATTATATATCTAATTCATAATCTGAAACGCCATAGCTCCTTACAATTTATTTTATTAGGGGACTTTTTTATCCATTCTGAATAAGTGCTTGACTACGTTCCACCTGATGGTAAGTGGTAACGCAGTCGTAGATGGTAAGTCGCACTAATATTAAATAACACATAAATATTAAATAATAGTTTTACGTCAAAGAGGTCTATATATATGGTTTTCTTATGTATTATTAAGTATCACAAAGTATTAATGTACAGCGACAATTTTATACTTTAACCAATCTTAAAGTGAAATAAAAACTTTCGCTTTCTACATTCTAAGTAATATTAAATAATAATTAGAGAGATATAAAATACTTATGAAATATAACATAAATAATATAATAGAATTACTATCAATACTATAATATCACTTACAAAAGTCGTTTCCTGGTCTAAAGGCTTCATAGGAGTTTCGTACGTAGGAGCGGGTTCTGCCCATGGCTGCAGTTCACCCGAAGCGAAAATGCCGTATATGGTGATGCCAATAAAATGTACTGTGGCACCCATAAGGAACACTGCACGCCATTCGGTTATCGCCTTTTCTAATTTGTCCTAGTCATTTTTAAAAAGTTATTAGATATAAGGATACGAATAAAATTAAATACTTATATGGCCTATTGCTATCTTTTAGCTCTTTTAAAAGATACAGGGAAGACCTGATATCAGTGCTTCCCAACAAATCACCAAATACCTAAATAAAATAAATAAACTATATCTTTATAATCTAAAGATTTCTAATAAGTTTACTGAAGTATGTTTAAAAAAATATAGATATCATTTTCTTAACCAAGAAAAGTTTTACGTACATTTTACAAACTACTCGTACCTATATGAAGATTGAACAAAACGCTTAAAAAATATTAACTGAAACATTTAATGTTTCCAGTCCAAAATATTTCAAGTCTATTCATGTTCCTATACATCGAAATTTCCGGTCGGATTCAGTGTAGCGTAGAGCGGCGATAATAAAGTGCTCAGCGCGTAATGTAACTGCGTGACGCATCATCGCGCACCCCGACTCCGCTCATTTCAAATTCACACCACGGCTACGACTGAGCTCGATTTCCTTTTTAAAATTAACCACGACCCACTGTCCTTTTTGTTTCGCTCAAGAATACCTAGGGCTTCGCAAGGGAGCGTCACTTCAAAGTTGATAAGAACGCACGAATAGGTTTCAAAGAATTCAAATGCTATTCAATATAATAAGCTATTCATTGTTCCACCCTCATCAACGACTAGTTTTGCACAGAGTTTTTATATGGCTTTAATTAAAAATATTAATGTCATTTATTGAGTTTACAATTTATAAATAATGCATTATATTTTAGAAGTATATTATGTAAATATGTAATTAACCTATATTGCGATGTGCGTTATATTATTGAAAACATTCGAGCTTTTCACACAAATGTATGCCCTCGGTGGGACTCATACCCGCTACCGCTAGTACATCTAGTGGGGTCACTTCAAACTAAGCCAAACTATTATGATTTTTATGTATATTTGGTAGATCCCATTTTATATGGTAGAACGTTCGCCGAGTCAGCTACTAAGTTAGTAAATACAAACGATATTGTTTAACTTACTTCTCAATATTATAAGGTGCATTTGGAGTTTAAGTAAAATGTATGTTCTACAAAAGTAACCAAAATGTTTTAGTACTGTTTATACATATTGTATAAAAAATTGTTGGTCAACCTAAAAATAAAAAAGAGATAAAATTATATATAGACAAATATGAGTATGTTTTACCTTTTCTTGAGTCATGTGGTCGATGACAATAGGAACGATGAAGCCAGCAATAGTGCCAATACCGTTAGACAATCCCATAAGAATAGAGGCGTATCGAGGTGCAATATCCAAATGATTGACGTTATATCCAGAAATAGCAAAACCGCTGCATGCCACTCCTAGGGTCATTTCGATTGTTGCCACGTACTACAAATTTAAAATATTGTAAAATAAAATTTGAAAAAGTAAAGGCACTTTATTGTATAATCTCAATTATTTTTTTAGTTATATCAAGCTATGGCAATACAAAATAAGAAAATATTTAAACCTTTAGATCATAAATTAGTTTTACATGAACAAGGAAATAGATTAATTATCAAACAAATATCACTTTTTAAAGTTATTTTGTATACCTTCTTTCTCACCCATCACAGAATCCTTTAAAAAATACTTTAAAATAGCATTCAATATGGAAATTCAGTAAATTTCGTTCACACAAGTAGGTAGTAGATGAACACACTTACCTACCTAGCCTACATAATGTGATACGTACCTTGTTATCGGCATATGCAATGAGTACAAAGAAGAAAGCTTCCAAGCCAAAACCGCCACAATTGAAAAGTTTGCGCACATTCGTTGTAGTCATTATGTTGTTTTTTCGTAAGTAATCAGCTATCATTCCTCCAATTGGCACCAGTGATGTCATAATCAAATGAGGTATCGCTCCAACAAATCCAGACTACACAGGCAGATTGCATACAAAACAGTATAATTTATATCAAAAAGCTTAAATAGTAAATTGTAATAGTGACTTCAATTCAATTTTTGCAAATAGCAATTTTTTCAATTTTTTTTGTTTTGGTTTTATAAACATCTGACATAAGTGATTTCACTGTATAACTTTTAAGTTATTTAATTGTTTTAGCACTCACCTCAGTTATTTGCATATTAAACCGTGTTTTAAAATAAGATGACTGAAAAATGACAAGTAGACAGAAGTTCCACGTCCTGCAGAAGTTTGCCACGATTATGGCGTATACCTTAAAGGATAAATAAGTGTTAAAAATAAATCAGGCAGATACATCAACTTAATTTTCATACATAAGAGTAGGTAAAGACTGGATGTTAAGTAGGTAATAATAGTAACATACAGGAGGCGAAGTAGCAAAAGCCTTCCAGGGTGTTGTCCAGAATGTAGGCATGGCTCCTTGCGTATTAGTTCCTAAAGACTGTTCTATATATGTTAGCTCTTTTCCTGAAATGTGCGGATGTTTACTGGGCCTTTCAAACACCAACCACAGCCAAAAGAAGTACCTGTTTTAATAAATACTGACTTAAGTAAAAATATTTTGTTATATAATTTACTATAGGACATCAGGTGAAATAAAGTTACGATTCTATTCATTATTTGCATTTTACATTACTTTACAATATTTTTTTATTTGTAGATCTCAAACATTTGGATAAATTCTTGTTGAATTAAATTAATACTTATGTATATTTCTACAATCACTACTTATTTGCACCACACTAACCAAATAATTCCCGATATTCCATAAAAATAGAATGGCGATTGCCACGAGATGTAATCTGTCAGTAGTCCTGAAAGGGGCATTCCAATGACAATTCCAGCATATGTACCGCAAAAGGCAATCGTTGCAAGTCGAGATCGTTCTAAAGGAGGTGCCCACATACGCCAAATACCATGGCAAGATGGATATGTTACTCCCTGTTAACCATAAAACAATAACTGAAATCTAATTTATATTGACAATTTAGTAAACAGGGCAAGATTCTAAACTTTCCAAGAAACATAATATCTAAAAGTAAAAGTTTTTATTCCTCGCTACATTTGTACCAATTTCACTAACAAGATTATATTTTCAAAGCTTTTTATCATGGATAATATCTTTTTATCGAGATAAAATGTATTTTATTCAGTCGTTTCTATATTTCAATGATTCGCCGTAAGATTTAATAGGATACCATGCCATTCACGACTCGTCTAAGCCGGGTAGAAGCGAATAAATACGTAGCTATGGTAACAGAGGGCTCAATAATCCTAAAGAGGCTTTGTACTTTGGAAAACGATTTGGTCTGTAGTCAAGTTGGATTAATATAACATAATATAATGTATCCTACAAAATAATACATAGCTAGTTATAAATTTTATTAAAATATTGATTAAAATATTGTTATCTCAAAAACTCTGTTAGCAAAATATTAGATTACTCGCACTGTCTGTTCAATTGTATATTTGTACAATTTACAATATATAAGTAACGAAAGATAGGGGAAGCAATCCAAACGTGACAGCGAACATTCGTAACGGGGCTCAAAATTTGTGCATCGATAATAAGCTTGATCATGCCTCGTCACGAACTGAATGCCAAATGTTCAAAATTTAAGTGACATGATGCTCGTTACACACTTATTTTAGCTCTCCGATCTTTGATATTTATGTAACGATAAGGAATGCTTATATTTTTGATATCTATGATTATTAGCTCAAGTATCTTTCTATAGAAAACATTTTGCCTATTAAAGTAACAACATTTCTGAAAACACGTACTGTTAAAAATTAGTTATAAAATGTACAATAAATTAGTAAAATAACTATTGAAATCAATCACTTACTTCTACGAATCCCTGGGCAATTTTTATAATAACAACTGACACAGGACCGACGGACATTGCCCCAGGAATAGCCATATTGAATATAGCAGAAGCCAAAATAGCAGCGCCAAATATCTTATTTGCAGGGTACATGGATGCAAAAAAGCCGCCCGGGACTTGGGTAATGAGATAACCAGCAAAGTATGACGAATCGATTGATGCTTCCACCTCTACAGTCCAATTGAATGGGGAATCTTCAACAATACCTGAAGCAGTCTAAAAACAAAGGCGAATTCAAATGTAACGTTAAAAACTTATTACTCTTTACCACCATCGAGTTAAATAATACTGTAACTGCATTAAAATATAACAGTTGATATATACTTACTTCATGTTTTTCCGTCATTTTAAGTTTAGCCATACTCATGTTGCATCGCATGCCAAACATAATACTGAATCCAAAGCAAGCCAGTAGCGCTACAGTGTAACGGGCGGTCAAACATGGACATTCCGCACGGACGTATTTATCTGTTATAAAAAGTATGTTGATATAGTACATCTTTTGTACGCTCTTCCTATATCGATATAATATATGTTGGTCGGAAATTTCAATCAAATTTTATGATGACTTGTAGTTACGAAAAACTTAATTGTTAAAGCTTATATATATTGAAGAAGAAGTTATTTCACTTACCTATTTGTCTCGGTGGTGGACGATCTGGTGATGGCGGTGTTTCAAGATCTTCACCATCGTACATTTGATCATATCCCTTCTGTTCCACGTGAAAGTTTTCATACTGGGTGTTTCTGTAACAAGTTTATTAAACTTAATTACATTTCATCCGTGCACCCTATATGTAAATATAATTTGTAACAATTACTATTTATTTATTCCAAAGCCCATCGTCATCGTCAGCGTATCTTGTCTATACATATAAATATATATTGAAATGTCTATTTTTAATTAATTAAATTTAATTAATTAAACAAATTAACAGCTTTTCACTAAATGCATATGAAAGTATATACGGTACTAACATCAAAAAATCATTTTTTTTAATTTTTGTCTGTCTTTCGGTCCAATCTTTCGGTCCAATCTTTCGGTAATCTCTGAACAGCTGGACCGATTTTGACGGGAATTTCACTCTCAGATATCTAATGTTATAATATGTTATATCTTAGGCTACTTTTATTTTAGAAATCTTTTTTATTTTAACTAGGAGAAACGGTATAAGATTTTTCAGATATAAATAGTATAATTCTAAATTTGTTCTTTTTATTATATCTTTATACTAGCATTTCCCGCGGCTTCGCATGCGTTTCAAGGACCGGAAACCAATTTCTTTCTGAGTCGCACGGTATGATACCTCGCAGAACTAACGCCCGCCCTTCCCGTTTTTGCAACATTTGCCATTGATGCTCCGGTCCTATTGGTTGTAGCGTGATGTAATATAGCCTAAGTCCTTCTTAGATAAACGGAATATCCAACACAAAAAGAATTTTTCAATTCGGACCAGTAGATCCTGAGTTTAGCACGTTAAACCAAACAAACAAACAAACTCTTCTGCTTTATAATATTAGTATAGATTAGTACCTATGTAGACTACGAGTAGAGTAGTATTTTAAAATGATATCCATAGTTATATTTTACATTTATTTTCCGATAATTAAAAGGATCGGTAGGGACGTACTTGGCAGAAGGAAATGGAATTAAAATGCGCCGATAGCAAATAGGAGAGACATGCAGGTGCGCACCTGCGTCTGAACTCGAGTGCTTGTTATAGAGGTAATTGTATAGTCCCTCGACAGCTTTATTACAATTTTAATACCGTTTTGAAGTCGATTAGGCAGACGCTTATGCATGAAAATAATTTTCTTTCGTGTCAATAAATTGCCATATATAAGCATTTTACGACGTGAACTCGCAAATTAAAATATGAAGCAGACATCTTTTAGAATTGATTTAAATTACGAGAAACAACTATGAATAGCAGACACACTCTTTGTATTTCATAGTACTAAGTCATTCTTAGATTTATTTAATATTATTAAAACTAATTTGTTTCCATATATAATTTCATCATAACTAAAATAAATAATTGCATATTAAACGATTATAAGGTAAAATTTATTCTAAAGAAGAAAACATGAAAACCCTATACTTTGATATTTAACTTAACACAGATATCCATTAAAGCCAAAGATTGAATTAGGAAGCTCCCCTGTATGTCACTATTCATTATTTGCCTGGTTATAACTTTGTTAAAATATAAATATACGAAATAATTATATATATTATCTAATGCATTTTTGTAACTTTATATTTATTAAGAGGTACCTAGTAGTGATTATTGCTTATTGTAAAAAAATATTAAAGTTACTGTATAAGAAAAAAATCGCATAAGCCCAAATGACTTGGAATAGGTATATTGTAAATTATAGATACTTTGAGTATGGTTTCATCTTTACCTTACCTCATCTCTTGAAAAAAGCTCATCTTTTCGAAAAAAGCGTAGTATAAAATATTCTTTTATTATATTAATTTTCATAAAGTAAGTTAAAAGAATCATATGTTTTATTCAAAAAATATGTAATTATGTTGACCATTAAACTGCACTTCCTGGCAATCTAGGGAAATGTTATCTAACATTCATAAAACGAAAGTTCGTGATGTGTAAATTCATTTTTCCGCTGACAAAAGTAATAAATGTAGCTATCTGTTTGGGTCCCCTCCGGTAGGCGTTAATGAATCGTCGCATAAAAGGCATAACCAAGTGGAAAGGACGCTTTCCCTCGCGACGCGCGACTCCTAGATCCGAACTAAACACATTAAGTTACGACTGGATGATGATAACGCATCAACTATAATATAGAATGTAAAATAATTAGACAAAATGATAAAAAAAATATATATTAGGTTGTAGTAAAAGATTTTATGCTTATAAAATGACATCGTCACGTTTTAATAAAAATAGAGAATATGCGAAGGGTAACAACATAAAACAGAGATTATCTGATATCGTGCGCTCCCCTTTGATCGCGCTCCAGGCATTGTGCCGCTAATGCACCCTACGTCTATAATTATGTGACGTCACTAAATGGTATAATTACTATTTCGTCCGGATACATTATAATGTATAGTGTAATTAACAAATGTTACCATAATGTAAATGATTAGTACCGGAATTATCTGTAACCTACGTAAAGACAGTCTTTAAAAGTAATTTGTTCTATAAATATTATGCTTAGAATGAGACATTAATCAAAAAGTTCAATGATAAGGAAAATAATTAAAATAATATTAGGTACATCTCTTATAAAACTAAGGGAAATTTATAATTACTACTGAATAGTTTTGTCCCTCGTCTAAAGCAAAGCTCACACAAGAGCTATTAGATGACAGTAACAATCTTGTAGTTAATTTTGGAATTAGCACTGACCGAGTTCCACTTTGCCAACTTCCCTAATGAACTCTGTCGTCTGTGTCGGCATGGTCGTATGAGAGATTTTCACGCTACCATATTGCAAGGCAACGCAATTACGACGTCTTATTTTTTTAATATTCAAATATCTAACAAAACATTTATTCAATTTTTTCCCGTGTATTAGATCTTTGTTCAAATAATATATCTATATGTATTAAATATGCGTTTAACGACACATGTATGATTGAGGTCTTAATACGCAGTCGTCTTCACTTTATTCGTATAAGTGTGCATTAGTTAATTAACTTTAGTTAAGGGTATAATTTGAGAATAGGCCAGTATTTATAGCTTTCTCCAATTTTCCAAGATAGACCTGGTGGAGACATGAAGAGCGCGACGCTAGAAGGGGCACGTTGCGTATCACAATATGCACTTGAAGATTCACTATGAATATCTGCCAGTCAGGGTAGGATTCGAAATATTAAGCAATTTTTATGCTTGAAACATATTTTTTTAAATACTTCTTTGGAATACTACTCGTATTTTGATGTGATTATGTATTCGTTTTCGATAAAATGTTTTTTATAAAAAACGTCCTGACTTTGCACATTGTGTAGGTATAGTAATCTTTACTGAAGAAATTCTTAAGATATTTAAATCATAACTATAAATAATATTAATAAGAAAATATTATTGTAGTATTAAAGGTATTCATCAAAACATCGATTTCGGCCCTGGAGAGCCACGTGGGTGGAGGGTAGCTATTACACCCCGGGAGCCACCCTCTCTAATTGATTTACAATTGTCGGTTAAATTTGTTTCCCGACCACCCATTGATCGGGGATCTTGAATACATAACTTGCTATACGTAACGTCAAAAAGTCAGTACATTTTACAACGTGTCTATTAATGAAATCAATTTTGTAATAATAGGGTACTTTCGGTGGTGAAAAATAAATTATGAAATTTGATAAAAATAATAGATTATGTAGAAATATACTTAAATATTCTGATTTTGAGTCATAAAAGCTCATTATTGATTTATTATATTAAAATTAAAAGTCGTAATTTTTAACCTGTATATCACGTGACCTAAAACACGAGCTACTATGGATGTGACGTCAGTCAGGCAACCAGCCACAGACCACTGTCAGCATAGAGCATATTGCTAGTTGCTACATATTATTATAAACTGTAAGTTGTCCTGAGTAAGTGTTCTGTGGTAATATACGCTATGGGTACTACATACAAGACTGTTGTTTATTAGCAGTATTACGTCACCAAATGGCTGACAGCGTTTTTGCGGGAATAAAAAATGTTTAAAATTAAATTTAATTTTATGGCAAAAAAGCGAGTTTATTTTGCCGAAATATATTTTATTGTGGCTTTTTATTAGGAAAATCAACATTTTAAAGTACTTTTTCCAACATAGTAGAATACCCTATTGTTGATCAGTTACAATTTTATGAAGCTTTTTTACTTGATTATATATATTTTGGTACAATGTAGTAAGTTATTCTTAGTTATTGGCTACTATTTGGACCGGAATTACACATTCGGTGTATTCCACAACTATGAAAACATTATGGCCGTTTTATTTGGGGACAGGAAAGATCTAGGAAATATTGAACTATATAAATTTATATTAAATAGATGTAAAAATATCTTTGGACATATAGTTTCTCTATCGGTCTGTGTCCTAATAATGAAAAAATTTGAGATAGATAACCGAACTGGAGTAACATATAGGATAGATTTTGCAGCGGGAAAAATCCCATCTCGGAGATACAAACGTACGTAGGGACGCACCCGAGCGAAATGAGATTGAGTCGAATCGTACTAGATGATTATAAAATTGAAAACAATATCTTCATTATTATAAAACTGCATTATCTCTACTATTCAAATAATTACGATTATACATTATTTTAAATAGAACCGATCACATATGTATATTTATACAGTGTACATCACTATCTAGCGTAGAATAGAGCATTAACAAACTGGGCTATTGAATGGTAAAGGCAGAAGTATTCCCTTATCACTGCTCTAAATGCTAATGAAGCAAAAAAACTTTTCTACTGAAGAGAAACTAGCTAAAGAAAAAGTCTTCACAATACTTCCTTTAAAAATTACAAAAGAATGCAAAAGCCATTTTATCTCTAAGAATCTTGGAAAGCATGTCAGTCAACTTCAGCGATTCGCCACCTTAAGTGAATAAAACATGTAATAAATGTAGAAGCGTATTAGGCAGAACGTATTTTTCGGCACTGTCACAAAATTATTTAAGATAGAAAAATCCATAAACGTGAGAAAACATTTATAAATGTTTTAAGTGAGTATAAAATCATGCAATGTGTAGATCAATATATTTTATATTTTTTCTTAATATTTAGTTCGAAAGATTATAGGATAGAATTGGTACTGAATAAATCAACGTTCTCGCATTTCAGCCGCGGACATAATAGAGTTATGACAAAAATGGCGTTACTCCCTAAGAAATATCACTCGGTGAACCCGAGACGCTTGTTAGCGTCTTCGTCTTTATTTATGGGCAGATTTATTTTATGGCCGGGGCAGGATACCCGCTGAATCGAATGAGCTGGAAATCTGTTACGAAAACAATATTCTGATAGATTTGGGGCTAACGCGGATGAGCGTTAACTGTTTTTGACCTTTTATAACGTTTGCAGTTACACACTGTTCGTATTATTGATTAAAATGATAAAACCATTTTTTTACCTTATACCGCTCTATTGATTCAAATATGTCAAAGCCAGTAATAATATTTATGATCAATAAAGATTGATTTCTGTTTAAAAGTAACCACAGAAATTACATTTTAATAAAAAATATTAAGGATTTTTAAAGCACCAATTAATTAATTATTATGCATTTTTTTTAAATGAGTGCCGATATAAACATTATTCAAATGCATTTTCTGAAGGTATCGTAAAACCAGAAATAATATAGAAAAGTGCCCAAATAAGTTTAGTTTAGTTAGTGGTGTAAAAGGTCGATCACATCAATTGCTAGTATAAAAGTGTTAGGTTACGCGCTTCTCCGACTCATTAGCGAAGGCCTTGCCTCTTCCATTTCTAGTTACTTTACTAAATTGAAATGTTATTTTTGTATCCTTTTGATTCCTTGTAGGCTTACTTGTAAAGGATTTGAAAGTTCAGTGACAGATCATATATTACTACGGTTCAGTAAATTTATTTCTTAAATTTAAACATCTACTAACTACTTGTGTATTATTGCTATTCACTACAACGTTACTTTTTTTGGATGTTTCAAAATGTGACATTTTTCGGTTGTCTTGATCCAAGAACCGTAAATTTTATACCTGCTATAGAAACTTACATTTACTTCGCGACATCGCGTTAAACTAAGCTAAAAAGTTTTTATTCTTATGCAATTTTAAAATTAATGTATTGGATCGGCCAACACGATAACAATAATACAAACAAAAACATGAAACAGCACAAACAAAGAGAACGTGCTTTTAGTAGGACTGTTTCAATTTTTTATTTTATTTTATCTTTTGAGTTTTCCAAATAGAAATATCATAAAAATGGAAGGCAAACAACACAGCGTGTATTTGCGATATTCGGTTCGCAGATTCTTATTCTCTTTGTCGGGGCCTAATCTGTCGGGAGGAACGGCGCGCACGTTTCAGTCCAGCCCTTATTGTTTCTTGAATGCCAACGATTATTGTAAACATATTATGTACTAGATGTATACGAAGACAACGCTTATATACAAAATATATAACCTTTTCTACATTTTGAACAATATTGTATCTCACTTGTGTATTTCAAATCAAAAAAATTTAGCTGTTATTCCAATGCTAATAATAATTAAATACTAATTAGTAGTCTGACTACAAATTTTATTTATATTTTGTATATTTACTTAAATGTGATAATAATCACTAACTGGAATGCCGGGATGACAAGTAAATTATCTCTGCCAAAAATAGAGTAGCTTCTTTATATAGAAGTACAAAATACCTAATAACAGCTGTTTCGAGTAACCTACACAATATAATATCATAATATACCTACTAAGAGCAAAGTTGTCCATTTTTTAAATTTATGTATTTTTCATACATATTATATACAATAGAGTAGTCAAACGTTATATGATATTATAATACTACCAACACACAACAATTCGCTGGGATTCGTCGGTGGTGAAAAAAAACAAATTTATATTACTGGAACCATACACTTTACCATATCCAAATAATAATAAAAAAATAAAAAGATTATATTACTATGTGTTTCGAAAAAGGTATTATACTTGTAAAACGTTAAAAAATCAATCGAAGGCAAAAATAAACTTGTGTTAATTTATTCAATAAACCAGCAAAGGGAAACAATCTCATTCCCTCTAACCGACTCGAACTGTAAATGTTATCGGCGCATTATTGCAGGCTGTAAATAAATTGGAGTGAACTCGAAGACGGAAAATCTGTACAAATCTTCGCTTAATCCTGGAAAGCGTTTCGAGATCCAGGTTAGTTGTAAATATCAATTACGCAAATACCCCGGCTTAGGGCGTAATGCCTTACACGCGAAACGAATTGTACTCTCAGGCGCGAGAGTAATGACCCGCCGTAGCACTTTCGTAGCATATCTTACAAGTCGTAGCACGCACATGTTATATCACACTTGAATAAATTATGGTTCAATTATAAAATTCCACAATAATAATATGAACTTTATATCATACTTAGAATGACAACAAAACACTTAATATATAATAACAGTACACAAGTATATTGCTATCGAGTCCATTAATGACAATATAATATTTTTCATAGACGCTTTCTTTATAGGCAACACAACATATACTTATATACGTGTAATATATTTTCACTAATACAAAATATGTTAATATAAATGTAATATATTTATGGAACCAATAGCTAATATAAAATGATCAACGGAAACAACGAAATAATGAAAAAGGCAAAGATACAGGCAATTGGACCAAAGTCCCGTGGGTATTTTTTTCTGTTATAGGTACTTATAGACAGCAATCGCAAAGACAATTTTAATATTCGAGTCGAACAAGGTCCCGCTTGGTATCGATTTTGTAACAATCTCGAACATTCAGTTTAACGTTAGCTAATTATTATTATTAAGAAATAATAAATTGCGTGTATTATACATAAAATTTTACATGTTTAATTTTATTTGAATAATCCAATGAGTTACATAATAGGGTCGCTTGTATATATTCGTTCTACTTGAAAAAACGACCTTAATTAAAACATGATAAATTAAGTGTCTGGCTTTTAATATTTTATAGTTTATACCATTCGTGTATTAAAAAATTTATCCATAGTATGTATATAGTAGAATAGATGTTTATGTGAATAAGAAAATTTTCACGTACCTACACAACGTTTTAACGGTCTTGTTCGGCACATTTTAACCTTTACAATATAATATATGAAGTATATATTCGTAGTAAGAAAGCTTTCATTTCCATCACTATAAAATAATCCCGTATCTTTCCAAGCGTAAACATAGTTTAACTTCAGACCAAATTTCATTTTATAATAGGACTTTTAGTTTATAGATATAGCGTGTAATTATAATGTATATGGACTGTTATAGGTCAAAAATAAATATATAATTTTTAAGTGTTTTTTTAATTCAATCAAATTTATCATAATTTCTGTCAATAGGCACATTTTCATAGAAAAAATCCCACGCAGCCGTTTTGTAATCTCCTATTAATGAAATAATCAGATCAATAGATTCTGAGGTATTCTCAGAATCTATAAACCTACAACTATACATATTTATAGCATTAATGTATGTATCTAAAAAAGATAAAAGATCACAAAATAATTAAAACAAACGATCACTTGACTAGTTACTAGTTTTCGACAGATTTCAAAACGGTTAAGTTTAGGTTCTTGTTATGCTCATTCTTTTTGTGTTTTAATGGCTATAATACGAGATCGATATAATGTGATTCTAATTAAATAACTTTTATTACATATGTTAAGTTAGTAATTTAGGTAGTCTTTAAGAAATAAAATCTCATAAATGTATAATAATTCCTTACACATGATTTTAAAGATACTTTTAATGGTATACATTTAAAAAAATGATTTATATAAATAACAAATAGAATAAACGATCTTTTATGATTAATATAGCACGTTAATCGTAGTGGCGTGACACTAATCTAAATGTACTAACACTAACATTAATAATATATTGTATAGAAAGAGACGCAAGAACAAAATATATATTTTTTATAATACACAGAAAAGCCATATACATACACGAAAGAAAGCCATAAATGTAACATAACGTAAAATAAATCACATATAAGTAAGACAACACCAAAAGTTTTCTCCTTGCTAGTTCAATCATAAAAACAAATTGGCATGGCTGACATCGTAATACCGTCCCTAGAGACTTCCATATACGGTATAAATGATTGTGAAGCCATAATACTAACTAAGGCTGAGTATATCGTAACAAGGGTCTAACTACTTGACAATTGAAGACAGCTGAAGAGGTAATTTTGGCCCTTAATATTGTTTCACTTTCCTTAAACCATATAGATGCACCATATGATTAATTATAAACTATCAGAAAATATGTACGACAATTAATTGGTGGTATTAGGTCACATTTTGTGTAATAGCTATATAACTATATACAGGCCCAAAATATGTCTGTTTTCACTTGAAAAGCTACCGTTAATAATATTACATTAAATTAATATTATTAATTTATTTAATTATGTAAATAGAAAACGAAATATTAAATCATTAAAAATGATGAATAAAATATATAATAAATTATAATCAACATGATTCATTTAAAATGGATCGTACGATCTATAATAAAAGAACGTTTCCTTTTTTATTTTTTTGAATATTTGCAATAAAATAGCTATAAAAAAAAAAGTATTTACCTGAAATATTATAATTTTTATTAATATTACTTACAATAGTCGACGCCAAAACATTTTCAGTGTAGAGCACTTGGCGTGGAATCAACAGGTTATACTAAAATCACACCCTTCGTGTTTCTTAACAATTTACCGCCTTATGCCGTTTGTGTAGGGTCTACTTCAACTACATATAGCAACCAAGAAGTAAAATAACCTGTGGAATTATTCTTATAACTCAAATAAATGATTTTCTCATTTTTTTTCGTTTAAATTTAAATTTTTTTCACTAACACATTTTAGAAAGTAAATTATTATTTATATATAATGTGAAAGAGTGACGAATTTAGAGACTGATGACTTTCCGCGATGACAACTTGTGAATGAAAACGGAGCGTATGCTTAAGTAATTTATCGTATTTGATCGTGGGCGATGAAACGGTAGTGACGTCACGGGAGCTGATACCAAACTAGCCTGAAATGCGTGCCACGCTCCCTCTGTCCTCTCCCGCCGTGACATTCTGCAACCTTTTGCATTATTGACTTTTATAATTATCTTCAATTTTATATATAATTATAATATTATATTTAAGTTATGAAATTCAATTGTGGAATATTTGTATTATTACATGGAATCACAATTTTTTATATGTTGTATGTACTTACCAAAATTGATATAAAAATATAACTTATTGCACACTACCTGTTCATGTTTATTAATATTAACTAAAATAATATAATTCATTAAGTTTTCCGATAAATTAAGTGCAAAATGTTTCTTCTTGATGAAAATGCTTATTTTAAAAACGTCTAAGTCGACCAAAATTTTTTAAAAGGAGTTATTCAATCGATACATTAAATAGGTCGAATAAAAATCTTTAGAATCACGAAAAATTATTCAACGAACTTACACAATAGAATAAAATATGTTAAATATAGAAAAACAATGTTTGTTTTCAAGATACTTCGCTTTAGTACACTCAGCAATTTTATAAAGTATACTATTTTTTATTTGAAATAAATTGAAATATGTAATATAAAATCGCAAGAAGTTGCAGAATGGCGTTAAAAGTCTTGCGAATGCTCCAGATTCACAGACAATGCCCCAATTTATATCCAACTCACTTACTGGAGTCAGGCGAGACGAGATAGTGAGAGAAAGGGATAACATCTATCTCTTACTATTTATTACGTTGACTACAGAACATTATTACTACTATAAAATAGTTTTTCAAAATTTATTAAACGTTTATAAACGTAGATATAATTTAATTGCAAATTGATTAATAAGGCAACATACAGTACATTTAAATATATGTTAAATAAAACAGATTATAAATTATATCCTTTTATTTTTTTAGCTCATGGACTCGTACCCATCACCCCATTAGGGGGTCATATCGACATCAAAAAAACAGATTATTTACTATAGTTACATGGATACCGCCTGACTATATGATTAACCCCAGTTTAAGGAAGGATTTCTTATGAGAAAAACTTCGATGGGCTAGGGCTCAATTCTTGATGGCTTCTTTAAAAAAATTAAGCTACCCTATGTATTTGCTCAAAGATTTATATGTAACTGATTTTCTGTAAAAATGTCATCTTAATACTAAAATTTACAGAGTTACTATTTTAATATAATTTTACTTAACGACTAACCGGATATTGATAAATATCATGCCCGTATGTAGTAAGTAAAATGAAAAAGTCAAAAAACGAAGTAAAGCCAATTACATTAAAACATTCGAATCGGGACAAAGGGCAGAGAACAATGGAGCCTGCGAGGAACCCGCGATATGTCTTTCAATGCTTTTAACTTTCCACTGATGGCGACGAGGGAAAAATGGTGACGTCCCGCGACAAATGCTTCGTGATAGAGTTGGGCCGTTTTTATATCGATATTATTTTTTTTAAATATCGAAAGATACATTTTGATTATTATATTTATTTTAAAAAATATTTTTCATTAGTAAAGTGTCAAATAAAACAATATTCTCGTAGATGAATGCTCTTATGAAATCACAAAATAATGATGTCTTCGCAATATTAAGCGTCCAAGCGACTTACTACGATAAATAACGGCTACGTTTATTATTTTAAGTAAACCAAAAAAATAAAAGTAAATATTGCTATTTTAATATGTCGCATTGTGTTATTTATTGCAGTTCATACAAAGATTTTTTTTGTAATACTAAACGTATCTTTCTAAAAATAGGTAATGTCTAGTTTCTTATAATAACTTTATAATTTTACTTCATTTATTTTTACATATGATTAGCAACTTTATCGATATGTCACATCACTAATAAAGTAAGACGTAACCAATGGGGTATTACGGGTTGGTTGCACCGCAAACTCATTTTATAAATCGTTCGTTCGTTCGCCCGGAACCACGCGTTAAGTCACCCTATCCGATAATATACCCCTGTAAAATCTTTACACAAAATTACGCTTTATAGGAAAAAAGTAGAATATAATACTATACTTAAATTAAAAAATATAGTAGGTAGTATATGATTATTTACTAGAAAAAATAACGAAAAATACATTGCCAAATATTATTAAACTCCCAAAGAAAAAGATTCATCTAAACCCGTCTAAAAGCTATAAAGAAATTTATTCGACAGATACTCGGAAACAGTAGAACACATCGTATTATTTTCTTTTATAAACGACGGTCGAACCACTCGCTTAATAGACAGTATCAAGCCAAAGATCTTAAGTAAATCAAATAGCCCCATGAATGGGGAATGAACCCGGGGCTTTTCACGGAGTTTTCTACAGATGGCTATCACAATGGCCGGGGATCAAGGCAACTTATCTCTAAGGAGGCCAAAATGTTTCTTAACGCTTATTTAAGTTGCTTCAATTTCCTGATATAAATACTGATATATAATACGAGTAAATCTACTAAACATTATTAAAATAATTTATACGGACAATATACATATACAACATAGTTAATCGTATAGTCAATCGTATATACCCGTATAATAAAATATTTTTAATCTCATAAGAAGATAGAAAGATAAGAAAATAATTTAATGAATCTTTTTTCATCCCTAATGAAAAAAGATTCATAAAATTACTTTTTTAAATATTTCGAAGCAATCATAAAATTTTAAAAGCTTCTTTTCTGATCCATTTCGCAAATTCATCACAATAAAGACTGTTACATTCGACAATGAATTCGTAGGATCAAATTTACATTTTTATGGTTCCTAAGCACTCAATAAAAACCGCAAATATAAAAGACTTTCAACAGGCGCAAATCTGTGAAAGCGAAGTGAAACCGTACGAAACCCCTTTCAGTTAGGCGAAACATTCACCGTTACTATAGGCTTTGAAAAACAACAATGCCTCGCCATACGTATGTATGAGGATACGCAATATACTTTAAAAGTACCAAGAACTTAGACCAACGAAACTCTCAGAGGCGACATCTCACTCTGATTTTTTTTATAATCAACAACTTGCTAAGAAAAATGTCATTACGAAATGTATTTAATTATATACTGAAATTTTCAAACGTAATGAAGATTATGTAAGTGTACAATTTTAATTAAAAAGTAATTATATGAGTACTTAGGTCTATTTTTTTAGAACAACCATGATAATACTAATGAAAGAAAGGAAACTTTTTGAACTTTTACCTTTAAGGAATTTTACATAAATAAGTTTAGTAGCCGTTTGCTGTAGATTATTAAGTCTTCTGACAACCCCTCTCTACTAAAGAGCCACGCTATTTTCGTGTTTCGAGACTGCAAATGGAAATTCATTTTAATAGTGTGCTTGTATTTGGACATATACGTATATAACATTTACATGGTGTGTACACTCATGTACAGTATTTATTTATTTAAAAATAGAGAAAAATTATATTAAAAATACATTTCTTTTAGAACCTACTTCAATAAATAACGCTAGTGTGGAAGTGAATATGCAAAAGAAATCCTGTTAGCTATAGTTGCTAACACGTATATTGTAAGGACTAGTCGCATTCGTCTGATCTTCAGGCTTCGCTTTGAGAGCGTCAGTTGAGGGGCTTACATGAAATAGACTCGATTGTGCCAGCGATATACTTATTTGTTTGCCATTGATCGACTCGCACATTTGTAGGGTGCAATTGCGTAGCGAAATGTAATTTAGAGAGAAGCGATATAGCATAATAAGTTTTCCCTACCCCTTAGAATCAGCACAGACAATATAAATATATTGATAAAAATCTAAAGTAATCCAATATATTTAGATGTAATTATAAATATAAAATAAATAATGGCTTAGCTCTCATAGATTTTGTTATCATTTTATCTAGGTATACAAAACATGAAATTACATAAAATCTCGTTCATTCGAACCTCTTCGTACTAGTACTGTGGGTGCACGCACGATGCGTTGACAACAAAGGGTTACGATTGCTTAATGGACAGTGAAGGCTGATATAGGAGTGATAAATCACCGTTGTGATTACCCAGCCATTATCTAAAATCCAATCTCAGGGGCGACAAGTTGCAGAAAGTTGATGACGTAATTAAGCTTGACGGAACATGCGCCTTGTTTAAAAGGAATGAGATACTGAGTTTTATGTTGGTAGTTATGTATTGAAAATAAAAAGAACAATGTCAAGTTAGAAAAGATCAACTAAGAACTCAAATAAGATTATTTTTATTTTTAGTTAATGTGCGAATTTTGGAAAAGCTTTTTTAAATTACTAGCAATTCCCGCGTATCCGCTCGCGTTCTGATTACTATTAAAAAATAGATCAGTAATATAAGGTTGATTTAAGGTTTTAAGTATTATTCGATGCTGATTCGATCATAAACATAAAGTTCGGTCTGGAAATAAAAAATCTAAAGAGGGCAACCCTTATCACCTAAAAATAAAAAATAGCCTACGACCTATTCTCAGACCTTCAAAATATACACCGAAAATCATAAAAATAGATCAAGCAGTTCCAAGGACATACACGACACGAGTTTTTTTATATACATATTAGAAGATATAGTAAATTAGTATAATATTAAAATTGAAAAAAACAATTGATAATAATTATTTAAGTTTTTATCTTATTATAAAATTGCCAAAATTCGTGCAAAAAAATGTTTTAAAATAAAACCAAATGATTTCACCTCCTAAAATTGTTGTACGTATGTGTTGTAAAACAAATGCATGATTAATTAGAGTACATATCTAGAGGTTGTGTTACACTGCTTAAGATCATAAATCTGTTATAAAATTTCAATTTTCGTAAACCATTTAGTTAAGTAGGAGCATTCCCTCTGAATATTTTAGTAATAAAGTTAGAAGCACAATTGACATGCATTAGCGGTGTTTCCTGCGTTCGGCCCGCGACGTCCCCGTCGCATCGTCAGCGTCCGGAAATTCAATGGAGTTTTGCCTTTCGACTCCCTATCGAATAGCGACACTTGACCCAAATAGCCGCGCTAAATACAAATACAATTATATAATACGCCTCGTAATATCATGTGACTCCGTCTGCTTTTATTGTAATTGTATTTTCTAATTTATACACAAACTTGACACAAAAACCACAAACTTTTGTTAATCAATCTTTCTGAAACATTATACGCTATTCGCGTCGTTTACGTCTATTTTAGTGTTTTTTTTTAATATATCGTAAAAAATAATCTTCTTTTATTTAATTTTGAAGTAGAATATTGATTGTCTCTGACTCTGTTAAATTTATGTTCCGAAAAAATACCTTCCTGACCTAATTTCAGTGACGATATGCCATCTTACAGAGAGTAATTGTGTGGGAGATATAATTGCACTGTGTTATTATTATTATACATACATAGAAGCACTCTCTGTAATTCCTACTCTTATAAAGTGATAGCATAAAATTATGATATTGCCTGAATAAATCGATGCAGACTGATAGCTTTAAGTGCTCTACAAGCACAATATAAACGACTCGAACTTAGGGATGTGCAATCACCACCAGATTTAGAGCCGAAATAATTTACATTACATTACGCAAGTCGCAATTTATTTTCATTTTTTTAAAACTATATATAAATGTATAGTATCACTATTATTTTATCTCCTCTTAGATTTGATTAGCTCTGAGATTTTTATATTTTTATTTCTGTTTTACGTACGTACTACTTTGCTTAAGAACAGTCAGTCTTTCCTTTTTTTTATTACAGTCTCAGATATACTACCGGGTCAATTAATTCTTTTTTTGCAAGAGCCATTTACTCAGTATTTATATGAAAGTAATACTTTATAATATCGAAATGCAATGAATTTCGAAAATACATCCCCTTAGAAAGCAGAAGTACCTAAAACCAAGAAAATTGCACACACGAGCGTTTACAAGCACTCGAGACGTGACGGAAGCGCCATGAAGAGCGACGCGTCATGATCGCGCTCCTGATCAATAAGACTTCGAGTTAAATATTTGCACAAGGAGAATATTAGTGCGGGTCTTTAGTAAGCTTTTTATACCGTACGATTTCGATTACTCGACGACTATAAGATACGATATCTTACATGTGATTTATTAAACTATTAAAAGGCTATGAGGTTAATTAATAATAATTAGTAACAAAGTTGACTTTGTTATAAACGATTTTTGAAAACGTGTGTAATAAATCTTTATTTTTATAAATTAAGATTGTATTCTTGTGATAAATATAGAAATTGTGTGATAAAAAATAACGTAGTTATTATTTTATAACAAAAAAGGCCTTTAAATGTTTTTTTAAGAAATAGCATAAAAAATATTCCGTCATTAGGCCTACCTTCTTTGTTCTTGGAACTTGAAAATCGATTGACAATTGCCGAAGAAATCTCATCTTTTTTACCGAAATATCAGAGAACTGCAGTTTTGACTTTTCATTATAATATATAACTTGTAGATTATATTATAAAAAACCTTGTAGTGAAATGAAAAAAATAATAACTACTTACCTATCCTTTTATCTAATCCTTTTCGTTAAAGTCTTTCAGTAACTTACAAACCGTAATACTTAAAACAAGCTTATAAACATAATTTTATCATTAGGAGATTAAATGAGTTTTGTGAGATTGTAAAATGTTTGACTCACATTATTTAAGCTTAAATGAATATGGAAACCTATGTATAACAAATTTATAAGGCATATTATAGTGTAAGTGACAAAGAAGTTGCCCACTCAGACTCTTACAAGTACTCAAGTGTGGAGCGTCACGATCGCGCTTCTGATCGATACGACTTCCAGCCAAATATTTACACAAGAAGAACATTAGTGCGGACCAACCTTATTAGTATTTTTATAAGTGACGATAAAGATACGATTTTTATTATTTATAAATAATATAAAATAAGTAAACTACCTACTAATCATTGTATTTTACATTTTATGTAATGGAAAAGCAATCATTTACGGTAATTCTATTGCTTTTTGACCGACTTAATGTAAATAGATGCATAGATTTAAGGATTATTTTTTGCTAATTTTTTCATAGTTCGTAAATCAAACAAAAATATACAGTATTGTTCTTATTATGTTGCCTCTAATAAACGCTAATCAACGCTGTACATTACACAAGCACTTTTCATACCATACATTATATTTTTAGATAGACTATATATTTAAATATATGTATTTAAATAAATATTTTAAGTATTATCCATATACAGTGGTCTTTGAGAAGTAAAAAGCAAATAAACTTATCGATTTATTAAGTTGTATGAAAGTATAATATCTCAAAATTGTTTGCCACTATAATAATATATCGAGCTCGTAATCTTTTTACATTATACAATTGAATGCTGTTTTAAAAGGAAAATAAAATGTGTTAAGAAAATCAAATAAAAATCTATGCGTATAGCCTAAAACGTTATTCTGAGCTAATTTTTGACACGAGACGAAATTAAGTGTGCGCCATGGAGTCTGCCATATTGGCGCCAGACGTCTATCCCGACTGTAACTAAGAGCAACATCTCCGAAATCAGTTTTATTATGACAATTTCATTGCTAATGATCTGGCTTTATTGAATAAAATAAGCTTCATTAAATAATTTTGTTGTGCCTACTTACTTCGTTATCGTATTGTGTTTATTTCTGTGGATATTTTCAAAAGTTAATTGGTTCAATATAAGCTGTATAAATATATAAATTCAGTACATATTTTTGTTTATGATTGAAGTGAATAGGGTACCGAAGAATTATTCCTACTTCTGATGGTTTTAGGGATCTAAATGTTTGTAACTAGTATTATGAATTAATACTATTAAGCAGATCTGGTAATAGAGCCAGAGAATAAATTGTGGAACTATTCAATACTTGTCACGAAAACTTTCAACGTGATATTATTTATAAGGTAGTAATAGCCCATTGGTAACACGCTCGCTTAGGAAACCGAGCGCAGCTAGATTCAAATCTCGGCTCCCAGCCCTCTGATATTCTCATGTATGAATCGACGTTTAGCTCGGTTTGTAGTGACCCTGCTTGCTGTGGTACCGGTCGCGGGTTAGATTTAATTTGACCACGACCCGCTGAATTTTGTTGACCACGAATGCTTATACTCCAGTCATGGGTGTTTATAATTATAATATTCAAACGTTAGTGTTTGAACTATGTGGTATCGACAACACAAGCCTACCATGAAACCTACTAACCTGTACTGTACCTATACTGTCCCAACATTGTATACAACTTTTGTATTCCATTATACTAATGTCATTTTTTATAAAATAAAATAATTATTTTTTTTATAAAGAAGCCAGCCAGTGCACTTTAATAGTGCAGCAGAACATGGTGTTTGTAATAAGTCAACAACTCAGCTAGTTTTTCAATGCACACGGAGTATTTTAACACCGTCACCTTCCAAATGCTTACTGTTACCAAGAATATCACGATAACAAACCTAAATACAGTTGTACTTGACTCGAGACTCAAACCCAGGAGCGTTGGATCAGTACAAATAAGAATTAATATTTAAATAAAAATGTATCATAAACTAATTAGAGGCGAAACAAACTCCAGGTTGAAATTTCAATATATATTAGTACTACGCGTAATACAGTCTCCGCTTTGAAGTTGGATTAAACCCAGTGGGCACCGCCCTCTGTGCCACCGGTCACCGCAAATTAAATCCCGTCCTTTCAGAGATTCTCATTATACCTAACAATTAGTACCAGTCTTTACCAGCAAATATAAATGGATACATAATTAACATTTCTGATTTAAAAAGATTTTGCTTATATTTAGTTACCTACCTTGTTAAAAGTTGCCGATAAAAGAAACAAAGTAAAGTAATCTCAGAAAGTACATATAAGATTAATTTGAATACTGGAAAAACCTATTTCTTTGAAATTTCAAATATTTTTTCTAAGTTAAACATAAAATACATTCAAATACAATACTAATAAACAAACTTGTCTCGTCATCTCCCCAAAATTGTAATATTTTATACGAATCGTTTTGTTTGTAAGATTTATAGCGCGTCCCCCTGGCGCCCGGCGCCGCGCCGTCCCGTCGGACAGACACACCGGCTCCGACCTATCGATCTCCGGAGATGCCTCTAATACAATGCCAGCGTCACACTAACACAATTTCGAGTAACTCTATAATTTAAACGATTGGTATTTTATACTTAAGCTATTTGAACGAACTTGTTTAACTTAAAAGATTGTGAAATATATTTTTTTACCTAGATCACTTTGTAAGAAAATTGTACCTTAAGGTTAATTATGATTATTAATAAATTTTGACAAATAGTTGTTTAAGAAAGATATTATTTGTCCGGTAAATAAATAATAGATTTATCTGATTTATTATTATTTATTTGATTGATTAAAAATCAACTAAAAAAGAGCTTTCGTGTGCAAAAAAGAAACATATACTAATTTCTACTTATTATTATTATCTAATAATGTAGACTTGTACCTTATACAATTAATCGTTCGATTACTGAAAATTAAAAAAAAATCATCATTTAAAATTTGTTTACAAATGTTTTATATCAAATAATAACTTCATGTTCTCTGTGACAGTTGATATTATGTTGATGCTAAACAACCTTTTAACAGTTATTAACAAGGCAGTAATACCCCTCAACGTGGCTAATTGGGCGTCTCGCCGCAACGGGACCACAAAAGGACTAGCGGTACCTCATTAAATTTAATCAACAGTCTCAGCTACCATATATCAACAATTGCCGATCAGAAATATAACACCAAATGTCCATCAATTATGACTTGTTACTTTGACGTGAATAGACGTATTCCCTTTGTACAGATATCAGATATGTATTGAATTGAAAGCATCGCAAAATACTTTAAAAAACTATTATGTTTATTAACTCTAGCATTTTTATTATAAAATTAGAAAGAAATATGTTACTAAAAATATTTATCAATGTCTAGAGACTTATTAATTTTTCCTGCTAAATCTGAACATTCGGTAAAAGAAACGATAATCCGGCAATTTTTGCGCTAATGACAGGATGTGAGGTAACCATAGCGATACCTAATTATACCAACGCTTATAATCGTTTATTATAAAGTATAAAGTAGTAAACAGAAAATATATGTATCTAATAATAAATTTAAAATTTAGTGAAATTTACTCTTTATCTCTTTGTAAGTATTATAGTACCTACCTATATTCAATTTTAAAAGTCAACAAAATAGTTAACGACTTATATAAAGGTATTATAATATTTTTTTATAAAGGTGAAAGTGAATTTTAATTTTCTCGCTTGATCAATTGTTCTAGTGATAGGTTTTGTATAGGGCGAAATAAAACAAAGTGGCAGAGAGCAATTAATTTAGGGGTCCGTTGTACAGCCTCGAGCTATGGACCAATCCAGTAATTGTCGACGGCAATATTCAAATGGCGGAAACAATTAGCGTGAGTGCTGTATACATATTTAGCTGCATACCCTAATGTCTAGAACGGTGAATAACTGAGGAAAATTAGATTTCACTTGATTAATTACTATAGAGTCATATTATTTTTCCTTTCGATTTTGCAGATAATATTCTTATTAAAGTTAAAGGTGGTATAGAAATATTTAAACAGGCTAAAAGTAAAATTTTAGGATTAATTCAATACTTTAGTATTGTTAAGCAGTTATTCTTCAGTAGGTTAATAAGAACATAAATCAGTGGTTTTTTAAATTTTCATACAATTTTATGCATTAAAATAGCAAATAACGCAACATTTCTTATATAATAGAGTTTTGGATATTTTGGAATGTATGTATTATTGGAACTGTATGCCATCAAAAATTATCGTTAATATAGGTTTAATTTTATTTTCATAACATTATATCTGTATATATATATAAACTAGTTAAATAAATAAAAGCAAAGGATCTTAAAAGAAGTCCACACAAGAATCTTTCATCGTGCACTATGTGGCACAAAATACTTTTAATAAAATTGTAATAGCGCAGCTCTCTCTAAAAATCCGCTCCTCTAAATCCTCTTAGAGTTGTAACTACTCTTGCTACTTGTAAGTACATTGTATTGTATGGTAATTATTGGGATGTGTGTACAGTGTCTGAGTGTTTTATGTGAATAGTATCTGTATCAACGCAGATCCATTATTTTCCTTTTATATATGTAAGTATTTTTAAATAATAAGTCCATTTAAATACCATATTTTTAAATAATTCATGAAATATCTTTTATCTCTCTAATATCAAGTCAAATATTTGTGTACGATAAATCTTTATAGTTTACTTTATGCTTAGAAAAAAAATCACAACGATTTTCATATTTTAATAATATAATCCATATAATATCAATCCAATAATAATAGAATTGAAGTTTCATTTACACATCAGGACATAATCCTTGATAGAATATTATACATTTTATACTTATGTATATCGTGAGATATTAAGTCTAATAATTGATGGGAAGCTCCCCCTTTCAGCTCGTTGAAAATCTCTTTTGTGTATTGCGATAACGCTACAAAGCCTACTAATGTCTTTTAAGGACTTAGTGATTTAAACGGACTAAATAATGAACTGGCTACCCTTTCCCTGTTACGCAATTTATGAGCTTAAGCGTTAGGGACTCTTCGCTAAATGTACTGTCAATGTTAGAAAGAGTCTTTATAGATAAGATCTTAATTAATATATTTTAAGCAAGTAAGTAAATTAAATTAAAAGAAACTGTGTTGGTTAAATTTATTACATGTGTGTGTCTACACGTGTATCTACAATACTAAATTAATTAATCTTTTAATTACTCGTGCTCGCTCAGTGATTGAAAAAACACAATAATTATTGATAAAAGTAATTTGAAATTGAATTTAATCAACAAAAAATAAAAATCGCAAATAGAGAAGAAAAACGCCTATTGATTATTTACTCAATTTCGAGAAAGTGCAACTTTCAATGTGTTAAAGTTAAATATTTTTTAAGTTATTTTGAAATTGGTGTGTCTCTTAAAATAATTCACGAAAGTACTATAGAAAATATTACTAGATAATTCTTTTAATAAATAATTCTATTATTAAATAAAAGAACAATATACCTGCATGTCTGTTTCTGCCAAGCAACCAACTAAAGTACAGCGTAGAGTTTGATCCGCAGGCTGATTACGTATCGAGCAATCCACCCGTGATAGCGAATATTGTACAATAATTGCTGTCCAATCGCAAAGTCGTATTGAACTACGGGAAACTACAGGTCAAGCCACTAGACTTTCTAAAGAATGCTTAATATTAAAGAATTTCAAAATCAAAAAGAGCCTTTTTTAATAAAATGTTAGCTTTCTTATATTTAACAGACCATTAATATAATATACAAACAATTACCAAATCAATTAATGCAAAAACCAATAAAATTATGAAAAACTACGAATGAATTTATTAAGTTTAATATAATTTTGCGATTGGACAGCAATTATTGTACAACTAGCGACTTCTTCGCGGGCTCATCCCTAGATTTAGCACAGGCAAAGCCGCGGGATCCGCTAGTTATACATATAAACCTTCCTCTTGAATCACTCTATCTATTAAAAAAACCGCATCAAAATCCGTTGCGTAGTTTAAAAGATTTAAACATACATAGGGATATAGGGACAGAGAAAGCGACTTTGTTTTATACTATGTAGTGATTATCGCTATCGCGGATGGATTGCTCGATACGTAATAAGCCTGCCGGCCATCCACAGAAACGATCGATTTAGTTGAGATATATCTATCTCCCTATCGTTCTGTATGTAGAATGTTTGGTTAAAAAATAATATATTAAATTATTTTCGACATAATATTAAATGCTTAACTGCTTTTAATCCACCCTTCAATTTAAATGTTACATATGCGATACGTGAGAGACAATTTCGCTTAAATTCTCCACTTAACAATATTTTTTTCCACAAACATAATTACTATACAATCTCGTATATGTATAAAAATTTATGACAAAGAAAAGGTTTCGGTAAAATCAAATATTTCACATCTGTAAAACTACAAAGCAATTCACAATATATGACGTCATGTCTCACACGACATAAATCCGGATCTGTCTATGATAAAACTTGGAAAATAAGGTTTGATACGGACTAGTACAAACGAAACGCTACGAGCCATTTTATTGAATATTTCTCTTATTTTATATCTATAAAAATTAATTAAACAAAAGAAGAAGTATGTATCAGTATCAGTGTAATAAATGGTATGGTGTTAGCAGTCTATGGTAATGGAATTTGAGCGTTAGCTTCACAACCCAAATGAAGCCGGTTCAAATCCCTGGACGTCAGATATATGTATGTGATATGATCTCAAAATAGGTTCATAAATTTTTATTTGAATAAAACTATCCCTTCGGATTTTTCGCCGATTTATAATGATTTACATATAATGTATAATTGTGATATTTCGTAATAGTTAAGAAAATCATAAGACAGAAAGAGATATTATAACCTCTAAACCCTAAATATGCTATACATAAAAGAAATTATTATTTTCGCTTTTGGTTCAAATACATATACTTAGCTAGCAGCTACAAAACAAGGAGTGGTTCGCATGACGACACAAATCCGGATCTATCTGTTTGTTATCAGCGTGGAGCAGTCGCGCGCCCGCGGCCAGGGCTGCGATACAAATAATCGCATTACTTGTGCGTTCACTCCATTTGATACCATAAGACGATTGTCGATTATCTGCTTTAACTCTTATTGGACTTAAAGGGCGATTTATCATTTATTATAGTTACAAAGTTTATCTAAACATTTACTATCATAGTACAATATACATTAAATAAGCCGCCGGGGGACCCCCGTCAGGAAAGTTCTTCACACTTTTCTTCATTTATTTTATTTTTTATTTTAATAAAATAAAAAATAAAACAAATTCATTCCGAATGTAAAATTACTTTTATACATTTCTAGTACCTACAAATACTCTCTGCAGTTAAATCTCAATTACAAAATTGCAATAATTGTAAAACTATTTTGTTTAACGCGACGCGATTGTTTGTATACTTTGATAATCACGTACATTTAAATGAGACGTGATGTATCATGTAAGCAAGTATGGCCAGAGCTTGATATCTGAACGTCTAGTAACATTTTCTGTTACAATTCCTCATTTATCAACCTTCCTCCTGTGTCATCTCCTTTTTTTAGGAACTCCTTTTTCGTTAGGAACTGCATTCATGCATAGGGTCTACATAGGTGGTTATGAGAGGCTTACCGGAAAGCGAGGGAGAAGAGAAGCCAGTAATATCCACTACAAAAAGAGAAAAGAAGCCAGAGAGAGGAGCCAGTAAACACTACAGAACCTCCCGATCTTAATGGGGCATCGCAAGATACGAGGCTCCAACGGCAGGTCTGCCAAAGCAGACTGCAAAACCAAATGACATTGCCAAACGCTAATCAGAAACCCCCAAACATGACCATACTTTTTTCATCAGAACAGTTATTATAATATAAAATCGCGTTTTTACATTTGTATTTAGTATTGTAATCGTAGGAATTATCAAAAATATTGAGTGATGACCCTACTGCATACAATATTCGTGAAAGACAAGTTTGTGATTTCGCCCTTATTTTATTTCTATCGCAACGCGTATTATCCGCTGTCAATATTATTGACGATCGACTAACTATTTCAAACGAAATTGCAGGAGTATTCGTGTTGTTATTATTTTTGTTGGTTTATTTCAAATGATAAACATAAATGTACATTTAGAAATTTATTGTAATATTTAAGACTTGAAAATTATAAGTATAAGTTTTTAGTCTTTCAAGATTAAGACACATTTTTATTAATAATCTCTGGAAATAATGTCATATATTATTTTATTTTATTGTCTTTCTTTAAATAATATTTATATACACGGGCATAAGCGGTGACAAAATTTTCCTTCTTGAAAACAAAAAATATTTGCTATAGTAATCTTCAAGTTCAAATCTTAACAGATTTATCTGTCTTTTTAATACCATATACGATGTAAAAATCTACTTGAGTCGTTTTTTTTAGCAAATTGTACGTTAAGCTGTCGATCCGGAGCTCCTTGGTTCGATTACCAGGTCTATAACAACAGTATGAAGTTTTTTTATCTAGAAACCAGAAATTTGGCAATGTTCTACAACTCTACTAGACTACTACTACACTACAATCACTGTCGTCGTAATCGATATCATTGAGTTCAAAATTAATATAAGCACGTTCAGAACAAGCCTCGTATTTAAAGTTTAAAAGGAAAAATAAATATTCAAGTAATATACATATAAATTTTACAACAGCCGTCGCGATAGGAAGATGTAATGAGACTCAAAACAAACACTCTAAGGACGAATGTACTTAAGTTGATACGTCAACATGAGAGCGCATATGTTACAGATGCACAAAATCCGCAGCTTATTGCAACATATTAAATCAAGCTATATATTTAATAACATTTTTGTGCATGTATAATGTTACAATAACTTATATAAATATATAAAAAAATCAATAGAATGACTTACCTAAGTAGAAGGGGTTTATTAGAAAATATACCGAGACCGAGAGTGGCCTTCTCTTTCGCTGCTTGTAGCTCCTGCATTGCGGAAGCCCGATGTTCTTCATGTACCCACACTCACACGTTGTTAACACCTGTTCAAATAAATGATAGAATATTACGACTTTGTTTCAGTGAACAATCAGTCTCCTTAAAATTTGTTATGGATTGCATGGATTGTTTGCGAGAACTTCACAAAAGAGTTCACTATCACAAAAACTTAGTAAATATTTTGTAGCGTTCGAGATTTTAATCGTAGACCTCATGATCTCTATAACTATCTAGACCATAAAGAGAAAATATTTGCAATAAATGCGTCCATTTAGGTTGCACCCCTGATATTTCCATGTGCAAATCATTTCTAACATAAGTACCACTTGTCTTATGGTGAACATCACGTTCAAGCGTGTATGTCTGAGAGAACGTAGCAAGTTTTAGAAAGAAATATAAAGTCCTCAAAAACGCAGTAGTACAGCGTGGTGCACTGAGGCTAGATTCCCCTCGTATTAAAGAGAGGCCCATGCATAGTATAGCATAGTGGTACGTTAAAAAGGGCTGAAAACATTTTAGTCCAAAGCCGTCGGCTGGTACATACTCCAATAATATCTGATTCCAAATCAAATAATTTAATCTATTTTTTTTATTTCAGTTTAAATTTTGTCTAAAAATCATGCGTTGCGTTGCTAGTAATGCACTATTAGGTAACTGCTTAAACCTGAGTCCTAAATATTGGACTAATAAAAATCAAACAAGCAATTTCCAATCAGAAAAGTATACTTAAAATAGCAATTAAAGAATGCCACTTTCCACATTCTAGCTAAACCATTTGATCAGTTCAACGAGACCAAATCATTGTACTCTTAGAGAAATAACATAAAACGTAAAAGTTATATTCCAGCACCTCGGAATCTATGTAAAAACGAATTAATCTAGTCACATTTGTCAAAATCTATTAATACAAAAAAAGTACTATCACAAAAAATCGTTGTCTTTTAACACAAAGTTATTCTTAATTAAGAGATATATACAATTTCCATTGTTAATAGTACTTATATATTGGAAAAAGACTATTTATTTTTGGTCTTAAGTTACAAATCAATGTAAATTATTACGTAATAGATTTAACTTGCGAAATATTAACTTGAAAAAGAAAATATCATACAATATCTACTGTTAAATGAGGAAATGTTACATAATTTATCATAATAACGTGCAACACTATATACTTACTATATACATATGTACATAGGTACATCTATACATTATGTATAGAAGCTTATGCAATTCGACCTAATTACATTTTAATTTTGAAGGATATAGTCTAAGAATTACAAGATACATATGATATGAAAATGGATGATATTATATAATAATTGATGATTTTACTCACATTTTTGCTGTTCCTAGGCGTAGCAGGTCCGTCGTAGCGTCTGTCGATCGTGTAGCGCCCCGCGCCGCTCTACGTGAAAGCTACGGCTGCGCGTAACCCCTAGCGTTATTGGTCGATATTTCTACGGAACTAGACGTACATCCACCAATAGCAGCCTTAACTGTAAAGGGGCGGGGTTTTGTAACATTTCAGAAAATTTTCAGGAGATCCAAAAGTACATAGAGTTGGTATCGATCCCATCAATGTTTCCACTCTGATTATTTGCGTGAAGCGCAGGCCTAATGTGTATGCTAATACATAACTGAGACTTTAAATTAAGATTGTGTACAGAATTTAGCATTATCTTATTCTTAAGTTTATTCCTAAATGTTTAAATGTAATCTAACAGAGATTTATAGCAAATTATAAGTATACTTTACGAAGTTAATAGAACCCTTTAAAGAATCTACTCTAGAATAGTAAAATTTCTACATTTATATATTTTATATTTTATCATTAAGTTAGAAATATATTCAAGAGAAATTCGGGGTAACTTTTATGTCTCAGCACATTTATATTTAATTATTTATTTTATTCTTAAATTTCCCTAAAAATACGTGCAATAATTGCATACAATACATACAAAAAGTTCTCTACAATGTGATAAACATAGCATAAATTACCTGCTTTATATCATGCAAGTTATAAATACAATCTTATTATATTAAATGAGAATTACTTATATATATTAATTTATTTCGTGTATTTTAGAAACGGATGTAATGATTTGGATTAAATTTTGTATAAAAATAAGGTTTTGTTCTTTAAGTTTATTTTTATAGCTGTTATACATTAAACAACAGAAAATCTATTACAACGTTATATTATACGTTTAGCTCTTATACGTTTATTGTATGTAATGTAAACGAATTTTCATTATAATATCGCAATTTCCAATGTCTTATAATCATCATATTATCTAACCATAAAAAGTTTAAAATGTAATAATTTTAGAATCATAAACATCGAAAACATATTTTCATTAATTATCAAATTATTCAAGCAACAAATACAACCAAATTCGTGTTAATTACAATTTAAAATTGTGCAAAATATGATATAATCATATTATGATACAATAACTTTAATATTTAATAATAATTAACACTAAAAAATTATAGAAAATAGTATAAGGAATCACGCAACGACTTTCACATTGAAGCTGTGATAAGAATGTTCTATTAAATATCAATATGTAATAAATTAAATTTTGTCTAAAAATAACTTAAGAGCTTTCAAATACAAGTATTTTTTATTAAGGAATGAATTTTAAAACTTTAAGCTTTTTTATTGAGATTTTCTTGTGCCTGAGTTAAAAATGAACATTAGTATGATCATTAGTAAATTTTCAGATGCAGTTTTTTTTAACTTTATATACCTAAGCCTATTAGATATTCAATTATAGATAAAACAATGAAATAATATTTCAATGTCCGAGTACGTTTAAATTAAAGAATAGGCAGTGTAAAAATATAATACTTAGTATTCAATAAAATATATGATGAAAAACTGACTTTTTTTCATGCTGTGTTTAATAATAATGAATATGTGAGGTATTTATTTATTAATTTTATTTAAACACTTTATTGCACACAACAATAAAAATGAATTTTTATATTTCACTTGCAAAAAATAAAAACAAAACTATGTCGAGGGAATCGCACACTTTTCTGAGATAAAAAGTTGCCTATTTTCTATTCTGTCTCCGTGCTAATTTTCATCAAGATTCGTTCAGCTCTTCTGACGTGAAGGAGAAACAATCATCAATCCATCCTCACAAACTTTTACATTTACATATATTATTATGAAATTTTAAGAAATACTTTCATGCAATAAAAAATATTCTAAATGTTGACCTGGATAACCAACAATGATCGAAACTTTCATCGAAATTTGTCCAGTGGTTTCCTCGTGATGCAGTCATAGACAGATAGATAGACGAATTTCTTAAAACTTGACTTGGCCTCTTTATCTATAATAATGAATATTTCAATAAGGTTTTCACAAAAAAATCAATGTACAAATTCTATTACGTTAGAATTTTATTATATACATAGATTAGTTTAATATTCGTACGAAACACCATTTTTTTCTGAAAAAAAATCAAGCAATGAACGAGATACTTGTAAATTGTAATATTATATTTTTAGTTTCAAATACTGACATTTAATTAATTATCACTTTATTTAGTACCGGGTATATTCTAATATTCTTCTAATATGTACGTAAAAATGTGATCGTCAGTCGTCAGTCGTTTTTTCCAAGAATTAAGAATTTCTCATAATATAAAATTTAAAAAAGTTTCGTACTGTAAATTTTAAAAGAATTTTATAACTTATTTTCTGTACAAAAATTCTCATTAACTATACAAAATTACTTTAATCTCAAATCTGTTTATCTATTATATTTATAATATTCAAAATACACACATCAAGTGTTCGAAAGACATGTGAAGTCCGCGAACCCGCACTAGGCTAGCGTGGACTGTGGCCTCTCCCTGCATCCCTTGCTACCTATTCCCTATTTGCTAATCATATGAAGAATACGTTTTAGTACGTAACTTTTTTATTGGTACACTAGAGTAGTGGCTAAGTGATATATTGGGAATAGTCTGGTAACCGCCAAAAGACCGATTTGTTCAAATTACAGCAAGTAGAAAACTTAACGATACGGCTAAGAAATTGATTTTAAATTAACAGTCAGTACACCAGGACCTGGTCGTGGTCAGCGACCATACTGTCACAAAAGGGACTACTAAAAGTCAAAGTTCAACCTTCATATTTATATCATTTCAGATCTACGAATATCTAAGGTTGCACTTCTCTACCACATCGCCGAGGCCATCGCAGACGACGATTAGAATGGGCTAACACACGTTTAACTTAGAAATATCCAAGCTATTAAGGAATGCCACTAACTAATTGCCTAGGGCAGTGTTTCCCAAACATAGTCCTGCCATGACCCGGTAATTTCACACTATACCCCTTCGTGACTCAGTTAATTCTTTTAAACCCAAGCTAGTTCCATTGGGTAAAATAATGCATATTTATTTTACAAAATGGTTTATCAAACTACGTATTTTGGTTTGTCCTATTTAGTCACTAAATTTTAGTGCGAAGTATGGAGCTGCTTCTTATTTTTTGTTGAAAGTTGCGACCCGGTATTTTATTTTAATGACTCTGTACCGAGTCGCGACCCAGCAAATGGGAATCGATGGCCTAAGGTATTATTCTCAGATGAATTACGACTCGACTTCCAGATTCACAACTACCATCCAGATTCACAAATAATACGTACATATTAAGCGATCATTTGTAAATCCCCAGAAAGTTCATCCATACCAAGGGGAAACAATCATCATAAAGGCGAAAATACACTTAGGTGCGAGAAAATACCGGAGTGAGATGCTCGCATCTGCAGTTCTAACACACCGGCTAAAAATGGGTCATGATTTTATGCTTATGCATGATAATATCTGCCCACATATTGGTCAAGAGGTAACTCAGATGTAACATTAACATAATATGGTGAACCTAGACTAGTACACACAGTGGCCAGATATTAATCCGACTGAACATGAGTAAGTGATTTTGCAATTAATGTCACCAGTTAAAATAAACAATATTTGTTTTTTATAATTTATTTATTTTATCCTTCACTTATTTATAAAGCAATCAATTGATTTGCTTTGATTGATTTTTGGCTGCTTTGTTTATAATTGACATGACAAGGTGTGCCTGCCAAGAATTTATGGACATTGAAAACTAGTAAATCGACTGTAAAGGTCGAAAATGAGATGGTATTTATGATACATACAATTTAACATTATTGCTGCCACATGTTTTCATAACAATATTCTTTTAAACCAATTACTTATCAATGATGCATCCGAGAGAAGCGAGGGTATTTCACAATCTTACAATAAATATCAATTTTATAGGTAAAATATTTTACGCAAATAACATATTACAAAGTGGGCTGTGTGACAATTATATTTCAGACCATTTTTATTTCAATATCTGATAAATCTGAAGATATCATTTACATCTTAATTAAACTATCAAAACATTGTATACAAATAATATGAAAACAGAAACATTCATCGATGTTAGGTACAAAAGTTTAGTAAATCGTTTTTAATAAATAAACAAAATAAATGATTAAAATTAAAAACAGACAAGGGAACTTCACCCCCTTTCGGAAAAATATCGTTGTAACTATAGCGCCTTCATATTTTATTTTTTTTAATAAATTTGATTCTAATTTATATCTATCATTAACAACACAAAATATAATGACATAATTTATTAACTATTGCTTACATAGTTCAGCCGTAAATTACAATTTAAAAAATTATGTAACACAAGATATGCCACAGAAGTATGAGATATATCTCAGTGCATCATAAGAATAATTAGAAATGTAAAAAATTTTCATACGAGTATTTTTTGGGTGGATCTAACTTGATGATCTTACCAAACCGTGATAACTTTTAATGCATTATAATTATAACTGGTACATAAAAGTAATCGAGGTAATACCAGACACAAAAGCTACCATTTTCTAAGCCATAATGAAAAAAAGCTATCATTAAAGTCTTCGACCTACTTATTGGACCTTTATTATTACGTATAAATATGTAGTATATTAATAAAATGATACCTATAGGACCAACTTATAGATTATACTATATGTTGAAATAAATCTATACTAATATTATAAACGCGAAAGTTTGTAAGTATGGATGTATGGATGTATGGATGTTTGTTACTCTTTCACGTAATAACTACTGAATGGATTTTAATGAAACTTTACAATAATATAGCTTATACATCAGAATATCACATAGGCTACAATTTATAAAGATATTGTGTGAATTGTCCAAAATATGACGATAAGTATCAAGTAAGTAGTAAAAAATCCTTCATCTGCGAGCTATTCTGGCGTGCGCTGCCAAAACCGCTAGAGTTATACATATGTAATGTATGATGGAAATGTTTATCTTAACAAGCGACTCACCCTCACTTCGCTCGGGATCGTCCCTAGATTTAGCGCGAGCGAAGCCGCGGGTTCCACTAGTATTACATATTTAAGGAGAGTTATTAACTATCAACGATGTGTTTATTAATTCAGTACCTATATACGAGTAAATAATAGATAAGTATTCAAATTATTTTCTATTAAATAACTTAACAACATTATTAAGGCAAAAAGGGACTTAGTAGAAGTAAAGTTAAATCGGTAATTTAAAAGAGATCAAATTTATGCTGAACTGAGAACATTTACCCCCGCCTCTACGTTTGCTGACTTCGCCATAATATCGACATCGGCCCGACTTCATTTCACGGCTAAAGGATTTCGCAAATGAAGTTTCCCCGGTCCACCGAACGCGAATCTGTATAATATTATATCTATGATCATATTAAAATCTTCAATGTAATGGATACTACTTATACTAAAAATAAACGGCTGTATCTTTTGATTGCGTTGGCTTAGACGTTTAATTTTTCACAGCTCTAAGGGACAGTAGACTTGAGTATTTGATACAAATTTCAGCTTGATACCTTCATACGTTCTTGAGAAAAAGGGTCTTGACATACAGACAGACGGACAACAAAATGATCCTATAAGAGTTCCGTTTTTTCCTTTTGAGGTACGGAACCCTAATAAAAGAAATGATGTTATTGAAAAGCTGATGATAGTCATTTATTAACTTTTTTTTCATTTTTATTTTAACGATTTCTTATATTTAATCTACCTTTTATATATGATTTCACCAAAAATATCTTTGAATTTATGCAGCCAATAAGAAAATTCATCGATGTATTTTAGTTATTTAACCTATATCTTTAAGGATAACACATTAAATTTCTAACTTTACTATACAATAGATATATTTTTAAAAATCTAGACAATAATGATGGATAACTCGTTATGATGAAATTTGCTATCAAACTAGTTTTTTACCCATATTTTACTACAGACTTACAGGCAGAACTACAATAAATAATCGAGACAAACATTTCTTCTATTTCTTAGGGCAATTAATTCAACCCGGCCCGCATCTACTATATTGTCAAACTATTGTATAGAATTTTGCAACCTGCAGCAGTAATATACCTATAAAATACATCACTGACAAAAACGCATAGCTTAAACCAATGGACCTATTTAGTTTAAAAGAAATCCTAAGTATTATCTAGGATAAGGAGAGATTTTTAAAACTTCATTCTTTATGGAGCAAAATATAATTACTATTCCTTGCTAGTTGCTTTATATCTAACACTCAGACCGCTTTAACTTTCGTTTTAGCATCTCATTCACAAAGAGATCTTCTACAGTTTTTTGTAATGTCATCTTTTAAATTTATATTGAGTGAAGTATTATTACATAAAAGACTACTTAACTTAAAATTCCTTTCAATTAAATGATAGATAAAGTTTCGTTTGTTTACTTTGCATACTAATTGTTTTGAAATAAATGGATATTTTTTCACGCCGTAACGTTGAAATTATATTGAATAAACAAATTATGAAATTACACGTTAGTAGTGTAAAGTACAATAGTTTCGGCTATTTTCCACCATCATTTTGTTAAGCTCGTGAGCGGAAACGCGAGCAAAACTTGTATTTAAGAAAATAGTAATTGTGTCAGTGTAACAAGGTGATATTTTGGTTTTACTTTGTTAAACCAATATTAATATATTGGAACAAACAATATTGTGTCATATTGTCTTCTAATGCACATCACTATAATGATCTTTATACATCTGGACTAACTCTAGCTGACAAACTGCGGCAACCCTCTCTAACTCTGATTAATGCATTCTTTTATGACTTGAAACGTCAGCGGGGGGTAAAACGCAATCTAGTTAAACGCTGAGCTCGTGATTTTGTTCGCGCAAATGTTTTAAGCTGCTACAATAAATATTCTAAATAATTTTAAAACATGGGACTACTTAAAATGTATGTAGGAAGATATTTATTTAACCTTAACGTTTATTTTTTTGTTTTGACTTTTTATCTCATCAATTAATTCATTTTCCTTTCTTAATTTTTAAACGTTTAACTGACAGTCTGCTGAGTCTGCCAGTTAAAGAAACAAGTGTTAAAATAACTTAATTTCTACTTTCTTTAAGATTATTTCCTTCCACAGGTATCTTCTATAGAATAATTTAAATATCACATATTATGTGGTTTTATAAATAAGGTGATATTTATTTTTTGCTGTGCATTTTAACTTATTTAAGTATCCTTTTACTATGAGAGAGGTAGCGAGCACTTAACAGCGATCGACTACTTTCAAAAAGCGTTCTCAGCGCTTATCGGCTTTCAACGTTACCACTTTACAAGCCGAGGGGCGATATAGCTTTACTTGAACATGGTTTTAAATCCCAACACAACGATTAAATATTTGATTTTATATCGAATAAGCATATATTTAGAATATAGAATTCATATAGAATTTTTATTTTAAGTAATAAATATTAATGTTGTAGTAAACACGTAGTATAAATGAACTACTTATAATTAGTGAAGTAAAAGTAATATTTAATAATTTGGATAAATAATATTCTTAATAGAAGAACTTCTAAAAATAGGCCTACATACATGTGTCTAATGTAGAGCGCGTACAATCCCGACGGTATGAGTAAACTACTCGTATTATCGAAAATTATTCGATTATATTCGCATAACTTGGAATAATTCTTACGTAGTTTTTGTTTAAACTTATTATATTTCATTTACCATCAATTTTTGCTTTAGCATTGTAGTTTACAAATTATTTTGTAACATAAAATATTTTAGAAAGATTCATAAAATATTAACACTAAATATCACATTAGTCTGAATAGTGACACCTCGGAGTTATGCCAAAACACCTTTTTCCATTCGATTACCTCTCACCACCTCCACCTGGGGGTGGCTTCCCTCTCTATCTTGTATAAGGGAGCACATATCAATCCATCTCATTCTCCCTTCTATTTATGACTTATTAACTTCTCTAAGGTATCATAGCAACTCACCCACTCTGAAACGGTCTACAGATTTAATATAGAAAATTGTGAACTCAAGTGAAAGTCAGAAGCAGTTTATTGAATTCGTACGCCCTCTTTAATATTCATCATTAAACATAAAAAGATATTATCAAAGTAGTCAATTTATGTCAAACTAGTTTTGTAACCTGACTTCAACCGTTTTCATACTTAAAGAATTACTATATAAACTAAGTTAATGTTGTACTGCATAGCACAGTATTGGTGATTTAATATTTCTAATCGTTTTCTGATTTTCCCCTTCTTTCTTTTGTTTGACTTTTTTAAGTTTTTATTTCAGAACTTAGTTAAATATTATGTATTTCATTATAAATAAATTGATTACATGAAATTGCTATCATCATTGAATCGTAGTGCAAAGTTTTAGTTAAAATTCAACTACTTAGGGTACAAAAGTGATAAAGCTTTATCTTAAGCTTTGTAAAAGCTTAAAAATTAATATTTTTTTCTTGTCAAAACTTGTTACTTAGTATTAATATATATCTATGACGTAATTACTATAAATTTTACACTTTTTAAGGGAATAGATAGCTTAAATAACATTTTTCTGGCCATATTTAGATGTTTTCCGTACTCTACTTCCAAAGAAAGAATAAAGTTAGAAGTTTATTTAATAACATTTTTCTATTATTTACTTATATAAAATGTGAAATATTCATCAATATATCTCGCATACAGAAACTACGAATCAATAAGCTGGATAGAAGAGATAATATGAACTACTCAAAGTATTTTTTCACTTTATGAGCATTGCTGTTTAAATATTCGTTACAGATCAAAAAAACTTGTATATCACTTTTATATATACATGAGTAGGTACGTATAAGCCGCATATTCAGAAAGCAATAACCAAAGTTTATTTTTCTAAGAGCTTGAATAGGAAACAAATACGGTCGCAGTGATTCCGCAACGGATCGCTGTGTTTGCCAACCGATCGCTCCTTGGGGACGCTACTCGAACGGTTTCTCTCGCAATACAATAAATATCACGTTTCTTAAGCTGGTACGGAAAAATTTTAACTTGTTTCTAAAATATTTCTTAAATACCTATGTTTTTATTTTACTTTTTTATTTAACTAATTTTTATTTTTTCAATAAGTATTAAGTAGAGATAACATTTTATTTGATAAAAATGATTGCCTTACAGTACCACGATTAACACGGTAAACAAAAAGGAACACAATAATACAGCATTTGGTTTGAAGGAGTAAGCTTTACTAGGAGTAGCTTTGTAGAAAAAATCATTCTAATTCTATCGCATTGCTACGAAACAGTTAATAAGTAATACAGAACACATGGAATTTTGATTTGGAATTAGTAATATGTATTATTAAAGCAAAAACAAGTAATATGTATTTAACTAATGTAAAATTATTTTTTACTGTTATATATTATATTCCTCTTTTTCAAAATTTTCCTGCTTTTTTATAACATTTTCTAAAAATAATAAGCAACACAATAAATTTTAAGTATCTCCATGTTACTGAAAACTACCCGTTATTAATTAATTTTATACTATGCTGGATTTACTTTACACTCGTACGCATACTGTTATAACAAAAACACTTTTGCTTTACACTTGTATAGATAAAAACCTCAAGGGTATATAATTTATCTTAACGCTAAAAAGTGAGCAATACTTATAAACTTAATTAACGAAAATTTAAAATAACAATCCGTAATCGTGTCGTTATAAGTATAAAAATAACGTTATTCAATTGTATGTAGGTATTTAATGCATTTTTGTATGTACTCTACGATTTATTATATTCACTATTATAAATAATAAGCATAATTTATGTAACGAAATATTTAAAAAAAATAAATAAATGGCCTAATATTATTAGAAAAACAACCGAACCACAATATCATTAAATTACATATCAATATAATGTGGATATCTACTATAGAAACTTAGATTCAATTATTTAATAATATCGGAATCCAATTTCCGACTGTCGCACACTAACATGCTTACTGGAAGTACTTACATACATATGTATGTATATGAAAATGGTATAGATTTGAATAATGTCTATGTTAATACGTTTACAGGTGAGTGCAAACGGGCGGGCCGGCCGTGGCTCCGCCCTCGCTGCCATTGTCTCCCAGTTTCATCGCAATAACCCGAAATTGAATAAATTAAAGCCAAATTTAATTTCTTTATTAAGTTTCTGCTGACACAAACAACTCTTGACGTATGCTGGTCCGTTATCGGGGATGGTTATTAAATTAGTTTCGGATGCTTACCCGAGGGTTGTTAAAAGCTTTCTACATTGATTATTATCTTATATTTATACAAAATATTGCTTGTTAGGTTTTTTCTTTATTGAACATATTTTATTCTTTATTTGAATTTTATATAATAATTAAGTTTAGCTAACAAATTAACAAATTAAAGTAGGCAGGCTACTTTTATAGAGAATCTGTCACCAATCTGGCACCGTCGCATAAAGGGAATGATGAGGCACAAAACATTATGCATGTAACTAGTCTATACTTATAAATAAAATTGAAGTGTCTTTGTTTAATTTCAAATTAACAGCTTTTCACTAAAACTGAAACTATATAAGGTACTTACATAAAAATATCAATTTTTTAAATTTTTGTTGGTCTGTCGGTCTGTCTGTCGGTCCCGGGTAACCCCTAAAACAGCTGGGCGGGATATTGACGGGACTTTCACTCGCAGATAGCTAATGTTATAAGTAGTTACTAAGACAACTTTTATTTTAGCAATTTTATTAATTTTAATTACGAGACGGATTTTAATGCTACAAAATTTAATTTTAGAAGGGAGCACCTAGTATTACATATATAGTATTATAATAAAATTTTTAGTAGCACTAAATATGGGTTTATTTGGTATTTAAGTTCAAAAATGTTACCCAATTTCTTATCTATAATCAATTGAAGATCTTAAAACCTAAATAGAACAACAAACCTGAACGTCTATTTTATCATCGCTAAGTTTTTTGTTGCGGAAGTAAAATATTCATTTATTACACTTTTTTACATGTACTTTGAGACAGATAAACAGATAAAGTTGAAACACTGGTATTCTTGCCGAGTATATCACAAAGTTATTACATATGCTTTTGCTTGTAAGCTAAATTGAAGACGAAAGCTGCCTTATATGATTAAAAACTTGAGTCCCACTCTTCTATTATACCTCAGTAGTCAGTATATATGTAATACATAATGCTTATAATTACATATAACTTGATATAAAATAATCTTGTGTGTGACAATGTTGGTCCGGAATAAACTCTGCAATTGCGGTATAAATGTTTAAAATGTTCTAAATTAAGAAATAGGACAGTTTTTATTCTGATTGTTATTTTTTTAAATAGCAATTTTTCTTAAGAGAGAATCTGGAAAGACTACAATTTCCACCCCCAAACTTAAGAAAATTTTTTAAAAGTGTGCCTCAGCAACGTGTGGTAGAGTCTGCTAAAGTATAAGGGTAATTTAGATTAATATTTTGTAGATAAAGCCTTTACTTTCAGATTTGTTTGTTTTATGTTAATTTGACTTTTTTAATTAATATATAGTATTTAGAACTTAATATTACCATGCAATAGGTGCTATCAATATTAATAGATTGTATGTACGTGACATGCTTTAAATCCAGGCAACGTGCTTTATGTACAAAATTGAAAAAACTTACCACAATTAGACGTAAACTACACACGAAGATATGCAAGACTAATATAAGTTTTCCTATGTTATATTCCTACGTTATACGTTATCTATATGTCCTAGATATGTTAAATTAATTTGATATGTCTTATATTGATATTCTTTAGACTGGTTGTTGATTGCAAATACTCTGATGTTATAGAGTAGAGTCGATCAATATAAAGATTCATTTAAATAATTATTATTTCACTATAATACCTACATATTATACATTAATTCTTAATTTATCTTCGGAGGACATCACTCTTAAAGATTGTATGCACCTTAAAAACTCTACAGGGTTTTCTGATATGATCACTAAAATCACTTCCTATGTTTTTAGATAAAGCGATGATTTTATGTTCATGTTTAGTGTTGGTACTTGTGGCGATACCACCCTCAAGAGTGATGCGCCCCCGGCGAACGCGCCACGTGACTGCCGGGCGCCGGCTTTGCACAACCTTTGTGTTTACATCCACCCTCACCCCCCGCCTCATTCCTACTCTTCTCCATCCCCACTTGCCGCATTTAAGGCTTTTTTTGCAGAAGAAAATATTTTTATATAAAACCATACATCTCACTTATCTGAAAAAAAATCAAATCAGCAGAGAATTAAAGCATATAAAATAAAATATTATAATCTTAAGTAGTAAGTAAGTGTTTAAAAATAAAGACTATTCGAATAGCATAATTATGTCAAAAAATACTATTTTAAAAACATTTTAACAGATGTGACCTACTTGAAATCTAAAAATACACACTAAGATATTATAAAGAATCAATTACAAAGATTATATTCAATTTAAACCGTTTATGTTAAATCCATATTATTACAAGTAAAGTGGCTTTGTATTAAATAGCCGGATTCGATTCCGTCCGCGTGGAAAAAGAGATAAGGAGCTTTATGCCATAAAATTCTATAGTGTGAGGGTACAAATTGCCGTTCAAACTAATTGTAAGATAGTCGTATAATTTCTCAAATGTTAGATAATCATTAACGTTATACAGTCTTTACGTCTTTATAGGTTTTTTTAGATTTATGGCGATATAAATTGTGCTTTTAAACGACTTTTACTAAAGCTCTAAGCTGTTATTATTAGGTTTTAAACTATCTAATGTATTATCTTTAGATAGTAGATCTTTAGGTTTATTTTATCAGTACTTCTATACGCAATTGCTAACACTATCTATATATATATATATATATATATATATATATATATATATATATAATATCTCCTGCGCAGTTGGCCAGCCTGAGATTGACCGCCCTGGCCGGAATCAGTCGGAGAACATTATAGATACATATTAGAATTTCAGATAAATGTTTCTAAGTATATGTTTTTTAAATGAACTTTGTGTACGTACCCAATTTCCGAAAAAAATGAGATATAAGAGCTATCAAAGTGCTTTTTAAATATTTGAAATTTGTCCTAGTAATATACGTACTTGTGTATTAAGAAGGTAGGCAGACTTTCATCTCTACATTTATGTAAATATGAAATAATTTCGATAGAATATGAAAGGAAAAATAGTATGCAGAAAAATGAAATTTTGCTATAAGTAGGTACTTATCTATAGAGACTATATAAACAAAGTTGTGAGCAACGTAGTTTACACCCTTTACTCCGAAACAAATTAGATCGTTTTATTTGAAACTCAGCATGAAACAAAAAAGGGTAAGCTTTTGTGTTTCGTGCTGAGTCCGTGATACGGTGTCTGCCATCGGATTAATGAAAAATTAAGTGGTAAATCACTTTCTTTATTTAGGCTAAGTATTATTTATGAGGAAAAAAGATCAAAATAAAAATAAATGACCGAAAATACAAATGTATAAAAAACTGACGACTTGCCCATGCTTCATATTTGTTAGTCCCTAAATACGTTTTAACGGTTAGTATAATTTTCTTAGAGATGTGATATTTATCTGCAATAAAACGTATCCTATTTGTCGACGGGTCAGTCAGTAATCGTCACAAAAGCTTTCATCGAGATCTCCCCAGTGGGTTTCTCCTGATGCGGTCACAGAAAGACTAATAATGGCTTTTTCAATAAGATTTGTTAAAATAAAACAATGTATAGGTTCGACTAAGTCAGAATTTTATAATATGTATAGAATATATGATCATGGCTAATATGATTTTTTTGCGTTTCTACATATGAAATGACGATGAAATAATAAATTAAATGAAATAATATTAAAGATATTAAGTCACAATTGATAAAGGTTTAATTGAACATTATTTAATAGATGAGAATGGCAACCAGAAAGCAAAAAGAATTGTACTACTAACTTCTCACGTACGAGTAAATACTACATATTAAAAAGTAATTAGAGTAGATTATAAGTACTTATATAAGTAAAAAATGTAAAATCAATGACATTAACTGATGTTCGCGTTCGTGCTACGGTGCTTTCTGCTTCCTTTTGCTTCTTTACATATATTCATTATTAAAGATTTCGTATATCAACTTAAATATGTATTTTTTGTATTTATTATATCTTTTAATAAATATAAAAATTTTTGTAACAAGCAATTTACAAATTAACCAAACAATAGGATAGTCGTACCTTTTTGTCAGCCTTAAAGACCAAAAATTATTGATTACCATTTCAATTACTTTTAAAAAGTGTTCTTAGTACGTAGTAAAAATATTAACTAGTTTAATTGATACATAGTCAGGTCATAAGTTCTATTACATGTGTAATATTAAATAATTAAGACATGTTTATTATTTATGTAACCATTTACATAGCAAAATAAACTTAATAAAACATAGATTCTTATGGTAATAAAGTTTATTCAAAATGACCCCCGCGATTTTGAATACAGGCCTTCATTCTGCGCGGCCAGTCGTCTATCAATTGTTGTCGTCTATCTATCTATCTTTTGGTTATATTCAAGCACGAACAAAGTCCATGTCAATATTGGCCGCTGCCTTAATCAAGGATGCCTTGAGTAACTCCAAATCAGGATGAGGCTTTGAGCAGGCATTTTCCTCCAAGTGATGCCATATCTTGTAATCTAAGGTACTCAAATCTGGACTGGAGGAGGGCCAGTCTTCGTTCCGAATGAAGTCGATTTCACGCGCCGCCAGCCCGTCTTGTGTGCTTTTCGCTCTATGAGCTGGTGCAGAATCTTGTTGGAATACCCAGTGCCTGTTATTAAACATGGTATGAGAAATAGGTTTCACAAGGTTCTTGAGGACTGTATTTTGATACACAAATGCATTCGTTTTTATGCCTTTCTGACAAAAATGAACCTCAGTTAAGCCCCAATAAGAGACTCCCAACCAAACCATGAGCGAGGATGGAAAATGACCTCGTTGGACACGCGGAATACGGTTGCTCGCTTCTTCACTGCTGTGTGCGTACACCTTATCATTTGTTTGTTGTAGCTCTCTTCAACTGTGAAAATTTTTTCATCCGAAAAAAGAATTTCCCGATGCTTTTTCCCGCGTACCGCTTCAACAAAGCGCGGCATCTCTTCAGTCTCAGGTCCATTAAACGAGCGTCCAAACGATGTCCTGTTTTTCTTCGATATGCCCTAAGCTCTAAGTCTTCATTTAACACCCTTTTCACCGTGGTCCTGCTTAACCCCATCTTCCCGTTTCTGCTTACGTATGGGATTTCTTTGAATTCGCGCCTTCACTTTTCAGCTTTTATCACTGCTGGAGTCCTAACAGAGCGAGGGCGACCATTTCTTGTCCTGTCATCTACACTAGAGTCTTCATTGTATCGTTTTATGGTACGATAAACGAATGTTTTGGTAATATTCAAGTTTTTCAGTAAGTCGAAAATCAGAATTGGCGCGTAACCGCAACGGTGCAACGCAATAACCGTGACACGGCCTTCTTTAAGTGTCCACTCCATATTTAAAAATGAGGAAAATTCTAAAAAGTACACATTTTTTTTCTTGAAAAATTCGAAATTCGAATTCAATAAATTTTTTTGTGGCCAGCATTCTAAATTCAAAAGTTTTTATTGTGTCACAGAACTTATGACCTGACTAGGTATATTATATAAGTTGTGAAAAATGTGTTTGAACCAGCCGCATTTGACATTACCTGTATAAAATTAATAGTCGCAAAACATATATTATATTATGTATATATATATATATATATATATAGATAGTGTTAGATATATATATATAAATCTCGCGAATCATCTTGTCCCAAGTATGGGGAAATTTGGCTGCGCTCTTGTATCCACCGGTCTATTGTATCCGTATTCCGGATACAATATTAACCAACCCTGATTTTTTGTCCAAAGGTTTGTTTCGATGTTTGAAATGACTGGGCGAAAAATTGGCTTGGAGACAAATTTCTTCGTAGGGTGATTTTTGGCGAATATCGTAGTTCAGCCATCGGCCGCGCGAAATTTGGAGGGTGCTCGCGAGCCGCGTATATTTTGCCCCGTATATTTCGCTTTTAATTTATCGATTTTATTGTGTCCCACTTACGAATCATGGGGCCGCACTGGGTTGACGGGTAAAGGCGGAGCGGGGTGGTGCGGGGGTGCGTTTCCGTGTTTATAATATTTGTAAACTACGTATATTTCGATTTTAATTTGTCGATTTTATTGTGTCTCACTGACTACTGAGGGGGCCGCTCTGGGTGCACGGGCGGAAACTTGGCTCGGACACAAATTTATTCCTAGGGTGATTTTTGGCGAATATCGTAGTTCAGCCATCGGCCGCGCGAAATTTGGAGGGTGCTCGCGAGCCGCGTATATTTTGCTTTTAATTTATCGATTTTATTGTGTCCCACTTACGAATTATGGGGCCGCACTGGGTTGACGGGTAAAGGCGGAGCGGGGTGGTGCGGGGGTGCGTTTCCGTGTTTATAATATTTGTAAACTACGTATATTTCGCATTTACTTTGTCGATTTTATTGTGTCTCACTGACTACTGAGGGGGCCACTCTGGGTGCACGGGTAAAGGCGGAGCGGCATGCGCGTTTTGTGTTTAATATATTTGTTAGCTCATATTTCACAAGTAGTGTTCAGACAATACTTTTAACCGACTTCAAAAAAGATGAAATTATATGTTCTTATTACGTTTCTGACATTATATTTAATAAAGCTTTTCATAAAATATTTTAATTTAAACTATTATTACGTCAATATTTTAAAACATCAATAATATGATTTTTATATTAAAAGGCCTAAAAATATCAATAATAATATTAAAGTAGCAATTAAGTAAAGCAATACAATTACCGCCGCAACTACGGTAGTCACACTTGCTATGTCCTTGACCCCTATGTCGGCATTTCTTTGGCGAACGCGGTTTATGTTTTTTAAGGAGTGTTCTTTATATTGATAAACAATTCAAGCGAGTAAACCGCACTAATATTATTTTAAAAACAATCTAACGTAACGTATAATACAAACAAATATTATATTAGGAACAAAATAACCAAATATGTACATAAATTATATATTTATTTCAAGTTAGTATAGTTAGTATAGTTTTAAACGCTTTTGTATTAAAGTATAATTTGGCGCACAGAACTCGTGACAAAAATATTACACGGTTAGTACGACATTTATTTCATTTCAATATAGTTTTAAATGCTATTGCCTTAGAGCATAATTTGGCGCACACAACTCGTGACGAAAATATTACACGGTTAGCACGACATTTATTTCATTTCAATATAGTTTTAAAAATGAATGTTTTAGAGCATAATTTGGCGGACAAATATCTTAAAAAGAAAAAAAATACCTATAATTTAATACGTAATATATTTATTTCATTCCAACATAGTATTAAATGCTATTGTCTTAGAGCATAATTTGACTCGTAACAACAATACTATACGGCTAGCACAAAGTGTCAAGCGCGGTAGTTGTGGTCCATATTGATTACATTCTCTTTGTTGTGGTCGTATTATATGTAATAAAAATTATGTTAAAATATAAAGAACATCCTTAAAAATGTTTTTCTAATTTCTATTTCTTTTCTTCAGTTGACTTAAAAGTTTTGAAGTGCTTGCACGCACATAAGAATATGTAAAAGGGCTAATTTTAATAAATCGATGAATTACAATCCAAAGACATGAATGATACACAAAAACGGTAAGCCACAATTATACCTACTACGTCTTATCGCGGCATTTCTACGAAGAAGGATTTAAGCAAGAAATACATTTTTATTGATTTTGACTTCTTGTAGGCGTTGTTATTTTAAAAAAAGATTATTACAATAAATTATTATTTTATTTACTAATCATGTTAATTTAAAAAATAAATATGTAGAAGAGAAAGAATAGCTTGTGTAAAATCGTGATTGTGAGACACGAGGCAGAAAAATTTACGCGCTTATAGGGTGGCCCACAGAGCCATTAGAGGTCGTGGGTTCGAATCCCGGTTGAATTACATTTTTCTAATTTACTGTTGCTGTTAATTTAGTTAAATTTATGTTAAGTTTAATATCACCAACGGAACCGTATAACATAATACCTCACAAGCAATTCATTTTCTTTTCTCGAAAAATGGATTCCCGCCAAAACCAACCGTTTCATAAAAAGTGGAAAAAGTGACGATTTTAAAACTTTAAAGTGACTATATAGGTGTAAAAAGTGACAGTGAATAGCACAGACTATTTTAAATCTTCAAAATCGAACAATTTGAACCTAATTTGGCATAAAAACTGTAATTTTGTGAGTGACCGATTTTGTTTTTCGTGGACGCTGCTCGATTAAGATCTACGACATATGCTTCTAAATAGTGCATTCTAAAGTGCTCATTGACCTCCACCTATGACCAAAAAACTGAATTTTTTGGACTCCACTAAGTGCGCTAAAAAGGCAAAAAAACAATTCCAGCAAAATTGCTCTTTTCGCCGTCGGTAAACTTAGACGGTCACGACAGACATCAGAGGAAAACCCATAACAATAGGATCACAAAAAGCGAAATCCCATCAAAATAGCTCCAGTAGTTTCGGAGTTATCTAACATACAAAATTTTGAAAATTGAAACCTAACTTTGGACCTAAATAACTAAGAATCTAGATCGATGCCCCACCCTGGAACTTATTAGACCCAACGGAGCAACTCTTCTTCTTTCCAGAGAAGAAAACAGCACTCAAATCCGTTCAGTGGATCCGGAGATATCGGACTAGATATAAGTTAAGGTACTAAAATGACATGTAAAATTATAGTTTAAAAATTGTTTACGTAAATATTTTACAGATATCGACATACATATTAGATTCTTTGGATATCCTTGTAACTTTTATATTAAATAAAGTCAATTTTGTTAAAAAATTAAAATTAAAAAAAGTTGTAGTAGAATAAGTAATTAATTAAACTAAATCAGTAAAATTAGTATAATTAATTTTTTTTTATAAAACCGAGATTTTGTATAGAAAAATAATATGAATAATAAAATTCAACGAACAAAATTTGTACAATATTTTTCATATTAGTTGATGGGAGGAGCTAAAAGTGCCAAGACATAGGATTATTATCCTATTTATTTTACTTGAAAAATTAAGACTTGAGAAGTTTTCAGTTTTAAATATTAAGTTTAGATATAAGAATTATTATTTCATATTTTGTGTATAGGTATAATCTGGAACGGGAATCGAACCCGTTACCTGTTTTTCGAAAAAATATGTTTCTTTTAATTCATATCTTTCAATCGTGATCGTAGAGTATACCCTTACCAATACCCCCCCCCCCCCCTACCTTTACTTCAAAAATTTTAAATTCAGCACGTGCACCCCCACTCCAATTCTAACACCTTCCCAAAACTCGACCCCGCCAATCTTCCCACGAAAACCGACCCCCCCCCCCCCAATTTTACCTCACCCCCTTGGACAAAATCGTGTATTACTCCTAAACTACTCAACGGATTTTTATAATATTGGTGTCAGGTAAAAGGGCTTTAGGAGCCGCACCCAATTTTTTAACTTGTCTTCTATTTTTAGCTATTACTCCGTAATCCATTGTCCGATTTTGATGTAAGTTTTTGTTTGGAAGGTGACAAAGTCCTCTTTGATGATAAAAGAACTGCAGCGCTGTTATTTTTAAGTTAAGTGCTAGTTATTTAGTTGCGGTGAAATTTGTTAAAAATGCAAGCGCTGTAAGCGCTTAAAGCGCTGCAGCGCTGTTATTATTTTCTTTAAATTAAAATTGTTAAAAATGCAAGCGCTTTTCATTCAAAATTGAGTCACAATATTCCATCCCAACAAACACACATTGCAATTTGCAAGTTAGATAAAAGATTGTAATTTAACTTTGATTTTTATTAAAATAAAATTCCGTGCGCAAATCAAATACCTAGAATATTTCTTTACGGTGCCTTCCTACAATTATTATCGATTCAAAGATCTAAAAAGAGAGAAGAGAATATAAGAGATTTAAAAAATAATACGATATAACGATTAAATGTAACCATGCTTATAGAACAAAACGAAATCACATTCGTTTTTCGAAAATATTTTAATTGTTGCAATTAAATATCCATACAGAGTAATGAAATTGATGGCATACCAAAGGTAACCTTTATCCTCATTACTTTTCTTTTGATTATAATTAAAGAATAAATATATCTTATAAAAATAGTTTTGCCGTTTATTATATTTTCACCTACTAGTCCTAGTCGTCGTGCTCACGCACACATTTACATGTTTCGCTATAGACTACGTCGACACACCAATACGTCCCGCGCCGCGCCGCGCTTGTTCCCGCGCAAATCGCAATACTTGATGAGAAAGCATGACTAGCCGTTTAACATTTGCGAATATGTAGTTAGAATGTGTATTGCGTGCCGTCATTAGGAGTGTTCGTTATATTAGATAACTGAAAAAATACCCTATTATTAATTAATAATCAAATCGCCTATTATATATAATACCTCAGGCAAGCGTTAATTTTTAAAATTATTTTTATTACATATAATACGACCACAACTGCCGCGCTCGACATTTCGTGCTAGCCGTATAATAATTTTGTCACGAGTCGTGTGCGCCAAATTATGCTCTAAGACAATAGCATTTAAAACTATATTGAAATGAAATAAATGTATAACTTCATAAATATGTAATTGGTTATTTTATGACGTGTCATACCATAGATACGACTCGAGCCATTCGAGTGAACTACTTACTACTTAGTACTTACATTCCTTACAACTCGAGTCAGAATTTATCACTCGAGCTGATTTTCGATTAGTTTATATTATATAAAATTTTTAAATAGGTAGGTATATGAAATAAAATGTAAGTATTACGACTAATTAAGTTTCCATGTAAAAGTACAATTTAATTTCAAATAAGAAATTATCAGTTTTTATAGTTCAAAATGAACTTCACTTATTTAAAAATTCAATTTGTTTTTGATTAAGTATCAGTAATTAGATAATAATTAGACTTTTGCTGTAAACTTACAACTAAATATTTCTTATAATAACTAATTTTAGCGTTTAACTGATCTATTCGGCCCGCTGAGTTCCCTCGACAACTCGAGTGCAAACGAACTCGAGTCAAACTTGTTTTCACTCGTATTAATGAGTTTAACAAATTCACTCGAATAAGAATAAACAAAAATGATGAATTAAATTATTTAAAACTCAATGCTTTTACAATAGTTTTAGTTAGTTTATATTGTATTATTTAACAATATAGTAAGCCATGTTTAAAACAAACGATATTAAAAATATCAACTTTTTTAATATAGAACATATGAGATTATAACATCGTATTTATACTGTAAAAATGTGAGAAATTCAATTACTTTACAAATCGTTATAAATTAGTATTTTGCAATTAAAAAATATTTGAAACCTAGATTAATACTATCCGAATAACAGCATAACAAGGTGAAAATATGCTTAACTTGAAAATGATTTTCGTACCTATTACCTACGTTTTTATTAGCAATTTGTCGATCGCCGGCCCCTTAAGGAAAATAATAATATTTATAAAATATTTAGGTATTTGAACTATTATTACTTCAATTTTTTTTAATATTAAAAGGCCTAAAATTACCAAAAATAAAATTAAAGTTGCAATTAATATGTCGATTGTCGGCATTCCTTTGACAAAGGCGGCTCTGCTTATGACTTACCTATGTTTTTGTCTTTACTACTTTAGTTGACTTTAAAGCGTTGAAGTTGGAGCACGTACATGAGACAAAGGACTGATTTTAATGAATCTGTGTAATAGTTGTGAAAGTGTCATACTGTATTAGTCTTTAATGCTTACTATGGTATTTGCATTTGGTACCTAGACAGTCTTCAATAAACCAAGCGGTTCGTTAATATCCATCCTGGCCGCTAGTGGTTGCCATTGCCAAGGTTCGAAGACATATTTCAACAGTGACAACCGTTTAATTAACGGGAGATGATATAAAACGAAGCTACAGCATCAGGAGCTCTGCGTACGTAAAATAAAATGTGTGCAGGCGGTATCAACGGCTATGTACCGCTTCGCGTACCTACTACTAGGATTTGAGGAACTTATTGATAGAGGAAGGCCAATGCCCAGTCCCTTCGCCTACTCGTACCCCTAACAAGACTTGCTTCGATTGTTCAGTGTGTGTAGTTACGAGATACAGTTTGCTGTATTTAATTGATATTTGAAATCAAAACTCTAGTGCGTATGTACCTACTTAGTTTTAAATTTTATGTATGGATATTGGATTGTGGTCTGTGTCATACATACAATAATTTTGTTTTATGCTCGTAGGTATCGTAAATGTCCTTGTAATTTTAACTTATATATTATAAAGAGGAAAGATTTTATTGTTGTTTGTTTGAATAGAATAGGCTCTGAAACTACTGGACCGATTAAAAAAAATTACCATTAGAATTACTTATGTATTAGGTGGATCACCGATATTCGTGTAGAATTAAAAACTTGGGTAGCAGTTTACAATCGCTTGGCAGGACGATGACAATGGGAGGGAGTGAATTGGTAGGGGAGATGCTCCCTATTATCCCTATACTACTCCCATTACAAGGTAATTCATACTTAATGAGAAAATAAATTTTGTATGTGGCACTCGCCGGCCGCCGCCGCGGCACGCTCGCTTCGCTCGCGTGTGTTGTGGTCATATATCTAACCTAACCTAACCTACCTAGAAAGAACGAAAAAAAATTTAAGTTAACCTTCTGAACCTATGTTATCCAAGTCGAAAAAAAAATGTTATTTACGATGAAAGCACTTTCACACATGTCCATAGAAACACAGAACTAAATATGGCGGCGTTAGGATAGTTGACAATGACATTTAAGTAATTCGACATATTTTTGACATAATGATCTTATGTCTTTGTCTCACATATACAAAATCCTATTGTTATCCTTCTCTCTCACATTAAGTTTTTATTAATTTTCTCTAAAAATATGAATTACCTTGTGTCGTGAGTGTTATTATTGTGATCATTGAATAAACGACTACCATATATATAAGTTTCACCCAATAACTCCTGCCAAGCGATTGTAAACCCAACCCAAAACTTGTGAGTACATTCTAGGTACATAACAGTTTGAATGTATTTTATTACTAGCGACTCGCCCTCGCTTCGCTCGGGCTCTTCCCTAGATTTAGCACAGGTAAAGCCGCGGGATCTGCTAGTTATGCATATAAACCTTCCTCTTGAATCACTCTATCTATTAAAAAAAACCGCATCAAAATCCGTTGCGTAGTTTTAAAGATTTAAGCGCACATAGGGATATAGGGATATAGGGACAGAAAAGGCGACTTTGTTTTATACTATGTAGTGATGATAATTAGGTATTATGGTTGATAGGTATCTATCTACACTATCTACATTCTACACCAATATTATGAACAGGAAAGATTTTATTGTTGTTTGTTTGAATAGAATAGGCTCCGAAACTACTGGACCGATTAAAAAAAATTTTACCATTAGAATCCTACATTATCCCTGATGAACATAGGCTATATTTAATACTAGCCTTTCCCGCGGCTTCGCTCGCGTTCTAAAGACGAATCAAAATACCTCGCAGAGATACCGGTGCCCCTCCCCCCTCACGACCGCCCGCCTTGCACGCGGTAATCATTATTTTGTTGCGAAGTTATGTTAAATCTATACTTATATTATAAAGAGGAAAGGTTTGTATGTAAGTATGTTTGTAACGAATTGGCTTAAAAATACTGGACCGATTTAAAAATTCTTTCACTATTTGAATGCTACATTATCACTGATATCACAGCGAGTGATCGAATGAAGTTTAGTAGCGATTAAAAAAATGAACGACGCCGCGCGTAATTATTGTTATTTATAAGAATGTTTGCGAAAATAAATTAAACATTGTTTTGTTTAAAGTATGTAACAAAATATTGTGATAGATTGTAATTTCTAGTGAATGTTATTCAATATTGCATCATTCAATTAAATCATTTTATAATATAACTTTGTGTATTATTTTAATGACTGTTTGTGTGAATTGATGGAGGTTTAAAAATATTTTATTTTATCTTGTAATTTGTAATAAAGTTGTAACTAAAAATATTATTTAGATTAACTTATGCTATCGCTTAGAGATACATACCTACATTATATAAACAAGTTTGTACATACCTATTTTGATAAATTGTTATTTATCTAGACTTTGGATGGGTGAATTTGCCGCCCTTATTAACAATAGGGTTATTGGCCCACAGAGCCATTAGAGGTCGTGGGTTCGAATCCCGGTTGAATTACATTTTTCTAATTTAATGTTGCTGTTAATTTAGTTAAATTAATGTTAAATATTAATATCACGAACAGAACCGTTTAACTTATTTTCTTTTCTCGTAAAATGTATTCCTGTCAAAATCGGTCCAACTGGTTCAGAGATTAGCAGGAACAAACAGACAGACACAAAAATCTTAAAAATTGTTTTTTTTTTTTTATTTAGGTAAGTATTTAACTTTCGTATGAATTTAGTAAAAAGTTATTGTTTTGAAATCAGAAAAAGAGACAATTCAATTTTATTTATATATACTGATGTACTCATGTACTGGTACGTAAATTGCGCTATCCTACTAATATTATAAAAGTTGAGCGACAGTTTTTAAGAATACGCAAAAACTACTGAATGGATGGATTTTAATGAAACTTTACAATAATATAGCTTACACATCAGCATATCACATAGGCTATAAATTATAAACATACGAGCGGATCCCGCGGCTTCGCTCGCCCTAATTCTAGTGACGTTATAAAGTAATAGAAAAAGTTTTAAAGGAATAGTTTTAGGAAAGGAATATTCTAGCTTTTTAACACATTTAAATAAAAGCTTGAGTTTAATTTATTTTTTACTTTTACTGTTGTTTTTTTAACCCGCATTCGTATTCTCTACAAATCCTTTCATTTGATAAACATGTTGTAGGAGTGTGTTAAGAATAGCTAGTCCATCGTGGCTGGTCTGCCATCATGCAATAGTCGTGTGATGTGATTTCAAATAACAAATCTAGGACTTCTTATATTTTAATTTGCATATTTAAAAATTACATAAATAAAATAAATTATTATATAGATAAGCCTACTTGTAAATTCTTTTATTGTAAATAAATATTTTGAATAAAAGTTTAGTAAGGTAAATTACAATAAAACAAATATGCTCGCTCGCGGTTGCAACGGCGGGGCGGCGGGGCGGCGGGGACGCGCGGCAGGGCCGGCGCTCGCGGCTGTAGCTAGCACAGGTAGGGCTGACGTCACGGCGGGGCGGCGGGGAGGCGGGCCGCTCAGTTATGTTCGAGTCGGGTATGGCCCGGTGGTGCTGATGCTAAGTCCCGGATTCGATTGGGCCATTATAGGCCTTATCAAAAATGTTAATATAATTATTATTAATTTAATTTAAATTGCGTAAGCCGCTCTTACTTGGCATATAATTAGCTTCTATTAGTATCATACGATGTTTTTAGCTCCTAGCTATCTATACAATTTTTTGGTCGGACAGATTTTGTTCGTTGAACAAATTTATAATATTTAGAATCTATATCTATACTAATATTATAAACGCGAAAGTTTGTAAGTATGGATGTATGGATGTTTGTTACTCTTTCACGTAATAACTACTGAATGGATTTTAATGAAACTTTACAATAATATAGCTTATACATCAGAATATCACATAGGCTACAATTTATAAAGATATTGTGTGAATTGTCCAAAATATGACGATAAGTATCAAGTAAGTAGTAAAAAATCTACCATCTGCGAGCTTTTCTGGCGTGCGCTGCCAAAACCGCTAGAGTTATACATAGTATGTAATGTATGATGGAAATGTTTATCTTAACAAGCGACTCACCCTCACTTCGCTCGGGATCGTCCCTAGATTTAGCGCGAGCGAAGCCGCGGGTTCCACTAGTCTATTTATAAAGTTTAAGTTTTTACTTGTCGTCGATCTTATTTGCGATATAAAAGTGGCCAAAGTTGGGCAAAACCCAAAAGGGCTTTTGCGTTTAAACATTTATTGCTTCAATTTAGAATGACAAAATAAAAAATAAGATTAAATTCAAACAAATTAATATGGCGACTCTGTTTGCACTTCTGCATTATTTATGTTTTTTTGTTTTATTGTCTTTTTAGTTGATTTTAGCGTAAAATAGACATTTTTTGTTGTGTTTGTTTCACAAATTTTATAATTACGGTGTGTTCTATAAGACATTATTAATTTGCGTATCTTAATGTATATTTAAGTGAAAATATGTTTTTAGTTATTTTAAACGTGTTACTTTAACAAAATAATTTTACGTGTATTAGCTTTAAACAGGTTGTCACCTTATTTCATAATTTTAATTTAACTTCGTTTGATAAATAAATAAAAAATCAATATCTTCAGTAAGATAGATGAATAGTTCAAAAACATGTCAGTAGATGGCGTTATTTATATTCGAAATGATGCGTTATATTTTCTCATAGATGGCCTCATTAAAATGTTTATATTTATTCAATAGTAAATGTTTAATTTACTCAATATTAAATGTATTGACTATTTTGCTATAACACTTCACATGAATTTAAAAAAAATAAACTTTCTAAAAAAATAAAGTCTTCTTAAGATTTTTTTCTGTTTTAATAATTAAGAAATAAATATAAGCTCTTTAATTCTTAAGAAATAATTACAGCTCGAGGGACAGTGTTAAAATTGTATCGTTTTTACAATTCTACTACTATTTCTTGCGGCTTCGCCCGTGTTTTAATTATTGGAATTCAAATTCTTTCTCGCGCGTGGTAAAGTAACTCGCGGAGCTAACGGTGACCCTCCCCCCTCATGACCTTCGTCGCCCCGCGCCCGTCTTGCACGCGGTCATCATTATTTTGTTGCGAAGTTATGTTAAAACTATAATATATCTTGAGACATTTATTGAAATCAAATAATAAATTATGAAAATTAAATGTAATCAAATATAAATATAATTATGTTCCAAATTAAATACTTGTGATGAGTTTCTATTTATTAAGGTTAGAAATAAAATTCTCGTGTCACGGTGTTCGAACTTGAACTCCTCCGAAACGGCTTGACCGATTCTCATGAAATTTTGTGAGCATATTGAGTAGGTCTGAGAATCGGCCAACATTTATTTTTCATCCCCCTAAATGTTAAGGGTAGTCCACCCCTAAATTTTTATTTTTATTTTTTAGGCAAAATTTTTTGTTTTTATTTTTATATGACACAACATACAAAAATACATACAACCCCTTAATTTTCACCCCTCTACGATCAACCCTTATATTTTATTTGTTAATTAAAATGTCACGGGGTTCGAACTTGAACTCCTCCGTAACGGCTCGACCGATTTTTGTGACCCTTAGCGTGATTGTCGGCCAGGGTGGAGAATCGGTTAACATCTAATTTTCATCCCCCTAAATGTTAGGGGTAGTACACCCCTAAATTTATTTTTTTATTTTTTAAGCAAAATTTTTTGTTTTTATTTTTTTATGACACAGCATACAAAAATACATACAACCTTAAATTTTCACCCCTCTACGATCAACCCTTATATTTTATTTGTTAATTAAAATGTCACGGGGTTCGAACTTGAACTCCTCCGAAACGGCTCGACCGATTTTTGTGATCCTTAGTGTGATTGTCGGCCAGGGTGGAGAATCGGCCAACATCTATTTTTCATCCCCCTAAATGTTAAGGGTAGTCCACCCCTAAATTTTATTTTTTATTTTTTAGACAATTCTTTTTCCTACAGATCAACCCAATGAGGTTGATTAGCAATTAAAAAAATTAACGCGAGCGAAGCCGCGGGTACAGCTAGTTATTTTATAAAAACGCCTTCGCTAGTAATGCAATCTTTAAACCGAATTTGAGTTTATCTTAAAAGATAGACACATTTATTAATGTAACATTATATTTGTTTATGTATTTGGTAACAAGTATAAGTAGAATTCTGCTTAAAAAATTATTGCTGTAGTTAAGTAAAACTCAAATTAAATACAAAATCAAAATAGTATCGTAATTCGATCGACGGAGGGACCGATTTAAACTTATTCAGTGTAGATACCGCATGATTCGGTTAATGACCGGATTCGTTAAGTCAACAATGTTAAATAGAGAAGATACGTTTATATTCAGGAGACAATATGATTGATATAATCCATCGGATGTACTAAAGCTTCAACAATCTCATGAAGGATACGTTATATATTCAGTGTGCTGGAATGATTTCGGTAATAGTTTGGATCCGCTAACCGAAGCGGGAAATATGAAAAATGAATATCAACATTTTTCATTTAATTGAAATTTAGTGTTGATTCATGATATCGTAAGGATAAAAACTGCACATATATGCATTAAAAACATTAAAAATGGTGTCGCATTCAGTGGTACCAACAGGGTGGGACTATGAAGCGGCGCATAATGTCTAAGAAGATTTATTTATATATATATATATATATATATATATATATATATATATATATATATATATATATATATATATATATATATATATATATATATATATATATATATATAATCATATATTATATAGTATCTATAATGTTCTCCGACTGATTCCGGCCAGGGCGGTCAATCTCAGGCTGGCCAACTGCGCAGGAGATATTATAGTGCACAAGTGTACGCGCAGACACAAGTGCACTCTCGATTCCTCACTCTCATCACTCTCATACTCCGTTGGGACGACTGTTCGACACGACCAGTGAGAGCTAAGACGCAGGATCAACACGAGGCACGGGGGTTACACACCGCCAACTTCCCAACTCCGGGCGGTTACTGAGGCTTACTAAACAGAAAGACTCAATAACTAAACTTGACCCGACCCGGGACTCAAACCCAGGACATCCCCATGTATGACCGTACATGTTAGCCACTACACCACAGAAGCAGTTATATGTATCTCTGTACCTTTGAAGTATCAGTGCAGGACTTAATGTTATTTACCCTTTAGTTACATGTATGATATCCCACCAATATTTTTTGTTGTTTCGATTAAATTATTGTTTTGCAGTGTACGTGAGACATACGAGTAATATAACAAAAATCACAATATAGCTCTAATGAAATCATAGCAATAGCTGTGACATGCGAACATGCCAAAATGATGAGGGTTCCATTATAGCCATTTGCCTACGAAACCCTAAAAACACAGAACACGGCGGGGGGCTTCAATTTATTCTATTGACTGTATTTAAATGTAAAATAATATCTATGGTTATTAATTATATACAATTTAATAATTAATTTTATGAAATGAAACAAAAAATGATTTCTTAAGAATTATTGACTGCACTCTATATAAGTGTTCAGTTTTCACATCGGCATGAGTTCAATTTTGTAGAATATTACCTATGTTTTTTAAAACATAACATACATATACTTAATATAATAGTAATTAGGTACTATTACAAAAGACTATGATTCTAGTAATTAAAAAGTGTGGATATTAGGTATGTCAAAAAACATTAATTTAAACTAAGACTTTATTCATAAGTACCCAATTTAACTCAACGATAATATTGTATAACATTATTTATAGCTGCAAAATCCGGCTGTTTCATGAGTAGGGAAATATCTAACGAGGCAATCACTTCATATTTGCGAGTCTTCAAAGTACCAATTAGACCAGCTTAGAGAACTAAGCAGCTTTGCAAGCAAAAGATGAACAGATGCTAATTGCTAGATAACTTTTGAATTTCATTTTATACGTACTTTGTTATTTATTCATACCTACAATATTGTTATATTTAAGTAACTAATATGATTTCAAATTAAAAACAAGCCGATCTCGAATGACTTAATATAATAATTATAAAGACTTGACATGTATTGTATTTATTCAATTTTTTTATACATATCGTTAGTTGAAGTTAAATTTGAACCATTTTTTTTTTAACATATTAGGTATATTTGTATATATGTACCTAAATTTTTAAATACCTAGTATTTCGTAAACTCTACCGAAATAAGCAAAATCAATATCCAATTAAGCAGAGTTTCCTTTGAAAACATCGTTATTTGAGGTATAACTTTTCAAAGTTAGCAAATTCAAAGCATTAAAAGAGAGCCCGCGGACATAATATTAATACGAACTCGTATTCATCACCATGGTATTGAGCAATGAATAACCAAAAATAATCTCTGCGCGACTCTATGGAAAAATAGTCCGAGGGGAAAGGGGGTGCTCGGAACAACGGCCTCGTTACGCAACTTCCGCCGGATGTCGCCTCGTGATGCATTGTCGTCGCCTTGGAGGGTGGACACCGATGTTTTCATTTTCATCACAATTTAAATATACTGTCTTTTTTTATATAAACATAGCCTGTTATTTTAGATAAGCAAATATGGAAATTATAATTAAGACTTTAGTTACCCTATAATATAATGGCAAACGAAACAAAAAAGCTAATAACTTTCTCAAGCCATAGGTACATGAAAAAAAATTAAGTTAAAATAATAGTTGTTATTTATTATAATTAAATGAATCACAAATTACTTATTATAGTTTTTAACTGTAAAATTAATAAGAAGACAGTATCTAAACAATCTAATCTAAATCTAAAACATTGATCTATTAAGGTAAGATTCAATTACTGACAAGGGCGACGAGCTGAAAGCCGTACAAATAATAATTACACAAAATAATTACACATCTCAGACGTCGACACAGCTGTCAGAGTGCGGGAAGAGTATGGAAAAGTAATAATGTGGATGCAACCAAGGTGTCTTTTCCGTCCGAGTCCCCTGGGAAATCAGGGTAATCCGTCGACGCGTCGGCTAAACCTGTCGAATTTAGTGATGGTCATGTTGGATTACTATTGTAAAATGAAATAATAAATTAAAATTGTGAGTAATTGTTTTCAATTTCTTTTAAGTTTATAGCGTTAGCATCAATTTAAAACTTCTTTTAATATTATCAATAGATATAAAGAACTATTTTTAGCCTTAAAAATATTTTATTCAGAATCGTCATCGTCTTTATGTTTTATCTCCGATTTTTATAAGTAATTCTTCTTATATTTTATTAACTCTTAACGAATTACACTCGCTTCGCTCAGATACGACTCTAGGTAGATATGTTATGCAATTGTCCTTTAGAAGATATACTCATATTTCCTTACATACTTAACCAGCGTTATGTCAATTTCTAAGGATGACTCGAACCGTAAAATTTTCTTAGTAAAAATTATTCCATTACTTTAAGCGTGAAGTACACATACCCACAAACAGACTTTTGAGGTCTTTATACTGCACACAATACGTTACAGTCATTGCTTTTTAAAAATATCATGGACAGAATTAACTTACTACTTTCTTAAATGTATAAATACATATATCTCATTAAAAATCACTTGTGTGGGTATCTATCGATAAAACATTTATTTTTACATTCACATCTCTACAAAACCACGTCTGAATCCAGGGATCGTCGTGAATGGACTCTGATGAATAATGCTCGTTCACATGGAACGATGTACGACACATTAAAGCCCTGATAAGTACCGTGAAAAGGGGTTTTTATGCGATAAATATACTCACCATAATATGTACAATCGATACGTAAAAATAATAAAAATACAGGTATTTACGTTTAATGTTTCATATGCCAAACTTCTTTCACCTAACAAAAGTTAATTACTTTTTATTAATATTTTAATCAATTGTTTCTTACCTATCACAATAATTAAAAAAACATATAAGTTATAAAAAAATCTTTGTCACTGTTTTAATGAAAATCAATAATTTTGCACAAATAATTAATGATTATAATTAAGGATGAACGAAGTACCAATGTGTCAACGTCGTTTTCTACTTAAGTTTAATAAGGAAAATGACTGTTTCAAGAGAGACGTCTACCAAGCAGACTCATAATTCTTCATTACCAGAGCCAGTAGCCGCAAACTTTGATGAGACGATACTCAACAAGCTTATAGATTATCCCTTCGTTCGTCCCCTATAATATTTTCTTACATTTTATAGACTATAAACTATGTTTTAATTTGATATATGCGTCTTTTGTGCTGTATTGTAAAGCAACTTAGCTATAAAGTAATTGTAATAAGTATATTTTTATAGTTCTTTATTTATGCAAATTGAGTGCTTTCTTCTTATATATAGTAAACATAAGGATTATATATTTAATACAAGTAACTTTTGATCTCTACACTTAAAGTATAAAAACTAAGATCTATATAATTTAAAATATTTAATGATAAGAAATAGAAAGGAAGAAGAAATAAAAATATAATAGTATATTATTTTTCCTTTTAAATAAAAGTTTCAAGATTACCACCGAAAGAACATTGTATAAGCTTTCAATTGTTTAAATAGGATACAGAGTGAACCTCCATTGCTTTTTAGTAAACAGATACTAACAGCTTATCCTTGGTTCGGCAGATTGTCAGTATTTTGTTTAATATCGGACAGTTCTTTATCATCTTTTGCAATTCCAAAGATTATATAAATTTTATAAAACAAGTAATTAACAAGAAATTATAATATGCTTAGTGTATCTAGTATCCATAACACAAAACTCAAAGCTTACTCTGTAACTGTAAAATGTTGCAGTTTGGTTATGTCTTATATTTATGTAATACATATTTTAATATTCATTATTTTGTACGCTATTAAAACATCTAATTCTATCAAAATATATAAATATTTTTTATAATGATACGACAGATTTAAAGTATAATATGTATATATACTTAAGTAAAACCAACGTGACTTAGTTACCGAGGGTCGTAAAACAAAAGTTTAAGCTAAGCAAACAAAATTAGAGCGCTCATTAAAAGTGACGAGTCATTAAGAAGAGTATGACAATGGGATAATGTTTCCTATTAAGTGTAAGTAAATAACGATTTTATAATTTAACACACAAAAATCTAAGATATACATACATAATTTATAGAAAATATTATATTTTTATAATGAGTTTTACCAAAAACTTTATTACAATATGATGAAACATTTTTGTTTTATCTTAAACTCATTCATAATAAATATTGCATTTTAAAACATTATCATAAAATCTCCATAAAACACTTTGCAGTTAATATAGAAATGATTGTATTTGCAGAGCGTTCCATTAAAAGCCCGCACAAATTGCAATAAATCCGACACAAAGCTGTTTCAAGCACGCATCAGCAATCACTCCGGCAATCCGTCATTATCATATCGGGCGCTATTGAAATAAGGAAACAGGGCTCGCCCGGAGGCGCAACGATATTGCTGTTTGCCTACAACAAATATTTGGCCAACTGGCTCGCCCCGCTACTTACTGGAGTTAAATCAATATTTAAATAATTTCAAACTTTGATTAATTTGCAGAGATATTGTTTGCAATGATGTCGTCAGATGCGGATTACGACTATATTAATATTTAAAAAGAAATATTTATTACTATCGTATAACTAAAGAAAATTCCATTCAAAAGATTGAATTCTCATTTTACTCCTTATTAAATATGCATTTATCATGATACTATTTACCTACGGCTCCATAAGACGACGATTGCCTGTTGATTTGAACATAAACAGAAAATATCTCAAAACTATTACTGGCAATCAATGACGTATTATAAATAGACGCGTCATGCATGAACATCACGGCTGTCGAAAATAGCGTAAATACTGTCGGTAGCAACATAGCTACTTAGACTGTTAGAGAGAGATAAATATATTTCTTTAATTCCGTTGTCATTAGAAGGCATCGAAAAAAATAAAATAAAATACATTTTTCTTGATACATACGCATGAAATGATACTTTTCTATCTTTCACAGTTAAAGTATAGTTTTTACATGTCCTAAAAACACAGGACGGCATTTTTTTCCGTTGTTTGAGGAAGTTATACACAAAAGTTATTTTAATGTCACGTACTGCCGCGGCACTGGTTGGTACGCGACTAAATGAAAGTCCGGCAATTGCCTTGCATTCATGTTGCCACTACAGAGCGCGGGCAACGTATCTATAGTTTTATATATCATTGCTGGCAATATCATATTTAAAATTCTTAAAAATTTAATATTTATGACTGTTACTTAAATTGAATTATTATGATATAATGTAGATTTTTATTTAGTATATTTTATCTTTTATTAAGCAAGGATCTTAATAAAACACCTATTCACTATTTCACTCACTAAACTGTGGCTATTAACCGGTTTTAGGGCGTGAATGTTTTATATGCCCCGGTGTCAGCCGCGTCCCTCGGGAAGGGTACATACTAAACTCTACTAGCACTTAATTATGGGGAAGCAAAGACAACAACTGAATTATAATTAAATACCGAGCTGTACTTCTTATAATCTATCCTAAATTTAAATTTAAAGTAATATAACAAAATAAGAATAAAGGAAACGAGATAAAGAGACAACTATGTAGGTATATATTTTAAATTTTAATACAAATCAAGCCATTTAATAATACTTCGTAGAAATTCTAACCAGAACACTTCAGCGGCGGCTTCACTCCGTAGCGGTGGGAACAAAGTAGCCTAGAGAAAAAATATTCTTTTAAGAATTTAAATAAATTTTCCTATTGGGGTAGAGCTCCGCATCTCGTTACAAAGAGGAAAGGAGCTAATAAAAATGCCGGAATAAAAACGAGCAATTTTAAAGCAGTGTCAAATGGACATAAACCCCCTATTTTAAATTCACTTCCGCATAACAAATATGGTGAAAAAGAGGGTTAAAGGGAGATTTAAATAAAAGTTAGCTAAAGAGGTTCTTTTTAAAATCGTTTTAATGAACATAATTAATTATTTTAGTAGCAATTTAGCGCATAATATCTAAACTGATTCAACAATTATATACTATAATATACATTATTATACATCTCATGTATACTAATATTATAAAGCTGAAGAGTTTGTTTGTTTGGTTGAACGCGCTAATCTCAGAAACTGCTGGTCCTAATTGAAAAATTCTTTTTGTGTTGGATAGTCCGTTTACCGAGAAAGGCTATATTATATCACGCTACGATCAATAGGAGCGGAGTATCAATGAAAAATGTTGCATAAACGGGAAGGGCGGGTGTTAGTTCTGCGAGGTACCATACCGGCCGAATCAGAAAGAATTTGGTTTCCGGTCCTTACAACGCATATATGATAGTGCATTAGTGGTGATAATATTAATTTAGGGATATTGGGATTTAGAGTTTCGCGTTCAATTTAATAATTATTAAGTAGGTACCAATATAATAATTGTTTTTTTTTTACAAATTAACACTTATAATTAAACGAGTAGATACCTACCTGGTTATCCGTATAAAATTAACACTTATATTTATTTTACTAATTAAAACTGACTGATTATAATACATTTTCTTCCTTTTTCTCTGAAAGCATTTTTTTTTATATATTATAGGCACACGCCTGACCACTATCACACCTAATGGACAGTAATGATGTGGCCTAAGGTGGGACGCGCATGCCTAGAAAATGCCTATTCACTCTTTTTTTAAAGATACCCAGATTGTAGGTGTTAGGAAACACAGATCTCGGTAAAGCATTCCAGACCCTGGCTGTGCGAATTAGAAATGAAGACTTAAACCGTTTCGTGCGCGTGGATGGTATATGAACGATATAGGGATGGAAGATTTTCCCGGTGTCTTGCAGTGCGGTTGTAAAAAGGTGAAGGGAGAACATGATCCTTATAAGAAAGTTTCGGTTTCGGTTTCGGTTTCGGCCGAAACTGAGACCGTTGCCGAAATTCGGTTTCGGTTTCGGTTTCGGTCGTAAAAACCAGATTCGGTCGGACACTACTAATTATAGACATATATATAATCAAAGATTGAAATACTATTCAAGTACCTACTCTGACAACGAGTTCGTCCATAACTTGGCCCTTTTGAAACTGCAAATTTTCCATTTCCATCCCTTTTTTTCTCAAATCTACTTTGTGCATTCTTCGATTAAAATTTATACACCATTGTCTAACCTTTATATTATGTAGCATAAATAATTTGAATGTTTTAAAAATATTTGTTTATAACAACACAAGTGTACCAAGTGGTACCTATCCAGATTTTCAAATGATTTCATCAAATCAGATAATACGTAAACTTTACAAATCTTTGGTAATTCTCTTTCAATTATATAAATGACATGCCATACTAGAGATAATAGATTCTTAGAAGAATAATACATTATACTTATTATTAATTTCACTGTATTGCTTACTTTTAATATGATAAAGAATTGGATTTAACTCATTAGACAAAAGCATATTTTTACAATTTTGATATTGACTACAATTTAACCTAAGAAATAAATAAGTAGTAATTACGTAGGAAAGTAGTATATTTTTTTATTTATCGCGACGCAAACAAACTCTTTACATTGTACACAGCAGGTCCGGTCGAAAACTGAAGAGCCGGAGTGAGCCGCGTAAGCCTAAAGATGTATTAAGAATTATTATATAACTAGCGATTCACCTTCGCTTCTCATGGAATCTTCCCTAGGTTTGAAATTCCTGAAATGTAACCTCCTCCTTTTTTGAAGTGGGTTAAAAAGAAGCTTAAGTTACGCATTATAACATTAACTATCTGCAAGCGGAACAAGCAAAAAGACAGACAAAAATTTTAATTTTTTTTGTCAAAAATTTAAAAAATTTTGTCTGTCTGTCTGTCTATTTGTTTTTTGTATTGCTATAATATATTTTTAAAGTATCGTATAATATACTTTAACTTTTTTTAACTGATATTAAAAATAGACACTCCAATTTTATTTATATGTTTAGATGTAAGTATAGATGTATACATAACATTAAGATCAGTAATTACTGTAATACATAAAATATTTATTAAATATCTACATTCTCTATCTACGTTAAAATATTCACACATCCGTTCATAGCCTTTTAAAATTACACACAGCACACTCATCTATCGTCATGCCTCTGACGAGCGTAACTGTTGTTGCAAGACCGTAGTTTGAATATGCTACAGGTACTTTCGATTCTGCCCAAATTGTACCATTCTTATTAGGTAGTGGTTACAAAAATAAAGATACAAAATATGTTTCAAATCAAATCAAATCAAAATATTTTATTCAGCATAAAAATTATTACAATTTCTTACTGAACGTCATGAGTCTACCACCAGTTCGGAAAGAAGAAACCTCTGACCTGAGAAGAACTGGCGAAAGAAACTCAGCGGGACTAATATTTTTTTTATCTTATTCTCACTCTTTTTTTAAATTAAATTGTAAATTAACAATAATTATATATTATGTTGAAATAGCCTGGCGGCGATCACATCATTCCCAAGGCGTACTGTCTTCTAAAAAATCGTTAATCGAATAATAGCCTTTAGTACACAAACATTCCTTCACAATTTTTTTTAATTTGGCAATAGAAGCTTTTTGAACGTTTTCTGGGATCCTGTTGTATAGACGTATACATTGTCCATAAAAGGAGTTACTGACTCGGCGTAAGCGAGTCACAGGCATTACAAGTTTATGTTTGCTCCTAGTATTAATGCTATGCATGTCGCAATTCTTGGGAAAATCGTGTATATTTTTATGAACATACATAACATTTTCGTACACGTATTGAGAAGCAACAGTCAATATTTTTATTTCTTTAAACTTTTCTCTTAATGATACTCTAGGTCCTAAACTATAGTATATGGCACGAATAGCTCCTTTCTGCAGGACAAAAATGGTATTGACGGTAGCTGCATTACCCCATAATAAGATTCCATACGACATAATTTAAAGTGGTAGTGCCATGCTTGTTACCTTCGGGTAGCAGCCGAATGGGCCGGCACGCCCCGTATAGTTCATTAGTACAACTCTCTCACAGAAGACCGGCGTGAAGTGGCAGCTATGCTGTCGCGTTTCGTCCGGTGAGTGAGAGTCCGGGAGGCCTACTCTCCTTCCCCCCTCCCTCTTCCCTTCATCCTCCGCCTTCGTAGCCCCCTCCCTCCCACTCCCCTCCCTCCTCCATCCCTCCCTTTCCTAAAAGGCCGGCAACGCATCTGCAAGCCTGGTTTGTAGTTGTCCATGGGCGGAGGTGATCACTTCCCATCAGGTGAGCCTCCTGCCCGTTTGCCCCCTTTTTACCATAAAAAAATAATAATAATACTATGAAAATAACTAAAATATACTACGCGAGCTGTATCTACGTCTGTTTATGATTTTATGTATATATTTATATAGATTTTTTACTAATCTAATCATGAATTGATTCAACGTGTCCATAAAACTACCTGAACAGTGTTTAAAAATGTGCATATAATTTTATATAAAAAAATGTGTTAGGTGGCAAACAAATACCTACCTACATGTATTTTATATCTCAGTAACTTATAGTGATTTATTCCAGGTTGCCTTTGAAAAATAACGCTCTAATGTAGTTTTGATGTTATCGAAAGTGCTGTAAAAGCGTCCAGCGTACTTTTCTTTCTATAGAAATTAATGGTGGTGTGACCCATGTGACGAATCGCCGCTTTAAGTTGGGTTAGGAAGGAATGTAAGATTTGTATTCTATACTTCTATAGTGTATCTTAAGTTTAAAAAAAATTAAATACACTAAACTAAGAAAAAATAATTTAAAAATAAATGTGTAGGCATAGTAAAATAAAAATAGTATGTGTTTCTAAATCAAAGGCGTAATTATCTATACATATAATAATAATCTAAGCTTAATCTGTTGGTATATTAAATATTTTTTTTAAAATCTTATTGAAATAGGCATCATTAATCACTATCAACACAGAGGTTCAATATATAATTATGTTATTTTTCTGTCCGTTTGTTCTGTGTCTGTCCGGTGGACAAATTACAGTGTTATCATGACAGCTGTTTACATATAGGAAACTAGCTTTACCCGCGGCTTCGCCCGCGTTCATTTTTTATTGCTAATCAACCTCATTGGGTTGCTAAATCTAAGATATGTACTTATAGACTTATTAGAGATTACCCACTCACTGATGGCTGTGCTGATGGTAGTGATTCTGTGGCGCATTGTCAGGGCTAGGGTAATGGCTTAGTGCGTAAGTGGTTCATCGTAGCAAAGTTTTTCAGGCTCTGAGGACCCACGTAACTATGTGTACAGGGTGTCCCAGAAGGTGATGATAACCTGGCACGGGAGTAAAGCCCTCTTATGATGAGTTAGTGAAACAAAAAATCAGCGCTCTACTCAAATTACTTAGTACTCGAGTACCAGCCATTTTAATGAAACACTAAAAATGCTCTACCCGGAGTGGAATTTGTGGGCATTGTGACTAGAGTTTTCAATAGTTTGTATGTTTTATTGCTGTTGCAGCCTCGTAAGACGCTACACTAGTTGTTGCCAAATCAATTAATTCGAAAGCAAATGTATTTTTAGAGAAAAAGAAGTAAATATCATCGGTACATGTACTTTATATTTACTATCACTTAACTTTTACTACTCCTACTGAAAAAATTATAAACTAAGCCGAGCAGACAAGTTGATTCAAAAAATGGTCTAAAATGCTATCACATGTACATCTTCTGTAATAAAGTAGTTTTTAATTTTATTTTTTTCCGATAGATGACCCATTTTATAAACTACTAGCTGACCCGTGCCCACTTCGTTGGGCATAATATTAATAATCCTTTTTTAGTACAGAGTGCTAATGTTTGTTTAACATAAAACCGTTTAACTTAAAAAGTTTTTTTACCTTTATATAACCTATGACACTCAGCAATAATGTGGTTTTCTATTGGTGAAAGAATTTTTAAAATCGGTTCAGTAGATCCCGAGATTACCCCTTACAATTTAACAAATAAACAAACTTTACTTCTTTATAATATTACTAGCTGACCCGTGCCCACTTCGTTGGGCATAATGTTAATAATCCTTTTTTAGTACAGAGTGTTAAGCTCCACATCTTTTCTCTAGAACTCAAAAATATATCTTTCATAGTTAAGGCAGCGTTCGTAAGGAACGCTTTCATTCGCCCGTTTTTTCTCCGATTCACTTTGAAAAACGGACTACCACGTAAAAAAATTTTTTATTTTTCGGTTTTTTATATAACCTATGACACTCAGCAATAATGTGGCTTTCTATTGGTGAAAGAATTTTTAAAATCGGTTCAGTAGATCCCGAGATTACCCCCTTACAATTTAACAAATAAACAAACTTTACTTCTTTATAATATTAGTATAGATATATAGTAATTATATTATTATAAAAATAAAAAAATAAAAAATAAAAATAAAAAATAAAAATAAAAATAAAATGAAATAAAATATAAAATATAAAAAATAAAAATAAAATATAAAAATAAAAATAAAAACAAAATAAAAAGTAAAAAATAAAAATAAAAATAAAAAAAAAGAGTGAGTTTAAGAAAAACAAATAGTTGAGTTTCTTTCGCCAGTTCTTCTCAGGGTTTCTTCTTTCTTCTACTCATGACGTTCAGTAAGAAATTGTTACAATTTATATGCAGAATTTTGATTAGATTTGATTTGATTTGATTTAATTTGAATGGATTTTCAAATACAAATTCAAATTAATTGAATTGCATTGAATTGAATGGAATTGAATTGAATTGAATTGAATGTAATTGAATTGAATTGAATTGATTTGACTTAAGGCTATGTTGCAAGTTTGTATGAAAGTTTTCATCTTTTATGCTACGAACTTTAAATTTGGTAAGAAGAATTGAATTGAATGGAATGGAATTTAATGGAATGGAATGGAATGGAATTGAATGGAATTGAATGGAATGGAAAATGAATGACTTAAGGCTATGTTGCAAGTTTGTATGAGAGTTTTCATCTTTTATGCTACGAACTTTAAATTTGGTAGGAAGAATTGAATTGAATGGAATGGAATTGAATGGATGGAATGGAATTGAATTGAATTGAACTGAATTGAATTGAATTGAATTTAATTTAATTGAATTTAATTTAATTGAATTAAATTGAATAGAATTGAATGGAATTGAATTGAATGAAATTGAATGGAATTGAATTGAATTGATTTGACAAAATGTTGCAAGTTTGTATGATTCATCATTTTGTTCCCACGAGTAATGGACATTTTATAATAATTAAGATAATTTGATAGAATAACACTGATGACAATGTCATAAAATTATCTTCTAATATTATAAATAAGGTAATTAAGTAACATGTAACCTTCATTCTTAACAAGGAGATCACATCAGTGTATTATATTAAATCTTTATAAAGTTAATTTAAACTTTTTAGTTTTTGAAGTCGGTTTTTTTAAACTTAGTTTACTTATTTTGTAGCGGCCGCCATCTTGGATTTCAATTTTTTATAGTATATTGTATTCTGCTTGTTGAGCCCTTTCATTTGATACCCATATTGATGGGATTAATAAAACATAAATTATCCGCCATTTTGTAGCGGCGGCCATCTTGAATTTATAATGATAATGAATAAACATAATTGTATTATCACCAAAATCCAAAGTGTATACAAAATTTCAGATTAATCGGTTGACAGGAAGAGGGTGAAATTTGAATTACTAAATTTGACCAAAGAATAAATAATAAATAGTGTCCGACCGAATGTTCGGTTTCGGTTTCGGTTTCGGTCGAGTTTCGGCAAAAAAACGAGTTTCGGTTATGTTTCGGTTTCGGCAGCAAACCTGCCGAAACTACGACCGAAACCGAAACTGCATTCGGGCGTTTCCGCGCTGGACTTGGGTGTGTTCGGCGCGGTAAATGACATCCAATCCAAGATGACATTTGGCCGCGTCCTGTGTCGTAACTTGTTTGTTTGCAGTGCATTTTGTTTGTTGTGAGTTTTCGTGTGATATGTTTTGAATTCAGTAAGTTTTATCATGTGATATAATATAAGAGTACCTCGAAAAGTAATTTAATATAACAAAGGAATACCTAGATTATAGTAGAATCAAGTTTGCCATAAAAAATTAAAAATCTAAACATTTTGTGGTTAATTTAACTCTTTTAATTAATTTAGTTATTTTACTTTTAGTTAATTTAAATGCTATATGTAAACAAACATTAGTAAGGTACATGGTATTTACTATAGTGCATTAGTAGTGATAATATTAAGGATTTAGAGTTTCGCGTTCAATTTAATAATTATTATGTAGGTACCAATATAATAATTATTTTTTTATAAATTAACACTTATAATTAAACGAGTAGATACCTACCTGGTTATCTACTAATAAATAAGTATTAAAGCTACCTATGTGACTAAAAAAAACTGACTAATTAAAATACATTGTCTTTATTTTTATCTAAAAACATGATCCTTATAAGAAAGTTTCGGTTTCGGTTTCGGTTTCGGCCGAAACTGAGACCGTTGCCGAAATTCGGTTTCGGTTTCGGTTTCGGTCGTAAAACCAGTTTCGGTCGGACACTAATAATAAATAAAACAAACGGGGTGAGCTAAATATAAAAAAAAAAAATAAAAAAAAAAAAAAACCGTTTAAAAACCGTTAAAAAACCGTTTAATAAAATAAAATAGATGTCATTCAAATAAACATTTTATTCATTAGAAATAGATCGTAATGCTTCTTATAAATTAATTAAAGATAGCAGACTAGATTAAAAGGACACGTTATTTATAGTGATAACTGATAATTTAAAGAAAATGCTCAAGTTGTCCACGCTCATGCTCTACATCTTCATGAAAATAAACTTGTGTTCATCTTCTTGAAAATAAATCTGTGCAGGTGAATTCACAGAGAAGATGATAGATAATCTTCTCTGTGAATTCACCTGCACAGATTTGCCCACGCTGCGAATTTGTATGGAAACCACTGTCGCCAATCAAGAAATATTCGCACACATGCGCAGCGTCTCACGCAGCCTGTGATTGGTTAACACACACATGCAAACAAAATTACAAGTACCCTAGTGGTTGACAAATGCAAAATGTTATCGATATTTTTATCGACTCTGTGTATTAAAATAAATTTATATAGGTAATATTTGTTTTCTTACAGTTATTTAAAACAAATATTATAATTGGAATAGATTAATTCAATTATAAATAAAACAAAACGTTTAATTTTAAATAATATAATATTAAATGTATTTTTAATGTAACATATTATGTGGTAAGTGAACTCTTAATTAGGTTTAATAACAAAATTAAAATATGCAGTTGCCCACTAATTTAGATATAGTAATATCGACACAATAAGATTTATTATAACAATATTCGTAGACAAACACAATAACCTTTCAACTTGAATTTCATCATTTTACGTTATTTTCAAACAAAAGAAACCATATAAAACATAATTTGCGATGTCAGATGTGTTTTCCTACTATAATGAAATCTATACAAAAAAAATATTATCTTATCGATTATTTTGTCTTACAACAAAAGCACAACACTATTAGAATACGCGAAAGCCAATCACGGTATTGCAAGCAATGAAAGTGACACTGTGGGTTTCGTAGTGGACCATAGAGTATATTGATACATAATTATATTAGTGGACGCTATCCATTGCGGACAACGATCGCGTTGCTTTGATATTGCTCATGCATAACGAGCAATTGTGTAGTCGTTGCTACTTTTTTGTAAATTAAAGAGATGTTCATTATTATTTTTGCATTACCGATGAAAAGATATACCTCCTCGGTCAATACTCGAAGTCTGACTTTTAGTTTTACGAGTAATAACACGTTATCAACAGATAGCAGTTTCGCCCACCTCTAACTTATAACTGTAGCGGTGGGCAGTGTCGCCAACACTTGACATTTTATCCCCCTAAGAGTAAATTCAAAAACCCCTAAAACCCCCTAAACTATAATTTTAAAAATATAGGTTCTTATCTAATACTAAAACGTTAATTTTTTTTTTTATTTTAAATAATTACAAGTAGCGTAAAAAACTTATTTATGGTTATTACCATAAGAATTACAATTATTTATAACCATTTAATAATAATAACAATAATAAACCTTTTAATAAAAAGTCACTTTCCCATATTTTTGTATATTTTCGAGAATATTTTTTATCTTTTGTTTTCGACATCACTCCAATAATTATCAATCGTTATTAAAAATAAAATATCGATGTAAGGAAGTCTTGAATTTTCGAATAAAGAAATAAATTTGCCGAATCGTAAATGTAAGTGATCAGGCTGTACGCTTTGAGCCGTTATTGGCCGTTGTGTTACAGCATTATGCGATTGACCACTAGATGTCATCATAATTATCATAAAATGATGTTTAAAGATATGAAAGATATTAAAAGATTATTTTTTTCCGAGTCTTTAAACGAAATTTTATAAGCCCCTAAAAAACCCCCTAAACATTTTTTCCCCCTAAAAATACCCCTAATTTTTTTTTCCTGAATGTCTAGTGCTGTTGGCCCTACCGGCCTTGACAGCGTCACCGGGCGGGGAGGCGGACAGAAGGTCCTGCCTTAAAAGTGAGCATGAAGTTCGAAACGGGTGTAGTTTCGTAAGGGCACCTCCTGCGAGGTTCGGACCACGGCTTACGAAACTATCGGATGGAGGTCTTGCCGAAGAGGCTTAGAAGGACTCTGAAGGAGTCGTATACGACGCACGCGCTTAAGCGTGGACGAGCCGTGACGAACAAGGGACGCCGGCGAGAACGGTGTATGTGTACGGTGTCGGTGTGTGTTCCTAAAGATAGCATTGGTTATGGTAATCCTATCGTCAGGGTCGGTGAGTACGTCTTTAGGTCGTCTGTGGAGATTATTTTTTTCCGAGTCTTTAAACGAAATTTTATAAGCCCCTAAAAAAAACCCTAAACATTTCCCCCCCCTAAAAAACCCCCAGTGCAATTTTTTTACCCCTAAATTTGGGGGGAAAACCCCTAAGTTGGCTACACTGTTGAGAGGTGACCATGAACCATAGTAGGTTCATGGAGGTGACAATTGACATTGCCATATGAACATCACAATTTTTTATTATTTTTTTATGCCATGAGATTCTGGTATACCTATATTTATACGTTATATAATTTCGTATAATTTAGCGCACACGACTCGTGACAAAAATATTATACGGCTAGCACGAAGTGTCAAGCGCGGCAGTTGTCGTCCATAGTGATTACATTCTCTTTGTTGTGTTCATATTTTATGTAATAAAAATAAATTTAATAATAGTTATAGCGCTAATGCCTCTGGAAATAAATAACAGGCGATTTGGTTATTATAAATAGCATGTTATTTATAAATAGGAGGTTATTTTTTTAGCTATCTAGAATAACGAGCACCCCTAAAAATAGCCTATAAAAAGCCGTTGCGACCCATCTCTATATATAAGGGGCCCCATAGACGGGGCAATCAGTCGATTCGATTGATCGTCAAGCAAATCGTACGATCCATCTTTCGATTTCCGTCCGCTCACACACAAACGATGTGATCGAACGATTCTCAGTGTGTGCACGACGGAGTCGCAACTACTTTGTTTAAGCGTTTAAAAAAAAATACAGCAATAAGGAAAATGATCACTAGGAGAGAACTGACTAAGAGATGGCTCCTGAAAAAGCATCAATATTCTCACATCCACCTTCTGGAGGAATTACGTTTTCATCCTAAAGATTGGCATAACTACCGTAGGATGTCAGAGGAAACATATTTACAGCTCTTGCATAAAATATCTACCAGAATAATAAAAAAAGATACCAATATGAGGCAATACTAATAAACAGGAGGCAGACTGACAATGATCGCACCCGATCACGCCATACACGTGCGATATATCGAACGATGTTGAGATCGCAAACGATATTTTCGGGGTTGCCTGTTGCGATCTGCGATCGATCGAACGACTACAAAATTGGATGCGATATTGCCACACACGTACAATCTGTCGTTCGATTTTAGCATTGTACGACAGATCGTTGCGATAATTGCCCCGTCTATGGGGCCCCTAAGACTAGACCACGTTCTAGAAAGAAGATCTAGCATCGAGACTAGTGGGGGTACGTCGGCTTGTCTTCTTATATGCTTTCTTGACCGTGGTTTTGAAATTTCAAGCATACCAATCTAATAAATAATTATATGTATATAATTATGAATAATAATGTATATAATAATAATAATATATGTAATTACAATTCTCTTTGTCAGCGAAGTATAAGCGGAGTAATGCTGGCAATTGGCAACCATAGAGAATAGTAATATTATATGATGGCAACACTGATTTCTCTTACGTTGGTTACGGTTGGTATTATAAATTATAGGTTTCTTTATTCTTATTTTATTTACATCGCGCAGCGCGCTGTGCTGGTGACTGGTGAGGCCATCGAAACGAATTGCTTATTACCTAAGCGGTTACTGTTGGTAAGTAAAGCTATTTATTTGTTTTGTTGTCACATAACTAAATTTATTAGATATCAACGTCACGGTCAATGTAATAAACATTCCTTTGTTACCTGCTCTAGGTATTTACATGAGGACATTTTTAAAATTATCAATCAACGTTTTGATTTTAAATAACATGCATCATTATTATAAATTATAATGGTTTACTCTTTACAGTCCTCATAAGTCTTAACGTTTAAGTCATATTACTTAAGAGGTTAAAGAAATAGGTCTCAACTCTCAACAATCATACCCCAAAGAGGTCCGCCATTTTTGAAACAAAATATTATGTTTGTTAATATTTTAAATCTACATCCTATAAAACTAAATATATATTAGGACGAAGAAGTTTTAGGTAACGTTAAACAATATCTTTGTTTTTTCCGTAATAAACTTAATTTTATTATATATTTATATACGGACATTAAAATTATTATCAATAATTAATCAACGTTTTAATTTTAAATATAACTACATAATTTTGTAACTCATTCTTTTTCAAATATTCAATTAACTGTCATTATAATAATAAATTGTCATAAGTCCGATTTCTTTGAGAAATATGTCTCCTATTCCCAATGGTCCACCATTTTTGAAACATGTATGGCTAATATATACCTACTATTTTAACTCTACATTATCTAAAACTAAATAATATTTTAGTATTTAACAATAGGTATCCTTGATTTTTCCGTTTAGAACCATGTCTGAGAATCGGGAGAGAGGTCGCGGGAAAGCCCGAGGACGTGCTGGTAGAGGTCTAGATGGCGATGGACAAGTAAAGCGACCCGGGCAGCAGCCCCAACAGGGTGGGCCCTCACAATATCAATCAGGCCCTCCACAACATCAACCAGGCCAACATCATCCTGGACCCTCACGTCCTCGACCCCCACCACCATCAGCTTGGGGTGCTCCATCTGCAGCTCCTGCAGTTAGGGCTGGTGTGCCGACACCAGCTGCTGGAAGGGCTTCCCATCGAACTACTCCTAGCACACACGATCACCCAGGAGATGTTGATATACAACAAAGAATGACTACGTTGACTGTTAGTAAGTATACAAATGTTTCCATGACTAAATTAATTTCATTAATTGAATTCATTATACAATTTTAAAAAAGAATATAATTATGACATATTGTATTATACAAAATATAGGTAAGTTGTCTATTATATTAATTTTGCCAGATTGATAGTTTGTTTGTTGTTTTAGCTGTCTTAGGTATTGTTTAATGATGCTCATTTAGATGGTGAGGTTCCATTTTGGGTTTTAGTATTACTAGCTTTTCCAGTGAGTTCTACATTTGTACTACCAGTATTTTGTTGGTGATATGCCTAAATGCATTTCCTAATGCAGAAAAACAAGCTTGTTCTAATAAAATCACGTAATTAAGTTTTACTAGATTTCATCATTGTACTTCAGTAGATTCTCTGAAAGTCAAATACACTTTATTATCCCATTAAAAACACGAATTTAGAAATGGAAACAAAGTTTAATATTAGGAGTATGCATGATTAAATTTATAGCTGCTTGAACAGTTGAGTTATTCACCCATAGCAGATAAGTTATAAATGATGAAAATGAACATCCTTGTTATACATGAGTGACTGTTACAATTATGTTATTAACTCTATAATAAATATATATTGAATGAATTTATAGGATACTTTGTCTTAAATAAATTTAAATAATATTCTGTTAACCTTTAACTATGGACACTTATTTTTTTGTAACACTACTATGGACATGCGGTCTGACAGACTGCAATGAGTTTCGATGTAAAATATATTTAAAAAATAAGTAAATTGTTATGCTATCATTTTTATTTTTATATATCTATATTAAATTAAAACATTTTATAAGTTTTATAAAAATATTTATTTATTTTCTTCCATAACTAAAGTTTTAGATCAGTTTTAGGACTAAAACTTATAATCAACTAAACTTTTTAGAAAAACTAACCTTTTTATCCATAAATATAATATAAGAACTAAATAAAAATCAACTAGAAAACTTTTAAACATAAAACATAAAAATTCTGACAGTGGGTCAATAATAATGGGTGGAATTATTGGCATTCTTTGCAGAGAGGTTTCGAACACTGAAGGCATATGACCTGTTTACAGTTTACACAAGTGTATTGAGATTTTCTTTTTCGCTGTGAAGGACAAAGTCGACATGTCTTCCGGTTTGTCAAATTAATCTCCTCAGTAGGAGGCTCATTTGGAGGCATGTCTGCTCCCAAAACTCGCTGTAGTGTGAGTTTTAGATCCTTTGTAAGATTGGATGTCATCACACGTCTTTGCATATGAGGGACAACTAGAGAACGTGCTATTTTTTTTTACGAAATTACCTCTTTCTATTTCTTTGACCTGGTGCTGGTTCTATAAAACATACGCATTGACACCGCACAAGTCAATAATTCTATAGAAAATAACCATAGGCCATAGTCTTGTTCAGAAGATGGGCTTTCGACACGTAATATTTTGTTAGTCCGCTGTTGCACCGGTGACCTTGATATTTATTTTGAAGTACTAGCGCTCTCGATGTTATTTATAGACATTTTGAAGCGAAATAATCTAAAAAAACAAAACACCAAAAATTATTATTGTATGAAAAACATGGACACGCGGTCTCACAGACCGCAGTCAAAGTTTAAAGTAAAATAACTTACCCAATTTGGAGCCGGCGACACAACCTCACACTTCAACACTCGTTTTGTCACTAAAACTGAAGCTACTGACTGTCACAGACGCGGGGAGTAAGGGGAAGGGGGTAAACTCGAAAATTAAAAACCGTTAGCGGTCTGTGAGACCGCGTGTCCACAGTTAAAGGTTAATTTCTGATATTTCAAAATTAAAGATGATCTCTAGCTTCAACACATCAATTGGTGGAACTTGAACATTTTTATATTATTTATTGATATACAATCTTTGCATAAGATTAATATTATGATTTGACTTTTGCAATATTAATATTATGATGTATCTTCTTTTTTTAAAGTAACATTCATGTTATTTATGCAGACATTAATACTATAATTATATTATGACCATTAGTGGGGCTAATTTATAGAGATAGTATAATTATTATTTATTATACTTTACCATTGTGGTCATTATACTTAGTTTGATTAAATTATCCTGTGGTCTATAAGCATTCCTTTAAGAGTATATCAAATTACATCATCTTGTATGTTCAATTAGCTGTTATGATTTTTAACATTTTTTATAAATTGAGCTGATTCTTGTCTTGACTTGTCCTGATTTTACCCAAGTACATATCAGTCAGCAGTCAATCAGCGTGCTGTTGTTTACATTTACAACATACAGTTTATTCAGATGTACACAATTATTATTTGAGTAGTTCCACATTTAGCTTTCTATATAAATAAAAATCTTTTCCATTTTATATTTTAACTTTTTTTATACAAAAAAATAGGAAAATAACTAAACTATTGTATGTCTTAATTGACTAGGATATTAGTAGGTGTGGTATCTACCTTTTTTGAGTTTCAAATTATGTTCTTAATAAAATAAATATAATGTTACATACCTCAAAAGGTAAAAGGTGAGATTTTAAGTATTTTTAAGGCGCAAGTAAAAATGGAAGACTTTGAACTATATCATTTAAATTTTTAAAGATAAAAATATATAGACTGACTGATTATATTTTTTACATTTTCCCGAAATAAGGTTTCGGTGTCGGTTGAAAAAAACTAATGTCACTTGGACACTAAATAAGTAATCTACTTTTTAGATGCACCACCTGCAGGAGGTGCCGAGGCTGCATCAGTAGTAGGTCGTGGTTCTCGTCGAGGAGGAGGCAGAGTCTTGCCAGAACAAATTACAGTTTTGCGTACCCGTCCTGAATTTGTTACTTCTAAAAAAGGTAAAGCACAATGTATTATTAAACTGCAGTCATCACCTTCTCCTTATAATATACACTTTTGTTAAATAAATTTCATAGAATATATCAATACCTTTGCAAATTAGGCTACCATGAAATACAATATACTAATATACTTATTATGAATTTGGAACAATAATTTTTTTATATGAATACATTTTAAAATGGTAATTATCAAAATATATATAATGGACTGTGGACACAACATATTTTTATTTGCATATTTTAATTATTATTGTATAAGAAAAGTTTTAATTTATAATTTCAGTTTGCAGTCACCATAAAGGCTATAATATTTATGACTATTTGTATAGTTTTCGGAATAGTTTTCTAATTTGGTAAAATATAAAAAAAATAATATATATTGCTAAATATTTTTTATTATATTTACAGTAGAAAAGTAGTTTGCTAATATTGTAGAAGTTGACTAAATTTTATAAAATATTTCCTAGGTAAGACTGGCACTCCATTAGATTTGTGTGCCAATTACTTCACTGTAGAGACAACTCCCCAATGGTCTCTATATCAATACCATGTCGATATTCAACCTGAAGAGGATAGTACAGCTGTCCGCAAAGCTTTGCTACGCGTTCACCATAAACAACTTGGAGGGTAAATATATCTTTAAGATCAATTCCCAAAGTGGTTCAGGTGGACCCCCAGTGGTCCATTGGAGACTCCATGGAGTGACAAAACTATGTTAGAGAGACAAAATATTAGGGGTTAAGGATAGTAAGAACTAAAATGTTGGCTCGACTTTACATATAAATGTAGGCAGATCCAATCCAAGGCAATCCATCAAATACATCCTTCCCATAGCCCATTACAATTATGAATATTTTGTGATTGTCATTGAAGAAGGTACATTACGTTTTTAATGCTTAATTTTAATTGTATTACAACTGTTGTCATATTACAGTTGAATGGAATCACTTTGAATGGCTATCTTTACTTTTACTATCTGTATCCACTCAGCACAATCAATTAACCAATACATTCTCACTTTGTTCGAAAACTTTAATAGTTTTTAGTAACTTTCGTGGTTGGAACTTAACTCGTAACTTCAATATTTTTATCTTCATATTTTTTGTCTAGTTTTGGGAAAATGGCAGAAATGTAACTGCAGGGGGTCCACCGGAACCAACTAGATTTTGAAAGTGGTCTATGATAAATGATAATAAAAAGTAACATTAAAATAATACATTGTAAAGAACAGTCTTACTATTGGTTGAAATTATTGTTTTTTAGATACTTATTTGATGGTACTGTACTATACACAGTAAATAGATTACACCCTGATCCCTTGGAACTCTACTCAGATCGTCGCACTGATAATGAACGCATGCGAATACTTATTAAGGTAAAAGAAATAATATTCTTAAATAGTGCATTAAAGTTTTGTGTAAATAATATAATACAAATGTGATTAAATTTTTTCTCACTATATAATCAGATGAATACAATTATTTCCAGCTCACCTGCCAAGTTAGCCCCGGAGACTATCACTATATTCAAATATTCAATATTATCATCCGCAAATGTTTTAATATACTAAAGCTCCAACTTATGGGGCGAGACTATTTTGATCCCGATGCAAAAGTAAGTATATTCTAATCTGCTGTCCATTCACACTTTATAAACCAAATTAATAACCAAACTAAAAAAGTAACAAATATTTAATTAAACCTTTTTTTTTTAGATTGATATACCGGAATTTAAACTACAGATATGGCCAGGATATAAAACATCAATAAATCAATACGAGGACAAACTTCTTTTGGTCACTGAAATAACACATAAAGTAAATATCTATAGCTTTTAGTGTAATATGTATAATAATTGCTCATACAAATTAAGTAATTGTTTTTTTTAGATTTTGCGAATGGATACAGTGCTTCAATTGATAACACAACTTATCAATACGAAAGGAAATAACTTTAAAAAAGACTTTTTAGAGGAAATAGTCGGAAAAATAGTGATGACAGATTATAATAAAAAAACATATCGCATAGACGATGTTACTTTTGATGAAACACCTAAGTCTACTTTCCGAATGAAAGATCAGGATGTGACATACATAGATTACTATTATAAGGTAATTTAAAATAATAATTCTTCAGTAAATTATAGCCCTTTAAATTTGAATGTTAAAAGAAATTGCATTATGCATACATACATATACAAGTCCACTAGAGGAGCAGCAAGTAATTGCGTAATTTCTAGTCAACATGGACAAAATGCATGTAAAACAGCTAGCAAATACTTTGAACTAATATAAGTGATACTTTTGAGTGATTTTCTAGTAAAATTACAGAAATACAACATCAGAATCCACGACCACGGTCAACCTCTGCTGATATCCCGTTCTAAACCCCGGGATATTCGCGCCGGCATGCCGGAATTGGTGTATCTTGTACCAGAGTTGTGCCGTCAGACTGGATTAACTGACGAGATGCGCGCTAATTTCAATCTAATGCGTGCACTATCAGTGCACACTAAAATTGGCCCCGACGTGAGGATACAAAAGCTCCTTAGATTTAATCAGCGCTTTACGCAAAATAAGGAAGTCGTGGAGGTAAGATTTTATTAATCACTACGTAGTGTAAAACAAAGTCGCTTCCCTGTGTATGTCTGTCCCTATGTATGTTTAGATCCTTAAAACTACGCAACAGATTTTGACGTGTTTTTTTTATTTTAAGAGTAAAAAGTTATAATTTGTGAAAAGAGACTTTTATATTCATTGTATTCTGAATTTTCGAAATTTCAAGACATTAAAAAAATATAAGGAAATACTTATAATTTTTTGTAATAGGAACTTGGGACATGGTCCATGAGACTGTCGAAAGATTTGGTTCGATTCAAAGGACGCCAGCTACCTGCAGAATTGATAGTTCAAGGAGGAAACACTAAATATCCCGCTGGCAATACATTAGATGGCTGGACAAGGGATATGAGGTAATGTGAAAGGCATAAAACAAATAACTTATATTCTGACAATAATCATCTAAAATAAATTACACCTGCATCAAGGTGATAAGTCCCATTCTCGAATTTTCCCTGTTATATGTTACAGTTTTAATTCTTGTAACAGCTATATTTATGACTACTAGTTTGGTTCATGTCACTTATGACAATCTCGAAATTAGAATTTTGCCAATTCATTCATGTTCATTCATTCATGTCATCAATTGGACGTAGTTTAGCAGAAAAGACTCGACCCATCAAAATTACTTCTGTTTTGAAGGCTATAGGCTTGTCATTTTATATGATAAAATTGGTGTATTTGGAAAATAGTGAAAAAATATTTTTGACGTATATCTATACTTCTATACTATCTATACTTAATATTATAAAGAAGTAAAGTTTGTTTATTTGTTAAATTGTAAGGGGTAATCTCGGGATCTACTGAACCGATTTTAAAAATTCTTTCACCAATAGAAAGCCACATTATTGCTGAGTGTCATAGGCTATATAAAACACCGAAAAATAAAAAGGCTTTTACGTCCGTTTTGCAAAGTGAATCGGAGAAAAAACGGTCGAATGAAAGCGTTTCTACGAACGCTGCCTTAACTATGAAAGATATATTTTTGAGTTCTAGAGAAAAGATGTGGAGCTTGAAAATGCCTACAAAAAAGTCAACGACAGCATGTCTAACTTAAAAACACTATGTACTAAAAAGGATTATTAAAATTATGCCCAACAAAGTGGGCACGGGTCAGCTAGTTGTTTTATAAAGAAAGAGTCTGATAATAATGCTGTTACATAATTAAAAAAAAAAATTAAATGAATTAATTATTTTTTTTGTAAGTAGATTAACATTCTTCTCTGAATCAAACATATTTTATTAATTAATAGAATTCTATCTAATGACAGTGACAGTAGACAACAAACTGCAATCTAGGTTAAAGCATTGGTTTGAAAAGAGGTACCCTACCTTTGCTAGGTTCCCATCATTAAAAATGAATCTTATCTTTATTGTTGCACCTTCATTTTTTGCTGAGTGAATGAACCAATTCCTAGGACTTGGTATTTAATATTACACGGGCTGGTTTTCGGAACTCGACGACAATGCGCCTATTTGCGTGTGTTGACTGCTAGGACTCAATTTTGACCAGTGTGGCTTGAGTTCTACATGCTTTATTAATTTAGACATAGTTTAGATAGGAATATATCATCATTACACATTAATAATAAAAACTCTTATTTTATCTTTGAAATAAATTACTTCTCCAAAACTAACATAATTCAACAATTTATGTTAATATTCTAATAAATTTGACAGGTCAAAGAATTTACTTAATTTAGCGAGTGTACCTTTATGGGCTGTGATAACTCCAGAAGTTCAAAGAAGAAATGTTGAATCATTTGTTGATCTTATCATGAAAACAGGGAATGGAGTTGGTTTTAGAATGAATAAGCCAGAAATTGGTAAGTTTATTGAAAATGTAAATTATATATATATTAATCAAATTATAGGCGTAATTTTACTATTTATACTAACTATATATGAATATATTAAGTTGTATGTGGAGCTTCAACCAAGGGGATTGTAAAACACCTATTGTAATTCAATTGGTGAATCATAAGAATTTAACAAACTACATTGTTGATTAGTTTATTTAATAAACATAAATACTGATCATTTTATTTATCACTGATAGTATTGCTATTGACACACAATCTATTATAATTTTATTTTCAGTTCCGATTCGACGAGATACACCAATGGATTATGCAAATATGTGCGAAAATGTAATTGCCAAGATGAATCCTGCTATAATTCTTTGTGTTTTAGTACGCAACAGTGCAGACAGGTACATATTTCTTGCAGATATTCTGAACAATATTTATTTCCATTTAAAGTAGTCCTTAATTTTCCCTTAGTTATATAAGAAATTCTTTCCTGTGTTCTGTGTCCTTTCTTATTTTGTTCTATACCAGGTAGGTGGCAAGTGTATGATGAAAGTTTTTTGTTATGAAAGAAAGTGTTTTTTTGGTGTTATCATAATAGCAAGTCTAATGTTGTCTACATATGCTTTTATTTTACTTAGGTATGAAGCCATTAAGAAGAAGTGTACTGTAGACAGGGCGGTGCCCACACAAGTAGTCTGTTCGCGAAACATGACAAGCAAGTCGGCCATGTCGATTGCCACTAAAGTGGCCATACAGATTAATTGCAAGGTACATATATTTAAAGACACCTGATGAGAGTTTTTCTACTCAAATTTCTCCCATGTACAGACAGTTGTTAGTTTTATCATACCTACAATAGTAAAATTGTATGTGTAATGTACAGTAGAACCTCGATAAGTTAAAGTCCAAGGGAAACACAAAATATTTTAAGTTATAGAGGTCTTATGTTATCAAGGGTCTATGTTAGGGATAGGTTAATATAGAGGTACATACCGTACATATGTATGTATGCACTCTTGTTCCTATTTTTACTCGAATGCGTCAGAATGATTGGTTCAATAAAATACAGAAATTTAAATAATCATATTTATTTATTCGCATTGCACATTACATAAAAATAAAACAATAATTCAAGGTTTAGTCTACTTAAAAAAGTCGGTGATTTTCTTTTGTTTTAAACAATTTACAGTTTCTGAATCAATTTGATTTTCAATGACAAATAGAGAGGAGAATACATTATCTTTTATGTTGCTACACTGCTCTATAAATGATCGTACAGTCCTTAAAGCTCTTTTTGCTTCGTTGATTGATACGCTCTCGTAGATGAAGTTTGTGGCTCGTCGTTAAAAAGACCCGTTTCATCAGCGTTAAAAACATCATTGGGATCATAATCATTCACTAAATCATGTAATTCAGTTTTCCATTCTTGGCAGACTGATTTGCTTACGCTCGCATTTCGCCGCACATTTTTTTAAGTGCTAAATCATGTCGTTTCTTAAAATTATCAAACCAGCCATTGCTGGCTTTAAAATTTTTGATTTTCAGCGAATTAGCGAACTCTTCAGCTTTTTCTCTCAGTATGGGTCCACTAACACTGATGTTTTTGTTTCGACACTGTTTGAACCACGTAAACAAACATTGTTCTAAATTAGGGAATTCGGCAATTTTTCGTCTTTTACATTGAAGACTCTCTCCTGATTCTTGTTTCTTCAAGATTTCAGCTTCTTTTTTAATGATGATTGATAATGTACTCTCATGTATCCCAAACTGAGCCGCAACTTTCCTTTTCAATCCATTTTTCGCTGCTTCTATAGCTTTTAATTTATCAGCGTATGTGAGTGTTGTTAGTTTTCTTTTTGAACTCATTTTAAGCCAGTTTTATCACACAGTAGGTAAAGCGATGTTTCCGGGACAATAATCAAAAACTTATGATCCAAGTAAGTCGTGGTAACATAACCTAACCGCCGCAAAGCTTTAAAGAATTTCGAAAAAGCAAACAATAGGTGACATATGTATTGTTTACGTTAACAATTTAACTAGTGAACACGTGCAAGCAATAAATACCGAAACCTTTTGTTTGGCACACTCTTTCAAAATGACTCATTGACAAACAATTTAATGTTGTAGAGGTTGTGAAAACATTTCTTTAAGTTACTGAGGGCCAATTAATAACAAACAAATACAAAACGAGGTTTGAGTTATCGAGGTTCTACTGTATATGTTAATATGTAGTATATTTATTTATCAAGTCAATATCTCCATTGTGTAAAATAAAAATAAATAATTTTAATGTATGTTGATTGAAATATACATTTTATTTAAGATTATTGTACATTGTTAACGTTGTTGTTTGTTGTATGGATAATAATAGAAATAATGTGTTAGCTTGGCGGCGCGCCTTGGACAGTGGACATTCCGCTACCAACATTGATGGTTGTGGGCTACGACGTGTGCCACGACACACGATCCAAAGAAAAAAGCTTTGGCGCCTTCGTCGCCACCCTCGACCGCGCCATGACGCACTACTACTCCAGCGTCAACGCGCACACCTCGGGTGAGGAGCTCAGCGCTCATATGGGCTTCAACATAGCGTGCGCTGTGCGCAGATACCGCGAGAGAAATGGTTAGACACTACTTTGATAATGGAATATACAGATTTATTTGCTAATTTATTAATTTATTGTTTGATAACAAACTGAAAAATATTATTTTGCAGGAGTGCTACCAGGACGAATTTTCATTTATCGTGATGGTGTTGGTGATGGACAAATCCCATATGTAAAGAGCCATGAAGTAAGACATTTTTTATATTATAGAACCTTTGTATGCTTAAAACTATTAAATATAGTTTTAAAATATGTATTTATTTAACATATTTTTATTGTTACTATTGATTTATATTTATCATATTTTCTAAGGTGGCAGAGATTAAAAAGAATCTCGAAGAGGTATATGGTGGAGAGGAGTTCAAGATGGCGTTCATCATAGTGTCCAAGAGGATCAATACCCGCGTGTTTGTCGAAACTGGCCGTAGTGGCGAAAACCCGCGCCCTGGCACGGTTATTGATGATGTTATTACTCTACCAGAACGGCAAGTTATTAATAATTTCTTAATATAATATATGTAAACCACAATGATTTAAATATAACCAAATAAACTCATATGAATCGTCCGGCAGAATATGAAAATAAATAAAATATGTAGGAAGGAATTCTGAGTACCTATTATAGCATTATATCTGTGCTCTTATTTGTGTGGTAACCTTTAGATAGCCAGATTTTTTTCATATATTTTTTTGTTAATAAAATAAGTTATGTAGATAATGTTTGTTATGTTTTGTAAGTGTATTTTATGTATAAAATAAGGTCATATAATTATTTTTGAATATCCTTTTTTTAGATATGACTTCTATCTGGTATCCCAGAATGTTCGTGAAGGAACTATTGCTCCCACTTCGTACAACGTGATCGAAGACAACACCAACTTGGACCCTGACCGTGTAAGTGCACAGAAAAGATGTATATTATTTATGCTCTTAAATTTGAAATGGACGTTAAACATTAGAATTATTTATGATAAGTTGATTTTTCCTACAAAGGTTTAACTCAATATCTAATTAGACATAGTTTAGCAGCAACGACTCAATCCATGAGTATAAAGGTTTTAAGTTTTAGATGATAATTTCTGCTATGATTTTCTATTAGCATGTTTTGAATTATTTTCATGTGTAGCAAATATTGTTATGAGTAAAGCTGAATTAAATATTTACTTAATTCTCTGAAGTTGGATTCAATGAAAACGACCAACAATCTGGATTATTGCACAGGTTTATAGAGATGTCTATCTACCTTTACTAGGTTTGGTTCCCAGCATTAAAAATCAATGTTATCTTCATAGTTTCATGCATCTTTTTTCTTGAGTGGAAGACTCAACTGTTAGTAGGACCTGTTTGTCATAATAAAATTAATTTTTGACCAGTGTGGCTTGAGTCCTGCTAAACTACATTCAAATATGAGTTTGTATTAAGAAGTTGATAAAATGTGTACAAACGTTTTCAGATTCAACGCCTAACGTACAAGTTGACGCACATGTATTTCAACTGCTCGACACAAGTGCGCGTCCCCTCGGTGTGCCAGTACGCGCACAAGCTGGCCTTCCTCGCTGCCAACAGCCTGCACAACCAGCCCCATTACTCTCTGAACGAGACTTTGTACTTCCTATAAATATTATTAACCTCTTTCAAATTTTATATTATATTTTAGTATTTTCTCTCGTATGATAGTATTCATATACAAATTGATTTATATACGATATTCTCAAACTTGATACTTTACATCTAATGTTAGGCGTGTTCTAAAAATATGTATTGTTTTTAGGATAAGTCAAAAATGTATCTATTTTTGGAAAATATTTAATACTATATATATAATATTCATACAAGAACAATTAAAGTTGTGAAATTGTAAAGGAATATACTGAGGATTTTCAAATTCTATACAAAAATTGAAACTTGCAAAAGATAAACTACAGATTATAGATACTGTGCCGTTTTTCCATATTTATATTTTTGTCTACTATTCGTTTGCTAACACTGCTTCCTCTATGTAATAAAAATAACATAAAGAAAATAGAGTTCCTAATTAAATTTCACCGATTTTAAGATCTGTTTATGGTTATTTTTAATTATATAAATGGTCGTGCCATACATGCACTAGAGTGCACTAAATCTAAACTTAGGTTTGTATTTTGAATGAACATGGAAATATTCTGTGCATTTCCGCTATTAGTAGTTAAGTTTTTTTTACTTTTACTTTTTTTAAGATGAGCTACTTTCAGCTGCTTGAATATTAAGTATTAGCAAGTCAATAAGAAGACATATAAGTCTTGGAAAAGTAACTAAGTGCGACTGATTTGCGCAATCAATGTTTATTTTTAATTTTTTTTTTATTTAGTATAGACTAATGTTCAACTTGAACTATTCCATGACAATTTGCTATACTTAAAACATTGAATTTATAATAAGTTTTGTTTTTGTTACTCTAGAAAGCATTTATAACTTTAAAATATTAGATAAGGTAGTTGTAAGCTGTTCATTGTTAAAACGTTCCAGTTCATAAGGATAAAAGATAATGCTTTCTACCTCGTATTTGTATTGTGACTTGAACGTTATACTAAAATAATTGTTTTAGTTTACTTTTAGAACACATATGGTTCTTTTTTTGATATTCTTATTTTTTTCCTTTTCAATTAGTAATTTGGCATTAGCACTTAATTTGATTTATATTTAGTTTCTTAAGAAAAATCACTTGTTATTTTCAATTTGAATTAAGATTTTTTTCGTATTTATTGGTGTTTTACTTCATTCCTTATAACCATACTGTATGAGCCATGTGCATCTTATTGTGAATCAATTCAATTATAATGAGATGTGAAAATTTTTAATATAAATATTGAAAAAGCAAAGTACCTTCATTTGGTTCTAAACAGTAAAATTTATAAGTTTTATCAATATATAAATATATTTTTTTAATTTCAAATTTACAGCTTTTCACTAAATGCATATGAAAGTATATACGATACTTGAAACTAATAGTCAATTTTTAAAATTTTTGGCTTCCGGTTAATCTGAAACGACTGGACTTTCACTCTCAAATAGCTAATGTTATAAAGCGTAACTTAGGCTACTTTTCAACCGACTTCAAAAAAGAAGGAAGTCAATTTTCAATACCTAGTTTAATTGATAAATGTACTTTGTAAAAATATAAAAATATTTTCCCATACAAAATGTTCATGAGTTTCGTAACTAACAAATATTTATTGTTCATCCCGTCGAAACGGTAAACTGAATTTAAATTTTACTGATTTTCAGCTTGTGATTTTATGCACATAACACATTCATTCAATTTTTGGTCTAGATTGACCAGACTACAGTCTACGTTCCTTTACCTTGATAAAGCACGGGCGTGCAATCTAACGCAACTCATCAAACAGCGTCGTCCTCGTCAGTATACTATTTTTGTGTATAAACACCTGGGTGGAATTTGCTGTTTTGTCTTCGTCTTTTTAACATTTTAAATAAAAATTGAATATGTAAGATCTTAAGTGATGCTGGAAATCTAAGTGAAGGTATTCAAAGAATTTATTTAGAGCTGAATTTTAATTTTCTCGTAGAAGGAAAGAGGCGTAGGCAAAGATGTGGGAGGAATAATGCTTCAGCAATTTATTACCTCGTGATATTTCAATGGCTTTTTCTATTTAAAACATAAAATGTACATAGAGATAAGTAAATTAGGTAAAGTAATTTTCCTTCTTTCCTCTTAATCGTTTTACCTTTGTTACTTAGAAAAAAGGATTAAGTAAATATGTATGATAGAAGTGTATGAAATTAGGAAACTTGTGAGTGAGGTAGTACAGTTAGTCGGTTTTACATGTACATCGCATGTAAATGCGCTTAATGCGAGATTATTAATGTTTTATACGATTTATGTTGAAAATTAGGTAGCTTTGATATTATACTGTATTATACATTAAATAAATAATGCTAAGCGAGGGAACTTATGGTTTGGTCTGACAAAGAAAAAAGTTGCTGGTTTTACCTGTAAATATTTATTAACTTTCAAGAAATATTAACAAAACGTAGAAAGGGTAAATGCACAATCTGTATGCTAATGATTTATTTTAATCACATTATTAGCATTTTCCGCGGCTCCGCCCGCGTTTTGAAGACCCTAAACTAAAAAAAATCTAAGATTTTTTTTTTAATGGTAAAAAGGGGGCAAACGGGCAGGAGGCTCACCTGATGGGAAGTGATCACCTCCGCCCATGGACATCTGCAGATGCGTTGCCGGCCTTTCAGGAAAGGGAGGGATGGAGGGGTGAGGGAGGGGGGAGCGAAGGCGGAGGATGAAGGGAAGAGGGAGGGGGGAAGGAGAGTGGCCCTCCCGGACTCTCACTCACCGGACGAAACGCGACAGCATAGCTGCCACTTCACGCCGGTCTTCTGTGAGAGAGTGGTACTAATGAACTATACGGGGCGTGCCGGCCCATTCGGTTGCTACCCGAAGGTAACAAGCATGGCACTACCACTTCTAAAACCGCTTAAAAAAAAAGATTTCATACCGCGTGATGTTTTACAGTCTGTTTTTAATAGTTACTTGAGATTTCTCGAAAATGAGAAATTTTCCAGCAGTAAAAAGTATCCTATGTATTAACCCGGGTAACCAGCTATCATCATATCAAATTTTATGCAAATCCATCCTGTGGTTTTCTCGTGATGCGGAGACAGACAGACAAAAATTATAGAACTATTTATTGAACTTGTGTAAGAACATTTTTCACCTTTTAACAAAGAAAAAGAGATTATGAATCCTTATTTTTTTTACATGTAACATTTATTAGGTAAGAGTATTGAACGATTTGTTGTATATAACTGTTTTTGCTTTGTTATATCTTCTAAAGTATTTAACGTAGCACTAAGCCGATTTTACCAGTTTATAGAGTTTGAAAAGATAAGAATTTTCATGTATTAAATTTTTGCCAAAAATGTAGTTTAGCAGGTTTTCGCAGTAAAACATATTGAATATTGGTTGTCTAATATTTATGTGTGCGTAATGCATTCATAAATTTATTTCGTGTAAACTAAAATATATCAAGTTACTATGACTAAAATAATGATATCTATATATAAATAAAATGATAGAGGTCTGCAGTTGTGCGCGCATCACGGAAAAACTACTGGATAGATTTCAATGAAACTTTCTAAGTTTTATTTCTTAGACACTTGGCCCTTATCAAAAAAAAATGATTGCGATATCTTCATTTAATAAAAAGTTATTAAAGTTTCAAGAAACAACGATTTGTATATGCACTGCGTGTTCAGTGATGTGTTTCCTTCTCGCGGAGTAGTGGGGCAAGCGGCGTAGCGCGCATGCGGAAAACTTTGTTAATATTTCAAGCAACGTGGACGAAGTCGCGGGTATCAGCTAGTAAATAATAAAAAAAATAGTTCTGCAATGGCAAGTGATTTTGATGAAATTTTCTGGCAATCTATAGATAAGCACAGAAAATAAGTAGCGATTGAAAACATCAACGCGGGCGAAGCCACCGCGGCATACTTTTGGCTTGTTGCTTGTTTACAGCCAGTAAACAATAAAATAGTAGGTACATGAGATATTTTGCTGGCTAATCTATAGTTGCCTGAACATTTTATCAAAATCGTTCCAGCCATTTCGGAACCTATCACAAATATACTCTGAGCCTAACTGATGTGCGTATAACTGTTACATAGATGTACAGCTTACGTTTCAGTAGATGCGCTTCTGGCATATATCAAATAGCTAAGACTACAATATATCGATATATAGATAAGATATATCAAATAACTAAGACTAAGATAGTAGTAATAAACAAAAAATAAAAATATTTAAACGTGTTAAAATGGGCGTCCTCATTAAGTACATTACCTATATCATTACTAATAAAAAATATGTGAAAATTGCAAGATACAGAATTAAGTACTTATAACCTAAAGTCTATGGGTTAAAGGATCGATTGCATTGTTTACATGTTTTCAGTCCGTAACTTCGTAGCAACGCAGCAGTCGTTGCCTTCAAACTGTATTTTGTTATTTTCATACAGTATCCCTTGTCTTTGAGACTATGGAGGAAGAGAAAAGTAAAGAAGAATTAGAAGATTGGAAAATTTACGAAGCGTTGACGAGCAAAAGCCCTACAGAGGTAAGATATAATAAGTAATTACATAAATATATACCTATGTAAGTTTTTATCGTCACAATGTCCTTCGTCTCACTCATCCCTAACTATGCCAAATTTAGGCCAAAGTATGTTTATAAATGCTTAGATAAATGTAACTAGAACACGCAATAAACATAATACCTATGAGGCTATGTTGTGTCATATATTTTGAAATATATTTACGTACCTACATATTATATGAATTTACTCAAAAATCGTGTAAACTTAACGACCATTGTAAATTGACTACCGATGTGTTTTATTCTAATTTAAACCAATTAAATTGCTCGGACCAACAATTAGAATATTTTTTTTATTGCAGAAAAACATTTAATTTCCACAGGAAAATAAAATCAAAATAATAGATTTTATTTATTCGTCCTTAGAAAGTTCGCGGCGCGGTGGCTAAATCTTAAGAGATTCATCATAACTATGTATGTAGTAGTAAATTTTTTGGTATTAAAAAGCCTTACAACATCAAATATCTATCTACGAAGTTGTACTCGCAATACTTCTTTTTATCAGTAGGTATGTATTAAAACAGTAGCAAATCGATGTGCGCGTCTCACGTAAAAAGTTTTGTAGAATGATTTGTTAATTACACGAAATAAAATTAAAATATCTTTTATTTAGTAAGTGTACTTTTTGGGTCTAACGGGAAAACACAATAACTGTTTCAACTTTCAATGCAACGATAAGGATAATGGGGACCTTACAAAGTATGGCTAATTCTTGCTAAAACTTAAAATTATATCAAAAGTATGTAGGTACGTGAAACCTGGTTAAGTGAGACATCAAGGGACCTGCAATGTCGTTTCACTTATAGAGGTATAAATAAATATTTGTTTCATTTACAGAGGCTTTATTCTCACCTCTATCAATAAAGGTACTACAGTAAAATATTTTCTTACTCACATGAAAACACAATAGCTGATTCTAGATAGTATTATTAAAGATATATCATTCGTTGGTACATTATAAGTAATAGCATATAGGGTAAACATACCGGTTTACCGACCACTACCCCTTTTCGACCACTTCGCATGTTATTTTAAATAATAGACAGTGTTATAGACCGATCTTTTCTAATTTAGCGCCATTCGATCCGGGCGAACTTCACAGTTTATATTTTAACGGCATGACCTCGAAGTTTTCAAATTGAGCACTCAGTCGCTCTTTCAAAATTTGGTGTATGAACGCGTGTAAAATTTAGCGAAAAAAATAGTAGGTGGATTGATTTTCAAAGGTAAACTTTTAAGTGTTACTCTTACTTTATTGGTCATTGATTTGGTTTGTGTGTATTAGGCATGTTTAATTTCAATATTCAAGTGCCTAAACTCATCAAACTTTTTATAATTTATAATATTTTTGGTGGTCGGACAATACGTTAACGATTAATTTCAAAATCTACTTTCCGACCGGGCCGGTCGCAAAACCGTCGTTTTTCTTTGCCTTTATTGCGGAAACCTTAAATTCACCAACATACATTGCACTATATTTGTGAACAGCTAGAGTTTTGTGAATTTACAACTAGATTACGACCGCCTGTATACCTTATATTTTCAAAGATATGTCCTTCCAAAATAGCGAATATTTAACGGCCGGTGACCAGTAAAAACAAAACCTGTCCCCGACCGTTTGAAAACTCTTCTAATATTATAAAGGTGAAAAATTGTGAAATTTTACTAATATTATAAAGGTGAAAGTTAAGATGTATGTTTGAATGTTTGTTACTCAAGCACAAAATTTGGTACAGAGATAGAGTATACTCTGGAATAGCACATGCTAATTTTTATCCCGGAAAAATATATAGTTCCCTTGGGATATATCTGTTTTTATTTTGTAAAGGCGAACTTATTCAAGCTTGTAAATAAGCTTATATGTTTTAATGATAATGGATACATTTTGGTTGCTGTGCTTGGTGTTAGAATTGTGCTTATTTTTTATCAGATGGCACCTATCAGTAAAGAAAAAAAAATTAAGAGCCGTGCCGCTTCAACCTCTAAACTTTCCTTTGAATTTAAAAGTCCTCCTAACAAGCGTACGAAAACGCTAGGGCGAAAATGTTACATTTTGCACAGCTCTATTAAGATTCCAGAGTTTTTCTTATATATCTCTTATCGACATCTCAATATCACCATTTAGTGACATTCTATTATCACAAATCTTTAGCTTGGCAACAATACTATGAAAAAAGAGATATAGCGAAAGAGGACAAAGAAAACTAAATTAAGAAAAGAAAGCTCGAAAGAGCCAAAGAGAATAGAACAACTATTTCAACACCACCAACCATCAAAGAAGAGAATTAAAAAAAAATTAGAAGAAACTCAATCCCGTCTTAAATATGGTTCTTGTGATCTTGACCGTAATACCGTTACTTAATTTTATTTTTAAGTCGTAAAAGAGAGTAAAAATATACAGCTTTTGTGAATTTATTCATTGTATTATTATCATACTATTATAAACCTTACAGGCTATTACACAAGAGTCGTTTTTCTACCGTAAAATAGGTGGCCGATAACCAGTGCACTAGTGGACGATAACTGAGTGAAAAGGCCGATAACCGGTATATTTGCTATTTTTACGGATATATATTTTTTTTAAATTACATATCACTGATACATCTATAGGCGCTAGGTTTAATGAAACTAGACTATTGTAGGATGAAATGAATTTTTTTTGAAAAATCTTGGAGTACAACATTATGATAAAAATCAACTCCGAAGTCAACAAGCCGCTTAAACGGTCGATAACCGGTATGTTTACCCTACCTAGCAAATGATATTTTTTGAACTTTTAGCGCGAGTGAAGCCGTGGGTCCCGCTAGTTACATAATAAAACAACTCACTACTTTTCTATGTCAATCTAAAACTATTGCTTAGACAGTTCATAAGTTTCTATATTAGACGTAAACAAACAAAAAATACCAAGTTACCTACTATTTAGGAAATTTTGCTACAGTTTGTGTATACCTACCTATATAGGTACCTAATAGTTAAAGGTGAAGTGTGGGGCGATGCCAGAATTGACTGCTAAGTGCTAATATATAAATAAGTTCACAATTAAGCTGGGTATATTTGATATAAGCACCTGAGCTATTTTAGTATCAGAAGTCGAATGAAGCATAACAGATATAATTTTAACCTAAAAACTTCGTATCATCTGAATGAAGGCTAAACCCGTCGAGTTGAATAGCATGATATACGCTCCCTACTCGTGCCTTGCACAAAATTCCCCGATTCATTAAGTGGATATTAATGACTTCCTTGGTGATCAACGTTTTTTTTATTTCAATAAGAAATAAAGTACCACTTACCAGTAATCTGCTAAATATATATAGCACAGATGTTTTTTAATTACAATTAAAATGAAAATGTGTATTAATTATTTAGTGGTTTGTCGTATTTTTAATCAACAATGAAAGACAGATTTAAGATGGTAGGTACGTATTACGTAAATCCTTACATCGAGATATTTTATGAACTCATAAGCTATAGGCGCTGCTTATTTCTACTTTTAATTCTAGACTTTATAGACTATACATACATTAACTTTAAATTGTTCTTTCTGTTTCAAATATCTTAAGGTGTTATCAGACGGGTCATTAGGTATGTTAAATCTCTCATTAAAGTATTTTCTTTTGTTATTAACGGAGCAACAAGAAATAGAAGTTCTTCAAATTTACTTTTATCCATTCGAAAATGATTACAATATGAATCATCATCATCATCTTCAACAGTCTTCTTTCAATCACAAATTAAATTAATTCTTAATTCTTTGACGATGACATATTTAAAGAAGTGAATAGTGAATAGTCTTTCTAATTTCTATGTTATTCTGTCTAAGCCGTGTGAATATAGAAAGAAAAATAGCATTAACTCGAGTGAATAATCATTAGAGTGAACCGTCTGATATCACCCTTATTAAATATTTTGAAAAGGCACCGATGTCACTGGCATTCCTGTCATAATCATTTTGCATGCAACGTAAACATCGATTGTAGAGTTACCATGACTATTATGGAAATTACGAAGTTAAATTGTATAGAAGCGCTCATTTATCCGTACACAAGAAGTTATCGTGACTCTTTGCGAGCTCGAAATAGCAACCCCTATCACGCTAAGTTACAAACGAAAAGTACTCGCTCCCACCGTGATACTAGTCTTTCTTCGCACGCTACCGGTAACCGTAGGCCCTCAAATAATTTACCTTTATGATGAACATTTGTAAGTTTTTTGATATCCTCTAGATGTTTACTACTTATGATAGTACATATTATATCAATACATGTCACTTACAGATGGAAGCAGGTATTGAAAATGACGTGGTTACATCATTGAGGAGTGACTTAGCGGGCTTACAATATAAGCGTGACAAGTTAATTTCAGAAGTAAGTTGAGAATAGAAAAATATTATTTCGATTAAGAAAAGATTTAGTAGCTTAAAATTATAATTATTTTTATTTTAGAATAGCGATTTAAAAAACCAAATGTTGTCTCAAAATCAAAGAATACTAGAACAACAAGTCGAAATAGACCATCTTCGAGAACAAAATGCTCGACAAAATGCCATAATTTCGTCCCTTAAAAAGAAAATCCAAGATCTTGAAGAAGTTCATCGGAATTTGCAAGCATCACAAAGTAGGAGCGACTTAACCATACAGACACTCCAAAGAGACAATCGTTACTGTGAAGAAAAAATTAAAGACTTGGAAAAGAAATTAAGGTCGCTCGAATTAGAATGTCATAATGAAGAACAACAAAAAGAAAATGCACGTTGTCAATTTCACGACTTGGTCAGACGATTGTCCGTCGCAATGGATGCTGATTTTTGTGATACTACGCACACTCACTCCCCAGAAAGCCTCATTATTAAAGCTTCTGAACTCGTACAAGATATAACAAGGCTAAAAAATAAATGTATGAACACGACGGAAAACTTATCCACTATTGAACAAGATCTTAGAAGCTGTAGAGATACACTAGAAAGAGCTAACGCCGATAAGGATATATTGCAGAGACAGCTTTCTTCTCAACTTCTTGATATAGAAAGATTAAAACAAGAAAAAGAATCTCTTTCTGTATCTAATAGGGTTCTTGAAAGGGAACTTCATGAAGCAAGAGAAAAGCTTTCACACTGCGCTAAGAATTTAAATGTTGTTACAGATAACGTAAATCAAAATGAGTCGATGATCATACAGCTAAAAGGTTGGATATACCAACAACAATTTCGTTTCATTTTTAATTTTAATTGTTATATAATTTTTATCGACGTTTTATAATACTACATGTTGTATTATATAGTTGATTTTTCCTGTAAAACGTGATATTATTCTATAGTCAATTAATCAAATAAATAATAAATGAAAAGTACTAAAAATAAATAAAATCTTGTACATTTTTACTTGATAAAATTGTAGAGGATTTAAGACATCGTGATGAAAAGTATCAAAGACTGCAAACTGAGTTTCGAAATACGATGGAATCTATTGCAATCCTCCTCAGCTTGCCAACACGTTTCGTTGAAGCACACGAAAGTACTATCAAGGATCGAATAAGAGAAATATTAAGCGACAATAAGGACAAGTCTGTGGTAAGAATACATACATCATTTCGAAACATCTTGCTCCTACGGCTACTCTAATTTCGACTACTAAGTACATTAATATTTATAAATACTTATTACTATAAAAACTAGACATTCTTTAACAAGTTGACTTGTTACATTAATTTTAATCACAATATAGTACATGTTACATATTAGGTATGTCTATTAAACTAATTCAAACGGCAAAGCGATGCTAACATTTCTTATTGAAATTCGATGACATACATTCTAAGGTAGAAATAATCCTTTTTTTAGCAAATAGAAGCATTACGGGAGAAATTGGGGTTAGAATCTCAGCAACTGGGTAGAACTGCACATTTGCATGACCAAGCCACAACTCGCGTTCGAATACTGGAGGATGAGCGGAATATGCTTGAATCTAAAGTACACAAACTAGAATCCGAGCTCAACGCGATGGAATTGTCTAGAGATAATTTACGAAAAGACAAAGCCAATGTAAGTATTTAGATTGTATGATTAGATTAATGTATCCAGTATCATCATCATATCAGATAATCTGGTAATGGTTTAAAAATAAAAATAATAAACCTTAAATAACATGAAATATGAAAATTCCACACATTTTAATTAAAAAGCTAATAATATTTATTACGATTTGCAAATGACTCTCCGAAAACTATAACGGTATCTGCTAAGTACATATTAAATTAGTAAACTTGAATTCATTTAAGAAGATTCTGATGAAATATTTCCGTAACAATTTTCTAAATCTATGTACATATTATAGTAATACTTACTAAGTCGAATTACTTAGTTACTATTTGAATTTTATTAGTTACTGTACATTAAATATTTTTTGGGAAATCTTATTGAAATAATTTTATTATTATCGATACAATATGTATAATGTATACTTATAAGATTTAAGAAACATGTCAACTTTTATACGCTGAGAATATACCTATTGCGGTTGGCAATAAATGGGTCATTCATGAGGATGTATAATTCACCAAGGTTTTGTATTAATTCGCTAAAAGTAATATGAAAACAATGTACTATAACAAAATAATACCTACATCTTAAAATATCTTCTTAATGAACTCAAGCACCGCTATGTACAAGTGCCTAGGGGTACCTAGTCCTACATCCGAGCGAATCGTGTGAGAGTGAGAGTAGTCATTACTTCATATACACATATACAGTATATGTGTGCAGCTGCAGGCAATAGCTGGTAAACTGAAAACATGTTCTTGAAAGTTAGCTAAAAAACCACAACATATTATAAATAAAACATGTAGACGGAGCTCCCAATTCACTTTTTTTAACGAAATACAAAACATTACTGTCACAGTTCGTGGCATTCCTGGAGCGGCTGAGTCGAACACTTAATATGGATGAGTTAACGCAGGATATCGGCGTAGAACTACACACTGAATCTATTATGCACAGGGCAGAGCAACTTGCAAGGCTTGAGAGTGATAAGATTGTAGACAAGGTAAGTTATTATATTATATATGTAGCATAAGCCATAACACGATACAGAAAATAATATAATCAGTAATTAACATTCTTACTTATTACACACTAGTCAATATACCTATTTAAATTTATACTTAGTTGTGTAAGAATACGAAAGTAAATACCTAATGAGTAGCACCTACTACCTAGGTAGGTATATCATGACACGAATATATAAAAACTTTTAACTTTTACGTTCCTATTAAATATTTAAATACCTATTTAATATTACCATATTATATGCGTATTAGTATGTGTGTAATACTTTTACGCGAAAAAATATGTATCTCCTTGAGCATTACCGAGCCACCAGAAAAGGACTAAAGAAAAATGGCATTCAACCTTTGCTTGATTTTAATATGTGTGCTGCTTTGTATTTTGCGTATATTGACTTAACCACTATCATTTATCTTCATACTGTACATGGAGTTACTGACATCAACGGACAGTATATAAATCACCTTGTTTGAAATTCAATGGTCAGACAAGGCTAAATATATCGTCCAGCGAATTGGAATCAACAAAAATAATAAATCAGAATTGATTTGTCACGTTCTTGTGGTTTTATGATAGCGGTTATTTTAATATCATGTGTGTGTTTTGTATAGCTGCTATATTACGGATACTATGGCACGCTCCCGAGACTGCGCAGGGAGCGATCTTTCCATGACTTGCCTTACCTTAAAGAAGTAAGATACAGTATCATACAAAATTGGCATGGCATTACTGACGTAGGGGCGAGTCGTGCTTAAATAACAATTAATTCTCCGCAAATTCTTTCTATAAATTACACCTAACGATGTTTACTGCGACGACCACAACCTAAGTGATTAGCACCGCCGAGTAATGTTTCACGCTATTAAATAGTTATTAAAAAGTTGTTTTTAACACTTCATCTAATTATCAAAAGCCAGTTATGAACTGTTCTTTAAAAGTATTCTAAGTATCATTAACTTCATTAATGTAGATAGGCATAAATAAGGTATTTATATTTTTTTAAATAGTAGGTATAGCTAGATAATGTAGTTGAACTACAAATAAAATTATCAATTTCTAGATATGACGGTGAATCTATTTTCAGACTGCTGTAGTGTATCAACTCCAACGACGAATTCGAATACTAAGAGAACAATTGCAGAGGAAAGATATGCATTTAGATTTACTTCGACGTAAGCTCAGTGTCCAGGTATATTCATGATTTATACTAAATAGGATAGTAGTAACCTAAGGTCGTAACTAAGAATTAAAAAATAGATTTCCTTTATGATTGATTGTTTATCTCCCAATAATAATTCACATACTATACAAATCATTCACACGTAGGTAAACACTATTTTATAGTAGGTAGGTATCTATTTTTTATGTAAATGGACTCTAAGTATGATACCCGTATAACAGATCAATAAGATCATTAAAAATCACTTTAAAAAGTTTATTAATAATTTAAATTATTAAAACATTCGAAATAAATACGATTCTTTCATTAGGTAGGAATATTAAATATATAAGCAATGACTTAAGTAAGGCTTGACTACATTACCATATTAATTATTAGTAGGTATACTTTATTCCATAAAATATATAATTGGTCTTATAAACAATTTAAGTATCCCAAAACTAAATAAAATAATAGACGAGCAAAGCCATTAACTTATAAGTATCTGTATTGTGTTTTTAAAAGTACTCTAAGTACTTTACTCTTTTCGCTGAGAAAAGTAAGATTTTTAGTATGTACCTACTAAAAAGTTTCTAATTTTAATTTACAAGTGTTATAAAATACATTTAATATGAACAGGAAGAAAGTTCGCGAGTCCGTGCTGTACTGCAAGCAGAGCGAGACGAGGCAGTGAATCGTTGTAAGAAGCTGGCTCGACAATGTGACAAGCTGGGCGCGCAGCTCAGCGACGCGCGCTCACAGCTCCGCGATCTCAACGCGCAGCTTGCAGATGCTGCTGAATATAAGGTTCGATTTCATTAAAACGGATTTCATCAGTGATTACATTACTTTCCTCAAAAATAAATAATTACATAACAGGTACACAGGAGTATAGCGGCTTCAAAATGATCTCTTGTATACTTTGTACCTTTAGCCATAAATACATACACACATACTCGTACATACATACACACATACATATATCCTGGCCAAATACAGCTTCGTCGGGTAAGTTGTTATATCAATATTATGTTGTTGTTTTAAGGATTTTATATTCGTTTAAGCAGTAGCTACAAGTATTAACGAATTCCGTGTTTCAGTTTTACAGTATAAATATAATAATGGTTTGTCTATTTTAAACATTAACATAACAGCTATAGGTAATCAGGTATATACGAGAGCTACATAAACTCAATTTTTAAGTATGTTGTTTATTCGTAGCACGAATTTTGTGTTTATTTCTGTACCGTTGGACAGATTTTTAAAGGACTTACTATGTGAGGCTACTGATTACAGGAATTTTTTTGGGACAAATCTGACTGAATAGCTAGTTTTAAAATATAGAGAACTTATTAAACGGTATAATTCGATTACCAAGTTTAAAAATATAATGTTATATAATTAAACAAGTGTTCTTCTTTTTAAAAGCTTAACAGCATACTTCAGTAGCATTAAAGATTCGATTTAACATACTCGTAAATCATATAGTAGGGTACGTTGGAAGTGGTTTTACTAGAACAATTTGCTTACAAGGTTAAAGTGATTTACTCGCTACAAAGTGATCTTATTCCTAGATATAAGTTCACAGCTCTAGTTAGGCATTTTAAATACAACTAAGTATCTTTTTTTTTTGCGTATTTATTTAGATTTTTGGTGCGCGATTTTTCAACTTTACTTGCTTTACTGCAATCATAGTCACGGCAGAGACTACGGTTTTAGAGGTCTAAAAACCAATTTAGGCAAACAATCTATCCACAAAGCACAATGCAATGCACAATGAATTCAATAAATACAAAAATGGCACAGCGCAAAGTACCTTATAATATTTGTTAGTTAAATTAATAAGCCTTAATATTTTTTTATAATTTCTCTTTTTGATTTTAACTAGCGACTCGCCCTCGCTTCGCTTGGTCTTTTTCCTAGATTTAGCACAGGCAAAGCCGCGGGATCCGCTAGTTATGTATATAAACCTTCCTCTTGAATCACTCTATCTATTAAAAAAAACCGCATCATAATCCGTTGCGTAGTTTTAAAGAATTAAGCGTACAAAGGGATATAGGGACAGAGAAAGCGACTTTGTTTTATACTATGTAGTGATAGTATAACATTCGGGTATATCTTTATGAATGATAACGACAGAAATAACGTTAATCATAAAGTTGTATCCACTATGTAAATTTCTTAGACGGTAGTTTTTGCAGTTAATGCCATGGCTGTATTTCTTCTCAACTACTTATTTAACATAGAAAGTAGTATATCTATTGTTAAAAGAATTATTGACATTTTTAAATATCAAAAAAAATATAATATAGTAACAAAATATTATAGTACAGGAATAGTGAAATCAATTTCTGAAACAAAATTACTTACGCAATAAATAATCATTGTTTTAACAATGTTCTGCGACCAAGGTCTCGGGTGTAATCATACGAGCACTTTATTGAGGATTAACTAATTGAATTCCGATATTTATAAATGTGCAATTATTTAACCATTTTTAAAGTAAATCATAGTAAATTGGCCATGTACAAGTTATTTAGGCCATTTGAAACTGACTATTCTATTTTCAGATAACCTCCTTGGAACGTGCACGTAAAATAGAGGAGCTTCAAAAGAAACTCGATGAAGCGGAACTCCTCAGAGCACGATACAATCGCAAAGTAAATGTATTAAAAGATCAAGTGAGAACAACCGGCGAGACCTTCGAACAAGAAAGAACCACTACGGAGCATCAAATTAATATGATGCGGGACGACCTTTCTAGAACAAAGGAGGCTCTCGCTGAATGTCAAAGGAGAGAAGCCCAGTTACAAAGCTTCAGGTAAATGTGCTGCATCATAAATTTAAATTACAACACTAAGGTAACAGTTTCTTTACTTAACGACCATATGTCCTGTCATAAATAGTTGAACGTATACAGAAAGTATTTATCATTAAAGTGCTTGTTATAAAAAGAGAACATTACGTCCGATAAGGAATAAAATAATATAAAGGTTGGGGAAATGCGCTCGTAAAAATACTGGACGGTTTTATGTATGAACCACATGTGCATATAGATGTGGTCCTATACGAGTTACGACCCAGGGCTACATATTGCCTTCGCACGGAAAATTACACTGCCGTTTGCCCTTAACCTTGACGTTTTAAATGCAGAGCTGATACAGTCGATTACAAAATAAAATTGTATTACATTGACACTTTTTAGACTCAGCTGAATTTAACTGACCGTTATTATTATTAGATAGGGATTTCATTATTTTTAAATGGCATATAAAGTTAATTAAACGCTCTAAATTGTTGAAAATACCAACTGAATTTAAGATTAACCTCCAATAGGAATTCAATCGCCAAACTCCTCGGTATATTAGTACCGTCTTCGGTATCGGACTTCGAGATGGTTTCCAGACTCCAAAAACTTATAGATGCGCATCATGACTTCACTATAGTATCACGACGCTATGACGATCCAGCATTACTACGAGCCTCATCGAGATCTCCACCTCCTTCCAGATGCAGGACTCGAACCCCTGACAGGTACATAACAATAAGGGAAGTTAAATTCGAATATCTTTTAGGTATTTGGAATGTAATAAAAGTTATTCCTATCATACAAGAAAGGCTGGACCAATTTCAGTGAGTTTTTTATTGTACAATTAATATTATTAAAGATAACTATGTACACAAGCTAATCATACCAAATGATGCCTGCTTGAAAGTTATACAGGTTTTTGTGTATTATTGTTTATATTTTATTCGAGCAATTAAATCTTTAAATCTGAGCTAAGTGTAGCAAAGTTCGGGTTTTTATTATATTTTTGTAAAAAAACCGAATGAGGTCGCTAAAAAAGTATTATTATTAATACATATAGGTACCTACTAGACAATTATAATACAACATCGGTTTAATAGCAGGACAATTATAATGCTACAGGCAATTTAATCGACTTAAATAATTGATGGTTGATTTATTTTTATATACATATTAACCAGTCGCTTTACACGATATACTTACTCGCAATTCCTCTACTTGTCTTCTGTTTTTTCGCATTAAATAAAAGATCTTCTGCATAGTCTGCAAGAAGCATGAAAGTATTCTGTTTTAATGTTTTACATTATACCTACCTATTTGTTTTTATACTAAATAACAATATATTGTGTTAACTAATAACTTGTATGGTTTATGTAAGGACTAAGGATTGAACCATAAACATTTAAGCGTTCACAATTTATACTAATAGTATAGAAATATGTGGATTAAAATGTATGAAAGTATGTCGACATAAAGATTTTTATCATAACATAGTTTACTTCTTTACTCAGACTAGGTATAAAGTACCGTAGAAATATTAAACTTAAAGAGCTATCTTAAATCTTTGATTATTTGGTTATTTACTTCTATTTTTTTATTTTTACTTTTGAATTATTTTATTGTAATTATAATTACAATTTACATCTTATTACATAAGTAAATGAAGACAAAAGCGTACGCAGTTTCTAACGAATTGAAATTACCAAGTATGTAGGTATATAGAAATATTTAACATTATAGGTACAGATAACACAAAGTTTTGCGATGTTTTCTGTTAAAAAATATTTTACAGATGGATGATATTTAATTAATACTCGGGCGCCATCCGCGCCGGTCCCATAAAACATTTCCTTTCCTTCCTTATTGCTTAACGCTCATGACAAGATATGTGTATCATAATTATAGACTAAATATGTTTGACATCCAGGAAAATAAATAATAGTGAATGTTTTACTTATTATGTTTAAATTTAATAAAATAGCACTTATAGCCGGCCTTGTAAATCATAGTTTGGTGTGTCTTTCTTTGCTACCTTAGCAGTACATTGCAGGCGCTACACTAAGGCGCTAAAGTATTCATGCATTACCCCCTAAAGTAGGTACCGAATAGTGGCGTATGTATCCTCCCATGAGGTGAGACCATCCCGTGACCATGAACCATAAATAAAAAAAAAGTTTTTTTTGATAATGATATAATACAAACTCTTAATTGTTTTCAAATTACTGTATGTGTTTTAAAGTGCAATAAAGAATATATATAATATGTGGTAATGTTTGTAGATCCCTAAGGTACGATGACTCCGGCTACGCGGACCCTGCATTTGATCTCGAGGACGACGTGTATAAGGGGCGTGCGGCGTTGTGACAGTCACGTCGCCGTGCCCGCTTCTAGCCGGATTAAGGCTCGGCGACCAACCAGTAAACATGCTCGGAGAACTTAACACGTTACTTTTGAAAAGTGGACCGTTGTTTCTAAGTAGTGTGAGACTAATCATATTTTTTATACCTAGTCTTGCCATAAATATTGTCACAAAGAAAAAAAAAAATTTTTAATGCAAATAATATTTATTACTTTTACAGTGTGTTAGTTTTATACATAAATATAAAACAATTTAAAATATAAAAGCTTATTCGATGTGGTCTCCATTGGCTGCAATACAGTCCTTTAAACGTTGAGGCCAGTTATCAATAGAAGCACGCACTCTTTCCATGGGAAAATTTTTCACTGCCAATCGTAAGGATTGTTTTAGGGACTCCAAATTATCATGGCGTTTAGAGCAAGCCGTACTCTCTAAAACTGACCATAAATCATTATCCAGCGGATTAAGATCGGGACTAGACGACGGCCAGTCTTCAGCTCTGATGAAGTCCGAAACGTTCGCTTCTAACCAAGACTGCGTGGACCGAGCTTTATGACCCGGCGCCGAGTCTTGTTGGAAAGACCATGCTTGGTTATTGAACATGGTGTTGTTAAGGGGCTTAATTACCTTCTCAAGAATGGTATCTTGATACACTTTTGCCGATGTTTTGATACCTTTTTCACAAAAATATGGCTCAGTCACTCCTTCATAGCTAACAGGTTTAGGTCTTGAAGCGCTTACTATAGAAATGATCCTATGAAGTAAGGTTTTAACACCCCACCAAACCATCACTGAAGTCGGGTAATGCCCACGTTGCACTCTGCCGACTAATTGGGAAGCTTCCTTAGAGGTTTGAGCATAAATATGGTCATTTTATTTGTTAAAATGTTGCTCAATTGTAAAGATTTTCTCATCCGTAAACAAAATTTTTCTGTAACCTCCCTTTGCGTACCGCTTCAGTAGTTTTTTCGATTTTACCACCCTTTTCTTTTTTAAATTATCAGTTAAAAAAAGACCTAAGTCATCTTTTAAAATACGCGACATGGTTCTGGGTGCTATCTTCATCTCCCGAGATAAAATCTTTTGCTTTCGGACAGGATTTCTGCGAATTCTTTCCCTTACTGCTTTGACCACCTTTTTCGTACGAAAACTACGTGGACGGCCAGATCTTTTTCTGTCACAAACAGAGGAGGTCTCATTGTACCTATTGATAGCCCGATACACAAGCATTTGACTAATACCAAGCGTATGGAGAGTTTTAAAAATTGCATTTGGCTCTATACCAACTTCGTGTAATGCAATCACAGCGATTCGGTTCTCTTTATCACCCCACTCCATTTTAATATCGCAAAATATTATAAAATGTATTGGCGCCAAAATTAGAAAACACAATGAGCAATCGTATAAAAATGACAGATTCCAAATTCAAATGTAATATCTTTCTTATTTTTAATTGTAACAGTATTTATAGCCATACTAGATATATCATTGCCTAGACCACCCATTAGTGCAATATAATATTTTTTTTTATATGTTGGGACATTATTACAACAGCTTATGTTACGGATACCAGATAGTTGATATACTACACATATAAATTTTAAATACATACATATTATAAATATAAACACTCATGACTAGAATGCAAACGTTCGTGCTCAACAAATGAATGTCCCTAGCGGGACTCGAACCCACGACCGCAATAGAAGGTAGGGTCACTACCAATTGAGCCAAACATGTCGTCAAATGTACCTGTAATGTGTAAAAATACATCTTATATTACATTAATATACCTTTACTTATATTAATAAGTGTGTATGTAATAGTGCTTATAATTATTATCACGGTAGTTAACTAAATTAGTAAGTGTAAATTTTGCACATGTAACTTGTAAGTATTGTTTTTAAATCAAGTAGGTACCACTACTTACTTTGGTTTAGTTTTAAATATTCTATAAAAAGTATAAAAAAGCGAACTTGTAACGTCTAATTGCACTGCGGCGAAGGGTTTCGCTGTTTGTTTTAGTGAGTAGTCCGAGTCCCTGCTGTTCATGCTGGTTGACGGACCGGCAGGACCTCATGTAGAATTTTTCCAGCGAAAACAAAAAAAACTACTACTAGTAAGTTAATAAATGTGAATGTAACACACAAATCCCCGTCTTATAAAGTTAAGAAAAAAATATATCAAAAAAATGTGTTCAATATGTAATGTAAGTTAAGCGTATCAGTAAATAAAACTTAAAGTAAAAAAAGTAGTTTTAAATAGAAAAAGTTAAGATAGCTATTATTCGCACATTATTTAATTAAGCACAATCTATAAACTGTAATTTTATTAAATCTGCATTTTTTTCTGTAATTAACATTAAACTTGAGATTATCTGAGCATGCGTATTTATTTAATTCTTCACTTATAAATATCCCAGACAGAGAAAATTTTCCTTTCAGCGACTTAATAAAAAATAATCATAACATAAGGTAAATCTTACGTTATGATTTCATTCTATTACTTAAATAAAATAGTTATATTTAAGAAAATTAAAATGATAATTAAACATAACATTGCAAAAATAAATTATCGTTTAGTATATAATGCACCTTGCACTTTGTGACTATCAAGTTTTTGACTTTTTGCAACTTGCCAACCTATGAAGAGATAGGTAAAAATTTTCTTACGTGAAGCACCTACAGTCTAAATTAGCCCCTTATTATAGTTGTTCTGTGGTGTACAATGTATAAGTGTACGTGTATAAAAATTAAAGTCCACATAAAATTCACTCGATAAAAAAATATTATCGTAAGCCATATTTTTATTAGAAAATGATAGGATTTCTATAAGAAAAATACCGTGACAGCTTGGGGGAGCCTGTTGCGGGGATATACTTATTCATGTCAATTCATACTAACGAATCGGCACTATAACAATAGTATGATAATAACTATGACAATAGTCCACATACTAAGAATTGTATGGAATATACAGACTTCTTTGAATTTCCATAAACTAATTGCCACAAAAACTCAATGTAAGCGTTAGCAAATTCCTAATACAACATTTTAGGATTAAAAATAGCCTTTTAAACATAACCAATATTGTAGCAATAGTGAAAGTAAGTTACTTCAAAGTTAAACTTATTTATCTTATCAGGAACCAGTCCGGTTCGCGTACTCCCTTTATCGCAATAAAAAATCGGTCAAATGCAAGTACTTTTACTAATAGTCCGGCAGGTAGTGTCAAATTTGACCGGAGCATTTTGGCATGGCTTTCGTTTTTTTGTATAGTCAGTTTTTCCAACGCTTATTAATAAATAAATTGTCAGTTGGCCCAAAACCGGGGCATAAGATGAGAAAATGCCAGGAAACTTGATAGTAAAAAAATGTTCTTGGACTATTTTGGCAAAGATAAAAAAGTATAAATAATTAGTTTATGAATTGTAGATCTCAAAAAAAAAGTGTCAGCTGTATCATGTACGTGACAAAATATGTTAGCTGATCATGTGAACATGTCAAAAAATCAGAAAACCTTGTAGCATTTTGGCAAAGCTGAAAATTGTATATATTGAAGATTATAATTCAATAATCATAATAATTTATGTCAGCTGGAATTTTAACAAGGCACAACCTGTTAGCTTGACTTTCAAAGTTTGGTTATTAGGTATATCAGATCATTATGGCATGGTTTTTGGTTTTTTGTATAGTCAGTTGTTCCATCGCTTATTAATAAATGAGGTGTCAGTTGGCTCAAAACCGGGGCATAAGATGAGAAAATGCCAGGAAACTTGATAGTAAAAAAAATTTTTTTGGACTATTTTGGCAAAGATGAAAAAGTATAAATAATTAGTTAATGAATTGTAGATCTTAAAAAAAAGTGTCAGCTGTATCGTGTACGTGACAAAATATGTTAGCTGATCTGATATTATACTTCATAACCAAACTTTGAAAGTCAAGCTAACAGGTTGTGCCTCGTTAAAATTCCAGCTGACATAAATTATTATGATTATTGAATTGTAATCTTTAATATTTACAATTTTCAGCTTTGCCAAAATGCTACAAGTTTTTCTGATTTTTTGACATATTTACATGATCAGCTAACATATTTTGTCACGTATATGATACAGCTGACACTTTTTTTTAAGATCTACAATTCATAAACTAAATTATTTATACTTTTTCATCATTGCCAAAATAGTCCAAGAATATTTTTTTTTCATCTACGTTAATATTTTCTCTAGCCCAAAAGCCCCGGAGTCGCGCCAGCTGACAATTATTTTTGTTCTCATACAAGTACTAACTATCAAAATAAGTTGATAGAGTCCATGCCAAAATCACCGTAAAAATTTGACACTACCTCCCGGACTATAAAGCGTCTTTTGGTTATAAACAGGCTGGAATACATGGATGGGGCATGAAAGAAAAGTACTAAGGAATTGAAGTTAAATAGACTATAAAATGTATAAGATAACTTGGACTTCCAAAAGAAAAAGTGATTCAGATTTAAATTAATATAGATTTAACTTGCTTAAACATTCACCATTTACGAATATTAAACAGCATTTTACTAACAGCGGTAGTCCCGATAGTTGTAGGTATGCGAAATTCTAATAAGTAGCCTGAGGGTAGCGGCTTACTTACTTATTACTACGCGACGTGCAAAGTAGCAACGTCATTTTAACGTTAAGCTCAATTGTTACAAGATGTTTTATACGGTTTTATTAGTATTTTTACTCGCAAATTCAGGTAATTACTCAATTGAGTATGTAAATTAGTAGCTATTAAAATTATACTTATATTTGTATGTATAAATTATTTTATATTTAATTAATTTTAATTGTGTTACTTTAAAAAAAACGATAAAAATTCACAGCCCTAACAAAACCACGTTATGCAGACTTAAGTGAAGACGAACAAGAGCTATTTAGAGCTGCATACGACACTCCCTCATATGATCAAAATGAACTTGAGGAAGAAGATGACATGCACCTCGGCAAGTTAGATCTTCTTAAAGACGGCCTATGGGCTGTTAAGGCGAAATTAAAGGAGTTAAAAGCTTTTAACAAAGCTTTGGCTGCAAATCTGCTTTCAACGAAGCTCAAAGTGAAGGAACTACTTGCAAATCAAATGCGTTTAAAGAACCACCACCACGATGCGCCAGAAAAGAAATATCCTGTGCACAATTATCAGGTAATACATTTTAAGTTTCGTCAGTCACGTTTAAGTATACGTACATACTCGTGTGTAGGTATTAGCTTAATATTGATTTCACAGAATTATTCAATTTTTGTTCTTGAGATAAATATTTTATGGATGCATCTTGCATTACTATATAGGTATTGTTATAATAAATATATACTAGCTAAACCAGCAACTTCGCTCCCGCTAAATCGCTAGTATATTATAGGTATAAAATATTATAGCAAAATACAATTATCACTTTCTAAAATTAAATAATAATATTTTTATAAATAACCCATCTATGAGAAATCATTACACATCATTTCATAATAAATTGAAAGTTCGAAATTATGATTTAGATCACATTATTATATTATTCTTTTTTAACAGTATTTTAGAAATTAATTATTCTTTTTTTATGTAGTAAATATATTATATTTTATACACTTGTGTTGTCAGTGACGTTTCGCTAGAGTGGCCCATATAGCGACTTCGATTTGTCTGTCAGCACCATTAGAAATTAGAATTAAACAAAATTTTTGATAATCCGAATTTTGCAGATATGTATTTATGTTCAACTCAAAATCTTTATTTTTTTATGTTTAATACTTAATTTTATTTATTCAGGTAAGGTTTCGATTGGGTCTACCGTCCCCTTAACGAAATTTTAATATATATTATTATACTTAGGTATAGGTATAATTTATTTTAAAGTAATACTAAATTTGTACTAGGTTAGGAACTATGTCGCTTCGACACGCTATATACTATTATGTCTTTAACACAGAATATTCGTTAGATTAAGAAGTGGTTGAGAATTACAAATCTTCTATATACATACATATATATTATATGAATAAAATGATCTATAACGTCCTCGGTAAGTAAATCACGATATCACCACGCTACTACAAGCTGACCGGAAAACCTTCACTGACGTTCATATATATAAGTACTTAGCTGGGAACAAAAAATATCTATACGCATTAAGAATACCTATATGACATTTAGCTGGAATATAGCTATTGAACCAATTGGATTCCATTTAATTGACTAAGTACTGGCTTGTCTCTCGGCAACTTCCCAAATAGGGTATGATATTGAAAGTAATGATGATTTTTACTGTTTCAGCCTCAACCTTATCCATCGTATGAAGCGCAAGTGCCGCAGTACGCTGTACCCCAATATGGACACGATCCCTACTATGGACACTAATTAGGAACCAAAGTGTGTAATATTAATTGCGCTTGCCGTTTATCTCTCTACCTTCTTTACGTTAAAAGAAAAAGAGTTGATTTATTTCTTAAATAATTCTCAGCTGTCTAAATATTTTATTTATTAATGTTTACATTGAATTATATTAATAAAAAATAGTTGATTACTCTTTCATTTTAATGCAAACAATGTAAAAAGCGCATTAGATGCGATACATCATAACTTCTTTAAGAAAGTGAATTATATAAATTAAATTCTTAATTGGGAAGGTCACTAGTTGGTGTTTACTGTTGAGTAGCGTAGTTAACCGCGGCGCGCGCGCAAGACACACGTGTACTAGAAGTGAATCGCTTTTTTCAATTCGTATAACGAATAGAGAAATTGAAGCCTCGCTTAGTTTTACACTGTGCAGAGCCGCCTAAAAATTTTTGGAAAAGAATGACCGCTCAAGTATAAATAATACGAACTAAAAGTGATCTGAAACGATGTTTTTGTCAGTCGTTCTAGTTAAAGTGGACATGTCCTTATCAATACAGTAATATCGATCAGCTGTTTTAGTGCGGAATCCGTTGTTCTGTAACGAGATGAGGATCTATTTTATATGGATTATTTCAATGGTATGATTATTATATCAATTCAAAATATCACATACACATAATATCGAAACATATGAACAAACAAATACCTTTTGAAGAACGTATACAAATCGCAAATATAAATTTTATGTCAATCAATTAACTGCTAATAAACATAAATATCTCTAAGGTATAATACCCTTGGATTTACACGTACATTACAAAGTACTAAAGCAGTACACCCACATTGCTCACTCAACATTAAAGCCTTATTTCGACCTTCAATACTAGAACAAACGCGTGCAAATTTTAAAAGTTAACAATATGGTAACTAATGGGATACATTTAAATAAGAGATTATTGTTAATAATAATAATAGTTACAGATAAGTTGATAAAACATGAGCTTTCTAACAATTCTTAGGTCATTATCATCTTTGATTACAATAGGTAGTATGTACTCGTTTTTACCTATATCAGAAACAGATTTCGCGTGAGCAAAAGAGAAATATATAATTTTTTAACAACAGATAGGTACTTTCCCTTATACGATACATATACGATATATAAGTTATGATGTATTTTATCTGACTCATGAAGGAGCTAGTGTCAATTATTCGATGTAATACAATATGGTAATTCTGATCTACTTCAGATAGCTATATGGATTATAAACCAGTTAGCCGTCACTATAGTCCTATTTTTCTACACAATTGCCTCTTTTCGATTGTAATAAGTATAAATTATTGTGCATAAATGTAGGTACAAATCTAAAATTTATCATTAACAGTACTTACGTTTTTAATAATATTTGCATAACTGCAAAATAATTCATCTTGGACCCTGACCCTGAGCTGTCATGACGCTAAACTCAGGCGTGTTAGGAATCCAGTCCACACGCACTATGCAGTATGCACTGCATATAAAAGTCCTACGCTTTTTCACAATTACACTATGACTTGCGAGTTGCGATGAAAAAGTCACTTGTCTTTACGGTGTAAAAGTCAACCAAGATTTAATCTTCACATGTAATAAAATTCTAGCTAAGTTGAATGTATACTCCAAATGTTTTTAAAAAAAATCTAATCGAAATAGTCATTACTATCTACACAGAGGACATATCTAAAGATTTTTTGTCCGTCTGTCCGTTTAGAAACACCAAAAAAATATTGCACAGATTTTGAAGAAATTTGATATAACTTGTTATACAGACTACTTTTCTCTGCGGGAAACATCTAGTGAAAATTGATTCTAACAGTTTTAAGTTATCTATTATTATTAAGTTGTTAACCAAGTAATTAGCGACTACCCCGAATGGATCGACGACGGTGAGTCGCTATTTTATATACCTATAAAACCGGGTTTCATAGGATCATATTGAATTTATGTAGTCGTGAAAAATAGAGTGTGTTATAGATTTAGAATCCAGACGGTAACTACATTCCGATCTGCTTCGCTACGTCTTGGTATAAATCCTTCACCTAAAATAAACCTCTGATAATATAAAATGATACTCAAATTAACTGCTTTACTATTTTTTTTTTCTTTTAACTCGCAAATTTTGAACGTGAGTTCAAGTTTTGAACGTTATGCAAATATGTTTGGTTTTATTACTTAGGTTTATAAGTTATAAAAAATATAAAATAGAGATTTTGTAAATTGACAATTATGTTTAATGTTATAATTATTAAAATATGAGTGTGTCTTTATTTCTTGAGAGGCAATAAATGCCACTGTGATCTTTAAGCAAATACTGAGGAATTTGATCCAGTTTAGGGCGAAACAAGTCTATATAGAGTACTTCCTTGATTTTTTGTGTAGTGACCTCAAATGTGTGCAAATGTTTTTTTACTATTTTGTTTATTTAACGCTGCTGCCATTAAAAATGTAATTGAATATTTAAATAGTTTTGACGGAGTTCCCACTTTGTGATACCAATTACTTATAATACGTATAAGTACGTATTAATATCATAAAATGGAAAGCCTCGTTTAAAAGATTTAAATTCTTACGAGAAAAAGCTTATTATCAGACATAAGTATATAATGAGAAATAAAATTATTTGTAAAAAAATGTTTATGTAAAATCCGTGTTGAACACAAAAAGAGAGAAAACAAAACATGTTATGATCTTATATGAAATGATATTTCCCTGAATGAAATGTAACGTAAATTAAAGCAACAAATATTACAAGTTGACATTCGCTCGCTCACATTTCAGAAAACGAATACATTATAGGTTTTTCTTTGTGGTTTCAAGTTCGCTATCATCTCACAATTTATTTGCATTCAAGTTTAAAATACCTCACGATCTGGTAAATCAGAACTGGTTTCCTCGCCTTACCCTGCGCACTCACAGGCCACAAATAACGATAATATACACAAAGGATTAAATAACTTATCATTTGATTGATTTTATTTTATATATATTATGTACTTTATATTAACATCATCGATATTCTATTGATAAATTTAAAATCGAATATTACCTAACCTTAACGTAATAATCGAAAATAAAATCATTTATATTTATACTTAAACTTTATAAGATCATGGTCATGACTTACAAAAAAATTAAAAGGAATGAGTACTATAATATAGCTTTATGTGGACACATAAAGATTTCCTCTTATATTTTTATGTCATAGATCATAATTGACAAGTCATAAATCATAATTGTAACTAAACTCACTTAACTTCAATAAGACATATTAATGGACTACGCTTGGTACTTTGAAGTAACTTAATCAAACCCCTTTGGTTTCATCTTCATTTACTAATAAAAAGTTATATTTTTTTGCGAATAAGTAGGTAGGTTATATATACTGTATGTTACTGCAAAAACTTACTTTCATCATAATGTTACTAGTAAAAAAGCCTTATGAACTTTCGTTTATCTGCTAGTTAATAGGGTTTTACTATCTTATCTTAGTAATGTAATATAATACGGAACAATTGTTCTACCTTTTTATTAATTCGAGAACATACAGCCTTACCGACTTCTTATCTTCAGGCTACTTTAATGTTAACTTCTTACTAAAAATCTTAATAATCTTAATAATTTTGTAAAAAAACAAGCTAGCTAGCTATCTATCCTCGTAAGAACAAGCTAGCTAAAAGACCTAGTATGTAGCTATATGTACTTATCAGATTAAGGGCTTTCCGTTTGATAAAAGGCGGTCGAAGGTTGCCAAGCGCTTATGTGCAACAATAGTGTAATCAAACAAACTAATTAAACAATTGCCTATGATGCTTGTGGACGTGACAATCATATCTGGTTGCAGTATTGCAACTATTATAACTTTGTTACACCGTCAAAGCAACCTACCCTACCTACTACCCTACTGTAAAATATTTTAATTTATAAAAAAGACTGAAAATACTTATAATTACCCTATCTATATTAAACATAAGAATAGAAAAAAAAGATTTTGAATATTTTTAATAAATTATACTAAAAATATCAATACTAAATACTAATTTGCATGCTCGTTGAACTCTAATGAATGAAATAAATGAATCCATTGTAGGTACATATTATTTAGAATTTACCAATTAAGTTTTAGAATTACGTTTCACTTGCCGTGGTAAGCTATGAGACTTGTGTTAAGGATACGACAGAGTTGATACACTACACGTCATATAACGTTAATATATACTACTATACTATATTATAAATATAAAAACCCAAGACTGGAGTACAAACATTCAAACTTAAAAAATGAATGCCCTCGTGTGCCCAATAAGTGGGACTCGAACCCGGCGCATTTACTTATTAATAACATTAATTTAACATTTCCGATAGTTATTAAAAATATAACTATAACTATTAACGACACCTTAGCTTCGCTCGATTGAAAAATAAAAACTATATCCCATACAGTTTTTCTGCGATAAAAATTAATATACAGTGCTATTTTTGACTATCTGTATACCAGATTTTATTCAAATTCGTTCAGCCGTCCTTAACGAACATCCATCAAAACTTTCATCTATACATAATATAATAAAATTCTAACCTAATCAAATCTGTACAATAAATATTTCTTGGAAAATCTAATTGAAATAGACATTATTATCGATATTGAAGCCAAATCTATTGTTTTTAGAATTTTCGTCTGTCTGTCTGTCTATGACCGCATCACGAAAAAACCACTTGACGGATTTGGATTAAATTTGGTATGATGATTGCCCGACAATACATAGGATATTTCTATTGCGGGAAAATATCTCATTCTGAGAAATCTCAACTAACCGTTACAAACATCACATAGTATGTGAAATCTATTTTGTTTCCGGTCTTTAAACGCGGGTGGAGACGCGGAAAATGCTAGTATTTATAATATTATTGGAAGTATGGGATGACTGTTAAGCACTTTCAAAATAGTCCTACAACTTGTTTCTTAACCTTCATAGCTCATAGCTATATAGCATTTTAGCTTATGTAGAATGTACATCCCTAGACATCTTTAGCATTTAGTCCTCTTAATTAAGTCCTAGGTTCGATATCCGTGTCGTTCAAGTAGAATCTTGGAGTTTATTTATAACATTCTCATAAACAACCCATAAACCAGAGACCACATATTAAGTCATGTATCTGAACTATTTTCCGTCATATTGAATTGCCCAGACTTAAACGAAATCGCTCAGGAAGGCATTAATTATTATTATTACTGATATCGCCATATGTTAAGTAGGTACATACTTTACTTTTTTTACATATGATACCTATACTGTTGCTGTTTTATAATGATGGCTACGAAAATCATGTAATTTCCAAATATTTATGAACTTTCATTACTTGTTATTTTTTCTAAAACATATATAGGTATTCAATGTATTAAATTTTAATATTAATATTACAATTACAATGCAAACATTGAATGTACCTATGTATATTTTTTATTTTCATAGAAATTTTCGAACATAACGAAAAAAAATTGAAATTTTTTGATCAGCCTCCGTAAAAACAATCACAGTGAGGTTATGTCATATAATATTAAATAATCCCTTATTTATTTAAATTTTGAGTTCAATTTGTTTTTATTATTACATCATTAGCATTCTGTGTTGCACAGAAGTATTTCAAAGGCCTGCGAACTAAGTCTAGCGGAACAGCAAGTTTGGATAAGTAGTAGTTATCAGTAATTACCTACTTATATACATTTTATCAAGGATATCTGACTACAGTTACCATATCAATAATGTTATCTATACTCCCGTTTTAAAAATCTGTAATAGTAAGTTGAAAAATAGAAAATTTATATAGGTAATTGGTGAGTTGTAATAATTTCAAAATTTTATTTTTAATAAATTAATACATCATAAATTTAATTTAGTAAACATTTAAATATTTTATTTTCACATTAAGTTATCTGCAGCTTAATTTAAAAATCTACACAAGCATACCTACGCAATGTAGGCGGTGGTAGGTGGTGAATTGTCATGTTTAACCAAACTAAATTATTACTATTCACTTGTAAAAAGTAATAATTGAGGTCATTAGTATAATGTAGATAAAAATGACAGATTCTCGTAAGAACTTTTCCAAACCAAAAACTCTCACTACAATACCTTAACTTTCAATTCAATCTTTTCAACAGATCTGACGTAGACTTGAATTCAGGTTTCCTCATGATGTTTTCCTTCACCGTAAGACAAGTGGTAATTATGATAAAATGATTCGCACATGCAAAAATCAGAACTGCGAGACCAGGATTTAAACCTGCTTCACTCGGTTATCCTAGCGAGCTTGTTACCGCTGGGCTACTACTGCCTTTTTATTAGTAAACTAGCTGACCCGTGCCCACTTCGTTAGGCATAATTTTAATAATCCTTTTTAGTACATAGTGTTTTTAAGTTAGACATAATGGCTGTCGTTGACTTTTTTGTAGGCATTTTCAAGCTCCACATCTTTTCTCTAGAACTCAAAAATATATCTTTCATAGTTAAGGCAGCGTTCGTAGAAACGCTTTCATTCGACCGTTTTTTCTCCGATTCACTTTGCAAAACGGACGTAAAAGCCTTTTTATTTTTCGGTGTTTTATATAGCCTATGACACTCAGCAATAATGTGGCTTTCTATTGGTGAAAGAATTTTTAAAATCGGTTCAGTAGATCCCGAGATTACCCCTTACAATTTAACAAATAAACAAACTTTACTTCTTTATAATATTAGTATAGATATTAATAATTTTAATATACATAGTATATAAAACTAAATAAATATTAAAATATATTTTATTGAAAGTTTACTTACTACCTACTCATATTGTGTGATTTTAACTTTTAGTTCACAACAATTTTTTTATTATACAAGATATTTTTTTTAAATTTCTATTTAATTTTAAAACAAGCAATAATAAATTAATCCTATAATATTTTAATGTTTATTATTGTGCATTACCTATCATCATTACTCTAGTTTTCGCTAGGGACTAGGTACCTACCTACTTGTAATTTGTAAAGCGCCCACTTTTTTGCGCCCAAATTCCGATGTAGAGTTTTTGTTGACGAATTAGTAGCAAAGATTGACACATATCTAAAAGCAAAGTACGAGTCCCCATATAAGATATCTAGCTCAATTAATAGTAATTAAAATATTTAATAGGTGCAAATAACAGCATATCAATGTCCTTAATAAAATATAACCATTTGTTACGGTATATTTGATATTGACTGGATAAAATATTATTAACTACTCGAAAAAAATGACGAGAAAATACTTTTATTAAATTTTTATTTATACCTTAGATATTGAATCTATCATAAGCATTCATTATCATTATTCTAATAGTTATTAAAATAATGTGTTATGTGGTTCGTAGATTCACAACATTAGTTACAGCTCCTTCCTTTACTTTTGTATGTATCTGTATACTTTAAAGTAAATATATGTTTCAAAATATATTAAATTATGAAAATATATTAAATTCTTCGGCTTTTTGTTTTATATTGATGTACACAGGTGCATAAGATAGATCTAGGAGAGAGCGTCGTATCGTGTATTTGGTTCTACATTGGCACAAGGCCGCGGCGGTCACTGACAGGCGCCGCCCGCCGTTACTAAGGCATTCGGAGAACCATTTCCGCTCCGGTTGTTAACGCTTTAACGATCTATATTTTTAAATAGTCTTGCTATTTATAAAACTTCAACAAATGATTTCTTTTCATAAGAACTATTTTTTCGGATTTGTTCGCAGATTTATTTTCATTTTTACCGATGTTTCATGGTCACGGGAAGGACTAAATGTAAAATATTCGCATATCACACAGAAAGTATTAAAATCATTTTAATTCATCAAGTCAAAATACATATTATACAATATTAATAAAAAAATATCGCTCGATTCGTCCCTAGGTGCCCCCTGCCAAATATAAAGTTTATAACACAAAAAATGTAAGACCTTATACCTTAAATGAACTAGTACTAACTATTAACGCTTCTTGTAAGACTTTCATTCAAACTTGCGAGGTCCCTTAGACCATCTTAATCCGACCCTGTCGAAAAACCGCTCTTAGTGGTAGTTTACTAACTATAAACTAGCTCCCTGCCAAATTTTATTATTTATACGTGAAGCGGTTTTCGATATTTTGTGATAAGTGAGTGAGTATTTTCGTTTATATATGTATATTAAAATAATAATAATTTTCTTTATTACTTTTCGCGTGAATCGCGAATAGACAACAGACAACAATTTACACACTTTTAAGATCTTAGATTCCTAAATAATTGCGTTACTTCTGTTTTCTTATATTATGTATAGATAATCTATCGCGAGCGTACCTTAGGTGATTAGGAAGTACAGATTTCACTATGATACTGCTATTTTATTATGTATAGATTTCTATTTCAAGCTATAAAGATCTTTAAAATGTGTAGTAGTAATAAAGTTTTAAAATAAATTATGAATATTTTCAGATCTTGCCATACGTGCTGGTGACATCACAACCGGTGCAAAGCCAGGAGACCCACCATTCGGAACAAGAAGATAATTTTACAAACACGCACCAAGAACTACCTAATGCTCAAAATATACCAAAGTCTGACAAAAATTCGATTAACAACGAACAAATAATTTCAGTAAGAATAACATCATCCGTTGCTGTTGGTAGAACTAAATCAAAACCGACTTTCAATATATCTGGTAAAAATAAGGATCACGACGAGCAAGAGTTTCATACGACAGTCTCGCCCACAGATACGCCTCAAACGTTTGCTTCAACCACTGTTGCTGATATAACTTCTACTATTCAAACAACAATTTTGGAAGACCTTGAAACCTTCACAGATATTCCACCTAATCTCATCGGTGCTAATATAGAGTTTATTAAGCAACTGCAAGCAAAAAAAGGAATACGAGGCTTAAACAATTATGAAAGAATACATCCTTATCATTTCGAAGACGACCAGTCGTATTCCAACCAAGTTAATGATTCTGTAGCTGAATCTTCCGTACATTCAGTTCTAGAAAATGATGAACTTATAGAAGACGTTCCAATAGCGCGATCCGTGCCTTTGTCATATTCTTCTAAAAATTTTATTCAACATCCAGCCCAAGATCAACGAGGAAACTCAAGATTGACAACTGTTAACTTTAATGTAGTACATGATGCACCAAAAGTATCAAATTATAACAATGATCATTTATCGACATACGTTCATCAAAACCAAAATGTAGATGAATTAAATACGTTTTATAACCAGCCTTCAAAAGTGTATAGCGAACCTGCTCAAGTTTATAGTGAACCGGCGAAATTTTACAGTGAACCAGCTAAAATTTATAGTGAACCGGCCAAAATTTATAGTGAGCCTGCCAAAATATATAGTGAACCGGCAAAAATTTATAGTGAACCAGCTAAATTTTACAGTCAGCCCGCCTCTTTGCATTTATCTCCGGATACTCTTTCAGATCAAACCAATTGGGGTAAACAACCGGCCACGTCTACTTATAGTAGCACTGTGTTGAGTACACCATCACCATCGTCGATTACTAATTCGCCTTATCCTCCGAACACTAAACGCGTACTAGGACAAGAACCGGAAAAAAATTATGAGGTAGATGAAAAAGTCAGCGTAATGACTGACGGCAGAACCCATGGGGAACAACCTACCGGACAAGAAAATTGTAAACAGGAGAACTGTAAAGTTGGCTATGTTGTAGAGGGTCGGCAGTTCCGAAAATATAGGGTTGAAGAAAGAACTCCAGATGGTTTCATAGTAGGAGAATATGGGGTAGTTAGAAATGAAGACGGTGCGCTGAGGGGGGTCCGGTATACGGCGGACAGTGACGCCAGTCCACGTCTCATTCACGATGCGCTTATGAAGTTCCTGCAGCTATAATAGGTAAAATTTTGTCGAATAATTTGATTATTTGGCGTTAAAACGTTTGCTCATTTAATTTATGTAAAAATAAGATTTTTGGTTGCCTTTCGACGCTTATTTCCTACACATACAACTAACTTTATAGATGTGAAAAGACTGAACGTCATCTGTTATGTATTTGCATGTACTCGTATCCTAATGTATGATACCAATAAAAAATACGATTCGTAACACTTTTTTTTCAAACACTAATTGTAAGTATGCTAGATATATCACACTGTAATATAGTATATATTTATCGTTGTTTGTTTAATAAAAAATGCCTTGTGTGTGTTTGTAATAAAAAAAAGAAAAGGCGTAAGAGACGAAACAAACTTTTTTATTCAATATAGGTATAACTGCAAGCAGACACAACGCTTAATGTATTTTATTATATCTTAATCATATAGTTAAGTATTGGTAAAGATAACAGAAATGATTATATTTATTGAATTTGGATTAGTTCTCGTATCAATATAACAAATCTTTCTATGAATATTATGATTCGTTTATTTATGTTTTTATTTCAATTTAAACTTAAAACTATTTAATTTCATCAAACTGGGCTTAAAACATTTATTGTTTGATTATTTTTTGAGTTCATAATACACCAATTTAAATTGTTCCTAAATAAACACTTATTTAGGAACCATTTTTGCTGGCGTAGGTCCCTAATAATACAGCCGCAAAAATTAACCGTGCAATTTGCCGAACGACACAACCAAAATACTACATGAAGCTTAAATAATTACAAGTACGCGCTTATAATTATCATAACCTAGTACTATCATTGAATTATATTGGTGCCATAAACTCAATACGTCAAAGTCAGGTCTGACTTAATTACTTACAAACTCTTAACACTTACAAGAATACAACTTCAGTAACCTTCACTACTTAGAAATAATCTCTATAATTATTTAAATTTCAAACAGCAAATTTAGCATAACATTTATAATGAACAATCACTGTCTTATTAATAAATGATCAAGATATGTTAAGATCCTCCCCAACGAGCGTTCCCTTGTCGTGTCGAGCTCATTAGTGTCCGTCTCAGAAGCCAAGAAACACGCAGGGAGTACCCACTTCGGTGTGCGGTGTGTCATGCGGATTGCTCCTGGTACTTCTCCGAATAGACTGTGGAGCAACCCCTTGGCTGCTGCGACAGACCTGCCAAGCCGTCACGGCGTCGTGCTTGAACGCACAAGCGATCCTGCGGAGCCCCATTAAGACGGAAGATCCTTGGGTTTTAGTGGGTAGTATTGGCTTATTTTTGGCCGGTGTGCCCCACATAACTACCTGTTTTCTAAAGGTTGCACACGTAAATGCATATCCCAAGAAAAAAGATATGATAAGATACAAAGAATAGACAAAGTACTAAGGTTACGATGTAGACTAATATATTATTAAGCATAGGTATTTTTATAAACTACGCACATAAGTATTCTAGTATCCTCACTGTTATTATATATTTTTTTAATTCTTCAATAACGATGTATATGACTCGTTAACACATTTTTTTTTTATATTCTGTACATAAGCGATTAGCATTATCCCGGTACATAAAGTACCTACATAGAAAATGTTACTGAAGGATGATATGTAATAAAACATTTATTAATAAGACTGTTTAACTATACTGGTATTCTTGATAATATTTTTTAAACCATTACAAACATTTAAAGCAATTGCCCGACTTGTGCACGTACAACAACCTACAAATCACTCGTGGAAGCACATAAATCTTTCAGACGACCAACTTTTGAGTTGGATTATTTATTTAGGTATATATTTTATTTCGATGTTTAATTATTATCAATGTTTTGGTCATTATAAAACAATTTATTTTATTAAAAATACACTAATCTGGATATTTGACTACATAATTGATATACAACTTCAGACCGTGAGTACCTAATAGCTTTTTGATGTATTTTATAACTAAATTAAATTAGACATCGTTTGACTAATTACATGTTGCATAAAATTCCAACTAAAAAGAAGGTTGTCTGTTATATGGTCCTTAAAGTTATTTTTATCACAATCCTAGTATGGATTTACTAAGTAGGTTTCAAAACAAATATATTTTAGATAGGCAACAACATGTCAATACAGGTAGGTCGATGTAAGTGGAGTATTAATACTTATACAAAGCATATAAAACATTTAATAAACACTGTTAAATACTTAAAATATTAGGTAATATAACACTGGTTATATATAGCTAGCTTACAATTTAATAAAGTAGAGAAAAAATTATAGCCGTTATAGGTGTTTACTTACGAAGATTTGACATTTATTTACTAAATACTACGGTACAGTATCGTACTACCGGTACTTAAGAATTTGCAGTACCGATGTACACATAGAGACAGATTCTATAAAAATGTGAAAGAAAATAAACTTAAAAATTAGCGAAATTTGGTTTATATAAATATAAAATAATTTTAACTCATCATACAACATTCAGTGACATTTAAGAGAGCAAGTTTAGTTACGGATATACTAATAATAAATAGGTTATTAATTGATAAAACAATTATACTTTTTACCTTGAAATTCACGAGACATTTTTTTGAAAGTCGCACATTCATTAGCTACAATTTATTAAAATTAAATTGTAAGTATTCTAATAACGTATGGAATGTGACTTTTAAATCTATGACCATACTTATTGATAGGTACATAATATATTAAATTTGATATGTGTAGGTCGTTACTCGTTAGGAGGAATGAAACTATTGAGAGCTGAAATGAGGACTTTTCGAAACACGCATAGTAGAAGGCCTCATAAGGAGAAGAAAGAAGGCCATATTAAAGATCTGATACTTTTTAAATTTTTGTGATTTAATTCTCATGTAATGTATAGAATTATAGATAAAACTGACGTAAATTTTCATAAGATTGACTAGTTACATATTAAAGTTTTAGAGTTAAGTATATGATTATGTGTACTGTTTTTATTTAAAGAATGGCCTTCATAGTATTTTGACCTAATATTCGGAAAATCTAGGAATTAGAATTACCAATTAATAAAATACTATCAAACAATACAGATCGAAAAAATTACGTTAGTATGATATTTAAACATCCTATTAAAATTACTTTTAATAAATATAGTACTAAAGTCTTAAAATACGTTTAGCAAGTTAAACATTTTCAATAAAACATTACATATAACATCAAACATTAAATTGTCAAAAATGATTTCTATTACAAATTATATATAGGCAATAAGACATTTTTAGTACCAAGAAGTTCAGATCTAAAAACTAAAAAGAAGGGTTTTGATTAGAACGTACTTGAATATTATATTCTAAGCAAACCTTTGTCAGAATATAATAAACGTACCGAATTAGTCATATGTTTCTGACTCCTGCTGCACTAGTTTAAATCGCCGGGGGCTTTTCACGGAAACGGATCCATGGCCATCCAAAGACAAGCGGCCTTTCATTTGTAAATACCTTTAATAAAAAAGAAATTAATACAACCTTAACTTCTCACATGACAACCTTGATTAAATGTACTGTGGATCGGTGATCGATGAACAGTTATATAAGTATATTACTTAGTAAATTTTTGATTGTCGTGTTATATAAATAAAAGCAGTAAAAATATAATATTATATAAATATGTACATAATAAATACATTGTTTAAATATATTATTATTTACCTTTTGATATATCGGCAAATCAATTTAGTTGGGCGTTGCTGCCATTCATCCAATACCTCTTTAGGAGCCAAAACCTGCAACATAAAAAAATCTATTAAATCTTGGAAAAAAAATGAGAAATAGAAGATATTACTTAATAATTATTATTGAACGACTGAATACATATACGAATACTAAAGTAACTGTGTTGAATCTGAACATTAAACCTTTTTTAGAAAATCTTATAGAAACAGTCATTAATATCTATAGCTATAGTTTTTAGAATTTTTGTCTGTGTGTGATTGCATCACCACCTGCAATCACCACTGGACAGAAATTGATGATGATTGATATAAGCCAGGGGTTATCCGGGTTAACATATAAGATACTTTTATTGCAGGAAAATATAACATCTCTGATAAATCCTATACTGACTGCCTTATAACGTACCTAGAGACAAACCCGTGCAGAGCGAAGGCGAGTCGCTAGGTTAAGTAAAAAAGTGAGAAAAATTAAAAAACCGTTTTAAAATGGAAAACTTTAGAACCGCTTATTTTAATGGAAATATAAAATAGCTAACTGATAATTTTTTTTTTTATTTATTAGGGAATTGCATTTAGGCTTAGAATATACGACCTGTAGGTATAACATGTGATTATGTGAACTTAAAGGCTTAGAAAAGCCAGTACTATCTACAAAAATCCAACAAAACAACCCGCATGGCACAATGCAACGCCCACCAAGGTGGACCACCCGATCCCAGTCAGTTTCTCAGCTTCGCTCCCGGTCCTGGCTAGATTGCCGGACTCTAATGAGCCTCCCCACCGCGACAAGGTGAACGCACCTTAGCGAGAGTGAGACACCCGTGTAGCAATAAAAAATTATTGAACTGAAATGCAATTCTTTTACCTTATGCAGGAATTACGGCTCGAGCTATAAAACGACATAGGTACGTGACTCGCAATACTTATTAGAAAAATGTTCTATTTTACTTATTTGTTGAATGGCGCAAATGTTAATATAATACGTCTAAGGCATGAAAAATATTTGATTAAATAGTTTCCCTATTCTTACTATTTATGTTGTATATATTTAGATAGCTCTAGTAGATACTTGGAAGTAAGGTGGAAAATGCCTAGGTCATAGGTCCCTAAATAAAGATTTACCAAAAAATATTTATTGTACATATTACACTCAGTTAGAATTTTTATAATTATACTCGTACGTATAGATTGGTTTTTGTACAAAATAATCAATTTCCATTTCATCGTAATATCTTTCCTACAGTTGGCTGGAAGATAGAGGCCTAATTACTTATTGATTTTTAGACGTTGATTCGTGACGTTATAAAAGATATGTTTATAATAATATTACCATGCATGAAAACATAAAAGATATGCTTATAATAATATTACAATGCTATCGAATAATGGAATCCCGAATCAGTAAATAACTTTTTTGTGAATAATAATATTTTCGATTTTAATAATATTTATCATTTAGTATGATTTTATTATTTGTTTTGTTTTAGCGAGCCAGTGGGACGCAGTAGTGTTATCTACCAGTGCAGGTCAAAAAGAGAGGACCTTAGATTAGTTATTATACTTATCAAACATGAAAATCTCATTGTTAATGACGTAATGTTAAACATAAGCGTATACATTTCTGAGTACATTTAAGTACACTTTAAACTTATAAAAGTCAATCTTTAAGAATCTACTATACTATTCTGAAAATTTTTGCTCTAATGCTGAACTGCTTTACAATTTCTGTCAATAATATGTACTACAAGAAATTGAATTAAAACAACTAAAGTTATTGTTAATAAAAACTAAAACTTGGCATTGCTTTATAAATAGTTTGGGATAAAGCAATAAAATTGCATGTTCCTACGGCGAAAAGACGACCAAAGAAAGGGACGCGAGTGAGGCGAGGTAGCCGCTAGTAGGTGTGTAATATTTTATTTGATTATTCTATTCAAAAACCTTACTTCACAACCATTAAGATTAAACAAAAAACATCCAGTATATATATCATTTTAGAATAAAAACAAAATACATTTTCACCTGATCTCCTTTCAGCCGGTCAAGAAGTGTGACACACACGACGGCCGCCTTGATGCCGGCGTGGTGCGTCAGGGCGGCGAAAGCAAGTGACTCCATTTCTATGTTGACTACTCCCGCCTTGTGGACGCCCTCTAAGTATTCCATCTTGTCTGGCTCGGTGAAGTCACAGAAAGCTCCGTCAAGCCGACCTTGCCCTAATTATTAATAATTGAAATTAGTCAAGTGCGAGTTGCGTTGTTCTTTATTACACCAATACATTTATATATTTAAAAAAATTGTCGTACGGAATTTCTTTCGCCATTTTTTTCTTAGAACCAAGGCTCTTGGCAAACTGGTGGCAGACTGATGTTATTCAGGTATATTTTTAAAATGAATAGATCGAACAGATCCCATACTAAATATTGGTGATTTTTTAGAAAATAATATTTGCATTTGCATAAGTAAAATTCACTTTTTAGACCATATTTTAGAATTTAGATGAACATAAAACTCGATCAATACAGTTTTAACTTCAGTACAATTTAAATAAATAAAATATTCACAATACCTTCATAAAAGTCATAAGTGCACATAGTCTTGCCCGTCACTGTTTCGTATGGATCTTCTGGGTCCGCCAACGCCTTCAGCTCGCGAACTAACCTTTTATCCAACTTTGCAGGTCGCTGAATATTTTTCCCAAGAACGATCTAGTAAGCAAAATAATACCTTAAGATATAATACTATTTAAGTAAACAGAATCATATAAATATACTCATAATACCGTATTAGTTATTACCGTTTCCCCCTAAGTTGTCCCTAAATGCTTAGCCGCGTGCATATTATTTAGATACTCTTACTCTTGGTCGTAGTCTTTATTTGTAGACAAAAAATATCAACCCAATACGTCCTCTAGCCTTTTTAGCGTGAAGAAGTAACAAGCATACACACACACACATACACAAACTTTCCTAAATATAATAGTAGTCCGACTACTTACCTACGAGTACTTATTTAGATTTGTATTTTGTTTAATGTTCTGTGGTTATTATCTATATATAAAAGCGAAATTCACTTATCACGAAATAACGAAAACCGCGTTGTATGAATGTGCTTCATTTTATGTGCTACAACTTTAAACTTCGCTGTACCTAGAGGCGAACCCGAGCAAAGCAAGGGCGAGTCGCTAGTTATTAATACGAGTATAAAGCAATGGCTTTTGATTATTTTTTCTTCTAAAGCCGAGTGATTTAGAGTTAAGGCTGCCCTTGGTTAAATAGAACAAGTGGTGTTGAGAATTTTTATAGATTCACTTTGCAGATAAAGATTAATTATTTTAAATATAAATCAGTATAATTATATAATAGTACTTATACATGCGTGTAGATTGTGATGCGTTGATACGTATAGCATGGAATGAATGCTCAGTAAAAGTATGGGCAACATCGACTCTAATTAAAAAAAGACGATTAAAAACAGCATACCAGTTCCAGAACATTCTTAAGCGCACCGTCGACCGCTTCTTCCGAAATAACAACTGTACCGCCTTCATATCCGATGCCACCACAAGTGCCGATCCTGAAGAACACTGGGTCCCGTACTTTAGCGTGGTACATCAGCTTAATTACTTCGTGAAGAAGAATCCCAACAGATGGGATACCCATACCATGCTGTAATATAATGCTTTAAGATATTTATTTGTATAACATTCAAAACTACGTGTTCTGAATATAAGTAATGTTCGAAAGACAAGTGCAAGCGAATGCTCATCAATAGCATGTATAGTATATAAATCACCCATAATAATTATTTTAATAACTCGTACATCGTTTTGCTTTTTATTTTAATTAGGCGTTCAATACTTATACATTATTATTAAATGAACTTAATCATGTTTAAATCAAATACATATATCTAATATTCTTATTATAGTAGCTATAAAATATAAATATTGTCAAATAATTCATTTATTAGTAGTACGTAAGTCAGTAAGTGATTGTTGTTTAGTTGCATACGATCCATTGAGTTTTAATTAAACTCTACTAGTGTTTTTTTACAATTTATCTCAATATCTCTTAATAGTCATCGGTTCAACTCAGTTAACACTGACAATACCGACACAACAACAACTCATTATGATATTTCAATTGAAAAGCATCTCCGTGCAGATTTAATTGATGAAATGTATATGCTTGTAGTCTTTGTAAGTAGAATATAACTAGATATAGGTAGGTACTAGTGAGACTAAAATAATCTGCCATTTTTTTAAGAAAATCTTATTTCGATACAGATACCGAATCTGACGTTTTTAGTTTGTCTGTCTGTCTGTAACCGCATCATGAGAAAGCCATTAGGAAGATGATAGCTGGTGAACCGGGTCAACATATGTATACCATATTATGATACTATTAGGTACTGCAGGAGAATATCTATTTTCTGCGAAATCCATAATAACAGTTCTAAGGGCATCTACCTGGATGAGCGGGATGAACCCGAGCGGAGCGAGGGTGAGTCGCTATTACATTAAAAAAAGTCCTTTCAATAAACATAATACTTAAAAAAATAGAAAATTACAAATATATCATACCATATCTACCTGAGTTACCCCACGTACTAAAGATTTAAATAACGACAAGGATATGGTATTGTGGTACTTACGCTGATAGATAGGACAGGTCCAACTTTGTACATAGAGTATCGATAAGAAAATTGACTGATGTCCTGCAAGGTGGTGCCGCATGGTAACTTGTGGCCAATTTCTGCCATGATAGTGTACGCGAACTGCTCCATGCGTTTTGGGGTACCTCCCATACACACGAACTAAGAGACGAGGAAAATAATATTGAAAATATAAATACACATAATTCATCTATCTTTTATAATGTAAGGTACACATTCTTTATTTTACATCACTATACCTTACATATCTTCCTATCATCAATTCTTAAACCAGGTAGTCCATACCACCCTTTCTATCTTTACTCAACAATAATATTGATAAAATAACTGTCTCTAAGTGCACTTTATAAACACTACGAGTAGGTAAAGTAAGTGTAAAATATTTGATGTAAGCCACACCTTAACGTCTCCAAACATTTCTACGAGGTCATGAGAGCCGCTGCCCAGTGCCAAGTGGTAGAGAATATCTTGGTCCATGAGTTCGATGTTAGGATTACGTAGCCGCACGGTGCCATCGGGATACCTTTAAAAAATTTAAATTATAAGTAGGTATGCGTAGATCACAGAGCTACACAAAAAATAAACAGAATAGTTAAATAATAACTTATACAAGTAGGTAGTAGGTACATCGATATGTTGTTTGATGTTGCTGTTTCCAAGACGCGACTATTTAACATTGGATTTTGAAAATCAAATAAAGATAGCGCTGAACTAAGATTACTTTTAATGGTAAGGTTTGATTTGACCTTTATAATTCCGAATATTTAACCGATGTAGGTAGGTATAGGGAAATCCCGAAATACTAATACAAGGAAACAACTAGTATTGTCTATAGTCATCTGTGGTATGATTAATATAAAAGTTTGTAAAACTAGAACAAGCAGTATTAAGTACGTGAGAAAAATATTAAAAATATACATTACAATACATTTCTTTATTTGACCGTTAAGATTTCTATACAGCCAAATACAAGTAGATAACAAAAACATTATTCGTTTATTTTAATTACTCGTCATCATAAACATTTTAATAGCTTGTTACTACGTACGTTAATCGATAAGTTGCATAATACATAATACTATATCGATGGAGGTAATCGATTTAAAGGTACAACCTAACAATATTTTTATCAACTTCTTCCGTATTGTTAGGTTGAAATTCTTCGTTATCAAAAACCTTCCTGTGTGGTGTGTGATGTCCATTTTGTTGTTCGGATGAATGGAGATCATTCTTCGTGCTGCCATTGTGATCAAAATCTCCATTCAAAGAGAGGGCCCCGCGTTGAGGCATTGTGGATCCCGATATTAATGACTGGCAATAACGAAAAAAAAAAATGTAATCATTCCGGTTACTTACTAGCAAGCATACTCATATTATAAGGTATAGCAGTTCTAAAGAGCACTTGTTTCAATGAGGAAAAAATTGCGAGTAGGTAGAAAATATATTTCTACCTTTATTAGAATTTATACCACTTAACTTTCTGATAGGTACGTTTAATCTGATAATGTAATATACAATCTACAATATTGGCAAGTTTAATTTAATGCTAAATACCTAATTATTGATATTAATAGATGACAATACAGGCATACTCGTACATTATTCAGGGCAAATAACATATTAAATTATTAAACTTTAATAAAATGTTTGAGAAAAAATATAAAAAAAAATATGATGAAACGACTTTTTTATATGATCTAAAAAGCGTTTTAATGAATTAAATATTAAAAAATAATAAAAAAACATTAAGATCCTATTAGGTATGGGTGAATATTTCATTTCATGCATATTTTACATTTTTTTTTTGACGAATCAAATATTAAGCCTGATGGTGTTGTTTATTATTTTTTTGTACAATTTATAATGAAAATAAACTAAATATGAAGGAGGTACAGTAATGTGACGTTTAGTATTGAAGATATAGGGCTTTGTGTTTTTTAATAAACGGTAATGAGATTAGCACGAACGGTAATTGATATTTAGCTAATGGTAATGAGATTTATTCAAATGGTGATTAGAAATATATTAAAAAGTATAACATCAGAGTACTTTAATCAGCATTTTATTCGTTAACAATCAAATATGATTTGTAATAAGTAACAAAGAGGAAACATAATTAGTATAAATAATCAAACGCGTATAATATAAACAATCATAAAAAAGGAATTTAAGGAGTGAACTCAAAGTAAATAATAGAAATTGTCAATTTTTATTTGTAACAATAAACACTAATCGATTTATAATTTTCATGTACCACTGCAACTTGGTGTGTTAGCACTTTTACTCACCGTTACGTCAAGACAGAGCAAAAGTTTTCTTTGGTAATATTCATTACTGTTCCTGTGACATGTTTAGAATACATTTCTCCCCTACCACTGTAAAAGCTGCTCTTAAAATGTGAGTAACTCACCAATGCCCTCTACCACTAAAACTTGCCAGTATTGCTCTCTACTGGCTCGCGACCAGTTTCATATCGAACTTGATGGCTAAATGTCCCAGTCGCAGATCTGTTCAAAGCCAGCCCCTTTCCTAAATTCCGATGATCTCGGCGACCTCGGGATCGGTATTTAAGTGAAGTCCATCGCTTCTGTTTAAGTGTGTCGTGTTGGCATGGAGTCCACGGAGACCTGATGAAACGCTCTACCGCTGGCCGCTCGTTTGTTTGTACCCAGATCTATCCCCCATGCCTGCAAAATACACAGTTTGAATGTGCAGATATACACATACTGAATATTTTTATTTAACCCGAGTCCGCCGAAATCTCAGAATTCCTTTTTTCCCCCTTTTTGACACACTATGGTTGCAACAAACGTAAGAAAAATTTGCACAGCGGCCACCCCTTCCGCGTTTAATGTGGACTTTTGCAACAAAAAGGCACTCCATTCCAACCTCAATGCTGTCCATCACTATCTTGAAACAGATAAGCCGGTCTTACTTTTTTTAATGGAGACAGATATTGTCCTGCCGATACATCTTGCCTAAAATATCCTAGTTACAGCTTGGAACATGTCTTTCTGCCAAAAGTTGGGATTTGTACGTTCGTCAGGGAAGATATCACTCTGTTGTCGCCACCCCGTCCTGACCTGTCAATTTTATGGTCACGTATAAAATATGGGGGACATACTCCAATATAGACGTGTATCTCATAGTGGAAACGCCGAAATAGACCGACCCTTCGGACATCCAAGAAGGGTCAGATTTCCTATTCCAGCTATATCCCTGCGTGGAAGTTGTGATCCTCGGAAATTTAATGCCATGTCCAGTTTACACGTCATTTGGAACAGAAAGCCAAATTGGCTTCCAAAACAATAGTAGTGCTTAACGGAGCGAAATAGTATTTCAGTTCCTGTTCTTTATAAATCACAGGTTCACCCTCTCATGGAATACTGTTATGATCTCTGGGCTGGCACTCCTCAATACCAACTTCTTCCATGTGACAAGCCGTTCATATTGTCGATGATCCCATACTAACATACGACTTAGAACCCTTAAGCTTTCGGATAGATGTTGCTCTCTATGTGTATTCTTTCGTCTGTATAATGGAATGTTCTGACGAACTTTTTGATGTGATGCCACCGTCGCGTTTCTGTCACCGCTCTCTTCCCCGTCGGGTTGATGTCATCCTTATATATTACATGCCTGGCATCCCAAAAATGAACATGCATCTCGCTCCTTTCTGCCCGCACATGCAAAATGTGCAATGATCTTCCTCCTGGGGTTTTCTCTGAGCGCTTTTATGTGGGGCACTCTCAACTCCTGTTATGTTGCAGGTGTCTAGGGGCAACAAGCTTACCATCACCAGCTAACGCGGATTTTTAACTCGTTTTCCCCTTACTGTTAAAAATAATGGTCTCTCACCATTTTTTCTTTGCTGTCTTTTGCTTCTTGGAGTCATATCACCAATTGACAGAAAGGAACGCCTTTCATCTTATACATATATTTTTGGCCTCCTTTTTTTTCTAGAGCATGTAAGACTGGGTTCAATTTAATATCTTTTTCTGTGTGTTACTTTAGCCCTTAATCTGGTTTTTTTTTGGTTTTTTTAAAAACAATTAAAGTATGTGGGGGTCAAACAGACAAATAGAACCAAAATAAAAGCCTACTAATCTAATTTCCGAAAATGCGTCACTTAACATTAATTGTAAGTATAATTGTTAATTTATATGGTTAAGGTTTCATCAAATCTTAACATTAAACTCATTACCGTTACTTTCTTCTAATCACCATTCGACTATAAACGAATGGTAAATAATGGTAATTAGAAGTTTGGTAATTAGATTCATCAATATATGCGGTTAAATACAGTTTTTTTAAAGAGTCATGGATTTATGCAGTCTATTGTTTAAAAGATATCCTATTGTTGGTTACATCTAGCTAAAATTAAATAAAAAATAACCAATATATTACCTTTTATAATCGAAACGGTATGTAGAAATATTCCAAACCACACCAAATTTTAACCGGAGAAACTTATTTCATTTTGCCGGTAACAGTCTTTCATGCGTGTATCCTGCTCTATTGCAGAGTGTCGACTGATGCCGAACGTTTTGTGAGAATGAAGGTACATAGTGATGCGAAAGTATTAAAATATCGACACAAACATGTCGCTGAATGGTAATTATGAAGAAGTGTAAGGACATTTTTTAAAGTAGTAAAAAGTTGTTTAAAACTGTTCTTTCATGAATAATAAAATAATAAAACATAGATTATTTAGTCTTTTATCATAAATATATATGATAACTTATTCTTTAAGGACAGTTTTTTAGTAAAATATTTTGATTAGGTCAAATCTGGAAAAAGGACACAAATGGTAATTAGATTTTACGACTTTGTTAATTTTTTTTACACATACCTAATAATAATATACATATTCAACGAGTTGCGTCCATTAGAACCCGTAGCTTATTAAAAATAAATATTATCATCTTCAAAATATTTTAACGTTTTATACATTCTTTATGGCCAGAACTGTAATATGCACCAAATGAAATATTCACCCGTATACAATATTATTAATTTAAAAAAAGATAGGTATTTTATCGTTGTTACATGTTATTAAATGCTATAAAGTTTACAAGACATGCATTAAAACTTAAAAGTATATAGGTATAGGTACATCATACGTCCACTGCGTCGATGAAATTATTAGCAAACAATCCGATCAAGGTTACTGAGTAACTGTTTCATCTATACTAAACATAGATAAATGAAAGGGCAGCGTAAGATAATAATGATGGAAGATTGTTTGTATGAAATATTAAAGTTAATACTATATATTTTACATATATTTAAGCAGTACAGTATATAAAGGTTTAATGCAAATATTTATTTTTAATCGATGATTAATGTTAAACAACTAGTGAAATATTATTTTGCAAGCAGTAATCTTTATTGCTCAACTATTACTATTTTCTTTTAATTAAATTCCGTAAGGAAGTAAAGCATAAATATATAAGTATATTATCTTTATTGTACGAAATTTAACTTTAGCACTTTCTATTAATGATCTGTTTGTTATAAACTAAGGTAAATTATTATATTTTTAATATATATGAGCTTTAATTCGCAATATTTAAAGAAGACGCCAAACTTAAACAGAATATAAAAAGGAAAAACTTACCGTCTAAAGTATACACACACAAAATTTATTTAACCTCTACTAGATAGAGCACTGAACGACAACGTAGCACTGCGTCAGTTTCCCGAAGACAAATAAGATTCAGACTGGCTGGCTGCTAGGGCTCTCTAAGCAACCATACAAACGCTTAATCCCACCGACACACTGTACACATGTGCTTGCTCTACGAATTAATAAATAGCTATGTAACGAATTAATAAATAGCTATGTATGAACAACAATAAATCATTTATACATATTACAAATTGTTTTGTCCGAATGACATATTTGAAAAAAGTTAAATAAAATGTAAATACACTGATAAAATGATAAGACATATATAAACATATAATGTTTACTCTACTACTTTGATTATATAGACATGTATAGAATCAAAGCTCTACTAATATCTACGCTTGAAAAGCAACGTCGCTAATATTATTAGAGCTTTGGCTTGTTTATTTAGGGTGTGATAAGTAATAAAAATGTTAGTTGAAGAATCGCTCTCTCTGCATATTTTGTAACAATGGCATAAATGATGTACCTATTTATGAAAATATATTATATTATATATATACACATAATATATACTCGTAGGTATGACTAATTTGGGTATAAGTAACTGTTAAGCTTATAATTATAATAGGTATAATTTTGTAGTTTAATTTAAGTGTGCTAAATTATATTAATAATTTAAATACTAAGTACATTATCAAAGTTTTTCCAACAACACAAGATTTAAAACAATAACTATGTATATTACATATAGGTTTAGGTATGTATTATCAATTTTATAAGGGGCCATTCATTTATTACGTAAGACTATTTTCGCTAGTTTTTGACCCCCTCCCCCCCTATTATAAGAAAAAATAAGAATAGGCCGACCCCCTCCCCCTGTTTAATATTTATTACGTAAGAAAAAATGAATACACTTTTGGTTTATTTTAATGTTTATTTTTCAAAGTAACAATTTTTGAAGTGTTTATTTATAATTTTAAAGGTACAGCTGTACCTGTCGCTCGGTGGCCCGCGCTTTTTCAAAGTATAATTTTAGCTTTTCACAATTTTTTTGATCTTATGTAAGAACAATCGAGAGTCCCTCCCACCCCCTTGTAAGAAAACATAAGACATGTTCAACCCCCCTCCCCCCCTAAATTGTCTTACGTAATAAATGAATGGCCCCTAATACGTTTACGTTACGTACTGTGTATTATGTACAATTTTACATAATTTATAATGATTTAGATAGGTACGCTAGATTCCAAACAAAAGAAATGGTATTTAAATTCACTTCCTTCTAACCAACATCATACATAGTGACTATTTTTATACTTATAATACTATGAACTAAACACGCACATTTTTAGCATTAGGTTTTGGAAGGGGTCGCAATAGTCAGATTTACGAAGGGCAACTTTGTTAGTTGCCCTTAGTAAATCCGAGGCTACATCCTGAAATCACCAGATGTCATTTTTGCTAAATTAGTTTTTAAGTTATCAACTATTTTGCAATATTTTTTCATTCCTCGTAAATTTTTTAATACATTTTATTAAATCTTATATTAAATACATTTACTTTTTAAACTATGCCCGCCCCTCGGACAGGCACCTAATCTTAAGTTATTGATTAAACTTTGCCGTTCATCGATTTATATGCGGCAAACATGCTTACAATTATTAAACAATGCGTGTAATAAAAATCTTTACGTTACTATCATCTACAAGGGAAATATTAGATACAAAACAAAAATGCCTTGTGTCTGTTCGTTCTACGTGACACTAATTCAACAACGTAACAATTCCCCGCTCTGGAATGTACGAGCATTAAGTATTAAGCAGTATGTTAAGATCAAAATACATAATAGGAATTCGAGAAGTCTCGTAATTCGAACCCCATACCGGTACTCATGATTTATAGGCAGCTTTACAACAGAATAACATACGGATGCGGATTTAGCGGAGTTTACAATTTCCTACATGTTTAACAATACTATATACTTTTTTTTGTGTTGTGTTCTTTAAAATTATTTCAATTATAAATAGATGCCCTGTAATAAAACGATAAATACACAAAATTTTAAAAGGTAAAATGTTAAACTAATTTATCACGAGACAAAAGAAACATCGATTTTACTTATACCAGATTGCTCTCTTTATAAAATGTATATGTACTGAATCTTTATTTTTTTTTGGTGTAATAAAGGATTTATAAAAAAATAAATAAATAAAATCGAACTAAAAGAACGTCGAAGTGACTCTAGGTACTTCCTAAACTATAATATTCATTAAATATAATTCCTATATATCATTTGGCATCACAAAATCTGAGTCGTAGCATATAAAATTAGACATGATATTAGAATGCAGTATTAAATAAAATACGAGAAAGAAAACAGTGAACCATATAGATTTTTCTTATAGGTAAACCAACAATTAAACTAGGTTACTGCTTTTAAGAGGTCGAGCCAAGTTCACCTAGTTTTCACTCTTCAGTGACTAAACTGTTATTGTTTACCGAAGCAACAATGCTTTAAAGTAATGAGATTTATGGTATTAATGAATAAATCTATCATCATAAAATAATATTACATTTTTTCAGATGCGCTGTCGTTTATATAATAAAAATCTATAAAAGTTCAAGTAGATACTCCACAACAGAAAGCGTATCAAATAATTGTACGTAATAACTTATGTGTAATTTATACTTTTATTTAAAATAAAGTAACTTAAATTATAAGTACCCAAAGATTTTATAACGCAAAACGACATAAGCTTTACAGATATCGTTACCTTACTTATATGCAATGTTTTAAAGATACTCACTCGTCGCGAAGCTCATCATTATCGAAGGACATCGTTATTGGCATACACTAGCACTACTACGAATAGATATAATTGGATTGTCTGTAACAAAATTATGTAGGCGGATCGATGAGTGCAGCGACCCTAGCAAGTGTTGCGCGACTGTAGGTCCTCTCCGCCCAGACGCGGCAGGGCGCGGATGCGTGGAAGCTTGCGCAGTTTGTTTCCTATACCACATCGACTAACAGCACGAAACATAACTGAATTAAATCTTTACTTAAATATACTGTCTCGTTCAATACACGATATTAAATATCGCAATAGAAATGGAATCAGCGTCACTTTAAACGTTTCAGTTATCTGTACAAATACTCCATATATCGCTTATCTTAGATCATTCAATGTATAAACTATAAAGTAATAATTCAGTATTCAATGTACAAATAAAAAAAAATTTGTTAATCACATATCAATAAAAAATCGAGACCTTATAAACAATGTATGTCTGTTTTTCCGCTGCTTTCCTGTAAATCTAATTGAAAACGAATAAAACAACTAATTCAAGTCTAGACACATCTGTCAGCAAGTTCATTAATGTGTTATTAGAGACTATGACGATCTTCACACTAGGACAGTTTAACGGCTTATAGTAACGTAGTTATTAATTGAACGGCTAACAAAGCTTAGATGCGACGTGCATATTGTATACGAATGATTAAGTGATGTAATATCTCCTAAAAACCAGTAACAGTATAGCGTAAACATATAAATTTAAATTATTAGGAGTAATACATATTATATACCATCTCCCAGGTCATACTAAAATAATTTTATTTACTTAATTTTTATTTCATTATGTAATCATGTCTCACAAAATTTTAATTAATTTAAATTTATTAGTGTTTAAAAAAATGTTATTATATTAAATATTCATCGAATTTTCTTTATCTTAATTATTAGACAGAGGTGCCTAATTTCTAGAATAAATGCCTCGCCTCTATAATACGAAAAAAATCAGATAAACTATCTGAATATTAACTCACACTTGATGAAACTGTTTTCAGTTATTTTGTCAACTTTCTTTTAACTTTTTTATATTTGAGTTACAGAATAAAGTGATTTGACAAGTAAAGTTTAGAATCCACTTTATAGAATATTTTAAATATATATTTTAGTTACAAAAAAACATTCGATAAAAACGGTTGAGATAAAAACGAAACAAGTTATATGTAATGCTTAACACTCTTTATTGGAAGAAAATTCACATCAATACATTGACATTAATATATTCTCATAAGTCATATAATTGCATACATATCACATAAAAAATCAATCTAAAAAGCTACCGGAAAAAGTATATGAGATACTTAATGCACTGCAAAAACAATAACCATAGGTAAGCAACCTACAAGATATTATTAATAAAACTGGATCACAAGGAAAAAATATAATTAAGAAAACACAATGTATACAAAATTAATTAAAAGCATTACAAAAATCAAAAAACATGTATTTAAAAATAACAGGGAATCGTAAAAATTAAAGCTAAAACAATAAAGCAACATGATATGTTGTAAATCATAATTCTAAGGAAATGGCAAGGTAGTCAATGAAATGAAAAATGAGTTTAGCAGGTAAATGTTGCACCAAAACTAACTACTAAGACCTACAGGAATATATTGTAAAACATTCATAATTATGTTATTGACTAGGAAAAATATTATAACTTAATTCATACATCATCACTGAACATGAATCACTGAAAAATCACACAAAAGCATTGATGAATGTGTAAATATAACATGTCTTCAATTATTACTTAGAGCTTATACTGATTTAATAGTTGTGCTTTATAAAATGCACACCATATTAAGAAATTTTATATTTAATGTTAATCATTGTCTCAAAGTTAAATAACAAGAGCTATAGTTTTAAATAATTATTTTAAGCTAGCTTTATCTAACTAAAGATAAATTGGAAAGCTGCAGTTGATGAAATGGATAAAAGCTAGGTTTAAAAAATATTTAAAATTATAATAAATTTAACATAGTATCGGGCATTTTTAAAGCACATATTATACAGTATGAGCAGCTGTAGATTGTTAGACTGTATACTACTTACTATTCATAGGTATTGACTATTTGTGAACAAAAAAATATTTCAGTGTTATGGATTATAATATTACCAAATAATATAAACATTTGATAAGAAATTAATTTGAATTTACAACGACAGTATACTAATTGAAGTGAATGATGAAGATGATAACGTCGCATTTTTGGATTTTCGCTCTTTTATGCATGTCGGTGTTATGGCAGTATTAACAGTTTGAAAAACAGTTATATTCCTGACTAGGTATACACTATACATTATAAGTTCAGTTCTTGCCAATTGATAGCCATTTTATGCATGCACTCAATCAGGGCCGGCGCATTAAAGAAACTAATTTCCTCGAAATAAGAATTTTCGGACATATCACGCTCATCCATTCACTCATATTTTATTCTTCAATAATTTTCAGTTGATTTTTGCAATGACAAATGAAATAGTGATTGCAGCTGAAAAGGTTTAAGGTTAATATGATAATTTTGAATTTATACTAATAATGACTCCTGATTATTATCTATCAAAATAACTTCCCCAACTCCTCGTCTGAAATACCAAATTTAAATCATAGTGAGACAAAACTCCTGCTAGCATTAAATATATAGATTTAAAAGACTTTGGTATTATTTATTATGGAGTACAATTATATTTTAAAAGCACGCCCCTAGACACTGAAGACTTGAGAAACAAAATGAAATTAATTTAGCATAAACGCAACAAGTTCACTTTCTCGAGAATTATTTGGCCTTCACTATTACGCGAGGTAAGACTAAGCTAAGAAATATGTATAATATAGGCCTTATCTACCAATTTAAACATACGATAATGTCTTTTGTAGCTTATTTACTTTCAAATACTTCATAGGATATTTACATCAAAATTCAACCCTGCTATTTTGTATTGTGATTAACATTGAGAATTATTTCATGACTATATTTTAACTATTTGCCACAACACTGGTGGTTAAACGAACTAATTTATCTAAAATTCATTTAAAGTTAAAACAATTTTTAATACAAATAATTTTGCCTAGGAAATATAGCGTGGGGTTCCTTGTAGTTGGGATCTGGTTGATTGCGGTACCGTCGAGCGAGCCACACTGCGAATAGCTGGAAATATACAATATAATTATTGAGTACCAGCTTTGTCAAAACCTTAGTTAAATATAGTGCTAATTAGCTATTTAGCAATAGCAAACAAAAAGAGTTAATATAGAATAAGGTCAAATACTATCACCATTTATTATTACACACAATATCTACTTTATTTTTCATGCAAATTTAGGAGAGCACTTGCCGACTGCGATTCCATTTTTGTTTACGAACTTGAAAGTATGTTGAAACCGTATTTCTTAAGTAATTTAAGCATTTGCGTCATTTAATCAAAAACAATGTAATCACAGACGTTATTTAATAAAATTAAGCAATAATTTCACGTTTCGTTATATTAGAAACATGCTCCGTGAACTATGATAATATAATTTTTATTATGTTATATAATAAAGAAATCAGGTTAAAAATACAACAGAAATACAAAACTCTTATTGCAATATTTTTTGATATTATAGGTATATAGCACGCAAGTGAAAGGTAAGTGCTGCAGTTCCAATATCAATTATTGTTAACATTAGGTACCTATATGAATAAAGCATTTAGTCATGCCAAGCGTTTAGATGTTTTGTAATTTTTCTTATCACCTTAAAAAACTAATAACGTAAATAATGAGGTTATACCTATATGGAAAATATCTCAAAGATAGTCAATCCTATAAATAAAAGAATGTTCAATAAAGAGGAAATTTAGTTATCATTAAAAAAAGCAATTATTAATTAATATTTAATTTGTATGTTGCAGTCTTTTTTTAACATAACATTAACTTTTAAGCAAACTCATTTGTAATACAATTTTAAATTAAAAGCTCTAAACGCGAGAACTAATGTGCATAAAGTGATTGGATAATTGAAGCCGTGCGCTAAAACATGCAATGAAATACTAAGATCTAATAAAGAAATACTTAAGGCCTGATTCACATAGTATTTATTGATGTTTTATTAAAATTTTAAATCATTTCGTGTCCATAACATGCCTGACACATCAAAGAGAGACAAAGAAAATTATTTTGATTATTTGTTTAAGCAAACATAATTAATAGTTATAAATCTATGCCATGTGAATAGACTTTAAATATTTGACCAATCCACCTTATATCAATAATCCTGAGACCATTCACAGAAATGCACTTGGGTTAGCACGTGGGTCCTTTTGGTTTCGATATCTAACCGTCAACCAAACACCCAAAAACTGCAAAGATCATGTTGTTAATCACAAAAAGATGCCCATTGCACAGCCCAGAAAAGGTGTTATTTTGTTATTTACAGAAAGATGTTAATCTTTAACAATGCTTACTATTACTTACTAATTACTATAAGCCCTATTTTAATAGTGTACGAGAAATGCTCAGTCATATTATTTAGAACTGGAACATCATATTTTGATATCGTTATGTCCATTTCTTTGTAAATGGTGTGAAATATTTCTTTATTTAACATACAATCACAACAATTGTAGTTTATAAAAAAATATATTTTTACTAGTGACTAACCCTCATCCCCCTTGGTTTGTCTCCTAGATACTATGCATTTTTGTATTATTATTACATAAACCTTGAAATACTATCTTTTAATGAAATACACATTAAAATCTGTTGCATAGTTTAAAAGATCAAAGTGTACAAGTGACAGGAAGAATTTTTTTTTATACTAACAGATAAATTTCGTGAAAATTCATTTATAATAATCATAATAATGCTTGATAAGGAATTTAACATCATCACAATATTGTGTTTTATTCATCTCTCTTATCTTATTCCTTTCTAATAACTTAGTAAAATAATTTTAAGATAAGAGAGTAGCAAGTGCGTACAAAGGTAGTTAAACATGAACAAATAAACAAAATCCTCCTTTAGAATCCCATCTAATGTTTTTTTTTAATATAAAACATAATATTATTTATTTTATTATTTTAAGAAGACATACCTCAGTAAAACTGAAGAAAAGACCAATACCACCACAAAGTTTGAATGCATAGTCAATGGTTTCCTTGAGATTTTCCATGCATGGCTGACATTGGCATTCTGGAGATATGGGCATATTTTTACAGCATGCTCTCTGTAAAAAAATATATGTTTAATAATATTGTTACAAATTATTTCTTTAATATTAAACATTATTTTTGAATGTTTTCTTCATTTTCATAATTAAACACATATAAATTGATAATAAAAATTATGATATTATTAAAAAAAATTTAAATAACTTATAATAAAAGGCATAAATAAAAATTTTATCTAAGTTGGAGTCAACAATAATAATTAATGAATTTATTACTCTGATTATGAGATAAAATAAAATGTAACTTAAAAAGCTTATTTGAAATTAAAATTGTATATTCAAACATAAATACAGAAAAAAGAAACAGCTTACATCAACTGCATTGCAAGAGGGATAATCAATAGTAGCATTATCAGGCATTATTCTGCTTTGAAAACCACAACATTGAAAACGCTCCTGTACTTGCTGTTTTACATCCATGTCAACTTTATTCCAGCCCTAAAATACAACATATAAAATTAAGCCTGAGATTATAGGATGTTTTGATTTCATGTTCTTATTTCTCACAATTTGTGTGTAAACATTACCTGTTGAGCTAACATCTCTTGCTGTTCAGAATTTACAGCCAAACAAGCACATGCAACTGAAAATTGTACTAAAAATAGTAAGAAAAGTATAACCATGTACTGTTTTGTTTATTAAGGAATATAATATTTTTATACATGAAATGTAACAATGTAATGATTCCAATGCCATTGAGCAATGCTTTAAAATAATATTATTCATCTAATATAAAATACTTCATGTGAGATGAAAAGGATACAAAGAACAACATAACTTGATGATGTTTCACAGCTCCAGCTAAACCCAATAGGGATATTAATATAAGAAATACTCCACATGCTAATATTCCTCCTAGTATGGGCAGATTGGTCACAAGTGACGATGCCTGCCCATACACCGCCACTGATATGAGAATAGAAGCCACCACCTGTCAAAGTTTACAAGACATTAAGTCAACAAACAATATTTTAGCAAAAACCATTCAAATACCAAAATTAAATACTCACCACATAAAGAATATTTAAAGCAATCAAAGCATTTTTGGAACAAGTAAATCCTCCGCACATTCTGAAGATAGGTTTCTCTACACAATGGCTATGTAGATATACTGTTTCAGGTAACTTGCTCTGATTCTTGGATATAAAGAACAATAAATTCAGAATTATCAAGTAGTTAATAAATCAAGAATTAAAATTTCATATCATGTAGTTAAACTATTAATTTTTAGTAAATATAAATTTTCTTTATATTAAATTAGGACTTTTACTTTACAATGCACATTCACAAGACACATAATATATGCATAATATTCCGATATTCACATCACTCATCTGAATTCTGACATCTCAATTCTCAAAAGTCAAAGGTAAATAAATTCAGCGTTGCCATTAAAAAAACTGCTACTGTGTTTCCGACACAGACAATTCAACCTTGTAATCTCCCGATTTGAGGAGAAAGGAGAGTACCTAGGTGAATGAGGAGGTGTAAATAGACCTACCTTAAAACGGGCGAATCCAGGAAAGGAGTAGTTTTTGAGATATTTAATTTTTAAAATTTCAAATTTCCGAAGTTATGTTGACATAAAACAAAGTGAATCTGTCAAAATATGTCCGAGCCGTGCCCCGGGGCCCGGTGCCGTGACGGTGACGCCCCGCTCCACTGCAGGTAGCTGCAGTGAAGTTATGCCTAGTGTGTGCGTATCTTAACAGGACGACACGTTTGACGCAGTTTGTAGTGACCGTACTTTTTGCGCCAGCGCCCAGCGGTCGCGGGTTCGAGTCCCGCTGGGGGCATTTATTTGTTAGACTCGAATGTCTGTACTGAAGTCATGGGTGTTTATATCTAGTATATAATTTACTCTTTGGTTTATATTTATAATATATAATATGTATGTATTTAAACTTGTATATGTAGTATATCAACTGTCTGGTATCGATAACACAAGCTTCCATCGTAGCTAACCACGGAACTAGATGGCATTGTGTAATAATGTCCTAAAATATATATTTATTTATAACAATAACAATCCAGCTTCTAGAAAGAGATGGTTGCATTGAATTTTACTATACTTTCTAATTGAAAATGAATAATCAAAATCACAATCATTATGAGAGAACATAATATGAATTATGAACTGACTAGAGTAAAAATGTTCCTTGATTATGAATGCAATATACAGTCAAACACAACCCCCAGGACATTTTCTCCCCAGTTTGTAAAACAATTTAAAATAAAATATTTAATTTTGGAACAGAAACAAATATGAAATGGAAAAGGGTTAATTTTGAATAACAGAGAAGTTTTATAGACATGAAACTATTTTTAAGAATGAAAATAAACAATTTAACTAAAATTTACTATTTTTTATTATTTTGTTGCTACTGAGTACTAATACACTAAGTTTCTTAATTATTTCAAAATCAAGCATTATCTTCCATTAACACTTCATTGTGATAAATATCCTTTACCTCTTTTAATTTATTTTCAAAGAACTGTTTTCTATGAATTAAAGCGATATGTGGTTGTCTGAAACTATAATTTTCATTGCCTAATTTTGTATACTTTTTTCTTCCCTCAACTCCCATAAGTTCTCTTAAAGCTTGGTTTCTTTGTAACAGTTTTTCATAAAATATTAAACCACCTTCAATGTATTCTGGTCCAAGCTCACACAGCTTCTTATCCACTTGTGTCTCATAATGTATTTGTGTCATGTCTTTAAAAAGAAAATATGAGCCTATACTAAAAAGCCCAACTATTGAATATAATATTCCTCTTACAGCTTGTGGTGCTACATATAAGTTAAGTCTCCTATTCAAATATTGAGATAAATTATAAGCAAAAAACAAAGTTATAAAGGGGTAAGTTGATTCAATCATGATTTTGTTATTTTGAGTCATTAATATTTCTCTACAAATTGCAAACTCCTTTGCTTTTTCTGGTAAAATAAGAGACTCTCCCAATTTTCTCCCAACTTCTGATGCCAAATCCAGGTTTTGTTGGTTAACCTAAAAATATATATTGAATTAATATTAAATAATAGATTTATATTCTTATTAATTTTTATATACAGTTTATTCTTTGCGCAAACCTGTATTTTTTGTTTTTCAACATCATCTAATGTTTGATATGTGAAATTAATTGGTATTCCTACTAGTACACCAAATTTAGAGCTAGTGCTACCTGTAATAAGTGATACATTTAGTTTTATGCTTTTTATCATTATTTATTGATAATTTATTTATATTTATGGATGGCTATTGTGCAAGTTTCGCTATAAAAGTTCTTACCAGCATGAAATAAATCATAACCAAACACACTAAATGGTTGAATTAATTTTCTTTGTGCGTCCTTCATTTGTAGGAGATCTAAACATTTCTCACATTTTTTCTGTAGATCTATTGGTAGATCTACTGGTTTACCATCACTGTAAGAATTATAAATAGTTAATGAAAATTCTTAATAATAACTGATCATGTATTATTTAATAAAACTTATTCATTATCTTTTTATTTACCTGTAGTGGTGTACAAAATCTTTATATTTGCTTAAAAGTAATGTATGAGGAGTAAACCTAGCCGCAGTTAGTGCAATACTGGTGCTTGTCACAACAAAAAAAGAAAATTTGCGACCTTGGTCTGTTAAGAACCACGAAATAGGCTTTCTGGAAGCCATTATTTATCAAATATTAAATTATTTTATCAGGCGAAGTTTATATTTATTTACAGAATAGACTTGTGTAGTTCGCGAACGAACTAGTTCGAAAGAGCGATCCCACAGATGAACTACGCGAACTAGTTCTCAGATCCCTCGCTCCTTAGTTCTTTAGTTCATTACTATGGATCCTTTTTCGAATTCGAAGACTGTCAGCTGTCAAGTACTTCACAAACGATTAACGAACGAAACGAACGAAATCAAATCCCATTACGATAAAAAAGGTTTCAGCTATAATAGTAAAAATATTATATTTTATTTTATTATAATATATATTTCATTTTATATACCTACACTTTTGTTACTTTTTTATTTATTTCTTATTTATTATTCTTATTTATATTTATATACATACATATATGTATATTACATCTTATATTATTATTTTTACTTGATATGATATGGTTTTATTAATAAATACTTTTAAAATAATATTACATATTATTTTTTTTGTAAACGCCTGAAATAAAAGTATTTATTTTATTTATTTTTTATTTTATTTATTTACACTAATACATTTCGAGGTTCGAATCTATTTGGCTGTATGTGTGCATACATTCGGTTGTAAAGACGTGACACTTTAAGAAAACTCTCATTCATAAATTGAGCCATGCCGGAATCCGGATCGGGCGAACGATCTGTCTCGGATTTGAGAAAGGAACTAACGAACTAAAAGAACGACCTAGTTCGCTAAGGACCTGCGAACTAAATTGACCGCTCCCAGTCGCGAACTATTACGCGCAAGTCTATTACAGAATAACCAATAAATTAAAGTATTTCTCTATGAGAATAACGTACTGAGCCCATAGAGTATAGTAAGTATATACTTGACGGCGCACTCAGTGCGCCATCTGGAGGTTTTGGTATGCTTATCGGATTAGAGTGTGAAATCAAGCTTTGACAGCGCACTTTTGTAAAGCGTCGAATCGATGGCAGCAAGGTGATACAAACTGGCATGTTTTAAAAAGACATTAAATTAGAATTAGAATAAAAATTGGCTATTTGAAAAAAAGACAAAAGGGAATGTCAGATTTGGACCGCCCGTGCACCACGTAATATCGACGAATTACTTATATCCGTATTTGTAAATAATTATTGATAATTTAATGTTTTATTATGTTTACATTGTATTGTGTTATGAGTGTTTAAGTTAAATTGACTAAATGTACAGTGTTCCCTCGAAAGACATTAATAATCACGCCCACTACTATGACTACTTCTGATGTTGGCCGTCCTGCGCTTACATCAGAAGTGGGATAGATGAACCATACTATGTAACAATGAAATCGGTTGATGTTCTGACGAAGGTTTTAATGGGTATGAAGGCTTTATTGAGAGCTAAGGATGTCACAGGCAGATACCGTAACAAACACGACAATTTTAAGCCAGAGCTAGGAAAACTGCGGCTAAGGTACGACGTGGTTATAGAATTTGTTTAAAAGAATAACTAAGCCTGAATTGTCTGAAGAAGTGAAAACTGAATTTGTTTTGTACTACGTTATAAAGATAGCTTAACACGATGGGAACTGACCAGATAATATTACATAATTACTAGAGTACAATTATTTCGAAATCTTATCGCTTAAAAGTTCGACACCAACATCCTTATTGTTAGAAGCCTTGGACCTTGGTATGAGATTTTATGGAACATTTCATTGGAGTGGCATAAACAAAAATCACCGGTCAAAATAGATTGTTTTTTTTAAAAAAAGCGTAAGTAGTTTAAGTCGTAATCAAGGTATGATAACAAATGCTATGTTCCTTACGTGTGGCAAGCCTAGCCAGTAGGCACGTCGCAAAATCGTTCCCAGACAAGAGAATAAGTGCCGGCGCTGCGAGATAGAGATTAATCGAGAACGTGGAGACTTACTTTAGAAACATCATTCGGTGAGCATGTTCTTTGTTTATTTTATAGTAAATCTGTCTATTCCCTTTTAAAAGATAATTTGCGTATAAATCAAAATTACAAATACTGTGAAAAGTTTGCTTGCATGTGTGATAATGTTATTTCTAAACCAGTAATAATAAGTAAGTGTCAAAATATGACTATTTATCGCTTCGGCGGTGTAGCGGCTAGCATGCACGATTGCATATCGGGAAGTCCAGGGTTCGAGTCCCGTGACAAGCATCGATAATATCATATTGGATGTTAGAATAACGACTAACTTTGCAAAGCTAAATTAAAACAACTACTCCTAGATTGATATAAAATTAAATAAAGAGAATATTAAAAAAATCTTCTGAACTCACTAAGTAAACGTTATATTTACGGCAAACCTACTAGGAGGGTTAGTATAAAAAAAAGTTAGAGGATAATTTAGATAATTCTAACTCACTAAAAAAATATTGAATGAACTGATTAATATTTATTTAGCACTTAACAGTAAGAAATCGGCTGTTATTAATTACGCACGGAACTATTGTTAGGTAGGTGTGATTCCTATCTGATACTTTTAAAAGCAAAAGTAGCCGATTTAGTTTAGATGGTATACAGTGTAGCGTTTATTCAATATCAAATGCAATACGGTTTAGTTATGGTCGGGGTTTACCAGTAGGTAAAGCATTTTCTAAAGGACTTTGTTTATTTTTCGTATTACAAATAACGAGCGGAATCAAACTAAGTTACATAGAAAGTATAATCGATTTTATTTTATTTACTATTTAAGAATGATAGCTATAATATGTTTCTACGTATCCACCTATGATTGTACCTCTCTAGAGCCTCTCATTATCTCTCTGATACAAGAAATGTATAAAGACATTTGCACACAAGTTAGTAGCACTGCAGGTGTGGGTGAACTATTTCTAGTATGGGTTAGAGTATTACGGATCCGTTTTGAACCTGATATTATGTAATGTCGCGGAGTAGAGTGCGTACCCGTCATAATAGCACGCTTGTACCATGCTTTACAACAGCAAATGTCAATTTCAAACTTTTGACAATTAGATAACAAGAACAGTTTTTTGCAAATTTTAATGTGTCAGCAGATAGAGATAAAGCATTTCCAGGAAAGATTTGGAAGTTACTAGAAATATTTTGCATTTTCGATACTAGAATCTTCTAAATTTACACATATAAAAAGGCCGGCAGTGTGTTGAGAGATTAGTTGACGTTCGGAGTTAAGTGAAAATTACGAAGAGAAACGACATAGTGGAAAAGTGAAGAAGAGTATAGTGAATTATTAAAAGTGGTGGATTATAGTGCTCGGAGACTTAATTGAGCTAGTGCTGTGTACGAACTGCGCTTGTGAGTGAACATCTTGTTAGGTTTATGTAGAAGAAATAAAACATCTTTAGTGCTAGAACGCTTTTAATTTCCGATCCCGAACCCGTAGTACGTAACAATAATTTAATAATGGACTACTTACTAAGATTACAGTAGAGGCACTGTTTTACTAAAGTTGTCCGGTTTCCAATACCTTGGATCAATACTAGCTGCTGATTCTCGCATCGATGATGAAGTAAAGATCTCTGCCTGATATTCTGTGCGATCCTAAAATGCCTATCAAAACTAAAAGCAAGTTATATAATACAGTTGTGAGACCGACCATGTTGTATGGCTTTGAATGCTGGGCAACTTTTAAAAAGCATGAGCTGCAACTCCATACAGCGGAGATAAAGATGCTTTGCTGGGTAGACGTCGTGACACGTCTAGATAGAGTGCAAAACGACTATGTGAGGGATCTTTCAAAGTGTTTCCGGTAACAGAGAAAGTCAAAGGGGGCAGGCTCAGGTGGTACGGCTATGTGATGAGGCGGAACGAGAACTACTCAGCAAAATAGTGTTTGACATTGAAGACAATCAAGACAGATTATGCTAGCGCAGATGAACAAGTAAGCCCGACCACAAGTTAAGTTAGGAATGAGATAGAAAAATGAAAAAGAAGAAGCTACATGTATGAACTTTAGAGATTTACTAAAAATTGTGAATTAATTTAAAATACCGTAGAAAAACGATGGTTTGTTTACAAGACATTGATGAGGAAACCGTGACGGCGATTAAAGAAGATGAAGAGATGCGATCGAGTGTAATCTTTACATACGAGTACGAGATTGGAATTCGCACTGAGGAGGTTTGTTCGTGATAAGTCGGTACGGTTACAAAGTAATTGAAAGGTCGGTGTCGTCCGGTCCACGCCTTCTTACAAGGCTGGTCGAAGGGACACATCTGCGCGATTTATGTTTAAGCGGTGAAGATGGTCGAAGGGACAGTGTCGTCCGGTCTATGCCCATGTTTTGGGATAGTCGAAGGGACGCACTCGTCCGGTCCATGGTTTTGAGGTGGTCGAAGGGACAGTGTCGTCCAGTCTATGCCCATGTTTTGGGATAGTCGAAGGGACACACTCGTCCGGTCCACGGTTTGGAGCTGGTCGAAGGGACAGTGTCGTCCGGTCTATGCCCATGTTTTGGGATAGTCGAAGGGACACACTCGTCCGGTCCACGCTCATGGTTTGGAGCTGGTCGAAGGGACAGTGTCGTCCGGTCTATGCCCATGTTTTGGGATAGTCGAAGGGACACACTCGTCCGGTCCACGCTCATGGTTTGGAGATGGTCGAAGGGACAGTGTCGTCCGGTCTATGCCCATAGTTTTGGGATAGTCGAAGGGACACACTCGTCCGGTCCACGCTCATGGTTTGGAAAGATGTCATCCGGTCCATAAGTTGAGATGGTCGAAAGAATACATGCTTTCATAATAATTTTGGATTTACGTACGGTACAAATATGATAGAGCATACTTATTTTAGTAATGCTAGTTAGATTGTTCCTGAGTGACAGGATGGACGAGCGGGTCACATATTAATGGCGTCGTTCCTGATTTCCTGGCTTCAATAAACAAACGCCCGAGGACGGTCGAATGTCAGTCCGGCCGTGACGGCGCACTCAGTGCGCCATCTGGAGGTTTTGGTATGCTTATCGGATTAGAGTGTGAAATCAAGCTTTGACAGCGCACTTTTGTAAAGCGTCGAATCGATGGCAGCAAGGTGATACAAACTGGCATGTTTTAAAAAGACATTAAATTAGAATTAGAATAAAAATTGGCTATTTGAAAAAAAGACAAAAGGGAATGTCAGATTTGGACCGCCCGTGCACCACGTAATATCGACGAATTACTTATATCCGTATTTGTAAATAATTATTGATAATTTAATGTTTTATTATGTTTACATTGTATTGTGTTATGAGTGTTTAAGTTAAATTGACTAAATGTACAGTGTTCCCTCGAAAGACATTAATAATCACGCCCACTACTATGACTACTTCTGATGTTGGCCGTCCTGCGCTTACATACTAATTACTATATAGGAAACTGATTACTGAGCCCCTTGCATAGAGTATATTGAATATCACAGATCAATGAGATTATAAAAGACTAGAGGAGCAACTACCAATAAAAACATTGCAAAAAAACGTACCCACTTACGCGTTTAAAAGTCGTAGCTTTGATAGATAAATATGTCAATCCGTCCCAATAATTTATGTTTGTCTCATTTTTTCTATCGCAAACTAATTACCATAGAGAAGGATGTATGTATATTGTATAAGGCTAATTACTTTGAAAAGAGACAAGACATTGTCATCGACGAAACGGTTAGGTGCTGCCATTGATCAACTTTAATTAATTAATTTCCCCAGAATTACAAAAACAACAAAGTTTGAATTATTTATTTATTTATGAAATATCTTTTATTCGACGGATCTTTTAGAGAAATTGATAAAGACTAGATAGATTATGATGGAAAAAAGCGTTAGTGTATATTATATGTATTTAAAAACTATAAAATCAAGATGAAATAAGTAATAATTATAGTTTCTAATTGCTAGATTAACACAGTTAGGAACTAGAAACTAAATACTATCTAAAAATTCTCTAATATTTAAATACAAATTCAAATAGAAGTTTATTTGATTGTTAAGTTTTATTTATTTATTTATTGAAGTGAAACTTCTTTAGAATCGTTGTGATTTCAAACTCGATGAAACGAAAAAATAAGTCCATAGTACCAGGCACTCAGGGACGGGGAAGAGTAAGCGTTAATTTAAATTCAAGATTTACTTCTGATTTGTGTACTTTGTACACACGCACTTTCTTATTTATTTATTTATTTAGCAATTTTATTAAATAATCGATTAATAATTAATTTAAGTTCTTCAATTAAAAGTGAACCGATTTTTTCTTCATACAGCATAACACTATTGCACGTATACCATAAGGAATAACAATAATTTTACATTTAAAAATAAATAAAATTTAATTTACTGGTTAGGTGGTTTAGGTGTTTAAATTTAAGAAAAATGTTATATTGAGGTAAAATAAACGTGATTGTACTATTTCTTCAATCAGTGAGTGAGTACTATACTGCAGTGTGTCTAACAAAACATTTTTTAATAATCAATTTAAACTTACACTAACATAATGTTTGTTTTCAAACGTTTTCATTTACTAAATTCCCAACAGTTAAGGAAATTCTAAATCGTATATACTGGAAACATTTATGACAAATACGATGTTGGATAAATTTATTTCTTCTTATAATGTTTTTATGGATAATCTGGAGAAAATCATACAAATTTACTTGTGAAAAGTAACACCACTTGCTTTATTAATCTTTTCAGACCGTGATTGATACACTTTAACCACACATTTCACCATTTTGATTATTTTTATTGCCAAGCAACCGCTCTGTTGACATCCAGCTGACAACTGAGATCTAATATGCCCGTGGACATATTCAATGTAGTCCCGCATCGATGCCGTACATTGCTTATCTAGTCCTATATAACATCATTGAAAAAAACCATATAGTCTGTTTACGATATTGATTTATGATCTATGGATAATCAATAAGGATTATGGAGGCTGTATGGACTCAGTCCTTTGCATTTTCCTATTGGGGATAAATTTAAAAACAACAACAAATAAGGAATTATTGAATCTGTCTGGCAGTGGCGTGCCTTTCCCTATTGGGGATCACAGATTAAGTATTAGTTACTACGTTGGGGATAAATCATAGAGAAAAGTAATATTATACTTTTTACTGGGATAAATTCATAGAGTATAGTAAGTATATAATATATATGGATAAATTTAAAAAACAACAACAATCTGTCTGGCGACTGCGTTGATTTTTGACTTTTGTAATTTGTACTAAGTTTGTAAGTGTTATTTTAAAATGGAAAACATTTTAAATGAAATAGATAAATTGAGCTTAGATTCTTTAAGCGATGAGTGGGTTCAAAATATATTTGATTCCGAATTTTTGGAGTATGAAGAAATACCTGGTGAATATGAAGTCATATTGGAGTCCCTAGAAATCAAACCACTATTTCGCACTATTATGTCAGCTATAGATACTTGGCTTTCGGATTTTAACAACAAAGAAGAGAAGTCTTGGACGGTTCTGTCTCATGAAATAAAACATCAAAGTTTGTTAGCTTTATTAGCATATTATATAGATTTTGGTGGGAAAAATATTGTTTCAAGAGAACACAGAAATAAAGCTTTCTTTGCATCCAGATTATATTATAAATTGCTCTCAATTCCTGGGTATAAGGCCTATCATATTTATCACTCGCAACTCTTTGCAAATTCACTTTTGTGCCTGAGCTATCCAAGAGTTATGTGTGAAAGTGAAGATACCTTTTTCAATCCCAAAGAATTGGTACAAGAAGTTAATTTGGCTATAAAAGAGTTGAGTTATTTAGTTAAAGATTTAAAAAAAATAATTTCAAACTTACATTTAAACTTAAATGACATGAACTTTGAGGATATTCTAAGTAACTTGGTAGATATAACAGGAGGAGCTATTGTAAACAAACTTAATATAGGTATGATATATTTATAAAAGTTCTTACCTTTTGTCCTTGATATAGAAAATTATTTCAGATATATTGATAAAAAATATATAAAGTACAAAATATTTAGTTTTTTTAGCACCTAGAGCTCCAATATAAAAAAAAATATGTTACTTAGTTGTGAATACTTATTTGCATATTTTTTAATCTTATACTAATTACTTCATTTAGACAAAATTGAACTGGCCATGTTGTCTGCTGCAATATATGAAATGATAGACATTATGGTATGTGAGAATAATGGAACTCCAAATGTGTCAATCATACAATTACTTTTTAAATGCTTGTTACCAAAATTAATAGCTGCATCTGTGGATTGTCGTAGTGCTAATGTAAGTTCCATTTTTTATTTTTTTTATCCAAAATCTAATTACCATCTGACTTTGATTATAATGAGTAAAATATAGTGAAATATATAAAAAAATAAATTATTATAATTAGTATATTTTTTTTCAATTGTAGAATCTGGTACGGGCCTCATATGTTTCATATTCGGGACTTTTGTTAACTAAATATGGAAAAGCAGCTCTATTAGGTTATATGATTCTATTACAACATTTATGTTTCACTTTGGATGGACTAGTAAGACATTTTCCTTTTAATAATCCTGATTTATGCTTAGTTTTTATTTGTCTTTGCTTTATCTTCTGTTTTATATATAACATAAATTAAATACTGGTCATTTTTTTAGGAGCGTTCAGAAGTGAGATCTGCACGTGTATCACTTGTAGTAGGTCTAATGAGTATGCTATCAGGTGAATCATATAAAAGCTTTGTGAAATGGCTACTTAAACTATCAACAACTGCAAAAGTGTCACATAGACAAGTTGCTTTGGTATGCAATATTTTAAATAAATTTTTATGTATATTCTATATTGTCTGTCTATATAATCACTAGCAACTCACACCCACTTCTCTCAGGTTTGTCCCTAGAGACACCCATAACATTTTTACAAACTATGAAAGTCTTATTTATTTATATCTAATCAAAAGCCTAAAAATATGTTTCAAGCTTCTAGCTTTAACAATGACGTAATTACCATTTTTATCCTTTTTTTACCTTGAAAATTAACCTATGTCCTTTCTCAGGCTCTAGACTATCTTTGTACCAAATTTGAAAGTGAGACAGACAGACTTTTTCTTACTTTCGCATTTATAATATTAGTAAGGATAACAGCTTTGAACTAAATACATATGCAAGTATATATACAATAGGGGAGAGTTGGATAATACCAAGCCCCAAAGGACTTGCATCTATAATTAGGACAAGGTTTGATTTGTAGAAACAAAAATTCAATAAGTAGTAGGAAATTTATTTAGGTACACATACAGTTTAGAAAAACATCCAAAATTAAACAGAAATAACTATTACCTACAAAATTACAAAAAACGGCTAAACGTGGTATTGTCAAACTGGTCGGATAATATCGTGCCTAGGTTTGATAAAATCGTGGCGGCATTAATTTCGTCCGAATCGGTAAGTAATTATAGTAGTAAAAAAACGGAAAAGAATTTAAGTTTTCACATTTTACAATTTCTCCGTAACGACCAAACTCTAGACATACCTACCTACGGCGCGATTCTCCATATCGTCATCTTCATCATTGCATAACTGAGTAAGGGGCACCCGGCACATCCTCCTCACCATCTCCACAGCTGCAGATACATTTCTTTGCTGGAGCTTTTTCTGTTTGCTTTTCCTACAATCTTCATTCTCACTATTTCCGCTGCTGTTCAAAACTTTCCTCTTCACAATTTGCAATTTCACTATTACAATTTCGCGCCCTCCACTGATAATACAACACCCCTGGCGCGAAATTGTCAAAATGAACTATTTCATTTTATAACCTATTAAATTGTATGTTAAAAATTATTCTGACAATGATTCTACAGTATATTAGTATTAAAAATATGTGGGTTTAATGTATTAAAATATAAATACAGTATGGCTCACCTCTTACCGAAAGTGCACACAAAATTATAAGGAGTGAGAAAAGAACCTTCTATAACAAATTGTCTCACCGTCGTCTTTCGAGACAACCTGGCGATGCGAGCGGGGGTGTGTTAACATGTCAGAATTTGATTTTTACGCACTAGATAGCACAACTAGTGTATAGTTTTGAGATTATCCAAGTCTCCCCTACTTTATGTATAAAACAAACAGAATTTTTAACACTTATTTAACAACTACTACCAGTGTTTATTCTGGCTAATTGGCTAATCTCTGAGTGTACTAGACAGATTTTGACTAGCTAGATAGTTTCACTAGCAGGTAGCTGTTTTTTAAGGAGTAAGGCTTAGGCTACTTTTATTTTAGAAGAAGAGGATTGTGAACTGCCGATACGCAGGGCGAGTAGGTATTTTAAAAAATGCTATCTTTTTCATACCGCTTACGCATACGCTTACCGGCCCGGGCGTGCCGCATGTGCAACACAAATTATACTTACAACACTAGCCTTAAGGCTGAAACCAAATATCTCGCAGAGCTACCCCTTCAAGACCGCCGGTCTTACACGCGGTGATCATTATTTTGTTGCAGAGTTATGTCAAAACTATGATATCTTCTTAGACATTAATTGAAATCAAATGATGCCAAGAGCAATTGTTTTGAATTTTTCAATATTAAATACTTGTGATGAGTAACTTATTTATTTAGGTAAAAATTGATACCATGTTTTTAAAACACCTTCGCAAAGTAATGCATTATCTTAAAACAAAAATTACCATAAAGAAGGTTATAGCAAATCAAAAGTAAAATCTTAAAAGATAGACATGTAATGCTATTGCTGACTTTTTTAAAACTTGTAAAGGGGAATAATTCTGTCAATAGGCATGATGACAGTAACTAAAAACCACTAAAATAATGTGTTCATCTAATGAGATAAGATTAATAGGTTTTGCAAAGCGTATTTATTTTCACATTTAGGGCGAGATTGATATTTTATTTATTAAAATAAAACGACAAAATACAGCAGTCCGCCATGATAAGTTGAACACCAATCAGAGTGAATTACGTCACGGCCGTATAAACGTCACTTTGTTTTGTATAAAGTACTAACTAGGACGTTTAAATCTGCATTCTGCGTTTGTATTTTGTGAAGTATTTCATTATTTCTATCAATCCGTTGCTTAGTTTGTGTTTTCATAACATGGAACAAGGATTTACCAAGGCAAATAGCTCTAATTTGCCTAGAGTTGATTTGTTGATGTTGGGGGAGTTAATATATGGTCGTTCTGTAGTATTCGACGTTCGTTTTCTTCTATCTGATTAGCATTCAAATTTTGTAGGTATACACCCTGGTTTCATGCGGACCTGCGACACTGACCTCATTACATGATACCACATAAAATTTTCCATATCATTTGGCAACTTCAAAATGAATAAAATACTCAATAAGATAAAAATAGTGAACATGTTTAAAAGACGAAATGTTTTCTCAAAAAGAATGAACTTTATAATTAAATTTAGTTAAACAAAGTCGCAAATCATGTCACAATATATGAAATAAAGTAAAAACTTACGTCAAAATGATCTTCACAGAAATAAAGTGAAGAATTTATAGATAGAACTGTTGGATCTCGCCGTGCAAGATTAAGAGCCATATTACATCTCGATTGTGATTTTTGCGTAAGATGGCCAATTTTGGCGGTCTTGATCTCAGAAACAAAAATACATTAACAGTTTTGACTTATTGAATATTGCAAAATAGCTCTTGCCATAGTTCGTAGCGGCCTCGCTTTTTGTAAATTTTGGATCACTTTTTAATTAAACCCAAAATTGCAGAGACAGATTTTCATAAAATGCACGAAAGCACTTTTTTGAGCATCTCGATTGAACTACTGTTCTAAACAAATGAATTAAAAAAAATAGAATAATATCTCTTATATAGTCGTATAGTTCGTAGCGGCCTCTGAATTTTGAAAAATCATTGATTTAATATGGAAAAAAAATCTTATTCTAAACCAAAAAACTTCGAAAATCGCTCTAAGTTAACTTTGAATTTCTCCTGTCTACGATAATTTTATTAAGCAAAATTTGTACCAGAATAATAGTTACATCATGAGGAATAAAGATTTTATATTTTTTAAGCATGAATTTATTATAATATTTCAATAAAAACGATAATTATAACTGCAAAATCACTACAAAATGCGACGCACCGGCCGTCTGCACTCAGTACTGCGCGAGCGCTCCTCGGCGTCGGACCTGTGTCGAATTTTTTCGTGTCAAAATCGATCGAACGTCAGAAGTATAGTGCGTCTACCAAATTTTGATCACATAAGTATAATTCTTTTTAGTATTGTTATATATGGAATCTTTGTAGCTTATTATGTGATTGAATTATTTTTAATATTTATTTTGTTATTTTCAGCATGAGTCGAAAAACCCCTAAGAAATGCAAATAAAGCAAGGTACACTTATATCTATACACATATTTAAATATAAATCTCATTTATTACTTATTCAAAACTAATAATATTAATGGGACTGTTTCAGAATGAATAACTACTCTGCCAATAAAACATTATTATTACCAATGGATAAAGAAAATATCCCGACATCATCGACTGAGGATGCGTTACCATTTTTTTTTTATTAAATACTTATATTAATAGATATACTAACTGTCCAAATCATAAGGGGCCATTCATTTATTACGTAAGACAATTTAGGGGGGAGGGGGGTCACCCATGCCTTATGTTTTCTTACAAGGAGGTGGGAGGGAGTCTCGATAGTTCTTTCGTAAAATCAACAAAATGCGCAAAGTTAAAATTATACTTTGAAAAAGCGCTGGCAACCGGGCAGTTTAAAGATACTGTACCTTTAAAATTACAAATAAACATTTAAAAAAATTGTTACTTTGAAAAATAAGCTTTAAAATAAACCAAACGTGTATTCATTTTTTCTTTTAGACTCTTACTTAATATTAAACAGCGGGGGAGGGGTTCGGCCTATTCTTATTTTTTGAAGTTATACTTCTTTAGGCGTGTTTGAAAAATTGATGAGAGTGAAATTTTACGATGCGCGCGCACAGCGAGACACAACATTCTCACGGGAGAAGTTAGCTAACAGTCAACAATTTAGAGGACTTGCAACTATATTCACGATATTTATTTTCAACAATGACATGGGTGTCATTTTCGAGGTTTCTCGGGGTGCTAATTGCGAAAATGAGGTCCATTTTCAAATCCAAGATGGCGGACATCCAGTTTTTTTTCAACAATGGCATGGGTGTCATTTTCGAGGTTTCTCGGGGTGCTGATTACGAAAATAAGGTCCATTTTCAAATCCAAGATGGCGGATTTTCGGTTTTTTTTTCAACAATGACATGGGTGTCATTTTCGAGGTTTTTCGGGGTGCTGATTACGAAAATGAGGTCCATTTTCAAATCCAAGATGGCGAACATCCGGTTTTTTTTCATCAATGACATGGGTGTCATTTTCGAGGTTTCTCGGGGTGCTAATTGCGAAAATGAGGTCCATTTTCAAATCCAAGATGGCGGACTTTCGGTTTTATTTTCAACAACGACATGGGTGTCATTTTCGAGGTTTCTCGGGGTGCTGATTACGAAAATGAGGTCCATTTTCAAATCCAAGATGGCGAACATCCGGTTTTTTTTTCAACAATGACATGGGTGTCATTTTCGAGGTTTCTCGGGGTGCTAATTGTGAAAATGAGGTCCATTTTCAAATTCAAGATGGCGGACATCTGGTTTTCTTTTCAACAATTTCATGAGTGTCATTTTCGAGGTTTCTCGTGGTGCTAATTGCGCAAATGAGGTCCATTTTCAAATCGAAGATGGCGGACTTCCGGTTTTTTTAACAACTACATGGGTGTCATTTTCGAGGTTTCTCGGGGTGCTAATTGCGAAAATGAGTATGTATTATTTAACGATGCCAAGAAGTATAACTTCTAACGCGTGTACATAAGTACACACACACATTTTTTTTCTTATAATAGGGGGGAGGGGGTCAAAAACTAGCAAAAATAGTCTTACGTAATAAATGAATGGCCCCTAAGTCATTGGTAAATTGTTATGTGGTTAGGTTTAATTTAACTTATTTTTATTTTAGGTACCTACTGGTCACGACGTTCTTTTTGATTCGTTATCTGCAAAAAAATCAATTAATATTGACGAACCGCCAATACTAGCACTTGAGGAGATAGAAATTGAATCGGAGAATGTAAGTATGATATGAACCCAATAATTTAGAAGCATTATTTTCTTATTTTATTAATAATAATAATTGTTTCAGGTAACAGATTACATAGTTTAGGGATGGAGAATAATTGATTTTCATTTCTTTTTTAAACAGTTGTTTGATAACAGAGGACTAAAAAAATGTGTGTGTGTACTTATGTACACGCGTTAGAAGTTATACTTCTTTGACATCATTAAACAATACATACTCATTTTCGCAATCAGCACCCCGAGAAACCTCGAAAATGAAACCCATGTAATTGTTTAGAAAACCGGATGTCCGCCATCTTAGATTTGAAAATGGACCTCATTTTCGTAATCAGCACCCCGAGAAAACTCGAAAATGACACCCATGTTATTGTTGAAAAAAAACCAGGTGTCCGCCATCTTGAATTTGAAAATGGACCTCATTTTCGCAATTAGCACCCCGAGAAACCTCGAAAATGACACCCATGTCATTGTTGAAAAAAAAAACCGGATGTTCGCCATCTTGGATTTGAAAATGGACCTCATTTTCGTAATCAGCACCCTGAGAAACCTCGAAAATGACACCCATGACATTGTTGAAAAAAAATCGTAAGTCCGCCATCTTGGATTTGAAAATGGACCTCATTTTCGTAATCAGCACCCCGAGAAACCTCGAAAATGACACCCATGTCATTGTTGAAAAAAAACCGAAAGTCCGCCGCCATCTTGGATTTGAAAATGGACCTCATTTTAGCAATTAGCACGCCGAGAAACTTCGAAAATGACACCCATGTCATTGTTGAAAATAAATATCGTGAATATAGTTGCAAGTCCTCTAAACTGTTGACTGTTAGCTAACTTCTCCCGTGAGAATTTTGTGTCTTCCTGTGCGCGCATTGTAAAATTTCACTCCCATCAATTTTTCATAATGCGCCTAAAGAAGTATAACTTCAATAATAAAATAAATTTTATGTTAAAAAAATATTATCTGTCTTATTTATCATCAAGGTTTCATCTTCATAATATAATCTGTTTCATCGCATACTACATCCATGGCACTGTATGTAAAATTTGCGGGTTAGTACATAACGAATTACTCTATACTATAGAAATACTAAAAAATATACAAAACTTAGGGAAAAGTATCAAATCGCTTGGTCGTAGTTTCTTGTGCAGGTGTCCGGACGCGACGCTTCAAAATACCTAAACTCGCAGAGTGCAGATTTGTAATAGGGCTCTTAAGCCACTTACCTATTTCGCAATTTTTGATTGTGTGGAACGTAAACAAACAATTTGTTAGGTGTTTTTAATGACGTATTAACACACTGAGGGACCGCACAGCACTTGTACACTTTTGAATTCATATTTAAACTCAAACTATCTGATTTGTTGCTTTGGCTCCCTAGTGTTTACAGTCAGATTATACGGCCGTGACGTCACAAGCAGACGCCATGACACCGTCGATCGTTTTGAAGCAAATTTTAAAACTTAAAATTTAAATAGCATTTTTTCGTAATGAAACTTTGTTTCCTGCAGAAATAATGTATTTTTTGGAAATAGTAAATACTTTAAATCATTATAGGCCAGTTTTTCAAAATCAGTCATCATGCCTATTGTTATACATAATTTTTAACCGACTTCAAAAAAGGAGGAGGTTATATGTTCCGTTGTATATATATTTTTTTATGCATGTTTACCGATTTCTCCGCCGTCTGTGGGCCGATTTCAAAAATTTTTCTTTTGTTTGGTAGTGTATAGTTCCGAGGGGGTCCCATTGTCACCAAGTCAGGATCTGATGATGGGATCCCAGGGAAATCGAAGGCAACTCTCAAAATTTACAGGCACCTATTATGTTTTTGATATATTTTCCAAAACCGATAAAGCTTTTACGTATGAAAATCATCATATCATGTGGATGAGCTGATGATGGAAGGTAAAATTCCTCAACAGTTGTTTTTTATGTGTTTTCACCGATTTCTCCGTGAATTGCGAGCCGATTTTAAAAATTTCTTTTTTGTTCGGTAGGGTATACATTCAAGATGTTCTCATTGTCACCAAGTCAGCATCTGATGATATGGGATCTTAGAGAAATCGAGGGCAACCCTTAAACTTTATCGGCACTGATTACCGTTTTCATATATTTTCTAAAGCTGTTCAAGAATTTGTGATGATGTAAGGTATATCTCCTCAACGGTTAGGAGTTGAAAGAAAATTCTTTTAATATTATACGTACTTATGAACTGATATTCGTATTCCTTCAGGATATTAGGTGGATTGATAATAGAAGGTAAATCTTATTAACGTCTACGAGTTACGTGGAAAAATAGACGTGGACAAATCTCGATTGACTATTGTCGTTCATTTCAAAACTTCGCTGACTTATTGAAGCAGTAGTTTAGTTAGCCTTCTAATATTATATTTAAACATAATATCTAATTTCCACAAAAAAATTAAATATAAATTATTTTTTGACAAAAATGAAAACCGACTTCAAAACGTTACAAATCGAAACTAAAAAGAAAAAAAAATAATTTTAATTACTTAGTTATTGCCAGCCAAAGTAAAATAATCTTAATACAATTTAATTAATGTATCAATTTGTAAATATAATCAAAATATCAATTCGAAAGTTCATTGCAAAGGCAGGATAAAACTGTCCTTCTTGGCTGGGGACCTAGATTTTGATTGACGTATGATGTACATACATACATGTAGTATGATTTACAACTTCACAATCCTCTGAATAATACACAATAGGATTACTCTCAAAAAAAAATTTTGTACAAACAAACCCAAGCAAAGCAAATGTGAGAAAATTGAATATGATGTAATAAAGTGAAAATCCTTTTTTTTAATATTTTAGGAAATCTTGGCTAAGCTACTAAATAACGACCCAGAACTAGTGAAGTCCGATCAACCTGGTGGAAGCAAATCAACAACTGAAACAGTCCATGAAGGTAATTGATATAATATTATTATAACAAGTTACTGCAATTACAACTTTGCAATAATAAAAATAATGTATAGCAAAACGGTTTTATAATTGTTTCAATATAAAAATTGTGATTCTGTAAAGTTGCTTAGTAGATACAAATTTTATATACCTACGAAAGATATGCTGTATTAAAGATTTCGTGATAAAATTTAGCTATGCTGAGTAAATTAAAATACTCATTTTATATGTATATTTTATATTATATATTCATTTATATATACCTAATGTGAATTTTTATAACAAATTTTGACTTCTAGATGGCAAAGACAAGAACGGTACTGAAGGAAATAATGGAAGTGGTAATGTGCACAATGACATTTATGAAGACCCACAACCCAGTACCTCTGTAGAATCACACACAAGCACACCTAAGCCAATCACCGCTGAAGATGACAGCAGTCAAGAGTATTTAAATGTAACTATGACATTGTAATATCTCATAATATATATTATCTGTGTTTAAACCACAATTGGACGTAGTTATGCAGAAAACAGCCATCTCACAATTTTTCCAAAAATGAGTTATAAAAACAGCCCTGCTAATTTAGACACGGCGCATTTTTTAAAGAAACACCCATGCCGATATCTTTAATAATTTCGGAGATTATTATCTCCGAAATTATTAAAGATATCGACATGGGTGTTTCTTTAAAAGCCGTCAAATCCAGCCATTCAAACAAATCCATTTCGTAAAAAACAGTCAGGTTGGTGTCAAATGCAGCCAATTTTAACACTAACTAAAATACTTATATTGCAGAAGTCAGCCACCGATATGGTTGTTTTTTACAAATTTCAAAATGTTAGAAGATATCAGTGTTCCAGTTACGTAAGAAGCAGCCAGTCTATGATGGCTGTTTTCTGTAAAATAGATATTTGTTATTAGAGGTAGTTGGCTTTTTTTATTATTATCCTGGCTGTTTTGTGAATTCAAATATTTTTTATTTTATAACACGATCTCATTATTATTTAGTAAAAAAAATCTGTTTAAGTAATTTAATTAGGTAAATAATTAGTTTCATTCACATGGGCAAGTAAAAAGGAACTTATCTGTTGACTGTTACAATATATTATATCGTTTTCCGCCTACTTATAACTACTTACTTGTTTACCGAATAAGATTTTGCGTGCGCAGCAAATAGGTTATTATATTTTTGTTTACCCATTAGAAAAAAAAGTTTTTGCGCAAATATAAAATTCAACCACAGTATGATGTTTTCCGTGATATATTCTGTAAAACTCTCAATATGTTCAACTAAAATCTCATGGACAAAATAGCCATGGACAAAATTAGTTCCCAAAAACCTTTATTAGACTTAGCCTCTTTGGCTCTATAAAAAGAGGAGAAAATAGGATGCCTAGTGTGCGTAAACAATAAATAAAAGAATTCATTGATAGAGAGATACAGATACTATAACATCAAAGTTAAAACACTAAAACACTAAGCAAAAGATACGTGCAATGTCTGCGATACCTTTCGCATCGAATTATAAAATGCAGGAAAAAGCGGTGGGGATGTTAACTCTGTAAGAGAAAAACACAATTTACATCTTCATCAGGCTGAAAGAGCAAGATCTCAATTACAAATAGATATAAACCTAGCTAAAAATCAAGAAAACATTGAATGTCCTACATTTGATATGCAAAAGACACTAGCATTACCCCATATTCAAACAAATGTAATATTTTACAAAATACAAATCTGGCTTTATTACTTGAGAGCGCACAGTGCTAAATATATCCAAAGCTGTTATACATGGATAAAGGATCAGGCTGGACATGGTGCACAAGAGGTGGGATCGTCTCTTCTGAAAAACGTAGATAAGAATGTCCCTGATCAAAATAAAAATATTAAAATTACTCTTATGATGAAAGTAATGCCTGAAATAAACAAAACCGGGTGTAACATTCAAATTGGTCAGTATGGGGAAGTCTAAAACTATAAGACATATGGAGATCTGTTCGGAGATACTATGTGATCGATTTTAGTAACAAGAAAAACTACATTAATACTGCTTGTACTCAGCTCGAAAATCGAAGCCGGAAGTATGGAAGAACAAAACCAAAACTATTTCTATTTAGATATCGATTGTGTAGGTCTTAAGCTGTAAATGTTACTATGAAACATGTGCAGGTCTCATCACATCGATTGTGTTACTAGTAATATTTACTGCTTAAGAACTACACATCTATGTTTACATAGAAATAATGTTAGTTTTATTTTTCAAAGCGTCCGGGTTCGATTCCCGAGCTGAGTACAAGTTTTTTAAATGTATGAATGCAGTTTTTCTTGTTACTAAAATCAATGACATGGTATTTAAAAACAGTTATTCGTATGTCAGACTTCGTATGACAGATTTAAATGTTACACCCGGTATATGCGTGATGACTACATTCAAATTATGGCATTATGTACTCGTAAGAAGAAAAAAACCTCTCAAAATCTATCATGATTTTATATTTTTGTTACTTACTACAGGTTTTTTGGCTGTTTTTATATTTGTTTTGCTGTTTAAAAATAACTCAAAACACAGCCAACTGGATGTGGCTGGATTAAGCTTTACTTGATTACTGTAAAATATGCTATTTTGTATAAAACAGCCACGTCTAAAACGTAATTATTTGCTTTAATAGCAACAGTTCAAAATACTGGATAGGATAAAAAAATAAACAATACTTATACATATATTTTTCAATTTCGAAATAACCAGAAAAACGAAACGTAACAAAAGTGCAACTATCAACAGTAAAATGCTTATAACTCCGTTGGTACTTTTTCGCACATGGCTGTTTGCTGCATAACTAGGTCCAATTAATAATACTTACCGCGTTTATGTTATCTACGCGAAGCAAAACTTTGTACCCCTTTTACGAAAATTGTGCGGACGGAGGAGTATGAAATTTCGCATACTTACAGAATGCTATTTTTTTTTAAATAACGCAAATAATTATATTAAATGAATAAAAGACATTACACACACTACCATGTTTGACATACACGCATATAATATATGCTCTTTTCTTTTGTTTATTGTTAAAATCTGTGGTCAAATTGAGAATAAATTAATATTGATTTTATAAAATTTGTATATATAATTAATTATGGTCGAATTTCAACCACTGGGCGAAAACTAGTATGAGAAATAAGCTTCACTCAGTTTTTGCCGATGTTCCGACCGCGTAGGACGGTTACATATTTGTAGTATTTCTATTTGTGAATTGTGATGTAGTTAATATATAGAAAAAGACATCTATCCACATTGTATCTCAATACCTCACCAGACATACAGTCAGTTTAGGTACATAAATTAATATCAAAAAACATACACATTTTGCAAATTGCTTTGTTATATCAATGTAACGTAAACCTTACTTTATTTCTTTAAATCTTACTTTATTTTTATTAGATTACTTTTTAAGTTGACATGTATTGTTTTGATATTATTTGATTGACTTTAATTTGATTTATACTTTTTAACTTTGTCGATAATATTTAATCTATCTAATTTATTTATTTATCCTATTGACCGGTGTTGACTTTTTTATTGTGACTGAAATTTTATTAATCGTTAATTTATTGAATTTATGAACTTATTATTATTAATATACTTTTGTTTGTGTAATTAGAGTAATTTATGTACATTTATAAAGACATATATATATCTGAATAATTGTTATATTCAAATCAATCTAAAATGTTTTAATATGTATGTTGTTAATGTACTTTAAATAAATAAATAAATAAACCTACCAGGCCAACATGGCGGAGGAAGAGGTAGCCGGGTTTCTGCGCCAGCGGTCTCACACCGTAGCGCACGACAAGGTGTTGCGCGCAGTGTACGAGCGCGTGTACGACGTGTCCAGCATGGTGCGCTCGCGCGCGCTCGCGATACTCACTGAAAGCCTGCAGTCTGAACATACGAGTGTGATTGAGGCTTTAAAGGTACTCGTAGGGTTATTTTGTTTAGAGACTAGCTAGAGTATAGTATGTTTTAATTGGTTATCTTAGATTCGTGTGGAGTCCCCAAATGCGAGATAATGACAAAGGAAATTAAATTAAGGTGATGTATATGTATTTAAAGTTATACATGTTTAGTGTTTCAACTATCTGGTATCAGTAACTCAAGCCTCTTAGCCCTTATCATGGATCTAGAAGCTGTGTATTAAAGTCCCAACCCAGTTTGAACCCTTTTCTTTACTAGCCTAGTATTTTATTGCAATGATATATTTTTTATAATATGACAATATGTGGAAACATTAGGAGCTGAACGGTACCGGGGAGGTATCTCGGCTGGCGGCCGTCGCGACCCGCTGCGTGTGCGACGAGCGCGCGGTAGTGCGCAAGGCCGCCGTCGCGCTGCTGCACGGCCTTATCACTACTACGCACTTCGGTGCTAGGACGCCGGTTGATTCAGATTATGCCGTACGTTATTCTTAATTTGTCTAGAATAATATACATGTAATGTTATGGGAATTTCTAAATGTATATAATTTTCAACTGGAAAATGAAATGAGACAGAAGTAATATATAGTTTTGTCCGTTGCACGAGCAAGCGATCAGGGTTTTTTTTAATTCAGGATCTTGTATACATATTCTTATGTACTTATACCTGACAACTTACGTTCGTAATACACATAGCGCCGGTGCCTTTATAAAACGTGCGTCTTTTTTGTACATATTTTATGTGCCTTTAAAAATAAGATAATTTCCACATAAAGGTCAACGAGGGAAAGACACTGATAGACTGAGAGTTATAAGTAACTATACACATTAATTTCTATATTTTTGTAAGTATAAAACGCAGCGACGGCTCTATGAGTAGGTACGAGTCAGGAGTAAATGCTCCTCCCCAGATGCTGGTGGGCCTGTGCCGGGACGCCAGCATCGTGGTGCGCGCGGCGGCGGTGGGCGCGCTGGGCGACGTGGCGGCGCGCCGCGCGGACGCCGCCGCGCTCAACGCCTTCCTCACCGGCCCCATGCACCAGCTCTCTGACCCTGAGACTAAGGTGGATTTTTTTTTTCTTTTCGTTTTTTTTAAGTGTTACGAGCCGTGTCTTTATTAGTTGAATTTTATTTTATTTTAGACTAGCATTTCCCGCGGCTTCGCACGCGTTCTAAAGACCGGAAACCAATTTCTTTCTAAGTCGCGCGGTATGTTACCTCGCAAAACTAACGCCCGCCCTTTCTTTTTTGCACAATTTTTATTGATGTTCCGCTCCTATTGGTTGAAGCGTAATTTAATATAGCCTATAGCCTTCTTCGATAAACGGACTATCCAACACAAAAAGAATTTTTCAAATCGAACCGGTAGGTCCTAAGATTAGCGCGTTCAACCAAATACAAACAAACTCTTATGCTTTATAATATTAGTATAGATGTCTTAGATGTCGAAATGGGTAGTATATAAGACTACGGCATATTATATTTGTATTGTAACTAATGTGTGTATTAAAAAACATTATTTAGTACGTTCGTTACATATTACAGATCCAAGAGCAAGTGGTGAATCTAGTACAGCAGCTCTTAATAGTACGGTTGAAGACGTACTCGGCGTCGGGGGAGGACGCCACGCCGTGGCTGTTCCTGGCCGGCGTCATACGCCACAACATGAGGCGCCATCTGCAGAAGGCCTGCACCTTGCTTGTTAAAGCCTCCAATTGTATCAAGTGAGATCCTTATACAGTAATTATAAAGCAGGTAGCCCAGCGGCAACGCACTCGCTTGAATAACCGATTGAAGCGGGTTTAAATCCGGGTCTGGCACATCTGATATTACCATGTGCGACTTATTTGTATCATGAATATAGTGCTGTGTATCAACAAGTATTGTGTATAAATTAATGTCTCAACATATTAATCTATTTATTTATTATTTTTAGATATAATCTCATCTCAATCTCTTCAATATAAATGTTTATTTTTTTTAACGACTGTAGCCATCGTCTAGTGGACTTGCTAAGCACGCACTTGGGTGCGCTCGATGACAAAAGGGACTTGCAGTGTCTGGTGCTTCTGACGAGCGTCGCCCGCCATGTCGAGTACACAGATATTGCCTTCCTACTGGAATACTATTACAAACTGATTGAGACTCCGGTAACTATTAAAATATTATTACATAATTGTTGTAGGATGCTTGAGCCTTAGCGAAATGTTTTATGTAAATGTTAAATTAGAAAGAACTAAAGGTTCAAAATGTTTATTAAAAAATGTTATTTAAATGTTAATGAGCGCATCCGATCAAATACACGATAAAATATGCACTGAAATAAAATGCACGGCGTTGGCCTAATTTAGTATTTTCTGCTGAGTACCACATAAATGCTCGGTTACTGACCGAACATATTCCCGGGCGGGAAAATAACAAAAAAAAAATTAAATAATATATGATACAATGCTGTGGTGAGGGTTAGTATGCGACAAATGATTGATACAATTTTTGATTTAAACTAATGATTGTTGTTAGGACATTGTTTTGTTGATGAATATTAAAATAAAGTAAAATAAATAGATAAAAAAAAAATAATAATAATTAATCACTGTTAGTCTGTTTGTTCACAAAACACTAATTTTCGCGGAACCGAAACTGGTTTTAAAAACTTTAGCTCGGATTCACTGTTATATTTTCGCACTCCCGCACTACACTCACTGACACTACACTGACACTGAAGTTCACTCATGCTGGTGGAGCGGGCCGGTGGCGGCGCCGGCGCCTCGGAGTGCGCGACCGCCGCTGCAGGCTCGGCGGTCGCCGCCGGCTCCCGTCGACTGCGCCGCATCCTCCGATACAGTACGATCGCGCCTGTTAAAGCTGCTCCCGCCATCATACAATATAGAAGAGTGTAGTGGTGTATATCGTGGGATGTTATAGTTCCACTCAATGAATCCGAAGGGACATCGGCTTTTTTTAGCAGTTGCAGTTCTCGTTCTATCTCCTTTTTTAGCTGCTCATTTTCTATTTGTTGATCACTTTCGGTAAAATTGTGTATGGTTATGTTTATAATGTTATTAATTGGCGCAATAATGTTAAAATTAAGGTCATCTTTGATATTTAAAGTGGTTTTCTGGCTTTTGTGAGCAAATAGGGTGAAGTTATCGGTTTTTATTACACAATCGTCGTCTATTATAATAATGCTGGGAATTTGCAATGTTTGTGATGAAATTTGATCGCGACATATCGTACGAACTTGACTTGAACCACAACAAGTGTACAGGTAGGAGTTCAATTTTGTTAAAGTGTGCCACTCGTTTTGGCACGCGACTGTTCTCGTCTTACAAATGTTAGGGTTTTCCTCGTCTTTAACACAAAAATCTTGATCATTTTTTATTTTGTAAATTGGGCTCTGTAAGTTACAAATTAATGTTGAACTATCTTTCATCATACAATTTTGATAATCTTCTTGGGATACAGGAATGTAGGAGTCTTTCTGAAGGCTTATCGCAATTCGATCAGACGCGGGGATTATTTTTCTCATATAATTACCACTTCTTCGAGGAAGAGGAATAATTTTATATAAGTCATAGATGTCCCTGCTTATTAACGGAATTTTTATTTCAAATATGAAGAAATCTTTAGTCATTCTTGCTTTAACGCGCAGTAATTTATAAATTTCTCTCACATTTGCTTGAAGATTATGAATAGGAAGTGTGATATCAGCTGTTAATAGCCCAGAGATAGTAAGGAGTTCGGCCTGTAGTTGTTTGAATGTCAACAAATGCACGTTGAAGTGTCCTTGATATATATCTGTCACTGTGTCCAGGAGTGTTTGTTGAATGTCTGTTAAGGTTTTAAACATTTGTTGAGCAGTCAAGACCATCAATGTAAAATCTTCAGAGAGTGAAATTTCATGTATTTCGCTCTCCATAGTTTGAATGGATTTTTCTACACTGTTTAAATGTTTATTAATGTTTTTGTGTTGTTTACTAAACATATCTTCTGTTCGCTTGAGTAAATTATATTCCGATTCTATAATTGAAGTTTGATTTTTCCATAAGGTGTTTAAATGTGCTTCGTTTTTACGTATGTGTTGTATATCTCTGGTGTACTGTTCCGCGAAACGCTCGTCTAATACTCCGAACAACGTATTCGCTAAGTATCCTATTCCGTCTACAAGTCCGCGACGCTGTCTGGCGTGGCCGGTGAAATGCTGACTTGTTAAAAGTTCATTGTAATATTGTAACTCAGTGTATTCGTGATTTAATTGCGTTATTATCATGTTACATTTATTGTTTGAATTCATAGCGGCACATGACTTTATTAAATAATTATTCATTTTTTCAAGGGCCTTATTTCCCTCCCAGTATGGAGACATGTCGTAATAAACTACTAAAGTCCAAGTGTCCCGGATCAATTGCATGTTCGCTATGGGGTCAAAGTATAAAACTTGGTTTTCATTTAATTCTGTAATAACACCTTTTGTGTATGTTTTAGTAAATAATGATAGAAAATAGATTATTGTCGCTATAAATGTTGTTATCGAGAATTTTTTGGGTTTTCTGATGGACCCTTGTTTTACTTTTACCGACGATGAGTCTGGTTTAAAGTTTTGTTCTTTTGAGTTAACTGGTAAACGCGCCAATTTCACAACAGGCCTTTTAATATATCCGCTTTTTGTTTTCAAGGTGACGACTCGAACATAGCCATCTTGGCCGGGGTGCGTTTCGGTGACTCTGCCCATTGCCCACTTGCCGGCCGGCAAATTATCTTCATGTATAATTACGAGATCCCCTTTTTGTAGATTTTGCTTAGGCTGCAACCACTTTCCTCGGGCTGTTAATTGGCTAAGATATTCAGTTTTCCACTTCTTCCAAATATCTTGGAATAATTTTGTTGTTAAATGCCATCTCGTGCGAGCGTCTTCAGCAGTTTCAATAACATTTCCACCTGCTCTTCCAATTAAAAAGTGTGCTGGTGTTAGTATTTCAAGGTCGTCGATGTCTTCCGTGAGAGCACAGAGAGGTCTTGAGTTAAGGCAGGCTTCTAACTGCGTCAAGATGGTAGCATACTCTTCGAACGTGAGCTTTTGTTCTCCGATCACACGTCTAAGATGATGTTTGAGGCTTCGTACGGCTCTTTCCCACAGACCTCCGGAGCTAGGCCAGGATGGTGCTGTGAAATGCCAAGAAATATTCATCTCCGTCACTTCCTTTAGAAAACTATCATTAAATACTTGTAACAGTCGTTGATATTCTTGTTGTAAAATGTTGTTTGCTCCATGAAAGTTAGTTGCGTTGTCGCTGTAGATATGTGCAGGGGCTCCCCGGCGAGCAGCCATCCTACGCAGTGCTGCTAAAAATGCTGAACTCGTCAAATCTGATACCATCTCCAAGTGCACTGCTTTGGTCACCATGCACACGAAGACGGCTACGTAACCTTTTGTTGTCTTCGCCCCACGACCCTTATTAAACTTGACATCCAGAAATCCTGTAAAATCTACCCCTGTGTGGTAAAAAGCAGGCGCAGGATTGATTCTTGCTTCTGGAAGGTCACCCATGATTTGGTTTAATCTTCTCGAATCTTGTTTTCGGCAAGTTACGCAATTCCTAAGTTGCTTTTTTACTATGTTAACGGCTCCTGTGCTCCAGTACTGTTGTCTAAGTCTTGCTAAAGTCAGGCGCGGGCCACCATGGAAGGTGTTCCGATGAGCTTCATCAATGAGTAACGTTGTCAAACGGCTGTTTTTCGGAATTATTGCTGGATGTTTTATTTCAAAATTGAAGCAGCTGTTTTTTAATCGACCTCCGACTCTTAATATGCCTGCTTTGTCAATGATTGGATGTAGATTTAATAATTGACTATTTGATTTCACAATTCCGTATTTGTTTAATTGTTCGATTTCTGTTCTAAATTCACTTTGTTGCACAAACTGCAAAATACATAATTCAGCTTTATTTAATTCTTGTAATGTGAGGTGACCCGGCAACTGCTTACGCTGCGGGTTCAACGCTCTACGTATCCATGCAATAATACGTTTAATTGTTGTTATAGAATTATATTTATGAAGCAAATTATTTATTAAATTTTCTTTGTTCTTAGTTTGAATTAAGTTTGTTTGTTTAATGTTTTTTGATCTCAACTCTAAATCTGTATGGTACTTTTCGTGTTTTATTAATGGATTATGTTGACAAGAGTGTTCTCCAATCCAAGAGGGACCTTGCCACCATAGTACATTATCTTTTAATTGGGATGCATATAGTCCCCGGCTAGCTGCGTCCGCCGGGTTATCATTAGATCTTACGTAATGCCAACAATTTTTTGGAATGACGTTGGTGATTTTTATGACGCGATTTGATACAAAGGGCTTCCAGCGGCAGGGTTCTCCCTGAATCCATCCCAGCACCGCCATCGAATCGGTCCAGCAGTATAGTTCAATTATATGGGGATATAAAGAAGTCGTAATTTGACCTATTAGTTTTGATAATAACAAGGCACCGCAAAGTTCTAGTTTTGGTAGAGACAATGCTTTTTTGTGTGGTACTAGTTTTCCTTTCGCTGCAACTAAAATTGTTTTTGATTTTCCTGGAATGCGAGCATAAACAACACAGGCGTAGGCTTTCTCTGATGCGTCACAAAACCCATGTAATTGTACTATGTCTGTTGAATCGCATAATAACCATCGGGGTATTTCGAAAGTGTTAATTAAATGTAGATCCGTTTTTGTTTTTACCCACTCTTTGTAAATATTATCTGTAACTTGATCATCCCACTTGAGGTCAAGTCTCCACAATTGTTGAAATAATAATTTTAGTTTTGTTGAAAGAGGGGACAACCACCCTAGTGGATCATAGTGTTTAGAGATTTCTGATAGTAAAATTCGTTTTGTAGGTCTCGAGTTTTCTTTATCTAGTCGATACTGGAAAGTAAACACATCTAAAGATGAATTCCAGCACAACCCCAATGTTTTTGACGTATTGTCTGTTTTAAAATTAAATAGTATATTATTTTCACTCTTTACTTGTTTAACATCTGTTAATAACTCTTTTTTATTTGCCGACCATTTTCTCAAGTTCATTCCGGCCCCTTTTAATAATAAAATAAGGTCATTAATTAGTTTTTTGCTTGTTTCTAAGGTGTAACATCCATGAACTAAGTCGTCCATGTAAAATGCTGACTCTAGAACTTTAGAAGCTTCAGGGAAGGAATGACGTTCGTCTGTAGCTAATTTGCGTAACGTCATCATAGCCAAAAATGGTGCAGCTTTCGTACCGTAGGTCACGGTTGTAAGCTTATAGGATCTTAACGGCTGCTGCGGGGAATCTCGCCAAATAATTTTTTGAAGGCTCTGGTCGCGTTCATTTATTAAAATTTGACGATACATTTTTTCGATGTCAGCAGTAAAAGCGTACGGATATTGTCGCCACTTTAATAATAATATTTGTATGTTTTGTTGGAGATTGGGACCCGTATACATTAAATCGTTAAGGCTGTATCCAGTATGTATAGTTCTTGGTGGTAGTGGATTCGATGCGCTGAACCACGTGGTGTGGTAGATAATTTTCCAAGTCGGGATTGACGTCATCATCCAATTTCATATGTTTCAGTATTTCGTATTCCATCATAAACGCTTTGTAATCCTTTGCTAACTGTTCCTGTTTTTCGAATTTTCTTTCAAGATTTAAAAATTGTGCTACGGCCATTTGTTTCGAGGACCCCAATTTATGTTGTAAATCTTGTTTAAGTGGCAGTCTAACCGCATATTGTCCATTTTCGTTTCTTACTGTAGTTTTGAAATAAAAATCGATGCATTCCTGATCCTCGACCGAAAGGCTTGTTGACGATAATTCATTAATTTCCTCGATTTCCCAAAACCGTTCAATGTTCTGTACATTGTTTAATATTACGTTACATTGATATGTTCTCGTATTACCGCTTAACACCCAGCCCAGCTGAGTTTGTTGCGCAATAGGCAAATTGTCGTCGTCGTTTTTAATAATACCACTTAAAATAATTTTTGAATATATATCGGCTCCAAATAATAAGTCGACGGAGCGACTTGTATAAAATTCGGGATCAGCTAACTGTATGTTCGATAAGAATTTCCAAGTTGGTTTTTTGAAAGTGTTGTTAGGCAACTTTTTAATTAAGTTGTTCATAATAAGTACTTCTGCGTTAAATGTAAAATTATTATATATTGAATTACACTCGATGTTTAAAATTCCTTTACAAGAGTTTTCCTTTTGTCCTACCCCAAAGATAACTCCCTTACATTTTTGTCGCTTGACACGCAATAATTGAGCTGCTTTCTCTGTTATTAGTGATATTTGGGACCCTTGATCGATTAAGGCCCGTAATTGATGCTGGGTTCCGTCCGCTGCTTTAACTTTCAAAATCGCTGTGGCTAGCAAAATTTCCGAATAATTATTTTGAGACACGTGTGAGTTTGATGAGGTTTCTGTTTTCTTGTTTCCAGTCAATGACCTAGCTGACCCTTGATCATGCACTGCGTGATCGTATGCGTCGTGCAAAATGGTATTATGTTGACTAAGACACTTGCGACATGTTTTTGTTAAAATACATGGATTTCCGTTATGATGAAATAAACAATTGTTACATACTTTTAATTTATTTACTGTTTTTAATTTTTGTTCATTAGACATTTCTAAGAATTTTTTGCAGTTGTAAAGCCCGTGGCTTTGCTTACAGAGAGGGCATTCGAAGTTAGATGAAATGTGAAATGTCTTCATAGAAGGTTTCGCGTTTTTCATATGAAAATTATTGTTATTTTTTGTTTGAACAAATAAAGGCTGTTTAGGAAATGAATATTGGTTTTGATGATTTTGCAATGTTGATTTTTGTAGTATGTCTTTGTTAAAGTAGCTTGATTTTTGAATATTATCGGATTTTCGCCTTGACGATTCCAAGGCAGAGAATTTTCTTTCTAGAAAATCTAAAAGTTCTTGTAGTACGGGCAGTTCTTGAGGTTTTCTTAGAGATCCGATATACTCAGCGTGGGTTTCTGAATCCAATTTTTGAGACAACAAATGGACTAATATTGGATCCCACGTTGATATATCGATCTCTAAATTCTTGATAGCATTTAAAGTTTCAATGGTGACGTCATGCATTTTCTTTAGTTGTCCCGCTGACTGTTGTTGTATGTTAGGAAGACTTAATAAAGTTGAAATGTAAGAAGTAAAAATTAATTTTTTGTTATTATATCGATTGTTTAGTATATCCCAACAAGTGTTGTAGTTTTCAGAGCTTATTTGGAGATGTTGAATAAGTCTTTCTGCGTCCCCGCGCACCTTACTCTTAAGAAACTGCATTTTTTGGGCATTGGAGAGAGTGGGGTTGCTATGTACAGCCTCCGTGAATAGATCTTTAAACGACACCCATTGGTTATGATTGCCATTGAAAACCGGAATTTCTAGTTGAGGGGTTGACTTCTCGCGATGCGTGACCGACCACATCTTGGAGTTAATGTCCTTTTTAATTTTGTTAAATTGATTTTCGTAGGAATCAAAACGCGTTTCGTATGAAATGTTTTCTTCACCCTTTTCACAGACTATCTCCCAGTGTAATTTATCCACGGCCGACCATCTGCTTTGTAATGATGTAAGCGCGTCTTCAAACTCCCATTTTTCGGATATGCGATCAACATCTATGACTCTAATAGTCCTTTCAAATGCTTTAAAGTTAGCCTCCTGTTTTCGTAAAAGGTTACTCAAGTTTAAGTTCGAGGTAGACCCTGAATTCTCCTCGGCAGTAGCCTTCGTATACCCCTTAAAACATGACTCCTTAGACGTACCTACTTCCTGTTTTCCTTGTTGTGTAAACTTTTCTAAATAATTTTTTGTTTCAGTATAAAACCGTAATGTTTGTTGATAATAATTCTCCGTAAAATACGGATAGTTCGTTTTTTCTGGTATTTTTTCTAATTTGTTATCATTTTCTAGAAATTCTTTCCAATATGCCTCGAGATTTTCTAAACGACGTCTTATGTTAGACGGAGTTTTACGCTCCGATGAATCTTTTTTAAAATTAGTAAGCAACTTTTCCATTGCACCCATAATCTCGTTTTGAGATTCGACAATGCTTACGTAGTCTTCCATTACGAAAAAAAATAAAATGAAACGATCTTACTTGTTTTCTGCAGCAGCTGACGTCACTTAACCAGTACGCCGAGTATATCACCACTTTTGTTTTCGGATTACAACGAATAGTAGCCCGACACTGCGACTTTGTAAATGTTTATTCACTAAGTTCAAGCACTGACTGTTCTCCAAAGTTCTCTGTTAACCTCACCCACGAATATTTTAACACGCGCGAGGTTTTTGCTCGAAGGACCAAAATGTAGGATGCTTGAGCCTTAGCGAAATGTTTTATTTAAATGTTAAATTAGAAAGAACTAAAGGTTCAAAATGTTTATTAAAAAATGTTATTTAAATGTTAATGAGCGCATCCGATCAAATACACGATAAAATATGCACTGAAATAAAATGCACGGCGTTGGCCTAATTTAGTATTTTCTGCTGAGTACCACATAAATGCTCGGTTACTGACCGAACAATTGTGCTGTTTTATAAATTATGACTTTTATATGCATATATATTATTTTTTTATCTTATTAGTACCATGTTTGCATGGAATTGTAATTCTAATACAACGAGCTGTAAAATTAAAATAATTTTGCAAAATTAAAATAAATAATGATGATTCTGTATTGAGCCCTTTTCTGTTTTGTTTGGTTCTGGACTCACTCACGGAAGCGGCACAGAACTCAGCAACGTGGACATTTATATACGCTGACGACGTAGCGATCTGTACAGACAGCCGCGCTAACTTGCAAGAGGCACTCTTGTCGTGGAAACATCAATTACAGACCGGTGGCCTAGTGCTGAGTGTGGCAAAGACTCAGTTCATGTCCTTCAACGACCCAGATATAAACAACAGTCCGATTTCCATCGATGGACAATTGGTCAACTCGTGTGATCAATACAAGTATCTGGGTAGTATCATGAACAATTCTGGGGACTTAGAAATTAACATTCAGCACCGAATAGCCGCAGCGTGGCTAAAGTGGCGAGAAGTAACTGGTGTTACGTGCGATAGGCGAATGCCGGTCAAACTTAAGGGTTTGATCTATAAGACCATCATCAGACCAGTCCTAATGTATGGCAGTGAAACATGGGCCGTAACTCAAAAGAATGTGCATACCATGCAAGTTGCCGAGATGAAGATGCTGAGGTGGATGTGCGGCGTTACCAGGCTCGACAAAATCCGCAACGAGTACGTGCGAGGAAGCTTGGGAGTGCGCGACATCGCTGACAAGATGCAGGAAAGTAGGCTGCGATGGTATGGGCACGTGAAGAGGAGGTCACCTGACTACGTAGGGAACTTGGCACTACAACTTTCCATCCCAGGTCGAAGATCCAGGGGCAGACCCAAAACACGATGGAAAGATGTAGTGGTAAAGGACATGAGAGAGTGCGAAGTCTCCGAAAACGAAGTCGAGGATAGAGCGAAGTGGAGGCGTAAGACAAGAAAGGCTGACCCCACCACCATGTGGGACACATAGCCAGGAAGAGAGAGAGAATGATGATTTTAAACAAATGCGAATTAGATAAAGAAGGGAAGTATTATGCATTAGGAGATATATGATTTATTCTTAAGTATATGTATATGGTTTATACTTGCTGCTTTGTCTGGCTACATGTATGTAAACAAATTAGCGCCTAAGAAACGCCATTTTGAATTAATTATATTTATTTTCCGTTACACGACTCAAAGGACATAGAATTAAGAATTCATCAAAATTAAGAATAAGAAACTCATACGCACGTAGGTGTCGTCCCAGGCGGGTAAAAATTATATCATTCAATATTAGTAGTTTTGTCAAAAGTGTATATTGAGAGCTAGTTTGTACATTGAAGTGTTTGTTACAAGGGTCGCGACGGTCGCCTGCTACCGCTGACGGTGGAGCTACTGTCTGTGTGGGAGTGCTACCTGACGCCCGAAGCGCGCTCCGCGCTACGCACGCACCTCGTCGCGCGTCTCGCTTCCGATACCGATGACGGTATTTACCACCCTTTTTTATTGTTCGGAACTGCATTACTCATACTATAAGTGTTAATATGGGACTCACCGGCTAGAAAACGCAGTACAGTTCTCAAGGCATAAGCTCAGCTTTGCATTTGTGTGAGTGCAGTATACGGATAGGCACGACCGAAAGCGTATCGCGTTGCGAGTTGGTTTATAACTGTTTTAACTGGTTTTTGATGCGCGGCTATTGGCTTTTAGGTTTAGCTATCACTCACACAAATGCAAAGCTGAGCTTACGCCTCGAGAACTGTATTATCCATTAAGACCTCATCCGTCTCAATGAGCGTCGCGGGATGGTTTACGCATTCAACCAATATACAAATGCCCTGACGGCTTGGCAGGTCTGCCGAAGCAGACCACGCCAAAGGGTTACTCCACAATCCACTCTACTATCAGAGAATTACCTGCAGCTACCCGCACGAAGTGGGCAACCTCTATGTGCCGGATGGCGGGGCCCCCTACCGCAGGGTCATTATCACCCTACTAAAGTGATGTCAAGTACCGTGAAGTAAATAATTATAATAGTCATAAATATGATGTTTATAAGAACATTGAGCTTTTAGGATATCTTGGACGTAACTAAATAAACATTTGTTATCAATGGGACAGAGATGACTTTATAAGTGATTAATTTCTTTTTCGGTTCTCCCTTCTAGGATGCAGACCAGCGTGTGTTTCGCTTGCAGCACAATTGGATCCGGAAAATTTACAGTGGGCTACAGAGTTAATGCAGTTATGTGAGTTAATCAATTGTAAATATTATATAATGGAGAAGTTTAGTGATATAGTAAATATCAACGCAATTGAATAAAAAAATAGATATCAAAACTAATAAATCAGTATTTTTTAAATCACTCAATAAATGGCTGAGAAATGAATTAACGTATTGAGTATGAGATGTAGGTAGAGGTAAGAAAAACCATCTGTGTATGAAAAGTGTCCGTCAAAAAGCGTCAAATTATGGTGGCCTAGTTAGTTTTCGAAAGACGTGTGCAATCCACCAACCTTAACTAGGCTAGTTGGGTATTCTATGACCAGATCCCCTTAGAATGAAGGGAGGCTTAGGCGTGCTCAGCAGTGGGACGTTAAAAGAGTTGAATGCAATATATATTGCGGTGCCATTAGTGCTAACTTCCGGTCTTATTGGCACGTACAGCGGAGCGGCGTGCGCTGGACGGCGCAGACGTGAGCGAGTGGCTGCGCGCGGTGGACGTGTCGCTGGTGGCGCCGGTGCCGCCCTCGCCGCAGCTGCTGCAGCTCTTCTACAGCACACTCTCTGAACCGCCTTCCGGTGAGCTGGTCTAATACGTGTTGCTTTTTTAAACTTCATTGGATGTCTACATTTAATTAAATAATTATAACATGTTTTCTATTTATAATAAAAAAGCTACATTATTACATCATAGATTTTTTTGTACCAAGTATCAAGAAATATATTTTATAACTAGTGACTTTCCCTTGCGCCGCTTGGGTTCGTTCTAGATACGTTTGAACAGTATACATTTCTCAGAAGTTAGATATTTTCCTGCAGTAAAAGGTATTCTTTATACTTTATAGAATAGAGGTTATTATGGACTTCTCAGTACCATCCATGGTCGTACCAAATTTCATCAAAAGCTATACGGTAGTTTTCACATGATGGGATCACAGACAAACATAAATAGACACAAAAATTCTAATAACTTTAGATTCAATTCGATAAAAATTACTATTTCAATAAGTTTTTCCAAACAATATTTATTTTACAGTTTTGACAGTTAGAGTATTATTATATAGATACCTCAGTTCCAGAGAGTAACAATTCAGAAAAAAGTTTTTAAAAGATAATTAAAAAATTATATGACTAGAATGATACTTTTACCAGTATATTTTTTACACTTTCTTGAATTAATTCGAAAAGAAATATTATTATGAAGTCTTAGGTAAACCCATAATGCAATGGAAGAAAATAAAATAATTCTTAAGCCATTCGGAAGTTTTTCTACTTTTTATTTAGTTATTACACTTTGGAACCGAGGTATCGATTATTATTTATGAATGAATTTGTTTTGACTGACGTGTAGAATGGAGCGCGGAGTCGCTGGGGCTGTGCGTGGCGGGCGCGGGGCGGCTGTGCGTGCGGTCGCGCGCATCCGCCGTGGCGCTGGCGCCGCCGCTGGCCGCGCTGCTGCGCGACGTGGCCGCGCCGCTGTGCGCGCGACACAACGCCTTGCTCTCGCTCACTGATATATGCATCAGGTATTATCTATATAAATAAAATGATAGAGCTCTGCAGTTGTGCGCGCATCACGGAAAAACTACTGGATAGATATCAATGGAACTTTCTAAGTTTTATTTCTTAGACACTTGATTGCGATATCTTCATTTAATAAAAAGTTATAAAAGTTTCAAAAAAACAACGACTTGTATATGCACTGCGTGTTCAGTGATGTATGTTTCCTTCTCGCGGAGTAGTGGGGCAAGCGGCGTAGCGCGCATGCGGAAAACTTTGTTAATATTGCAAGCAACGCGGACGAAGTCGCGGGTATCAGCTAGTATAACATAACAGCGTTTGGCTCAGTTAGCAGTGACCACTACTTTCTGCGCCAGCGGTCGCAAGTTCGAGTCCCGCTGGTGGCATTCATTTGTTGAGCACGAATGTTTGTTCTCTAGGCATGGGTGTTAATATTTATATTATGTACTCGTATCTATTTAAAATTTATATGTGTAGTATATCAACTATTTGGTATCCGTAATACAAGCCTCGTAGCTTACTACGGAACTTAATGGCGCTGTTGTAAAAATGTCCCAACATATTTATTTATTTATTATTTATTTAATTATTTCCTTTACTGGCTTCCATAAGTGCCAGTTGGGCACAGTTGACTTCGCCAATGGCGCGTAGAATGGAGAATACACGTTATATATAGACTGATCGGGAAATATGACAAAAACAGACACTAAGACTGATCACATCATTACCTACATTATTAGAACAGAGCGCTAACAAATGGTCTATGTCATCGTAAAAAAGAAAACCGTTAGCGTCAGATCACCTTATCTATGGAGTGGAAGTGGAGTGTTCTTAATTTTAATCGCGTGTCGGAAACCTTGCCACAGTTTTTGTTGTTGAGAGAAATTATTATGGATAAGTGTACAAAAATTTAAATTTTAAATCAAATCATGATCTATCGTAAGAGTTTATTTTTTGAAGCATTTATACTAGGTATTTGTTTACCTTTTCGTTTATAGTCGCATCGTTTAAAAGTACAGCTTTTCACTCAATGCATATGAAATTGTATAATTACTAAAAAATCAATTTATAAAAATTTTGTCTCTGTTTATTCCGGCTAACCTCTGAAGTGGCTGGACCGATTTTGACGGCACTTTCACTCGAAGATAGCCAAAGTTATAAGGAGTAATTTTTATTTTATTTAAAAATTATAAAAACTGTTTAATTTATTTTGCCTTACGCCCAGAGAAAATATCGTTGTCCACTCAATCAGGTACTCGTGCATCGTGGAGCCGCAGCTGGACGCGGTGTACGGGTGCGTGGCGCGCGGCGTGGCGCCGACGCTGCGGCGCGCGGCCGTGCGCGCGCTCACGCGCCTGCTGCTCGCCGGGTACCTGCGCCTCCGCACGCCGCTCTACTTCCGGTCAGACACTTTTTACAGACAGTGCCTACCCACAATTTACAAAAATGTCAAGGTGGCATTAAAGTACCTTAAATTTATACATTTTAAATCTAAACATTTTTTTTCTTTATTTTTTTTTAAATGTTTAGATTTAAAATGTATAAATTTAAGGTACTTTTATGCCATACTTAACTTTGATTTACAAGTATACTTCTACAAAAAATCCATAAAATACAATGAAAGAGCTTAAATTACAATAGAATGAATTTGGAACCTACCTGAACTAGGATAACATCCTGTGTTTCAGGGTTTGTACAGGGTTTGTACACTGCCAGCATTGTACTAATAAAAATAGAGATGGGTGTTAGAAGAGTTATAACTTATAAGTATTATTTGATGCCAAATTATGAATGAATAAAAAATCTAAAGAGGGCCACCCTCATCACGTACCACCTGTGACACTTTTAAAATATTGGATTAATTGTATATTATTGTAATATATTTTTTGAACCAATTAATGAGCTTTAAATTTGTATTAAATCGATGTTTTTGATACATTTTTTTAAGAGAATAAATTATTTCGAAGTGCGTGATAAACAAGTGATGAGGAGTTAAATTCGTTTTAAAAGGAATAATAAAAACACTCACTGAAATAATGCTTTCTAAACCTGTAATTAAAAATACAATTTTCGTATGGTAGGAATTATCATGGAACTTACTGGTTTTATGTTTTGTGCTTTGTCCATGAAGTTACTGCGCGTTGCTAGCGGACGAGGACCACGACGTGCGCGAGCCCGTTGAGTACTACGTGTCGTGCTGCCTCACCGTCGATACAATCTACCACCATTTTGTTGATTGCGTGTTGTATTACAACAAACAGGAAACAGGTACAGCTATATTGTTCCTTAGTAAAATCTAGTAAGTACTTTGGCTCAAACTATACAGGATAGAAAGTTTTATTATTACCTCGTCGTATATAGACGTCACGTTCATAGGTTTTGTGATTATCGAAACAGCACAGTTTCCTTATATACTATGACTAGCGAACTAACTCTTGCTTTGCTCAGGTACCCCTATTTATTTATTAATCTTTCGCAATGAAACAGTAGTGAGATAGTTATGAGCACTCCACAGAGGCGATATCGTTCGACGCGCGGCAGCTGGTGTACGACATAATGCTGCAGCGCATGTCGCTGGTCCAGAAGCTGAACGTGCAGTGCCGGCTGGCGCGCGAGGTGCTGCAGCACGCGGCGGACGTGTGCGACGACGGCGCCGAGCTGCCCGCCGCGCTGCACGCCGCGCTGCTCGACGCCATCACGCTGCTGTGCGGCCCCAGGATGAAGCTGCCCAGTATGTACCTGACTATACTAATCACTACATATACTTTGTCTATTTTATTAATGGTTTTTTGACAGCTCACGCCCACTAAGTTTCGTATTTAATGGTTCGCCATTAAAGTTAAAATGTCATACAAATAATATTGTACTTCATGGACGCGCACCGCCCCCTTATTGCTGTGCCACACATAACGATTACTACGATTGTGCCACAGATTACAAATAATAATCGATAGAAATAAATGCGAATATGTAAATAAGGTGTAATATGTTATTTAATCAGGAAGACAACAAAATTTTAAGGTTGAAATCAAAAAATTAACACATTAACATTATGTAAAGTTTTGCTTTCTTCTTATTATAATCATACAAATAAAACAACTAAAATAGTTTAATTCCTTTTATTAACATGATTCGTCAGAATCATCATTAACCCTTTAACCGCCAAGCTTATGTTCGCGTGGCGTGCACCTAGCGCCAGCAACCTTTAGGTATACCTTCGATTAGTGTTGCGAACAATATTTTATCGATATATTTCCATATTCGTAACATACTTATAATTAAAGTCTAAATCGAATCTGTAATTTAATATTTTTTGGATTTTTTTATTAATACAGAAGCCGAATCTAAATCTGTTAATTATTTGTAAAATTTAGGCATCGATAAACATACTAATAAAATAAATACAAATTACAAAATTTGAATCAAAAGTGTATTTGTTTATTAGGTGCTAAGTATTCTTTAAAATTACACGGGCTGATATACTCTCTTGATTTTCTTTTAAATCTTCTGCACGAGCATTATGTTTTAAATGCATGATGTTCATATGCACTTGTAACCGGATTTATATATATATATATATATATATATATATATCTACATATTTAAATAACATACATACATATATAAGTATATAAATACATATATTATTATAAGTACATAAACATACGTATTATTATGATGCAAATAGGAAAGTGTATTGCCTAAGTTGAGTTAGAAAATAATTATTAATGTTATTTTTAAATGCAGCAGAAGGGCTCGCCTGTTGGAATTTACGGAGTTTGTTTCATGACACTGCAGCACGTACCGAGAAAGAGTTTTGTAAAAATTTAGTGTTACTTCTCGGTATCTCAAGCATCGCTGTGAAGCAGGGCTTTTTGGAACGTGTCGGAGTCGGAAGTAGATTAAACCGAGAACAAAGGTAAGAAGAAAAGTTGTGATTATGAAGGATATTAAATAGAAAAGTAAAGGTGTGCATATCACGGCGAAGGCGAAATGGGAGCCATTTTAGTTAAGCTGGAAAATCGGAGACATGATCATACTTCCCGCAGCAGACCATAAATAAAGCGTATGGCGAGATTTTTGAGACGCTCAAGTTTATTCAGTAGCTCCTCAGTCATATCCAGAAAGCATACATCAGTGTAGTCGAAAATGGGTAGTAACTATTTAAGGTATGAATAGCATTAGGTAAATCGTTCAATTCACAATTTCGATATAGTTGTAAACCATCTGCACACAGATTGTAACGAGAAGAAATGGCGCGAGAAATGTTATTGATAAAAACCAGAGAAGAGAAGTGGTGAAAGAACGCCGCCTTTCAGGAACGCCAGCCGTAAAGTCCAATCACACCGATGAAGTGTCATTAGTTCTTACACCCTGGCGGCAACCGAAGAGATATGAGCGAAACCAGTCTATGGCCGCAGGAGAAATGCTAACTGCGCGAAGAGTGCCTAGAAGAATGTCAAAGTCAACAGAGTTCAATGCGCTACTAAAGTCAAGAAGTACCATTGCAGTAAGCCTGGTATTATCCATAGCATACTGAATGTCCTCTGTGACGTTCAGCAGCGCACGAACAGTGCTGTGAAAGGGGCGAAAACCGGACTGATAAGGACATAAAAGATTATACGAGTTAAGGTAGGAATAATAATGGGCGATAGTTTCAAGGAACACCTCCCAGGGCTGAAGCTTTTACTAACAGATAGCCCTGCTAGAAACCAGTCTATGGCCGCAGGAGAAATGCTAACTGCGCGAAGAGTGCCTAGAAGAATGTCAAAGTCAACAGAGTTCAATGCGCTACTAAAGTCAAGAAGTACCATTGCAGTAAGCCTGGTATTATCCATAGCGTACCGAATGTCCTCTGTGACGTTCAGCAGCGCACGAACAGTGCTGTGAAAGGGGCGAAAACCGGACTGATAAGGACATAAAAGATTATACGAGTTAAGGTAGGAATAATAATGGGCGATAGTTTCAAGGAACACCTCCCAGGGCTGAAGCTTTTACTAACAGATAGCCCTGCTAGGTATAAGTGGTTATTCCGACGCAAATCGGTTGTCAGAGCCTCGTCCGTTAACAGGGGAACCGCGTGCAGGTGAGATTGATTATGGAGGCTGACTAAATGTTATAAACGAATAATGTTTCGAAAGATACTTAGTCGATCATAATATTCTATACATATAATAAAGCTCTGAGTCGAATCTATACATATTTTTGAAAAAGTTATTAAAGTAGACGTTATTATTTATACAGAAGCCGAATCTAAAAATATTAGTATTTTTGTCTGACCGCGTCACAAGAAAACAAGAACAGATTGAGAATGATTGATGAAATTTGGAATGATGATAAAATCTATCATCATCCAGGCTAAAATGTATACTAACATGGGTATTGGGAATCCGATCTCAGCAAGGGTGTACCAGTAATAAAATAAAAATAATTAATTTCTTAATTAGTAAAAAACAATTAATTACCAAAAAAACAAGTATGAGAATATATGTACTATAACCATTAATCGGATCTTTATTGTTCATATAACAAAAATATTAATACTCCGAATATTGCAAAATGTTTAATAATTAGTACTTCATCTCTTAACATTATCGACAGCTTCCCAACACTATCACTCAACTTATGACAAGTGGGGGAAGGGGGGGCAAGACGGGGTTGCGGGCAAGACGGGGTACCCGTCTTGAATAAGAAACCAATTGACCAATCTCAATCTTTTTTGCACCTGACAGTGCGCCGGAATGTCAGTTATTAGTAAGCAAAGTCACTGGATGACAATACTACATTGTTTAGTTGTCAAATGAAAAAATATATTTTTGGCGGTTTCCTTTGCATTTTTTTATATTACTTGGAACGTGTTAGCTCTGGAAATAACATTATTTTAAATTATAAATAAAGGCCATAGACCGATAAGTATACCGAATCGGCCCCAGATGAATATCGGGCTCATTATTTTCGGAGATGTTAGTACTAATAAGATACGTTGATCCTGCAAGTTTCAGATCTCTATATTTTACCGTTCCTGAAAAAATCGAAAAACACGAAAAATCAGTAAAAAATATTTTTCTCCGTACTTTATGAATCGATTGATTTGAATGTTGGATATATTTTGGGAGATGGTGGTAGCTTTTAAGAAAAAAAATAAGAGCTATATCGGTCCATAAGATCCAAAAAAAAAACAAGTTTTTTTTTTTAATTTCAATTTTAAAACATGTTACAGTTACCGTAAAATTATGAAACTATTTTTTTTGAATTCCTCATTCAATTTGCGATAAAAATATATATTTTTCAATTTTTAAAAAACGGTACGCCATGTTGAAAAAAAGAAAAATTCGTTTTTTCATACAAACTTATACAATAAAGGCAAAACGGCTCGGTGGCGGCTTGCGGCTCTCTTTATGGTATTGCTCTTGGTTACCTTAGCGCCAGAGTCCAAAATCTCATAATTATTTATTTTTGACTTTGCCAACAAAATAATTTCATTCTGCCATTATTATTATTTCAGTGTGAATATGTCTACATCGAAAACTAATAATCCAAAGTGTCGCATTTGCTCAAAATTCATAAAAAAAATACCGGGTGCTCCTAAATATATACAATCTGATAAAGATGCTGACGAGTTTTCAACAATTTTTGACTGCACAATTGTAGTTGGTGATGTTTTGTGTTCGTATTGCCGTGGAAAGAAATATAAGAAAATTAAACTTGATTACGAGCAACAGCAAACATCTTTGGGAGATGAATTACCTTCAGATACGATCGAATTGTTAGAAAAAACTAAATCGAACTTATCATCGATGACTTTGTCTCAGTCAAGCACTGATGATCCATCATTTAATTTAGATGTTGGATGTGGTGATGATACAGAAGAGTGTATTGAAATTCAAATAAATAGAACAGTTGCGACTCACAGATATTGTTGTATATGTTATGTTTCAAATAAAAATCTAGTAGTTGTTCCTCAAGCTGCTCGTATGCAATGCTTTATTGAAAAAAGAATTTTCATACCGAATGGAAATCGACGCTGCAGTGATCATCTCATAAAAAATCGCTTTTATATTGAGAATTTGCATATATTAAAAGTTTATTCTAATTGGAGTATTTTGAGATCGTCAGAGTTAACAAAAATAATGGAAAGCTTGGTTGTTGAATGTGACTCTACACTGATTGATAGAATGGATGATTTTCGAATACCTGATGAACAACTTTATATATTTACTGGATTAAAACGTAAAAATATAATCGAGTTGCGAGATTTATTAACAACTATGAGGAATACAGATTCTCGTACGGTCAATCAAGCTCTCATTGTATTTTTATTTAAGCTGCGTACTGGTAACTCAAACAAGTTGATATCAGCGATTTTACAGTTGGAAAATGAGCAGTTGGTTTCAAAATATTGTGAACAAGTGATACAATCATTTGAAAAAGATATATTGCCTCGTTACTTTGGTTTTCGATCTATATCCCGAAATGATATAATTCAAAATAATTCATCAGCATTAATAAAAAGTTTATACGCAGATCTCAGTGATAGGCTTTTCTTGATTTGCGATGGAACATATGTTCGTCATCAAAAAAGTTCTAATAACGCATATCAAAGAAAGTCTTTCTCTGTGCAGAAAAAAGTACCCTTATGTAAGCCATTTACAATTTGTACGACAAATGGATACATAGTAGATATGTTAGGACCATATCATGCTAACATGAATGACGCTACGATAATGAAAGACATTATCGATACCTCTGACGGCATTTGCAATTTATTAGAACCTGGTGATATTTTTGTTGTTGATCGAGGGTTTCGTGACGTTCAGGCGCACTTGGAAGAAAAAGGTTATCAAGTGTTGATGCCCGCATTGAAATGTAAACGAAAACGCTTAACAACGACGGAATCTAATGCGTCAAGGTATGTCACAAAAGTTCGTTGGGTGGTCGAAGCAACATCAAATGATAAAACCTCGGAGTAATACTGATAATACTTTAGCTAATGAAGTAGATAGAAATGGTTGGCAGAGAAAAAAACTTCCATTTGAGACCATCCTATCCTATGATTTGATGGATTTTCCCGAAATGACCGAAAAAGACTTGAAACTTTTATTTACGGGTTCCTATCAATATAAACAAGCGATATCATACTTAGCAGATATGATAGATGAATCAGATAATTTAACTATTCAGTTTGTCAGAGATAAAACCAATATATTGAAGGCTCAAGTACAATCTCGACATATCGGAAGGAAGATTTACAGATGTTTTGTTGAATATCAACCAAATACAATTGGATGGAATGGAATATCAAGATACTACTGTGAATGTGCTAATGGACTGAGGACAATCGGTTGTTGTTCACACGTTGCTGCAATAATTTTTTACCTAGCGCACGGACGATATTTAGCTAAAATTCCTAGACCAGCTGCAATACTCAATACTTTATTTAATAAAGATAATATTACTACAGTGATTGATGAAGATAGTGACAAGGACTAGTCATGAGTTAAAAAAAACTATTATTATTCACAACTTATAATTAATAATCACCATCATCCCTTTTAACGTCCCACTGCTGCTGGGCACTCCGTTAGTACGAGGGGGATCAGGCCATAGTCCACCGCGCTGGCCTAGTGCGTGTTGGCGGACTTCACATGCCTTTCGAAAACTGCAGGTTTCCTCACGATGTTTTCCTTCACCGTAGGACAAGTGGTAATCATGATATAAATGATTCGCAGATGAAAATATCAGAGGTGTGAGACCCGGTTTTAATCCCGCATCACTCGGTTATCAAAGCGACCACGTTTCCGCTGTGCTACCACTGTCTGTAATCTGTATTTAAAGTGGTAGTGCCATGCTTGTTACCTTCGGGTAGCAGCCGAATGGGCCGTATAGTTCATTAGTACCACTCTCTCACAGAAGACCGGCGTGAAGTGGCAGCTATACTGTCGCGTTTCGTCCGGTGAGTGAGAGTCCGGGAGGCCCACTCTCCTTCCCCCCTCCCTCTTCCCTTTATACTCCGCCTTCGTTCCCCCCTCCCTCCCACTCCCCTCCCTCCCTTTCCTGAAAGGCCGGCAAAGCATCTACAAGCCTGGCTTGCAGGTATCCATGGGCGTAGGTGATCACTTCTCATCAGGTGAGCCTAAATATAGATAAAAAAAATATAGTATTTTTTAACTCATGACTAGTCCTCGTCACTATCTTCGTCAATCACTGTAGTAATATTATCTTTATTAAATAAAGTATTGAGTATTGCAGCTGGTCTAGGAATTTTAGCTAAATATCGTCCGTGCGCTAGGTAAAAAATTATAGCAGCAACGTGTGAACAACAACCGATTGTCCTCAGTCCATTAGCACATTCACAGCAGTATCTTGATATTCCATTCCATCCAATTGTATTTGGTTGATATTCAACAAAACATCTGTAAACCTTCCTTCCGATATGTCTAGATTGTACTTGAGCCTTCAATATATTGGTTTTATCTCTGACAAACTGAATAGTTAAATTATCTGATTCATCTATCATTTCTGCTAAATATGATATCGCTTGTTTATATTGATAGGAACCCGTAAATAAAAGTTTCAAGTCTTTTTCGGTCATTTCGGGAAAATCCATCAAATCATAGGATAGGATGGTCTCAAATGGAAGTTTTTTTCTCTGCCAACCATTTCTATCTACTTGATTAGCTAAAGTATTATCAGTATTACTTCGAGATTTTATCATTTCAACAATTTCATCTAAATACTCCACATCAGAAGTAAGACGTTTGTTATACTGATTGTGAAGAAATGATGCAATTCTATAAAAACTACCGATTCTGGGTAACATTTTATTGTCGAATTTATGGTCAAGTAGATGATATTTTTGCTTTAGCATTCCATGTGTTGCTTCGACCACCCAACGAACTTTTGTGACATACCTTGACGCATTAGATTCCGTCGTTGTTAAGCGTTTTCGTTTACCTTTCAATGCGGGCATCAACACTTGATAACCTTTTTCTTCCAAGTGCGCCTGAACGTCACGAAACCCTCGATCATCAACAAAAATATCACCAGGTTCTAATAAATTGCAAATGCCGTCAGAGGTATCGATAATGTCTTTCATTATCGTAGCGTCATTCATGTTAGCATGATATGGTCCTAACATATCTACTATGTATCCATTTGTCGTACAAATTGTAAATGGCTTACATAAGGGTACTTTTTTCTGCACAGAGAAAGACTTTCTTTGATATGCGTTATTAGAACTTTTTTGATGACGAACATATGTTCCATCGCAAATCAAGAAAAGCCTATCACTGAGATCTGCGTATAAAATTTTTATTAATGCTGATGAATTATTTTGAATTATATCATTTCGGGATATAGATCGAAAACCAAAGTAACGAGGCAATATATCTTTTTCAAATGATTGTATCACTTGTTCACAATATTTTGAAACCAACTGCTCATTTTCCAACTGTAAAATCGCTGATATCAACTTGTTTGAGTTACCAGTACGCAGCTTAAATAAAAATACAATGAGAGCTTGATTGACCGTACGAGAATCTGTATTCCTCATAGTTGTTAATAAATCTCGCAACTCGATTATATTTTTACGTTTTAATCCAGTAAATATATAAAGTTGTTCATCAGGTATTCGAAAATCATCCATTCTATCAATCAGTGTAGAGTCACATTCAACAACCAAGCTTTCCATTATTTTTGTTAACTCTGACGATCTCAAAATACTCCAATTAGAATAAACTTTTAATATATGCAAATTCTCAATATAAAAGCGATTTTTTATGAGATGATCACTGCAGCGTCGATTTCCATTCGGTATGAAAATTCTTTTTTCAATAAAGCATTGCATACGAGCAGCTTGAGGAACAACTACTAGATTTTTATTTGAAACATAACATATACAACAATATCTGTGAGTCGCAACTGTTCTATTTATTTGAATTTCAATACACTCTTCTGTATCATCACCACATCCAACATCTAAATTAAATGATGGATCATCAGTGCTTGACTGAGACAAAGTCATCGATGATAAGTTCGATTTAGTTTTTTCTAACAATTCGATCGTATCTGAAGGTAATTCATCTCCCAAAGATGTTTGCTGTTGCTCGTAATCAAGTTTAATTTTCTTATATTTCTTTCCACGGCAATACGAACACAAAACATCACCAACTACAATTGTGCAGTCAAAAATTGTTGAAAACTCGTCAGCATCTTTATCAGATTGTATATATTTAGGAGCACCCGGTATTTTTTTTATGAATTTTGAGCAAATGCGACACTTTGGATTATTAGTTTTCGATGTAGACATATTCACACTGAAATAATAATAATGGCAGAATGAAATTATTTTGTTGGCAAAGTCAAAAATAAATAATTATGAGATTTTGGACTCTGGCGCTAAGGTAACCAAGAGCAATACCATAAAGAGAGCCGCAAGCCGCCACCGAGCCGTTTTGCCTTTATTGTATAAGTTTGTATGAAAAAACGAATTTTTCTTTTTTTCAACATGGCGTACCGTTTTTTAAAAATTGAAAAATATATATTTTTATCGCAAATTGAATGAGGAATTCAAAAAAAATAGTTTCATAATTTTACGGTAACTGTAACATGTTTTAAAATTGAAATTAAAAAAAAAAACTTGTTTTTTTTTTGGATCTTATGGACCGATATAGCTCTTATTTTTTTTCTTAAAAGCTACCACCATCTCCCAAAATATATCCAACATTCAAATCAATCGATTCATAAAGTACGGAGAAAAATATTTTTTACTGATTTTTCGTGTTTTTCGATTTTTTCAGGAACGGTAAAAGATAGAGATCTGAAACTTGCAGGATCAACGTATCTTATTAGTACTAACATCTCCGAAAATAATGAGCCCGATATTCATCTGGGGCCGATTCGGTATACTTATCGGTCTATGGCCTTTAGTCATATTTATCAACGATTACGCTTGCAGGTAAGCACTTATTTATGTGTGTGTGTGTGTGAGACCATTGTGTTGAGAGGTAACATTTTTAATGCAATCGGGCATGAGAGGGCAAGACGGGGTATGGGTACCCCATCTTGCCCGCATTAAAATATTTTTATAGATTATTTTGCTATGTCAGTTAAAGTGTAATGATTTGTAAGACACTATCGATGATTTTTTTGTTGTAGGATAGTAAACATCTATCTAAAAGAAAAACAAATAGAAAAATTGATCAGTAGAGTCTGTGATACAAGGAAAAATGGCTGAGATCAGCTGCAATTAAAATGAAGGTTAGGTTAGGTCAGTTAGGTCCTAAATTACCAGTTTTTTTCCTATGATGAAGAGAAAGAGTTACGTGAGTATAGATGAGATATGACATAACAATATCTGAGAACCATCCTGCATTGTCCTCACCCACTCAGTAAAGAATAGATCTGGCTAACACACCGGATTTATCTATAACTTTACTATTGCGACTGAGATTTGGTCGGCGGTTAACAAAAAAAAAAAAGAGTGAAAAGTGAAGTGAAAAAAAAGTATCGAGGATTAGCTCATCAATAAACAGTAGCAATAGTGAAGTAGAAAATACACCATGTTTGTATTGTGAAGGTTGTTATTTGGAGTCAAATGTAGGCTGAGCTGCATGTTCTGCGTGCGGAAAATAGGCTCACTGTAGCTGTGCTGGGGTAGATGACAAAGATGAAGATGCGAATTTTGTCAGCAAAAATTATTAATTCAATGATTTTGGCTAACCTCATCTTGCCCTTTAGGGTACCCCATCTTACCCGAGGGAGGGGCAAGATGGGGAGATCTGACTTTTTCTACTTTTAGTTTAATTTTTTTTAATTATGTAACATATGTTTCTCATTAGACTGAATTATGAAAGACAGATAACCAAAGATGATTATTAAAATAAATAATATAATATAAACACGACTTTTATAACTTTTATTGACCTTCAAACGTTAAGTACCCCGTCTTGCCCCCCCTTCCCCTGCGTACGTAATATCACGGGGACGGCGCTACCGGATAGTCATTGAATTTAATTGTCATTTGGTTGACATTGTGCCGCACGTAAAATCACGGTGATGGCGTTCGTGGATCATCTACACTAGTGACGTTACCAGATAAATAATTTATTTATATTTCTTTGTTGATTATAACAAAATATTTTAATTAACCTTATTGGTTTTGAATAAATTAACTGTAAAAAAATATAAAAAATGCATTAAACGCTTAGTAATCATTCAATTTTGTAAATTTAGGATTTCTATTAACTTAGCATCAACATAAACTTCCTAAGCGGTACAACACTACTCTACGTAAAATCACGGCTTTGGCGTTACAGGTAGGATGTTGTATGTATCGTTCACTGAAAATTTTCAATTATTTCCTATAATGAGTTAAAAATTGGTGTTAAGTACTATCAAAAGTAAAGTAGTAACAGCTACATATTCATAATTAATAAGCAAAGTCAGTTATATTTTAATTTTTTTTAAGTAGAACTACATTTCGTAATATTACGTGCGTGGCGCGTGGTGTATGATTTGTCGGACCCGTAATATCACGGCGACGGCGGTTAAAGGATTAATATTAGATTTGTCCGATGAGGAGTCTTCAGTTAGATATATTAATTATTAACTCTTGTGTGCATAAATTATCAAATGCAATGTCACGGTCCAAATGAGACATTATGATTCTCTTAGTTCTCTCCACCACACTTGATTTTTACGATAATAATATTTATTTTCATATTAATAAATATAAAAATAAATATTACTTTATATTTAAAAAAAAAGAGATATCGATTATTACGTCCTTTTGACATCACTATAGCTTGTCAGTCGTCGATCTGTCAAAAAACCATTAAAAAATGGACAAACTATAGTATAAGACAAAGTCGCTTTCTCTGTCCCTATATCCCTATGTATGCTTAAATCTTTAAAACTACGCAACGGATTTTGATGCGGTTTTTTAATAGATAGAGTAATTGAAACGGAAGGTTTATATGTATAATAACAGTAGGCTATATGTTTTATACCCGTGCGAAGCCGAGCGGGCCGCTAGATTAATGAAACTATCTTCGGATTTTGTCGCGGATTTATTATGATTTTTGGTTCCCGACGTTTCGAATGCTCTACAGCAATTATGGTCACAGGAGAGACCTAAGAAAGTATCGCAAATAATATACGCCGGTTAGAAGATCTGAAGACAAAACGTTCAAGATTATTAACATCCTTAACATTCTTGAAAAGATCGTGTGATCATCGTCTCATTCCTACGTGTGTAAAAATATCCACCAAAAAGGACATACAAGGAAGCACCAAGATCATAAATCAGGTAAGTTTTAAGTTGTTACGGATAGTGATTCATCAAAACCGCCGCGATCTACGCAGTACAAAATCCGAAAAGATAGTTTCATTTATAATGTCAAGTATTCGCGTATATCTAAGAAAGTATTATACTAATATCTGTTAACGACAACATGTTATATGATCGAAATGTGTGAATCATTACAATGGTAAAAAACTCGTAAAGTAGGCCTTTGATTTTGGCGGTATTATTATCAATTTCAAGTTGTAAAGTACAAATATCTATGGTTAACGCAGCAATCGCAATATATAGTTTTACGCGCTATCCCTGAAGCCGTTTTCCAATTGTCGTTAACAGTATGTATTCGCAAATCACATCTCAAATTCGCATTTTTGATGGGGGAAAGACCGTCAGCCAGCATAATAAACATTGCGCGAGGTCAATGCATAGCGTTGTATAGTCTCTTTGGAAAATAAACTGACGATCTTTACACCCACAAACAATCAGCTGACGACGACTTATGTTTTTTTAACATTCTAGTTATCTTACGCTTAGAAATCAATAAGTATAGTACAAATTAATCTATAATCTAATAGTTCTCGCAAGTTTGTATGGAAGTCCTTCATTTTTTGTGCTACAAAATTTAAATTTGGCAGAGAGTTTGTTTATTGTTAGCAGATAACTAATATAACACAGAAAATATATTAATTTTGTAAAAATTTCAAAGAGGTTCATGCACGCGAGTGACATACAACCCCCAATCGTCAGTAAAGCTGACGATGATTTTACAACAATAATACTTATAATTCATCGGAGCATAATTTTTTCCAATGACTTTCTCATGCTGCCTCCCTTACCTCCGCCGCTACCGGAGCGGAGCAGCTGACGTTCGGAGCTGTTATGGGTTAGGGGAAATCTATTAGTGTTATGATTTTCAACCGATAATAAATGACTCGCTTAACTATAGCGCTGCCTGCCGTAGTATCAAGCACTTACTCTTTGTTCGCAACAAAATATACCAAGTGATGAATATAATTAAAATTTATAGCAATAGTGATCATATTTAATATCATTACTACATAAAGAGGTCGGTCGAACTTATCCATGAATTTGTACATAATTTTATACGCTATATATTTACATATTGCACACTAAAATATACTCTTGTTTAAAGGAAAACCAGAGAAGAGCGGAGAAGCCGATATCGATGACCTCCAAGAACGTGTCACAACAAATATTGTATCTCATGTAAGTTCTAAATGATCCTTAATTATAGTCACTACATAGTATAAAACAAAGTCGCTTTCTCTGTCCCCATATCCCTATGTATGCTTAAATCTTTAAAACTACGCAACGGATTTGATGCGGTTTTTTTCAATAGATAGAGTGATTCAAGAGGAAGGTTTATATGCATAACTAGCAGATCCCGCGGCTTTGCCTGTGCTAAATCTAGGGAAGAGCCCGAGCGAAGCGAGGGCGAGTCGCTATTAATCCCTAAATTACACAACTCAAGTTAAAAATAATTGAACAGTTTAGTAATTTTTGAGATTGTAACTATATGGTATACTATATACATTACATAATCTTATATAATAAAATCACCATTTTAGAAAAGTCTTAGTATATATTGATTGCTATATAGATTTTCAAAATGCCCACTTTTGGTATTTTCAATATTGCATAAAATAGGTGCTATGCAATTTTATTTATTTAATTTAGATTCACAAACAATTTTTACTCGATTTATAAAAGTAAACATTTTTTTGACAATAATGTGACAGTGTAACCTACTACCTAAAGATAAACTCCACACATATTGTTATAATAGTATAAATTTTGAGAAGTCACTAACATAATGGCTATTGCTTTTACTAACTTATACAACACTAAAATAGTTTAGTAAGCTTCCAATACAAAATATATATTTATGTAGTTCTGTATATTTTACAATTATTATTTACTAATAAAAAGCTCGCTTGGATAACGAAGCAGCTTCAAATCTGGGTCTGGTACCACTGATATTTTCATGTACAAATCATCTCTATCGTGATTGCCACTTAACCTTTAGTGAGCAAACCTGCATTTCTATGAGAACCTTTCAAGTTTTCGAAAAGCATGTGCTTTTCCACACCACCCACTTACCCACACTTGGCCAACGTGGTGGTGGTGATACTACGGTCTGATGCCCCTTATTTGTAAGGAGGCTCATGCTCAGCTGTGGGACACTAAAAGAAGCTGAATACATACTAATAATATTGGATATGCCTGGAACATGTGTCATTAAATATTCAGAGTTGTTTATTACACTAATAAATAGTATTATTTCGCTCAAATGTTTATAGGCTACAATGATTTTTTTCTGTCCTAGACTTTCACGGAGAGAGAGCAGGTACAATTAATTATTAAGCTATGTTAAGTGTTGTGTGTAATAATACAAATGTTTAGAACAATTTTACACAATAATAACAATAGTTTTCGAATCGAATTTTAGATAGGTTGATGTGTTTATGCATGTTCCCTATGGATTCCAAGCCAGCTGGAGCGATTTTGATGTTACTTTCAGGCAATCTTTAGTGTTTAGTATTTAATCTGTGGCATCTTAGTTGGTAATGTCACTTGTCAATTGTCATATATTGCATTTGGATTCGGGTTTGTTCGGTCGAGGCGACGAGTAATCCGCCCATGGGTTTTGGTCGCAACGGTTATCGGTTTTGGGAATATATATACAATATACATATATATACATTATACACACATTATACATAAGAATAAAACAAGTGCAACGTCGCGAGTGCTCAGTGATTAAGCAGTTCTACGATCGGGCCCGGCAACGCTTCCACAGCTGAGTCGACGTACAAGGTACACTTTTATATTATAATATATTTGCGTTAGGATTTGAAACATACTTTACTCCGTGAACCGCGGATCAAACATTTGGTAGCAGAGCGTGGTTATATTTTGGTCTATAGATGGCATTTAGAATACCTTCACACCCTGCAGCAACGTTTTAAGTGGAATGATTCAATAAATCCACCTAAAGTTGGGGATTTGGTTTTACTAAAGGAGGAAAATACTCCTCCTCTTCAATGGCGTCGGGGTCGGATAGTAGCATTACATCCAGGAAGAGATGGTGTGGTCAGGCTCGCGGAAGTACGGATTGCTAAGGGTTTGGTCTTGCAACGTGCAGTTTCTAAGCTGTTACGTTTGCCTTTAGATTAGGTTATTTAGATTTATATTGGTTTAGGGTATGTTTAAGGTTAGTTTTACTTTCGGTTAAAGCAGTTTGGGGACTGCTTGGGCGGGGGAATGTTTAGTATTTAATCTGTGGCATCTTAGTTGGTAATGTCACTTGTCAATTGTCATATAGTGCATTTGGATTCGGGTTTGTTCGGTCGAGGCGACGAGTACTCCGCCCATGGGTTTTGGTCACAACGGTTATCGGTTATGGGAATATATATACATATATATATACATTATACACACATTATACATAAGAATAAAACAAGTGCAACGTCGCGAGTGCTCAGTGATTAAGCAGTTCTACGATCGGGCCCGGCAACGCTTCCACAGCTGAGTCGACGTACAAGGTACACTTATATTATAATATATTTGCGTTAGGATTTGAAACATACTTTACTCCGCGAACCGCGGATCAAACATTTAGGGTTGCCCTGGGAGATCCTGAGAAGTTTGTTATCGAATGGAAGTTGGAACGCGGGTCTATATAACTCAAAAGTAAAGATCAAAACTTTTGAGCACTTTAGAATTTTATGTCTTTTAGAATATGTATAACATTATTCTAGCTTCATTTAAATTAACTGACGAATATTAATTAGATTACTCTAGTCACTGCTTTTGGAACTAAACATTAAATTTTTAATAACTTCGAATTCATGGATACTTCTTTCTCCCAGTTTTGTTGTTTTTAATCGCTCCGCGGGTTGCCGGTTATGGTAGTAAATATGCTTTTTTTCTTTCTTGCTTTTAAACGAATAAGATATTGGAATTACTGTAATTTTACCTGAATGCGAATCTATAAATTTCCTCATCATAAGAATAATAAAGTAAAAATAGTGAAGATTAGACATTTTAAATTAATTGTTGTAAAGCATTCGAAAAGAAATCCAACGAATTTATTTATATTGACAAATGTCCGCGTTAATGTACAGAAAATGAAGCGTACGGTGGCAGAGGAGCTGGTGCCGGGCGTGCTGCGGCTGTTCGCGCACATGCGCGCGCGCGGCGGCCAGCTGGGCACCTACCTCGTGCGCATCGCCACCGACCTGCTCACCGACTACCAGCACGAGGTACTCTATCTTTCATATTAAGAGAGTCGGGAGACGGATGATACAAGTTTTGTACTCTATTTTCGTTCCTTGAAAACTGCAAATTTTCGAAATTCTTTTAATTGATTTGAAGTGTTTCAAGTGGATAAGGTTTTAATACGTTTTGCTGTAAATTGACTCAAGAGATACTTTTAACTTTAAGCCGTGCGCCGTAAGAATTGGTATTATGTTATCAAACATTAAGGCAAACTGATTAATAGAGAATATGCATAAAATTTAATATTGTTTCACGGTATCCTAGTGCGTGCGTCTCAGCACTCCATTTGCGTATGTTTTGTTACATTTTAATTAGGTATTATTAGTTTAATGATTTGTATCTTTTTCTGATTATGAATTAAATAAATAAATTTTATACGCTTTGTTCGTAGTAAATTCCTTCCTAATAAACTCATAACCATGTATAACTGTAAAACTTTCAATGCAGATCGAGGAGCTCATAGAGAATGACGAGGAGTTAGTGGAGCGCATCCATCATTTCCAGGAGACCATCGGGCTGGAGGCGTCGTTCGGCAACGCGCGCAACCTGGTGACGTCATCCGCGCCGCCCGACCCCGTCACGCCGCGCGCGCCCAAGCGCCCCGCTCGCACGCCGCGCAAGAAGCGGGCGCTTAGAATATAACTGCCCTGCTCAAATGTTATATCCAGACCAGGATTGTTAAACTACCTCTTATTTATATTTACTTATTGTATTCAGCTCTTTTTCCCACTGTTGGGCACAGGCCTCTATTCGATACGAGAGAGAAGAAATGATCAGTTGTGCGAGACCTGGATTTTAACCCGCTTCATTTGGATACACGAACGAGCGCGTTACCACTCGTCTGCAACAGCTTATACAAGTGCTTTTACTTCTATTAAAAGCGCTTGTACAATACCTAATGACTTACTCGTTACTAAATCTTTTAAGCTGTTTCTGCATGAATAAGTAAAAATCAAAGGTTTTTTTACAATGACGTCAATAAACTAATTTACGTCAAGAAAACAGCTGATCTATGGGGTATATCTGTAAAAGTTATTAGCTCGGTAATAGATGTTGTTGCACCTTACCTTGCTACTATATTTAATGGCTGTATAAAACATGGTGTGTTTCCTGATCTAATGAAACACAGTAAAGTTATCCCTATTTTTAAATCAGGTAGTACCCTAGACCCTAATAATTTTAGACCAATTTCGGTACTCCCAACATTTAGTAAAATTTTTGAAAAAATTATACTCGAGCAAATGTTATTGCATTTTAATGCACACAATCTACTTCATAAGAAACAGTTTGGTTTTACGATAGGTCGCTCCACAGCAGATGCTAGTGTAGAGTTAGTTAAAAATATTTTTGAGGCTTGGGAGAGGTCACAAGATGCTCTTGGGATATTCTGTGACTTATCCAAGGCCTTCGATTGTGTGCATCATGAGACATTGATCAGGAAACTACATCACTATGGAATTAGAAATAAGGCACTCAGCCTCCTGAATTCCTATTTGAGTAATAGAATTCAGAGGGTTGATGTAAATGGCAAGAGATCTCCTGGGGCTCCGTTAGATATGGGGGTTCCACAAAGCTCTATTCTTGGTCCATTTCTCTTCCTAACTTACATAAATGATTTGCCATTCTTTGTACAGGACAAACATGAGATAGTATTGTTTGCAGATGACACTTCACTTATTTTTAAGGTGAAACGTAATTTACTAATGTACGACGATGTAAACGATGCTCTCTCAAAGGTTGTCTATTGGTTCGATTCGAATAATTTATTATTTATTTAACAAAAAAACAAAATTAATTAAATTTACAACACCTAATGTTAAACTTGTTGATAATGGTGTAGTATTGGGAGGGGAAATGTTAAAACCAATAACATCAACTAAATTCCTAGGCATTACTATAGATTCAAAATTGCAGTGGAATCTCCATATTGAGGGGCTAGCGCAAAGGCTCAGCTCTGCAGCGTTCGCGGTAAAAAAAATTAGACTTATTACAGACGTTGATACAGCTCGCGTAGTATATTTTAGTTATTTTCATAGTATTATGTCCTATGGAATCTCATTATGGGGAAATGCAGCTACCGTTAATACTATTTTCGTCCTGCAGAAAAGAGCTATTCGTGCCATTTATAGTTTAGGACCTAGAGTATCATTAAGGGAAAAGTTTAAAGAAATAAAAATATTGACTGTTGCTTCCCAATACGTGTAGGAAAATGTTATGTATGTTCATAAAAATATACACGAATTTCCCAAGAATTGCGACATGCATAGCATTAATACTAGGAGCAAACATAAACTTGTAATGCCTGTGACTCGCTTACGCAGAGTCAGTAACTCTTTTCATGGACAATGTATACGCCTATACAACAGGATCCCAGAAAACGTTCAAAAAGCTTCTATTGCCAAATTTAAAAAAAATTGTGAAGGAACGTTTGTGTACTAAAGGCTATTATTCGATTAACGATTTTTTAGAAGACAGTACGCCTTGGGAACGATGTGATCGCCGCCAGGCTATTTCAATATATAGAATTATTGTTAATTTACAATTTAATTTTTAAAAAAAGAATGAGATTAAGATAAAAAAATATTAGTCCCGCTGAGTTTCTTTCGCCAGTTCTTCTCAGGACAGAGGTTTCTTCTTTCCGAACTGGTGGTAGACTCATGACGTTCAGTAAGAAATTGTAACAATTTTTATGCTGAATAAAATATTTTGATTTGATTTGAAACATACAGATTCAAGGACAACAAAGTGGTCCTCTAAATGTTCCTTTTTTTCTTTTTGAGGTATGAAACCCTAAAAACATCGTGGGCGTTGTTGTTTTTTTTTGTGACTTGGGAAATGGCTTTAGGGTTGACGGGTATGATTGTAACGTGCAAAGAGATGACACTCTTCAAACATCCATTTGCCATGATAATAGTCATCCATATATACTATATTTGACAACATTCCACTGTACTAGAAAGTAGTTATAAAATCTGGGAACCTATGTTTATTTTATTGTATTAGGTAAATAGTATTTAAGAAATATAATAATTGAGATCTTTAATGAAAGTAAGATGTAGAACATGTTAGACATTGTCTAAAACATTGATTAATTAATATATCATAAAGTATGAGGAGGCTTGTAAGTCACTAATTTTTCACCACAGGTGCGATCTATGTACGTAATTATGAAGAAATAAACATTTAAATATACTTTCAATACAAGTTTCATTATCTACTATCTACAGTATTTTATTTTAAAATTTTCTTTATAAATGTTGGGGATGTTGTGGAGCAGAAATAAAACACGTAATAGCAAAATTAAAATAAAATAACTGTGAAAATAACATTTTAATTTCAGCATACAAGAATAATTATTAAAACGCACACGAATGTGCTAACAATAAATATAAATAGAATAAAATTGAATAAATTACATGTCATTACTTAACTTTAACTTTGTCTCTAAATCACTTTCCTTGTCAATTGTAATTTTGCTAAATGTTTTCTTCAATAATATGTTGATTGCTGCTTCTTCTGTAAAAAATAAAACATAACGATTGTTAAAACAATCTTTAAATTACATTTTTTAGAAATATTTTTATAAAAAATTCAATCATTTGTTTAGAAAAGTGAAAAATCTTTATTGAAATTAAGGTAAGCAACTTACCTGTAACTTGAATAGCAAGTAGTTGATGCACTATATGCCTTGCGGTAATCTTAAATAAGTCCCGACTGCTTATTTTCTTCTTCTTATAATAGGGCATTAATAATTTAACAACTAAACCCGCGACATCTACCTTCTCTGCTTTCTTTTCTTTATTTTTTTCTTTCTTCTTTGAAGCTTCTTCCTTTCTGTGGCTCTTGTGACTAAAATACTCCTTAATATCTTTCTCTACCTTTTTTGTTTCTTTACTGTGCTTTTCTGTTACTGCATTAGTTAATTTTTCTTTCTCTTTTTCCTTAGTCCCATGTTTGGTAGGAGACTTAGATATAACAACTGAGCTTTTAGCATCAACGATTTTATCATCGATAGGAACATCTGTCTTCTCCATAGACACATTCTTCTCCACAGGTACAGACTCGGGTTTTATTTCCGAAAACTGTTTAAGTTCTTTTAACACTTTTTCCGCTTCCAAACTTAGCTGATGCGCTTTATCAAATGACTTCTCATCAACAAACTTTTTTTCTGTTGGATTCTTTTCGTCGATTATTAAACCTGAAGCGTTCTGAGAGTCACACTGAATTGATATCTCGTTATTCTTTTCCGATTCATCGAAAGTATCTATTACAAGGGTATTTTCAGATTCAGTTGAAACATTGACTGTGTTATTAAGTAATTGTGTACTATCTGCTACATTCTCTTTAGAAATATTGCTTTTTTCAATTTCTGTATCTGATTGTATGGACTTGTCACGTTTGTGTTTCTTTTTCGACTTTTTGGATTTAGACTTTTCGATTTTCTTTTCTTCTGATGATTTACTGGATGAAACTTTGTCCTGTGAAAGTTTACACTTTTTTAAGTCCTCTAGTTCCATATCGCTGTCAGATGACTCGCCAAAAAGAGCTTTAATTTTTCTTTTAGCGGTTGGCTTAGTTTTTTCCGAAGACGTTCCTCTGACCGGATTTTCTATTTTTGTAGATTGTCTATTCTCGGTTACATCCTTCTTATCTGCACTTGTGACGTTTTTAGGTATACCCTGCAAAGTTATATTTATAATAAAAGTTTTTGTTTCTTTTTCATCAGAATTTGTATCAAGCTTGTCAATTTTAAAAGTTTTATCTTGGTCTTCATTATCTTCTAATTTTAATGTAGAGTCGCCGTCGTTGGGGCTCTCATTTTCAGCTATAATTAACCCTCCCTCATCATCGCTGTCATCCAAAATAGGAGACTCTTGTGATGATTTTGTAGAAAAAAAGCTTTGTAGTTTTGTTTGTGTTAAAGGATCTCTTTTAAATGAATGAGCTTTCCTTCTTGTCTCCTTGTCGGCTTTGGAAAGAGTTCTCGACTCATTTTTATTTTCTGCTCCACCTGAATTATAGAGGTCTATATACAAACACATTTTTATTACATAATTGAAGTACAATAATTTCAGTAAACACTTACGAGTTTCCAATTCAGAAGCGGTTACAAAACCGTGATGTTTTTGTGAACTCTGGCGGTTTTTTTCAAAGTCTTTTACGAATTCAGTAAGAGATTCACGCTTAGGTTCGTATTCTTTTAGATCTGTGTATAAATTGTGTCTACTTGATTTTACATTAGTTATCTGAAATTAAATAATCTCCATAATAATTGCAATACTGTTAATTATTAGTTAAAATGTATTTCATTACTTAATATTTGAAAATAACATACCAATTTGGTCATAGCACGTCTGTATAAACTGATGACGGTGCTACTTGAGAATGCTTTATATTCTAACTCTATTGCACATTGTTCCACATCGTGCTTAGACAGTTGGTTGTCTGGTTCGTCTATTCCTTTCAAGTTGTCAAGATTATTTCTTAAAGCATCTGTTAGCAAAGAAAGATAACTTTCCCGTCCAGCTACTGTCAAACCATTGACCTGAAAAATGTAAAAGCTAGACTAACTTCTCTAAAACTTTCTTAATAACAATTAAAATATCTGTATATCAAATTTACAATACCTTTTTTGCAGTACTGTCAGCCGCTTTACATTTTGAGTATTTTGCAGATTCAGAATCATTATTTTTATGTCTATCTTTTTCAATATTCTTTTTTCGGTTGGCAAATTCCTGCATAATTAATGATTTAGTTTCTTGTGCAATGCGCCGGCGCTCGTCCTCCTCATCCGACTCTCCGCTAGCGTTGCCGTAGTATGACTCTGCCTCCCTAAACCGTTAAATATTCATTTACAACAGAATTAAGTTTTATAACAGAATTAATGTCTTTATTCTATATAGTACTACTATTTTACAGAGTTAACAAAACATGAACAAATATTTTCATCAAGTCAATAATACTATTTTTTTATAAATATTAAAAAAATATTAAGGAATGAAATAAAATAAAGACATTAATTCTGTTATAAAACTGTTATAAAACGAAATATTAATATATCGTTTGATTTAATTTTTAACTAATATTTGAGTTCAACAGTTGTGTTTGTCTGTGATGTAAGCTTTACTTATTTAAAATAAGGTAAACGTGTTTCAATTATATATACTATTTAGACGCTATGTTTGCTTAGCACTAAATAAACATAAAATATGTGACCTGGTCTGCCCCAGCCTGCCCTCGCCGTACAGGTCGGCGCAGTCCTGGTGCGAGAGGTGTCCGTGCCCGAGCGCGGCGCTCATGGCGCGGCGCTGGTGCTGGTCGAGCGCGCGGCGCACGGCGCGCGCGTCCGCGCAGGCGTCGCAGCGCGCGCCGCACGCCGGGCTCTCCTCGCCGAAGTACTCCGCGAACGTCTTGTGGCGGCATCTGGGACGTTTGGGAAGAACATTAATCCAAAAAAGTTACCATCTGTGCAATACCTACCTCCCTAGTACCTTGTTGTTGTTGTTTTTAAAATTTATCCCCAATAGGGAAAGGCAAAGGACTATAGTCCATACAGCCTTCCCTAGTACCTTTTAATGGTTAGTACAGGATAGATATATAGCATACTAGCAACTCGCCCTCGCTTCGCTCGGGTTTGTCCCTAGATTTAGCGCAGAAAAGCCACGGGTTCAGCTAGTTATACATATAAACTTTCCTGTTTAATCACTTCCGAAAAAAATCCGTTGCGTATTTTTAAAGATCTAAGCATACATAGACTTTGTTTTATACTATGTAATGATATGTTCCCCCAAACGTGTGTTCACCTTGTGGAAACCCAAGGGGGTGGCCAACTTCGGTGGGGGCTGTGTAATGTGTATTGCTTCTAGTACTTCTCTGATAGCAGAGTGGACTGTGAGAGCAACCTATGGTCTGCTGCGGCAGACGTCGGAGCGTCGTACTTAATGATGCTGCGTCTTTGTTGTTTGATGGTTTTGTTTATTATACTCGTATAAATTAATACGATCTGTTTTATATTATAGCTTACTTGAGAAATGATTCAATCCCCCTTTTAATTTATAGTTTTTGGGACAAAAACTATCCTATGGCCTTCTCAAACTATTCTTAAACCACATCTAAATCGGCTTAGCATAATTTTTCTTTCATTTCAGTATTAGTTTAGATTATATAAATATATTTCTTAATATCTCTTGATATGAAACAATTACCTGACATCTTCACAATAGTTCACCATTATTTCAAAACTTCTATACGCATTTTTACATCGCTGTTTTTGCTCAGGAGTTTTCGCACGACCCAACTCTGATTTCAACAAAAAGTCAACAGCGTTTCTTTCACTTCTGCAGTAGTATATACGACAAAACGCTGGTTTCCCGTCTCTTCCGGCTCTACCAGATTCCTACAAAATTACATAATAAATAACTATTCATATTTATTTTAATAACGATTAACACTCATAACTACTTTAAACTCTAAGGACATTGATTATGTAATGCAACAATACTTGCATTATAGTATATTATGTACACCTAGGATTTAATTATTGAGTCTTTCTGTTTAGTAAGCCTCAGTAATAGCCCGGAGTTGGGAAGTTGGCGGTGAGTCACCCCCGTGCCACGGAGAGCACGTAAAGCCCTCGGTCCCGCGCCTTAGCTCTCAATGGTCGTGTCGAGTAGTCGTCCCACCGGAGTCTGAGAGTGATAGGAATAGAGAGTGCACTTGTGTCTGTGCGTACACTTGCGTGTGCACTATAATATCTCCTGCGCAGTTGGCCAGTGTCAATGAGATTGACCGCCATGGCCGGAATCGGTCGGAGAACATTATTATTATATTATGTACAAAACGTAGTTTGTGTAGCTCAAAATCATTCATAATGTTTCCTTACGATGTTTTCCTTCACCGTAAGACAAGTGGTAATCATGATATAAAATAAAAGCATTAACGTGATGGAAAGAAGTTGCGACGCGAAGTAACTCTGCATTATGCAATTGGAAACTTGTACATATCTTTGACCATATAGTTTACTTTTTACGCAGTCGGATTTTTTGTTTTTGTTAATTATTACTTCTAGCATCATATTATCAATGAAGTGTAAAATATTTTTCTCAAAAATTTTTTTCAGGTATTGCATGAAGCGTAATGTTGAATAACTTTAGATATTGCATTTTCTTGTGGCACGATCAAGAACTTATATATTATCTCACTTACGTAAAACATATAACTCCGTTGTTTCTGCTTACAGATTGAAAAAATATACTAAGTACTCCTTCAATTTTATTTTTCGTATAGTTTTCGGTAGAGTGTAAAATTTTGAAAGGTGTTTCAAATAATACTACCTTTCCGGATTTTTATAATCATCTGCATCGCGACGATGATTAGGAATGATTACGAAAAATTTAAACTAGAAAAAATATTTAAAAACTATAGTTTAACCAAAATGCTACATATATTTTCGTGTAAATGTATTAAAGTAATATTTCTAAAAAATACTTGGTAATAAGCAGCAACGTTCTGCGGCAGTCCCCAGTGCACCACGGCCCGCACGGTCGCCTTATCCACGCCCATGCCGAAGGACACCGTGGCACACACACATGGGCACTCTCCATTAGACCACTGCTCTTGTACAGATATACGTTCTGAAGCCTTTAAACCTACCGATACAAAAAATAAAATAATCATTTAGTATGTGCCAAGCATTGAAGAGTTCAGATTATCTTGATGGCATTAAATTATTTCTATTTTTTTATATACATTATATAATATGCACATTGCACACTTAGTTATTTCATAGATATAATTAACAATTGGTAACCACTACAATGCAACATGCAATACTAGTACTATAGCATCCAATATGACCTCAACTTTAACTACCTCGGTTGTGTGTGGCCAGCATGTACGGTCGCACATCCGGAGGTCCTGGGTTCGAGTCTCTGGTCGTGCCAACTTTAGTTAATCAGTCTTTTGTTGAGAGTAGGGAAGTTGGTGGTGTTTCACCGCAGTGTATTGGAGAGCATGTAAGGCCGTTGGTCCTGCGCCTTAACTCTCACTGGTCGTGTCGAGTAGTTGTCCCACCTGAGTATGAGAGAAGTACACTCTCATGTGTCTGCGCATACACGCGCTGCACTATAATATCTCCCGCAAAGTTAGCTAGTCTCAATGACATTGGCCACCGTTGGCGTAATCGGTTGGGAGGTCACTATTTTGCATTTATCAAAGAGCTTAGACAAATACCGTTGGCCAATTATTGATATGCCTGGGTAATGTAAAAAATAAAAAATGGTATACCTCCATGGTAAGCTGAAGATTTTAATCCTCTTTTTGTAAGCATATTTGAAATTTCTTCTGTCTGTTCTCTGGTGCGGCAATATACAATAGCTGCACTTTTATCTTTCTGAAACCACAAAATCCCTTACTAACAAAATATTTCATGCTAATAATTAAATAATGAACAATACATATAAAGTCAACTGTTTCATTAACCAATATTTTTGGCATTTTATAAATATTTAAAGCTTTTTTAATTAAATTAAGTTAAAAAGTAATGTGTTACGGAGTCATTAATAGTAGCTTATGTCACCTTCCAGTTAATTATTCATCATCATCATTATCATCATCATCAGCCCTTATTAACGTCCCACTGCTGGGCACGGGCCTCCCTCAGTACGAGGGGATCAGGCCATAGTCCACCACGCTGGCCTAGTGCGAGTTGGCGGATTTCACATGTCTTTCGAAAACTTGTTAGGTTTTCTCAGACATGCAGGTTTCCTCACGATGTTTTCCTTCACCGCAAGACAAGTGGAAATCATGATAGAAATGATTCGCACATGAAAATATCAGATGTGCGACACCCGGATTTGAACCCGCATCACTTGGATATCCAAGCAACCGCATTACCGCTAGGCTACCACTGTCTTTAGTTAATTATTAAATTATGTTAATTATTTATTTAATAATATTATTATAGTAGTTAATTATTATATTATTAAACTATGAATACAAGAAATTGTATGAATCTTATGCTCTGTTTTGATGTAAAGAATGACAATAAAATATTAAGATTTTTTTTTTATTTTATGCAATATCTCATGTCAATTTTTGGCTCTTTTAATTAGTACTATAATAGTCCAGAAAATACTTACTGGTTTAATATTATCATCATCTTTTAAATGTTTCTTTAGAAACTCAACTAAGTCTCCAATTTCATCTTGTATACAATTTTGAAATACTACATCATAATAGAGGTTTCTTCTAAAACTTGGTGTTTTATATTGAGCTACAGGTTTCAATAATTTAAGGTTTTCTAATATATCTCTTGTGACTGCAGCACTAGCTGTAGCTGTGAGTGCGACCCATGGAATACTTTTAAATTTCTCTCTAAGATCACCTAACTTTAAGTAATCTGGTCTAAAGTCATGTCCCCAGTCACTTACACAATGGGCTTCATCAACAACTATGTATGAAACTTTCTTATACTTGACTAGATGTTCAATTAAAGACTTAAATGTACTTGTGGCTGCCTGCTCAGGAGTTACATATAAAAATCTTGTATTAGGTTTCATGCTACGGAGGTCATTTAAAACTCTTTCTCTATCTTTAGTACTCATTTTAGAATTTATAGATTCAGCTGAGATTTTAAGCTTTGATAAGTGATCAATTTGATCTTTAATTAATGCTAACAGAGGAGAAAAAACAACAGCAACTTTATTGTCTTGTAACATGGCTGGTAATTGAAAGCATAATGACTTTCCTGAGCCTGTTGGCATTGAAACAAATACATCATGGACACCTAAAAAATTAAAATATATAAGTATACAGCTATTTTTATCTATATCATACCAATATTACTCATTTATTATTATAGTTATGTTTTATAATGTGCGCAAAACTTAATTTATAAATATGGTAACATTGCTATTATTACACAAAAACATCTTAGAAATACGTCAATTCTTATTTTTACTATGTCACAATTTCTGCATTTTTAACTTTGTTTATGTGTAAAATTTACTTTACCTCTTGCTATTGCTCTAACAGCTCTTTCTTGAAGTTCACTTTTGAACTTTCTGTGACCAAAACATTGAAATAACTTTTCTGTTACGTTATCCATCGCGAAGTTAGCTATTTCTGCGTTTTCAAAGGTAAGCTATTGTACATAATCAACTACTAAACTAATATGATAAAGTGCAATTTCATTAAATTTCACTTAAATAAGTATTTTAATAAAAACAACCTCGAAATAAAAATATTCTAAACCTTTGATTGACATTTTCAACTTCAACTCAGTTGGAAATGTCATTTTTTTGATATTTCAGGCATAATACTGAATACCAACCTAATAATAATAGGCGCCAAATGCCAATTGAAATGTGTACTTCGTTACACGCTTACTTGTAAATTAATGATATAAGAATATTATTAGAATAATTAAATAATATTAAACTGATACCATAAAATAACTTAACAGTTATTCTTAAGAAAATAGTTAATCATTTACGGACTTATAGATAAAATAACTTGCGTAAAATCTTGTTTGACAATATTAGAGTTGTGCGGTGGATTTTGACCCAAGTGTTTAAATCCGTATGCATTATATTTATATTGCCAGTACAAATTACTTATACTAACTAATTATAATGAGTTATTTATAAGATTTGTAACGGTTTTTTATTACGTAATGAAAGGATTGATTTAAAATTAATATATTGCAGGCAACTAAAACGGGAGGTGAAAGTATGAGTAAACGTAAAAATCCTTCTAGTAATGATAATTTAAATGCAGATTTTTGTGAATTCTTAATGGAGTTAGCAGATTATGAAAAAAATGTCAGCCGTAACATACACAAGCATAACGCTTACAGAAAAGCAGCAAGTGTTCTAGCATCTCATAATAAAAGAATAGAATCAGGCGATGAGGCGAAAAAACTCATTGGAATAGGTGATAAAATTTCGAAAAAGATTGATGAATTCTTACAAACAGGAAAATTAAGAAAATTGGAAAATATTCATCACGATGAAAATGCACAATCTATTAGCCTGCTGACGAGAGTTTCCGGTATAGGGCCCGTAAAAGCTGCAGTACTTGTTAATATGGGTATTACAACAATAGAGGACTTGAGAAATAACGAAAATAAATTAAATCATCATCAACTTATCGGTTTAAAGTAAGAATTTGACTCTGCTTGTGGAGAGGTTTAATCCAAAACATAATCAATAAGAAGAATCTACAAAAGAAATATTTTACTAAATTTTAAAAACTTTTTCTTCTATAAGGTACTTTGAAGAGTTTGAAAAGAAGATTCCACGACATGAAATTCAAGAAATAGAAGAAAAGATTATAAAACAAATTAAGAGATTAGATCCGCAGTTCACTGTGACCATTTGCGGCAGCTACAGGTTGGATCGATCATTTATCATATTATTTATCAGACTAAAGAAACATGTAAGAATACTGAACATGTGGGCGCAATAATTACTGACTATGATGATGTTATACTTATGGCCAAGGGCGATCGTGGCTTATCACTAGTCACTACCTCCGCCGTGTCTGTCTGTTGGCAAGAAACTCAAAAACTATTGCACCGCTTTTCATACTGTTTTCACCATTCGATAGAGTGGTTCTCGAGGAAGGTTTTAGTATATAATTTGTCAAGTTTTTATATACATTTACTAGCGAATCCCGCGGCTTCGCTCGCGCTAAATCTAGAGACGAGCCCGAGCGGAACGAGGGCGAGTCGCTAGTTTATTTTAAGAATGACTCCTATCCAGTAGTTGAATTGTTTTTTTTAGTTTTTTTTCCGTCATAAGCAATATGTTTTAGATAGTTTAAATATGTATATGTCTATCTGATCACAGGCGAGGAAAAGCAGAGAGCGGTGATATAGACGTCTTGGTCACTCACTCGTCACTGAATGCTAATGGCGCCAAAAAAATATATGGGGAAACGCTATTGAAAAAGATTGTAGCAGCATTAGATGACCTTATTACGGATATTATTTCAATTGGTGATACCAAATTTATGGTAAATTATTTCACTGTTTTTAGATTAAATTTTTCTAGTTTAGTAAGTATATGTATCTAAGTAGCTACTAACAAAATGTACAATGTACAGGGAGTTTGTCGTCTGTCGGAGACGCACGCGCACCGACGCCTCGACATCCGGCTGGTGCCGCGCGAGCACTTCCACTGCGCCGAGCTGTACTTCACCGGCAGCGACGTATTCAACAAGGAGATGCGCGCGCACGCTCTGCACACTGGCTTCACTTTGAATGAATACTGCTTGAGACCAATCGGTGTTACCGGTGAGGACCAACTACCAAGAGTAGCTTGTCGGAGATAATTAAAGGATTTACTAACAATTACGTATTCAACCCTTTATAACGTCCTACTACAGGGCACGGGCTTCCATCAATGAGGGGGGAATAGGCGATAGTCCAACACGCTGGGCAAGTCCAGCTCCGGGTTAATCTAGATTTAATCAAACATGCAGGTTTCCTCACAATGTTTTTCTTCACCGTAAGACAAGCGGTATTCATGATAGTAATTAATAACACATAATAGTAATTAATAACATATGTGATATGATAATAATCACAATCGTTTTTGGCTCATGAAAATATCAGAGATGTGAGACCCGTATTTCCCGCAAAGGACCAGTATTTACTTTCAATTACACTACCTTCTTTATTTTCAAAGATTTTCATTATATCCATTACTTTCAAATTTGTATACCTACATTATACATACGAGTATCTCCAGATTGTAACAATTTATTGCCAAACTCATCAAGCGTCGTAAGTATTAAAGTCACAATCTGATCTTTTCTCATACTGAAAAAAAGAGGTTATTTCGTAGCTAGGGGAATGTGAATGCTTTTTATTGACATCGGTTTATTCTAAAAAGGTAACAAAACAAGGATGGTAAAGGCACAAACGAATTCGTTTTAAATAATAGAATAATAAAACGCTGAATATATTGAAAGTTATATTTCCAATTTTACAGCCATTCACGGCATTACCGAGAGATCTATAATACAAAAATATTTAATATTTCTAGGTGTCCCGGGCGAGCCGGTGCAGATATCCTCGGAAGAAGAAATTTTCGACTACATTGACTATCCATACAAGAAACCAGAAGAGCGAAACATGTAACTAATAGGAAAAAAGTTCCCAATTAGCAAAATAACTTATATACCTAAAATTTTTAGTTTCTAAGAATTAAAGACTTTGCTAAGTCATAACTTATAGTATAATATTTTTGAAAAATGAAAAGTTAAGCTTTAATGTGTACAACGCTACATTTAATGTAGATTGTTAATTAGAGTTTCTTGTACGCAGTATCCCGCAAATCAATCTTAATTATTGTAAGACAAATATAATTTACAATTTTGATAACAGTAATTGACTTAGGTTTTCCAAATATCACTTAAACCGCAAAATAGTTATCACTTTTAAAATTCATTTCATTTAATTTTAATTATTATGCATTTATATTTGAATAAACTAAAACATAATATGTTTTTTTTATTTAATTTCGTTATGCAATCCTAATGCATGGGGATTGGGGACCACCTCGCGCCGACCACCAACATCGCATCCCGTACCTGCACCGCGTCTTTCGTATTTTCACATAACTTTTGTGAAATGACAGTGTTGTAATAGTCTAAGAGCCGGTGGGAGATCGACCTTCACCGATCTGATAACCAGATGAGACATATTTTTTATCGAATATAATTTATAAACAAATATGCCTATAATTACTTGCCTATCTGAAAGTGCTCATGGCTATTTTTAATTAAATTAACTTTAATCTTTAAGACTTTTTTACTTGCCTATCTGAAAGTGCTCATGGCTATTTTTAATTAAATTAACTTTAATCTTTAAGATTTTTTGCAGGCAAGTCTATATGACTGATTTTGTAATAAAATAATCTAAAATTTGATATCACTTTCGATAAGTCAGCAGAACGATGGAGTCACCTATATTGACTTACCTGTTTACATCGGCTTGCCAGGTAGCTATACACAAAAATGAGTAGGCAAGCCTACCGAGGCATATTCTGTGTGTTAAAAACTAATAGTGAAATAAAATTCATTTGGTTATTAAAAGAATGAAAAAAATCGATTAAAGTTAATTTAATTAAAAATAGCCATGAGCACTTTCAGATAGGCAAGTAAATAGTAATTATAGGCATATTTGTTTATAAATTATATTTGATAAAAAATATGTCATCTGGTTATCAGATCGGTGAAGGTCGATCTCCCACGGTCTCCTCTACTATAAGTGTAACATCTAAGTGTATAATTCGCGTCATGTAAAAAGAACGCTGGCTATCAAGTTGCGATTTATCGGCCAATTTGGTGGCAAGACGCGGGGCGCGGGACGGCGAGGCACGCGCCGCATGCTTTCCGGCTCGCTATTGGTTCTTCAGTTCAAAATACCATCGCGTACACCAAAGTTTTTAATTACGCACACCAAAGTTTTTAATTACGTGACGCGAACTGTACTTATATTGTTAAAGACTCTTTATTCATTACATTCGTCATATTTCGACAGTGTAATCACCTAAAGATAATTAGTTTGTAAAAGTCTTATTAAAGTATTTTATAAGTAAAGTTACATTTCATTTGCATCCTCTGACTGTGACTTCTATAACTATTTCGGCTTTGTTTGTTTATCACAAAATTAATATTTTTACTACATGCTATCTTTTATAATATTAATATTCCTTGTCTTAAAATTAAATATTTAGGTTTTCCAAAGCATTTTAATCGTATCAGGTTACATTTTTAAGACAGACTTAAAGTAACAATTAATAATATTCACATTTGAAATATCAATATGGCAAATGATTCTATTTTTCATTAACTAATTTACATGCACGCGTAGTTTACGCATATTTAAACTCAATTATAAAAATACTCTAATCGAAATGATTACAATATATTCTTTTTTATTAAAAAAGGAATAATCATGCAAATAAATAAATATACTTAAAAGAAGATTTATTACTTAAATAACTGGAATATGTCTCACTACCCTGCTTATTATCTATAAACAAACATCTAGAGTTCATTTTACAAACTAATACATTTATTTTTTCTTTGGACATAAAGCTCAATTTAATAAACTCATTCAATAAAATTTTAAGTTCATCTTACTAAATCAGTTAAATGTAGTGTTCATCATATAACTTTATAAATTATAGCCATATCGAGAAGACTTTTTAAAGATAATAATTAATAACGTACGAGAACATCATTAGGAATACTGTCATATCAAAATGTTTTAATATCAATGTTAATATAATAGGAAGCATAATAGTTACTAAATAAACTTATAAAAGTAAGGGACAAATTCTTTAGCACCGGTGAATCGCATAAAGTATACATTAGCACTATTGAGCAAATAAAATTAAAAATAAAAGTATCACTAGCTTTTGATGATTAAATAATATGCATTTTAATCTGAATTTGCGATTTGAGCGCGCCATATTGGACGCCCTAAAGCGCAGAATAGTATTGCGTATAAGCGTCGATAAAATAACACGCATTTAATAAATTAACCCAAAATAGCAATTGTAATAATTAATTATAATAGGCTTATTAAGAAATTGATTTCTCGCTCTTTCTCTCTCTCGTAAATTAACCCAACGATGCAATAATAATAGGTTTATTTACTTGAATGTACTTAGTAGTACATTTTAAAACATATTCGTTGTTTATTTATGTTATAATCCATACAAAAGAAATAAGTGATAAGACAAAAGGGTTCATATGCAACATCGAGAGTAGGAGAACTTGATTACAAAGCAAATATTACTAACATTAAATTCTGTCAATTGCTAACAATATCTTAACATGTTTAATAATTAATTACACTATATGAGGCAAGAGAGTTAATCTATCATGACCTTTCTCTTTTAAAAAAAATCCATACAGTATGCGACTGCCGTATAACGAAAATGCGAATAATGAAAATAAGGGTTGTTAAAAGTAAACTCAAATTTACATACTGAACGATTGCGAAGTAGAAACATTATGTGTTTAACTTCGAGAAAAATAATTATTTCGATCAACTCTTAAGCCGTTTTCCATTTATTATATGTAACTATGACAGGCATGGACAATAGGATTTCTAACTAAACGACTGTTGGGAGGCACATCGGTTCGTATCGTGCATTCTCGGATCGCCTCAGGCAGAGTATAGTGACGTATTTCGGATTTCAGTCAATTTCGATCAGTACTTCGTTAAAGCTATTTCGACGAGAAGTCGGTGGAGGCTTTAGAATACTGATTGGACTAATAGATTGTTGCAAAATTATAACCGTTACAGTATAGCCGATGGCTACTATTGAAGTCGTGTATCATCGGGTAACATCGGCTAGGGTCGGCTATCGTCGGCTAATGTCGGTTGGCGTCGGGGTGCAGCAGGCCGTAGAGGTGCGAGGAGGGGTCGGCGAGCGCGTCGGCGGGCGCGCGCAGCTCGAGCAGGCGGCCGGCGCCCAGCACGGCCACGCGCGAGCACTCCAGCGCGCCCGCCAGCCGGTGCGCCACGAACACCACCGTGCTGGACGCGAACGCGCTGCGGATCGTGTCGAGTATCGCGCGCTCGCTCGCCGCGTCCAGGTTCGCGGTCGCCTCGTCCACTAGTAGAACCTGATATAATAACTTGTTTGCAAAATATTATTTAAATAAAACTTTTAAAACATCTGACTGTAAAAAGCAACCCACGTCACGCGCGGACACGCATTTTATTAAAAAGATTGGTGACCGATCCAATTCGGAATATGTAACTTCGTCTTACTCTCAGCCTTCTCGTTAGTTTTATATATTTCATTCCATAAGTCCATAAATGACATAAAAATTGGCTAAAATACCGTCTATTTACTAGCGAAATAATATAAAATACTAGCAATACCCGCAACTTCGCCCGCGTTCATTTTTTTAATCGCTAATAATCTTCATTCAATCACTCGCTGGGTTGATCTGTAAATTGCCTGTAAATTCTCCAAAATTCTCTAGCTATTTCAGAACCCATCGTTAATATAGCCCCGCGGCTACCACTCCCGCTCTTGCCATCTCCCCATTGCCCGTTGTGCTGTATTTTTCTAGTAGTATTTTGTTTAGATTGACACATGTTGTTTGGCAATGCCACAAAATGGCTCGGGGCCACATTGTGGGGTTTCAGCGCCCATCTTTGCCAATTCATCTGCCTTTTCATTCCCATCTATACCGGATCCGGCCGGATTGATCAAATCAATATGATTTTCGCTGTTTGGTTCAAAATGAACTGTTAATCAAGTATCATTGTACTTAATATAGGAAGTTTACAAAAAAACTAGCGGTACCCGCGGCTTCGCTCGCACCAAAAGTACAAAAAATGTGTTTGGCTATACGCTTTTGTTTATAATGTACCAAAAATTGACTCGCTATTTACCATTCCATTCCTTTTGATATGAAGACTACTCTATAGTACCAATTATTTGGTTTTCTTGGCATAGCAGTAGTAGATAGACATATATTACTACTATTGCAAACTTTTTGTTTTGTGTAAAAAATAAACTGAGATTTAAATCAAAAGCACTAAAGAGTTTGATATCATCTTCGATGTAAGTCACCCCAAAATTAACTGTTTACCCCTTTTTAGCCCCGTTAGGAAATGGGCTTCAATAAAATACGAAACATGTCTTTAATCAATTCGGTTAAAGTATGTTTATGCAAAATTTGAGGTAGATTGGAATCACGTTTTCCCATAAAAACATTGCCCTCGTTTTACACCAGTCGTACGCTATAGACCATCCTTACCAAAAACTTTAAAAAAAGGACAATTCAAGGCAAGTGCTTGCCACACCAGATAGATTTATTAAGTAAATTTATAAAATCTAATATAATTACCTTACGTAATTCACTGAGACGAGACCAAAATAATTATTAAAGTATTCGAGAATACTAACAAACAAGACTTATATTTATGTCAGACATCAATTTGCACGCATGAACACCACGCCGCATGCATTTAAAATACGTACTCATGCAACTCTATTATTTTGCCAAAAATTGGTAGCACCGGATCCGGTCGCCGGATCTGGTATATTAGTACCGGATCCGGTGAACGTTAAATGATGCCGGATCCGCCGGATTACCAGATCCGGTTTTCCGGATTGCAATCCCTACCTGGGACCCATCTGAGGATAACTCTGTTGGATGAACCCAGGACGTTCAGGTTGCTCTATGCAGCTCTTAACCAACTTGGAGTTGGTTTCAAGAGAATTTATAGCCAATAGTGCTGCTTGGCTATCTGAGTTGATGTAGATGTTTTGGTTTCTATTGATATCCCCAATTTGACTTAAATTTAATGAATATGGGTATTTTTCAGAGCATATTGACGGAGCCTACCTCAATGGCAGCTAAAATGATTTACAATTTTAGGTTTAACAAATAGGATTGTAATTGTAGTTATATAAGTTGACGTGGGATTTATATTTTTAGGAAACGACGGGGCTGAGATTTTAGCATTAAGCTTTAAAAGTCCCTAAATAGAATAAGATTAAAAAAAAACTCTAGTAGGATACCTTCGGCTTCTGCAGCAGCGCGCGTACGAGACACAGCAGCTGCGCGTGCCCGCGCGCGAGCGGCAGCGCGGGCGCGCGCAGTCCACCTCGCGCCGCCACCAGAGCGCGCGCGCCGCACGCGTCCAGCGCGCGCAGTACCTCCGCGTCCAGGTACTGCTGCAGCGGGTCCACGTTCTCGCGGATGCTGCCCGTGAAGATGAACGGCTCCTGCGGTATCATGCCGATACGCGACCTGTGCAGTGTTGTACTTGATATTAGTGTTTTGTTTACATATTTTATTGCGTCTTTACAGAAAATTAATAAATAACTAAAAATCGAGCCTTTAATCATAGAATAATAGTATATGTTTAATTATAAAATAATAGTATATTATGTTTAATTCAATAATATTTTTTCCAAATAATATTATGTACAATTACGTAATACTTTTTTGTTTAAATAAGTAAATATTCTCTCGCGTATTTCCCTTTCCGTGTTCAGTTGGCGGCAAAAACCAGCACGGTTTTGTATTACTAACCAACTCGACAAATCCGTGCTTAGTTCGCCTCAACTGAGCACGCTTTTGCGATCAAGCAACATTAAAAACGTTTTACAAAACAGCGTACAGCTAAATCAAACACGGTTTTTTATTACTATGGAATTCAACTAACCCGTGTTCAATTCGCATCAACTGTCTTTGTAACGAGTGGCGCTAGGTGATGTTTTACAAATTAGTGTGTGAACTTAATACAGCAAGGGTAAGGGTAAAGGGTAAGGTATAAAATTGGTTAAGTATGGAAGTTCAGTGAAACATACAATTAAAAAAAGACATTTATTTTCTCAAAAATAAGTATTATACGTGACTAACAAGTGGAGATCCATTGTTTTTGTCTATGTGAACAAAGATACAGACTTAAAAATATAAATAAGTGTGTAGTTGAACTGAATACAGCAAGGGTAAGGGTTTACCCTTGCTATGCTAAGCTATGAACGTAGCTGAAAACCAGCGTTCTGCAAAATAATTGTTTCAAACTAATTTTCCTTTATTATTTTTAAGTCTGTATCTTTGTTCACATAGACAAAAACAATGGATCTCCACTTGTTAGTCACGTATAATACTTATTTTTGAGAAAATAAATGTCTTTTTTTAATTGTATGTTTCACTGAACTTCCATACTTAACCAATTTTATACCTTACCCTTTACCCTTACCCTTGCTGTATTAAGTTCACACACTAATTTGTAAAACATCACCTAGCGCCACTCGTTACGAAGACAGTTGATGCGAATTGAACACGGGTTAGTTGAATTCCATAATAATAAAAAACCGTGTTTGATTTAGCTGTACGCTGTTTTGTAAAACGTTTTTAATGTTGCTTGATCGCAAAAGCGTGCTCAGTTGAGGCGAACTAAGCACGGATTTGTCGAGTTGGTTAGTAATACAAAACCGTGCTGGTTTTTGTCGCCAACTGAACACGGAAAGGGAAATACGCTATTCTCTCACAATTGTTTTTCTCTGTCGGATTTCCTATAATAATTACTTTTAGTAATAATAATAGAAATATTATACATGAAAAAATATTATACATGAAAAAATACTATGTTACGATGGATGTTGAAACTTGGAACAGAACCAACCCACAATGGTGGTTACATTGAGTTAGGTAGACAGAAAGGTCCAAAATTGCGTGATTTATATACGCTAAAAAGATAAAGCTATCTACATATTCTATAATATTATAAAGGTATTTTTGGGAAAGAGGTTTATACAACATTAGTATTTATGAAAATCGATTATATCAGATCATAGAATGACTTTTTTTCATTCTGTGGGTTGGTTTTGGTTTGCATAACTATGTCCAGTTGTATGTCAATTAGTTGCTTAAATAAACTCGGTTAAAAAATAAAGCAGTAAGCATCACCTGAGCGCGTGCAGATGCAGGCGCGACACGTCGACGCCGTCCACTTGCACGGCGCCGGCGGCGGCGGGCGCGAGGCGCAGCACGGCGCGCAGCAGCGAGCTCTTGCCGGCGCCCGTGCGTCCCACCACGCCCACGTGCTCGCTCGGGCGCACCTCCAGCGACAGCCCGCGCAGCGCCGCCGACCCGCTGTTGCTACTGCGGCCCCATACACAACGTACATTTAGCTAGCTAGCTTACTTACATACTTACAGATTGGCATTTAATTTAAATTCTATATTATTATGTAAAAGTGATTATTCAAAAGTGCTTGTAAAAGTCTATTTGAATAAAGTATACTATGATTGCGCCTTTTAATATTTTTAAGTACTCTTGCTTTTTGAGAGAGAAAACAAATAAATCGTAATATTTTTTGCACAGTAAACATATAACTTATTAAAATGTTTTAAAAATATTATTCTTATTAGTTTATATCAAAGTGTGTCCTTTAATGTTTCATTCAATTTTAAGAAGTCAAATTAGAGATATTAATTGTGTTAGAAAAATCATCTTACTAAATTGTTTATAAGCTTATGAAATATTAGTAGGAATTTATTTACCCATATTGAAGGTAGACATCTTCGAAGCTTATAACACCATGTGACGGCCATCCGTAAGGAGGTGATTCTCCTTCGACCTTTTCGCTTTCAACCTGTCATAATAACGCCATATTTAAAGTTCAGTATTGCAAAAGTATTTAAACAGATTTTCTTGTAATTCCATATTTTTGTCTTAACTGTTATACTTAAAGGAACAAATTATAGAAAGCTTTAAAGTTTCACTTACAATATTACTAAGCTATTAGAGATTCAAAGATCCTGGATTCAAAATCCGGATTTGGTTAAAATTACAGTTACATTTTGTGTTTAGAATTTTATAATAATTTAACTCCAAGCTAACCTTTGTGATATATTCGCCGACACGCTCCACCGCAATGAACTCGCGCTCCGTCTCCGTGAAGGCGTTGAGCACGCTACTCAGCATTGAAGTCATCGAAAGCGCATACGATATCGCCAAGCCCACGAGACCTTCACAAAATTTAAAATTTAGTTCAAAAATGCTGAATTATGAAGAAAAAATTACAATAAATTTACATTTTGTAATGCTTCAATTTAGGTAATACTTTCTTAGGTTTACGCGTCAGTTCAGAATGGGTAAGATTTTAACAACATTAAATCTTAGTTTCTATTTATATTGTAAAAGTAAAAATTTAAATAGGAGTATGAGTGTTGTTGATGTTTATTCTAATGCAAATTGTCCAATAGATTCCGATTCATATTGTCATAGTGAAACTATTAGTTGGATCGGATCAGTAGTTTTAGAGATTACCCTCTGCTAAGAGTAAACCAAAACTATTGTTTATAAAAAATAATTTTTATTAATAAATAAATAAATAAAAAAGAGTGTGCGCTTAAGAGCGCACGGCAGAAGTGAAAACTTCATTGGCCAATCCAATTAAAATAATAATTATTATTACGTATAACTATTAATTTAATAAAGACAATTAAGACGTAAGAATTGATCATACGAAATACAGCTATATAACTGCGAAGAGAGGCTGACTGTATCTTTCTCGCTCTGGTACACTCGGCGGTTCCGAGTTTAACCGATCGAGCGTTTTATCTCAGAGCATGACGGATCAGCCAGCAGCCTAACTTACTACCCACAAATCTGTGTGCGGTGAGCCTAAAGAAGTTTTCAATTCAATAAATAAATAAAGTGCGTGTGTACAAAGTACACATGTCAGAAGTAAAACTTCTTTGGCAAAAAATTTTTAAATCCCGTTTATATTTATACTAAACAACCCCGTCTAAGCTCGTCGAGAGAGGGAGATGGCGCGATGGTCACACCCACGAGTTAGACAGAGTTAGAAAAGTGACTGACTCGCGGTGGGCGAGATCTAACTAAGGCTAACTCTTCCCCGTCTCTGAGCGCCTGGTACTATGGACATATTTTTTTCGTTTCATCGAGTTTGAAATCACAACGATTCTAAAGAAGTTTCACTTCAATAAATAAGTGTGGGGTGTCACCGGGGTCGGCGGCGTGCGTGGCGCGCTGCAGCACGGCGAGCGCCGCGGCCGCCGCTGCCGCCGCCGCGGCCGCCGCCTGCAGCCGCAGCGCCAGCCACTGCGCCGCCGCCGCGCCGCACAGCGCCGCGCGCTGCCAGCGCTCCACGCCCTCCTCGCCGCGCGCCGCCCAGCGCGCGCCCGCGCCCAGCGCGCGGATCGTGCTCAGGCCTGCCACACATACACACTCACACTGACAAACAGTACAATACACGACTTTTATCTTTAAGTTATATAGCACTTTACATTACTTTTTATTTGTTCAATACGATGTTGACCCTGGGATATATATCCCCCTGTACTCGTAATGCCATCTGTTACCTAAATATGTACAATAGTTATTTTAAACATAGAACCCAAATTACAATTTAAAATTAAATATATATGACACCTTAAACTCAAAAGTAATGTACATATAAAAACTTAAACCCTTTAGAAGCTGAAATCACAAATATGAAACAAGCATATAAAACCTTAAACAATATTTTCTAACAATTATGTATTATTATTTTCGACGCATAGCAAAAAGTTTTTAGTGCGCGCTTTGCCTGTTTATACATAAATTCCCAAAGTGTGAAATGGTGCAAGCTTTTCCATCACTATAAAGCTCAAATTTGTAAACTTCATCTTTACTAAAAAAAAGTCTTATACATGCGATTCTTCAAAGTGATAAATGTTTTACAAGCTATTAATTTAAACCTTTGAAAACTGTAGGAATCTAGACCTAAATAAATCTACGAAAAAAAACCAAAACGATAGTTATGGTTAAAATTTAAGTATTTAAGTTTATACCGTTCTTCTATTCATAAATGCAATTATTTGTAATAGTTAGTAAAAAAAGGTGACCTTCAAGCGTGTCATTGAAGTGCACGTACACAGGCGACAGCGCGACGCTCTGCAGGCGCTTGAGCTGGCGCGACGTGACGCGGTAGCGGCGCTGTAGCCTGCCACGAAAATTACTGCTATATTTTCTACTAACTCACCCACTGTATTACCGGTTAATGTAGAATAGATAGAATGTATATGAGTATGTATAGCCTGTTGGTATTAAATACATACATAGGTATGATAGTTTATAAAACTTATAATAAAACTTTTTTTTTCAATTCCGTCTAAGGATAATTTCTTGGAAATATTTGTATATCGAATTTCCAATTTCAAATTGGTTTTTCAGTTTTTAGTTTAGCCATACAAACATATCAAATATCTCTATGCTATGTTTGTTGAAGACAAAAAGAACACTCAATCGACCACGGCGATTTGAGCTTAACCGTGGTAGGTATGTAGATAAACCATCCCGTTTAACCAGTAACTGTAGCTATAACCAGTAAATTGTAGCCATAACCTTTTGTTAATTAAATATATATAAAGAGTATAATATAAAATAGGATTATGCTTTACAAAAAATAATAATTTTCTTAAAATTAGTAGTAACAAAGAAAGGAAGTGTTAAAATCACACCTGTAGTAAATGAAAGTCATGGGTAGTACGCCCACGAGCAGCCACGGCAGGCCGTAGACTGTGACCGCCACGGCCCCTGCCATTTGCACATGAAACCGTTGTAAATAAATATTTGGAATATATTATGATAAATATAATACCTTTAATAACCCTTAAATACATAATAAAGATTATGAAAATATTTTATTAATAAATTAAGACTTTTTTCCCTGTATGTTAATATAACATGTACCTACTTATACGTCGCAGAGAAATTGTATAAATCGAAATGAAATTATCATAATTTTATTCATCCTGTATATACCTACGACATACCTTGGTCCTGTGATTTTGTAATGAATTGAGTGGAACAAAACGCCGTGTAATTATAATTTTACTAGTGACTTTATAACTTAACTGAACTGACGAGTTCCCTGCGACATATAGAATATATATTATATACAATAATAATATTAGATAAAAACCAAATACGCACCTATTAAGGAAAACGCTTGAGCGAGTAAAATATTTAAAATGAATGGTAGAGAGTCGTCCACTGTGTATGTGTCTGATGAGAATCGGTTAACTATTCGACCTATTGGTGTTACATCGAAGAATTTCACATTTGCCTGAAAAATCATATTATAAAATTAATATAATCTGTGCAAAATGTATATTATCATTTTAAAAACAAGCTATATGCAATTAAATTGATATTTTTTTAATTCATATAATTCAAAAAGCAACACACCTTAACAATCACTTTCAGAAGAACTTTATGTATCGTGGCTGCAGCTTTGACGCCTCCATATGCGAAAAGGAACGCTCGCAGTATTGTGAACACCACATTAAGGCCCGCGAGCCCGAAGTATACTTCCAAGTAGTAACTATCAGCGTTGATTGGCATTTTCAAGTCAGGTAACACAGATACCGTATTGAAATCTGTCCCGTCGCTCGTAGAGTTATAGCCAGTTAGAATATTAATAATTTCCATGGATTTATTAACAATCGTATGTACAATCGTGTCAGCTATGTTCATGCCGTGGTCGAGAACAGTCGTGTTTTCGTGCACGTTGTCTATCGTTTGCAGAGCAGTCAAGTTTTTAGCCTGACTCTTTACCCAGAACGTGAGCCAGAGGAATGTGAAGTTTTGCGAAAGTTGCATTAAAATAAGAGAAATTATGATCGCCATAGTTAAGAAGCCGCCGACGGAGCGAAGGTACAGCCCGACTACCCACCAGGCCACGGTGCCCTCTGACATCGTTTCCTATAAACAAATGTAATTTAGAAATACTTTAATTATATTAAAAATTGCTATCGTATATCGTTCTTACTATATGAAATGAATCTGATTCTTTAACTTTCATTCGTTCATGCTACTTTTTATTCAGACACTTTTTATTATTTTTTTTCTTTGATGGGTTGAGAATTAACAAGACCAAAAAAGCATCAGATAAATTCTATCTTAGTGTGCCAATAGGTGTGGAGTATAATCTCCAGAAATTTTAGTAATTATAGTTATATAACAGAATTCGTCAATGAAAACAAACGTTCGCTATTGCTATTATCGTTACTATCCATTATTTTATAATCTGAGGTTTATACCACCTAGGACACGATCGTTCACGCCACGCAAAAATGAGTATGAGCTAGCTAAACCGAGGTTACTAGCATGGCCTGTGATATATGTATATGAACTTACATCATTATCCAAGCTATTTCGACTGACACTATCAAGGTCGTCACGTTTAGGCTCAAAATCTTTTTGTGGTGGCTCCTCATCTATAGACTCTGTCTCACTTGGTAGAAATTCTTCAATTTCATTTAAAACCGTATCGGGAGGTCCTGGAAAAGAAAATTATTTCATCATCATCATCATCATCAGCCCTTTTTAACGTCCCACTGCTGGGCACGGGCCTCCCTCAGTACGAGGCGGGTCAGGCCATAGTCCACCGCGCTGGCCTAGTGCGAGTTGGTGGACTTCACATGTCTTTCGAAAACTTGCCAGGTTTTCTCAGATATGCAGGTTTCCTCACGATGTTTTCCTTCACCGTAAGACAAGTGGCAATCATGATAGAAAATGATTCGCACATGAAAATATCAGAGGTGCGAGACCCGGATTTGAATCCGCATCACTCGGTTATCCGAGCGACACGTTACCGCTGGGCTACCACTGTCTCAGATGATCACGACAACCAAATGAGCAGACTGTAGCTTCCACTGGGAACACTGGGTTTCTCCCACGGCCCAGTCTGCTGTCACCACCGAAGTCTGTCACCTTGCGCAACGAGCTGTCCATCGCGCAGCAGCAGCACGGCGTGCGCGCGCGCCAGCGGCCGCGCCGCGTGCGCCACCAGCACTCGTGCCGTGCGCCGCAGCAGCCCCAGCACGCAGCGCTGCAGCACGTGCTGCGCCACGTGCGCATCCACGCCCGCCAGCACGTCGTCCAGCAGGTACACTGCGGTAGCCAAGTACACGTACTATTAGAAATAGACAAAATTTAATTTGAAATATATGATGTGGCAACATTTTTCTCTATGGATGTAACTGAGTGTTCATGCGATGTGCTTTATACCTGTTGAGAATAAATAAGTTTTTTGTACTGTTTCTAAATTGTTTTTCAATCAAAAACCCATAATTCAATACGTACTCACTCTCAGTTGTTTTGGTTGAAATTTCTTTATTTGACAAAAAATAGGGGTGAGGTAAGAGGTTACAAAAATTCCGACTTGGCTGAAAATTGGTAGGATTGTTCAATACACTATTATAAAGGAAACGTGAAAAGTCCTCATCGATCCGGCACGTGCAAAAAAATTTACTCGGGGTCATAGGTCACAAAAACAGGTTTTTCGCGATTTTCAGCAAAACGGTAAGTTTTATCATAAAATTAGCTCAGACAAAAATTGTAGATCAGATAATTATCTATAAAAAATGTCTAAATACTTTTTTCCTAAGAGCCGTCGTTTTTGAGATATACTATAATTGATAATAGTGTATTCAACAATCCTACCAATATTCAGCCAAGTCGGATTTTTTGTAACCTTGGATGTCTAATTTGACCGAACTAATATGTCAAGGCTCAAGCTTTTAATTCTACTTACAGGTTTATTCAATGCAGCGTTTCAAGTCCTAACATTAAAAGACACCTTCGATTAACAATAACACGATATCAGTTGAAGATGAGAGATAGCAAACAGCAGGGTATATTTGGCCTTGGCTTCCCTATAGTTACAAAAGTTCAAATGTTCAAATACTCAGAGTATATCTTTCTATGTACGAGGAAGTATACATCGAACTGAAACTACTTTTTTTTTGTATTTATATAAGACAAATTTGCGTCTATATCTCATAATGATGAAAATTGGCTTTAGAAGGAACAACATACAAGCCTTCTTCACGAATTAGGGTTACATATTTATAGGATCATAATAATTAAACGTGTCAGTATGCATAACGTAAATAGGTTAGTAATAGATTGGTTTAATCCATTTATAGTTTGAAGAAAAGTGATAACAATATTGGTTTTAACCAACCATTTTGATTTAAGAATTCATGATTTGGTGTAGCTTAGTTTTTTTTGATATCTAAAATAGAACAATTATAATTAACCAAAATCTGTACACGAAATATTTTTTTAAAACATGATTGTAACAAATTGTGTATATAATATAGGAAAGAAAACATTAGTTATTAAAATTTTAGTTAGTTTGTATGTTCGCCTTTAACGGAAAAAAAAATTGGACCGATTTTGAAAAAAATAAACTAAATTTAATAATTTTTGAGTATGGGTGATTCTACGATAAGAGGTAACTTGTGCGGCAATCAGTTTAAAACAGTTTTTTTGTTCTATATGTTACAATTTTTTTACATCTAGTCACATCATCTTAATGTACTTTATTAAATAACATCACGATTGAATGCCTAAAACAAACAGATTTTTCTGAAATTCCTTACAATGTGTAAAAAAGTCTCTACCCTGGCCTGTCCCTTTACCGGTTTCAATTGAACTCTCAGACAATACATATCTTTTTTGTATCAAATGTTAAACTAAAGTATGTTTGATCGGAACGTAAATAGTTATACTTAAGTATTAAAAAATAAAAAATAAAATAATGTTGTTTATTTCTAATAATTTTTAAAATTAACTTTTGTCCCGCTTTGTGTATCTATCTTGCCAAATTTCGTTCCGCTAATATATACATAAATTCAAGGATGGTCATATTTTAAATAGCACTCAAGAATACTTATTGGTGTAAAGTTAGATGAATTTTTGACATTTCATTTTTTAAATCAGTATTTTTTTTGAAAATCTTCTCTAACTCCTTCTCATTGTCATCCCTTTCCTTAAGCAATTGTTCACACTGAATCCTGTATGTCTTTAGCTCCTGGAGCGTTAGCTGGAGTTGCTCCTCCGCCTGGCGCGCCTTGGATCCACGGGTCATCATGTTTATTTATTAAAAACAAAATTGAACAAATATAATATTGAGAATTTCTAACGTGTGTACAGGAGGTGTGAACAATGTAATATAACTATATTAATTTACTTAACAATTTATGATAATAGTAAGGAAAGAAATTACAACGACAAAGATTCAATTTAAAACTTGAGTTCGTTACCTGTACGTTGACAGCCGACGAACACAACTTAATTTTTTGAATAATCCTTTTAGGAACGTATATCACAATAACTTTGATACTTTAAAATAAATTAGCACTTATTTAAACTAAGCTTAACTAGCTATAATATATACAAAATTTATTAAAAATAAATTAATTAATTGGGAGAATAATATTATGACATGTAAGCTATAGTGTTGCCACACGAATCAAATTTTATAGTTTTAAGTTAACGGAAAGTACTCTATTAAATATTTATGAAAATACTATCTAAGTCTCTAATTATTAAGATAATGAGTTTATTTTAAGATTTAAGAACAATTTCTAATAAAGTAAATTTTATTGATTTTATTAATAATGTTTTTGTATCAAATTCCCTCACCTCATTGAAATAAGTATCTACCTTGATATGGATGTCTCTCCCCTGTTCGATGTCTTTACCCTGGCCATCGAAAAAGTAATAAAATATGTATAAAATAACTTGCCCTCACGTGAAAACGTTAATAAACGGGACAACAATCATAATATAAATGTTTCATAAAAAAACTCCAACTTTTCTTCTTGGCCGTATTCTCTAAGCACTTGAAACCTCTTATCGTAGAATCACCCGTATACCTTGTTTATCTTGGTACACGGCGCGGGCGAGCGCGATGCGCGCGCGCTGTCCGCCGCTCAGCGTGCAGCCGCCCTCGCCCACGTACGCGTTCCACCCCAACACGTTCAAGTCCTCTGCGATTAGAAATCATGTTTAAGATCCATATCCCATATTCCTGTAATATAGTCCTGTATTATTCTCATCTACACTGGGGTAACCATTGTAGATGAGAATAATACAGGACACTCTAACATTTAGACCGAATCTAAAGATAAAGGAGGTACTTAATTCGTTGTATGTTTTTTTGTGTATCTTAGATATCCTGAACTATCATCTCACTTCAAAGACGGTCCCAAGAGAATGTTGTTTTTATCGTCGGTGTTTTGTTAAGATTATGGGGGCGCATATGTATTACTCAAAAATGTATTTCAGAAATGTTATTTTTGTATTTTAATAATTTAGAAGTAAATCAAGAAGAATAATAATTATTTCAGATTTTTATTCTTTCAAAATAAATAAATCCCCACATTGTAAGCCAATTCGTTAGTATTTAGTTCAATGTAAGAGAAAAATGACTACATTTAAAAAAACTGTTAATTTAAATAATAATTGGTTCACTTAATTCCTATATGAATACTTATGTATTTTTTTTTGTAAAATTCTTAATAATTAGTATTTAGTGCCAGCTAAAAGGATTACCTGTTAATGCACAAGCGTCCACGACAGACTTAAACTTAGCCTCGTCATATGGTTTCCCAAATAATATATTATCACGTATAGTGCCTCGTATCAGCCATGGCTGCTGTGACACATATCCAAAACCTATAAAAAATAAAAATAATTTACTTAATCAATAAATACGTTTGAAATTGTTTTTTTAATTTACAATGTTTATATTGCAAAAAAAGATATTATATTCTTTCTATATATTAATCACATAATAAGTACGACTCACTGTTTAAATTTTCCGGTATTTGAATATCCCCGCTCTGTTTCGTCATTTCGCCAATAAGAGCTAAGAGCAAGGACGTCTTGCCGCTACCTGTGGGTCCGGTAACGCCTATCAATTCCTCTTTACCAATTTCCAATGAAATATTTTTCAATGAAAACGGTTCTTGTGTTGTTACTTCTGAAGACGACTCGGAATCTGTACGCTGTGTTCGTTTTGATAACTTCTTATTGGATTTTCCTTTGTTTTTCTTTCTTTTTGACGGCGGCTTACGACTTACAGCGGAGTTGGGCCAAGAGAAAGAAGCATTGTTCAAAATGATCACCTTGTCCTCATCTCTATTCGTATTCAGACGGTCATAATAACATTCAAAGTCCATGTCTTTTAACTGAAATAAAAATAAATAGCTCATAAAGACACTTTTGGTCAACTCAAAAAATCACCAATACAACTGACTTACGTCTAGGAGTTTCTGAATCCGTTTAATCGATACCCAAGCTTCGGTCAGTCCATTTAATACCCAAGGAAATGCATTCAGTGGTGCTATTAACATGTTTATTAGAGCCACTGCCGTGAATACCTGCGAATAGTAATTAATTGATTAAAGAACAAAGTTTCTGCTTAAAAAAAAACATTATAAATAGTTATAGTCCGGGAGGTAGTGTCAAATTTGACCGGAGCATTTTGGCATGGCTTTTGTTTTTTTGTATAAACGCTTATTAATAAATAAATTGTCCAAAACCGGGGCATAAGACGAGAAAATACCAGGAAACTTGATAGTAAAAAAATGTTCCTGGACTATTTTGGCAAAGATGAAAAAGTATAAATATGATTAGTTTATGAATTGTAGATCTCAAAAAAAAAGTGTCAGCTGTATCATGTACGTGACAAAATATGTTAGCTGATCATGTGAACATGTCAAAAATTAGAAAACCTTGTTGCTACAAGGTTTTCTAATTTTTGATCTGATATTATACTTCATAAACTTTGAAAGTCAAGCTAACAGGTTGTGCCTCGGTAAAATTCCAGCTGACATAAATTATTATGATTATTGAATTATAATCTTTAGTATATACAATTTTCAGCTTTGCCAAAATGCTACAAGTTTTTCTGATTTTTTACATGTTCACATGATCAGCTAACATATTTTGTCACGTACATGATACAGCTGACACTTTTTTTTAAGATCTACAATTCATAAACTAAATTATTTATACTTTTTCATCATTGCCAAAATAGTCAAAGAATTTTTTTTTCATCTACGTTAACATTTTCTCTAGCCTAAAAGCCCCGGAGTCGCGCCAGCTGACATATATATTTTAGTTCTCATACAAGTACTAACTATCAAAATAAGTTCATAGTCCATGCCAAAATCACCGTAAAAATTTGACACTACCTCCCGGACTATTAATTTTAAACACGAGATATTTAGTTTTAATTGCATTCAGCCCTTCTTGAAATTCCACTGCTTGGCACGTAAAACGCACACGCATCTATTTAATTGCGGCCAAGTGGGGGTTACTTCTTTCTTTACGTTCTTGTCTTTCAAAAACTTGTAAGGTTCTTTCAGACAGGTTATTTCTCTATGTAATCCTTGCTACGGCAAGGGCAAGTAATAGTGTCTATAAGGCACTGGTTGCTTCCGCTGCCTTAGTGCGAATAAATACCCTTGCTTCTAAAAGCAAGTGAAGCGGGTTCAAGTCGCATGCGCGTAAAGAAGTAAGGTTTTTTTTTGCATTATTTTGTAATTATGTTATCATTTTATTTCTGTTTTGTTATGTATATTATCTGTAAAATACTATGATTTTTAAGGACTTCTATTGTCTGAAATGAACATTATTATTATTATTAGACATCTCTGCCGGGTACGTACAGTGGGCGCGTCGAGCGGGCGTCCGCGCAGCGCGTGCGCGCCCAGCGTGAGCGCGGCCACGAGCACGGGCGTGGTGGCCCACAGCACCACGCACACCGCGTCCAGGTACTTGCGCCCGCGCAGGTAGCGCAGCTCCTGCTTGCGCGCCTCTGTACACATTGCGTCATTATTACTTTTTAACCGACTTCAAAAAAGGGGTTATATGTTCCATTGTATATATTTTATTTTTATTTTCGCGTTCCACAATTGTATAAAAGTAACCCGACGGGTTTTAAATTAATAATTTAATTTGTAATTTTTAATGACATAATATCTTATTCCAGACGTTTTGACTCGGTTTAATCAGCTGTGGTCGCGGAAATTTATATATAATAATATTATACTTGTATAAGCGCCATAAATAGGAGTAAAATAAAATAATAAGTTTTAGATCTTAAAATTTAAACTAAATATTCTAAATGTCCGTCTAATTGTTCCCAGAAATGACATATGATTTGATTACATAACTTAATTGATTTAATTTGTAGGTAGGTACTTCAAAAGTTTCCTAACCATAATTAATGTAAAAATTACATAAATATAATGTAGTTTTAGAAATAGTCCCTAGACTCTTGATTTATTACCTGACACTCTATTAATGAAATAGTCTTCCCAAACGTGTACTTTCACAGTACGAATGCCACGAAGCATGTCGCTGATCAAGCTCACTCGTGAATCTTTATGCTTCATCATCTCAGTACTCAATTCCCCTATTTTATTCGCTACGTATTTGTTGATTGGTATCAAAATGACGGAAAACCCAACTCCAGCCAAGAACGATATCCCAACTTGTTGATACAGAAGAAACAATGTTATTACTAGCTGCAATTAAATAATACATTACCAATTTTAAAAATAATCAATAATCCATCTAAATATACTCGTATACAAGCGAAAGGTCACTCACTCATCGCGAAATATCGAAAACCGCTAACGTATAAAGAGAAAATTAGGAAGGGAGGTAGTTTATAGTTAATAGACGCTTGCTAAGAACGGATTTTGCGACAGGGCCGGATTAAGGAGGTCTCTCGCAAGTTTGTATGAAAGTCAGTAGAAACCTGAGTCAGTAGAAGTCTTTAATTTTGGCAGGGAAAACACAGGGATGAACCCAAGCGAAGCAAGGATAAATCGTTAGTTTCTAATAATAACATTTATTTTTCTTTTTTCTTCTTAATACAATAATTAAATATCTTACCTGTAAGGGTATACTCCACAACGAATGAAAACTAGGACAAGAGTTGACAATTCGATCTGTATCAGTTGACATGAAGTTAGTAATTTCACCAACACTGAAAGCTTTATTGAGTTCTGTTGACGTCACACTGAGAGTTTTTCTCAATATTATTGACACTATCGCTCCACGCATCTTTAAACCGATAACGGACATTAACCAATTGAAGTGAACATTAGACAACGCGGCAACAATTGTGGCTGCTAAAAGAGAAGCTGCATAAATGTACCTAAAAATGTGAATATAAGTTTTAAAAATAAAATGAAATCATTAAAAAAAACAAAAAAAAGCGAGTTGACAAAGCAACTTAATATTTTGACGTCGGAGACATACCTACTAGATGCATATTATGTATGTATCTACATGTTTTTTAATAGCTGCGTGGGCTTATTATTCTAAGTCGTGCGTGTGCGTTTCCGAAGACAACGGTTTTTTAAGTTAGTTAGACATTTTTGTTTTATTTACTTTTTTACTTTATATTTTTAAGTTCATCATCAAAGTTGGTTAAGTCATTTGGTAAATACGAGGTAACATAGAACTGGACATACATACAAACACATAATCCTTTACACTTCGCCGCATTCACGATTCAAATACAAAAAAACTAGGAACACCTAATCATTCATCTATACTAATATTATAAAGAAGTAAAGTTTGTTTATTTGTTAAATTGTAAGGGGTAATCTCGGGATCTACTGAACCGATTTTAAAAATTCTTTCACCAATAGAAAGCCACATTATTGCTGAGTGTCATAGGTTATATAAAAAACCGAAAAATAAAAAGGCTTTTACGTGGTAGTTCGTTTTGCAAAGTGAATCGGAGAAAAAACGGTCGAATGAAAGCGTTTCTTACGAACGCTGCCTTAACTATGAAAGATATATTTTTGAGTTCTAGAGAAAAGATGTGGAGCTTAAAAATGCCTACAAAAAAAGTCAACGACAGCATATGTCTAACTTAAACACTCTGTACTACAAAAGGATTATTAACATTATGCCCAACGAAGTGGGCACGGGTCAGCTAGTAACATATAAACTAGGACCGGGTCACTGTAATACAAGACACTGATGGCTTGTATGAATTATGATGTAGGAACACACCTAAGCGAAACTAAGGAAGACGCTCATATATTTAATAAATAAATTGAGTTTTTCATAGAATATTGCAATTACGTTAATGATTGTTTAAACTTACCCAAAATGCTGGTCAATAGAATCATCTTGGACAAATATAATTAATTTATTCAAAAGGAGCGGTCCAGCAAAACCCGCCATATCAGAAATAAGTTTCAACATTCCAATTCCATAAAACTGAAGGGCAAAGCAATGGTGGAGTGCACGGAAAAGAGTCACATTTTGACGACGCTCTGGACGTAGTAAGACTCGTGAAGTAGGAGTCACTGGAGTAGAAAGTGGCTGTATTTCACCTGTTGCTCCATACTCTAAGTAGAAAAACAATGTATCTTAGCACTAAACTTTATAATATCTTAAACATGTATTTTGATTAATAACAAATTACGATATGTTCTGTAGCTATCTTCAAATAATTAAAACTTAAATATTGCCATAAAAAGGCCACTGAACTGTTTTGTTTGTATAGTGGCAGTTTTTTAGATTCTTACAACTTTTAATACTTTTATTTTACTTAATGTCAACAAGAAATTATAATCAAAACTATATAGCTTTGCATAATATCTGTGGGTGGTATGCCATGCTGGTTTCTTCAGGTACTTCTCTGAAAGCAGAGTGGAGCCTTGGTATAACCCCATGGTCATTGTGATCCACTTCAGCAGGATTCCATTGTAGTTGAGTGATTTAGTGATACTGTGACAATGCATTAAAATGGAGGAGGTTGTGTTGGGTTTTAGTACTGGATTTTTAGTCTGTGAGTCCCACATAGCCACAAAACAGCACAAGGTCTAGCCACAAAATATTGTTAATTTTGAGCAAAGTAAAAGCATTGATTGAGTAATTTTTCTTATAGGTTAGTAAGTTTACTAACCTATAATAAAAATTACTTACCTGATCTTATAAATGGTTCATGTGGTACTTCTGCAAACTGTTGGTAATTATCAACATTCCCAATAAGTGCTCGATCCAATCTTGCACCAACATAGGAACATCTATACCTAGATGGAATGTCATGTAGCTCTTCTGGATCCTGTAGCTTATTTTCAAAACCTTGAAAAAGTTATTAATTATAGTTATTATGTCTTAATTAAAATATAGTGATAATTGTACACTTTTTGAAATTATAAAATATAAGTACAATTGGATAATTTGTAGATGCACATTTGCATATTTTTTTACCTAAAATCTTATTATAAAAATTCACTTCATCACTAGTTTTCAGACCTTTAATGTGCACCTTTAATTTGTTATTCAGTTTTTTGTATAAAAAACAAAAAAAACTTACCTTTTTGAAGAAGTGGGTCAACCCAAGAAAAGGTGAGCTTAGACCAGCAGTTAGAGCCTTGCATAGCAGTACCCAGAATGCCCTCATCGCCATGGGGCAAGAGTGGAGTGTACTCATTCTAAAATATAATAAAATTTATTATATTATATTAATAAATTTAATATAGTATTTGTTGTATATGAAATATATTACTTACATGAGAATGTTGAGAACCAACTAGGCATGGTGAGTAAAATGTTGGTCTTGACTCACTTGATGGTAACAAAGTCATAAAGTATGCTGCATGGCAACATACTGCAGCAATGTTGAAAGCAGTAATATCACCAGTAATAATAGTGCTTCGAAGTGCTATTATATTGAGAAATACTAATGTAGTCCATAAAACTAGTTGACATAAAGGCCCACGAGCACTTTGTCCCAAACGGTGTTTTAAAGCCAAAACATATCCAAAATGTACAAGCCATGATAAACACGCCGCTCCAGCAGTAAAATAATTAATAGGAAATAAATTCAAATCCTTATTAGTTAAATAAATATAGACCTTTATAATTGGAATGAACATTAAGCCTAATACAGCAAAACTACGTAGTATTATAGCTCTCTCCTGAGTTTTTTCTCTAACTACCCAATTTTTTCTAAACCCTACATAATATCCTGAAGAAATGGCTAAAATAAAATAAATTGGTATCTGCAGAAATAATTCTTGAAAGCACATTCCGAAATCTTTTGTAGATTCGTTCCATGGGTGTAAGCCCGCAGGCCCACATATATATTCCCACTTCCATGTTAAATTCATAAAAGAAGTCATTGTTACACCAACACAATAGGAACACACTTTAATTTCGTAATAAAAATAGAAGTAGATAAATAGAGTTCTCTTAAAGAATATATAATTTTTTTTTCAGCATTATAGTTAATAATTACATCATTATGTGTACATAATATAATAGTGACACTAAATATGTTTTGTTTTGCAATGTTAATAGTATATATCACAGCATAATATCCCGTCTGCTATTTATTTTGATTACAGAAAATCCCCTACCGGTGTGACACATAGCTAGAGGTGCGCGAAACTGCTATCGGTTGATAACCTGCTATCGCTGTAGAGGTGGACGAAACGGCTATATATTGATAAAGAGTTATAAAAAACGCTATTTTTAAAATGCCTATTGTTTTTTATGCTATTATATATTATAGCGTAAAACGCTATATATTTATACGTTATATATTTTCGCTACGTAGAAAGATGCGTTTTGATTACCATACTATACTATAAGTTAAAACACAGATCACATCACCTTTAATAATTAATTAATAGCTATGAACTCAAGTATAACTTAATTTATCCTTTATTATATTTCCTTATATTTATCCATAAAGAAGTGTACATTGTACCATAGATAAGTTAACATTGTACGTTTTTTTACTATCTATGACTATGACTCTATTATAAGAAAAATTGCTGCCCCTCACGAAAAGTTCTATAACCTGAAATTCAATGAAAATGATACTGTAGCAAGTTTCTTGGGAAGATTCGAGGAGACTTTAGCTACATTAGAGTCTCTAGGTGTTAAGATCTCTACAAGCATGGCGCTCACTAAAATAACTTCTTCACTTCCAACGTCATATAAACACTTTGTTTCTGCATGGGAATCCGTTCCGGCAGAAAAGCAGACCTATGAAGAATTATCTTCTAGGCTATTGGTCGAGGATTTGGGGATGAAGAATGGAGCGAACTCAACCTCAGAGGCATTTAAAGCAGTAAAGAAGGGACGTCAGTGTTTCAAGTGTGGTTTAGAAGGTCATTATAAATTTGAATGTGGTAAAGGTCAATTTACCTCAAAGAGTAATAAGTTTTGTAATTTTTGTAAAAAGTCAAATCATAGTACTAGTGAATGTTGGTCTAAACATTAGTCTAAAAATTCTAGACTACTATCATATTATAATGATAAAGACAAAAGTAGTAATGCATTTCATGTAAGTATGTTACCAGCCCTGAATGCACAAACATGTCGAAGTAGGAATACATGGATTATAGATAGTGGTGCTTCAGAACATATGTGTCATAATATTAAGTGTTTTACAGATTACTAAAGTTTTCCATTGCCTAAAGCATGAAATAGAAGAAAGTGTCCAGAAGGAACAAGAAATTAATAGGCCATCCAGGAAGAAGGTAATGCCACAGTGGCTTGATCAATATGAAACAGGTTTTGTAACATATATTGAACCATTAACATATGAGGAGGCCATGACAAGGGATGATAAAGATAAATGGAAAGAAGCAATTAATAGGGAAAGGACACATTAAATGCCAATAATACTTTTACAGTGGTGAATAAAATACCAAAAGGAACAAATATTATATTATATTAATGGGTTTTCAAAATTAAAGATACTGATGAGGGGAAATTATATAAGGCTAGGTTAGTAGCACATGGCTCTGAATAAAGAGATGGTATTTCAGATGTGTTGCAAAGTTAGGAACATTTAGGTTTTTTATGGCTTTGGCAAATAAGTTAAAACAATCAGTTTATCAAATGGATGTAGTGAGTGCTTTTCTACAGGGGAATATAAAAGAAATAGTGTACATTAAATTGCATACAGGAGAGATATGTAAGCTTAACAAATCTCTGTGCGGATTAAAGAAAGCTCCAAAATATTGAAATGAGAAGTTTTATAATTTCATTACAAAACTGGGATTTACAAGATCTAAAAATAATGTCATGTCTATATTTTAAAAGAGCGGAAGGTGCGAAAATATATGTATGTTTTATTGTATGTAGATGATATTCTATGTTTTGGATCAGATCAACAGGAAATACAAAGTTTTAAGGTTCAATTAACCCAAAATTTTAAAATGAATGATCTAGGTTTAGCATCAACATACTTAGGTATAAAAATTAAACAGAAAGACGGTATAACAATTCTTAATCAAGAATAATATTTAATTTCATTATTAAAGAAGTACCAAATGTTAAATTGTAATCCTGTTTGAACCCCCATGGATCAAAATTTTAATTTTCAGATCTTACAGAGAGAACAGTTTGAAAGTAATGAAATAGAAACAAAATGTAGGCAATTGATAGGCTCTTTATTATATGCAGCTTGCGGTGCAAGACCAGATATATGTGTTGCAGTCAGTTTCTTGAGTAGGTTTCAGCATTGTGCTAGTCAGATGTTATACAAGTGTCTGAAAAGAATATTAAGATATATTTTTTTTTATTTTATTTATTTGTACAAGCACACTTCCAACAAACATATACATCATTTTCTAATTAATTATACAATAATAATATGTCTTATATGCATGTCAATAAAAAGTGTACATAGCATTTCAAAATTCGAGAAATAAAAGTACAAAAAATTAAAAGAAAGGTATCAAAGGTAACAAATATCAAAGGTACAATACACTTTCCTTAGTTTACAACTGTAGTAGTGCATTAGTAGAAGGATATGTTGATGCAGACTGGGCTGGTGACATGCATGATAGGAAATCTACATCAGGATATATATTTAAATTATTTGGATGTACAATCTTGAGGTATAGCAAGAAGCAAATTTGTGTAAGTCTTTCTTCAACTGAATCTGAGTATATTGCTTTGAGTTTATGTATTGTTGAAGCAAATTGGTTGAAAAATCTATTAACTGAGTTTAATATTAAATGTAATAACATAACAATTTATGAAGATAATCAATCTGTAATTTAGTTAGTCTATAATTCAGAAAATATCAAAAGATTGAAACATTGATATAAGATACAAGTACATAGTTGAACAAGTGAATAAAGGATTAATATCATTGAAATATATAAATACTTCTGAAAACATTGCAGACATTTTCACTAAACCATTGTGTAAAACAATGTTTGAAAAACTTAGGGATGAATTGTTAAAGTAGGTAAATACTAATACATATTAACACTGTGTTCTGCTAAATTGTTTTTGATTAATTGTTAGATCAATAGGATGTTAAGTAATAGAGTACATAATATGTAATGTTTGTAATTAAGTGAGTTTATATTATTAATAGTCTCAAGTTTGTTATAGTGTAACTACAGTCACAGGGTTTGTTTAAGTTTGTAGAATTTCATAGTACCTAGGTAATTAGGTAAGTATTGTAAAATGTAAATAAATATTTGTTGAGGTGTTAAAAGACAACAAATATTTATCCATAAAGACGTGTACATTGTACCATAAATAAGTTAACATTGTTTGTTTTTTATTTTCTATGACTCTATATAAGAAAAATTGCTGCCCCTCTGGAGATGCAAGAAAATAAACTTGTTGTCATTAAAAAGCTAGTTTATTATTTTTCACAATAGGGAACCAACCAAATAATTCAACATAATATCTGTTTAAGCAATTAGGGGACAATATTTACTTTGTAATGAATATTATATTATTTATTTAAAAAAATATTATATAGATAAATGAAAAAAGAAATAAATCTTTAAATAAATCCATTGAACTTTCCTTCGTACTTTTAACAGGCTTAGGACTGTCTGACTGAAGTTATTATTTATAATATATCAATTAAGTATTATTTAAGAAATATAAATATTATATACTACCAATTACTCTACATAGGAAATATATAGTCAGGCGTACTTAAAAGTTCATTGATTTTATACTGATATTTACACTGATTTTATTTAGCCGTAGAACTATTTATAATAATATATATAATCTTTTTTTTAGTTTTTTAAATAGATAATAATAAATTTTATGATTATTAAAAGTTTTTGTTCCCATGTACGAACATTAATTGTGCCACTTTACTCGACGTGAGCCTTGTACGTCTCGCCTCGGTCGTTAATTATTTGCGTTATTATTATATTAATTATTTCGCCTTCGAAAAAGCACGCTCACAGGGCACTGAAGTGACAATAATATTAAAATATTTGGGAAATATTAAAAATAAAGAGGGGTAAATAGTCTTGTGGCCACGCCACCACTCAAGAACTTTCTCTGCTTATCACAACTTGTTTCATGTACATTTCGACTTCTTCTAAAACTTTAGTATAAGTGGAGCGGGGTTGTTCTGATGCAGATATTTTTTGATCTATCACATTCCACAATGTTAATTCCGGTTCACAGCTTTTTCGATTGCGATTAGGTTATCCTTACCAATTAAGTTACATATTTCTTCAATTATGAACCTTTTCGTTGTTATTAAGGTTTCACATTTTATTTACACTCAACTAAAACTAACTTTTATTTACAGTTAATAACAATAAACACAACCAACACTTATTATTCTACTATTATCAATAATTATTAATTAATATTTAAATAATACGTCATACAAAAACAAACATGAAGCTAGTAATCCGTACTTTCATTACTATTTCAATATAGTTCATATGCAGTTGTCTTAGAGCATAATTTGGCGCAAGTGACTAAAATATTATACAGCTAAGAGATATTCAAACAAAAATATAGCGAATATAGTTTTAAATTCAATTGCCTTAGAGCATAATTTGGCGCACAAATATATTAAGAAAAAATAAGGTATTTATTTCATTTCAATATAGTTTTAAATACAATTATCTTAGAGCATAATTTAGCGCACGACAAAAATATTATACGGCTAACACGAAGTGTCAAGCACGGCAGTTGTCTATGGGTCCATACCATAGTGATTATATTCTCTTTGTTGTGGTCATATTACATGTAATAAAAATAAATTTAAAAAATAGCTATAGCGCTTGCCTCTGCTTATAAATAATAGGCGATTTGGATATTATAAATAGCATGCTATTTTTATAAATAGCAGGTTATTTTTAGCAGCTATCTAAAATAACGAGCAGCCCTAAAAATAGCCGAAAAGAAGCAGTTTCGCCCACCTCTACACATAGCTTTAAATCACAGATTAAGTATTAGTTACTACCATAGACGACTAATAAGTTACTACACTTTAAATTGACATTGGTTGGTCATTAATTTGTTTTTTAAATTTATCCCCAATAGGGAAAGGCAAAGGACTATAGTCCATACAGCCTCATTGGTCATTAAGATGTCATACTTCAACGTGACAAATGTGATTTGAGTTTTGCACACAGTTGCTAGCAACAAGTTTAATTTCAGTAGTAAAAGATTTGTACGATTTGTGTGTCAACTTCCAAGCTTTGCGTCAACGCCGCTGTACAGCGTCGCTATCGACTGGAGCTGCGCAGTGCGCACTGCGCACGCCGTTTTAAGTGACAATCAATTAAAATGTATTTATAAAATACGAAATAAATTCGAGTAAAGTGATGAGGGTTTAGTACTACGTAGGATAAAAATTTAAGTACATATCTGTTAGTACTGAAATTGAGGTTGTTGCTAGACCTGTTTTACTCGACCGTGATAAATTCCCATTTCACAGTATTATTGTTTTTAATTTTTATTATCCATAGAGTGTAGACTATAATTCTATACTCTTAAGTCTTAACCCTATCTGTATAGTCTATAGGTTTTACATCAATTTTACATTCTCTTTGGTCTATACTCTATAGTTTTGTGAAAACTGAAAAGTGAAAATATACAAGTTTGTATAATATATTTAAAAGTCATCCATGGTATATATTTTAAACCATTACTAAATAAAGATACATTTCTAATTTCTTTGTTATGGAAGATACACACTGTTTAAATAAACTAAGTGATAATGATGATGATGTCGATCCAATTTTTGATGTTATTGACTATCTTGTGAGATGTGCCAAAATTTCATTTAAAAATTCATCCATTAATCAACCTGAGTTAAGAACTAATGATAAAATTCAATTTGCATATAAACTTTTTAAACAATCTCCAGTACACTTTTTATTGCAGTTTGGAAAATATTTATCTCCTAATCATCTGCACTATTTTGAAAAATTGCAAATAAATAATGATAAATTTCAAAATTGTGTAGCAGAATTAAAATTATATCATTCCAATACATGTGCAAACAAAAGAATAAGAAATAGAAGATATAAAGCTTTACAAAAATTGCAACATGAAACAGATTATTTTAGTGAAAAGCAAATGATGCTTCGTAATCCATTGTTATATGAACAATTAATTGGGCAGTACTTAACTGATGATGAAATAATAGAGAGGGATGCTGTTGATAGCGAAAATCTGACATTCCTTAATATGATATTAGACACTGTAGACAGAAATGAAATGAGAGAAATTAGAAACAAGCAATTGCAAATAGAAGAGAAAGAAGCATCAAATGAAACATTTTATAAAGATAATGTTTCCCAAAAAGGTAAGGTGCCTGTAAATGAAAAGCGTTGGGGCGACTTTGATATTCCAGAGATTGATTCACCTCGTTTACCAGAATCACAAAAACAAGCCATGATTAATGCAAATGAAAGAAATCTTCTTAGAGAAGAGTTTCTTCAAGAAATGTACAGTAGTTTCATTGAAGGAAGAGATATTGACTTTGATTATAACTCTATCGATAATAGTGAAGAATATGATGATTTACAACAAATATCACAAGATGCTGAAGATAAATATTTTGACTCTATTGAGAATGATGAGGAAACTTTAGAAGAACATATGAATTATAGAGAAGATTATGGTACCAAAAAGTCAGGATTTAATAGTACTGTTAATGATCCACTTGATATATTTATGGAACATATCTCAAAAAATCTTCAACAGAATATATAAATTCATGATTTTTATAAATGCACTTATTATCTAGTAAATATTTAGTAAACTTCAATATTTGAATGGTAAGAACAGCCAGATATTCTTTAATATTTAGTAAATGTTTGGTTTACATGAAATTGTAATTTTTATAAGAAACTTAAACTTATAAACTCAATAATAAAGGTAAAAACGTGAAAAATTATGTTTTTATTTTTAAATGGTACCATATTTTTAATCAACTTATTGTATTGCATAGGGATTGTGAAATTGACATATTAAACTATCTTTTGGGTTTTATCACTGATTTATATTCCCATGGGACCCAAGGGTAAAAAATATTTAAAAAGTGCATTAACATATACTAAATGTAGAAAACAGGTGGTTATGTGGGGCTCACCAGCAAGCCAGTACTACCTACTAAAACCCTAGCACCCACATGGACACCCGTCTTAATATTAATAGTTAATAGGTTGTCGCAGGATCGACCCAACAGGTCCCCCGAAGTAGACCACAGCCAAGGGGTATGCAAGGGGTTTCTCCATAGTCCATTATGCCACTCTGTGACTACTCACTAGACATGTGTAAGTACTAGTCATCTATGGTAAGTACTAGAGGTGGGCGAAACTGCTATCGGTTGATAACTTGTTATAACTGTAGCGGTGGACGAAACGGCTATATATTAATAAAGAGTTATAAAAATACGCTATTTTTAAAATGCCTATTATTTTTTACGCTATAATATGCGCTACATATTTTCGCATATTTTAGCTTATTCTACATATTTTAGCTTACGCTATATATTTTCGTATAATTTAGCTGTTTTTTCGAAATTTCACTTCTGGTTCCTAAAAGTAGTTTAATACAATTAATTTAAAATCTTGACTTTATTTAATACGATTTCGACTTTTATTATGTATTTAAAATTTCATTTACGTAACTCAATATTTTTTTTATTTGGTATAACTACATGATATGATAAGGTATTAATATGCGAGTTACGTTAGAATAGCTACTACTAATTTATTTCATTTATATTGCAATTTTGCATTTTGTCATACTCAAATAGTTATCATTCACTTGCGGCATGTGTACGTAAATAGCGATTTACCTTTTATGGCTTGGTTTTGTTCTTTAAGATAGGGTTTTACAAACACCAGTTGCGAATTTTCTGAGCATCTTGCAAAATAATTAATAAGTAAAACAATAATCGTATTGCTTAGCTACATGTTGTAAATAGTTTAATGAATGATCCTTTGTGATCAATAATAATAATAACAAAAAGTTGATTTGCCTTCATACTTATAGTCTTACGGGATATCTAGAGCGAAATAAAATTAAAGACCAGGCGCGGCTTAGGACCTAGTAATGAAAAACTTATATTGTTGGCCATGTATATTTGCGAATTTAAAAATCATTTTTACTAACAATTATTACTTTTTTTGCTTACACCTATTTGTATTTTTTATTAAAAATATATTTTGTGTTAATTATTGCTTATTAAAATATATACTTTTCGAATTGCTTTGCTATTTCGAAATTCGCAAAACGGAGTGATGCCAAGTTAACCCGAACAATGGAATAGCTAGTCTTGTGTAGTTCGCGAACGAACTAGTTCGAAAGAGCGATCCCACAGACGAACTACGCGAACTAGTTCTTAGATCCCTCGCTCCTTAGTTCTTTAGTTCATTAGTAATCTGTGCTAACTGCTATGGATCCTTTTTCGAATTCAGCTGTCAAGTACTTCACAAACGATTAACGAACGAAACGAAGGAAATCAAATCCCATTACGATAAAAAAGGTTTCAGCTATAATAGTAAAAATATTATATTTTATTTTATTATAATATATATTTTATTTTATATACCTACACTTTTGTTACTTTTTTATTTATTTCTTATTTATTTATTATTCTTATTTACATACATACAAATATGTATATAATAATAATAATAATAATAATAATACACTTTATTGTACACCAACAGAAGAAATATAACATAAAAAAAATTAAAATAAACATAAAAAAGATGCACAGCAGGCGGCCTTATCGCTTACAGCGATCTCTTCCAGGCAACCAACTACAAAAGAAAGTATGATAGATTATAGAAGTGGTGGGCGGTGTACTTGCTATATTTACTTTTACAGTCCTAATATATAAAAAAAAAAATATATACATATACATACTAAATACATACAATTATATACATAAATATATACATACATATACATAGATACAAATACATACATACATAAATACATATATACATACAAACAAACATACGTAGCTAAAGATACAAATAAAGTTTTACAGTGACAGGTAGTATTCTTTCAATAGCAACTTAAATTTCTCAAAACTTTCGGCGCTCTTAACTTTCACAGGAAGTGTGTTCCAGAGCCTGGCGGCTTTAACGCTAAAAGAATTTGAATAAAAACATGAGGAATGTGAGGGAATTTTGATAACAAGATTCTGTGCAGAGCGCAGAGAGCGACTATGAGAATCATTTAAAAATTTAAAGCGCTCTTTTAAATAAAAAGGGGTTGAAGGATGAAACAGTACACAGTAAAGAAGATGGAGAATGTGAGTATTCCTGCGGAAACGGATAGGAAGCCACTTGAGTTTTTTGCGATAATCTGAAACGTGGTCATATTTTCGAAGACCGAAAATGAACCGTATACAGAGATTTTGAAGTCGCTCAAGTTTATTTAAGTATTCTTCTTTTATATCAAGATAACAAACGTCAGCATAATCAAGAATCGGTAGCAGGAGAGTATTTGCCAACACAATTTTCGTAGGTATCGGAAGAAAATTTTTTAGTCTACGAAGAGAGCCAACCGCTCCAAACATCTTTCTGCTCAGCTCACTTATTTGTGGTCCCCAAGATAAATATTGGTCAATTAAAATACCCAGGTTTTTAACTTTGTCTGTTAGCATGATTTGGACACCATTAAGAATTATGGGAGGTACGTGTATATTCTTGACTTTGCCTATTAATCTCTGACTGCCTATTATAATTGCTTGAGATTTATCAGCATTTAGATTAAGTCCATATGAATTACCCCATGATGATATCAGTGACAAATCTTTATTGATATTATTAATAGTATTAGGCAAGTTATCCACACTGGTCATGGCATAAATTTGCAAATCGTCGGCATACAGGTGGTAGTGAGAAGAAATTTCTTGAGATATAGAATTAATAAAAATTGAAAAAAGGAGAGGAGACAACACGCCACCTTGTGGAACACCAGCATTAATTATAGACCAATCAGAATACGAATCTTCAATTCGTATACGCTGCCGGCGATCACACAAGTAACAACGAAACCAGTCAACCACCTCAGGAGATATGTTAAGAGAAGCTAGAATGGCAAGCAAAATATCGAAATCTACTGTATTAAAAGCGTTTGTAAAATCTAATAGTGTCAATACAGTAAGCTTTTTGTTATCCATGTTTTCCCTAATGTCATCTGTTATTTTTGTTAGCGCTGTAATTGTGCTGTGACTAGGACGGAACCCCGATTGAAATGGATTTAACAGGCTGTTTTGATGTAAAAAAGAACTTATCTGATGATGTACGATGCGTTCAAGGACTTTTGATAGGAAAGGAAGAATTGAAATTGGTCGATAGTCAGAAAAGGAAGAAGGATTAGGTTTTTTTGGGAGTGGAATAATTTGCCCATCTTTCCAGGACGAAGGAAACTTGCGTAGTTCTAAGGAAGCATTAAGGATAGATGTGATAATAGGAACAAGAAGGTTAATGATGGGAAGTATCATTTTGCGACTTATACAGTCCGCCCCAACCGCGTTAGATTTGATTGCCATAATATTTCTCATAACATCACATTCGGAGATTGTACTAAAAGCGAAACAGGGAAAGTCGGGAGTAGGCAAATTTGAAAGGCGATTAAGTGTATTTAACTTATTTGAACTATTTATAGTACTAGAAAAAGAGAAATGTTGATTTAACAAATTTATATCTAAGTTTTTAGGATTAATATTTACTTTAGTTTTACCTACTCCTAGGGACTTAAGAAAATGCCAGACTTTATCTGAATCATTTTCTTCGACAACAGATTTGTAGATATGGCGTCGTTGACTATCCCTACACACCCTGTTGCAGCGATTCCGAGCCTTGACATAATTTGCTCTAGTTTTATCACTGTATATAAGATCTTATATTATTATTTTTTACTGGATATGATATGGTTTTATTAATAAATACTTTTAAAATAATATTACATTTTTTTTTTGTAAACGCCTGAAATAAAAGTATTTATTTTTTATTTAATTTATTTCCACTAATACATTTCGAGGTTCGAAAGAGATTTTGCATTTGGCTGTATGTGTGCGTACATTCGGTTGTAAAGACGTGACACTTTAAGAAAACTCTCATTCAAAAATTGAGCCATGCCGGAGTCCGGATCAGGCGAACGATCTGTCTCGGATTTGAGAAAGGAACTAACGAACTAAAAGAACGACCTAGTTCGCGAAGGACCTGCGAACTAAATTGACCGCTCTCAGTCGCGAACTATTACGCGCAAGTCTAAATAGCACGCTCGCGTCATGTTTGAAGTAATACGTAATGTTTGGTTCTGTCGAGTATATGAGTGATGCTACAGTACTCGCTCGGGTAATATTACGCGTAATGCATTACTCGCATCACTTACACTGTACTAGAGGTGGGGCGCAACGGCTTTTTGTAGGCTATTTTTAGGGGTGTTCGTTATTCTAGATAGCTGAAAAAATAACTGCTAAGCTGCTGCTATTTATAAATAACATGCTATTTATAATAACCAAATCGCCTGTTATTTATTTCCAGAGGCAAGCGCTATAGCTATTTTTTAATTTATTTTTATTACATAATATAATATGACCACAACAAAGATAATGTAATCACTATGGACGACAACTGCCGCGCTTGACACTTCGTGCTAGTCGTATAATATTTTTGTCACGAGTCGTGTGAATAAATATATAATAGCGTAAAAAGTAATAGGCATTTTAAAAATAGCGTATTCTTATAACTCTTTATCAATATATAGCAATTTTACCCACCTCTACAGTTATAACTCGTTATCAACATATAGCCGTTGCGCCCCCCTCTAATAAGAGTACATTGGTTATATACTAGATAATGTCCAATGGCCAACATATTACTGATATATTACTAATTTATAAGGATAAATAACTGTTCTTTTTTTAACTGTTTTTGTTTAATGCTTATATTTTTTAATTATTATCTAATTAACTCATACAAAGGTCTTATTTGTACATTTTTTAACCGACTTCAAAAAAGGAGGAGGTTATATGTTCCGTTGTATGTATTTTTTTTTATAGATGTTCATCGATTTCTCCGCCGTCTGAGGGCCGATTTCAAAAATTTTTCTTTTGTATAGGCTCTAGTTCCGAGGTGGTCCCATTGTCACCAAGTCAGGATCTGTTGATGGGATCCCAGGGAAATCGAAGGCAACTCTCAAAATTTACAGGCACCTATTATGTTTTTGATACATTTTCTAAAACCGATAAAGCTTTTACGTATGAAAATCATCATCTCATGTCGATGAGCTGATGATGAAAGGTAAAGTTCCTCAACAGTTGTTTTTTATGTGTTTTCCCCGATTTTTCCGTGAATTGTGGGCCGATTTTAAAAATTTCTTTTTTATTCAGTAGGGTATACATTCAAGATGTTCTCATTGTAGGCACCCAAGGCAGCATCTAATGATGGGATCCTAGAGAAATCGAGGGCAACCCTTAAATTTTATCGGCACTGATTACCTGTTTCATATATTTTCTAAAGCTGTTCAAGAATTTGTGATGATGTAAGGTATATCTCCTCAACGGTTAGGAGTTGAAAGAAAATTCTTTTAATATTATACGTACTTATAAACTGATAGTCGTATTCCTTCAGGATATTAGGTGGATTGATAATAGAAGGTAAATCTTATTAACGTCTACGAGTTACGTGGAAAAATAGACGTGGACAAATCTCGATTGACTATTGTCGTTCATTTCAAAACTTCGCTGACTTATTGGAGCAGTAGTTTAGTTAGTCTTCCAATATTATATTTAAACATAATATCTAATTTCCACAAAAAAATAAAAAATAAATTATTTTTTAACAAAAATGAAAACCGACTTCAAAACGTTAACGAAAAGAAAATAATTTTAATTACTTAGTTATTGTTGGAGTCGGTGCCATCAGACAACATCAGCTTCAGAGTTCAGAGTGGTTTTATACCTAACCTTTTATATGTATTATTTATTAGATAATAAGATAAATATTCAATGTACAGATTCGACTAAGTTAGAATTTTGTTATGTGTATAGAAATAACAATTATCGAAACTAGAAAGTAATAAAACGAAAATGCTTCGAATATAGATCGGGGGCACGGCACCGGGCAATTTACAAGTAAAGACAAAAAGGAAAAACATTTCGAGACTTGAATAACATCCTATTGCAACATTTAGACTCTGTCATACACAAACTAATATGTGATTTCAGGATAGCAAGTGGAGCTCGAATGCCAAATACGAAGTACCTCGGTGTCACCAACTTGGAGGCTTTATGTACCTGTCTAGGTGATCGTTCAAACTCCAAACAACTATTTTTTTGGTAGGCTCTATTTTTTTAGTGTGAGCCAAAAACAAATATCCTTGCTGCGAGTCTTGCTATGTGCTACGTAGTAGGTGCTTTGTTATTTTAACAAACACTTATTAAAACTTGTAATCCGACATTTTGATTTTTATTAATACCCATATATGTTATGACCCTCTCGTCACCAAGACAAATCCCGAGATCCTGTTTCTACGATGCCCTATTAAAATTTGAATTACTGAACCCCAATCGAGACCCGTTAGTGTTCAATGAGTAATAATATAATAGGTCTAGTCATAACCACCCATGGATGCATGCATGGATGGATGAGGTTGGTATAAAAATATGCATTAGTACCCAACATACAGTTACGTAGTAGTTTCATGTTATATAATAATTGGTGCTAAATTTTTATAAGGATGTCTAAGCCATTAAGACTTTAAGGATATGTTACACAGTGTCTGCACTATCAACCTTGCAAGATAATTAAAAGAAAGTTTGTGGCTTCTTTTGTTTCTAAGGTACCTTAATGCAATCCATATTACATAACCTGCAGGTACCTTTATTGTAAAGGTAATATTTATTTAGGTAACAGCTGTTTCTGATTCGTACGCCTACCTATAATATTTATATGAATACTACTACCTAATTCATGCATAATTTTACTCTACACTTATTCATTACTATAATGTTAGATAGATAGCACAAGATCTCTATATACCTACTCTTACTTCCAAAAAGGAGAAGATTATAATATGTTTTGTAAATGATAACCCTAATTCGATTATTTTTTAATAGTCCGTTAAATTATTCTGGAACTTTATGGGGTTCTGGGTTTTTATTTCCGGAAACTTTTCTCGACATTTCAAAAGTTCTCTTAGCGCTCACACTGCCTTCTACTTACTCATCTTTTTTTCGTAATTACTTTTTGAAATCAATTTCCATTACTCATCCTAACTTGGCTTTGCCATGATACACATAAGTATTCATTGCGAATTTAATCAGCTCAACGATCTCTGTATCACATTTATACCTACTGAATTTATTTAACTTTCGTAATGTGTTTGTAATTTCCACGTTTTGATGCTATGTATCAATACCACGATATCGCTATCGCTTCTTAGGTCTATTCCGTGCATTTCCTCGATTTTCGCCCGCTTTAATTTTTTTAATCGTAACTAAGTAATCTTCATTCAATCACTCGCTGGGCGATTTGTAGATTGCCTGAAAATTCTTCAAAATTACACCTGCTATTTCAGAGACCATTGTATATATACTCCTGAGATGCATGGCTACCTGTTTCATATATTTGCATGCCCTTCTCCCGCTCTTGGCACCCCCTCCCTCTCCCCGCTGTGCTGCGCTTAACTTTTCTATTAGTATTTTGTTTTGATTGACATTTTTAAATTATCTTTTGAATGGAGTGTGCGATGAGTATTATGCTTAAAGTTATCTGCTAACTATAAACTAAATGCCTGCCCAATTTAAAACTTTTAGCACAAAAATTAAGGAATTTCGTAAAAACTTATTATTAGAGCCATTACACCACCTTAATCCGGCCCTGTCAAAAAATCATTTTAGTGGACTTTTACTGAAAATTACTTCCTACCAAATTTAATTTCGTAGTACATAAGATGAAGGACTTTCATACAAAGTTGCTATAGCCCTAAGACTTCCTCGATTCAGTCCTGTCGCAAAATTCATTGTTTGCGGATGTCTAATAACAATTAACTACCTCCCTGCAAAATGTAAAGTTTGTGGCATAAAAAATTAAAGACTTATACAAACTGATGAGAGCCCTTAGACCACCTAAATCTGGCCCTGTCGCAAAAGTCGTTCTTAGCGGACGTCTACTAACCATTAACTCCCTCCCTGCTAAATTTAAAGTATGTAGCACAAAAACTGAAAAACTTTCATACAAACTTGCGAGAGCCCTTAGACCTCCTTAATTCGGCCCTGTCACAATATTCCTCCTTCGTGGACATCTACTAACTATTAACTAACTCTCTGCTGGCAAGTTTAAAGGTTGTAGCACAAAAAAATGAAGGAATTTAAAAAAATCTTGCGAGAACCTCCTTGATGCGGCCCTATCGCAAAATTCGTTCTTAGCGGACGTTTACTAACAATTAACTACCTCCCTGACAAATAAAGTTTTTAGCACAAACAATAAAGGACTTTCATACAAACTTGCGGGAGCCCTTAGACCACCTTAGTCCGGCCCTATCACAAAATTCGTTCTTAGCGCACCTATACTATTTATAAAGTACCTCCCTGCCAATTTTCATCTTTATACGTTTAGCAGTTTTTGAGATTTCGTGATGAATGAGTGAGCGAGTGTTTATCGCTTTTAAATATATAGAAAATTCTAAATAAATGTTTAACTTTATAAAAGAAATCAAATATAATTTTTTTTTATTAAAATCGTCATCGTATACAAAAAATAAATATGGTAATTAGTGGTTTAATTTTAAAAATAACACTATCTATAACAACATCTATTAATATATGATAATACCTATAACAGTAAATAAAAAATAGATTCGCGCCTGTAGGTAATATACTACTTAAGTGATTAGACACGTGCCTAGAGCTTTAACAATGTCTTGTGGACTATAGCGGAGACCAACCCGTGTCCCTTGCGTGCTTTATGACCGGCAGACGCGCAACAGACGCCGTGCGGAAAACGCGACTCGTGCAGTTAGTGACTTTCGACCTTTGCTAGTGATACCAATAAAAATATAGTATAGTGCACATGTTCCAGCAATAAAATGATCTGGGTATGAAAATTATTATCTCACATAACTCTTATATAGTATGGTTATTCATTTGATTATTTATTAAATTTATTAATTAAGCAAATTTTTAAGTTCAAAATATAAAAAAGTACCTTAAAGTTTTTTTATAAATACTATTTTTGTTTAATTTTAATATACGTTTGCCTTTTTTTATTTTGATTTTTGACTTGCGACTCCGTGCGATTCTTCCTATATAAAAGACATAAACGGGATCTCAGCAGCCTTAGTTTGTTTAGCCTTAGCTAATTAGTTTTCTATGATAATATATTATATGTATTTTGTAATTAATTAATTAAATAAATATATCATAAAACGTATATAAATAATTTTATAATGCTCCATTCTACATTTAGAGAAGTAAATATGCTCTTATATTTCGGGCGGAAGTTATGTCAATGATAAGCAGCGACTGCTAGTAATTCATTAAAAACTTCTCTTTTTGGCACTTTCTAAACAATATGATGTTTTAATTGCTTCGTTAGGCAAAAAGCAATATCTGAGTAAAATGCAGCAACGATTACGTTCACGCGTGCAAATGTAATAATTACTTCCCGTATGTAGATTATGTTCAACGGAGAGTCATCAAATTGTATGATGGCAAAGCCATTCGATTCCTAAGTCACATTTTTTGTAATTAAATTTATATGGATAGGTGTATTTTTTGGTATTGTACTTATTCATAATTATGTTAAAACATTAACTGTGTTATATTTATAACTTACTACTAAAGTCCAAAATAATATAACATAATGTAACATAATGACCCCGATTTATAAGGCTGTTATACGAACTAAGTAGTCTCGACTTACACCTTCTCGTCATGGTCTACGAATCCATTTACTATTTTAACAACAAATCAAAATTAACAATTTGACTACTTATGAAATTGATATAAGTACATTAAGAATTATAGTAATATTGCTGTGTGTACGGAAAATTTTATTGTAGAGTAAACGGGATGACTTATAAAATATTTCTACATCAATATTTTCAGCGACTATGGATATAATCTATGTTTTGATATATTCTTTTAAATGGTGACTTACTTTTTACTCTTTCCGTTTTTACTAGGAACAGTTTGTATATCCCTACCTATTAGGAAATTTGAAAAGCATAGCCTTTTAAATAAGAAATTTACCGTTCAATTTTTAAACTTTTCCTTTATTGTACATTATATTATAGAAAATCTAGTAAAATGCATACAACTGGTTTCACCGATGATATTGGTGCAATGCAGCAGACGTACCGGGCGGATGAACCATCTGAAAGTGCTAATATTTTCCTTAACGTACACAAATTATGTTACTGACTATGAAACACTTGGATTTATATTATCAGAAATAAAGGAAATATTTCTGATCCGACGTCATTTGAAGAAATGAAATTTATAAATGCTTAATTTTTACTTAATTTCAATTTATTATTTAACTCGTTTGGTCTAAATATTAGATCCGCCAAAATACAGCGTCATCGGCCCTGCGTAGGCGTCAAATCGCCCGTGGCGCCACTCGGTCTGCTTACGAGAGATTCCCACGCTTCGCTCGCGGACACCCTGTCCCCTCCATAAATTAAATTTGAAGTTAATAAATAGATGACTCAAAACTTTCACTGCCGAAAAATAAGCAGATACAAGTTTTTTGGTAGTGCGTAGATTTGAAGAACATTGGAAATTAATTTGTACGGAATCAGTTAGCGAACTATAATTACAATAGTTTAATTTTCAAGTAATCGTCATTGTCAATAATAAAGTGCATTATTATTTTTATAAACTGTATGTGCCTATTTTCTCACCTAATTTAAATGGTCAACTAAATAATTATTATGGAGGTTTTGAAATATTTTGTTTGCCAATAGATACTAAGCCCAACAACATAAAAGTCATCAAAAATACCTAATAATAATTTAAAAAAATATTATTATGAGAGATATAGGTTTACGGCTGGTGACCTTATTCTTTTCCGAGTATACTTAGTATAATGAGTTAGATCTGGTTTCAACTAGACTAATAATATTATCAAGTAATTATTTGCTACTGTAAATTATTGTATTAATTCAGATTTTAAACTATGCTTTTCGGTCTCGTCAGCTACTATTACTTATATAAATGCATATCTTCTTGTTAGCTATTTGACGGTATTAATGTATTATACTTACTTACTTTCTTAGACCTACGCAAATAAATATTTAAAATATTCTTTCGGTTTTATTTTCATTTTTTGTATCTATCGTAATTTTTACCTAATTTATAGCAAAAATAGTTACTCATACGACTTAAAACTTCTCAAAAGCTATACCTAATTGTAGTACCCATAAAGACAAAGTGTTCGGCATTAGTATTTTTTTTTAATATTTGAATAACTTCTTTAATTACTAATACTAAAAAAGTATAAAAGATGTGCATAAAACTTTGATTAATATATACATGTCTATAATCAAAGGCATAAAAGTTATAGATTTTTCCATAACCGGTGCTCAATTACTAAATGGAGGTATAAAATCTAATAATAAATAGTTTTTGTCAAATTAGATTGCGTAACAGCTACTTGTATCTTATTATATCATTATAGAGCTGTATCCATTCAAAATCAATCAATTCAATTTCAAACGCTGACTTGGAAATTGATATTAGTTTTTTCATGTTTTAAGGTGTGATTGTTAAAAGTAGTTAGTACTCATATATAATGGCTACAATCAACAATGTAACTCATATGTGTCAGTGGTTAGAAATGTTCATATTTGTTTGGTAAATTGATACATGCATTCTTAACGTTTTCACTTGAGTACGTGCGCAGTACACATGATCAGTATGTAACTCGTCGCTAGTAAAACTAGGGGATCGGGTTAACCACAATAGCTTATAAAATTAGAAATTGAAAGTTACACCCAGGGTCTAGTAAATGTTTGCTGAACGTGATGTTTAAGCCCTGAACAGGTACCGATATCTTATATTATGTTAAAATACCTTATTTAGCATTAATTGTCTTACAGTTATAATTGAATAAAATATCTCAGTATTTTTTTATTAATTATAAATAATTATTAATTACATAGAGTGATGTTTAAATAATATGAAGGTAATATGCAAAAGAGACGACTTCGAACAAACATTCTTATTTTTGAATTTAAATATATTAAAATCAAAATTAATGTTCACTTAAGAAAATAAAAATATGATTTTAACTTATTTGTATTACATAATTTATGTTATAATGTTAGTCTGATTTTTAAAAATCATCTGCGCTTACATCTTTACTAGTCATGTATAAGAGAGTGAAAGGACAACTGGAGGGTAAATTAGATGCAAAATACCATACCCCTATTCCCATCATGTCACCTTGTGTTAGTAATGCGGCGCACGCGCAGCTTTCACTACGACAACGTCAAATATATCCTGGTAATGTAAGTTCCAGTAGCACTTGTTGCAAATTCTGTTAGTATTTTCATTCAATATTTTTTCTTTACCAATGGGGCTAATATTATAGCGTCAGGAATAATACGTAGATAGATAAAGACTATGATCTGAATAATAATAACATAGATTACCGTTAGGCACCTAGGGGCCCGAGCGAAGCATGAGTATGTCGTTTGTGTTATTAATACTGAATGCGTCTTTATGCGTTTCCTTCTTCATGCAATAACAGAAGTATGAGACAACATGATTTAATAGAGGTAGTGATATAATGATTCTAGTGAGTGAAAATTTAAAACTGAAGGTCCGGTAAAACTTTTCGAACGTTTTTTTGTAAGTCGCTTATTAATTATATTTTTTAGGGTTCCGTACCTCAAAAGAAAAAACTGAACCCTTATTAAGATCACTTTATTGTCCGTCTGTCTGTCTATCAAGACTCTTTTTCTCAGGAATGCTTGGAAATATCAAGATGAAATTCATCTCAAATACTCAGGTCTACCTACTGTCCCTTGGAGCTGTGAAAAAATCAAACTTCTTAGCCAACGCAATCAAAAGATTCTACCGTTTATGTTGCAAATTTTCGACACCCACAAGGGAATTAAAATGGAAAACCTACAGGGTACTTCCCGTGAACTCAGAATTTTGAAATTAGGTACGAAGCAACGTCTTATAGCACAGATAAAGGGGAAAGCTATACTTCCAGTCGACTCAAATCTTGAAAATTGGCAAAAAGCAAGGTCTAAGAGCACAAATAAAGGAAAAATTCCAAAAAAAAGCTGAAAATTAAAGGGTGTCCCCATACATACATACTCCAAATAAGATGTCCTCTGAGTTGTATGAGTGCTCATACAAATTAGAGGACTAGCCTAATTGTTATAGATAATGGTACGGAACCCTTCGTGCGCTAGTGCGACTCGCACTTGACGAGATTTTTTTAATCAACGAAGTTTTCTGAGGTAGGTACTTTGGTAACATTGATTTTCCCTGTCAAACGAATATCATCTTTTATGGGCTAGACTACCTTTTGTAATAATTATTACTTTTGAGACTGTGGCGAAATAATATGGTTAAAATAAATTACTTTATATAGCTCGAGTGCTTCGAAAAGCACACTGTGTGGATATAACATGAGCACATATATCATTTAAAATTTAAAGGTATATAAATTCTTGGCTGGCCACAGCAATGTTATCCATTACAGTTAAGAGAGAGTACCTAGCTAGGTACCCATTGTTCGTTTCGCTTTAAGAACGTCCTTAAAAGCAATAGCTATGCTACTGCTGAGAAAAATATATTTTTTAAGGATTTTGAGCCAGAAATAAAATAGAACTTACAAGTTCGTAGATACAGTTTTCTGTTCGATCGCTCCTACTGGTCGTAGCGTGATTTAAGGTAAAGGCACCTAACTCCGAGGGGTTCTAAAAATGGCACCATATTCCGAGATATTAAAACAAACAGTAATTTCAAGTGATTTACAAGTTCTTTTTGTGTGTAAGATACCATATTGAATTCATAATTTATCTGTTCGTGTTTATATGAGTAAAAGAGTGTGTTAGTGTGTGTACATTTTAAAATAATGCGTAAATTTTGCGTTAGCAGCTGACTTGAACGCACGCTCCATACATTTTGGACCTTACGCACGTAAGTACTATGTTTTACTAAATAGTGTTTTAGATGACATTTTAATGCTATATGAGTACATGTTTAGATTAAAATAGTAGAAGAGTTATATTTTTTATTTAAAACACGTAACATTTGTGTATTTTTCTTAACAATTTAAGAGTAAATAAAGTTTAAAAATAAGACGGCATTAGGTGCCAAATATTTGAGTTGGTTCCTAATGCCGATGTATACCACGGAATTGCGATTTCATAGACGTTTTCTTTTCTTTAAATTTTGATGGTAATTTTATAATTACAAAATTTACTGTTTTGGTTTTGATTAATTAAATGGCCAATAAATATAAAAATCTATTTCCGATGTATGTTTTGGCGTCAAACTCACTAATTATACATGATCAAAGATTACCTATTTAGGTACTTTATTAATTTATTATATGGAAAGACTAATAACATTAAACTGTATTATTAATGTATTTGATATATTTCTGTTTGTGTTCTATGTATTTTTTCGAAGATATTGCAATTAAAGATTCATTTATTTATAAAATATTAAAAAATCTCTTGGTTTTTAATAATCGGAGTTAAAAAATGTGATATGGTATTATAAACCGCTATTCCGATGTATGTAAGTCGGAATAAGGTTCTATGAGCACCTAATTTCGTGGTATTGACACAAGTAAAATACAGTGTGTTAATTATTAAAAAGTTCAGAAGAGTTTCCAGAAAACAATATTCAACAGTTAACAATCTCATTTATTGCTCTCTCGAATGTTTGTATTATTCGCTCTGTGCGCGACTTCAGCGCCATGGTACGTTTGAACTACAGGGGGCTATTGTAATATATTTTACTAAGTATTGAATGGCTGTCAGTAATAATAATATCGAATGATAAATAAAAAAATGCTTTTTTAATTAAAGGGAATATTTATAATAAATATTTGTTAATGTAAAGTGTTCTTGTGCATTAAAAAATAAAATGTAAGTATAGTTAATACCGAAAAAGTAGCATAGAAGTTAGCACACATAAAGGTAGGTTAACTGAAATCAGACTGAAATCAAATAAAAAGAAAATAGAAAAAGTTTTTTTTAAAATTAAAATTATAAGAAAACTTGAATAAACATTCAATTATTTTTTTTTAATAGCAAATTTAGATTAAACGAAATTACCAAAATATTTTATGTTTCAAAATTCTACAAATTAAAAGTGCTGATTGTTTTTGAGTACAAAAAAAATAGATTATGTTTGCTAACTAAAATTAACATATTACAATTCAATAATAAAGCTGGGAAAAATTGTTAATCGATTAAATTTATCATTTTTATTTTTAGATTTTAATATTTAATATTTAAAATTTATGATCATTGGTATGGATAATCTTTTTGTTTAATATTATAAGTGGCAAAGAGTAAATGAATCTTAAATAATTAATGAAAAGTTTATAATAAAAAAATTCAATCTTATTTTTTAATATATAATTATGCTAAATTTAAAAATGTTTAAAAAAAATTTTTTTTTAATTAATAATAATATTTCCTAGCATTTTCTAAACTTACTATTTTTTTAAGTTTTACTCCTTTCAAGATTTTTATTATTACGGATAGTAAGGTTATGATTCTACTTACTTTTGTCTCCTAACAGCGGCTATCCATTTTTTCCTCTGATTTATTTTCCAACTTGCTGTTGGAAATTTATAAAAATGACAAGCACTTTTTCTACCTGTATTCTTACAACTTACAACACAACAACTTTTGTGACTCATTTTATGTTATTTTATTTAAATAAATTTTAAATAACAATTCACTTGTATATTTAGCTAACTCGAAACATAAAAACAGCCCCCCGTAGTATCGGATATAGCCACGGGTAGCGCTGACGGTAAATCAGTTTCTCCCCACCACCGGCTTCGCACAGAGCGAATAGTTCTTAGTACTCGAATCGCTGCCTATTTAACAAATTAAAAATCAACTATCATGACACATTGAAAAACTGCCTGTTACATTATCTTACGCAGCTTTTATAGAAATTCATAAGGTATGGGCTCATAGTACCTATTTTAAATATTGATATTATTATTTTTTTTGTTGTAGGATAATGAAGCCAAAAGAATACACGGAGGAAGATCTCCGAAATGCTATTACAGCAATCAATGAGGGTAGTAGTGTATCTATTTGTAATATTATGAAGAAAACAAAAAATACTGTTAACGAATTAATTATATATAGTTACTAGTTACTCCTATGTTTTTTACATCTTTACTTAGAATAATATTATTAATCTAAATAAATTACATGTTGTGGTGTCACTTTACCATAAAAGACTGATTTAAAGACCACAGTAAATAAATAGAATTGATTTTTGAACACCATGTATTATTCTCCCCACCTCCGTTTCTTTGTATTTTGAACACTCGGAATTAGGAACCAAATACATCGGAATTAGGATTTTTACATCGCAATTAGGTGCTCTCGACTTCTTCACATTTTTAATTAATTAAAGATAATATAAAATTTTCTATTGCTAAACTGTAAGTGTATTTCAAGAGTTAGATAAATAGTACTTCTGATAAAAATAGCGAATTCTGCAGAAAGTTATAGTAAATGCTTAATATATAAAGTTCTTTCTAGTTTAGGTGAAAATACCGCGGAATTAGGTGCCTTTACCTAATATAAAAGCAGATAAACGGACAAAATAATTTTCTAATCAATCTAGTAGTTCCTAAGATTAGCGCGTTTAACCAAGCACACAAACACAAATAAAGCTTCTTCAGCTTAATTATATTTATTCAAAACTTATCGAGAGACTACTACTCATAACGTCTTACTTTGTAGGCACAATAATGTCCATGAAGCGATAAATATAAACATGGCTTTATTTAGCTTATATTTCATATCTTAGCCTGGGAAAGTTTGGGAGCAAGTAAATAAATATCTATGTTGCCAGAGGGTATTAAATGTAATAACTATAAAACAAATGTACGTCTACATACTATTACAACAAAAACTTTGAGAAATATTTTTGTATGACTTACTCTACATGAACTTAACATGATGTGATAAATTAGCACTCAATATTGAAGAATAATGTAGGGTGTAATTACGTCCTCTTTGTAACAGGCTCTGCTCGTTAACATAAATTTTTAACCATTATGCACGATATATGAATTTTTCCATAAGAAGCTATCGAGGTCATGTATTTCGCATACATAAACAAGAAGGATAGTTATAATATTAAATTAACCCGTCTTTCTTCCTGCCAAGCCGCCAGGTATTTTAACGAGCAAGTTGCGTGTCCAAAAAATGCCTGCCAATCCACCATCACTCTAATTGCATGAAAACAGCCACGTTTATGCGAATAAAAATATGTATAATTAAAAATATAACTTAATCCTATATTATGTTTATCAACAATAAGTGTAGTTGTTTCATTAATTATAATTATATTACCGTTACTTGTGTTAATTAAACTTTTCTATATATGGCAACGTATTTATATAGGTATTGCATGATAATTTTTGGCCTAGATTTGTAAGAAATATAACACATAACTTTGTTATTTTCAGGGTAAAAGTTATTGCACAGTTCTGGGACTCTGTATCTTAAGCATTCACATAGTCAGTTCAGAACCTAGTCGTGATGCCGGGATACCAAACAAATCCACAACTATAACAAAACGTATGTAGCAGTATATTGTACTTAATTTGTTTTAAATATAAGTAACTAAAATACTATATAGTACCCTATATAGTATTTTAGTTACTTATATTATGAATAATAATGTAGCTAATGAAAAAAATATAAATTGACTTTCAGATGAAGCTGATTATTCTAATCTTAGTGGGATAGCTTCTATCTTTTCTCCTCGCATGAACTTTGATCAATGGAAGCCCTTAACTGGTCGTGGAGATCCTCTACGTAATGATCCCACTTACGATTATGAGCCTCCAGTACTTGAAAGAGTTCATTATTGGGCTGATGATAGTCGACCGGAACCCGAAAAACATCCCGAAAGGAAGTCTGAAGTTTTAGTATTAGGAGTTTCTTCACGCAAGCCAAGTGTCGCTTCAAAACCACCACCGTTACCAATAAGAAGACACCCGCGACCACCTGCATTTTTAATGAAATATGAAGATTATTCCTATAAATTTAGCGACCATTATCCCATGACTATTCTCGTGCCACCACCCCCGCCACCACCAGGACATAAACCCTCGTTATTCATTCTCTCAGAAGATAAATTATTACTATCTACTGCATCTCCACCAATCTCTGATTCTACTAGAGAAACTACAATATCACCAGAATTGATTACAACTTATTCCCTTCAAGAAGCAAATCTTATTTACCAATCATCGACTTTAAAAGAAAATTGGCTTAACTACAATAATACTACGAACTTACCTAACAATACTGTTAGTAGTGATTATGCTGGATGGGGGCCAACTACGCCTTTAGAAGATATAAATGATTCGCATAACATTATATCACATATTGACAGTAATAATTATGAATTTACCCAACAACCCCTTTCTTACTACAAACCTGTTCTTTCAGAAGCTCCACCACCTCCTCTATCTCCACAAGCCCCTTTCCACTCTGTTGGTATAACAAGCTTTTTACCAACTGTTTTGCCACCAACTCTATCAACAGTTTCTGAAACACAGGAGAATAAATTCCAAGTAGAAATGACCCAGCAAGAACTAACAACAGAAGCACCCAATTTTTATGTAGAAACTACAACTGAAAAACAGAACACTCCATCTTATTATTCGGCAGTTGAGAGAACGCCGAAACCGAATATTATTGGTATGCTAGGTCCTATGATATCAATGCCCATGGTAACTGATCCCGATCGACCCGAGGATAACTTGTACGCTCATGCATCAGATAATATACATATTTTTAAAGAACCTGCCACTAAGGATACTATGAACCTAGAAATGATGCAGACTATGCAACCACCACCTCCAATTCCTTCTTTAGAAAATACTCCAATGTCTAAAAGTTCCAAACACTATAGTGTAAATCCCCATCAATTAAATAACTTACTTCACGGTCAACCAGAAACAACATACACCCATGATCCATATCTACACATGCGCTTTACCACACCTATGGCAACTAGTACCACAGCCTCGCAAGATATTAAGGCTACAACTGAGACTCAACCGATGCCCACGTATTTAATTATACAAGGACATTCAAAGGTAAAAACATATGGATCTAAGCCTAAACCCACCAGTGGTATCAGCAATGAAATTGTCAATCCAAATGAAACCAATGAAGTAAAACACTTGCACCCAATTAAAGAGAAACATGGTAAAAAGCCTGAAAAGCCTTTAGTTGCAAATAGAGAAAGTAGATCACAAAATTTAAAATCTTTAATAGATACTGGCCTCGGTTCAATTGAAATACAAGAAGCTGACATAGGTATTAAATATGATGTTAGTGATGGCAGCGATGTTCCTCTTGAGGTATATAGAAAAGGTATAGTAGAAACTGAGGAAAATAATTACACGAACACTAAAATTAAACAAAAAAGACATAAGAGACAAATAGATCCCTCAAATTCTTATTTGATACGAATTCTGTAGAAAATAATAATGTATAAAAAAAGGGGAATTTATTGTTGTTTAAAAATGACAAAAAATGATGTCAAAACACGTCCTTCATAGTACATAGGTACATTGAGAAAAAAAAGAACCTAGCTCTGAGTACGGCTAAAAATAACGACAAATTGAAAATTAATAAAAAGAAATATTAAAAAAAATATATTTTTATCCAAATGGCTGTTTTAAAGTAAAGAAGATTTTACCAAAGTTTAATTGGAAAGAAAATTTTATACATACAGAGATAATTGTATGCATTTCTTCAGTATAGTCATTTACAATGTGATCTTTTACTGGCTAAAATGGTTATTTTTTGTTATATTACGGATCCCACCTTTACCAATGTATTTGTTTGTATATTAAATAAAAAAGGTTAATGGCGCTATTTTTTAACTTAGAAGTAGCTTATTTAAGTTATATAATAAACTCTGCAAATTACAACTATACAATATGTAATTCAGGGAGATGTCAACAAGTAACAAACGTTCGTAAAATATAAATGTACTTATTTACCATAGATAATTATCGATACAATGATTAATGATATGGATAGATATTATAATATATAATAATAATAATATTATATAGTATACTGTATAGTATAATAGATAACATAGTATTTTTTTCGGAACGTTCATTGTGCATAATATGTACAATTTACATGTACCTATATTTCGCAGGCATATTGAACAATTTCACATTTATGAACAAACGGCACTTCCCCTTCGGCATTTAGGTATAAAAGCCGAAGGGGAAATTTTAAACTATTTTAAAACTAAATAAAAATAATATATATACACGGTTCTTTTGGGCAACATAGGAACAGACTTATAGTCCTCACCATGCATGCACAAATGGCGTTTTTATCAAAAACCAGACAAGAAATTAATAAGTGCATGAACGCACATCTAAAAACTATTTAAAGTTTAAAAATATAATCGACAGTTGAACTTATAGTAGCTCAACAATTTTCCCACATGATTGCTCTCGTCTTCTCACTCACTATACACGGGTTTATGTAAAAAATACTTTACAATTTTATTATAAAGTATTTTTAATCTATTATTAAGTCTTAGTACGAAAGAGTTTTACAAAAGACGTGGTATTGCTTTTAGCACTTCAATGTAAAATTCATATATTGTGACAGAACTTTTTTTTGAAACCTGAAGATATCCTTACAACTCAAATTGTATTGTATTTTGCAATAAAACCACATAATGTCTGCAAAAAGTAAATACACCAAGTTGTAGGAGAATATAATCGTAGTAGATACATAATAATTATATTTTAAGTATGTTTAAGTACTTTATTGTGTAGAGCGCCAGCTAATGTATCTTAGTTAAATGTAATAACGAGACAACATAAAATTATTAAATTATTTTAAAAATCTAATTTATTGTAGCAAAGAAAATTTGTATCATAATAAACATTTTTTTAATTACACGCATTTTTATTACAAAGTTCAATAAATTCTGCCTTTAAAATTTTATATAATAGATTATTATACAAATATACAGATTGAGAAATATCTTATCCACGTATGAAAAGTGAGCAGGAAGAAGCAGAAGATATATTTTTCTAATTATGTAGGTTTAGATTGACACATGTCTACAAAAAAAGGCGTATGCGGCGCAGCGGACGCGGCCCACTAACACACACGTTTCTTACCATCCTTTTCGTAGAAAGACACAGGCAACTAAGATAAAGTGAAAGCTGCTTATAAACCTATAAAGTCAACGTTTATTGCAATCCACACAACTCATAGAAAATCGTGAATAGCAAATAGTTCATTACTTCCGTGGCCATCCCTCGCGTAGTAACACAACTGATGTGAGGAGCGTATCAATTAATCTACATTCTACAATGTATCTGCGTAGGCATAGTACACATGCACCAAGTAAATTAGATTATTAAAGATATTGTTTAATGAAAATTTACCAAGGGTGGCTGAGTTACACCAATCTGCATTGCATAGACATGTCTTGTATTCTGCGTTAGCGAGCCTAAAAATATATATAATAACACATATTATAAATACCTACCGCCTACGTCAACTATGAAATGCATATTTAAAAACAATCAACCGCGGGTACGACGCCACGGACAAAAGCTATTATTAGGTAAACGCTTCATCTTTAAAGTCGCAGAAATTTTATTTAATATTTACTAAAAATTCTTTAGGCTGTTATAAACTTACCGTTCCAATTTACATGACATAGCTCTAGTTGGTGTATTCATAGCTCTTGGGATAATATCGTCAGAGTCCACTTGATAACACCCCCTTTGTACTATCCAGGCATGTCTGTCGCGCGCCCTCCAAGATCGTACGAAGCACATTGAATTTTCTGTTTAAAAATTAAGTAAATAAACTATATAATTTTAATTTTTTACAAGCTAAAAGTTAATATTAAAAGTCAAATTAATAATTACAATTATTAACTTAAAAACGTTTCTCTATTATGATAGATTATATCACCTTTTGTACAATTAATTAAATATACCCGGCTGTTATTGAAATCGATAGCAGGTTTGACAAAGCCTCCCCCACAATGATCCCAACTACTTTGCGTGGAAGAACAATTGTAACATAGCAATGGATAAGCGACTTCCACGAAGTAAAATGATAATATAATAAGTTGAAACATTCGTACTTAATATTTTCTAATGTAGCACATAATAAAGATATTTTAATGAAAATTATAGAAAATTGGTTCAATAATGGACATCAAAGGCAATTTTTAAAATGTGTCAATAGATGCCAAAAACATTGCTTCAAGCGCTTTAATTAGCACAAAGTTTTTATTGCATTAAAATGAAATAACCGTATATCTATTTTAAAGTCAGTGACTTGAATATTTTGGTATCTAACCTCTAAGCTAGGTACCCGTATGTAGAATATGAATTTCATTTACAAGCTTATAACTTGTAAAGTATATATGTAGGTAACTATGTTTGTTCGGGTGGAATCTTACTCTCTCACGCAATAATTTTGAAGTTCAATCGGAAGAGCTAAAATTTTGTACATCTACCTGCCTAGTTTAGACGATAAGGCATGTTTAGCTTTACGTGTGTGACGTCATTTTAAGTGTAACATGTCGGACATCTAAAAAAAGTAAAAAATAGATTACAAATAAAAAATCTTTTTTAAAAACAGGCTTTTATATAAATGCTATAAAAAGAACAAAATAAACTGTTCTCTTTAAATTTTTTATTATCAACTTATAACGTCCTTACACAATTTGTATAATAAAATGTGGAAAAACAAGTAAAAAACTTAAATGACTTGATCTGATTGCTTTTAATTTTTTAAATATTCAAACAAGAAATGAAATGGGAAAACACAAGTGCTATCGAACGTTAATAAGAAAATTACACGATTAAAGCTATAAATAACTATAGCTTGGGCTTTTCCCCGATACTTTAATACACCGGCCGCGGCCTCTGAATCGACAATTATGACTATTTTAATAACATTTTTCAAATATATATTTAATAGGCAGAATCAGATTTTTTTATATTATGTATAGATAGGTATACTTAGAACGGTATTGATTATTACATACCTTTACACAAAATTGAGAGAGAGCAACGTAATCTTGTGATATGTTTTGTGTATAAATTAAACATTTTTTTTGCCTGCAAAGTATCTTCTCCATATAACTTATTATTTAAAGTTCCATTGTAACATAATAATTCATAACTTTCATGAATTAGTACTAAATAGTAAAATACTAATAAAGAAGTCATGACCTAAATGATTTTGAAATGAAAATTATTGCCACCTGTCAAAATAATTATGAAAGACTGAATACCTTATTATACACTAGCGACTTTCCCTCGCTTCGCTCGGGTTCGACCCTAGGTTTAGCGCGGGCAAAGCCTTACGTACCGCTAGTTAAAATAAATAAAAATTCTAAAATAAAACTTAGGCTAAGTTACTCCTTATAATCCCGTCAAAATCCGTCCAACCATTAGAGATTGATTCATAGTTCAGATAAGCCGAAACAAACAAACACAGACAAATTTTGTAAAAAATAACCCAAGACTAATACTATGTAATAAAGGGTCAAGAAAATAATTTAAATAAAAATTCAGAAATGCAAAAGGTACAAGCACGGTCAAGGTAGAGCCGTAGTCGCACTTACTGTGGGTGCCAGGAACATTTCCATTAAACAGACGTGGAATGTCATATTATAGTACAGTATTACTCAGTTCAACAATTAAGATTCTGAAGAAAAATCTTTCACTCCCACGTAAAACACAATAACTGATTCTATCTATCTATCAGAAAGCTAACGGTGGCTAAAACTTAAGATACATCGAAACAGTGCAGTGTAGTAGAGAACTGTGGGTCGGTATTGATATCTATTTATTAAAAAGTAGTTGAAAAAGGATAAAATAATTTCAAAACCTCCGACTTAAAAAAATAAATGTAACGCGAGATTGAAAAAAGGATAAAATAATTTTAAAACTCCCGACTTACAATATAAATGTAACGCGAGATAATAATATCCGTCGGGGGCTGACATGTAAAATGAACTAGTTTTGCAGTTCTATTGTAATTATAGCGCTAAAGAAATCTCCAACATTTCTTTAGCGCTATAATTACACCCTTGATACCTGTACCTATAGTAGTGGTAGTGTGTGGACCTTCCTTTAGAAGTTGATGATAATACCTACTATTTTTTATTTAGAGTGAAATTTAAAATGGCAGCCCCCGACGGATATTATTATCTCGCGTTACATTTATATTGTAAGTCGGGAGTTTTAAAATTATTTTATCCTTTTTTCAATTACTTTTCAACCGTCATGGGTTATTTCAAAAAAAATATTTTGCTTTTTATTTCAGACTTTTTAGAGAGCGTAGATATTATATGTACATAAAGCACTACCCCGGGTGTCTACAAGAATACCCTATGGTAAGATACGCCTCTACCACAGTATCAAAATCGGACTTGTAGTTTTTGTATATAAATGTCTTTAATATGTGGTAGCAAATATAAAATAGATTACTGCAGCGCCCTCTAGTGAATTACAAGTTACAACCGTAACATCTATGTAAGAACCCTTAAAACTGAACCAGTAGCTTTGATTTGGCACAAACAAATATTTACTGCAGCGCTCCCTGGTAAGTTGTCACCGTTACACCTATCTAAGAACATGCACCAATCAAACCCGAACCCATAACTGAAAATTGCATCAAAATTGGACTAGTAGTTTTGGAGATAAGTGGCAAACTGATATGCATTATGCACAAATAATGTTTGCTGCAGCGCCCCCTGGTGTCGAGTTGTCATCGTAACACCTATCTGAGAACATGCACCAATCTAACCCGAACCCATAATTGAAAACTGCATCAAAATCGGACCCTAGTGATTTTGGAGAAAAATGGCAACATGTATTTGCACAAACAAACTTCCTCTCACCCCAAAGTATGTATTACGTAACGCAGTTTGGGGGGAGGGGGGGTCTTGTATAACGTTACGATGCGTTACAAGGGCGGGAGGGGGCTTCGAACAACGCGTTACGTAACATTGTTTTTTTTTAAAAAGTACTAATCTTAAGAAATAGATTGTTAGGACGTTGAGCTCATTTAATATATTTGAATCTAAAGAAAATGCTTATTAAATTATGTGTGATTAGGTATTTATTAAATAAATATATGAATAAATAAAATACGCATGTATTTCGAATTAGAAATCTATGGTTTTATTTATTAATTACTACCGCAAATGCGATTAAAACAATAATAAAAGTAATATAGCGACTTTCCGGTAGTTTGTGCAGCATAATTGTGCAATATGGGTAAAAATTTTCAGTTGGGTGTTATGTAACGTTTATGGGGGGGGGGGGGGGGGGGGGGGGGAAGGTGTACAGGAAAACGTTACGGCGCGTTACATAGGGGTCAAAAATTTTCAAAATTTGCGTTACGTTATATTTGAACGCCCCCAAACGCATATACCCCTCCGATCCGTAGTGGCTAAAAAGGTACCTGAGCGAGGGTAAATTTCAACATAAGTAAATAAAAAATATATGATTTTTTAGTATTATATTTTGAAGTTTTCATAAATTGATAACTATTCACTATCGGTGAGGTAACAATTTTAGTAGAACCATTATCTGCAATCTATATTTCTAATTCACAATCTAACTGATAATTTCGAGGTGCATCCAATCCTGTTGTCCGACGACACTTAAACATATGGCAACTAGAAAAAGACAATATTAAAGAAAATGTTAAGAAGAAACAAATTAATATATTAAAGAACTAATTATAAATATACATTTTAAAAAGTTTGTCAGAATAGTCTTAGATGCACCTTGTCGCTTGCGAATACAGTTGCACTGCCGCTCAACTCAACGCATCGTTATGATTTTTAACACTAAAACGATTAAGCTGCAATTACGTGAATTACTCTAATATTTTACTCATTTTAATTTTACATAATTTTGGACCCAAAAAATAAACATCGATCATGAAACAATCAAACAATATATTTTAACAACGCGACGGCCATATACACATTCGAAAAAGCAAATTACATATTTAAAATACCGTATACTTTTATAATTTTATATAATGGCAATTATTTTTGATGGCAATTTAAGTATATTTTTTTTCTATGGTGTAGGCAAGAATAAAATTGCGTTTTATATAAGTAATGCTATACTATTATACAAAATATAAGGCTGGTATGTTACTTGAAAAAATGCCATGCAATGCAATGCATATTGTATAAATTCTTCATTATACAAATGAGGCTTTGTGCAAACACTCTCGGATTTGTAAATTATAACCGAAAGCAAAATGATTCTGAATTTAAGAAAACATTCGACATATCAAATTCAGGCTTTCTTGTAGTTCCGATGGTGGTAGCTTTACGGTAAAGAGGTTAAGGCTGTAGAATCGCTTTTTTCTAGAATCTAGACCCTAACTACTCAATGTCCATGAAGTGAATTTAACAATATAACATTTTTTTAATAGATTGGTATTGTACAAGCCCACAAGCATTTGGAAATACACGTTTAGTAAAAAATGTTATATGGTAGGTTTTCTTTTACATGTTTTTAATTTCTCTGCTTCAAATACAATATAAATATCACATATTAAATTCCTGAATACAAACAAAAGATACTACCTAAATATTATTATAAAATATATAAGTTTTTTGTTTTAATATAATATAAATATCAAATGTAGTTAATGAGAATAATATAGTTATAGTTAGTTATTTTTAACTATACATTATGAAAGTAGCTTTTATGATCTGTGAGTTATCACTTAATGGTGTTGCAAGTATTGGCATTGTTAAATGCATGAGTAACTAAAAGTAAATATAAGTACAATTTACACACAAAAGTCTTACAGTAATAAAACAATTTTTTAACAAAATACTAATGTAATCCTCTCACTCAATAGTCACATATTTAAAAAACATGACTTCAATATGAAGTAGAACCTTTCTTTAGTTCAAATAATAAAATATTAATATTAATTTTTCATTATGTGCCATTAAAACAAAAGCAGAAACAAACTCATTAAATACTCGTATTTGCTACATTAAATTTTAAGTGAATGTGTTAATTAAATGCCAAGAAATCTACTTTAAGATTACTATTATATTTTGAAACTTACATAAATAGCCATGATAAAACAAACTACATATTTGGAATAAAGCTAAAATTAATATGTACATATTATTCTCACTTGATAATAAGTTTTTTATTCTTCATTAGAATATTTGCATTTACTATACATAATTCAGGGCTGCATTTACAACCATACATATTATATACACAATATGCCTAAAATCTCTACATAGTAAGCAAATTCACAATTTGATTAAAATGTTCACACATGGTTACAAATAGTGGTGGCGACGAGTTGGCGGCAGCACTGCTCTTTACAGCAATACAAGACAATTTAGTCACAACGAGATTATTTCCAATACAGTTGTGATACACACCAAAAACTAACCTCTCATATATTGCATAGACTGCAGTTCCACATACATGATAGGGATTTACTGCATTTCTATCAAAATAACAACTAAGTATCATCTAATCAAACCTTATATTCCAACCTACTTGGCTGTATCATAATCGTTCTGGATATTGTTCTCGTTGTGCATTTGATGCAAGAACTATATAAAGTCTTAACTAACTGTCCAGTCTAGTCCCCAACGTTCTGAAACTTTCAACTGTGCAGCTGCAGCATCTTTTAATGAGAACAAGTGGGTCATTTCTTGTTCTGTTTTTGCTAATGCAATAGCCTTTTCAAAAAGCTCTAGTGACCGTCTTAAATTACCCCTGAAAGAAAAATGATTTTGTTTAGTTTTAACATATTAAAAATTCTATAAAACAAATAGACATCCCATCAAAGGAGGAGGATCGATAAGGCCTTATTTTGGCCCCACTCTCAATATAAATTTTTGTGTGAATTAATTGGACGTGAACGTAAATAGTTAGATAAAATAAATATTATACCATTATACTCTTATTTAACATGTATTTTGAGTCATTTCCATTAGTCTAAGAAGGTTTAATAAAAAGACAAAATTATGAATTTAGTTAATTTTAGTTCTATAATTTGACATTTTTCATTATCAATGTTTGTGGCCTTGATTATCAATGTTTTCTTTTATTAGTAAGAGTTAGCCTATTTCAGTTGCTAAATTGCTATAGTTAAATCACACAGCTCTTGACACGACAGTCTTATGAAGTCTCACAGATCATCTGCATATATACATTTAATTCCAAATAACATGATTTTTGATCCATCCATTTTTTTCTACTTGAATTTTTAATGAGTTAGATTAACGGGAAAGCTGTATGATTCTTGTGCCATGATGCTTTCATTTTCATCAATGTTTTTATGAGGCGGTCTATAAGCATTGCATAAAGCAGCCTATGTGAGTTAAGTGAGAATAACTGTGAAAATCTTTTGAATTATTTTTAACTATGAGCGCATGCTGGAAGCAATGTGATTTTTAAATATTATGTGTAGTAACATGAGAACATTAAAATAAAATAAAAAAGAAAGTGCTTCTTATATGCGCTCTATATAAAAAAGAAGTTGAAATGTTATTGATAAATTTCTATAGAAAATCACAGTTAGCCCAAAGTTTGACGTTCCACAAATAATATAAATTACAGTTTTTTTTCTGTCATAAATATATTTTCTTATTCGGCACACAGTCTAATTTCAGGATATATGTATAAAATATGATAGTAAGAAAGAAATATTTTTTTCGTTATTTTGGGGCGGAAAAAAGGCCTTATCAATCCCCCTCCTTTACTCAAACATTCTCATTCTTTCTAATATAATTTATTAGTGGCCAAATGAAATGTTCTTTTCATTATATTATATTCATTCTATTTACCATATTTTATATAATAATGTAATATATATATTATTCTAAACTATATTATCTTATGAATTTCTGAAGTAAAATACATTTTATTATCTGCAAGTTTTCCTAATACATCAAAGTAAAAGATAATTTTCATAAGTAATAGATAGCAGTAAAATATCAAGTGGATAACCTTTATCTTAGTAATATAAAAAATCACAAGGTCAAATCATCAATATTAAAACAAGTCAATTATTCTAAGAAATTCTGTTTTTAATTTCTTACCTTTGAACTTCTATTGTCCCCAATGTCTCATAAGCAAAGTCACATTTGTCATCAATTTCAATAGCTTTGTTAATCAATTTTACAGCTTTATCAAAATCTGTACTCTTCTGTAATTGCACGAGCCCTTTATGAACATATAATGTTGCATTATTGGGATCAACTGCCAAAGCTGATTCAAATAGGGCTTCTGCACGACCCCATTCTTGTTGGTCTGATAAAACTTGAGCATATAGAATATAAACTTCAGCACACCTTGGGAATCTTTCCAAAGCTTTTTCAAAGTCGGCTCGTACCTGAGTAAGAGCTCCAATATTTTTATGCAATTGAGCATGTCTATAATCAGCATAGCACTTCTGAATATAAGCAATTGAGAAGTTAGGGTTTAGTTCAACAGCTTTCGCAAATTCTGCAGTTGCTTCATCCATACGTTCTAATAATAAATATACCTGGCCACGATGATGGTAAATATCAGAGTTGTTTGGATCTAATTTAGCAGCATTTGCAAAGTCCTCCAAACAGCGTTCAGTATTTTCCAATTGGGTGTAAAGTGAGGCACGCTTAATAAGTGCATTCACCCTTACTTTAATGGAGGCATCACTGTCTATAACTTGCGCAAGATCAACTTGAGCATCCTCATGTCTACCCAACAGTAGATAAAATGTTGCACGTAGTAGCAATGCCTCATATTTGTACTTTCCATCTGCTTCCACTTCTTCAGTACAAGCATTTACCACTGAATCATAATTCTGGGCGTCAACAGCTTGCTTTGCTTTAATAAAGCCATTACTAGGTTCTTGGTCAAAGCTGGTTTTTGAAATAGGATCTTCAGAAAAAGCTGAAAAGTATGTTTTGATAAAATGCTTGGATGGCATTACTGCTTGTCTCATTGCAAGTGCTTCTCGTGCATGCTGTCTACCAAGTGCTTTAAGAATGCGATCTGCATTTACTAATGAACTCTGAACTTGGAATCTCTCTAAAATACAAGCAGAAGTTACATCTTCCAAAGCTAAGACAAGATCACCACTCTTCTCTGCGGCTCGCGAACGCCGAAGGAAAGCTTTAACATACTTTTCATTCAGCTTAAGAGCAAATGTGCAATCTTCTTTAACTTGTTCCCACATTTCTCGCTTTTCGTAGCAAGCTGAACGATTTTGGTAAAATGTAGCCAAGTCAATAGGGCGATCAGGTGGGCATGCCTCAATAGCTTCATTATACAAAGCAATAGCCTTATCATATTCTCCTGCATGAAAAGCTCGATTTCCGGCACCCTTTAACTTCATAGCGCGGTCAATAGCGCTCTCAGCTGCTTTAACATTGTCTTCATTATCTAAAGAAATCGTAGTTTTGGCTTTTAATTCAGCGACTTTCTTCTTTTCGGGGTCTTCTAATCTATTTCTTAGATAAAGGTAACCTAAACCAATAGCTAAGGGAGCACCTAGAAGAATGGCTAATTGCCACTTAGGGAAGGGTGTACTACCCGTCGACATAATTATTGAGTAAATAATATTTTAAAGAAACACCATTTATTTCTGTACCGACAAATGAAAGTAATAAAATCAACTTTAAATTTTATAATTCCCCAATCCTATTCTATAACCTTTTCATTTGACGATCTTGACATTAAAAGCACAGATGATGACAATAAAGACTTATTACTATTAGTCATCTATGATAAAGACTAGATCGGAAAAAATTGGTATAGGTACATATAAGGTTATAAATTAATAATGATTTTCTGCTGCACTAAGTCAAAATCACGTAGGTAATAATTTATGGAAAATGTATTACATAAGTGTGAAAAATCTTAAAAGTTAAAAGTCATGTTCACATAAATTAACCTTTGCCTTTCCCTATTGGGGATAAATTTAAAAAACATAAATTAACCACAAATAAATGAATCAAATAATACCTATCAAAAGTGTCTTAAGAGGTGGGCGAAACAGGTATCTGTTGATTAGATATGGGCGTTATTTCACGTCACTATTTACAATAACTGGCTACGAGGCAAATAGCCGAGTAGCTAGTTTCGAGTCAAACGTTAAACTAGTTATTTTTATATATGTAGCAATATACTCTATGACTAGTTACTAGTGATTTATATTTTACACATGTAGCAATATACTCTATGTGATTAGTGATTTTCGTACACACGTTATTTTGTAAATTATTTATATAAAACCTGAAATGAAGAAAAACGTAATCTAAAATTTATTTCTACAAAATAATAAAAAATAAAACAATATGAGTGCTTTTGAGCAGAAGCCGAATTTACAATAATAGATTGTTGAAAATTGTTAAGCGAGTTTTATGAATTTTCTAATGCTGCCGTAAATATATACGTTTGTATTGCAATATTTATTTTCGTTCTCTTTTTATATATTTTTTTAATATGTAACTATTATAATATCATTCATGAAAAGCAAAGCGAGCGAGCCGGGTGTTCCCGACTCACCTGAACGATTAAGCCCCAATGCGTATAATTTTCATACGTATTCCATTTGTTAATTAGAGATTAGTTTCGCTTGGTCACTATTTTTAAATAACTTTCTGTAGGACGGCTCGGGTGACAGGCGCGGGAAAGAACACATATTATTGAGACTGTAATATTGTTTATGTTAACTCATTACTGTTTGGTTCGTTAGTGAATATTTCTTCCAGCGTTCTTTTTACATGACGCGAATTGTACGTGGGGCAAACAATTTCCCCTATATTATATATACAATCAAAATGAATTTCTAAATACAATCAACAATTACAGTCAACACAACTTCCTTTATAAAATTTTACTTCTAAAATTGACATGATAATTATTACAAAATAAAGAAAGTATTTCATATTGATTTCCTATTAATAAATTACTATAATTCATTACATATATACTACTTATTTTATCACCTGCATAACTTTCATTAATTAGTATAATAAATTATTGATACAGTCAGTCCTAACCAATGACGTTGGTCCTAACTCTTAATCCTGAATAAAGTATGAAAGGAAGTTTATATTTGTTTTTAATGATGTAACTGCATAGTCATAAAAACTTAAAACTCGTGATGTGTAACATATTACGTAAGTAATCATTTAATATTTTCGTTTCGTAAATAACTGTAACTTCGATAAAATGACATGTTGAATCACTTAACAAAATATGAAAAAATAACTAGTTACTAAAATCACGTGTTTTCAAAACAGGTGACGCCTCCGAAGTCACTAGTTACGTTACGTTTAGCGAAAAACACGGAACGACCCACACCAACAACAGTAACCTGTTATAACTGTAGCGGTGGACGAAACGGCTATATATTGATAAAGAGTTATAAAAATACGCTATTTTTAAAATGCCTATTATTTTTTACGCTATAATATATTTATACGTTATATATTTTCGCATAATTTAGCGCACACGACTCGTGACAAAAATATTATACGGCTAGCACGAAGTGTCAAGCGCGGCAGTTGTCGTCCATAGTGATTACATTCTCTTTGTTGTGGTCATATTATATGAAATAAAAATAAATTAAAAAATAGCTATAGCGCTTGCCTCTGGAAATAAATAACAGGCAATTTGGTTATTATAAATAGCATGCTATTTATAAATAGCAGGTTATTTTTTCAGCTATCTAGAATAACGAGCACCCCTAAAAATAGCCTACAAAAAGCCGTTGCGCCCCACCTCTTGAAAACACGTTTTATGAGATTTTCTTTTTACCGTTCACTAAAGCGATATACATAATATTTTGGAAAAAGAATTAAAAGTGTTATTGTCTTAAAAAAAAGGTAACTTTAAATGTTATGGTAAGTAGTGATCTACAAAATAGTTTACTTTTTTATTTATGTGGTGTCTTAATGGTGACTAGTCAGCCGACTAGTCGGCCAAGCTGATTACGGTTTTATTGTGAATAAAAAATGTTATGTAATATGTTGCATTGTTTCTAATGAGTTAAGATAACAATTTTATATTAATAATTTTCATTGATAAATGTCATAACTCATCGATATTTTATTGCAAGTAATTTTAGAGACTGATTATTATTAAAGGAAAGTATTACATTTCAGAATTTGTTTAAAACTGATTCTGAACATAAAATATTAATTAACAATCAAGCTTTTTATTTAATTGTCCTCTATACATTTTATTGAGAAATTCATACAAAGTAAGAAGTCGGATAGTCGGCGCTTTTTGCCGACTAATCACCTACGAAAGTGGACGAATACTCGGATGTACGGCTAGTAACTTAGGCTGCGTTCCACTAAGCGCCCACAACGACCAAAATGCTCCTTTAATCGTTCCACATAACGACCGCGGTCGTTGTGGTCGCGGCGAAAACGTCACTAATGACGTCATAACTCACGCTTACGCGAAGCTCGCGACGACCCATCTAAAAAGGTGGGTCGTCGTGATCGTTGAGAAAATTAGCGGCGTTTTCAAAAATCAAAAATGGCGACCGTGCCAGCGTTAGCAACTTGAAGTGGACTAACTATCGTACCAGGGGCGTAAAATTATCGTACATGGATCGAAATTATCGTATTTTTTAGGATAATGTCTATTATAGATAAATAAATCATATAAATTGTAATATTGATATGCATGCAAGTACTCTATAGTTTATCTTTTTTAAACCACCGCTGTCAAATCAACAGAACACTGAAACCCAAATGTTTTACACGTGGTATACAGACCTGAACTGATTCCCTTTCCACTTTAAGTTCAATAAACGCGCCAAGCCAACCTACTTTGCATGTAGGACTCATTCTTCATTGCACAGATAAAAAATAATTAATAGGTTAGTAAGTTACAGAAAATATACAGCCATTGAAAAAATGTATTTGATAAATATACCTACTTGCCCATGATAACAATCACTCCGAGTGTGTAATCAAAATTTTGCTGCTCTAGAAAATTACTTCTTTCTTCACTTAATTTGAATAATTCCGTTTGTCAGAGCGAATACAGACATATAATCATAATAATATAACGAAATAACTGCCAACTTTTCTACACAAAATATACGATACATATGAAGTGTGAACATAATCGAAATATCGAAATATCGAACTTATATTCTCTTGTTCGCATTGGTAGATGCTATACTAACCAATAAGAAAGCGTGTACAGCAGGCGCTGGATAAAGTTACAGTGTCGGCAGTGGTGAAACTTAGTAGAGCGGATCGTAAGGACCAATAGGAATAGAGAACTTGTATTTCCCGGTATTTTCCCAAGATTTTATTGGACAAAATAAAATCATGCTACTGCGATTTAGACTATCAACGCATGAGTGAAATAATATAAATTCTCAAATTTTGCATCATGATAGAAATTATCGTACAATCTGCGTACGATAATAATATGCTATCGTACATCGTATGTAGTTATCGTATGTGTACGATAATTATCGTACGGTTCCGAACGCTGGACCGTGCTAACGTTATTTCATTCGGAAAGAAATATTTTAGTAGAAGTGAATGTTTCTGCAGCGGATGCTAAATACACCTCTAATATTGAATATAAAAAATTAAATTATATTATTTTTCAATATAAATCGATTTAAACAATAATTAATTAAGTTTATTTTCAAGGCTTACAAATTATAACCTAACCTCTTAAATCTTTTGCATCCTTTTTTTAAATCGCTGGTTGTATTATTTACCTCCACGCTCAAAACGCTCTATAATCCATTCCACTTGAGTTTACGACAGTAACGCTCACAAACAAGTGGAACGGGAAAAACTACGGTCGTGAGCGTGATCGTTGTGAACGCTTAGTGGAACGCAGCATTAGTAAGCATCTCTAATAGTTACAGATGAAAAATAAATTTAAATCTTTTTGTAGTCTGTAATTATAAATTGTCATTTATCCTGACAGTTGACATCTTATTCTTTCATTTGGTGAGGTTGTCAAATCACCAGTTGTCACTGAGCGTGGCTGGGCTATAATCTATTTTTTAATTGCATAATGTATGGATACTCATATGGATTATGGACTATGGTTATTGTATAGTTAAATCGAATATGTTATGTCCTTTAAATAATTAATTAAAAGTCGTTTAAATATTATAAAGATCTAATATTATGAAGAATATTTAATACAGAATTATTCTGCCGCTACATATTTTATAGTTGTACAAAATATACTATTTAAATATTTCTTCACTTTATTAATTAACTAATAATGTTTGCAACTAAACTCAGTAATTTGGTATGTAATGTATTATCAATGACGGATACAAATATTTTATTATTATCAATATTATTTATTCAGATTTTTATTCAAAGATTTTATTTCAGACAAAATTTCACCGTTGTATGAAGAAAAAACATATTAATGTTCCTTCATACACTTCGTTACTACAACTTCGGAGAAACAAAAGTGATTTATATGAACCGGATTATTTAATTGTAAGTAGATGATGAAACAATTAAAATGCTTTTATGAAAAATAGTTAACCGAAGGCATTTCAGTTTATAGGTAGTATCATTTGTAATCTCTCTAATGGATCAGTACTTTTTATGTGAAACTAGAAGAGAACCTTAGTTCTTTTTCTCAAATAAAATTACCTTAAGTTATTCCTTATAACATCAGCCAATGAATCTCTCCTCAAAATAGGTCCAGCATTTTGGAGGTTATCCGAAACAAACCGACTGTTTGTTTTGGATAATTAAATTGAAATTGGTAAAAAAATTGTCACACTGTTAAACAGAGCAACAAATTTTTTACAAGTATTACTACAAATAATTTTAAATTCATTTAGTAAAAAGCTGTTATTATGACATTACAAAAATACTAAAGGATACATATGAGACTCCATATTACATATAAATGGGAAGCTAAGCAAGATATAAGCCTTAGAATAATAACTTATTCTCAAATATAAGCAAATACGGAGTGAGTTATGATTAAGTTACAGAATATAAGTACAAGTAAGGCAGTTAATTTTTATTTTTGTTTTTAGAGTATGCAGCCAGATGAGCCAGTATATGATTGTTTAAACTTACAACTAAAAGGTTATGATTATACGTTGCTAGAATCTTGTCAAAAAGAAATACACAGATATGCTGAGATAATGGGGGTAGAAGTTGAAGAGTGGTAATTTTTTTTTAATTCTGTCTTACTCTAATCTGAATCTGTCACAGAAACCATCTGAAAATGGTTTGAGTGGTTTTTGAATAGGTCGTAAAGTGTTTGGTAGGCTTAATAGGTTATAAAGTGTTTTTCATCCTCCTAGCCCCACCCCCAATTTTAAATGGCAGAACAATGTTTGACAGTTAGCTATATTTCATAATTTTTTTAACATTTTAATAAAATACAGTTCGCGTCACGTAAAAAGAACGCTGAAGGAAAGTGGTGGGGGGTGTGTTTGCGCATGGGTATATTTGCACACGAAATTAATAAGTCTATTCTTTTATTTTTGAACTAGCCTTTCGCTCGCGACGTATATTGGTCATTGTTAGGTACATTGAAAAATATATTAGATAGAACGTTGTTAAATAGAATTCTATTAATTCATAAAATATGTTAGATTCAATGAAGAATGTTTAATCTAATTACAAAAAAATAAATTGATTCGGTTAATATATATTTTAACTGCATTATAATCAGACTCTTTCTTTATAAAACAATATACGCCATAAATATATTTTCTCAATTTTTTTATATAAAACCATTTCGTAATTAATAACTTTTGTGTGCGCGATAGTATTTTGAACTGACAAACCAATAGCGAGTCAGAAAGCATGTGGCGCGTGCCTCGCCGCCCCACGCCCCGCGTCTTACCACCAAATTGGCCGATAAATCGCCTCTGCGCAACTTGACAGCCAGCGTTCTTTTTACATGACGCGAATTATATGTGTGTTTTTAATTCACAATTTTTAATTCACAATTTTAGTTTTATTATATTTATTCGACAGTAATAGTTTATTTAACATTTCTTAGCATTGATTTATTATATAAAGTATTAATTTATTGGTCATTTTTAGCTGGGCAACACCTGCACAACATTTGAAAGTGCAAAAGTTTAAAACAGGAAGTGCAGCTGTAGAATCAGAATACCACCTTAATGTTTATGAAAGAAATGTACAGGTAAGTATTATATTTTTTTTTATTAAAGTAACTCTAAAATAATCAGAATCACACAATAATATTATTACTTACCTATATTTTATTGAATTAGTAATCATAAATAGGCTTAAAGTGCTAGTTGCTCAAACATTTAAAACAATAACAACAATAACTAATAATACTTTACGCATTCATCAATATATTAATAAAATAGTATTTATTTTTTATGTTGACCTGGAAAACTAGCTATCATCATACCAACTTTAATCAAAATTGATCCAATGGTTGTTGTCGTCCTACAGATAGACAGACAAAAACTCTAAAAATATAAATTAGACCTCTATATTATTTCTATTTTGATAGGTATTTCTTAAACTATTTATTGTACACATTGTATAAATATAGCCCTTAAATTATATTATCTTATGAAAATTGCAAATACATAATTGTTTTCATTAATATTGATTGTCAAATAAAATGTTTAACATGCATCAGAAAATTACCATAAATTTTTTGAATTAGGTGGTAGATGTTCCTGCATGGGCTTTGGGGACATTGTTACGGGTGTGTCGATCTTTGCTTCCGGAAGGATGCACACTCAACGTCCATGAACATAGTGTCGAACACGAAGAGATCCGCTATGTTCCCGATAATGAATTGATCGAACTCAAACAGCAGTTGGTAGATATGGGTGGAAGCCGGAGTGAGAGGAAAAAGAAGAAGTAATTTGATTTTATATGATTTGTTTGTGCTTTAGAAAAATATAAGTATATGATAGAATGTAGGGTTTTCAATAAAATATTAATGTTCATACTTGTTTCTTTTAGGACCTTAAACATTATTCTAGCTACTGTTAATGACTTAGCAACATTGTTAATTCTATTTACTTACAACCACCAATGACTTTACTAGTCTAGATTATGATTATTTATATTTTTGGGATTGGTGCCGTGGTCGGCCCTTACTACGTCGATCAGTGCTGGTCCATTGTAGCTCAAACTAGTCTAGATACTCATCTTGTACAAAGAATTAGACGCCTTATTAATTAGATTACTGATGATTAAATACTAGACGCATGTAGGTAGGCCAAACCTAATTTGAGCTATTTTCGTTCGACTACATAAGCGCTGATTCCCAAACATTCAAACCATTTTTAACCAACTTCAAAAAAGGAGGAGGTTATATATTCCGTTGTATATATTTTTTTTAATGTATGTTCACCGATTTCTCCGCCGTCTGTGGGCCGATTTCAAAAAATTTTTCTTTTGTTCGGTAGAGTATAGCTCCGAGGGGGTCCCATTGTCACCAAGTTAGGATTTGATGATGGGATCCCAGGGAAATCGAGGGCAAATCTCAAATTTTATAGGCACCTATTATGTTTTTGATATATTTTCTAAAGATGTTTAAGCATTTGTGTCTGAAAATCATCATCTTATGTAGATGAGCTGATGATGGAAGGTACAATTCCTCAACGGTTCTTTTTATGTTTGTTCATTAATTTCTGCGTCAAATGTTAGCCGATTACAATTTTTTTTATTCGGTATTCTGAAGCTGTTCAAGAATTTGTGATGATGTAAGGTATATCTCCTCAACGGTTAGGAGTTGAAAGAAAATTCTTTTAATATTATACGTACTTATGAACCGATAGTCGTATTCCTTCAGGATATTAGGTTGATCTGATAATAGAAGGTAAATTTTATTAACGTCTAGGAGTTACGTGGAAAAATAGACGTGGACAAATCTCGATTGACTATTGTCGTTCACTTCAAAACTTCACTGACTTATTGGAGCAGTAGTTTAGTTAGCCTACCAAATACCAATATTATATTTAAACAAAATATCTAATTTCCACAAAAAAATTAAAAATAAATTATTTTTTAGCAAAAATGAAAACCCACTTCAAAACGTTACAAATCGAAACTAAAAAGAAAAAAAATTTTAATTTTAATTACTTAGTTATTGTTGGAGTCGGTGCCAGCCAAAGCAAAATAAACTTAATACAAGTTAATTAATGTATCAATTAGTAAATACATATAATCAAAATATCTGTTCGAAAGTTCATTGCAAACGCAGGATAAAACTTTCCTTCTTGGCTGGCACCGACTCCAACAATAACTAAGTAATAATTAAAATTATTTTTTTTCTTTTTAGTTTCGATTTGTAACGTTTTGAAGTCGGTTTTCATTTTTGTTAAAAAATAATATCACATACATGTCTGTCTGTCCCTATGTATGTGTAAATCTTTAAAACTATGCAACGGATTTCGATGCGGTTTTTTTTAATAGATAGTGATTCGAGAGGAAGGTTCATATTGTATAACTAGCGGAACCCGCGGCCTCGCTCGCGCTAAATCTAGGGACAAACCCGAGCGAAACGAGAGCGATTCGCTGGTAGAGTATATTTATAATTGTAGTAAAGAATAAATGGAAATCGATACATATTCATATAACGTCATCTATTGCTGGAATGTGTATTCAGCCCTTTTTTAACGTTCCACCACGCTCGCCAAGTGCGGGTGGTTCGAAAACTTTCTAGGTTGTATTAGATATGCAGGTTTCCACACTTTATTTTAATTGCAATCATGTTAGAAATGATTCGCAGATAAAAATATCAGTGGTCCGGACCTGTATTTGAAGCCGGATCACTCGGTTATATTTGAATGTTTTTAACTGGAGTTAGTTATGTATTTGATTTAAGTCGTGCATGGAACAATATGCAATGATATGCCCATCTATATATTAAATTGTTTGTTTTGTTTTCGTCTCGTATAAATGATTATATCGCAAGGTCCTGTGAAGCTCTTCTCTAACAAAAGTTGTGTTTAGGAGTTTATCCATTAGATTATTAGCAAGTTGGTTAGGGTGATTTTGCATACGTTTTTATATGTTTTAAGAGAATCAACTATTTATTTTTTTCCCATTTTGATCTGTAAGTCGCTATGAAGTGTATGGTTTGTTATGTACCATGGCGCTTCAGCTACAATGCGCAACGCTTTTCATTAAAAGCGTTGGAGAATTTCTATATTAGATTTGGAGGCAGTGCCCCACAACTGCAGTCCATACGTCCATATGGATTTAAGTATGCACTTGTATAATAACAGCTTATTTTCTAGTGAAACATGATAATGTAGCGATTTTCGTCCCGTGAGCCAATAGAGCTTTCTTAACTGTAATCCTAGTGCTTTTCAATTTGTAAAAATATGCTTGGTCCAGGTTAACCACCTATTTTTTTCAATTTCTTTATGTATCGTAGTGTTGTATAGACTTTATGTAATAGTCGTATCGAGTGTTTTGAGTAAGATTTTAACTCTTTTGTTATTTATAATTTTGAGTGCATACCCGCCCAACGGGTGTTCTTCAAGCAACTGTTTCAGAGGCTTGATATTTTCAACACTATCTACAAATATTGGAGTAGCTTTGGTGTTTTAACTTCTGTTATTATTTTATTTTCTTCGCTACCATCTAACTGGTCCAGTAATTGAAAAGAATTTGTTGTAGGTGTTGATTGACTGAATCAATTACTTAATTTACACTGTTTTTGTTGCTTGTTATTTTCATTTTCAAGACTGGTTCTTACACGTTTCCTGTTTTTCACTTCTACCCAGGGTGTTGAAGAATCTTGCGATATATCGTCATTTGTTAAATCTTGTACTTCAGTAAATTTCAGTTGGGTTGTACTATTTAGAAATTGAGATCGCGGTTTACTTGTGAACAAAGGTTTATGGAAAATATTCTTTTGATTATTTATGTCAGCCATGTCTCGTTTTTGTAATTTAGAATAAGAATAGTTGTTGATGTTGCCAGTAGCATGTACTGTAACAGGAGCCTGGTTTCCCATTTCTATGCAGTCTTCAACATTAATAGTACCATTTACTGCATTGGCAGCCTGGCCAGGCTAGTCTTCGGTAACTAATTTCTCACTCACAGTCCCGGATACCCATGAGCGCTGGGGGCTAGCCGGAGAGCATGACATATCATATTTGTTAATCGTACTCATCATGCTTAAGGTTTTGGGAAATTTTGACTTGGCGCTGTTGCTCGATTTGCACCACCCGGAGGAGACTTGTAGGGTGAGCCTAGGAATAGGTGGTAAATCCTACAGACATGAGCAACATCCTCCTCCGATATTTGAAATCCCCTCGTTATTGAGATAGTCAAGTCTATAGGCGATTGCCATTGGAAAAAGGGGCATTTTCTAAGCCGAAAAACTAGTTGAGAGGTCAATTCGTATGACCTCTCACTGGCGCCACTGTCGTGACAAATATCTTATGTAAAAATACTACAATACATAACAATATATTTTTGTCTCTTTCAAACAATTTCTTCTCTCGTATTTAAAACGTACCACTTCGATATATATTTTCCGCGAGTATCTCAATGTCCATTCGTTTTCATACAAGTTTATCGCGTGATATACATAGAAGATATCGATGTTTATTATTATGCTACGCCAAATTCAAAAAGATTAATAAGATATTTATATTACTTGTTCCGATGTGCCCATTGTAAATGTTTACTTCTCCCGGTTGGTCACGTTTTCGCCTAAATGTTAGTGATTATTGTCATGTCATTAAAATTTGAGCAATATAACGAGACGAAACGAGAACGTTTCGTATAGAATTAACGCAACCTAATACGATATCCATTGCTGTAATAAGTGGGTCGACAATCCTTTCTCCTTCAAAATAACCGCCTTCTAACTTGCAACATCAATCTGGACCAAATGCTTTCAAATCACCTGAAAATAATAGAGTTACTATAGTAGTAGTAGATAGTAGTAGCCCAGTGGTAACGCGCTCGCTTGGATAACAGTGATGTGGGTTCAAATCTGGCTCGCACCTTCGATGTTTTCATGTGTAAATCTTTTCTATCATAATTACCTACCACTTTACACACGCCGAAGGAAAACTTCGTAAGGAAACCTGCATGTCTGAGAGAACCTAGCAAGCTTTCGAAATAATATTGCCTGATCCCCTTGTATTGAAGGGAGGCCCGTGCCCCGCAGTGGGATGTTAAAAAAGGACTAAGTACTTGTAGGTGTTACATTTTCATCAATACTTTTATTTGCTATGTATTACTTTTATTTTATACATATTCAATAAAAAAACTATTTTTCTAGATAGAAATCTATATAGGACAAAGTCGCTCCTTTCTGGTTCTTCGCTTCTAAATCAAGCAACAAATGATTTTCGCTAATAAAAAGAGCTAGTAAATGAAGATGTCTTATTCTAGTCTTATATTACAATTTTTTTAATATATTGTATGAAATGAATAAATCCTAGGCTGTAAGATTATATGTCTAAAGATGACTGAACCTGCCGGCCAAAACAATGTAGGTACCTACTGGAAATTTTTAGGTCTCTGAATCTGACGAGATCTCTGAAGGATTAATCCAATCCTTCATCTGTTTTTGGTTGGTAGTTAGAAACAGCTATCTGCTGAGAACATATCTTAGTTCATACCGTACTGTGTTGAACATCGAAATCCATATCCAAAAATGATTTTGTAGGTATTAAAAGCAAGTTGATCTATTGAATAAAACCATTTAAAACTCAGATCATCTCAATATAATTACGATGTTGTGAAATACATCCATGGTCATGTTAATTAATTATTAACCGCAACCATCACACACATATTCAATTATAAATCGAATCGATTTATAGCATTGAGAAAAAAAGCGTTTTAAATCGCTTTTACGAACTATACCTGAATCATCTACAGTATTCAGAAACTTGGATTTTATTTAGAAATTAGAATTTTATATTGGATTTTTTTTATATTAGGTACCTATGTAAAAAATGTGGGTAGGTATGTTGTTTTCGTATACATACTCGTATATTGACGCCTGGCCTAAAATTCTCTCAGATTCCTGATTGATCTGTCCAAACCAATACTTGTTAGTTACTTGTTACAAATATACCTAATTTATAGGCATTTAAACTAGTAACTTACACTCCCTTAGCTCGGATGCGTCTCTAAGGAACATTATAGGTAAATTGAAATGAGTATTTATTACTAGTGTACCTAAGAAAATAAAGTCAGGACTACGTAAGTCATTCAAGATTTTTCTGTAGATTTGATTTGATATAGGTACTTACCTATCTCTTAAGGTTTAGCCAATGTTAGTTATTAGGATTAATTTTGATTCAATAGAACCAGTTGTTGTGTTTTCCTGTAGGAATGTCTTTATGAAAATCTTTATATAATTCAAGATAAAGTTATCCCGAATTTTGACTCGAGTAATAATTTGCTTTTTCCGTGAATCGCAAATTTAAATAGATATACAAACGAGACTAGGGTTTTAATACATAGCTGCTGTTTTCGGGTAAAAAAGTAAACACTCGCACATAATAAGTATGTAGGTACTAAATATCTACGTGAAGAATTTGTAACCGCAGGCTCGGTAAGTTATTTTGTTGAGTTGAGAACTAGCAAAAACTCATTAGTTGGTATTTTAAAAATAACATTTGTTTTCAATATTGCAATGCAATAATCATGTACTTATCCTTGTGAGTATCAACTAAGACTGCTCCCACACATTCACATTAAATGTATTCATGCAAAATATTCCGTTGCGGAATAGGTATATTATGCCTTTCTCAATAATATATTATCTTTAATTTTAGATTTAAATTATTTAAATGGCAAGTTCAATATACCTTGATGATTCGTGTAAAAGTCCTGTGCAAAGAGTACATTATTATATACAGGTCCTGTGGTAAAAAGAAATTTAAAAATAGAAAAGTACCTATATTAATATATGTATATTACTTATAATATACCTACAGTATAATATTTAGAGATTAGAAAAAACTAAAATAATATGTTTAGAAAACGTGTTAATTTCAGACATTAGACTTCTTAATAAGTGTCCTAATTCTCTGATCTATTCTTGGAACTTCGAGAGTAAACTTGTAAAACTAAAAACTTAACGACGTAGACATCATTTCGCAATAAGTTGTTAGCTTAATTATTTATCTAAAATCTATCCATGACCTGCGTCGTTTGTGCGTCTTGGTCTAGTCACAATCGCAATAAATATTCAGGGCGCGCACCTTGCTCATTGTCGGCAAACCCATCAAATCTTGCAACTTCAATCTTTAAAGTAATTTGCATTTTGTGCAGCTATACACAGGTTGGTGCTAATTATTATATTTATAGTATTAGGTACATTACACATAGTACATATCGTGTCCAAAGCTCATCGATGATATTTACATCGATGAGCTTTGGACACGATATGCATATATACATAGCTGGGCACCGTTAAAGAAATAATTAACTCGTTAATCGCTAATCCGTTACTTAAAAAAGTTAACTTTGTTTAACGATAAAGTGTTACATTTCGGAAGATTTAACGCAAGTTAACGTTAATCGTTAATCCGTTAACACGTGTTTAAAATTGCATGTTTTACTTCATTGCGCTAATTACCTACCTACTTATAAAATCTGTTGGTTCGGGTTTTGGAACTTAAAAGCTTCTCAGCATTTCGATGAGGTGCCTTCGTTTGGATCGACGTATTCCGCCCCATACAGGGTCCAATTGCGCATACTCTCTCCGCCCCAAACAGGGCCCAATTGCGTATACCGCACGGTGTCCCTTATGGTGACCATGCTTCTGCCGGGTGATTCGCCCTGGGAACTCCAGGCGGAGGCATTCGCCGAAGTATACCAGTTTCGGGCGAGTGAGCGTGAGCGTGGGAGGCAGTCGCTGGAGTCAGGCGTCTTCGTTTTACTCGCAGCACTTGTCGACTTTACCGAACTTACATGTCAGAATGTGTTTTTCACGTTCGTGGCGGTGTGGCGCGGTGCGGTGCATGGTAAATAGTGGGTACTAGATTAACGATTAACGGACTTGAGAAATTGTAACGGAAGTTAACGATTCCGTTAACATTTTTTTAGGTTAACTTAAAAGTTAATCAAAATGTTAACTTCGTTAATTAACGATTAACGGATTAACGAGTTAATGCCCAGCTATGCATATATAGATGATTTATTGAATACCTACTTAATAGGTAGTACCTTTTATAGGTGTGCATACATATTGGTAACATGACACCATGAACGAATAAACTAAATTCGTCCATGCATGACACTTTTAGTTCACATTAACAAAAATGTTTGAATAGAAAAGTTAGATATAGACTTGAGCTACAAAACCCTAAACTTGTTATCCTATCTTCCTTTTTAACAATGGGAACGGCCTGCATTTGCGCCACAACAAATTAAGAGGCTCTCACGATCTACTTTACTATTGATGTTACTGTAGAGGTTATACAAACAAATAAACAAACAAACATCCGAGGGTTCTTAATTCTTAATCCTAGTAACTCAACTTTGAAATAACAATAACAATATGAACAATCAATCAGTTATAAATTTAATTTTTAACATAAAGTTATAAATTAAGTTGAGCTCAAATGTCAAAAACCCTAGCACTAGCGAAAAAAACGTTTAAAATGAGTTGTGGCTAACTCAAAATCGTAAGAGAACAATACGAAATTCGCGTCTTAGCAATCGTGATTTAGACCACAACTGATAGTGGCTAGTATAAAATGGCATCACGTGTACTAAATGTTTTTCAGACCGGACAAAGAATTACATATGTATGTAAATCCTTTTCCATGTCCAAGTACATTGTTAATGAGTAGCTTATTAACTGTAGGTATGTATTTCGATCAATTTCAATCAATTACATAGTAAAAGATCAATGTTGTTTCTGTAGGTATTTTTACTTTCTTCTATATGTCGAATTTTTTTGACCTATCGAAAACAATTTAGAGTACCATCCCACTTTTTAATTAATAGTAGGTAGTATAGAATATAGATAATAGGATCGATGACAATGTATTGCTTCATAGTAAGTGGATGTATTGTGTGACTCGATATCAGCCTAAAATCTAAATAATTCGTGTGACTTGCCGATTGGAAATAGCCCATGGCAAATAAAAATGTCAAGCTCCGTTTTAATCAATTTATCTTGTATGTTCATAAAAGGAATGTTCACCATTGTTGGTAAATCTGAATCCCACGATTTCAAGATTATATTTTATTTGTGTTTTCATTTTGAATTGAAATAAGCTATCTCTCAAAGCAATCGGTTAATATGTCGGTTAAAGTATTCAAGTAAAATGAAATTATTTGTGATTCGCAGAGAGCGATTGTACAGCTGTTGTTATTGTAGATCTTTAGATCATTCTACTTACATACTACTACTACACTCACCAATCTAGCCAAGATTGGTTGAAGCAGGCAAAGATGGCCGGGCTTAAATCTGCGGATCTCCCTAATGCGCGGGGCCCGTAGCAATTGCTACTCTTGCTACTATAGTTTATCCGCTAATGTTGAAGTTTATGGGTATTATTGCTCCGCTCCCTAATTTTGTGATTTTATATTCTTTTTTTTGTTTTGTACCTACCTAACGTATCCTTTGCAGTAAAATATAGGGGAGACCGAGGGGAGTTGAAACAATTTTGACATTTTGTTTCATACACTAAAAACTATAGACAGAAACCGTATGATATTAGTACCAATCGATAGGTCATTATTTACTTTTGCAAATGACTAACATAAACAAATTGTAATCATTAAATAGCTATTGTGGTGAAAAATCGATATAACTGTAACAAGTCAACTTGTTTCAACTCCCCTCATACCGAGGTAAGTTGAAACAGGGGTCGAGGAGAGTTGAAACATTTGATTTTTAAAAAGTATTAAAGGACATAAAATATAAATGATGATATTATTTAAAGATATTTATTAAAATAAAATTTTTCAAGTACGAAACAAACATTTTTAATACTATTTTGTACTGATAAATCAGTTAAGTAGGTAACTACAGGCATAATACAATTAATCAACTCTTAAATTAGTTAAAAGTACCATAAAGTTTTAGTCGTAGCATTATTTAAATAACTATCACATAAACAAAATTTCTCTTCTTTTTCTTGTTCAGTGTCTAGCCGGTTTCCTCTTTGTTTTTTGACAAGCTGTTTTCTGCCCTCGTCGGGCAATGATGCGGTTTGGTTTCTGTATAGTTGTGATGCCAGATACGTCAACGTTCCATATATTCCTCCCCTGGAACTTGTGTTTGTCAACTACTGCGGTATAATTTTGAAAAAAAAAAATGTATGTCTCTTCTATTAAAACCTGTAGCTCGAGCGATAGTTGTAGGTTGAGGTAGCCTCAGACAAAGAATAGGATGACGTTTCATGAAAGATCGAAGCCAAACCTCTCCACTTATTACATGCTCAGTCCAAGAAGAAGGATTTATTTTATTATATTTTACTGCCAACCTGTAGGTAAAAGTTCTGGCTTCCTTAGTTCTCACTTCAAAGTTAGCAATAGCACAGTTTAAAAGATATTCATAGAGTATTTTCTCCTCTGAAGCAGTAAAAGGTCTTTTCTCTGTCTGTCTTTTCGGAATATCCAACCGTTGGAGCAGTCGCCGTTTCATTCGCTTCATAAGCAGTTTTTATTTTTAATAAATCTGTAGGTGTGGTTCAGGTTGTAAATCGAAGCTGCGTCTCGGAAACTTTCTGTCGCAAATATTTCGCGACTCGCCATATCCCTGTTAGTCTCTCTTTTATTATCAGTAGGCATGCTGAAACAAAATAAACAAATTAAATCAACAAAAATAGAACACTTGTTTGTGCCTATTATTCTACGAACAATTTAGATTAATCTCGTACGACAATAGTCTATATATAAAATATATCCCACACAAAAAACGCATAGTGGAAATTAATTAATCATTGTGAGAGAATACTTGCAATGCTTTGAGGTATCGTAATAAAAACCATAAAGCTCATTGACGATTTAATAATACAAGATGTTATTTAACCAAGGTAAGAGGTTACGTTGCGTTAATTGAAAGTAAAAGAACGAATTTTACTTAATGTGAATCAAGACGCCTAATTTTACAATTAGCCGTTAAAGTAAGATATATGTAAATATCAGCTTAGGGTTCATAAAAAGGAGATCGTCAAAGCGCATACATTTGGGCATGGCCCTATATATGGACCTATTTTCGATATGTAGGTTCATAATATATGTAACCTAGGTACTTATGGGGAAACCCTTCCAACGTAGTGGGTGAGCTTAGTAGCGTCCGGCAGCCGGCTGGCGCGAAGCTAAAAAACGCGCAAGATGGGCCCACTTCGATGGGGGTGTCATGCGGGACGCTCCTGGTACTTTTCTGGATAGCAAAGTGGACAGTAGAGCAACCCTCTTGGCTGTGTGGCCCACGTTGGCAGACCAACTGGGCCGTCGGAGCATCGTAGTTGAATGCGCAAGCGATCCTGCGACGCTCCCTTAAGATAGGTGATGGGTGCTTGGGTTTAGTGGGTAGTATTGGCTTGCCGGTGAGTCCCACATAACCAACGGTTTTCTACAGGTGGTACGCGTTAATGCATTTTCTAAGGATAAAAAATGGCACGTATGCAGTTATCTTGTCGTAGATTAAGGATGACAGTAGAACATTGAGAAATTATGGAATATTTAGTTAAACGTTTAACTATATATATATATCTGACACTTTTTTTTAAGATCTACAATTCATTAACTAATTATTTATACTTTTTCATCTTTGCCAAAATAGTCCAAAAAAATTTTTTTTACTATCAAGTTTCCTGGCATTTTCTCATCTTATGCCCCGGTTTTGGGCCAACTGACTATACAAAAAAACAAAAGTCATGCCAAAATGATCTGATATTATACTTCATAACCAAACTTTGAAAAGTCAAGCTAACAGGTTGTGCCTCGTTAAAATTCCAGCTGACATAAATTGATTATTGAATTATAATCTTTAATATATACAATTTTCAGCTTTGCCAAAATGCTACAAGTTTTTCTGATTTTTTAACATGTTTACATGATCAGCTAACATATTTTGTCACGTACATGATACAGCTGACACTTTTTTTCAGATCTACAATTCATAAACTAATTATTTATACTTTTTCATCTTTGTCAAAATAGTCCAAAAAAAAAAAATTTTTATTGAAGTTTCCTGGCATTTTCTCATCTTATGCCCCGGTTTTGGGCCAACTGATACCTCATTTATTAATAAGCGATGGAACAACTGACTATACAAAAAACCAAAAACCATGCCATAATTTTTTTTTTTTTTTTTTTTTTTTTTATTTTATTCAGGACAACAAACAATTGCATAATAAAAGTTTACATAGTATCTTAATATCTAAAAAAAAAAAAAATCTTAACTTATTACACAACCAGCACCGTTATCCACATAATAATATTATATAAGTGGTAGCACATTATTTATGAAAATTTTAATTACAATTTAAGAGAAAAGAGAAAAAAGCATGGAATTAATAAGTAGTTCTAAACAATTTTTAATTAAAATTACAAAGACTTAAAACTTAAAATTTTCCAAATTGCATTTTTAAATTTTGAAGTAGGTAAGAAAAATATATCACAGTCAGTAAAATTGTCATTATACGATTTCATCATTCTTCTTAGAGGAGCCCGTTCTCCTGCATTTGTTCTACTACGTCTAATGACGAACAATTTATGTTCATAAGTGTTTCGAATTCGCAAGGAGCTACTAGGTATACATATATAAATTTGATTAACCAGTTCATTACAATCAAAATCATTATGACAAATCTTGTATAAAAATGATTGGTCGAGATAAAGCCTACGAGATTTAAGCGTACTTAGTGACAGTTTTTCCAGCAGTGTATTATATGATGACCGAGTATTGAAACATTTGTAATCAATGAATTTTGTAAATTTACGTTGAACCAACTCCAATTGATCGCAATACTTATTATACAGAGGATTCCACACAGGTGTAGCATATTCCAACTGTGACCTTATGAGCGATTTATAAAGTGATAAATATGTAGCGGGGTTTTTAAATTGTTCGCAAGTTCTTTTTACAAAGCCGTACAGTTTAAATCCCCTGTTTGTAATGTAATCAATATGGACATCGAAGTGAAGTTTGCTATCAAAAAATACGCCAAGGTCCTTTATGGTAGTGACACTTTCTAATGGAGTGTTGCAAAGAAAGTAAGTATTCTTCAAAATATTTATATTTTTTGTAAATGAAATTGATTTACACTTAGAGATACTTAAATGTAATTTGTTATGAATGCAGTAGTCTGATAAGCGGTTTAGATCTTGTTGTAATTTATCATAATCATTATTAGAACTTACAATACGAAATATTTTTAGGTCATCAGCATACAACAGAAAACGTGAATTCTTAAAACACGAATTAATGTCATTTATGAATAAAATGAACAATAAAGGACCTAAGATCGAGCCTTGTGGCACTCCTGATGTCACGTTGAATGCTTCTGAAGTAAAACCATTGATCACAACCTGCTGAGACCTGTTCTTAACATAAGAGGCAAACCATCGTAGCAGATTCCCACGTATACCATTAAACTGAAGTTTATTTAACAATATTATGTGATCCACCTTGTCGAAGGCTTTACAGAAGTCAGTATATACACAGTCGACTTGAAGACGGCTATCCATATTTTCGAACAAAAAATTTGAGTACAATACCAAGTTGGACACTGTCGAACGACCAACTACAAAGCCATGTTGCTCAGGTATCAAAATACCATGTAAAATAGGATATACAGTATTATAAACCAGCCGTTCCAATACCTTTGATAACGTAGATAATAAAGATATTGGTCGATAATTAGTAACATCACCTTTTGAGCCACTCTTATAGACAGGTGTTACATTGGCTGTTTTCCATTGAATAGGTACAATACCCTCACTCAAACTACGATTGAATAAAATAGTCAGAGGCGCACTCATGGACTCAGCTGTGTGTTTCAAAAAGAAAGGCGGTATTCCATCAGGTCCACATCCTTTAGACACATCCAACTCTTTTAGGGCCGTAGCCACAGTTCGATTACAGAAAGATAGATTAGAAATATTAATATCATAGTTGTTCTGAGAATTCAATGAGTTATCATTATGAGCCGTGTGAACTGTATCATTTCCCTCTTGATAGACAGAGCTAAAAAACCTTGAGAACAACCTACAAACATCAATGGGCTGACTAGACTTTTCGTTGCCAAACGTCATTGTGCTCGGCAACCCTGTTCTATTTTTACGGCTATTTATATAAGACCAAAAATACTTTATGTCACTCCGTAGGCTATTTTCAACCAAATTTATATATTTAGTAAAACATTCCGCAGATAATAACTTAAATCTTTTACGATACATAGAAAATTGTTCATAGTCTGAATTATTTTGAAATTTTTTCCATCTTATCCAAGCTTTTTCTTTATTTTTAAATATATGTATTAAGGGACGGGAAAACCATGTTGGGAATTCATTCTTTTTAATTGGCCGTTTAGGCACATGGATTTTTATTATTTGATATATTTTTTCATAAAAACATTCTACTGCAGAATCAAGTGTAGGTTTACTTAATACAGTAGACCAAGCTACACCAAGAATGTCTTTGTTAATATTTTCATAATTAGCCTCCAAAAAGCGATATCTAGGCAACGAACAGCGATCCATTGATGAATACCTTACCCCCAAGCAGACGACCACACGGAAAGGCGGATGATAAATATCAACGGGGACCAGAGGGTTGGATACCAATTCACAAACACAAGTATCATTAGACAATAATAGATCGAGAATACGGCCCAAGTGATTTTTTATTCTATTATATTGTTTACAATTCATAACAGCTAAGAAATTAAAAAGAAGAATATCCATATAATTATAATTATTGTTATTGAGATTTGGCATAAATACAGCTGTGTCATAAGCACACCAATCTATAAGTGGTAAGTTAAAGTCACCAAATATATAAATTTTACCCACATTCGTCGTAATATTCTTTTCAAGAAGATTATAAAGCATTTCATATGAAATTTGTGTTTGATTGGGTGGTATGTACACACCACATAAATAATGATATTCTTTACATGCTCGATCATAAAGCTTCAGGAGAATGTAATCTATATTTTGCGGCATAAAATAATTATTATCGTTACAACAAGACTCGACAGTCAATTCACAGCGCTCAACATATAATCCAAGACCTCTGTGTACGGCAATCAAGACGCCGCCACCGTCAGATTTACCACTGCATACCCTATTTCTATCACAACGATAAACATTATACCGGGGGTCGATGAATTCCTCGTCATAAATAGCGGGTACAAGCCATGTTTCACATAGTACTATAATATCGTAGGAATCCGCCAAGATATTATTGTATATTGTATTCAATTTAGTACGTAAGCCTCTGCAATTCTGATAATAAATTGAAATATTAATCATTATGTTTTATTAAAATGTGAATGAATATTACTAGAAAAAGAGAAAACAAAAATAATATCTATATTAACTACGATATAAGTACACTTAAATAGTCGATATTTCAAAAAGTAAAATATTATATTACTATTATTAAATAATACACTGACTACGAATACTACGATATAAGCACACTTAAGTAGCAGTCGATATTTCGAAAAGTAGAATATTATATTGGAATTAAAATCGTGACCAAGCTGTATATCATTATAATAACAATTAATATCGTTTTCCAACAAGTATACTATAACTATTTGAGAATTAATATCGAAACAAATCTTTATTATTCGTAAAAAGACGGTAAATGACAAAAAATAATATGAATAAGCATACCCCACGAACGTAAACATACAGAGTAGTGAAATATGCAGATACTTAACAGAAAAAAACAAAGATATTACAATTATAATAATGACAATTTTACTTACATAACAAATCGGGTTTTGAAAAATAGTAATGATTATAAAATTATTTTTTAGAGGAATTATATGGTGTGATTTTGTGTAGTTCCTTTTCCGACCGAATTGCAATAGCTGCTGTAGTGACGTCAGCTCGAGCAAGTACGACACCGTGCTTGATCCAGACAAAACGATAACCATTTTGTTTTGCCTTATCTCGGACTTGTCGAAAAAGTTTTTTGTTTTGTAACGTTAGATGCTCATTAACATATACTTTTTGAGTAGTTCCTTGCATGTTCAATTGATCAGTTGTGATACCCTTATTTTGACGCACAGCTGAGATGAAATTATCTCTTAGCAATTGACTGGAAAACTTCACTACAACGTTTTTCGGGCGCGAGCTGGTTGAGCTAACCTGTGGAACACGGTGTATTGAAACGATGTCACGTACAGACACAGGCTGCTTGATCACGGACGAGAGGCTTTCCATGATTGCCATAAGATTTTCGCCTCGTCTTTCTGGTAGGTTGCTAATTTCAATGTTACAGCTACGCGCTCTTTGCTCCATAGACTCCAATCTAGCTTCGAGAATAGCAATCCGAGAATCATGCATCTGTGTGTTCTCCTTGACTTCATGCACACTATTACATACTTCTTTAGTCCTTTTATCCAGTTCGTCATATTTATCGCTAATAAACTTAATTGAAGTTTTGACCTCCTCAAAGCTTTTAAGTAACTCTAAAAACTTCTGGTTCTGCATTGCAAACCACGTATCAAGCTTCAACATCATATTTTCTTGAAACGTTTTGAATTCTAAACGAATGTCGGAGTCCTGGCACTTTGTGACACCTTTTCGAAGAGTTATATACGTTGGCTCTTTTTCAATAAGCGACCCATCCGTCCGGAAGCTCATCTCTCCGGACTTCTGCTTTTGCTCCTCCGAATTTAAAGTTGTCATCACAACGTTTTGTTGAAAAAGATTTCTCTGTACGCAAGCTACACTACGTCAAGCAGGTAGACTCTCAGTAGAATAAATTAACTAATAAGGCACGTGCGTCCACTATAACGACTCGAAACGGTAATGATCTGATATACCTAATAACCAAACTTTGAAAGTCAAGCTAACAGGTTGTGCCTTGTTAAAATTCCAGGTGACATAAATTATTATAATTATTGAATTATAATCTTCTTTATATACAATTTTCAGCTTTGCCAAAATGCTAAAAGGTTTTCTGATTTTTTGACATGTTCAAGTTCACATGATCAGCTAACATATTTTATATATTCTTTATTGCACATGAATAAAAAAAAACAAACATACATATAATAGAGAAGTTGAGGGCAAAGGTGGACTTATCTCTAACAGAGATCTCTTCCAGTCAACCTATGGGGTCAGAGAGATTGTTAATTAACAGACAAGATCATACAAAAGTGCAAGATCATACAAAAAAAAAAAAGATATTCATAAAAGACAAAATATATATGATGTATATATAGATGCTTATGTATATACGAGTATATCTTATATATTATATTATTTAATATATATATTATACATGCATACATACACACATACATACATACATACATACATACATACATACATACATACATACATACATACATACTTACATACATACATACATACTACATACATACTATACATATAAATACTTGATAATATAGAGTTGATGATTAATTAGTAACTTGAGATAGAAAATAATCTTTTACTTGGTGTTTAAACGATGCAATAGAGGGACTGTCTTGAATAGTTTTAGGAAGCTTATTCCATAGTATTGGAGCACGTACTGTGAATGATTTTAGCCCAAAATTCGAATTGCACTTTGGTATATCGAGCGTTGATGTAATGCAAGAACGCTTTGTGCGTGTGGAAGTGGGAAGCAGGTTAATTCGGGAACGTAGGTAAGGAGGGGCGCTAGGATCATGAAGAATATTATAGAGGGTGGACAGGATGTGCATATCACGGCGAAGGCGAATTGGAAGCCATTTAAGTTCAGCGCGAAATTCAGATATGTGATCATATTTGCGTAAGTTATAGATAAAGCGTATGGCTAGATTTTGGAGGCGCTCTAATTTATTAAGAAGCACCTCACTCACATCTAAATAGCAAACATCAGCTAAATAGCAAACATCATATTTTGTCATGTACATGATACAGCTGACACTTTTTTTTGAGATCTACAATTCATAAACTAATTATTTATACTTTTTTATCTTTGCCAAAATAGTCCAAGAACTTTTTTTTACTATCAAGTTTCCTGGCATTTTCTCATCTTATGCCCCGGCTTTGGGCCAACTGACAATTTATTTATTAATAAGCGTTGGAACAACTGACTATACAAAAAAAACGAAAGCCATGCCAAAAAGCTCCGGTCAAATTTGACACTACCTGCCGGACTAGTACATTTGCGCACTATAATATCTCCTGCGCAGTTGACTAGAGTCAGCTGTATCATGTACGTGACAAAATATGTTAGCTGATCATGTGAACTTGAACATGTCAAAAAATCAGAAAACCTTGTAGCATTTTGGCAAAGCTGAAAATTGTATATATTGAAGATTATAATTCAATAATTATAATAATTTATGTCACCTGGAATTTTAACAAGGCACAATCTGTTAGCTTGACTTTCAAAGTTTGGTTATTAGGTATATCAGATCATTATGGCATGGTTTTTGGTTTTTTGTATAGTCAGTTGTTCCATCGCTTATTAATAAATGAGGTATCAGTTGGCCCAAAACCGGGGCATAAGATGAGAAAATGCCAGGAAACTTCAATAAAAAATTTTTTTTTTTTGGACTATTTTGACAAAGATGAAAAAGTATAAATAATTAGTTTATGAATTGTAGATCTGAAAAAAAGTGTCAGCTGTATCATGTACGTGACAAAATATGTTAGCTGATCATGTAAACATGTTAAAAAATCAGAAAAACTTGTAGCATTTTGGCAAAGCTGAAAATTGTATATATTAAAGATTATAATTCAATAATCATAATAATTTATGTCAGCTGGAATTTTAACGAGGCACAACCTGTTAGCTTGACTTTTCAAAGTTTGGTTATGAAGTATAATATCAGATCATTTTGGCATAACTTTTGTTTTTTGTATAGTCAGTTGTTCCAACGCTTATTAATAAATGAGGTGTCAGTTGGCCCAAAACCGGGGCATAAGATGAGAAAATGCCAGGAAACTTGATAGTAAAAAAAATTTTTTTGGACTATTTTGGCAAAGATGAAAAAGTATAAATAATTAGTTAATGAATTGTAGATCTTAAAAAAAAGTGTCAGATATATATATAGTTAAACGTTTAACTAAATATTCCATAATTTCTCAATGTTCTACTGTCATCCTTAATCTACGACAAGATAACTGCATACGTGCCATTTTTTATCCTTAGAAAATGCATTAACGCATACCACCTGTAGAAAACCGTTGGTTATGTGGGACTCACCGGCAAGACAGTACTACCCACTAAACCCAAGCACCCATCACCTGTCTTAAGGGAGCGTCGCAGGATCGCTTGCGCATTCAACTACGATGCTCCGACGGCCCAGTTGGTCTGCCAACGTGGGCCACACAGCCAAGAGGGTTGCTCTACTGTCCACTTTGCTATCCAGAAAAGTACCAGGAGCGTCCCGCATGACACCCCCATCGAAGTGGGCCCATCTTGCGCGTTTTTTAGCTTCGCACCGGCCGGCTGCCGGACGCTACTAAGCTCACCCACTACGTTGGAAGGGTTTCCCCATAAGTACCTAGGTTACATATATTATGAACCTACATATCGAAAATAGGTCCATATATAGGGCCATGCCCAAATGTATGCGCTTTGACGATCTCCTTTTTAAGAACCCTAAGCTGATATTTACATATATCTTACTTTAACGGCTAATTGTAAAATTAGGCGTCTTGATTCACATTAAAATTCGTTCTTTTACTTTCAATTAACGCAACGGTTAACCTTGGTTAAATAACATCTTGTATTATTAAATCGTCAATGAGCTTTATGGTTTTTATTACGATACCTCAAAGCATTGCAAGTATTCTCTCACAATGATTAATTAATTTCCACTATGCGTTTTTTGTGTGGGATATATTTTATATATAGACTATTGTCGTACGAGATTAATCTAAATTGTTCGTAGAATAATAGACATTTTTCATGACAAAAGAAGAAAAAAAGTGAAAAGATATACCAACCTAAGACCTTACTACATTGTAGTCATAAAAGACATGGTTAATCAAGTTTAATAGTAAGTTATCACTTCGTATAATATAATATAACACACGTGTAGATGTTTCTATTCCTTTATTACGTTTTGAATGGACTAATAAGTAATGTTTGTATATTATTATTCAAATTTTGCAATTCAACACTCAAGTTGCTTACTATTTATGAATTAATTAGTGATGTTATTTGTGAAATCGATGTTAGTTTTACCTCGGGTTATAAACTACTAGCGACTAGCGACTTGACATCAATTTGCTCGGGTAAACATATCTACCCTACAGGAACCGCACAATTTGATAGAAAGTAACCTATCCCAGCTTAGGTTTCAGGGCTCGAAAACGTTATTGAAAATACCATGTTTTAAACGTTTCTAACAGTTCTTTGAACTTTTTGTACAAAATTTTATTCGGAAAGAAACCGAAACGAAAACTAAAAAAAAACGGTTTATCCAGCGGCACCGTATGCCGTTTATATTAACTGTTTAAAAACGTTTATATAGCGTTCTCCTCAAACGAAAACATTACAAATAATTAAGAAACGATTTTCAAAAAATATTCCGGTATCCCCTGCTTTGTTCTATCTCTGTGCCAGACAACAGTGCGGTTGTACTGTTTTGGCGTATGCGTGTCTAAACCTGCAAGCAAACATTCATCCATCCAAACTTTCGATACATATAATAAAACAGTAAATTTTGTTTCTCAAAAGGTAAAAAAACCCCTTAGAAGACCACTCTCTTATCCGTTTGTCCGATTTTCTCGGGAATATCTGTCGGTGGACGTAGTCAAAAAAAGTTGAAAATTAAAGGGACCCACATACTTACATGCACATTTGACGCCAATTAAGGTAGTCCTCTGAGTTGTATGGGCGCTCATGCGATTTAGAGGACAAGCTAATGGTACGGAAGTTGGAACCTGTATAAAATATATGAAAAAAATGTACCGAGCGAAGTGAGTCTAAACTCTAGAGGCTATATTTTATATTATTTATAGGATACAATAATAAATTGGTAGGCTTAGGTGCACAATTTAAATGATATTCACTTACACACTGATTGGAATTTAAGCATTGATCGGAAATCGGAAGGCTAACTCTGATTATTAAATGGGGACTATTAAAAAAATCAATGCAAACACCATCACAGCCTTGAATGAAGAGAAACCAGTTGTTTTTGACTTGTAACTCATAATTAGTGTTTACTTGCCTTCGTAACCTTCAATGCATGATAAATAATCATCTCCATTCCCTCCGAATAAACATTAACAAAATATTTTTTAACACATTCAAATATAAAATTTTATAAACTTACGTAACAAAATAAATTTCTTTTTATTGAAGCTATAACTCGATTTACACTGAAAATTCAAAACCTTAACAATGTGAACTAAGCCACGTACAATGTACATTGCTAATTGCAATATTATTTTATTTACATTTCATTTACATTTATAGACATTTAACAAAATGTAGAGAGTTAATATAGTAATAATATCCTGTTTTGTAAAAACGAACATAAAAGTTATTTGATAACATTTTTTTTTTAAAAAACCTCCGCTCCGCTCAGGATCGTCTCTAGATATCTTACGTTTCAAAAAGTATCCTAAGTAGTATGATTTATTGAACATGCATTTTATTGATTAATCTAATATTTTAAGAGTTGTCTACCGAAACAGAAAAACCGGTTCATTAAATGGGCCATAAATCGTAAACGGTAATTTTTACAAAAAAGTTTAAATAAAATAGAAGATGCGAAATTTTATTCTCTACAATAATGGTGCGAATAACTTTTGCCTTGAAGTGCATAGTTTCCGAGATATCGGCCAAAAACTTTTCTTTAAGATTGCGATCGAAGCTCCACCTGGATCTGTCAGCATTTTTATGGTCAGTAAGTGACCCTTAATTTAAAAAAAAAAAAATTTGGATCGGAAATTTAGTGCGAGGTTAAATGTATGGTTTAATGAGTTTAATCAAATGAATAATTTCTTTTCTATATAAATTATTTTTTTTGTTAAATAGCCCGTTTTGCCTTCCTTTCCGTACAACTTGAGCTTGAAAGTTCTACACACTACCTATATCAGTAAGATTTATCCGTAAAACTCTAACTGGTTGTATTAAAACATGTTCATAATATATTGTAGTACCAGCTACTCACCCTCGTTATGTTCGGGATCTTTCCCAAATAAATTTGTATCCGCCGCAAAAAGTATCCTATTTATAGTACGGTTAACCAGCTACTCGTATCTTCACACAATCTGCATTCTGCACGTTATATTATTTAAAAATAAACAATGTCTTTAACATTTAACACATTAGAATGTTTTGTCACTCTGTCTGATCTATTGATTAATTATACAAATATACTAGCCTTTCCCGCGGCTTCGCTCGCGTACTGGTAAGGCTGGAAACCAAATGCACCGCTCCTCGTAGCGTGATGTAATATAGTATAGCCTTCCTCGATAAACGGACTATCCAAAAAAAGAATTTTTCAATTCGGACCAGTAGTTCCTGCAACTAGTGCGTTCAAACAAACAAACAAACAAACAAACAAAACTCTTCAGTTTTATAATATTAGTATAGATGTATATTGACATTTGACACGCACGTTAAGACATCAACGACAATTAGCTGATTTTATCCGCCTGCTTCCGGAAAGCCCGTGACAAACTAAAAAGCTGTATACAAAGAAATTAATGCTAAATAAGTTTTACTTTTTACATTTGCTTGTTGCTTTTACTTTATCGCTCAAAAGCCTCCGCCGCGTCTGTCCGTCTGTTCGCGATAAACCTAAAAACTACTGCAACGATTTTTATGCTGTTTTCACCATAGGATAGAGTGGTTCTCGAAGAAGGTTTTAGTTTTGTCAAATTTTTGTATATATTTACTGGCGGAACCCGCGGCAATGCTCGCGCTAAGCATATGAGTTGGATAATATACTTAGGTACGTTAAATCACGACTTAAATCTTCTTGAAAGCACATTTAAGAAGTTTGGAAAAACAAAAATCAAGATTTGCAAATTGACGGTCATTAAAACTTCCATAATAGTATCACAGTCTATGAATTTTAAAATCTGGGAGGATGTTAGTGCCCTTGCTAAGACGAACCAAGCGAAGTGCCAGGGCACCTGTCTTTTCTCGGAGTGCTTCTTTGTTTTTTAACCCTCATAACTTGGGTTTGGATAACACTAAAGTAGATAAACAAAATCCTTGGAATATGATGTCAAATGTCAATAATGAACATATTAAATACATTATGATATATAAAAAGTTATCGGATTCTAAGAAATCACTGTATAATAATAAAAGAAAATATTAATGATTACTGCCTTTAACTTAACTTTTTAACTTGTAGTATTTAACGTTAACCTGCGGCAGGATACATAAATGTTAGGATGTGTAATGTAGGGTAGGTATAAGTTATTACGTTCATAAGTTGCTTATAATAAAACGTGATCCGGTAAAGTTAGCAGCCGGTAATTACTTCGTAATGGTACTATAGCGTAGTGCAATAATGTCTCACATTTGAACGCATTGTTCACACTAGAATGTAACTTAATTGTACGATTCAGACAGAACTAACTATAACATCTTAAATTGGGCAATATTTTAATTCTCGGTTTAATTATTACCTAAAGGCTAAATCTTAGTAGCGATGGTAAATTAAGCAACCATTTTATATGTATGTTGTACACTTAAAGTGCGGCTTCATATATTAATTTACGTACCTATGAGTACATTTAATTTTTAGCTATGCTATATTATACCTACTTACTTTACCTTCTCAATACGGATTTACCTTATATGACCTACAATGTAAGAAAGTTTTAATTGAGACTAAAATTAAATATTTTATGGAAAATCTTATGGAAATAGGTATATATATAGGTATATATATAAACACCCATGACTGGAGTACAAACATCCGAGTTCAACAAATGAATGCCCCCAGCGGGACTCGAACCCGCGACCGCTTGCGCAGCAAGTAGGGTCACTACAAACTGCGCCACGCGTGTCGTCAACACCACGGTTATGAAGGACCGATTTACTAAAGCAAATGTATTTGGTTATATTGGTGTTGATGGATAAAGGGCTATTATCCAGCCGCCCCGTTCTTTAGCAAAGCCTACTTCTGCTAGTTTCAAAATTTATTGAATATAAAATTTCAAAATGCTGACAGATTCCGAACGCTGAAGTTTCAGGCGTGATTTTGAAAAAAAGTTTTTGGCCGATATCTCGGTACCTATTTTGCTCTTTTCGGCAAATAAAATATCGCATCTTTTGTGCTTAATAAACTTTTTTATAAAACTTATTTACGATTTATGGCTCATTTAATGAACCGGTTTTTCTATTTCGGCTGATATCTAACTCTTAAAATATTTGATTAATTAAAAAATTCATAAATCCATTAAATGGGCTTTAAATCGTAAACAACACAAACAAAACAACGTACAAAAATGTTTACAAGAAACAAAAGATGCGAAATTTTAATATATACAATAATAATATCAACTATTTTTGGCTTTAAAGTGCAGTTTGCGAGATATCGGCAAAAAACTTTTTTTCAAGATGGCCCCTGAAGCCCCACGGTATCTGTCAGCATTTTGTGTTATGTTCTAAAGCTTATAAAAAAAATGGATCGTAAATTTAATGCGAGGTTAATGCTATTTTTACTTGCCTAATTCCGACACAGGTTTTGTTGGTTTTTACTGTTTAGTGGGTAGTACTGGCTAGATGACTATAGGTTTAACGCACTTAGTTAAGTTAAAAAAATATAGGATATAAATTGTTTTTGTCGGAAATTGAGTATTCTGTAAGTTTTAAATTAAAGTTTTTATCGTAACTTTAGTCGTTTCTTTAATAACACAATAAATATGTTAATTTTCGTAAAATCTTAAAAAATGTATATACTAAGTACCTACCTATAATAGGTAGCATAGTATGAAAGAATTGGCTGTATTAATTGTATTCGTACTACAGAGTACAGACTACTACAGTTCTCGAGACATAAGCTCAGCCATGCATTTGTGTGATTGCAGTGTACGGATAGGCACGACGATAAACGTTGCGAGATTGGTTTAAACCTGTTTCAACTGGTTTTTGATGCGTGGCTATTGGCTTTTAGCTATCACTCACACAAATGCAAGGCTGGACTTATGCCTCAAGAACTGTACTATACTATTGTACTTCTATGATATCTTGTTATTTTTGTTAATGTTATGGTTACTAATTTTCATTTGTCATGGGTCGACTCTGATGATTTGGGGGGGGGGGGGGGGTGGGGGGTCATGAGCACGCTAGAACTCACTATTCTGGCCAACACTAACGAAATCTATTGCCCAAATATATAAATGTAAATGGAAATTAATATGCACGTAACCAATATACCTCGCTAATCTAGTGAGTTAGCATACGTAACTTGGTCTTATTTTATTGGCTCTTAAAACAAATACTTTTTAGCAGCACGGGATTACCGGTGAGCGGTGATAAATCAACCTATACAGGTATACTTAGGATTGGAATTTTATTTTCAAATTTAAATGTAGCCAAATTGGAAATATGAGAAGGTACATTTTTATACAATAAAGAATTAATAATTATTATCACCATATCTTAAAAAAAGGCGGCACAGAGTCTGCTCTCTCTCTCTCTCTCTCGACTCGACTCTGATTGGGTAATATATCTCCTTTATTATTTTATATTTTTATATATGTAATATGAGCTCTCTAAATTCATTTCATCTTCCTACCATCTCAACGCTGATGACCTGCAAATGTACAGACACGCCTCGATCAATGAACTTGTAATTGAAATCAACAAGATATCAAGCTATTCAATAAAAGACTTCAAAGTTCATGCATCCATTTCATTTATGGGTTGCATAAACTGGATCATGTAAGCGATTTCCGTCTTCGATTGAAGTCCTATTCGCCTTCACCAGAATTTGCGCATACTCTCGACGATTTATACTATACTATCTAATTCTTCTCCCACGTGTTTACGCGAGCGTTTTCAGGTCGCGATCCCCAGCCCAAGACCTGAGAGTATGGGAAGATTATACTACTACTGAAAGTTAATGACAATTCATCATTAAAACTGTTTAAAACTCGCTTGAAAGAGCTTTACTTGAGTCAATAAAATAATAATAATATACACTATAGAATCAGTTAATGTGTATTGCTGTGAGAATAAAATATTTTCCTGTAGTAAAGGTAAATAATCTACTTATTTAGGTTGAAACGAAAGTTCCTCTATCAGTGCATAATTAAACGACGATAAATATTATTAAAATATATGATTTAGCTTTATTGAAGATATAGCTTTGTTGAAGTAGAGAAACATTATACAATTCAAAAAAATGCGTTAAAATTAATAGGGAATACAAATCTCGCGAGATTAGGGCTCAAGCGAGATCCCGCGAGTTTCTGAATCCAATCTCGCGAGATCTCGCCAATTTCGAGATCTCGCGAGATTGACATTTTTGTGTGTTTTTTTGCAAATTATCACAAAATTAAAATTGATTAGAAAAAAAATAAAAAAAAAATGTGAGTATTATGAGATAACATTTATTTTCACGAATTTTTTCAATAGACTTTTATGCAACAAACATTGTTTGACGTATCTGCCTATAATTTTTTAATAAACTTCTAAATAGTAAACTTTGACGTACGTATCTATCAAATAACAAATGAAAAAAACAACTAGTCTTCTATTCTAATATCAAAAAACAAAAATCTTTTAGTAATAAAAGAGTTCTTTAATAACAAACAAAACATTGAATATTAAACTGAGATATTATTATCAATTAAATAAAATAGGACGTTTTTATGCTGGAGCGCAATCTCGTTAATCTCGCGAGATCTCGTCGTTTTTTCGTTCGAGATCAATCTCGCTAAAAAAGGCCGATAGCTCGCGAGATCGAGATTGCATTCCCTAATATTTACTGAGATGAGATGGTCAAATCTCGCTTTATGAATCACTTATTTATTATCTATCCATTTTGCTCCTTTATATTCTGGATTTAAATCTTTCATGTGCATTGTAAGTTCACCATCATGTATTTTTAATACATTGAAGATATTTCCTTATACGATAAAATAGATAGGTACATAATGTACCAGTGCAGCATTACGTAAGTGTGCTTTATTGAAGCTTACAAATAACACGATGTGCTCCATACTGCAATAATGACATAATGTATCATTGACAGATAGAGCAACGTAACTATTCTTTAAAATTACTACGGTTACACTTTTTTTAACTTTATTTATAAACTATATCAGAAAATTTTTAAAGAGAGATTAAATTACTATTATAACAAATAATGATAACCTACTTTTTATCCTTCTGACTATTATAAAGGCAAGTAAGCTCGAGTAAGGTTAAGTTATTAGTAATCCCATTTCTATAATAACAGTGATGTTCAAATCTGACCTGAGCTACAGGGACAATGAGTTGCGTCACATCGGCCGCGGAACAGCTTCCGTTCTCTAGCTCGTCTCACGGTCTCCGGCCTCCGCACTCCCAAGTGGGGCGGCAATTCTGCATATATAACAACCGCCGACCCCTCAGCAAACATATCGCATCCCATCAACATGAAGGTAATACCTCAGTCTACTGCAGTCTGCATCCTTATATATTTGACTATTTCGTTTTTACGAACTCATTGCACATTATAATATTTATATTTTTTCGTTTCAAAAATGAGTAACAATCTTTTTATCAAATTGAATATTTCAAACATATACATTTCTGTTATTTTTCTACATATTTTGTCCCTTTATATTTACGATTTTATGGTATATATAATAATATATGCTAAACTGTAATTTATTCCGAACTAGCGACTCGCCCTCTCTTCGCTCGGGGTCGTCCCATAGATTAGGCGCGAGGGAAGCCGCGGGTTCCGCTAGTGAATGCATACAACAATTTGATAAATTATATGCTAATTAAAACCATCCTCGAGAACCACTATCCATTGGTGAAAACAGCGTGTAAATCGGTACCTACAGTAGTTTTTGAGTTTTTCGCAAACAGACGGACAGGCGCGGCGAACTTTTTTTTCTAATATGTAGTGAAGCTTGAATTGTGTTCCAGGTTTTCGTTTGCCTTTTGGCTCTAGCAATGGCCGCAAATGCCGGCTATATTGGCGGAGGTGGCGGAGGTGGATGGTCCAGCGGCGGCGGAAGCGGATGGTCTAGCGGGGGTGGCGGTGGCTACGGGGGTGGTGGTGGCTACGGGGGTGGCGGCGGTCACGGAGGCGGCAGCGGCGGCGGTGGACGTGAGTAACTAGCATACAAAATTTTACTCTTATTTCTCTTGACTATATACGGGCAAATAAATACGATAACTCTTAAATATGTATGACGGAAAATGACATTGCGCCGATATGTATAAAAAGTACACTTAGGTTAATATATGTAGCATTACTTCGTGTTGTAAAGGTCAAAACTGAAATGCATGAATTTATAAATAACAAATTATACTTAACTAGATTTGGCGCGAGCGAACCCGCTTATTTTTTTTACATGCCCCTATTAGTTTTGGAGATAGGTAGGCTTCGACTACAAGACTCAATTCTGCAATACAATTTTTAAATTTATATTGGTAATATCGCCTTGTTTATGCGCTTAATTTTTAAAACAATCAAAACACGTTACGTATTTTAAAGCTACATAACTATAATATATTTTATCAATGTAGATCTGAAATCTACAGTCATCATTAATCGTAATCAATCACTACAAGAGTCCAACTGCTCTTACCGGAAGCTTTCTGAATCACTCGTTTCAATAATTTGAATTGTGCACTAGTTACGTAGTAACTATTTAAGTAATCTGTACTAGGTATGGACCGACGTACTATTTCTTATGTTATTTTTTGCGCGGAATCCTAATTCTTTTTCTAAAACAAAAGTAGCCTAAGCTATTCTTTATAACAGCAACAGTCACAAAATTTTTGAAAATAAATTTGCTATATTTTGACTTCTTTAAAAACTTTTTTTTAATATTTTCTTAGGTTTACGTGAATACATGACATTATAAATGAAACTATCTTTTTGGATTTTGTCGCGGATTTATTATGATTTTTGGTTCCCGACGTTTCGGAATGCTTTACAGCAATCATGATGACGGGAGAGACTGACTTTTTTTTAAAATAAAACTTTTAAAAAAATTAGACAAGAAGTAGTAATTGTACATACTCCTCTATACTTACCCGCTTATTAAGTAAGTATATATTTTATGAACTTTTATTAATATACATTTTTTGTAACTCTTTGCAGAGGTGAAAATTATTAAAATCATCACATCCGGCGGCGGAGGCGGTGGTTACGGTGAGCATTATAATTTGCTCTAATGCTTTTATCTTTAGAAAGGATGTTTAATGATTGCGTAATCCGCGATCACGGTAACGACTTCATGATGAATGTGACATTCATTTCACTTGTCGCAATATTACAAAGCACTTGTTTTTGTATGTGGTGCGTGGAAAACATTTTTATTTACTATTATTTAAGTACTATGGATCAAAACATATCAAAACTTCATATTCGACATCGAATGTCCATTGCTGTTATTAAATTATTAAACAATTTGAATATTTCTAAAGCAAGGTTAACGGGGCTAGCGCCTAACTATAAATAACAAATATTATAGTACATATTGTTTGTTTGCGGTCGCGGGTTCTAGTTCCGCTGGGGTCATTCATTTGTTGAGCACGAATATTAATACTATGTATGCGTTTAATGTTGTACATATGTAGGGTATATGAACTCCTTGATATCCGTAACACAAGCTAAGTGGCGTATCTCGGAACTACATGGAACTGTGTGTAATAATGTCCAAACATATTTGTTTATTTATATTTTATACAAATATTAAATATTTTAATAATGTAATATTTGTGCATATTGCCTTAAAACTTTAAGAGAGGTCAAAAGACCGACCAAGAGGGTCATCCATTCACTTGATAGTACAACAGAATTACGAATTGCGTAATAATGTCTAGGTACATTAAACGCATCTTGATGTTTAGAACGTTGTTTTGCAATAATTAAATCTTAAATTATCATCGTCCTTACGCCACATAATACAGAACTGTATCTATGAAATATTTTTAACTCAAAATTGGCACACTTATGATTTAAGTAGTGTAGCTTTTTGGATTATTAAATAAATCGCCTTGATAGAATGTAGCAATCTATGTAGTATAACCTGCAGAAAAAAGCCATATTATAATTTAATAGTCAATAGTCATAACATAACTCAGTAGGTAACCTATAGTAACCTACCTGTATGCCTATTGAACATAAACATGGGATTAGTATGATAGTCATTCAGATCAGCCATTTTTTTACAGAAATTATACTTATTGAAAACAAATAAAAGTACGAAATACCGTGTTTTGAATTTAAATATTAAAAATTAAAAACGTTTATTTTACTTATCTTGATAATTCTTTATTTGGTGAATAATTGGTGACAGCACTTCTCCGCAATTCTTTGGGTCAGGTACATTTATCGAGAGCAACAAATAATTCTTTAATGACCCGCAGGTTAGCTGCCCCGTTCTGAGCATAAATATTTTGTATTAGTTGCATCAACTCAATCGTCTATCCTGCACGAAATTATAAATATGTATTTATTTCCAGGAGGTGGTAGCGGCGGTGGGTGGAAGCTCGGTGGTGGCAGCAGCGGTTGGTCCAGCGGAGGAGGCGGTGGTGGATGGAAATCCGGCGGAGGTGGTGGTAGTGGATGGCAGTCCGGTGGCGGCGGTGGTAGCGGATGGAAGTCCGGTGGCGGCGGTGGCGGCTGGTCCAGCGGCGGCGGCGGTGGCGGCTGGTCCAGCGGCGGCTCATCCGGCTGGCCCAGCGGCGGCTCATCCGGCTGGTGGTGATCATTATCAACGAAACTTTTAAATACAACCGTACCTCAAACTTATAATTTGTTTCTTTTAGTACCAATTAATTCTATCCTTTAATTTATATATTGCCATGGGAATTTAGAAATTCCTTATTTTCTTTGTACTTATTTCCTTCATAATAATAGAAGAAACTACAGTAAGACCAGTATTAAACAGACGAAAAATGAATATCAAGTCTATTCAGTACCTACTGGCAGAATTTCCCTACTCAGTAGTAACAAGTGACATTAATTTCAAACTGAAATAAAAACTGTAATATCGAGATAATTTTTCTTATCTTATTAGGTACAGATAGGTAGTTTGTAGCTCATTTTGAAATGGTCATTACTAACGATACAGAGGCCGAATCTATAGGTTATAGTTTGTTTGTGTCTGTAAACGCGAGAAAACCTCTGGAGGTATTTTAGAGAAATTCAGTGCGATAGCTGGTTATACAGGTCAATACTTATAATATTTTAGGAGACTTATAACTGCAAGAAAATACCTCATTTGTAAGAAGTCTACTGTCTACGTCATACCATGAGACGAGCCCAAGCAGAGCGAGGGCAATTCGCCAGTTATTTTATATACTAGCGACTCACCCTCGCTTCGCTCGGATTCGTCCCTAGGTTTAGCGTCAGCAAAGCCACGGGTTCCGCAGGTTAAAATAAATAAAATCCCTTTTTTTGAAGTCAGTTAAAATGTAGCCAAAGTAACGCCTTATGACATTAGTTATCTGCGAGTAAAAGTCCCGTCAAAATCGGTCCAGCCGTGTCAAGATTAGCCGAAACAAACAGAGACAAAAATTTTAAAAATTGCTTTTTTTGTTGCTAGTATCGTATATACTTACACATGCATTTAGTGAAAAGCTGTAAATTTGAAATTAAAAACAGACACTCCAATTTTATTTGTTAAAAAAATTCAATTACGTAATTTATATTAAATAAAAAATATATATATAAAATAAAAAGGTTTATTACTTCATCAATTAAATAGAAAATAAAATAATAACAAGTTTAATTATCAACAGTTATATTTCTTTGATTTTTTATCAAACTTCTGCCTCTTAGCTCTGTTTGGATCATAATTTTCTTTGTCGGAAGAATCTGTACTATTTGGTGAGTAACCACGAACTGCTTTTCTTTGCTTTCTATTTTCATATTGATTTGGTTCCAGTGTGGATAAAATTCCAAAATTACTGAAACTAAAGTAAAAAATGTATACAGTCTAACAAAAATTGCAGTGACAATTATTCAAAATGCTTAGTCTAGGTACTACTCCTAGCCATTGTAGTGTTTATTATAAAATAAGCCAAGACATTGATGCATTTAATTATTTCAATAATTAAATAAAGTTCTTACAATTGTTCAGATGCATGAACATCTGCAATAGTTTCAATTAATTTTGCATTTTCATTATCTGTATCACTGCCTGTTTCTGATTCTGCTACAATAACACCTTTTACTTTTACAGAATTTAATGTAATTGCTTGTTCTTTAGGTATATTATTAAGTAAAAAAGTGTCTTGTTTATTTTCACTCTGCATTAAATGTTTGTGTAATAAAATATTGGCTTCATTACAATTATTTTTTTCACTGCCATTTATATTAACCTGATCAACATTATTATCATTTTCCTCATTTACATCAACAGTTTGGACTTCAACAGAGTGCTTATTTATGACTTTAATACTGTTTTCTTTATTATGTAAAATGTTTATGGTTGCTATGAAGTTATTATTTTCAATGGTAACCATTACAGTATCTGCATTATTTCTATACTTTCTTTCATTTGTATTTTGTGAACATAGAGAGTGAACATCATATAATGAGCTTTTTCTATAAAATGGCACCTTGAATAAAGGTAGCATACTTTTGGCTTTTATTGTTTTGGTATTTATATGTATATCATTATTTCTTATTGAGCTAGATTGATTTGTTTCATTTTCTGCAGAAATATTTACATTGTTTTTTTCAGCCTCTATCACAGCTAAACATGCAAGCTTATCTTTGTCAATCAAATCATTTTGACTTTCATCTATTACTATTGTATGATCATCAAAAGCAATCCCACTGTCATTATTATAATTTTTTTTATTGTTTAACATGATGGTTTCATTATCTCCAAGAAATTGTTGTTTTTTAATTGCTTTGGGTGATTGTTTTAGCTTTTTGCTATCATAAGAAAGTTTTTTATTATGAGTTCTTTTCTTAGTAACTACTTCATTAACATTGTTTTTAACCAGATCTATTGATTTACCACTAGAGTAATTGGAATTAACTTTTAGGTCAGCAAAAGGTTTCCGAGGCTTATTAGGTTTTTTTAAATTTGTGTCTAGCCAGTGCTCAACATAGAAATTTGAATCTTCCATTTTAAAAGGCTTAGTAAAATATGAGGTATTTTCACCAGGTATGTATGAAGGTGTTATGTTATCTTTATCTTTTACTAAAATGCTTAAACTTTTTCTTTTGTTACAATATTTTGATGGAGCCTGAATACATTCTGGAAAAAGTTGTCTTTCCAATTTTAACTGTTCAGAAATTCTAAGTCGTCTAAAAACTGTAAAAAGTATAAAAACATTTAAAAAATATTTTGATAATTAACCACAGGAATTGAACTAATACACATGTATGTATTACATTAAACACATACCATCTATGTTAAATAATTCTTGAAATTCCGTTAGTAAATTAGAAATATTTTCTACACGTCGCGTTAAAGGTTCATCTTTAGAATAGGTGGACACAGCTGGTGGAGAAACACACAACAAACATTCTTCAGCAGTAGCGACGCATTTCTGACAAATAAAATGCCCACAAGGGTATCTCACGTACGGTCCGTGTAGATGGTCACTAAAAATTGTAATTGTGATATTACTATATACTTTAAGATTTTAAATATTAACCAAATTATTTTTAAGTTCACTATATTTTTCACTCACCAAGTAACACATTTGTTTTTATCAACTAAATTTTTCACATATTCAACAGCAAGGTCAACATTTATATTAGACTTAAACATAATAATACTACCATTGTAATATTTAAAAATATACTATTAAAGGATTGTATAAAGAACGATTATAATTGGGAAAATGACGACAAAGCCCTGTAATTCAATTGTATTTATTATTACTTCATTAGAATTTATTTAATTCAACTTTTGATTAGTTAGACTTATAAATGTTTTTACAGTTATTTGATGAATTGATTGATGAAGGCACACGACACACGTCATTCGTCATTTTTTATATTTACTTCTCCACAGATTACGTACATGCACATTTTACAGCTATGGACTCTGGCTCTAAGGTCCACAGATTTTGACATAATTTTTATTGTCCAATACCTAATATGTTTTTAAATGTACTTTTTAACAATCAGTATCGAATAGATAGACTAAAAATATTTAGGTTATTTTTTTATATCCTTAGGGTGTAACCTCATGCTGACGCTTGACGCTGGTTATGAGCGTCAAATTGTGTCACGTGGTTAATTTAGGCTGTGCTGCCACCTGGAAAAAACTTAGTAGCGTCAAATCGTAAAAAGCTAAACTCGAATTAGCTTTTTATTTTAAGGATTAAACAGAAATTTAGAATCTATATAATCGAACTCGAAAGTAATCGATATTAGTGGTGTAAAAGTAACGAAACATAGCGTACCCGTATGTATTCGTTACTATAATAATCAGTATTCGTTACTTTCGTATCGTTACGTTACTCGTTACTTTTGATACGATACTTAGAACATCGCATCAAGTCGTGTTGCGTATTTCGTATGATCCGTATGATGAAGACGTCACGTCGTTCGTACTTTGTAGTAAAAAAAAATACTATTACGTATAGTATTTTTATTTTTTATAGACCCTAAAACAATAGTTATTAAATTTTTTGTCTATATGTCTGTTTTTGTGTAATCGTTTCACAAAAAATACTGGACCGATTTTAACCTAATTTTCTGTACTAATTACTCGTGTCAACATTTAGGATACTTTTTATTGCAGAAAAATATTTCATTTCTACATGAAATCAAAATGATTGGTTTTCTTGAGTCGTTCTTAGAAAGCTAGCGGTGGGAAAATCTGAAAGAGACACAACAAAACAGTGTAGTAGGATGCTGTAGCCTGTAGGTCCTAAAAAGTCGTACAGAAAAATCTATAATATCTAATATAAAGTTACACTCGCAATACCTATTTTTGTCCGTACGTCTACGTATAAAAAACAGTAGGTACCGAACTAAGCGCATCGATTTGCACTGGAATAATACTAAGTATTCGTTCGCAAAATTTCTACAAAATATCTGGAAATAACTCTTCAATTTTCTTGTAAACACTGTGTATCATGTGCGTGAACTGAACAGTCGTATTTCTTTGTACGTAGAACTAGAATCATTCAAACTAATATAATAACATCAGGCTGTATGGACTATAGTCCTTTGCCTGTCCCTATTGGGATAAATTTTAAAAACAACAAAAATCTATAGTTTGACGCTGAAAGCAAGCGTCAAGCGTCATCATGAGGTTACAACTTTACACACAATGATGGAGCCGAAACGCTGCGTTTGGACAATCACAGTGTTGGCTTTTGTTCACAAGTGAATAATGTTTATAGACTGATTGATTATAACATAACATATTATTCACAAATAGTATTATTAAAGATCCATATTGTTCTCAAAAAATGTAATGTTTATTCACTATACTGTATTCCTCTCTAGAATATTTAATAAAACAAAACTATATACCTACCTAGTTATATTAAGAAAATTTTGTACACTAACAAAAGAAATAACAAATTACTCGCTATGACTTGTGATTATTTTACACTATATAATAAAAATCTTTTACATTTAGAGTTTAGTGCACTATAATATACTAAAAGAAATAAATAAGAACTATAAATAAGTAATCTATATTAAGTTTGAATGTTTAAAAGTGAAGTGTTGTAATTTGTATCATACGGTATACCTACAGTAAAAATTACTCTACTATAACCTCAGACCAATAAAACTTTTTTATTAGTCTGAGACTATAACTTAACTAAAATTAACCTTACTTCTTTTTATTATAATTTTATTAATGATAATGAAATAATATTAACTCTACTATAAGAAAATTGTTGATTTAAAATGTAATATCGATTTTTTAAAGTAAAAGTTAATAATGATGACAATTGGGTACGGTTTCACGTTAGGGTACAGTAAAATAATTTAATTTCCATTAGTTTTTATTCTATAAATGCAATTTCTATCACAATAAGAATATAATAAGGCGTAAAGCCTGAACTTTTTATCCTTAACAACTATGTTCCGACTACATGAAATTTACAATGAATGTACAGCAAATTTAAAACACTTGACATAAGTTTAGATAGAATAATACAAACATTTAATTAAAATAAATTAAATTTACACCTACCTACTTAGGTAACAATATGTTTTGATTATATGTACCACGGTTCATATACGAAAACATTCTATTATTCTTCTTTATGCTTAGGTATTGAATATTAATCATACAATTAAGTCGATAAGTATTATTTCTATTAAAGTACAAAATTTGTTATGACTATGATTCGCGAATCGCGATAGAGCCAAACGCTGACTTTTTACAACCACGCACGCAGCAATGATATCTGTCGCAGTTTTATTAATGAAGTGGTGTTCTTATGAATTCTTAAACCAGTCATCCTGTTGCTATTAAATTTTAAATAATGAAAAGTTATAAAATCTACGCAAGCGAAGGCCTGGGGCGACAGTCTCGACAAATTACGACAAGTCATACGACTAGAGTTCTAATTTCTAAAGATAATTTGAGATTTAGGTATTACACATAGCTGGGCATTAACTCGTTAATCCGTTAATCGTTAATTAACGAAGTTAACATTTCGATTAACGATTAACTTTTAAGTTAACCTAAAAAAATCTTAACGGACTCGTTAACTTCCGTTACATTTTCTCAAGTCCGTTAATCGTTAATCCAGTACCTACTCTTTACCAAGCCTCACGTCGCGTCGAGATAACGAAACCAGGTACCTAAGTTAAGTTTGGTAGGTAAGGTTGTCGGTGCGTGTTCACGTGCCGGGCGCCCGGAAGCATCTGCGTTAGTCTAAAAGTCATGACACCGTGTGGGCCTCCTGACTCAGTGAAACAGGACGAACTGCATCCATTTTCGCCAGGCCCGCCTCTGGGTTTCCCAGTTACTCCCTCCATCGTCGGATCATGGCCTCGTCACCTAGACGGGAGGGACTTTCACATTGGAAGTTTCCCAAGCACACGCTCACTCGCCCGGAACTGGTACACTTGCGCGAGTCTTTCCCTTTGCCTGTGCCTGGAGTACCGAGGGTACCGAGGGAGGAGGAGTAGAAGGACGCCGTGCGTCATCCCCTTATTGCCCCTTCATCGCCAGGACTTGCTGCGTACTGTACAATTGGACCTCGTTAGGGACGGAAAGGGCGTCGATCCAAACGGGGGCACCATATAGTGCCATGGACCTCACAATCTCAAAACCGGCAAAGAGATTCAATGCCCCGGACATTCGGCAAAAGCCTACCGAAAGTCGAGACGGCTTCCATCAGTATTGGGATGAAGTGGGAATAATGAAAAAAGGACGTTCAGAATCCGTCCAGGGCCAGAGAGAGGTGCCTCATGAGAGCGAAGTGGCTCTTGTAGAGTTCCAAACGGCTGGATATTGAAGGCGTTGAACTGAGCCTCTGATAAGCCCGGTCCCGCCTCCTCGAAATCAATAGATACTCGTATTATAAGTAGATCATTATTGTTGCAATGATATAAAAATACAATTTTAATCACGTGTTAACGGATTAACGATTAACGTTAACTTGCGTCAAATCTTTCGAAATGTAACGCTTTAACGTTTAACGAAGTTAACTTTTTAAAGTAACGGATTAAGGATTAACGAGTTAATTATTTGTTTAACGGTGCCCAGCTATGGTATTACACGTCTGAAATCTGAATATAACTGGTACAACCAGTAATTTAAGCGTATACACAATACACATGTTCTGTGTGTTGTCCGCGTGTTTATATCACTTTACACTTCGTCAGCAATCAGCATTGTCGACATAACAAGCGATCTCTTTTTTATCAATTCGTGCCACTAAGTCGTAATATTGAATGATTTCAATATCGTAATAATTGATGCTGCTGCTGCTGCTTGCTAGTGATACATACTTAAATAAAAACTATTTTATAACGCGTATCCTACATAATCTGCGACAAGGCACCAAATTAAAACTACCCCACTTAACCAATATGATGATGATGATGTATGATTGATCCAAAATTAATTGAAAAATATATTTAAAACTACCGTTTTCAAAAATCATCGAGTTTTATGTCTAATACTAAAATTCTAACTTAGTCGAATCTGTACATCGATTATTTTTTGGAAATCTAATTGTAATAGTTACTATTAACAATACAGAGGTAGAATCTACTGTTTTAGAATTTTTATTAGTCCGTGTGACTGTGATGCATCACGGAAACCAATAGGACAGATTTTGATGAAATTTGGTATCGTGTTAGCTGGTTAATCGGATCCATATTATTTAGGATACTTTTTACTGCAGAAAAATATCTGGTTTCTGAGCAATCTATTAAAAAAATAAAATGTATCTGGGGTCAAAGAGACGAGTCACTATTTTACAATAGAGCCATACTTCAACAAAAATAATGTAATAATTTACCGTTTAAGAAAAGAAACTTTAAAACATCCTAAATTGTCATATTATGTAGTTAAAGCCACTTAATATTAACTTATAATTAATTAGTTGGTATAGTACAGAATACTATAGAATAAAATAGACTGAGTGTGTATATATAGCGTAACCAAACACAATGAGCAAGAAAATATGTATGTATATCAATGTAACAATTATTTTATTTTTTAACATTTAAAATATTATTTAAAAAAAACTAATTTCTGTTTTAATTTTAACTAAGCAAAAGTCTTATTTTGCAGCAGTTATATATCAATACCACTGCATCACACTCTTCTGCACATCTTATTCTTTTAAAAATATTTTTATTTTTTACAACTCTTCTATAAACTTGGAGTTTAACTGATTTTTAAGGTTCCATAGTATTCTTATATTAAAGTCAAGCACGAAGAGGAGCATTATCATAAACATTCTACTCCTCTTTTAATTTATCATATAAGGATACATAAAATTTATTCGAAATTAAATATTATGTAAAAATAACATTATAACATAACATTTTAAATGATTTCTAATCATTATGTAACGGGTCAGTTAATTTATTTAAAAATTAAACGAGGGTAGAAGGAAAATTGTATCTGTTTATTTTATATTTCAGTTTGTAAAAAAATACCCAATACAATTTTCTTAGAATATTATGAACTATTTGTAAGCAGTACAATAAACTCATAACATTATATGTAGTATTATATTGTACAAACATTTATAAAACAAGAAATTAATGTTTAAAATAAAGGTTTCATATTCCAAAATCAATAGTAGTAATATGTATTTACATATAGTCCCAATTTGTGAGAGTAACATTTGGGAAATGCATTTACGCATATCACCAGGTGGTGATGGGGGGGTTCACCGACTTAAGGAAGCCAGTACTACTTACTGAAACCCAAACGAATTCAACTACGACGCCCAGCCAGGCAAGACTGCCCAAGCAGACCAGACAACCAAGGGGTTACTCCACACAGTCCACTCTGCTATCATGCTTTCAAAGAAGTATCTGGAACAACCCGCATGGCACACCACCCACAATAGTGGGCCACCTCATTGTGCATTTCTTCGCTTCGCGCCCGGCCGGATTGCCAGACGCTACTGAGCTCCCCCACCACGACAAGGTGAACGCACGTTTGGGAAGAGTAATATTACCTTTACTTCCAATAACTAACATAATCTTATTATAACAATACTCACTAACATTTTAACACCCTTTTAGGGTTTAAAGAATTTGTACATTGCAACATGCTTTAGTTATTTTAACAATACTTAACCAAATATAACAATATATTTCTAAAGTTCTTAGATGTAGAAGAATCATATTATTATACATATAATTTTTTTCCATTACTTGCAAAATTATTAAAATTGTAACAACTAACGAGGTATCCATAAAATAAATGTAAGCCTATAACAAATGTAGCGTTTAATTTCAATATAGGGAGAGCGGCTTGTCCAATTTCACCGAGAGGATTAGGATGTATGATGTATCCAAATCGAAAAAAAACAGCTCACATAATTATGGCTACCCTCTAAAGAGTTTTAAACTCTACATTTCATACATAAAGTAACATAATTTAAACTTAATTAAAGTCATGGTTTATTCATGCACATAATGATTAATGATTGACCCATAAGGAAAATGCTTCTCTTTATTTGATAATGACTTGCAAAATAGGAAAATAAATAAAAAGATATATGAGGTATATAAGAAACATAGTTTTTTTAAACAAAAACCATGCACACATTAGTATTTGTATAAATTTAATGTTAACTTATTTGTCACTTTTCTTCACACATCATATTGTACTATATTATTCTTAAAAACAGATTTATTAAAATAATAATTAAAACTCTTAGGATTTACTATTGAAATCCTAAACTTAATGGTTTACCTATTCTTGCAAATCTCTACAAGTAATTACTAGTAAGTAGCTAGTTATACTTTGTAAAAATAAAGTTCACTTATCATTTTTAAAGCTTCTAGTAAAAATTCAAAAATATTTTATCATCACATCAAGTCAGAAGTTTTTAAATCTTAAAATTTTCTACAATAAAAACAAATATATACATATTAAGTTTTTGATAAAACCTTTTTAAATCAGAAAAATTGTGCAAGTCAAAAAGCCCATGTTTAATATATAGAGTTTAACAAGATTATTTTAACAAAAAAATGGGGCAAGTGAGCCAATTAATTTTGAAAATAATATTTAAAAGTAGAAATATCATTAACTAGGTATCAAATAGTCATACTATTGGGTATGATTTCCAAATTAACTGAACGAAATTACATAGAAAAAAATTAAGTTACACAATTTTACTGATTTCTTACACTTGAAAGTTATCATTAGAATATTACTTAACGTTCACGTCGAGCTCGCTTGGCCCTTGCCGTGGGCGCGGAGGGATTGTGCTCTTCGTCATTTCGCCGTTTTGCTGGAGGCTGCGGTCTTTGTAGTTGACTCTGCGCCGTCAATTGCAATTGCAATGCATGCGTATTTAACCGCTCAGCTAGAAGCAAAGGTTTTAATGCCGCCATTTTGTGACTGTACAAAGTAACTCTTGGCCTACTATTCACTGCGGCTGTCAATTGTTCTCGGACCGACATTTCAGTATTTTCTGAATTATTATTCCATCTGTCATTATCTTGCTCTTTTTCATCATTTGCGGTTGTATTGTCAGATTTTTGTGATTCATCAGCTGATTCACCATTATCAGGACTGCAAATGATGTTAACTTGTGCCCTAACCTCAGCATCAAACTTAGATATTGTACTTACAAGAGGCTTGGCCCATCCTATGTGTAAAATAGGAGTTTGACTGCCTTCTTCCCATTTGCAAATTCCATCATAAAATCTTAAAAAAAAGATCATATTTAAAAAATGTAAACAATGTTAGCAATATATTTCATATATGTATGTATGCTCAGACAATTTCCAATATAATGAGAATAAATTGTATTTTATTTATTTATTATATAATTACAATTATTATTGTGTAGTAATAATAAATTAATCTTAATTATTCACCTTAAAAGAGATGCAAAACATTCTGGGTCCTTCAAAATTGATCTTGCAGAATGTCCTGAACTTTCAGCCTTCATCAGTTGAGGTATTAGTTCATTAGCAATTTCAGAAAACTCTTTATATATTTCTTCATCATCTCTGGAATAGTTGTAACTAAAAAGATAGTAAAATCATAATTATTTTTATAGGTTAATATGAGGTAGAGGTAAGACAATTTTGATCAGCTCTGTAATCAAAATGTTTGCTAATTAAATTAATTAACATTTTGGCCATTATCATTATTGGATCATTAATCAAAAGTCTTTGTGTTGATTAATAGTTTTTGCAATCTACTTTATAAATAATATAGTAGCCATTGCCTACCTTTCCATATAATAAAAACTTTGTGTAGTGCAATTAATTATATAGTTCGGATGGTATCACTACATAGTATAAAACAAAGTCGCTTTCTCTGTCCCTATATCCCTATATCCCTATGTGCGCTTAAATCTTTAAAACTACGCAACGGATTTTGATGCGGTTTTTTTAATAGATAGAGTGATTCAAGAGGAAGGTTTATATGCATAACTAGCGAATCCCGCGGCTTTGCCTGTGCTAAATCTAGGGAAGAGCCCGAGCGAAGCGAGGGCGAGTCGCTAGTACATCATAAAAAAGATATAAAATTATTAAACTATTAGACACCTACTGCCTTATAACATCACCGGCACATGCCCAGGCATGAAATGCTTCTTTGTACATTTTATGTCTATGATAGTAACCTCCTTGAAATGTATATGGATATACATGACGATCATCATAATAAGTTCTGGCAGATCGAATTGCTTGTACATACAAAGCAGCAGCATCTGGCCTTGGTGTATTAGCTGGTTTAGAATTCATAATATCATCTTTTGTTATAGAATTTTCAGGTTCCTCTGAGCAATCTGCAATTTTCATATATTCAACTAAATCACCTAGATTACCCAAACCCATAGGGTATGTATCCAGATGTCCTGAAAAGTATAATTCAATCAGTTATTATTATTAATAAAATATGTTTGTAATAAATTTTAGTTGAAAAATAATTTCAATATATTTAATCCAAATGTTATTTACCTTTTTCATACAGTAGCCAAAGTAGCTTGTGTTGCATTTGTGCTACTTCATGTACATCAATAGTTGGTGTCAATGTTGGATTAATAGAAGAAACCAAAGCAGCTAGTTCCATTATTCTTGTACATACAACTGGTTTACCTGCTACATATAACCATGAATGTGCCAGCACACCTTCTCCAACTGATCTCCCTCTTTTGTCCTCATTACCTTTACCATGCCATGTTACCTTAGAATAGATAAATAATAAAAATAAGTATATTTTTTATAAACTACAACTTCATTTAAACATAAAACATGTATATTTTATTTTTATTTTAAAGAAGACATAAGTTACATAAGCTTAATTATAAAACCTTCACATATATCACAACTGTTCCTTTAATGAATTTAACTCTGAAAATCCTGATTAACCTTTTCTAACACAGTCAATACCACATAGGCTTAATATTACAGACATATAAAATGTAATACATTTTCTAATAGCTTAAAAACAAAACCTTCCATTTTCATCCAATCCATTCATAATACAATGTAACTTTGCAGTATGTAAATAAACAATAGCCTTAGCCTATTTAGAGAACAGTTTTTCTATGAGTAAATTAATTTTTTTATGCCCCCATGGTTTAACTTAACATTCATCATTAATTTTTAACATTCATTATCATTCATCAGTATGTTTTCTCACCTACCATTAATGAATTTCATTACACATTATACATAGCTTTTTTTAAATTGAATTCTACATTAAAAATTCTAAAAGAAATGATTTCTTACACAGTAATATCTTACTTCAGCAGTGTTTGTCCCATCCTTTCCAAAGACTACCCAAGCATGATCTTCAGATAATGCAAGATGAACGTCATTTTTCCCCAACACTTGACAACCTGCAGTTACAGCAAAAGCGACACCAAAGCAGTCTAACTTGTTACCAGTCAAAAAGCTATAAATAGACTGTAAATGAGCTCTGTCTTTATAATAACTGCGAGTTAACGAATTCCAAATTAAATCGGCTACTCTTTTGACCAAATCGCGCGTTGCTAGTTCTCCACTCAAAAGCTTAGCATCGACGCCGCTACGCATTAAAGATACAAATCTTTCATACAGCGATTTAACTTCATCCCACTCCACTGATGGAAATTTCATCTTAATAAATTTATTTGACGCAAGATTCACATCTTTGTCACTGTTTTTAACATTAGTTAAGTTATTTTCAACAGCTCCTATTAAGATTGAGAAAAAAGCCAAATCAGGTTCTTTATTACTACGCAGTTGTTCTTCAAATAGATCACATACTTTTTGAATACTGTCTATTGGAAAAAAATGTTTATACTCCGATAACCCAGACATGATTTTCTATTTCACATAATATCTATTTTGAGAAATAAACAACAACATCAGCGGACGCCGGTTACAAAGTTGACATATATCATTATATATTATTTATGTATCAGTATACTCTATGGTTGACATCATAGATGACTAATAATGACATATTTTACAATGTCGCCAACATAAAACTTTAGTCTATTAAAGAAGTTTTATTTATGTATTATTAAAAATTCAGTACCGGTGAATTGTTTTTTTAAAATCAAGTATTATTCGGTCTTTAAAATAAGTTTTTAAATTGAAATAACTCAACAATAAAACGTCCCCTATTACAACTTTACTAATATACGTAATAATGAATATGTACAATCAATTTTATGGTATATAATTTTTTAATAAATTAATTCAAAAATTTAAGATACTAATTACTATGCGTATGCCGCTATGTTAAAATGTAGTATATTATGTGTTAGTGTATCTACGATGTGTGATTACAATAATTTGTTAAATTTATTAAAAATTACTTCGCTATATTTTATTATTTATCTGTGATATAGTTGTCTATGGAAGGTAAAGGAAAGGAGGGCTATCTCTGTGTATGACAAGTGTCCGTCAAAATGCGTTAAATTAGAGTGGCGCCACATTGGCATCAAGGTAAATTTTAAAATCTTATTTGTGGTGGTGACATGGTAGCAAGTGGGCTAATTTCTCTTCACCCAGTTTACCGGATTAATGAAGTTAGCCCCTACGTTTTTTTTTTAGTTTTGGAGTTTTTTTTATTACATCGTTAGTTCGTCATTTGTTCTTTTTGTTCACTATTAACATTTGTTTGTTCTCCTTATATTTATTAAAAAAATAAATCAAAAATATGCACCTTAAGTTAGGCTTAAGTTAATTAAACAAAAAATAAACAATGTGAAGTAAGAACAAACTTTTTTTTATACATGAATAATCATACACAAAGGTTTATTGACCCGTATTTGTTAACAAAATATAAAAAAATGCGATAGGGGGCTAGAACTTAATAAGTAATGCTAATAGGTAGTCTGTATTATTCATGTATTAAATCAAGATCCAAGTGCCACCATACCTTACTTAGTAACCAAATGAGAATAAAGTAGTTTAACTCAAGTATGTACTTAGACTATATACCTACCCACTAGTTTGGGCTAGCTTGGCTCAAATAAAGGAGGAATTAAAGGTGTATAGTAGTATGCTTAAAAGGTTATTTTTTCTAAGTTTCATTTTAATGTTAAACTTGTTATAAAGTTAACTACAGTTCTGGAGGGATAAGCTCAGCTTTGCGTTTGTGTGAGTGCAGTGTACGGATAGGCACGACCGAAGGCGTAGCACGTTGCGAGTTTATTTAAACCTGTTTGATCTGGTTTTTGATGGGCTGCTATTAGCTTTTAGCTATCACTCACACAAATGCAAAGCTGAGCTTATGCCTCGAGAACTGTATAATTTTCTAGTACAAAATATAGATTACAGACTATAGCTGAGAGAAGCCACTTACGCGGTATAGCCTCTTTAACCACTTGACGCCCGCAACATATGACATGCAACACCCGATAATCACCGAACCCACTCGGCAATTTTCGCAGATTCTACCATTACATAAAAAAACATTTACAATTTAAATTATATAGCACCGATTTAAAATGTGTTAGCTGTTTTGGATTCTTAAATAATTTGAGTATTTATGAGAATATATAAAATGTCCTTTAAACTATTGATAAATAAAATCAAGCTCGTTATATATCAGCGTTAACGGAAAATTTTCTAATTTTTGTATTACAATGAATTCTAATAATACCAGCGTTTATACTTACACCAAATTTGGAACACTACTTTATGAATAAACATGTAATGATACAAAACCATTTTTTGATTTATTTGTATTAGTTTTTAGTAACAGTCACATTCAAAACTTTATAAAACTCGCGGCTCGTTCGTTGTATTTACACAGGTTACCGCGCAATTTTCAAAGCATGCATCAGGGTTATGGCGAGTAGATTCTTAATAAAATTGACAATAAAATACATATTAATCCTTACTTTAAAAATATACACAAATAAATCTTTAAAATAAGTCACTAGAATTAGAAATTGGATGGTTTTCTTATAAAAGAGAAAAATTGAGGTTATTTTTAAAAACACTCGTATTTCAATATAATTCACATTTTTATGTTTATTATGTGGCTTAAATTTGAAATCTACAAGCTAAACTTTGTCACTGATATGAAACCTTTACACTTTTCATTCAAGAAACTAAATATTTTAACATGTAAAGTTTTCTAAATTTTTGTACTGATAATAATATTTTGAAGCGTAATAATGCTGTACCCCTCAAATTCAACACTAAAAATTATCGATAATTTTTGTGAACGGTGAAACAAATATAAACACAAATTATATTTATGTAACAATTATAATTTGATATAAAAAATAAAATAGATGTAATAGAATATTTTATTTTTATGGATAAACGAGATTTAAAATATAAATGTAAATAGAATTCCAATTCTTATAAAATATAACAAAAACAATATTTCAAAAATGCAATAATAATAATTCTGGGTCTCATGTTAAATATTTCGTAATATTCATAATGTAATTTATGGTATATATTATTGTATTTTATTTTAATATGTAAGTAAAAGTAATTATTATAATTTTTATGACAAAAGTAACACTTTTGTCATGAAATTGTGCATATAAGTTTTTTTATTGCAAACGCTCAAAAACTACTTACCTAACTTGCCAAATAATTGCTAAATAACTTGCTTGTTATAATTCTTGCTAAAACTAAACTATTGGAAGCAAATTTTAAATAAAAAGTTTAGTTAAAATTATAATTTATATAATATAATAAATATTTATACCGACTATATTATAATAATTTTATTTTGCAATTCAATAATGTAGCTCTTATAGTTTTTGATGACTAAAATTGATGACAAAAAAAATAGTAACTTCGTAATTTGACGAAGAAAAAATAAAAAAAATTCTGATCTCATCATCATCACTACATAGTATAAAACAAAGTCGCTTTCTCTGTCCCTATGTCCCTATGTATGCTTAAATCTTTAAAACTACGCAACGGATTTTGATGCGGTTTTTTTTAATAGATAGAGTGATTCAAGAGGAAGGTTTATATGCATAACAAGCGGATCCCGCGGCTTTGCTTATGCTAAATCTAGGGAAGAGCCCGAGCGAAGCGAGGGCGAGTCGCTAGTTTTTTAATAAAGTATTTATCCTATAGGTAGTCAAAGACTAATTTACCCTAGATGATTGTCTATTTCATATTCAGTATTCGAAGCAGTAATAAATTTACAATAAAAGAATTTATATACAACATAATATTATAAGAGAGTAATATATATAGGTTCCGAAACTGCAGAACTAATTCATAAAATATTTATTTTATTTAATTTACAAAAAAATATATTATAATCGGATTTTGATGAAATTATTTACTAAAATATGTATCAGAAAAAGTATATTTGTTGGTATCATGATATTAATCCTCTTCTTTATTTTATTTTGGTTTGTTGGGGAAGTATAAGTCGTGGTTTATCTATAAAAAAACTAGGGAAATACTAAACGGTTAGTTAGGGGTTAATACCTGAATAAGAAAAGTATAAAACTGTTTATTTTGTATGGAAATCATCAAAACGTATCTACGGACGAGAGTTTGTGAAAATTCATCTAGGTATATATACGTGTACAATACAATATAACCATTTCAAGCAACTATATTACTATATACTCCCGAGATCGTCAGGGAAAATTTATTTTATTTTAGAACGTCTTTTTATTGCTATTATAATAATATAATATGTTATGCTTATATTTATATGTAATTTATAATACATAAGAGTATTTAAAATTTATGTAACATGTTGTTCTAGAACAAACATAACACATACTTACTTTTTCTATAAACATTCGTATTAAAATGTCGATATCATCGATAGCATAATATATCGACGTGTCAATGCCTAGCCAAATTTGACAACTGTCTAATATGTCACATTTGACAGCGTATAGACTGATATTATAATTATTTGTAAATAAACACATTTTATATTATAAAACTATTGAAATATGCTACAAAAAACCGAAAATATGAAATTATATTTGTTTTTCTACAATGATATGACTATGTCAGACATCAAAACATTCAGTAATCGTCCAAATTCTTGTAAATTAATGGCGAGTTTATTTACAAATCTCAATACAGCAAAATTTATTTAATCAAAAAACCAACATTATAACGTTAACATACATTTATTAGTACATCAATAGTAGCAACGAATATTAACAATTATTATTCATGCGTTTACGGTACAAATTCACTTATTTTCAATTTTTAAATTACACTAAACCAATAGCGAGTCGCGCGCTCTTTACTTGAAATTTTATCAACTTTTGACGTAATAGTTTTTAATCTTGTCGGTATTCGATTAACATTTTGTTTTGATATATTGGTTAAAAAACTTTTAAAGTTTCTGTTTATTACTCGTTTAGAAAAAAATAAAGCGATTTCGTTGTATAATAAGTAATAAAAGCGTAGAGGGTGTAGCGGTACACATAGGTACCAGCGGGGATCTACGGTAACGCCGGAAGTGGTACACATTGGTACCAGCGGGGATCAAGTGGTTAACAAAAAATATAATATAAAATACGCCATGCATACAATATTATTAAAAAAATTTTTTTTGGCATTTTTTTATCTGTGGTTTCTACTAGCTTCTACTTACGAAGCATAGACATAACGACATGTACACTAGCTTTTTCAAGCATCACGAAAACGACGAAAACAACGGGCTAGTGTGTATGGAAGTGTATTTAACTGGTTGCGCCGCAATTAATATTCCCGGGTAAGTAAGAAGAAAATATTTTGTGATATTTGTTTTTGATCGTTAATTTAATAATTTGTGTATACTTTGAACCAATGGAGTTTATTACGAAAATGTCATTGTTAATCTTACGGGTGTGTGCACTATATATTTCTTCTTCTTTAAACACGAAGATTTCATCGTGAAGTGCTGCACAGTTACATTAAAATTTAATTATTACGCAGTTGACAACAATTCATACTTGTAATCAATATACTTGTACTTGGGTATTAGTGAGAGGTTAGAGCATATATCTGTTTAATTATATCTTTATTTCTTACAGAGTGGCGTGTAATGAGGAATGATTGAAAATAAGATATAATTTACCTGGTTTAATTAAGGAAAATAAGTTACAGTTAAGTTTGATCACAATCAGAATGGCAACTTTAGAGCAGCAAGCTTCTAAACTTTTAGATTTCAACCAAAAACTTGATATAAATCTTCTTGATAATATTGTTGGATGTCTTTATTCTACTGTTGGAGATCAACAGAGAGTAGCACAAGATATTTTAACTGCATTGAAAGAACATCCAGATGCTTGGACAAGAGTCGACACAATTTTAGAGTTCTCTCAAAACCAGGAAACAAAGTATTATGCTCTACAGATTTTAGAACAAGTCATACAAACAAGATGGAAAGTGTTACCTAGAAACCAATGTGAAGGTATAAAAAAGTATATTGTTGGTCTTATTATAAAAAATTCATCAGACCCTGTTACTATGGAAAATAATAAAGTATACTTAAAAAAGTTAAACATGATTTTAATCCAAGTGTTAAAAAGAGAATGGCCCCACAACTGGGAGACTTTTATTAGTGATATTGTTGGCGCATCTAAGACTAATGAGAGTCTATGCCAAAATAATATGGTTATCCTGAAACTTCTTAGTGAAGAAGTATTTGTCTTCAGTACAGGTCAGCTAACACAAACAAAAGCTAAGCATCTGAAGGATACAATGTGTTCTGAATTCAGTCAAATTTTCACTCTTTGTCAATTTGTGCTTGAGAACTCGCAAAATGCTCCACTGGTAGATGCAACTCTACATACATTACTAAGATTCTTAAATTGGATTCCTTTGGGTTATATTTTTGAAATGAAATTGATAAGCACTCTAATATTTAAATTTTTGAATGTCCCTATGTTTCGCAATGTGACCTTAAGTTGCTTAACTGAAATAGCTGGAGTTACAGTAAGTAATTATGAAGAACAATTTGTTGCTCTACTTGTACAGACAATGGAACAATTAGAGGCAATGCTTCCTTTAACAACTAACATACGAGAGGCTTATGCAGCTGGGCGAGACCAAGAGCAAGTGTTTATCCAAAACCTTGCCCTATTTCTTTGTACTTATTTAAAGGAGCATGGACAGCTGATTGAAAGAAAAGGTCTTACTAATACACTAATGAATGCACTTCGATACCTTGTATTAATATCAGAGGTAGAGGAAGTTGAAATTTTCAAAATATGTTTAGAATTTTGGAATGCATTGGCTGCTGATTTGTATAAGATAGCACCATGTGCTCATTCTGCTGGTTTGTATAGTTTAGGAAAAAATGTAGGGCGTAAAGCTCTATATGCTGATGTTCTAAGTGGGGTCCGGTATATTATGATATCTAGGATGGCCAAACCAGAAGAGGTTCTGGTGGTTGAAAATGAAAACGGTGAAGTGGTTAGAGAATTTATGAAAGATACTGATTCTATTAATTTGTACAAAAATATGCGAGAAACATTGGTTTACTTGACTCATTTAGATTATCAAGATACTGAGAGAATAATGACAGAGAAACTTCAAAATCAAGTTAATGGAACAGAATGGTCATGGAAAAATCTTAACACTCTTTGTTGGGCGATTGGGTCGATTTCTGGAGCAATGATGGAAGAAGATGAGAAACGTTTTTTAGTTATTGTTATCAAAGAACTGCTAGGTCTCTGTGAGCAAAAGAAAGGAAAAGATAACAAAGCTATTATAGCCAGTAACATAATGTATGTAGTTGGGCAATATCCTCGCTTTCTTAGAGCTCATTGGAAATTCTTGAAAACTGTTGTAAATAAACTTTTTGAATTCATGCATGAAACTCATGATGGTGTCCAGGATATGGCATGTGATACATTTATTAAAATAGCTTTAAAATGTCGACGCCATTTTGTCACCACTCAAGTAGGTGAGGCATGTCCATTTATTGAAGAAATCCTTAGTACAATCAGTTCTATTATCTGTGATTTGCAGACATTACAAGTGCATACATTTTATGAAGCAGTTGGATATATGATAAGTGCACAAGTGGATCAAGTTGCACAGGAGCAATTGATAGAAAAGTATATGTTGCTACCAAATCAGGTCTGGGATGACATTATCTCTCAAGCTTCTCATAATGTTGACATTCTTAAAGATCCTGAAGCTGTTAAACAGCTTGTGAGTATACTTAAAACCAATGGACGTGCATGTAGAGCTTTAGGTCATCCATATGTGGTTCAACTTGGAAGGATTTATTTGGACATGTTGAATGTTTATAAAGTAATGTCAGAAAACATAAGTCAAGCAATTGCTTTAAATGGAGTAGTGGTAACTAAGCAACCTTTGATTAAAAATATGAGAATAATAAAAAAAGAGACTTTAAAATTAATAGCAAGTTGGGTTTCGCGGTCTACAGATAACAGCATGGTGTTGGAAAATTTTATTCCTCCTTTACTTGATGCCGTTCTTTTGGATTATCAAAGGACTGCAGTACCAGATGCAAGGGAGCCTGAAGTGTTATCATGTATGGCAGCAATAGTTTATAAGCTAGGAGGCCATATAACTTCTGAAGTACCAAAAATTTTTGATGCAGTATTTGAATGTACTTTGGAAATGATTAACAAAGATTTTGAAGAATACCCAGAACATAGGACTGAATTTTTCCTACTATTACAAGCAGTCAACACACACTGTTTCAAAGCATTCCTAAGTATACCTCCAGCACAATTTAAATTGGTTCTGGATTCCATAATATGGGCATTTAAGCATACAATGAGAAATGTGGCCGATACAGGCCTCCAGATATTATACAAACTGCTACAAAATGTTGAACAACATCCACAGGCAGCACAAAGTTTCTATCAGACCTACCTATGTGACATCCTGGAACATGTATTCAGTGTTGTAACTGACACTTCACACGGTGCCGGCCTTACAATGCATGCTACTATTCTTGCATACATTTTTTCTCTGGTGGAAACTGGAAGAGTCTCAGTACCACTTGGACGTACTCCCGATAATGTTCAATACATCCAGGTATGTCAAGTTGAAAACAGCTTGTGAGATGTTATTTCGTTTTAAAATGTAAAATTAATTATTTTATGTATTTATTCCAGGAATATGTGGCTAATCTTTTGAAAACAGCATTCCCGCATTTGACAGACAATCAAGTAAATATAACAGTTCAAGGGCTGTTCAATTTGGACCAAGACATACCAGCTTTCAAAGATCATTTGAGAGATTTCCTAGTGCATATAAGAGTAAGTTATAATTTCTAAATTATACAACCTTCAATAATTACACCATTTGTTCTAATTCAAAGCGATGTAGGAGACCTGAATATTTCAATGGTTGAATTACAAATGAAAATTATATAATGGTAGTGAAGGATTAATCCCAAGATGCTCAAATGAACTTGATTGACATAAAACAGAGATACTTATAATTTCAGAGAATCACCATACTCCATAATTTTTTATATGAAACAAATAGGTACTTCCCGTTTTTGCAACATTTTTCATTGGTGCTCCGCTCCTATTGGTCGTAGCGTGATGTAACATAGCCTAGAAAAGAATTTTTTTAATTTGGACGGGTCGTTCTGAGATTATCGCGTTCAACCAAACAAACAAAAAAACTTCATCTTTATAATAATATTAGTATAGATTAGTAAAAATTTTGTTTCATTATCATTTTGTCTTAGTATGCTTTTACTTTTTTAGCGATTCCATGTTTTGAATGAATTTATAATTAGTGTCTAAATCTAATCTAAAATGTTAATTTATTGAATGATTAAGTTTTTCTCTACATATATACTCTTATTTTATTGTTCTGCTTCAATTCTCTGAATAATATTTATATTTTACATTTTCATTATGATTTTCGTGATTAGGAGGTCAAAATACGCTATTATACCAAATTTATCTTATCCAAATCTAGCTTATCCAAAAATATAAACATTATGCTATACAAATAAAAATATCTTGCCCACTGTTTACCTAATACTAAGGGAACACGCAGCTTCGCTCGCGCTAAGTCTAGGGATGAGCCCCAGCGAAGCGAGAGCGAGTCGCTAGTATGTAAATATAGTAAAAAAAAGCGGTGTATAACTAGACAATGTTCTCGACTCGACAAATATTTTTCACAATTTATGTGTAAGTAAAGTACAAATACATGTCTTTCATTTCATATTTATAACTAGTGAGTTACTCTAGCTTAGCTCAAGTTCGTTCCCTAGGTACATTTTGTTATTTTCTTGCAGTCACAAGTATCCTATACACAGGCAAAAATTCGAAAAACTGTATTCGGTATTTGTATCGTTAATAATCACTATACTTCGGTAAGAAATTTATATTTTAAAGCACAGATTCGACTCGGTAAAAATTTTATTGCATCTAAAATTAAATGTAAGACTTGGATGAAAACAATTAATATTATATGGAAACTTTCATTTGTCACAGGAGTACACAGGCGAAGACGACAGTGATTTGTATTTAGAAGAGCGGCTTTTTGCGCTGCGTCAAGCGCAAGAAGAAAAGCGAAGGGTCCAGTTATCTGTCCCGGGCATCATTAATCCTCACGAACTGCCTGAGGAAATGCAAGATTAATAATAGTTATAATAAGAAAGGTTTAAAGTGGTAACAGTTCACTTAACATGAAATAATAAATGGTTATCTTAAGGCTAGTTATTTCTCTCACTTAAAAACTTAGCAATTACCAAAATTTTATATCAAACATAGTTTGAGTTTGAGTTTCCTAAAGGTTTCACTCTAAATAATTTCATTTGATGCAATTATGTTAGACGCAGTATTTATTAATATAATTTAAGCAACTATTTGCATTTATAAATAATTCATACCAGTACAATAGAGTCCTGTTTTAGTGGACTGTTATCATTGAGGCAAATAGTATTGTGCTTGTCGACATAATACCTTGCTATGTCAGTTTGTACAAAGATTCACCAGAAGCAATGGAAGATGATGTATGGTAGTTGCGAGGTTATACATAAACCTACGAAAAGGTATAATGTACAAGCATAAGAAGTAGTATATGGCCTTTTTTATTGATAGAGGAATCATGCAACAATCTACATTGCTAGAAAATAATTTCAGAAATATGTATTTCTGTTCGAAATTACTTTGGATTTTTAGGTAATGAAATCTCTGTGATGGATCCAGTGTCGGATGTGCAACATGTGCGCTATGGAATCTGAGTATTATGGGTAGATTCTAGATAAACTTTATAAAGTGAATCGCTGTTAGTAACGTTTTTTTATAATTTGTTTAAATGTTGTCAAGACTAACTTTATAATGATTTGGGAATCCAACATCCACGGTTTCCGAAAGCGTTTGGGTCCGAATAACTGTCGAATCTTTCAATTTGTGTTTGAATAAACAGATAATTATATAACAAGCGTTTATATTTTTATTAATTACACGTTATAACCAATATTATATTGTGCGGGTTCAAGTTGGTGATGGGTGTGGTAACTTCTTGTTCTTCTTAGTCTTCCCAAAATTTATTTCGATTTTACAATTTCATATTTGCAATGTTCGTTTATCTATCTTGTATTTATACTATCGACTCCTATATACAAAATCGCTCCTCGAGAACCTCTCTATCCATTAGTGAAAACAGCATGAGAATCGGTTCATTACTTTTTGAGTTTATCGCTAACAGACAGACAGACGAGGCGGAGGATTTTGTTTTATATAATATATATTTTGGAGATGTGCATTATGCTGTAATTTCAGTAGAACGAGATTTGTACTATTTGTGTGACAAGCTCCGAGTGTCGCGTCGCACTGCGCACCGCGCACCGCGCACGCCGTTTAAGTGACAATTAAATGGAAAAGAAAAACTAAATTAATTCGAGAAATTGATGAGGGTTTTGTACGCGTGCATTACGTGGGATATAAAAGAGACTATAATATTTTATCTTAGATGAACAGCACCCCAGTCTATCGCCACGCCCGCGCCACGGCCGTAAATGGAAAGCGGAAACTATTGTCACGATAAGCCGACGTACCCCCACTACTCACGATGCTAGCCTTCATTATCTTAGCCTTTTTTCTAGACCGTGGCTATCAATGAGGTTATAAAAGGTTAAAGAACTAATAATAAAAACATTGCAAAAACGTACCCACATACGCGTTTAAAGTCGTAGTTTTGAAACAGATACATAAATATGTCAATCCGTCCAAATAATTATTAATGTGTCTCATTTTTTCATCGACATTGTCATCGACGAAACGGTTAGGTGCTGCCATTGATCAACATAATTTCCCCAGAATTACAAAAAAAAACTAAAGTTTGAATTGTTTATTTATTTATGAAATATTTCTTATTCGATGGATCTTTCAAAAATTAAATAATTAGAGAAATTGATAAAGACTAGGTAGATTAGGATGAAAAAAGCGTAAGTGTATATTATATGTATTTAAAAACTATAAAATCAAGATGAAATAAGTAATATTATTACTTATTATTATTATTATTATTATTACTACTTATATAATTATTACTTAAATTATAATTAAATTATAATTTCTAATTGCTAGATTAACACAGAAAAATAATAAAAAAACTCTAATATTTAAATACAAATTCAAATAGAAGGTTATTTGATTGTACCTAATTTAACAATTTTATTTAATAATCGATTAATAATTAATTTTAGTTCTTCAATTAAAAGTGAACCGATTTTTTCTTCATACAGCATAACACTATTGCACGTATATACTGCCTCGGTGGTGTAGTGGCTAGCATGTACGGTCATACATCGAGAGGTCCTGGGTTCGAGTCCCAGGTCGGGTCAAGTTTAATTATTGAGTCTTTCTGTTTAATAAGCCTCAGTAAGCGCCCGGAGTTGGGAAGTTGGCGGTGAGTCACCCCCGTGCCTCGGAGAGCACGTAAAGCCGTCGGTCCTGCGCCTTAGCTCTCACTGGTCGTGTCGAGTAGTCGTCCCACCGGAGTATGAGAGTGATAGGAATAGAGAGTGCACTTGTGTCTGCGCGTACACTTGTGCACTATAATATCTCCTGCGCAGTTGGCCAGTCTCAATGAGATTGACCGCCATGGCCGGAATCGGTCGGAGAACATTATTATTGCACGTATACCATAAGGAACAACAATAATTATTTTACATTTAAATATAGGTAAATAAAATTTAATTTATTGGTTAGGTGGTTTAGGTGTTAAAATTTAAGAAAAATGTTATATTGAGGTAAAATAAACGTGAATGTGCTATTTTTTCAATCAGTGAGTGAGTACTATACTGCAGTGTGTCTAGCAAAACAGACTTTAATAATTAATTTAAACTTACACTAACATAATGTATGTTTTCGTTTGTTTAACGTTTAATTTATTACTAAACTCCCAACAGTCTAGGAAATTCTAAATCGTATATACTGGTAACATTTATGACAAATACGATGTTGGATAAATTTATTTCGTCTTTATTGTTTTTATGGATAATCTGGAGAAAATTAAACCAATTTACGTGTGAAAAGTAACACAACTTCCTTTATTAATCTTTACAGACCGTGATTGACACACTTTAACCACACATTTCACCATTTTGATTATTTTTATTGCCAAGCAGCAGCGTTCGGAACCGTACGATAATTATCGTACATATACGATAATGTTGTGCCTACGTACGATGTACGATAGCATTATTTTTTACGCAGGTCTGTATATCACGTGTAAAACATTTGGGTTTCAGTGTTCTGTTGATTTGACAGCGGTGGTTTAAAAAAGATAAACTATAGAGTACTTGCATGCATATCAATATTACAATTTATATGATTTATTTATCTATGATAGACATTATCCTAAAAAATACGATAATGTACGATAATTTTTACGCCCCTGGTACGATAGTTAGTCCACTTCAAGTTGCTAACGCTGATCGCTCTGTTGACATCCAGCCAGTGCTGCCAGCTCAGTTTACGTGTTGGGCGCTAAATCAGCTCAAAAAAAGCGCTAGATTCCGCTAAAAATGCTAGATTATAAACGTATATGAGGTCCAGTCGTCGTCAATAAAAAAAAAAAAAAAAGAACCCATACGGATTTTTTAAAAAAAAGGTTTATTTTGTAGTTTTTCCTTATAACACATATTTTGAATGCAGATATTTCGAAAATATGATACTGAACCTTCGCGTTTACGCTTGAAATGGCTAACAGTTTGTCACATACTTTTTTTTGTGTCAACAAGCGTCAAACAAACAACGGAACGTAATCTCCGCTAACAGTTTTTCACAGCTAACAAGCATAAAGATTGAAGAAAACGTCATCAGTCAATTCACATTTCACGTATATATTAGGCCATTAAAACATTTTTTATCACCTCAATAAGTTTAAAGCATTGAGTGTCATTTTCAAGTCATTATAAATAATAAGTGTGGTCTTTAAATAAAGCGCTAGATTTTCCGCTAGGAGTCGACTGCCAATAATGGGAGTTGATTACCCTAAAATTCCGCTAGATCTAGCGCCGAAAGCGCTAAAATGGCCTAGGACTCATTCTTCATTGCACAGATAAAAAATAATTAATAGGTTAGTAAGTTACAGAAAATATACAGCCACTGAAAAAATGTATTTGATAAATATACCTACTTGCCAATGATAACAATCACTCCGAGTGTGTAATCAAAATTTTGCTGCTCTAGAAAATTATTTCTTTCTTCACTTAATTTGAATAATTCCGTTTGTCAGAGCGAATACAGACATATAATCATAATAATATAACGAAATAACTGCCAACTTTTCTACACAAAATATACGATACATATGAAGTGTGAACATAATCGAAATATCGAAGTATCGAACTTATATTCTCTTGTTCGCATTGGTAAATGCCATAGCTGGGCATTAACTCGTTAATCCGTTAATCGTTAATTAACGGAGTTAACATTTCGATTAACGATTAACTTTTAAGTAAATTTAAAAAAATGTTAACGGAATCGTTAACTTCCGTTACATTTTCTCAAGTCCGTTAATCGTTAATCCAGTACCGATTATTTACCCAGCACCGCGCCGCGCCACACCGCCACGAACGAGAAAAACGCGTTCTGACATGTAGGTTCGGTAAAATCGACAAGTGAGACCCCAGCGACAACCTCCCACGCTGTATGTTTCCCGCGCGCACGCTCACTCTCACTAGCCCGAATCTGGTATACATCGGCGAGTGCCTCCGCCTGGAGTTCCCAGAGCAAATCACCTGCCAGAAGCATGGTCACCATAAAGGACACCGTACGGTATGCGCAATTGGGCCCTGTTCGGGGCGGAGAGGGTGTCGATCCAAACAGAGGCGCCTCCTCGAAATGCTGAGAAGCTTTAAAGTTCCAAAACTCAAACCAACTGATTTTATAAGTAGGTAGGTCATAAGCGCAATGATGTAAAAAATGCAATTTTAATCACTTGTTAACGGATTAACGATTAACGTTAACTTGCGTTAAATCTTCCGAAATGTAACGCTTAACGAAGTTAACTTTTTTAAGTAACGGATTAGCGATTAACGAGTTAATTATTTGTTTAACGGTGCCCAGCTATGCTTGTGGACATCTTCAATGTAGTCGCGCATCGATGCCGTACATTGCTTATCTAGTCCTATATAACATCATTGTTGGCTATGGTTATTTTTTTACTGTCAACACTTGAATTTTGACATTTATTATCCATGATGGTAAAAATACTTAATCTGTGATCACATTGCTGTAAAATCAATGAGAGAACAGAGATTTTTTTGCTTTTGCTTGAACTGTAACTAAGTGGAACTTTAAAAATGGATAATGGTCAAGAAGAATCTTCGTCTAATGACACATCAGATAAATTAGTTCCAAGTAACAACTCTCAAGAAGTAGATTCAAATGCAGGCGAAAATGTAGATGTAAGTAAAATATTGTATAATTATTGTATATAAGTCGTATAGATTTTTATATGACTAAATTATAATTCCTGCTGCTATATTCCTTAAGATAAACATATTTTCAGATGTCGATTATTATTAGTATGTATATTTTTGTAGATTATATAGTAAAAAATTACTTAAGTCGTAAAGTTTACTTTCATTTTTTTTTAGATTAATGCACAGATTGACGAGCAACGTCGCCAGATGCAACCTTCGAAATTGGAGTCATTTTTCGCTATAACAAAATCCTTAATACTTAGAGCCTTAGTTGTATATTTTATAACTACAATGTTTCGTCAGTCATCAGCTCCTAAGACTGATGTTACCAGTCCAGCAGGAGTTGTGCGTTCTCCAGCAATAAATATGTTTGCAAATGGGACAGTATTAGACATGTATTCTTACTTATCAGAAAAAGAATTTCTTAACAACCTTGATGAAGGAAAATTGGTCTGGAAATTACCAGGACTAGTATATGGCGATTGGAACTCTGGACCAGATGGAGATGGTACATTCACATACGCAACAAGTTTTGAACCTTCAGAAAAGCTAAAAAACAATGGTTCAATATATCTTCATGTATATATTGTACCATCAGGAAAATCTCCAAATCCCCAGGACAAAAGCATCTATGCAGGATCTTATATAACATATGGCAAAAAAATGATAAATAAGTATAAAAAATTAAAGTATCTAAAAACTCACAACTTATTAACTGGACAAACAGAAAAATCAGAAGAAGAAATTATGAAAGCAGAAACATTGAAAGAGGAAATAGTATCTCATTGGCATCCAAATTTAACCATAAATCTGGTCACTGATCAAACAAATTGGATGCAAGGCAGTGTGCCTCCTCCATTAGATGAATTTATCTATTTCTTACCTGATGGCAAGAAATATAAACCAGCAGTATTTTTGAATGATTATTGGAACATGATGAGAGATTATGTTCCACTTAACAAAACTATTACAGTCCTTCAATTACAATTGACATTCCAGCCATTGAGTCTCTTTAAATGGCAACTTTATACTACACAAGCAATGCGTGATAAATTGAATATGTTTTCTGCCTTAGGAGCTGAGGAACAAGATGAAGAACAAGACACAATTAAAGAATTACTTTTAGACACATCTCCTTATTTATTAGCGTTGACAATATCAGTGTCAATTCTACACTCAATATTTGAACTACTAGCTTTCAAAAATGATATTCAATTTTGGAATAACAGACAGTCACTTGAAGGTCTGTCTGTAAGATCAGTATTTTTTAATGTTTTTCAATCAACTGTAGTCCTACTTTATGTATTAGATAATGAAACAAATGTCATGGTGAGAATTTCATGTTTCATTGGTTTACTAATTGAAATATGGAAAATTAACAAAGTTATGGATGTTAAATTGAATAGGGAAGATAGAATATTTGGATTACCTAAATTAACTTTTACTGATAAAGGTTCTTATATAGAATCAAGCACTAAACAGTATGATATGTTAGCTTTCCAATATCTCAGTTGGGCTTGTTTCCCTCTACTCATTGGATATGGAGTTTATTCTCTGCTGTATCAAGAACACAAAGGATGGTATTCCTTTGTTTTAAATATGATGTATGGGTATCTTTTGACATTTGGATTTATAATGATGACACCTCAATTGTTTATAAATTATAAAATGAAGTCAGTTGCTCACTTGCCATGGCGCATGATGACTTACAAATTCCTAAATACATTTATTGATGACATCTTTGCATTTGTAATCAAAATGCCAACTATGTATCGCCTGGGATGCTTTAGGGATGGTATGTATTTTTTTATTTAAATTAATCTATCCACTTTTAGTCTTCAATATTATTCAATATATAAGTTTAATGTTGTGTTCTATTACAGATATTGTATTCTTCATATTTTTGTATCAACGTTGGATTTACAAGGTTGATCATAAGAGAGTAAATGAATTTGGCTTTTCTGGAGAAATGGAGCTGCAGCAAAAACAAACAGAAAATGGAAACCTCGCTATAACCGAAGGGGATTCTGACGCCACTGATAAGAAAAATGATTAAGTTTTAGTGCAATTTTAGCTAGTAAAAGTAAAAAGATAATTATATAATATATTTTATATTGCTTGCAAGTATGCAAATTACAGTGGATACAAATTTAAAGTACCTACCAACATCTTATTTTGCAATTCTTAACATTAATATGTTAAACACATTGCTATTAGAAAATATGTATGTGTAACATATTTCCGATGGAAATGTTAACCATATGCAAATCAAGTGCTGGTAAAATTGTTTTAGTATTCCTTATTAAAGTTCAAATTTAATGCATTTTTTTAACAATCAATTATTATTAAAGTGAATAAGATAGTCATAATAAGATTTTCAACCCATATAGGAATGATATTTTGTGACTGTCTGATGTAAAGTTGTTCAAAAATTAACATTATAGTTTTACCAAAAACAGTTTTATTCAAAAATTAAACTTATTTTGATTTCTAATTTATCATATATTTATGTTGAAAGTTGCATATTTTCCCAGTTGAAATCATTGAAATAATCATAAATAAAAAGAATAAAGAAAGAAGGAAGCTCATCTCTTTCAAAATTGCTTGGTGCATTTATTTTAGAACATCTTTATTTGATGATTTAATAATTAGTTAAATATTTTTATATAGTAAATAATAATTAAAGACAGTTAATTTTTTTTTCCATAGTAAAATATTAAGACTTGAATAACAAGTTATCCCCATGCTTCTCAAAGATAAATGATTTATTTCATCAAGCAATTTTCATGTTCAAATCACTCATCTGATGTATTAAAATTAGTAAAAATATGTTATTTGCAAATTGAGGACATTTTAATTGTATAAAATTATGCATTGATAGTACACATTTGTATGTGTTTGCTGTAGTAAATATATATGATAAGACTTTACAATGTATCTATGAGATCTCCTATTTAAGACAGTTGGAGCTCAAATGTGTGTTTAGTGATAACCATGGTTTAATTGTTCAACAATTTTATGGTCCTTGTGAAATATTTCTTATTAATTTTTGTACATATGGTAATCTTTTAGTACAAATGCAATGTTTAGATTGCGTTATTACCTATTCATTTCACATTTACTCATAGATAATTTGAATATAATAATTAATGATAGCAAATAACACTAAAGATTTTTTTGTATAATTTACACTTTCAGTTACTTTAAAATTGTGTTTGTGTATGCCTCATCATATAAATAGTTTATTAATTTTATTAATTACTTAATTTTACTTAAACTTTATTTTAATCTTCCGAAATGTTTCTGGTAAATTGTTTAATTTTTATTACGTAGTATTTAGTGTGGCATCTATTTGTTAGTGAAATGAGTGGGTAAGGCTTTTCAAAGAGTTTTTTATTCATGTATTTCAAAACTACTTTGACTATCAAGAAGAAAAAGTTAATCAATAGTAAAATATGAAATTTAAATAATTTGTTAAGTTTTTTCAATTTATGTTACTAAAGGTAAAAATAAATTGAAAGAAAGAATATAGTAGAAATAAATAAATTCACTGAAACTACAATTATTTTATCTAATGATAGTAATAATTTACTTCTTTTAACTTATTGAAAATTCATGTTTGTGTATTAAATTGTTGTACTAAACTGTAGTTTTTATTTTTATTACCTTAACATAGAGAAAATATATATTTATAGGAAAAAGATTCAGTAGATTTTGTTTACTATTATTAAATGCTACAATGTTAATTTTAACTTTAAGGAATAATGAGTTTCCAATATTGCTGTAATATTTTAAAGTAAGTTGTAAGTATTTTGATGTATGCCTTAGCAGGCTTAATACAAAATTGGGAGTTTCCTCCATAAGGCCCTCGTATATTAAATATTTATGCAAAGTGAAACTAAATACTAGTAAAAGGTTCCGCTTTAATTTGTTTGTGTGTGCAAACTAACTGAAGGAGTGGAGGCTATATTGGCGTCAGTGGTACTGGTACCGCAAGTAAATTCATATGAAGGCATTTCCATTCCTATACATTCGAAGTTCTATGGCGTCGACACACAAATTGTTTTTTTTTTATTTTCGTTGACATGAAACCCTTAATCATAAAAAGTTTTACTACCTATATAGTTCTTGATGATCAATATAATATATCATGTGAGCTTGACACGCGCCATTTTATTTTCACTGATATTCAAAGTGGTTAGGAGAGATGATTATGGTGTGATCATCGTCGTAAATCTCAAGAAATCTAGTTTTTACCGATATACTAGTGAGGTAAGTGCACAACTTAAATATTTTCTTTAAAATTCTGACTTTATATCACTCCTATCTAATAAAATTTATATATTTTTTGCAAGTTAAGTTAGTTGGGGTATTGGGTTAAATTAGTAATTACCCCAAAGTCTAGCAACCGTGTTTTTGTATAAATTTTAGATTTAGACGTAAATATAGACATAAATATAATATTAAATAGAACTTGATTTTTTAAAATAATAATTTTTAGATGGTAAATAAAGACACTTTACTCATTCATTTATAATATTTATTTACACAATACAATCATTTATTCATTAGTCCGTGGGGGAAATAATGCTATATACGATAACATATGTACATAAACATTTTAATTTAATTAGAAACAAATTGACGACCGTAATTCCTTAATGAATAATTAAAAAACGCCGGGAACCAAATCATAATAAATCTGAAATTTACTGAAAATATACTTTTATTTAATGTTTAAATAATAAAGTATTACAAGTATATTTATAATTATGAATTATGTTCTACTGCGATGTGTTCGGCGCCGCGCTCGGGCAGCCGGGCGCCCAGTGGCCGCGCGCGCCGCAGCGGTAGCAGCGTCCGTAGCCGCCGTAGTACGCGCCCTCGCGCCCTGCGACGTACCCGCGGCGTCTGCCCCCACCTGAGTTAATATTAAAAGTTTATTACAATAAAGGCATTTACAAATAAACTTAACTATATGTACAAAGCAAATATATACTTAATTATTACTGTACAAGTCGTGTCCGCGTGGAATAGTGGCAAGAATGCTGGCTGCATTCCCCCGCTGAATGGCAATGCCGATTCTTTGGGCTAAAAATGAGCCAGCTCTCCTGTCACCAGTAGAGGCGATAAGACGAGGTGTTATGTCTTTTAAAAGTAATTTAATGTATATTCATAATACATCTTTGCGACCAGATGAAAGTTTAGATATCGAGTTTCGTGTTTTTAAAACACAATAAAAATCAAGTTTCTTATATGTAAATTTACACAGTGTACATTTACGTAGTAATAACAAAGTTTATGAAAGTTATGATTGAAACGTGTCTTTATAGATGGATTCTTACATATACCGCAAAACTGCTCATAGTCTTACGAACAAGATCGAGAGCGATGCACGGGTGTTGCAAGTATAATATAAATTATAATGTTATTCAAGCGTCATAAGCATGATGGTTTGTCTATGAACATGGAATTAATATGGTCATATAAGTAATATGGTCAAAAAAAGTCACTTAAAATAAACATATGACAAACTGATAATGGTCTGTGAATCTGTTTTCGTGTCTAGAAAGTACTTCAATATAGCAGTTTATTTTATATTGCTAACATTACTAATAATGACATAAGTAACTCTCATTAAATACCTAAATGATCAGTTATTGTTACCGTCAAAATCAATTTCGTGTATTCAATATTAAGCGAGTACAATATTTTACTGTTACTAAGGGTTACAAAAAGAGGAGAGAGAAAATTGATAACTAAACTTGGCCCTACCTAGGATTCGAAACCGGTTGTGCGACCGTTCATATCACTATACCAACCGAGGTAGTAAAAAAATAAATTAATAACAATTGTTTATAATTCAACTGTACAATCGTACCTGTGGGGTCCATCCAGCTTCCTCCAGGTTCGTCAGATCCACTATCGGAACTCCATTCGTCGGTAAGCTCCCAAAGCTCATCCTCATCGACCCCGAGATCGTAGATCTCGCAGTCCCCGGTAAAAAAATCGTCGCTGAAATAGATTTATTTTATTAACACTCTCTAACTGGAAATGGAACTCTCCAATGGCTATATTTTTTTATTTAATTTTAAATATGTTGGGACAATATTACACCCGGCATTATCTAGTTCCATAGTAAGCTATGATACGATATGGCTTGTGTTACGGATACCACAAATAACTTTAAATACATAAATATTATGAATATAAACACCCATGATTGGAGTACAAACATTCGTGCTCAACAAATGAATGCCTCCAGCGGGACTCGAACCCGCGATTGCTGAAGCAGCGAGTAGGGTCACTTTCTACACAGTCTCTACAAACTGAGCCAAACGTGTCGTCAGTTTTGTCAGATATATTGTATCTTATAAGAAACAAAAATAATACAAATGATCCAAATCCTTGTAATCATTTCAGTGATAGAAAGTGTTTGAACAAATATAGACATAAAAACTTATCGGTACCAACTACCAATAGTCCGATCTAACGATAATAAAAATAAAAAATGTGTGTAAACTTATTACTCACTCCTCGGCCTCCTCGTCGTCGACGAACTCGATGTCGCTCGAGCTGTCTTCTTCATCTTCATACGATTCGTATCGTCTGTGTAATATGTATATACATTACTTTTTTATACTTAAGAAGACATGTTTTTTAAATATCTGTATCATTATTATTAAATTTTATGCATGTATAATAAAAATGTCTTCGGCTGTTTAGGGGGCGTTCAAGTATTACAGATCGTACCACGAAAGATGAGACTTGAAATTAATTATACATAACTCTTACTAGCACGACTTAAGTGCGAAAATGCCCCGCTACTGACGCTCGTCAAGTCTCATCATTCGTGGCACGTATTATACGCTTCGAGCAACGCGTTACGTAACATTGTTTTCTTATTTAAAAAAAAAAGTAGCTAATAATCTTAAGAAAATGTTTATTAGGACTTTGAGCCCATTTAATATATTTGAAACTTAAGCAAATGCTTATTAATTTGTGTGATTATTTATTAAATAAATATTTGAATAAATAAAATACGCTTGTATTTCGAATTAAAAATCTATTGTTTCATTTATTAATTACTACCGCAAACGCGGTTTTTTTTTTCACTTTGAAAATGCCTTCATGCCACACGAGTCGGTTTTACTGAATTTCGTCTTAGAAAACGAAAATTAATTTACACATATAAAATATTTGATAGAAAAAGTATAACATAAATAAATATACATGCATATATAATATAAATACAAAATGAAAAACATGCATACCGACTTGTTCTCGCATTTCCTTCTATCACAGCTTTGGATTCAACTTCTGTGAACAACACAGCTTCATAAAGTTTATTATTTTACTTACTACAGTTTATCTTTGAGAAAAATAATTAATGTCGTATATATATTTCATAAAATCCTATAAAATGTATGTAAGTTGTAATAGATAGGTACCAAATTCAACATTTTATCTCTATCTAAGGAGAACAGAAGTATTAATTAAAGAACTTAGATCTTTGTTATTTGATAATGATTTTTAGTAATTATAATAAAAATATATATTAAAAATCCATTTTATACTATCATAAATTTAATAATTCTAGACAGCAAAATTTATCAAAAAATTATGAAGCTGTTTTGAACACTCAAATCTCGACAATTATAAAGACTCGAATGATACACGGTTTGCTGAGACAGCAATAAAGCATTTTGATGTAAATAAATACATGTAGCAGTGTCTATATTAAATGGTTAAAATGTAATGGGTAAAAAAAATTATGGCGCACATGGATGATTACAATGTAGAACACTGATATGCAAGGACACTGAATGCTCATATCATACTAGCATTCGCCAAGCGTAGGTTAAAATAAATTTAATAAAAGGCTTTTATAATTTCCTAATAAAATAAAAGTAGCTTAAATTACTCCTTAGAACATTTAATATCTGCGAGTGATGACAAAAATTTTAAAAATTGATTTTCTAAAGTAAGTACCGTATATTTTTTCATATGCATTTTTTATTGAAAAGTTTATATTTAGTGAAAAGCTGTTAAATTGAGATTACAAACAGGCGCTTAACTTTATTTATATGTTCTGATGTACTGGTTTGGATAGTAGAGATAGGTTAGGTATAGATAGTATAAATGACTTTATGTTTAGAATTTTGAAATGAAAAAAATAAAAGTTCAATTTAAAGTAAAATATAAAGCACATTAAAAGCAACTGTCTAACAACAAAAAAAAAATATGATTATACTCAGTTAGATAACATGGGATATGTATCGTACAAATATCACTACATAATATAAACCAAAGTCTTCCACCGCGTCTGTCTATCTGTTCGCGATTAACTCAAAATAGCAGTAAACACCGATTTTCATGCTGTTTTCAGCAATGGATAGTGGTTCTCGAGGAAGGTTTTCTTCGCTCGCGCTAAAACTAGGGAAAACCCCGAGCAAAGCGGGGGTGAGCAGATATTTTAATATGTTTTCTAAATATACCAAAATAATTTGACATTCAGTTTTAGATTATTCTTACCTTTCTAAATTAGTTTTTGGTTATTTTATTTGTATATGCTTTTATGGTATTTTAATCGGATCTAAATTATTAGAAGTACATACGTTTAGAAGTACATTGCATTTAGTTTAGGGCCAAGATATTCTTTTCTTAATTATTCAGTCCTATTAGCTATTGCTAAGTTACTTAGTTTAATTAGAGCACGCTACATATAAATTAATAAAAACTATATTGTGTACCTTTTCGTGCGTTAAGCATTTCTTGCCTCTTTAGCTTCATTTCCGGAGATAGATTTTCCACCATTTTTTCAATAAATGAATCCAGCACTAAACTTTTGCATTCCGATGTTATAGCCGTTCTGGAAGTAAATATAAAATGAAGTATCAGTTTATTACTACAGACTTTAATTTATATTTATTTATACAGTAATAAATTTAATTACAAAAACATAAATGTCAACTATGTGCCAAAATGCTGGTTGAGGAAAAAGACCTATTAGTTGCTGTTCAAAGGATACAGCACGTAACACAACTTTCGATTTAAAGACTGCTGAAAATTAAAGACATGAAGGTCGCAAAATTCTAGTTTCCAGAAAATTAAGTTCAAAGTTTGTGCAATTTATTAAGTTTATGTATATAGTATAAAATAACTGTCAAGTGCCCAAACCTGAACTAATACAGTCAATTGTGACTGTTTTGAGATTTGAAACTGTTAAATACACCCATAATACCGAAGTTTATGCATAAAACAGCATAAATGCAAAAATACGATATTTATTCACGTCTATTTCTAACATAATAACTCAATAATTTAGTAGTTTTAATGAAACCATAATTCGCAGCAGAGTCTGCTGCGGATTATGGGCCATTATATATACGAGGCCAATGACACAGTTTATTGATTATAAAAACCATCAACTTTTTTTCCAAATTTTTATTAGACCATCGCGAGCACTAACGTTATGATGAAAGCAAGCCCATGGTTGAAGGGTAGGCGCTGTTAGGCCACCCTAGTATGGCAACAGAGAAATCCAATTGATATGAACTTTATGTGAGACTACAATGAATCCTAATTAATATTTCTCACAAGTGTTACCTTTTTTCATTATTTTATTATTATTATTACTTACCGACATATAGGGCAGTCCATCTTCTTTTTCTTCCACATAGTGATGCAGTATTTGCAAAATGAATGTGAACAGTTTAGGGTTGTAGCAGATATAAATAGTTCTGCGCATATAGTGCATTGCAATTCACTCTCCATTATGTCGCCAATTGTTTCCAAACTTTTAGAAGACTCTCCCATAGACTCTGAAACTGCTGTACCTTTTTGGAGTAGGTTTTTTTCATTTTCAACACTTTTTAACTCATTGCGGACCTGATAAAATAAGGAAGGAAATATTTAAATGTTTATTACATTAACCATAACTGTTTACAGTAGTGGTAGCCAATCTAGGATTGAGTGGATAGATCACAAGGGTTTGGACATAGTAAAAAGAATGACAAAGTACGGCAACTTCGACCCAATCCGCGATATAATTACCTGTCATAGTTACCATAGTTGCCTGTCACAGGCTTATCACTGTAGCTAAATTTTAATTCAGTGCTCAGAAATTGGCATTGGGCCGGGAAGTGTGTTATTAAAAAATATTTATTATTTATATATATTTAAGAATGTAAAACATTTTGTTCCTACATGTTTATGATTATTTTTATTAGGCCTATAGTTACTTGCTTAACTGATATATCAGTAGAAAATAGTATTAAAAATGTTTGGTTGTTATAAAATAAATCCTTTAATTTCTTGTGTTTACAAAAACATAAATATGCTATTAATAACAATTAAAAAAAAATGAAAAGTATAATATATATATTAATAAAATCATATAACATCCTATTAAAATAATAAACTAATACAACAAAAATAAAAGTACCTACATAAGTATTTCATCATCAAGTATATTTTATTTTATTTATTTATTTATTTTTCATATAGTAAAAAGCCGTGACGCGCGAAACTTGTGCAGCGTTAGCCTTGACTGGCGCACTGATAAACGGTTCGAGATATTGTTTGAGTGTGCGTGCGGCAACGTAAAGATACTATGACGCACACATACAAGACGCGCGCGGTGCGTTTGTATGAAGTTGCCCTACTTTGTCATTCTTTTTACTATGGTTTGGAGCTTCCTCCTAAGGTTAAACAAAATGTCATGTTGTCATGAAGCATTTAAGATAATCATTTATGATTGGTTTTTTCTAGTCTAAAAAGAAAATTTATAATCAAATATAACTTATCACATCAAAATGTGCATTTAAGAGAATTATAACAATCAATAACAGTTTATAAATAAAATATTTACCCTTTCTAATTGTTCCTGTAAGGAATGTATTACTTCACTTGATTGTTCGGCTTGTTTTTGTATCCTTTCAGCTGCCAATGCTGCCAGTTCAACTTCTCGTTTTTTCACTCTTGCCTAAAATAATTAAAAAAAAAAGATAATTAAAGATTGGTCTAGTTCATTAATCTCTCTCTCTCATCTGTAAACTGAATTTATACACATCATTAATAAAAGTAGCAAGCATACGCACACAAGCAGACACACACACACTCACATTTTTTAAAGTTACACATACTACACATTTTAAAGTACCTTTAGCTTTTTGATATTTTTCTGAGCATCCAATTGAGACTGGCGTAATTTTTCCTCCATTTTTTCTCGTTCACGCTCCTTAAAAAATTGAAAGGTTCAGCAAATTCAAGTAGATAAATTAATAAATAGTATATCTCTTCTTCCTAGGACGATATTACTTTTACATATTATTATAAAATTCTGAATCGAAACTTTTCTTTTAATATTTCATTGAAAATCTTAGTGAAATTGTCATTATTATTACGATGCATACATGATGATACAGAGGCCAAAACAATAATTTTTAGATCTCTTATGTCTGCATGTCTGGGAATGTATGAAGAGAAAACCATGTGATGAATATTCTTGTTATCTGGGTCCACATAATTTTTTACAACAGAAAAATATCTAGTCTTTGAGAAATCTAAACTAACCATTACATCATGCAGTAGGTACACGCTAGAGAAATGAAAGGGTTTATAATTTTGTAGAATTAAATTCATTCATTATAAACTTATTTCTACTGAAATATCATCGTTTTAATATTACAAAGTTATAAAATATTCAACATTTAAAAATATAAGTAACATTCTAAATAAATACTTGCCATTTTATCCATTTTGGCTTTGTCTTCATTTTCCAACTTTTTTAATGCTTCTATTTGTTCATTAAGTTGCAGTTGGGCTTCTTGTTTCTGCTTTTCAGCTATTTCAACTTGCTCTTTGAGATTTTCTTTTATATTATTAAGCTCAGTTGTCAAATCTTTTTCCATTAATTCTCTTTGCTCTTTTATTTCCTGTAATTCCTAGCAAAACAAAATATTAACTATAATTCATTGCTACAATTATACCTACATATTATTCATCCTTGTTACCTTATCATTATACATATAAATATATTATTCCATGTATACATATAAATAAACTTGGAGTGTCTGAATTTGATTTCAAATTAACAGCTTTTCACTAAATGCATATAAAAGTATATACAAAACTAGCAACATAAAATGTTTGTCAGTCTGTCTGTTTGTTCTGGGTAATCTCTGAAACGCATGGACTTTCACTCGCACATAGCTAATGTTATAAGGCTAACTTAGGCTACTTTTTAACCTACTTCAAAAAAGGAAGAAGTAGAAATTTTATTTATTTTAACTAGTGGCCACGGCCCATGGGCTCACTGATGCTAGGTGCACTGATGATCACCTAGGGAAGAACCCTAGATAAGGAAGGGTGAGTCTTTAGTGTAAAATATATTTATTGGAAACTAAAAGTTTGAGTGAGTTGACATGTTACAAAATAAATGTTATAATTTGAACATATTTTGATATTTGTAGGTATTATATTAGTAGTGCAAGCTAGAACTAGTAATACCAATCTATACTAATATTATAAAGAAGTAAAGTTTGTTTATTTGTTAAATTGTAAGGGGTAATCTCGGGATCTACTGAACCGATTTTAAAAATTCTTTCACCAATAGAAAGCCACATTATTGCTGAGTGTCATAGGCTATATAAAACACCGAAAAATAAAAAGGCTTTTACGTCCGTTTTGCAAAGTGAATCGGAGAAAAAACGGTCGAATGAAAGCGTTTCTACGAACGCTGCCTTAACTATGAAAGATATATTTTTGAGTTCTAGAGAAAAGATGTGGAGCTTGAAAATGCCTACAAAAAAGTCAACGACAGCATATGTCTAACTTAAAAACACTATGTACTAAAAAGGATTATTAAAATTATGCCCAACGAAGTGGGCACGGGTCAACTAGTTAATTATAATATTATACATTTGAAAATGTAACATAATAAAAGCTACAAAAGTAACATAATTCTCAAAGACTGGTTTATGGTAGTACTCATTTGAGTTTATGATTGTACCTTAAATATTAATCTTTTTGAATTATATATATGTATGAACTATATAATAATTAAAAAAATCGAGAATGCTTAAGTAAATAAACAGCTAAAAAAGTTTCATAATACCTTATCTTTTTCTAATCGCAACTCTAAAGTTTTTTTTTGCAATATTGCCATAAACTCAGATTTTTCTTTTAATCTCATCTCTTCCTTTTCTTTCATTTTCGCTTGTAACTTATCTATCACATCCTGTTTCAATAAACTTTCTCTGTTTAATTCTGACATAAACTCTTTCCTTTCTTCTGCCAATTTCATTTTAAGTGATTCATTTTCTTCAAACAGTTCTGTTTCCATTTCACTATGCATTTTTATTTGATCCTATAAAATAGAGACTATTTTAGTTTTATAAATTTAACATATTTCTAAATTATGAATTCATAAAAATTTCTAAGTATATTGGGCAACTTTATGAAGAATTTAATATATTATGCAAAATGTCATGACAATAAAAATGTTTAAGAGAAAAAAAAATTATATGGTTAAGCAAGTCTTAATAATATGCACCTTTGAATAAACTTACCATTAATTCATTAATTTTTCCCTCCGTATCCTGTTTCAACATTTCCAATTGTGCATCTCTTTCTTCAACTAGTAATATTCTTTGTCTTTCTATTTCATCTTTCTCTCCTGTTAAATTTTCAATTTTTGTTGCAAACTTTGAATTAAGTAAATTCATTTTTCTAACCATGTAAGTCTGCATTTGATTTTTCAATAATATATTTGTATTTTTTATTTGGTTTGTATTATTAATTTTTTCTTCAAGGTGTTTAATTTCACTATTTTGTGATTGTTCAAATCTCTCCTTCATGTTATTAATAAAATCTGCATTGTTTGAATCTGTATCAAGTCTCATTCTTTTGCTGGAAGTAGGCATGAATTCCTCATCTTCACATAGAAATTTATACACCAAAGTGTGAGATCTTTCCATTTCTATAATATCTCCATGTTTTAATTTTTCTATGTTCCCTTTTCCTACACATTTGTTATTGACCATGATCCCAAACGTGCTGTAGTCTTCTAGGATCCAAAAATTGTCATTTTTTCTCAACTTACAATGCTCTCTTGATATTGTTAGTAATGGGACTTTTAATAAATTATCAAGACCACGACCAATTGTAAACTAAAATGTTTTCAAAATTAAAAAGTTGAACCCGTTTTTTTTTATTTGTTGAGACAAAACAAGAAATAAAAACAACTAAATGTATTTTACTTACATTTGAAGAAGATACCTTGATTTCTTGTAAGTGACTGTATTCAGCTTCTAGGGGCTTACATGATACTAGAGTAACTAAGGGTTCTTCCATGTTAAATTGTAATATTTATGAAAATTGCAAAGTGGCCAATTGTTTAAAAAACGAACAATTGTAAATTTAAAAAAATAACACAACGTAAAATAAATAGGTATTTCTAGGTTCTTTAAATTTGACAGCTTCTTGTCAGTTGTCACAGACTAATAAAAAGTCATAGATTATTAATGTAACTTAGATATTATGTACTACGATAAAGTTAAATATTCTTAAAGATTCATTACTGATTTTTACGTATATTTAGAGAATATCGTTGAAAATTACTGCGGTAATTTATATCAGACGTTTTAAAGGTCACAATCACGGTCTGGAAATAAGGTACGTCGGCTTAATGATGGCATTAGTTTCAATTTACAGCTGCCAGAGGCATGACGTTAGACGAGTGTGCTGTGTGTAATTTTGACAGATAATGAACGTTCACGTAATATCTTGGAAGCATAGAGAAAAGTAATATTATACTTTTAATTGGAAGATTAACAAAGCATGGAAGCCAGGCTGAAATAAAAGCCGTGGGGATGTAAAATGGGGGACCATTTGACATTTCTCATTTTTTGCCTTGTGACACGTTCCGAAATAATAAAAACAAACAGCCATGTTTTGTTTTACTCACACCTTATAACATGCTAACTGAACTAAATGAGTAAACTATAGATTACTCGGCTTTTATTTTAGTCTGGCATTTCGCGTCAGCACCGCCATAGTATAAAGAATGACAAAGTAGGGCTATAATAAGTAGGGTATAATTACCTACCGTAGTTGCCTGTCACAGGGTTGTTACTGTAGCTAAATTTTCATTCAGTGCTCAGAAATTGGCAAGGGCCGGGAAGAGTGTTATTAAAAAATATTTATTATTTATATACATTTAAGAATGTAAAACATTTTGTTTCTACATGTTTATGATTATTTTTATTAGGCCTGTAGTTACTTGCTTAACTGATATATCAGTAGAAAATAGTATTAAAACTCGAACTGACGCGAATAGATTTATCTCGAAATGTATTTGTGTAAATAAATAAAATAAATCCTTTAATTTCTTGCGTTTACAAAAACATAAATATGTTATTGCCTATTAGTAACAAATAAAAAAAATTAAAAGTATAATAAATTAATAAAATCATATCACATCCTATTAAAACAATAAACTAATACAACAAAAATAAAAGTACCTACATAAGTATTTCATCATCAAGTATAAATTATATGCTAGAATACGTGATTTGTTTACCTTTCCTGTTCAGTAGGGAATCTGAACAAAGACAACTCTGGAATCGATGAAGAATTTAGACACCCAAGCACACAGCAATAAGTTCTTCTACGAATATCACACATTTTTCATATAGTGAAAAGCCGTGACGCGCGAAACTTGTGCGGCGTTAGCCTTGACTGGCGCACTGATAAATGGTTCGAGATATTGTTTGAGTGTGCGTGCGGCAACGTAAAGATACTATGACGCACACATACAAGCCGCGCGCGGTGCGTTTGTATGAAGTTGCCCTACTTTGTCATTCTTTATACTATGGCACCGCAACGCTGTACATGCTGAAGGTATAATTAAAGGGTATTTATGAAATACGAAATGTATTCGAGTAATGTGATTATATATGTATGTAGTATGAGTTTGATAATGTACACCCCCCCCCTTCAGTGCCAATTAAGTAGGTACCTAGCATTTTTGTGACCCTTTTGTGAAAATAATAATCCTTTAATAAATTTAAACTTTCTATTAGGTATCTAATAACTAGTAACTTTCATTTTTGTGAGAAATTTTATATAAAATATAGCGTCGCTGGGGTTTTGATAATTTTTCTGGGTTTCTTGATATGTGGTGATCCCTAGTTAATTTCAAGTCGACGCGGACTAGAGCTATGGAGTACTAGGATCGAAGTCAAATACGAAGAAAAACTATCTTTTTTGAAGTGAGAAATATTATATGAAGTATGGCGTCGCTGGCGTTTTAATGATTTCTCTTTGTGTGGTGATTCCCAGTCAATTTCAAGTCCCTAAGTCGACGCGGGCCAGAGACAAGCGGCAGGAACGGGCGAGAAGTTTTATTTTTTTAAAGTTAAGAAATATTATATTAAATATGGCGTCGCTGGCGTTTTCATTATTTTTCTGGATTCTTTGATATCTTTCAAAAATCCCTAGTTAATTTCAAGTCTAAGTCAACGCGGGCCAGAGATATTGAGTATAAGGTTCGAATTCAAATACGATATATAAATAAAAATAAGTTGTGAAAATGTTTTAAAGAAATACTTAAAAACGACGTTCGACTGTTTAGATTTGTTCGGCTCGGCTCCGTTATACAATAGTAGTCTTTGCTCGGCTCGTATAAATGTGATGGGGACTCCCCTGGCAGAAAGATCACGGACAAATAAAAAATGTAAGACTTGATCTGTTAAGATGCGTTCATAAATCACTTAGTATGTGTTCAAAAACTAACTTGGCGTATGGAAATAGAAAAGTTGGTTTTTCATACATATTATATTACAATTACTTAATAAACACCTAGTATGAGATTCTAGGAAAGAGGCAAACAGGAAAGAACAAATAAGCTGTTCGATATTTCGAATTCTTGTCTCAAGGATTTGGTGCCCTCATGAAACTGCCGCCCGGGGCAAGTGCCCACACTTAGATCCGGGGCAGATTCAGAAAGGCTATATAACATCACGTTACGACCAATAGGAGCGGAACGTTAATGAAAAATGTTGTAAAAACGGGAGAAAAATATTCCTTTTGAGAGTTTCAGTGGCGCTTGCTGCGTAAACTATTAAAGTTATGACGTGTATGTTCGGTATCTACCTATGTACTAAGTATGACGGAATTGTTCCCCTTTAAAAGTTCTAAAAAGAATCCGCGAGAGCATATTATGTCTATCTTTCAAGGTTGACTCGCTACAACTTTATTTATGGTAATCGAATTTCTTTTACCATAATGCATTAATATTTACCTAAATGAATAAGTTATTCATCACAAGTATTTAATCTTGAACAAAATTGTTCTTTTGTATCAAAATTGCAGCACACGATTTCAAAGAATATCTTACGAGATTTCCATAGTTTTAACATACGCGTTACTTCCAACAACAGCCAAACATGCCCCTATACGCACGGAATGTCACTTGGAGTAAGGGAAATGTGATAATGGTCCGATCCCGACCACAGTCTACTCTGCTATAAGTGAAGTACCTGGAGCACAACTGCATGGCACACCGCCTACCAAAGTGGGCCACCTTCACGACACCACTCATCATTAGACCTTGTGTTTCTTAGTTCTTACCTTTGCACCCGGCTGGTTTGCCGGGCGCAACTGAGCACCCTCACCACCATAAGGGGATATTTTTGGGGCTACAGGTATGAGGTACCATACCCGTACAGTGCTCTGCATAAGCAGAAAATATTATGGTGCGAGTTTAAGAACACAAACAGAGGCAGAATCCTTAGTTTTTAGAATTTTTGCCGGTCTGTTTGTCTGTGAGTGTGACCGCATAAAGAGAAAACCATAGAATAACTTAACTTATAAGATACTTTTTTCGGCAGGAAAATAACACATGTCTAAGAAATCTATTCTTAAGTCGTATAATAAAATTGTTAATGTAGATATTTATGAATAGATATTTTATTAAGTATTATCATTACGAGTACCTATTCTTACCTAATGGTATGCGAAAAAAACGTCAACATCCAAAGTAAAACTTGTAATTGTGCGTAAATAAATATATTATATGTTAACATCAAACTGTAATATTTAACTAACTAACTAATTGTGCTCAACACGAAGATCTTAGAAGTTTCAACAGTGGAAGCGGAGGTCTGAGCAGAATAAAGAGATGATGATAGTGAAAGCATATTTCGCAGCGGATAAAACGAATAGATAGAGGTCTTTAATATAAACGAAGCAGACTTTAGTACTCTCGAAAAATGCAAGCGTAGCGGTTGGGTACACATTGAATTTTTAAAGCTCCGGTTTCGTGGCTTGTTGGCTGCGTGGGGGTTTCATATATGTTTCCTGCTATTGCGCTTCGCCTCTTTACGTTATTTTACCTACAATTTACATAGTTGTATCTAGTATATTATATATTTTTACTTTATAAGACTTTAAATTTTGCTTATATTATATTAACATAATTATAAATTATTTGTTGCTTTAAATTAAATTAAATTTTGTAGTATTTTTCTAAAGCAATAATTATATTAGAATGGTATTTACAGAAAAAGCCAAATGAGTTGTGTCGTCGGTCAGCGGTAAGGTCCGCAGCGGCTTCACTTCGGCCCTCAATATATCAACGTAGACAGGACGAAAATTGGACTGGACCCTTGTTAATGTCCTGCACTTAGGCCCTTTCACCCTTGTTTGTGATTATTTATTTAAGACTTATTGATACACCTATTTCTATTTCCTTTATTCCCGACAAAGAGAAACGTGCAAACATTGGAATTATTTTATTTTAGGTAGAAAAAATATTAATTAATTAAAATATAGGTATGTTTCTTTATTGTGTTTTCTTCTTAAAATCTTAAATGTAAGGTAGTGTACTAGAAGACATAGGTGGTTAGATTGCCTAAGTATTTTTAACTTGAAGTATGACTTGGGTGTTAAATTAATTTAGATGTTTGGTGATCAGACTTCTAAGTCTATATCATATTTAAATTTGGTTGGTACCTAAATACCTATAATGTTCCTGTTGACTAGTAATTCTATTCTTTTTATATTACTGTTATAATATATTTTTAAAGAAAAATCCTTAGGGATTTTTTCGTCGTACATTTTGTGTAAGTACTGCACAAACTAATGCGAGGTCACGCATGCAAGCGGAAGGTGCGATCTCAGAGCACACTTCGCGCATGGAGAGCGACTCCCTGGAGCGTGGTATGACCTACACTAGACGTGCAGACCCAACTAATAAAATGTGCCGAGATTTGCTGTCACATTTTCTGAGGCTCTTATCTAATAGGTAAGTAATAATATATTTTTTTTTGATACCAATTATCTCATGTTTCCAGTTCCTTCATTTCCGGTTTATTTTTCGTTATTTTTTGTTTCAGATTATACCGGAAACTGTTCTGTAGGAATATTAAAGACTTTTTTATTATAGGTAGGTACTTTATTATGTTTATATACATATATAAATATTATGTATTATAATAACGATAGATAGTTTATATACTATTCATCATAAATATAAAACAATTTATAAGCTGCTGTCACTGAAAAAGATTCACTCATTTTTCAATGTGAATGGGAAGCAAAGCAAAGTCATGGTTGAAGAATGCTTTGTCATTTTTATGTATACATTTTGTAAAACGTAGCAAATAGTGCATATTTTTAATAGACGTAAGTATAAAAATAGCAATCAAGGTTTATTTTAGTATATACATACTATGTTCGTTTGTAGGATACTCGTTGTTGGGCCATTCTTATTGCAGTGTGATGAGACCATTTACGCACTAAAACGCGCTTTACGATTTTTGTAGCTATAACATTTTTATAGATTTCAGCATTAAAATGGTCATTACAGTTAATGTTTGATTTATTTATTAGATTACTTACTGTATTACATTTTAACATGAAATCATATTACTATTAAGTATATTAATAACAGAAAAGTACCTTTAGTGCTTTACATATATATAAATTAAGTATATTATAAGTATATTATTACAGAATAATTATTGAATAAAATTATATATGTCATTTATTATTATGATGATTTAGATAGATGACAAGTTTAACGAACATTATATATGATAAACATTATTGTAAGAAAAAATCTTTTTAAAATTATAATATATACCTACCTACTTTTTTATATATGAGACAATTTGTTATGTACCTATACCAAATAATGTAGAAGTATGAGTTTAGGTACCTACATGTTATATTTCTCATCCTGTTTTCCTTAGTGTGACTCTGACGGATATTCCCGTACAAAAACTAATTCAACTTTTGTGGCTTTGTGTCAGACTGCCTACCAATTACCACGGCCTACTGTTCCTTTTTGTTATAATTGTTTTTGTTGTGACGTTGCGTGATTCGATAATCAAGATTTTTTACACGAAAGACTTATATTTTCCAGAGAATGTACTCTTTGGCAAGGTTTTTGCATTATTATTATAAAATATATCTTAGTATGTTCTTACTTTTTTTGTAACTGTTTAAACCACTTAAAGTACAATGCTAAAGTAATATGTGATTAAGAGTTAAGACTGCTTTGATTTAGTACTGCTTATTTTATAAATTTACCTAACATACAACAAACTTCTTTCTAATTAAGGTAGCTATAGGTAAGTAGATGTAAGGAAATGCACAACCATTTATTGTTAGTTAAAACAGAAGTATTTGGAACCTTTTTAAAGTTCTAAAAATACATAAAAAGTTCTATAAATATAATATATAAAGTTTTAATAATGTTCTAACCTCGCCTTGGGATTTTGGGATGTAGAAATAAAAAATATATTATACTTATTCTAAATGGTAAAATAATGTCCCACTAACTGATTTAATTATAGGATCAGCGTCTCGATGGTAAAACACCGTCGACTCAGCAACTCAGAGATGTGATTCAATTTTTTTAACAGAAAAATCAAAAACTGAACTTGTCCCGATCCGGGAATCAAGCAATCTTGATCTGCAGCCTATGCTATGGCTTAGAATAGTAAAAAGAACCAACGGGGTGCAGAATATATTCACAAGTTCCAGAAAAAGTTCTATGAAGTATTACATCATAAGCCATACATTTTTAATAGTTTCATAAAATTTTTATACCTTAAAGCAAGCTTAAAAATATATATAAGGAATCAGGAAAGCAAAATTTTAAAATCATGCTACTAGCCATTTCTATATAAGTATATTTTCTACGCACGAACTCAGAGGCCTAGTTTGATTGACGGATAAAAAGGAAACAAAATGAAATATCTTAGTAAATTCCAGATCACAAATTAAAATTTACTTTGTATTCGGGAAAAGCATAATTATATAACGCAAAGATTATTAATTACTTGTGACGTACCTTGTTTCTTACCTGAGAAGACACCTGTCTTTTTAACTGACTGCGATAAAGCGAGGGTAAAAGTTTGTTTGTCCTGTATGAATATTATTATGTAAGTACACAGGAATGCTTATAAACTTAATAAACCTAGCTGTTAAAGAATTACGAGGGGAGGTTTGACCTGCATAAACACATAATAGATATTCTTAGTTATTGTCTAGCCGTTTATGCCTCTTCCATTTATGTATTTTAATTTGTATTTTCCTGCTATGAGTGGCATAACGCTTGTCTTGAATAAAATGCCTAAAGTATATTTAATATTTTCCATAATTTCTACAGTTTAGGTAGGTATATGTTATCTATATTATGCTAATATCTTTCGTAAAACCGGTTTTCAAAATTCCACTATTTTTATCCAGCGATATTTTCAATATGCACCCCTAAAAGATAATATTAATTTTTGTAGTTTCGAAAAGCTTGTTTAATTGTAAAATTTAAATATATTATGACGATAAAAACGAATTTATATTTCTTAAATACAAATTTTGTATGTAACGTTTGAGAGCAGAAGAGCAATTTAATAACGAGGGGTACCGAAACGAATTGTGGAAGAGTACGGCGTAAGTTAATTACACTAATGAACAAGCGAAGAAGGTGCGCTAAAAAAATCCACCCCAAGATCACTCCAAAGTCTTTACTACGATGTTCATCGCGCGGTTCATTAGCGCCTGAAAATCGTCTTGGCTTACATGGCTCCTATATATTTGTTTTGTATGTACGTTGTCAAATAATAATAAAATAATGCCTTCGAGTAGTCTTTATATAAAATACGTTTTAAAACAATCACTGTAACGTACTGTGTCCAGAATATAAACACATAACAAAAGTAGTTAAAATTTTTGTCTGTTTGTGTGTTAGCGTTTCACTCAAAAATACCGCTAAAAGTAATTTTATAGAGTCGTTCTACACTTACGTATATGGCTAACAGGATTATTACAGCATTAAATAATTCCTCTTTTAAGAAAAAATTTTTAAAAAGGGGCTCAGTACCAGCCAGCAATCCGGCTGGACGTGAAGCCAACAAACACGCAATAAGGGGAGGGTCCACTTCGGGTTGTTCCAGATACTTCTTTGACAGGAGAGTAGACTTGGAGTAACTGCTGTGTCGTCTGCTTCGGCAGACCTGCCGGGCCGTTTGAGCGTCGTGGTTGAGTACGCGAGAGATCCTACGACGCCTCATTAAGATTATGGCGGATGCTGGGTTTTATAGTCCGTAGTCATTCCGTAGTACTGGCTTACCGGTGAGCCACGGATAACATTTTTTTAAGATTTATTACATTGATTATTTATTATTATAAAAATATTTTATTTTAATGTAGAAACGACATGTTTGGCTCAGTTTTTAGTGATTCTACTTGCAGTGCAAACGGTCACGGTTTTAAGTCCTTCTGGGTGCATTCATTTCTTAAGCACGAGATACGAAATTTTGTAATCCAGTCATAGGTGTTTATGTTTGTAATATGTTTGTATTTAAAGTTGTAGTGTATTAACTAGCTGGTATTCATAACACAAGCCTCGTAACTTACCGGGGAACTAGAAGGCACTGTGTGACCAAACATATTTATTTATTTAATGTGTTATCAGTGGCTTCTAATCTAACTGAATACTAGTTATGTTGTATAACGTCCAAATAAAAATACATAATGTTAAAACTAAAATCGTCTCCATGTAGCACTAGCAACTCGATAGAGTAGCTCCTTCATTAGTACGAGCGGGAGCGGTAGAGTTTTAACTATGGAACAATTTTTCTTGTCCTTAAATAAAGGAAATATATACCTGTATACCTATCTTTAAGAGTTACATAAGACTTCTATATAATTGTATTATAGTCCAGTAAGATGTAGCGTAATGATCAAAGAAAATGGTTTAATTTATGAACATAATATGATTTAAAGCTGTCAATGGTATGGTGAAAATTGAATCCCGAAGCATGGGTACGGCATGTGGTATACTCTAGAAGACTTTCAAACAAGTAACTAAGTTTTCTCTATGCGATTATAGATGTAGATAAAAGCTGTTCCATTTTCTGTTTCTGTCACAAGAGATAAAGCCGCGTGCCAAGTCGATAAATAAATGGAACAAATCTACGCGGTTCTACTTGTATTTTTCTCATTTAAGTAGGTTGGCATAAGAACTTTAAAAGACATTTTCTATTGAGTATAAACAAGCAAGGGGCTTATCTTTTACACTTTATCTTTGCAAATGGATCCGTAAAATGCAATGTAAGTGCTTTTTAAAGTACAATATCGTTAATAATTAACAATTGTAAAAAAATATATTCATACTTACAAAAATAATTAAGTAAATAATTAAGTAATTATGTGGATGAAAAGTGTATATTTTATGTACAAATTACTTTTTACCATTATAATGGCTCTACGATAACGCGTAACGTATATAAACGCTACTTTTTAGTGGCTACAATAACAAACGCCACGGGAAAAACTTAATATCGATGAACATACTTCAATTATTTCCAGATATATTACATTTATTCCTTTTAATTTAATATTATCAAAGTATTATACAAAGATAGTTAAGTAGTAATATAGTTAATTAAGATTTATTAAATAATCAATATAGTTATAGCAAGCTTTCGAGCAGGTATATTGCTCTGATCTGCTTCCCAACCAAGCTATAGGTTTAATAAGTACATAGTTATCTATTGAATTCAAAAAATTCTCCATACACCAAGTATAGGTAGGTGATAGCAGATTTCAGTCCTCATGAAAATTGAGAATTTCGTTATTTTAAGTCTTAAATTGTAAATCATAAGGTAATTTTTAAGTTGGATTCTAATAGTAACCAGGGCACGTGGCCAAGTGCAGTATAAGGAGAGAGGTGACGAGACGCTGACCTGTTAAATAATGTATGAATGGATGTAACGTGGACTTAGATATAATCAAAGAACGTGGACTTAGGATGTTTGATGAAACGCTATTGGTTTACATATTTTAAATATTAGAGTCTTCAATCTATCTTATTTCAATTTCCTATAATTACTGACTTGAGTACTCAAGGCTCAAATTGTTTTAAAAATAATAATTATCTTCTCCATTCTAAAGGATCTTGAATTTCTTATTTATATTGAACATTCAACTAGTTTTTTTAAATTTAGAATTTGGGATATAAAATTTGAAGCTTAATTTACTCAGTTTAATCAATATGTCATAATGATGTCACAGCTCGCTGAGCAAAGTACAGTTCAGTGTTCCCGTAATCCGTCCATCGCGCCATGCAAATTGAATCAAGTCTGTCATCTACTCATATGAAAGATTTTCCTGATAATATACCTTGCAAAATGATGTAAAAATTCTACATCAAAGGGCAGAAGATGCTATAATAATATTATTGCACTTCTAGTGGCAGATTTTATTTTCAATTTTAAGTAGGTAATCGAAGAGGTGATATCGCATGCCCTAATCGAGGATACCATACGTTTCTTAATGTCAGCTCCTATTGGTATTAAAGGAAAAAATAAATACTTACCTATTTGTTTGAGAGGTAATGTGACAAGAGAAAAAAAAAGTGGCCTAGCGATAAAAAGGCTAATTGATATTTGACATAATATGTAGGGTAGACCGGGGACAATTAAAACAGTTCATGATTGCAACAACCTCTATTTCTCGAAAACCATGAGACGTAGGCAGTGGCGTAGCTACCTAGGGGCTAGGCGGGGCAGTGCCCCGGGGCCCTCAAGCTCAGGGGGCCCTCGGATCCAAATCAGAAAATCTCGATCGAACTGAACTTTTTAAAATTTCTCCCATTTTTAAAATAAATTATTAACATACATTAAAACACAAAATGACAGAGAACAAACTTGAGCACGCACTTTGTCACTTTCACGAATTTGACTTATTTTCTAATTGATTAGGTACTTTTATTTTTCGAATAGCACTTCCTACGGCGACGCCCGAGATTTCTCAGAAATGTGATATTTTCCAGCAGTAAAAAGTACAATTCTATATTGTTTTTTATCAAAATCTGTCCATTGGTTTTTATGTGATGATGTCACAGACAGACTGAAAAACAGAAAAAAAATCTGAAAATGCGGAAAAAGGCGTCGTAGTTGCATGCGCAAGGAATCCTGCGACGTCCTATTAAGACGGAGGACCGTTGGATTTTAGTGGGTAGATCTGGCTTATTTTAAGCTGGCGAGTCTCATATAACCACCTGATAGTATGCGTCAATGCATTTCTCAACAAAAAACTATTCTTTCTTTCTATTATTAAACTGTGAATTTTCGAACTATTTGTCATTAGACTTGTATGTAGTTTTTTAGATAAATTAAGTAGTGTCTCATCAGTATTATCAGAATTTGATTTTTAAATTTTCATAATTTTTCTAGCTTTTCACTTCAATTTATTAATATTTAGAACCTTGTTTTACCTAAATTTACTCAAGCATGGACTGTTCACCAATTATGTAAGGAAATAATGAGCAAATATGGAGTGCTAGAATGCAACCTAACAGAAGTAGGTATTTGTACAGCAATGTTATTATTCGCTACAATTCCTGTCACTTCTGCAGCAGCTGAAAAGTCATTTAGCAAATTACAAATTATTTAAGAAATAGTATGAGTCCAACTCGACTCCGACATCTATCGCTAATAGCAATAGAAAATAAAACCGTATCAAGCCTGGATTTATCCGAAGTCATTGATAGTTTTGCGGCAAAGTAAAGCTATGAAAAAATTGTAAATGTAATTTAGTACAGTAAATCAAGCCGTTTTTTTGGTCAACCTCGCACTAAATTTCCGATCCAATTTTAATTATTTTTTATGTTTTTTTTTTTCAATCAGCCTATTGCCGTCCACTGCTGAACGAAGGCCTCCCCTAATGAGCGCCAACTATCCCGGTCCTGGGCAGTTCGCATCCATCCACTGCCCGCCACCTTCCTTAAATCATCGGTCCATCGTGCTGCAGGGCGTCCTACACTACGCTTGCCTAAACAAGGTCTCCACTCTAACACGTGTCGGCTCCATCGACCATCAGTACGTCTGGAGACATGACCGGCACACTTCCACTTCAGCGAGCTAATTCTACGCGCGATGTCGGTTACTTTAGTTCTCTGGCGAATGACTTCATTGCGAATTCTATGTGCCAGAGAAACCCCAAGCATCGCGCGTTCCATTGCTCGCTGAGCTACCTTGAATTTGTGAACCAGCCCCACGGTAAGTGTCCACGTTTCGGCTCCGTACGTCATTACGGGTAGGATGCACTGGTTAAATACTCTGGTCTTAAGAGATTGTGGGATCGATGACTCAAGGATATGTCGTAGCTTCCCGAAAGCCGCCCAGCCCAAACGTATTCTTCGATTAGCCTCCTTCTCAAAATTGTGCCGGCCAAGTTGTATGGTTTGGCCAAGATATACGTATTCGTGCACAACTTCAAGAGTATCGCCATTCACGATCACTGGTCTCGGAGATACATGGGCGTTTAGCATGATTTTCGTTTTACGAAAATTCATTCCGAGACCCACCCGTCTTGAAGAATCATCTAGGCTGTTTAGCATTTCTTCCAGATCATGCAGAGTCTCTGCCATGACGACTATGTCATCGGCAAACCGCAGGTGTGTTAAAAATTGCCTGTTGATGTTAATGCCGCGTCCGTTCCAATTGAGTGTTTTGAAGACGTCCTCCAATGCACAGGTAAACAGTTTCGGGGAGATAACGTCCCCCTGCCTTACCCCGCGGTGCAATTGGATTGGCCTTGTGCTCTGACCTTGTACTTGGACGGTCATTGTTGCGGCTTTGTACAGACACCTTAAAACTTGGATATACCGATAGTCAATGAGGCATCTCTGCATAGATTCTAGAACCGCCCAGGTCTCGATGGTGTCGAAGGCTTTCTCATAATCCACAAATGCCAGGCAAAGAGGCTGATTGTATTCTTCGGTCTTTTGGATTATTTGCCTTAGTGTGTGTATGTGGTCTATGGTACTAAAGCCTTTTCGAAACCCGGCCTGCTCTATGGGTTGGAAGTCATCGAACTTTTGGGCGAGACGGTTCGAAATAACCCTCGAAAACAACTTGTATACATGGCTTAGGAGGGATATAGGTCGGTAGTTCTGTAAAAGGGCATTATCCCCTTTCTTGAAGAATAACAACACTACACCCCGGCTCCATGCCTCTGGTGTAATGCCCGTATGAAGGATAGAATTAAAAAGCTTAGCGAGCTCTATTAAAATAGGTGCTCCGCCCGCTCTCAGAAGCTCTGAAGTTATTTTTTAGGTTAAGAGTCACTTACTGACCATAAAAACACAAAATGCTGACAGGTGGAGCTTCGATCGCAATCTTGAAGAAAAGTTTTTGGCCTATATCTCAGAAACTATGCACTTTAGAGCAAAAGTTATTGAAAACATTATTGTAGAAATTAAAATTTCGCATCTTTTATTTCCTGTAAACTTTTATGTAAAACTTACCGTTTACAATTTATTGAACATGCATTTTATTGATTAATCCAATATTTTGAGACCTGTCTACCTGGATCTGTCAGCATTTTGTGTTTTTATGGTCAGTAAGTGACCCTTAACCTAAATAAAAATTAAAATTGGATCGGAAATTTAATGCGAGGTTAAATGCTTTATTTACTGACATAATCGTTATTTAATCATTTGGTAGGTCCGACCTTTATATATTAAACCCTTGAATCTTTTCTATTTCGTTTTATTGCCCAATACCTACACCAAGTCTTAAAATCTAACCAGTTTAGATAGCAATGAGGGCCCCGTTTTTTTGATTTGCCCCAGGGCCCTTGGTTACCTAGCTACGCCACTGGACGTAGGCATGTGATGCGTTGTTCGTTGCTTCTTCTACCATATTCGGTTTTGTAGTTAAGTGCGGCTCGAGACAGCGAGAGACACAGTCGTGCACAGGTCTCCTCGAAGAATTTTGCATCAAAAAGTAGGAATTCACTATGTTTTAAATTATGATATTTTCCTTATTTAAATCTGGTTGATCAATACTTTTTTTATTTTGGTGTCTTTCTCAGCTATTTGAGAGTGTTTTTATTACTTTAGATTAATATTTAAGTTAGTAGAAAACTAAATATTGAGTATTGAAGTAGAAAATATGGGATGGGTACATTTGAAACAATTTGTATGTGGACGTTTGAAACGTTTCAATCGTCCGTCATCATTTTTACCCGACAGCACAGAAAAGTGTTGTGTTTTCTAGAGTATAAATAATGTATGTTTGTAAGTTATGTTGTGTTAAGCTATGTATGACATTTCAGGCATAGTCACCACTGCGCTTCCCCGAGCTATGACTTTAGGTAACATTCAAACTAAGTTTCGAGTTCTGGAATTTGTCCATATAATACTCAAATATTCAGTGATTTGGATTTTGCACCCTCTTATGCCACGGACAGACCAAACCCTAATATCAGGGTTTGAGAGATTTCAAAGCCAATTTCTTGTGCTGGAACTGAAATTCCAGTGCGATTAACTTAGACAAGCTTGAGGGCTCTACGACCAAATTTGTAATATTAAATGGGGAACACCTATCTATTGTATACTAGTTTTAGGGTATTTATTCCCAAAAAAATATTTTATTTTTAAATACCAAATAATAACTAAGTTGATTGATCTTCTCTGAAAATGAATGTCACAAGAAGTGTCATATATATTAAAAAAATAATTGTTATGTTCGAAAAATTGTCATGATTAAAACATTGTTATGATTGGAACGAGCTGTTTTGTATGAAACTGGATTACCTTTTTTTCTCCTTCATGTAGTGATATTACAGCATAGTAAGATATGAATTTTGTTAATTATTTGAAATAGTATTCACTAGCACAAATAAGATCACTAAAATGATATAAATAAAATATATACTGAGTTATTTATGTTAAAGATGTTTTTGTCTTTATAATTTTTGAAATAATAAAGCAACGTTGACGGATTTGGCAAGATCTTAATAAATAAAGTAATGGTAAGGTAAGTTGTTAAGATTGATTAAAAACCTTTAGTATTTCCTGAAATATTTTCAGTGTTTCAACTATCCCTACATAGTGTTTCAACCGTCCTTGGGGTGGGGTCAATAGAAACAGTGTCCCCGGTCTTCTTTAATAGGGGATTGTAAGTTAACTATTCCAAATAGAGTTATAAATTACGTTTAATTTAGAAGCCAGATAACGACTCTTTCTGTTATAAAAATATGATACATGTGGATACTATAGATACTTCACTGTACACGGTTCAAGCAAAATTGTTTCATTTGTCCCCGGTCTACCCTACTACCAATTTCAGCGGCTCCGACTGCATGCAACCTAATCACTATTAAAAATTGAGATTGGTCGTGGAAGTATGAAAATTTACGGTTATAAGTATTTTTAATGCCAAATAATAAAAAAATAAAAATAGTTATTTCGTCTAAAAATAAAAAATCATAATCTATAGAGAGCCACTCTTATAACCAAGGTCCTAGGATAATAAAAAATAGCCTAGGCTATTCTCAAACTTAACCAAATATACTTACACTTAAAAGATTCATAAAAATTAATCAAGCCTTTTCGGCGGAGTTTGATAGCAAACTCTGTGAAACGAGATTATTATAGGAGAAGATATATCTATTTGCCAATATAATAAGAAACTCATTTGTTGAGTCTTGCAAATTAAATATACTATTCACAATTCTGACTAATAATATGTATAAGGTCGTTTATACTTTGATTCTGATCAAGTTTTCGATTGAGATAGATTTTATTGAATTCATTAATTCCTATTTTCATACTCAAAAACCAAAAACATTTTTATGTACAATGTTGCCAACACGAAACTATATGGCTATATAAAGTTATCAGATTTAATGTGGAGCCAAGGTCCCAACTCTACACGCTCTAACTTCACAAGCTCAACACCGTACAAATATGTAGACGTGGCCATGGTTTAATAGGTTACATAACAAATTACAGCTTTCCAAGACTTCAAAAGTATCTACTCTAAGAATTTTAAATTGTCATTTCATTTTTTAGATATTAATAAAATCTTAAGTATAAGAGCTATGCAATTGTCCCTAGGTTTAGCTCGAGCGAAGCCACGGGTTCCGTTAGTATATCTTTATAAATTTTAGCCTATGTGAAGTTCTGATGTGTAAGCTATATTATTGTAAAGTTTTTTAAATCCATTCCGTACTTTTTACGTGTAAGAGTAACAAACATCCATCCATCCATACTTACAAACTTTCGCGTTTATAATATTAGTAGTATAAGTTCTTTATTAGCATCATGTCCCGACACTTTTTTATTTGATAAACTCCAAACCAGAGTTAATAAAAGAAAACGACGAAGCGATCCCAGAAATGGTAGGTTAGGTTAAAAGTTTAATAAATAAAGACAAAAAAACACAGCACAGGAAACCCAGTGTAGATAATCCATCCATTACGCTATGCAAATTGAACCACGTCTTCCATCTCCTCACATAAGTGTCTTTACCGGAAGCATTGTATGAGTAGAATTGCGCTAGTCGCTGAACCAATCATTTTATGTAGTCGAATAATATAGTAGTAACTTGTGGGGTAAATATTTTTTTAACGTTTAAAAAAAAAAATTAATTAATAAAAAATTAAGCGTTATTAGAATCACATCAAATCGATATGCTACAAAAATTATATTTTTGATAAAATTTTATCCTTTATAAGTTATTTTCTACGAGTCTACAAATATCAACGGTTATTGTCTATCATTGATTTTCTAAGCGTGTAGCTTTTATTTTTATTTTAACTTCGAATGTGGCGACATAATTATCTTGTACGGTATACCCATTCAATTGACTCATGAAAACTTGTAACAAGTTTTCATACTGAGAATAGAGATAAATCACAGAGCCCCCAGAATTATCTTACCAACCAAAATTCTTAGGTTTAATAGCTTTACATGCACTAAGGAAGATAATAAGAGCACACTTGCGACTTATTTGCGAAATACTTTTCAATTAGCCAGTTACGTTACTAGTGCCAGCGTAGCATAAGCCATTATGAAATACCAGTAAAATAACGTATTTTATGTTTGTAGTTTGTACGTATGTATGAACTGTCTCGGTGGTATAGTGATTAGTGGCTAGCAAGTAAGGTCGCTCTCCGGGAAGTTCTGGGTTCGAGTCCCAGGATGGCCAAGTTTAGTTATTTAGTCATGTTGTTTCGAAAGCCTTAGTAACAGCCCGGAGTTGGGAAGTTGGCGGTGTTTCACCCCCGTGCTTCGGAGTTTTTTAAGACAAACACTTTTTAGTATTTAGATTTCAACACATTTTAAAAGATGGGTCTACTTACTCTACGTTAATCAATAATTTGTGTTTTGGAGTCGTTTTTTAATTATGTATATAAATAAATTAATGATGTTCTCAAATTCATACTATAAATACCTTAGTACCATGTATGTACAGTATTTGATGAATAAATTATTTCTTAGGATAACTGTATATTAACATTGTAAATGAATAAATGTAATTTGGAAATAAATTAATCTATACTAATATTATAAACGCGAAAGTTTGTAAGTATGGATGTATGGATGTATGGATGTATGGATGTATGGATGTATGGATGTATGGATGTTTGTTACTCTTTCACGTAATAACTACTGAATGGATTTTAATGAAACTTTACAATAATATAGCTTATACATCAGAATATCACATAGGCTACAATTTATAAAGATATTGTGTGAATTGTCCAAAATATGACGATAAGTATCAAGTAAGTAGTAAAAAATCTACCATCTGCGAGCTATTCTGGCGTGCGCTGCCAAAACCGCTAGAGTTATACATATGTAATGTATGATGGAAATGTTTATCTTAACAAGCGACTCACCCTCACTTCGCTCGGGATCGTCCCTAGATTTAGCGCGAGCGAAGCCGCGGGTTCCACTAGTAATAAATAAATAAAAATAACAAAATTCTTGGTCTTATGACTTTTTTTATAAAATTCATTTTATACATAAGAATAAGTATCATGTAATAATCTATGTTCTAATAATATCGTTAGATCACGTAAACGTAGAAAGTTCCATCAGGCATCAATAGTTGTCGAACAGAGATGGAAAACTTGTGCCGAATAGGGAACTCGTACTGCGTTTGAATTCAAATTGGGACGAACGAGATTTCGCTTTGTTCGTAAACAATAAACGGCGGACAAGGTAGGTACTCTATGAAACTTATTTCAAAAATGAATACCGGCATCGTGTTCTTACCGTCCGGTTTCTTTCAAATTGTATGAAATATTACTTATTATTTAACATTCCATATATAACGAATTAAAGGATCTAACGAATGACCCTTACTATAGGAACCCACTTAAAAAAACTCTCAGCCCGTATATTCATCGACACATACTCTTTATGTAATCAAAAGCGAAAATGAAAATATCACAATTCTCCACTAACATTATATACAAGTAGGTACATAGCATGAATAAATATCATAAAAGTAAATTGTTTTATTTAATTAAATGTTTTTCTATGAATACATTTAGATGAATGATTGATAAAACAAAAACCATCACCTATTACTCGTAAATCATAATTATCTCTACTATATTTTATTTACATTAAGTATAAGCAAAATATTCAGATATTTAATCAAATGACATCGAATACAGAGAATCATCACATTTTCCTATTTTTATACTAATATGATACAAAAAGTGAAGTAGGAATTATCAGTCTTTAAATATTCGTGAAATAAATTATTGCTGTAAGTGAAATTAACTGCGAGGAATTAGATTAAGGGCTCGTTCCCTCGGACAGCTATTGATTTTCCTTATCCGGTAACTTTTGATAAGACTATAAGTGTATATTTTATGTAGGTATAATAAATTTATAAATATACGATGTTATCAAATGTATTTATATCTCTAAGTAAGATAGATATAAGTAAAATAAGTATTTTTATCTAATCAGAATTAGAATTAGCTGTGAATTTCTCTTTATAAAACTGGCCCCAATAGTCTTTAGGTGAACTGTATGAAAAGGGCGTGATAGATTAAAAAGAGTTGCACCCCAGGTATCTAACTCCTGATTAAAGCTTTTATCGGAGGACTGATTAACTGTCGAAGCCAGGATGGATTTATTGTAAAAGTTGGTCGTTCACTGAGGTTAGTGATTCAAGCCCGCACACTTTACTCGAATAATTGTCTACGTGATCGGAATTGGGTTCTACGCCGCCTTTAATAAGATCAGATAAAGAGCTCCGAGCTTTCCGTCGCTTAGTTGTGACGCAGTATGCAAGGTCTGTGCCAAAATAGTTGAACAGAAGAAAGCAAAGTATAAATTACACGGAAGAAGATTTTCAAATCTCTGCTTGATTGTTGATAATACGTTACCTGAATTTAAATTCAACAGTCAAATATTTTAACATACTTAATTATAAGTGACTAGCAGAACCCGCGGTTTTGCTTGCGCTAAAGGTACAAAAATATCTTTAGCTTGATGCTATTATTTATAATGGACGAAGTATTGATTCCCCTTAATTAATGTTCAATCCCTAGTTTATAAGGACAGCTCTTGTGTTATCCTGTGAGAATAAAAGATTTTCTTGTAGTTAATTTCTAAGTATTAAGCCTAGTAATAATTTATCACTACACAGAGTTTAGTTAAAATCGGTTCAGTACTTTTTGTGTGAACGAGCACATTTATTTTTTCTCAGGTTACATAAAAAATGGCGATATATATACATATATACATTATACATACATGAAATGATTTTTAGCATGTTTTTTTCATTTTTTATTGCCATTGTGTTGATATAGTGGACCCCTTGGCTGTGTGGTCTGCTTCGGTTGAATGCGCAAGCGATCGTGTCATTAAGGGTTAAGACGAAAGATTAGTGGGTACTGGGTAGTGTTGGTTGTTTTCTGGTCGGTAAGCCTAACATAATCGTTTGTTTTCTACAGGTGGTATATGTAAATGCATTTCCCAAGGAAAAAAGTAGCTAGCAAAAAACCTTAGAGTGAGAGTATGGAGGCATTAGTATTTTATGAAATCACCTATTAAGAAAATTTTGGGAATAATATATATTTAATATAAACTTTCATTAAAAAGCGGACATTTCTATTTATTACGACTTTTTTAATATAGCGTTAAATTTCGTGCATTACCTAGCTCTTTGTTACGTGATGTCTTATCAGCCAGAATTACCATCAAAGACCCATCGAAACTTTCCTCCTGTCTTAGTGGGGAGCCGCAGGATCATATTCATATTTAATCTTGACGCCCCGATGACTGACTGAACTGAAGAGAAGAGCTACCTAAATAAACCCCCGGTTAATAGAAGCGCGTTCGACTCTAGCTACTGAAAAAACCTTATTACTAAACTTTACACAACAAATCACTATTGTAAATCTTATTTGTTTATTATGTACTTAGTACTAGCAAACCCGCTTCATTGGGCTTAAGTTAAAATAAATAAAAAGGTTTTCATACTTTTCTAATAAATTAAATGTAGCCTAAGTTACTCCTTATAGCATTCTCTCGCAGATGAAGTCACGTCAAAATAAAAAAAAACTTTTATTTATATGTACTGATGTACTAGTAATAGGTTTTTGAATTTCTTTTAAGATCGAAATAAAAAAGCAGAACGCAGAATATACGTAAGTATATAATAAACTTGTTTTAATAATCTTAATATTGGTCTTTTGAAGGAAGTGATTGCGGGCGGAAGCGACGGTACAGGATATTAGAACTTTGCCGTCACTGACTAAATGAGCTCTAAATGGATTTAAATTACATGTTTATGACGAGTGCTTCATTTTTGTTATTAAAAAACTATCGAGATTATTATAAAACATTCTATAGGTTTTTAAAATATAACAGCAACGACCCCTTGATTTAAAATTATCCTATTAGCTAATACATAGTTACATACATAGTTTTGTATCACTACATAGTACATATAAAACAAAGTCGCTTTCCGTTGTCTATTTGTCCCCGTCCCTGTCTGTGTATGTAGTATGTACGCTTAGATCTTTAAAACTATGCAACGGATTTTGATGTTTTTTTAATAGTAGCTAGAGAGATACAAGAGGAAGGTTTATATGTTTAACTGGCGGAACCCGTGATCATACTAAATCTAGGGACGAACCCGGGCGAAGCTACGGTGAGTCACTAGTATTAAATATTATCGACAAGATTGACTTTTTAATTTTTATATTTCTTATTTGCTTCATAAATGTTAGTCATTTTTTCCAGAGGCGCATTGAAACCAAACAATTAGCCTACAAGCTTTTTTTCCGACTCGTTTTAAGTTGAAAGTAAACTGTATTCGCTTTTAATTATTATTAAAGGTAAAAGTTATTAAATAGCGTTTCGTATTTCCCAACTTTCAGTAGAGCTTATATCAAATTAAAAAGTCTCTTTATTGGTATACAAAAAGGTATCATATTTAATTACCATATCATAAAATAAAGACATAGAACTTTGTTTTATTATTACATTTATAAAAACTAGTGGCGCTTTTTGCGATCTATCCCACGGAAACAGTACATTTTCTAGTTTAAAAAGAAGCCCTTGCGCTATTTAAATTTTGCGTAATTTTTGAATGGAAGTTCCTGTTATTTTTTTCAAGCGCCAGCTTTTACGCTTAGAATTTTTGTCGGAAAAAATAAGCAATAAAGTTATCTATATTAGCATTTTTTGAAGAATAGACTTTTAAAACCACACTAACAAAAGTAGTTACTTGTTAGTAAGAGATACTTCCATTTTACACTGCGACATATTATGTCACCGTAAAATTGTAAGTACCGTTATTGCAAACTATTTCGCAAGATTGTAAACTGCCAAATATAAAGATAATTAAAAAGTCTCCTAATGATTTTCTTCACAGTCACACTTTATTCTTTATGTATGTGCAACATTTTACAGAACATTTCTGTCAATTGAGAGGCTTATTTTGGACCACTTCTTCTAAGTATATTTGGCAATTTTCTCTCAATTTAGCTGTGTGGTTTAATCTTATAAGTTTGATTATTATTATTATAAATATAAAATCGTAATTACATATATGTATAAATACTGCTCCTACTCGTATCATTGATTGTAAAACTTTTACTATCCCAACAAAAAAGAAGACTTTTAATTTAGAGGCTTTTACTACTACGTAACTGTGTGATTAGAGGCAAAATTAATACAGGTCAAATTGAGAAATTGAGTTAACCAAGAGGTAATATGCTAATTTGGAAAACCAAGTATAGCGAGTTCAAATTCTCGGGTCTAGCACCTGTAATTTCATGTTTTTTTTTTATGGTAAAAAGGGGGCAAACGGGCAGGAGGCTCACCTGATGGGAAGTGATCACCTCCGCCCATGGACATGCAGATGCGTTGCCGGCCTTTCAGGAAAGGGAGGGATGGAGGAGGGAGGGAGGAGTGGGAGGGCGGGGGAAACGAAGGCGGAGGATGAAGGGAAGAGGGAGGGGGAAAGGAGAGTGGGCCTCCCGGACTCTCACTCACCGGACGAAACGCGACAGCATAGCTGCCACTTCACGCCGGTCTTCTGTGAGAAAGTGGTACTAATGAACTATACGGGGCGTGCCGGCCCATTCGGTTGTTACCCGAATGAAACATTTTCAGCATGATTACCCTACGATGAAAAAAAAGATCGAGTAAATCTGCTTGTCTAAGAAAATATAAATAGTTATCAAAAGATAGTGAGTACATGAACCCGCCCTTGTATGATAGTGTGGTGGACCTGCAGAAAAGAGCTATTCGTGCCATTTATAGTTTAGGTATGCATAGCATTAATACTAGGAGCAAACATAAACTTGTAATCGACTGACTCGCTTACTCCGAGTCAGTAACTCTTTTTATGGAAAATGTATACGCTTATGCCTTATACAACAGGATCCCAGAAAACGTTCAAAAAGCTTCTATTGCCAAATTTTTAAAAAATGTGAAGGAACGTTTGTAAAGTGTGTACAAAAGGATATTATTCGTTTAACGATTTTTTAGAAGACAGTACGCCTTGTGAATAATGTGATCGCCGTCAGGTATTTCAACATATAAAATTATTGTTAATTTGCAATTTAATTTAAAAAAAAGAGAAAGATTAAGATAAAAAAAAATATTACCTAGTCCCGCTGAGTTTCTTTCGCCAGCTCGTCTTAGGCCAGAGGTTTCTTCTTTCCGAACTGGTAGTAAACTCATGACGTTCAGTAAGAAATTGTAATAATTTTTTTGCTGAATAAAATACTTTGATTTGACTATAGGTAGATGTTCCTCATATTGAATAAAAATCACATTAGGCGTAAAGCTCGCTACGCTCAGGTGATTCCCTACTATTCAAAACTTTTTAACGTCCCACTGCTGGGCACGGGCTTCCCTTCTTTACGAATCCCACACCACGTGCCCGTTGGCGGGCTTCACATTTATATTAAAAAATTCGCTTGGTTCTTTCAAACAATGTCGTGCATGTTTCTTTACGGAGTTTTCCTTCATCGTAAGACAAGTCAATTCACATGAGAATTTAAGAATTGCATGCTCAAGGCTTTAAACCCGCTAAACTCGGCTTTTTACAAGTTACAAGTGAGTTTGCTACCTAGTCTACCACTGCCTGCATCTGTCATCTGTTCTAATTATAAAGCAATTTAAATAGTAAATAGTTCGCATTAGAAATTATAAACTTACTATACTAAACTAAACTTTTTAAGACCTAATATTTCTTATAATATTATTTTGATGTATCTCTAAAGTTAGCCAGTCTTACTCGTAGTTATGTAAACTAACCAGTTATTGTTTTGCCGCGAGAATAAAAGAATATATAGTAAAAAGTAGGATACCTTTTACTAAGGCAATAGAATATTGCACAGGATAATAAATTATCAGAACACAAACCTTGATTAAAATCAGTTAAATACATTTTGAGTAAGCTCACACAAATATATATAGACAAACAGAGATATACAGACATAAATACATAAAATTGATTATAATTTACGAATTAAAGCGCCTCGTAGTCTCATAATTAAACAATTACTAAACGCGAAAATTTTATAAAATTATCAGGCAAACAGTAAAAAATTACAAAACTCATTGATTTTAAAAATTATTTTACGTGTATATAGATTTCGCTTTGTTATTGTTGTATGTTATTTCTGTTTGTTGTAATAATAAAACGTATTTTATTTACTAGTAAAAAGTACTTTTAATAATAACACTGTCTCTATGATTCTCATTTAAAACGTAATAATAGTTGTAATAAATATATAACAAATACTCCAACACTAGAAAGTGTGAGTCGGAAGCGCTGTGTATAAAGAGGCGGTACGTAGCGCTATCATGTCGCCGGGGCACGCTGTCCGGCGACGTTTTTACGCCGGATCTGTGTATGAGTTACGGACAACGTTGTCTCCGGATACGCCTGCGCTATCCTGTTCATCATAGTGTTTTAACGACTGTTTAATGGTTATATCACTTGAATAAGGTTGAGTTGATGAAGTAACATAAACATTTATTAAACCATATTAAGACTTATAAAATAAACATTACAAATTAACGTAAGGTATTGATTTTGAGTATTTATTAAAAACTAATGATAATTATTTTATCGAATAGAGACTGAAAAATATATTGTAGAAGCATGTATGCTGAGAGATCAGTACATATAAATAAAATTGAATTGTCTGTTTTTAATTTTAAATTAACAGCTTTTCACTAAATGCATATGAAAGTATATACGGTACTAACGTCAAAAATGCAATTATTAAATTTATATCAGTCTGTCTGTTTGTTCCGACTAATTTTTGAAACGGCTGGACTGGTTTTGAGGGGACTTTCACTCGCAGATAGCTAATGTTATAAGTACTTAGGCTACTTTTATTTTAGATTTTTTACTGCAACTAGCGGAACCTGCAGCCGCAAGTTCCGCTAGACGAACCCGACCCCGAGCGAAGCCAAAGTGCGTTGCTAGTCCTCAATAAAAGTTTGCAATTACGTGTGTACTGTGCAAAACTGTGATGGTAGAAATTTTTAATAGCAGATTAAGAGTGTTAAATCATAATATTTGAATTAGACACCATATTATGCAGAAAATTTCTTTTGATCTGATTTAAATGTTATAAAGAGGTAAATTAACTGAAATAACTGATTTGATTCTGATTACTGCCGAAGCTATAGATAATTAGACAAAACTATACAGAATGTTATAATAAAGAAAGTATTATACTTCAGTTAATTTTAAATGATGAAATGTAATATTATTGAACTTAAATATGTACATATTATCTTTAAAACTTATCTCTTTGGTTAGAATTAGTCTTTCATAACAATAAAAACGTAATAAGGACTTTCATGATTGGCAAAGTTACGAGCTGGAAGTTTATTGGCCCCGTAAATACCACTTCCGTCACAATTAGCAGTACAAACAATCGCAACAAAGGGATTGGTACGAATTAAGAGACACATTTAATTCCAACTTATTGCCTTGAATTTGGCAAAAGGGAAAATCAGAAATAAGTACGCATTTATTTGAGACGATAAAATTGATCCTAGTAAGCTTTCATAGAACGTACCTATTTAAAACTTCTTTTAGTACAATCGCATGTATCTAAATCCCAATGAGGAATAGCAATAGCAACATTTAAATTTTTTTATGTGCTAATATATGCTCGAGATACCTTTTGTAGACGTTATTCCGAATCGAATTCGAATGAGATATCGAACGTATTTTTAGAACTGGGAGCAAAAATTAATATAACATGTTTTGTAAGTTGTTGAATAGACTAAATAATTTTAAAGCTGTAGATATTGTGGTCTCCGTATCGATAAAATATTTACTACTTGAATAATAGTTTACAAAAATATTTAAAGCCTAGATTTGGATATATTTGTCTAGATAATTATTAGGAAATAAAATTATGTTCATAATTTTTATTAAATAGATACCTACTTGGTTTTTGGTTATTAAGACACTGGCGACAACGCGGGTAATGCTAGTAATTTCAATAAAGAAATCTAAAAAACACAATAATCCAAAGAAGATATTACGTTTTTTTAAAAACAACATGGCGACATTTATTTATGAGTTTCGAAATAACAGCTAAATAAATATTTGTCGAGTTATTTGTTTGCTTTTCTTCAAGAGAAGCTATTTGTAATTATTTTTGGCATTATTTTTATCTATTTTGTAAGTTATCTTGCTAAAACTTGTATGGTTTCAGTTTTGTTTTAAGTTATAACCGTTTTTTGTATTTTTTCTCAGATATGAGTTATTTTCCCGAAATAAAAGATGCTAAATGTTGTCCCAAACAACCAGTTTCGATCAAAGTCTATCCAGTACTTTTCCCGTGATGCGGTCACAGACAGACAGACAAACAGAGAGAGAGAGACAAAAATTCATTCAAAATTCAATAAGTAAGATCAATCAAAATCAATAAGGTTTTCCAAAAATACTAAGTTAGAATCTTACTATGTGTATAATTTCATACATCATTCGATGACCACTAACATTTTAGCTATGCCGAGCTGTCTAAAATATGCAGATGTAGACATGTTGGAACACGTTAAGTAGATATAAGTACCAATTGTTCCGTATATTGATTTTAATTAAAGATTCATTCTTTTATTATTACTTTTTCATTCTACAGTAGTTATTGGCTTTTGTTATCTGAAGTTCAGAAGTCCCTAGGGAAAATTCCGTGGCTTGTGGAATATTGACGAATTATTTTTTTTAATAATAATAGAGAGTAAATAAAATAAAATATTGCTTTTTAACTCCATTCAGAGACGAGGGTAATATTTTAAATAGGTATTACCCATACCAAGTGACTGCGTATAGAATGCACTCAATAATCCTGTCTTAATGGGACATAGTAGGATTTTTTTTCTTTTAAAAAGCATCGAGTGGTGAATAAAAGAAAAGACCATTGGCTGACCCAGTGAGTCATATTTCTATATCAAGATTATATATTCTATATATAACAGGAACTTGAATAATATATGTTTTCTTTTTTATCTTTTACTTTGATGACTGCTTACGGGAAGAATATTAAATTGATAGAGAACACCACGAGACCCCAGACACTAATGAATGACGAGGTAAACATTCAAAGGTGGTCTTCATCCATAACATTATAAATAAAAATATAATATGCATATAATACAACTTTTTTTACATAGTAATAAGGTAAATGATGAATTCAGTTTTTTTATGTAAAATATTTACTTAAAATCATGTCTGTTTCTCTTAATGAATATAGATGACAATCTTTATTCGCTATAGAAAGCAAGACTTTCTCTTCAAAAAAAAAACTATGCCGACAATGCTTTAAGATATGAATGTCTAATAGGTAAATATGACGGTATGAACTTTAATTAGCTTAAAATAATATCATACATGGAATTAAGATGCGAGCTTTCATTTAATTTGCATCGGATGGCAACGACTTTAAATATCTTATTGTGTCATATCTAGAGAAAACGAAAACTGCCAAGTACCTACGTAGTTATTTATTTAAATATTAAGTGTTTTAGAGTCAGGTTTTTTTTCCATTTTGACTTGGTAACTATGTAAGAAGAAAGTGTTGCATTAAAATATTCGCCGAAGCCGTTTAAGTAAGTTTTATGCTGATCACATGAGACTGAAAACAAAAAATTTTATCACATTATAGTACATCTTCCGACCTTACCATTAGTTCAACTCCACGATATCACACCTGCACGATACCGAATCACTGTACAATTAACGGAAATATTAAAAAAATGCAAATGTAAAGTAAATAATATGAAAATTAGAAGTAGTTAGTGAAAAATATTTTTACCCTTATCGGTGATATTTTTATTTTCAAACTAATTAGCAGTTTTCCAATTCGATTAATAAATGACGGAGTTCTGTGGTAAAAAAACAAAAAAATGAACTAAAATTCGAACCTCCTCGTTTTTGAATTCAACATTTGCTGATTGCTAAAGTTATTTCTTATATTATAAAAGATTTAATTTAAATGAAAGTATCTGTAGAGAATTGGCTTGATCATTATAAATGTATACGGTTAGGTTAGAGTAAATATATATCTCGATAATGTTGGTTTAACAGTGTAGTAAGGAAGCATCCTTGCTTAATTATAATAATTCAAGCTGTTAATTGTGGGTATTGCCATGTAAGTAGGTTCATTGTGTTCGTTTCGCTAGCAAACCCAACTGTAACAAATATGTTTTCTTGCGTTGGCAAACGGCCAGTGTATATTTCCCCTAAACCCGCTTATAATATAGCGACACATTACGGCGACTCACTGGAGACATCTACGTTTACTTTGCTCGCGATATGCAAAGATCTTTGCATCAAGGGAATACTTTGTACAGACTTCTGTTTCGTAAACGTCTTTATAGAACTGTATTTTTGTTTTTGTCCGTCTTTGTGTTAAGTTATCAAGTAGCTAAAATAAAATTTGAGTTAAATATAAACTAAAAACTAAATAAATTAAACACAAAAACGTTCTAACATGTATGTAAAAACAGAAATATTAAATCTTATAACATGAAAAGAGTGGGTATTTCATTTCAATCCTACGAATACGTATTGAAAATATATGAGAATAATATACAGAAAAGATATGAGTTTAATTATATTTTGATTTCCATTTACGATAAAATTTTAATATGTACACACAAGAATCTTCGAATAAATTACAGAAGATAGCCCTTGTATGTGTATTGGTAGAAATTCGAAATAAAGACTCTTTGTTGTGAAATAAATCGGCGTAAATGTGTTGAGTCTGTCGCCGACCGCAACCAAGTGGGCGCAGCGCCAGCGGCTTTACCCGCGTGGCTTCAAAAGTATCATAAATTGAAATATTAATTGCATTTCATCCATTTTTGTAGGCGCAATCGTTTGTTTGCATTACAAGTAAAATTTAATTATGATTTGAATACAGTTTATTTGTTCTAATCATTTGAATAAATTGAAGTCGGTACAGTGTCAGAAAACGCAAATCGAAATAAAGCTTACTATATCACACATAGATTAAGATTAAAATAAAGTTTATCACAACACAAAGCTTAAACTATAATATTTAAAATTTAAGAAACATAATTAAATAATAATCGAACTTTAAACCAAACAAACCTGGCAGAAAGCTTAGTACAACTTTATTAACACTTACATGATGTTGAACATGGAAACCTTATAACACACATAATATTCGTATTACAATTTAAGACAACGCCTCACAGATATGAATCCAAAGCGTAAATTGTGTGAGATTTCCTTGGATTGTTAAGCACTAAATTTATATGTAAATTAGTGTAGAGTAGTGAGTTGCGGAAATAAATTGATATTATGTAAACTATATTTATGTTTGTTAAATAACATACTGTATGAAATCAAATACATGCGTTACAAATGTAAATATAATTTATTAACTATTTCTGGCGCGAAATTAGATAGTAACATTATATGTAATATAATTACAATATTATTATACATAACAAAATTTACTTAAAATATATTTTTATATCCTTGGCTTTGTTTTAAGTTAGACTTCTACTACAAAATTGTTTTTACAAACTATAAAAAAGAAAAACACAATATGAAAAAAAACAAATATGTGTTTTTTATAGCTTCTATAGTAGAACTATTAAGCATTAATAACAACAGAAACTAGTCAAGGATTTGACAAAATATGGCTGTGTAATAAATATAACGACTGGCCAATTATTTACACTGTGACGGGAAACTGAGACTCGGCTCTGGAGAGCGCTTTAATTTATGGACACTTTTCTTCTGGGAATTGCTCTTCGCCTACATTGTAAAAATGGATTTCTACAAGCGCAAGGAACGCCGAACATTAAATTTGATAAAGCTGGCTCTAATCAAGATGGCGGGAAATAAACTTTTTTGTTCATTTTAATAACTTTTGCTTAGTACCTACTTTATACTTTTAGGCATTCTATAGTATGAGTTTATATTTTTAGGTAGCTGAATAAAATAATGACATACACTTAGAAATAGTTACATGATTAGAGGTTATTCAATATAACATTAAGAATAGAAGAGACAATTATAAAATACAGTTCAACACAAAAAAGTGATTAGGAACATCATATAAACGCCGTTTAGCACTACGAAACTAACAAATATGTTTAATATAATTTATAATAAATATTTAATATATTTTTAATTTCTTTTGTTAAAATAAATAAATATATTGAATAAATAATAGAAATACCTACCTTAATCTAAAAAATTGCGAAACATGAAGTTAAACGTTTCTATTTAACAAGATATAAATCTCGTTTTCATTGTTAAAGGAAATTTACAGATATAATATTATATTGTTTCCCGTAATAGACATTTGTTGTTTTAAAAGAAAGCTTTTTATTGTTTGCAGAAAATGAAAAGAAAACGTGTTAGGTTTTGAAAACACAAGAATAAATGTTACACTGAATCACCAGTGCAAAGGGCGCGCTTCTGCCCATGCGGTACTTCATCCTGAAATTATGACTTTGGTGCGTGCCCGATGTTTGGAATGAGATAAGGATACCATTTTATGTTTATTTCTGTCACAAAGAGAACAATAATGATTAAAAATATTATATTTTGTACGGAATTTCTTTTCTTCATTGTTCGATTTGGTCTGATGATATAGTTTATGAATTATGATATATTTCTAATAATTAAAAATCTCTTGTAACTATGTTTTTTATCAAAATCCTCCGAATTTATGCTTTTTTGTGTATATTTGGTAGGCCTGAGAATAGGTCGTAGGCTATTTTTATTCCTCTACGGCCTAAGAGATAAGGTTAGCCCTCTCCAGATTATTGTTTTTAGACCAATTTATTTTTATTTGGCATCAAAATATACTTATAACCCAAAATTTTCTACCTTCTACCACCAATCACTATTTTTAATAGTAATAATAACGCGGGAATTGCTAATGTAGCTACTATATTTATTAAGATAATAAAATTATTACTATTAATTAAAAGCAGTAATCTTTTGATATTTTTGCTCTATACCTATTATTGTAATATGTCCTTAGCCTTACGTATGGAATTGACGTTTAGTCGAACTGGCAACCTTGAACTCAAATCTCTGGCGATTAGTTAGGACTTTATTTCTTTAGGCTTGTAAACATTTATGTGTAAAATTTAGTGAATTCTTTGATCTTGCACCATTGATTTTATAATTTCATTCTTTTCATAATATGGAAAACTTGCGCTGACTTAAAGGTTTAATACCGTGTATGGGGAAATTACTGTAAAAGAAAGCATGATATGGTTTTGGTTCCAACTTTTTGGTTCTGACCACGGCTGAGTTAACGGCAAGTTTCGGTGTGATTTAACAATTATAATCACTTTAAACAAATTGAGCGAGAAGAACACTGACAAAAACGCATCGAGTACTATTTTACATTACTCAACCTATGCTACACTACTATGACGGATGGATTTTGAATTGTAATGTGATTTGGTAGTGATAAAAAATAGATCTTGTACGATAATCACAAACGCTCATTATATTGGTTGAACCCAGGAGAACCGACTTAATCCTGTTCCAAGAAGAAGTGGACAGATAAAAAGGTACTGGTAAGTCTGCTCGATCAGCGCTCTCTGTATTATCAATATTTGCAAACCATGAAAGTTAAGAATCGTTAAAAACCGAGAATGGTCAATTGCTCTAGCCCACTTCAGGACAACGCTACGCGGAATCGGGATCGGAAAAAGCAATATTTTTTTCGATGTATAATATATTATAGATAGTTTTAGAGAAATTGTTTCGATTATTCTCATCGGTGGTAACGTCATGTACACAAAGCTTAGCCGAAATTAATTATGCTATTACTCACTAATACGACCAAGATTCATTACGCTTTGCATAAAAGCCACAATATTTTAATGAGAGTGCAATTCTAAGCTTTAAAGACTTTAGTACCTTATGAAACCTGCAATGATTTTTTATCTTTTTTTCCGCCCTCGCTTTACTACGTTTTTAGAAACAAGAAACAAAAAACACACTTAGACTTGATAAGCTAAAGTACAGGTATATCTACAAAAACGAGTACTGTAAGCTTATATTGATTTGTATTGTTTACAATAGGTACGCTTAATTTTTTTCGTATAAATAAAATCAATAATGTAAGTAGTCTCTTCAAAATATAAAATTTTAATGTAAACACAGAAGAACAGTAAAATTAAAAATATTTGACTCAGTACTTTTGTATCTGAATATTTAATTTACTAAAAGGGAGGTTTGAATTCGCGTTCGAGGAGCTGTGATATAAAATTGTTAGTCGTTGGGGAATTATTTGAGGAACGCGGTACCTCTGTTTTACTCTTTAGTTTGCACTGTGAATAAGTTAGAAAGTAAATTCGAAGGGGGTGGTTTCTTGGTACAAACAGGAGCAGTAAACAACAAGATTTAATGGTTATGAAGGAGTCGATAGTCCTAAGTGAAAATGAAAGTGTTGCCCAAGAGCCCGCTAACTCCCTGGATTTATCATGGGAATTCTTCTATGTTCACTCCGTCTGAAGTCTTCAGTGTTTGTCAACGAATTTTGCATGTTCTGTCTTACATTTGCTCCGATTTTTATGCTAATTTCTGCAACAAAGTGAAAACGAAGATTTTATATACTAAGAAAATGTTTAGTTAATAAATCGAGTCAATTTGTTTTATTTTAAGAATTATGTACGGTTATATAACAATTGGATACTATTATAATTAAGTAGTTTCTAGGGTTGCGGAATCAAAAAAACCAAACTGAGTTAATAATTATTGTTCATATTTCGCAGCCTACATACCTATGCTACTAGGGTAATATACAGATATAATATAGCGTTGGGTAAAATAATACATGTAATATATAATAGGTAAGTATAGTTATTAGTTGCCTACAAATGAAGTTAGATTTGTATATCACTACATAGTATAAAACAAAGTCGCTTTTTATTAAAACTTGCAACGGATTTTGATGTTGTTTTTTAAATAGATAGAATTATTCAAGAGGAAGGTTTATATGTATAACTTGCGGAACCTTTGGCTTCGCTCGCCCTAAATCTAGGAACGAGCCCAAACGAAGCGAGTCGATAGTGAACTATACAAATCTGTCTTCATTTGTAGGTGCCTAAAATAAAACAATTTGTTAAAATTTCGTATAATTTGAAAATACACACTACACAGCTTTAAAGGTTTCACGACACACGAATCTCGAGAGTCAAACTCATTAGAAACACAAATTTTTACTCATAAAGAAAATAAGCTCTCGTACATATTCGTCGTCAAATTTACTGCTAATATTATATTATTCTTTGGGGTTTCTAGAGTACAATAATTACGAATTACGATCATACATATTTTATACTACGTTGTGCATAATCAGTATTATAAATAATTTTAAATCAACAGCTTTTCACTAAATGCATAATAATATGAAAATATACGGTACTTACGTCGAAAAATCAACTTTTATAATTTTTGTCCGTATGTCTGTCTGTTTGTTCCGGCTAATCTCTGAAATGGCAGATAACGAATAAGGACTTACTTATGCTACCTCAATTTTATAAATTTTATTTATTTTAACTAGCGAAACCTGCGGCTTCGCTCGCGCTAGTTATGAATAACCTAGTATAGGTTTACCTGCCTATACAATTCAGGCACAGGTAACAACACCATTGTCTTATCTAGAATTATTATAAGCAACAGTAGATGTCGTCGGTAAGTTGTTACTCAATAATTTGTAATATAAAACTTAGTACAATTTTCGTATGTGGAAAAAACGTCTTGAAAACATGCAGGGATGCGCTGAAACGATCTTTAAACGCCTTCATCCTACTTTATAAGAGTTAATGGTTTAAGCAGACGCAGCTTCCTGCAGTTTCGGCTTAGTCGAGAAAGTAGCGGATTAAAAGTACAACCCTAAATGCCAACTACGACCCAATTGCGGACTGAAGATTACCGAGCTTTTCTTATAACGAGTAAGACGTTTAAATGTGGCCTTTCGTTAACTTAAATTTTTAACAGCTGCAGAGAACAATGACAGGCTATTAAAAATTAGGCAGATAGGACACTGTAGTGTCATTGCATAATTTAAAATAGTAAGTTTACGAATTCCTTTAAAAAATTTACTTATAAACCTGTTTCTATTAACCTATTTTTACCTATAAATCAGTACGATTATTAAAAATGTAGACTTATTGATATTGAAATTTTATTAGAATGGTCATAAACAGAATATTGTGATGAATTATTGATTTTGGAAAAAATTATATTTAATAATGATAAGCAATGAGTAGGACTTTTTATTACTTCACAATTTTAAGTTAACACCGACTAAATTATTGATGAAAGAATGGCGCCTCATTTAAATGTTAGAACAAAACGGTGATATTGACGCTTCCTTTGACGAACTCATCTTGTCAATATTGTAGTCCCTTTATTTACCTTTGATCCTCGGAGCGTTCTTTTCACATCAAAGTCACTTTACAATCCAGACCTTTACATTAACCATACATTGATTTTTGTAGTAATTTCATTGTAACTTAGCTAGAATAAAATAAATTTAATAAATGAAGATATTGAATTTTAATTTTACTCTGAATAACTTTATAGTGAGGAGTTCAATTTTTGAATGAAGACTAAAGTCACTAAACTGTTTATTAAAGTCTTCATGAAACTGAAATGCGTCGTCAAAAATCGTTATTACAATACAATACCGTAATATTTCGTCTTATTTTGGGTCTTTCATATTGTATCAACACACGGTAAACGAAATTTATAGAAATATAATTATATATAGATAAAAGTTATATGGTTTAAAGCGTGTAACAGGCGGGAAATGTCCAGAAATATGTAATACTATATTAAAGTCAAGAGGAATACTCTATTAAAGGACTCGATAATTGCACAGAGTTCAATGAACGTATATATTCAATAGTATTAGGTGATCAGCCATGTTAACGCTCTTGGCAATGGTCTGCATCCAAAAGGTTACATAATAATGGATTTATAGAAAATTATTCAGCTGAAATGATTGTGTTGACTAATGTTGGTTGTAGTCCAAATTTCGCACTTTATTAAACTTGTGGTTAAAGACATTTATTCTCATAAGAACACACTGTTCACTTTAAAAATAGATAAGCATCTACATTAGCTTTCGGTGTGACCTTACGTAAACGAATTGATGAGAGGTCACCTAAATTGTACCTATTTCATGCACGTGTACCAAATCAGTAATAAGCTTGTAATTATAATAATAGAAAAAATATCTCTAAACTGTACGTGCTTTAAAAATAAAATTATAAGGTTGTAATGTAATTGTATATAGGTATATTTCTATTACCTAAAGAGATAGCGAGCATGCTGACTGGCGTTCATTAACTTCTTTTATAGTGTGTTTGTTTTTAATTTCAAATTAACAGCTTTTTAAAATTTGTGTCTTTCTGTCTCTTTGTTCCCTGTAATCTCTGAAACGGTTGGACCGACTTTGACGGGACTTTCACTCGCAGATAGCTAATGTTATAAGGCGTATCTAATTTAATATATATTTGGAATTGGTGCAGAGGTCGGCCGTTGCTACGTCGACCAGTGTTGGTCCATTGTAGCTTAGGCGTAACTTGGGCCACTTTTTAACCGACTTCAAAAAGGAGGAGGTAGAATTTTTTATTTATTTTAACTAACGGAACCCGTGGCTTCGCTGACGCGAGGGTGAGTCGCTAGTTCCTAATAAACTAAACACAAATGTGTTTTCAGTTTAAAAAACAGCAACATTTTGAGAAATCATTTTAAAATACTCTTATTTGTTTTGTATTCCCTTTGGTCCTGTAAGTGTTAGACGCTGTAAGTGAAATGAAAGGAAATTTTGTAGTAATAAATATAAAGTGCTCATGGAAATACTTCTTATCAATGACTAAACTACGAAGTACCATCTATAAAATGTTGAAGGCGTCCGGAAGCCGACGCCGCAATGGAGGAGAAAAGTACCTCGATAGAAGCTTTGACTGGTCACTCGTGCGACATCAAGTTCTGAAGCATTCCTTTTTTTACTTTTGTCTCCTTTTAAATGAATTCTATTGGGGAACCCATTACTAGATGTTATTATAAACTAGCTAAAATCGCGGCTTCGCTCGCACTAATACTACAAAAACTATTATAATATTATTTTTTAATATAATATCATTGCATTTTGAGTGTACCTTTGGAGACAGACTATACTATTTTAAACTTTTCTGTAGGCTTTGCATATATCTCTTAAGTTTTAGCAAGAGTTAGTCATATTTTTAAAGAGGACTCTAAATAACCAATATTAGTGTTTTCCGGTAGGAATGTCAGATTTTGCTGAAATAAAAGATACATATTTTAAATGTAGCCTCATGTAATAACGTATCACTACACAAAAAATAGTTTAAGTTTGTTCGGTACTTTTTTGCGTACGTTACTGTTTTCTATAGATAAGTACTGATAAAATTGGTATTGGGAGTGTGTAGGAGATAGATATTTTACATTTGATCGTTTTTTGTAGACATTTTTAAGGTCTTCAATTTCCTAATACATTGTTTTGATGTATCTCTAAAGATAAGGCCACCTCTAGATTTCTAAACTCAATAAAACCAATTATTTATTTCCTCGTGGAAATGATATATTTTTCTGCTATAACAAGTATGCTAAATATTATCACGACACAAAATTTGGTTAAAATTGGTCCAGTTCTTTTTGTGTTAAACGATAACATACAGAAAAACAGACAAAAAGACAATTTTTTAATAAATTTTGTTTTGGTATCTAGGTTTATTCAATGCTCATTACGTTACAGTCATTATTATTTTAAAAATATTTCATATATAGACTACACTAAGTTACTGCTTTATTATTTTATGTATACAGACTTTATAAGTTACTTAACATTTAACAATACCAATGACGTTAAAAGATATGTGGTTATTTATAGATAATTTCAACATATTTGATGGTAGGACATTTTGTGTATTCCTATCTAACATATAACGGCCGTACGCCCTGCACCCCCGGCGTTCGTTCCCTCGGTTCATTATGCAGCCACCCACTCCACGCGCCAATCAGACAGCGCCGCGATATTGCTCACTCACTAGAGATTATAAAATAAAAATATCGACAATCTTTTGACATATTTTTTTTTAATATTGAGTACAAATAAAATAGACACAAACATAAATACTATTTAAATAAACTACACAGTAATTAATTTTAAAATAAATTAATCTAAAATTAGATAAATTAAATTTAAAGTTTTAGTAACATATCAATTTCCAGTTTATGTAAGCGTGATATGTAAGTAAACTTCTTCCAACTTATTTCACAAATCATATCTTACCGATAACTTATTTTCGCAAAATATTTGCATAATGTTACTGGAAAATCTGTGAGCACTTTATGTAAATCCGTTCTGTAGATTCTGAGATTAGCTACAAATAGTCTAAGTCCAGCGAAGAGTTTAATTCATAATATTAAATGTTCTATGTTCTTTACTTTCTATTTTTTTCTTTAGCATTATCTTTTACTTTACAATTATACGTGGAATATTGAATTATATATTAAATAAAAAAACGATTTTTGTAATGTGAATACAGTATATAATCAATGTCCTTATTTATTCAAAACTACATTTATTAAGCGTCTATAGAATATAATCGATATTTGGAATGCAATGTGCGCTTCACTAACAATATTACCTGTTCCTAACAAAAAGAATAATCCGCGTTCATCTTTGTATACCGTGTCGATGACAACAGTCTCGTGGTTCGTGACGTTGCTAGGCTTGTCAGCTGGTTGCATTTTTTATTGTCCGAGACCGAGCCGAGCCTTAGGCTTGATTCTACTGGACAATACAGTGCGGTGCGCAACGCACCGTGTCTGATAAGTTATTTCCGCTAAATCGACGTGACAAACTGTTGTCGGCGTTTACTTTTTATAAAAAAAATATTTAAAAGTTTCGAAAACCAATTGAAATCGATTAAAAAGTTTGTCGTTAGATAGTATATTTTTATAAAAAATAGTAAAAATAAATCGTAAACATTTATGGAATTGCGAATGTTTGAACTGTCGAACACAGCTTGAACTTTAATTTGATAGCTTCGTTACTTTTCAATCAAACTAATTAAAAATGACTTGTTAGTGGAGATGCATCTCAATAAAAGCACGCGAGTGGAGTTATCTCCATAATTTGTACGCGAGTCATCACCGTTACACAAGTCAATACAGTCCCGGTTTGCCTGAGAACGATGATTATCTAAAGTCTGAATGGCTCTACCGCTAGTGATATTCCGACACAATTTCCCTTTTAGCTTGCAGCTTGTGAGTCCTTCTTTATCAATGGAACGGATCTTGGTATTTATCGCCTTAAAAGTATTTGGGTGTCCACATTCAATATTTCTTTTTATTGGAGTAAGTGTTTGATAAAATAAAACTATTTTTTATCGGGCTAATACCAGCATTCTATGTAGGTATACAACAATATAATAAATCCGTTTATTTTATATGCACTTTTAAGATAATGTTATTTGCTTTATATAAATTATATGACTTTTAACACTCGTCTCAATATTTGCGTTGAACATCGATATTAAAGTCTGTGATTTCGAATATTTATGAGGGACGTTAGATGTATTTATAACAAGATTGAGTATAAAATCGAAATGAGCCTTTACAGACCACTTCACTGGGATAAGTGAGCTATCAATTCGGTTGAATAACTCCAACATGAGTAGTGTTCGAGACATCCTGTCATAAATATCGGACTTTAAGTTAGAGTGAGTCAACATGAATACGAACGTTACAAATACGAGTAGGTATGTAGGGTTACCAACTGACATTTTAGGATTCATTTACATCTGATAGAATTATACAAAATATATTGCGATATTGTTTAAACCGGTATGTTTACCCTGTAAGACCGTTTCGGTCTTATAGGGTAAACATACCGGTTTACCGACCACTACCCCTTTTCGACCACTTCGCATGTTATTTTAAATAATAGACAGTGTTATAGACCGATCTTTTCTAATTTCGCGCCATTCGATCCGGGCGAACTTCACAGTTTATATTTTAACGGCATGACCTTGAAGTTTTCAAATTGAGCACTCAGTGGCTCTTTCAAAATTTGGTGTATGAACGCGTGTAAAATTTAGCAAAAAAAAAATAGTAGGTGGATTGATTTTCAAAGGTAAGTTTTTAAGTGTTACTCTTACTTTATTGGTCATTGATTTGGTTTGTGTGTATTAGGCATGTTTAATTTCAATATTCAAGTGCCTAAACTCATCAAACTTTTTATAATTTATGATATTTTTGGTGGTCGGACAATACGTTAACGATTAATTACAAAATCTACTTTCCGACCGGGTGGTCGCAAAACCGGTTTATTCGCGTCGTTTTTCTTTGCCTTTATTGCGGAAACCTTAAATTCACCAACATACATTGCACTATATTTGTGAACAGCTAGAGTTTTGTGAATTTACAACTAGATTACGACCGCCTGTATACCTTATATTTTCAAAGATATGGCCTTCCAAAATAGCGAATATTTACGGCCGATGACCAGTAAAAACAAAACCTGTCCCCGACCGTTTGAAAACTCCCTTATAATCTTACTAATATTATAAAAGTGAAAGTTGATGTATGTTTGAATGTTTGTTACTCAAGCACAAAATTTGGTACAGAGATAGAGTACACTCTGGAATAGCACATGCTAATTTTTATCCCGGAAAAATATATAGTTCCCTTGGGATTTATCTGTTTTTATTTTGTAAAGGCGAACTTATTCAAGCTTGTAAATAAGCTTATATGTTTTAATGATAATGGATACGTTTTAGTTTCTGTGCTTGGTGTTAGAATTGTGCTTGTTTTTTTATCAGATGGCGCCTATCAGTAAAGAAAAAAAATTAAGAGCCTTGCCGCTTCAACCCCTAAACTTTCCTTTGAATTTAAAAGTCCTTCTAACAAGCGTACGAAAACGCCAGGGCGAAAATTTCACATTTCGCACAGCTCTATTAAGATTCCATAGTTTTTCTTATATATCTCTTATCGACATCTCAATATCACCATTTAGTGACATTCAATTATCACAAGTCTTAGGTTGGCAACAATACTATGAAAAAAGAGATATAGCGAAAGAGGACAAAGAAAACTAAATTAAGAAAAGAAAGCTCGAAAGAGCTAAAGAGAAAAGAACAACTATTTCACCACCACCAACCATCAAAGAAGAGAATTAATAAAAAAAGTAGAAGAAACTCCAGCCCGTGTTAAATGTGGTTCTTGTGATCTTGACCTTAATACCGTTACTTAATTTTATTTTTCAGTCGTAAAAGAGAGTAAAAATATACAGCTTTTGTGAATTTATTAATTGTATTATTATCATACTATTATAAACCTTACAGGCTATTACACAAGAGTCGTTTTTCTACCGTAAAATAGGTGGCCGATAACCAGTGCACTAGTGGACGATAACTGAGTGAAAAGGCCGATAACCGGTATATTTGCTATTTTTACGAATATATATTTTTATTAAATTATGTATCACTGATACATCTATAGGCGCTAGGTTTAATGAAACTAGACTATTGTAGGATGAAATGATATTTTTTTGAAAAATCTTGGAGTACAACATTATGATAAAAATCAACTCCGAAGTCAACAAGTCGCTTAAACGGTCGATAACCGGTATGTTTACCCTACTCGTATGTAGGATAGTTAATTGTACAGTTAGCATTCATATTATGTCTGAAAATATATGATAATGTAAGGTTCTTGATGATTATGGGTAAATAAAGACAAAAAAATGTAGCAGTAGGCAAAAGCTTAGTTTTTTTATAACATTAAATATTTTTTATTTATATTTGTTGTAACTAATGTTATGAACTAATTTTCTCTTTATTAATTTTGATAAAGTGAAATTGAGAACCCTAGCGATACGAAGTCTTGTTAAAACGTGTATTAACCTGTCGATTCAACTGTGCTCCTTTGTTGTGTGGTTTATCGCTTACCAAACGAGCTTTGTTGGCGATATCACTGACTCATAGTAATATATATTATGTAAATAGAATCCGATTTAAGTATGAAATTATCTTATTGCGATACTCTAAAAATGAATACTTTAAACATTCAAATTTAATTTAATTTTTATTAAATGATTTAATTCTTTGGTAACTAAACTTCAAAAAGATAATTTTAATATTTTTTATATCACTACATATTATAAAACAAAGTCCTCCGCCGCCTCTGCCTGCCTGTCTGCTCGCGATAAACTCAAAAACTACTGCACCGATTTTCATGCTCAGCAATGGATAGAGTGGTTCTCGAGGAAGGTACATAATTTGTCAAGTTTTTGTATACCTTACTAGCGGAAATTGCGGCTTAGCTCGCGCTAATTATTTGGTATATAAATACAATTATGTATAATATATGGGAATTGTGACAAATACTATATAAAAATAAACAGAATAGCGAAAATAGTCCAGGTGATGATTTGTTCTGAATGAAGAGAAAAAGTTTGAACAATAGAAGTGAATTTATGCCAAAAAATTAATTGTTCACTCTTCGCTATCGGACAGATTTATTTGCAATAAAAGTAAAGGCTTAGCAAAACAATATTAACACAGACCATCACTACATATCTATTATTATCAAACTCAAAAACTACTGCACCTATTTTCATGCTGTTCTCACCAATGGATAGAATGGTTCTTGTATAAAATGTCAAGTTTTTGTATATATTTACTACCGGAAACCGCGGCTTCGCTCGCTAGTTGTTAATACTACACAGTACTGCAGCAGTAAACATCTGCTGTGAAAATGACAGTTTTACTACAGGATATAGTTAAATAAGTCATGTTTGTAGATACTTTAACATTTTTATAGCTTAAGTTTGGCACCGCTGGAGGGACTACAAAGTTCAGGCTTCACTCGGATTGAGGGCATTTCGTGATCGTAACTCTACATGTAAAAGAAAATAAACCCGTTTACTTTTCAGCCCTGTTATTACATGCATTCCATAATTTTAAAGATATCCACAATCAGTTATCTAATATTAGAAATACGAAAGTAAATAGTTAAAACTTTGTCTCTCTTTCTCTGTGTTACCGTTTCATTCCATTCATAAAATCAACTTACCTGAAATATTGTGTAGTAGTAGAGAGTTTGAGATCTATTTTTAATAGAATTGCTTGCATTTGAAGGCGTTATTTAATTTAAATATAATATTTAATGATCACAAGATATTTTTGTTTTTGTTCTAAAGTTGTTTGTTAAATTGAATATTATCAAAATGGTGTAAGTAAATTTTTGAAGTACTTTAAAATATGAGCCTCAAGAAATGACTCAAAAACATTAGCAAAAACTATAATAGTTTAAACTAGCAAACCCCGGGACGATTCGCTGGGCGTAAGTTAAAATAAATTTTAATATTTTCTCATATAATAAAAGTAGCCCAAGTTGTGAAGTGAAACTAAAAGCTCATTTATTTATTCTTCGTCATAATATCAAAATAGTAAACATTTACACTAACTTATCTACTACTTTTAATATTGACGAAATAATCTTAATCTTATTTTTTCCCTAGCGACTCATTCGTTACTACGTATGATTATTTTGACGGTTTAAAATGTACACCTTTTCTCAGATAGGTATGAGATGTTTTACAGCAGTGAAAAGTATCCTATACATTGACCAGGACAACCAACTATTAATTATTATAATCATACCGTTTTCATCCAAATCAGTCAACTGGTTTTTTTGCGATGCTGTTACAGAGACACTTAATGTCTATAAAGAAAAAAAATATAAAGATTTTCACGTTTCTGACAAATGTATAAATTATTTTTTTAGAATGCCATAAAATAAAAAAAATATATATTATAATATTCTACTTTCCAGTACATAATCGGAAGATTATTAAATAATATTATATGGTGAGTGTATAAAAAGAAAGTTCATAAATATAACAATAGAGACAAAACACGATATCGTTTGTGTGGTGCAGTAGAAATATTTTTTAAGAAATACTTCTAAAGTTACGGGAAAGCTAATTGTCTAGATTCATTTAAAGCTAACAGAATCAAGTGAATTACATATTAATTTTGATTGGCTCTGAACAATGAAACTAAAGCAAAATTGACCAGTGAGTACTATTATAGAGATTAGTTGGAAGTTACCCTTTTAGACTTGACCAAATGCTAGTTCTGTCTGTACAGTAAAAATTATTCCCTGCGGGCAGCATTGTTTACATACTTGTAGTTAGTCGGCGCACCCCAGATGAACAAATGCGGTTTGGGAGATATTTCGGCATTCTCGACTGTGAACCATAGAAACCGCATTTGGTTTTTTAAAAACTGTCATTATATGCCACTTTCTGTACGTGTAAAATACCTTACTTTACACGTTGTTTTATTTAAATAAAGGTCGTGGTTTACTCACTCAGTAATTACGGCTCTAAAAATGTAATAAAATACTTTAGATGTTTTGACTTTTGACTTAGTGCGATAGGTATACGGGAATTTAGTACCATTAAAATGGGAAAATTTAACTAGTTGGTACAGCTATGAGCTAGTAATTAAAGAGTTCCACTACTTTTTGCTCTGTCATCGAATTTTGATGAAATGAAATTGTTAAGTATGTTGTCATCCGGATCTCACATACGTTACATGGTATTTAGAAAATTTTAAAAAATTGGGACATGTGTCCCAATTTTTTAATATTATAATAAGAAGGTTAAAACCGCCTTCAAGATTTGATTACCATGCAGCTTTCAAAAGCGTGTCTCGAATCTAAGCAAATTAATTATTAACTTACCTTAGTAACTTACCTTATGTATAACTCGTAAGTAATTATGATAGTTGCTACATAATAACAACTGTTCTGTTAACTAAAATATTTTCATTGTAGTAATGTAGTTATTTGCTTAGTTATTTAAATTTCACTAAGGTTCGCAGAAAATAACATTTATATACACAGTAGAATAGATGGCATTTGAAAATAGAAATAGGAGTATTAAGGTTTTTTCAAGCAAACATAGGGGACGGCGAGCACAATGAGGTTCTTTTAAATTGCTTAATACCTTTTATTAAGCTTGGGCAAAAAGCAACAAAAAGCAGGAAGCGAATGTTGGATTATAAATACGTGACGTGAGGTGGAGGATGTTGATTTTGTTCCCTGCAGTGGTTCGGAGTAGCGCTTTGTTCGCACCGAGAATTGCAAATATCTTTTGACTGATCCGAGATAACGCTGTTACCTAATTTCATTCCAATGTCATCTTTTTTTTCATCATAAAGCAATTTTGCGTTTCTCTTATTAAAATAGTAGTAATTTGTGAACCGTAAATGTGGTTAAAGACATTTATTCTCATAAGAACACACTGTTCACTTTTACAGAGATTAGAGTAATTATATGCATGCATTATATAAATTTAAATATTTTTTTCTTATTTTAACTAAAATGTATTAAAATTTACAATATTGATTTTGTATTGATTTTAGTATTGTAAAAATATACAGTTATGAAATTTTATCCAGGATATATGACTTTAGCTTACTTTTAAAATGATTAATGTTATTACAATCTTTGATTTTATCTGGTAAATTATTATATAAAAGTACACCTTCACACATTATATTTTTATTGCCATAAGATCTCGTCCGGGGTTGCCAAATTTGGAGTTTGATTTTGTTTCTAAGTGCATGTGTAATAGGTTTTGGTGTAAATGTTATAGTAGAATGTAGATTTTTTGTTATTATTTTTTTTATAGTAAGGCATGTATTGTAAGTATAAAGTTGCTTAGTGTTGAAGAGTTTGGTTTTTTGTACAGCTCTTTAGTTGGTGTAAGGTAATTGTAGTGGAATAGTGTTTTGATTAGTTTATTCTGTGCTCGTTGTAATTTATTTATGTGTGTTTGTGCGGCTGAACCCCATACCTCTATTAGGTACTCTAGATGGGGCTTAGCTAGGGCATTATAAATAGTTGTTCTGTTTTTGTAAGCAATACAGTTTGATACCTTTCGTAATGCTCCCGTAAGTGATGAGAGTTTAGATGTGATTTTGTCAATGTGGGAGTCCCATATGAGTTTGTCATCCAATAAAAGGCCTAAATACTTTTCCTTTTTAGATCTGTTAAGAGTTATATTATTAATCTTAAGAGGTGTATAAGAAGGTATTTTTTTATTTTTGGCACAAAAATAATAAATGATGATTTAGATTCATTTACTGTCAAAAGATTGTATTGAAACCAATATTTTAGTAAGTCCAAATCGTTCTGTGCTTGACTTATAACTTCATGAATTGAGTGTGAGAAGTAGAAGAGGCAAGTGTCATCTGCATAGAGGGATAGATGACCTGATAATTTTAAGTTTACTATGTTATTTATCTATATAAGAAAAAGCAACGGTCCTAATATTGAGCCTTGAGGAATACCACAGGAAACTTGTTGGGATTCACTCTTATAGTTAGATATGTGTACTATTTGTTGGCGGTTTGTAAGATAAGAAACAAACATATCTAGTGCTGAGCCTGTAATTCCTAGAATATTTAACTTTTGTAAAAGTATTGAGTGGCTTATGGTGTCAAAAGCCTTTTTTAAGTCTACGAATATTCCTAAGCAGACATGTTTCTGATCAATGTTGGTTTTTATTTTAGTAATTACATCAATTGTTGCTGATAATGTGTTAGACTTAGATCTAAAACCGTACTGTTGTTCAATAAAAAAGTTTTTAGCTTTTAAATACTCGTTCAATCTGTAGTATATAATTTTTTCAAATATTTTAGAAATTACAGGGAGCACCGATATGGGTCTATAATTATTTGGATCGGTTTTTAGTCCCGACTTGTGGATTGGACTGACTTTCGCTATTTTTAGATTGTTAGGAAATGTCCCAGTTGACAGGCATTTATTTATGCAATTTGTAAGGTCAGTAGCTATTATATTTTTAATGCATTTAAGAGCTTTCGAACTTATTCCGTCAATGCCAATTGCCAGTACTTGTATTACTATCGAGACTATTAATAATTTTTAAAACTTCATTAACACTACAAGGTTCTAATTCATTTAGTAAAATAGTATGTTGGTAAGTGTCATTATACATACAAGTGTGAATTGAATTTGAGTGGTATTTTGGATGTATCTTATTTGTTAATTCAGTGCCTATTGTCACAAAGTAATTGTTAAAAATTTGACAAACCTCATATCCATATATATATAAATCAATTAAAAAACTGAACCACACGAACTAATATTAATTTATTCTTCGAGTATTTATATTATTTTATAAATGAAAAGAAATAATTGTTTACTTGTTAGAAAATCCACTCTAAATATATTACCTGTAGAATTTGACAGAATACTAGTATTGCTACTTAAAGATTCAGAGATTTAATAGTTTTAGTAGGCTTCAATCACAACTCTCTACGTAAGAAACTTTTAAAAGTAAATTAAAAATGTATTACGCATAATATGAATACAACAAGTAGGTACCAAACTAAATTAATTATGTTATAATAGTCTATTATTTTATAAACATTATTATTAGCTTTGACATTATATTACCTAATTATTCCATTTACTTCGCTCAAATACCTAAAGATAATAATTATTGCAGCCTGTGTTAAAAGGTTTATCGTGTGATAATACTTGTATTAACAAGGAAATTTAACTTTTAAAAGAAATAGCTGTAACAATCTAAACAAATTAACCGTATACATATATTAGTTACTCATTCTTATGAAAATTATTTTCCAAAATTCAAATTCTTTTCAATTCTTGTTCCAAAAGGACAAACTTTATTTCCGCAAGGCGACTGCTTTATTTATTTTTAAAAGCACATTTTCATATAAATACCTTATTGTAGTGTAGGAAAAATACACACGGCGTAAATTACGAAAGTTTTACTTTCAACCTAGTTAGCTATATCTCTTGCTAGAGAACGTTAATATAATATAGAAAATATTTAAATCAGAGGAAAAGAAATGGCATTTTTTAATTAAATCATGCGATTTTTGGGGTTTCTTATAATTTCCTACATGTTTTTATATTTATACCATTTTACGTAATCGTAGCTCAATAGTATAAAAGATTTATTTTCCATTGTGTTTTGACTTTATAAGTATCTATTTACATACATATAAATGTTCTGAAATTTTTTACACAGAATTAACATATTAGAGGGCTTCCAAAATACTTAACTTTTTAACGTAAATTGTTGCGATATTGCAGTATTTGGAGTATTTGCAGTTGATTTTTAGATATTTTCATGGACATGGGATATTTTTGGTTAAATACTTTGTCTAGAAGCAGCGTTTCCTGTTTTTCATGAAAAAAATACATGAATTTCAAGCTTCTAATTTTTTCTTCTTTTTCTTTTTGTGCAATGAATGTTATAGATACGTAAATATTTTATTGTGCCTTTAAAATAACTAACATTTTACATACATACGTAAATATTTGAGAGGTGAACAATAATTTGAACCTATTATTATTTTTATCATTATTAGAACTTTTGAACTTTAACACATTTTAAAGTTATATTAATTGTTTTAGTTATGTCTACTAGCATGAGAATTTAATATTCTTAGACAACATGAATAACCACACCCATAGATCCTAGAGTTCATATTTGATGTATTTATTTCAAATATTAATTTGGAACTGAATTTTTAATTAGTCGAAGTGCCTGCAACTTCTCATATTGTTGTTACTTAAACGTAACGATAAGTTATATTTGGTAACAGTTTTTATTTTTACAGTTTTATTTGTCACATTTCCAAATGGAACTTGGTGATTTTTTATAGTATTGTAGAAATTGTGAGAATTAAAGACCATATGTCCATGTAGATTTAAAAAACGCTAGCTTGAGCTCAATATTCTACGTGCTTTCATAAAAAAGTCATGTTTAGTTGTTGCGGACTACAATTTACCCGTGCGATAGCGAAGGAAGGCTTTTTATATCAGTCCAAAGTTATTTAGATCGGTTCCTTTCTTTGATATATCAATACAATTAATGTATGTATATAAGACATTGTTCCTATTATTTTATACGTACTAACGAACAGCAGGCATAATACTATAAAAATGTACTTGTTTTTCTTTGTTTTCACCTCTTAAGATAAACTCGATATAATATGAACCTTGGACCGAGATATTTTAATGAAAATTTAATTACTATATGGGTTTAGAAGATATTATGCGGCATAATCATTTCTTATATTTATTCAAATGTTAGACATCTTCTATCCTACAAAAGCCAATTGTTTCTCTCAGATAGCTTAAGGGAATAAATTAATCTTGAAAAATAATAACTAAATTGTTTTAATATTTTGTATGTACAAGTTGATGTTATATTCATAATATTTTGAAAGTAGAGTATATTAAAAAAATTCCAAGCACGATGTCTAAATCTTTATAGCTTTGTATTATGGCATATAATACAAACAGTCTAATTAATTCATTCTCTCGAGTCACTCAATTGGTCTGCCGAATTGGTTTTTGGTGTCAGTATATACGGCTAGATTAAGTACTAGATTACTCAGACATTAAGTGGGATATCCGCTCTACAATTGTGTATGATATAATCTTCAATTTTATCTGTATACCTATATATAAACTATACTACAAACGGTACACGGTACACTTATAATTTAAGTCAATTTATCTTAATTTTCACACTGAAAGATTATTTTTAATGTGATATTTTATGACATTAATAGTTGCCATAAATTCATTTAAGTTTCAGATCACTATTTTTTTATTGTAAAAAGGGGGCAAACGGGCAGGAGGCTCACTTGATGGGAAGTGATCACCTCCGCCCATGTACATTGCCGGCCTTTCAGGAAAGGGAGGGAGGAAAGAGGCATGGAAGGGGGAGGGAAGAGGGAGGAGGGAACGAAGACGGAGGAGGGAACATAGACGGAGGATGGAAGGAAGAGGGTGGGAGGGGGAGGGAGGGAGGTAGAGGGAGGAGGGAAGGAGAGTGGGCCTCCCGGACTCTCACTCACCGGACGAAACGCGACAGCATAGCTGCCACTTCACGCCGGTCTTCTGTGAGAGAGTGGTACTATACAGGGCGTGCCGCTGCCGGCCCATTCGGCTGCTACCCGAAGGTAACAAGCATGGCACTACCACTTTAAATTTAGTGTTGCCCAAATGCAAGAACAAGACGAGACTTAGCCAGTCTTGGTCTTGGTCTTGCGCCAACACATCTGGTCTTGGTCTTGGTCTTGGTATTGCACTCCCAGTCTTGGTCTTGGTCTTGGTCTTGCAGCAAGAGTCTTGCAAGTCTCGCAATTACCTATTAGCCTATTGCTATTTATTAAACGTTACTTTAGGTCTTAGAACAACGTAATGGAGTAAGTACATTTTGAGATTGAATTAATATAGCCATAGTAAAGTGCAAACAAATTAATAAATGTCTAAACATTTAATGAGAAATTCGAAATTTGAAATTGAATTTATAGGTACTTCTTCGGAATTTATAGGTTCGCGTTATGAAAAAATGATGAGAGTGAAATTTTAAGAATCACTGTACCACAAAAGTAACAAGTTGAAATTGCCTACTAAACCGCTCATAGCAAGTTGAAGTTGCCTCTGATCACTGTTTTCATATTATTTATAATTATTTTAATATTATATAGGGTGGTGACGCTTGATCAACGTTCCTTCAAACCACATATAGTATAAAAAATTACGAGTTGAATACAAAAAAAAAACTAATTGAAAATATTCAAAAATGAAGCCACAGGAATTTTTTTTCGTTTTAAAATTTAAAACCATCATCGTATGCGCAAGCGTAGTTCGCCGCGAAACTCAATAGTCATGTGATTTGGTGTAATTTTGATCATAGTAATAACATTATCAATTACTATAGTTAGTTAAAATGCTTACGTTTATCAAAAAAGTATCTGTATAGTAATTTATTTCCAAAAAAAACTAATAAATTATTTTCAATTTGTCTTTCAGAGAGAAATAAAAAGATTTTTTTAGCGACTACTTTATTACTAATTATTATAAACATCACATCATTAAATTATTTTAAAAACCCCATCACTTTCGACATACGAATAATTACAAATTACCACCTCATTTTATAACCACTTTTGTGTGACAACATTACCTACTAACTTAGGTTAGTGAACCGCATTGATAGGCACACAAAATTATTGACTGTCATAATTACAATAATATAGACTAGAAGTAGGTAGGTACATAAATTATTATCATAACATCATCAATATCAAAATTAAAGCTTAGTACTCGCTACGCATTAAGAGGTAGGTATGGATGTATAGGACCTGCATGCCTAGATAATCAATGACTTTATTGTATTTTTTAAATTTTTAATACAGCAATTTCAAAATCTACTACTTAACCACTTTTTAATAGGCCAATTAGGTACCTACCTACATGTTATTAATTCACACAACATAAGTTCGTTAAAACTTAGTAAATGTCTTTACTTCAGATAGGTACCTACCATAATATGCACCACGACGATGATATTAGTCAGTACCTATCTAATTACCTCTACTTAATTATTTTTTTTAAAGATGAAAAGGCATATTACCTATTATGTATGTGAATTTCTAAATACATCTACGCTTGAGTCCTGTACCTACTAATTTAAGAACACCAGTTTTTTTGCGACGTAAGTAGACTAAAACAATAGATTTGTATCAGGTCCGGGTTGTTAACAGTTGCAGAACTAGTCTTCTACAACCAATCAGTACTTAACTGAAAACAAAGCATTAGGTACATGCGATAGGTAAGTAGGTAATTCGTAGATACTAGATGTACCTATACCTACTCCCAGATATGCAGAGGCAGAGCTACTTGTACTAGAACACTGCCTCGTAAGTCGTAACAAGCGTTGACACTGAACCCCTAAATGTTTTTTTGTTCCATCCACCTTGGCAATTATGCACCTAGTAGGTATAATATTTTCATAGCACAGATGTAGTCAGTAGGTAGTCACAAACTTTTGTACTTCTTTCAGATAATTTATTACGAAGTCATTAAGGTAGTCCTAGTCATTAATAAAAGCAACTTATCATTACGACATTAAACTTGACTAAACTAAAATCAAAATAACTTTAAAGCAAAACAAACACAAACCACCTTTTCAATCAAATTCCGTATTCGTTTCAAATTCGTTCAATCAATTCCGAGTGCGGCCGTAGCGATTTCGAAAAAGTATTGAAGAATTCGTTTTATTATTATTAAAACTACCTAAATATTATATGAACATAAAACTCTAAGTAAATCGATTTTTATTTATAGTTAATACTTAACATCAAATTTTAACTAAATTAAGAGCAACAATAAATTAGAAACATGTAATCGAACCGGGATTCGAACCCACACCTCTATCTGTGGGCCAATAAGCCTTGATGGCCACAAGGGCGGCAATTTTTCTGCGTCGTGCTTCACAAACACAAACCGTGTACACAAGCTACTCTTTCAATTTTCAAAAAATCTATTTAGGTACCAATAACCTGCGGTTTATTTATCAAAATGCCTATGAATTTATCTATTCGATTTATCATTTTACGAGAGACAAGAAAATATGCGTGCAAGAAAGAAGTTAAAGGTTCTGTTAGTGGTATCAATACTTAACATTAACTTAAATGAAATAACAGCAAAATTAAAAAAGAAAAATGTAATCTAACCGGGATTCGAACTTGTGACCCTGGGAGGTCAATTAGCCTATAAGGGCGGCAAATTCACGACGGAATAATATGAAATTTATTTAATAAAATAGGTAGGTAGGTACTAACTTTTCTATTTAGTGTAACTTTATGCGACAGGATAAATTAAACAAAATAATATTATTAGTTACTACTTTATTACAAATTATAAGACATTCGTGTAGCATTAAAATGATTTTAAACCTCCATCAATTCACACAAATATTGATTAAAATAATACACAAAGTTATAATATAAAATTGTTAAATTGAAAGATGCAATAATGAATAATGCAATATTGAAAAACGTTCACTAGAAATTACAATCTATCACAATATCTCGTTACATACTTTAAACAAAACACTGTTTAATTTACTTTCGTAAAAATTCTTAAGTGTACTTAAAAATAACAATAATTGCAAATTATTAGGCAAAGGCATTCGCTAAAATATTCGTAATACCTATCAACCATAATAATTATAATAAAATACATTAAAACTGTTATGTATCTAGAATGTATTCACAAGTTTTAAATTCGAAACGAATGTCGGCGATCCATTTAATACTTAAACAACATAAATAATAATTATTCTGATAAAATTACAAGGACATTTACGATACCTACGAGCATATTTCAAATATTGTAGGTATGACACAGTCCACAGAAAAAAATTAAATAGGTACATTGGCACTCGAGTTTTGACTCTTGATTTCAATTAATTTTATCTGTATCACATAACTGCACACACTAAACAATCGAAGCAAGTCTTGCTCGGGGTAAGAGTAGGCGAAGGGACTGGGCATTGGCCTTCCTCTACCAACCAAACAGTTCCTCAAAACCAAGTACCAGGTACGCGCAGCGGTAGATTGCCGTTGATACCGCCTTGTACGTACGCAGAGCTCTGTGGTCATCACACATTCCTTCTTCCGCCGCCCACGACTATGAGCGCGTCAATAGGAGGGTACTATCTGGGACCCTTGAGGCTTCGATCGAGTAGGTAGCCGCCCGGGCGATCAGCCCAGCCGTGTGAGACTCTATTCAGGGAGGCCCAGCCAGGCGATCAGCGACCGATCGGCGGCTACTCTGGCGTCTCAGTATGACACTTTCACTATTAGGTACTACATCGATTCATTAAAATCAGTCCTTTGCTTATGTGCGTACTGCGTGCTCCCACTTCAACACTTTAAAGTCAACTAAAGAAATAGAAAAATACTAAATAGTTAAAAGCATAAGCCGCCTTGTCAAAGAAATGCCGACATTGGGGTGCTAGTGTAAGCGTAGTTGAGGCGGTAATTTCATTGCTTTATTTAATATTATTATTGGTATTTTTAGGCCTATTATTATTATTAAAAAAATATTCTAGTAAAAATAATTCAAATAATAATTTTATAAATGTTTTCCTATAGGAAATGTTTTAAGAAAAATAAATTAATTCAATTACTTATTCCGAATTCGCTATAATCCCCGCTATCGCCTATGACACCTCACCACACCTCACAATTCTGTCGGTACTCATTCAAAGGGCGGCAATGCTTACACGTGTCTTTAAATTTCTTTGAATTTTACCGATTTGACAAAATGGCGCGACTCTCAAGGATTTTTGCGTCATAGACTAAAAAATACACGGTAAAACCTACTTTTAATGAAAATAAAAATGAAAATAGTAAAAGCATTTCCTGTTTTTATTACATATTAGATTATTTTTTTAAATACCTGGTGATAAATTGACATCAATGATTTTTTATAACCATCTTAAAAGTGTAACCACAATAGCCAGTAAAAATAAAATCGAATTTTTGTTTTTTATAAGATTTAGGGTCACTTGATGGGCATAAAAAACACAAAATGCTGACCAATCTAGGTGGAGCTTCAAGAAAAAAAGTTTTGGGCGATATCTCAGAAACTATGCACTTCAGAGCAAAAGTTATTGAAACCATTATTGTAGAGAATAAAATTTCGCATTTTTTATTTCTTGTAAACTTTTTTATAAAACTTATCGTTTACTATTTAAGGCTTTTAATGAACCGGTTTTTCTGTCTCAGTCGACAACTCTCACCGACAGTGATTAATCAATAAAATGTGTGTTCAATGAACCGTATTATGCTCATAATATGTGATTATTTTCATGTATTTTATTTACTTATTTTACAAGATATTTTACTCAACTCTAAGACATAATATGATATGCCACTCCTGCGAATTCTTATTAATTATTCTATGCAAACGTCGCTAGGGCTAGTAGTACCTACGGCTGCTCGGGGACAGTGTGATGTTGCCGCCTTTAGCTGGGGTCAAGAAACTCTGATCTAGTAGTGTTTATTTTTATGACCATTTTTATTGTATTTATAACTTATTTTGTGTGAAAAATTCACTTTTTTATTTGAAGGTATTTTTTTAAATTGTCAATTTTTATCGACTTATATCATCTCAACCTACATACAGTGTAAAGGAATGTTGATTAAGCGTCACCACCCTATATATAGTATCTAAAAATATGATAGCAAAATACAATTGACATTTACTAAAATTAAATACCTAATAAAAATATTAAAAACGCCATCTATGAGAAATAATTATACGTCATTTGATAAGTGAAAGTACGGAATTATGAGTTAAGACCACATTATTATATTATTCTTTTTTAAAAGTATATTTTACAAACGAAGTATATTTTTTAGGAACTAAATATTCTGTATCTGTTTGAACGACTTCATCTTTCTTACTGCAGAGATTGATTTACAACTAGAAAAGAAGTCTAACTACTCACGCGCATACATAAAGTACACGCACCCATATTTTTTTAATATTTTTTACCTACAAAAATCGGTCGCCCAAGTACTATAACTTTAAATATAAACACCCATGATTGGAGTTCAAAACAAACATTCGTGTTCAACGAATGAATGCCCTCAGCGGGACTTGAAACCGCGACCGCTGGCGCAGAAAGTAGGGTCACTACAAACTGAGCCAAACAAAACTCAGGTCGTGACTTAGGATACTTTTTATTGCAGAAAAATAATTCATTTCCACAGGAAAACAAAATAGGTAATTGGTTTTTATTGAGTCGTCTTTAGAAAGCTAGCGGTGGCTAAATCTTAAGAGATACATCATACATCAAAACTATGTAGTAGGAAAATGTTGGTAATAAAAAGCCAATTACAGAAAAGTCTATTACATCAAATATCTTTCTCCTTAGCGGATCGATGTGCACGTTTCTAGTAAAAAGTACTTGTACCTACCGATTTAAACTAAATTAGGTATAAAAATATATCTGTACTTTACGTCTTCCTATTTTCTCCCTATTTTCTTCTTCAAAATTCTATGTACTGGTACTTTCTTTTGTTTTGTATCGTTTGTTTTCTAATTAAGCCTGTCCGCTTCCTGAAACGACACTCAGTCCTAATTGCAAGACCGCAAGAGTCTCGCAGACTCAGTCTTGTTCTTGCTCAAATCTTGCATGGTCAGTCTTGGTCTTGGTCTTGCTGAAATTAGGCGGTCTTGTTCTTGGTCTTGGTCTTGCAAAAATGCAAGACCAAGACCAAGACTGCAAGACCAAGACCGATTTTGGGCAACACTATTTAAATTATGCGAATTCTCTGTGGACTGAATGAAATACAAACAAATTATCATATTCGGGCAGAACAGTGGTTAGAGTGAGAGTAAACTATATCGCGTAAAGGGCCTGCGGCATTACTTGCGTGGTAAGGAGGGCATGTATCAAAGGTAGCATATGTTTGTCCTCAGGGTGTAATTTATGTCCTATCCAAATTTTATCGAAATACTTTCAAAGAAATAAGCGTGATAACTGATAAGATATCAGATAGAGTTACTTTTACATTAATGATTTAAATGGAACTATCTTCTCGGATTTTGTCGCGAGTTTATTTTGATTTTTGGTTTACGATGTTACGAATATTTTACAGCAATCATAGTCACAGGAGTGACTAAAGTTTTTGACGTTTCAGATGTTTATAATAATATACTTGTAACAAACAGTGCTTACTCACAATTTTCAAAAAATAAAAACTAATTGGCACCAAAGTGCCTTATAAAGTTATTTATTTTAATTCTAATCATTTTAATTTACATTTAAAAAATACATCAATATAATATATTTTAGCAGAATATATAAATGACCACAGCAATGCAAGGGGCGATACTATCGTAGTTAGAGTATGGATTTTAATTATTAACCGAACGGCGCTATTATACTTACACCGCGACTAGCTTATATTGAAAGTACCGTTCAATGATTTAAAAAATAAATAAATGATAAATAAAATTCTCACAAAAACATGTGTCAAGGATACCAGATAATTGATACTCTACATACTCGTATATAAAACTTTTAGACATATACATAATATTATAAATATAAACACCCATGACTAGAGTACATATATTCGTATTATTCCACAAAGAAATGCCCTCAACGGGAGTCCAACCTGCGATCGCTGGCACAGCAAGAAGGGTCACTACAAACTGAACCAAACGTCGTCATTATAAGAACGGTTACTTGCTACTACGGTGCTTTAAAGATGACATTGACGCACAATTAAACGTGCTTCCAAATCAGGGAGCTTCGTGGTCCATCCAAAGGGACAAGAATGCCAGTGGCAAATAAAATTGTAATCTTGATTTTATTATTCTAAGGACTGACTTTGACTGCCATAGCATGCCTCGACGTTTTAACGCCGAATAGTCATCATTAAGCTTTAATGGTTCGAGGCTTCGGCTATCGAGATCCCTATCTCGTTTCGTCGTTAAAAACAAAGAAATTAATTTGGGCGACTTCGAAGCCAGGTTATTTATTACGGTCGACTACTTCGGTCTTCATTATGTATGAATTTTAAAGGTGAGGATATATTGTGAGTTTGTATAATGGGATTAGACATTTATACGATTGCTGTGATTTAATACCCTAATAAACGATTATATAATTGATAAGCAATAAAGTTATAAAGTTTTTATTCACATAAACCTTAATTTATAAATGAAACTATCGTTTCGGATTTTGTCGCGGATTTATTATGATTTTTGGTTCTCGACGTTTCGAATGTTTTACAGCAATCATGGTCATGGGAGAGACAAGAAATATCATCACACAAACAAAATCCGAAAAGAAAGTTTCATTTATAATGTCAAATATTTGCGTAAACCTAAGAACCTTTTCGCTGTGTGGCTACGGCAAGAAGAATATGGCCACCCCATATCTTCCCGTGGGTGTCGTAAAAGGCGACTAAGGGAAAAACTACCGAACACCATGGTAGTCTCGGTGGTAGGCTCCAACATCAGCCGACGGCAGAGTTACCACCCATCAGCAGAAGTCGTGCCGCCAAGCGCCTAACAGCGCGTTCCGGCATGTGGGAGCTGATGAAGCCGTATGGGGAATGGGTCTGAATAGTTGTGTTGCACAGTAGCCGTGTTGGTGGTGGATCGTTGTTTGTTGTGTCGAGAGCTTAGTCGCGGAGAGTAGCGGGATCCGAAGCACGGCTTGCCGCTGGCCGACCGCAGACAGTTGGGGGCCCAACTAGTGGGCTAGCCACCCATGAAAGGCTGCCCCGCCATCTGTGAAAAATCCCAGGGTGGCTCCATCGTGCTGGTTGGCGACCAGAGGAGGGGGCCCGATGGCGATCCTTGGGGGGGTTCGGGCGTCCCCGCAGTCTCCAGACTAAGCCCTCAACGGCATGACAACACCAATATCACTGCCGGGCTCGTGCAACACCTCGTTCAACTGCCATTCTCCATCCTATTCACTCTTCCATTACATAAATTTCATGGTTAAAAACAAAAAGGGTAATGTTTTTAAGCGGCTGCACTCCCCCTCACTTAATGTGCACCTCACAAATATCCGAGGATTGCACACAAACCTCTCATCAGTCCACCTCCATCTCGAGACTGCGCAGCCACACATGCTCTTTTTGACGGAGACGCAGATTCAATGTCCATTAAGCGCTGCGTACCTGGACTATCCCGGTTACACGTTGGAGCATAACTTCAGCTCGCGGGCCGGAGTCTGTTTGTTCGTGCGAAATGACCTCTGTTTCCAGCGTCTCCGCCACCTTGAAGACCCCACATTCTCTACGATCTGGGTTATCGTAGATACAGGAATCGAAAAGATCCTGTATTCCTGCGTCTACCGATCGCACACAGGTGACCAGGAGACAACTCGATTATTTGGACATCTCAGTGAGGCCGTTGATGTGGCTATCCAACGGTACCCCACCGCGCAGCTAGTCTTTCTGGGGGACTTTAACGCCCATCATGAAGATTGGTTGTTCCCATACCAGAAGACGGACCATGCTGGGAGAGAAGCGTGGAAGTTTGCGGTGTCACTTGGACTCTCCCAATTGGTTGACCAAGCGACAAGGGTACCCGATGTGGACGGCCATACAGCTAATTGTCTGGATCTTCTGCTGACAACAGATCCGGACAGATATAACATCCAGGTTTCATCCCCATTGGGTAGCTCTGACCACTGTCTGGTAAAAACTGTATTACCTTACTCTCCACCTGGTAACGACTCTATTGGTGTTAGACGAGTATGGCAATACAAGTCAGCAGATTGGGATGAGATGCGACACTTTTTTGCATCCTTCCCTTGGCGGCAGGTCTGCTTCTCTTCTTCCGATCCGTCGAGCTGTGCGGATGCTATAACTGATGTGGTACATCAAGCGATGGAATATTTTATCCCATTCTCTGATGTACCCGTTGGTGGCAAAGCTCGCCCATGGTTTAATACCGAATGCATCTTTGCTGAAAAGCGTAAGCATTCGGCTTACCTTGCCTGGGTTGATGCCCGAGACCGCAAAGCTCCGGATGTAAGACCTAAGAAGAGAGCCTTTAACTTAGCCGCCAAGTCCTACAAAAAGACATTAAAGAAGGCTCGTCTTGACCGAATTACACATTTTGGTGCAAAGCTCTCTGCCCAACCATCTGGTAGCAGAGCTTTTTGGTCCCTTGCCAAAGCAGTTGAGACGAACTTCTGTCGGCCTTCACTGCCACCGCTAGTAAAATCTGACGGATCCCTGGCTCATACGGCAAAGGAGAAGGCGTCTTTACTTGCCTCGCTTTTTGCCCAAAATTCATATCTAGACTCTGGCAATGCTACTCCACCACATCTACCTCACTGCGGGATCTCAATGCCCGAAATCTCCATAACTAATAAGGAGGTAAAGAGAATATTGTGTCGTCTAGATGTGAATAAAGCCAGTGGTCCCGATGGTATACCAGCGATAGTGCTCAAAACATGTGCTCCCGAGTTGTCTCCGATACTGACACGTCTGTACCGCCTTTCTCTTAAGACTGGAATAGTGCCTAAATCCTGGAAGCTTGCTAATGTGCAACCTGTGCCCAAGAAAGGTAGCCGTGCTGACCCTGCCAATTATCGTCCAATTTCAATCACCTCCATACTCTGCAAGATTATGGAGCGTGTATTGAACACTCGTCTTATGGCATACCTAGAACAGAACGATCTCCTCAGTGATCGACAATATAGGTTTCGCCAGAATCGGTCGACTGGGGACCTTCTAGTGTATGCCAACCACACCATTGGCGAAGCTCTTGAGCGAAGTGGGGAGGCGATTGCAGTCTCCCTCGATGTCTCAAAGGCCTTTGACAGGGTTTGGCACGCTAGCCTTATAAGCAAGCTTTCAGCCTATGGCATATCTCCTGGCCTGTTCGGCTGGATAAAAGACTTCCTGAGCGACCGATCACTCAGAGTTGTGGTTGAAGGCTGTTCATCAGAACCCTTAAAAACCAACTCTGGAGTTCCTCAGGGATCTGTTCTCTCTGCAACCTTGTTCCTGCTGCATATTAACGATCTGCTTATACCCGGTATCTATGGGTACGCAGACGACAGCACTGTTGTAGAGAGATACCTGCCAAATCCTCGAGCCAGTAGAGATCAAATTCAGTCCGAAAGAGAGGCCATGGTAGAGCGTTTGAATCTCACACTCAAGGCAGTCTCCACTTGGGGCGATGCCAATCTTGTGAGTTTCAACACCACCAAAACACAGGCGTGTCTGTTCACCGCAAAAAGGAGTCCTTTTACCTTGACTCCTACTTTCCGAAATGTGCCTCTAGAATACACTGACCGTCTGCAGTTGTTGGGGATGGACATTAGTTCCAACATGAGCTACGGGCGGTTCATCGAGTCTAAGGCTAATGTAGCAGCGAGGAAAGTTGGCATCCTCGCAAAGGTCCGACAGTATTTCACACCGGGACAGCTTCTTGATTTATATAAAGCTCAAGTCCGGTCGTGTGTGGAATACTGTAGTCACATATGGGCTGGTGCTGCGAAATGCCATCTGTCTGCTTTGGACTCGATTGAGAGGCGTGCGCAGAGGATTATTGGTGACCCTACGCTGGTAAATGCCAACCTACAAAGCCTCGATCACCGACGTAAAGTTGCCAGCCTCTGTGTATTCTATAGGTTACATTTTGGAGAGTGTGCGCAGGAATTACATGATTTAATTCCCCCATCCCCTTTCCATCATCGGACGACGCGACGAACAGCTGGTTTCCATCCTTATATCGTGGACATTCCATCCGTCCGGACGAAGCGTTTCGCTTCGTCATTTATTATACGTGCGGCTAAGGATTGGAACAACCTGCCCACGTCAGTATTTCCGTCCGATTATAATATGGGTGTCTTCAAGGCAAGAGTGAATAGGTGGCTACTGAATTAGTGCGACTTACCATCTCCGGCTGCGTTACCACTTACCATCAGGTGGAACGCAGTCAAGCACTAATTCAGAATAAAAAAAAAAAAAAAAAAAAAAGAAAGTATTAAATGTCAACCTCAATTTAATTAGATTAAATTAACATTTACAATTTTACTAAAGTATTATGACTAATATTAATATATTTTATCGATTTTATATGATATAACTTATTGGTATACAAATAACTTGAAAAAATGCACTTAATATTAATGTATTGCGGCGTTTAAGCCGTACTGTATTGAATAACAGGCATTGTGTAATCAAAAGAGCCTTAACGCTGTAGCATAATCTAGTTCTTTTGAGAGGAAATCTTTATATACAAAGTGTAGTTTAAAAGATTATCCCTTTTATAATATTTAAAATCACATTTTTTGTGCAATATTAGTAAATTAATTCTCTACTGGACTAATGCAAATATTTATGTTTTGACGCATTTTAAAAGTATAGTAGATACTTCTGACCATTTAAAAAAATAAATATAAAAAAATTGATTAAAAAAATTGATGGTCCAGTAAGTATTTTAGATATTTTTTAGATACGAGTATGCTTTATTATTGATATTAAATAATAAAAAAATAGACAGTAAAATATTTATCCGTGATGCTAATTGGTTTTAATCACCCAACCATCAAAATTTAGGCGTCGTATCCAATTACTGTATTATACTTTCTACGTGACATTAGAGAAATAATATCTGTGCTCTGAAATTTAGATTTTGTTAGTACGAATGTACAAAGTAATGAAAATGAATACATTATTTTTACGTTCACAAGGTTTTCAAAGATACGATTTCGAAATGGAAAATTGCATTTATTGTTTAATTTTTATAAAGTTATATAGTTATAGGTTGTCTGATAAAATAAATATTAAATTTAAGTGCCTTTTAGTTTATAAATACTTTTATCTATATCCGTTTCCGTTGATTTGTCTTTAGAAATTCAATGGTAGTTTTGAGATTGATCTTTTGTTTAAAGATAATGAAAACAAAGACAAAGAGTAATTGAAATATTTACTGCCAGTGATTGGCGATTTTGATATGCTATTAATAATTCAGATTTGGTATAGGTATTCAACAATTTTGTATTGAAAATATTATTAGGATAAAACGAATTGTTTTATTGTGGCACAATATTTGTGGCATATTTCATTACGCATAATAAATTTTGTGTGGGTACTAATGTTTATATTATTTTATTCTAAATAATATGATTCGTTATATACGTTTTACATTATAGCATTAATGCATACAAATATAATTTACCTATACCTATAGGTTGGTAATTATATAAACATGAATAAGTAGTCTAAATTATATTGATACTGTCTAAGCTTTTAAAATTGAAAAAAAAGCTTTTAACGCGTCTTGTATATTAATTTTACTTTTGTTTAGATTTTATTCTTGGTTTTAAATAATATTTGTATTTGTGGCATTCGTTGACTTTTACATATTTAATATTTATATATGGAAGTCCTAGTACTGTGGCATTTGGCTTAGCAGTGTCAGGCGGACTCCAGGTGCACAGACAGCTGAGACAAGGAGCGTGCCAGCCGCATGCGCACACGCCATATGCCACTTTTTATACTATAATTTGCTACTTCATTATTATTATAATGAGCGCCACTTGATATTTTTAGTCTCGAGTAATACTTACCTCCTTTACTTGAATGGCTTCTTTTTTGCACTTAAATTGTAAGGAATTCTATTTTCAAGTTTTCTTATTATATTATTGTTGCTACTATTTTCTCATAGGAGAACATAGCTATGAGTTTTTACTACATAGGTACTTTCGAAGATATAACTAGGTAGGTATCTCATATTTATATTAATTAATTATAGTTATATTATCAAAGCAAATATCAAGTCATCATCTGACTAACTAGTTTTGAAAAGTATTAGTATGAATAATTATAAATGGTCCTCATCCAACTCTAAAATAGTTCTAGGAGCTTATAAGAAATCATAGAGTGAGGGTGAGTCACTAGGCTCGGGCTCTAGGTACGTTTTAAAGGTTTTCATAGATTTTTCAGAGATGAGATGCTTTCTTGCAGTAAAAAGTGTCCTAAATGTTGACTGGTTTAGCCAGATATTATTATACAAAGTTTCGTAAAAACTATCCTGTGGTTGTCTTGTAATGAATTCCCAGACAAACAGACGGAATAAACATCTAAAAACGACAGAGTCGGTCTCTGTTATGACTATTTAAATAAGATTTTTTTAAAAAAAATTTTGCAGATTCGACTCAAATCTTATTTTTTTATCTTATCTCTTTGCATGTAAGTTAAGAGTTTTATTCATAAAATTAATTACAAAGTAATTGTTAGGTAGGAAGCAAGCGAACCATTGAACAAAAGGCATCTTATGTAGGTATCTAAACTAAGTTGCTGAATGAATCGTAGCAGACTGAGTAAATAGTTACTAAGAAGTAAAGAACACATGCAATAAAAAACATACAAAGAGGATTACGGTTAAAAATGTTTAAGAAAATTATGAATGAAGTTACTCTTAATGCATCTTTTTGTTACACATCCTGTACCGTTCGTGCTTTACCTGCGTCCATTAATCATTGTAAAGTTCTATACCTGAGACAGTCTAAATGTGATTTTAACAAAAAAAATGTATGGCGTAACAATCGAGACGGTGCGTGGAGGCGGCGAGTGAACGAGGCATTGTTATATCGGCTTATATTGAAAATATCGCTAGTAGTGCCACACGGGCTAAGGTATTTATGAATGGACGTGAGGGGCTGGCAAGCGGAATCGCCGGCCGCGGTCACAGGCAGGTAGAAAATTACACTTTTGGAATTCTTTCATCACGTTGAGTAGGGCTAGTCAGTTCGGTAGCCGAGGATAAGCCGCAGAGCGGGGCGCGGGGTGCTCTAGACGCGCATGCGTTAAGCTCTTTTCACTCAGACGATCCCTCCCTCTCAGTTGACTTACAGCCGCCGCGAGTGAGCACTGTGCCGTCATGTGCCGCTCACTAACTTTCTCGAGTAGTGATGTGATACGGTATCATTATATGGGAATTGTTTAAAGTTGACACGTGATTGTTTTGACATTTGTGGTAACAGTGACGATAAAAATAGTGACTTTCGAAGAAATGTAATAGTGATATTTTAATTAAAACTAAATAAAATCAAAATGAAGTGGCTCGCGGTGTTAGTGATTGTGATGATGATACAAACAATTTTAGCTTCTATAGCTCCTCCTGGATCGTGTCCTCCAGCGTGTATGTGTAAATGGAAAGGTGGAAAACAAACTGTCGAGTGTGTGGATCGCGCTCTAATTACCGTTCCTGAGCCAGTGGACCCTGCTACACAAGTGCTTGATCTATCAGGAAACAATTTACAAATTCTTCCTCAGGAGGCATTTGCGAAAACTGGACTCGTTAATCTTCAACGTGTGTACCTTCGTAGTTGTAACATAGGTCAAATAAATGACAGGGCATTTAAAGGCCTCACTAATTTAGTAGAATTAGATCTCTCTCATAATTTACTTACACAAATACCTTCAAATAGTTTTAAAGACGCGCCATTTCTGAGAGATCTTACACTCGCAAATAATCCTATTTTGAAAATTCATTCAGATGCGCTTAATAATCTCGACAGCATTGTTAAACTTGATTTGGCAGCATGTGATATAAGAGAAATAGCAGCTGATGTATTTAGAAATTTGCATTCATTAGAGTCATTAAAATTAAACGCAAATAATATTAGAGAGCTGCCTTTAAGTTCATTGGAAAAATTAGAAAAATTGAGAGTTATTGATTTGTCTGATAATCCTTGGACATGTGACTGTCGACTTCGTGACCTTAAGATGTGGCTATCAAAGCATAAATTATTTTCTTCCCCAACATGCGCCTCACCGACTCGTTTGGCATATAAACTATTCTCTGAGCTAACACTAGATGAGTTCGCTTGTAAACCAGAAATTTTACCAATAAACAGGCATGTCGAAGCAACTGTGGGTGAAAATTCAACAGTAATATGTAGAACGGAGGCCATGCCAAGTGCAAATATTAACTGGTATTGGAATGGGAGATTGTTACAAAATGGAACGAATTTAAACTCACACCAAAGAATTTTTATGTATGAAGCGGGCGAGAACAAGAAAAAATCGACTCTTATTCTTACAAATACACAAGAATCAGATTCAGCAGAATTTTATTGTGTTGCTGAAAACAAAGGAGGCAATGCAGAAGCTAACTTTACAGTTCATGTCAGTCAAACAGCAGCTGGAATGGCGTCTCTAGGAGGCGCTCAGATAGCAAGCCTTGGAGCAGTTTTATTCTTAGTGATTATTTTGATATCTTTAGGATTGCTTATAACGTTTGTTCGAGTGCGTCCTTCTCATAATTGCGAAAGTAAAACACCAAATACATTAGATAGAGTAGTGTCGGGAAATGAAGTTCACCCTACTGTAACAGACAGGCCACATGTAGCTGTTTTAGCAAGTAGGCAAGAATCACCAAATTATGATGATGCTAAATGTAATCCTGTTCTAAAACCGCAAAGAACGAATGATATACCCTATACAACAAATCATTATGAAGGTCGAGGAAGCTTAGTCACAAGCGGAGGGCCCATTGTGGTTTCACCAACTGTATCAGGAGGAATAAACCCTGATCTCATTAATGATACGAGACCTGATAGTGTTAACCGTCCAGGAAGCGGAGAGTATGCGAGAGAAACATCTGATTCTTTGTATCCCTCAGGTCTCTGGGATCAAATAAAAATGAACCAGGCTAATAATTTGGCACGCGCCCTAAGCTCAGGAATTCCAGCCTATTATAATGATCGTACTCCAATAATAGAAAATACCAGTGTTAATGGGTCGCAAGAAGAATTAGGTTACTTGAGCCTCACTTTCCCTCGATCGCACGCAATGACTGTGGCTAGCGCTGCGGACCCTCCATATCCGGCCGATTACGGACTGCCAGTGGGCGGAGCACGAACGCTACGTGTGTGGCAACGTGCTCCGCCAGTATTGCCGCCAGTGTCTGCACTCAAACGCGTCCTCACCATTACAAGGCCCTCCGAGGACCGATATCAGGATGGCTGTGCTACTGATGTTTAAAGTGATGAACGCTACTATTTCCAAATGTTTATATTGTAAATATGTTACCAATATACCGTATATGTATGTAACTGATCGTATAATAGATTTTATATTATATAATTTATTTAGATATAATTAGTGGAAAGTTACATTGGACCCACATGATATGGATCCACGACTGATTAGTTGAAGGAAGTTACAGTAAGTGATATGGAAAGGTATTATATAAGATCGCCAAATGATTAATATTATAATGAATGTAATATATCCTGAATGTTGAAACCCTGAATAGATGTTGCATAATTAATAACGTCGTAATAAGAATTTGAAAGAAAAATATCCAAAGAAATGTTCTCTTTAAAGTAATATATATAGTAATGTATGTTACTATGAATTATTATTGTAATGCACGATGAATGTTATTTGATGTAAGATAATGTATGTGAATATTTTATGTTGAAACAACTTAGAAGTAAAAATGGAAAGAAAATAAACAAGGCGATTATAATTTTACCTTTGTGTATGTATTGATCTTGTCCCGAATATCCATTGTAGTCGAATAGCTTTTTATTCCATTTAGAATTTAGCCTTACGCGATAAATGAACCGAAATTTCTTTTATTTAAATCAATTTTCACTCTTAAAATATAGCTTGTGTTATAACAAGTTTATATGGGAAATGATTAAACAAAAACTGTCTCTAAGCTTAAATTAAAAACTTACAAATAACAATTATCACACAGGAAATTGCTACAGTGTAGAAAGCCTTGAGATGCAGACCGTACCTCTAAAATTTCGAAACTATTATAGTCTGTATGTCTTTTTTAATAAGAAACTTTGATTAAGTCCATACTTTATGTTCATATCTAGTAAGACATTGACACAGGAAGCAACGGTAGATAAGACGTCCGTTCAGAATACACATAAGAAAAGCGTTGTCAACATTTTTTAACATCCACGCCGTCAAATAGATTTATCTTTTCCGGAATGGGCGAGGTGTAATGATGATAAGAATAATTAGAAACTTTCTTTTAGTTAAAATTATACATATAAAAGCGGAAAATGGTTATTAATATATTCGTTATAACCTATTAATTGAATGAGTTTAATGCATAGCCTTTTAAACTTTTGTCTGTAAGTTCATTCGTCAAAGACTTGGGTACTATTTATTTATACTAAATTGTATTTCATTTTGAACTAAATATTTAAAATATTTCTTTTATACAATTATTAATAGGTAAGTGTATAAGTTATGATTTGCAAATTAACTTCAGTTTGAAAAATAATGAATAAATATTTTTTTCATTGTTTATTGTTCATGCCTGGTTAAGTTAAGACTAAAAGAATCGAGCTTACCTTCCTCAGCACCGAAGTAAAACCGGTTAGCCTTATTTCATTTCCGCTCAATTCTGTTTTTTATTACAAGGGGACCCTAAACGGGTTCAATGGAATCGTGCTCCAGGCGTGAAGTGGTCAAATATTGGGAGATGGAATTTGACTTGAGGGAGCTTAATGCTTATTTTTATATCTCAAAGGAGATCTCAATGAATAGTTTATTTTATCTATTGATCGTTTATTATGTATGGTGCCTACTACCAGGTTACTGTTAGATTGCGACTATCGAATTAATTACATTTCTTTTATTGCTAGTTGTTATAGTTCATGTGATCCGTGTCTGATTCTAAACCGAACAATAGACCTACTTTTCTACTTAGCCATTAACTTTTATTTATTTTAAAGTTTAATCGTGTAATTTTGTTAAAATAATATATTTTGCGCGGCTTCGCCCGCGTTCTGAAAACCGGAAACCAAATTGGAATATTAATACTATAATACTATTAGTATAATACTCGTATTATGTAGTTACAACGTATTCCAATTTGGACATTTTTCAGAAATGAGATATTTTCTAGAAGTAAAGTGTGTACTATATATGGATCCAGATAACCGGCTATCATAATACCAAATTTCATTACAATCGGTCTTGTGGTCTTCTTATAATGCGAATATTAAACAGACAAAAATTCTAAAATAAATAGCACTGATTCGTCACGGTAGAATAATTTATTAATGTATACTATTGTATAATATTTATAATATTTTAAAATATTTTTTTTTATAGAAAGATCTTTGAAGAGTATATATGTACAATGGTACATCATATAATATTATTTAATCTACAATAAGATTTAAGCCAACCAACCAGTACCTAGTAACCAGTTCTTTCGTTAAGAAGAGTCTCCCTCGAGATACTGGGTAAGTACTGTACATAGATACTGTTTTTAATTAACTTTCGTCATTTTATTTATAATTTATTATTTTTAATATATATATTTGAGAGTCCATATTATTATGATCAAAAGATGTATTATACATAAAACAAATTATACGACATATATCGACATAAGAGATTTTAACATTTTTCATTTATTTTCACAACGATGAACACTTTCACAAGCTATGCGACTCAGTTACAATAGAATAATAGGTATTGTACCTAAATACCGTATTTAAAATGTTTGGTTTGACATCACAAGTGTACCTAAGGCAGCAAGACAATATTAATGATAATAATTGGTCGAGGTTACTAAATATATGGCTATTATATATGTCAGTACAGTTAAAATAAAGCTTTCGAAATGAAACTTGCAAATGCCAAAGTGAAAAAGTATCTTATTTTTTGTTCGTAACATCTTGTCTGTGATTATATCTTTCATGTTATTTTTCAACTAAAATGCCCGTAGGCATACTCGTAGCTTCAAAAAGTCTCTTAAAGCTTTCTCTAATTGAACAAAGCTCAGCTATTATTTACGTTGATCCTTACAACTTGGCACTATCAGTCTTTGCTATAAATTGAATTCGTCCAATGCTCCGTTCTCGCCTTGGTCCAGTGCCAGTTAACCACTTAATACCAAGTTTTATGTTGGTCTTTCTACATTTCTTATATATTACTTTAGTAATGTATAGTATAATTACTTAATTTTATTCTTCCAAATACTTTTTGCGTTTAAAAATAAAGAGGTGGAAAAAGCACATAAAAGTAACGAATTAATGAAGGCTTACGCGATGTATGGTAAGAGTCGCTTACTGGTGGTGTAATAGTACATTTTTTGCTTATAATTTCATTTCGACAATAAACAACTAAAAAATAAAATAACAACGTTGGAGATTTTTTCATATTGAATGTGTGTTTCTGTGTCAAAAATAACCTATTAAAATATATGTGCTTAGAGAAATTTCAAATAATATTTCGACAAATTACTACAAGTAAAGTGACGTATAAAATCTCTACTTCTTCGTTAGCACGGCTTATACCTAGTAACAGAGGACTTAAGGAACGTTTTATTTTACGCAAGTCATATAATTATGTATAAGCTTAATAGAAAATTTGAAACATAATTTAAAATTTACTGACATGAATCATATTTATATTCTATAACAAATAACTAACTAACTTCCCGCGGCTTTGCACGCGTTCTAAAGGCCACGTACCACGTAGAGCTACCAGCGCCCCTCCCGTCTTACGACCGCCCTATCCGCGGTGATCATTATTTTGTTGCGGAATTATGTTAAAACTATGATATCTAGTAAGATATTCATTGAAATAAGGCAAAGAGCAATTTTGTTTACAATGAAATACTTAAAATTTAATACTTTGTTTAAAATTTTATACTTGTTATGAGGTAAGGATTAATACCATGTTTATAAAACACCTTGGCAAATAATGCATTATCTTAAAACAAACTTAATTACCATAAAAAAGATAATAGCGAGTCAACTTGAAAAGATAGACATATGCTCTCGTTAATTTTTTTTAGGACTTTTAAAGGGAAACAATTGTGTTTAACCGTTTACGCAGCGTACGCGACATAAGCACTCAAAAGAAATATTTTTATTAGGATAGATGTTATATAATTAACTAAAATAGGATACACTATGTACGTATTACCCAAATAACTAATAACATAACTCTATTTTTTCCCATTAAAAATATAAAAGGTTTTATTATCTTTTAAAGACAGTCCTTTTCTTTAATTTCTACAATGCTATGCAGTTATCATAATGAAGGTGAATTCAGAAGCAGTCGTGAGTAGCAGAATGGAGCATACCTATTGTTGTAAACTTCGAGCCCAGTTGTTACTTTTCTCTCAATAGGTTGTTCGAGATGGCAGTTGCTGTAAGAGCTGGATGCCCGCCAAATTTTATTTTACAGAGGAGTTGGAGGTTGATGAGACTTTAGTCACTTATGAAAATATCTTTTGTCAGTTATGCAATATATAAGAAAAAATATATATAAACAAAAAAAACTTTAATGAGATAACAGACAATGAGAATCATCAAGTAGAGACGCATGTTATTAATAAAATTAAACTAAGTAATAATTACCACGCTTTCTCCTCGGTTAGCTTTGAGACTTATAACGAGTATTCTTAATTCTTTACAATTTCTAATTGTTTATTCAAATGTAGGCTAGTTAAATTCATCTTGACAATTAAAAATAAGACGGATATTGCGTTTTAAAGTGACCTAACATTTCCTGTAGTTTTTCTGTGTGGGTACTAAAATTTACCTACTGAATTATAATGAAAGTTAATGGATTTTTTGATAACTTAGCAAATAAAAAAAATTTTTATAACTAAGCAAATAAAAAAAGTTATATACATAACATATAAAAGCTTTACACTTACATTTAAATACTCTTATTTGTTTAAAATACAGTTTACAGTCACTATTTGAAAATTGATACATTAAATAGGTTAATTTTTGGTGGTAATTACTGACCTTACAATAATAGTGTTGCCAATAAACAAATATTTTCCCAAAATTCGAAGCGCTTATTTGAAGTGGTGTGAAACATAACATAGCACGATTTAATTGTATAGGTTTTGCATAGTTGGCACGAAAGTTGAGATGCATCTGCCAAGGTGTTAAATTAATGGGAAATGTGGTCAAAATATAGTTCTCCATTTTGGCTACCTATGTCACATGTTGGTACAAAAACATTTTTGTCATAGACATTTAAGAATATTATACATACTTATTATTAGATAGAAGCTTATAAGCAAAACAAAATTGTATTACTTGATCTGGATTAATAACTTAAAGAGTTATTACGAGGAAGACTACCATGTTACGCAACTTTAACAAGCCTACGATTTGTCTTAGTAAAAAATCATGGATCGAAAAATGATATATTATGAATGTATTATTGATATCTCTTATTTAATTTTTATAATCGACTTCAAAAAGGAAGAGAATTTTCTCAATTCGTTTTACGTTTGTATTTTTAAACAATAAATAGCACTATGCTTATATTATGATCTTCAGTAATTCGAGTGTAACATAATATCCATTAATTTCAGTCAGAAATAGGCGATAAGGCGTAACGTTGTATTTTAACGTAGTAACTTTTAAAGTTACACACTGCAAATTTTTCGATGAAGCGTTGAGAATTGCATTTAATTTTGATTTTCTTTTATTGTACAAGCGGCGACCAGATATAATTAATTTTAACATATATCGGGTATACCTCGCTCGGGAATCGACTCTGTTTGTTCAGTATTGCTGATTGGAATAAATTGGAAATTGAGTTATGACTGTTACGCTTTATTATTTCGTCGACGTAAACCAAAAGAACATAAATAAAATATTTTGTGGTTGATATGTTATCGTTTGCTGGCGGCGAAAAATTCGACTTCAGTTTTTAAACACGTAAAATCATTTCTACATTAGGACGACATTTTCAGAACTTCAGGATTTCGGTGCAAGATTTATAAATTATTTCTACAAATACGTTTGGAACCCTTAGAGTGTGAATTGGCAACAAGATGAATAAGCAGCTTATGATTGCACGACTTGCTCTAAATCTTATTTACTCTTTGTAAAATGAAAACAAAATTGTTTATGTAATTATTTCACTTATAAATAAACTTCTGCTTTAGTTTAGCGATAGTCTCCGTATGTTTTTCTATATGTTATTTTTATATACTCACCATCATCATCATCATCATTAGCCCTTTTTAACTTCCCACTGCTGGGCACGGGCCTCCCTCAGTACGAGGGGGATCAGGATATAGTCCACCGCGCTGGCCTAGTGCGTGTTGGCGGACTTCACATGTCTTTTGAAAACTTGCTAGGTTTTCTCAGATAGGCAGGTTTCCTCACGATGTTTTCCTTCACCGTAAGACAAATGATTCGCACATGAAAATATCAGAGGTGCGAGACCCGGATTTGAACCCGCATCACTCGGATATCCAAGCGATCGAGTTACCGCTGGGCTATATACTATTACTTTCGTTTTTATGAACGACTAACGTTTAGCGATAGCGAAGCCACGGGTAGTAGTAACCGCTAGTAATATTATTTTATAAATAATATTTCTACCTCGTCCTTTTTTGAAGTAGGTTATTAAGTAGCCTAAGTTACTCCTTATAACATTAGCTATCTGCGAGAGAAAGTTCGATCAAAATAGGTCCAACCGTTTCAGAGATTAGCTGGAACAAACAGAGAGATAAAAATTTAAAAAAGTTTTTTATAGCTGGTATCGTATAATATACTTTCATATGCATTTAGTGAAGAGTTGTTAATTTGAAATTAAAAACAGACACTCACACAGACACCTATATTATTTATATGTATAGATAATAAAGACGCTATGAATTATAATATATTGTACAGATTAAACTCAGTTAGAATTTTATTATAATTTTATATTTATAGGTACCTAATATGCTTAGTCACTAGGACTATCGGATTATAGTTTACGGAACTAAACTAAATTTACTTTTAGGCTTATACCTATAGTGATTAACTGTATAACTCTTATATAATGGAACTAATTGCATTGACACTGTGGTAGCCCAGTAGCAACGCGCTTGCTTGAATAACTGAGTTATGCGGGTTTGAATCCGGGTTTTGCACATCGAATATTTTCATATGTAAATCATTTCTAACACGATTACCGCTTGTCTTACGTTGAAATAAATCATTGTGAAGAAATCTGCATGTCTGACAGAGCCTAAGTAGCAAGTTTTCAAAAGACGTGAAGTCCGTAACCCGCACTTGGCCAGCGTGGTGGCCTTTGCACTGCAGAGAGGCCCGTGCCCACCAGTGGATGTTAAAAAGGGCTGAATATATACAATTATATATCCATCCTACATAGGAAATACTCGTAAGTAAGGATGAAAGAAATTATTTTGACTTTCTGGCAAATGTTCAATTTTGTTGTTTTACAAATAAAATTCAATTTATGGTTAAACCTCAGAGAGACTGGATTGAAAGTAATAATTGTCAAATTGGCCGAATGACGATCAGCTAAATATACTGCTATTAGACATGAAATGTTTTTATTTGTGATTTGCTTTGTGTTCATTTTCGTGCTTTGATTACTGTTTTATTACTTTTTAATCGACCTTTTTATATGCGATACGGGTGATTTTTAGGATTCCGTGGGCAAAAAATTATGAAAAATTAAAAAACTCACGGTGGCATTTCTATCAAGGGGTTAAAAATAATTTAAGCTAACATAAGTGTGTATATAATGTATGGGATCCATCTTTGTAGTCTTTAAATTTAACGAGTTTCTAAGGTTTTTTTGTTTCTTTCAAAGAGTCGCCAAGTTTTTTGTTTCTTAGTTGTAAACATTGCGTAACCCCGCTCCCTTCTAACTCATAAAGTACCTACGAAGAGGAAAATTCTGAAACGATTCAGATTAAGTATATGGCGATAAATTTTTTTTTCAAATAATTATTTTAAAGACAATATTTTGCATGCCTAGATTATAAGATTTGGAATATTTTTGGTCCTAGTGGTGCGGTCGAAAAAACATTGTTTTTCATAGAACATTAAAAATGTTGTTGATGGGTAAATATTTTATTTTATTTCTAACAGAAGATGTATTAATTAATATAAATATAATGCAAATAAGACTGGTACTTGTCTACTTAAAAAAACTCAATTTCTATATTATAGCCGAAAAACAAATTTTTATTTTAACTTGGCTCCATAGTACTTGCGTGGAGTAAGTATTGTGTAGACCTACGTAACTATCTCTCATGGATTAATTACATTTAGCACGGCTTTCCCTAATTATATCGACTTTATAGTATAATCTAGAATACCTGGACACTTATTAAAAAATCTAATGAAAATAAAGTTTTGTAATTCTAATCAGGTTTAATAATTCTTATTTTATTCATTTATATTCGTACGTGAACGAATGTATGTGCGGTAAAAAGGTCCAGTCGTTTGGTAAAAAGATTACAACGGTTGTATTCGATAGGAATCTCATTCTATTTACTATTTAGTTGCTCACTTTACTAAACCCTCCCTTTCTTTTCCTTATGTTCGCTGTTTAGTTCCGACCTTGTCTGTAAATACTCTTGGGATAAACTAATACTGGGATACTCTTATCAGACGCTCTCGTGGTCAGCTCAGTGCCTTAACACCAATTAGCACTGACTTAGTCTTGACTTTTGGCATCAGTCTTGTATATATTTGCTTTATTTAGATAATTTTTGATTTGAAATGATTACTGTGATATCTATGAATATTTAAGCACTTAAACCTACTTAAGTTTTCCGTTCAAGGATAATGTATTGTGCAGTTAATATCGAGTTGTAGATATTTATCGTTGAAAGACGGTATTAGGTATATGAAGATTATTTGCATTATAATATCTAAATCTATAACTCTCTCTCGTTGTAAACGACTTTTGATATTAATTTATCGATATAATATCGTTAAGCCTCAACAATAATTGCACAGAATTTGTCCTGCATTCTTATTTGACAGAATGATTCGAATTATAGCTACCTGTCTTTTGCGTCTTTATCATCATCCAATTTATGAATATTAAATAATAATAATTAAGCTTTTATGTATTTTATATTAATTTAGTTGTTAAAGATGTTGCTAAAGTTCAGTGGAGTGGCAAGAGTAACACACATTTATTACGAGTATTTTATTCCCATACACGTAAAATAGACGCAAGTGATTGAGTTGCGGAAACCAACCTGATTTTACCATACTCTACCGTTATGTAGCAAGGGAAGCCTTATTTTTCTTATTTTTAACACAGTTCATCTAAGGGAATGTAATATAATGTATTTCTTCAATTTTATGGTTAAACTTAATAATAATGACTCGAATGTATATAATATGGTGATATGTGTTTTAAAACAACTTAAAAATTCTTTAATATCCAATGGGGGACTTAAACAATAATTTTAAATATTTATTTTTTCTATATTATTTTACTCAACCGTGGTATAAATGTTATTTTAGTAGAATAATTCTCACGAAATAAATGTATATGTCAAATAAAAAATTTGTACGCTTAAAACCAAATGAGAAAATGGAGTAAAGAGAAGTAGGTACACATAAAGATTCTTAGGAATTACAATATACGAGTTATATCTTAAGCATAATATCGTAAACAAATATATTTTGTCAGTAAACAATAATTTCAGTTATTTTTAATTAACAGCGTTCACAGCATAATATAGAGGAATATGTTTTCATTTATTTCTGTTCTAGCATAAGCTTGTGCCTAAGGTTTATTGAAGCATGGCGGTCGTATTCACAGGTGAGTGACAAAGTGAGATTAATGAGGTTACGTGCGTATTCCGAATACCTTTATTAATGGCGCTTATTACGTGACTAGCTTTTAGTGAAGACTCAATCATGTTTCACATATTTATTATTATATTATAATATTATATTTTAAATGCGAATGTGTCTTTTATATTTTTCCCTTTTGTCGTGACGTTATTTCGATAGTAAACTACTATCTGTACTACTTTTTCATCTTTTCTATGGAATATGTGTGAGCGTTTTATAAAATAAAAAACAAAACGCTTAATGTTATTCGAACGGGTTACTAACTGAATGACGGGACGCTATTAAAATTACATAATACGCTTCTTATATTTTATGTGTAGCATAGAAACATTTCATTCGATATCTATTGGATATTAATACCGAGAGCATAACTTAAGCTCAATATAGGTATTATTCTCTAAAAAAGGTAACTGGCGTACATAACTGTTTTAGGTCTGAAATAAATATGGCGGTAACGATGTTAGTAATAGCTAACGACCTTAATAATAATGTAAGGGTGAGGTCTTTTTAAAATCTACAATCCTGTTACGTTGGGGATCATTCTACCTGCTAGCTAGCTAGCCTGCCGATATTATCACTTAAGTTAAAAACACGACAAAATATTAGTAATTTTTTTGATTTTATGAAGGCAGTGGTAACACTATAACCAAGTGATGCGGGTTCAAATCCGGATCTCGCACCTCTGATATTTTCATGTGCGAATCGTTTCTAACATGACTTGCCTTACGGTGAATCAAAACATCGTGAAGAAACCTGAGAGAATCTAGCAAGTTCTCGAAAGACATGTAAAGCCCGCCAACCTGCACTCGGCCAGCGTGGTGGATTTTTGCCTGATCCCCTCGTGTTGAGGTTGTTGCCCAGGTTACTTCGCTTGATTCGATAATGAGAAATATCTGAGTATACACGCGAATTATCTATATTCACCTGTTAGTAAGTATTAGGTATTAAATACTAAGTAGTAGTATAGTACATATTATGAATATGCTAATTTCCATATATTTTTATTATAGGCTTAAAACACCGAAACTTTAATATTTATTCCTTTAGGACATTATTTTATATTTCATTAATTTTCACTACCTACTATATAACGTTCAAAACTTTTTTTATATATTACATACATATATTATTTAATGTAATATTGAGAAATAATATGGAGTACATTTATTCACAATAAAGGAAATGAAGTATATGTTTGCTTTGTATATATAGTTAAGAAATAAAATTATATTGAGAATTAGCAAGTTGAATTTGCAAACTTTTTATATTGAGTATCCCTAAAGCTAGTTTCGAACCGACCGGACCTGAAGCACTTCACATTTCTTTGTTGCTCTGCTCTTGAAGTTACAATATGTTCGCAGGCAAGCCACGAGGGTTTTCTATTCATGCTAACATAACATAATTATATTTTTACATATTTATACATCTAAGCTGACTGCTGAGCTTAAACCCTTATATTCTTACTACATACATTTCTTTTCAAAAGTATAATAAAATAAAAAAAAATAATAGAAAATTATGTATGATGTAAATGAACGAAATAGATTTATGGCACAATATCACAATAATTTATATTCTTGTCTATATATTTATAAAATGTATCTACATATTTATAATATTTTATTTTAAGTATAATTCTATTTGAATGAATCAAATCTACAAATATTTCATTACAGCTTTAAGCGTGTCAAAGTAAGCTTTATTGTGCATTACCTAGTCGTAAACCATTCAAGCAGAAAGCTTAAGCAAAATCACTCTAGTGGTTAAGTTGGTTAGAAAAGCAAAGTTTTGAAGTAGGCAAAATTGAAAAGAAAATTAGAAAATTACTTAACGGCATTAAACAGGCCTTGGTACGTCAAGTCGCGGCAATGAGTAACTAGAGATTCCGACAGTTTGGCTTATACATCACTTGCTATTCAGATAACAATGCATAACTTGAACGAGAATTATTGGAAGGATGATTGTCACGAAGGTTTATGTTTATGTTATCGTATCGGAGGCTGATACCTGAGCTTCATTGTTGTCCTTAGGGTAGTTTATACATATTTACATAAAGGAAAAGTCCAAGGTATTATAATTATCACATCACGTTATATGTAGTTATTGATAAAGTACAAAAAAGGCAATGGCAGCAGGTATTGTTGACTTAGAAATGAAAGTAATAATATAGTCAATAATTTTCTGTAGTCTATAGTGAAAACAGTACATTGATATAGAATTATAAGATTATAAGATACTAGCGACTCGCCCTCGCTTCGCTCGGGCTCTTCCCTAGATTTAGCACAGGAAAAGCCGCGGGATCCGCTAGTTATGCATATAAACCTTCCTCTTGGATCACTCTATCTATTAAAAAAACCGCATCAAAATCGGTTGCGCAGTTTTAAAGATTTCAGCATACATAGGGATATAGGGACAGAGAAAGCGACTTTGTTTTATACTATGTAGTGATTCCATCGTCGGCACGGTCACTTGTGTCATCCGAGCCCGAGCTTTAATCTCATATCGAGTAACTAATCTCGGTTATTGAAATAGTGTCTACGCTCCACCCAGTGCGTATGACATACTTATATGTGATGATCTTTCTATTCTCGGTTTCTAGTGCAGCCCCGGATCTAGGGGGGGGGGCAAACCGGGGCACTTGCCCCGGGCGGCAGATTCATGGGGGCGCCAAATCCTTGAGACATGAATTCGAAATATCGAATGGTTTTTATTAAGTAATCTTAATATAATATGTTTGAAAAACCAACTTTTCTATTTCAGTCTCCAGACTAAGCCCTCTATGACATAATCAGCATCCATATCACCGCCAGGCTCGAGCTGTGCGGATGCTATAACTGATGTGCTGCATCAAGTGATGAAATATTTTATCCCATTATCTGATGTACCCGTTGGTGGCAAAGCTCGCCCATGGTTTAATACCGAATGCACCTTTGCTGAAAAGCGTAATTTCGGCTTACCTTGCCTGAGTTGATGCTCGAGACCGCAAAGCTCCGGATGTAAGATCCAAGAAGAGAGCCTTTAACTTAGCCGCCAAGTCCTACAAAAAGACATTAAAGAAGGCTCGTCTTGACCGAATTACATATATTGGCGCAAAGCTCTCTGCTAAACCATCTGGCAGCAGAGCTTTTTGGTCCCTTGCCAAAGCGGTCGAGACGAACTTCTGTCGGCGGATCCCTGGCTCATACGGCAATGAAGAAGGCGAATTTGCTTGCCGCTTTTTTGCCCAAAATTCATGTCTAGACTCTGGCAATGCTACTTCACCTCACTGCGGGATTTCGATGCCAGTAATGCCCATCACTAATAAGGAGGTAAAGAGAGTATTGTGTCGTTTGGATGTGAATAAAGCTTGTGGTCCTGGTGGTATACCAGCGATAGTGCTTAAAGAATGTGCTCCCGAGATGTCTCCGATTCTGACACGTCTGTACCGCCTTTCTCTTAAGACTGGAATAGTGCCTAAATCCTGGAAGCTTGCCAATGTGCAACTTGTGCCCAAGAAAGGTAGCCGTGCCGACCCTGCCAACTATTGTCCAATTTCAATCACCTCCATAATCTGCAAGATTATGGAGCGTGTATTGATCACTCGTCTTTTGGTATACCTAGAACAGAATGATCTCCTCAGTGATCGACAATATGGGTTTCGCCGGAATTGGTCGACTGGAGACCTTTTAGTAGTAGAGTGTATGCTAACCACACCATTGGCTAAGTTCTTGACCGAAGTGGAAGGCGATTGCCGTCTCCCTCGACGTCTCAAAGGCCTTTGACAGGGTTTGGCACGCTAGCCTTATAAGCAAGCTTTCAGTCTATGGCATATCTCCTGGCCTGATCGGCTGGATTAAAGACTTCCTGAGCGACCGAGCACTCAGAGTTGTGGTTGAAGGATATTCATCACAACCCTTAAAGACCAACTCTGGAGTTCCTCAGGGGTCTGTTCTCTCTGCAACCTGCTGCATATTAACGATCTGCTTATACCTGGTATCTATGGGTACGCAGACGACAGCACTATTGTAGAGAGATACCTGCCGAATGCCCGGGCCTGTAGAGATCAAATTCAATCCGAAAGAGAGGCCATGATAGAGCAGCTGAATCTCACACTCAGGACAGTCTCTACTTGGGGCGATGTCAATCTTGTGAGTTTCAATGCCACCAAAATAGACGTGCTTGTTCACCACAAAAAGGAGTCCCTTTATCTTGAATCCTACTTTCCGAAATGTGCCTCTGGAATACACTGACCGTCTGCAGTTGTTGGAAATGGACATTAGCCTCAACATGAACTACAAAACTAACTTACAAAGCCTCGATCACCGACTTTGCGTAATCTAAAGGTTTCATTTCGGAGAGTGTGCGCAGGAATAACACGAATTTATTCCCCTATCTCCTTTCCATTATCGGACGACTCGACGAACGGCTGGTCTCTATCCTTATGTTGTGGACATTCCATCCGTCCGGACGAATTACGAACAACCTGCCTGCGTCAGTGTTTCCGTCCGATTACAATACGGGTGTCTTCAAGGCAAGAGTGAATAGGTGGCTACTGAATTAGTGCCACTTAACATCTTCGACTGCGTAACCACTTACCATTAGGTGAAACGTTGTCAAGCACTAATTCAGAATAAGAAAAACTTTATAAAGAGATAGTTATACCTACTTCGTATTTCGATTCGAACTTTATACTCAATATCTCTGGCCCGCGTCGACTTAGGGACTTATAATTAACTAGGGATCTTTGGAAGACATCATGACATGATCATAAAAAATATTATTTTCACTAATGGTCACAAAAAATTTTTACTTATTATTGACACTGAAGAGAGGGGGCGCCACTATCAAGGTTTTGCCCCGGTTCGAAAAAGTCGTAGATCCGGGGCTGTTCTAGTGAATACGAATTAATAAACTATCGATATTTTTAAACAATTTTTTGTTGTTGTGTCTGTTTAAATTTATCCAAAATACAAGAATATACCAAGATATAGTAACTAAATGTATTGTGTTCCTTTAATAGCGAATATGTAACTTAATAAAATCTTATACCATTACATCATTTTATGAAATATGATAATCACATTTTAATTACTTCTTATTGTTAGCCTTAAGAACATTTTTTATCTTGATTTATTTAATATCCAGGCGTAATAAAATGTCTTTTATCATAAAATATAATGTAAGAATTTCTTATTTTTTAACATCTATACTAATATTATAAAGAAGTAAAGTTTGTTTATTTGTTAAATTGTAAGGGGTCTCGGGATCTACTGAACCGATTTTAAAAATTCTTTCACCAATAGAAAGCCACATTATTGCTGAGTGTCATAGGTTATATAAAAAAACGAAAAATAAAAAGGCTTTTACGTGGTAGTCCGTTTCGCAAAGTGAATCGGAGAAAAAACGGTCGAATGAAAGCGTTTCTACGAACGCTGCCTTAACTTTGAAAGATATATTTTTGAGTTCTAGAGAAAAGATGTGGAGCTTGAAAATGCCTACAAAAAAGTCAACGACAGCATATGTCTAACTTAAACACTCTGTACTAAAAAAGGATTATTAAAATTATGCCCAACGAAGTGGGCACGGGTCAGCTAGTATTGAATAAGTCAAAAAACTAAAGCAAATATAAAATAAAAAATACAAAAAGTAGATATATTTTAGAAGAGAAAGCTTACAAGTTCGGTAGATATCAAGCTAACGTAACTATGTAGCGGGTAACATCATGAAGCGCGTACGATGGGATAAGTTTTAAACTTTGGATTTCGGTGCAAGAATAAATAAAGCTTGCGATTCTGAGCAAAGTTATTGAACTTTAGCTGAAATCGGTGCCACGTTCTAAGTTTAAAGTGTGTGTGGTACAAAGTCGAGATTTGCATTAAAATTCATTTAGCCTGGCGTGAAAACAGGGAAGATGAAACCTAGTATTTCCAATATTATGATATATTTTAATTATGATAAAAAAAGTTAAGCACTAATTTAGTTATAATTTATTTAAATTTATATTTATTTTTAAGACTTTTAATTACGTAGACAGATATGATGTCATTGTACTCTAACTACTTTCGACTGAAAGAGAAATGTTTGTTTTATAAAATACGTACCAAAGATTTTATTACCATATAGATCAATATGTATCATAGATATCAAAATGTTACAAATAGCAATTGTTAGTCTTATTATATTGATTTTATAACAAAAACGAGGGTTGTTTGCAAGCGGGGTGAACGCCCCTGTCACTGCAGATTCGCCTTGCTACGCCATATTGGTTGGGGTTCCTACGTCACTAATGGAGTGGCGACGGCTAAAATATGAGCCCATTCTCCTCTCCATACGTTGAAAAACAGCCGGAACTCGAGCAATCATTCCCAAAGTTAAATCTACCGTGAGCTTTCTCGTTTCATAATTTTACTCAGATTCCTATTTATAATAAATTCATGAATAATATTCAAAAGTACCTCTTTTTTAAGACGATATCATCGAAGCCAAAATAATTTGAATAGCGCTGTAAATAGCGATTGTATTATTATAATGGTTATATTATAATAATATAACAATATATAACATACCTATTCGAATAATAAAATTCTAACTTAGATAAATCTAAGCTCTGAATTAATTATTTTTTGAAGATCGTATTGAAATAGTCATTATTATCGATAGGAAGGCCGAATCTATAGTTTTTATAATTTATATCGGTTTGTCTGTGGAAACATGAGGAAACCTCTGGATGGAATTTAATAAAATTTGGTAAAACCAGCTATCAGCTGGTTATCCGGGTCATCATGTAAAATGATTTTTGTTCTTGCGAGTAAATTTTTTATTTCTGAGAAATCTATATTAATAGATAAAACGTGTCTAAACTCATTTCCTAGACTTTCTTGTGAAAAATAAGAAACTCTAGAGAAAAGTTGGTAATTAGAAAGACAATGGCGAATTCATAATTAAGAATCAGAAGGGCTCTACGATTTATTAAGCAGTGTCTGATACCAGTATGCCATCAAAATAAGTTAATTTAATTTGTTATATGGTTTTGCAACAGACAAAAAGAAAAATGCATTTATTTTATAAATTATTTACTTTAAATAGTATTTTTATTTATTAATGTCACTTTATTGTACATTAAAGATGTAGTACAAGAAATAATCGTGCTATGGTGTCACTACTGTCCTTTATGTCGTCTTTACTACATAGTATTCAAAAGCACTTTCTGAGATATATGCTAAAATACTACAGTGTTCTCAAATAAAAAAAGTAAAACTTGTAAGTGTAACCCTTTTGTTTCAACCAGGATTTGTTTATAAAATTAACATTCTTGTAGTCCAGGGCCGGTAGTCTCGACATCGTCAGTCCCCTAAATTGTATCGATTTGTGTCGTGGCGTCGTAATTATGAATGATTTTAATATGTTTTCATTGACTATTATGATGTAACGATGTCGAGACTTCCGGCTCTGGATCGAGTGTGAGATTCATTATCGTCATTGCTAAACAATGCATATGAAAGTTATTTTGTTTAAGAAGACAATTTATTTTGAGTTCAAAAATATATGCTCTTGTAAGTAATACGATATAAAAGAGCAATGATTGGGAGGGTGTTCGTGCAAAGAGATCGTTTAAAATCTGCGCACTATAAGAGGATTGCGAGGGGAGTTGAAAGTAGTACTTGTGACTGCTAGCTTTTACGTCACAGCTCTCTGAAGCATTCGAATGCTTTGGATCGATGTTGTATCTCAAGTTATTTTGTACCAATATTATATTTGTGGGAAGCAGATAATATTCTATGGAGTTGGATTCGATTGGACATTCTCTGTGTTAGAGGAACACAAATACGACATGAATTAAAATAAAAAATTAAATGTTTCTTACGTAAATTTGATCTACTTTTGCGATCTGGCTTGTATTTATTTATTCAAACTTTCGTATGCAAATATTTTATGAAATTTTCTTTTATGATAAACCATTTCACATAAAACAGATTATTTTATAAAAACTTGTCTTAATACGTAATTTTTTTAACTATTACATTTGAATTTAATGTTTATATAACAATTTCTCTGTATAAAATGGTGTTCATTACAATATACTAATTACTCCTAATAAAAAAATTAAAAGCTCTAAATCCTAAATCAGAAAACAATGTTGAGGAAGCTCTTTTTATGTACGAGTATATCATGTGTTATCGTACTCGTATATAACTCTAAAGATTGTAAAATGCAAGTAAGAATATTTTTGGTTACCTACTGACAATACTAAACGATATTAACTTTTAACAGAAATTAATTGTACATCTATTACAATCATTTGTAAAAACAACACTTTTTTAACGCTGTTTCCTTGCAATATTTTTAACATTTATAATGACCGTCCTCGAAAAAATGTATTAAAATATAAGAATCGTTTGTGGTTCACTGGGACCCCCTTAAATCCAACTAATAAACTTGAATCTCCAAATGTACAGTATGCTACTCTTTGCTGAGAGGGTTTATAAAATAATAAATAAGCTAGTAGCATAGGTTCTTTTATTAATAATAACTAGCAATTTATCAAGTATAAACTTCGCCATTAAAGTCGTAGGCCTCACCAAATAAAAATGCTTTTTTGAACGTTTAATTAAATATGGTGGTGTAAAGATCGACTGGATTTTCTCTTATACTTTGAGTAAACTCGTTAATAGCACACCTGTGTCACGTTTTTGTTTACATGTATTATGTCCTTACTATTGGTGAATGGTGAGTAATTACATCTATCATCTATGTATACTTTTTAGGTAGGCTTTTTTCAATATTTTATAAAACAAAAGTTTAAAGATTACATCAAAGCAATCTGTTCATATTAAAACATTCGACACAATCACATTAAAACCTCTGAATTGTGATCTCCATTATTCATTTTACTGGAAACCGTAATGCATCTTAAATAAACTTCCGCAAAATTTTTCGTATGCAAGATTTGATATATCGTGCACATAATTTTAGAAGTTAGTACCTAAAAATTGTTTGAACGAAGAGAAATTCGTTTTACTTACGAATAATATTCTTCATGTGAGTTATATCGTTGAATAAAAATAGGTGCCGGGTGCAAGCGTTCAGTGAAACGTTTCATATGTAAATGGCCCTGTAATCTTTAGGAGCTTCGTACGACAAAACATCGATCGCCGATGGATCGGGGGCTCAGCTCTCAAACTTTGCGTAATACTGTATACGAATTCAGACAACAACTTGAAACTTTCTGTTTTTGTTTCCATCTTGAATTGATTTTAAATTTGCTTACAGCACGAGTTTAGGTATACATACATTGGATTTTATTATACGATGCGTCATAATAAATATGTACACTGATGCGGACCGACACGATGAATACATCAACATATACAAAATACTTTTTAGCAGAAGAATAAATAAAAATATATTGAATAATGTATATCCTATGTCGTAAGCGTCTATCAAACACACTTTTTGAGATAAAAAAAACAAATTTAAGGTCTAGTAAATTTTAAACAAAAAGAAAACCAGATAAAAATCTAAGTTGAGTTATTTTTAACTAATCCGGTCCACCACTAAATGTACTATAAATATTTTCTATGTTTTTGAATTTGTTGATTGAAAATAATATTTAGCAAAACCACATAAACAAGAATAAAATCCAATAACAATAGGGAAGCCTCAATATCGATGTTTTTAAAACGAGTATCACGATAACATAAACAAAGGGATATATAAACGGATTTGTAGGTGAAATCCACCAGAATCCCTTGTATTTACCGCTTAGCTGAACGAATATAGAATTCAGATTCTTGTTGCTTACCGATTGCGGGCAGCTCTGCACCTCCGTTTTGTTTATTCAATATCATGGTATATTCATAGGCAATAAAAAAATGATAAGCTGTAATAGAATGATCTCGCTACAACAAAGTATAAATGTGAGTGAGAGTAGAGTGAGATGGATTTTTTTTTATTGATTTATCGGGTATTGACTTAATATTGTTAAATTATCGTTGGTATTTGATATTGGATAGCGTAATTTAGATCAATTCATGTTCATTGTGTTTTGTTCGATCAAATCTGTACTACTGATATAATTTGTATTTTGTACTATATAGTTTATTTGTTTATTACGAGTGTATACTGGTGACGTACCAAAAAAGATGTATACGAATAACTTCTTTTCTTCGACATCTTATTTATTTTAAGTTAACAAATTTTCGTCTAAAAGTATACGAAAATAAAAATTATTTATACAACAGACTCACCTTTTTATGCTTATGTTATTGAATAATAACAAAAAAACCATTGACATCAACATGACCTTAACAGTAGGTACTAATTAGAACCCACTTTTGCTAATTGATACTTTAAATGGAATTTAATAAATACACGTCAATATATTTATAAGTATATAACCTTTTAATTAAAAAGAGAGTAATTAAATTGGTTCGCGTTTCGTGAAGGTATCGCGTAATTAATAGAAACATAAAAATAAAATTTAAACCTTCCCTTTCGTGAAGACGTTTAGAAAATATATTTTATACAATATAATATGAAACAAGTTTTATTGAATAGAAACGTACCTATATAAAAATATCGCGACGTCCGGAATTCTCGGTGCGCGATTTTGAAGGTGCGTTTTTGCTATTTTTCTGTATAATATACCTAAGTATCTAAACTATTTTAGTTTCTGCAAATGCTGGAATCTAAATAAAGCGTAAAAATTATGAGAAAAATTAATTTTGCAAGATTATTTTTTTATAAAGGTTTTTTTATTAAATGGAAGGCAATGGAATATAATTATGATTTTTCATATTAGTCAAAAGAACAGCTGATTTCTCGTTGGGGGTTCTCAGGTTAATGTAAGCATACTTAGATAAGGGCGGAAGCGAGGCCAATGCTCTCCCTTACTGATAAAACAACACCTGCCGTACCGGCACAATACTAATAATTGATTGGCAACATGACATCATAGTGAAGTTTAAAAAATGTAAATTCAAAAAATATTATACAGTGTAAGTAATTCTATAATAATATTATTATTTTAATTTGTATTTGTTTAAAAAGTCTATTTTATTATTAAGTGAACTCTCTTAAAGGCATAATGTTTAAAAATATGCATTGTGAGCTTATAGCAAATTAAGTTCTTAAGACAAAGTGAAGAGAATTTATCAAATACAAGCTGTCTTACAAGTTTTTCTATTAAAACTGTACGCAAGATATTATTGTAGCATTTGTAATAAAATAATTATAATTGATAAATAGAGGCATTTGAAATGTGGATGTATCGCCGTATGCTCCGACTAAGTTGGACAGATAAAATTACCAACATTGAGGTCCGATCCGATCAGGCAGATGAAACCGGGATAGACACCTACTTGTCAAAACCATCAAACACAGAAAAGTTGCGTACCTAGGGGCTAGGACACGTGCTAATGCATGAACGTTACCAACTGCTGCAGACTATTTTGATGGGCAAAGTGGCGGGTAAGAGAAGTGTTGGAAGAAGGATGTTCTGGTCTTCTATATACAAGAAGCGTCTTTCATAATTTAAGGGATAATAATGCCTAAACTACTATTATAATAGATTTTGTTTGTTTGTCTCTTACATATTTAATCAATGTCAATTTTATCGCCTGAATAAAAATATGCTCTTCTATTTCCTTTCCAATCAAGACAATTATTAAATGTTAAAATAAAATGAACATATGAAGATATTCATGACAGTAAAACTGTGAATAATATTACTATATACTAGCGACTCACCCTTGCATCTCTCGTGTTTGTCTCTAGGTATATATGTTAAACTTTTAGTATAGGATAGATAGCCAATCTCTTGCTCTGTTAACAGCAAAAGTAAATCTATTCCACAGGAACCGTACATTTTTAGATAAACAGAAATCTATGTACTCTATTGACGGAGTCAACCATGCAAAGCGCTTTCTCTGTCCCACAATTGAATACATACTGATAAGGACAGAAAAATGTCTAACTCCGCCCAATAACGCTTGCAACTGGTTTGAAATCATAGGGCTCGTTCATATTGCTAATGCATTAGTGACGAATTATTAATAAACACTACATAGTATAAAATAAAGTCGCCTCGCTTTCTGACTGGGTATGCTTAGATCTTTAAAGCTACGCAATGGATTTTGATTCGGTTTTTTAAATAGATAGAGTGATTCAAGAGGAAGGTTTTTATGTATAACTAGCGGAACCCGCGACTTCGCTTGCGTTAAATCTAGGGACCAACCCGAGCGAAGCGAGGGTGATTCGCTATTTTGTAATAAAATCAAATCAACATACAAATAAAATGAACATTAAAGTAAAATTAACTTTATTTTTAAATATTTATATAATCGCAATAAATCAGGTAACTACGCGAGAGATGTCTGAACGATGCGGAGTGCTGCAACGACGGACTAATTATGATATGTATTGTGAGCGCAGCCTAAGCGTCTCTCTGCAACCAATCATGTGGAAGCGCAAAATCTCAGTGCTTGGTTCATTTGGCGAATAGAGTATAGTCCAAACTACAATCTGTCTTTGTGATTTTCATTGAGATCCGTTAAGCCGTTCTGGCTTTATTGAGTAACAAACTTCCATCCATCCAAGGGTTTGTATATTTTTATTATTATGTAGGATCTTGTGACCGATTTAAAATAACTTAAATATTATATTGTTTGAAAAAAAAATTGGTGATAATATAATATGTATCACGATTGTATAATGGTATCTACAAAAAAGTTAATTTTCTTCATAGCGATGAAAGTAATTATTATTGTATTTAGAACATCAGATGTTCGATAGGTGTCTTCAAGAAGCTCTAATAAAAAAGTACTGCGCAAAGATGAGAATACTATATCGCAGGGGAGATAACCTTAGGTGCAGTTTGAATATCCTTTTTCGTACCTTGTATTTGGATGTTCATAATTGCAGTTCTATACAAACGTATTATTATTTCGATATACTGATCGATAATAACGCTATCTCTAAAAGGATTCTGCAACAGGTCTCGATGATATATTTAATGTTATATAATATTATATATACGTATATTTGTTTAGTAGATAGTGATATTTATGTATATAAGTGATCTACTGAAACCATTCGAAAACCAACCTGCTCAATGGGTTGGAAATGGATTCGGATGGAAGTGTTGCACTGTGCAGATCCAATTGTGGTCAAATGACAAGACGTGATATGAGATTCCACTACCAAGGTTCGCCTCTATTAGGACATATCACCACAAATTGGTCCGCCAGAGAGTCATCCGTTATTCAGCAGGATACATACATAAGATGCGAGCAAGCGATGTTGATAATAAGAGAGAATACCTATAATAAATACAACCCTATTATATTATGATCGAAATAGATAATAATATGGCGGTCCCTGCGATAAAGCCAATAGAAATAATGGGTACATTACAATATATAACTTATTTTTGTATACTATCCTTTTAATTATAAAAAAATAAGTTTGAGAATTGAGACTGACTGAACTAACACAGTTCAAAGCTTAGAGTGAGCATGGTTAAATAATTGAAATTTAATTTAGTATAATCTTCCGTAAAAATAGTGTAAAATCATATTTTTCGGGAAAATAGTCGACACTGATAAAATGAACGATCCCCGATCGCACCTAGAGCGGAAAAGTGAAATAAAATATCCTCTCGTAGATTGAAATCGCGCCGGGTTTCAGGTCGGATCGTCGACGGCTCAAGTCTAGTAAGCGCTCTATTAATGTTCTATTTCTGTTAAACGTTTTAAAGAATGCGTGCTTTATATTTGTAAGCTTCTCACTAAATTGTTTATTATATTGATAATTATCATTTTATCTGGTTTTAAATGTAAAATCGGGTTTTAATAAAGGTGAAATTACACCTCCTAATGAACCTGCGGGTCAAAAAACCCTATGGAAACGTTTGGAATTTTTAGATATGACATGTACATGCTCTAACTTCCAATTTGTGGTTTTTTCATATTTTGTAATAAATTCTGCTTAAGATAAAACTAAAATTAAGGTCATTGACCTGAGCAATAAGCATTAAGTAAAACTGATTCGGCATCAAAATGTTAATTAACACTATTCTGTGCGGATTTCGTTCTTTTTTCTGCACATTATTATGAAACAATTGAAGAATTACTAACAGTAAGTAGGTATAACTACAATCTGTAAAAAAAACTTTACATAAAATTACAATTATCGTTCAAGGTTAATTACCTAAATAGTGGGAATCCTTTTTATGTCGGTATAAAATGTAGTCTTTGTTAGAACAATGGCTAGTTTTGTATTTCTTCTATCCAACTTCACGAGATCATTTTAAGCGATTTCAGTGTAACAAAGAAATTAAGCGGTGAAAATTATTAGAAAACATTAATAATTTCCCCAACAATAAAACGTACCTTTACATATTGTCTCTGCTCCTGCATATTGTCGGTAGATCAATCAATATTATATTTTGTATTGTCAGTTTCTATGCTATTTCTATTTCATCACAATAGCGCAATAAATAAATTCTGAATTTAAATCACCTCGGTAGTATTATACGCTACAAACGAAGCAATTTTTATTCTAGCAGTCTAATTTTTGTTATATATTTAAATTATTTCTAGTTTGAACTATATTTTACTTTTTTTCATAGAACATTTTATTTGATCACTACTCTCCTTTCCTTTTCCCTCTCTAGGAACCAGTTGGAGATCGATAACGCTCTTCATCTTATTTCCTTTCATCACCAATAGAAGATATTTTTTTCCAAGTTATTTTTTCTATACATTATACCTACATACAATAATATCGTAACATGGTTAAAGCTAAACAATATATAATGCCTTTAGTATCTATAAATAGAACAGCAAATGTATAATATAAGTTGAGATACATACCTACATTAGGTACGTAGCTCTGAATTATTTTATTTAAAATTTATAATAGAAAGTTTTATTTACATTCAAATTGTTCGTTTTGTCCTTGTTCATACAACAACAAGGTAATAAGATGTCACATGTTGTGTGCACGTGACATCTTATTAGCTGAACCAATGATACAATAACATTCAAATTAGGTGTCTGAGTGCTCAAAATACGCAACAGTTTTATGTGGCAATTAGTCTACTGGTTAAATTTCTTTAAGAACAACAGCACTATGTAACCACATTATTTTGTAAGTATCAATATAGGAATACAATAATTTGTTGGCACTAAATTACTAAAAGTGTTATGATGGACCCAATGCGTAACTTTTTAGTAATGTATAATATTCGAATTTATAAGCTCAATTAAGTTTTATTGACGAGTATAATTTCAAATAATCTTATAGTAGCCAAAAAAATGGAAAATTTTGTCCGAAGCCTTAGTTATTATTTAGGCCAAAGCGATCTCATGTCAGTTTGCACGGTAACAGAGTGTAGTGTGTGTTTCTTTTGGTAACCATATGGGCAGGTGGTACATTGTATATGCATTATTTATCGTAAAATTGAAAACTATGCGTTATTTTATATATAAAATGCCATGTGCATTATATTGCAATTATTAGTAGAAATAATTTAATGCGAATTTATGAATCTCTTTGATAGATTGTAGAATATAATATGTTGGGACAGTACACTTATATAACTATAAGCTTTAAATACATACATATTATAAATATAACACCTATGACTGGAGTACAAACATTCTTGCTAATCAAATGAATGCCCCTGTAGGACTCGAACCCGCGACCGGTAGCGCAGTAAGTAGGATCACTGCAAACTGAGCCAAACGTATCGTCAGATAATATCTATTTTTAGATATTAAAAAAATGAAAAATAGATAATAAAATAGGATAAATAGTTTTATTTAATGGTTTCTTTAAAAAAAAACTTGGAAACTAGGAACCTTTTTGCCTATACACGTGGTTTGGGGATGTGTGTTTTTCAATACTTTGTGGCTAATTAGCCATTTATAGCATTAGGTATGTATAAACTACTTATGGTATTTGAGACTATATAATATCGTGTTCTTTGTCATGTTAAAAACTAAAGTCGAAAAGTGTACATAATAGTTTGATATCACTTTTAATCTCTAGTGTTGAGCTATTAAAAAGCTTTTAAGGTACTCAAATCATTACTGCTCTTTCAGAACAGCTATTGCAAAATTGCGTACTTACATATAATTTCGTTATACTTACTTCTAAAGCAATGTTTTTAGTAAAGTAATTTACTTGAAAACTACTATTGTTAATTATTTTTTAACTTTAGCATAAGTACATACTATATTAATCTAAATAAATAAAAGCGATAGGTCACTCACTCACTCTTCACGAAATATCGAAAACCGCTTTACTGATAAAAATAAAAGTTTATAGTGAGGTAGTTTATAGTTAGTAGACGTCCGCTTAGAACCGATTTCATAACAGGGCCGGATTAAGTACGTTTAAGGGCTATCGCAAGTTTTAATTACAGTTTCGGTCAAAGAATAATACGTCCCTAGCGACAAACCTGAGTGAAGCGAGGTTGAGTCGCTAGTTATGAATAATTAGCGACTCAACCTCGAAAACAGAAGAATTCAATGTTTTATTAATTTTCTCAGCTTGTTATATTTTGTTTGTGATAAAAATAAAACATAAGCGATATAGTAAGAACTCTAAATTAGAAATATGTCTTCAAGAAGAAGAAAACAGTTATAATCCTGAAGGTTTGTAACTTTTCGAAGAACAAAAGCAATTTTGCAACTGTTATAACGCGTGCAATGTTGAGCTTGCGGCATATTTCTATTGATGTCTAATCTCGAAACGAACAACTCATAAAACTTAGTTCAACCTACTTTCAAGCGAGATTTTTGAGGATTTCGGCCTAAAAATATTCCACACGAGCTGTTCTTGGGTTAAAGAAAGAAAATAGTTCGAAAAATATCCAAATAAAGAAAATTTTATCAAGAATATTGTGGCTAAAGTAATTGTTCAATGTCATGGCATTGTAAAGAAAGCGTAGTCAAATCGACACCGGTACAGATGTAGAGCGCTGGCTGGGATTCTTGCAATTTATGAGGCAATATGTTTAACGTCTAGTACGGGAACCCTCCTCGAACATAACGGGGGCTGTTACGTAAACATATTGCTCGCGAGTGGTGAGTCGATGCTTTAGATATAGGCCTACTAAAATAGCCCCTACATTTACGACTTTCGTACTAAATCAATGTTGTCAATTTTTGTTATGATATACTTGTTTTATTAGAAGTCGAATATATCAAATTTGGGAACATTTTAACTTTGTAAGCTTGTACTAAAATTTGTTATGAAGATGCGTTTACAAATGGCTGCTACGTCACTGAAATTCACGATATTGCTTTTGCGAGATTGTAGTGTAGCTATTCGATGATGTAACCCGATTTGGAAGCATATTATTAATTCGTAATATCAAGTGATACACATTATAATGTGTAGTGTTAGTATCTAGTACAGGTATTTTAAATAATTAATATAGTGTTTATCAATATAATGTTTATTAATATAATGTTTAATTAGTATGGCATTTCTGTTGTTTTTTACTGTGGTTAAATGGAAGCTCTAATAAATAGAGCATTTTAAACGTCATTTTCTATTTAATTATGACATTCCCTTCAACAAATAATATATTTTTTAAATGTTTTATATTTCTTTTATGTGCTTATCAAATAAAGTAATTAAATAGAATTCATACGTTAAATGTGAAGGAAAATTCTCATTGGTTAAGGAAGTTTTTAGGTCGAAATAGTAGCTTAAAATAATTTTTAAGCTTTTAAAGTACCTACCTGTCGGTGTCACACCACAAGTCACGTAAAGAACAGCTTAACAGTACCTCAATAGAACTTATTTTTAGACACTATTAAATTTAAATAGTAATAGCTAAATATCATTTCATGCATTTAGGTCATTCAAAAATATAGTTTAGTGTCCCAGTTTGTGCGCGCTACTATACAATTAATTAATACAGGTATCGTATATTAATAATATATATTGTTATATTGTCATTTTATTTTGAAAATATCAATGACAGTATATTACTCAGATTAACGTGCTCTACGAGACAATTAAATATAACGTCGCCGATTCTGGGCTATTGGTATTTTCTTAACAGAAAGGTCCAATAAATATTTACTAGGTGTAAAGGACCTCTAGTTTTGTACAATAATTGTAGCCACTAGAAAAAAAGGCAGTCGCAGATGGACAAATAATAAAGATAAAGTAGGTCATGTGTAACCTGATTTTTATACATAAATAATTTTATACTAAGCGTAGTATGGACTATTCGTACTAGGATGATAATCGCTACATAATATTATAAAACGAAGTCCTTCATGCTGTTTTCATCAATGGATAGATTGGTTCTCGAGGAAGGTTTTAGTATATCATTTATTAAGTTTTTGTATACTTTTACTAGCGATATCCGCGACTTCGCTCGTACCAAATCAGCGAAACATTATAAATTAAGTAATTGTTATGGTAGCATTAATATTAACTTAATATCTTCTAAAATATGGAAAATTATGCTTGTAAATTTGATTCGATCCGTTATTGTACGAGGCCATGAGTCCGTTGCTTGGTATGCATAAGTAAATTGTTATCGATCTGGAAACCTTTCGTAGACTTCCTTTAAACCGACGTTGTTTTTACTCATATTTCTCCTTATAGGATCTTTTTATAATTCGCAGAGCTTATTTTAATCATATTTAAAAAGAATAATATTATTAAAGGTTTTTTTGCCGAGCTCTCTCTCTGAAAATCAAATGCACTAAACCCAGGCTGTTTTAGACAGCCCCTACAACTTTAACCAAGCGGGAATCGAACGTGAAAATGGCGTTAATAGTATGCTCTACTAGCACACTTTGAAACTATTAATAATAAAACTGAATTGAATTGCAATATTACTATCAATCAAAGAGACGTACTTTACTAAACTCATCAACTTTGTTAAAAGTGAAAAGAAATAATAAGCCATGCCTAATGTGGATGATTGAAATGTTTTTACCTTTTCTATTCGCTTTCTATCCTGCTCGGCTATACTACTTTAATGATAGGTCTAACCTTTCAATGTTCTGTTCACGAAAGGTCTTTCGTGCTTCATGTAGTTCCTTCGAGCAATTAGGTACTTAAAGGACTAATGAGAAGCGCTATAGCGATAATATACTCAGTAAAGTTGGCTATACAAAAATTGTAATTATTCATATTAAAAATATCAAAAATATTTAATTTGTTACAATATAGTACAGTCACAATGCAGTGCAAATAAATATTTTGGAAATCGATAATCCGGAGATTCTAACAACGTAGCTATTAGTCCTCTAAAATCAGAATCAGAGATAAATTAATTTATAGCTTTTCACTTGCTTTTCTTGCAGGAGCTTACAAGGCCTGTACATCGCGTGAGGTTGTGAGATCCTTATTTTGATTAAAATGGTGCGTTCGCGTGGGTGCTACGCCTATGACGCCATTCATCAAACGATTTCTGCCGATGTTTATATTATTCACGAGTTTATTAGTTTTTCTGGCGTCTCATTTGGTAATTCTGAAAATGACATATCAGAAATGTCACTAGCAACTATGCTGCCATATTACATTTTTTAGCACATTATTTTTGAGTATGGCACCGTTTAATATACCTGAAGTAAATTTACTGTAATGTAATGATTATATAATGACTGTTAAGCTCATCTGACTATAACTGTAAATGCGACAGTTTTTGATGATGTGCTCCTGACCGATTTCAACTTGATATACCCTGATAACTTGACACAATGCATTGTCGTCTATTCCTTTCATTCTCAAATTACGATGTTACGATAATTCGACACGACCGATGAGAGATCAGGCGCAGAAACGACGATTGCTTTTCGTGCTCTATGAAGCACAGGGATTTCGACTCTTCTCAACAAACAACACCAACTTCTCAACTTCGGGCTACTAATGGTGCTTTCGAAAACTCGAAAAACATTAATATGTATTTCTTAGATTTTATATAATTTTGTATATCATAACAAAATGTATATACATTTTGTAATATATATAGATTTGTATCTATACTAAAAAAATTTCAATTTCATACAAAAGCAATATAATATAATTATACTTATACCTATATAAAATTTTACATAAGTAAATACGAGGAACGCAACGGCAAATAAAGGTCCGTGGTATATTTTTCGGTTAAATATAAGTTCACGGGTGATCGAAGTAGTAGCGTGTCGTATGATTTCCGATTTCGTCTTGCCGATCCGATGCTCATTATCGGGCGGCGCGTTCAGCCGTGCGACCGATCCAATCGAATTCGCCTTGACGACTTGTGATTCACGACTAAAATATGAAGCTTAACAAATCATGACGTCTACTGAAAATATATTTATAAGAATATTCTATAATAATTGAAACTAATAAATGATAGTAGGCGTCAGAATAATACAAGTTATATTAGAATTTAGAGGTACGCGAAGCAATTATTGTAGATAGGTATAATTATTAAGATCTATGATATAAAATGTATTTTATGCTTTATTAACGTGAATAATGGTTTGGACGTTATTCTTAGTAATAGAGTTAGAGTTAATAGTAAATAATAACTATTATCATCCATAAAAATAAAATAAAAATAAAAATTGGTGGAGCATATTATATTTATACATATCTATGCATTCAGGTAAGTCGTAAAAAGGAACAAATAATGCCATCCATTTTACGCCGTGGTGACAATCTTTGAGGAGACTTCTCGTCGGTAGTACGGAAATTGCTAAGCAGCCTTTTATACCGTCCCATTCTTATACCTCTAGACGTTCTATTTTAAGTGAAAAAAAGATTCGTGCATTAGAATGATCTTCGTGCTTTTATATCTTTTCGTGGTTTGGTTGGATCTAGTGTATTGCTTCTTTTAAGCCTAAACAGGACTCGTATATATACCTGTATTCCTTTTTAGATGCTTTTAAAGTTTTATCGACAAATTACTATTTCTGTTGTAGTGTAATAGTTTTACCATTTGGCTCTATACTTATTACTCGTAGAACTTTAATCATGTAGGAAGATGATGCGTTGCAATTACGCCAATCTAATTAACGTAAATCACTTGGAAGTCTCTGTAAAGGCACATTTGGGACACAGACTTTCTAATGATAATTTAATGTATACGAACTGCGATCTTGTCAAAGTTTTCAGTAACGTTAGTGAAGAGTAAGACGCCTATAAAGCATAAATGTAAATAAATGAAAATTCTGTTCGTACATGAATAATGAAGTTTCTATGATGGAGCACTTTATAAAGGTTACTATAGTGATATTTTTACTGTAAGCTATATCGGCTAAGTCATTTTATAAAATAATTTTACTCGGCTACTTAAATAACACTAATATTATTTTTATATAAGTTTTATCTTTTTTTAATTAGTAATTATTATGCACGGTATATTATATATTAGTATAAATTATTATTAAGCAAAAAAATATTCGGATCATTTTTGTGTCTAATTAAGTTTATATTTTAATATTGTGTAAACTTGGTTATTCGAGTGATGCGGGTTCAATTTCGGGACTCGCACCTCTGATATTTTAATGTGCGAGTCATTTCTAACATGATTACCACTTGTCTTACGGTGAAGGAAAGCCTCGTGAGAAAACCTGCATCTCGGAGAGAACCTAGCAAGTTTTCGAAAGACATGGGAAGTCCGCCAACACGCACTAGGCCAGCGCGGTGGACTATGGCCTGATCCGGCTTATTGAAGGGAGGCCCGTGCCCAGCAGTGGGACGTCAGTAAAGGCTGATACATATTTTACTACGATTTTGCTAAGTTACTGCTAGCGATGTATTATTTTAGCCCGAGCGAAGCCGTGGGTTCCGCTAGTAAATGTATACAAAAAGTTGACAAATTATATACTAAAAAACCTTCGTCGAGAACCACTCTTTCTCTTGGTGAAAACAACATGAAAATCGGTGTAGTAGTTTATGAATTTATCTCGAACAGACAGACAGACACGGCGGAGGACCTTGTTTTGTAATATGTAGTGAATTAGTGATGTATATCTTTCATGCCTACATTCAAATTAGATTAATTTTAATTTAATTTTGAAAACATTCTTTCAATAATTGCTACTCACAGTTTGAACTTTATAATAAAAAATCTTTATTTCGGCAGAGGTTTACAGTTGCTAAATTTTGTTAGCACCATTTAGCCAGATAGCGAGTGTTTCAAGGCACATTTTAAAATTTCAACCTCGAATTTTACCAATTACGGGTCGTACCCTTTCGACAGAATAGGGGCATCCTTTAAGACCTTTTAACAAACGTCAAAGTGGGGTGATTAAGGTAAATAACCTTAAATATTTAAATGTTCATCTAATTACGAGGGATATGTCAACTTATACTATATACACTTCAGAAATTGTTATATTTATCTCACATAATTTTTGTTTTAATTAATATATAACGAATACGCACTTGTGAAGTTGAAATAAGAATTATTTATGAGAGGCTATACCTATTATAATTCAATTTTGATAGTGTATCATATACACTATCAAAATTGTTAGTTTGTTCTTTGTCTGCAACAGTACCAAATTACTGTTTATTATTTGTCGATATTATATTTCAAATTATGTTGTCATATGAAAACATAATAGAGTAAAATATTCATTTATAATAAACTATGAACTTACCCCGGCTTCCCTTGGGTTTTTCCTAGGTAGGTACGTGTTAAGTTCTAATATGGCTTTTTATTATACTCGTACGATGAGTTGAGTCTATTCGCACCGCCAAGTATGTGTTTCCTGATTTAATTGTCATTGCACGTACCATGGCAACAACTAGGTATAACATATTACATCAACGGTCGTTAATTTTATTAATTTTTATTGAAAAACCGAAAACTACGAATAGTGATATAAATAATACATTATATGCCACATAAAAGTTAATTAAAAAAACAATTTGTAACAATATGTAAAAAAAAAATTGGTATTTTATTTTGAATAATTCCGCAGAATTATCTATATGTAAAATAGGACTAGATTCAGATTTTCCTACCATAATACTACAGTTATTATTGCAGTGTTGTGCTCAATTATTTTCCACGCCACATTACCGCCTCTAACATTGTGTTCCTATTTCAACGCATTTGCAAGCCCTGCGGTGTTGCAGATGTCCATGGGCGGTGGTGATCACTTTCCATCAGGTGAGCCCCCTGCCCGTTTGCCCCCTTTGTCCTATAAAAAAAACTGCCAGTGAGGACCATAGTATGCCTATGTCATTGTTCAAGTATGCCTATGTCATTGTTTATCGAAGTTAGGCATTTTTTTAAATAAATTATTATGCACAGAGCCGTGGTAAGCTACGTAGTAAGCTTGTGTTATGTATACCAGATAGATACTACAAACTGCGCCAAACGTGTCGTCAAAATCATATAATTTATCATATACTTCAAATCGTTCTTTCATCTCATCGTACTTATTTTTAATAAAAGCTATAGATATTGTTATTTCCTGAACTTCGTCCTTAATGATTTTCAGCTCAAAGTTAATAAAGTTTCTAAAACAACATTCAAGATCTCTTTTTAGCACTGAAATCTTTACTTTTATTACATCCCGTAAGTCGTGAGAAGACTAGACTTATTGCTATAAGTCACATTACTAGGTTCGCTGTTAAGGCAAACGGAACACATCAAATTTTTCTAATTTTCTCTTTACATTATGGAAAAGATCTTATGAGATCTTGCACTAATAATTATGGCACTGTTCATTTTATTACCATACTTAACTATCGACAACCTGCACTGGTTTAAAATTATTGTGTCCTCCATCTAGTTTTTGCTACTTACTCATCTCAAATTGACACAACAGTTAGTTTACTCACTTATAAGTGAACTTAAAAGCTTGTTAAAGCCTGTTGTTGCTTACTGTACCTACTCTTAAACGTCGAATAATTTAGAAATTTTACTAAATAACTAATTAGCCTATATCATAAGTTTTTATTTGACTTATAAAAACACTTTGTAAAATAGCCCAAAAATAAAATGTGTTTTTACTATTTATTTTTATTTTTTATCAAAATAGCAGAGGTATCCGGGAGTGCCTACATCCGCTGGCTCCGTGGTGGCGTCGCGAGGGCACTGCTCTGCGCTATTGTCGTTGTCCAGCGGCGTGTGGAGAGCAGCGGACCACGAAATCGTTCTGCGCCACGCAGCGTCTCTAACACACCCGTTTTTGCTTACCGACAGCAATGACGCCTTATGGTTTTGGGTTTATGTATTATTTAACTCGTATTAAAATTAATATTATCTAATAATGTGTCAATGTTATCGTATTTTTGCAACAGTATTTATGTATGTCTGTATTTTTTACTCTGGATTCAAATCTTTAATAATAAACTTTAACAGCGATATAAACAATATATCTAACATCTAGTTAAAAATATAAAGTAGGTACCTTCATATTGATTAGTTTCAGTTTATTACTTAAACTAATATTACTATTCTTACAAAATATACAAAATAAAATAAAGTAATGATTAATGGTATCTGGGGTTACAGAAATGACAGTTATTATCAATAAAAGATAAAGTTGATAAATGGAATGGTGAAGTTTAATGATACATGCGACATATAATCAAAATATAACGACATATACCTACCTAATGAACAATCACATTTCAGCAATAATAAAGAAATAAAATCAATAGTGGTATAATATTTTTTTTTACTTTTTTAATACATCACTCGATGTTGAATAATAAATAATTTTATATGTAATTTTATATTTTCACTAATTCGAGTAAATCTTCCCGCTTAACTCGAAAACATATTTTTAAATATACGTTTTCACCCGATAAAAATTTTTCCGCAATAATTATATGCCTTCAAAAACGAAAAAAAATTGGAACTGTTGGTAACGTCTGAAACGCGTCAAATAAAGCCAAATGAGCACAAACTTAGATATTTATTATATATAGAACAGAAATCTGCTTAATGGCGTCTAATTATATTATTGTCGTCGCAACTTTTCTATTTGAAAAGACTCAAATTGATACAGTTAGAAGTATACCAATTATTTTTTTTATGTACGTACAGTATGTATGTGCAAAAATAGAGCATATATACTGCACGTATTTATACTACAGTTCGCGTCACGTAAAAAGAACGCTGGAAGAAAGTGGTGGGGGGTGTGTTTGCGCATGGGTACATTCGCATACGAAATTACTAAGCCTATTCTTTTATTTTTAAACTAGCCTTTCGCTCGCGACGTATATTGGTTATTGGCAGGTACGTTGAAAAATATATTAGATAGAGTGTCATTAAATAGAATTATATTAATTAAAAAATATGTTTGATTCAGTGTAGAATGTTTAATTTACTTACAAAAATATAATTAATTAATTTAACATATTTTTTAAAATTATTAACGGCATTATTATAAAACTCTCTCTTTATAAAATAATATACGTCAAAAATATTTTTCTCTATTTTTTTTATTAAAACCATTTCGTAAATAATAACTTTTGTGTGCGCGATAGTATTTTGAACTGACGAACCAATAGCAAGCCGGAAAGCATACGGCGCGTGCACCGTCCTCCGCGCCCCCCTCACAACACCATATTGACCGATAAATCGCCTCTGCGCAACTTGACAGCCAGCGTTCTTTTTACATGACGCGAATTATACATGTACTTATTTTGGGTGTAGATGGTAAGATTAGAACGTCGATTGTTAAGATATAAATGTGAATTTAAAGGAATGCCAGTGACACACGCTGCTTTGTTATTTATTACCTATGATAAATGTTGCTATCGATAAATAATAACTCCTTAAAAATTAAATATTAAGTATTAAATTAATAATTTAATAATTATTTTTTTTTTACTTTTTCATGGAATTGAATAATATCCTAAGTTTGTGAAAGGGTAGTTATTTTTTTTAACTATTAAAGAAAACCTGTAAATATAAGTGAATTGGATACTGTAGATTTTAAAGTAGAGTTGTATATTTCTATACCTAAAATAGAAACTGGCCAATGAATTTTTCTGCACATTTTTGTAACTGTGCTTGACGTGAGTATTTTAGTACTTTTCTATTTTTTGCGAAACGATAACAGTTGTTAGCCGGCCGGAAGCTTTTTTGTTACATTGCCTAAAAGTCTAAAAATGTATTATATGTGTAGAAGACATGAATGCTGCTCATGCTATAAAACATATGAATATTTGTCTTGTTAGTTCTTATTATTTCTATTTTATAGCGCAAAATAGTGTTTTAGGACAACTATTCGCTGCACTAACATTATTATAGATTGCGTTTATATTATTAAGAGTAAGAAGTTCGATATCTAAGAAACCTTTTATTTAAAGATTTCTTAGACATCGAACTTCTTACTCTAGGTTCGGCGTCACTGTGCTTTCATATACTAGCATATTCCCTATAGTTTCTCTTTTCACCGATCATAAGTCTATTATTGCTTACATCAATAAGAGCCTCGCAATACAAATAAATTAGCACAAAAGAATTTTTAAATGAATTTACAGAGTTTAAGTAGAAATATTAAGAAAAAATGTTGAAAAGGATCGACTTATTGGAGGTATTCATTCTCGGATCATCCTATTATTACTCCTGAAAAATCTTGGTAAAAGAAAAAAGGGATCATAACAGAATTTATTTAATATATAAAGAACACATTTTATCGCCAACGCCTAAAACGTAAAGTGAACAGAAAGTTGAGGAAGGGCTTAGAAAATTATATCGAAGGGTGACCATGAAACAACTTACCGTTGGCTATAGAAAGTCTGTGAAACATAAAATAAGTTTTACGAGCCGATAAAGACCTTTGGAAGGGATCTATAGTAGTAAGGGGAATGGCGTGTCCACTCTATGAGCGAGTTGGGAATTACTGCAATGTTCAGTGTGTTATGCATGATGGTGCATGTGTAGAATGTAGATAGTGAATTTAACGCACAGATGGTATACATGTCGCGTGGATTGTGATATTTCAATATCGACAAGCGTCTGTTACGCTATGTTGTCAAAGCAGTCGAACTACGAGTATTTCCAATACTGAACTAATAAGCTCGTATATTAGCTTTATATAGGTAAATGAAAATAACAACAAAATTGTTTTATCACGTAGGCTTAGGTATTATTACAATATATTGCGAACATAAAAATGTAACACATTTTTAGTAGACTTATACATGAATGTAAATATATTTTTAATTTAAAGGATTCAAAACAAAATTTAAAGTTATGAAAGTAGAGCAGTTTTTTTGTAACTTTTAACATTCTTTCATTTGTTACTTTGCTACACTGTTTCTTGAGAAGTAGCACGAACTGAGAAAACAAGTGCGTATTAGTACTCCCTGTACGGCTTCGTGCTCTACTTATTTCTTTTATATATTGAAAGCATTTACGTTCTTTCACAGGTCGGTAGCAACGAAAAATAGTATGAAGACTTTTTATTCTTCTTAAAAGTACATTCATAGCTGGGCATTAACTCGTTAATCCGTTAATCGTTAATTAACGAAGTTAACATTTCGATTAACGATTAACTTTTAAGTTAACTTAAAAAAATGTTAACGGAATCATTAACTTCCGTTACATTTTCTCAAGTCCGTTAATCGTTAATCCAGTACCTACTATTTACCAAGCATCGCACCGCGCCACTCCGCCACGAACGTGAAAAACGCGTTCTGAAATGTAAGTTCGGTAAAGTCGACAGGTGCGGTGGTGTACGTGCCGCGAGTAAAACGAAAACGCCTGACTTCAGCGACTCCCTCCTACGCTCGATGTTTACCAGCGCGTACGCTCACTGGCCCAAATCTGGTATACTTCGGCGAGTGCATCCGCCTGGAGTTCCCAGGGTAAATCACCCGCCAGAATTTTTTTTCCAAATTAGGTAGGTCATTAGCGCAATGATATAAAAAATGCAATTTTAATCACGTGTTAACGGATTAACGATTAACGTTAACTTGCGTTAAATCATCCGAAATGTAACGCCTTAACTTTTAACGAAGTTAACTTTTTTAAGTAACGGATTAGCGATTAACGAGTTAATTATTCGTTTAACAGTGCCCAGCTATGACTGTACATTCTTTAATGTTTTAATAATAAATGTATTTTATTTATTACCATATTAGTTATAACAACTATGTAAAATGATATTAAAAAAATATAGGTAAACTAGCGACTCGCCCTCGCTTCGCTCGGGCTCTTCCCTAGATTTTGCACAGGCAAAGTCGGGGGTCCGCTAGTTATGCATATAAACCTTCTTCTTGAATTTATTTTTTACTTAATATTATGAATGCGAAAGGAGTTACTTTCGCATTCATAATATTAAGTATGTCTATTGGACTGTCTGTCTATCTGGAGAAAAAGGGGTATGGGGTTGAAATAGGGGATGAAATTTTGTATGAAAAAAAACGTCATTTTTAAAGCTAGAAGTTTGAAACTTATTTTTTAGGTTTTTGACTAGATATAAATAAATAAGACATTCAAAGTTTGTAAAATGTTATCCTAAAGGGGGTACCTAGGGACGAACCCGAGCGAAGCGAAGGTTAGTCGCTACTATAATCTATACAATATTATAATATTTACATATTAGAGAAAACGTTGAGTTCCAAAATTGTGCAATTTCACCAATAATCGGCTATTATAAATTGTGAAGTGGTGCAAAACGCGGTAATAATTTTATGGCTATCGATTTTCATTTAGCTCTTAAACGGGTCATTATAGCAGTGTGTTTTGGAGTAAAGCGCCGTCGACGGTCGAAAGGCAATATTACTCTTTGTGCCACCCCATGTAATAATGGAGTGATTAATGGTTCAGCCAATATACGAAGCAAGTTCTTTGTTAGTTGGCAAATATTTGATACGTTACGGACATCACAATCCATTCCTTTGAACTGCGATCACTTGTAAAGACCGCATCGCCGACAAGAATAGCTAGATGGATTGATACTTTGCTTCTTTACTTATTTTCAATATCAAATGTTTATTTATTTTATAAATTTCATGGAAAGATGGCTCCAAGAGGTATTTATTGTAGCTCGTCACTTATTTCAGTCTGAATCTCGATGTTTTTATATTTATTTTTATATTTCTATCAATAGAAATTGCAAGTTTTATTAATAAGGCGCTGGTACAGAAAATTATTAGTGTAAGATTTTTTTCCACAAAATGTTTCGTATTATACTTTGAATGACCTTAAAACCTTAATAATATTATTATTACATTTTAGTACAAGCTTAAAATAGGTCTAATCGTATAAAATTTTTAACATATTGTGCAAGAAAATAAATAAACTTTAATTTAAATTTTTCTCTTTACCTTTTTTTAATTATTGGCTTTTGTAACAAACTTTCTGTAGAGAGTAGGTATGTTGGAAAATTTTCCATACGATACTACTAACTCTTAGTCAAAATCTACGCTAGCTAGGAAATTAAGTTTACAATCTGCTATTTGTAAGGACTCACAGCTGCATACGTACTTTGCGAATATCGCATATTATGTTGCTGTTTACAAGAAACTGTAGAAACTCGTATAGGTCCTCAGGTGACTCTTTCATAAGACGTGCTGCTAATTGCAATGAATAAAATAAAAATACAGTGTACCTACTATGTAAAGTAAGTTATACTAATGTAAATCATAATATTCATAATATTTTATGCAATTGAGTAAATGTACTTATATAAAAAAGAGTTTTTTTTAAATACCGCCTACCTTCAAAATTGAAAAGGAGGAATAACTAATATTGCCAATTAAAGGGGGATGAAAATAGATTGATTGACAGTTTGCTAAGAGCAAATAAGTGCCATTCTTTTGATGTGATCTATAGGTATATCTGAGCTTTTAACTTCTTAATTTACCCAAAAATTCTATCAAATCGTTTATCTCGTGGTGTACATTTAAACTTTATCACTCGTCATTTGGGACTTCCTTGAGTTTTAACAATTTGTTCTACATGAACGGCTATATCTGGATAACTTTTTAGAAAAATCCTATTACTTTTCGCATTTTATCGATTTATGTTAGAAGCACCAATACATACAATAAACATACCATAATACAATTTGAAATAATTGGTACGTAAGTGCAAAAACTAGATATGTAGGGTACACAAATATAGGACAAAAACTATACTTAAATAAGATACGTGACGTGTTAGTTTCCAATATCATGACGCAATTTTGATTAAAGCTAATTGATTAAGTTTTCGATATCCGTAATATTTATGTTATGTTAGAAACATTTTCTTTACTTCATTAATTAAATAGATTATTTTATGTTTTTAAAGAAAATCATTGAAATCTTCGATTTATTAAACTATCAAATCACCTGCTTAATCAGTTCAGAGTTCGTCAGTAGACATTGTTGTTATTTAAGTGGAAATTAAACTTATTGTAATTTACAGTTCGTATTTATTGTTACATATCTTTAAAATAATTGTAAGAGGCAAACTGATAAAATAATCGGAAACTCTACCCTATGTGATATATTGAGTGTATGTATTAAAAGCCAACATTAGAATGATAAACATAACTATAAAACTAAATCGTAGAAGGGATATTAAGAAATTAAAATAACATATATGCTTTAAATAATGAAATGAAAACACACAAATCAACTCTTAATTTAAACCGTAGCAATTCCTATGGCCTTACGTATACCATTGCTGAAGAATCTAAAATTAACAGCTTTAGCTGAGAAAACCTATTTAGTCTATCATAAAATACATTGTGACTTATCGCATTTTTCACTGTTTTGTTATTCTCTACTCAATAATTTTGACGAGACGTTTGTCTCAGTTGGCAGTGACGCTACTTTCTGCGCTAGCGGTCGCGGGTTCAAATCCCGCTGGGGGCATTCATTTGTTGAGTACGAATGTTTGTACTCCAGTCATGGGTGTTTATATTTATAATATATATGTATTTAATTTATATATAGATGGTGCTGAGTGTAATAATGTCCCAACATATTTATATTTATTTATATTTACAATAATGTTGTTTAAACGTATAGGTACCTAATTACTTGAAATAATAAATCCTCAAATGTCAAAACGTAATTAGACGTAAATGTTCCACGTAGGTACCTAATAATTATTATTACGTATAACGTTCCTGTATAATAATCTAGAGTCGAATCTTGTAAAACTAATTCAAAACATAGCTACCTAAACATTTACTCAAATTATGAATTTTGTTATATTACGTCATTATGGTCTTTAAAAAGTCTTAAAAATATTAGAACACTTTTCAGACCAGAATTCAGTAAGAACTATTTTATTATTATGTTTTCATTTTCATTTCTTATTGAATAACTTAACCATACTAAATTTTATGTAGAAATAATTTATTTTGTAGATAAAAATAAAGGCAGTAAAAACTTAGATGCTGAGTTTTGTGTCATCGAACGCTAATCCATTATTATGGCACGCCTAGAAGCTACAGAATAAAGAACATGCACATGAACATGAAGTAGGTATTATTCGCAAAAATATTTTATCATTCAAATTACTTGAAACTTGATAACGAGATTCTTCAAGACATTTAAATAAATATAAGATTTAGCATTTTTGAGACTCATCATTTCTCACGACACGCGCTTTCATTATTTTATTTAATTCATATAAATCAAGTCAGTTTGCGTATCGCTAGCAAGTAAGCCGCGCGTGCTCACTATTACCTATCAAGTGGTAATTTTAGCATTTATCATTTATCAATATAATAATGTACCGGTTCTTGCTAACTTAATACACTATTAGATTATATATTAGATTAGGTATATATAGATAAATAAAGTACAAGTACTTAAAATAAATGGTTAAAGTGTTGAGTAATGATACAAGCAATGACAAAAAATGAATTAAGGAAAAAATGGAGTAATAATTTAACTACGTCGTAATATAAGTTAATCTGATAGCGCCAAAGTGAATTTCTTTTTGATGGTTTGCCGATTGACGAAGTAAACTGTGCTCAGCTGGCACGCCTAAAAGTCATAAGAATAATAATTAGTATATTTATATATTAATAGATTTTAATGGAATTACTTGTTGTACTTTATATGTCGGTAGGTATACCTATGTACTTTTAATATAAATTATATGTCAAATGTAAAACGTAACGGTAGGAAATTAAATATCAAAGCGATCCGAGTTAAAAGAATAGCACTAAATAATCCAAGTAATAACAATGCTATTTATACACATGGCAATATAAAAATCATAAATATATTTTACGTGAAAATTTCTCTATCATTGAATAAAACGCAGCCTTGCAGAGCGATTTTCCAAGTTCTTTAGTAATAAACGACCGGCAACAAAAAACGGATTTATCTTTAAAAAGTTCTACTGCAATATCAAAGAAACATTACCGCAGTTATTTTGGATCTTGAAATGGGAAAGGCGCCACGTTTTAAGGAAAATTCAAAATTGTGTTAAAGATATTTTATGCAATAATCAACATTTGGTTCTTGATTTTTCTAGTTTTATTTTAAATTTTACATTGCTTGTTACTGTAAATTATGATATTAAATAACGAGATGCTTTCTAAATTATCGATTATTATATACACATATAATATGTAACTCTCCCTCGCTCCGGTCGGGTTCATTCCTAGATACGTTATAGGGTTTATGTATAGTTCTCAGAAATTATATTTTTCCCCGAAGTAAAAAGTATCCTTTACGTTGACCCTTACAACCAGTTATCATCATACCGAATTTTATCAAAATCTGTCGAATGGTTTTCTCGCGATGCGGTCACAAACAGACAAAAATACATTAAACTACAAATTCGGCCTCTGTATCGATAATAATGACTATTCCGATAAGAATTTCCTAAAAAGTTCCTAATTTTCAATGTACTACTTATAGATTTGAATAAATATTATTAGTTTGATAACATGTACAAATGTAAGTAATATGAGGTTCTAGACTTAAGTCTAAAGTTCAATGCCATTATTTATTTTAAAAAGGTTTAAAATAACTCGAATAATTGTGAGGAAGCTTTTTGGAGGTCTTTAATCTTTCTTGAAATACGCCAGTAACTTAAATGGATCAGATGTTGCACTAGGTATTAATGTGCTTATAGCTAAGAAAAATTCACCACAAATGAAAAGAAATGTCTTTTCACTGTACTGTTAGAATAAAGTTACTTTTCACTGTACTGATTAATTATTCCTAGCCTTTCAGAAGAAAGAGATTACTCTTCCTTTTGAAAGGTTCAATTAGCGGCAGTTCCTAACTTCGCTTTTATAAAAACTTTATAACAGCCTTTTGTAATACTTGCCAAAAGTTAGAGCGATGCAAATTTTGCGATCAATAGCTTTTGTAAATGGTTGCAAGTCAGTGGCGTTGTATTTGCTTCGATAAGTAAGCCGACATTTGACTTTGAAGTGTCGATCAAAGACATTGGACGAAGTCAAAGCTGGCTGCGACCTCGAAGTTTTCCCATTTGCATCACTTAAGGCGCGGAAGGCTTAAAGTGACGTCGTGATTAGCTACCTCCAGCAGTATCGGACCACACTTTGTTTGCTCGTTATCTTGAAAACCACAGTATTGCCGCTACCGAGTTTGATATGTATATAGGTTATCTCAGGGCCGGATTTAAACTCAAGTCGCCCCTGGGCACCGGTAAAGAATCCGCCCCAATATTGGAACTTTACTTAAACTTATAGTTTATATATTTTATTTCTCAAAATTTAAATCTCAAATTTATTGCAGAAACTTTAATATATGTTACATATTCCAAAAACATAAATAAATACTTGTTGTTTTTTCTAACAATTATAAATTTTGCATCAATTTTAACATCAATTTTTTCACAGACAAACACGCCTAACTTTTTGTATTGCGAATTGGTCGTTGAAGTACGTCGGATTCGATTATTCGATATTAGCAGTCATTGTGGAACGTAAGGAGTTTTTAACTCTCTTCAAACAGAAACTATCTTTTCAGCAATCATGGTCACAGGAGAGACTATAAGATACTTGACGTCTCAGAGGTTTATATACTTGTTACAGACATTCAATTAAATATACTCTACTAGCATTTCCCGCGGCTTCGCACGCGGTCTAAAGATCGGAAACCAAATTCTACTGAGTCGCGCGGAATGGTATCTCGCAGTACTAACGCCCGCCCTTCCTGTTTTTGCAACATTTTTCATTGATGCTACGCTCCTATTAGTCGTAGCGTGATGTTATGTAGCCTATAGCCTCCCTCGATAAATGGACTATCCAACACAAAAAGAATTTTTAAAATCGAACCAGTAGTTCCTGAAATTAGCGCGTTCAACCAAACAAACAAACAAACTCATCAACTTGTGGGGTCTATGTGAATAGAGCATAGTTAGATCTGATTAATATTATATTTTTAGATTTTAGTTTTCTGTAGTGTTGCTTGATATTTAACTTTTAAAATTATTTTTTAACAAAAATGAAAACCGACTTCAAAACGCTACAAATAGAAACTAAAAAGAAAAAAAAGAAATTTTTAAAATCGGCCCACAATTCACGGAGAAATCGGTGAAAACACATAAAAAACAACTGTTGAGGAATTTTACCTTCCATCATCAGCTCATCCACATGAGATGATGATTTTCATACGTAAAAGCTTTATCGGGTTTAGAAAATAACATAATAAGTGCCTGTAAATTTTGAGAGTTGCCTTCGATTTCCCTGGGATCCCATCATCAGATCCTGACTTGGTGACAATGGGACCACCTCGGAACTATACCCTACCAATCAAAAGAAAAATTTTTGAAATCGGCCCACAGACGGCGGAGTAATCGGTGAACATACATAAAAAAAATACATACAACGGAACATATAACCTCCTCCTTTTTTGAAGTCGGTTAATAATCAAATTAAAATACAATTTGTTCTTTAACTTTTTAATTTTATTAAAACTTATATTCAAATTAATGCTGAATTAAATAATAATTTATTAGTCTCTCCCGCAACCATGATTGCTGTAAAGCATTCGAAACATCGGGAACCAAAAATCAAAATAAATCCGCGACAATATCTGAAAAGATAGTTTTATTTATAATGTCAAATATTCGCGTAAACCCATAGAGTATAGTAAGCGTAAACCTAAGGAAGTATTACGACCACAGACAATAATAATAAATATTTCAAAAAATTGTTATTTTAAAAAATTAACATTAAAATAAACCAAACGTGTATTCATTTTTTCTTTTAGACTCTTACGTAATAAATATTAAACAGGGGGGGAGGGGGTCGGCCTATTCTTATTTTTTTCTCATAATACATAGGGGCAGAGGGGGTCAACAACTAGCGAAAATAGTCTTACGTAATAAAATGAATGGCCCCTTGCCATAAAGTAAAGTAATGTACCTTTAAGTCTATACAACAGCATTGACATAAGAGACAGAATACAACAGCGCCACCGCCACGCACGGCCGGAAATAATATATACAAAATCTGTTTACGAAGACACTTACATAGTATTTACGGAGACACCTTTAAATTCTATGTATTTAACACTTGAATTATCAATTAAACAGAAAATTATTAATTAATAGAATTAATTAATTATATTGAGCAATCTTGATAAGACTAAAAAAATTTTTTTGACTTTCAAAGTTTTGCCGCCCTAAAAAATTTGCCGCCCTGGGCACTCGCCCCGACTACCCCTAGTATAAATCCAGGCCTCGTTATCTTATTATATTAATATTTATTACATTTTGCAATACTATTATTCTGTTGGTTTTTTAAATTATAGACTAATATTATAGTTTTTATACATAAAAGGAACGCTTCATCATCCTATGTTAATTAGCATAATAAATTATTCAGTTGATAGCTGGAGTTAGTAATTGCCATAATAGTAGAGGAGACCGTGGAAGATCGACCTTCACCGATCTGATAACCAGATGAGACATATTTTTTATCGAATATAATTTATAAACAAATATGCCTATAATTACTTGCCTATCTGAAAGTGCTTATGGCTATTTTTAGCTAGGCAACAGTGCTTTAAGTATGATTTTTTGCAGGCAAGTCTATATGACTGATTTTGTAATAAAATGATATAAAATTTGATATAACTTTCGATAAGTTAGCAGAACGATGGAGTCACCTATATTGACTTACCTGTTCACATCGGTTTGCCAGGTAGATACACAAAAATGAGTAGGCAAACCTACTGAGGCATATTCTGTGTGTTAAAAACTAACAGTGAAATAAAATTCATTTGGTTATCAAAAGAATGAAAGTGATGAAAAAAAAATCGATTAAAGTTAATTTAATTAAAAATAGCCATGAGCACTTTCAGACAGGCAAGTAATTATAGGCATATTTATTTATAAATTATATTTGATAAAAAATATGTCTCATTTGGTTATCAGATCGGTGAAGGTCGATCTTACACCGGCTCTTAGACCATAAGATTTACAGTTGCGTAACGATGCCTGCATTAAGTTTCATATAGTATTCATGATTATATTTGATTTACTTAAGAAGATGACTGAACTTGTATATTTTAATAACGATCATGCAATAACATGCATTCATTTGTAGCAATATATTATTTCAGAATCAAAAATAAAATAAGTAGAATTGAAAAGTTTTATTTACTGTACATTATAAAAACTGTTCAGGTAGCGTGAAAACGTGAGTGTACTTTTATTCACTCGCTGAATACTAAATCCAAGTGTTAAATGGATCCACACAATGCACTTTTACCGTTTAACTTGATCTATAATATTGACCCGAATGAAAAATAATGACTGTATAATTACTATACTTTATATAGGTTAATAATTTCTTCTTAGTAGATATGTGGAGTGCTTTATGTTTATTTCTCTACACATACTCGTAACTTAGTCTAACTAAGTCGAATCTGTACTTTAAATGTATAAATTATCGATACCGAGGCAGATATTTTATATTTTAGCATTTTATGAGAAAATAATGAACAGATTATGATGACTTTTTATGATTACCTATAGCTTATTTTTAACTGTGAGTTACATAGCGTTACTTTTTACTGCGCAAAAATATCTAAGTAATACTAACGTAGCGACGAACCCGATCGGAGCAAGGGTAGGTCTAGTACAATAATTATCCTGTTTCTTCTGAAGATTTAAAAAAGATCCAGCAGTAGCACTAGCTAGTGGGGGAATGATTTCTCGAAAGACCGTAAAAATAAATATAACAAGTAAATTAAAAAATATTAAAAAAAATATTATCGTGCAGACCATTATCGAATGAATGTTTATTCAAAACGTATTTTCTACCTCTGGGGGTTTTCTTGTAAGTATACAGATAGTCTTTAGAAACAGAGTAATTTTTTTTTTTATTTTTTTTATGGTAAAAAGGGGGCAAACGGGCAGGAGGCTCACCTGATGGGAAGTGATCACCTCCGCCCATGGACATCTGCAAGCCTGGCTTGCAGATGCGTTGCCGGCCTTTCAGGAAAGGGAGGGATGGAGGAGGGAGGGGGGAACAAAGGCGGAGGATGAAGGGAAGAGGGAGGGGGGAAGGAGAGTGGGCCTCCCGGACTCTCACTCACCGGACGAAACGCGACAGCATAGCTGCCACTTCACGCCGGTCTTCTGTGAGAGAGTGGTACTAATGAACTATACGGGGCGTGCCGGCCCATTCGGTTGCTACCCGAAGGTAACAAGCATGGCACTACCACTAATAAAAAATATAAACCTTAACGTAGTCTTATTTTCACATTAAGTTGCTTAATAATTCTTTCATGACATCTTGTCATCAAATTAGCTAAATAAGATTTTGTACCTATATCCAAGCCCTACTCCATTCTCTATTAAACGAGTTATATCTAGACATCGTATCTAGAATACTTAAAATCAAATTTATGATCAACTCTTATGTATTTGCGCTCAATAATAAATATTTGACTTTAAAAAACAGACAATTTTGTGGTTTGTCAAAAACTTCCATCACCTGTACATCGCGCTGAAACAAATCAAAACGTTAGGAATTTACGTGAAATAAATGTCGATATCTATAGATATCGTTCTTTTATAACGTGAGCCTATGTCATTGAACAAGCCGCAAGAGTTAAGTGTAAATTGAAACTTGAAGTATTTTCGTTTCCCGGGTGTAAATGGCGCTTTAAACGAATTGTCAACGTAATGGATGGGTGATGGATGAAGTCGCGTACACACTATTTCAATCTGCAGCGCTAACGAGTCCCCATCGATCTGGAAAATTTTCAATCATATGTTGCAATATCCAAAATGATAGATAATTTATTTGGTTAAAGCGATTAACCGTGTAAATAAACACTAGTCTGTACTACTTCGCAGAATTTGTACATTCATTACATAGTTACTTGGTAAAGAATGATATTTTTGTACCATTGTTTTGGATTCATTTTTAAATTAAAATTTTTATTTTAATGCTATTTGTCACAATAATTGCGTTTTCAAAGTTGAAATGAACAATGCCTTTGTTTGGCATTGGATGCTGCTATCCGATGCTTATTATTAATTTTAAAGAGGTCAAATGCGAAGAACAGTATGCTTGGTAGCCTATTACTTTTACTTTAGTACATAACAATCTTTTTTCTTGCTTTATTATTTTCCCCAAGTACCTGCATGAATGCATGCATTCATTATTTTAATATTCAAATAATAGGTATTCATTAGAAATGTCTTTTTATTCATACATCATATTTAAATATTGTAACATTCCAATTTGACGACAAATGGCATTCGAAACTAAATAAGTATATTATGTATAAGCAGTAACACATTCATACAATATTGAAGAAGTACGTGGAGTGGTCAGACAATCAATCAAGCGTGAGTTAACCGGACGTACCATTTAGCCACTGTCCGCTGCCGGACGCAACCCTCCACTATTTCCTATCCTGTGCGTATTCCTTTCAAAGCGTCGAGAAATACTCAATTCCGCTTCATTTATTTTGATTAAGATGGATGGGGTATATTTTTGATGAAGTATATATATGAAGTATACCTTATAAAGTATATTACCCTAAAAAGCTTAATAATTGTCTAGTAGTAATTAATCTGAAGTTTCAAAATGTTTATTATTGTTAGCCTAAAAATAGTAGACACTAAAATTTCACTGGTCAGAATCTTCCTAAAATACTACATTAACTGATGATAACGTTATTTAATAATGTCAGATGTGTTATACTCATATTATAATATTTTTTAAGGTATTAATCTAAATATGACACGTAATAAAATATCGCGTGCAATATAAACGATTGTTCCTTAAATCCTACATCTAACAAATGGGATTGTTTACCCTTATGAGAAAAATGTTCAATATTAACAGATTAACTCGGTCGGGGCTCTCGCTTCATAAAATAAATTCCAATATTCTGATCCATGCTCTCATAATTCTGTAAAAAATCGACTTTCACTGCAAACTTTTAGATGTAGAGTTTGAGTATAAAAATTGTATTTTCCAGTGTAGAATGAAGTTATTATTTCAAAGTTTACGAGGTGTAGTCATTTAGTGAATAATAACGATTTAAAGGTATTGAAGCGTTGTAAAGTTAAATGGACTGGAGTTAATTTAATCAGCAATTGTACTCTCTTGTCCATTTATATTAAATGAAGGCATGTTTATTGATCTGTTCTTTTTTGAGCGGCATCAGAAGAATACGGAGATATATTTTGCTTGTTTTTCACTGTATTTTGTAATTTTCAATATGGCACAACACCTCATTTATTGAAAATAGTTTTAGTATAGATTACCAATATTATTATTATTTGTATTTTTTTTTGTATATAGTTACTAAATTCAAGTATTTTATTCAGGAGATTTATGAAATCAGGGTATAGATACAATTAGAAATGTTTCCATAATCGAATCGTTTCTGGAACGCTGGCCAAAGCTAACGTCATCGTTTTGCAGTGGTCCATGCAATCTGCAGACTGGATTCCCATTGAGCACGTGTGGAACGTACTCAGAAATAGAGCGTTGTGTTTTCCTTATTATCTGTCTCGCCATTCCACAATGCTTCAGAATATATAGCGTCTCGACTATTGGGAATTTAATAATACATGCCAGTTAAGTTTTTTAATTTGACCTTATATGTTATGTCGGAATTTCAAATTAATATTTTCATAACTTTTCATTCTTTTATTATTTGTGTCTATTATTTTTTTGGATTTTAATATGAATTTAAGCTAAGCTTTATTTTAAAAAGTTTAGCTTTCACAAAGCATACTGTAAATACTTATTTATAATATTCAATTATGTCTCAGCTTCTTATCGTATCACTTTTTTTGTTAGATAGTTAAATTTATACACAACATCTATTAATATTGATACAAGGAGAGTGGTCAGTTCTAAATGGTTCTAAATAAGTACATCAGTGTCATACATTTAAAAAAAATGAAGTGTCTGTTTTCAATTTCAAATTAAATGCATGTGAAAGTATATACGATTAATATTTACATGAAAAAATCGATTTTAAGTCTGCCTGTTTGTTTGTCTAGCTATCTCTGAAGCGGCTGGACCTATTTTGACGGGACTTTCACCAGCAAATAGCTAATGTTATAAGAATAAACTTAGAATACTTTTATTTTAATAGATAAATTAAAATAATTATAATATAAATTACAAAAATAAATATATTTTTAACTTACGCCCAGCGAAGAGGTTTGCTAGCACTAAAATATAAATATGTGCACTTAAACGTAGCGATCACCGTGCATTTATCGTCAAAATTCTGGTTTCATCATTCGTTGCATTCTAACGTTGACTCATCATTTATTTAAGTTTGTCAACTCTATCATAGCGCAAGAGCCCGCAAAGTGAACGCCTGGCCTGTGTTATTACAAAAGCGACATTATGTTAAAGTATAAAAGCAAAACTTCAATATGGCTTCTATAAATCTTTATTTGCGGTGCTTTTACGGTACATTAATAAATGTACAAAGAGAAGACAAATCATGCTTCAAAGTATGAATATGTACATAATCATTTTCATTCTTTGAAGTACGATTTGCATCTACTTATGTTGACATGCACTGCAAATAATACGAGTAATATTATTAAACTATCATTCCTGTTATTCTGCTTTATCAGCTCCAAGGGTACATTTTAGATACTAGTTAATTACAATAGAGTATCTATAAAATAGTATACGGAGGACAGTAATAAATAGTTATCTACTAATAATAATGTTCTCCGACCGATTTCGGCTATGATGGCCAATCTCAGTGATACTATTCAACTGCGCAGGAAATATTATAGTGCACAAGTGTACGCGTAGACACAAGTGCACATACTCCGGTGGGACTAATCGACACGAGCATCGAGAGCTAAGGTGCATGAGCGACGGCTTTACGTGGTCTCCGATGCATGGGGAAGACACACCACCAGCCTCCCAACTCCGGGCTGTTACTGAAGCTTGCTAAACAGAAAGAATTAATAACTTTCTTTGGCCCAACCCGAGAATCGAACCTTTCAATGTGTAACCGTACACACTAGCCACTACACCACCGAGGCAGTTGATTAGATGATAGTTGCTCTGTTATCTACTATTGATTATTCATTTATACGACGAGGCTTATAAAATATGATATTTACATCTTTATTTCATTAAAATATCATTAAAAACATAAATACTTTATAACATATACATTAAATACTTTATACAGTACATATAGTAAGTAGTACCTACGTACTCATGTCCATGTGCTAATTATAGGAGTATTAAAGCTAGACACGGCAGTTGAAAAGTCAATCGGAACATGTTTATTTCTTTCAGGAAGTGCTAATTGGGACGCAGAGCACGTCGACTTGTTGACTTGCGACGTTGCCATTAGTCAAAGGGGACCCCCTTGTTAGCCCTCACCCGGTCACCTGCGCTTAAAATTTAAATAATAAAAAAAATTATACGTACAATAGTCTTAGAAAATATCATTAAAATGATGTAAAATTTTATTATTAGTTTCATATAATGAAAATGGTCTTCGTTTGAGGCTCAATCACGCCTAAACCACTGATCGTATCGACATGAAACTACCACCATTCGATGCGAAATTTTTCCTAGATGGTTTATGGCTATCTATTTTTTGAATTCCAACATTCCTTCATTTTTTTATTGCTGTTTTACTTTTATGAACATTTATCCCGCTAATAAAAACAAAAGATAAGCATTTTCTCTTGATTCTTTTGTTTTCATGGATTTCAACAGAGTATATTAAACGGATTATGGTTTTTTACATTCAGCTAAGAATCTACTCACGGTAGTGGAGAACGGCTGGACCAATTAGGCTTTTTTTATAGTCAGAATTGTCAGGAGAAAGTTTTGTATGTAAGAAAATTTTAAAAAAGTCAGATAAAAAGTTAAAAATTTCGATGATAATCGAAGAATTCCCATATATATAGTCACTCACTACGAAATCTCGGGAACCATAAGACTTAGAAACGTGAAACTTGGTAGGAATATTACTTTTGCTATGTAGAGGTCAGCTATGAATAGATTTTAAGAAATCCATCCCCCAAAAGGGATTGCGGGGGCGTTAACAATGAACAATTCCTGTTTTTAAACTATAGCTCCTATAGACTTCAAATTTGGTAGGAATCTTCTGTAAGAGGTGTAGAAATAGGCTATGAACGAATTTTACGATAGCTCACCCCGCAGGGGGTTGTGGGGGTGGGTATTAACAATTAATATTTTTAATTTTCCAGCTAAAGCTCCTACAAGCTCCAAATTTTGTAGGAATTTTCTATAAGCGAAATATAGCTTCTAAAAATTCTAAATATGGTAGGAATCTTTTATTATTCACATAAAGATCATCTCAAAATGGATTTCAATATAGTCTACTTCCGACAGGAATTGCGGGGGTGGGTGTTAAAATCTAAAATTTTAATTTACAACCTGTAACTTCTACAGACTCCAAATTTGGTGGGGATCTTCGTGTATGTAGGGATATGCGTGTATTTCCTTACAACAATCGTCTTTTTGGCAGCGGAGAAAAAGTCATTGAGAGGTTTCCAAAACTTAACTTTACATGTAGCTATCCAATCAACGGACTAAGAATTTTACATTCATTTTACTTTTGCAGACTACATATCCGACGAATTCTTTTATTGCGTGATCGCGGAAATGTACCAGATTATAATGAATGCATTTTCTAAGCACTTGAGATGTGGAAAAGAAATTTAGTTACTTATTCCAATAGAATTCATAAAAAACATGAACAATTAATTTTCTATAAAAAATTGATGTCACGGAGAAAATTTTAGTTAACAGAAAATTCGTCGCACTTGAACCTAGACAGATTTCAACTTCACATATGAGACTTGCAATGACTTTAACTTAAACGATTTTAACGACCTTAACTTTAACTTAAATGATTGCACATTGAAAGTTACAATGAATATTAGTGAGAAAAATCACCTGGATGGAAGATACAGGCTAAATCGATGGAATTTGGAATTTGTGTAAGTCTAAACAATATCGATGCTTATAGTTCTATCCGCGGGGCCTATTTATGTTCATACAAAAATAAAAAAAAAAGGAGAATAATAAAAATATGGAAAAAAATAAATAAAAATGAAACATAAAATGTAATTTATTTCCTTTTTCAATTCGCCCAGCGAAGCGGGCGGGAAACGGCTAGTTAGTTTCATAAATATAAGATTATACTTTACGTTTTAATCGATTGAATTAATATTTTTGACCAAATTTAAAAAAGCTAATTAATAAAACTTTAAAGTAGACAGCTCAAAATTTTATAACCTTACTATATTTTATACCTTATATTATTTCCCTGGGGATATAAATAGACAGAACAACATACGACTTATTTCGTTTTCCGCTTTCCCTCACACCGACACAATTTGTGCTTGGAGACTGCTCCCAGGCTGACCGGAACAAATAGCTATGTGTATGGGAAACATAAATGTTTGCTGACTTCGTTAAATATTATCTTTTGAGTGTTTTAAAGAATTTGAATTATCTCGTCACGGGATGATTATCATTTGTCTTACGGGGATGGTAAACATCATGAGGAAACATGCAGGTTATCTCTGAGAGTACCTAGCAAGTTTACGAAAGACATGTGCCAACCCGCATTTCCGTAGTGAAGTCCGTGCCCAGCTATAGGACGTTAAGAAGTGCTGAATACATATAAATAACTACCTACATATGTCTTAACTTAACTTTGAACGCGCTAATCTCAGGAACTACTGGTCCGAATTGAAAAATTCTTTTTGTGTTGGATAGTCCGTTTATTGAGGCTATATACATAACGCTACACTAGGAGCGGAGCATTAATGAAAAATGTTGCAAAAATGGGAGAAAAATATTTCTTTTAATATTCAGCTATAAGAACGCGAGCGGAGCCGCGGGAAAGGCTAGTTATAAGTTGTATATTATAAAATATAATATTGCAAAAATTTATTGTACCATTAATCAAAAGTAATGTTAAGGCGAGAACGATAATTTGTTTCAAGTGTGATATGCAAGTCTTACATAAATGCTTAGAGTTTACATTACCAAGCAGTTCTGTTAGAGAAATAACCTTTAGGTGACAATTCTGAAGATGGTGGATGTACTTAGCTATTTTATATTCTATATTGCCCATTCTTGAGCCATCATTTTATGTATTCTAAGAAGTCAAATTAATTTCAATGTAGGTAGAAGCTCGCTAAGTAAGAAGTGCCTACGATATTTATAATGCCAAATTTGAATACGGCTGTTTCTTTTATTGATTAGATTACTTAGACTGAGAGAAACATAGAATGAGATGGTATTTATAACAACTAATATTTTTTATTTTTATTTATTTATACAAGCACACTAACAATATACATATATAACATTTCAGATAATCTTATTCACAACTAGCAGTACCGGCGGCTTCGCCCGCGTTAATTTTTTTAATCGCTACTAATCTTTATTCGATCACTCGCAATCGGTCGCTTGGTCTGTAGATTGCTTGAAAATTCTCAAAAATTACTCCAACTATTTCAGAACCCATCGTTAATATACTCCTGAGCGGCGCGTCTACCTCTCCCGCTCTTGGCTTCCGCTCCCTCTCCCCATTGCCCGCTGTGCTGCTCGTTATTTTATTATTATTATTTTTAAATTCGTAATAACCTTTGAATGGAGTGTCCGATTTGTAGTACCGTAAAAGTTATCTACTAACTATATACAACTTTTATACAAATCTCTCATTATTTTGTATACTGACTTTTATACAAAATAATGAGAGCCCTCATATCACCTTAACCCAACCCTGTCGCAAAATTTGTTCTTAGCGGACGTTTACTAACAATTAACTACGTCCCTGCGAATTTTAAAGTTTGTAGCAGAAAAGATAGAGGAAAATCATACAAACTTGCGAGAGTCCCTAAACTATCTTAATCTGGGCCGGATGTTCAAAACCCATTCTTAGAGGTCTTCTACTAACAATAAGTACCTCTATACAGAATTTAAAGTTTGTAGCACAAAAAATGAAGGAATTTCATACAAACTTGCAATAGCCCTTAGACCACCTCAATCCGGCCCAATCGCAAAATCCTTTCTTAAACGAACATCTAATAACTTTAAACTACCTCCCTGCCAAATTTAAAATTTCTAGGACAAAAAATGAAGAAATAAAAAAAATCTTGTGAGAGCCCTTAGACCTCCTTAATACGGCCCTGTCGAAAAAAATCGTTTTTAGCGGACCCATACTTCCACCTTAATCCGGCCCCATCGCAAAATCCGTTCTTAGTGCACCTATACTATTTATAAAGTACTTTCCTGCCAATTTTCATCTTTATATATCAGTTTTTGAGATTTCGTGATGAGTGTTTTTCGCATACATATATAGAAGATATAAAGCAAGAGCCTGATATGTATATGTATTACTAGTGTACCTACATAGCATTCACTGTATACAATAATTAAAATTATTAATATTTGTTAAAAATCTGTTACAATTCTAAAACAATTAAATTATGCTACATTTTATTGAAGTGATTTAATAGCTTACGTGTAAAAACAGAGTAGGAATCATGAAAAATGTCAATGCTAGGAATCGATTTCTGTAAATTATTACATTTAGCACATATATTTACGTAAAACTGGAACCTGGCTTCCGAGGTTAGATATCACACTAGGTATGTAAAATATATTGTGGATCTTGTGCCTGGGATTTCTGGAAGGGAATTAAGGGAATTTCAGATATTGAAATGCTTTCAATTAAATCGGGAGTAAGAATTCTATTATGTATTATTTTGTGTAAAAATATCAAAACAAGGATTTCTCTCTTTATATTAACTAATATAAAAAACATATACGTTTCCACTGATAATGAAGAGCAACATGTGTGACATGTTGTAATTCGTATAGATAGCGCGAGTGTCATAAACGGGTGTGCAACCTGCGGCTCGCGAGCCACATGCGGATCTTTGAATGTGAAGCTGCGACTCTTTAGTTACATACGCAAACATTAGTTATTTTATAAAAAAACTTATATTTACATAATAAACTTTGTGTTCGTTTTACTATTTCCCGTTCATTGCCTTAGAGCCTCATTCTCATTGAATAAACACGATCACGTATAATTTTTAGTCTTAACGATTTTCGTATCTTAAAGGCAAAAGTTTGCAGAAAATGTAAAAAAATGAATCAACAGTAATTATATTTTTACATAATGACGTTAGTTTACTACGTACACTACCTACGTCGATTTATGAAGGTTTTATGCCAAGTTTCCCACGTGCCTCCTACGCTCGCCTAACAATTAGGTGCTAAAATAGATCAAGTGACGAATTAAGTGCTCTGTGACGTCATAAATGACGTCAATTATAATAGAAAATAATAGAATTTATACCAGATTTTTAAGGATAAGTTAATTATTAAAATAGTAGCAAAAAGTGTATATTTTATTTATAGAATTGATTGTGTTAGATAAAAATAATGTTGCGAATAATTTTATTTAATATATTTGCTACGTAGTATTAGTATTTATAACGAATTTTATGTAATACTACAATGTATGTTTCCCGAATATTATAAAAATAAAATAAAAATAAAAATAGAAATAAGTGGTAGTGCCATGCTTGTTACCTTCGGGTAGCAACCGAATGGGCCGGCACGCCCCGTATAGTTCATTAGTACCACTCTCTCACAGAAGACCGGCGTGAAGTGGCAGCTATGCTGTCGCGTTTCGTCCGGTGAGTGAGAGTCCGGGAGGCCCACTCTCCTTCCCCCCTCCCCCTTCCCTTCATCCTCCGCCTTCGTTCCCCCCTTCCTCCCACTTCCCTCCTTCCTCCATCCCTCCCCTTTCTGAAAGGCCGGCAACGCATCTGCAAGCCAGGCTTGCAGATGTCCATGGGCGGAGGTGATCACTTCCCATCAGGTGAGCCTCCTGCCCGTTTGCCACCTTTTTACCATCAAAAAAAAAAAAAAAACTTGAAATCTGGCTTTTTTAATATGAGGAAACCTGTCCATTTCTACGGTTACTAGTGTAGATTAGTAGTAGCAGGCTTTGTGTGATTCTCGCGGATGGAGGTCAATCCACCATGCAATTAGGATATTATTCTATCCTTTCTGTTATATATTCTAATTCCCCAAATCAGATGAATACAACGTCATGTCAGCCCATATTCACACCTGGAAATAACCTCTCAAAAGGATTTCCACAATAACCTTATTTTAAAGAATTTTTATCATATTATTGAAAGTTTCAGAATTATGCATTAATTTTGAGAGCTTTGTTTCTGATATATTATAATAATTTTCATGTTTTGTAGCCAATTATATAGACGTTGTAATATTTTTAGATCTTTAAAATTTATATTTTTGAAATGTTACTGTTTGTATCCTCTTGCGTTTGATGTACAGAAAATATCTCGATATCTCCGTGACTAGTGTTTTTTTAATAAGAAAGTCTTCCATATTATAACATGAGATGAAAAAACATATTTAAGAGCAGTTTATGTTTGTACAAGAAACTTAATGGTTAAGAAAGTGGTACGTACATTGTAGTATTAGTACATCTGCCATCCATATCCAGTGGGCTCCAAAAACTTTGACCAAATCTTCGCTTCGCTACCACCCTTAGCCTTCCGGCATCCATCAATAATCAATAATCAGTATTCGACGAGTGATGGTTTTCCTCGTCTACACAAATAGGACATGATAAGTAACGGTAAATATAAAGACGCTGGCAAATTCACATTGGACAATGCGCCTGTATCTTGTGCTCTCTTGCGCTCAATTAGACACTGTTAAATTCACCTTTATCGTAGAGAGTCATGCGCTATGTCTTGAGAGGGGTCGATTTCTTTACAGTGCCTTCTACGAAAGATGAAAGAAAAGAATATTCCGGGCTTATTTCCTCTAATTAGTATGCTTAATATAATCTTTCTATGAACTTTGTTTACCAAGTATATATAAATACGATGGTTAGGTCCAAGATTCTTCTATTTCATTAAAAAAAATACGTTTGTTTAATATTACTTCTGAAACCCGTACTTCAAATTGCTTATTTTACTCCCAAAAGCTTTTGTATATATACGAGTATGAGGTATGCATTATATTTAGTTAGTAGAGATAATATATCAATTATCATGTGTGCTCAATAATAAATAAATACGAATCTTGTTCTTTTCTATTTTTCTAGCTGCAATTGATTTTACTACTTTTATTATACTACTTTTTTACTACTATTTCACTTAAACTAAAAGTAGTCCATCATAATATAGTCTTCAAGTTAAAATAACGATATCTACATTAAGATAAACTTCACTGCATAAATAAGTGATATTCAAAGAGAAACAAATCGCTTCAACCTTTGTAACTATCAGAAGAAAAAGCACTGCAAAACTACACTACAGTCGCTCCTCCATTAGTGCACTTGCAATGTCCGTAAATAGGAGATATTTGTTAACGTCATGACTTTAAAGCTATTGGGTATAATAAAAAGTGCATTCCTTGTAAAAAGACTGATCTACGATTAAGCAATCTCATCAAATCTAGCTTTGCGTTAAAATTTTGTTTGTTAAAATTTTATATCCATATTTTTATTAATAACCTGTAATTGTGAAGGTTCGCGGAGTTTTTTCTAATGGTTAAAAACTTTTTGATGATTTGGTTTTCTAACAGATGGCGTTAGTAGTACAAAAACATTTTATTCAATGAACACAAAATTGTTAATGTCATTTTTTTAATGGTTATAAAATTATATTTTTTGAGAGATAACACATCTAAATATGAAGTTAAAGCACAAATCTATAGGCGTAATAGTTTTTCAGTAAAGTGTACCACAAAATGCTCAGATTGTGGGATAGTGTTATGGCTTACTTCGCTCGCCATAATTACATAATATGTATATGGTGTAGCATGGTGTATAATTAAAAACTTTTCAGTTCGGTACTTTTGAATTCTAAAAGAATTTTCCATATAAAACAAGAAGGTGTACCATAAGTTCATTCTTAAATCAAAAATTGAACTCAAAATCTATCAAGTGGTACCGTGCCCCCCTAGTGAATTTTAGTGTCATCGGTCAAAAAATTGGGTCACTGGCTGCATGTCGTACCTGCTAGCTATTAATCTCGACATGTTTCTAAATAACGATAGTTTTTATATCGCTGTAGGCTGCCAGTTACCCAGCTGTGCGTGTGTCGCTGTTTTGACCAGAGCACAGGCGGAAAAGTTGATACTTATGAATTCCGTCAACTCGCACGCGGTAACACTTTTTTGTACAGCTATTTTCAGCACTACTTATCATGTCTTATTGATTTACCTATACTAAAGCCTAAGGATGCAGTAATAGCCGAGTGGTAATAGGTATATTAAGGGGTATTAAAAAAGAGTACAATACTAAATATACATTTAATTTTTTATCTAAAATTTTCACTCTCTTTATCGAAACAAATCTGCCCATCGGGAACCGTACAGTTTAAAATTGTCCAGTCTATAACAATTAATTTATCTCTGAGCCTAATTTTATCGATCTATACAGCCTCACACACTTTTATATTTATTATATACTAGATGACCCGTGCCCACTTCGTTGGGCATACTGTTAATAATCCTTTTTTAGTACAGAGTGTTTCAATAATTCAAATTATTTTATTAATATTAAAAATTAAAAATTAAATTATCTATACTAATATTGAAAAAACTACTTTTTGTAACTTAAATATAAAAGTTAGACATATGCTGTCGTTGACTTTTTTGTAGGCATTTTCAAGCTCCACATCTTTTCTCTAGAGCTCAAAAATATATCTTTCATAGTTAAGGCAGCGTTCGTAAGAAACGCTTTCATTCGACCGTTTTTTCTCCGATTCACTTTGCAAAACGGACTCCCACGTAAAAGCCTTTTTATTTTTCGTTTTTTATATAACCTATGACTTGGTGAAAGAATTTTTAAAATCGGTTTAGTAGATCCCGAGATTACCCCTTACAATTTAACAAATAGACAAACTTTACTTCTTTATAATATTAGTATAGAAGTATAGATAGTATAGGAGTATAGAAGTAAGAAGAGCTATTTACATCAAAATACGTTGAGAATCTTACAGGTTAGTTTTGTTCACTTTCATTGTATATTATTTCGTTCATATAAAACTATATAATCTAAAAAATAAAAAAAATGTGTTATTAATTTTTGGATCTATTAATTAATAACGTAATACCTATGATGAATTAATTGTAAAGTTTTTTTAACTTTTCAATATAAAACATGATCCCTTAAATTAATATGTATGTTTATAGTAATTGGTTCTTAATCGAAAAGACGTGAAATTTTATTTTTTTCGCCATTTCAAGGAAAAAATTGGTATAATACAAAATTACCTAATAAGCTCTCCCTAGCCTTCGACCGGTAAACGCTTTTACTCCGCCCTGCTAAATTGAATCTAAGTGTTTACGTCAAGCCAAGCGTATACTTGTTCAATTCCAATGGCTCATTTTTCAAGGTGTGGCTATTTATATAGCAAACCGTTGCCATTGAATCTGAATATTATTTAATTTGTAAATATTGTTTGACATTTTCATAACACGTACCTAAACTTAAAATAAAAGCTATTTTAGTTAACTTGTATCTATAACACTCTACATTATTACGTATAACTGAACCGGTCCAGTACTTAATACAAGTAAATATTAAAATACCAAGATTTATACTTGATCTCGCCTTACACTACGCTAACAATTTATCTTTTGATGTAAAACTGCAAGTATTCAGTTGTTGAAGATTTTTTTATTCGTGTTCTTGTAAGTTCACCTTTACGTACTGTGATTTGTTAAAAATGTTAATTATCATAATATAATTATTTTTATTGATTTGATTACTTGATCAAGTTAGCATAGTATGATTCATCATCATCAGACCTTTTCTTTAACGTCCCACTGCTGGGCATGGGCCTTCCTTTAATACGAGGGGGGAGGGATAAGACCATAGTCCACCGCGCTGGCCTAGTGCGTGTTGGCGAAATTCACATGTTTTTCGAAAACTTACTAGGTTTTCTCAGACATACAGGTGTTTCCTTCACCGTAAGATAAGTGGTAGTCATAATCAAAATGTTTTGCACATGAAAATATCAGAGGTGCGAGACTCGGCTTTGAACTCGCATCACTCGGTTATCAAAGCGAGCGCGTTACTACTGGATTACCATTAATCAAAATTTATCTAGTGGTTTTTAATGATGGCATCGCTAACAGAAAGACAGAGATTCGGCATTTGTAGGAGTGCCTGTTACAATAAGATTTTTAAAAACTATCTACTGTACATATACAACTAAGTTAGAATTTTATTACATGTATGTACTTTTATGTAACATTTTCCTATATTATTTATGAATACACGTACTAGAATTATGTATTGTTAAAGTTACATTAAATAGTACGATGCTATAAGCAACAAAGTGCATAGAGTGATTACAAAGGGTGGTGATCCGAATGGCACGCCAGCGTTTGATAATCCCACAGTGCATCCATCACACTGGCATTAACCGCTATAATTCGCCTCTGCTCAAAACGGCTTTTACTCGGCTTTAAACAGAACATTATTATGAAACCTTTGGTCAAAATAGTGTTTCAATATAAACTTTACACCGTTTAAGTATGTCATCATTTTATATTTTCTTTAAGGATTTAGTTTACACTATACAATTTACGACGTAAAAAATGCCTGATCTATATGATTGTATGTATGTATTTATATTCGATTGTATGTATGTATATCCGATTCTACGTTCCCTTATACTAAACGGCTGATCTAATTTTCATGAGTCATACGATACGATCATTCAATTCGTCGTGATAACGCAAGCGTAATAGGATTTAGATTTTATTAAGAATCAGAATGGTGGATCCTAGGCGTATATTTGTGCGTCTTGAACAAAAATTGTCCAGAATCAATGATAAATAATAGGCGATGACAAAAATATGTACAATTTATAAGTTATGAAATAATTTATATTACGATTGTAAAACAAACTTAAATTAAATACAACTAATATCTCAAGAATTTTAGCATATTCTAGTTAATATTTTTGTTGATAATAATACGCACTTCAAAATCTGGGATTCTTAAGATCATTAGGAGGATTTCCAGTAAACACAGATAATACGCATAACATTAAACAAATGAGAATGTAAAAATATACTCGTTCATATTATTTAAAAATCGAACACAACGCATTGCGACTCTTAAAAGCAATATTTACTATAATACGCTTTTAATTGCGAGCAATTTCTACAAGCAGACAATGTCAAGTTTCAAGTTTCACTAATTACAATTCCAAATGTATCTTCAAGTTGGGACTTAAATAGTTCGCAATGCGGGTCACGTAGTGCCTAACCCCAGGGTATTCCCGCTGGATCTCTTGTTTTGACGCTTCATCTATACGTATTGTTATGACACGTTTTACTTTTAAATATCTTTAATAATAAGAATTGGCTCCAAATTATGACATAAAAAAAGTAATATTTATTTTTTAAACAAATTAATTCACTTAATTAATCTGATATTATTTATTTGTTACAGACAAATAAAATTAAAGTGTCTGTTTGTAAGGTAAACAAACCAGCTTTTTACTAAACTAAATGTGGTATTTATAAGAAGAAAAACACCCAGATCACATAATACTATTAGTATCGGTTTTCATTCAGTCCTTTGTACATACTTATTTAATTTGTTTTTTATTAAGTAAGAAACGGAAAGAAAACTTTAATACGTACCAGCATAAGAACGAATACTGGATTGAAATTTCTTTTAGAAATAACAGAAACTACTGTAGTCGAATAGTTTACGAGATAAAGCCAAGTTATTCTTACTCTCTCAACAACGTCTGTTTAGGAAAACTTTAAGGTGACTTTTGTCCGTAAACAGTGGCATACGCATATGATTATAACCTTACAAGTCAGTGTCATAATATAAAAAACATCAACAAAAGTTTTTGTTTTCAATTTTTTAGATTACTTATTTAACAAATGCATAGATCAGATACAGATTCATATAATTATTCGCGTTCTTCATATTATATCTATTTATATATAAAGCATTATGTTATTATCTAAATTAAGTAATAAGACTTATATTTTTTTATCTTACGTTGTAGATTCTTGCGAGTTGCGAACAATATTACTAACGTTTCGAGTCCGCAAAAGTCTGATTAGTTCCAGTCTCAGACAAGACAAAACTAACGTTTAGTGTTATTGACGTAGTTTTGTTGAGATATGCGCTTTGTTCCCTCTATTTGTAGTGTCATACCAATAAAGATAATTAAAGCAATTCTATAACGCAATTAATTATATATCCAATTCACGAGAAATATTTTTTGTATACAACGAGTATGTAATAAAAGATTTAGTAATACAACAGACGGCGGAATTTGTTACATTTTAGTGTAATATTTGTTACCAAGCAAAAATTCAACAAACATATTTCATGATTAAAGGCTGAATAATTGCTATATAATATTAGAAACTAGCGACTCTAGGTACCCCCTTTAGGATACGATTTTTACTAACTTAAGACATTCAGTCTTATTTATTTATATCTAATCAAAATCTTAAAAAATAAGTTTCAAGCTTCTAGCTTTAAAAATTAAACTTTCATCCCCTATTTCAATCCTTTTCGCTTTGAAAAGTAACAGGCTATGTCCTTTCTCAGGCACTAGTGAGTCTAGACTATCTGTGCAACAAATTTCATTTAAACCGGTTTAGTAGTTTTGGCGTGAAAACGCGACAGACAGACAGACAGAGTTACTTTCGCTATTATAATATTATTATAGATGTAAGGATTGTAAAGATTTCCGTGAACACCTTAAAAAGATTTCAATTTACAAAACACTATTTAGAAGCTCCCTAGAATATTTCAATATTATTTGGAGGAGAGTTCACATATTTTTAAAGAAAATTCATAAATTGAAGTCTCGGACATTAAGTGGTTTATGATTTACTTCTACTGATATTATCTTGTAACTTTTCTTTATTGTATTTTTTTTTCTTTATTTCTTTTGCTCGTGATAAACACGTTTTCATATAGCTTTAAGAAAACTAATTATAACTCGTGGACGCCCTGTGGTCGAAATTGAATTTATTATGGTTATGTTTGACATTCAGTGTGTCAAATACACGGTAGCGTGTGTAATTTTTGTATTGAATTACACTATAACAGTTACATTTAGACCGTCTTTGTACAATTATTTTTTGTTTTTGTTAACTTACTCTACCTATACCACGGCCTTTACCGTGTTGCTAATCCTTAAATAAAATTAAAAAAAAAATTTATTATTTGCAACAAATGCTTAAATTGTTGCCGTAGGCGCTGGCCATCCTGAACTTAGGCAGATATAAAAAATATATTGAATATACATATGTAAATAATTTGTAATATTACTATGTAGGTAGGTACTTACTTACCCAATTTAATTTCATTTTATTTAATTTTATTTGATTAAATAATAATTTTACAGCGTAATAGATATTGCCGCTTAAGTAAGCTAATGGATATAGTGGGATGCCGCAGTAGCCCGACATGTCATAGACGGGACATGGCCAGTTTGCCACAGAATACATAATGTTTGTTCACTTTATTGCCCTAAGTGCTGAGAATACTAGTACTATTATCATACTATATATGTACTTATATACATTGTTATGTTGATTTATTAGAAATAAACATACTTATTTTATTATTTATTAAACTGTTTGTAAGTTCTATTTTTTATCTGGCTTACCTAACCTTATTAAAAATATTCTTGACATGACACGAAAAGTTGTTTACTGAAAATAAGTAGGTACCTACTTAACTTTAAAACTTCTTCACTAAAAAAGTGAAGTCTATTTTTTAAAACCGTTCACAGAAATCGAAAATTATAAAAATATTAGGTAGCTTAATAAGAACTAGCCGGAATATATTGCGAGTCGCATCAAAGGTCATTTATCAAGAGGCAGAAACGATGTGAGTGGAGCCTCTAGCGATCTATTTGTCTATTTTCCTCGTCTATTCGATTGTCCGTGATTTTATTTTGCTTATACCCTCTTGTTTTAATTGAAAATTTATTTACAATATCGTGTCAATACATTACTGTGATTTACGTAACGTACGACATAATGGTGATTCTATACTTCGTAATAAATGTAATACAAAAAATCATAGGTACCGTTATTAGTACATTATCTTTTCAATACCTTGAAAATGATGAAAATAATTATAATGCCCAAAAATGTATACCTCTCTTTAAAATTCTATTCCACATTTCTTGCCGTTTGAACACTATGATTGTGTTTTTTAATAAAGGTATAATATGCGTAATACCTCCTGTCGTCTCAAAATGAAAATTTTAAAATGAGTAGGTACGTGAAAAGAATTCTCTTTTTCAAATATTTGTAATGTTATATTTAGTTTCATAATGTATATTACATTCTATATTTGAATAATGTAAAAATGACGATTCAAAAGTATTTGTAAAAGTATATTTGAATAAAGAATATTTTGTTAAATAATTATAAATATATTATAAAGGATTTTCATCGTAATACTCAGCGTAATAACAGGGCAAAAGCGAGTAGTCGTTTAAGTCCAGGTAAAAGTCATTTGGAGTTGAGGTTGAACTATGGTCGATAATACCCGCGTGATGGATGGACCCAAATGGCCGTCCATTACAATAATACTAAATTTAGGCAAATCCACAACATTATTCGTGATAGTAATGAAAATATTTATGTTGCTACAGTCGTTTAGATGAGTTACCTCAGAGTCCTCATTTATTTAGTTACGTCTTGCTCTGATTATTATTATCTTAATAGTATAATATATGTATGTACAGACTTGATACTCATTTTGTAAATAATCCGGTATCATCAAAATTGACAACTAACCATGAACATTATAACTTTGAGTAAGGAAAATTTCTTAAGTTGCCCACAGGGCAGGGCACATGATATAATATTATTTATAGAATAATACTGCTTCAATTTTCAGTCTTAGGGAGTTACGAAAGGAATCATTAAAGTTAGTGTGGAAATAACTAGGTGTTATAAAACTTTGTTAAGATTCCAAAAACTTCTTGAAACTAAGTAAACTCGTTATTACAAAAATTGCAGCTACTAAAATTTAACTAATAAATCTTACGTATCACATCTTTATATATATTATAAGTATTGGCTCTATAATATGTACCAAGACCAACGTATTTACATTTTTAGACAACATTTACAATACCAAAAATTTCTAAATTTGTCCTGCTTTGACTAATTATAATATACCTATACTTAATCGTTAAAATGGGATAAGAAATCTTAATAAACATATTTAATACAAAAATCTTATATCCAAGAGCTGGATCATTTTTAAAACAGATATAATATAATATAGTTAGCTTAATTGCGAAATTAAATGTCTCACGGAATAACACATATGAGATAAAAGAGTTAATAGAAATATAATATAATCATTAATTCGAAACATTAAACTTTAATACGTACGATATTATCACAAACTACTTAAGACGGGGATATACGCCGTTGACCTTGCTCGATTGGGCGTTGCCGGTAAAAATTCCCCGCGCAACCCCGCGCCTCCCGATAATAATTACGCGCGACCAGCGCGCTAGAATTCGCGCGTAGTACGGCACAGTGTAACAACTAACAGCTGTTGCTTTGTTAGGCATGGTTCTAAGGTGTTCGCAACGGCAATATATATAAGGATAAGGCGTTATAATGATAGCATTTTTTATCAACTTATGCAATTATAAAAACGACACTAATAATAATAGAAAAAAAGAGTATTTAATACATTGAAAGTTTTATTATAAAGCATTATCTAGTTAACCCTAGATAGCTAACGTTCCTAAACTTCTATGATAAGCTAACCATTCGACTTTTTGACGACCATTTTTTAAACGTGATTTTTAAATTGTATGTTATTTTAATAAGGTTTATTATACTCATAGGTAATATGGGATATAAATTAAAGATAATTATTACATAAATGAATATTATTTATTTAACTTTGAGGTAATAAATCACAAATCATAAATGGCACATGTTTCTTTGAGATCAATAAGGCACTAAATCTTACAATTACTAAATTAGGAACTATTTTTTAGAAATTTCTTCTTTTTCTTATGTTATAATAAAGTAAAAAGCTTAAAATTAATCGTAAGTACCAAATCACTTAATTTTTTTTGGCACAAGTTGGGCAAAAGTTGACTGTATGTTCGCCACAAATGGGAACTCTGCAACTATTGCAGTGATTCTTTGTCATGCGCCTTTTCTTATAGGAACACAAACTGCAGCTTTTCCTTTTCCTTGTTGAGGCATTTTCAGATATCAGAGAACTACCAGGATCAGGTTGTTCAAGAATTTGAACTTGAACTTCAGCGCGTTCCTCATGGTTCACACCCAATACATCTCTTATTTTGTCTTTTATTCTTCGAGGCATTGTTGGTATTTCAAGTCGATTTTTTAACCATGGTTCAACGAGTTGTTCATGCAATTGTTTCATATAGCTTCTTCGTGACAGTGGTTTACCTCCAGACACTAAGACATTATGGCAATATAGGACGTAAGAATTGATACTCGATATATTGAGCATGCCATAAAACATGCACATGGGCCACCTGTTGGTTTTACGACTACACGACATAATTGAACACATATGGTCAAATGTGTCTACGCCGCCTTTTGTGGCATTGTAAAATTCTATGATGTGTGGTTTTTTAGATGTTGGGTTCACAGTTCCTTCTTCGTCACATGAAGACAATAAATATACCATTTTGCATTTTGGTTTGAATGATAGGAGAGTTAGTGGCCCATCATAACAAAACATGGAAGTGCCAATCGCTCTACCTCGGCTGTTCTTCATTTCTTCCGGTATTTCTCTTTTGTTAGCCCGCAAAGTTCCGACTATTGTTAACTTGTAAGGTTGTTGTAGCAGTTGTTTAGCTAATGGGATGGATGTGAACCAATTGTCAGTGGTTACGTTTCTGTTTGAGCCATAAATACTCCGTGTTAGTTCCTTGACAACATATTCACCAAGGGGCACTCCTTCAGTATTTGTTCCTTTTCCAAGATAAGGCATGGCGTCAATCATGTACCTGGTCCCACTGTCACACATCATTTCAATTTTAAGACCGTACTTAGCAGGCTTGTTAGGGATGTACATTTTAAATTTACACCGTCCACGAAATGCTAGCAATTGTTCATCGATAGTAACGTTAGTTCCAGGAACGTAATTGTTTCGGCATTGAATCATCAGTAAGTCCCATATGTTTCGGATTGGTGTGAGTGGATCAGACTGCAAGGTTCTTAATCTTATAGCCTTGTCATCAAACCTAAGGCATCTTATGAGGAAATCAAACCTTTCTCGACTCATACACGAGATGTATCGGGTTGCGCAGAAAGACGTGTTGAACAATTCATCACTTGTAAGATGGTTATCTTTCAACGCAGCTGCTAATAATAAGACACCGAAGAGAGCGTTGAGTTCCTCCTTGCATGTTTCGTTTTGGGTTGATGTAATAGTCTCATAGCTTTGTTTCTTTATGGCTATTTCAGCATTGGTCCACTGCAAAATTTCCTCACATATTTCGTCTGTCATAAAGGAACCAAATAAAACAAAAGGATCTGTTATGTTTTTGACTGAACGGGCTGGTCCTCTAGCCGTGCGAACGATATTTATCACAGAAGTTCGGGAAGAAGTGTGTCCTTTATTAGTTGCCCACACGTGACGATTTTTGCCTCGAATATTGGCTTGAGTCAAGTGGATAATGTAGTTGGAAGACGATGAAGAATTGTCACTGAGAGGAAGAGCATTGGAAGGTGAACTTTCTTGTTCCTTTTCAATATCTAAAGGAAGACTTACTTGTGTTTCTTCAGTGTCCGAGGGTTCGTCGTGAAAGTCACTTTCCACGTCATCAGCCAACAAACCATCCTCATTTTCACTATCAGAAAAAACATCATTTGTATTGACATAATCGTCATCTTCTAACGCACGAACTATGTCGTCATCTGTGATCAACCTCGCAGCCATTCTTCACTATCAACGATATAACTAAAAAAAAAATAACAAAAATCAACACAAAGCATAGGTTGAAAAGTTACGCATAAGCTAACCATTCGTCAAAATGACGAGTATGCAGTAGGTATCTCATAAACAAAAGTACTTACCGGCTAAACGCGACCACCACGCGACGTAGTCTAGCGATCACTAAGTTGGCTCGAATCAGCGAATGTGTAGGTAAAACCATTAGAAAGGGAGAGAAAGATATTTATTAGATGTTCGTCATTTTGACGAACGTTAGCTATCTAGGGTTAAATAAAGTTTATTTAAATATCATAAAAAAATATTTTTTACATAATTAAAATAATTATTATTTATATCTATTATTAATTTATGTGTACAATATGTAGATACAATTTTTATCACTAATAATCACAGGAAATATATATAATTGAACACACCGATTCTCGTCCGATCATCGAAGTTAAGCAACGTCGGGCGCGGTCAGTACTTGGATGGGTGACCGGTGGGCCTGGGAACACCGCGTAACGTTGGCTTTTTGTTTTTAATTTTGTAAAAATTCATTTTATTTCAGTCGTCAAACAATATTGTCATATTAAATATGTTGTTTTATACTTATTGTTTTTATATCTGATGTTAAACTTAAAAATATTATATAACGCTGTTAAGTCCTGAATCGCGCTATCGAAATATTCTAACTCGTTGAATATATATACAATGTTGTCGAACATCCAAGTGTACTCGCTTCGGCAGTACATATACTAAAATTGATGATCGATACACAAAAAGTGTTTGTAGGTTCACAACTTTCAGTTTCACCAGATAGGAACGAAGTTCTTTATTATAAAAATGTTATTAATTTTAAGTTCTATTAGCGGTATAAAGAAAAAATAAAAATATGTTGTGGCTTCCGGGAAAATGGTGCCTTTTGTGGTGGTGTAGGTTTTTGTGAGTCTGTAGATGTTTGTGTTTGTGAGGTTGATCTGAATTATTAACAAAGTTATGGCTATTTGAAATTTAGGGGGTAATTGAGGGTTTGTCTTATTACAAAAAATCAGTAGGAACTAAAGTAAAAATAATACTTTAAAATTAAATTAAAAAATAATAATAATAATAATAAATAAAAAAGCCTTTTATTTCCAGTTTTACAAAAAACATGAACAAAAGAAAAGATTTAACTATCGTGTACTTTATACAATTAATACCTATAAACAGTGCTATGTTTTTTACAAAAATATGTGTGAGTACAGCTCGTGTACTTATTGTAGTCAAACTGTCATGGTGTGTGTGTTTAGGGATACCTGCTCCAAATCTTTATCCCATTTTTTAATATGATGAAGGTTAAATAAAATAATTATTTTTAAAATTTAAATTTATAATTTGTAACGATTAAAATATGATAATTACTCCTGAGGATATAAAAAATTACTAGTACTGCAATTTTGCGGATTTCATTTCGTCATATAGATTTCATTTATTTTTAATATAGATAGTGGTGAGGGTGATCAAATAAATATTGTCACGAAGATTAGTCAACTACGCAGGATATTTACTATAGTGCACAAATGTACACTAAAACGTGAAATAAAAACTTAAAAAAACGTCTTGATAAAATAACACTAAAACGTAAAAAACACTTTATTGGTAGTTTTCATTGATAATAGATGCTTGGCATCATTAAATAATACATACTCATTTTTGCAATTAGCACCCCGATAAACCTCGAAAATGAAACCCTGACCCATGTAATTGTTTAAAAAAACAGGATGTCCGCCATCTTGGATTTGAAAATGGACCTCATTTTCGTAATCAGCGCCCCGAGAAACCTCGAAAATGACACCCATGTTATTGTTGAAAAAAAACCGGATATCCGCCATCTTGGATTTGAAAATGGATCTCATTTTCGCAATTAGCACCCCGAAAAACCTCGAATATGACACCCGTGTAATTGTTGAAAAAAAAACCGGATGTCCGCCATCTTGGATTTAAAAATGGACCTCATTTTCGTAATCAGCACCCCGAGAAACCTCGAAAATGACACCCATGTCATTTTTGAAAAAAAACCGGATGTCCGCCATCTTGGATTTGAAAATGGACCTAATTTTCGTAATCAGCACCTCGAGAAACCTCGAAAATGACACCCATGTCATTTTTGAAAAAAAGCCGGATGTCCGCCATCTTGGATTTGAAAATGGACCTAATTTTCGTAATCAGCACCTCGAGAAACCTCGAAAATGACACCCATGTCATTGTTGAAAAAAAACCGGATGTCCGCCATCTTGGATTTGAAAATGGATCTCATTTTCGTAATCAGCACCTCGAGAAACCTCGAAAATGACACCCATGTCATTGTTGAAAAAAAACCGGATGTCCGCCATCTTGGATTTGAAAATGGACCTCATTTTCGTAATCAGCACCTCGAGAAACCTCGAAAATGACACCCATGTCATTGTTGAAAAAAAACCGGATGTCCGCCATCTTGGATTTGAAAATGGACCTCATTTTCGCAATTAGCACCCCGAAAATCCTCGAAAATGACACCCATGTCATTGTTGAAAATAAATATCGTGAATATAGTTGCAAGTCCTCTTTTGACTGTTAGCTAACTTCTCCCGTGAGAATTTTGTGTCTCGCGCATCGTAAAATTTCACTCTCATAAATTTTTCATAACGCGCCTAAAGAAGTATAACTTCAACATGAAAGATAAACAGATTAAATTTTATGTTACCTATGGCTCAGTAGACGTAACTTCGTTACAGGTTCGATTTCCAGACTTAGTCCTTATAACTATACAAATAAAGTCTAAATTGAAACTTCTCTTAGTCGATACTATATATTTAATAATAAAATAATAAATATGTTGGGACATTTACACACAGCACTATCTAGTTCCACGGTAAGGTACGAGCCTTGTGTTATGGATACTAGATGGTTGATATACATGGTGGATGGTATATACACATATATAAGTGTAAATACATACATATTATAAATATAAACATCCATGACTGGAGTACAAACATTCGTGCACAACAAATGTCTGCCCCCAGCGGGACTCGAACCCGCGACCGCTAGCGCAGCAAGTAGGGTCACTACAAACTGCGCCACGCGTGTCGTCAAATATGTATACTAAAATTTTTAAGTAAAAAATTTACAAGTCAATAAGGTCCAAAATACGCCATTTATTTATTTCATTTCAATATAGTTTTAAATACAAATGTTTTAGAGCATAATTTAGCGCACACGACTCGTGACAATTCTGTTCACGAATTAAATAAATAAATTTCTAAATTGGTTCTGCGGTTGTGGAGCAAACAGTCACAGGTCCGTTCAGCACAACGCCTCGTCCCGCACTGATTTACTGGGCGACAGAGGGTGTTCTCTCGCGGCTTACGTGTATGAATTACGTAAAAAAATCATAAAAAATAAATAAAACAGTTATTTGAAAAAATAATCGGAGATCATATTAGGTGTTGTATTATTAAATATGCTGAACGCAATAAAAAAATCTTGTTTTTGATAGTTTACGAGAGAAATGATATGAAAAATTGTAACAGAGGGTACTTAGCATATTTATTTATGATATTTATGTTGTTTTTTTTAACTTTTTAAGCGGAAGAGATAATGCTGTATATGCTGTAGAATAACATACATTTTTTTTAAATTTTTTCCTATTAAGATTACAGAGAATTCAAATACAAAGAAAGTCCAATTTACATATATCGCCGCCTTAAGTAACATCTCGTTTTATTTTTTATTATCCTCAGATGGTAATGTGGGACTAGCACTACCTACTAAATACAACGAAACCTCCAAACGTCTTAAGAGGGTGTTGTAGGATTGCTTACACATTCAACAACGACGTCCAAGCGTCAAGACTGCCGAAGCAGACCACACAGCCAAGGGGTAGCTACTCAGTCCACTCTGCTATTAGAGAAGTACGTTTAACGCCAGGCTGGTTTACCGGACGCTTATGAGCTCAAGAAAAGGTCAGGACAAGGAAAGTTCATCGGAAATTCAACAAATTCCAGAAATAAGTAATAGAAGACTGTATAAATAGTAATAAAACAGTATTGTAGAAACTTAATATGAATATTTCTTAGAACTCGGCACGGTATGTGAGAATTCCTAAAGGACTTAAAGAATACCTCTTAGATCAATAGTTGTTACATCATTAAAATACCAGTTTAAGCTTCATGTGTAATACAATTGTTTTACCGGGACTTTTTTTATGGGACAAAGGGGGCAAACGAGCAGGAGGGTCACCTGATGGTAAGTGATCACCTCCGCCCATGGACATCTGCAATATCGCAGGGCTTGCATATGCGTTGCCGGCCTTTCAGGAAAGTGAGGGAGGTAGGAGGGAGGGAGGAGGGACGGAGAAGAGATGGCGAGAGGAGAGAGGGAGGATGGAGGGAAGGGGGAGGGAGGAGGGAGGGATGGGGAGTGGGCCACCCGGACTCTCACTTACCGGACGAAACGCGACAGCTTAGCTGCCACTTCACGTCGGTATTCTGTGAGAGAGTGGTATATATAAACTACTATATACGGGGCGTGCCGGCCCATTCGGCTGCTACCCGAAGGTAACAAGCATGGCACTACCACTTAAAATAATAAAATATAACGATATTTATCTTTGAAACTAAAATAATTAAGTATTTCTGGGGATTGAGGACTAAACGTATAAAAACAACTTGAATATCAAAAGAAACAGTCAGTGAAACAATAAATTGTTTTTTTTTAGTTGCCCATAATCAATTTGGGGTTTCAGAATACACATGTATATCGGATATTGTAGAAAAAATTAGGGGAGTTTATTGAAGGATACAGTAAAAATTCTTATCGCTGAAATATGTTCAATAAAAGCAACAATGTAACAAACTTTACGTGCTTTGAACAGATAAAATAAATTACTGTAATAATAATAACATAGAAAATTAACTTTTTAATAAAGAGTCTTTACATAAACTAAAACAGGAATATTGCAAAAACATAGTTAATTTGCTTTTTATTTTTAGTGACATAGGAATCATGTTAGAAAAAATTTGCACTTGAAAATATCAGAGTTGTGAGATTTATTCCTCGAGCAAGCGCGTTTCCACAGTTCTACTGCCTACTTGTCTTACGGTGAAAGAAAACGTCACCAGGAAAATCTGCATGGCACGTGCAATGCATGTGTGTCTGCATCTGGCAAGTTTTCGAAAGACATCGCGGTCCGCCAAACCGCACGTGGCCAGCGTGGTGGTCTGTGACCTGATCGCCCGCGTACTTCAATACCCTAGCCTAGAGAGGCCTTACAGTTGCGGAGAAGGGTTCCGCTGTGGGTTTTATTGAGAAGGAGTCTCACAGTCCTGGCATTCGACGACCTGCAGGGTCCCCATTATGTGGGACGTTAAATAGTGTGAAAACGATATAGTTAACTTTGATATGGTAACAATAATTTACAATTGTATTTCATAGTCTAATAAAATCTTGTTAATTATAAGGTAGAGGAACTTTATATTCATACTTATAAGTTATAAAGTAATTGGTAGTTTAAAAAATAATCATGATGTATATTGTACAGCCTTGTTAGATAGAATCGAATATAATAGTGAAATGGCACATTGTTGCTAATATATTTGAAGTAGTGCTTAATACATAAAAGCTCATTACAAAACGTTTTGACTTAATTGCTCTATTAAGAGCCGGATGTAGAAGACAGTGTTACTTAAAATTGCACGCTTTGTGAGGATCTTTAGTATTAGAGCGGGGACTTGGATTCTTTGTAATTAGGTTCTTAATATTTTTTCCACATTTATTTTAATAACATTAAATAAAAATGTAAATATATTCATATCGCATATAGCGGCCATGGCGGCTAATCTCATTGAGACTAGCTTAAGTTGTGCAGGAGATATTATACACACTAGTACACAAGTACACAAGAGTACGCACAGACACAAGTTCACTCTCTATTCTCATCACTCCGGTTCGACGAATACTCGACACAGTGAGAGTTAAGGCGCAGAACCGGTGGCTTTACGTGCTCTCAGACTCCCTCGGGGATGAAACACTTCCAACTTCTCAACTGGCTGTTAGTGAGGCTTACTAAACATGAAAACTCAATAACTAAACTTGGTCCGATCCGAGGCTCGAACCCAAGACCGGCGGATGTGCAGCCGTACAGTAAGAGGAGGACGCCATTATGGGAGAAAAACTACCCCTAAATTATCAAGTTTTATTCGGAAACAATTGAAATATGTGAAAAATATCTGTAATTTTAATAAACCAAATTTTATTACATTTATCCTTGCCATGGCTACGGTCGATTTTTCCGTAAAATGGTGACGATATATTTGTCTTGTATCTTTATTTGGTGCGATTACCGACTCAGCTACGTTGTTAAAAATATTTAATGTTAGTGACAATTATTATTTTGAAAAACATTTTCATTGCGTAAAGTTTGATAACTTCGCGACTTAACGTATTTTTTCCATTTTTCGTACAAAAATGTACAGAAAATGGAAATAATTTCTTTTAAAATAGGGCAATACAAAACATTTTTTTTTTCATAATAAACAATACTTTTCGTATTCTTTAGTAAAGTGAGCTGTTATAAATTAGGTAATACTTAGTAGTCTGCAATTTTTCTTAATCTTATTTGAAGACCATAATATTATTATGAAGAAGAAAACTATATGAGTATTAAAGCAGAAGATAGGGGTATGAAGGTAATAACCGAACAGTACTTCACTGAAATATTTGTTGTTTCATTTTGTCGCTGCTCTTTACGCAAATACCGCTTCCTCGTAAAAAGAATATATTATTTTCACTGAAGCTATACAATTTATACCATTCAGCAAAATAACTTTCAAGCTGTCGTTATATTGCTCCAGTATCTATTTCATAAATAAATATTTTTCACCATGTTCGTTTTACATTAAAAAAATCATTTGACACCTTAAATGCCTTTTAATGATCATATTTAAATTATTTCATTATATATCACAATTAATGTACTAGTAGATTACGTAATATGAAGCGCGAGTATATTATGTATATTGAAATCAGCAGACCAGCTGTCAGGAAGTCGCGATAAGTAGAGATGTTTGTTCTCATCTATATCGTTGTGTGGAGTGTAGCTAATAAGTCTTTGTAAAATATTGTGGGTTTGTGAAAATAATTTTTCTATTAAGATATCCGTTTGCGAAATATGAAATGCTTATGTCGTAAGCGTATTAAAATTATTATTTTGTTAGCCTAAAGTTTACCACACTTACTATCCACTGCCACGTAAATGTTTTTTCGGTTTTACGAGTAAAAGTCGAGACCAACATAGAAAAATCTTTTTTATTTTACGAGTAAAAGTTGCTATGAGTCGCTGGAACCGGCAACTTAAAATGTAATATAAAAATTGTGATAGACAAATTTAGCTTCTCAAACTCAGATTTCTAATTCAGGAGTTCAGGAGTTCGCCCTGGCAAACCAGCCGGGTCAAGAAACGTACAAGTAGGTACACTTCGGTTACTCCAGGCTTCTCTGATTTCTTCCCCATAAAGACGATTTTACGAAGATTCGAACTCATACATACATTCGTATTTATAGTAATACATTATATTGATAAGACTATAAAAACAGTAATGAGAAATATTAATTACAATATATTAACTAGGATAAGAAAGGTATTCATGTACATGACTCAGCGGACGATTATAATTAGTTAAACTTGATGCTTTGTTTAAGGCTTCAGACGTATGTAAATAGAAATGGTTAAGGAATTCATTTTACCATTGCATCGGGTGGAATACTTAGTAAACCTAATCTTTTTTAGTTCTTTTAAAAGACAACAAGGTATGCTAAGCTGTTTGAGCTCAATTCTATTTGACTGAAACACTATTATGTGAAATATATGTATATTTTATGTAAAAAGTTTGTTAAGAAATAATAGAGCTTATTAGTCTCAATCTATCCTCCTCCCAATGTGCGTTCACTTTGTCATGGTAGAGGGCGTCCGGCAATTCAGCCAAGGGAAGCGGACTAGGTAATTTAGGCCGTGTGCCATGCAAGCTGCTCCTAATATTTTCTGATAGCAAAGTGTGACGTTGGCGCAACCCCGGCACTGTTGTGGCTGGTTCGGTGCTCCTGCCATTGGAGTGATGTAGTTAAGTGTCTAAGCGATTCCACGACAATCCATATACTGGCTTCTGCTAGGTTTTAGTAGGTCCGGTCGTATTGGTTTGTCTAGAGAGTACTAGAATCTAAACATGCATACCACATATTATGCAAGTTCTATGCGAAAATTGATTTTCCTATTTGAACAAAAGGTCCATAATATCTGTGCTATTTTCTAAACATAAAATAAAAAAATAAACTGTAATTTAATAAATATATAACAGAACCGAATAAAACAATGTACATAGAATAATTTTTAAATACAATTACTACCTCAATTATTTTTTAAATGTACCTTTTCATACGCGTGCTTTATACATTAACCGTGATATTAAATTTATTTATTTATTATTATAATATATCAATATCTATTTCAATACATACATGAAAAGCCATCCTGTCTGACTGTAGTACGCTACAGTGTATTAACTGCATAATGTAGTGCAACGGTTGTTTACGTTATGCACTGATAGGCCTAAATCATACGTAAGATATCAGGCTTGTAAGCTTGTAATACCCGTACACATAATATTACTAATGGGACAGGATAACTGTAGGGACGATCGTAACTTCTGAGAACAAAGCTTGGCCATGGAATACGTATGCCGAGTTCTGAAACAATGAGATAATGATTCGTGAGCTCATAAGGTTTGCTTAAGGTATAACATTGTCAGATGTTTTCAATAGTACATGTTAAGGATATTGTGTTTGTATATTAAAAACTCATTTCATATATTATATCATCTTGTATTTTAGTAAATTAATTAAAAATAAAATTTCATTAGTATGGTACTACTTTAACACATTTATCGTATATTTTTATATCATTTTCAATTTTCAGTCATAATATTTTTACAGTATAATATAAAAAATATAATATTGCTTTCATTGTTAAAAACTAATTTAAAAACTCTGACCATTAGCTTTCCCTTTTTAATATCTCATTCCCTTTCAATATAACCTTCTACATATCTTTCATTGTGTTTCTTACAAAACAATATCAATAATACTAATCCAACTATAACTTTCTTTGCAACAATAGTCGTAATACTCCAAGTAATCAGAGTAAGAACGGCTAGAAAAGAACCAATATAACAGATAGGCTAACGTAATAAACGTGCCTACTCTATGTTGTTTTCCGTATATGTTACACTTAAGTAAGTGTCAAAATGATGATCTGGGTCTAAAATGGCCCATGATCGTTCGATCGATCGATTTGATGTATTAATACATATTTTGCTATCGCAAGCGCAACACAGAGGGCAAAACTTCCGGTACAGAATGTATGCTATCTTGTGTGATTTTTATATTATTTATTTAAAGGGCTCTAAGCCAAAAGTAAAACTGTAGAGCTCGTTTCATCATTTCGTTTTGGTGTAAACTGATATGCACTAATACACAGAGCAGGTGAAATTTGTCAATTCCGTGCACTAATACCACAGACAATATAACCTCGTCTGTGACTAATACATATCGTATTGTGCGTAGACTAGTAAAAAAACTTTATTAAACACATTCTAAATTAGGTTTACACAAATTAGCTTATTTTATAAAAAAACACACCTGTAAAATAAAGTACCTACGCTTTACGTAATCACTTGTTGAAATGAAACATTGTTAGGAAATACCTGAGAAAATCTAGGATATTTTCAAAAGACATGTGCTGTTCACCAATTCGCACTTGGTTAGTGTGGCCTGTCGTAACGAAGAGACACGGTGTAACATTGAAAAAGGTTGAATTAATATCAATATGTGGTCTTAATAAGACTTTATATACACTCTATGAAAGGGGAAAACATTATAATTCTTCCTATAGTTGTATTTCATCTATACTATTTTCACGCAACAACTGTGCGTCGTGATATTAAGTATTTTGTATAACCTAACCTACTTCCTTGAAGGTACATATCTATAGTCCTTATAATATTTAAATTTTGTAATGTCTAAGTAATAATCTATGATTTACCAAAAATAATTACATATTTCATACTAATAAAAGAAAAGATTTCTAAGAAAAGTAAAGTATTAGAAATAAATTCCACATATTCATTCTTATATTATGATGTAGGTCAAACCTTTTTACGCGTCGCGCTGTTTAAAAAATTGTGTTTCCCTTTTGACCTTTTCACATCGACAACTGTAACATGAAGGATATTAATAAGGCATAGCGATCGTCACAAGCTGACGCCACCAACCGTGATTCAAGAGAAACACGCTATATTATAGCTTTCTCAAATTTTATTAAACACGTAGGTACTATATAAATGCAACTTTTGCGTTAATGTTAAATTAAATACGGATTATTTAAAAAATAATACTCATAAAATAAAATTCTAACTAAATAAAATCTGTACATGAAATATTTTTTTCAATTTTATTTCACTCCGAACGTCATAACGTATTTAGGGACAACTGATAAGTCCTAGCAGAGCGAGAGTGAGTATTTAGTAAAAAATTCGGACAAGTGCGAGTCAGACTCGCGCACCGAGGGTTCCGTACAAACCTGTACGGAACGGTGTATGAGTAAAAGGGTAATAAGTTTAAAATTATTAAAAATATTTTTATTATATGATGTAACTAAAAATTTATGCTTTTCGCAATTTTTCCTTTATCTGTGTTATAAGACGTTGCTTCGTACCAAATTTCAAGATTCTGAGTTCACGGGAAGTACCCTGTAGGTTTTGATTCCCTTGCGAGTGTCGAAAATTTGCGGCATAAACGGGAGTATCTTTTGATCGCGTTGACTTAGAAGTTTGATTTTTTCACAGCTCCAAGAGACCATAGACTTGAGTATTTGATATGAATTTCAGCTTGATACCTCCACGCGTTCCTGAGAAAAAAGGTCTTGACAGACAGACAGACAGACAGACAGACAGACAGACGGACAACAAAGTGATCCTATAAGGGTTCCGTTTTTACCTTTTGAGGTACGGAACCCTAAAAACGAACATCGGTATTTTTCAACAGTCAGTTCAGTTCAGTTCATGGTCAGTTTAAGACCAAACGCTGCGTTTTTAACATAATCTTATACTCATAGCTTGTCCCTACTAATATTATAAATGTGAATGTAAGTTTGTTTGTTACGCTTTCACGCGAAAACTACTCAACCGATCAATATGAAACTTTGTACACATATTCTTGGAGGTATTATAAGTAACATAGGATACTTATAAAAAAATATTTTTTACGAAAAATTAAAAAATTGTTTGTATTAACAATAGATTCTGAAATAGCTAGAGTAATTTTGAAGAAACTTTCAGACATCCTACAGATTGACCCAATGAGGTTGATTAGCAATTAAAAAAATGAACGCGGGCAAAGCCGCAGCTAAAGCTAGTTTATTACTAAATTACTAAATAAATAGTTAGTTTTTTATAATATCTTACTTAATTTCTTTAGCCACGTAAATTGGTAGTAATTTAAGGAAGTGATCAATTATTGCATTGAATATATTAATAAGAACCACACTCGTAGCTCAATTAAACTTTACGCTTACTTCGTACTACACTTATGCTGAATAGTTTGGTATACTTGAATATAATTTCCATATATAACATTACACTAGCTTTTCCCGCGGCTCCGCTTGCGTTCAAAAGGCTGAAAATCAAAAGAAATGTTTTTCTCCTGTTTTTGCAACATTTTTTATTGATGCTCCGCCCATATTAATCGTAGCGTGATCTCGATCGATCGTGAATCGAGTCTTCCTCGATAAACGGACTATCGAACACAAAAAGATTTTTTCAATTCGGACCAGTAGTTCCTGAGATAAGCGTGTTCAACCAAACAAACAAACAAACAAACAAACTCTTCAGCTTATAATATTAGTATAGATATAGTAATATATATAAGTAATTTACGTTCGCTTCGCTCAGTTACATCTAATTTAAAAAAAAACTTTAATAAAATCTTTTTTATTGGAAGAATCATCACTACATAGTATAAAACAAAGTCGCCTTTTCTGTCCCTATATCCCTATATCCCTATGTGCGCTTAAATCTTTAAAACTACGCAACGGATTTTGATGCGGTTTTTTTTAATAGATAGAGTGATTCAAGAGGAAGGTTTATATGCATAACTAGCGGAACCCGCGGCTTTGCCTGTGCTAAGTCTAGGGAAGAGCCCGAGCGAAGCGAGGGCGAGTCGCTAGTAATATATATATATAGACGTGAATAGAGGATTCATGAAGATTCAAATGTAGGCACATGACATACAATAAAGCTTTTATATAGACTTACCAGTATGTACTCGCAAATAGGTAAAATTTTTCTACAGTATTGGTTCACAAATTGGTTGAATATTCTACTGGTATAAATGAGTATAAAATTCATTGGGTAGCTAAAATGGCCTAGAGATACAATATGTATTTATAAACCCATTGAATCAAAGTTTTTTTAACATAATTTACAATTACTTAGATATATCTTTATTCAACAGCTGCTTGGTTTTGTTTAACTTTTCTATATATTCACTTCACACAAAAAGGGAACGTTCCTCATTGAAGATTATTTCAAGTCAGCAGATCCTTTGACTTTACCAGTATAGTAATACACTGTCGCGGTCTGTGTATACTTTATGTACATCCCTGTCTGTTCCTAGAGGCACAATACAAAGAATACTAGAGGGGGAAACAGGGCGAAACGACTCTCTTTTATCCTCTTGTACCTATTCAAACCCCTATCCTATACGCCGAAATATAAAACTTTTGTTTCTTATTAAAGAATGTTTTATTTTGATTCAGATTGTGTTTTGAAAGGAATTTTGTAACAATATCAGCTACTTTATATTAGAGTTTATTTCATTTACAGTAGATATTGGCACATAATTTTTACTTCAGAAGATAGTTTCATTAACGATGTCAAATATTCGTATTAAACCTGGCAAAATATTAAATTATATTATTACTTTTTTACATTTAGGCGAATATTTGGCATTTAAATAAAACTATCTTTTCTGATTTTGTCGAGGACACAACAATTAAAACAAATCCGTGAAAAAAAAAATTGACGATATTCCAAATACGTCCTTTGTTCTTTTATGCTTTGTAACACTTTTCACAAACAAGTATGAATATTAAAGTATGTATGAATATTATATTGTACTTATTAGTTTTACGGTTAGGGTAAGGGTAATGTTTTTAACCTGTATCATCATAAGTATGTAAGTCCGATACTTCTTTTGTAATCAATAAATATAATTAATAAGAATAAAACAGTCTTGTGTTGCCTTCGCGTTCATCCAGAAAATAATTTAATTCTATAACCAATTTTTCTCAACTCTGGCGATCATTAAGAATACCCAAAACTCTCATTTACAAATTTCAGTTATTGCATTACTTCGATAACGAGACTGCTTACAATTTGATCATAACAAGATAAGTACATCATTTTCAAATACCAAATGAAATTTATATACAATAGCTTTACGACCACATTTGAAATATCCCGCCCGGAATATAAAATATAGTATCTGTGCAAAACATCGCCTGAGCTCCTCCTGGAGAGTAGGGTCAGGAACTGTGGAAAAAACAGCGGCGATATCACTACAAACCCCGGGGTACTCGGCATCGTTGCCGTTGTTACACACACGTGCCTCGCATACACAATGTCCAAATATTCTGGGATACTTTAGAAATGTTTCCGTTACGATCTTTTACTATTCGAATGCTCTACACACGTAAATAGCTACGATCACCTTTATTATATCCTTCCGATGCGCTCAAGAATTCAGAAGAAGGTGGCCTTTATCGTTTTGATTTTGATCTAGTTCACGACCTTTGTCGTAAAACGCTCGATTTAGGGTAACTATTATAAATGTATATATTTTAAAGTAATCCCTCGATTGACAATATTGAACTACAGGTCAAGTAATATTCATTGCAAAGTGGATCGAGTGAATGTGGTGTAACTTACTTACTATATTCAATTTTCTGGTAATTCGTAGCTATATGGAGATGAAATAGTTCAATTTCACAGACCACTGTTGCAGTGGTTTGTGATGTGACTAGTCTAGTCATACATGTTATATACCACCAACACTACCTGTAATAATAATAAAAAAAATAATTTAATATTTCACTATCTTGAATTTAAGTCAAATTTGAATTGACTAGTATTATATATGCTTGATATAAAATTAAAATATGCTGCAAAGGTGACCAAATTATAAATCAAATATATAATCTGGAAAATGTGTAGTTTAGTAGAGATTAGTTAAGGAATTAGTGATTAATAATAATTCGCGAGAAATCTTCCACATTTTCTAATACAATCTCTGAGAACAACTTTATCTACTCGATTGTTGTTTGTGTTTCATTTGTTTGCAGGCAGATAAACAGACATGTGCTTCTACTGCTTACTAACGAATTACTCTCGCTTAACTCGGAAGCATCTCTAGGTGTTTTAAATAAATATGAATAGCATAGTGTTACTTAAATTTCACTAAGCGATATATGTAAATATCTACTGGCTCGATGCTTTGTCGCTATTAAGTAATCTACGACCACGAGTAACGTTTAAAGTAATAATAAAATATACTTGGTATTCTATTATAATAATAACTTATACAAACTAATAATTATCGAAACCACACTACATCTAATAAAGAATTCATTATTCTCATTTAAAAATATTTTTTACGACTTTTCTTTGCAACAAATTGTTTAATGTAGGCACATAACTTATGCAACGTTCAAGTGTAATAAGCGTAGACATATCCAGTATTTCAATAATTACGCTTCAGAGCACAGTTGAGCTTTACAAATACCCCGTTGAAATTACTTTTCGCTTGCGGGATTATTTTTGCAGTACAACAGATATTGGCCTGGTAAGTAAAGATATTGTATGTAGGTAGCTGTCGGCGGCAGAGGTTTCAACTGGCTTATCTTGTGTTGTATTATATACGTCGTAAACCGAGTATTCTGTGGAAGCTAGAGTTAGCGCTACATTCTTATTTTATTTCGAATTTAATAATTATTTATTAATCAAGTCTGTGTTTTGGTAAGATAATTAAAAATAAATATCCAATGTAAGTTTAGTAGTATACTTGTCAGAGAGATCATTAATAGTGAAATAGCATAGAATTCAGGTGTAGGGACGTAAAAGAGTTATTCCACGAATTCCCCTATCTAGTGATAGCCCGCCGTGCGACGTGTCCGGTGAATCAACGAGCACCGCTCCGCTCGGTCGAACAAAAACGGAAAACCATTTTACGGTCCATTGTGAAAGAGGATTGGCAATTTCGTTCCGGACTTACTCGACCGTCGGCTGAGCAAGTTTTACAAAATCTCTGATGTATCGCGAACTCTTACGATACCCTATAAAAGTTATAATCATATTTGTATACGATTGAATCATTTAACAAGATATATTTTGCGAGAAAAGGAATCTTAAATGAAATCAGTCTTAAATGGCGTCATTTCTAAAAAAAAACAAGAATTGATGGCTTAATTTTCTACTTCACCTTAATTCTTGTCTTGTTAAAACTTTGCAATTGCTATGCGTACAGTGTACGCTAGTAATTAAGAATCGGAACGAAAAGATTATAAGATTATCATATAGTTGAAATAAATGTGCTGTAAATAAAGTGTTTTTTGAATATCTTCACTTTCTTTTGTATTCTACTTCTTATAGAGAATTATTTATTAAAGCTACTCCTAATATACACATACATATCATGAACGAATTAGTAACTGGTACCGACATAAAATACAAAAAAAATGAAATATCGTTCTGAATCCAAGTGGAGCATAACGCACACAAAGATTTTGATACATTATTAAAAACACAGATATAGAATACATAAAATTCACTCTATATAAATAATATATTTTTTATAAAGTATTTTATGTAATTGTACTACCTATACAAATAACATCATCATTAGTTCAGTCATTTCGTCAAATATCGATATACTATTTTTCGACATTGTCAAGCACTAATCGATGTCAAATAGAGTCACTCGACAGTGTTGTAATTAGTTTCGAATGGTATAATCCAGTCATTTTAAGATTTTTTTATGGTACAAATAGGGCAAACGGGCAGGAGGCTCACCTGATGGGAAGTGATCACCTCCGCCCATGGACATCTACAAGCCAGGGCTTGCAGATGCGTTGCCGGCCTTTCAGGAAAGGGAGGGAGGTAGGAAGGATGGAAAAGGGAGGTAGGAGGGAGGGAAAAGGGAGAAAGGAGGGAGGTAGGAGGGAGGGAAGAGGGAGGTAGGAGGTAGTGAGGGAGGTAGGAGGGATGAGGAGTGGGCCTCCCGGACTCTCACTTACCGGACGAAACGCGACATCATAGCTGCCACTTCACGCCGGTCTTCTGTGAGAGAGTGGTACTATACGGGGCGTGCCGGCCCATTCGGCTGCAACCGGAAAGTAACAAGCATGGCACTACCACTAGAAAAAATGATAGATGAAAGATGGTTGTCAGATGTCAACAATACATAGAAATATTGACTACATGTAACATAGTTGGATAATACGAAATTTTATTTTACATTTCACTAAATTTTGAGATAAAGAACAATAAATGTAATAAAATAATATATTTACTAGAGAAAAGAAATAGTGCTGCATCCGCCGCTATAGTTTTTAGAACATTTAACTAAATATTTAGTCATTTTTGGGAGATGTTTTATTGACAAGTAAGTACTTGAGACTGACGCAAAAACAAACGTCCAAGGCATAAATTTCCTGGTTACTGACAAGACCGGTAAAGGTACGTCCGCTTAAATGTCGGGTCCAGTGGCTAATTTGTTTATGATACATAATATTATGTATATTCAACTAAACGAAACTTATATTGACTAATGTATAAAATATGTACTTATATATGATGTTGATTATATAATAGGCGGAGTCGTTAAAATTATAAAAGTGACCTTACAATAGTTAAGTCAAAACTTTAAAATGCAAATAACTTTGTGGTAGGTATGTGGTAAAGAAAATCGTGATTTTGAACTATAGTAAACTATTTGACCTACTTAGTAACTAACTCTTTATAGGAGTATATAAAACTAGTAGGTATACTACACTGAATACTACTAACTAGAGCTAGTCCGTTGTTCTATATATAAAAAGTTACGTAACTTTGATTGTCGACGCCACAAGTTACTTTACTGTAAAAAAGAAAACGAAGAAGTTAATAATGTTTTACTTTGGTAAGAAATATTATAGAAAATATATTCAGCAAATTATCGCTCTTACAATGTTAATGTAATAAAAATTTCTCGCATACGTAAGTATATTATGAAGAGAAACGAATTTCGTCAATTTACAAACTGTTCTCGTCTAGATAAACGGATGCCCATTTGAAATTCCAATTAGAAAGTTTTCTCATTTACTTGATTCAGGGCGTGGATTGGCTGAAGGGCAACAATCCGCCCCGATTAGTCCTCGTCTCTGCTCAGCACCAGATTTGGGCAAAGGTTTGAAGGTTGTGGTAAACCGCGTAAACCAATTCTTCATTTGGATTGAATTTTAATTATATTTATATATTTATTTCATTTATATAGTTTAACTATTGCTAGAGTAGCAGTTAAGGGTAGAACACTAATGTTTCTTTAATGCTGCTGTGCAGAGTTAACGATTGGTATATTTTAGTTGCTTTATACTGCCTGACTTTTTCGTTAAAGTTTAGCGTGGCGTAAATAAAAAGATAATGAAATGAAGCATTTAAAACTCCGGAGACGGGAGTCAAAAGTTACTGTCGTAAAATTGCTTTATGGACTAAATCGTGATTATAGTCTATAAATCAAAAGCTTTATAACGTTTTAGTAAAGTAAAAACATTAATAACTTTTAAGCCACCTTTATATGTACCTATGTCATGAATGAGCGAACGCTATTTTTATTCGATAAAGGGTCGTTTATAATGAGAAAAATATTATAACCTTTCAATTGCAACAACTTTTCCAGTTTTCTATTGAATCGATCGGAATCACAGAGAAATTTATTCAGAAAGTATCAAGCCTGAACCGCCAAGACACGGAAGTTACCAGCTTGAAAATTGAATTTATTAAACTTTTCGCGGGACAAACAGATACTTTATAGACTGTGAAAAGCAATTTGGTTTCAATTACTATCATAGGAATCATTTGGGGTTTGTAATATGTACCTACTCGTCAGTGCGAAGATATAATTACTTTATTTCTACAGATTTGACACCGTTTAAACTTTAAATATTACTGTAACCATAGGAATAGTAAAATGATAAATTTGAATCTCTTTATGTAAACCAAGCAGAAACTCTGAAACAACGATGTCTACTCGTATATTATAGGTACAATGAGGTCATCTTAAATGTATTAGAACCTATTTTCATTGTACTTATTTGCAAATAACATATTTATAAGAAATGATTGATATGTTTAGATATTTATTTATAACTTGTCATATACTAATAAATGTAATAAAAGCTACGTTGAATAAATGAATGGGCGATTTTATGAACTCTGCCTAGGTAAGACTATTGTAGGCAACACTGGACCTACATAGGTAAATTGGTATATTAATAAACGCTAATTTCGTACTGGATTCGATTCTGCGACCTCTTTCTGCCTGTCAAGTAATAATTAAACGTGTATGTTTACATTAAGTGTTTTATTTTAATTATATTGTGTGTAAATGATGCTTTAAACGGACGTCCATACATATGTAAATATACTCGTAATGTTGTAGCGGTCTCAAGGGAAATTGTAAGTACATAATATATTGATCAACCTTTCTTCACACTTGCGCAATGTATCGGCATTTTTCTTATAACAAACTATTCAAATGTACATAATGAATTATCTATCTATTACATTTAATACCAAAGATGCCTGTGCAGTTTGTCAGAAATTTCTTGTTCGAATGGAAATATGACGTTTAACCAAAGAATAAAACCCAAAATTAAATAATAATAATTTCAAATGTGCCTGCTAATGATAACAACACCATATAGAAGAACAGAATCATGTGTAATTTTAGCACTGATTACAAGTATATTTAAAAACAAGTTGATCAAATGAGAGTTTAATTAATAAAAATTGAGTCTCCTTTATATTAATAAAGTACCTTTCTTATCAAAAAAGCTATATTTGATTCCTTTTCACTATATCTTTATAAAATTCCCATGTCACGGATCTTGGTCAGCGATGAGCTTTTTTTAAAGTGCAATTCGGGTACCTTATAGGATAGGATAGTTTTTATTCCAATTACTTGCTTACAATTACAAAGAGAGGATTCCGAAACGATTTGTAAGATTATACGAAAGGAACAACGGTTAGCCTAAGCTTCAAATTTTACTCCAAGGCTAAAGAAAAAATACTATACTCGTAAGTATTCTACAGAAACGCGTGACCGGGTGTGCTAGCTATATCATAATTTCACTTTTAAAACCTTCGGGGTTTCAACTCTGAATAATTTTCAATTATTCATATGCACATATTTTAGTAGAAGAACGATAGTTAGTACTGTAATGGAAATAAAAAATACGAATGTAGTCCGAACATTTTGGAGGTATAACGTGTTCGCGCGTCAATTACGCCTAAAGTGGTTTTAAGTGGAAATTGATAAGGCATAAATGGTTCGTAACCCCATACATATCGGCCACGACCACTAGACGTCACTCTATTTCTGACTACGACCGGTAATTACTGCACCGTGTGTGACATATTTGATGTCGAATAGACCCGTGTCGAGTTCAGTCCGTTTCAATTAAATCCAGACATGAGCGTCCCGTTTACATGAGGGGTTTTATTTCTCGTACGTAGTTAGTAGTTACAATGGTAGAATGAAATTAATTCGTATTCCATTTCGAATACAGCTTCATATTATGGTGTTCACATATTGAAAACTCTTTTACTATTGAACCTGTAAATGAACTAGATGAATGGTGAACTCCAAACAGCAGGTTATAGTACTTATCGAAAAGACTGATTTTAAATAAGCTTATATAAAAGCTTATCCATTTAATTCTGTCTTAGTGTTACCCAAATGGTTTTTCAATAAAATTATTTTATTTAAATTTATTTTTAGATTAATTTTGATTTTTATTTTCCGACGGGTTTACGGGATAAGAATTACGGGAGATTATCCCCGTTGTTGGAACCCAAAAATAAAAATTAATAAAATCGGAAAGGATAGACGTAAGCTACTAGGTACTACTTAAATTTACCAAAAGGTGGCTGTACCTATAAGTATAAGTACCATTTAATATTATCATGATACGTCGAATCCGAGCGAAGTTAGAATAAGTAGCAAGCGATACTATAATTGTCTTTGGACTAAAAACATAATACTCGGAATAAAGAACAACACCAATACATTTTAAATAAAAGGATGCTTATTTCATAAGATTAGGATATGTTCTTTTACAATTTAATGTGTTCGACAGTCACAGAGGATTCCATTTGTCTTCACAGGCAAGTGTTTCCCAGCGGGCTTTTCAGAACTGTGTCATGATAAGATACACTAAGCCTTATACTCGTATTCCAGTTACAATTCAAGGATTCTATTAAAAGCTACTAAGAATTTTATTTCTACAGAATTTAATGTCTATGTAAATTAATATTAGCTGCAGGTATAATGTAAAATTAATCTTAGAAATAAATAAAATATACCTATAATCTATCTAATCTAATATGATAAAGAGGAAAGGTTGTGTTTTTTTGTTAATTTGTTTGTTTGTTACTGTTTTTGTATGATTTTAAAAATTCTTTCATCACTAGCTATATCTTTACTGAGAACATAGGATATATTATATTTAAAAAAATAGAGATCCCTACCTAAAACGGAACCATGTAACCCAAGGTATCAAAATGTTGCCTATATTTTGCGCTGCGAACACTATTGAAGAAATATAAAATGCTGTTCCATACAATAATAATACACATGACTGCTCAAAAAAAGGCCCGTAATGGTGTATGCCTAACTGACTATAAATTATAAGTTCAAATACGGATGGAATTAAATAGTGGTGATAATATCCATTTAAATGGTTTGATAATTAAGGTTGATTATCTACGTGTAATTTCTCCTTTAAATTATTATTTGTATCTGAATTTTCTTTTAGAAGTTATAACAGGAAAAAAAATCTCCTAATTAAGAAAAATGACACTTGAACAAACTGTCCTACGGTTACTCTATTAACAAATAGTAATTTACGTATTAACGGTAAATAATAGATTTTAAATTTGAAACTTTAATTATTTAGATTAATGTATTTTTATATTAAAACCGCATTATTAAGTACTCGCGGCGTTCATTTTTTTAATCGCTAGTAATCTTTATTTGATCTCTCGCAATCGGTTGATCTGTAGATTGCCTGAAAATTTTACAATTACTCCAGCTATTTCAGAATCCATCATTAATATACTCCTGAGCCGCGCGGCTACCTCTCCCGCTCTTGGCTCCCCCTCTCCCCATTGTCCGCTGAGCTGCGCTTTATTTTATTCTGCTTTATATATCTATTAACTATTAAATTCCTACTAATCTCCAAATTGTTAGTAAAAGTCCGTTAAAACGTTTTTTCTACAGGGCCGGATTAAGGTAATATAAGGGCTCTCATAAGTTTTATGAAATCCCTTCGTTTTTTGTTTATAGTTACTAAATAACTTTTACGATAATACAAAATGGACACTCCATTCAAAGGATATTATGATTACAAAACGTTCAATCTAATCAAAATAATAATAATTAAATAAAACTCAGCACAGCGGGCAATGGGGAGAGAGAGGTGTGCCAGCGGCGGAAAGCGGGAGAGAGTACCTATATATTAAGGATGGGTTCTGAAATAGCTAGAGTAATTTTAGAGAATTTTCAGGCAATCTACAGATCAGCCGATCGCGAGTAATCGAATAAAGATTAGTAGCAATTAAAAAAATGAACGCGGGCAAAGCCGGAGGTATTGCTGGTATGTGTATAAAATCTCATGTCACAGTGTTTGATTTCGAACTCATCCGAAATGACCCCACCGATTTTTATGATTTTTTGTGTATTTGGTAGATCTGAAAATAGGTCGAAGTGGTATGATTGGGCATCAAAAATACTTACTTATAACCCTAAACTTTCAACCTTCTACCACCAATCTCTATTTTTTAATAGTAATTAGAACGCGGGCGGAGCCGCGGAAATTGCTAGTATTTACGTACTTTTTTTAATTTACGTAACTATCTCGAAAGTTGCGTCTTGGGCAAACCCGATCTCTTCCTATTATATTTATTATATAATGACGATAAAATATAGATAGACGATAGTAAGTTCAAACCATCATTTGGTTACATACATTAAGTTAGGTAATACTAAAAATATTGTGTTATTATTTTAAGAACAAATAAAATAATTAAGTCATTTTAGATATAGACTTTTTATATAATATAAGACTATAAAAACATAATTTATAAGAAAGCATTTTATAAGAAACATAATTTGTTATGAGAAGAGGACAACCTCAAAGATATTTTGGTAATAAATCAAAGTGTTTTAGCAGATTTGCCAGTTCGCGATAACACTATTGTCTAAAATATAACTAAGTAAATATTCAAAATATTTAAGAATTTAGTTAATAACGTTTAATTACTTGTCTAAAGATATTTCTGAAATAATTCTAAAGCCTACTGATTACTTACCTATATCAAATTAAATTAAAATTAAAACAAAATATACATAATTCAAAATATAGACTATTACAAGTTCCTTTTGAATCGTAATTTTTACGTAAATCAAATATAGAATTTAATTAAATGTCTGTATGTAAGTCTGTGAGGAAAGGAGCCGGTGAAGAACTCAACAGTTGCTCTTTTTTAAAAAATAATACAACTGACTTTCAGTCACAATTAGAAAGTAGGCGTATTAAAAAAGCAACTATTGACAATATAAGGATGTAAATATTCAAATTAATAGATGTGCTTATAGCATCACCATAAATATAAGGATTTTCTCGTCGAAATATGAATTGAAATTGTAAGAGAAAAATGTTTCGCTCGAGATGAGCCGACGTGCACACCTGCGGGCGTTAACAACTTCTAAGTCTTCGAGATATATTTTCAGAAGCGTTTGATAAATATAAGTTATTACGACTGTCTTTATCTGTAAAAATATACGTCAATTACCTTAAACATTCTTTGCGAAATCTGTTTAAAATGTGTTTCACCTTTCTGAAAGTAAGCCAAATAAATTAGCGTCATCTGCCTGCTTATCATTCATTTTCGATCTTAGTTGTTGGAATATTTTATTTTAAGATATACACGAGTGACCCCGTTTTAAGATAAACTACTGTTTGTTTGCAATAATACTTTATTGCACTGCATTCAGACTACACATGGTTACGCATATATACCCATTGCATGATTTATTTTATGTACATCTTATTACGGTTGCTTTTGGTATCTATAATGATTTTACTGATTCTTTGAGTGACCACAAATTTATAGTCAAATAGCGACTTACCCTCGTTACGCTCGGGTTCATCCCTAGGTACGTTTTAACGGTTAGTATAGACTCCTCATAGTTAAGATACTTTCCCACAGTAAAAGGTATTCTATTTTGTGATTCGAAAAACAATTTATCGTTATACGAAATTTCATAAAAACATATCCATTAACTTTCTCGTGATGTTGTTGAGACAGACGGATGTACAAAAATTCTAATAACAAAATATTTGGCCTCTGTATCGATAAAAAATTACTATTTCAATAAGACATACAGAGAGAGAGACTTACAAAAATATTTAATGTACAAATTACACTCAGAATTTTAAAAATATATTATGTAATATTATGTATGTAACATAATATTATGTAACAAATTCAAGGAACCTGAGTTACTGCCTTTTTAAATAACTTTTATGACTGTGGAAATGTCTTTTTCATATCTATACTTATAATAAAACAGTAACATAGTAAAATGTGCACATGAATTATTTTTTAAAACAATGACAGTAACGTACAAGTTCTCGAGGCGTAAGCTCAGCTTTGCATTTGTGTGAGTGATAGCTAAAAACCAATAGCCGCGCATCAAAAACCAGTTAAAACAGGCTTAAACCAACTCGCAACGCGCTACGCCTTCGGTCGTGCCTATCCGTACACTGCACTCACACAAATGGAAAGCTGAGCTTATGCCTCGAGAACCCTACTGTGTATTGAATATACACACAGACCCCAAAACAATAGTGATTGTCGGTTTGTATATTATAGTTTAATACAAAAATTACTGAACCAACTTAGGTATATTATAAGTATTGTAAGTAATAGAATAAAGTCAAAAATATTGTGTACTTTTAGCTCAAGCGGAGCCGCGGGTTCCACTAGTATAAAAATAAATGTTCGTATTTCATTAGCTTAGTTTTAATGAAAACAAGATTGTTCGCACTGTAAGAGTATAAAGAGAATATTCATATTAAAACAATACCTACTCTCTCCGCGTAAACTCATGATAACAAGGCTGTTTGCTGCGGGACATACAAATAAAACTTTGTGTTTAATGACGTAAATAACTTAAAATTTGATCCCGATTTGTCCATTAACTCAAAACCAAAAAGCTTTTTGGTATAAGGTTTTGGTTACTTTCTTTAACCGATTAAAAAGGGGAAAATGGTTAGTTACGGAATTCAATTTAATTTCCTTGACTAAAATTGACTTTTTAAAATTAATTTTAAAAATATATTTAAATTGATAAGAATTCAGTGTGCCACAAGATTTTGCGACATATGTCCGCGTTTTAAGTGGTAGTGCCATGCTTGTTACCTTCGGGTAGCAGCCGAATGGGGCGCACGCCCCGTATATAGTAGTTTATATATACCACTCTCTCACAGAAGACCGACGTGAAGTGGCAGCTACGCTGTCGCGTTTCGTCCGGTAAGTGAGAGTCCGGGTGGCCCACTCCCCATCCCTCCGTCCTCTATCCTCCCTCTCTCCTCTCTCCATCTCTTCTCCGTCCCTCCTCCCTCCCTCCTACCTCCCTCACTTTCCTGAAAGACCAGCAACGCATATGCAAGCCCTGCGGTATTGCAGATGTCCATGGGCGGCGCTGATCATTTTCCATCAGGTGACCCTCCTGCTCGTTTGCCTCCTTTGTCCCATAAAAAAAATATCACGGTAAATTAAACAACTATTTTTTTCTTTAAACAAATCACGTACGTTTTTACAGTATCTGCTAAAAAACTGTTTTAGAGCATAATTTTCTATACTGTGTAGCCCGAGCAGCTACGATACGAGGTAACAAAGTGAAAATTCATAAATGTACAAGTACAACACAGTTCTCCGTACGTAGGAATCTAAAAAAAAATCTTTGAAATTGAAATATTTATAGACTTTTCCTTCCTATTTTCCATTGAATTTTACCTCCAGTAATCCTTTCTAGTAAAGCTTATATTAAAATACTAAAGGATAAAAAAACTACAATTAAGAAAATTATAAAATGATATTATTTAACATTATTTTGAAAGATATTATTTAACATTTTCTGATCAAATATACTACCTATACAATATAAGTATGCAGTTCAGTAGGACTGGAGGTAGAAGGAACTGCTGAAGATCTGGAGAATCTAAGTTCGGATTTGAAGTATTTAGACTTTCTAGTAAGCCTAGAGTAAGAAAGCTGCCGTTTTCCTCCATCACCATGCTTCAGGAAGTACGTGAAGCTGATCTCTCACTGGTCGTGTTGAATTCGTTGTGTCCCACCGGAGCATTAAAGTGACGGGAATAGAGTGCTTATGTTTCTGCGCGTACACACATTGCACAATATAATATTATATTTCCCAATTCGCTGCGAAATAAAAAATATTAAAATATTTTTTTTATTCGTTTAAGGAAAAGTTGCAATTTGACTATTATAAATTTGGTCGCGTACCTATAGTTTTCAAGCTTTTCGATCGTAGAACATACATAAAATAAGATTTATGGGTCGTAACGTCCCAACTGTAAGCGGCCACAAACGTGCTACACCGTCGCTTTAGAAACCGCTTATTCGGCGTTTTATCTAAGTGTTTAGATTTAAATTGTACAAAAAGTCATAAGTTATCAACAATTCAATAAATCATAGATTTTCTTGTATTAATAAGTTACATACCTATTAATTATTTAGTACATATTTTTGGGTATATGTTAGGTTTTGATAGTTTAAAAGAAAACGTATTTACTAAAGACATTTACATAGTGACAAAATTTCTGAAAATTCTGCGAATTGTGTAATATTTAACTAAAATATTAATATTGTTTGCAGGAAGTATTTACTGTAAGTGTCTTTGTAAGTATCGTTTTAGCAAATATTATTGTATTATAGAATATAGAATATATTGAAAACGTTTGACGCTTGTAGGTCAAGGCTGTGGCTCAATCTACATCATCTACTCTACTCAATTTCCAGCAACGAGAATTCTTATTAGTTCTTATTTTATTAGCTTGACATTGATGAATAAATTTTTAATCATAATAGTAATATACAAATATTTATTTACATAAGGCTTGTCAAACTATGGGAAGTGAGTTAGAATTTCAGGCTTATTTTTAATGCCGTTAACGAACACTGTTGAGATGAAGTGACATCGAGTTGGTTGGTTGTTGTTTAATATACCTACCTAATGAATGAAACAAAAGGCAAGTACTCATATATAAATAATACTAGCGACTAACCCTGTCTACGCTTGGGTTCATTTTAATACATAGTACATATTTCTCAGACCTTAGATATTTTCCGCAGTAACAGGATATAGAATAAATAGGCTAGTCAATAAGTTCAAAACGTCTATTCTTCATAAAGTTCTTATGAACGGTAGCTCAATTAATTTAGAATGACGTCTAGAAAAATGTAGGTATCTCACGGATGTTTTATATTAGCGCAAATAAAATTGCAATTAACTAATTATGACGAAAGAAAACGATATTTCTTTTTGTATTAATAACTCAAAAACGATTAATGTTTAAAAAACCTCTTTAAACCTCTTTGATTGATTACGTACTTTAAATGAGGAATATATATTCTTCACGACTTAATGTATAGTTATACGAACGTAAAGTTTTCAGATTTTTCCCTGTACTTGTCACATAAGACGATATTACACTTGCCGAAATATCATAGTTCTAGTTCAACGGAATATGGAAATGTAAGAACGAAATTTTGATTCCCTTGATAGTGTCTAAAATATATTTTAATTAGCTTTTTGCGACATAAACAGCCGTATCATAAGTTTTTTTCTTTAGGTATGGTTTTAATTTCAACTCGATACCACCACGCGTTCCACGTTAAAGGTTCTTGACAAACAGACAGACAGATGGACAACTAAGTGATCCTATAAGAGGTCCGTTTTTTTCCTATTGAGGTAAGGAACCCTAAAAAACAATTTTTGGCTTGACCTGAAACCTGAAGCCAGAACCTGGATCAACCGACTTGTGGACGAAACATCAACGTTCAATACGCTTTATTTTTAAGAAAAGTCTGTAATAATAGTATGACTCTCATTAATTCTACACAACTAGATTTAATTTAAGACAGGTTAAGATAATTTTCTCGCGTCTGGTACATAAAAAAGAGGCCAAAAATAAATATTTTTCCTTCAACATACGTACCCGATCTCACAGGTGTGATTAATGATCTACCTGATTTCCACTAGTGACGGGGGTAAAAGCAAGTAAATTTTCAGTCTTGATGTTCCAATATAAATTTCATTGCCACAAAATGTTCAACGGCTCGTTTATCATGATTGGGGAGGTAACGGGTGTACAGTATGATAAAAATATTGTTATGTCATCTTTTATGAAAACTTCACAGAGTTTTGAAATTATACGTTCAAAATTTTTATTAATTTAATTATTTTTTAGATAAATACCTTTTATATGCTGTGCTTTTTGTTTTGTTTTGTTTCTTAAATATGTATTTTATAATATTATGTATATGTCCTTCATCAGTGCTATATTTTTCGATTACACAGAACACTACTGATATTGTTTTTCTCTTAGTATCGAATTTTGTCCTGCACCTATAACTGAGTGTATTATTTATAGAATCAGTTATTTTTCGCTGCATTACCAAAATTCAGAAATCATTTATATTACAATAACAAACAATTTAGACAACTTACATATTTACTTTAAATCCTAAAGAACTTTCACATCAGACTTAATAAAATGTAATATTACAAAATTGATTCAAGAAACGTAAGCTAGGTATTAGTCGTTGTGGCCCAGACATTTAAAATCATACAAAAACGTCTCATCGAGACTTAGAGTCTCAATCTAGACTCCGCGGTCTTCTACTGAGCTGAATTAATTTAAATGAAATCATCACAGTTTATTCAACGAGATGGCGGAACGGGCGTTCAACCGACAAGAAAGCGCCTCAAGACTCATTTACAATTCCAATTAAGGACAATTCTCATTTACTTTTGTCTTAAAAGAGTAACAAATCAGTGCTACTCTTATTGTAACCCTTTAACCATCCATATATTGGGAACTCCATTAAACTTAATGAACATTACGATGTTTTAAGTAATATTAAGCTACAATATAAATTATAGAAAATGTTGTATTTTAAAAGTTGTATTTTAAATTAATATGTTATATATTATATAGCTATACAACTGATAGATTGGCACGCGTCTCATATATATCTCTCACTTCGACAGAGGCCACAATATTTATATGTATTTGCAAGGGTAATGAACAGATGGCTCTTATAATAATTATTTCAAATATTCAATATTTACTTATATTATGTTGTAATTGATTATTTACAGTTTACCTATTTGTTTTTAGTTAGGTTACATTCAAAAATTTTATAAGAAATAAAAGTAAAAAGCTTTTTTTACAAAACTATTAAGAAATCCTATCGTGTAGCTATTGCTCCAATTTTTCGGCTAGTTATTTTTTTAAAACTTATACTACAATATATAACTAAATAGAAACACGCAGCAACTGTAATATTATTATTATGTTGGTCGGGTGTGGTGCCGAGGTCGGCCCTTAGCTACGTCGACCACTGAAGATCCATTGTAGCTCCCTTTAGACTGACTTTAAAGTTCTCCGCCTAGTCCTGTTGACTCCAGGAACTTCCAGATTTTCTGTGCAGAAAGCTTCTGTATCTCTTCGGGTTGCATGATATGCTGCCCTAGATAGATACTTCTGCGTCCGCACGAGCAAAGGATGTGCATAGCAGATTCCTCTGACTCATGGCATAGTCTGCACATTACGGACTGACTGAGGCCGAGGATAAACATATGCTTATTTAGTTGCAGTGGCCAGTAAGTATTCTGGTTACTGCACTGGTTTTATACTTTTTGAGTTGGAGCAACTCTTTTGTAAAGTTTCTGCAATATCCCTTAATTAGCGCTTTGGAGTTAGTTTGTTCAGAGATTGTCTGCCGCTCTAGAAGTGCTTTAAGATTGCAGTGGTTTTTGAGAATTAAATAGGCGTGTTGTTTATTTGGCAATACCACAAAATGGCGGGGGGCCGCATTGAAGGATATCAGCACTCTTCCTTGCCCAGGAATCTGCCTTTTCATTCCCATCTATACCTGAGTGACCTGGAACCCATCTGTCGGATGTACCTAGGACATTCAGATTGTTAATGCAGTTCTTAACCAACTTTGAGTTAGTCTCAATAGAGTCTATAGCTAACAGTGCTGCTTGGCTATCTGAGTTAATGTAGATGTTTTTGTGTCTAAGCTTTCTCTCCAGGATGACTTCAGCACATTTGTTAATAGCGAAGAATCCGGCCTAAAAGATGGTGCCTTCCTTGCCTAGATTGACACTCGTGTTAAATCTAGGCTTGAGGCCATAGACACCGCATCCTACATTGGATACATCTGTTAACCATACATGACTGCCCTTCTTGTAAGACTCTTGGCCGTTTAGCCACATGTCGCGGTTGAGAAGATCTATTTTGTATAGTTTCTTAAAGTTGTACTCTGTGTTCATGCCATCCGCTGGCATTTTTAGAGAGTTATGTTCGAATGTCGACTCTTTTAGTAGAGGAGACCGTGGAAGATCGACCTTCACCGATCTGATAACCAGATGAGACATATTTTTTATCGAATATAATTTATAAACAAATATGCCTATAATTACTTGCCTATCTGAAAGTGCTCATGGCTATTTTTTAGCTAGGCAACAGTGCTTTAAGTATGATTTTTTGCAGGCAAGTCTATATGACTGATTTTGTAATAAAATGATCTAAAATTTGATATAACTCTCGATAAGTTAGCAGAACGATGGAGTCACCTATATTGACTTACCTGTTCACATCGGCTTGCCAGGTAGATACACAAAAATGAGTAGGCAAGCCTACTGAGGCATATTCTGTGTGTTAAAAACTAACAGTGAAATAAAATTCATTTGGTTATCAAAAGAATGAAAGTGATGAAAAAAAATCGATTAAAGTTAATTTAATTAAAAATAGCCATGAGCACTTTCAGATAGGCAAGTAATTATAGGCATATTTGTTTATAAATTATATTTGATAAAAAATATGTCTCATCTGGTTATCAGATCGGTGAAGGTCGATCTTCCACCGGTTCTTAGACCATTTGAGTAGCTCATGTATTGCGATTGTATCTTCATATTCGATTGTGTACAAAGCCTGTAGAGGCAAGATTTCGCTTCTTTTTGCACGTGGAGGTGAAGCGGAGCTATGTCCAAAAGTGCATTTAGAACATTGCCTGCCTACCGAATGGAATTCCCCTGTAATCATTAGACATGCCATCCGTTGCACACTGTCTAGTTTACTCAATGCTCTCTTTTGTTTGGTTTTGTTACATCATACTATTGAGGCGTATGTTATAATCGGCCTTACTATAACGGTATACAACCAGAGAGCCATTTTGGGTTTGAAACCCTACTTGGCTCCTGCCATTCGGCAACATATCCAGAGGGCCATTTTGGCCTTATGTATACTATTGTTGAGGTGAGACTTCCAAGTCAACTTTTGGTCAATAGTGACTCCAAGGTACTTTACCTCATTCGATAGGTTAAGAATGTTGCCATTGAGTCTGAGTTCGGTCAGCCTTTCAAGTTTCCTTTTCCTAGTGAATGGTACGATAACTGTTTTATCAGGGTTAATTGATAATTATAAATTAACCCTGATAAAACAGTAAATTATAATTCATTCATTCATTCACCACCTTGTGATGGTGTTGAGAGCTCCTTGTAACCTGGTGGAAATTGTGTTCAGGCAGCGACCTCTTACCATAACAACAAAGTCATCTGCATAGCGCGGTGTGTTATAGTCGAGATCCGCCATGATTACAAGTAGTAGATCTACAGCAAGTGTCCATAATAGGAGTGAGATTACTCCTACTTGTGGACAACCTCTGGTAGTGTGGAAATGTGCGAGTGTTCGTTTAGCGTGACTTTCGCACACCGATTCGAGAGCATATATTCCACCCATATGTTGGTTGTGACATCAACACCTTTTGCATTCAGTCCTTTGAGGATGGTTGCTGTAGGTATGTTGTCAAAAGCCCCCACAATATCCAAAAATGCACACAGAGCAGTCTGCTTATCCTCCAGGGACTTTTCTGCCTTGTTGGTCAGAGCTACTAAGGCCAGCAACTGCAACAATTTTGTTTATTCTTAATAACACAATCTCATCTATTGTTAACCGACACCAACAATAACTAAGTAGGTAATTATTATTACATTTTCTTTTTAGTTTCGATTTGTAACGTTTTGGTCGGTTTTCATTTTTGTTAAAAAATAATTCATTAGAAATAATTACAAAAGTAATATAAATAGGTACTACTATATCGCAAAATGAGAAGTTAACATACCTACAAGCACCCGGACTTTACTCAAATCATTTAATTTTCATTTCAATTAACTATTATTTCCAAAATAATAATAGTTGAGTCACCTAAAAAATGTAGTATATACCTAGTATATACCTAAGGTATAGCTACTGTTCCCCCCGACAACTAAATCACATGTCAAAACTTGCGCACTTCTACTTGCCTTTGATTTATGACTTAAGACATGTCAATTTTGTGTTATTCAAAATGATTAATATGGTCTTTTCGTCCACATACATAGATGATATCGACATTTATTCTAGTTTTTAGAAAAGATGTAAGTAAAGGATGTTTTAGAAAAGTGTAAGCCATACTTCAAGTATAATAGTAAAAACATGATAAGTTACGTTAAAAGTGCCTGAACCTTTTTAAGAATCGCTTAATTGGATAAAACAGCAAATACAATTGGAGTTATTTTTACCTTATGAACTGATAAAACCTTTTTACGTTGGGAATGCATTAACATGTAAAACGTGCTCACATACAGATGTTTCGCTAGAAAAGCAAGTACTATTCAGTTATATCCAGCGAAATACACTTATACACGTAATAATGCTCGCCTACGCACGTCACCCCCCTAGTGATTTTATTGTGGTTATCCTCCACATCAAGGGGTTTTGAGCCTTTCAAGTGCGTTTCTGTATTTGCTGGCCGCCATATTAAATAATATCAGGGAAATATTATTATATAAAAAACAAAATGTATAATATAGAATTACAAAAATTGATGCTATTTATCTGAAAACATGTTATAGATACTTATTAACATAAAATTAAATCGATTATTAGTTATTTATAGCTTTCAAAGCTCTTTACAATCAGTATTACTATAAAAACTCAGATGGCTCACACTGTTTATTATTATAACAGTCTAAAGCTTTATAGTACACATTTACAACAAACGTAGCTTAATGCTGTAATCCTCATTTAGTAGAAATATTAAAGTAAAAAAGAAAAAGTTATATTTAATATGAGAATGTTAACTTGTACAACTAAAGTGCACTTTACCTCTTACTATAATTCCAATATGTACTACACTTAGAAAATTTAGATATATCTACTAATGTCTAATTACTCATTCTATTATAGCATCTTCATGAAACATGTAGATGTAGGTATTTGTTTATGTCCTATTTCACGGGAAATCTTTGCTTTTTCAGTATGAAGTTTATAAAAGTAAGAGTGATGAATATATACAAAGAGGATTTAACATTTATTATTAAATGTAAGGAATACGTATTCAGAAGATTTCTTTTCAATATTAAATTAAAATCTTAAGCTGCGTCATTATTATATTTTTATAATATTTTACATTACCAATAACACAAGCTTTTGAAGAGGGTCGTGATATGTAATTTTATTTCTTCTCATAATATTCAAGGTAACTCAGAAAATTATGTAAAATTGTCGAAAATTTATCTTTTATAACTTCGCTATATTTAGAAACATAAAAATAGCTTGTTGAGTTCTAGGGAAAATATATGAGAGTAAAGCTAAATAGTATCTTCCATTAGTGTCATAAAAACACTGCGTTTCGAAATAACCGCGAGGCTCGCCTATATCCACGTGTGAAAATGCGCAGTAACATTTTATAAGGGATCTAAATGTGAGCAGATGGCACAATGCGAATCGCTGATACTTCCCGCAAGGCCGCAATCTGCTATTACATTTTATGCAAACACGGTGGAATGATTTCGGTTATACCGTATCTAATCGAGTAAACCTTACCGATATTTCGAATGCGTAACCGTTTTAGGATCATAGAAGTGTAATGTGTTTATACAAAACTTATGTATCGGATATAAGTCAATTGCCTATTAAGTTGAGTTTTAAGATTTTTTTCTCCGCATCATAAAGCTAATTAGTATCTACATAAAATTTGTTTCAATGACTAAAAACATTATCACAGCTGTACTTTCAAGTAAAATTATTATGACAACCAAATTATTAATTTAAAAATGTCTCTAGTTGAGGCTTCTTTTCTTAAAGATTCTTTATTTAATATACACACCCTTAGCCGACCACGCTGATGTTGCGCCTAAGGCTTTATGCCGCTTTGTGGGACACATCTAGTGGGCGGCGAGTCACTCAATCTGAGACTGTTGAACAGGTAGATGTCCGTTAGTCTCACATATGAACCCAGTTTTTAATTCATCGAAACTCCATTCCATAACCTTCTTATGTTTATCATATTTTCTATAGTCCTTACGCATTATCCGGAGGCCATCCGTGGGCAATTCCCTATGGGCTACTCAGAGATGGATCCCGGCTGATGCGTCACATTAAACAAATTTGATTTTTTCAAGGAGCTTCCTTCTCTCCTCTTTCTACTCTCTTTCTCTCTCTTTATATCTCTCTCTCGCTCTCTCTTTATCTCTCTGTCTCTCTCAATATTTACGAGTTGAACCTGTGTCGCTACGCAAGCCTTCCAAAGGATCAGGCTCCTTCGATCCCGTGAATTCCAAAGAGGATACCCCGATTTGTGGAATTCTGAACGGAATTTTTAATTTACACATATCAAAACACTCTCTATCAAGTCACTTTTCTAATACATAAACTAAATTAAAATCTATTCATCCGTTTGGTCGCTACAGACAAATACACAGATACATAGAATACCTATATCTTTCGACGTCTACGGTCATAGATTTTAGATATATTTTTCTGGTGAAACAGGCGTAATCGAATGTCATATGTGGTGGCCGACAGAACTATTCACAGTGCCAGCTGCCACGTTCCAACTATGATTTATGTGCTAGATCCGTCCAACTTTCTGCACCTTGTTTCTGTAACACTTGTACATGACGTCCTAAATATATTGCTATAGACTAAAGTAAAGAAGGTGACAATTTATTAGAAAGATAGATTAGTATTGCGTGACTAGAGGATTTTATAAAAGAAATAAGAAACAAGTGTTAAAATATATCATCATTAAAACATTTAAGACGATTATAATTTCCTTTACTTTTAACATAACAATACGGCATACGATTCTATAACATCCCACAAGGTCGACTAAACTTTCTATAAATTCTTTTACTAATATTATTTGTATAAAATGAGACGACTGAGGGTTGAGCAACTTTAATATATTCCTACTTATGTAGAGTTTCTAGAATTGTGCAGAACATTTTTAGCATCAACAGTATGCCACCTGCATACCCAATACACATAGGTGGTTATGTGGGACTGACTGCCTGAAAAAGCCTGTTCTTCTCATTAATGCCTAACGAACCTCCTCCTTCTCAGTGGGACGTCGCAAGGTCGCTTACGTACTCGACTATGGCGCCCAGACGACGCGGCGAGCTGTCGCGACGGCTAGACTGACAAATCACAATAACTTAAAATAAAAATAAATATTTACGTACTTAGTTACTGCATATAGTAGATAAATTTAAAATATTATAGTTGATAATAAATAATTATTATAGAACTCAATAATGGTATAACGTAAAACTATGCCCTAGAATCCCTTGAATATACGCAGGGGCGGATCTACTTAAAGGCTGTTTGGGCTGCAGCCCAGGGCCCCGTGGATACAGAGGGCCCCCAGCCGAACTGAAAACAATAGATCATATTGTCAATAATAAAAATTATCTAGAATTAAATAAAAATCCGGTCATAAGGTTGGCAGCACTGCGATCAATCAACCCGTGTGCACATCTATATAACGGAACGGGGAATTCCCCGTCGCTTGTTCGGTCGGTGTATTCCGTGTATTGTCTATTACTGGGGACTTCCCTCCGCTTATCTCCCGACGCAATTTTGTTATTTTTCCGCACTTATGCGTCGATTATATTAACGAATTGACTTTGTTATTGTTAGAAGAGAGTTTACTAAGTGATAGATAACTTAAAAGTTATAAGAACCGGAGCTTTCTTTTAATTTACTAAAATTGAAAGTATTCTGTATAAGTAGACTTACTGATTTTAGTAGGCAGTAGGTAAGTAAAAAGAATTATAAAACATGACTTTATAAATGAAATTACCTTTTCGGATTTTGTCGCGGATTTATATTGAACTGAAATTTACGTCTCAGCGGGTTATAATACTTGTTACAGACAGTGCCTACCCACAATTTACAAAAATTCAAAATGGCATCAAAGTACCTTAGAAAATTATACATTTTAATTCTAAACATTTAAAATTTTAAATTTTTTAATTATATTATAAATATGGCAATATTATTAACTTCTTTTTAGCTATTATAATTACAATTATTATATTATTTTATAATATTTGTTAAAATAATATGAAGTAGTTACAAACAACATTAAAATTTACGGTAAAAAGTTTAAGCCAGACCAGATGGTCTTTTCACCATGATGCTTTCAGAGCTTTAAAAAGTAATTATGATGGCATTATGAAAATTTTAATAACTTTTTATTAAATGAAGATATTGCAATCATTTTTTTTTGATTAAAGAGCCAAGTGTCTAAGAAATAAAACTTAGAAAGTTTCATTGAAATCTATCCAGTAGTTTTTCCATGATGCGCGCACAACTGCAGACCTCTATCATTTTATTTATATAGATTATCCAAATGACGTAGACGAACATTTAGTGAATGAGTGCATGCAGTTAAAATCTTCCGTACTGCAGTCTAAGACAAAGTCTTACACTCTTGCAGTGAAATTTTTTGGCTAATTTATGAAAAGAAACTTGTTGAGGTTTTCCCAAACTGCTATACCATCTTAAAAAAAATTTTAACGATGCTGATCACTAGCTGTGAAGCGGACCGCTCTTTCTCCAGCCCCTCTAGACAAATGGCAAACGCTCCGTGTCTATTCTATTTCGATAAACGCTAACGCCTTGCCGAACGCTAACAGCAGAATTCGTTTGTCAAAAGTGACACTTCTGTATGGGGAATTATGTACTAATCTGACGTTTCGTTACATTTGGCTACCAATTACAAATTCGATACGTTGAATCTAATCACTAGTCGTAAGCTTATGTCAATCCCATACATTGATTATTCTATTCTACTGGCGTTTATGCCACTTGTCTTGAGGGGCAGGATGTTGTATATAGAAAACAAATACAGTACAACTATATAATTTATCAGTTCTTTCCATAAATTGCGATTTAACAAAGGACTTACATTGCGATGACCAAATACAAGAATTCGCAGCACAAAAATGCAGAAAGGTTGCTTTATAATTAATATAACATAACCATTCATAACCTGTCAATTTATTTTGCAATAGGTAAATAATGTTTTAATAAATAAATAAAATATTTTGTCCTGTACATAACATATATTATATATACCTACATCACTAGAGAAAACAGTTTTTTGACAAAATGGCAATTGGTTGAGTAATTAGGTAGGGCCCCTAAGCAGTATTAGCCCAGGGCCCCACAAATTCAAGATCCGCCCCTGAATATACGGGTTTCTCGAGCAATAAGCTTAAATAAGACATTGGAGAGTAACTTTTATCGTCAAGAGCTTAGGTAGCGACGCGAGGGATACTCATAAACTCATTAAAAGTTAGATACCACATACTAAAATGTAGCTATCCATATAGACGGCAATTTTAATCGAGACCGCTCTACGGACCATTAAATTCCTCGACTAGATTATCGTCAACCTGGGATTGCTAAATGAAATTCTAGATAGAGGCCGGTAAGTCCCCGGTTTAGTATAACTAATTTAAACATAAAGTTTCCGCTTAATTGCCTGCATTTGTTTGGTATCGCTGTTTAAATGATAATAAGCATTTTCAATTACATTCCTTTTAAATATAAAATTAATTACCTCCATTACATTTAGCTCTCAATGGCTTTCAGATATCTTTAATATTGAATTATAAATTGCAATAAATAAGAAATTACTACATTCAGTCTGAAATTAATTGTTTGAATTAATTATAAAACAAGCTTGAGGGAAGAAAAATCATCTTTGCTCCCGCTACTGTGACTACACAGACTGCAGCGAAGGCCAAAGAAAGGTTGTTTTTTTCTTTCATTCGTATTGTATGTATGTATGTATATCCAATTCTATTTTCTTTGGCAATTAAGTACTAATTTATGTAATAAGGCTAGACTAGAGTATACATTACATAATATGTCTACGACTGCATTCATATTTTCAGTTAGTCTTTTACGCAGTCAGGTTTTTATATTTGTGGAATTTAAACTTTCCTATAATAATATATTTCTATGTGCAATAAAGAATATAATAAATAATTATACGCCGCACTGGCATTACCGTAGCAATGAGTGGGCACTTTCAATTGCCTGTGAACGTTGATATTCCGTCCATTCCAAGTAGAGTCCTCGTCACTACAGTTGTTTAAATAAATATGTATACAAATCTAAATAAATTGAACCCTGCACCTCTAATACGAAAACATCATCATTAGCAAAGCAAGATTTTAAAACGAAACCTTTAGTAGTCCTTAATTGTATAATATTAGTAACTATGCAGAAATTCTAATTCTACTGGAATAATTCAAAGCCGTTGTCCGACTTGCTAATGTTTTCATATCCGGTAGAACTGTCTTTATTCTCTCGGCCGCTGCTTTGGAAACAAAGTAAGTAACCATACATTGCCCTGTGGGGACAATTAATTGCCAATTTTCGCACCCTTTACCACTCCTATTATGCGCATATGGGAAAAGGAAAGGCTGGATGGTTCACGATTCAATAATTTATTCAACGTATAAACCGTTAAGGAGCGCTTCGTAAATGTAATTTTGAATAAAATACCCAAGAGACTGCTCGTTGTTAAAAAAACAAACAAATACAAATTCTGCTGAAAATTTTTATTTTATTTTATGTCTATATATTATATCATATAAATATATAAGAGCAAAAGAATCGTGTTTCATTTTATATTTGTCATTTCGTAAATATTTAATTAAATAATTAATATTCAAGTAAAGCTTATTTTTTTATATATTACCTTACAACTTTACGCTTTAGTATGACAAGAATGTTTGTCATATACCTATATATTTATCGACTTTCAGTAAATTGTTGTATACCACACATAGCGGCGGGCACGCAAAGTTCGTGAAGCGTAGAGAGCTGTAAAACTATGTTAAATGAAACTCTGCAAAAGCTAGCAATATCAAACCGCAGCGTGCTTGTTGCTCACACGCTGTATTACAACACAACCCACACACTTGTATCCTCTTTCTATTATTGCATAAAAATCATAGCTTAGAATGACGCTTTATCGAAACGGGAAACATTAATTTTTCAATGTTTGATTCTCTTTAGTATTCAAAATACTTAATAAAATAAAAAATCCATACAAACTATAATTAAACAAAACATTGTGTGATCGTAACAGTTTGTATCAGAAAATGTAATTTAGAAACGTGTGGACGATTTTTGAAATACCTTCGTCTCCATATTGAAATCAATTTACATACTTTAAATTTGCATTGCGTTTATTTCTCGAGAAAAAGAGCAATAGCGTACTTCTGACGTATATTTCTCGGTTCAAAGGTGCTCCGTTGACTAAATGGTACTGTATAAACTCATCACCTCTTCAGCGCCGCCTCTTTCATGTAGAGGGATTTCGCTTGTTCATTCACCTTAAATTGACGTCATTGCGAAAGGCGAAATAGAGCACTTTGGAAAAGAGTTTCCGATAAGAAGCGCTATAAATTTTTTCAATATCCATTTAGTAAGAAATAAGAAAGGATTATATTCACAAGCGAAAGCATTTAACCGGGAGTAAAAGCTATTGAAACGGCATGACACGAACTCTACTTACGGACTATAAAAATCTTGTCATATTTTTAGTATAAGTACGTTAGCTTATGGGGCAGATATTCAAAAAAGAATATGTTGACAACAATATCGTTAAGAGTAGGTAAATATAGTAACTATATGACGACACATTTGGCTCAGTTGGTAGTGACCCTAACTTTTGCGCTAGCGGTCGCGGGTTTGAGTCCCGCTGGGGGCATTCATTTGTTGAGCACGAATGTTTGTTCTCCAGTCATGGGAGTTAATATAGATATTATGTATGTATTTAAAAAAAATATATGTGTAGTATTATACTACTAGTATATCAACTATCTGGTATCCGTAACACAAGCCTCGCAGCTTACCACGGAACTAGATAGCGCTGTGTGTAATAATGTCCCAACACATTTATTTATAGGTATTTATTTGTATTTATATAATTACATTAACTCTTGAGCATCTCTTTTACGTTCATATTTAGATATAAATTTTTTTATGCACATATTAATTGGCAGCGATAACCCAGTGGTAATGCGCTAGTTTGCACCTTTAATATTTCTATGACCAAATCATGTCAAAATGATTACGACATGTCACGTTACGAAGACTGTGAGAAAAGTTGCATATAAAAGAACTTATAAGATTATAAATGAAACTATCTTTTCGGATTTTGTCGCGGATTTATTATGATTTTTGGTTCCCGACGTTTCGAATGCTTTACAGCAATAATAATAATAAATATAATATTATTATATATAATCTAAGTATGTAATCCATAATAATAAGAGTAATTTTATTATTATTATTACTAGTTACACCTTCCTCCCCCATGGAGCACTCTGTCAGCGAACGGATATTGGTAGAATAACTAACCCGACCAGCCTCACTGGTTTTTATAATTTTACTCCTTATGGCATTATCTATCTGCAAGTGAAAGTCTCTTCAAAATCAGTCCAGCCGTTTTAGAGATTAGCCAGAACAAACAGACAGACAGACAAAAATTTTAAAAATTGAATTGTAAACTTTAACTTTATAAATTTAAATTTGAAATCAAAAATAAACACTTCAATTTCCTTCATATGTATAGATATCAATGTCAATTAAACACAATCACATTCAAAACTTCAGTACCACCTTTGCTCTGTAAGGACTATTTATCTTGATGTTAGAAGATTCAGAAACAACAAAACAGGAACACGTCAATTACACTACTTATTTTACTTTGAAATATAATAAAGCAATTACAAAATCTTAAACACATTTATGAAGTAAATAACATTAAATCCTATTCAGTCGCATACTGAAACGGTACAGGTCCCTAGAGCCACGTAAACTAAAGGGGTGTCGACGGTTTCCGAAATCAAATAGCGTACCTCCCAAGGGACAAACAGTCAGCCGACCTATCATTTATGTAGTCCAACTGAGTTGAAAGTTTTAAGACTTTCCACTGAATTATAAATTTTACTCTAATGTTTAATTATACAAACAAATATGTATATTCCATATAGAACTTTCTAGTGAAGCACCATTGAATACTTACCTAATACTTCCCAAATACTTGAAACAATAATAATTATTATGAAGATGTAATGCTGAGTATTGCGATGTTGATAAGAATTGGGATATTGTCGGCTTAAACACACTCGCATTTGCTTTGTTTTTTCATTGTAATCTTTGAGAAATACAATCAAATACAATTACATACATATCTTTCAATAAAATGTACATTGAGATAGAACATTAAAAAGCAGTTAAAAATAAACAATATTAGCTTCTTTTTACCCTAATAAATAAAGGTAATAAAAATAATATATACAAAAAAGTTTAATTGTACGGAGCCATCACTACATATTATAAAACAAAGTTCTCCGCCGCGTCTGGCTCTCTGTCTGTTCGCGATAAACTCAAAAACTACAGCACCGATTTTTGTTCTAAAAGGAAGGTTTTAGTATATAATCTGTCATGTCTTTATATACATTGACTAGCGTAACCCGCGGGTTCGCTCGCGTTAAATCTAGGGATAGGATAGGATCTACCCCGAGCAAAGCGAGAGCGAGTTAGCTACTCGCGACTATATTAAAAAAACGTATCCGTAAAGGAAAAAACATTTTAAAAATGAATATCCCAGCATTATCTTTATACAATAAAAGGATAACACACTCATCATCAAGTATACGTAGGTACGAGTAATCTCAACAATAATAATATTGGCGAAGGAGGGAAGAGATTTACTTATTCATACGACGTGTAATAATATACTAAACTCAACGAGTAAGTATCTACTTTTCACATGTAAGTAGGTTGTTTCAAGTGTACTCGGTAAAAGAAAAATGTATGGGCTAAGTAAGTAAGTAGGTAAGTACTAGCATGGTATCGATAATTATTAATAGGAAAAAATTCTAGCACATGTACCTATTTGATAAAAAAAAGTTTTGAGTTCAAGATTTGTATGTGTTCGTCTGATATTTTTAACCAACTTTGAAAAAGGGTTCTATGTTATGTTGGTTCTATGTTACTCTGTATATATTTTTTACGTATGTTAACCGATTTTTTGGAGACTAAGGTTAATCTCGAAGTGTTCGTCATAAAATTTCCATTGTCATGGTATACTCCTTTAGAAGAAAACCAGAAATTGTATGAAACTTTAAGTAACAGATTCAATAGTGACTTGGTATCATCTTGTTGATCTGATGCTGAAACCAGAAAGAATGTGGGTAGTGGAACTCTTCAAAATCTACTCGTAAATACTATGAGTCAAAATTCATAGTAAATTGGGGTTATTTCGTTTGATTTGAGAAGCAGAATACGAGTACTTTTAAAAGTAAGTAACACTAAAAATCAGGCTTTAAAAACGCCTGATTTTTAGTGTTACGCAATAATATAATTAAGACATAATGTAATATGTATTTCAGTTATTTTAAAAGTAATTTAAAATATGCGATAACATTTATTTAAACTTTTACAAAAAATATATATATTTTTTGTAAGTAATTTAAATTCTTCAATAAATTGATAAATGAGAATACACTTATTTATTTACAATTATTTATTTACGGATTTATCCGTATAATTGTAAATAAGTGTATTCTCCCTCCATCTCTCTTACTCTCTCTTTCACTTATTATTTTATAATAACTTAACTTAGTGTTTTAAGATTTCGTTAAAAGCGTTGCTCAAAATAAGGCTTTAAATTATAAAATCCAAATTAACTTGAGTCTTCGAGTTCCTTTATTAAGTTTGCCGGTGGTTTCTCGCTTCAGTAAATAAAGTCAAAATTGGTTCAGATTCAGTAGTCATTCGAAGTGCAATTGAAAAAGTCGTAAAGTCGAAATTAAGGAGCCGGTCTAGTGGATAAAGTTAGTGACCAATCTATTGTCTGCATTAGAAAAGGAATCTACGTATTATGTTGATTATGCGTTGAAGTGAGTATGATAAAATTATGCACAAACAATATATCATATTTTAAACACGATCGACTAAAGTATGAATGCAAAAGGTATCTAAATACAAAATTTATAAATAGTTTTCTTTTTCTGGCAAAGTAGTTGAAGCTGATGTTTACAAACTTTTGTTGAAGGTAATTGGAAGTGATAATGCCAAGTAATAATAGCACATATTTATCAATTATTCTGGTACTTCAAATTGAGTATTACGCAGTATTTACGTAGAGTACCTGTGCTACCCATAGAGTAAACAGTACAGAGACCAAAATTTGTCTCAAAATTACTTAAATCCCCGTACGGGGTACAGGGTTACAGGGAAATTTTAACATTTAAAACAAGCGAAGGCGCTTCTAAAGTTCATATCGTTCCTTCGCCAGGGTTTGTACCTATAGCAGAGGCATTAATATAATATACATCGAAGATTGTAAATAAATAAAATAAATAAATATATTGGGACATTTACACACAGCACTATCTAGTTCCACGGTAAGGTACGAGCCTTGTGTTATGGATACTAGATGGTTGATATACTACATATATATAAGTTTAAATACATACATATTATAAATATAAACATCCATGACTGGAGTACAAACATTTGTGCTCAACAAATGTATGCCCCCAGCGGGACTCAAACCCGCGACCGCTTGCGCAGCAAGTAGGGTCACTACAAACTGCGCCACGCGTGTCGTCAATTCTTTGTTAAATTGAAATTGTTTTATTTTATTTTTATTATAGGTATAGGTACATATCATATATTATAGAAAACAATATTTAAATATATAAAAATTATTTCATTTTACATCAATACTTACTAGTTTTTAATCAATACTTAAATATTTATTTCCATATATTTATAGAATATTTACTCATATATTTACAACATGCTTATCTAAATACCTCGAATTTTACTTCACGTCTTTTAATAACGTTCTCGATTTTAAGAATCTTTTTCAATACATATACTGTAATTTGTTATATAGCGTTTTTATTATTTTCCAAATCAGATATTGTTAAACAAACTTTATTGAATCATATAATTGGTCTAGGTACGTACGTATCAATATAAAAAATGATATTATGTTTGCTGATAAATAGATAACGTTTACTCCATATTCCAGAATTTATTTGAATATAATAAAATTATATAGAGCTCAGTCAGTCTATCAATGTAATATTGTGCATATATCTTACGCTCCAGTGAATGAAATTGCAAAATTTCTTTCAGCAATTATTAATTTAATAGTCAATCCCATAACTAACATACCCGTAATATTGGACTATTAAAAAGCTACATAACCACAGAAACAAATTACTTTACCGGTGTTTAATTTGAGTAAATACCGTAAAACCTATTAAGACAGTAACATATTGTAGTGAATCACCCACGCTTATGGTTATAAGTAGCATATGCATGGCGGAAAGGACGATTGTTTGCTTAGTGAAGTAACTAAAATATACGATAGCTCATTTATTTACCTACTTGTACGTTTAACGAAAAACGTAGGCGAATGATTAACCAGTCAAATAAGTTTATTCCAAGAACGAAATGCAATTTTAAATTAAATTGTTTTCACGATGATATCAAATCGTCGATGTTTAAGGAAGAATTTAGGTCACGTCGTACGGATCACGACTTATTTCCAGCCTCTCTTTTTCTTCGTTTGACGCTAATCCGGGCTTCAGAGATTCGACCTCTTCGCCTTTGCCTGCAATCCGAGCCTTATGTCTCATAAATTACAAGGTCATTTTAAGCGTTCACTCAAATGATATTATCTTTGAGATTTTATTTTATTTTATGATACTTGTTAAGTTTACTTACTCTACTGTAAGTACCTCTCCTTCATTAACGTTATGAAGTTGTAGACTTGATTCGCATTAATTTAAAAGGCCCATACTTATATAAGACTAACCTTTTCCGCGGCTTCGTTCCGCAGTCTGGAAACCCAATACCTCGCAGAGCTACCGGCGCATCTCCCCCCTCACGATCATTACTTTGTTGCGGAGTTATGTTAAAACTATGATATCTCGTAAAATTTTCGTTGAAATCAAAAATTGCTAAGAGCAGTTTTGTTCAAAATTAATTGATTGTGATGAGTAACTCATTTATTTAGGTAAGGATTATTACCATGTTTATGGAACACCTTCGTATGTTATATTTTTCTCCCGTTTTTGCAACATTTTTCATTGATGCTCCAGTCGTATTAGTCGTAGCGTGATGTTAATGCGATGCCTTCCTCGATAAACGGACAATCCGACAAAAAAATATTTTTTCAAGTTCCTAAGATTAGTGCGTTTAAACAAACTCTTTAGTTTTATAATATTAGTATAGATAATATAGTGCAATGCAAATGCGTTAGTGTAACGTTACACTAAATTCATATTGGTTTCAACTTTTATTCCTATTTTCAGCTTACTATTTCATCCTAAAGTCACTTAGTAGAAAAGTTTGAAATAAAAATGAAAAGTATTTTTTAATAATAACTTAGAAAACGTTTCCGACATTACAGTTTAAGAGGTTATTTTATAACCGACGATTTTGGGAAGCGGAATAGAATATTAGTGTTTTATAGGAAAAATGTACTTTCAATGTAGAAGGTACGTAGTAACATACAATTAAGTAGTGAAAATAGATAAATAGATTATAAAGTAAACAACAATGACTATAAACAAAATTAATGTACCTATAGTCTATTATATATACTAAATGAAATATCTAATCAAACTTCTTAATTTCTGACCAACATAGAGTTTTTTTAATATTTAACGTTTAGGTATTACCGACCAAGATAATTTTGCATCGTTTATTAAATATTTTACTCTTTCAAAAATATTCACTTTCAATGCATGATATCGTCAGTTTCACGGACGAACCGAAAGTTTAATATAAAAGCAATTTGAAGTCGGCAGCTAAAGAACCCTGACATCGTAGATTTAAGCTTTATAAATGAAACTCCGATAGAATATTAAAAATAGATCGTCATAGTAATAATACCTACTGTTCTATTATAAGATTTCTTTAATTTGATTTTAAAAACAATTACCTAAAGAAATCATTTAAAATTTTAAAAATCTTAAGGGATCGTTTAGTTTCTGAAATTATACAAATTTAGTAAAATCTACTGGACGAAAATGCCACCGTTTATCATCATAAGCGAGTCCGACTAAGCCGCAAAAAGGGTCTGATTTGCATAAGACAATAGCAAATTAAAAGACAACGTATCTCTAATCTGAATTACCTTGCCGCGGCTAACAAACGCTTTCTGGCGTAATAAGTAAATCGGTTAGGGGAAAAAATTGCTCATCTTTTAAAGAGAACTTTTGTATATTTTAAATATTTATATTTTCAATGACGAAGATTTTATCCTAATAGCGTTAAAATAAGCTGAAATACCTAAGTCCTACCATCCATCGTGACGCTTTGATTTGATTTGTATCGGTTGGCATCGACTTTATTAGGTATTTTAAAACTGGTCGATGAAAATTCTATCGTCCCTTAGTTTCTACACTTAGGTACGTATTTTTGTATCAAAAATCAACAGAGCCAACTTTGAAATATACTAATAAAGCAAAACATTGAAATCAGACTACAAAGTAAAAACTAAAAAAAGTTTAAATAGGTATGTGGTACATAAAAATTTAGTAGCTGAAAAATCAATCTACCCTATTTTCGTCTCTTAGGGGTGAACTTTTATTTTCTAATTTAAATGTTACTATAACAATTCAATTTTCCAAATCGGGTAATAAATAACAGTTTTTGAGGAAAAGAACAAAAAATACCACTGAATTGAGAACCTCCTGCTTTTTGAAGTTATTGAAAAGAAGTACGAGTAACAATAAAAAACTTGCTATATTTATTAAGCTAATACAAAACCATGAATTTTCGTCATAAATGAAAGTAGTCTTTCTTTTACGTATTCGCCAGTTTATTCATAACAAATAAACTTTATTTGTAAGATTTTTGAAAGACTCGACAGATTTTGTACGACAATTTAAATTGTAATGAAAATGAACTCAAGCCAATGGATATTTCAACCACAGTCCATTTATGTTATTGTTCACTTGTCACGACTTCGAATGAGGTCCATTATTTAAAAGGAGGCCTTTTGTTCCGTTACATCAACTCGGTAAACTGTTTGCCCCTCACTCAACTATTCTACTACTATGAATAAAATCTGAAAACTTAATTAAATACTTAATTATCAATAAAATTTAATTATTGCTATTTCATTAAATATTACAAAGAAAAATAAAAAATAAAAGGCAAAATTTAAATTATATACGAAAATATATATCAGGTATATACTAACAAATCTTGTGTTTTATAATGAAGACATTACGCATTTGTAACTTTAGTTAACATGGACTTGGGAAAATGTGTAGATAAAATATATTTTTGAACAAAATTCTAAAACTGGCTGCAGTTTTCAATTGTGATTAGAATTTTCGCGTAACAAATTACCACTAGTATTTTAGTGCCAAAATGTGGCACGACATTCCTGCCACGCTTGGTTCCTACCAAAATGCAATTAATGCTCAGCAACCAACGTGCTGCGAGGCTATGTGACAAGATAAGCATTATGCAAATTTGGTTAGCACTGTAACAGATTTTAATACAACCACATAACCAAATAAACGTAATGTCTTCATCATTCCCCACTTAAATTGGTCCTCGATAGATTTGGGTAGCAAATTATTACCTACTAGCATATACTTAAATAATTTATATATTCATATGCATGCATACACGAACAATATAAAGTAAATAGTATTTATTTCTTAATCCCTTATAAATAAAATTTACAGGAATTTTAATTGAAGCCATTCCTTTTCTATTTTACGGCTTATAGGCCATGCTCAAATATCCAGATGTATATTATGGTTTCCTCCCTCTCATTCTTTATACAGTATGTTTAGTATACGTAGATAAATCGAGGCCGTTTCCTGCATTTTCCTTGTGATATGTGTTTTTATTTCGAACGCACAATGATTTTCCAAATTCAGTAGGTTCTTTTGTCTCTATGAATACGAGATACGTCTTTAGCTTTACAGCAATATATAAATAGTAGTTAACAATTTGAACAATATAGTTAAATAACTAATATTTTAAGACGTCTTACTTTGATATAGAATAAAATTTATCCGTATGTATAATTATAGTATATCTACTTAGTATGCACACATTACATTACACAAGGCTCTGTATTTTCCTTGATGTTTTATAAGGTACCTATTCACTACAAGTCCTCGTGCCTTCCGTGAGTCCTTTTTCAAAATAGCTGCATAATTGTTTATGTTTTTGCAAAGTTTTAAACTGTGAAGTTAAAATTAATAAAATATATTTTAATAATCAACTATAAATGAAAATTCATATATTTCTACACATCATTTAAACTATAAATGTGAATGATGTCTTTCCGACCAATCTCATTGAAAATGGCTACTACTGGTGATATAGTTCTACTACTGGTGATATATTTCGGCAGGACGATAACTCGACAAGACCAGTGAAAGATCAAGCGCAGGGCCAACAAACTTTAAGGTCTCTCCGAATCACGTGTGTTAAACATAGCCAACTTTTTAACTGGCCTTTGTTTAAATAATAATAATCTAAAACAAAGAAGCAAACTCCAAATAAGTACAATACACTTTTGTTAAGAAATACTTTTAGGGTTTCGACAAAAAAAGGAACAGTGGATAACATATAATTTTAAACTTCAGAAAATTTATAACATAGATTTATTTTCTTTAACTAGTATTAGATGTCATAGAGTCCCGATATACCACCGTCCACCTCATGGCCTTACACAAAAGTACACAATTTTAAAAATAAATGTAGGATAACGTTAAGGACACAACAGAAGAGACAGTTCATATAGAAGTGGGAATAGAATTGTTACAAATAATGATTTTTTGAAGCTACTGCTACATCTACGTATAGATTTTTATGAATCAATTGTTTTATTGCTTCAAAAGTAACTTAAATTTTATCATGTAAGCCCCGGTGTACACACAGAAATATAATAAGAGAATCCCCAATTATCAACATCAACATCTAATGTCGAAGTCGTGCTAAAATACCTCTGTATATTTTATAAAATTAATATTACATCGAGAATCGCTTAAAAAGTTTATAAAGTGATATTAAAAAGACGGATTTCCGGGTGAGAGTGTTATCCGTGTAGTACAAAAACAGTGAATTCAAACACATTGTGTTTGATACTTATAATGTCGGAACATACTTCTTACCGTATTATTTCCTAAAGGAACGATACACAGTCACAGTTGCATTCACTATATGCTCCAAGATTGGTGAGTTAAACGGTAAATAAGTCTTTACAATATTCTGATAAATAAGACTGTATCGGCCACGAATTGATTTTTTTTACAAATACCGTCCCTCACCTGCCTGATATTCAAGTAGTGACAAAGCGCCTGCAAAATAAAATTGGCAACTACACTAGATATTATTGCTCTCATATCAGCATAACTTCCGCCAATAATTCAGGTGACAATCTTGAATTTGTGGTATGCACGAAATCCTATCATTTAGATTGCCTCAGGTTGTCTACCGATATAAGCTTGAGAGATTCGTCTGAGTGGGAGTGCCCATTATGCATTACTCAGCGGCCTACAAGCAGCAACAATGACAATACCCCGGTGCGCTTTAATCCTAACGTCACGGTAATGCTTGTAAGAGGCAGGCGCTACAATCACCACCATCAACAGCACTATCAGCCAGTGATATCCGAACTATGTTTCAAGAATACACATTAAAAATATCTTTTAAATTCGACTCACTGTCTAACTCTATTGGCGCTGAACTTAAGACGGTGAAGGAAGCGATGACAGATATGAGAAGCTCTATAGACTTTATGAACTTTTCGATTATGATTTTGTTCGAATCGCTGCTTAAAGAACATGAAGAAACCAAGAAGGTCATGGTCAAACTACAAAAAGAAAATAGTGTGTTGCAGTCGAACGTTAAGGATCTTAATGCGCGTATAAATACCCTCGAACAGAATGCGCGATCTGCCAACGTTGAAATACAATGTGTGCCCGAACGAAAAACCGAAAAATTGGTCCATATTGTGACTCAACTGGGTGCAGTAGTTGGGTGTGCTGTCACGCAGGAACAAATAGTGCATTGTAGCCGTATCGCTAAAATGAAATCCAACAGCTTACGACCGAAATCGGTTGTAGTTCAGTTTGCTAGCAAGAGAATTCGCGATGAGTTTCTAGCTGCTTCAATTAACTTCAACCGAAAAAAGTCAAAAGAAGAAAAACTCAACAGCTCACACCTTGGCATCAATGGCGAAAAAACCGCGATATTCATCGTTGATCATTTGTCCCCCATGAATGAGACGCTACATGCTGCTGCCAGGTCGACTGCTAAAGAGAAGGGCTACAAGCACGTATGGGTCAGAAATGGTCGCATTTTTATGCGAAAGACTGATGACTCATTAAATACCCTTAAATAAAGGTAGCAGTTAACGATACCATAGTTGTTATTCTGCACAAATCTAGCTATAAAATTTTAAAATTCAATTGTTTAACGGTATATTATCAGAACGTTCGAGGCTTGCGTACTAAAACTAACATGTTCATACAAAGATTACTTTTGTCCAATTATGATATTGTTGTATTAACGGAAACTTGGCTTAATAATAGCATAATGAATTATGAGCTGTTTGGTGGGGGATACGTCGTTTACAGAAGAGATAGGGAAACAGCTGGCTTTAGTAGTAATAAAGAGGGGGGAGGAGTATTGATCGCTGTAAATAATCGCATTGGTTCTAGAAGGCTACAAGATTGGGAAAGTGATTGTGAAGAATTATGAGTCCTAATCAATGGTTCTACTCCTTTGGCACTGTGTGCGGCGTATTTTTAACCACCGGCAAACTTATCGACTGTAAAATGCTTTGTGGACAACTTTAATCGAATTTCTGACATATACAACTCGCATATATGTATTTTTGGTGATTTTAACTTATCAACTTTAAATTGGGCTTCGGTGGGAAATTTGTCGTACCATTTATCACCGCTTTTTCAATATTTTGTAGATTTTGTTAACTTAAACAACTTGAAGCAATGTAATAACATCACCAATAATATGGGTTGTAATGTGCGTAAGACACGTCAACAGCCTAGTGTCCTATCGATCCACTACACCCACCTCTTATTGTAGATCTCTCGTCAATCGACTGTCCTAAATTACAGTATAACCATACCTACAAACCAAATTTCTATAAGGCTAATTATGACTTAATCAACAGTTTTTAGTTGAAGTTGATTGGGTGTCTTTGTTTGATGGGTGTAAGGATATAAATGAGTTGCTTGCGATATTCATACCTTTCGGAACGAATTTTTTACGTAGTAATTAATGGTTTTACCTCTACACCACGTGCCATAAATTCTGGTGTGCCACAAGGATCTCATCTCGGTCCCATTCTTTTTAACATCTTTGTGAATGACCTTCCTTGCTTTATTAAGCATTCTGTTCCTTCCTTGTACGCTGATGACCTTAAGTTGTGGAAAGTAATCGACACTGAAGAAGATGTTTCCCTTCTACAAAGAGACCTTAATGCTCTCGTGCGCTGGTGCGGAAGAAATGGTATGGAACTCAATATTAAGGAATGTATTCACATAAAATTTACGAGAAAATTGTTTCCCATCTCATCGGATTACTTTATTAACGATATGAGACTGCAAGAAAATAATTTAGTGAAAGATTTGGGAGTAATTTTGGATAGCAAAATGACTTTCGTGCCGCATATTGATGGCATGGTTGGAAGAGCTTCCAAGCTGTTAGGTTTTGTCATCAGAAACGTCAAGGCATTTAAGTGCTCATCAACCAAAATAGCTCTATATTATAGTATTGTATGATCAGTTCTCGAATATGGTAGCGTAGTATGGCGTCCCACATTATGCTTGTCACATATTACGTATAGAGCGTATTCAAAAACGGCTGGTTCGACATTTAATTTTTAACCATTAAAGAGACAAGGAATTTATCTCGTATGATAATACTTTAAATTTACTGAATATGCAAAGCTTAAATAACTGACGAGACTTACTTGATCTCTGTTTCTTCTACAAAATTATGAGAAATTATCTAAATTGCCCAGCACATTTGGAAAAATTTATGTTTAGAATCCCGCTTCGGATGCCTCGTTAGCCGGTTGAGCCACTCTTTCGTCTATTTCGTAGAACAGTTTTGGGTGCAAACTCGCCAATCTTAAGAATTTGTACGCTCTATAATAGGTATGGGGGATTGGTTGACGTACACAACATGTCTCTAGCTAAATTTAAAGCAACAATTGCACATAGGTTAAATTAGTATTTTTTTAATTATTTTTTTTTATTTTCTAACGTTTAAGCGAATTTCACTCATTGTGATGGGACAGCTTTTTCGGATTTTGGCGCGGTCTGTGGGTTTCTTGGATGACCTACGTGATCATGATTGCTGTAAAGTATCTGAAGCGTCGGGCGTCGGAGAGGACTGTTGGGCCACGGTGGGGTCCGGAGAGGTTGTTTCGATATAATTAGTAGTTTTTATTAGTCTTGGTGTTTAGCATAAATTAGTTTATAAGATATTTTGTTATGTATACATACTATAAAAAGCATGTGGTGTATACCTGTAACTGATTGTGCAATTAGCGCAAATAAATTAACGTTATACTGTAGATGTAAGTAACATTGTAACAATCGTTGGTGTACCAAATAAATAAATAAATAAATAAATAAATAAATAAATAAATAAATTAAGAGTCTACGGAGGTAAAATCCGCGAAAAAAATAATATACCTAGTTAGCAGTTAAAAAACATAGTCGACAACTTACTATAGAATGCTTTCTCTTAAAATTTTATACGACGGTGTTCTACGAGTATTATTGATTATTATGACCTAGTGATTTTTCTATTTGATATATAAAATATTGAATAAATAACGTGCGTACGTGATATTTACTAAATATTTTTCACTTATACTTGAGTGAAGTGCATTAATAATGAATAATAAAATTAGACTTATTAAGGCCGTAACATTTTTATTTCCGTTTACATAACTTAAAATTTAAATCGCTCTCGAAACATTATAATTAAATGTACAATTAAATATTAACAAAAGCAAAATTATTAGCATAACCGTGTTCCAAATAGGTTAGTTATGTGAGAGGGGGATTATCTTAGTATGTTTATTAATCAAACACTAAAGTGGCAAGTAAGTAGCGCATTGGGTAATTAATCACGCACATTAAGTGTTCACACTATGTCATGCCTACAATAATAATCATCGGTGCTGCTGTCCTATTACGAAACGTTTTTGTAAGAAATAATTAAATTTACGTAAATATGATTTATGTAACAAAAGTGAATTATCTTAGATTAGTCTAAGTTTTGAAAGCATACCTACATATACTTACAAATAAAATACTATTTGTATTTTTGATCAAATTTCCGTTAGCGGTAGGGTCTCGACATAGCTGAAACTGTCAATTTAGATAATTTAACCGATGGGGTCATACAAAATTGCATTCGTTTTTCAACTTTCTTGCAACACATTGCTCATCTTTAAGGCTTAGGTGCTAGGTACTTATTACATTGAGATTAATGTCAGCATAATAAATATGTTGCTAAATGATGAAAAAAAAACATTCGTTGATAAAAATATTCAATGCATTTTTGGTAACACGCTAAGCGAACTAGCAATTTTCAAAAAAAATATTGTTAAAAAAATATAACCCGACTACGTAAAAAAGGGATCTAAAAAGGACGAAACAGGAAAATAATTTAAATAGAATCAATAGAATATAAAAAAATCAAGGTAGAGCCGTGGTCGCACTTACTGTATAGTACGTTTTCGTAAATAATTTTAAATACTTATTTTTAAGTACCACGTAAAATCAGGTACAAACATTGTGATGCAACCATAAGTGTGCAATTTTGCTTAAAAATAATCTTGCATAGAATCAAGTACCTTTAGGACATTAGTTGCATATATTATATAAAGTCTTTAATGAAGTACCTATGCGCAATATCATAATTTTCAAAATATGCTAACTGAGGTTTAACTTTCTTACTCGTAAATTGTCATTAAGCCCAAACCGTCAGTATTTGAAAATAATTTATGAAATACCTACGTAATGTAAGAAATTTGTAAGAAAATATAAGGAATGGTAGAATTATATTTCCGAGCCGATTACGCTATATAAAGGCAAATATCTACTGTCGCTTTTTAGAAGGCACACAAAAAAGATATATGGCTTCCACGTTATATTGCTCACAAACTGGGTTCGCTTGCTTCTTCCCTAAGCGATTTTTCATGAGCTATACAGCGTTAATGCGAACAAACGCTCTTGGCTTCGGCGGCATACTTTACTCTTTCATAGGAAATAAATTATGCCCAGAGTTGCCAAGCAAAGGCTCATTATGGGAAATTCGTCTGTAGATAACTAGGTTATATTCCTATTTACTTTTAAGTTACTTAAGACTAAAGTATGAAAACACTGCATATTTCATAAAGAATATATTCTTTAACGTGGTTTATTTAGAAGATAATATCATGTTTGTAGGGGATTTACTTATACCCATACACTGTACTCGTAGGTACATGTAACATGACACATGATCCTGTCATAAAAGCTGCCTACATTGTGTAATTACATACTTACACATTGACATAGTTAAAGAAACAAAAATTGTAAGTTCTTATTGTAAGTTGTAACCTAATTAATCCGTACATAGTGTACATTGGAACAGTATGTTATTTTTGACGACAAGGACGACTCTTCGACAACGAAATTTGGATGGACACGTTTGGCGCAGTTTGTAATGCCTACTTGCTGTGCCAGCGGTCGCAGGTTTGAATCCCGCTGAAGGCATTCAATTGAGTGATAAGCACGAATGTTTGTACTCCAGTCATCGGCAGTATTTATAATAATATGTACATATGTATGTGTATTGCGTAATGTGTATCAACTATCTGGTATTCATAACACAAGGCTCGTACCTTACCATAGAACAAGATGGTTATGCGATATAGGTACATAAAAGTATAATAAACTAGTGTAACTAGATTGCTCGACGTAATGCTGTAAGAATCTGCAAGAACCACTTTCTCTACTAGAATACAAGGCTTCAAAATCAACGTAATGAATAAAAGTAATAAAAATTAAATAAAGAGATACGAGTATCATTCACTCCTCTGTAACATGTACAGAGTGCCATCCCTATTTTTCATTTCATTAATTTATCTTTGTCTATATTAGACATCTATCTGCCAAGCTTTATACGAAAATCACCATTTCATTGTTGCCTGAAATACGAATAAAGCAGCAAAATATATATTCACATTCATGATAGTATGAAAATAATAGCACCCAGTAGTAGAGTAGTAAAAGGAAATTCAATAAAAAAGAGGAAAGTAGAAATTGCACCAGTTAAATTTTTTACTTAATAATTACTAAGTAAGAACGAATACTAAAGAATACCGCACATCGGTTTAAAATTACAGGTTTATTATAGTTACTCGCAACAACTAAAGAATTAAATAATCTGAAAATTTGAGCATAATGTAAAGAATTTCCTCATATTTGCTTATTTTTATATTTTTAAAGCATAATATTATTATTATCATTATAGCTTTATTGCCCGGGTTGACCCTTGGCCTGGTTAAGTATGTTTCTGCAGATTTATCGATTTCCAGCTGTCTGTCTCAAACTCTTAATATGAATTACTTTTATATTCTGTTCTGTCCAAACGACTGGCATCTGATGGCTCCATCCCTTGCTGCACCTCCCACCATCGGTAGTATTTTGATTAGACTACTATATGATTGTCAGCACTGCTTCGCAGTGAGTCGAGTGCTTGTATGTGTTACAATTTTAAGGGACGTACTTACAATTTTTTTGTGTCATTCTTATTCTTTGTGTTAAAACTTTAAATTATATTATATTGATTGAGAAGAGGCATATTTAAAAAAAATTGTTTTAAAGCACAATATTATAGGTTATTGTGTAAATATTTTTTTAAAAGTCTATGATCGGGGTGAATCGGATCACTTTTTCAAAATGATATATTTTATATTTGAGATTAGTAACACATTTTTATTTTATTGTAGATGGTTCGCAATTACATCAGAAATACGATATACGGGAGAATGGTCCTAAGAAAAAATTGTATAAGCCGCAATCAAAGTACTAGCTAAAGAGTTAACCTCACGTCATTACTGGAGTTATTAAGGAAATTATTTTATCACCTTTTAAGACACTGCCTGCCACAATTAGGAATGCCGTAAAACTATAAAACCACGAAATAGATAAAAAACATATATTATAAACCGACTTAAAAAAAGGAGGAGGTTATATGTTCCGTTGTATGTATTTTTTATGCATGTTCACTGATTTCTCCGCCGTCTGTGGGCCGATTTCAAAAATTTTTCTTTTGTTTGGTAGGGTATAGTTCCGAGGTGGTCCCATTGTCACCAAGTCAGGGTCTGATGATGGGATCCCAGGGAAATCGAAGGCAACTCTCAAAATTTACAGGCACCAATTATATAATATATTCATTATTTAACTATTGTAAATGATTTCAAAGCTTACATACAAAATAGGGCGTTTCGGAAATTTCTGATTATCTAGATTTTAATGAATACTTGGATTTGAATTTATAAAGAATTTAAGTGTATTGAAATGTTTAATGTGTAGCTAAATTATGACTGATTACTATTTTGACAATAAAAGTTACATATATTACACTTTAGTATGATTTTCATATTCAAAAAAAAAGTGATCCGTTTCGCCTCGGTCTACTATATTATTATTCATTTAATTTATAACGATTTATAGTTGCGTGTGTAGGCCGCGAGGCACATTTGTAATATCGCAGTAAGACCGATACACTGTGCCGAGGTTATCTGGCTATAGATATTGATTCAATTTAAGTTCATGTTTAGCTAGTTCAATTTTACGAAATCGGACAAAACATCATAATCTCCATTATTTATTCAACCACAATCTTTACATAAACAAACATTAAAAAAGACCCGACTACGTAAAAAGTACCTACTTATAATAGCTTATATAATAACCTATATCTATACTAATATTATAAAGCTGAAGAGTTTGTTTGTTTGGTTGAACGCGCTAATCTCAGGAATTACTGGTCCGAATTGAAAAATTCTATTTGTGAGGGATAGTCCGTTTATCGAGGAAGGCTATAGGCTATATTACATCACGCTATGACTAAGGGAGCGGAGCATGAATGAAAAGTGTTGCAAAATGGGAAGGGCGAGCGTTAGTTCTGCGAGGTAACATACTGCGTGACTCAGAAAGAATTTGGTTTCCGATCTTTAGAACGCGTGCGAAGCCGCGGGAAATGCTAGTCGTTAATATGATGAAACTTCTAACTTACTCGAATCCATACATAAAATATTTTTTTTAATTATTTAATTAGTGTTTTTGTCTCTTTTTCTGCCTGTGCCCGCATCACCAAAAAAACACTGAACACATTTTGATGAAATTTTGTACAATGATAGTTGGATATCTGGATTAACATAAAGCCTATTATGACTTAGTATTTTTTTTATGGTAAAAAGGGGGCAAACGGGCAGGAGGCTCACCTGATGGGAAGTGATCACCTCCGCCCATGGACATCTGCAAGCCAGACTTGCAGATGCGTTGCCGGCCTTTCAGGAAAGGGAGGGATGGAGGAGGGAGGGGGGAACGAAGGCGGAGGATGAAGGGAAGAGGGGAAGGAGAATGGGCCTCCCGGACTCTCACTCACCGGACGAAACGCGACAGCATAGCTGCCACTTCACGCCGGTCTTCTGTGAGAGAGTGGTACTAATGAACTATACGGGGCGTGCCGGCCCATTCGGTTGCTACCCGAAGGTAACAAGCATGGCACTACCACTCTAAATAATTTTAATAAATATTTTGTTATTAAATAAAAATTTAAGAATCTTAGGTACGTACAATTTACATGCGTGAACACGTCATTGATGTAAAATCTTAATAAGTACGAAGCATTGATGTCAGACTCAATAAATGATATGATAAGTTTTTTCCGCCTATTCACTATTCGAATAAACTGGTTTTAAGTGACCAATGCAAACGGACAGTCCCCACAACAGTCATCTGGCATACGTGTTTGCGATCAAACGTAAAATCAAGATTCACAATGAAGACCGCGCCTGTTCTATGTGTTATTTTTGCTTCATTAATTTGCGTTAGTTACTGCAAGGATCTTATTATTGGAACCAGCTTTAACAACAGATTAATATGGCAAGAAAAGGCTGAATACAATGCCATCCCTCTTAAAAAGAGGGTCAAGGAAGTTTTCTACTCTGATCCTGGCCAACAACTTATAAAGGTATGTTTATAAACTCATTGTATAATAAATGTGACTTTGAAATATTCAAAATTAAAGTACCTACATAATAGAAAAAATAGATAATATAGGTAGGTATGGAGATACTTCTTTTGAAATATATATTCCTTCAGATAGGCGTTTGTCGGCCATTGTAATGAAAGCAATTGAGGTACGTCTATAATAACAGCGTTCGACATACCTATGCTATTTTGAAAAATATCACGTAGCTAGAAATGACTTAGGTATTTTATTTCGTTAACAGTTAATCTGCGACAATATTGAAGAACATCAATATTTCTAATGCGAATGCGAATCCGTAATCTAGTACGGTAATTACATACTTATTTAGGTACATGTGTTAATGCTTTACATTAATTATTTTGTAGCTTTATAGTAATACAAGTTATACTAAGTACGAATAGGTATATCAGAAGATTCTCATACAAATACTTATGCTTATTATGTAAATGATAATAAGGCGGGGAAGAACCTATTTATTATTTCTTTTTACTGCAACTTTTACATAATATTTTATGAATTGTGTACAAATATTAAATAATTCGAAAAATAAAAAGAAACTTAATACATAAAAGCAATTAATGTAAGTATAATATTATATTATTTAAAGGCATTACTCAGTTAAATCGCAACACACGTAATGCGTTTATGCAAAGTCTTGTGTAATGTAAATGTTAAAATTGTAGGTATAATATCTATGATTCATGCTTAAGGGGTTTATACAATATTTATTTACATAGGTATGTAACTAGTTCAACTGCATGTTTTAAATACCGTTAGGTATATTTTCTAAGGCCAAGAAAATAAGTTGTAAAGATTAAATACTTAAGGAATTTATTTACTACGTAGAAAGTAACAAGTTAACGTTTGTGCTTTTTTCGGTTGCAATAAGTTTCGATTTTTTTACTAAAAAACATGTAAAAAACAAATAAAGTCATAAGACATTGTCCCAATAGTGGAGTGTGTTATTAGAAAAAATAAATATGTTAAACAGGTTTTATTTAGGTATTGCCGCTACAATTATACATAATTTTACAATGTAGGTATGTTTAGGTATATATTATATACCTTTATAATTTAATTGGCATATTTAATATTGTTTATAGCAATCAACAGCGTTGCAAAACAAAATAAAAAAAGCGAAATAAATTAATTCTTGTGGTCAACTTTATACTATTATGCGATATAATATAGGTATTCATATTCCTTACAAAATGTATGAAGAAAGACCTTCAAGGCTTTTAAAACTGCGTAAATTATTTCAGTAACAAATCAATCTTATAATATATCTCTAACTCTATTTCGATTTCTTAAAACTGAAATTCGAAATTTATTCTTTGACGACCAATGTTTTGTAGGTACGGTCTGCTTGTTTACCGTGACCTCGATATCTCGTGTTTTTGTATGTGTTTCTGCTAAACTTTGACAGTAAATCGGTCTCAATGTTATTTATCATAAGGATAAATAGTCGTACGGCCTCAAAAGATGAGGAAAATAAAACCTAAGTGCTGTTATTAATAATGTCATGTAGAAAGTATTGCTATTAGCCTTTTACTTATAAATAATTTCATGCTCAATTTGACACTTCCTAAAAAAAATTCGCTGTCTCATTTTTTTTTCATGAAAGCATATCGTACGACTAGGAACTACATCACTTCACTTCATATTATAAATTAAAATCCTCCGCCGCGTCTGTCTGACTGTTCGCGATAAACTTAAAAACTACTGCACCGGTTTTCATGCTGTTTTCACTAATGGTTCAGAGTGGTTCTCGAGGAAAGTTTCAGTATATAATCTGTCAAGTTTTTGTAAACATTTACTAGCGGAAACCGCGCCTTCACTCACGCTAGACCTAGGGACGAGCCCGAGCGGAACGTTAAACTTACTAAACTACTTAGTCAAAGTTGCCTATGCGTAGTGTTTTAATTAATATATATCTAAGTAAGTATTCTAAACAATGACCAACTGTTTGAAAATACCTTTTCCGGATGGATTTAAATTATTACCTATAGGTACCTAATATGTAGTAATTTTTTTCCACTTCGTAATACTGCTTAAATTTTCAACTATAATAGAACTAAATAGGTATATCTATACTTTGAAATTTAATACTACATTTATAGAGCGGAAATCATGTTTAGAAGTAGTGAATAAAATAATGGTTTACAAGCTTCAAAGTTTTAACATTTTTATTTTATGTAACTGGTACGAAAAAATAATAATTCATATTATTATGTATTCGTATTATATATATGTATTCATACATAACATGTAGGTAAACGACGAGAAAAAATAAATTCAACGTATAATAAGACACGGTGTTAATAAATGGTTTTGCTGACGTGTTGTTTTATACAATAATAATGGCGAAGCTTTCATGAACACGAGGTACTTTGGGATTGAATAGATGTTACCCCTTTATTGAAGAATCCACCCTGACGTGCGAATATTAAACCGACTTCATCCCTAAAAAGTGAGTGCGTAATTAAATATTACGTTGCATATATTTTGAACAATATTCATAAGCTACTAACTTGTTAATTGAATAAATATTTTCTTAACGTAATATCTACAAGTAGCTACTTGTCATTTTTTTGACCTCGACCAATATAATTAATTAGTATACTCGTACCTTTGTGATACAGGACGAGCATGCTAGCGTGGCTATGGCTTCATTATTTGGAAATTAAATTTTATCGAAATTCTAATTAAATATCGTTCGTACTTTGTACTACCCATTACGTATTTTACGGAACAAATTATCCGATTTTTATATCGTGGCGCAGTGCGACATGTGTCTGATTGGCACTGCGTACTACGTCCGGGTTCGCGGTTTTAATCTTCGCTAGATTTATGTTTGTATTCACCATGCACCTACCAAGATGTTTATTGTTTATCCTATAGCCTGATTAAGATTCATCATAATGTAAGCAGGTAATTAGATGCCAGTAATACTCATAACAGTTACAATAGCATTTCGTACATTTACTTTATTTTTGGCCGACTGAATCAGATCGAAAAAAATTTTTATTGAGTAGTCAAAAACACTTAAAGGTGTTTTTAGTTATTTTACATTCTTAGTGAAGCCGATGTACCTTTTTGAGTAAAATATAAAAGAAACTTTAAGACTTCTATTCTAAGCAAATTATAGAACTAAGCGCAACATCTGGTGCGATTCTCAGTATTGTCTGACAAGGGAATATCGTACACTTTTATTATAAAATAGGAACAAACTTTTTTTCTTTGTCATCTGTAAAATTTTGCTAAATATATTTTAAATTCACCTCATGGTACGAATTGAATAAAGATTTTGGTGCTGATGTCATAAACGGCTAAAATAGTAAGAATGTTTTAAGCTTATAGTAAACCTTGCTATTAGGACGTCATGGTACGAAAAGTCAAAGTAAGATTATAATATTCATGCTATAAGAGTTCATAGTACACCCCCAGGTGTCAAACTTCATAAATTCATAAGGCGGCACTTTAAACACTTTAGAACATATTTATGTCAATTCATTCGTGTAAAATACGGTAATAAGATACTCGTACTTTCAGATATTTAATAATACTTTATATCTTTTCAGGGTATCATAGCCAGGGACCTGGACCACACTGACTCTATAGCTACTGTCACTGCGGGAGGAGTCGGCTCGTCGTATGCCAATATTAGGCTAAAGAGTGAAAGGGGATCTGGTCTTAATTACCAAATCGAAATATATGTTTAGTAAAATTATCTAACATTTAATAATAATACGCAATAATACCCAATGCTCATTAATGAACTTTCCAAAAAGTCCTATTTGAACTCATTTTAATTATTTTCATCGTGTTTCGTTGAATACGTAATAAATATATTTTATTTTCCACGTCATGTTTTATTTACTGAGCTTTATTGATATAACGATGTAATAAAAAAAAGAAATCTATATAGTGTTTATTTTTCATATTCGAGTAAACCAATATTTTTTTCTAATATGTTTTCAGAAATATATTAGAAATATGATTTGTTTACTCACAAACATATTAAAATACGATTATGTCTTCAAATATTAATTATGTAGAAATGTATATTGTAAATATTCCAGAGTAACGTTATAAGGAGACTAGAGACTCACCGTCGCTCCGCTCGGGCTCGTCCCTAGGTACACTTAAAAGAATAATAAAGATTTTTCTGAAGTTTGATATTTTCCCGTAGTAAGGAGTATCCTATATGTTGACCCGAACAAAGCCCAGCTATCATCATACTTCTTCAAAATCTATCAAGTAGTTTTCTCGTGATTTCTTTCACCACAGAAAGACAGAAAGACAGAAAAAATACCTAAAAACTATAAATTGGGCCTCTGTATCGATAATAATGACTATTTAAATTAGATTTCCGCTTAGGCTTAGTTTTCAGTAATAAGTCAAAAAGTTTAATGGTTGTATGAAACACGTCTTGTTTTGAATAAAGCCGACTTCTAACTTTTAGTTTTTGGTAAATATTAAATATTACTTACAATATTATGCAGAAATATGTAAATAAATTAGAAGTTAAGCCTGCATCATATTTTTTATAATTCAGCCCTTTTTAACGCAGTGGGAACTGCTTCAATACCTGGGTGATCAGGCCACAGTCCACCACGGTGGTCCAGTGCGGGTTGGCAGATTCACATGTCTCTATAAAATTTGCTAGGTTCTCTCAGACATGCAGGTTTCCTCCTTCACCGTAAGAGAAGTGGTAATCATGTTAGAAATGATTGAAGCACATGAAAATATCAAAGGTGCGACACCCGTTTTTGAGCCCGCATCACAAAGGAGCGCGTTATCACTGAGCTACCACTGTCTCATTTATAATAATGACTAATGACTATTTCTAAAGACTTTCCAAAAATACTTAATGTACAATTTTACTATGTTAGAGTCTTATTATATCCTACTACGTATAGGTATCTAATTTTAGCAAAGTTTTGCCCGAGGGCATTTTCATGGAGCACGTGCCTAAATGACACATAACAAAACGTTAAGTAATTAAATGAAAAGTTTTACAATAATTGTATAATATTATGTTACATTTTTTTAAAACAACTGCAACTGTATAATATCAGTAATTCAGTAAGTCTTTATCTTATGCGGTCAATGTAGTGTAGTAGTTAATATGAGCTAACCCCAAACACCCTGCGGTTATGCAACGGTTCATTTAAGCTAAACCTCATTGCTCAATTAGTATTAGCCTTAAAATTATTACTTTTAAGTAATACTAAAAATAAAATATTTACAAAATGTTTTGTAAACTTGCACCTCGCTATACTTCAGCAGCTGAAATAAAGGTTTTAAGTTGTTAAGTGTACTTAGCATTGCGTTTATTCTCGGACTCGAGCTCTGGAGTAGATAAAATATGTTGACTTCAAAGAAAAATATCGCAGACCTATCATTTTAAAAGACATCTCAATAACCTTAACAGATTTAAAATTTATGTTCAGAATATCGAGTTCGGTTTGAACGTTTTCTTCGTAATTCATCCTTTTATTTGTAAAATCTACTTATCGGTTGGTTTTTCTAAAGTTATTAGATAAAGAAATTGTTACAGCTGACTAATGGGCGCTTTTCACTTTTACAGAGCTATTTTGAATTTCAGACGAGATGTTACCATGTTTACTGCGGTTTTGGGTCGAAAAGCCCAGTTCATTGCGTTATTAAGAGGCGATAACATCGCGTCCACCTCTGTAGATAGATTAAATAAATAGCTAGTTCAAATCCGTAACTAATAAAATTTGGACTCACTTTGTTTTTTAAACGGTTTTATTTAGCTCACCCCGTTTGTTTTTTTTTTTTTTATTATTTATTATTTATTCTTGGGTCAAATTTAGTAATTCAAATTTCACCCTCTTCCTGTCAACCGATTAATCTGAAATTTTGTATACACTTTGGATTTTGGTGACAATACAATTATGTTTATTCATTATCATTATAAATTCAAGATGGCGGTCGCTACAAAATGGCGGATAATTTATGTTTTATTAATCCCATCAATATGGATATCAAATGAAAGGGCTCAACAAGCAGAATACAATATACTATAAAAAATTGAAATCCAAGATGGCGGCCGCTACAAAATGGCGGATAACGTAGGTTTTTTAGCACTAAATGAATTAAACAGAATGCGAAATAAAAACTAAAAACTAGAAAATAAAAATAGGTAAAAAAACTTTTTAAGTTAAACGGTTTTATGTTAAACATACATTGCAATGTTTAAGATAAATGTACTAAAAACCAAAAAATAATAAAATAGATACAGTCGTGGGAATTATAAACATATGCATAGACTAGACTAAAATAAAACCGTGGGGCACGTCAATTGTCTACAAATTATCGACTTAATGTGCGATAGAAGAATCGATTGACGTGCCCCACGGTTTTATTTTAGTCTAGTCTATGCATATGTCTATTATTCCCACGACTGTATCTATTTTATTATTTTTTGGTTTTTAGTACATTTATCTTAAACATTGCAATGTATGTTTAACATAAAACCGTTTAACTTAAAAAGTTTTTTTACCTATTTTTATTTAAAGTTTGCGTAATGCTTAGTTTCATTTCTTTTGAAATTTGTTTTGATAGCTTGCATTTTTCCATAAAAATTACAAATCTGCTTAAAAACTTTTACAATCTACGCGCGTCAAGGATTCGAAGAGATTTTGTTTTTGTATTTCTTATTAATACTTAGGTATCATAAAATAAAAATATTTCTTAATGGTTAAGCAATATTTCGTATATATTTTATTTTTTTGAAAAAAATAAAGATTTTTTTAATATATCAACATTAATTAACTTTATTTTACTTTTTAAAACGTAAATAACACTTTTTACTGAATTTTTAATAATAAAATATAGTAAGCGACAACTATTTCTTCATTAAGAAAGTTCTGGAAATACGCGTGCATGAACTTTTCGTAGAAATATTTTTTTGTTATTCCAAATCGATTTATTAACAGTCACTTTTCTTGTCATTATTGAGCTTGTTTTATAGATATGTTATTTTCTTGTAAAGACACGAAGCAACAAAGCGATGACTGTTGATATGATATTATAAAGATAGTTTATGGTCCGAGGGTAGTCATAGATTATTTTTCATCCCGGAATATTGAATGAATACGAACTGTAAAAAGTCAACGTCAAGTACCGTATTTTTCATAGGAACAGTTTTCCTTGACTTGAAATTTAGTTTTCATACGCACACTAACGAACATTTAAGTATTGTGAAGGCGAAATATTAAAAGTTTTTACACATATTATTACGGTTTCAAATTTAAAAATAACGTATGATCTCTTAGCTTCAATGAGATCCTTGTAAATGACGCTTTCCAGATACAAAAAGAATATTTTTAGATACTGCAAGGAGATTGAAAAACCTTTAATCTGACACTTTAGGATGTTAAGTACACTCACGCGTCAATCCAGTTGATACTTGTACAAAGACAGAGCTATATTTATATATTTTTATAAATATGTTAAAACTTTATTCAAAGCCTTATTGTACGTTTTCTTAACTTAACTTCCTATGGTATTAATAACATGTTATGATTATTAAAGACTCATTAAGCATTATTTCAAATTATTACAAAAATATAATCATACTCCATGTCACAACTCACTAGTATTACTTCTACTCGAATATAGTGGTATCGTTTTACAGTATAAAAAACATAATTCTTTTTATTAAATCCATCCTATGAACAACGGCTACTAAGTAGTGTGTCCAAAAGCTCGTGTCCGCCAATTCATTTGGATACCCACCTACTCTACCAGCTGCTTTGGATGTTTAATATTTGTAAAAAAGCTCTCACTATAAAAACGTACAATATAAAGTAGCCGCGTTGGAAACATCTACTAATGTGCCATCTATGTCCAACTTTACATCTAGACGATTATGATCATTATAGTAAGCATAGCAGTAGCTGTTCTTTCAAAATAGTGCAGCATGCACTGCACTAATTCTTTATTTAATAAATCTGTATTGTTTCAATAATGTATCGGTATAGTGTTATAATAACTTTTCCAGTTATTAAATACACTTTAATAAACCGAAATATCTAATCATTGATTTTAAATACTTTCTCTATGAGCCATAAAAATCCAACAAAAATATTCTAGATGTTCCAGGGTCGTAATAAATTTTAGATGAAGAGCATGGTTTGTTACAAACATTGTTAGATATAATTAATTAGTGAACAAAATGTTATTAGAAACATTAGTAAATAGTATTATCAATATCCTACTTCCACTTAAATTTTCATAATTTGAATACCTTTTATTGTGTCAAATTATTCATAACTCATAACCAAGCTTTAGTTAAAGAGACTCACATTTTAAGACGCGAATAAATTGAAAATCCTTTTCAACAAGCTGGCAAATATTACTCACTTTGCTTTTCCTTGTTAGAGTGTTTTATGAAAGTGGAAGAAAAAGTGAAAATAATATTGCTTATAAAGAAACAATTATTTCCGTATACAGCAAGTGAAAACTGTTTATTTTCATGCTGCTATGAAAGATTTTTAAACGAAAGAAGAATGTACTAGAAATTCATGAAACAGTAAACCTCAAATTAAATATTTTTTTTGCAAATAAATCATTCAAATCATAAATTGTTTGTAATCCGATTACCAATTTATTTTAATTTTTGTTACTATATTGGCGTGATTATTACTTGCAATTACTTGGGACGCCGCGCCGGGCCGTGTTCTAAAGATGCAAAACAAACTCTTATTATTACGTTTTTAAACTTAATATTTGTTGATTTTTGTTTTCATCTTAAAATATATAAATGAGGGAATCACCTAACTGACATGATGATGATGATTATTTAGACATATTTACCTCTTTTTTTCTATAGTTAACAACTCTACCCAACCGACGAAGTAACCCCGTAAATACACAAAAAACGATCATAACTGCGATGTCAGGCATACCAGAATTTTATTTATAAACTCAAAAAAGTTATTTACAAGGACCTGAGGTTTTACATAATATCGTCTTAAACTCAACTTTAAAGACACTTGAGGTGAAAATGTTATATGCGGCCGCTATGTTGGTAGATTGTTAGACGTGAACGTGTTGTTGACGGTTTGCAGAGCGCGTTTAATTTCCTGACCTGGAAATTACAGAACGTAATGAAAACGCAAACGTCGGAATAAGATCGGAACTTAACATGTCAACATCCGAAATGTCGCTCGCATAGTTATTACGTAAAATACGAAAACAAAATTATAAAGTGGTCATCAAATATCATGTATTATTAGTCTGTGCGCAAGTTACAACTTGTTATGCAGTGACACTTTTCATTAATTAAAATAAATAAAGTATTGCGTTAAATGACATTAAAATATTCGGTCATTTTAATTATGCGGTATTGTAACTGAATATTCAGCCGCATAGGAACACAAAATATGGTCTGAACATACCGAATATACGAACATTCGGTTCATCTGAATAGAAACAATTTTAATATGAAATGACACCTAATTGGTAATTCGTCTTCGCTAAACTCCTACTTATTAAATGATTGTTTGAAAGCTTGCAATGCATATAACATATTCCCATGTATAATTAACAATTAGCTTTTTATAAAATTTGGATATATTATGAATGCATTTGGATTTATTAATTTTGCATTAACCTAGCTCGTACAAATGTAGAGCAAATACAACGAAATATAAATTGCTTTTCTAAATGTACATACAACATACATAATATATCAGTTATATATAAATAAAATTGAAGTGTCTGTTTTTAATTTCAAATTAACAACTTTTCACTAAATACACATGAACATGTTTTTTTTTAATGGCACAAAGGGGGCAAACGGGCAGGAGGCTCACCTGATGGAAAGTGATTACCTCCGCTCATGGACATCTGCAACACTGCAGGGCTTGCAGATTCGATGCTGGCCTTTCAGGAAAAGGAGGGAGGGAGGAGGGGGGGGAAGAGGGATGGAGGGTGATGGAAAAAGGGGGGAGGGAGGGAGGCGGACGTATGGGGAGTGGGCCTCCCGGACTGTCACCAGACGAAACGCGACAGCATAGCTGCCACTTCACGCCGGTCTTCTGTGAGAGAGTGGTACTATACGGGGCGTGCCGGCCCATTCGGCTGCTATACCCAAAGGTAGCAAGCATGGCACTACCACTAAAAGAATGTGTATATGGTATGTGTATATGGTATGTACATATATCAATGTGTTTAATTTTGTCTGTCTATCTCTCTGTTTGTTCCGGATAATCTCTGAAATGGCAGATAGCTAATATTATAAAGAGTAACTTCGAAGAAGCTTATTTTACTTTATTAGAAAAACCGTTTAATTTAACTTACACCCAGCGAAGCAGGCGGGGTTCGCTAGTATGCAATATACATGCAATGCGGAAACATGATTGCTGTAAAGCATTCGAAACGTCGGGAACCAAAAATCATGTAACTGCTACATAATTGCCGTTTTAGTACACTTTATCATTTTCCCTTACCCATAAAATTCCAAATCATAGAATATAATGTAATGAAACCAAAAATCATTAAGAACTCATCAACTCAAATGATGATTATGATGAAACAGCAGGCAATAATAGTTGCCTCTACAAAATGAAAAACCATAATAAACCAAAATATGAACTTGTATATGCATTACTCTACTCTTTATTTAAACTTACCATTATTCTAAATAATTTGGGTTCTTACGTTCTTACAACTATTTGTCGTTTGAAAAATGGGACATCTTTAGAGGCACTAAAGCATGAGCGTCACTTGCGCCTCACAGATGGAGAGACTGTGAGCTACAATTTATGAGGCAATTCGTCAGACCTCTTAGACCTGCACCCCTATTCTATATTTCATGCTCGAGTTTCCCTTGACATATTGATTACGACATCGTTTTGATAATATTTTGTTGTTTATTAATTTACAACATATTTTGTAATTTTATACCTTGTTTTCTCTTAGCAACCGACTTTTTTCCCATACCTACGCTTTAGAATTATGCATACTCTTTCCCATTTAAAGTCATGCTACGTTCTACTCTGTACCAATAACAAAATATGTATGACATGAAATTTCCAGTATTATGTCTTAAGTCTTTTATAAACTAAACGGGCTGCTAACCTGATCGGTTATATAATAAATCGGTAATATACCTATGTTTAAAAAAATTAATCTGTAATAAATCACAACAACTTCAATATAGTAATGTACTCAAAATATCAACGAGCAATTAAATAATTAATAAAGCCATCATGATAATAACTATATTATATACTTAATTTCTATTTTTATGTAAACTTATTGTTAAGGCTGATAACTAAGTTGGCAATGTAAATTGTTGTTAATCAATAAATCTTATCTAGTGGATCAAGAAGCCTTAAATTCGTCTCCATTATGTCCCTATGAGGCACTTATTTTGTTTACCTATCGCTCAATAATAATTGTTATTTCGGGATCAAAATATCATTTTTACGACAGACTAAATAGGAGTGACTATTTACATATAAATATTTATTGAATATTTTAATCCCAGAAAGTGATCACAGCATTTCCATGATATGCTCCTTCTTAGACAATAATCGATATATTATAATGTTTTAATAAGCGACTGTGTTGTGTTCGATCTGCGTGTTTAATTATATCGCTAATTAATTATCTCGTAAGATTCACACGCCACTTGTACTTGTATCCGTGCTTAGTAGGTACCTACATACCTACGCTGATAGCCCCATATCTATTAATAAAGATAGGGACGGACATTTAATAATAATTAATTGAAGTTTCGCCCTAGTACCTTTATTCTTCGATATAATATACACACTGTTATACACTAGGAGGATAAAACCAATGGAGTGTGAATCGTAAAATTTTTGTATTAGCTCAAATTGACTAATTTACGGCGGGGGGAGAGGTAAGCTTCGCTAGCTGTGATTGGGTGACGAAGTGACAACCAAGTGATGACTGATTCTCTAGGGATTCCAAAAGAATTACTTAAAAATATCGATATCGATAATTGTGTGACTTATTACTAGTGTAAGGATTGGTTTGCGATACAGAGATTTAGATTTTTTAATAAAACAAGTGATTTATTTTAAAGACCTTTATGAATATATATTATTTACTAGCAAACAGCGTAAGTTAAAATAAATTAAACGGTTTTTATATATATTTTAATAAAATAAAAATACTACTCCTTACTACATTTTGGCCACGCGCTATCTATAATCTAGAAATAGAAATACGGCGCCATCTACGGGATATCTGTGCAACTTAGATGCCAAACCACTATCTATTAGGATTTTATAGAACTAGCCGATAAGTACACTAAAGTCGTATAATAAACATTTAATTTAAAATAAAATAATATTGCGACTATAAATTAAGATGTAAGCTATCCTATCTTTCAAGTCGGATCAAACTGTATACGGTGTGCAAATTTGGTTAAAATCGATTAAGTAGTTTAGGAGTCCATCGTGAACAAACAACGTGACACGTGATTTATATATATAAGATAGATAGACGTGTTTTATATATATAAGATAGATATTTACTGATTCTTAAAATGGATAAGTTTTGAATATATTTTTCTTATAGAATCTTTAGGGTTTCTATTATTTTTATTTATTACTATGGCTTATTATTATGGCTCCTATAAAATTATCTGCATTATATTATTTAAATATTTAAGAGAAGCCACAAAAAAGTAGGTACAATAAATGCACACGGAATTATTTATTTATTTATTTAGGAAACAAACGGTGTTACAATAAAATTTATAAATAACAAACAATTAATAGAAACATAACCAATAAAAGTTTCCATTGTTAACATAACACTTATTACAAAGAAATAGATATAGATGCAAAATATGTATTACAAATGACAATTAAAAAAATATACTAACAAATTCAAGAGAGAGAGAGAAATGCAATAACAATCAATAATTTCAAATAAATAAAATCATTAAAATATAATTCATTAAATAAAATATTTCAGATTAATAATGTAAAATAATAAAATCAATAACAGCTTACATTAATCAAATTGTGCATAACATTAATTTTAAATTTATTAAGACAGAGATGAAATATGTCATTACTAATAAAAAGTTTATTATATTGATCAAAACTTCTGTTGATGAATGAATTTTTTGCAAATTTAGTAATTCTGGTGACAGGGACATAAAAAGTAGATTTTTGTCTGGGATTACTATTTCGTGGACATTTAAAATGTAATTTAGACAATAAATGATTGTGTAAAAATTAAGGTAGTTATTATTTATAGGTATAACAAGCATCATCATTTTTATTTATTAATATTACCGTGGTTTTAGAAGATTCTTTCTTAATATCTCTTAATGGAGGCGATTGATCTTGAGTGTTTTTGAAAAAAATATTTTAATAATATGTGCATGACCAGTCTATGTAAAACTTCAATACACTAAAAGATAGGTACCAGAGAAGGTAAATATAATATAGGTACTGATGACCTATATAATCGACGTGTATTATTTTTTAAAGATTGAAAGCAATCCGGTGTGAAATGTCTGGAGCATATGACGCTATTTCTTTTCTTTCTTCTCGCTATCATTGTTGGGAAATCTGCAAATTTTAAATCATACAAAATACAATTTTTTTTTATCCTAGGCCGCCCCACTTGTTTTAAAATAAATCAATAATAATACCTACAATAAAATAAAAATTCATCTAATCTTGAATTATATCGATATAAATCGTTGCGATGCTGCGACAGCACTAACGAGAAAAATAGACAAGACATCAACGTTGACGCGATATACTATTCTGACATTAACAATTAATTTTAATTTTTTATGAATTGAATAAAATGGAGTAGAAAACCACTTACCTATGAAATGTGATCCCGTCTTTTTTGTAACTTGAAGTAGCAGTACACTTTCCACATCATTTAATTGAAAAACTAGGCATTGTTCTTAGTTTTTCACACTTTTAAAACGGGAGCGCGTGACTATGACATAGACTGACATAAAATAGCAACGACTGTCAACAATTTCGTCGAGTAAACTATATTTTAGTGTGCTATTAGTAAGCGCGGTTGTCCCCGCATGCGTACTCCATTTACTCCATGGTTATACATAAAATACTCTATAATTTTAGATAGACAAAAATAGAAGCTTATTATGCGTTGAATTTAAAACCTTCAGAATTTTGTGGCTATGAATATCATAACGGGTGTTTAATATCTTGAAATAATATAACTGATTGTTCTTGTCTTTGTCTTATTACATCAAAATCAGATATGACAAAAGCGTACTTAAATATTCAGACAATACAGGCTGACAATACAAACACTTGACCCGATACGAGGACTCGAATCATCCTGAGTAAGGTTGCTCCTAAACCTTTAGAAATGCTCACTAAAGGATCGGCAGAATTTTCAAAAAGAAATCATTTTTAAATAAAAATAATATATGAATACTAAAAAAAGCTTAGTTTACTATACGAACATGTTTTTATAATTTTATTTTCCGGTACAATAATTAGTAAGTCGATTTAGGACGAGTACCAGTACCTATGTGGAAGTTTTTGCTGAATATTTTTAGGTTATTAAGTTTATTTTTAATAGATTTTAGTGAGGTCTATTTTGTTGTTGATAGCTGAATCTAACTTTGCTTGCTACTTTCTATACTAAATTTATTTCAAAGGCAATTAAAGATGAAAACGTATAAAACTTGATTTCCAAAGACCTAAAGTCCCTTTAACAAATAATAAATAAATGGCCAAAAGCTAAATTATAAAATTTTAAATTAAAATAATCTAAAGCGTTTGTCTCATTAAGGCAACCGACTCAATTTCAAACGGACTGTAGTGTGTAGAATCACAGAACATATCAGCATGTAAGAAATCAGCCCATGCTCAACATCGTTTGAGATTGGAACCTAACCACTGAATTGAATTATAAACCCCTAGATAATCTTATTGAAACGCTGTTACACCCCTTCCAAGAAAGGGAAACAATATAAATTACTAAATAGAACATAACAAATAACTGGTGTGAGTTATTAAAGGATCTAAGTGCTGTACTAAAATGATGATTCACTAAAACACTGCTGGAAATAAATAAAAAGAAACAGAGGCATGTGGATAATATTTTCCAATAAATACTTTAAATCACATTTACTAAAAAACGAAACTTACTCGTACATAAATTCGACTACTAGGTATTAATATACCTAATTATATTTTTTACATCACAAACATTTTATTGATAATAAAAGCTAAAAGAATTCTATAACAAATGATTACGGACGATCTCACTCGAGATTCATTTTCAAGATTTTAATTAAATCAAAATTGGAATTATTGTATGTAGTACAAAATATAACCTATTTTAAGTATTATAATATTGTAACTTTTGTTGGTTGATGTAGTTCAATAAATAAAGTAAAGAAAAGTTGTAGTTCACTAAATATTCTTCATAAAAGCACTTGTCCACAAACCACAAAACGGATAATCTTAAAATTATAGATCCGTAGAGCCTGCTCTAGCTAATTCCCATTTTTTTACTAATGAAATAAAATTTCAATTTCGATAAGACGATGAAAATCTCATTTAAAGCTTAAAGGTTTATAGATTTCAGCCATCAAGGTTTCTGTGACAGAAGTAACAATGAACTTCCATTAAAATGGCAAAAACTCATTTATAATAATGGTCAATAACCATTATGTAATTATTATTTAATATTATAAATGGGAAAATTGGGTTATAGTTTGTTACTTAATAACGAATCACGACAGAACGGCGCGCATCAAGATAGATTATATTATAGACTGGTATAGCAGATAGTTTAATATTTGTCCTGTAAAAAAGTACGGGTCCCGTTAAACTCGCAAAAGTTGTTTTGTGTACGACATGCATATTGAACTTTATCTATACTATCTATACTAATATTATAAACGCGAAAGTTTGTAAGTATGGATGTATGGATGTATGGATGTTTGTTACTCTTTCACGTAATAACTACTGAATGGATTTTAATGAAACTTTACAATAATATAGCTTATACATCAGAATATCACATAGGCTACAATTTATAAAGATATTGTGTGAATTGTCCAAAATATGACGATAAGTATCAAGTAAGTAGTAAAAAATCTACCATCTGCGAGCTATTCTGGCGTGCGCTGCCAAAACCGCTAGAGTTATACATATGTAATGTATGATGGAAATGTTTATATTAACAAGCGACTCACCCTCACTTCGCTCGGGATCGTCCCTAGATTTAGCGCGAGCGAAGCCGCGGGTTCCACTAGTAAGTATAATATAGTATCTACTTACCCATCGACGGAGAGCTAGGTATTATTTCAATTAAATAACAAATATTTAACGACTAAGAAATTACTTACACAAACATATTTAAAGTTAAAATGGTTTTTTAATTCGCGTAGTAATTTTAGTTATTTTCATAGTATTATGTCCTACTGAATCTTATTATGGGGAAATGCAGCAACCGTTATTACTATTTTTGCCCTGCAGAAGAGAGCTATTCGTGCCATTTATAGTTTAGGCCCTAGAGTATCATTAAGAGAAATGTTTAAAGAAATAAAAATATTGACTGTTGCTTCCCAATACGTGTACGAAAATATAATGTATGTTCGTAAAAATATTCACGAATTTCCCAATAAATTGCGACATGCATAGCATTAATACTAGAAGAAAACATAAACTTGTAATGCCTGTGACTCGCTTACGCCGAGTAATTCTTTTTATGGACAATATATACGCCTATATATCAGGATCCCAGAAAACGTTCAAAAAGCTTCTATTGCCAAATTAAAAGAATTGTGAAGGAACGTTTGTGTACTAAAGGCTATTATTCGGTTAACTATTTTTTAGAAGACAGTACGCCTTGGAAATGATGTGATCGCCGCCAGGCTATTTCAACATATAGAATTATTGTTAATTCGCAATTTAATTTGAAAAAGAGAGAGAAAAAAAATATTAGTTCCGCTTATTTCCCCAGTTCCTCTCAGGTCAGAGGTTTCTTCTTTCCGAACTGGTGGTAGACTCACGACGTTCAGTAAGAAATTGTAACAATTTTTATGCTTAATAAAATATTTTGATTTGATTTATATTTTACATATAAGGCTTATTCTCAAGTTCTTCTAGTGTTACTATACGATCCAATTAAAACGCTAGAGGTAGGTGGCGACGGCTGTCACATAACCGAACCGAGTTAACCGCCACTCTGAGAATAATTACAGAGAACTTCATTTAACTTCCGCATCTTAGTCCAAATACCAGTACCACAAAGCACTGTGCTTCACCGTTGCTCGTACCAAAACGAATCAATTTTAAGTAACGACACACTCACTGAACACTCTACGTACAACTTTTAAGGGTATATTATCGTCACAGCAGCTACGCTTAAGAAATTATCCCTAAAATTCTAACAGTTTCCTCTTTTTAGCCATAATGAGTACACAAAAATCAATTCGGAAATATTATTATATATTATTATTACCTACTATAATAATAAAAGGTTTAAAACTTTTAGAATTATTCATTTTCACCGTATAGAATTTCGAACTATATTTTGCACATCAATTTGTAGCTCCCGTATGTTCGAATGCAATTAGCATAATTGTGTGCAACGCAATTATTTTTTGACATTATTGCTTATTCCGTGTAGTTATTACACGCTGGCAAATTCGAATATGCATTTTGCGATGTATGTCTAACTAATGATCCACCCTGACTCTGCTTGAGATTTTACAAAGCTAGTTTGTTTAGGAAAATACTTGGTGTACTTGAACTTAAAGTCATATATTTCAATCTGTCCTATAATTAAGTAAGCAATCACGACCTATAAGTATTTGGTTGCTTGATAGATTACTATGTCTCAAGTTCATAAAATGTAGTTGTAATTAATGCAATATACCTAGGTACTCGTAGTTGAATATTAAAAGTTTAACATTTTATAATTTATTTTACTGAACAAAAATTTTATATTTTAGTCTTTGTATTATATTTTAGTCTATGTAAAGTTTCACCTATTACTTATCATAAAAAAACTGGTTTGCAAACTCATTAGAGTAAGGTTAATTCAAAATTAAAATATAACAAATATTCATATATATAACTACCATGAGACGATGAGTATGTGTACGTAAAAGTTCAAATTTTTTGACTACCTAACCACCTAATTGCTAAAAAAAGTGCGTGTGTACAAAGTACACATGTCAGAAGTAAAACTTCTTTGGCAAACTAATTTTTAAATCTCGTTTATATTTTATACTAAATAACCCCGACTAAGCTCGTTGAGAGAGGGAGATGGCGCGAAGGTCACACCCACGGGTTAGACAAAGTTAGAAATGTCACTCACTGACTCGCGGTGGGCGAGATCCAACTAAGGCTAACTCTTCCCCGTCTCTGAGTGCCTGGTACTATGGACTTATTTTTTCGTTTCGTTTTTTTCGAAATCACAACGATTCTAAAGAAGTTGCACTTCAAAAAATATACATACTACAAAACTATATCCTTCTTTCCTCATGAACCACTGACCCTAATGTCGTAGTCGCCGTTAAAATGTTATTATACATTGCCAGACTTGTTTTAATTGTGATAAAAGATATATTCATCTTATTTATTGTGAAAACTAGTTATTTCAAACCAAAATAGAGAACCACTTTAAAATATAGGGGTAAACTAACGCAGTCTTTTTGTAGCAATTTTTCTGTTTTTCAATTTATTGGAACATTTCCTGTCGGTCTGTAACAGTTTTCGCGGCATATGCCAACAAAAGTTCCAATCGATTTTTTTTTGGATGTTTTTTTTAATATTCCTTATTTTCATTGAGGAAAAATAAGAAAATCTTCAGTTCGTAGATTATGTGGTTTTTGGTGTTATCAACTTATTATACGCTTTCGACCACGCTTTAAAAACTCTAAACAAAATCTAATAAAATATCTTTTAGTAAAATAAATTTCTCTCAAAGTTTAAGTGCATTAACCAGATACAAAATTTGACGGCTACGTCGGACCAAATGAATGGCTCCTTGATTAACGAAGTTAAGTGTCGTCATTAAATAGACACTCTAGTAGATGATCCTAAATGTTGAACAACTTTACAAAGTTAAACGGCTTTAGACTCCTGATTTATATTTCTTTAAAGAGGTACCTATTAAAACTTTTTTCAGATTGCAACTCCTTTAACACTTTCAATTCCAACTGCAATAAATCAGAGCTAACCGCGGCAGCTTTCACGTTATGACTTCCTCGTAAAATTTACATTTAAAAGTTAATTTTCTCGTTTCCCGGCTTACGGCAATTGTTAATCTTGGATTCGCTCGTGTTGGAGCTGGCCAAAGCCTCACTGGGAAAATTACGAATGTTATTCAAAGTTTCAGAGGTTAGTCGGCGCCATCATTCCTTCTCGTCCAGTTGGCAAATCCAATGATTTAAATTTTGTGTCATTATTCTGCCAGGTAAGGGTTCTATATTATTTAAAAGGTGCTAGTTATAGTATATCATAAAACACTTAATATTTTATGAAAGGAAACGAAAATATACTATAGTCAAAAGAAAATATCTTGGAATAAACTTTATATATTTCGAGCAGACATAGTAATAGCGTCACGGTACTATACAGAGAGAAAAAGATATTATGAAACATTTGTTTTTGAATCGCTAAGTAAAGATGAAAACGAAAAAAAATAGAAAAATAGGCATTAGTATTAAGTAGGTAAAATAGTCGTATCTATTTTGCTGGTTTTTTAGAAAACTAAGATCCTAACTTGAAAATCGATTTTGGTTATAGATAGTTGCAGCGGAACCGAGGAAATCTCCTTTAAATAGAGTTCTTACCTTAGATAGAACATTGCATGTGACCGGACTATATAAATATTCAGTGTCTACGTCGTTAACCGAGAATCTACAAAAGAGTTGGTAGGGCGCGGAGTATTTCATAGTCTACAAACGAATTGCAAATTCGGCGCGAGTGAATTTGCTCACTTGGTCGCCAAACAAGAAGCGTTTGGGAACGCATTTCGATGACTTCTTCAATTCTTTGCATATTTTTAAGAATTATTCTACAGTACTAACCCACAACTTTTGAAATCCCAATTACTTATCTTATTTATATCAGTTTTGTATATATACGAGACAATTTTTATTTACATTTTGATCAAGTACCATTTTGCTCATTATTGTTATTCTTATCAGTGCCGCCAACACTAACATAATATCCGTGGTTGTAACAAGTATCGGCATATCTTATAAAGTCATCCCTGTAATAAATAAATGAAGTATTATTCAGATCAAATCAAATTTTTCTTTATTCAACAAGCTCTTTTGAATCGTCATTTTTACATTAAATAAATAAATAATAAATAAATAAGCCTTTTATTATTTCCCATTTTTTTGCATTTTTTTACAATGTTTATAATAATATACATATTTCTCACATGCAAAGTAAACAATATTTTTATTTCATTAACATTATTATTATTATAACTTTGTATTTTTAATAGATTTATTAATAAGTTTTAATTTATATTATACAATTCATTTCAATTTCAATTTATTTTCATATTTATCTAACAATATACTTATTAAATTTAATTATAACTTTAAATTTTTAATAGATTATTAATAAGTTTTAATTTATATTATACAATTCATTTCAATTTCAATTTATTTTCATATTTATCTAACAATATACTTATTAAATTTAATTATAACTTTAAATTTTTAATAGATTATTAATAAGTTTTAATTTATATTATACAATTCATTCAATTTCAATTTATTTTCATATTTATCTAAGAATATATTGATATATGATAAGTATTATTATGTTTATATATTGATACGTTTGTGTAAAATTTATTTATTAATTTTTATTTCTTTAAATGAGAACCCCTCATTAGGGTAAAGGCCTCCTCCATTTTGCACCATTGTTTTCTATTTTTTGCTTTTGTTTGCCATTTGTCTCCCGCTATGTCTTTTATGTCGTCAACCCGTCTTCTCAGTGGCCTTCCTCGTTTTCTTTTCCCTTTTGGTCCTTCCCATGTCACTGCACGGCTCGTCCACCGGCCATCTTCCATTCTGGCTAGATGTCCTGCCCATTTCCATTTTAATTTCATAGAGTGTAGTAGGAAATCTAATAGTTGTGTTTTTTCTCTTATATTGATGTGATTTATTTTTTCTTTCTTCCTGATACCTAAAATGGATCTTTCCATGGCTGCTTGACATATTCTAATTTTTTCTTTTGCTTGTTTTGTGTATGTCCATGTCTGGGATCCATACGTTAGACATGGAAGGATGCCACTATCCATTACTTTCTTTTTAAGAGACAGGGGCATGTCTCCTTTCATTATTTCTTTGCGAGCCCAGTATTTTTGCCAAGATATATTGATTCTTCTGGATATTTCTTCTATGTTGTTATTCTTGTGGAATGATACTTGTTTACCGAGATATACATACGAATCTACATGAGATCGAAGATGAAGCAAGGCGATCTTCTATCTCCCAAGCTATTTATTGCCGTGCTAGAGATGATATTCAAAAAAACTAGACTGGAAACATATTGGTATCAGAATAAACGAAAAAATACCTCAGTCATTTACGTTTTGCTGACGATATTATATTATTCTCAAATTCGAGCTCTCAACTAGAACAGATGATACAGCATCTACAGGTAGAAAGTACGCGTGTAGGACTAGAAATGAATCTGGATAAAACGAAACTGATGACAAATACCTTAAAAAAAACACCTATAAAGATAAGAAATAAAGCGCTCGAATGTAGATTCATTTTTACATTATTAAAATTAAATGTCAGTCTGTAAGTCTGTGAGTAAGCTACCAGGCTCGGAAAGCTGTTCTGCTGAGAAGAACAAGTGAGAAACTCAACAGTTGCTCATTTAAATCATACAACACTTTAATTTTTTCATCACATTTATATACATCTATATATCGCATTTATTTACTTTTAATTCAATTAATTTCGTTTATACAGACGTACACACCTAATATTCTTACTAACTTTAAACAGAAACATATTATATGATAAATTGGGCGCAAAGGAACCAACTTTTAGTACGTTCTATGTTACTCATATCTCATGCTTTAGTTGAACTTTTATCTAAAAATACTTATTTAGTTAAACCTGTTTCGAATATAAATATAAATTACTTAGCTCATATTTTGTAATACACATTACACCTTTTGGTCTATTTTCAGTTTATAGAATAAAAAAAAAGTCACTTGACATCGCCAGATTTACTTTTATAGATCTGTAGATTGGTTTTTGTCTAAAATACCTTCTTATCGAATACTGCTCATTAGTTAAAACTTTAGCTAGTGGAGGTAAAGCGAAGTAAGTTTTAATAAGGGTAGCTGGCCATTAGGGGCTCACAACGGTAATTGTTAGCGACGATACGCCCTCTGCGCTTAACGATACTTCTGACGACGCAGCCTATCCTCACCTTTATTTGAGACTTGTTTTAAATAATGCTTACTAAATGCCAAACTTTTTAAAAATCATTTTTCAGTTAAGTGTTTGACTCAAAATAAATACGTATTTTGTAGTCTAACAAAACACTTAATATTTAGTTTTTATTACTAATTTAGATAATTAATAATATGAAAATAAAACTACATAATAACCTATTTGACAACTTAATTAACGCCCTAGTACAAAGTAAGTAATTTGATAAGACTCAATAAAATAACTTTTTTAAAATCTGTTTCAAGACATAGAGCTTACTGATTCCTCTAGTTCATTTTTCAAACATCTATACTAATATTATAATGGATGGATGGATGTTTGTTACTCTTTTTCGTAAAAACTACTGAATGGATTTTAATAAAACTTTACAATAATATAGCTTACACATAAAATACCACATAAGCTATAATTTATAAAGATATACTAGCGGAACCCGCGGCTTCGCTCGAGCTAAACCTAGGGACAAATCCGAGCAAAGCGAGAATGAGTCGCTAGTATTTTAATATATTGTTGTGTACTGAACAGTGTTAGACATTCTTTATACCAAAAATAATAATTCTTATCTAAGATAGTTGTCAATATAGGACAACATAGTTTATCGTAAGCTGCTGGTTCAATTGTGGTAATTCAAATTTTTGAATATTTAAATTACGTTCTTTATGCATGTATAAATGGTAGTTGTTCAGTTGAATATCGGAGCTAAGAGAAGAAAAACTATACGACGAAGTAAAGTACAATAAAGTATTCGTGCAAGTATAAAATGGTACAAAATTGTGTTCAGAGCTACTACTGCGATTGTACATTTGTACGGCGAGTTTTTGCGAACCACCATAAGTAACTATCGTTAACCAAAAGCAATAAAATATCTATAGTGCTACTTTGTTCGATTCTAGCTCATACAACTTAAAATTATTTATCTAAGTAAGCTATTTGCAAGTATAAGTGTCGTCAAAATCGAACCAACTGTTCCAGAGATTAGCCAGAATAAACAGGCAGACGAATAAATAATTAAAACTTGTGGATTTCTTATTAGGAGCGCATCTAAATCCCTTATATTTGGACATTATAAAATTTAATTATTTTATGTATGAAACAACGACTTCTACTTCGTACTACAACTCGATCTATAATTAAGGCCTGCTTAATAATATTAAGTAATTAAGTGATACGTGAACGAACCCGCGATAATTACAGGAGCTCAATAATAATGCTCTTAAAGTACTATAATTAATGGAGCAGAAATGTTTAACAAGGTTCACAGAGTAATAATTATGAAAGTGCCTCAAATTACATGCAAGCACACATTATAATTCAATAAAGTTATCGGCCTTAATTGATTTTATGTAGTAAGCTTTATGAGTTTACAGATTTTTTACTTTTCAGCTTATACAAACTAGTAGAATCCAAAAAAAACTGTTGCATTGTCGCAGCCATGTAGACTATACATATACCTACTTGTGTTTTTTATCATCCACAAAATGTTTTACAACTACACTGGGTAGGTGCGGCACTGGGAGATGGAGGTAACGTTTATGTCTACCTTCGCTAATAGTATTGTGTCTTCGTCCCCTCAGACTCGATTTCTTTTTTTTAGAAATTGAGGGTACGAAAAAAAAACTTCAGTTTTCTACTAAACAAATGATTTCATATCCAAGAGAGATTATTCTCCAGTGCTATGTAATTTCAGCGCATGGATTTAAAACACTTACTTTCAGAATAGATATGATAAAATGATTGAATTTATATTTTAATTTTTTTTGTGAAATTCTGAACTGATGAATTCTACGACATCCATATCGCACTCGAACATCTACGACATCATCGCAATATATGCAACAGAATGTATAATAATGCCAAATTCACTATATTCACTACATAATTCAGATATCTCTCAAATGTGATTTGAAGATTTCTGGGCATCCACGCAAGAAGGCAATAATTCGGTTTACCTGAATAAGCTAAATTGGCATTTTATTACCCTACATTAAATAGAAAAGTCAATCTGTTATCCTTACTTAGTTAGTTTTTACTGTCCTCTAGACTTCTTTTCCTTCTCAATACTAAAGCATCGATAGTAATATAGTCAATACGAATTTTCTTGTATTGATTAAAAATAATAGCTAGAAATATCTATATATCAAAGCTACATGCATTTTCACTATTTTTTTCATTATTTTATGGTGACCTACACAGTGGGCTTTATATATTAAATAATGAATAGCAATCCAGAGCTGTATTTCAAAGTAGCGACAGTAACTGAGTACTATATTCATGACTATCTCCGACATGTATAATAGTTGAATATTAAAAGTGTATTTTACATGTTCATCTACATACATGATTTTATTAGTCGCATTTTCATTACCTATATTACAACGCTATGTACAGGTTTATCTTTAAAGATAATTTTATTGATTAATAAATAGAACTGTATGAAAGCACCACAAATACCATTTGTCATAAGCCTTTTCAATTACATTCGTTCTTTACATAAATCTATAATATGATATATAAATGCGTAAAACACTCACTGACTCATCACGAAAACCGCTGAACGTATAAGATGAAAATTGACAAGGAGGTAGTTTAAAGTTAGTAGACGTCCGCTAATAACGGATTTTGCGATTGGGCCGGATTAAGGTGGTCTCGCAAGTTTGTATGATAGTACCTTTAAATTTATGTAGTAGCTTTAAATTTGGCAGCTAGGTAGTTAATTGTTAGTAAACGTCCACTAAGAACGAGTTTTGCGACAGGGCTGCATTAAGGAGGTCTAAGGGCTCTCGCAAGCTTTTATGAGATTTCTTCATTTTTTATGCTAGAAGCTGCAAATTTGGCAGGGAGGTAGTTTAAGGTTAACAAATGTACATTGTACATTTAGAACGGATTTTGTGATTGGGCCGAATTGAGGTGGTCTTAGGGCTCTCACAAGTTTGTAAAAAGTCCTTCATTTTTTATGCTATAAACTTTAAACTTGGCAGGGAATTAGTTAATGGTTAGCAAATGTCCGCTAAGAACGAATTTTGCGATAGGGCCGGATTGAAGAGGTCTAAGCGCTGTCGCGAATTTGTATGGAAGTCCTTCATCTTTTGTTATACAAACTTTAAATTTGGTGGAGAAGTGTAATAAAAATATTGTTAGTAAAAGACCGCTAAGAATGGTTTGTCAAACTGGGCCGCATTAAGGGCTCTCGCAAGTTTGTATAAGATTCCTTCAACTTTGGTGCTATTAACTTTAAATTTGGCAATGAGGTAGTGTATAGTCAGTAGACATACGCTAAAAACGGATTTTGCGACAGGATTGGATTAAGGTGGTCTAAGAGCTCTCGCACATATGTATGAGAGGCCCTCATTTTTCGTGCTACGTACTTTAATTTTGTAGAAAGGTGCTTAATTGTAAGTACATAAGTTTTTTATGAAATTCCTTCATTATTGTGCTACAAATTTTAAACTTCTCATTCTCACTCCATTCAAAAGATATTACGAATTCAAAAATGTCAATCTTAAAAAAATACTAATAGAAAAATAAAGGACAGCGCAGCGGGCAATAAGGAGATGGAGGGGGTACCAAGAGCGTACGGGGTAAGGGGCGTACACATATATATGAAATAGGTAGCCGCGCGGCTCAGGAGTATATTAACGATGGGTACTGAAATAACTGGAATAATTTTGAAAAAAAATTCAGGCAATGTACAGATCAAGCCAGCGAGTGATCGAATGAAGCTTAGTAGCGAAATAAAAGCGAACGCGAGCGAAGCCGCGAGTATTGCTTTTTCAGGTGTAATAAGGGTAAGCAAAATATTATAGCGATGAAAATATGTTCAAATCGCGGTACCAGTAAATATCGTTGAGGTTGCAGAGCATTTTATGAATTGTCATCGATTGTCTGATCGTAAAAGGAGTTTTATTGCATCCAGTGGTTATTATTGTCCCAGTTTACGCCGTCGCGATACGACACAACTTGGGTCTTCTACCGTGACGAACTTTTTCCAATTGTTTGCGACAGAATTTGTTTGTAAAAACATAAAAAGTTCTAAACAAGGCTTGAAATTTTAAGTAGTATTAAATTATGGTCTTAAACAAATATATTATTGAAAATCACATCAATTATTAAGCTATTTTGCATAAAGTTGTCTACGAAAATTACACATCAACGTGACACCAAGTACTCGTACATGTTGAACATTGTTCGTTATAACAAGATCGACACTTGAACAACTTGTTCAACAATGTTAACGCATAAAGTTTCTGTTTATGGGCTGAAATGGAGATAATAATAAATATAATGAAATGATAAAATATAAAAAAATAAAATGTTTGCAATAAATTATATTGTTATTTATATACTTTGCATTATTAAGATGTTATTTTTTATTTTTTTACGTTACTGTCGTATTAACTAGTCGTATTTTAATATTGCACTTTTTTTCGAAATCCCGACGACGAAGAGGGGTATTATAAACAAAGAGGGGTAATATAAAAAGAGGGGTGATATAAAATCCGTATAGCCGCTTGTAGGCTTTTAGCTCTTTTCGATACGGTTAAAAGATAAGCAATATTTACAGATCTAATTTCCATTCGAAACTTTTTATCCCGATAACTCAATGACATCGCAACGATGTGGTAACCATAGCCTAATGTTGCAGCGTCACCTAAAATCTGTAAGATACTCAACTTTTTATCAAAATCTATTTATCAAATACAAACTGACTGAACAAACTGCAAATATATTGTTCTTAGGCTTATTAAAATAGCTTCAATAAGAACGAGGAGACCGATGTATTCAGGGCTGTTGATATTTTTAATTTATTGTCTTCTTACTTAAGGTGATTATACAACTACGGAATTATTTACACTACAAAATAATTTAGAATTGTCTGGAATGAAAAGGCGATAAAATTGTTTCTTTATAAGGCTCTTGTGGATTCACAGTAATAAAGCAAAAATAATTGAGGAAATCTCAAAGAGATTGCAGTGACCACGCTACATTGCGGACTTTTCGCGAGAGAGTTTTTCATCAATTTTCTTTCACCACCAACAATTGTTAATAAGGAGCATAATGGAAACTACTACGATACTTTTCGACCTCCGGTTATAAAAATATACGTGAAGCGCACGTCATAAACTGAAGTAAATATTTATATTTGAATAAAACTTTTACAGAAAGTTACCACATAAACAAAATGCTTTCTAAAATATGTCAAAATTACGTTCATGAAAACTTAAAAAATCTATCATTTATCAGCTTAAGTATGTCATACATAAAAAAATGTTTTATTATATACCAAATAGAATCCAATTCGAAGTGCTTGTGGTTTACTTGATAAGCACAACAAAAATTGACGGGTTTAAATTGATTTTTAGTACAGCCTAAAGCGTAGTAGCGTCTGACAGCCAGCTGGACGCAAAGCCAAGAAACGCGCAAGAGGGGCCCACTTCGGTAGGCGGTGCAGGGAGGAGGACCCGCTTCGGTGGGGTAGGTATACTCAATACTTTTATATAAATTAATTACATTTATAAAAGTAATAAAATATTTTTTCTACACTCTTTATCTTATCGGGAATCTTCTAGGAAACCCATATCAAATTTTACGAGTAAATTACTTTGAATGAGAAAGCTAAAAAATCTTCGAGTAGGATCGAAACGTATTGAAAGTTGGAAAGTTCAAACAAAGTTTTATCGTTAATTAAGTTTCAGTTAACCTTGCTTGATTATTTTCATCATAACGACAACAGAGCGGAACTTTTAAATTAAATTATGTTTATTTTTTTTATTTTCTCTCTTGCAAAAACCATTTTTTCCGAAGTGCAATCTACTCTATACTTAAGCGTTTTTTTATGTGTAACACCTTTCCTTCCTCTCGCTTTCCAGCAATCTTTGGGGTTGATTTGGTGAAAAGGGACGGAAGTTTGTGTGGAAGTCGTGAAAGCGCCCGCTATGTGATTTGGCCAATGAGTGCGCGCAGTGTCAAAGTTGACCGTCACATTGATAAATTTAAATATAAAAAAATAACATCATATACTTTCTTGCTTTTTGAATTGTGTAAAGTGATTTTTTTCAAATACCCAAATAAATAAGTACTAATTTATTTATGTAAAGGTATAAAATATTATATAGATAGCACTTATTACAACTAATCTTGAACTTAGTATAGCATTGGTTTGTGAAAATATTAAGCTTACAATTAAAATTAAGTCCCATAGTTCATACATAGTTACGTCGTATTCGTAATATTCGTTTTCTATTGTTGGCAATAACTACAATTATATTGCAGTTCGTTAGTGAACAATTCTGAAAAACAATGTTTATATAATATATTTAACTTTATTGTGATTTTCTAAGTAAGTTTTTATATCTAAAGTATACAAAATAAGTGTACCTGCACTTAATATATACTGCTACCTATGGATGGTGCGGTTAAATAAATAGGATGCAATTTAAACTTAGGTATGTGCTACTAAAACTTATCCAAGAAACAATTTCGTTAAGAAATATTATAAACGTTTCAGCTGTTGACGTGTAGAGCAATAACAAATGTACACGATCAAAACTTTGGGAAGATTGAATACCGAAATTAATAAAAATATGCGATAAAGCATAAAAAAGTTGTATTAAAATGTTTGAGAATAATACGTTTAATATTTATCAATAAACGCTCCATTTCTTGTTTCCACTGTAACCTTAAATTAATTTAACTATCTCAATAACACTATTTTAACGCTAGAAGTATAAACATAAATGTATGCTTATATGTATAATTTTAACTCAAGAATTCAAATATTGTTAGTTTTTAACAATAATTGCCATTATGAACAAATCCATCGTTTCCGATTGTTTTGAATTTATTTAAATTTTTGGTATCGTTTTAAATATTTTGAAAGTACTATATATTCATAATGTAAAAAGTAACGATTCAAAATACTTGTAAAATTCTATTAGAATAAAGTAAAATAGAGATTTTATACCTACGAGTATATATTATTACTAGCCACTCGGTTTCGTTCCGCTAGTTAAAATAAATAAATTTTCTAAAATATAACTTAATCCTTTTTTGAAATCGGTTAAAAAGTAGCCAAGTTACGCCTTATAACACCAGCTATCTGCAAGTGAAAGTCCCATCATAATCGGTCCAGCAGTTTCAGAGATTAGCCGGAACAAACAGACAGACAGGCAAAAATTTTAAAAATTGATTATTTATGTTGGTACCTTAAATATAATTTCATATGCATTTAGTGAAAATCTGTTAATTTGAAATTAAAAAACAGACACTTCAATTTTATTTATATGTATATAGATGTATAGATATACGAGTCAATTTGTATAATCCTGCAATATCGAAAAATAATTTAAGTAGCTATTTGACAATAACCTAAATAACTGAAACGGCTTAAAATGGTAGCTCTATTAGCATTTAAATGAGCGATCGTTCAAATAAATGGTTTTATCGTCAATTATTTAATACATTCGAGAAGAAAATTAATGAAATAAAGCAAACAATGTTACTATTGATTTTTATTGACACAGCAAAATTGCAAAATTATATTAAAGGACAACGCTAAATTTGATATAATGCATAATTACAGTTTTGTGAAATTTACTTTATTCTCTACTTTACTTACTTTACTATTATTACAGCAATCTACGGTTAACTTTAAAAATAAAAGCGTAGTATAAATTTTACTATAATGTAGTACGTAGATGGTTTTGCGAGTTTGATGGGCTCGAAGCTAGCACTATGTATCTTTCTTTCTCATTTTAATTCTACTCTTCTTAGAAGTGGTAGTTCTAAGAAGAGTAGGATTAGAATTAAAAAAAAGTAATATGACACCTACTGTTCAGATCTGCATAGAATGGTAAATTTTTCAAAAAGTTCACATTAAAAATTTCAAAAACATCAAGTAGGTAAATGATGTACTTTCAAATGAAACAGCTGTTTATGAAACCCTACTACAGATATTTTTTAAATTAATAATATGTATAAAGACAAAGTTCATCTCAGAAACTCGTGAACCTAAATAAATGACACCAATCTGACGCTTGACATTTTAATATTTTTTGTAGGGTACAAAGGGGGCAAACGGGCAGGTGGCTCACCTGATGGTAAGTGATCACCTCCGTCCAAGACATCTGCAACACTGCAGGGCTTGCAGTTGCGTTGCCGGCCTTTTAGGAAAGGGAGGGAAAAAGAAGGGAGGGAAGAGGGACGGAAAATGTCATATACCAAATAGATTTCGCTATTACCTGCAAGTACTTAATGTCTATTTAATCAAAATTTTATCTTAACGACTGTTACACTAAATGAAGTTATAATGTTACATTGTAATATTGTAATATTCTGTTCACAGAATTAATTATTAAGCTCGATGAGTATTTAACTTTTGAAGTGTTCACTGCGCTGGATTTAGTTCAAGGTAACTAATTCAATTCCAAGTAAATGAACTAAATGTTAACGACAAGCTTAAATGAACACGTGTACCGTGATAGGTGCCTACGTGAAAACCGCTTATGTGTTGAAAATAAAGCTTATGTAATATGGATCAACTCCACTTTGTGCAAACAGTTAATATCTAATTTAGTTTCTAAATGAAAACCATTATTTTCCATTTTTTTAAGATACTAACAGAGTTGCAATCATCGTGACAGTTGCCTTTCTATTCGACATTAATCTTTCAAGAAGAGCACTAATTTTTGTTCTGTAGAACTGATTAGTATGTTTTAATTAAAGATAAAGACAAATTCAATTAAAGAGTAATTTTTTTAGTTTTAAGTTTTTTGTGTATATCTTGGATAAAATAAACTAAATTATACGTTGAACCTACAAAAATCATACTAAGTAGACTATTCTTGTGCCTGTAGAATGTCATTTTTGTTTTGTTATACCGCCTATAGTTTGTCCATTTTATTAATTGTTGTTGTTTTTAAATTTATCCCCAATAGGGAAAGGCAAAGCCATTTTATAAATAGTTTTTTGACAGCTCACGCCCATGAAGTTTCATGAATTATTTAATGGTTAACGGTAAAGTCAAACTTTAATACATATAATATTGTACTTCATGGACGGGTACCGCCCCCTTATTGATGTGACATATAACGATTACTACGATTGTGCCACATATTACAAATAATCGGAAGAAATAAATGCTAATATGTAAATAAGGTGTAATATGTTTAATCAGGAAGACAACAAAATTTTAAGGTTGAAACTAATAAATTAAAATATTAACATTATGTAAAGTTTTACTTTCTTCTTAGTATAAGGCATACAAATAAAACAACTATATTAATTCCTTTTATTAACATGATTCATAATGATGAATATAAAAATATATATTATTTTATCACTATCATCACTATAACTTGTAAGTCGTCGAGCTGTCGAAAAACCATTAATAAAATGGACAACACTTTACTCTATGATGGACAAACTTACAGTAGTAACACTAATATTCCAAGATCACACTGCATGATTCTGCAGGTACGTGTTTTTTTGATTAAATTAATTTTAAATGAATGTTGAGGAAGCATTCAATGGATTAGCGACAGGTTGCTAATAAAAAATTGACCGCATTTACCTGTAATTAATTCTTGTATAATTAATTTGCTAATATAAATTGCAGCTATATGTTTTTTTTAAACAATTTTACGTAATTTTAAAGAAAATGATGTAAAGAATAGAAAAAAATTGGTTGCTAGCTCTCAGTCAGCCGCAACGTTAGATTGCCAGGTGTAAACAGGTATATTATTGTTAGTTATTTACAATCATCTGTTTTTTTTAAATAAATGTTACTAAATTAAGTTTTTTATTACCTGTTCACGATAATGCATGGTTACCAGTTAAAAATGGCCGCAACCATGGTTTCGGCCATGCCAACCGCAGGTTTCCATGCTTTCTTTTAATTAAAGATTATCCCTCCAGGTAAGTGTGAGTGCAAGAGAACAGATTGTTACGTGATGTAAACAAGAGTACAATGTCGAGTAGATGTAATGCTAGTATTTTTCTTTGTTTGTATTTATAGCGTTATATTGTTTGTAGCGTACATTTTTGAGTATCATGAAAATTTTTTTCGTGACAAAAGAACAAAGAATTTTATTGAAAAAGTCGTCTACGAAATCCTTAAAGCATTTATTTCTTTTTGCTTTATTTGTTCATTTAATGTTCATGTATTAGGTACATTTTCGTTCTTTTTAATTGCAATGAATTCTTGGACAACGAGCATTTTTTTGTTACTAAAAACGTCTGTTGCATCTATCAACGCTCACACTTACCTGGCGTAATCATTGATTGAAAGAAAGCATTGAGACCTCTGGTTGTGGCCATTTTTACCTCGTAACCATGCATTATCGTAAACAGGTAATATAAAACTTAATTTTGTAATATTTAAAAAAACAGAGGATTGTTAATAACTAACAACAATATACCTAATACTTCCTTAGGTTTACGCGGATACTTGACATTATAAATGAAACTATCTTTTCGGATTTTGTCGCGGTCTTATTATGATTTTTGGTTCTTTTAGGTTAGTTAATTAGTTATTTTGATAAAAATGATTCTTTCAAATTTAAAATAGTAATAATGGTCGTGGGAAGTATAAAGTAGGAGGCTCTTTTATAGATTTTTTTCTTACAAGCTTCGGGCGAATCGTTTCAAAAACATATCTACCTGATTAGAACTTTGAATTCCTCTCTGTAAAGTTGAAGTTAGAGATTCAGAAGCGAGAAGTTTATTTATAGGTCCAACAGATTTCATGGTGATGCTAACGAGGCAGATTTGAAAAGTAAATATACTGATAAAGAAGTAGGTGTCTTAAAGAAATTCTTAAGAAGAAGGAATCTTATTTTTCGAATAAATTTATAATTTAAATTATGTAAGCGATACACATTTATTTTAAATGTATTTTGTACGTTCTTAACAGAACCTAACATGATGCTAATTTAATACTTGTTTATTTTATGGAACTTAAGAAGCAAGACTACAGTATGTTAAAAACCTAATAAATAATAATCCATGCAGAACTCCGACCAACAACGTTGCGAAAAAGTTTAATACGAAAAATCTGTTCACGAAGCAACAAATTTTTAACTAGAAAATATGAAAGAGTCGTTGAGAAAATTTAGTTATCTGTATACTATGTCTACTTTAATATTACTATTTTTGATACTGTAGCTTAAATAAATGACAACATAAAGTGCTATTATGTAGGCATGCCAAAAATTATATTACTTTGTTATTTTACTTCAGGTGGTAATAAAGAAATGAAATTTATAACTTAAAAATCCGAAAGAAATTTTAACTCGGTATAAGTTTATTATTAGCACTTCTTTTCAGCGTATAAACATAGGTTATTTATTTTAGACATCTTGACAGCAAGGTGACTTTACAGTATTCAGTTCATAGGCTAGCACTTTCTTTAAGAGCTTTTCTCAGTTATTGACTTCAGTTGTCTGATGCTTAAACTATTCTATCGTGTTTATCAGTGGAGTAGTTTTGTATTAATTGCTTCCAAATATCGGGTTCGATATTCAGTTGCATTTAAATCTATATTATATACAATAAAATTCTAACAGAAACTTATAGAGCTCAAACTGAAATTCTACATTAAATATTTTTATGAAAAATCTTATTTAAATAGTCATAATTATCAATACAGATCCATTTATTTTAATGAATTTGTAAAAAATATACATTTATTTTTAGAATTCTTGTTTTTATTATAGTTCTTTTCGATTAACGGACTATCCAACGCAAAAAGATTTTTTCAATTCGGAATAGTAGTTCCTGAGATTAGCGCGTTCAACCAACCAAACAAACAAACAAAAAATAAACAAACTCTTCAGCTTTATAATATTAGTGTATATATAATACCTGATAATTACTATAAAATTGTTTTAAAGTACAGTCTGATACAGTACTATTCAGTAAGATACAGAATGATATGATTAAATTTAATTCAATGTTTAACAGCACGAATATTGGTAGTTTTCAAATTCAATCGAACTAGTTATTCCCGTGGCGTCAAGCGAAGTCTGTCCGAGCGAACCTGTGGGCAAAAGCTAGTTATAAGTTTGAAATTGTTTCTTAACACTTAATACCGTTTACATATTAATAAAGATGAATCACGTATATATTTTAGTTTATTTACTAGGAAAAAAATTAAAAGGATTGTCCACAAAAATGAAATCCGCTATCTCTCAGTGAAATTCCAGTCTGTCCAGCCGTTGCAGAGATTATCCAGAATAAACAGTCAGACAAGCAGACAAAAATATTTAATATTATGAGCGGAATGAATATGGATGAACTTTTGCACAGAGTTAGGTTTTAGTTTGGAATACGCTATTTTTCATCCAGAGAATTTACAGTTCATGCGCGATCGATTTATTTTTCCTGTCACTAGGAACAAACTGGAGCAAAGGCAGGGTGAGTAACGAGTTTTTATAATATATATTTCTATGTATATCATTAAGAGAAAGTTCTCAACTAACACAAACATGTTAGAGTCAGCCTATTGTGTTTGTCCAATTTTCACAAGATAATCCTAACTAAACAAAACCAGCACATGTTAAGGGGGTTGACTGCTTACTAAGCACTTTAACGTTATGCTTTACCAGGTAAAAAAATAATGCATATTATATAAACCTTCTAACATGATATTATTATATGGTGGGACATCATAATTTAATTTTAATTCCTTTCTATTTTATTTTAAAAGATAATATTTTGTAAAAATTCTAAAATCTTGAAAAAAATACTATATAGAAAGTTCAGAGTTAACGCAGTGAACAATAATATTAGAACACGTCTCTACAAGCTCTTCGCGAGACAAGATGAAGCCTCGTCGCTCTCGCATCAGAGGCCTCCGGTGATTATAATGTAATTGAGTGCTTCCGCAGTTACAAGGAAAGTCCATTAAATTAGGTAAAAGTTTTTTCACTTACGAAGGAAATAATTTTTTTATAATGAAAAAAGACATTCAAACAAATAATTCGGCAGCACTAAAAGACATTTCAGGTAAGTTGCGCTTTCATTTATTTATTTATGCTTTGATAGCTACTGCTTACAATAAGTTAGTAAATAGCAAAAAACTGTTTTTAATAATAAATGGTTTAATTCATTACGTTTATATGGAGTCTTCAAAAACACAAATAACAATAATCGGACTGTATTTTAATTTATTTATATCTTTTACTTATTGTTAATTTCAGTGGATTGATAGATTAAGTGATATAAAGTGTATTTAATACACATTGAGTGTATCACGTTATTATTATTTAGAAAAATAATAATCCTTTCTAAAAAATATCGGCGCTGTCGAAATTTTTGTCAAGATCAAAGGCGTTTCAAAAGCGATCAAAGCTACCATGCCTTTATAATCACTACATAGTATAAAATAAAAGCGCTATCCGCTGTCTGTTTGTACCAATGTTTGGTTAAAAACTACACAATGGATTTTGATGCGATTTTTTTTAATAGATAGTGTGACTCAAGAGGAAGTTTTATATGTATAATACACTAGCGGAACACGGGGCTTCGCCCGCGCTAGATCTGGGGACGAATTCGAGCGAAGCGAGGGCGAGTCCTTAGTGTAATAATAGTTTGTTGTCTGCCACACTAGTAGGATTAGTAGCTACTTATACAGTTTGCCCTGCTTGACATATTACGACATATTAGAATTTAGAATTTAGGTTCTGCTATACAGTGTTTGAAACATACCTACATAAAAATAAAATAATGTAGTACATACTAACAATTTAAATAATTTAGTATGATTACAGTAATTTCATACTAATATAAACATGATAACATTAGTTTATATGTACCTAATACTTCTAATTTGTTTTGAGATCACAGAAGAAAAGAAAACGAGGAGAATAATGTACATACCTACTCATTGCTTATTTAAAGCTTAGAAGTGGAAGTTAAAATGTTCTCTTACAATATATAAATGCGATTATTACTTACAGAGTCCATAAAAGTACTAGATTATGTCTATCTTTTTATTTATGCATCAATTAGTCAATTTTAGATCTATGACTCCATGGCGAAAAAAAAAATACTTGTTTCTATGAGCCGCCGAAACCGATAACGTTACATAATATTCATAGTATGAAAACTCAGAAAGCCCTCTTCCTAGTCCGAATTTTTGTCACGAACAACTACACTTAAAAATAAATTGTGAGAAACATGCACTTGGTAATTTTTTTATTACAATATTTTAAACGTATTGTAATAATAATTTAAATTTATAGATATATGTAAATGCAAATAATTTATAAGTTTTTTTTATAAGTGAAAGTACAGTATAATATCAGTTAAATTTTTGATGAATTTAGGAATGCACATTACATTTGAAATAAAATCAGGGTAACAATAGATAGGGGCAGATGTTCCCGGGTGTTGTGTTTTATATCCATTATCCGGTATATCCGTCTGTACGTACTTTTAAACCATTTCATCTTGCGCCCGAGCGGGTCAGCGTAATTCATTACCTATTGTGCGGATATTTCATTTATCACGGTGAATTCAATTTACAGAACAATTAATCATTCCACAATACCTACTTGTCTACAGCGGACTGTTCCCGGCGCGAGAGATTAGTACGATTAAAAATGTCTTCTAAATGTAAATTTCATATTGTATATGAAATACTTGGAGAAAAAAAACAGTGTGGGTATCTGGTATACCGATTACATACGGTAGTTTAATAAATTCTTATAAATCAAATCGACTGTAGGATCAGCTCTTTATACACTTTCCTTTATATATAAAGAGGCACTTATAAAATTAAAACATTATTTTTCTTATATACATATAATCAGAATTTTTTTTTCTGCTATGACATTTCAACTTCATCAATCTACCTCCTTTCTCTGTTCTTTGTTAAGAAAGACTTTCACTTAGAGCGCTTGCATTTCACTCACCTTTTCAAATTAGTAATTTAATGCTATTTTTTCCTAAAGAAAAATTACTTCTTAGACATTTATCTTTTCATCGCTCGCACGCCAATTTGTGGGAAATTTTATTTCGCTAAAAAGTATTCCTTTTGTGACCATTAATTGTAATACATGAAGATTTATTACGGTTTTATTGCTGAAGAATTCCGGAATTTTTGAATTGTTTTAGAATTGCTCAGCAAAGATTTAGCATCGCTTTCGATGACAAAAAAAGTTTTCGCTATTAAGACTATGTCGTCAGATAATTGCAGGTTGTAGGTATAATTATTCATATAGTATTAAATCTTGAAGACATAAAATAAATTTTACTGCAGGTATACAATACCTTGACAATCATAGAAGCGTCCTCCAAACATTCCAATGTTTAGACATATCCGATATCTTCAGTTTTGTTATTTACAAACAATGCAGATTTCAAAGTATTATAAATTTTTCACCCACGCAAAGTCATTTCATATACTTTTATAACAGCTAGCAAATTTTAAAATATAATTAAACAATTACACGAAAATCAAATATAACATTAATTAATACATACTTGTCCTACATTAATTGAACTATATTTCGTAGTTGTAAATCATTAACATTCCAGTAATATTCTACCTTATACTATTAAATGTTATATAACGTGATATTCAGATATTAATAGATGATAGTACTTACTAAGTAGATCTTAGCTTTATCTCTGTTATCTGCCTACATTTATGCTTATAAATTGCACAACAATTCCAGAGAGAATAATATGTATGAAGCCGAGAATTTTTCAAGTAGCCGTATCCGATAAATAATGAACTGGTGTTAACTTCAATGAACGTCTCAAGGTTACGAGGAGTTGGCCATTTGATACAGCTGGTGTTGCTGCCATCATTTCTCTCTCCACTTTGTTCAATAATCGCGAGTCGAAAACTTTTACTTTCCTTATAATGTAAAACTCATATTGTTTTACTTCACTTAGTCTAAGGCTATAAAAGATTATAATACTGAGAAAGAGCATCTTAGGCGAAACGAAGTCATGTTTTTTGATCTTTGTACCATATACGAGTTTTTCTACAAACATGATTACATTAATATTAACTTCTATCCATATGAAATAGAAAATCGTGACATACAGGAGAATAAGAAACATTTTTAATATGTTTTACGTTACTCTATGAATACGCTAGTTATTCGAAGCCTTATGGCTCAATTTGTACTTATACTTTGTCCATTTTGTTAATGGTTTTTTGACAGCTCACGCCCACGAAGTTTCGTATTTAATGGTTAGCCATTAAAGTTAAAATGTCATACTCATTAATATTGTACTTCATGGACGGGCAACTCCCCCTTATTGCTGTGCCACACATAACGATTACTACGATTGTGCCACAGATTACAAATAATCGATAGAAATCAAAGCTAATATGTAAATAAGGTGTAATATTATTTTAATGTTATTTAATAAGGAAGACAAACAAATTTTAAGATTTAAACCAATAAATTAAAATATTAAAGTTAATAGTAAAATTTTACTTTCTTCTTAGTATAAGGCATACAAATAAAACAACTAAAATAGTTTAATTCCTTTTATTAACATGATTCGTCAGAATCATCATTTATATTAGATTTGTCCGATGAGGAGTCTTCAGTTATATTATTTTATTAACTCTTGTGTGTATAAATTATCAAAATATGCAATGTCACGGCCCGAATCACATTATGATTCTCTTAGTTCTCACCACCACACTTGATGTTTACGATAATAATATTAATAAATATAAAAATAAATATTATTGTATACTTAAAAAAATAAGAGAAATCGATTATTACGTCCTTTTGTCATCACTATAGCTTGTCAGTCGGCGAGCTGTCAAAAAACCATTAACAAAATGGACAAACTATAGTTATGACATGATATACTCGTAGTAATGACATTTAATTTAAAAATAATGTAAAAATAACGATTCAAAAGAGCTTGTACAAGTCTAATCTAATGTGAATTAAGAAAATTTTGATTTAATTTGTAGTGAGCTTTTCATTCGCTTTGGTGCATACTAATACAGTATGAAATAGAAACTTCCAAAGAAAAAGTCTAATCTAGCGCCAGAAACCTTACCACAGTTGTAAACACTTTATACAAAATGGCTAAGCCATGAGACATATTTGTCAAAACGGGTTTACTAATCTTACGTAAGTATATTCTTAATATTATGAAATATAGATAGTACCATCATTTTTTAAATACTTAAAACGCTAAGCGTGCCTCTGAGTAAAGCGAGGAAAAGTCGCTATATTTTTGCTTATATTGCTTCTAGTTGCATAATATATTATGCTCCCAATTACAACTCTTAGGCGTTGTGAGCACACTGGGGATGATATTTATTACCTAATGTTCTAAAGCTTATCTTATTCTATTCAGTATGAGGTATCAACATATGGCTAATGTATAGAGATAATCTCATCAGATGTACAATACAAAATATGAATATGAACATTCTGAATAGAACATATCATACCGAGAACGCAAGCGAAGCTTATTCATCATTCATGTATGTATTTATATAGAAATAAGTCTGTAAAAATATATAAATAAATTATTTTATGCAAATAATAAATATATAACATATTAAATTATTCTAGTAGCTTTGAATCCAACACAACAATAAAACACCATTTTTAAGTGATTGGTCCCCAGATTGCTCACAGAGAGAAGAAAAAATTTTTTGTGGTAATGTATTTCGTCATGCTTGTTCCTAATACGACCCACATAGGCTACCGACTGAGGCTAATCAATCCAAGATAATTGATATACGTAATGTATCTACCTACTCATGGTCTTCGTCTAATCAGTCTACTAGAGAGCAATTTACACACATCGAAATTTAATTTTAATATCAATATTGGTATTTCGGCACATAGAAATGCTGTTATTTACATTAATAACTTTTATATTCATATTTATTTATCAATTAAAACATATTACAAAACATGTCATTAACATGCTTATTATGGAAAGATCATTTAACTATATAAAGCAATACTAAAATCGGCTGATAATTTAAAAAAATTAAATAAAGCGAGGAATATTAGAAAACCCGTCAGATAAAACAGTCAATGAAATAGCAAGTCTAAAACCGTCAGGAAAACTATCCAGAGTACAACAGAGGCACAACAATTTACCTTGGACATTACCAGTTATACTGCATTTATTTTGATAATAAGAGAATCATTAAATAAAGTAGTGTTACCAATTACTATATTCAGTGAGCAAGATGAATTTAAATTTTAATTCTTACGATTCAATTAAAACATAATATATGTTCACAAATTTTAAAAGTAAGGTGTTCAAGAAAGGCTTAGAAACAAGTTACATTGCACAGTATTTAAAAAATATTTATATATTCTATATTTATGTCACGGCTATGTGTTACATTTTCTAGTCGCGGGTTCTAGTCCCGCTAAAGGCATTTTTTTTGAAAACAAATGTTTGTACTTAAATCATGGGCGTCCCAGAAGCTTCGTCACCTTCGACACAACGAAACAATTAATGAAATTGATTATCTATCAAAAGTAAATAAAATAATTATTATTTTATACAGAAGTTGTATATATAGCATTTTAAATCCTCAACGAAATCGAGCCTTTTTTGATTAAACTTGTCTGCTCGGCTTAGTGTATTATTTTTTTTGTGGAAGGAGTCAAAGTTAAGTGATGTTAAATTATAAATTAATTATACTAATCAACAGTTACTTCTTCCAATATTTTTTTTCTCAATAGAAAAAATATTTAATTTGAATTTTTCTCTGAAAATAAGTATAGAGATTTTTAACACCGCCTTTATGAAAACTATCTTTTCGTTTATAGGCGTTATTTACCCCATAAAATGTCATCTTTAAAATAAATTTTACAAAGTCTCCAGTCTTACATAAAATATTGTAATTTTCTACCTCACTGTACCCTACTTTCATGAAGTTTTAGACCTATCTCTTCATTGTTTAGTTTTTTCGCGCTATATATGACTATACAGTATATAATATTATACAATGTACATACTACAGGTTTACCAATACAATACCTATTATCCAGTGGTTTTCACGTGATGCGGTCACAGAAGATCTATAGATTTGGCCTCTCTATCGATAAAATGACTTCAATAAGTAATGAATTTCAATAAGTTTTTCAAAAAATATTTAAATAAATTTAGATTTGAGATTAACTTGCCTTTTTTAAATTACCGATAATTTGTGTTTGCAGATCAAAGGTGTACACTTTAAGCAAAGAGTCCAAAAAAGCCTGAGAATATAGAAGCCTAATAAACAATATAAATGCCTCTATTAGTTCCTAATCATCCTCACTATATCTATTCTACTTAGGCACAATGCTGTTTAATTAAGTACATTAACAATGTTACAATACTATAGGGATTTCCCTCAATACGGGGACATTATTTACATATTTTGGTACATTACTAAAAAGTTGTGAGAACATCACTGAAAGCGGATATAATTTACTAGCGTACTTACCCTCGTTTCACGCAAGTGTATTAACAAAGTCTAGGAGCATTGTCTAGTAGATACGTTTTGAATAAACAAAAAAATGTGAGCGCACCTTATACTTGTCATTACTTATGTAATAGATATAATGTATGAGAAACCCTAATATTAATAACTAGCTGACCCGTGCCCACTTCATTGGGCATAATCTATACTAATATTAAAAAAACTACTTTTTGTAACTTAAATATAAAAGTTAGACATACGCTGTCCACATCTTTTCTCTAGAACTCAAAAATATATCTTTCATAGTTAAGGCAGCGTTCGTAAGAAACGCTTTCATTCGACCGTTTTTTCTCCGATTCACTTTGCAAAACGGACTACCACGTAAAAGCCTTTTTATTTTTCGGTTTTTTATATAATCTATGACACTCAGCAATAATGTGGCTTTCTATTGGTGAAAGAATTTTTAAAATCGGTTCAGTAGATCCCGAGATTACCCCTTACAATTTAACAAATAAACAAACTTTACTTCTTTATAATATTAGTATAGATATCAATAATATTGTCGCGGAATAGAGTGCGAACTCGTCATAATAGCACGCTTGTACTATGCTTTACAACAGCGAATGTCAATTTCTAACTTTTGACAATTAGATAACAAGAACAGTTTATTACAAATTTTAATGTGTCAAAAAGAGATAAAGCATTTTCAGGAAAGATTTGGAAGTTACTAGAAACATTTTGAATTTTCGATACTAGAATGTTCTAAATTTACGCATATAAAAAGGCCGGCAGTGTGTCGAGAGATCAGTTGACGTTCGGAGTTAAGTGAAGCTTACGAAGAGATACGAAATAGTGGAAAAGTGAAGAAAAGTACAGTGAATTATTAAAAGTGGTGGATTATAGTGCTCAGAGACTAAATTAAACTAGTGCTGTGTACAGACTGCGCGTGTAAATAAAACATCTTTAGTGCGAGAACGCTTTTAATTTCCGATCCCGAACCCGTAGTACGTAACAATTGGTGTCAGAAGTGGGATCGGAAATGCCGTTAGTACCGAGGCACGAGAAGGAAGGAGTCCCTACACGCGCAATGGCAGAACAGCAAAGGGAAGATTCTGGCCCTAGTACATCGAGGGATGAGTCCGCGGCTCAACAGAGCACCACGCCAGACATGAACGCCCTCCTGCAACAAATGGCGTTCATGATGCAAGAGCAGGCTCGCCGCCAAGAGGAACAGGCTCGCCGCGAGGAAGAATGTGCACGCCGCCAGGAAGAACAGCTGCGCGCACTCCAAGAGGAGCACGCTCGCCGCCAGGAGGAACAGCTGCGCGCACTCCAAGAGAAGCAGGCTCGCCGCCAAGAGGAACAGCTTCGCGCACTTCAAGAGGGCATTCACAAGAATGTCATACCCGCTCTTCAACGGCATACGGAAAGGGTGGAAGCCGTTGAAAGAGAAGTTGAGGGAATAAAGACGACACTCGCCACACACGGTGAAGCTTTAGAGGAGTACAACTCAAAACTCTCTAAGATGGAGAAGAGGATGGATTACTTGGAAACTCAGAAATTACCGCATGGTGCCGACATTTGCTCGTCATCAGCAAAGATCTTTAAAGTCCCTTACTTCGACGGTAAATCTTCCTGGGCCGCATTTAAGATCCAGTTTGAGACGATCAAGGAGACAAGTGGATGGACAGATGATGAAGCCCGATCTGCCCTTACCGTCGCACTTAGAGAGGAGGCTCTGAATATATTGGAAGCTCTTTATGCTAGCGACCCCGTCAGAAAGATCACATACAGTGAGCTACTTAGCGCTTTAGAGTCTCGGTATGGTGATAGTCACCTGGAGCACGTGTACAGGGCTCAAATTAAAGACCGTACACAACGAGCCAATGAAACCCTGCAGCAGTGGTCCGTAGAGATTGAGAGGCTCGTACGGAAGGCATATCAATCCTCGCCATCCACCATAGAAACCATTCTTCTGCAGGCTTTTGTGGACGGGATTCGCGACTCAGAGGTACGTGCCGCTGTACGCCTAAGGCACCATATAAGTCTCAGGGAAGCTGTCGCTCATGCTCTAGAGATTGAAGCTGTGCGTCATGACTCAAGACCGAGGAGGGTGCAGCAAGCTACCACGGGAGGATTATCCAACCGGAGACGTCTTTTCAACCCAAAGTGCTACTAGTGCGGTGACCGGGGCCATCTTCGAAGTGACTGCCCTACAAGGAAAAATGATCGACTACAGTCAGATGTTGGTGTAACAAGCAGCGATCAAGTCAGAGGAGAATTGATCTCGGCCAGAGTTAGGACGCTGGCTGGTTGTTGTTACACAATGGAGTATTGTGCCGCAAATGGTAGCAGACACGTGGAAATGATAGCCATCTCCAACTAGTGGTACCTAAAATAAAAGTATCCGAGGTACTTCGAGCATACCATGATGGTTCTTCTGGTGGACACTTAGGGGTAAGAAGAACGTTAATCAAGATCAAGGAGCGATTTTATTGGTTGCATTGTCGAGATGATGTCGAGGACTGGTGTCGGAAATGTGTACAATGTGCCTCTGTCAAAGGCCCGCAAACCAGAAGTCGAGGGGCAATGAAATTATACAATGTTGGGGCACCTTGGGAGAGAATTGCAATAGACGTAGCAGGACCATTTCCGATTATTAACTCCGGGAACCGATACATTTTAGTTATAATGGACTATTTCACGAAATGGCCTGAAGCATTCGCCATACCAAATCAAGAAGCTGTTACTGTTGCAAATAAATTGGTCAAAGAGGTATTTTGCAGATTTGGTGTCCCATTAGAAATGCACAGTGATCAAGGAAGAAACTTCGAATCGCAGGTGTTTCAAGAACTGTGTAAGATCATGGGGGTGCACAAAACTAGAACTAAGCCTTGTCACCCACAGTCCGATGGAATGGTGGAGAGGTTTAATCAAACTTTAGAACGACATCTAGCCAAGGTTGTAGATAGTCATCAAAAGGATTGGGACGAGTACATATCACTGTTTCTACTATCTTACCGGACAGCATTACATGAAAGCATTGCAATGACACCTGCCTTTGCCAATTTCGGAAGAGAATTACGACTACCAGCGGATCTGTTAAGTGATTGCCCGCCGGATACTCCCAGTTGCATAACCGAATATGCCAGTGAACTAAGAGCGAAGATGATTGGTGTTCATGAACAGATACGAGATGCAGGACTACAAGCAAGTGAACGCATGAAAACTCGTTATGACCGGAAGGCGACAGGAACGAACTTCAAGGAAGGCTCATTGGTATTGGTATATAACCCGGTGAGACGAAAGGGTAAATCGCCAAAGCTACAACCCAGTTGGGAGGGGCCTTATAAGGTTATAACGAAAATTAACGACGTCACTTTCCGAATTCAACGTACATCTAGAAGCCCAGCTAAAATCGTGCATGTGGACCGATTAGCCAAGTATCACGGCAACAACGATGCTCGAGACGAGCATGTCTTAAGAGGGGGTAGTGTCGCGGAATAGAGTGCGAACTCGTCATAATAGCACGCTTGTACTATGCTTTACAACAGCGAATGTCAATTTCTAACTTTTGACAATTAGATAACAAGAACAGTTTATTACAAATTTTAATGTGTCAAAAAGAGATAAAGCATTTTCAGGAAAGATTTGGAAGTTACTAGAAACATTTTGAATTTTCGATACTAGAATGTTCTAAATTTACGCATATAAAAAGGCCGGCAGTGTGTCGAGAGATCAGTTGACGTTCGGAGTTAAGTGAAGCTTACGAAGAGATACGAAATAATGGAAAAGTGAAGAAAAGTACAGTGAATTATTAAAAGTGGTGGATTATAGTGCTCAGAGACTAAATTAAACTAGTGCTGTGTACAGACTGCGCGTGTAAATAAAACATCTTTAGTGCGAGAACGCTTTTAATTTCCGATCCCGAACCCGTAGTACGTAACAATATTAATATATTTTTATTGAAAGTTTTACACAAATTTGTACTAACAGGTACATTCGTTACTGCAAAAGAATAGAAAAAACAATGGCAACAAGTGACGCCAGCTGTATGAAATTACCAACTCCTCGTAAGTCTAAGGCGTTTACTAAAGTTAAAGAAATTAGCTCTGCTTGATTACTTGTTGAAATACGTAGTTCCGTACTTTCAGTTTTTCTTCACATTATTACTTATAACGAATACGGTTCAATTATAAAACTATTTTTAAAGTAATTTATATTATAAAAAGCTGGTTAATCTTGCTAAATTATGGCTAGACCAAATTTTTTTTGTTAAGATTGTGTCAGGCGTGGTTTAAGTATGAAAAATAGAAAAAACCCAAAACAAACCTAGAGAGAAATCTAAGCGAAACGAGGGTTCACTAGATTTTAATACAAATCAAATTTTATTACAAATATTGAAGTGACTTTTTTTTATTGCAGTAACAAAGAAATAATCTAAAGGTCAAATCAAGTGAGGAACATGAAACTTTTCTGAAAAGTTGCTTGAAAAGCTAAAATTATGTTAATACTAAAGACAGAACTCGTATTCCTATTTCCTCGGGTAGAATTATAATTATCTTCTTTATATTATATTATAATTGTCTTCCTTGTCTTTATATATATTTTGTATGATTTAGTAGCGACTTTGCTTTCACTTTGCCTTTGGTTAGTATAAAATAGAAACACGTAAAATGTACATTAGACATACGCATTTAAAATTCCACCCCTTTTTTGTATGACCCAGCTATAGTATTTTCCCGTGAGAATGAAAGATTTTCCTGTAGTAAAAAATATGTTCGTTAGTATGTGTAAAACGACCCGACCAATAAGTTATCGGTAGGTACATTAGTAATTAAAATCGGTTTAGTCGTGAAACGTGCGTCGCTCACATTGACTACGGTAAGTTACTATTTCATTTATATGTATTAAGTATGTATGTGTTTATATCATTTTTATTTAATAGTCGCATTTATATCAAATTATAAAAGCACCATCATCTTACATTATGAACAAAATTTAAAACTTTTAAAATTGTCAAAGTTTTGTCCAAATTTTATTCTTATTTAAGGTATAATTACACTGAGAATCTCAAGTAGGCACTCCATCATTCTTAAAACAAATTAAAGAGGAAGGTTGTTTTAAAGTGAACAAAGGAAAGATGTCAATTTTAGTAAAAAAATGTTGTACCCACTGATTTTTTTTCTATTTACTTTAGCCTGCCCATCATACCTTCTCATATTTTGCTAAAACCTTTTCATTACTTCATATTTTATTAATTAGTATATAATATTAATAAGTATATTATATTAATAACTAGCGGAAACCGCTGCTTTACTTAAAGCTACAAAAAAATATTTTTGGCTTTAAGCTATTTCTTATAAGGTACCAACGATGAATTCCTCGTTTAAAGTTCCACCCATCTTTTGTTAGGACTAAAGTTTTTTATTTTATTTTAAGTTTATCGATATAATCTATACAATTTATTACAATTAAAAGGATTTAAGAAATATATGTGACACGCCAAGGTAATTAGAATTTTTGCAACGGTTTCAAAGTAAATATGCACTCGACTCACGTAAACTTTTTATGCGAGTTATATTCCGATGCCATTTTGGTCTCTCTATGAACGAGCGAAATTTTTTAACTGAATATTATTTTAGTTAGTACATGTAACTAATTATTTAGAACTTCTGTACTGAAAGCAGTTTTTTTAGTTATTTTTTTTAAAAATAATATTACTTAAAAGCACATTTGTTTTGAAATAGTTAATTGAAGAGGAAATTAGTAATATGCTGAACAAAGAATCATACAAAACTGTATATACTATATTTTTGAGTAGGCAACGAGCGTTAGCTCTAGCTTGGGAAACCGTGTGAATTCTGATGCACATGATTACCACTTGTCTTACGACGACTGTTAAATCATGCCACTAAAACTAACCATACACAAATTTCTAGAACCTATTACTACTATTTCATTGTTTTTACGCCTACCGAAATTTTAACTGTGCATATAATTGATCAGTTTAATTAACTAAGGGTAATTTTAATATGTATAATATAATTATACAGATATTACATACAATGTATAAATTCAAAACGCGTCGTGTGTTGGTGACATTCGCTACAGGAGGTTGTCAATTTGTCGTCGGCGCACAGTAACTGTTTACTACTCACTGATTCTCTACCAGAAGAGCCGGATCGAGATCTTAGTAACACTCCTTCTATCCAACGGTCCTTTACACAAATTTATAAAAACTTTAAAAGAATGTAATCGTTCACATCCCGAACCATAATTATTTTCGTCAGGCTTACCTCCTGTTAAACAAATAGGGCTATGGCTCTACACATAAGCATACGGTCTTAGATATATCATATAATTATTTAATTTAAATAAAACGTGGAGCAATTATAACAAACATTAATTAAATTGAAAATCTGGAAGTACGTTTGTGCCAACACAACGACGCATGATAATTTAGATGCGAATAACAATTACGAAGCGATGTAGAATAAGTTAATTGGGTAACCTACTTTACGTATTTGTGGGTGTAGATGAAGTTCGCGAAGTTTAACTGTTGCTTCTTGCTTACTTTAATTGAATTTGATAATCGACTATCGACAGAAGCTGTAAGCATATATATAACATAACTGTATATATTACTAAGTGTTATTTAACAAGTGTGATGACTAGGTATACAATATTATAAAAAAGACTTACTGCTCATAATTATTTTATCTGACAAAAATAGTTTATAGACAATATATTTACATAGCTTATCAGAATAAATGTTATTATAATGCGTTAAATTATTGTATAAGAATAGTAAAATTCGTCTAGGTATATATCCACTAACCATTATGTTCATTATACATATTAATAGTAAGTTTAGGTTATATAGTGTAGGTACAGTTACTACGTTATAAAGATTAATATTATATAAAAATATGAGAAATAAGTACGGTCTAACCATAATCAGTTATTTATAGAACTCGTGTCTGGTAACACTTTTGACCTAAAACTTGGGCAATATTTTTTCTTTGACAAATGGCCACGGAAACGAGAGTTTGCTAAAGTTTCACCTCCATTACCGGGTACCGAGTAATCGATTATCCCTCCCACCCTTATTTTTAAACGTTCACGAATTTCTAACATAATAAAGTGAACAAAAGGATATGAAATAAAAACGATAAGTTTGAAATATTAATAGAAAAGAATAATATCGAGAGGATTTATTTCGCAGATAATATTGTAATAGTGATATTTTCAAAACTAAAGATGGTAACTCCGAATTAAATCTTAAGTAACATTGTTTGTTTTACTCCATATTATTTTAATTTATATACTGAATTCTCACTGGATCTTTCAACTAAGTTATATGGGAAAAAAGACGAAGACCATTGGGATATTTCTTTCGCCAGTTCTTCTCAGGTCTGAGGCTTCCTTCCGAACTGGTCATAAGAAAATGTAATAATTTTATGATGAATAAAATATTTTGAGTTTTAATTGAATTTATTTCATGCTGTGTTTAATTTTTGTTTAAAATTTGTACAAACTCGTACTATATTATAGACTTGTTATATTATGTGGATGAAAATTTAGCAATATACTCTATGCATATATACCGTTGCAAAATCGCAGATCCAGGCAATTTTACGAAGGTCTGGATAAAAATTAAGCTCTGCTCAAAACATTTTTCCTAAAATAATAAAGAATTTCATGAAAATCTGAAAAAGTAATTAAGCAAAAAATTTTGCAGGTATTAAAGCAAAAAAAAGTTATTATACTAAAGAACTTACTTACTGGCCGTTGAAACTTAATTTGGATATGACCCTATTCACGTTTAAAATAATTTTTATATCTTAGTATATTACATTCACCACGATGCCTCCTAATTTTACGACGCAAGAATAAAACGGTAAAAATTTAAAATAAGGAACGTCTAAAAATCCAACCGAGAAATTGGAGAGATAATTTAACCTTCGGGCTTCGTCGCCGTCAAGAATGAGACGATAACAAGACATTTAGTATTCCAGACACAAGAGATCGATCCACCTGCTTTTCATATCATGATGGGCCCTTCTTCTGAATGACAATTTCCATCTATGAGAATTAATAGTCGAGAATAATAAAGCAAAACCATTTTGATTTAATAAATAGCTAGTTATATCAATATCGGCTCAATGCATTTCTGGAATTTCTTAGAGCTCTGAATGGTTCGCTTGGCTGTAATTCCCCTGTGACCTACTCTGTATATTCCAGCTGTATTGAGTCTAGCTACAAAGCTTATGTAAATCAATTTCTTGTCGTTTCATCATATCTGCCCTTCTTATGGTATCTTAATGTTGGCAAATTTATTTAACTTTATATTATGAAGACGTTTGGCCATAAAATCTTTGTAGGTACACTTTTTATTTTATTTATTTATTTATTTAGATTCACCAGTGGTAATTACAGTGATACAGTAATAATTATGCTATGTTACAAAGTTATTACTACTTTATACAGACATACATATATTTTTGTTCTAGATTAAAAATATACTTCCAACGATTCTTTTAATCGAGATTTTCATATTTGAAGACAAGACCCAAACTTAGACAAAAAACAATACACTTTATTTGATTATTTTTTCTATCCAAAATATGAAGCTCTTTTATACTTTACGGAAATTATTTCTCTACAGAGGACTCAAGAAGCTCTTTGTAAAAGCTAAAGAATTTAGCTGCCATTTGTGAAAAATTTACCCAATGAAAAATACACAACATATTTAAACAATTCTTGTTAAGAGTGTGTCTGCTTAAGTATAAAATATAGGCACAACCCACCCAAAAAAGCTGAAAATCGAAATGTTCAGTACTGTTTATTTGGTATGTTAGTAGCTACGATTAGTGACTCTTGAAACGTACCCAAGGAAAAACTCCAATGAAGCTTCGAAGAAATTATTGATATTTTTAGTCTTACTGACAATCATAAACTCATTGTGTAGACGGCTTAATGTGACTTTGTCAGTTTCTCTAAAGTTCTTAACAGGTTCCTATTAACCTTAAATGCCTAAATCCATTTAGGACCATAAATTATGCGATAGAAGGTACTTCATTAAATCATTGACTTTGAAGTACAGTTATTTCGGTAAGACAAATAGGGATACCTGATCATCACCAACTTATCATCTTATTAATGTAGAGCTTGAATTTACTATAATATGAATTATAGGAAATATGCCTGTCTTCTAGTAAGCAATTTTCTAAGCAATTTGAATTAATAATAATACTAACAGTAAAGGGCCGAAGGAAAATTAAAGACAATGAATACGTAATCAACCAGAAGAAATCAGAATACTTTTCGGTTAACAATAAAGAACTTAATGTTAAAAAATAATAAACGAATAATATTTTCTATATGGCTTCGTGTGATTTAGTTTCTAAAGTATCAGGGCTAAACAATATATTATATATGTTAAAAATTATGTAATTGTTTTTTTATATTTCGGTTGTGATCTTTTTCACATAAACGACGGCTAATCCCGAAGGATAAAACCTAAACCTAAATCTAAACGGTTTTACCAATTTCAGTGTCAGTTTTAGTCATTTATATAGGTACTTCGCTATACAGCTTGATATCGCGAATATCATGGACATCATTAAAAATCAAACGGACGAATATTAAATGCTAAGTTGTAATTTGAAAATGTTCTTTCTACTTATCCTATCTAGTGCTAGGCAAGTGCTAAGTACTCTTCGATATGCAGGTTTTCTCACGCTATTTTTCTTTATCGTAAGACAAGTGGGAGCCCATTTCTAACGCGCTCTCTAGGGAAACCAAGTGAAGGGGGTTCAAGTCCCGCGTTTCGCACTTATGATATTTTCATGTGCGAATCATTTGCACTTTCAACATATGTTTAGATAGTAAACCTAAATTATTATGCTTAATAAACCTCCAATTTTTATTGATAAAAAATATCAATAAAAATAAATAAACAAACTAAACAGATTGACTAAATCAAGTTGACGCAGATGCATAGTAACATTTTGCCGTCAGATACACACCTACATATTATTTACATCCATCTCGCAGCACTCCTACTAGTTTAATCCGCGGGAAATGCTACTCCTAGTTAGTAATAAAGCTTCCTTCTATCTTATTATATATATATATATATATATATATATATATATATATATATATATATATATATATATATATATATATATATATTTCTTATAATATATTTTTCTTATTTGCAATCACATTTCTGAAATACATTATAATACAGAACACGCTTACATGCCTATCACGTAAAAAGGGATTTCAATTGAATTTATTTGTTATACAGGTAAATCCCCTACTCAAAAATAAACTACTTCCGAAATTCACATGCTCCTATCTGTGCGCAAAATTTCATTTAAATTGTACATACGCATACACAGTAACACACACATACGCACGCTCAATCAAACGCATTACTTCAATATTATGCCATACATAATATAATAAGGCAGTGGTACTCCAGCGGTAACGCGCTCGCTTGGTTAACCGGGTGATGCGGGTTCATATCCGGGTCTCACACCTCTGATATTTTCATGTGCGAATCTTTTCTATCATGATTACCACTTGACTTACGGTGAAGGAAAACATCGTGAGGAAACCTGCATGACTGACAAAACCTAGCAAACTTTCGAAACACATGTGAAGTCCGTCAACACGCAGTAGGCCAGCGCGGTGGACTATGGCCTGATCGCCTTCGAATTGAGGGAAGCCCGTGCCAAACAGTTGGACGTTAAAAAGAGCTGAAAACGACGACCTAACATAATAGAATTGTATTAAAATGACTGTTTCATTAACATTCTCAATAAAAGACAAACTTTTCACCTATGCCATTGTACTAAATTTTCCAGTTTCCACCACTCCATTTAATGGACTTCACTTATAGCAGCGGAAGCACTCAGTTATGATATAATCAAGACTGCCGGGGTCTAGCACTAGACTGCCGTTGTATCGGAGGCAACTTCCCCGAAGCTCCAACTATATTGTGTATTTTATACTTAAATGTACGTACGTTATTTTAAAAATGTATATTGACCATTATCTCATTTTTTATATATTTTATGCGTATTATAAACGCATGTTATTCAAAATTACATAGTTACGGTTTCAAATTGTTATATTTTTAATCAATATTTTTTATTATACTAATCAATAAAAGGACAATTTTTACAAAATAAAGTTAAAATTGTCCCATTAATTAGACATAGCTTAGACAAAAATTATATAATTATATAATAAATTCATCCAGAATTTAAATGATTTCAAAATTCAGCCATCTATTTTAGTATCAAGATTGAATTATTTTATCTCAAGGAATAATAAAAATATGTTACAATGAGAGCTATACCAATTCAGTAGATAACTCTTGTTGCCCAGAAACGCAACCTAGCAGACAGGGGATAATGAAGCTCAACTGCCTTTTGTTCCTTCAAACAATTTACGGGACAATATTTACATCGCTATCAATGGAATGGTATCTTTAAAGATATGAGCTTTTTTTAATTTAAAAGCAGACAATGAGAATTAACTACACTTTTTATGATTTCTCTATAATGTATCTAGCTATGTTATAACAATAATAATGTTTTTATTTTTTTTGTCTGCCTGTATGATAAGAAAACTACGAGGATTTTGTGAAATTCGTTATGGTGTAGCTGATTATTTGGGTCAACATATTAGGATACTTTCTACTGCAGGAAAATATCTACCTCCTTTCTAAAAAATGGGGGCGAAACCGAACGGAGCGAGGGTGAGTTACCAGTATACTATATCACATACAAAATCACGGCAAAAAAATTGAAAACGCACTAAAAGTTAATTAAAAATCTGAGTCTTGTCTTTCATATTTTAATTTAAGTCCTTGTGTTCACGCAAGCACTCAATTATATTACTATTAGGTGGGGTGTAGAACGTGAAACTAATAAGGCCGCATTGCGACTACCACCGAGACACTTCCTTTGAACAAAACGTTTGGACAGTAAAAATAATACAAGTAAATAAGCAGCATCATCTACATGTACTGAACATGTTTCGTACCGCAATACGTCATATATACTACCTACATTTAGATGATGATGATAATTTTCTAACCTTATTGTAAGTAGGTATAAACTAACACAATATATTTTGTATAAATATTTACCTTAAGTACATGTTTAATTTATTTAACGAGACGATATTATTATTTAATTTACGAAATGGTTTTGCAAATTTTTGGTATTTACAAGAATTCTTTAGGGCGCTATGAACCTAAACAAATTATATAAATCAAATTATGTCTATAAATAGAGCTTATCTACAGGGCCTTCAGATTAAATATTTTCTAAAATAATTTAATTAATTCTGCTATATTTTATATTGTGAATATGAGATAATTAACATTTTCATTAATAAGTAAATTTTAAAGTCCTTTCATGTTACACATCTTCGCATTAATATATATATCGTAGAATACGGCCTTGTGCCTAATTGAACAAATTTTTGGGTATATTGAATACCGTACCGCTTTCAATACCTTATTTAAGCTAAGTGCTAAGGCTAACGTTACCTTTTTACGCAATCGTAAGGGCTATAGCAAAATTCTGTACATAAGTAAAATACTAACTTCTCTAAATTAACAAAAAATCTTAAAACTATACATTCGGCCGCTTTATCGCTAATAACGACTAAATATTACAAATTAAAATTCAAAATAGTATTTAATCAGCATTAAATTGTGACAAATTTTAACTAAACTAGTTCAAAAAAAAGAAGTCTCAGAAGATTTTCAATAAGATTTTCCAAAAAATATTCAATACATTATTGTGCAGATTTACTTACTTTAACTAATTTATCTACATTTATTAAAATCATTAATTTTCTACAAAACATAAAATAAAAGACACAAAGAAATGTCTTGAAATTCAAATAGGACAATAGGACAACCTTGTTTGTAGTTTAAATAAAAAAACGTTTGAAGCAGGTATATATATATAAATTTATCTTATTATATTCTAACATAACTTTATTTTTAAACATAAGCAATCCACATCGTCCATTTCAATACACATTTTCATTTGAGCTCGTCGTTAGCATTCAATTCACTTTGCTTGAAATTGAATTAGTCACCTTACGTATACGTAATCCAACACGTCGAACACGTCAACGGTTAAATACACATCTCGTCATTCTGGCTTTATAATTAAGTCTGCGTGTTATGCGCTAAATATTACGCGTTGCTAACGTTAGTTATGAGAGAAACAAAACAAAACAACAAATTTGTAAAATATGAAAGTCAGTTTTATTGTATACTTAGAATTTAATATTGATGTGTAATATTGACCGGTTGGTCTTAATATACCTATTTATGATTTTTAATATAACTTATTATCTGTAATGCTTTATTGTTCCATAAATTAGGTATTATTATATTACGTGTAGTTTTGCTATTTTGCTTTATAATTTTGCAGGCGCCTTGAAGAAATTTTAACGAAACATTAAGCTAATTTGAAGTACCTACTCTAAAGCTACCTACATGAATATTATAAGCGCCGACAAGAGCCCACTAAGAGTTAGTATATAATGATAAATTATAATTGATAATGTAGGGCTTTAGTAGGGTATAAAAAAATGTTACAAAATTTCTATACGTAATTCAAAATCATAAGAAAATAAATTTTCATTTATTTAATGTTCATTTTTTAAAAATCTCAAAAATGAAACCTTCGACCATTTTGTTTATAATACACGTAAAACTAAACTTTATTGCGATTACTTGCTGCAGGTTGATATCATATGAAATTTATATAATATATCTGCATAATAAATCAAAGTGAAGATTTTTTTCCATGTTGCGGTATAATTTTTAAAATGATAGATGTGGAGTATAAATGTTTATTGACATAAAAAAAGTAATAACAAAAATATTTTATAATAACTTGGATCGTTGATACTATGTAAAATCTGAGATCATAACACTAGAAAAAAAAGTATTTACATCACTTTTGGTGCTCTACAATGATCAATTTATTTTGTACATATTATTAAAGTTTTGCGAATTCTAATCTGTGCGATAAATATTTTATATATATAATTTTTGGAAATTATTATTGAAATAGTTTTTATGGAGGCCAATATCTGATTTCAAAGAAATCTGTTCTAACCGTCAAAAATCTTGGGACGAACCCGAACGTAGCGAGCTTCTCGTATGAAAAGTAATTGTTTGATAACATTTTTACGACTATTAGCCCTCAAAGCCGACAACAACATAGTTTCGTGATATAAACAGCCAGTGGTAACGAGTTTTCTTACAATACCAAGTAATTAAAGGTAAAAAGTAGCTCAAAAGCCCAACTCTTTAGTTACTCACGTACTAAATATAATAATTATTAAAAATAAAGTTTTTTGTCTATTTAGTATTTTATCTAAATTATCTAATAGGTAATGGTGGGTACTACACGTATAAACTATATTAAAAATATTACAACACTTTTTCTGCCCCGTAACCAAGTTTGCTGAAAAGCATTCGAAACTTTAGGAACATAAAATAAAACTAGGACACACAAAATACGTAAAGTTAACCATTTTAGCAGCTCGATTGATAGGCAGATCTCCCTCGTATTGAGGGCAAACCCAGCAGTCTGACGATAAGGGGGCTGAATTGTTAAGTAGTTTCAGAATACTTCAAATTAATTAAACCAAAATTCGGCCTTTTTGCTTAAACCTCGATTTCCTTATTTATTTAGCCCCAAAAACTTCTCTCTTTAATATGCAATATCTCTCTATATATATTATGTTTCATAAATGTAATATAATATTAGTTTCGATTAATTGTAATAACTTTGTATAAGCATGCATAATATCACTATTCCTTATAGGATATCACAATATTATGAAATTCAGCTGAAAATATCCATAAAGCTCTGATGTACCTACTTCTATAACTATTTGTCACAAACTATTTTATTATTAGATATTATATTTAGTAATTAACTGATAGAATACGCGCCATTGCCATTTAGATTGTGTTTACCCGGTTTCAATAAAGTAATCCTAATCCAACAAAGCGAGCGTAACGTATAAGTGTATGGATTGGAAGCCGTTGCTTGGTAAGCAGAATATTTAATTATATTCGGCAAACCGTATATAAAAAAATATCGACATTTTATTCATGAATGTATTTTTATTGATGGATTGCGTAAAAAAATGAAATTATTAACAGGGATGAATTTAAGATATAATACCTTCCTATAACAAAGAATTAAAATAATAAATAAAATATATTATACTTTAAGTCTTGTAGGTAACTGCAAAGTGGCGCAGGCGATTGATTTGGAATTTAACTTGACATAAGAATTAAGAATACTTATACTTATTATGTTTTTACAAAAACTTACCATTATCATGTTAATATATTCTAGCTATAATATTCAGCACTTTCGAAGATTGATTACAGACAGCGGTTTTTTATATATTTTGTGGCTAATGTGTCTAAAGCAAATACCATCGAACCATCTATGGAGTCCTTTTATTCGAAATTATACATAATAAGTACTTTACTCGTAACTACTGAATAATATATTATATGATTTGAAATAAACTGTAATAAGAATCGGTCAATTACCTACTGTTTGCGAACTTACGTATCAAGATTTTTTTACTACGCAATATATTAATCCTGAACACGAGCTCGTTAATATAATATTTTCTTTTTAGGCCTTCATCTGTATGATTCACATCAACTTTAATATTGTTACGGTTTGTACATATGTCAAATATGTGGTGAAAAGTAGTTATTCAAAATCCAGCCGGGTGTTAAACCAAGAGACAGGCTCTGTTGTAGGTATTAGGTTTTACCATGAAAAATTAAAAACTTCTTTTTTAATATAAGTATTAGGCACACCTGTTAAATTGACGGCTTTTATTATATAAGCCAGTTGCAAGTATAAGTAGGTAGGTACTTTGTGGCTATAAATTGGATATCTTTCAAACGACTAGTATATTGTTTCTCAAATAAATTATCAATAAATTTATCTATGCCATATTACTAAGTATTATAAAACAAAGTCCTCTGTCGCGTCTGTCTGTATGTCTTTTCGTAATAAACTCAAAAAGTACTACACCGATTTTTATACTGTTTTCACTAATGGGTAGAGTGGTTTTAATATATAATTTTAATTCGTTTTGTATACATTAGTTAAAATGTCGAAAAAAAATTTGCCATCTGGGAGCTTTTAACGAAAACGCTGCCTTAACCCATTGAGATATAACAAAATGATATATAGTGGAGTGAAGGAGAGTAAAGGTTACAAGGCATATGTCAATTTCTTTAGGATACCATACTATATATCCATTTTAATACTTTAAAAAATGGGTAATTATAAAGCGGTAATTGGAAAGCTATTTACACAAATACGGTTTAATTATTATCATTTTAAATAAGTTAGAGGCTTTAAGCGTTTCATGCACATTATTTTACATTTTTTACGCCATGTAATTTGAACTAATATCTTAGGAGTAATCGCATAAAAATTAAGGACGCGATCGTCGCGGCCGACTTACAAATCGCCGACCCTCTCCCCACGCCATCTCCCCACTCATCACCATCATCAGTTTTCCTTTAAATCTAAGTACGTGGAAAATGAAGTAACCTAAATTAACATCTACGATATACATATTAATATTTGAAGTTTAAATTACTATTAATGTTAAAGGCTTAACAGTATATTACATTACTCTCTACGTTAAAATGTATGTAATAATATATGTGTAAGAAATATTAGAAAAGGTCTCCGGAGACACACACGGAAGCTTTTAGGAGCTATTTAAATTAATGTTACTGAAAAAAACGACTGTTGAACTTCTCGCCAGCGCTACTTAACAGAACTGCATTTCTAGCAGGTGTTACTTTCCTCACGGACTTATTAGACTAATTCTCTTTTAATTAAGTTGATGATTCAAAAGCACATGTTAAAATCTTATATTACAAAAAATAATTTTGTTATGGACCAATTTTAAGCGAAAAACATATGCAAATGCAGCTACGTCGTAGCAGTAGAGTCTGAATATAAAAATATTGTATTAGTTAAATTATATTATAATTAAGAAAATTTAAATGTATATTCACGATCTCCGTCTAGGATGCTAGATCTAGGAATATTACTCATCAATTTAATTACCACGCCTTAAGAATTTTCATGTTTTGCTGTTCCATACGGCAGAAGGCTACATTAATCCAATAGGTTTTATTAGAGTCCACCACGCATCTAATGACACTGTATCGAACTTCGTAGCCCTTCTTAGAGCTTTTATCGAAAAAACTATAAGGCCTTTATCCGTAATAAGTAGTAATACCAAGATACAAGTCAAAGTTTTAATAGTACTAAAGTAAAATAAGTAAAATAATTCAGTAATAAAAAATAATAAATTCCTCATTTGCTAACATCTCGTCAACCTATTCTCTTCTTTTTAGTATTTTTACGCAGTTTTTACGCAGTTGGGTTTCTCGTATAATATGTGGTGATTATATTATTGAGCTTATAAATTATAAACATTTCCAGCGTTTTCATATTAGGGAGCACATATTCTCTTGACACTCATTACTAATTGAAACTCGCCTTTACAGCGCTTTGCTGGTTAAACCGGAATTCAATCTATTTTAAGTGGATAAAACGTATTATGTCTTTCTGGCCTATACAAAAGATGCTTATTAATGCTCATCAGAAAATGTGTGAGAGTAATACTTAAGGTTTGAAAGTAATAACAATGATGTTTGAAAATGTTTATAGATTAGGTATCGTATGTATGCTTAACCATAAATTTCCAGTTATCTGTAGAACAGTTTAAAATATTTCGGTATATAAAGTATTTTAAAGTTGCTTTATACTTTCAAACATTTGAAATGCATGAAATATAATTAATCTATAGAAGTCTGTGCTCAAATTTCTGCTCTTTTTATTAGTATTCGATGTAGACTGAATCTGTTTCAACCAACACAATATTCTAATAACCAGAATTGTAAAGCTTAATGTTGGAAAAAAGGAGGCGTTGCACTATATTCAATTTAAAAGTACCGCCAAAGTTTAATTACTTAATATAGTAGATACTAATTTCTTTTTTTTAGTATAAAATACTTTTATTTAGTAGATATTAATTACTTCACTTGTTGAGAAGGCCTGTCTTTGATCATTGTACTACATTCATACATATAAGTATAGCGAATATTTTAGGTAATTATAAGAAACATAATATACCAAAATATTAGCTGCGAGTACATTCCCAGTGAACACATGACTTTAAAATAACGTCATATATAGGTCACACAGAGGTCAAAAAAATTTCACGTAAGTATGACATAATAGTGACTATGTTTGATGACTTTCATTTGAGGTCATGTTGTATTACATCACTATGACCTCATATTGACAACAAAATTGACTTTGATATGATGTTATTTGTATGACTTAACTGTTACGTACATGTTATATCATATTTTCATCATGCTATGACGTCATACTGGAGTCATTATTTTATGTAATATTTATGTAATTAGTAAGTCATATGATTACATAAGGTACAGGTCAGGTTCCTGACGTAAAATGATATAAAATTCCATCATATTCGTACGCAAGACATAAGTCCCCACTTTTACGTAAAACTTATGTAATAAGAACATCATATTGTTACATCAGTTATAAGTCATTTGTTTACGTACATTTGATATTATATTGGAGTTATAAATCGTGATCATATATGAAAACAAAATTTTTTTGCGTATGGATCATACATGTGCTAGATAAATGAAGGTTTTGTATGCAAATTATTAATGCATAGGCTTATATGGAGTACTTAAATGGTCATAGGTAAGTAGTTCGACATATCTTCCACTAGATGGCGCTGCTCAATTGTAAGCGATTTCTGAATCGCGATGGCAAGATGTTCTCGCAAACAGTGACTATGGCAGGTCGTGCCAAATTGAGCATACTTACCTGGCGTAGCGGACATTGTGATCAAGAAGGCGGTTCCCCCAGAGCGAGACCCTCCCATTGCACTGCGGCTGGGTTGACCTCTGCGATTATCCCTAATGCGGATAACTCGGACGCGTAATTTTTGGTAGTGGGGACTGCGTACGCGCCGTCCTATTATATATATATATCAAATTTACGTCACATCAGTCATAATGATGTCAATAGGACGTCAGGAGGTGGACGTCATATTTACGTCATCTATCTTACGTAAGAATCTTACGTCAGGAAGTGGGACATTGTGAGTCATATATGACTCATATATGAGTCACATCTTACGTAAATCATGACATAGCATGACGTCATTCAGACATCAGTCTGACATAATTGTGTTCACTGGGTTATTTTAACCCAGCCGGAAACAGGCAGTACAAATTGAATTTTGTTTTTAAAAACGAATGATCTTTATAAACATATTGCATCCATTTAAAAAGGATTTCAATATTTTTAACTAAGTCATAAATTCAAAAACACTATAAATATTGTATGGATTTAGTAAAAATATAAATATAAACATAATAAGTTCAAATGAAATTTCTTTGTTCTCGACACACAAATAAAATATATTTATCCTATCCACATTAAAAAGAAACGTATAAAACACTTGATACTTTCTTTTATTGAAACAAATAGGGTAAAATTGACGACTGTAGCGTCGCCAGATGTAACCAATTGCCAAGTCTTCGTGAGCCAGAGGCGTTTACTAAAGTTACTTCCCTTCATTATTTATCGAAGTACCATGAGATCACGGAAAGTGCTCCACGCAGGAGGATGGCCGCCTCGAGCTACCCTAAAGTTTCACAACACGTTTGTACAGCTAGTTACAACATTTACTTAAAATAAACTGTAGCTTCTATTGATGTCACGTTGCACGCTAACATCTAGTAAAGTATAACTATGGATAGGTTTATAAGTAAAATAATATTGGAAATATTCTAAGATACCAAGCATATAGTACCAAGCATATTTGTGTTAGCATTCTTCCTTATAACACACAGGCACGCACCCAGTTATCTGCTCTGCCAAATCCAGAAATGAATTAATCTAAATACTTAGAACAATTTATTTAGCTGTTCTGGTTTAAATTGACTTAGATATATTAGTAATTTATTTTATAATTACAATTTATAATAAATTGAAATGTTAAATTTAGAGATCTGTGTCTAACTTTTATAAATTCCAAGCCGACTCACTAAAGTAATTACAATTTTTCCGACGTCGCCATTGTACTACAAACTCTGCTCACGCAAACTTTTAATGCGACTTAAATTCAAATGCTATTTTACAGTTTCTCTTTGAAGAATTAATTTTAATAAAACATTAATTACTAACTTGCTTAAGAATCTGCTTTAAAGTTTCAGAATTCTATAATATCTTCATGCTATTTCATCCTTTAAAAGACTTTGCTTTAAAAGACTTTGCTTGAAAAGAAGTTCAATTCCATTTTTGTGTATAATTTAGGTATTATATACATATTCGTAAACAAATTTTTTTCATGTTTGTTTATTACGCACATATTAGGTACTATTTAGACATACTACTTACAGTTACAGGTCTTTGTTACTCTTGTTAACAGGTTTCTTGTGCAGGGATTAGAACTGGTTTATTTCAAGAATGTAATGTTTCCTTCATCACTCATTGATTTACCACTTCATAAAAAAGAATGGTTAAGTCAACCGAAATAATAATACTTTATAACTACTTATTCCAAGAAAATGGTTGAATATCGATTTTGATACCAAAATGAACGGGTTTATTCATAAGTTAGAAATGTAATGTATCCTTCTACTAAGCAATTTACCATCAGCAAATTCGCTGAATATAAGCGCACACAAACTCATTATGGAACCCAAGAATCAAAAAACTGTTCTTCGGAATTTAACTGGTCAAACAACGAAACTGAAACCTTTAATCGAAAGGCCTTTCGGTTTAAGGTCAAAAACCAAAACCTCTGCTTTTAAGTCTTAACTAGTTAGAGGCATAGTTGCTTTACATTTTTTTCTACTTCTCTAACCACGTTACTCTATACGGTAACATACTATATATATTTTTTTATAAATTTACGTTATATGTTCATCCACAAACGATTAATTAAAGATTTAAGTTTTTTTAGATATTTTAACCGCCTTCAAAAAATAAAAACACACATTTTTATGATCTTATTGGAATTGCAAAATATTCACATATGATAACGTCACGTTTGTCTCAATCTGTATTGACTCTACTTACTATACCAGGGTTCACGGGTTCAAGCGCAGTTGGATAAAATTTATTATTTTATTAAGCTAATGCTCAATAAAATAATAAATTAATAGATTGAAGTTTTAGGTAATTATTATTATAACAAAACAATAAAATCACTAAATGAAATCCGATTCTTTATATTCAAATAAATGACACTGTCGGCGAGCTTCAATGTCGTTTGCAAGAAGCTCGAGTTCCATGCAAATAAGAGTCATCAATCGAAGGAGCTCTCTATCACAGACAAGGGACAAAGGGCCGCAAAGCTAGATATTCAGAAGACTTATTACCCGCATAAACTTTTCGTGAGACGTCTTTATTTTAACTCAATTTTATCGAGCACAAACAACGTACATAATATATAAATATAAATACATTTTAAATCTATAAAATGTTTCAAACAAGCGACTCACCGTCACTCCACTTGGATTCATCTCTAGTAACAAGTGTATATGATATATTATAACGACCCGGGTCACCAGCTATACCATACCAAATGTTATTAAGATATATCCAGATCGATCACTGACAGACAGAAAAAACAATTATTGTAAATAGATGATAATGACTATTTTCATAAGATTTTCTAAAAAGTATTTAACTTTGACTCAATTGAAATTTTACTACTTCTACTATCTTACTTCTTATTTTATTAGTAATATCAATTTAGTTTCTATCAAATAGAAAAAATGGTAAATTTCTTTTTACCAATTCTATTTAATATTCTATTCTGCCCTTTTTTACAGTCATTAAGGGGATCAGACAGTGGTAGCCCAGCGGTAACGCGTCGCTTGGATAACCGAGTGATGCGGGTTCAAATCCGGGTCTCGCACCTCTGATATTTTCATGTGCGAATCATTCCTATCATGATTACCACTTGTCTTATGGTGAAGGAAAACATCGTGAGGAAACCTGCATGTCTGAGAAAACCTAACAAGTTTTAGAAAGGCATGTGAAGTCCGCCAACTCGCACTAGGCCAGCGCGGTGGACTATGGCCTGATCCCCTCGTACTGAGGGAGGCCCGTGCCCAGCAGTGGGACGTTAAAAAGGGCTGATAATGATGATGATGATGAAGGGGATCAGGCTATAGCCCACCACGCTGTTCAAGTGCGGGTGGGCTCTTCTCAACAGTACTGCCTTCCGAGCCGGTGTCCGCTTTCTGACAGACTTACATACTGACGTTTTAACATTCTATAATATTTTCATAATGTAGAACCTGAAAAGTGACAATTCGAAAGTTCTTGTAAAAGTCTATTTGAATAAATTGTAATTTGTTTGATTTGAAACTCTCAACGGTCATATTTAATTGTTATCCCACAATACTTAGGACGAAAAGAAAATTATAACGCATTAATGGTATAATTACACAGGTACATTGATGTCAAACGTCTAAATCAGCGGGTCGATCCGGCGGTTAGCATAGCAACGCGTCGCCGCGATTGCCTTCACCATCTCTCACCAGATTAAGCTCGTATTTAATTTTGGTATTAATGCTAGATGTTTTTTTTATATTTACTTTCATATTTCGTATTTTTAGATCTGTATATTTTGTTTGTAATTATATCATATAAGTATATTATATGATGAACCCTTAGAAAACCATCTAGTCATGCAAATTTCTATATCATATAAATCTTAATATAAATTTGTACAGCATTTTAATAGATTCATTGTACCAAATATACGCTCATTAGTGAAGATTTTATGTATTATTAGGGTTACTTTTTAATATTTTTAATCTCGATAAGAACGTGATCTGATGATAATGAACTGCTCTCAACAGCGTTTGAACTAGTTTCGAATAATTTTTCGAACGAGAAAAGAAAAATGTCAAGAAGTGTAATAGGCACCTCGACCTAGGGTACCGAGACTAAGACATTATTGAGTCTAAATATAAGAGTGATATACGTCAAAGCAGAGTACAAGGATACCAAATAATAGCGAACAGTAACTCAACACCATAATAGTTTACTATATCACCACCACTGTTAACCCTTTGTTTTGTTAACTTGACGTATGATATGTCCTTTGTCTCCTGACTTATATCAGGTTTCATCGTATTGTTAGAAATTAATTAGGTATCAACGTGATCTAAAAGGATTAGTCGCCGAAAAGCTATATTATATTTTTTAATGTGTTAAACTTTTATTAGATCTCAATCAGTAAATTTCTATACAGAGGTAGCCCACTCCAGTGGTCACGAGCTCGCTTGGAAAACCAAATAAAGGGGATTCAAATCTAGGTCACGAACTTTTAATTTTTAACGTCGCACGTTAAAAATTCCATTTCCATTCAAATGTCATTTCTAACATGATTACCACTTGCCTTACGGTGAAGTATCGAAAGTTATCGAAAGGCATGTGCAATCAGCCCACGGCCTACAGCCTGAAATCGTATTGAAGGGAAGCCCGTGCTCAGCATTGGGATGTTAAAAAGGCCGGTATACAATCAGTACACGATAGTTACATTTTGGTTTACTTACTTGACATATAACGCAATATCTATGTAAGTAGTAACATGACATATAATAAAATCCTAACTGAGTGAAATATGTATATTAAATAGTTTTTAGAAAATCTTATTAAGATATATGTATATAGTCATTATTATTATCGATGCGAAGACTGAATTTATTGTCTGTAGAACTTTTGTCTATCTGTATATGTCTGTGTGTAAGTATGCACGTCTGTGAACGCATCACGATTCAATATATATGATACATATTATTGGTAGAAAATATCTCAAAGTAATATATGAAATCTACATTAACCAATAAAAACCTATCGAGCGGAGCGGGTGCGTCGCTACTCACTAATGTAATAAATAAGTATTTGTAAAACGCACGAATCAGGTACAGTGTACCAATTTTTTTTCGAAACGGTTTAAATGACTTTAATGTTTTTCCAATGGGATCACAGGTACAGTTAGAAATACGCTTATTTCTTTTAAAAAAAGAAGTATCAAGGGGGACATTTAAAAATATTAAAACATACAATCTCATTTACCTTAGTTAAATATAAAGTAGTTAACAGAGTCTTTAACAAACAGTCGAAACTTCACCTCGGGCTAGCAACATTTGCGGCCTACTTCCGTCACCTAGCAACACAGGCGACACAGCGTCGCGTCTCGTCTTGGTATAGAATCTGTGTTCACCTACAGTGTAACAATATACTCGTAATTTGATAGAACTAAAGTTTTATATACGTCATTTTCTTTTTACCTGAGGAGTCCATTGATTTTTTCAATTAAAAGGACTTTCAAAATTATCACTTTTGATAAAACCTTTGGGCTAGAAGACTGTATTGCAATATAATAAAATACATAATCACAATAGCTAAAATATAATTCAATTGACCCATTTCTAAGTAGTTATTTACGAGTATATAATTCACGGCTAACAATACGGACATGAAACTTGGGCAATGCTTTTGTTTGACAAATGGCCACGAAAACAAGAGTTTCCTACGGCTTACATCGTTTAGTGATAGTTCTAGTTGTTAGTTGTAATAACTTAGTTGTCCGAACTCTACCTAAACTTATTTATTCAGCCCTTTTTAAAGTACCAACGCACGGGCACGGGTGTTGGCATCTCCAACATTTAATTTAAATATTATAACATATTTTATAATTTTACAAATAATATTTATAAATTAAAATATTTTTTATTGTTAGCAACACTGTATGAAATATTGGTATATAAGTGGCATCAATGTAACTTTTCTCTCTCTTCCCTTCCTGTATGGTGACGGAAAATAAACGTAGTCAAGCTAGCGAGGTATTTATTATTTTACCAGTCTTAATTTATTTAGATATCCACATACAGTTCATAACAACGGGTCTCCCTTTAACATAAAAAAGAAGGAACAGGCCATAGTCGAACACGCTGGCCAAGTGCGGGTCGGCCAACAAGTTTTTCGAAAACTTTGTAGGTTCTCTCAGACATGCAGGTTTGCTAGTGTTAGTCATGTTAGAAATGATTCGCACATAAAATTATCAGATGTGCGAGACCCGGATATGAAACTTCGCTTCGCTTCGCTTGGTTTTACAAGCGACCACGTTACCACTGGGCTACCAGTTTTTCGCAACAAAACTTAGGTAGCTAAATATAGCTCTTATTACCTAAACATAGCGACTCATTCAAATGTATAACAGTCTACAGTCCCCAACGGGTTTTATTGTTTAAATTCTACAACATTCTTTAACAACCTAAAGCTTCACGAGTGGCTTCCATTTTACGACAGGCACAACTTTTTATTCTACGAAAGTTTAATAGTGGTAAAGACAATTAGTGTGCATTTATTTTCATTAACAACAATTTATACGTTTCTCATAATGGGCTGTTTTCATACTATTATATAAGAAAATTAGAGATGTGCCGACTACGACTTAGGCCGACTAGCTGACTAGTCGGCTGTAAAGAGACCGACTATTCGGCCAAGCCGATCACTGTTTCGGCGGATTTCCCTGACGCTTCGTTTACCGCTCATTCTAGGGTTCATTTATAAAATACATCGATGTTTTTTTCGATGCAATACATCGTGGCTGTGCATCGATGCAACAATTATTATAAATCACAATTATAGATAGATCATTTTGGTATCAAACTTCAAAGTCAGTGTTCAGAAGAGTGTGTTATGTGCCAGTTCAGTGTTTTTTTGGAAGACTTTAATTCTGAAAATGCTATCCAAAATCTCAATCGAACTCGAAGGCCGTACGCTAAATTTTTCCGAAAAATTCAAAATATTACACACATTTAGAAATTTTATTTGAATAGCTATTTTAACTCGTTTACGGTTAACCATCATCACCGTGGTTTAGAGGTTTGCTTATTAGTTTAGTTATGAAGTCCCTTTTTGTTATTAATAAAATATATTTTTTTATAAAGTTAATAGTGTTATCACTACATAGTATAAAACAAAGTCGCTTTCTCTGTCCCTATGTCCCTATGTATGCTTAAATCTTTAAAACTACGCAACGGATTTTGATGCGGTTTTTTTAATAGATACAGTGATTCAACAGAAAGGTTTATATGCATAACTAGCGGACCCCGCGGCTTTGCCTGTGCTAAATCTAGGGAAGAGCCCGAGCGAAGCGAGGGCATGTCGCTAGTTATTCTTTAAAGTGTAAAAGTTTAATTGAAATTTAATGAAATAAAAACCGCAAAGTCAAGTGTAACCAATGCCAAATGAATGCCAAATGCCAATATCTCGTGGCCGGCATGGGAAAACAGCTAATACTACAAGTTTTCCACTACCCATACCATATTAAGTACCGACATCCAAGCCTGATACCTCAGTTAAGTTCTTCGATAAAATGTTCGACCACAGACGATTTCTCGCAGTCACAAATTCAAGCAGAACTACCTTCAACAGTACTTACTCCGGCAACTTTAATATCATCATCGGATATTTACAACCGGAAAAAATATCAGCCATATTTAATATAAGCTCAAAATAGTTTGATAAATAACTTTTATATATTTCAGAAGTTGTAAAATACTTTTTTTTTTTTTTTTTTTATTCTTTATTTATTTTACATGGGAGTTTGAGTCATAATATTGACTATGTCACCCCCGTACAGCCTTAAAATACTTTAAAAAACCTAATTTTCATACCTGTCACCCATGACGGACCCTAAATCAACTGCGGTTGGGCTTAGCTAGTACCTATTGCTTGTTCAGGTATCGTAAAATATGTGTTGACAGATTTAAGCTGGCTCTCTAGCTATAACGACAGTGATAGCCCAGTGACACGATCGCGTGGATAACCGAGTGATGTGGGTTCAATCTCTGTCTCGCACCTCTGATATTTTCATGTGCGAATCATTTCTAACATGAATAAGGGCTGTTAATACATATATTTTATTACTTTCCTCACGGAGTTACACACAGCCATTTAATGTAAAAAAGATCTTGTTGATAAATCTATTTGAATAAAGTATATTTTGATGGATTGATTGAAAAATACATACAAAGTAAGAAGCCGACTAGATGGCCCTTTTTGCCGACTTTTAAATTTCTCGATTTAAAATCATAAATGGAATTATTTTTGCTGTATTGCAAAATATTGATACATACAAATTTCTAACTATAACTCAACTAATACAAAATCCCTCCAGGATTATAGTTAAGACCCTAAAGAAATACATAAAATAATGAAAGCTAACCAAACTTTGTCGGACTCGCGCTAAAACTTTCAACTGCTGTTTGATGAACGATCCTATTTATTTGGAAAATATGTATCACAAATATTACTTTTTACGCAAGTCCACTCTTATTTAATAAATTTCTTATTAAATAAATCTTCATTCTATTTCATGTTAAGACTAAGATACACATACCTAATTTCAAATTATTTTTATCTATATTATCTATACTTAATATTATAAAGAGGAAAGATTTGTATATAAGTATATTTGTAACGAATTGGCTCAATAAGTACTGGAACGATTTTAAAAATTCTTTCACCATTTGAATGCTACATTATCACTGATTAATATTATATGCTATTTTAATATCAAGAAAAAATAAGGATTCCTATTAAAACTACAGTAACAGGAGTGGAGGAGGAGTGCACGCCGCACATAATATATGAAATAGGTAGACGCGCGGCTCAGGAGTATATTAAAGCTGGAGTATTTTGGAGAATTTTCAATTCAGTGAATGATCGAATGAAGTTTAGTTACGATTTAAAAAATGAACGCGGGCGAAGCCGCGCGTATTGTTAGTCTGTTATATGAGAAAATTTATAATATGAATTTCTGATTTTCCACATATCACTACATAGTATAAAACAAAGTCGCTTTCTCTGTCCCTATATCCCTTTGTACGCTTAAATCTTTAAAACCACGCAACGGATTTTGATGCGGTTTTTTTTTAATAGATAGAGTGATTCAAGAGGAAGGTTTATATGCATAACTAGCGGATCCTGCGGCTGTGCCTGTGCTAAATCTAGGAAAAAGCCCAAGCGAAGCGAGGGCGAGTCGCTAGTTGAGTATATTTCTTAAAAATTGTTTTGATCAACAATTTCAAGACAAAGGGAAATAGAACCTCCGCAGGACTTCACAAAAAAATTGTATTGTGAAATCCTGTGGCAAATGTTAGGTATACATTTGCCATGGTCTTAACAGACGTATATAATAAATAGAAACTAAAAAGAAAAAAATAATTTAAATTACTTAGTTATTGTTGGAGTCGATGCGAAAGAAGATAATAGATAAAAGAATTTTCTTTGAACTCCTAACCGTTGAGGAGATATACCTTACATCATCACAAATTCTTGAACATCTTTAGAAAATATATGAAAAAGATAATAAATGCCTATAAAATTTAAGAGTTGCCCTCAATTACCCTAGGATCCCATCATCAGATCCTGACTTGGTGATAATGTGAATATCTTGGAAGTATACCCTACCGAACAAAAAAAATTGTAATCGGCTAACATTTGACGCAGAAATTGATGAACAAACATAAAAAGAACCATTGAGGAATTGTACCTTCCATCATCATCATCAGCTCATCCACATGAAATGATGATTTTCAGACACAAATGCTTAAACATCTTTAGAAAATATATCTAAAACATAATAGGTGCCTATAAAATTTGAAAGTTGCCCTCGATTTCCCTGGGATCCCATCATCAGATCCTGACTTGGTGATAATGTGAATATCTTGGAAGTATACCCTACCGAACAAAAAAAATTGTAATCGGCTAACATTTGACGCAGAAATTTATGAACAAACATAAAAAGAACCATTGAGGAATTGTACCTTCCATCATCATCATCAGCTCATCCACATGAAATGATGATTTACAGACACAAATGCTTAAACATCTTTAGAAAATATATCTAAAACATAATAGGTGCCTATAAAACTTGAAAGTTGCCCTCGATTTCCCTGGGATCCCATCATCAGATTGATGACTTGGTGACAATGGGACCCCCTCGGAGCTATACCCTGCCGAACAAAAGAAAAAGTTTTGAAATCGGCCCATAGACGGCGGAGAAATCGGTGAACATACATAAAAAAATATATATACAATGGAACATATCATATCCTCCTCCTTTTTTGAAGTATAAGAAGCATAAACGGAGAAGCATTTTACAACAAAACAAAATTATGATAACAAGACACTTAGTATTGTGAACGACAAAACGTTTATCTTTGCTTGTCATTTTGTTGACCCAAAGGATTTTTTAGCAAAGTAAAAGAAAATATAAATGTGAGCTTCTTAGTTATAAATTAATTACATCGATATTATTCACACATACACACATACATACATCACGCGTGAATGGACCGTCTTCGTGTCCCGGCTGAATTTGCGAACTGCGAAAAAGTAGACGAAAAACATAGTACTTTGTAGTCAAAGCAAGTAGAAGTAAAATAAAGAACATAGTACTATTACTTATCAGGCGACACATATGCCTTAGCAGTTTGATTTGAATATCCGTTCATTTGTCCATTTAACCAGAGTATATAAAGAATGACAAAGTAGGGCAACTTCATACAAACGCACCGCGCGCGGCTTGTATGTGTGCGTCATAGTATCTTTACGTTGCCGCACGCACACTCATACAATATCTCGAACCGTATATCAGTGCGCCAGTCTAGGCTGACGCCGCACATGTTTTGCGCGTCACGGTTTTTCACTATATGAAAAATGTGTGATATTCGTAGAAGAACTTATTGCTGTGTGTTTGGGTGTCTAAATTCTTCATCGATTCCAGAGTTGTCTTTGTTCAGATTACCTACTGAACAGAAAAGGTAAACAATAATAATATAAATAATAGTTTGTCCATTTTATTAATGGTTTTTTGACAGCTCGATGACTGACAAGCTATAGTGACGTAATAATCCATATTTCTTATTTTTTTAAATATAAAATAATATTTATCTTTATATTTATTAATATGAAAATAAATATTACTATCGTAAAAATCAAGTGTGGTGGAGAGAACTAAGAGAATCATAATGTCTGATTTGGGCCGTGACATTGCATTTGATAATTTATGCACACAAGAGTTAATAATTAATATAACTGAAGACTCCTCATCGGACAAATCTAATATAAATGATGATTGTGACGAATCATGTTAATAAAAGGAATTAAACTATTTTAGTTGTTTTATTTGTATGATTATAATAAGAAGAAAGTAAAACTTTACATAATGTTAATGTTTTCATTTATTGGTTTTAATCTTAAGATTTTGTTGTCTTCCTGATTAAATAACATATTACACCTTATTTATTTGTAATCTGTGGCACAATAGTAGTAATCGTTATGTGTGGCACAGCAGTAAGGGGGCGGTGCCCGTCCATAAAGTACAATATTATTTGTATGACATTTTAACTTTAATGGCTAACCATTAAATACGAATTTGTGGGCGTGAGCTGTCAAAAAAACATTAATAAAATGGACAAACTATAGCATATAATTTATACTTGATGATGAAATACTTATGTAGGTACTTTTATTTTTGTTGTATTAGTTTATTATTTTAATAGGATGTGATATGATTTTATTAATATATTATAGTTTTATTTTTTTTAATTGTTACTAATAGCATATTTATGTTTTTGTAAACGCAAGAAATTAAAGGATTTATTTTATTTATTTACACAAATTCATTTCGAGATAAATCTATTCGCGTCAGTTCGAGTTTTAATACTATTTTCTACAGATATATCAGTTAAGCGAGTAACTACAGGCCTAATAAAAATAATCATAAACATGTAGAAACAAAATGTTTTACATTCTTAAATATATATAAAAAATAAATATTTTTTAATAACACACTTCCCGGCCCAATGCCAATTTCTGAGCACTGAATTAAAATTTAGCTACAGTGACAACCCTGTGACAGGCAACTATGGTAACTATGACAGGTAATTATATCGCGGATTGGGCCGAAGTTGCCCTACTATGTCATTCTTTATACTATGATTTAACCTCCGGAATTGATTGATTCGTTTTTAGGGGTTAAGAATATCAACAGCTAAAATAATTGACATGCTACCTTATTTTTGTTAGTATTTTATGAAAATTCGAAACTGACGAGAGCATTTTTTAGTTTTGCGTCTTTTAGCGTCTTTCCCCTGCAAAGTACCAGTTCACTTGTTAGTCCACACTAGAATCTGGTTGACAGATAATCAAAAAGACAACTAATAATTATGACAGCTACTATTAAAAAAATTCTAAAGTCATTGCAATTGGCAATTTGAATAATTTGCACAAATTATATTAATGTTGATTATATATTTATACTTTGTCCATTTTGTTAATGGTTTTTTGACAGCTCACGCCCACGAAGTTTCGTATTTAATGGTTAGCCATTAAAGTTAAAATGACATACACATTAATATTGTACTTCATGGACGGGCACCTCCCCCTTATTGCTGTGCCACACTTAACGATTACTACGATTGTGCCACAGATTACAAATAATCGATAGAAATCAAAGCTAACATGTAAATAAGGTGTAATATGTTATTTAATAAGGAAGACAAAAAAATTTTAAGATTTAAACCAATAAATTAAAATATTAAAGTTAATAGTAAAGTTTTACTTTCTTCTTAGTATAAGGCATACAAATAAAACAACTAAAATAGTTTAATTCCTTTTATTAACATGATTCGTCAGAATCATCATTTATATTAGATTTGTCCAATGAGGAGTCTTCAGTTATATTAATTATTAACTCTTGTGTGCATAAATTATCAAAATATGTAATGTCATGGCCAGAATCACATTATGATTCTCTTAGTTCTCTCCACCACACTTGATTTTTACGATAATAATATTTATTTTCATATTAATAAATATAAAAATAAATATTATTTTATACTTAAAAAAATAAGAGAAATCGATTATTACGTCCTTTTGTCATCACTATAGCTTGTCAGTCGGCTAGCTGTCAAAAAACCATTAACAAAATGGACAAACTATATCTTATACTTTGTCCATTTTGTTAATGGTTTTTTGACAGCTCACGCCCACGAAGTTTCGTATTTAATGGTTAGCCATTAAAGTTAAAATGACATACACATTAATATTGTACTTCATGGACGGGCACCTCCCCCTTATTGTTGTGCCACACATAACGATTACTACGATTGTGCCACAGATTACAAATAATCGATAGAAATCAATGCTAATATGTAAATAAGGTGTAATATGTTATTTAATAAGGAAGACTAAAAAATTTTAAGTTTTAAACCAATAAATTAAAATATTAAAGTTAATAGTAAAGTTTTACTTTTTTCTTAGTATAAGGCATACAAATAAAACAACTAAATTTATTAACATGATTCGTCAGAATCATCATTTATATTAGATTTGTCCGATGAGGAGTCTTCAGTTATAATAATTATTAACTCTTGTATAAATTATCAAAATATGCAATGTCACGGCCAGAATCACATTATGATTCTCTTAGTTCTCTCCACCGCACTTGATTTTTACGATAATAATATTTATTTTCATATTAATAAATATAAAAATAAATATTATTTTATACTTAAAAAAATAAGAGAAATCGATTATTACGTCCTTTTGTCATCACTATAGCTTGTCAGTCGGCAAGCTGTCAAAAAACCATTAACAAAATGGACAAACTATAAATAAATACGATACGATGACAATTGACTTACATTATGTCAGTAACAAAACAGTACCCAACTCACTTAGGACAGAGCGTGTCCACTCTTGCGGAAAGAGTGGCGTAAGGAATCGATCAAAAGTGATTTACTTAAATAAAACGTAGAAAACAACGAGGGCGACGCCTTCGCAACGTTACCTTGACACGAGATGGCCTTGATTTAGGTGAAAACGGCGCTTCGTTTCATCCCTTTATAATAACATAAATTCAATTCAAAGATTTATTTCTTTACTCTTAATGGAGGTTTTATAATAAAGTGAATATGACTTTCATATTTTATTTTTTAGTTCATTAGGCATAACATAACTAGAATATATGAAGCAGCTTAAGTACTAAAATCGTAAGATTATTCATTTCGCGGCATTATCTAATAATTGTGTGCTAACTATTTATTTAATAAAGATCTAATAAATAAATAACTTGTAATGTAGAGAATATCTCCTACTTGCCGTTTATCTAGTCGAAGTCCTACTATATTAATTTCATATGCAGAATTTAGCAAAAAGCTGTGATTTTAACATTACAAATAGACACTTCAATTTCCCTTATCTGTATAGATGTAATGATATATTACTCTATCATTTATGATGAGAAAAAATAACGTAATCAAAAAAATAGATACACTAAAATAAAAACTGAAGATAACAATAAAAATAATTTATTAATAATTTGGGTCAATCACGCTATTGTGACCGTCATTTTAGCATGGACCCTGACATTAAAGGCAACGTAGTGTAGTGTTGGCAATACTATATAAGTAACAATAAATTAGCAACAGGTATCATTTGGCAATAGCCTACAGCATCCAGGAGAACAGGACCATGAGGAGCACCAGAGTTTACGCTTTGATTGTGTTAGTAGTGGCTGTGAACGGTAGAGATATTCGCCACAAACGAGACTTAGATCTTGAAGAAGCTTCTTCGCATCTGTGGGAAAAAGGAGCTGGAGGAGACCACCATGGTCAACACCACACTGAAGCTGATAGATACGGTGAAAAGGATTACAAAGAGCATCACGATTACGATATTGGTAAGAAAGGACATTCCCTGCACGAAGGGCAAAAAGGCCACTTCGGAGTAAGCGGAGGACGTAAAGAACAACATCATCATGACGATGGCTACTTCGGCGAAAAATATCATGGAGAAAAGGGTGAAAAGGGACATAGCTTTGATGAAAAGGGTTATTTTCATAAAGGGCATTCAACCAAAGGCCACCATGGAATTCATAAGTTAGACGAATTTAAGAAGGATAAGCATTTCCATGACAAGCATGGTGAATCTGATTTCGAGGAAAGCTATGGTGGACATTATAACGAAGGTGGTTACAAAGAAGGAGGTGATTTCCATAAAGGTCACAGCGAAGGAGGTTTTCATGAACACGAGCTCGGTGAGAAAGGACACCATGAGAATGGAGGATATCATAATGACAATCAAGGCGATTACAGCAAAGGCAGTGATGAAGACTACTGGAATCATCACGCACTTAATGGAGACAAAGGAAGTCAAGAAGAACATAAAGATTGGGGATGGAAAAGTCATTAATTAGTTACACGAAGACGATATGATATGTATTTAAAAAACTATTGTTTCTGTTAACTGCGTTATTGTTTTTAATGCTTTGCTAATTTATTACAATAAATGTATTTTTTTATCAAATTTTTATTACTTAATTTACTTACTTATCAAAAACTTTCAAAATCTATAATATACGAATACAAACGAATTTTATTCAAGATTACAAAAGATAATAATATTATGTTCTTAGAACATATTATTACGGATTAGTGTTATTATTAGAGTATGTAATATGTCTCAAATCCTTGGAAAATAATTTAGCGTATTTTCTGTATTTACTGTAGCAAGTTGCGGTAGTTGCCAATTTCCACAAAGAGAAAATGATAAAACAAGTCTCCAAAAGGCTGTAGCCTGTATCATAGCAGCTCCAATGTCGGATTCAACGTTGTTCAAATAAATAATTTTAAATTGCATTTTCTGTATCATTTTGTTACTTTCCGGTAATACCAACGGAAATACTACAATTCTATAAATCTATAGGTTATAGACATTTTTTAATTTATATTTTAAATTAGACATATATTTAAATAATCATTGTTAGAAATCGGTAGTATTGGTATTATTCTTTATACATAATATGTTTCTAAGATCGATGTAAAAGAAATAAGATCACAAAAGTTATTTCTATTCAAATCACGCAGGAGTTACTTTGAAATACACGCTTTAATTGAACAAGAATTAATATCTTTAAGAAAGCTAGTTTGTAAGTGGCAGCATTCCAGAAATCAGAAACAAAAGACACGATACTTAGTAAGAAATAGGTACTCGTAGTTAAGTAAAAGAAAACTTTAACTTTGTTTTATATGCTATTGAAGACATTTTCGTTCAGATGTTTTTGTTATAGTTAAACAAATATAATTCAAAAACAATATTTAATTTCAATGCTTGATTTTAAAGTTTAATTACATTATGCCTGGACATGTAAGTATTTTTATAAAAGTAAACAAACTTATAACTAATATAATTTAAGTGGTAGAAGTAAAATAATTTACCTACTATAAAAAATATGTAATGATAACAATATACTTATCGAGCTGTTCATGTGTAAGAAACACAAAGAACCTTAGGCTTACCAAGGGAGAAGAAAATATGTATGTCTACGAATAGACTATATTCCCACACTACTAAAAATCTAGCTACTTCAAATCTAAAGTACGATTTATATGTGACAAAATTAAATGAAAAACAGGTTAGGTTAGGTAGGTAGGTATAAATAGGTTCCTTTTTTGAGGATGTATTATATAAATATTAATTTCATTAGGCAACTTATTTATATATTATATACATTATAAATATGTAACATATTTTATTTTAGTTACTTAAACTAATACGATTCATTAAGATAAAAGGACCCTTATTGTATGAACTAAACTATGCATTATTAATTTCTCATATATTTCACATAAAAATCATACTTTATATTACACATTGTTGGCAACGCCTACAATTTTCCATAAAAGCTGCAGGAAGCTGATGCCTTAGCTTTATTTTTCTTAGTACATATATAAACTTGTTATTTTGTAACATAAGTATATACCTAGTTGTACGTGTCTTCAAAATACCAAATAGCCTAGAAGTGGAAATATTTCCTCTAGTTCATACTTTTACAACCTTGACACTATCAATTGACAATACATTTCTTAACAGTAGCTGCTAACTAGTATAAAATATCTTCGGTACCTAAATAGGTATCATTCAACAACTGTAGCTTGTCTTACGACCATGAGAAGCATTCTCGTGCTATGTGGACTTGTGGTCCTGGTCGCCGCGGTCTCCTCGAGGGAGATCCGGGAGAAGAGAGAAGCTGATCTTGAAGTAGCAGCTTCTGGTCATCATTGGGATAAAGGTGGTGGCCATGAACATCATGATCATCATCACCATGAACACGGAGACCACGACCATAAAGGTCATAAGGGACACCACGAACATCATCATGGTAAGCATGGTCATCATCACCATGAGGGCCACAAGGGACACCACGGAGAACATGGTGGACATAAAAAGCACCACCATCACGACGAAGGCTACCATCATCATCACGGGCATGGTGAAAAGGGCGAACATGGTCATGGTCTTGAAGAACACGGACACTGGCACAAGGGACATGATACCAAGGGACACCATGGCATCGAAAAACATGATGAATTCAAAAAGGACAAGCATTTCCATGATCATCATGGAGAAAAAGGTCACCACTCCCATCATGGTGGTCATCATCATGAGGGAGGATACAAGAAGGGTGGTCATTTCCACAAGGGACATAAACATGGCGGTCATCATGAGCACCATCATGGTAAAAAGGGCCATCATGAGGATGGAGGACATCATCATCATCACAAGGGTCATCATGGCGAAGGTGGTCATCACGAGCACCATCACCATCACCATGAACATGGCAAGAAGGGAGGTCATGAGGATCACAAGCACTGGGGGCACAAATCCGGCCACTAAAATGAATAATTATTTATTAGTGCTACACAAGTTCTTAATTGTTGATTTTATGTGTTTACTTTGTTATGTTTTTACTACAAGAAATAAATCCATTTGATATTTAAGAATTATAGTATCATAATTTTGTTATCATCATCATAATATCGGCTCTACCCGCGTTCTAACCTCTATTATAAAAAGGGTTAAAGGTGAATTTATTTAAATTATATGCTAAATCATACAAATAAAAAAATGAAATTTGGTCTAAAAATAAAAAAATAAATAATCTGGAGAGGGCCACTCTTATCACCTAGGGCAAAAATAGCGTACGACTTATTCTCATCAAATGTACACAAAAAAATCATAAAAATCGTTTAAGCCGTTTCGAAGGAGTTCGAAAACAAACACTGACATGAGATTTTCAGATGACTACAATGAATTAAGTTATTTAAAGTAAATTAATTCTATAATATTTTTTTTGAAAGGATACTAAAGTGATCGTCAGAGATTGTAAACTAGTGCTTACTTACTTACTTAAACGTTTTCTATTTCAAAAAGCACTATATTGCCACATTTCATTTTTCAATAAATTAAAACATAATCAGTACCTATATTTCAAAAAGCTTAGAGTGAAACACAACAATTAGCATTCGCTTATCTTATATTTTCTATTAGTTTTGAAATTCTTGAAAAGACGCGATGAGCTAAGGTAAGGTCCGAAGATTTGTACGTGCACATTGTTGGAGTAAGGCAAGGAATATATTTTCGAACATTAGAGGAGTATTAATTAAGTATCAACAAGCTTCAATTTAACATAGTACACACTCGTTTCTATAGCTTGTCATCTCCGGACAGTAGCATTGAACGAAATTATTTCTAACGTAAGTATAATAATAGTAAAAGTTACAATTCTATTGATACAAAAGCAACGCGAAGTTATCTACTTCGTCTTGCTAAGAATTTGAGGCTTTTAAAAGCTAGTTAAATAGCTAGTTCATCTTGTATTTACGGTCACAATGCGTCAATGCATACATTATTAATACGTTGCTCACATTTCGCTCTGTCGCCGTCGACGTAAACGTTGTGGGTCGCAAGACTGGAAAATTAATGACAGTGTTGTGACTCTTGTCCTTCTTATAACTTGTAGGTTGGAGTCATTAATTCCTTTAGAAAGAAAAACTTAAGTCCTGGGAACAGGCGAGAGAAACGCACAGGGATTGAAACTATTTATTTATATTTTTTTGCAACTAAATTATAATGAAAATAATTTTGAATACCTAAAAACAATAACTACAGGGTTTCAATAGCTAACAGCTATACTCTATAGCTCCCTCATCTGTAATGCCTTAGAGAATATATAGACTAACTATGGCGAACTTCCTAAAAATCCAAAAAAAATAATATGAGAATACTTTTGCATAAAATATGAAAACCGGAATAAGCATTTTGTTATCATAATATATATTATATAATAACAACATGAATATTTAATATGTTACATTTTTTACTAAGCAATAGTTTATAGTTTATTTTCATCAGATCAAGGATTATAATACTATATACTACTAAATTATACTATACTAATAATAATTAGTTCTCGAACTTTCAATGCTTTACGTCAAACAACGATAAAAACGATTTTGAAAACTGAATCGAAAAAACATCCATGAGTGGCCAATGAACTTAAACACACTTTCAGTAGTCCGGTGCTTTATGCAGCGTTTTCTCCTGAAATGGGCTTTCTTTGGTTAGTCAACTCGTACCAACACAGCAGATGAATGGAGAGTTCATCGACTATTGTGAAAGTGTGAAATTCTCTTTATATATAATAATAACTGTTACTCATACCGATTATTCGTGACTTTAGCTTTAATAGTACTATCTCCCATAACGTTCCCATTACCATAGATTGTATATATACAACTCAATACCCATTACCCACAGCAAAACTATAAGTAGGTCGAATTGACATTGATATTTTTTCTGATTTAATTGGACAATAGAATGAATTGACTTAAAGGATTTATTTTAAATACTATTCAAAATATATAAATATATGCTTAAATCAATTATTTATATTAATAACTAATATTTCGCGCAGCTCCGGCCGCGTTCTAAAGACTCGTATAGATTTCTCAGAAATTATATATATTCCTGCAATAAAAAGTACCCTTTATGTTGCGCCGGATTACCAGCTATCATCTTACCAAATGTCATCAAAATCTATCTAGTAGTTTTCTAGTGATTAGATCACAAATTGGCAGACAGACAGACAAACAGACAAAAATTCTAAAGACTACACATTCAGCCTCTGTATCGTTAGTAACGATAATTACAATAAGATTTTCCTAAAAATATTTAATGTACAGATTAAAACAGAGAGTAAGTTACAATTTTATTACATGTACTAGCGACTCTTTTTGATTCGATTTAGTGCGAGCGAAGCCGCGGGTTCCGCTAGTGTATTATACATATACCTTCCTCTTGAATCAGTCTATCTATTAAAAAAACTGCATCAAAATCCGTTACGTACTTTTAAAGATCTAAGCATACTTAGGAACAGACAGATAACGGGAGCGACCGCAGTTTTCTTTTTTTTTTCTTTCATAAGAACCTTCTCCTGACAATAACAAACACAACAAAAAAAGATTAGCGAAATCGGTCTAGCCGTTCACGCGTGATGACGTGACCAAGGCAAATAGGCATTCATTTTTATATGTATAGATAGATTAATACCATTATGAAATAAAAACTCTACATCAGAAATACATCGATCGACTAGTAACAAGTAAGATATTTAATAAAAAAAACTCCAAATACTTAAATAGTTAACCTTGACAATAAAGTACAGCCAAGCACTTGCCGAGTATCGCAATCATTGCCTCACGTTGGTACTGAGAAAAATGATTGGCCGTGTTTATAAAACGTTGTAGACAACAATAATATCCATAGATAAACAGGTGGCAGTCAATAAAACAGCAAATATGAAAGTGGCTTTCCTGCTAGGGTGTCTCGTAGCACTTTTAGTATTGACAAGTGCACGAGACATCAGACAAAAGCGCGAAGCTGATCTCGAACCTGCAGCGTCTCATCACGAGAAAGGAGGGGGTCACGAACATAACGGACACCATCACCACGAACACGGTGGAAAGGGCTCGAAAGGTTACAAAGGAGATCATCATCACGAACATGGCAAAAAAGGGCACCATAATCATGAAGGACATAAAGGACATCATGAAGAACACGGAGGACACAAAAAACACCACCATCATGATGACGGCCACCACCATGAACATCATCACGGTGAAAAAGGAGAAAAAGGACACGGGTTCGAAGAAAAGGGACATTATCATAAAGGTCATTCTACCAAGGGGCACCATGGAGTTCATAAAATAGACGAATTTAAGAAAAATAAACATTTCCACGATAAACATGGGGAGCATGGTTTTGAAGAAGGTTATGGTGGACACTACGACGAGCATGGCCATAAAAAAGGTGGGCACTTCCACAAGGGCCACGAACATCATGGACACCATGAACATCATCATGGCAAAAAGGGTCATCATGAGAAGGGAGGTCACCATCATGAACACAAAGGACACCATGGAGAAGGTGGTCACCACGAACACCATCACCACCACAGCGGCCATGGAGACAAGGGTGGCCATGAAGGTCACAAGCATTGGGGCTTCAAAAAGGGTCATTAGCCTGTTTTGTAGGTAACTGTTGTTATACAAATATTTAACTATGTATTATTGTTTTTTTTATATTATTACATTATATCTTGTAAATAAACACGTATTTTCAAAAATCGCAATGTTTCCATATGATGCGACGTTTTAACAAATTATTTACATAACGATTTTCCTTCTTTCTGTCTTTATGCTCTCCTCTTGTGTATCACAAATTCAATATTTTTTTATAAACATATATAAGTTTAAATACATACATATTATAAATATAAACACCCATGACTGGAGTACAAACATCCGAGTTTAACAAATGAATGCCCCCAGCGGGACTCGAACCCGCGACCGCTGGCGTAAGAAAGTAGGATCACTACACTGCGCCAAACGCGTCGTCATTCAATTTTAATTCATAACACCTAGCCTAAAGTTCACTGATTAATTTTAGATTTAATTTTTAGATACGTTACCTAAACGGTTAAATGACTGGGTGCTTACTAACCTTTTTTTAATTTTAGGGAATGCATTTACGCATACCACCTGTAGAAAACAGGACTTCACATTTGCCTAAAGCCAGTAGTGCCATAGTACTTTCTTAGGTTTACGCGAATACTTGACATTATAAATGAAACTATCTTTTCGGATTCTTGATCTGAAGACAAAACGTTCAAGATTATTAACATCCTTAACATTCTTGAAGAGATGTCGTGATCATCGTCTCATTCCTACGTGTGTAAAAATATCCACCAAAAAGAACATACGAGGAAGCGCCAAGATCATAAACCAGGCAAGTTTTAAGTTGTTACGGACAGTGATTCGTCAAAACCGCCGCGATCTACGTCCGCGACAAAATCCGAAAAGATAGTTTCATTTATAATGCCAGTAGTGCCAATTAAAACCCAACAGACCTCACCCATCTTAATGATGTGCGCAGGATCGCTTGATAATTTTAACATGATAATAATATTTATATAAAGCTGATAGTTCAAACCATAAGTACCTTTTACTAGAGGATGAGGTAATTAGTGAAAATATCCCACGGCTTAATATCACATTAGCTTCAGTAGGTGAAGGATTTAACGTGACATTAGATGAAGCCATAAATCTAGTGTGAGGTGTGACATCGCTAAGCCCTCACTCGCTCATTAATTAGTGTAAAAGCATTATCACCAAATTCTATCTTATCTGTACGTGAATATGTCCGAAAAATCACCGTAAGCCGGAAAACGAGATACCTTGACTAATTAGATATTTTTCGTTATTGGCACATTATCTCCACTGAAAAAATACTGTCATACGAAAGTAGGATGTGCTTATTAAGGACTAGCTGTGCCCGCAACTTCGTTCGCGTGGATGTCGGAACTTAATTAGTATTTTTTAGTGCGAAGCGCTGTTGGAGGATACCGATACAAATCATTTTTTTTATTTATGCTAGTGCTTCTTTATAAATAACATTAGCTAAGACTCCTACAAAACTCAAATATGGCCGGCAGGCATGGGCGAAGGTCATTCTTTCAAAGAAAATCTTGACACCGCGATTCATAAAATGACGTTACACGCACAACACCATCTATCGAACAATACTGCACGCAGTTGATCTCTAGTTATAGTCCCGTCTAAGTTCGAATACTCGTAGATGGCACTGTTTTAATATTTTACTTCGGAAACACTATTTTTTTATTAATTTACATTTTTTATAAGTGGTGAACTGATTACGATGAAACAAAAACCTTAATGTTACTTCAATTTACGCACATATTGTTGTGTATATAAAAGTTACGTGAAGTTGTGAGACCAAATGCACATAACCCTAATTTTACTTCTGGAATTTCTCTACTTCTTCACTTTAAACTCAAATATCTTTTGATAGACTGAACCGATTGCAATGAAACAAAAACTAAATGTTACTTCAAATTACGTTCAATCGTTGTGTATAAAAGTTATCTACATTGCTTTCGTACATTTTACGTGATGCCCGGATAAATAAACAGACAAACCGACAAACAGACAAACAGACAAAAATTCTAAAAATGCTGGAAATGGGTTCTATTGGTTATCCTTTGACACCCTGGCTATTTTTTTTGTAATTTTTTTTGATGTACAAAAACGACTTTTCTACAGTTTTATTATATGTATAGATTACATTTAAAATAAAATTTTGTGAAAGATATTATTATTTATTGAGTACTTATAAAATACGATTAAGTTGTACAGTGATGAGGAGTTTTTATTACTAATTGTTTTAGGTACTTTAGAATTTATATTGTAACTACATATTGATATTAGGTATATAATACTACAAGATTAAGACCTGAAAATGATTTAGATTAAAAACATATTTCTAACACTGTCCTTCACTCGTAATACAAATGATGAATAAAAAGAATATAAGTATTTCGACTTAGACTTTTTGTTTCCTAAATGATCCTACTACGCCTGTAGTACTTAATGTGGATTAATATTTATTTGTACACGTAAAAAACTTTTGAACTTAAAGCCGGTGAGATCTTAAATAATAAATTTTCAGCTCGATAGGTTAACGTTATTTTTTGCATATATCTTGCACCTAAAAAAACTACATGCAAGAAAGTGATAAATAATCGTACAAACCGACAATAGTCGAACGTCGAACGAATAATGTATTTATTATTCATACGATTATCGGATAAATAGCAACAGCCAAATAAAGATTTGATAGCTCAGTAAAAGGTATTAAGAAAAGCATGAGATTTGCTTGGCAACATCATTTATACTAGAATAGGAAAAAAGCAGTTTATTAATTAGAATTTTATTATTATTTTATGATTAAATTTAACATTATTTAAAATTATTACCTATTTTAATAAAGATTACTCTCTACTTAATCGGTTTCAGTTTCAATATTAATGTTCTATTCACAATAAATAAATAAATGACCAGACATTCTGCATAATAGGTTATAGCGCGCCAGTTACATGTAAACTCTTGAAAGTTAAGAGTATTATGATTGCTTTCAATTGCCTTTTTTATACCCATACTTCTTATGATGTTCGTGTTCCCCCTTTTTAGCATGATCGTGGTGATGATGATGATGCTCGTCATGACCTGCAGATTCCTTGTGGCCTTTATGTTCATGATGATGACCTCCCTTTTCATGATGGCCTTTTTCTCCGTGTTCATGTTCATGATGCCCACCTTTGTGGTGACCTTTCTTAAAGTGCCCACCTTTTTTATGTCCATGTTCTTCATGAAAACCACCATGCTTCTCTTCATGTCCAGAGTCTCCTTCTTCATCAAAGAAATGTTTATCTTTCTTAAACTCGTCGAGCTTGTGTATTTCATGATGTCCTTTAGTCGAGTGTCCTTTATTATAATGGCCCTTTTCTTCATATTTGTGACCTTTTTCTCCTTTTTCACCCTTATGGTGCTCGTCATATTGACCATCTTCGTGATGATGCTCCTTTTTATGACCTCCATGATCATCATATTCACCTTTATGATGTTCCTTATCGTGGTGACCTTTCTTTCCCTCTTCATGATGATGATGACCTTTATAACCTTTATGACCTTTCTCCCCATGTTCGTCGTGATGATGAGCATGGTGTTCCTTGCCACCGCCTTTTTTGAATTCATGATTCTTGCTTTCCTCTTTTTTATGCTCAGTAGCTGCGTTCTCTTGATCAATTATTTTTTCTGAAAATTGCTCATTTTTCTTTGATGGGAGCCTTCGACTATGAACTACGGTTAATAATGTCACTAATCCTAATACTAATATCAACCTCATAATTGAAAATTATTTAGACGCCTACTGATCAGTTATATTAAATATTGGCGATTGGCGATATTACTGCGACGCAGTAGTTTTATATAAGGAGTTGAGTAAGCGATGTCAAGTGACGCGTCGCGAGACAATCTCGCAGATCATTGTCGCAAGAATGCTTAACTATTTCTGATTTGAAATTAATAATAATATATTTTTATATATATTAAAAAATTATAATAAATATTTTAAAGATAGGTATGCCAACTACTACTACAGTACATACCATACCATACCATACTACTGCAGATTCATTTATGCAGAGAAGTTTTTAATATTTGCTTGACTTGTGTTTATATATTTTATTTTAATAAATATATCATGCACCATTTTTTGTTTTCTTAACTTAATTCAGAAGAGAATCTTTTGCTCATAATTCTAACTAACCTTATATTCATAATTAACCTTTTAAACTTTTAAATACATTATTCTACAGATTTTCTTTTCAACAGTAGCTAGTGGGTAGGTATAATAGTTTTGATTGTTGAGTTAAATTATGTGTACATTTTTAGGAGTTTCTAATTGTGGTTGCTGCGTAGAGATTAGTTAATTAGAGATGTACGAAGCTATGCTCATATATTCTGTACATACCTACTACAACTACTATGCCTACATTAATCCATATTTAATTAATCCTTACAATGTCTAATATACTTATTGAATTATTGGGAGATATTGTCAATAACTCTTAAGTATAATAATTTAATGATCAATCTTATTATAATATTAACCTTGACCTGTACTTATAGATAAATGATTCAAGGTTTTTAATTTCGTAACCCCTATTACCTTCTATCTACATAAATTAAGTACACTATTGTGTTGTAGAATTATAGAGGCATTTTATTAAATTATTGGTTTTTATTTGTAGGTTGTGCGAAAATATTTTAATTACATATTATATAGGTATTTAACAAAATAATAACAGCTACAAAATTGTATAAGCTAACGAATACATAGAACCTACGTCTTCAAAACATGCTAGTTTAAGACTGTGATTTATCCTCGTGATTGCCAAAACACTTATTGAAATCATACCTAAACTGCTTGTAGTAGAGTTGCTATTAGATTAGTATAACTCAAGAAGTAGTTAAGTAGGTACCTAACTATAAAAATAGTGGTAGCAGATCATCAATCATCATCTTTTTTTTAACGTCCCACTGCTGGGCACGGGCCTCTCTCAGTACGAAGGTCTTAATAAATACCTAATTCAATTTATTTTCAAAAATAAAAAATTAATATAAAAAAATCGCTTTTTACGCATGCGGGCATGATCCAACAAAAAGATAAACGAAGTTTTAAGCGAAGTTCGAGCATAATAATTATATGAGCAGCTTCATTCGAAGCGATTTAATTTACAATTTGCAGCTACAACCACGCATATTTTTTGACTACCCTACTCCGCATTATGATATTTTATTTCATTTTACTTTTCTGTTTAGTAGCCAGGGATATTAGTTGTCGATTATAATTATTTTTAAATAAATAACAACTATTAGGTACAGTACAAACTTTATCGTGAATCAATTGATTATTTTTTGACGATCAATGGTTAATTTATGGCCCTCATTTATAAAATCAGGTATGCAGAGCCGGCGTTAATACTACCACAGAATATATAATATATACCAGAAGTTGCATTCCTTTGATCTCGAAGAAAGCCGACGTTTTAAATACCTACAAAATTTCTAACGCACCTGAAACACTGAAACTGAAATAACACCTTACGTCTACGCTCACAAGAGCGCAATTCCGTCAGGGTTGTACAAGCAAAGTAAAATAAATAAATAAATTAAATAACAATAATAAAATTAAATAATATCAGTAACAAACGGGGTGAAAGCTAAGAATAGTCATAACTTTTAAAAGTCCTTTGTAATGTCACTTTGTAAATTACTATATTGAAAAAGTAACACACACGAAAAATAGATTAGAAAAAAAAGTTTAAGGTGATACACAATAGTAAACAAGTTCACAGTACAAACACAAGAAGTTCACATAAAAAACTAGCGAAAACGGTTAAAAAATACAAAACAAGTCGACTGTCGTTTGTTATAAAAATAATAAGTGGAAAAATCATAATTAATTATATAAATTTAATTATAAAACCGTTTACGCAGTGCACGAAAAGCCTTCAAAAGGATTTTTTTCAGTTTTTTCAACACTTTTCATTGATGCTCCGCTCCCATTGATGGTAACATGATGGAATGTTGCCTTCCTCGATAAACGGACTATCCAACACAAAAACAATTTTCCAAATCGAACCAGTAGTTCCTGAGATTAACGCGTTTAACCAAACAAAAAAAAACAAACAAACTCTTCCGCTTTATAATATTAGTATTGATATAAACTAGCGGACCGACAGACGTCCAGTACACATAGAAAATTTGTGCTCCCGGTCAATTGTTTAGGCACATTTGTAAAACAACTATTTATTATGGTCTAAGATCCCACTGCATGATTCTGCAGGTACGCGTTTTTTTGATTAAATTAATTTTAAATGAATGTTGAGGAAGCATTCAATGGATTAGCGACAGGTTGCCAGTAAAAAGTTGGCCGCAATTACCTGTAATTAATTCATGTATAATCCATTTTCTGGTGTAAATTGCAGCTATATGTTTTTTTAATCAATTATACGTAATTTTAAAGGAAATGATGTAAAGAATAGAAAAAAAAATGGTTGCCAGCTCCCAGTCAGCCGCAACGTTAGGGTTGCCAGGTGTAAACAGGTATATTATTGTTAGTTATTTACAATCATTTGTTTTTTTAAAAATAAATATTACGAAATTAAGTTTTATATTACCTGTTCACGATAATGCATGGTTGCCAGTTAAAAAATGGCCGCAACCAGAGGTTTCCATGCTTTCTTTTAATCAACGATTATTCCTCCAGGTAAGTGTGAGTGCAAAAGAATGGATTGTTACGTGATGTAAACAAGAGTACAATGTAGTGTAGATGTAAATCTAGTATTTTTCTTTCATGAAAATAATTTCGCGTGACAAAAGAACAATTTTTATTGAAAAAGTGGCCTACGAAATCTTTGAAGCACTTCGATGATGCTTTATTTGTTCATTCAATGTTCATGTATTAGGTAAATTTTCGTTTTTTTTAATGAAGAACTAGTTAATTTCTTTTTATAATAAAATCTTATCAATAATATCGTACTTAAATCGTAATAATTAAATTAAAATAATAAATATTAGTAAATCAGCGTAATGGAATATAAAATAAATATTGAAAAAATGAAAAACAATTTTTTTATTATTATAAATGAAACTATCTTTTCGGATTTTGTCGCGGATTTATTATGATTTTTGGTTCAAAACAAAAATCATAATAAATCCGCGACAAAATCCGAAAAGATAGTTTCATTTATAATGTCAAACATTCGCGTAAACCTAAGAAAACAATTTTTTATACAAATTATGTACCTACTACATAATTTACTTATTCTAAATCTTACAATTGTACAAATATTAACAATATAATATTATATTTAACATAGTTTTGCCCAATAGTTTTCATTTTATGAACATTTTTGTTTGTTTACGTGGATGATGTAATTTTAGTATGTGTACTTTTATATGAGTTTTCATTTACGTTGTTTATATATTATTATTCCGTTCCCGTTTCTTGGGATTTATATTGTTTGAGGCACGCGGCACGATTTGTAGATACTATGTATTTAATATATGACAATTAAAAGCAACAAAATGTTATAGTTTACTTGATGTAATCTAGAAAAATCCTACTGTAGTTTACAGAACAACCTATTACAGACACTGAAATGTAAAAAATAAAATTAGTAAACTACTTTTCCAAAACCGACTTTCAAAACTAAAAAGTTTAAAATAAATTAATAAAGATTAAATTTCATACATATCTTATGCAAACCTAATACCTTTAATATTCATAAATTACTATTATTTATATGTGCTACCTATTGATAGATTTGAAGTCGGTGCCAAGCCCTAAACAAAATAAAACTTAATATTATAAACAGCTTACTTGCTGTAATGAAATACCTACACTAAAGATCAACCTACATATATAAAGAACAATGTTCAATGTTCTAGTTAAGTACAGAAAATTAAGGAAAAATATTAAATATTTGAACAATTGTAAGATTTAAAATGAGTAAATTATGTAGCAGGTACATAATTTGTAAAAAAAATTTTTTTTAGTTTTTAAATATATATTTAATGTTCCATTACGCTGATTGACTAATATTTATTATTTTGATTTAATTATTACGATTTAAGTACGATATTATTGATAAGATTTTATTATAAAAAGAAAGTAACTAGTTCTACATTAAAAAAAAACGAAAATGTACCTAATACATGACCATTGAATGAACAAATAAAGCATCATCGAAGTGCTTCAAAGATTTCGTAGACCACTTTTTCAATAAAAATTGTTCTTATGTCACGCGAAATTATTTTCATGAAAGAAAAATACTAGATTTACATCTACACTCTTGTTTATATCACGTAACAATCCATTCTTTTGCACTCACACTTACCTGGAGGAATAATCGTTGATTAAAAGAAAGCATGGAAACCTCTGGTTGCGGCCATTTTTTAACTGGCAACCATGCATTATCGTGAACTGGTAATATAAAACTTAATTTTGTAATATTTATTTTTAAAAAATCAAATGATTGTAAATAACTAACAATAATATACCTGTTTACACCTGGCAACCCTAACGTTGCGGCTGACTGGGAGCTGGCAACCATTTTTTTTTCTATTCTTTACATCATTTCCTTTAAAATTACGTAAAATTGATTAAAAAAACATATAGCTGCAATTTACACCAGAAAATGGATTATACATGAATTAATTACAGGTAATTGCGGCCAACTTTTTACTGGCAACCTGTCGCTAATCCATTGAATGCTTCCTCAACATTCATTTAAAATTAATTTAATCAAAAAAACGCGTACCTGCAGAATCATGCAGTGGGATCTTGGAATATTATATTTATTTACTAGCGACTCGCCCTCGCTTCGCTCGGGCTCTTCCCTAGATTTAGTACAGGCAAAGCCGCGGGATCTGCTAGTTATGCATAAAAACCTTCCTTTTGAATCACTCTATCTATTAAAAAAACAGCATCAAAATCCGTTGCGTAGTTTTAAAGATTTAAGCATACAAAGGGATATAGGGACAGAGAAAGCGACTTTGTTTTATACTAAGTATGTAGTGATAATTGAATATTATGTCATTTATTGTCTAAATGTATAAATACCTAATTAATGCAAAAATACATTTTGTAGCGGATCGAATGGTGAATCTAAACCATTCTCGAATCCACTCGAACACACACAAAACATTTCATCAAAATTGGTCCAGCCGTTTAGGAGGAGTTCAATTACATACACACGCACAGAAGATTTTTATATATAATATTATCTAAATGTATAAATACCTAATTAATGCAAAAATACATTTTGTAGCGGATCGAATGGTGAATCTAAACCATTCTCGAATCCACTCGAACACACACAAAACATTTCATCAAAATTGGTCCAGCCGTTTAGGAGGAGTTCAATTACATACACACGCACAGAAGATTTTTATATATAATGATAGTATAGATTATTACGTCGACTGACATTTTTATAGTTACGCGTGACTGACAAGCGCGAGCCATTATATATTCTGTGGCGTGACAGCCCTGACAGATTTACAACTCCACGTTGTAATGCGCTGGAGGTATTTATCTCGGCAGGTATAGGGGTGACGGATGCCTGGTACTACCAGCGCCCTGAGCGAAATTTTCTATGGCACCATTGTATCGATAAACTCTGAGTCCTAAAAAAAGTCAACTTTACTGTTTTTGTGAATTCATCTGTTTCTGTGAACTCAACTGTTTCTGTTCACTACATTTAAAAAATGTAGGCGGCGCCCAACGCCCTTTTTTATCTGGTGCCCTTTCCTTTCCGGTGCCCTGGGTTGTCGCCCTACCGCGCCTTCCCCCTAACGCCGCACCTGTGAACATGCACATAAATATCATAAAATCGTAGTGTTTAAATTAACGTAGGTATTTGTTGAACAAATCCAGATAGATACATAATATAATAACTTATACAACAATATAGAGGCCCATTAACCAAAAGTTTGACGAAGTTAGGGGGAACAGAAACAACACTTGTTTGTAACTACGTAGTACATACATATATAATTATAAGTAGCAACTTAACCCAAAGTGCTATTGTTAAGACACTGCCAGAATTATTTTGTCTTAACAAAAACAACTTTATAGGTACATTTGCTTATCTCACTTTTTGATTTTACACGTGAGCAAATAATTTATCTTAATGTAGGTAAACTAATAATTTCTTAGATTTACGCGAATATTTGACATTATAAATGAAACTTTGAAAACTTTTCGGATTTTGTCGCGGATTTATTTGGATTTATGGTTCCCGACGTTTCGAATACTTTACAGCCTTTGATTATATACATAATCTAAGTTTACAGCAATCATGGTCACGTGAGAGACTATCCTTTTTCGAAGTTGTCAGGTGGTCAGTAAATACTAAACATACCTATTTATTAATGCCTCAGCTCTAGTAGGTATTAATTACTTATCGCTACATAGTATAAAACAAAGTCACTTTCTCTGTCCCTATATCCCTATGTATGCTTAAATCTTTAAAACTACGCAACGGATTTTGATGCGGTTTTGTTTAATAGATAGAGTGATTCAAGAGGAAGGTTTATATGCATAACTAGCAGATCCCGCGGCTTTGCGTGTGCTAAATCTAGGGAAGAGCCCGAGCGAAGCGAGGGCGAGTCGCTAGTCTTTTATAAATTACACAAGACAAAATATTTATTGTGTTTCTTATAAATCAAAACCATCATCTATACAACTGTACTCACCTATAAATTAAATATTTTTTTCGGAAAATCGTTATGAAATAGTCATTATTATTAATTATTATTTGTCAGTTTGGTACGACGATAGCTGGTCATACGAATCTACATAATAATTAATAGGGTACTTTTAACCACGGAAAAATAATAAAATATCTTATCTCGGATAAATGAATACCTACTAACCTTAAAAACGTATCTAGGCAGTATGAGACGAGCGGAGTGAGGGTCAGTCGCTAGTTTAACATAAAAATATATAGTTTTTTTATTTTTTTACTCATAATATCATGTTTATATGTATTATACAATTATTTTATTAATGGATTAATCGGGATACACAAACACTCGAATCGCCAGTTTCGAGTTCTTTTAATTTATCTCTACCCTGACTAATAATTCAATACCAAGTAGCGATCCCACATTAGCGTCTTAACCGCAAGGATTGTACGAAATTTATCTACTCTTTTCTCAGTCGAGTAGCTGTAACTTATTGACTTAGAAGTCGACTTATTGAGAAATGTTATCGATTTCAGTTTGAATGCAATGTTTTCTATAGAAAACGGTCTATTGCAGTTGCAGTCAAGGTTTATTTATTGTTTATCTTAAAGTAGGTCGAAATCGAACACTGATCTACTTTCTCAATATTTATTTAAACAACCGATGTCGGTAAATACCTTACTAATAAACCATAACCAAGGAATTTATGTAACTTTCTTGTCGAAACAAATATGCTGTGAAATTCTTTGGTATACCTACTTTAGCACAGCAAGTATAGTTAATAGTACCTTTAAACTGACAATGAAAATGGATTTTAGCAAACGAAGAATAAAGTAACAATTTTTTATTAGTAACAAAAATCACAGTCAACATACATTGTAATAAAAACTTAACAAAAGGTGAGCTTAATTAAACAAACCTAGTTAATGGCTTAACTGACTTTGGACTTGTCATTGACTTATTTGTGTCCCTTCTTGTACCCCCAATGCTTGTGGTCCTCGTGTCCACCTTTCTTTCCATGATCATGATGATGATGATGATGCTCATGGTGGCCACCCTCATCGTGATGATCTTTATGGTCATGATGATGTCCGCCTTTTTCGTGGTGACCTTTTTTACCATGTTCATGGTGATGGTGCCCACCGTGTTTGTGCCCCTTATGGAATTCACCGCCCTTTTTATGTCCATGTTCTTCATGGTGTCCACCGTGATGTTCGTGATGACCCCCATCATGATGATGATCGTGGAAGTGCTTTTCTTTCTTGAATTCATCATGCTTATGCACACCGTGGTGTCCTTTAGTCGAATGCCCCTTATGATAATGTCCCTCTTCATGATGACCATGCCCCTTATGACCCTTTTCGCCATGATGATGCTCGTGATGGTGACCATCATCGTGATGGTGATGCTTCTTATGACCACCATGCTCATCGTGGTGTCCTTTATGTCCTTCATGGTGATGATGACCCTTTTTACCATGTTCGTGGTGATGGTGGCCCTTATAACCTTTGTGTCCTTTTTCACCGTGGTCGTGATGATGATGTTCATGGTGTTCCTTACCACCGCCTTTATCCCATTTTCCACCGTGGCCGCTCGCAGCTTCTTCTAAATCAGCTGATCTTTTTTCTCTAGGCACCTCGCGGCAGCTGACGTATGCCAGCGCCACTAAAGTACACAGTAATATTATTTTCATGATTCCACTGTATCACCTGAATGGAAGCAGGTGACTGATAATTTTGCCAATCACAGGTAACGTTTTATACTAGTTAATTTCTTTAGTAAATACTTGTGTAACTTGAAGTACCAAGGTTGCAACTCTATCGTTGATGGTTGCGTCGCTGAAATTACTCTCTTAAAGAAACTGTTGATTAATGTTAGATTTCATAGAAACATTATTGGCTTCCCGAATCTGATCCAACTTGGTTATGCCACATTTAGAAATTTGTTATCTATCTATATATATAAAAATGAATTGCTGTTCGTTAGTCTCACTAAAACTCGAGAACGGGTGAACGGATTTATCTTATCTTAGTCTTGAAATGTTCGTGGAGGTCTAGGGAAGGTTTAAAAGGCGAGAAAAAATCGAATAATTTGCGGGAAAACCCTAAAAACAGCCCTTTTCTATTTCCCATACAAACGTTTTCTAGAGTCAATTTGAACTTTATTGCTATTCAATAAAGTTCATATTAAATTATAATCACTCACTGTTGTCTAAGCAATTTAGTGCAGCAATTTAGTATATTATACATACGTTTTGTTTGTTTTGAAATTAATTTATACAAAAGTTTAGGTCTTTTATTTATCGATTGAGGCAGTACGAAGTCTGCCGGGTCAGCTAGTAAACAAATATAAACGACTCTACGTAGGTACCTATTTATTATGAGTGTATAATAATATGTATTAATATTGGATAATTTTAATACCTAGAATCTAGATATATCGTCTTCTGTGGTGAAAAATGTAGAAAACCTAAACCTACCCTCTTTATAGTAGCGCCTAAAGTATTATTTACAAATTAATGATAATAATATTACAAAGGTTCACCAGAAATTTTTATTGGCGAATATTTTTTTTCTTAATTTGTATACGATTTTAAAACAGCTTAACTGTGGTATTTTTCGCTCGCTTGGGAATCGTAGTTCAAATCTCTATTCGGGTTTATAGCTCTAGTGCTTTCATCTGAGAATCATTTCCAAAATTATTATCATTCGTCTTATAGGTATAAGAAAAACAGCGTGAGGAATTCTACATGTGTTAGAGAACCTTACAATTTTTTGAAAGACATTGTATTGTCCGTGGTGAACTATGGCCTGATCCCTGAAGCCCTGACCGGCAGTGGGATGTTATAAAAGGACAATACAGAAGAGTCTGAATTTAACTTTACATTTAACGATAAGTAGTAGCAGAATCATTAAAATATAGCATAGTTAAATACCCTAAAAACTTTTTTTTTAAAAAGTAAAAGGGTATCTTAATATATATTGGTGGCACTGAAAAGTAGTCAATAAAAACAATGTTTACTTTCCTTAATTTATTCATACAATCTTCAACAAAATAATGGATTACAGACTACAATATTTATTAACTATACTAAAGCCATAATCAATTCAAACTAAATATATTTCATCCATATATATTTATATCATAAAAATCACAATACCAACTTTTAGTTGAGGAAATTATTTAAATAAGGAACATACAACTAATCATTACACGCGATAAACAAGTGTTACACACCTTAGAAAGAATACCAATAAATGTTTCAGTCCTACATTGGCTACAACTTAGCATGGCTTACACCATCTGATCACATATATGCCCTTAGTACAAAGCCCTACATAACAAAATATTACGAAATTTATTATTAAATTCCAATTTGGTAAAATTTACTTGAAGGCATATAATCAATCGATGATTTACTCTACGTGGTTTATTTATCCAGATTTTTGTTGGTATTGGTAGGTAATGAAATCATTTTAACTAAATCATATTTTAGCTGAAACATATATAAACGTCCACAGCTGAACAAGCTGTTGAATAAATCGACACATGTTATTACTACGAAGAATGCAAGTGAAGTTTGTATATTATAAACGAGGAAAACGGTTTAATACATTTAATTTACTAAAAAGTTGTGTCTATATTGGTGACTTAATGGAGCCAGAATTTCATTTTTTTATAAAACCACAAAATTAAATATAAACATGAACTTTAAGATTTCAAATTAATGATAAAGTAAACCATATTATGTATAGAAAGAAACAAACCCTTAACTACATGTTTTCTATAAACCACGAAATATATATTATAAATTTTAAATTTTTCAATATATTTTATTTCAGATCACATATTATGCTATATTGCAGTGAGACGTGTAAAAATAACAAAAATGATTTAATGAAAAAAATATGTATATGCATATAGTGTAGCTTCTGATAACCAGAAGTATTTGATAAAACTTATAAACTAATTATACACTTTAAAATTGATGGTATGATAATTGAAAATATTTTCATATTATTTATTTGTTTTTGTTTTACTTATTTCAATATCAATTATACCCAAATTGTAAATGAAAAAAAATTATCCAGCGTAGATGCAATAGTGACATCACAAGAAATACCTGAAACCCTTAGAAAGCCTCTCTTCGGTTATTAGGTATATAATAAATAATATAAATAATAAAACATACATATTTAGTAATTAAGTATGTTTTCACAACAAAGCCCAGTCTGTATAGTAAAGGTAAAAGGTAAGTCTTGATTTTGACAGAATACAAAATTGTATCATTGATTTCAAATTTTAGGATAACTCCTTTATTCTTAATATTATAGAATACCATTATAAAATCATAATATATTCGACACACAATACCAAAACCCCGGAATTTTAAACATTCAGATTTTTTTATATTTATGGTGTACAACTATTTAAGCAGCGTAAATATTTCATATTAATTTTATAGAACAGTTCTTTAACTACTGATGAAGCAACATTTCCTTAAACAATACGCGCACATTAGCCAATTTATTTTTCTAAGCTTGAATATAAAAAAGTGCACATTACAAAAAACTTGCTTATTAATCATATATGCGGTATGGTGTAGGTACTATAAAATTAATATTAATCGTTTTTATTGAAACATGTATTTGTTGTGAATGTAATTTTAACATAAATTAGCATAATTCATTTCATGTCCGTTCGTAAACTGTATTTAAAGTGTAAGCTTGCGCGCGGAAGTCTAAGGTCTAATTCACACAGCATTGCAACGCACGTTTCCTTTATAACCAGATTGAAAGTATCATGTTATATTTACAATATATCATAATGAAGACTCTAAGATATAACAAACGTGCGGCACATAGAAATATTAATATTCTTAAAACGTATATTCCTATTTATAAAGATTAGAAATATGTCTCAATTAAGATGGAAGCCCCGCTCGTTGGTGGCGGCCAGCAATCTTTCACGGAGTACTTCTTTGCATGAATATTCCGGTAGTTTTAGGTAGTGGACGCAAGTGTTGACTGAGGGATATGAACCGTCCCCTGCGTCTACCTGTGGAACATATTAAAATACATTTAGTTTATACCTAACTGTGTGTAAAAATAATTTGGTTTATTGATGTAAGCTCAACCTTTAAACTTTTCTCTAGTTCAACGTGAATTGAAGCATTTTTTTACTTGAATTTAGTATTAATAATAATATTAACAGTTCTAATTATCATTTCCGAAGGTCATACATACTAGTGTAGATCTAATAAAAAGGTAATTGATTATCCTAATCTTCGTTATATTTTATCAAAAATCATTTAAATAAAACAGAACATGCCTTCCTAACGACAGTGAGTCTGGGATGGAGGTTGGCGAGGCCGCCGGGCGGCAGGCTGCTGCAGCCGGTCGCGAACTGCAGGAAGGCCTTGCGCTCGCGCCACGACATCTCCACCAGCACGTCCACGAGGCGCAGGAATCCGGGGCTGAGGAGAGAATGTGCGTATTAATATATGTTGGCTAGATTAATTTAGCAGCTAACATAGCTAAATTCAATAGGAAGATTAGTATCAAGCTTATTGAATTTAATCGTGCTGCTCGTGATGTTAAGAAACGCACACGGAAGGAGCCTACGGTGAGCAGAGTGCTTTGAGGGTTGCTGCAGGTACTTTTCTACAAAGTGGACTGTGAGCAAGCCTCTAGAGCACTGGGCGGTCTACTAATCTAATATATAAAATAGTGTCATCCCGTGTCACAATGTTCGTTCCCATACTCCTCCGAAACGACTCGACCGATTCTTATGAAATTTTTTATACATATTCAGTAAGTCTGAAAATCGGCTACTATCTATTTTTCATACCCCTAAATGTTAAGGGTGGGACTAGCCCAAATTTTAATTTTATTTTTCAGGCAAATTTTTTTGTTTTATTTTTTATGATACAGCAGTCAAAATACATACAACCCTAAATTTCTACCCTTCTACGATCAACCCCTATTTTTTATTTGTTAATTATTAAAACTTGAATTTTTTTGGAAATATTTTTATTTTGTCATGACTTAGAATATTAAAAATTCATTTAACTGTCAATTTTTACCCTTCTGCGATCAACCCCTATTTTTCCAACGCGATTTTTTTTATTATTATATCCACAGATCCGCAGTAGGGTTGCAAGATGGCAATTGAATATAATAATTGAAGTACGATAAATTTTCGTTCAGAGTTCATAATTATAATTTCTTTTAATTATATTCTTTTCTCAATTTAAATTGATAACCAATCAACTATCAATCGATTTTTGTCATCTCTCGTCCAGCAAACATCACGGAGTAAGGATGAGAACGAAACCGGTCTCCTGTCTCACTCACTATACAGTTTTGGCCATTATTTTGGTTTTGTTTATGTATGTGTTATAGTCAAACCTGGAAGCTCCGGCGCTCCTAGGTTTGACTAGTCAATCCTCAGATTTGAATTGAAGTCTTACTGCCAGTTTCTATAACTCTATCTACCGATAGACCGGTCGACAGGTTGTAACTTTTGATGTGTCAAAATAGTATGAAAGTAACTACCAGTCATCGGTAGATAGAGTTATTGAAACTGGCAGTTAGTCAAAGCCCAAACCATTCGGTCTCTGACTAAATAATGTTCGTCAAACCTAGGAGAAACTCATTTGGTTAGGCAAACGTCGAAACTCAATTTAATGAAATCGAGGTTTGACTAGTTAAACTTCGATTAAGCATTAGAATGTCTTAGTTTGTTAGATTTTTTTACACCTGTAATAAAATGATTTTTATTTAACGATTAGGCTTTATTCATACATGGTGAGGCATTATGACATTTAGAATTGCACAATACGTTAGATCTTTTACATTTACATAATTTTGAAGAGCATTTTTTGCTGCAATGACATTTTATAAAGCCTTGGCCCCCAAATTTAGAATCTTTTGCACTTATTTTTCTTAGAGAAGAGCTTAACGCCGGGCACATCATTGAAATTAAGAAAATTCTCTTTGCATTCTTTTATTTGATTCCTCGAAAAAAGTGTATTTATCGTTCCGTGTTTCGTCCCTACCCTGTACAAACCATCAACTGTTTTGTCTTTTATGATACCTATAACATTTCGAGCGTCTCCTTTAGCTCTGTCGAAGCTAGGAATAGGTATAAAGTTTGCCCGAAGGCTTTTGTCAAACCTAGGATAAACCAGTCATTCCGGGAAGAGACTGCATATCGACCTTTGACTATAACATATATATCATAGAAAATTATTAATAGAAAAATAAAGCGCAATGGGGAGAAAGAAATAAAGGGGGTACCAAAAGCCGGATTAGGGCGTGCACATAAATGAAATAGAGTAATTTTGAAAAAATTTTCAGACAACATACAGATCAATCCACGCGTGATCGAATAAAGTTTATTAGCATTTAAAAAAATAAACGCGAGCGAAGCCGCGGGAAATGCTAGTAGTATATAAGTGTACCTATCCCTGGTGTAGCCCAGCTTGGGCTCGGTGTACAGCAGCAGGTGGTCGCGCGTCCAAGCGGGCCCGCGCTCGCCGCACAGCAGCAGGCGCAGCTCGGCGGGCGAGAACGCGCGCAGGCGGCGCGGCGGGAACACGGCCGCGAACCCGCGCCGGAACGCGAGCGTCTGCCGCGCCACGCCCGCCGATACCATCCAGCGCGCGCTGCCCGACGCGTACGTGCGCGCGTTGCTCGCGTTCACCTGCGTTGATATGTGCTGCTGGTTAATATGTGAACGACGTTTGGCCTTCGTTTACGGGGCCTAAGCCCTTAAATCTTAAGCCTAAAGAAATTAGAACTGTAGGTGTACCTGTTGATATCAAAAAGTAGCTGTTCAAAAAAGTTAAGTAAAAGAAAACAAGAAATCGCTCAAATGAAAAATTTCAAACAAATGATACAAAGAAAATTCTTTCTATATTTGTATAATTTCAAATGTAGAAAGAATTTTATGTATAATAATTTCAAATAAGTATAAGTAGAAATAGTATTATAAGTGAAAATAACATTATGGTTAGTTACTTTTATCATCTGGTTTAAAAATGTAAAGCCAGATGATTAGGCTTTATTCCCTACACATTTTAATATCAATAAATAACCTATTAAAAATGAGACGAAATCTTAAAGTACAAGAAAACTATATAAGTTATAAGTCAGACCTCGATATGTTCTCCGCCGTCGCACAGGGGGTACACGGCGAGCTCGGGCGCGACGTTGGAGGCCACGTGCGTCATAGTGAGAGACAGCTCTTCGAAGGTAGCGCCATCTACAGTCAATTCAGCAATACGTTTGTTACGGTCCTCCTCCGATATAGACGAATCCCGCTGTATAGCTTCGTATTCTTCCGCGGCTGCTAGGACACTTGTCAAAAACCTAATATAAAAAATAAAATTATAATTATTCAAATAAATATAAATATACATGTTGAAAATTAAATTACATGTATAGTCTATTTTTTCTTACTTGTCCTAAATGGTAAACAAACACTGCCTTGAACGAAAATCACTTATTTTCGGAAAATCCCGCATTTAAGACTTGGTTTCATCGTTTATAACTATTTTAGAAACACACACACTATGAATTACACTTATAAAAGCTGTTTATTTATGATTTGAACACATTATTTTTGCTAAAATTGAAATTTTAACAGAAATTCTATAGATTAGATTCTATAGATTTATTAAATTATTATTTTTTTATATTAAATTCTATAGATAAAATATGAACAAAATATTTTGACGTTTCGATACGCTACTTTGTCTTTGAATCATAGAGATGTAACATGTAAAATTATTTGGCGAGAATGGAAACTGAACTTTTAAAAAAATAACAATATTTGTAAATTACAAAGTACGACATTTTTCTTCAAATTTTATTAGGTCTTAAAATAGGAGTGTCATCTGTAGAATATAGAAGATTTTTAATTGCTTTTAACCAACTTATACTGATTATTTATTTGTTATTGTAATTATTATTATTTCTTATCTTATTGCACTGTGTAATAAAATGGAGTGAGGGACTTTGCTCTCGGAGATCTTTCGATCGCTTATTTGCTTTTTTAGTTTAAAGTTTTAAAAATGACTTTATATTAAGACAAAAAGGAAAATAAAATTATTAATATTATTATTAGTAAGGAGGTCATATCCGAGTAATAAAATTATCAAATTAATTTGTCGTATTATTTCTACCCAATACTTTACGTTCACTGCATAAAACCCATTAAGTTCAGTCGTTGTCATTCATTCGTCATTGCAATCTCTATGAAATTATCTCTGGTTACCTGTCCGCCATATTTGTTTACTATTTAAGACAAGTAAGAAAAAATAGACTATACATAAAGCACCATATACAAGATAAAAGAGGAATCTCTCTGTAAAAGCCAAAATTACCTGTGCCTAATTGGATCAATTTCCTCCAAGTCTTCAATCGTTAATTCATCACCACACATTATCCGCAAAAATTGATCAGATAAAGGTAAATCGACTAGCCGCCCATCTTGAAGAACCTATGAATTGTATTAACATAAAGATCAGAACATCCAAGGCATACCATAGTATTTTAATGTTTATTAAATATATTCTTACCTTAGCTAAAAATACACCTAGGAACCAGAAATATTTGCACACTTTATCACAGATTGGAGAGTCTTGTGGCAGCGGTGCCGGGAACAAACCTCCTGCACGCGTTACGTAGTAACCTGGCGGCTTTTCTAAACAATAAAAAAAATAGTCCTGTTAAAATTTGAAGCATAATTAAAGCACAATTTATATTCTTACTTTACTCCAACCAGTCTACTTCCATCTATCGTCTATACAAGTAAACAAAAATAGCCCACATTTTATTAGTATATGAATCCTTAGGTTAGGATACTAACATAGTATTTTCTGTGTATGCATATATTGTCTAAAAGTTCTAGTTGCTAATGGCACTCGGCTCTCGTGCATTGTGGTCATGTTCTTACCTAACCAATGTAAGAAAAAAAAGTAAAGGGTTCTAAAAAAGCATTGAGTAATTTTTTTACACGAAATCAATTTACAATCACCAAAGCGCTATGCGTTCCGTCTCATGCCATTTCACAACTTGACAATCTAACGTATTTACAATTCTACGGTGACATATCTAATGTCAACTGGCAACCAGTCCTATCTCAATTTTTTCTTCCAAGTTGATTTATATTGTCCTATCTCGTTTTTACATTAGAAAGAAGCATATAATGCTACTTTTCTTTTTAATAACATGTGCAATAAAAATATTTAAAAACTACGTATTTTTATTTCATTTACTAGAAATGCTATATTATTGACTCAAACAAGTTCTTTCTTCATCCTGTAAAGTTGTCAAAATTGAGATAGTACCGGTTGCCAGTTCGCAGTCGAATTATATAATACTAGTGGAACCCGCGGCTTCGCCCGCGCTAAATCTAGGGAAGAGCCTAAGCGAAGCGAAAAAATGGTTATTGTGAGTTATCCGTAAGAGATAGACATATACCATCGTGAACTTTTTTCTATAACTTTTTAAGGTGTACAATACTGTAGTACAATATTTTGATCTATCTCGTAGAGTTTAGACAGCGTTCGAAATGTAAGCGCAAAAAATGAGTTTATTTACGATATCACATTAGAAACCTTTAAAATTATCAGTGTTTCTCTACTATATTATGCATGTATTATACATATAAACCATTCAATGAATCACTCTATCTATTGAAAAAACCGCATCAAAATCCGTTACGTACCTAGTTTTTAAGATTTAAGCATACATAGGGATATAGGGACAGAGAAAGCGACATTGTTTTATACTATGTAGTGATAGTGATAGTAAGCGGGCTCACCGTCGGGCAGCGTGAGCGGCAAGGGCGCCAGGTCGTCGCGCGCGAGCGCGGGCGCGTCGGCCAGCCACATGGCGAGGTCGGCGCGCTGCAGCTCGGCCGCCACCAGCGCGTAGAACTCCAGCGTGGGGCCCAGCCCAGTGCCCTCCTCGCCCGCGAACTCCACCTCCAGCACCGACTTGCGGCCCGCGTGCACTTGCATCACCTGTACGTGCACACAGTACGTTTGTACTTATCGGCTTTTATTTGGTTCTGCTGGGAATGATCCGGCACAACGCTGGCCAAGTGCGGATTGGTTGTATAAATAAATAAAAAAAAATATTACAGAAATTATTTTGATATTAATTATTAATGATGTGAACTACACTATCCTATCAAAATTTGGCTATCTAGTTTTCTACAATTAATAAAAAATAATTTTTTCAGTAACCTGCATAGCAGATCTTAACAAATTGGGGTTGCGCGGTATCCGCACTCGCTCATGTCGTAAGCGACCCATTCGGAATTCTGTTGCCTCCAACTCAGCTCGCCTTGGTGACACAGTATTTCCAGTCCTAAAACAATGACTTTTTGTAACAAAAAAGCGTAGTGCGTATATTTTCTTACCCTAAAAATGCTCTTTCAAATTGAATATATTCACTTCTTTTTATTAAAAATAACAATATAAGGAAATAGTATTAAAATTCAATATACATACATATACATACATATACATAAATATACATCATTTATTTGTTTCGTATTACGTCTCTAATTAATTATTTAAGCAAATACGTATAGCTTACCTCTGTCTATCGAGCGCGCGGTCGCGCTGCGCCTGCAGCCATACAATAGTCCGTGAAGTGCCAAAGGCTGTACACGCGAAGAACATTTGCCTCGTCTCCAACGGAAACAGGAATGGACACCAGTCATTTAGTTGCTGGCACCTATGGAAAAGAAAAGTTAATTAAAATATTTCTTTAAACTATCAAATTCATAATATGTATAATGTATAATAACATATATGTATAATGACTTAGTAAAAAGTATTAAATTTTAGTCAACAACTAAATATAGTGCCTCTCATTTGCCCGCAGAAAACAGAAAAAGACTTAGTGACATCACTTTCTGTTTTCCCGGCTGCGGGATTTTGGCTCTAATTTTACTAAGCAGATAGTGGATTTTTAAATTAAAGAAATATTATTATTATTGATTCATTATTTAAAATAAAAATAATTTCTAAAATTCTTAACAATTCTTTCTTAAATTCATAACAATAAATTATACAAGTATAGAAAATCATAAAAGAAATAGTTTGTAATATATACAAATAAAACGAATGTAGCCATGTCATACCAGTGCGGCGTGGCGGCGGCGGCCAGCGTGAGCGGGTCCTGCAGCTGGTGGTGCAGCTTGTTGGTGAGCTTGGTGGAGAGGAAGGCGGCGGCGGGCAGGCCGGGCGCGGCCGCGCGCAGGCGCCGCAGCGCGCGCACGCACACGCCCACCATCGCGCCCGTCGGACCTTCCGCGCCCCACACGCCGCGCTCTATCCGTAATAGTCATTTATAACGTACAGTTCTCGATGCATAAGCTCAGCTTTGCATTTGTGTGAGTACAGTGTATGGATAGGCACGACTGAAGGCGTAGCGCGTTGCGAGCTTGGCTTAAACCGATTTTATCTGGTTTTTGATGCGCGGCTATTGGCTTTTAGCTATCACTCACACAAATACAAAGCTGAGATTATGACTCGAGAACTGTACAGCAAAATCAATAAAATTTATAATATCAATTTTAATTTAATAAATATAATAGTAGTGTGTAAGCAATCAAATGTTTATAAGGAAGCAAGAATAAATAAAAATACATTTAAGGTAAATATACACTATTAATACATTTTACACTAATGGTCACATAAAATGAAAATGTAACGACAATCAAATGATAAACTCATGTAAGTTCTAAGACATTGTCACTCACCAGGATCGCCTGGCTCATCGTCTTCACTATCACTAGAAGAAGCGAATGTGTCAGCACCCTCAATTTCTTTATATGTCAACCTGTAAAAAAATATTTTTATACTATTTATATTTAACACTAAAACAGATTATACAAAAGTAAATTAAATTAAGCTTAAACTTACGTATACGTCATATCTCTGTGAGTATCATGGGAAGGCAATCGAGAATTCAGCGCTAGGACAGCTCTATAGATGGTCCAAGAAGGTCGCTCCAGAGGGAAAGAGACTCCTCCCGCACTCAAGATCAAACGTAATGCCGGTAATTTAGTACTCGGTGGTGGCGCATTGCCATTGGTTTCGGGAACCGTGGCACTTGTCGTCGCTTCCATGGTATCTTCAACGTCAGAGTCGTCGTTGAGAGGGATATCAAGATCTAAAATTTAAAAGAAAATCATATACAAGGTTGTATTTTGGTCTTTCCCTTACTACACTACAAGCTCTGAGCGTAAGCTATTGAAGTAGCTTAAGCAGTGTATGGTAGTTTTTAAATCAAAATTTGTTTTAAGAAGCAATCAAACTGAACCAAAATTGAATAGGTTTAACATCATTCAAAAATAAAATTAGGCATGAACGACATAAAATCACCCATATTTTTTTACATTTTTTAATATACAAATAAATAAATAACAGTGCGTAAATTTAAAAACAAAAAGGAAAGAAAAGTTCAACTTCAGTTCACTCATGTTGCATACAGGAAAAATAACCCAATTAGGATCATATACATACATACATACTTTCCTTCACAAGCAATTTGATAACTGTACTATGCATATTTTATACCTTCTGTAAACACGAATTCTTTTTTCTAAAATATATTAAAGAACTCCCAACATTACTCACCAACAGTTTGATTAAGATTAGTCCGTCCCGGACGCGGGTCGAAGGCAGGTATGAGCGCGGAGAACTGTCGCTTGAGCACGAAGTCGTCCTCCCAGGGCTTGCGCGAGCGCGAGCCGGCCGCCGCCCCCGCGCCCGCGCGCACCGCCTCCAGCGCCTCCTCCTCCATTAAAGATAGGAGATTTCGGGACACCTGTTAATATTGCATTTATATACTCATATGTAAATATTTATTTATTGTATTGTTATCTTCAAATAAAAGTAAAGCAGCCAATACGCCTTTACTGACTTTATGGCATATCTTTTGATGTTGTTGGGAAATCCATCATAGGTTCCTCCCCGACCAGTCATAGGACTGTAAGCCTAATACACTAATACCCATCCATAACGGAACCTTCTTACCATAGTGTAATGGGGCGTTGTAGAAATATCCGCTCATCAGAATAACACCCCCGATGCTTCTCCAATCCATATAATACCTTAACATTATAAACTAACAAACGTTTGAAACATTATTGTATTTTTCACCTATATCCGAAATATTTCATATATTACTTACCACTTCTTGATATGAAGGTTCGTTTTCTTTGTCACTGTCGAGAGCATCGTCACCTTCATCGTCGTCTTCAAGTTCCGTAAGAAGTGCCGGAGCTCGACATGATTCAAGAAAATCTTCTAATGATACCTGCAAAGTAACATGTTATATAGTATGAACAAAACTTCTATGAAAACAGTGTTATAAATACTAAAATACGTAATGTATATTATCAATACTCAAATAAATAATAAATGTAAAAATTACCTGTTCACTTTCACTAGTAGTAGAAGATAGAGATAACGTTAGTGCGTTTTGCGCATTAGGCGCTAGAGATGGATAACTCTGCGCTGCAGACAGCAGCCCGCCGGGGAAGTTACTGGACAACGCTAAACGCACCAAACTAAAAAACAAATGCAAATCACGATAAGCATAATATGAAAAAAAAATGGCTTTTAATATCTTGTTGTTGTCTAAATTAAATCTCAAATCCATTCAGCCATATATTGTGACTCCTTCACAGACATACACACATAGAGACTTACACAATTACATTAAGAGTCAGATTTACGTTTTCCGTACCTGGGAAATAGTCCCGTTGAATGATTCGAGCGCGCGACGCGTTGCGCATTGGACCCGCGGCCGACCCCCGCGCCGCGCCCCACACCCAACGACTCCAACAACCTGGCTGCACCCTGTACATAGGTACATAATTATTATGTCAAGAAAAATACTCTCCTATTATATATACCATATTAGAAATCATGACGATTTAAGTATTACAGGGAGAAAATACAACAAAGCGTGTCTCTGTAAAATTATCATCTCAACGAAAATTTTGTAAATAAAATATGGAATAAAGAAAGCGTGTCTTAAAATCATCACATTTTTTCACACCAATAAATATATTGTTTTATAAAAATTACGTATAATTTATTTAAAGCTATAGATAAACCACCAACCTGTTGTGTTAGATCAGGTTCGCTGGCACTCATGGCGCCTCCTGAAGCTTGAGCGTCCTTCTTGTGTTCGCCGAACTGACCCTCGCCGCCTTCGTTCTCCTCGCACTATAACAACATTAATATTTGGAAATGAAATATTTTAATACACGTTAACATATTTCAATAAACATTAAAATATATTTTTTGGCTCAATTATATTTTTACACTACAAACAACACTATTATAGCAAAAATCTGTTAAGCAGATTGAATGTAGCTTTTTTGTAAATATCTTTATTTTCTATAGTTTAGTTTCTATATCATATGGTAAATAATTATTAGTCAGTAATAAACCCATTACTTATTTTATTAGTCATCGTAACATTACATGCTTCGAGCAACAATACAGCAACGCTATAACCGTCGCATTTTAATCTACATGATAAAGATCTGCTGTTCGATGCGTATACTTAAAGCGGCTGAACTGATTCATATTATTTTAAACATAATCATAATGATCATAATAAGATTTTTAGTGCAAAAAAAATTGAAGTTAAATTGCCAAACATTTTGAAAATTCGGAACTGTTTTTATCTCTATAATTTATATGACTTAAGTTTAAAGCGATAGTTATACGCGTGTGCTGAATGTACCTGTATATGCAGCCTGTTTGCGTTATTGCGCAGCGTGTGCAGCAGCGAGGCGGGCAGCGCGGGCAGCGCGAGCAGCTCGCTGGACAGCAGCGCGTTGGCGCTGTTGCGCAGCGCGTCGCCCGCGCGCCACCGGGCCCGCTCCTTGCGCACACGACACATGCTGACGTCACCACCGCACCCGACCCACGCGCACGTCACGCGCACGTCACGCGCACGTCACGCCGCGTCGCGGGTGCGGCGGTCACGCCAGACAATAACACAAACATACTAGCATATCTGGTTAGTAAATGTGGTACTATGTATTTACATTTATTTTTGTTAGTTGAAAATAATATGAACACACTTATCAAAAACAAATCCACATCAAGCAATTTATTATTGACATTCAAATCTCTTGTCAAATGATAACCGATACAAGAGATACAAAAAGAAATAGAAAGAACATAAACACAGTTTATATAACTTTAATAAAAATGTACTAAATTGAAGCAATTACTTAAATAATAAAAAAATATTATTAAACACCATTTTCTTTGCTTTCTATTTCTTCTGACTTTATTTATTTTGTAAACAACATCTATCTTAATCTAATAGTCTGTGATGTAGCTTTATATAAAATCATACCTCTTGAGAGGTAGAGTCTGGTAAAGGTTCTTTGGCAGGATACGGTTTTGTTATATCCGTTATGCTCGTAGGCCCCATTTCCATATTAGTGAAAGATGTGTTGCCTAAATCTGTCATACAGTTGTTGCCTTCGGCGCCCAATGTAAGCGATTCTACTATTGTAGCTAAATCTAAAAAGATAATTTAATGTAATAAAATTAATATTTATATGAACATAAATATGAATATATATGTATATGGTAAAAAATGTAACTAGTTTAGAAAATACAAGAAGAAATAAATATACAATATTACCAGTATTGATATGATGTGTAGAAGTGTTAATGGCAGATAAGTCGGTAGCGTGACCGCGAGGCCGCGCCATGTTGCCGCCTACTTCTTCCGATATATTGTCAGCTGAGGACGCCTGTTCTGTTGACGCGACTGATACCTGTAATTAGTAAATTGATAATATCTCCTATAAAAAAATTCCACCTCTTAAAAAGGTAATAATAAACTAACTAAGCTGGAATCTAGATTCCGTGGGTCTAGATTAACTTATGTTCACAAGCAATTATTATAACGTGTTTGTGTAATTTATAATGATATACCTGTTGATCTGCCGTGGCATCCGGTAGGCTTGGTGTGGAGTGACTCTTACGGGAGGAGCGCGCCCCCTCTCCCGCACCGCCCACACTCCCGCCCCCGCTAGAACCGCCGCTAACCACCTTCAAATCGAATTTACCCTCGGCGCCCATACGGTAAGAATTTCGTCCACCATGGTCCCACCTGGCGGTGATAAGTTTAGATAAGCTAAAAGATATGTAGATTTATTTATAAATGAAAACAAAATAAGTGTTGGCTTACAGTTTAACAAAAAGCAAGTCTTACCTAACGTCTACCCATCCGTTATGCAGATCTGAAGTGACAGTGCCCATGGCGGGGTGAGGCCCGTCCTGATCACGCCACTTCCAGTCGGGGCCGCGCATGACGCGCGCACCCGCGCCGAGTCCGCGAGCGCCGCGCGACCAGCGCCGCGCGCGTGCGCCTCCCGACCCCGTGCTCGCCGCGGAGCTCGCGCCACCCACTTGCCGCGGGGGTGTTTCTACCACGCTTATCACCTTGGAAAACAATTCAATTTTATAAATACATTTACAAGTCACATCTAATATATATAAATTACGTGTCACTTTTTGTTCACGATGGACTTCTAAACTACTTAACCGATTTTAATCAAATTTGCACACCGTGTGCAGTTTGATCCAACTTGAAAGCTTACATCTTAATTTATACTCGCAATATTATTTTATTTCAAATTAAATGTTTAACATATGACTTTAGTGTGTATTTATCACAGTGTGTTAGTTCTATAAAATCCTAATAGACGGCGGTTTGGTAGATGGCGCCGTATTTCTATTTCTAGATTATAGATGGCGCGTGGCCAAAATGTAGTAAGGAGTAGTATTTTTATTTTATTTCATTAAAATACATATAAAAAGCGTTTAATTTATTTTAACTTACGCCCAGCGAAGCGGGCCGGGTTTGCTAGTATAAATAACTGCAACTCGTATTCAACTATATCTATAGCGAGTCAATATATTACTAAGCAACCGACCTTGCCGTATATCTCGAGGCCCGAGAGCGAGAGGTAGCAGCTTTGCCCGCTGGCGTTCTTGCCGTTCTGCTGCACGCGCAGGTAGCGGTAGGGCGCGTCGCAGCGCACGCGCCACGTGGCCGTGCTGCCCGGCTCCTGCAGCGCCTGCTCGTCGCTGTGCGCCACCAGCGTGTTCCAGCTCACTCCGTCCATTGACATCTGATAATGTTATTATTATTATATCACTACATAGTATAAAACAAAGTCGCTTTCTCTGTCCCTATATCCCTATATATGCTTAAATCTTGAAAACTACGCAACGGATTTTGATGCGGTTTTTTTTAATAGATAGTGATTCAAAAGGAAGGTTTATATGCATTACTAGCGGATCCCGCGGCTTTGCCTGTGCTAAATCTAGGGAAGAGCCGGAGCGAAGCGTGGGCGAGTCGCTAGTACCTATATATGTTTGGCTTACTTTATTTAACAAATGACATAATGACGTAAGTAAAATAGTAAGCTCTACTTTAGTTGCTTGCGACTATCTCTTCATTTTTCAGATACGTTTCTAAATATGTAATAATAGTCTGTGTTACTTCAGGTTAAAGAATATATGTATAAACTAAATTTTATCAATATCGGCTTAAATATTTGAAAAACAATAGTTTGCAATTAAAACATAAATATAAGATATATCTCAAAAAAAAACATTTAGATTTACATTTAGATTTAGTTTTAGAATTTATCTTTTGTTTTTGAATATAAGTTAACATTCAAATTTAGCTTAATGTATGAGTATGTAACTAACTGCATAGTATGTAAGTCACATATAATGTTGTGCATACCTTTACGTTAGAGGTATATACAAAAAGATTTTTTTTTTTCAATGTTTTAGTTATTAAGTTTGTGTATATTTCTCTAGTTGGTAAGCCTTATTTAATAAATAGTAAAAAAACACTGACTTCTGACTATAATAACATATTTTCATAGTTTAAAATTTCACTTGTGCTGCTATAAGGACATAAGATTTTATTTAAATCGATCGAAGTATTCGACCCATATCATCATATGAGCAATTTTACTAAATTTTACTTTAAATAAATACACAATATCACATAGATATTGTGTACTCAAAAAATGACCTAAATTAAATAAAAACAACATTAATAAAATGATGAAGTAGTCCATATTGTATTTTTAATTATTACTGTTTCCTATACTCTCATCAATTGAAATCATTGCACATACTGGCAGAGCCTCTCTGAAGTAAGACACAAAAAATATTGCAAAAATTAGAAGCAAAGAAAAATGGCAAGGGTTACTAACTTGGAACAACCAATTTCTGAGAGCAGATCGTCCATATCCTCTTGCATGTCTTAATGTATACGCTGATGGTATAATGTGTACTCCTAAATCCACAGCTATAAAGGCTCGTCTATCGTCATTGGTGTGAACATTTAAAGGCTCTGGTGACCTGGAAAGAGCATCCTCTGCACGTCCATATGGTAACTGACGACCATCCGAAGACCATACGCTGACTAGTCCATGTGCCCCGGGATTCACCCATTCACAGGTTGCACCATTGCTTCCAATAAAATATATAACACCATTTTCGTCAAAATCATGCTGAAAAAGAAAATTAATACATATATACTATACGTAAAAACGACAAGTATTAATTAATAACTATTACAAAACCTTTATAGGTGTATTTTATTTATATAAAAATAAATAAAATATAGTATTTTTTTATTTTAGACAAAATAGTAGCGTGATTCGCAGTTTATGGTACTATTCTCGATTTTCTCGGTACAGAATACCGACCACTTTATCGACCTATCTTTAAGAATATGAGAAATTTCATATTTTTATTGAACATTTAAGTTTTGGTCATGAAATATGAATATTGAAAATAATAATATATATTTTTTAACTTTTTCTCTTCCCTATAAAGATTGGTAGCATAATATTACCTAATTCAATTTTCTACCTTTTAAAAATCTACATTATTCCTTTCTCCAATTAAGTATTAAGTAATAATTTTGTATATTTTTATACTTACATCATATGTAAAATTAAGTGGTGCTTCAGACTTAATCTTCTGTACAAAATAGTAAGTAGATCGCTCCATGTCATACCATTGGCGAGCGACCGACTTCGCTAGGAATTTCTCTAGCTGACGTACTGTTGTTAAAGCTTCAACTTTCAGGGTTCTTCCCGCGTTGTTATTGACGACGGATTCCTCTGATATATCGTCGTTTGCTCGCTCTACGCGAAGTCTGTATATTATAAAATATTTTTATTTTAATTTATTAGAAAAACAAAATCTTAGATCAAAGTTAGTGTTTTCGAATTTGATTTCTAATATTGTGATCAATCTTATTCAGGCTCTAATAATATATGAAATAAATTATATGATGCTTATTATCTTATTTACTCACTTACACGCTTATCTTAGCTATGACTATTAAAGCAAAACTCTTTGCGAGTGCGTACTCGAAAACGGAACCACATAAAAATCCATAGCTAAGAATTTGACATTGATTATATATTATTTAAGTTTAACGCAGTTTCATTTGCATACATAATATCATATGCGAGCAAAGCCACGGGTGGACGGAGAATGCCTTTTACGGTTTCATTTCCGTACATAATATCACGGAGGACGGAGTATACTATACCTGATCCGCTTAGTGAGGTGGTGCAGCGCGGCGGGCTGGTGCGCGGGCGCGTCTGGCGCCGGCGTCAGCACGGGCAGGCGCTCCACGCTCTCCAGCACGCCCACCAGCCGCGCCGCCAGCGCCGCGCCCGCCCCCAAACCTCCCGCACCCCCCGCACCGCCCGCGCCCCCCGCACCGCCCGCGTCCTCCTCCGCCGGCAGCGCCCACGCGCGCACGATGCGCTCGCGCTCAGCCAGTTGCCCCGGGCCGTCTAGACACATTGGGGACAATCATTATTTAAAACCACCTAAATTGATGAAGACCAAAAATATTAAGTTTTTATGATTTATTCCGCACGGAACATATAACTATTATTTTGATCATGCTATAGTACCTATATAACTTTTAGCGGAATAATTGGGCGAAAATCAGTTCTTACTAGTTAACCTCTTGTCAGTATGTTTTATATAAATATCATATAAGATTCAAGGCTTTTAAATGGATATTAACAAATAGTAAGACATTATTAAAATAATTTAGGAACAACTGGCTATAAAAAATTATAAGCAAAGCTAATGCTTGATAAACCAAATTTTTATTGTATGTTAATCTTACCATTTGGCTGTGGCGACAACACTTCCAGTAGCGTTGTGGCAAGACCTGAAGACTGAAGTTCATAGGCTGACAGTAATTCCTCTCCACATAATAACTCTGTTAACTGATCTAGTGACTCTCTCAATTCGAGACGCCAATCTCCTAAGAAAAGAAAGATATATATTAAACGAAATATACATATAACTAAAACCTAGATTATCATAAAACTAAATGGTGATCATCATCAGCCCTTATTAACGTCCTATTGCTGGTTTCCTCACGATGTTTTCCTTCACCGTAAGACAAGTGGTGATCATGATATAAATGATTCGCACATGAAAATATCAGAGGTTTGAGACCCGGATTTGAACCCGCATCACTCGGATATCCAAGCGACCGCGTTACCGCTGGGCTACCACTGTCAAAACTAAATAGTGATAATGTCTTTTATTTTCAAACTTTGGGGTATTACACTAATTTTTGAAAAGTATCTCAATTACATTCTGTAGTGCTAATAAACCACTAAAAAAATTACCAGATTTTTATTTGTTCGATAAGTATCATTAAAATGCATTTAAATTTTTACATTTTCAAATTTCGCGCCTAATTGGACGAAAACGCCGAAAACAGTGAACGCCATTATTACTCTGTGGTCATGTCATCGTGATGTCTACGAAATGTAAACAAATGCGCTGATAATTTGAAATTGATATAATTGTTTATTATTTAAAAATGAATTATTATTCTACTTATCAATGGTGTGCTGTTCCTGAATGCAAGAATACTAGTGTAGTGTAAAAACACCGAACAAATTATGGATTCATGTGCCAACTGATATAAATATGACTTAGTTCATACTTGCGAAGTATTATGTAATTTGCCGACCATCAAAGAGCTTATTCTTGGCAAATTTGTGTTGTCTCCCTTCACGAAACCGTCTTCTATGGTTTTAAATTAATAAAAATGACGTTGTTTACGAAAATAATAAAACTAAAGCAAATACACTGATCAGTTAACACATACACTTTTTTGTGTACAAGACAGCATGACGTCATAACGCGGCGGCTACTATTTCGTGGTGTTTCAAAACAGATTAAAAATACTTAAAATTTTGAATTTAATTTTAAAATTTATTTTGTTATTTTATGAAATAAAACTAACATTTCCCGCCTGCTTTTTGCCTAAGCTATCTCAATAATAGGTTTTAGATTGTTTTTCATATGGAGTAAAATATCCTATTCATTAATATTTAGTCATATGACACATTGTCAGAATCTTATAACATTAATTGAGAAATCAAAATTTAAAGCGGTCTGTGACGGCTGTAGTATGCATATAATACCCGCGGGCTGCACGGCGAGGCGCTGCAGTCGCGCCAGCAGCGCACGCAGACGTGCCACGGGCGCGCGCGGCTGCCGGCCCGCCGCGCTCGCCAGGTGCCGCGCGTACAGCGCGCGCGCTCGCTCTGCCACCTGCCGGTTTTACACTACCTTATATAATAAGTTATTAATTTGACGACACGTTTGGCTCAGTTGGTAGTGACCCTGCTTTCTGTGCCAGCGGTCGCGGGTTCGAGTCCCGCTGGGGGCATTCATTTGTTGATCACGAATGTTTGTTCTCCAGTGTGTCAATATTTATATTATGTATGTATTTAAATAATTATATGTGTAGTATATCAACTATCTGGTATCCGTAATACAAGCCTTGCAGCTTACCACGGAAGGAGATGGTGCTGTTGTAAAAATGTCCCAACATATTTATTTTTTTATTAATAGCACATTAAATGTAGAATACAAATACTCTTCAGATATTGTGAATGTAAGAGTTCATTTTGAGTAAAAAATATAGGGCAAAATAGTCACTCTAGTAATCTAGTAGATTTATTAGCTTATACAATATAAAACTACTAACCAAAAAGTAAATACCAACAGAAGAATAATGTAATGTAAATGTATAATTATTTATTAATCAGTAAAGATGGCTAAGTTTACTCTAAAACTATATTTGTCTATTATTTTAAATAGTCACAAGTCTTAGAATGTCATTCCTGAATTTCTCCAGTTCAAATTATTTTACGAAAAACGTTATTATATGAGAACATTGTCACTTGAGCCTTGAGAACTCAAAATATACAAAATGAGGTTTATTATATCGAAATGATGACCAACCTGTGCCTTTTGTGCTTCAGTTTTAGCCGAAAGTCGGCTGCGTGTTGATGTAGTATTTCCATTATTAGGCACTGTTGCTCTACGGTCAGCCCAACCACTGGCTAATTCTGGACCTAGATAAAATATTTTTACAATATATAAAAATAATAAAATTAATCATGAACAGGTCCAATTAACTGCATAAATACTCGTATATGTTTTAAACTTACCCAAAAATGTTTCAGCAGTAAATGAATGTTTAGTGCCTCTATTCGATTCAAAGATAAAACCTGGTAAATCTTCTCTTAATATTGTAGTCTGCTGTTGCCCATCAGTATTATGGATATGTAGTTCTTTTTCTCTGAAATCAAATCACCCGTCAATATAATTCGATTTGTTTATATATAACAATAACTCTATTTTTACATAACAGTCGTACTCACTTTTTGCATGACAAAACCCAATTGCCAAGTATCAGTTTAGTTGGGCCTGGTTTAGATAATATACTTTGGGGTACACAATTCTTTACAGATCCTCTCGCTCTTTGTAGTTTGTCAATAAATTCACCTCGGTTTTCTGCAATTAAGACATTAATAATAACAATAAAAATATTATTTTTTTAATATTTCTTATCCAATTGTCTATCAAAAGTATAAATATAAACTGCAAAAAAGTAAAAATTTACTATTTACTTTTGTCGATAAAATGTGCATAATTTTCATAATTCTCGTTTAAGCATACACATGCGCTTATACTGTGCAAATCACTACAAGTGAAGGGCACATTCGTAAATTGTTTTGTAACAGATCAATAATCGAAATCTTACTATTACTGTGAGATAGCGTGTAGATTAAATTTATAAGGTTTTGTTTTTTCAGTAAGCTTTAGTTAATTCTTGTATTTTTTATTTGTTTTTGTTAAGTTTATTATGTAAGTCTTTTGTATTTCTTTTCTTTAAGTAGCATTCAAATTCACTGCTCGATATGATTTTCATATCAGTGGAAACTTTATTGGTCTATGTACCATTTATATTAGTTATTGTATAGATATTTGTAAACACTGTTTGTTTCCCCTTTAAAAAAAAAATTAAAAAGACAAAATAGTTAGTTAATCACCTGTATTATCCGTCTGGTGTTCGGGCGAGCCGCTGGAGTACATGGTGGCGAGCTTGCCGTCGAGCAGGAAGCGGAACCAGCCGTTGGAGCCGGTGCTGAGCTCGAGCGCGGCGGCGTCGCTCCACACGTACAGCGCGTCGCGGCCGCGGCACAGCGACCACTCGCCCCAGCAGTACGCGCACCCGCTCGCCAGGCTCGTCGCGTCCTCGCCCGGACCTGCTACAATATACATATTACTAATAAATGGCAACACGTTTTTTTGTGATGAAACGGATGGAACTCATTTCATAGGATGCAGCGTGTTTCGGTGAAGGTCTGAGTATATGTAAAATAACTCTTAAGAACTTGGTTTCTTGGTGTCTTTAAAACGCGGGCAAAATGAGTCTTGCTATTGAATAAGTAATAACGCATGTTTAGCAACTTTAATATTTGGTAGTAGGTTTAACTTTATATTTTCACATTGCGTTTAAAATTGAATAGAAATGTTTTAGAAGAAGCAAATTCAGACATATGATGATGAAAAAAGCCTGACCAGCAGCTATGACCGTCTGCCCGCCAGCCGCGAGCTGCGCCGCGGGCACGGCGGCCAGCGCCTCCACCTTGCTGAACACGCCGAGGCGGGCGAACTGCTCCAAGTAAATGTCAGCAGCTTTCACCATTAACTCCTCGGCGATGCCTATCACGGTTAAGTGACCATCGTCGTCGTCCTGCATTAAATGTATTGCAAATTAATACAGCGCAAGTTATTTATAGTGTAAGCAGGAAAAAAGGTGTCTTTATTAATAATATTACAAGATTTAGTCACCTAAATATTAGTATCATTGTTGAATGGTCAACGTTTCAAGCAAAGGAACAGACGCAAACCTTACACTTGATACAACAAAAACACAAATGCTATATCTAGAAAAGAAAAAACACAAATAGGTCGAGCAGTTTAATGCGGGTAAAGTTCGATGGTGTGATTTTTTGTATAAAAGTGTTTTAATTATTGTAATGTGAACAATAAGAGCAAAATCATAGTGCTAAATGAAATTATTTTATTAGTCATTTTAAAGGAATGTGTCATATTTTTATTAGTAATAAGTAATAACATAAAATGGACGAAAAGAACAGGCATAGTTTGCTCGAAAGAAAATCCTAAAGTTTACTTTATAATGGGTCTGATATTTTCGCATTATTCCAAAATAAAATAGAATAAAAATTTAAAAGTCGTGTCGTCCGAACAAACCATCTATTACTACAAAAATGTTAAAAACACTGAAGACTAACTAATTGAATAATTCATAACCATGACACTGTTAAAGGGACTTAAAATTATTTTTATAACAAATCAAAAAGGACTCTAATGTAACCAATGGCATATTTTGTTTTATATGAGGCCTTTATTATTAAAAAACCGTAAAAAATAAGTTTATTGACTGAATGTTTTAGAGAAATTATAATAAAATATATTTAAAATAATAAAAATTAAAATTCTTTTTCCAATCTCAATAAATTACTTAAAATATCTAATTATATAATATATTCCTTTCATGATGTAAGTGATATACACAATTTTGACTGATTACTATTATAAAAACTTAGTGTATTTGTTTCTTAACTTTATAGCTAGGTGGGTGGTATAACTGTGGTCATGTTATTAAATAATTCTGTTATAGACTATATGACTCAACACCATGTATTTACATTTTTATTTCAAATCTAATTGCGCGTCCAGTGAAGTTAAAAGCCGCGTGAGGGATAACAAAAGACAGTAGGGTACATGACTAATTTTATATATACAGTACACATACAAGAAATACATTTCTTACTTTCATAGCATAGTAAATAATTTGATTAAAAATTATAAGCAGTTTTGAAAATGGCAAAAACCTAGTTATAGTCATGTGCCCTAGCATCAGGATCGATCACACCATCGGACATTACCGCGGGCGGGCGGATATAGCGGCTGCGCAGGTAGCGCGGCGGCGGCCGCCGGCCCCAGCACTCGCCCTGACCGCACAAACCCAAAGCCTCAATAACATACTACCATCGTGCTTTATATAACTCTGATACATGTTTGCTATTATTACGATAAAATGACATTTTAATATTATTTCCTTAAAAATAATTTACAACTTACTATTCAGTAATCTTATTTTCAACATGATTAGCATTTGATAATACGGTAAGCAAAAATATTGGGGCGACACTTGTATGTCTTGAGAACTGGATTTCAACAACAGATAGTGTCTCTAGATAACTTTTGTAGATGCCTATGTGCCATGTGCGTTAGATTTTTTAACGGTTGAACGGATTTAGATTAAATGTATAACATTCTAACTTAGACGAATGTGTACATTAAATATTTTTTGGAAAATCTTATTGAAATAGTCAATATTATCGATGCAAAGGCTAAATCTATACTTTTTATAATTTTTGATACTTATTATCCGGGTTAACGTAACATAAGATACTTTTTATTCCCGGTAAATCTCATATCTGAAAGTGTATACTAATATGTAGTAAAAACGTAATATATAAAATCTAAGAGTATAGTTTCCAATCTTTACAATGCGGGCGGAGCCGCGGAAAATGTTAGTTAAATATACAGGTAGATGATGGACATTTTATTTCATTTTGATAAGAGTGTCCATCAAAAGATATACACTTTACATTTAAAGAAACATAAAAAGTAATTATAAAGTACAGTACAGTTCGCGTCACGTAAAAAGAACGCTGGAGGAAAGTGGTGGGGGGTGTGTTTGCGCATGGCTACATTCGCACACAAAATTACTAAGCCTATTCTTTTATTTTTGAACCAACCTTTCGCTCGTGACGTATATTGGTTATTGGTAGGTATGTTGAAAAATATATTAGATAGAATGTCATTCAATAGATTTTTATTAATTAATAAAATATGTTTGATTCATTGTAGAATTTTTAATCTACTTACAAAAAATTAAATTAATTCGTTTAATATATATTATTTTATTGATTATTATCATTATTATCAGACTCTATCTTTATAAAGCAATATGCATCCAAAATATTATTTCTCTATTTTTGATATAAAATCATTTCGTAATTAATAACTTTTGTGTGCGCGATTGTATTTTGAACTGACGAACCAATAGCGAGCCGGATAGCATGCGGCGCGTGCCTCGACGTCCCGCGCCCCGCGTCTTACCACCAAACTGGCCCATAAATCGCCTCTGCGCAACTTGACAGCCAGCGTTCTTTTTACATGACGCGAATTATACAGTACTATTTATCTATTGAGACATAGGCTGTGTTCCGATATACACTGTGAGCGCTGCGCAGTATAACGGCAATTTAGTATACTGTGAAGTCGTTTCTTTATAGTCAGTTATACTGGTTACTATTTAACGCGGTCCAGTATACTGTCGGTTCTTGTTTTTTTCACGCCATTTTCAAACTGATGTTTTTTAATTTAATGTTTGCTTAGACGTTCCTAACTTTTCCATTTTTGTATTTTTTTAACCACAAACTTCTAATTATAAATAAATAACTGGTGTTAACTACAACTCTCGACGCGTTTGTGATCACGTGACCAAAGCACTGCGAGTACCTTACCTCGAAAACGCCAGTGCTCACAGTGCAAAAATGGCGGCGATTTATGACGTCATACATTTCCCTAGGGTACTATAGCATTATACTGGCAGTCACCACTGCGGCAGTGCTCACAGTGTATATCGGAGCACGGCCATAGTGAATATATTTTAGTATGGTACCTGCGTGTCGAGCACCTGCGCGACGAGGCGCGTGAGCAGCGCGGCGGTGCGCGGCGCGGACAGCGCGCGCAGGCGGGGCGCGGGCGCGTAGTGCACCATCTTGCGCACCAGCGACAGGCACGCGCGCCGCACGCCCGCGCCGCCCGCGCCCACGTAGCGCGCGCAGAACACCGGCACCAACCGCCTGCCACAAATTTATCAAATTTAAAACGCAATTGTGAGAAAAAAAATGTGCGTGTGTACAAAGTACACATGTTAGGAGTAAAACTTCTTTGGCAAACTAATTTTTAAATCTCGTTTATATTTATACTAAATAATCCTGTCTAAACTCGTTGAGAGAGGGAGATGGCGCGAAGGTCACACCAGAGTTAGACAGAGTTAGAAATGTCACTGACTCGCGGTGGGCGAGATCTAACTAAGGCTAACTCTTCCCCGTCTCTGAGTGCCTGGTACTATGGACTTATTTTTTCGTTTCATGGAGTTTGAAATCACAACGATTCTAAAGAAGTTTCACTTCAAAAGACCTATTTATTATTATTTAGTAATTCTATAGAAACTGGCAGGATTTCTGCTTATTTCAATTCTTACAAAAAATCCCGTCTGACCCACATAATTTAATACAAATAATAATAGTACTTCCTTAAGGTGCTGCGGTATAAAGAGAAAAATAAAACCAGGCAGCTTTATTATTTCAATATGTTCATTATGAGGTACAATGTACAGGGCTAAACGAAAATCTCATTTGACGAGTCGAGCATGCACTAGGCCTTTTTTATTTATCAGAATCTGGTGACTGAATATAAAATGAAATGGAATATAAAATGGACACCTTATTTGAAATTGACGAAATAATAAAGAAGCATGCTCACTCTAAATATATAGCAGCCATTTCCTTGTCACCCGTTTCAGGGAAATCTTCATCGTTAGACGACGCAGGCGAGTCTTGATTACTCACTACTAACCATTCCCCAGGACATTGTAATATTGCAGCTACTTCCCTATGACCTATATAAAATTAAACAATAATAAACATAAATAGCAATTTTGGAAAAAAAAAATTGAGTAATTAAGATTATGAAATACATTTGAACGAGTAATTTTATTTTTGCGAGATACTAGACATTACACTCCAATTCTACAAGACGTAGATTATTTTAAATAAAATTTTACGCTTAAAAATTTGGTGAAATCTAATAATTATTATACAAAAAAAAATCTCTTAATATCCAATCCAATTCTTTTGGAATATTATCAGCAGAAATTCTGTTTAGTTCCTTATTAAATAGACCAATTTTTTCAACACATTAAGTTGTACGAAATCCACTATCTGATGAATTCTAAAGAATTAATTATTGTAATTATATGCATATAAAATGTATAATATTTGTACCTTGGTCGTGTCTTTCCCTAGCTTTGTCTAATGGGGTCTTGCCATCTTCATCCCGAAGGTCAGCGTTAGCGCCGTATCGAAGGAGCACCTTAGCAATAGCCGGCCTGCCGAAGCACGCGGCATAATGAAGAGAGGAACTCCGTTGACCACGATTTACATCTGCTCCTGTTGGTTTTTGTTAAATATAAATAATTCTTTAGAAAAATGTTTGAAAAAATTTAAAGGTATGTTCTTATTTTTATTTTTGGAGGAGCTATACAATAGTGCATGGACGTATTACCTAAGGACCAGTCAAAAAATACAAATGCATGAAAACACTTTCAACCATTTGAAGTATAACGCACACAAAGAATTGACACAATACATCAAAATTCACTCTAATGCTAGTGCTTGAACGTAGTCGATAAAATACATACATCAATGACATTTTAAATATTAATAATAAATATTGTTTGATTTTTCGCCGACAATCAAACCCAGAACGTTCGAATGGGAAAGAAAAGGCGTATCATAAATAAGCTGTAAGGCAAAGAAAATAAAGGGAGAATAAAGGTGGGGTAAGCTTCCGGTATTTATATTTTAATTATACTAAAATAAGCAGGACATTGTTATGAACTTTTTACTCAATTATAGTTATTATAGACTTCAAATTTTTTGTTAAGAATTTCTTTTCTCTTTCGAGAAGGATCCCTAGGAAATCTAAAATTTTGTGTAATTTATGTGTTAAAATAAAATAAAAATTAAGTACACATACTAATTATAATTTTTGCACTTATAATGTTTTTATTTAATTATAAAAATATTATTATAAATTTATTGTCTTCAGATTGTAGGATACTGCGATAAAAGTATTTTATGTTATTGTACTGTACAAATAACATCCATTATTCGCTTAGTTATTTCGTCAAATATCGATATATTTTTCGACATTGTCAAGCACTAGTCGATGTCAAATGGACTTACTCGACGGTTCTGTCATTTGTTTTGAACGGTATAATCCAGCCATTTTATGATGGTTGTCAGATGTCAACAATACATAGATATATCGACTATATTTAACATAGTTGAATAATACGAAATTTTATTTTACATTTACTCAAATTTTGTGATAAATAACATTAAATGTAATAAAATATATTACTTACAAGTGAAAAGAAATAGTGCTGCTTCCGCTGCTATAGTTTTTACACCATCTAATAGAACATTTAGTCATTTTTGGGAGATGTTTTGTTGACAAGTAAGTGCTTGAGACTGACGTAAAATCAAACGGCCAGGCCTAAAATATCCTGATTACTGTCAAGGCCGGTAAAGGTACGTCAGCTTATGTGTCTCGTCCTTAGTTAATACGTCTATGCAATAGTGATACTATACCTAACTATAACTATGATATTTTTAGCGTAACGTATTTTCGAAACATACTTTCAAAACACAATTTACATCACTTCACTCGCTTTAACACAGATAATAAATAAATGTTCACTTGACTTTGACCTAAGGGGCCCCATAGACGGGGCAATCAGTCGATTCGATTGATCATCAAGCAAATCGTACGATCCATCTTTCGATTTTCGTCCGCTCACACACAAACGATGTGATCGAACGATTCTCAGTGTGTGTACGATGGAGTCGCAACTACTTTGTTTAAGCGTTTAAAAAAAACTTACAACAATAAGGAAAAATACGACTAGGAGAGAATGGACTAAGAGATGGCTCCTGAAAAGGCATCAATATTCTCACATCCACCTTCTGGAGGAATTAAGTTTTCATCCTAAAGATTGGCATAACTACCGTAGGATGTCAGAGGAAACATATTTACAGCTCTTGCATAAAATATCTGCCAGAATAATAAAAAAAGATACCAATATGAGGCAATACTAATAAACAGGAGGCAGACTGACAATGATCGCACCCGATCACGCCATACACGTGCGATATATCGAACGATGTTGAGATCGCAAACGATATTTTCGGGGTTACCTCTTGCAATTTGCGATCGATCGAACGACTACAAAATTGGATGCGATATTGCCACACACATACAATCTGTCGTTCGATTTTAACGTTGTACGACAGATCGTTGCGATAATTGCCCCGTCTATGGGGCCCCTAACAACAACAAGAAAAACACAATTCACACCTTTTTCACACAAAAACTCGACCATTTCGCGTGTGCCGAACGCGGCGGCCCAGTTGAGGAGGGTCTGACCGACGTCGTCTGTGAAGTTGACGTCGACGGTGCCGGCGGTGACGGCCGCCACCAGCGCGTCCGTGTCCTTGCCGCGGATGCAGTCTATGAGCTGGCGGTGCGACTTGTCGCGCGGGCCCGGCGGCGGCGTGCGAGCCGCGCCCGAGCTCTCGCCGCTCGTGCCGCTCGAGGACGCTCCGTTGCGATTTGCTCCACTGTACAATCAATGGATTGAAAGTTACATTTGGCACATAGTTTGTAAACATACTACAGTGGTAGCCCAGCGGTAACGCACTCGCTTGGATAACCTCTGATATTTTCGTGTGCGAATCATTTCTATCATGATTACCACTTGTCTTCTTATCTTACGGTGAAGGAAAACATCGTGAATAAACCTGCATGTCTGAGAAAACCTAGCAAGTTTTCGAAATACATGTGAAGTCGGCCAACACGCACTAGGCCAGCGCGGTGGACTATGGGCTGATCCCCCTCGTACTGAGAGAGACCCGTGCCCAGCAGTGGGACGTTAAAAAGGGCTGATGATGATTGTAAACATACACTTCACAATGATATTTAATTCTTCCTTATTAGTCGGTTTATAATAATTAACCGATTGCGAAAAAGGAGGTTTTATATTCCACTGTATTTTTTTCATGTTGTAAATGTCAATACAACTTGTAACTATAGTACAGGATGTGATGGAAAACTACAGTTAAAGTATTGCTAATTTCTTCTTATAAGATGGACTCCTTTTTACCCAAATACATCAATTGCATATTATGATTTATTGGTATTTAGTATATTACAAATTAAAGGTCACATAAAATATCATTAAGTTATCATTGATGTGAACTACCAAAATACGTAACAGTGTCACCAATTTCGATATTTCCTAATAACCCCATAACACATACTTATTAGTAACTAATTTTGATAATTTTTATTCCTAAATTTTTCTGTTCTTAATAACATGGCAATATAAGCAAAGGCTCACGTCTGTATAGCGTGCCGCCCCTCGCACAGCAGCACCAGCAGCAGGTCGACGAGGCGCATGCACTCGAGGCACCAGCGCTCGTCCGCCTGCACCGCCGCCTCGATAGCCGAGCACAGGTCAAGGCGCACCAGGTCCTACATATTCATATGAAGAAACAGTTTTGACACAAATTATATCCCTAAATATTAATTTCTTTATAAATAATAATATGAATGGTAATTGTAATGAAAACGAAAATTGTAATTGCTTTTAACATTCATTTTCTTTTAATATAATTGGGATTGACAAGTGGTCTTAAATGAGGTATCTTAATGAGTAATTTATATTTTAGTATAAAATTATAAGATCAATGTGTTGCAAAACAATACTAACGTGAGTTATTTGCGCGGAGCCTCGGCAGAGAGTTGATAGTAGGCTAACAGTAGTGGATACTGACGGCATGAGACATTTGTCATCAGAACTCTCTGTAGCCCCTAGCCGTCGAACCAGCTCTTCAGTCAAACCTGTGACATAATTATACATAATTAAAAACATATTCAATGAAAACTTAAAAAATACAATGATGACAATATCTGATTGCAGCTGTATGCATCTATATTCTATATGTAGCATTATATTTAGGGTCCATTCATTTATTACGTAAGACAATTTAGGGGGGGAAGGGGGTCGACCGTGTCTTATGTTTTCTTACAAGGGGATGGGAGGGAGTCTCGATAGTTCTTATGTATGAACAATAAAAATGCGCAAAGTTAAAATTATACTTTGAAAAAGCGCAGGCAACCGAGCGAAAGGCACTGTACCCTTAAAATTACAAATAAACATTTCAAAAATGGTTACTTTGAAAAATAAACATTAAAATAAACCAAACGTGTATTCATTTTTTCTTTTAGACTCTTATGTAATAAATATTAAACAGGGGGGAGGGGATCGGCCCATTCTTATTTTTTCTTATAAAATGGGGGGGTCAAAAACTAGCGAAAATAATCATACAAAATAAATGAATGGCCCCTTATAGAAATTGACTAATCTGTAAACAACTTTCATAGAATAAAAATATTTTAAATTGAACCTCTATTGGGACCATAAGTCATAGACTACTCATCAACATGGCAAATGTAAAAAGATAACTAATTTAATGCTCATTTTTATAAGAAAAAATGAAATCACTATTTGGCCCAAAAATCTTATTTTATAAAAACAACTAGCCGTCCCCGCCCGCTTCGCTGGGCGAATTTTCAAAGGAAATAAATTAAATTTTATTCATCATTTTTATTTTATTTATTTATATTTTTTTTTTGCTTTTTTTGTTAATTTTTATTTTTTTTTTTATTTATTTTTTTTTTGCTTTTTTTGTTAATTTTTATTTCTTTTTATTTATATTTTTTTTTGCTTTTTTTGTTAATTTTTTTTTTTCTGAAATTTAAAATATTTTTCAAAGAGTCAAATTCACTTAAAATAAAATTTATTGATATAATAAATTATTATTATATTTATTATTTTATTTTTTATGCACATTCACCTCTCTAATCTCTGCAAAGGAAAATTCACTTATATTATCGTATTCTTCAAAGCAACCAATCCCTTCATGGAATCTTCTGTCACTTAAAGTGATTCGGACTGTTGTGAAACATCCAATATAAGACTTTCTTGATTCTTTTGATAGTTAATGTCGAATTATTAATAAAAATTTGTAATTTTCAATTTAATTATATATCAATATATTTTACAAATCATTACTTACCTAAAGTTTGAGCTTTTATCTCATGAGACCAGTTTTTAGAACCAAACACATAGTCAGCACACAAACATAAACTTTCAATACTTTCTCTGTCTGACATTTTTATTTCACTTCTCAACCGCTTATGAACTGACGTTTTATCATAAAATTAATTAGGTTATATAAAAACAAATGAAATTAATTAAATAAAAAAAAACAATTGACTTTAACCTTTTCTATTTAAACAGTAAAAAAATAATCATTTGGAGTCTGTAGAAGTTACAGTTTGGAAACATAAATTTAACATTCTCACACCCACCCCCGCAATCCCTATTGGAAATAGAATTTTGTAAAATCCTATTTGAGATGATTTCTGCATGACAAATAAAAGATTACTACCAATTTTAAAGTCTATAGAGGTTTTAGAGGGTTGAGGTTTGGAAATAGAAATTTCACATTTTTACACCCACTACCGCAATCTTTTTCGGGGGTGGGTTGTTGTAAAATCCGCTCTTAAATCATTTCTGCATTACATATAGACGACTCTAGCTAAATTTGGAGTCTGTAGGAGCTACGGCTTAAAAAATAAAAATTTTCATTGTTAAACCACCCCCGCAACCCCCTGTGGGGTGAGCTACCGTAAAATTCGTTCATAGACTATTTCTAATTCTCTTACAGAAGATTCCTACCAAATTTGGAATTTATAGGAGCTATAGTTTAAAAACGGGAATTGTTCATTGTTAACGCCCCCGCAATCCCCTTTGGGGGATGAATTTCTTAAAATCCGTTTTTAGTTGACTTCTACGTAACGAAAGTAATATTCCTACCAAGTTTCACATTTCTAAGTCCTATAGTTCCCGAGATTTCGTGATGAGTAACTATAGAAATTGGAATACTTCGATTATCATCGAAATTTTTAACGTTTTAGCAGACTTTTTTAAAATTTTCTTACATATAAACATTCTCCTGACAATTCTGAAGACAACAAAAAAAAAAATTAACCCAATCGGTCCAGCCGTTCTCAAGTGATACTCGATCATAGATACGGCATTTTATTTTTATCAAAAAATGATAGTGGGTGTGCAGGGGTGCGTGGGAGTTGGTGGGTGGATGCGTGGAAGTTTGTAAGTAGATTCTTAGCTGAATGTAAAAGAACATTATCCGTTTAGTAAACTCCGTTGAAATCCATGAAAACAAAAGAATCAAGAGAAAACGCTTGTCTTTTATTTTTATTAGCGGGATAAATGTTCATAAAAGTAAAACAGCAATAAAAAAATGAAGGAATGTTGGAATTCAAAAAATAGATAGCCATAAACCATCTAGGAAAAATTTCGCATCGAATGGTGGTAGTTTCATGTCGATACGATCAGTGGTTTAGGCGTGATTGTGCCTCAAACGAAGACCATTTTCATTATATATATATAGACTAGCTGATACCCGCGACTTCGTCCGCGTTGCTTGAAATATTAACAAAGTTTTCCGCATGGCGCTACGCCGCTTGTCCCACTACTCCGCGAGAAGGAAACATACATACTGCATCACTGAACACGCAGTACATATACAAATCGTTTTTTCTTGAAACTTTAATAAATTTTTATTAAATGAAGATATCGCAATCTTTTTTTATATAAGGGCCAAGTGTCTAAGAAATAAAACTTAGAAAGTTTCATTTAAATCTATCCAGTACTTTTTCCGTGATGCGCGCACAACTGCAGACCTCTATCATTTTATTTATATAGATTATTAGGTTATATAAAAACAAATGAAATTAATTAAATAAAAAAAAACAAACAATTGACTTTAACCTTTTCTATTTAAACAGTAAAAAAATAATCATTTGGAGTCTGTAGAAGTTACAGTTTGGAAACATAAATTTAACATTCTCACACCCACCCCCGCAATCCCTATTGGAAATAGAATTTCGTAAAATCCTATTTGAGATGATTTCTGCATGACAAATAAAAGATTACTACCAAATTTAAAGTCTATAGAGGTTACAGTTTGGAAATAGAAATTTCACATTTTAACACCCACTACCGCAATCTTTTTCGGCGGTGGGTTGTTGTAAAATCCGCTCTTAAATCATTTCTGCATCACATATAGACGACTCTAGCTAAATTTGGAGTCTGTAGGAGCTACGGCTTAAAAAATAAAAATTTTCATTGTTAAACCACCCCCGCAACCCCCTGTGGGGTGAGCTACCGTAAAATTCGTTCATAGACTATTTCTACATCTCTTACAGAAGATTCCTACCAAATTTGGAATTTATAGGAGCTTTAGTTTAAAAACGGGAATTGTTCATTGTTAACGCCCCCGCAATCCCCTTTTAGGGATGAATTTCTTAAAATCCGTTTTTAGTTGACCTCTACATAACGAAAGTAATATTCCTACCAAGTTTCACATTTCTAAGTCCTATAGTTCCCGAGATTTCGTGATGAGTAACTATAGAAATTGGAATACTTCGATTATCATCGAAATTTTTAACGTTTTAGCAGACTTTTTTAAAATTTTCTTACATATAACCATTCTCCTGACAATTCTGAAGACAACAAAAAAAAAATTAACCCAATCGGTCCAGCCGTTCTCAAGTGATACTCGATCATAGATACGGCATTTTATTTTTATCAAAAAATGAGAGTGTGCAGGGGTGCGTGGGAGTTGGTGGGTGGATGCGTGGAAGTTTGTAAGTAGATTCTTAGCTGAATGTAAAAGAACATTATCCGTTTAGTAAACTCCGTTGAAATCCATGAAAACAAAAGAATCAAGAGAAAACGCTTGTCTTTTGTTTTTATTAGCGGGATAAATGTTCATAAAAGTAAAACAGCAATAAAAAATGAAGGAACGTTAGAATTCGAAAAATAAATAGCCATAAACCATCTAGGAAAAATTTCGCATCGAATGGTGGTAGTTTCATGTCGATACGATCAGTGGTTTAGGCGTGATTGTGCCTCAAACGAACACCATTTTCATTATATATATATAGATAGATTATACCGTGTTCAGCAAGCGGAGCGGGATCGGCGTGTGCTCGAGCGAAGCGATCGGCGAGCGAAGCGAAGCAGCGCAGCGCAGCGTCGGCCACACGCGCGTCGCTGTGCCGCAGCAGCGCCGACAGCGACGACACCGCGTCGCCTACACGAGCGTCCCCTGGCTCCATCTTACCACATACTCTATAATAACAAAATACATATGTATAATGTTAATCAATAATCTTTTTATAGTTTCTATTCATTATAACAGAAATATTATGCAATTATTGAGAATTTTTATTTAGTTTATAGTTCTTAAATATTACTAAACAAGATATTTTATTTATGTCAAATAGGGTATCACTCTTTTTATTACAAACCTTGAAACGACAGCCATGGCAGAGTGAAGTGTATCTTTATGAACTGAAGTTCCATGGTGTGTGATGAAGTGTAATACTGAAGGCAGGCCACCTCCTTCCCATACTGCCCCAGCTTCACGAGTGCACACAAGTTCCAGCACCTAAAGAATACAAAAATAAAAGTTTGTATTGACTCTCAAAGATTTAAAAACAGTGTCAGACAAAATTGCATAATATGCTGAAAGTGGTATACTAATCCTAAATATATATGCTTTTTTTAAAGTAGTCTTCTCTTTATTTTTAATGTTCCGCTTAAGTCATTTTGAAAAGTTGCTAGGTTAATTGGTCAAGTAATATGTGCTCAAATAGTGTGCTTTGTTGTGAATATCAGAGATGCAAAACTATAGACTAGGATTTTAACCAGTTTTTCTAAGTTTTCTAAGCAAATGTGTTACCACTACCCAGGAGTTAATTTTGTAAAATTAATATACAGCCATTGGGAAAATTCAGATAGGTCATTTTTATAGAACAGTAATATTTGAATTCTATACTAACATGAAATGAAATGAGTTTCTGACTTTATATTCAATTCATTAAAAGTGTGGCATGTTTAGATTTAAGTACACAGAGAGAATGCACTAAGTTTTTTTTTTAAATAATGTAAAACAAACATTTAATAAAATCATTCAGTCCTCTTGTCATCTTATCACTACAAAAGTGTGCATCCAAAGCAGGTTGTCTATACTTACTTTTATGCATTGTTCAGCTAAATCTTTACTGGTTCTATTATTAGGATCAACTGTCAGTAATCTACTACAAATTGCTTTTACAGCCCCCTCAATTGCTACAATTCTTCTAGTACATTCAGCTGAAATAATGATTATAATTGAATAATGATTTCAATATAAATTTTAATATAGGTATTTATAGAAAAATCAAATTAAAAAAAAACTCATTCGTAATAAATACATACCTGAGACATCTAAGTAATATGTTATAGCTCTAGCTGTAACTTCTAAAACATTGTCTGGGGCACATTCATCAAGAAATATTTTACACAAGGCTGGTAAAAAAGTTCTTGGTGGGCAACTGAAACAAAACATCAAGATTCATTTTTTTGCATAAGAATCCTGCATTGATTCCAAAAATATATTATTTGTATTGTATTACTTTACAGAAAAAAAAGTGTATTGATCTTGTATATTACAATAACTATTATCATTAAAAACTGATAACCTTTCAAAGCATCTGTCCACATTGTCTGACATTAGCAACAGCATGCACAGTTGCTCAAGAGCAATGAGCTGCATATCCCGCTCATCTCCTTGCCCTGTCAGTAACCACTCCAACAATGTTTCTGGATCCACTTCAGCCATCTTAAAAATTAATAAAATAAAACTTTAAAATTAGCAATGCATTTAAACAGAAAAATTTACTTACAAATTAAAGGCCTTCATACCTTTAGGCTTAAGTGAAAGAAACCAAACCTGAAACAAGCATAATATACTATTATCTTATATTTATCTTATTTCACATTCACACTCTTATAGATAGTTGATATTTTTAATTTTGTTTAACAGTATATTATGATAGTTAACAAAATATATATGGCTACCTTATATTATTCTCTTGATATATAAATTATTATTTCACAAGTAATTTCATTACCCTGAAATGTACAATGGTACATGATAACCTATACAATCCTTACATACTATACTAAAAAATAATATCATTTGTAAATAAAACATGTTTAAACTTATTTACTTATTAAATGACTTAATTAATTATTATTATAAACAGAAGATAAGCTTAACAAATGCAGATTACAATCTATAATTTTAAAAGTATGTCATAATAATACATACTAATGTTAATCAAATTTAAGAAGAGCGAAATGGTTTATTCATACATTATGATGATTTTTTTATTACTAAAATTCAAAATATTCAAGCTATATAAAAGTAGTCTTAATTATTATGTAGGTTACTGATCCATTGTACTATTAGGAAGAAAGATGCACCTTTCTCTTTTGTAACCCATATGTATAGCGTAAGGTGTTCTATTTTTTTATAAATGATTCACTTAAATATTATGTTTTAGAATAACAACATGCTTTCACAGTAAACGAAAACAAATAATAAATAGCTTGAAAAGAATAATGAGCTTTGTGATGTCTCCCACTTACACTCAATGAACCATGACGCTCAGGCGCTGTTCAATATTATTTTCACTAATTATACGACTTAACGTGTAAATCTCTATAGCAGTATCTTAAGATTGAAACGCAATTCATTTACTTGTAAATCAATTTTTTAATCGTTTATCTAATTTCACATATCACTCGTATGTATTCATCAACCATAGAAAACGATCCACATTCCACAGATAGATTAAAGATTTTAAAACAACCAATAAATGACAGTAACATAATAATGTTACTAGTAGTAAAAATAAAAATAAAAAAAAATCTATAATTAAATTGAATAATAAAGATGTCTATATTCTTTACGATATCAATAAGGATTTTAATATGTATGCGATTAAAGATTAAAGAATGTCAAAATGTAAGATGGGCTCGCATATTATCAGTAGCTTCAATGATCAATCACGGTCTAGAAAGACAGGTCTAGCCCAATTTTAGTAGGGATTAGTACGATTTGTGATATATCTTCCAAGCTACTCAACTATATTATTATACTCTTTGAAGCTAATATTGAAAACTATCTCGGCCTTTCTGAAAGAGTAGCCATATTGAACCTGAAATTCGAGAATACCAGCTTATCCATCATTCAGGTCTACGCCCCTACTGCACAAGCAAGCGATGAGGAAATCCATAACTTTTATGCCAAAAAATGAGGAATATTTAATCATGAAATCACACGGATATGGAACCAGAAACGAGAGAGGACCAAAATTAATCGAATATGCCAGTGAAAATAAACTGTCAATTATGAATACTTTCTTCAAGAAAAAAATAAAAAATAAATGGACCTGGCGATCACCAGATGGGGTCAATAAAAATGAAATCGACTTTGTGCTGTCCAATCCACCTCGTATGTTTAAAAACATAGAAGTACTGATTATTAACTACCCTTCGGATCACAGGCCAGTAAGAGCTACAATATCATACGATACTCATTTAAAAAAAAGTAGAACAAAGTTTTCTAACTGTAATCACAGCACAACAACAAGTGAAGAAGAAATCACTAAGTTTAAAGAATACCTAAACTTCAACATATCCAAAAATCGAATGTTCGCTGAGACTATTATCCCCGTCCAGAAATACTACGACAACTTAATTAGAATTATCACCTCAAGCTTGCAAAACGCCCGAGTAACGAAATCAGAAGAAAGTCCACAAAATATTTTCAGAGCGCACATTAGAACTATTTAAAAGAAGACAAGACCTGCAAAAAAGCTCAAATAAGACTAGAGCAACAAGAAACGAAATCTCAGCGCTTTATAAGCTTGTCAACAAATATATAAAAAAAGACTATGACAACTACAGATATAAAACTATTGACAAACACTTACGCCAAACTGGAAGTACGAAAAAGGCATACACAGAACTGAAACCAAACAAAACTTGGATCCAAGAGCTAAAACAAGGCGAAATAACTAAAAACAACCGCTGCGATATCATCAGCATAGCGACAGAGTTCTATAGGGATCTCTACAGCACAAAAGAGCCAGAAAACACCAGCCACGAGAACCAAAATAACAGCAGCGACGGTAACATACTAGCAATACCGCAATTTGAAGAAAATGACGTCATTGAAGCATTGAATAAACTGAAACTAGATAAAAGCCCGGGCTCGGACAACCTAGCAAACGAGACTCTAAAGATAGCTGCCTCAATTCTAGCTACACCCTTTACAAATTTATTCAACTCTATCCTCAAATCGGGAGAGACACCCACTCACATAGTCTGAATCTAACATAATTCTGTTATATAAAAAAGGCGACTTGAATGATATTGGGAACTATAGACCTATAAGTCTGCTGTCGAGTGTATATAAGCTATTTTCTACAATCCTGACCAAAAAAATTAGCTCTACACTAGAAAAAAGAGAACCAGTCGAACAGGCAGGATTCAGAAAAGGCTTCTCTACCATCGACCATATTCACACACTCGAACATCTCATCGAGAAGTATCGAGAAAGGAATAGACCATTGTACTTGGCATATATCGATTACAAAAAAGCATTTGACTCAGTGTTACACAGCTATATCTGGAAAACTCTAGCAACACAAAATGTGAAAAATGAATATATAAGAGTAATCAAAAGCATATACAGGAAGAGCAAAAGTAGAGTTAAACTAGAAATAGCCGGTCCTTGGTTCCCTGTAAAGAGAGGCGTAAGACACTGTCACCTATAATATTTATAGTCACTTTAGAGTCAATAATAAGCATGCTTGACTGGAACGAATGCGGTATAAAAATAAAAACCAAATATTTAAGCCACCTACGTTTTGCCGACGACTTGGTGTTGATATCAGAGAAAGGAAAAGAACTACAATACATGGTAGAGTCACTAAATAAAGCTAGCAAGCTCGCCGGGCTAGAAACGAACCTCTCTAAAACTATGGTAATGACCAACAGCACTCAGGTACAAATATACGTCGACAACCAGCCTCTCCAATATACCGAAAAATACATTTACCTAGGAAAGCAAATAAGCTTCGACAGACTAAGTAACTATCAGGAGATTATGCGCAGAACCCAGCTTACATGGAATAAGTACTGGAGCTTTAAAGAAATATTTAAGAGCAACATGCCAATCAAACTGAATACTAAGGTTATGAATTCTTGCCTTATACCATGCCTGACCTATGCTTGCCCGACATGGAAGTTTAACAAAAATATAACAAATAAAATTATAACGTGCCAACGAGGAATGGAGCTGAGTATGCTTAGCATAAAAAGAATAAATAAAATAAGGCATACAAAAATACGAAACATCACAAAAGCAACAGATGGCTTAGCACAAGCTCTCGCATTAAAATGGAAGTGGGCCGGAAACATAGCACGCCTGCAAGATCAAAGGTGGACAAAAAGAGTGACAGAATGGAGGGGGCCAGTGGGAAAAAGAAAGAAATGGAGACCTTGCAACAGATGGGAGGATGAAATTAAACGAATGGCGGGTCCAAACTGGATACAAACAGCGCAATCCAGACAAAACTGGCTCAATTTGGAGCAGGCCTTTACCTCCAGAGGGGTTCTTGCAGAATAATTTAACTATAATTTTAACGTATCTATAGAAAACTTTTAATCTAATGTAATCTAAAAAAAAAACTGTAACTACTAACTATTAAAATAATAAACTACCAATTAATTTGATACTAACAAAACTTTACAAACTAGCATTTTCTGTAAGAAATAAAAGGCTTTTTATTTTTATTTTATTTTATTTTATTTATTTATTATTTGAAGCTACTGTTGATGGCGTGCTGAGCAGTGCCCACTATATGCACTGTCTCGAAAGAAGGTCCATCATCAAGAATAGTAGCGATACGTCGTCTTATCGTGACAATAGTTTCCATTTATGGCCGTAGCGTGACGATAGACTAGGATGTTGTGCAACTGAGCTAGAATATTTTTCTGTCTCTTTTATATTCCACGTAATCCAAGCGTACTAAACTTTCATGACATTGCTCGAATTTATTTCGTATTTCATAAATACGCACTGTTTTATATATGTAGTAATCTCATAAAGTGTTTTATATATGTAGCAATATACCCTATGTGCACTGTGCTGCTCCAGTCAAAGAGTATAACCGGCCACAGGCAATTCAACCTAATATTGAATTGGTTGAATTGTCTGTGTAACCGACAAAGAGAATGTAAATAAAATAACTGGCTCCTGCCCTCTAGACAAGTGGCAAACGCTCCGTGTCTATTCTATTTCGATAAACGCTAACGCCTTGCCGTACGCTAACAGCAGCCCCTCTAGACAACTGGCATAAACGCTAGTAGAATAGAATAATCAATGTATGGGATTGACATAAGCTTACGACTAGTGATTAGATTCAACGTATCGAATTTGTAATTGGTAGCCAAATGTAACGAAATGTCAGATTAATACATAATTCCCCATACAAAAGTGTCACTTTTGACAAACGACTTCTGCTATTAGCGTACGGCAAGGCGTTAGCGTTTATCGAAATAGAATAGGCACGGAGCGTTTGCCACTTGTCTAGAGGGGCAGAAGTCGTTTGTCAAAAGTGACACTTCTGTATGGGAAATTATCGTAGACAGAGATTCTCTGTCTACGGGAATTATGTACTAATCTGACATTTCGTTACATTTGGCTAACAATTACAAATTCGATACGTTGAATCTAATCACAAGTCGTAAGCTTATGTCAATCCCATACATTGATTACCTATTCTATTCTACTAGCGTTTATGCCACTCACAGAACAATAATCCACTTGTCTAGAGGGCAGTCTAGTATCATTGTTGCACAGCACCCCAATCTATCGCGACGCCGAAACTTAAGCCTTAACTTGTCACGATAAGCCAACATACCCCTACTACTCTTGATGCTAGACCTTCTTTCTTAACTGTGGGTGAGACTAACCCTCAGAATAATGATACTCATAGAAGCCGGGCTAAAATAGGAAATGAAATGCATATGTTTATATTTTTTTATTACGATGGTAATAGTGCGTAGGAAAGAGACATATATTCAATTCAATTCTCTTGTTAATGGCTTCATAGCGTGCCAGTTGAACACAGATTATTTCGTCAATGTCACGTAGAATGGAGAAGACACAAAGGAGATTGGTCGGTAAAAAGAGACATATAATGCCGTTCTTTTTCGTTGTCATGCAGGTTGTCAGCAGTTAATTTTTTGATAGTGATGAGTTTATTATCGACATTGTCGTGTCCATGTCGATGAAAAACATATATTTAATTTTATTTAAAATTTAAATACCTGGCTGTACATCATATGAGTTGTATTATGTCGTAGGAAGATTGACAAACCATTTTTTTTTTGCAAAAAAAAGGATTTCTGAAAGACACGGAGTTAGGTAGCGGCTATGATATTATTTAATTAATTATATTTTTTTAAAAAATTAGCTCAGATTAGGTTCTTTTAATCATAAAACTCCAAGTATTTTTTGCGACATATTTGTTTGTGAAATCTTCCTAAGACATCTATAATAATCTATATTTAACAGTTAAGAGAACCTATTGATACACTGAATCCATTTAATTTTAATTTCATCATCGTTAAGAAATCTGCAACAGTATTGAAATTATTATCTACAATAATTTTTACATCACTAGACATGTATAAACAAAACATAATACTGAAAAATTAAGTTGATAGCCGACTTAAAGTTTTTAACGTCTTAGATAGAACTTTTGTATTTTGTTCATTAGGTATAAGATGACCAAAGATGACCATTTATTTTTTGCCTTATGACACGTTCCAAAATAATAAAAACAAACAGCCATGTTTTGTTTCACTCACACCTTATGACATGCTAACTGAACTAAATGAGTAAACTATAGATAACTCGGTTTTTATTTTAGCCTGGCTTCCATGCTTTGTTATTCTTCCAAGGACTAACCATAGATTATCTATATATATATAATGAAAATGGTGTTCGTTTGAGGCTCGATCACGCCTAAAACACTGATCGTATCGACATGAAACTACCACTATTCGATGCGAAATTTTTCCTAGATGGTTTATGGCTATTTATTTTTCGAATTCTAACGTTCCTTCATTTTTTTATTGCTGTTTTACTTTTATGAACATTTATCCCTAATAAAAACAAAAGACAAGCGTTTTCTCTTGATTCTTTTGTTTTCATGGATTTCAACGGAGTTTACTAAACGGATAATGTTCTTTTACATTCAGCTAAGAATCTACTTACAAACTTCCACGCATCCACCCACCAACTCCCACGCACCCCTGCACACCCACTCTCATTTTTTGATAAAAATAAAATGCCGTATCTATGATCGAGTATCACTTGAGAACGGCTGGACCGATTGGGTTAATTTGTTTTTTTGTCTTCAGAATTGTCAGGAGAATGTTTATATGTAAGAAAATTTTAAAAAAGTCTGCTAAAACGTTAAAAATTTCGATGATAATCGAAGTATTCCAATTTCTATAGTTACTCATCACAAAATCTCGGGAACTATAGGACTTAGAAATGTGAAACTTGGTAGGAATATTACTTTCGTTATGTAGAGGTCAACTAAAAACGGATTTTAAGAAATTCATCCCCCAAAGGGGATTGCGGGGGCGTTAACAATGAACAATTCCCGTTTTTAAACTATAGCTCCTATAAATTCCAAATTTGGTAGGAATCTTCTGTAAGAGATGTAGAAATAGTCTATGAACGAATTTTACGGTAGCTCACCCCACAGGGGGTTGCGGGGGTGGTTTAACAATGAAAATTTTTATTTTTTAAGCCGTAGCTCCTACAGACTCCAAATTTAGCTAGAGTCGTCTATATGTGATGCAGAAATGATTTAAGAGCAGATTTTACAACAACCCACCGTCGAAAAAGATTGTGGTAGTGGGTGTTAAAATGTGAAATTTCTATTTACAAACTGTAACCTCTATAGACTTTAAATTTGGTAGTAATCTTTTATTTGTCATGCAGAAATCATCTCAAATAGGATTTTACGAAATTCTATTTCCAATAGGGATTGCGGGGGTGGGTGTGAGAATTTTAAATTTATGTTTCCAAACTGTAACTTCTACAGACTCCAAATGATTATTTTTTTACTGTTTAAATAATAATAATTTTATTTTAAGTGAATTTGACTCTTCTTTGAAAAATATTTTAAATTTCAGAAAAAAAAATAAAAATTAACAAAAAAAGCAAAAAAAAATATAAATAAAAAAAATAAAAATTAACAAAAAAAGCAAAAAAAATATAAATAAAAAAATAAAAATTAACAAAAAAAAATTAACAAAAAAAGCAAAAAAAAAAATATGAATAAAAAAAATGATGAATAAAATTTAATTTATTTCCTTTGAAAATTCGCCCAGCGAAGCGGGCGGGGACGGCTAGTACACTTATATACTGGGACTAACTCACTCCACACTTGCTATCATGGCGCCACCGCGGATGAGATAGTAAAATATATTTCTACCTTTAGAAATAACAAATATACTGTATGGAAATAACTGTGATGCTAATGTAGCACCACCCTAATTAATGTATTCGACGGACACTTTTTCATATACACAGTCGATTCTCCTTACCTCTGCCCTCCATAATTTTGTGATGTAATAAAAATCTTATTTTATTATTATATAATGGTAGCAATAATTAATAACGGAAGTATTCTAAGAGAATCATGATCAAAATAAATACGAATGATCTACGAGGCTGTACTTATATGGCAGTATTTTGCAGAGTAAAAAATTCTCAAATAATTTTATTTACAGTTTTCAAAATAATTTGGAAGGAACGTTTGTGTACTAAAGGCTATTATTCGATTAACGATTTTTTAGAAGACATTAGACAGTACGCCTTGGGAATGATGTGATCGCCGCCAGGCTATTTCAACATATAGAATTATTGTTAATTTACAATTTAATTTAAAAAAAGAATGAGATTAAGATAATAAAAAATATTAGTCCCGCTGAGTTTCTTTCGCCAGTTCTTCTCAGGACAGAGGTTTCTTCTTTCCGAACTGGTGGTAGACTCATGACGTTTAGTAAGAAATTGTAACAATTTTTATGCTGAATAAAATATTTTGATTTGATTTGATTTGATTTGAAAACATTTTTTTAACTTATTCCCCATATGGTACGCTTCACTTAACGAAACATAATGCCGAAGGCTTAGCGAAGCAACAACCCCTTGGCTGTATGGTCGGCTTCAGCAGGCCCGCCGGGCCATCAATACGTTGTGTTTGAATGCGTAAGCCAAGTCCAGCACGGTATATGATTTTCACATTCAAAAAAAATCAAAATAAAAATCAAAATATTCTTTATTCAAATAGACTTTTGCAAGCTCTTTTGAATCGTCATTTTTACATTATTAAAATTAAATGTCAGTCTGTAAGTCTGTGAGTAAGCTACCACCGGCTCGGAAAGCTGTTCTGCTGAGAAGAACCGGCGAGAAACTCAACAGTTGCTCTTTTCAAAAGAAATATTTTATAACAATATTGCATTAAAATATTTATCTATTATCCTACGTGAGACACAACCTGACATTAATCCCACACATTTACATCTACTAAGTATTCCGTGATATTACACAATAAGCCTTATTCAGTAGCGTATTTTTAATTTTAGATTTAAATTGCTTCAAAGGCAAGTTCAATATTGACTGTGGAATTTTATTATACATGCGTACACCTTGCCCCATAAATGACCTATTTACTTTTTGTAGGCGAAAACTGGGTGTTACAAGTTTATCCTTATTTCTTGTATTTGTCGCAGAGCCTTGAGTAGCTATTAACGTTTTGACGAACAAACATGATGTTACAATATATATATTGCGCAGCAACCGTAAGTATACCTATTTCTTTAAAAAGCTCGCGGAGTGTATCCCGAGCGCTCATGTTATAAATAGCTCGAATGGCCCTTTTTTGAATTATAAATATTGATTTAATATCCGCTGCATTACCCCACAACAAAATACAGATAAAATGCTATGGAAATAGCTAAAGTAAACAAGTCTGGCAGTATCAACGTCCGTTAGCTGCCTGGCTTTTCTAACAGCAAAAACAGCTGAGCTCAGTTTACTCGCAAGAGACGAGAGATGCGGACACCATTGCAGACCCGAATCTAAAGTCAATCCCAAGAAGACCGCGGAATCTACCGTATTTAATATGTCGTTATTAAGATACAAATTGAAATTCTGCCTTTTTACATTAGGCAATAAAAACTGCATATATTTTGTTTTCTTGGCATTTAAAGCCAGATTATTGATGTTAATCCAGTGAAGTATATGCGATAATGCACTATTTACTTCGTCGTAATTATTTAACTTTCTATCAACTTTAAAAATTAAGGAGGTATCATCCGCAAAGAGTACAATATCACACAATTTATCGGCATAAAACGGAAGATCATTAATATAAACTGAAAACAAAAACGGACCCAGGATAGATCCCTGCGGAACACCCATTCTAAGACGAGAACCAGAAGAATTGACGTTATTTACCGCGACCTTCTGAACCCTATCAGTAAGATAAGAAGCAAGTAGATCGAGAACAATACCACGAACACCGTAATGTGCAAATTTAAGTAAAAGAGTTTCATGTTCCACACAATCAAAAGCTTTAGATAAATCACAGAAAACTCCAATTGCGTTCTGTGATTTCTCCCAAGCGTCATAAATATGTCTAAGAAGCGCAATCCCCGCATCAGCTGTAGACTTGCCTTTGGTGAAACCATACTGTTTACTATGGAAAATATTATTTGTGTTAAAATGAATTATAAGTTGACTTAAAATAAATTTTTCAAAGATTTAACTCATACATGGCAATAAAGAAATAGGTCTATCCTCGTAAGACCCAACCTAAATTTAGGTCGATATAAATTACGACCCAATGTACTAAAAATAGGTGCAATTAATAGCGGCCCAGAACTTTGAATTAGTAAAAAAGTATTTAAATGAAAAGCTTATGAATTATTTTTTATATGATACTTCTTATGCCTAAAGCCAACTATTTCATGCAAAAATTATGTTGAAATAATTTGTCCTCTTTTTGGGTCATCGGGCCATAGTTTGAAGTATAATATTAATTTCAATATCATGTCATAATATTAGGTCGCTGGGCCGCAATCTCATGATTTTAAAAATTATCTTGGGCCATAATGTCTACATGTTTTTGTCATTAAAATAGGTCGTTAGACCTTACAAGGCTATAGTTGCCAGGGTCATTTTTTCCCCATTTTTGAAAAGAGGTATTATTTAACTAATTTTCATTAGATCAGTGAATATTCCAGTATCTATTACATTTATTGAAAATAAGAGACAATTGTGGTGCAATGTTTGTTATTATTGTATTAATTAATTTAACAGATATGCCCCACAAATCACCAGTTTTTTTTAGATTGATAGTTTTAAATATTAACTTACTGTTATATTATAATATGTAAAGATAGATATGTTTAAATAATTTTTAATGATAAAAGTAGATGTGGCTAGCGAAAGCTCGTCGGCCGTAGGAAAATTATAAATATTGATCTTACAGTTCCAGAAGTCAGGATTTTTTTGAAAATTTCCTCCGCTTTTTGAATCTTTTTTTAGGTTTCAAAAATCTCAATTAGTTTTTGAGATATTTGCAAAAAACTAAACCTTTTTTTTTTAGTTAATTGTTTATAACTTTTGCAAGTTTTGCAAGCAGAACTTGGTTTTTTTTTCAAACAAATTCTGGGAGTAAGGACATTTTTTTAGGACATTTTCACCTCTTTTTGAATCTTTTTTTAGATTTCAAAAATCTCAATTAGTTTTTGAGATATTTGCAAAAAACTAAACCCCTATTTTTTGTTTTAGTTAAATGCTTATAACTTTTGCAAGTTTTGCAAGCAGACCAAAAAAGCACTTGTTCTTTTCCAGTTAGGAAGATGACCCCCCCCCCCCCCCCACTAAATTTTGATACAGGGCCCCTCAAAGCTACGCCTGGTTCCATTATGGAACTTCCATATAACCATGGTGGTATGCGTAAACGTATTTTCCAACGTAAAAAAGGTAAATATTAGTTAGATTCATGGCAGTTGCATGATGTAATAAAAAAATATTATGTATGTATATTTTTTTTTTTTTTTTTTTTTTTTTTTTTTTTTTTTTTTTTTTTTTTTTTTTTTTTTTTTTTTTTTTTTTTTTTTTTTAAATATCTGCAATCAGTGCTTAGTAGATATACTATGAGCAGATGTTTTGTGTGTTATTGAGTCATGTCGAGTGTGCCCTCCAGTGAAGACATCTACTCAGGACATTACTGGGTCAGTTTGGTGTGTGAAATTGAAATATGTCCTTTCTTTTCAGTCTCTTGGTATATTTTATCTGTGTTAGTTCGGCTGCCAGTGTATTAGGGTGGTCTCTCAGCCGGGCCTCGTATCTTTTAGATGCATTTGCAATTTCTTCCTTAACGGTGTTTATTTTAAGATTTTGATGTATTTCATTGTTTGTGATTAGCCATGGTACTTGGGATATTGATCGAAGAATCATGTTCTGCATTCGTTGCAGTATTGTGATGTTCGAATTACTAGCACTACCCCAGAGCTGTATTCCATATGTCCATACTGGCTTGAGCACCGCATTGTAAATCAATAACTTATTGTCAGTTGAGAGCTTGCTGTTCCTTCCCATCAGCCAGTACAGTCCTTTATATCTTATATTAAGTTCTTCTCTTTTTGCTTTTATGTGTTGCCTCCATGTCAATCTCCGATCTAGATGTAAGCCAAGATATTTAACTGTGTCCTTGTGTGGTAGAGTAGCATTTTCCAATTTGACGGGTGGACAGTTTTCCTTCCTCAAGGTGAAAGTGACCTGTACAGATTTACTGGCACTAGCTTTTAATTTCCATCTGTGTAGCCACTTGGTTACTAAGTCCAGGCCTTTTTGCAGAGCATCTGTAGCTTTCTGTGGGTCTTTGTGGCTAGCTAGGATAGCTGTGTCATCAGCAAAGGTAGCTACAGTGACATTATCAATCCGAGGGAGGTCCGCAGTATAGAGGATGTACAGTAAGGGACCTAATACAGAACCTTGCGGAACCCCTGCCTTGATTTCATAGAATGTGGACGTTGCTCCAGCCTCCTTCACCTGAAACAGCCTCTCCCCGAGGTAGGATTGTAGCACTAGGTAGTAGCTATGTGGTAGGGTTGCCTTGATTTTGTACAGAAGTCCACGGTGCCATACCCTATCGAAAGCTTGCTGCACATCCAGAAAGACTGCAGAACAATATTCTTTGTCTTCGAGTGAGCTACGTATTTTGTTACATACTCTATGGACCTGCTCTACTGTGGAATGTTGCTCGCGAAAGCCAAATTGGTGGTCAGGTATAGTTTTGTTTTCTTTGAGGATCGGTAGCAGTCTTCTAACCAGCAGCTTCTCAAAGAGTTTGGAAAGAATTGGTAGTAAGCTGATCGGTCTGTATGATCCAATATCATTCGGTGGTTTTCCTGGTTTACATATCATTAAGATTTGTGAAACTTTCCACAGGTAAGGAAAATATTGAACTCTCAGAACACTATTGAATAGCATTGTGAGGAATACAATAGCCTTTTTCGGTAACTGCATTAGGATCTCTTTGGTGATTAGATCAAAACCAGGCGCTTTTTTATCTTTGAGCTCTCGTATTGTTCTGCAGATTTCCCGCGGCGCAACTGGTGTAGGAGGTGGCGATAGTTGGAAGTCGTAGTTTAGGTTTTGTTCTATCTCGCTTTCTATGCTATGATCAATGATGTTGTGTATATTGAAGACTTTGACCAAGTGACTGGCAAAGGCGTCAGCTTTTTCTTGTGGTGATCGAGCCCAATCATTATTGTCATTCTTTATAGGAGGTTTTGTTTCCTGTGGTCTATTGTATGATTTTGTGACCTTCCACAATGAGTAGTTGGTAGACGGTGTTGGTGCGAGGGATTCTAGCTTAGATTCGAGGGTAGTATTATGCCATTCCTCTATTGTACGTTTTAGTTTTAAAGCAGCCGCATTCAGAGCCATTTTGTCCTCTCTGAGTCTACTAAGGTGCCACACTCTGCGTAGCCTCCGTTTTTCGAGTACTTCCTGTCTTATTTGTTTTGGATAGCTGTGAGGTATTTTTCTCGCACTTAAATTTGGTGTATTTATCCAGCAAGAGTGTTGAATGAGCGTTGTAATATACTTTGTGGCATTCTCTACGTCCTCGGGGTTTTTTAGAGGAACTTTAAGATCTATATTCTCTTCCAGAAATTCTCGGAAGCATTGCCAATCTGTTAAGCAGTTGTAAAGTTTCTCAGGCTCATCATATTCAGTCGGCAATGTGCTAATTTCAAGTAGTACAGGGGTATGATCAGAGGCGCTATCATAGCAGGATCTGGCCTTGAAGTATTCTTTGGATAGCCCTTTGACAATAAAAAAGTCGAGTAGGTCTGGTATTTTATTCCTATCCGTTGGCCAATAGGTCGGTTCTGATGTTGAGATTGTGGTAAGGCAGTTGTTTTCCAGTGCCATCTTTAGCTGTCTGCCTCTCGTCGTTGTAAGTCTGGAACCCCAAAAGTTGTGTTTGGAGTTCCAATCTCCTCCTGCCACGAAACGGTTGCCTAGTGTTCGAAGATAGCCTGTAAACATAGCTTCTGTAATTTTATGTTTAGGTGGACAGTAGACTGCTGATGCAACTATTCGTCCGCACTGTGTTTCAATCGCAATTGTAGTAGCCTGTAGATAATCAGTTTGGAAGGCATGCATAAGGTAATGTTTTATTGATTTTTTAACTATTATTGCAGTGCCAGCATGAGCAGTCCCATCTGGGTGACCAGTAAGGTATGTGGTGTATCCATGGATATTAATGTTAGTAGCAGTGGTGCAGTGCGATTCAGAAATCAAAGCAATATCCAAGTTATGCTCTTTGAGCAGGATCTCGATTTCGTGAGTATTGGGTGCTAGCCCATTAATGTTCCAGGTAGCTATGTTGAGGGTCGTCATTTAATAAGTTTGTCAACAAGTTTAGTCATGAGGCCCATAAGAACACTCATTTGTTGTAAGATGAGGTCGAATTTTTCAGACTGCCTAATTAGCATGAGTTCTAGTGTGTTATGTGTTGTGCGGTTATCTGGAGGTGCTCTAAGGGTTGCAGCATATGACTTCTTCTCTGGATCAGAGGTGTTATGAGAGGGTTGTGTAAATTCAGCTATTTTCTCTTTCTGAAATGATTCAGTGGTTGGCGTGAACTGTGGCTTTCTATGTTTTGCTGTTCTTTTGCTTCTAGCTAGAATCTCTTTATACACCTCACATCCTTTGTAATTGGCTGGGTGAGGGCCATGGCAAAGAGCACAGAGTGCAGGGGTGGAACGATCGATCTTAGGGCACTCCGAGGTCTTGTGCTGTTGTGAGCATTTAACACAGCGGTATGGTCTCATGCAATAGTTTTTGGAGTGTCCATACTGCTGGCACCTCTGGCATTGGACTATAGATTTTTTCTTTTTGGGGTCTTCAATCACAACTACTTGGCGGTCTATGATTTTAATGTTTTTTGCTGCTTTATTGTAGGGTCCTGGCAGCATGTTTACAAAAAATGTTGATGTTGGTTTCTTGTCTGGGCCATATTTGGCATTAATTATTTCACCAATCACTTTGTTGCCTGTATCCTCTATTGCTTCTTTTATAGCTTCAAGTGGGGTTGTTGGATGGAGGTTTCTGATGACAATTCTGAAGGGTCGCTCGTCTTTTCTGTTAAAAGTATGACCTATGAGGCCATGCTCTCTCACAGCAGCAATTAGTTTCTTGTGTACATCCATATCCACACTATTTATTCTAAGTTGGTTTCTGTTTATTATTTTGTAGGAGAACTGTACTTTATCTACTACTGTTGCCAGGAGTTCGGTTAATTTGCTCACTTCATCTATACCATAAAGGACAATGGGTGGAGGTTTATAGAGCTTTTTGCCTTTTGGTTCAGTGTCGTTATCTTCAGTTAAGTCTATCGGTAGGTCACTGAATCTGTTGGATGTAGGTATTTGTTCAGGAGATGGTGTGTTAGACATTTTTCTACGTTTTGGGTTTCTCATTGTGGGAACTCGTTGCCATGGGGGAGGTCTAGTGGGAGACTCATTTGAGCATGTTGTGGTAGTCGATTGCTCGGTGATTTTTGTTTTGATTTCTTGGAGGTTAACATCACCGTGTGCAGAAATTCTCCCCAGAGACGCACTTCTGGGTCTATTAAAAAACAGGCTCGGATGGAATGTTTGCTGCATTAATTTCTTGTTACCAGTAGTATTTACTGTCACAGGAGCCTGGTCGCCCACTCCTGTGGAGTCTTCGGTAGCCAATTTCACACTCTCCGGCCCGGGTACCGGAGAGCGCCGGGGGTTAGCCGGATCGCATGACAGAACACATTCGTTTACTGACTTTTCCATATTTTTAAGGGGGTTGGGAGATATAACCATAGCACTTTCCCAAGGCACTATGTCCACATTTTTTTATGGGTATTTAATTCCATATGGCCAGTGGTAGCCATAGACGGGTTACTTGACCGCCGCCCGTGGCTCGGCGTTGCTGTTCATTTGGCACCACCCAGGGGGTACGTGCAGGGTGGTGGAGCAGAGATGGTCAAGCCTGCGGACGCGAACAGCTTTATACCCCCCAAAAAATGTATGTATATGAAAAAATTACTTGCTCGATATGTTTTATTTACAGTTTTAACATACATATAGTAGCTATTTATTCTGTAATAAATTGCAAGTTACATTCTGTTTTACAAACTTAATTTATACACTTATATTTATTTAATACTTATGCATCCACTAGTCATAACAAAGAATAATTAATCATTGTATTAAGTATGTATCTAATCGTGATAATAGTATCATTGCTACATTCACTCTTTTTGACAATGGTAACATGAACAAGATACAGCAGACTTAAATATTAAATTTCTTTCGCCATCCAAGCATAAAACTTTTACTGGAATCTGAAAAAATATATAACAGTTAATAGAATTAGAAAGGTACTTACAATAATCAATAACATAATAAAACATCAATTATTATGTAACATGCTACCTAATTTTATGTACCTATATTAATTTCTCTCTTATTAAGAGCAATAAATAATAGTGAGTTTATAACAATAGTGTCGTGTGGGTTCACTTAAATGATAGACATAGGCCTCCTTCGCATGATGCTGTTAACGGGAACGCGGTCAGCCGGATGGTTTTCCGCAATAAAAAATATGTACGAGAAAGTAGTGTTTAAACGCACTGCGATGCGGCTGCCGGCCGACCGATCCGGTTGGTCTGAGCGCAGCGACCGGGCCCGTTTTATCCGCAGTTTATAACTATACTTTTTTGCAGCGGCCCGAGTGATGACAAGCGCAACCGCATCCTGCGATTAGCCGGACGGTTGACCGCGTCCCGGTTAGCCGCATAATGCGTAGGATATACATAGACCATTGATTGGTACCTACTCGTAAGTCGTAGGAGGTATATCCTTAAAAATATAACAAATAAAACTTTTCATTTGATATTAATCTTAGACTAAAATAAAAAGAATGACTCGGAAATATTTATATTAAATACCTTCAAATAGTTATTAATTGGCCAGGTAGGTTAACCAGGAATTTTTTTTACTCATAAAATGAAAAGGACCTTGTAATTTTATATCTCCTTTACATATTTTCGTAAAACAGTTTCTATGTCACCAAATATAATTTTTATTATTTAAAAAAAACGTACATCTTCTGATTCCATGATGTTACAACACTGTCCTAAAGAGGTCACGGGATGCCGCTTGAATCCCAACATTATACTGGGTAGAGACCATGATTCACAGTATCCACGGCAAGCATTTGTAGTTATTTCAAACTGAAGACAATCCGGTATTGTTATGTTTTTCTTGTAACCTATATAAAATGAAAGAAATTAATATTACATCAATAAACAGTATTGGCACATTATGTCTTTAGTCGACACTACCTACAGCTGTTTGTAAAATTAACATCGACGTCATCAATTGTATGATTTTACTAAATAAGTCGTAAGTCGTCTCAATACTATTTACTATATTTGTTCTGAAACTTAAGAAAATAAAAAATAGTATGTACTTGTACCCAATTAAAGACTTACAGTCTTATTAATAAAAATACTCTAATCCGAGCATAGTCGGAAGGTACACTCGGACTTGTTAATCCCAGAGTAACAGCGTATTAATTTAGTCGTAACTATAGTATTAATAAACATAGAGTAACCTCGGACTAACAATACATTCCTTACAACAGGATTAACGTTTATGCTATGGCAACCCACTTATTATAAAAGTAAAAAGAATGAGTCAGTGAATGAACTTATGACATAATAGTGACAGTGACAAATACTATTTTGAAATGAACCACTCGCGCGCATTTGTTTTGGTGGCAAACACAACAAGGTTTTATCAGTATCGGAGATATTTGCTTAAATATTTTAACTAGCCGTTCCCGCCCGCTTCGCCGGGCGAATGACATTATAGAATTTATTAAAACGGATCACGGTTTGTTATAAGTGAAAATCATCCGCATGGAGAGCGCTATTTAAGTAGCTAAAAAATTAGGCAACGTGAAGTTCGTAATTAATTTCTTCCTCTGAGGTTACAATAAATTTTTTATTAAGGTTATAAAAATAATTAATTTTTTAAGCGCATGCGAAAAACTAAAGATTTAACCAACAAAGTGTTCAGATACCCATAATGCGCAGAATTTGGACAGTTATTCATTTGAATGTTCTATATTATTATTTTTAGCATTTTTCCCCCTAGATTATTTATTAACATCATCTATCAATTTTGTAAACATGAACAAATGACTATAGTTGTTTCTAACATAGAGGTTATGTTAAATCATGTTCCTATTTTATGAGCTAGAAAACAAATGAACCAAGGATAAATGCCTGTCTTTTGTTTTATGGGAGCAAATAAATTAATAAACAAACAAATTGAGAAAGCATGGCAAAGGGCTCATAGAATTTGAAAAATATATAGCTTATAACCATCTACGATTAATTCCGCGTCGAATTGTTGTGGTTTCATGCTGATCGGTCCAGTTGTTTTCGAGTTTACCTCGGACAAAGAAAACAAACTTTTCTTATATATATAGATTAATTAATATATTCTTGTTTTTAAAAATAAACCAAACACGTATTCGGTCCTTAACTGGGATGAAGAAGAAAAGGTTAATCATTTCGAATATGTCTTTAATTATGTTATAACAATTATTTCGCTCTGTTCTCAAACAATATTTACAAATTATTTTATTATATGAGAATAATAAAATAACTTGTGTTATTATATGAGAATAAATACGAACACTAACAAGATAAAAATAAAAACGGCAGTAGATCAAGAAAACCTGTACTTTGATTTAAATACGGGTTCTGGAAGTTCTTCTAGTGGATTTTTACGAATTTTATAAAATTTCACACGCCTCATTATTGGAATTTGATTACTAACCGCATTAATTTCATCGATCACCCTCAGATCATCTATAAAATAATCTCTATCTATGATAATTTCACAACAAACAACGATAAATATCAAAGCGAATTTACTTTTAATTGAAATGTCTGGAGTTGTCTACTTATTACAAAAAACTATTTGTGAAGTACATGTGTTCTGGGCCTCAAGTCTGCTATTGCAATGGTGTAACAATTGTCTATCAATGACATCGTAATTGCTACTTTTTGCAATTTTGGTAGTCTACTAATTCAATGGTCTTCCGATGTTGTATCACTGACACTTCAATGACACTTCTCAAATAATAATTGGTAGTCCCGTACGTAATGACAAGTCAATGATCAAACGTATTGCATAGTCTGTTAATCTGTCTTTTTGGCTTTGTATGATCATTTTACATAATGCTTAGTCTTTCAAACATATATTCATAACATATATTATAATCAAACTTAGTCTAAATAAACGTTTTACGAACGCTTTTACAATTGACAAAATTGTCAAAATTACAAGACCATTGATCGACCATTGTAAATTTAGTAGACTACGAAATTTTTGACTAATGGTAATTGAATTAAAATTGCATTGTTCTATAATGACAATTCATGTAAAATAGCAGACTTGAGGCCCTGCAGATGTGTATCGTGTCTATTCACTATTCTTTTGTTAAACACATGTTAAACTACCTTGAGCGAAGGACTAACTTTTATTGCGACAGTAGAGACGGATTAGTTTACTTCCTTCTTACTCTATGTTTATTAATATTGATTTTCATTAATTCAATTTTAAAACAGGGACTAAAGTTACTCTGGTTCTATTCTTTATTTATTAATAAGGCTGTTAGGGTATTAGCTTGTAGTAGTTAAATTGCTCAATACACTTTCTATTGTACATAAAAAATAATCTAATTTTAATTACTACTCCCTTATTAAGTTCAAGGTTTTTTTAAGTAACACAATGATTTACTTACCTCTTACGTGGCAACCTGGTTTTTTCCATAGTTCAGTAGCGAATAAGTCACTAATTGACAAGAAAAATATTAAAATTCTTAAAAACATGGTGTTTATCTCAACTTCAGCTTCTATAACTGTAAATCCTGCCCTCTTTCGTCTGTTTTATCCCATTTCTTACAGAATTTTATCAGTGTCTGTAAACCATTGGTCATTTTGTAAACTTTAACCGTTTATATTTTTTGACAAATTTATGTAAGTATTTTTTGGCTAGTAAATGCATTTACGCATACTAAAGGCACCTGCATACAAGTGTTTATGTAGGACTCACCGGACTACCCACTAAAACTCAACGGAACCTCTACCCTTCTTGATGGGGCATCGATTGTTTTTTTTTTTATGGTAAAAAGGGGGCAAACGGGCAGGAGGCTCACCTGATGGGAAGTGATCACCTCCGCCCATGGACATCTGCAAGCCAGGCTTGCAGATGCGTTGCCGGCCTTTCAGGAAAGGGAGGGATGGAGGAGGGAGGGAAGTGGGAGGGAGGGGTGAACGAAGGCGGAGGATGAAGGGAAGAGGGAGGGGGGAAGGAGAGTGGGCCTCCCGGACTCTCACTCACCGGACGAAACGCGACAGCATAGCTGCCACTTCACGCCGGTCTTCTGTGAGAGAGTGGTACTAATGAACTATACGGGGCGTGCCAGCCCATTCGCTTGCAACCCGAAGGTAACAAGCATGGCACTACGCCACTACCACTTAAAAGCATGGCACTACCACTTAAATTTCGTGTTTGTGTTTACGCACACAAACACGATGCCTCGACTAAATATTAAGCCTAGTCTCCAACAGTCCACCCTGCTATCAGAGAATACCTAAAGCAATCCGCATGGTAGACCGACTACCGAAGTGGGTGACATCCCCGTGCGTGGCTATGCGCCCTGCTAGATTTCCGAATAATACTTAATATAGATATATAAGACACCCTTCACGGTAATTTAAACTCATAATGGGGGGAGGAGTGGGGCTTCCTTTAATCAACCCGAGACCGCTTGCCGAAGCGAGCAACCACGCAGTGCGTTTCACGACATCGCACCCACCTGGATTACCGAACGACAATAAGAACCCACACTACATCAAGATTCAGTTCATATGTTGGAGAGCTTTATTTTACCCTTTTTTAATGTTGAGAAATTCATTTACGTATACTTTCAGGTGGTTATGAGTGACTCGCTTAAAAGAAGCCAGAACTATCCACTAAAACTAACAAAACTTCCCTTTCTTCTTGATGGGACGTCGCAGGAACCAGGATCGCTTAGGCATTCAACAACGACGCCTCGACGGCTATCAGAGAAGTACCTGGAGAAACCCACATGACACACCTCCCACCGAAGTGGGCCACCTCCTTGTCAACTCACACTCACAAACACGTTATTAAACTTACGTAATTTATTTTTACATAATTATTTATATTATATAATTAAAATTTTTATTTAATTATTCGTGCTAAGACAAAAATAATATACATCAAAATAATCAGCAAAAATGTTTAGGCTCACTGAAAAATTATCATTAAGCGGCCATAATTTTTATAAGCTTTAGAGACACTTCATTAAGCGAAAGTGTTATGACCCGAAAGGTTTATATTGTTTGTAAGTGATGACATACTTAAATTGTATATTCCCCTACTAAGTAAAATATTAAGATAGGTATTTTTTGGTATATATTTATGGGAATATATATATATGGGATATATTCTAAGTACATACCTATAATATATAGGTATGTTTTTATATCAAGTTTCTTAGCTTTACCTAAATACCATAATTTTAATCGAAAAATTTAGTTTAGGTAGATATTAGATGTAGGTTCATGAAAAAAAGGGTACTTACGTATTACCTTTTTTTACGCCACCGCAGCTCTATTATTCTATTATTCGTGTGAATGTACTTTCATCGTAAATTACTATTTTTTTCGAAATATAATAGGTTCATAAGGTTAATCTTAAGAATCTTTCTTTCTTTCTAGTTAGATATATGACCACATCGCAATAGTCGAAGACTATTTACTATCGACTTTGATAACATAGGTTCAGAAAGTAAATTTATAAACCTTACTTTCTTTCTAGGTAGGTTAGGTTTTTTTTGGGAAGTTGGTTGTGTTTATATCTCGCGGTGCTAATGGGTTACACCACGAGACACAACCTGTTTAAAACTTTGCGGCTTTGTTTTCTTTTCCTTTATGGCTTAGAGTTCCGTTAAGGTTTTGTTCTTACGTTTGTTTGTTTTTTTTTTGGTTTTAAATAATTAATAGTATGTATATATAACAATAAGACAGTGGTAGCCCAGCGGTAACGCGTCGCTTGGATAACCGAGTGATGCGGGTTCAAATCCGGGTCTCGCACCTCTGATATTTTCATGTGTGAATCATTTATATCATGATTACCACTTGTCTTACGGTGAAGGAAAACATCGTGAGGAAACCTGCATGTCTGAGAAAACCTAACAAGTTTTCGAAAGGCATGTGAAGTCCGCCAACTCGCACTAGGCCAGCGCGGTGGACTATGGCCTGATCGCCCTCGTATTGAGGGAGGCCCGTGCCCAGCAGTGGGACGATAAAAAGGGCTGATGATGATGATATATAACAATTGTCAGAACATAAAAACACCACATATATGTTTAAAATTATATTTAAACAAAAATAAACATAGTAAGTGAGTACTTATATCTTTGAGTGTTTCTATCGTGATTTTAATTATTTAGACTTTATATAACGTATGAAAATTCAATACAATGACATTACCTCAGACCAATAAAAATTGGTCTGAGGATATTACAATTACAATAAGAAAGGTATTGCGCTAGTTTAATTAGACTTACTAGGTACTACTATACAGGCAATGTACAAATTTCTATACAGAATATTCTTCATGACCATACGAATACTTCCTGTTACTTTTACTTTTTTTACTAAGATTTTCCTACTAATTACACTAAACAAGAGAATTTGAATTAATTTTAAATTTATGTATAATTTCTTGTACTTAGCCGCATGTCCAGTGCCCGCAACGCCCTGCGAGCGGGTCCATGTTCATAGATTGCTACACTTGCTAGAAGGCACCTTCGAGCCAATGTCATGTCACCTGTAGACTGTAAATTTACAAAAGTTTTAAGAGTTTAATAAATTATTATTACTACCAGTTTCAGAGTGAAGCTGGGTTACAAACAAAAAAAACTAAATTATATAAAAATAATTAATTACGTCAAGATAGGAAACACGTCATGTAAATCAGTCATTACCAATGCAACATGTGCTAAGTTAAACCAAATATCAGAACGAGTCTCTGGACTAGATGCATAGTAAAGTGCTTGTCTAAAACAAGGCAGCGTAAGATCCCATTGGTTACAGTAGAGACAACAAAGCCCCATATTATTGTATATTTCAGCACCAGGTGGACTCATTGATAACAGCCTCCTAAAAATAAAAGTAAAGTTTTAAAAGTATTCTATAAATTAATAGTTACTACCTATCGAAAATAATAAGTTTCTTTCAACCAAAATAGAACAATTATGATAGACTTTGGCATTACAACGGCTATACCAATATGAATATCAATGTAAAATTAACATTTAGTTATAGTTTTAAGCTTGTACCTAAACATATCAGGTAGCACAAAGCTTGTACATATCAAGTAAACATTAGGTTTATCAGCCTATAATGGGGCATAGGTATAATCTTAATTCTTATTCATAAAATTCTACGCGATGTAAATTTGCTATGAGGGCCAAAATACTGATTCATTGAACAACTGATTCTACAGGCCTAGTGGCTAGCATTGTAACAGGTTTAATAGGGAGGTTTAACTTACCTGTAATATCTTAAAGCAATTTCTGGTTGATCATTATAAAAATTATACATAGCAATATTAGAGATTGCTTCCATATTTGTGGGGTCATTTGTAGCAACCATTCGATAATAGTTTACTGCGACAGTAACGTTGTCTAATTGATCGTGTATGCGGGCCTGTTGTAACAACAATTGAGTACATTCATGAAATACTATAAGACCTTGTTTGCAAATTTCGACAGCCGAGAGTGGCTGATTTAGACCAACGTACATAGCAATAAGTCTTAAATATATTGAAATATGTTTATTCATTTTGAGCGCTTGTCGCAAACTTTCTTCTACGTTTCGGAACATGCCAAGAGTCTCGTAACAACGTGCAAGTGAGAAATTCCACCACCAATCTACGTTATCATCTGTTTTTTGTGCTTGGAAAGCAACCTCCATTGCCTGTGAAAATAATTGTTATGAGATGTGACGATTTTAAAATATTGTTTTAATTATACTTATAGTTAAGGCCGGTTTAGACTAAGGCACTATATACGGTCCCCCATAACGTGCGTTCACCTGCGTGGGGTGGGGGGTAGCGGTGTTTCAGTTGCTTCCGGCTATACGGCCGGGCGCTAGGCCAAGAAACGCCCAGAGAGGGCCCTATTCAGTGGGTGGTTTGTTTTGCGGGTTGCTCCTGGTACTTCTCTGGATAGTAGAGAGAATGTGGAGCAACCGCCTTAGCTGTATGGTCTGCTTTGGCAGGCCGTTGGGGCGTTGTGGTTGAATACAGAAGATGAGTGCTGGTTTTAGTGGGTAGTATTGGCTTGCTGGTGACTGGTGAGCCCCACAACCACCTGTGTTCTACAGGCGGTATGCGCAATGCATTTCCTATGGATAATAAAAAGACACTCTATAGTATACAGTGCACTCGCCACTCAGTAAATACATCGACTATCTGTGGATGAACCAAAGTGCCCCTAATTATTGTTAATTTTATTGCGACTCGAATTGTGATAATAGTATCGTATCCAGGGCTCGGATACCGGTTTATTTTTGGAAACGGTTTCGTCTTAAAAACCTAAGAACGGACTAGTAATGGTTTCGTTCGAACCGAACGGTATATAAAACTTTTTTGACCAGGAACAAAATTTAAATCGTTTTCGGTTAATAAAACGTTTTTAACCTTTTTGAACCGTTTTTTTTTTCACTTAAATTAATACGGCATATAGACAATGGTCAAACCGGTCAAAATATCATTAAAAAAATCTTAGCATTATAATTACTAATGGACGGAAAATTTAGTTGGTTGATGTAAATAACTTTTTTCAATCGTAAATTTTAGTTATCAAATTTTTTTCCTCAAATAGGATTGGCACTGGTCAAATACGGTGTCACTGGATATTTAATTACTAAACGAGTTCATATTTGTCGCCGCACTCCGTGCGCGGTCGCGTCCTGCGGATTAAACCGTTTTTTGAAAACGTTCTCGTTTCGGTTTCGTTCCGAACAAAATTTTGTACAAAATAGTTCAAAGAACTGTTCGAAACATTATAAAAACGGTATTTTAAATAACGTTTCCGAGCCCTGATCGTATCAGCGAAGTGTATTTACCTACGTTACAACTTCCAAGTACTGCCTCTAAGGCTCGACATTTTTAAAAAACCGCACCGTATCGAAGACACTACTAAGACACTAAAATTGGGTGAACAATATAGGTAGATATTATTCTATGAAATATATGTGGCAATTTGTGTCATAGTCTAATATTATAGGTTTACCCCGTACCTGTAGTAGACTTATCTACGAGTAGGTAATATACGTGCAATATAATAATATATAACAAGAATTTTAACGAACCTTTCGCACGTTACCTTCACAGTAGTAGATATATTCGAATAAAGTTTTTGCAGCTGGTGCAAATAATTTATCGTCTTTATTTAAGAACCTCAAAGTAACTGGTGCATCTAAAGCAAATGCAGTGCCGCCAGCAAGCGCCGTGGCAGCGCGGGAAGCTCGCGATGCGGTACGTAAGGCAGATCGTGCAGTGTTAGCACGTGCTGTGCTCGTACCTGCTCTAGATTTGATTCTAGCTGTTGCAGGTATACCATCCTAAAAAATATACAGTAAATCATATTATAAACTCCTGCTTTTTTGTAGTCAGTTAAATAGATGTAATTCAAAAAAAATGTTATAATATTCATATATATATATATATATATATATATATATATATATATATATATATATTTATATATCTGTCATGTAAATTGGTTTATAGTAATATGGCCCTCAAAATAAATAAATACCTACAATAATGTTATAGTAAGCCACTTTTATAGTAATACTATTTTTCAAATAATTGACTCGTTATTATGACTTTTTACAAAGTAGGTAATCCATTCTGTGTGCCCAGAGACCAGCTCCGACTGGTTCCGTCTTTTGATTTCTGTACCTGTACATTTTGGGATGTTTTCGTAACACGTTGAAACGATGTACCGGGTCGAGGGGTTTTAGCTACTGCTGCTGAACCCAGATCATCTTCTTGCGGGTAATAACACATTTCTTCATACCCATTACCAGCTATTTTAGCTTGAATAGTCATAGCGCGCATACGAATATATTCAATCATTTGGTCACTCTTGTCTTGCAATAACAAATCACATAATTTGAGGCATTTATCAAACTGTCTAGTTTTATATAAGTTTAAAATATTATACTCTGCGTCCACGTTCATTCTTGAAAAGAGATTTTAATTTTTTGTTTGTATTACGATGTTGCTATGAAACGGTGTGACCTATATACATAGAGTATATTAATACATATATAATCCTATATATAAGAAATGATGTTATATAGGACTAGATAAGCATCGTAAGGCATCGGTAGGTCAGCCAAGGTAGGTTTGTAACATTAATAATATAACTAAGTATAATATTACTTTTCTCTATGGTTTGTAACTACATACCATAGTGAAAAGAATGACAAAGTAGGGCAACTTCATACAAACGCACCGCGCGCGGCTTGTATGTGTGCGTCATAGTATCTTTACGTTGCCGCACGCACACTCAAACAATATCTCGAACCGTTTATCAGTGCGCCAGTCAAGGCTGACGCCGCACAAGTTTCGCGCGTCACGGTTTTTCACTATATGAAAAATGTGTGATATTCGTAGAAGAACTTATTGCTGTGTGTTTGGGTGTCTAAATTCTTCATCGATTCCAGACTTGTCTTTGTTCAGATTACCAACTGAACAGAAAATGTAAACAAATCACTTATTCTATAGTTTGTCCATTTTGTGTTATGGTTTTTTGACAGCTCGACGACTGACAAGCTATAGTGATGTCAAAAGGACGTAATGATCGATATCTCTTATTTTTTTAAATATAAAATAATATTTATTTTTATATTAATATGAAAATAAATATTACCATCGTAAAATACAAGTGTGGTGGAGAGAACTAAGAGAATCATAATGTCTGATTTGGACCGTGACATTGCATTTGATAATTTATGTACACAAGAGTAAATAATTAATATAACTGAAGACTCCTCATCGGACAAATCTAATATAAATGATGATTGTGACGAATCATGTTAATAAAAGGAATTAAACTATTTTAGTTGTTTTATTTGTATGATTATAATAAGAAGAAAGTAAGACTTTACATAATGTTAATGTTTTCATTTATTGATTTCAACCTTAAAATTTTGTTGTCTTCCTGATTCAATAACATATTACACCTTATTTAAATATTAACATTGATTTTTTCCGATTATTTGTAATCTGTGGCACAATCGTAGTAATCGTTATGTATGGCCACAGACAATTTAACCTCAAGACGAAGCTTTACTGGGCATATGCTTTAGTTTAGATTTGGCACTGACAGTTCATAACAGCCGTCCCCGCCCCTTTACGTTCCCTCAGTCCGCCGCCGAGAGTCATAGCAATAACATTGTCCGAATTACAATTATAATGCCATATTGTTCAGTAAAATGGTATGGAAAACGTAGTAATACATCTAATCTCGCAAAAGATGGTATTACATTTCACAGGTAAGTCTAATAAAAAATAATTACCCAAAAATAAAATATTAAAAGAGCTCGCGTTGATAGTTTATTGACAGCTCACGACCATGAAGTTTCGTATTTAATGGTTAACCGTTAAGATATAATGTCATACAAATAATCTTGTACTTCATGGACATAACGATTACTACGATTGTGCCACAGATTACAAATAATCGATAGAAATAAATGCTAATCATCCATCCATCTGCGTCTGGAAATTGCATACCGCTGGAAAATATTTTAATTTTAAATTGTTCATCTGCTATTGATAGAATAAACATATCAACTGCAAGGAATGAAACCATTGATAAAAACTTTCAACCGGAAAACGATGACAATGTTGTTCAAGCGTTACAATATATTACTTTGTCTCTTTTTTTCAGAAAATATAATTGAATACACATACACAACCGGATCTGTTGCTAATTCATTAATAAAAAAAATAAAATGTAATAAGTGTGTATCAGCATTAATTTCTTTAACAGAAAAGAAAAAATCTTTTATATATGCAAGAGACCAAGGAGGTCTAATATACCCATCTAATTCGGTGAGAAATATATGCAAAAGATGTGAAATTACCATTCGCATGAATGATTTAAAAGATATTACACCAAGATACCGTCATATGTATTTTTCTTCAAAAACATTGAATTCATTAAAAAGCGAAGAATTATTTTCCGACTTACTGCAGCATCAATTTGATTATGAAAACGTCAACCATTTAGTTGACTTAATAAAATGCGTGATTGATAAATATATTGATATACGACTGGCTTATTTAACAAAAAAATCCGAATCAAAATCAATAAGAGAAGTTTATAAAAAATTAATACATTTTAAGGGTCAATAGTCGACATTGAAGTAAAAACTTCTATAGGCAGGTTTGGATGGGGAGTAAATTCATGTAAGTTGTCATCGACATGGCCACTAACACTCAAGAGTGCCGATAGATGTCAAAACCAGATAAATGTAAACAGTTTTAATTTACAAATGTAAATTTAAGATCTTAGGATTAAGTTTTCACTTCTGTTAGCAGTCCTCATGACTGTTTTTTGATTTTTTTTTACTTTATTGAGATGTTTACTATTCTTACTATATTAAATAATTTGTATAACAATTAACATGTCTTTTTATTATACCGTTATACAATAATCGACTCGGCTCAGTTATCGATATTAATAAATCAGTGTCGTCCATCACTACTTAATTGTCCCTGACATTGTTAAGTTTGACATGTGTTTTAACGAGCCAATGAAAAATAGACAACCTCCCCTGCACCCCGCCATGTTTCGACGATTTAGTTTTCGTACTAAAATTAATGAAAGCAAAGTCTATAGGTTTAATTGTCTGTGTGTATGGCATAGCAGTAAGGGGGCGGTGCCCGTCCATGAAGTACAATATTATTTGTATGACATTTTAACTTCAATGGCTAACCATTAAATACGAAACTTTGTGGGCGTGAGCTGTCAAAAAACCATTAATAAAATGGACAAACTATAGCATATAATTTATACTTGATGATGAAATACTTATGTAGGTACTTTTATTTTTGTTGTATTAGTTTATTATTTTAATACGATGTGATATGATTTTATTAATATATTATACTTTTAATTTTTTTTTAATTGTTACTAATAGCATATTTATGTTTTTGTAAACGCAAGAAATTAAAAGATTTATTTTATTTATGTACACAAGTACATTTCGAGATAAATCTAACAAACAAACATTTTTAATACTATTTTCTACTGATATATCAGTTAAGCAAGTAACTACAGACCTAATAAAAATAATCATAAACATGTAGAAACAAAATGTTTTACATTCTTAAATGTATATAAATAATAAATATGTTTTAATACCACACTTCCCGGCCCAATGCCAATTTCTGAGCACTGAATTAAAATTTAGCTACAGTGACAACAACCCTGTGACAGGCAACTATGGTAACTATGACAGGTAATTATATCGCGGATTGGGCCAAAGTTGCCCTACTTTCTTCTCTTTATACTATGTACATACCATAGAGTATATTGCTACATATATAAACAACATACTACATATATAGATAATAGATGATGATATGTATGTATCGTAGATATTGATAATATCTTTAATATTGAGAAACATTTTTTGTTCTATAATCAATAGTTTACACAGGCGATGAAATATATTTTATAGGCATTTTTTTTACACCTTGGGTAACATTATTGTAGTTTTAGTAGGGATCCTTATTTTTTTTCTTGCAAATAAGATAGCCTTTATTAATCAGTGATAATGTAGCATTCAAATGGTGAAAGAATTTTTAAAATCGGTCCAGTACTTTTTGAACCAATTCGTTAGAAACATACTTACATTAGAAATCTTTCCTCTTTATAATATTATAGTATAGACAAAAATAAACGCTATCTTAACTGTGTACTGTAGTGTGTACGACGCTTGTACACTTCCTAAAATATTTAAAATTTAAATTTTGCTTTTTCATTGCTAACTTTTAAAAACGATACGTACGAAAATTCAAATAAACACTTTTTGAGGGCTGAATAAGCAACACTTAATTTCAAGACTAGCGCGTGCTGTATAGCGTGTTTTCGGTAAGGGAAAACTGTTTCTAAATAAGTTGATTGTGACGTGAAACTAAATCCGTTTAATGAGTAGTAATATTAATTTTGCATAGTTGTTATTGCAGCAAACTTAAATAATTATCGATACACGGATCGTACAACTCCATATTTCGAAGTTCTTCATACTTCAAAGCTGCTAGTGAATCCAATATAGGTTCAGGATGACTGCGTGGAAAGAGTTTGATCTCTTCTTTAATTTTATCTTCAGGCGCTATACGCGAGTAATGACGCTCTTTTATCTGCAATATTAAAATTTTAAATGTTTTAATTGTATATTTACTATGGTCGAAATAAATTCGAAATAAATGTGAGTAAATATTGTAGAAGTAATAAAATATAGGCACCATACAATAAAGTATTACAAATTATTGTTCGAAATAATACAAATAAATAAATATAATATATTGAAGCTTTTTTTAGTCCCATCTTATTTAGGGACATTGTTCCGGACATAGCTCTAAAAAATATGTGCGAGGTTCAGTAAGAATACAAAGTATTACAATTGGCAATATTTACTATCAAATTATTCTTTTGTACAACCAATATTAAATGTAAAAAGTACCAAACCTGTTCTACGGTAGATGCTGGGTATCCTATATTTTCCCATGTATCAAACCCCTTTGGTATAAGCAGAGGCTTGTTAAAATTTGTATTTTTTTCTTTAAGGGTAACACCATTACCAAAACCGATATTATTAAACATATCTTTAGCTTTTTTTGCCAGTTGTGTTTCCTTAGACGAATAAAATATTATATTTGCATTATGTAGTAAAGCAAAACTTCTTATAGTGGTACATATGCACTTTTTAATTTCACTATCTGGAAGAGAATAATACGCTTAATTCATTATAGTTCATGAGATATTTTAAAGTTTTCAAAAAAGACAAACAAACTAAATGAGGTATTAGGTTACATGATAATATTATGTATCCAACTGACGTAGCCTTTTTAGTAAGTAATTTAGAGGTGGGGCGCAACGACTATTTAAATAGATATAGATTAGGGGCGTTCGTTATAGGTGTGTGTAACTCTTTACGGAACCAACTCACTGTTCCGAATCACTAAAGTGATTCAAAAGATTGGTTCACTCGCAACATTTCAATTGCTTCATTTGAATCTGGAACATTAGCGCGACACGTCGCTCGCGTTCCGTATGAGCGGTGAGCGAGAGATACAACTAAACTATTGAATCGCGACTCTCGACTTGCGAGTGAGCGGGCGAAATAATTAAAATCTATACAAGTCAGAAAGAGATAACAAATGAGAAGTGTATCACTTAATTCGTACGGATTTTTGGTGTCGGTATTCATGTACGTAAAAATGTCCACTAAGGCGCTTACGTATCAAATACTATACAGTCGTTTTTTGCATGTAATGTTTGCATTAACAAGTTGCCATTTTACGTTGATGCGGCATTTGTCATATAGTTTATGTTCGTTCGCGCCTGTTTACGAAAACTTAATTCAAGTCAAACCATAAAAAAAATTAAAATAAATAAATAGAATATAAAAATTCACTGACACAGTAATAAACACTCGCGACGTAACTCAATGTATTCGAAACATTCTGTATATTTTATATCTTTTGAGTCGATGATTCAAATGAGCCAAATGAGACATATCAGTGTTCCGGAACATTTCAGTGATCCAGATGCAAATGTTCCAATCGCAAAAATGATATACTTTGCCCACCGCTAGTTCGTTACACTAGATAGCTGACAAAATAACCTGCTATTTATAAATAACATGCTATTGATAAATAACCAAATCACCTGTTATTTATTTCTGGCGCTGATATATTTTTTCGTGGATAGAGAATGACCCTAGCTATCATATACTCACGCCATACACCCAACATATTCGTACAATTGAAGAAAAAAAAAATAAACATGATAAACTAGATTAGATTTTTAAAAAATAAATTAGATTTTTTTGTATGGAACAAAAAAATCTAATTTATTTTTTTTTCAGACAAAATATCAACTTTAGAAGAAATTTCACAAGAATAAAAGTTGTCTGGAATATCATGAAGAATCACATAAAAAAATATCGAATCGATATTGGAACTTTGTTGCCTATGTCCACTTATTTTCAATCGCGCCACCAACTCCAACAATAACTAGTTAAAATTATTATTTTTTCATTTTAGTTTCGATTTGTAACGTTTTGAAGTCTGTTTTACTTCTGACATGTGTACTTTGTACACACGCACTTTTAATTTATTTTAGAATTATTAAATAACAAATAGGTACTTAATTTAGAGTAAAACTCAACAAGCAATTCATTCACTCACAGGAAAGTCCCTGTTTAAAACTGATGTGTAACACATACCATAATTTTTGAATAAATCATATTTCCCTCCAATAATAATTAATTCAGGAAGAAATGTTGCATCTTCATAATTATCTATCATTGCTTGTACACATGTTTCCAATGTTTTCCAAAGACCTTTTATCTTACTCAAATCAAGTACAACACAAAAATAACACGCCCCTTGAATAGGAATCGATGATAAGACATTTTTTAACATTTCCAATCTTCCTCCATACTCCCAGGAGTGACAAATGGTTTTTTCTATACTTTGCTTTTGGAAAGACTTCCTACCAAATGAGTATTCTAAAACTAATGTTTCTTTAGGCACATCAGTTTTTTCCAGGAAAATATGTAATAAGGTTGATTTTCCCTGTAAAACAGTAATATTCATTCAATTTCTAAAGGCTTAATTTTAGGTGTGCCGGCCGTACGTCGTAAAACTTTAACCAAAATCGATCAGTGATAATGGCCATGGGCGTAGCGAGGTACGGGCAGGGGGGGCAGCTGCCCCCCCCTAGAAGATGCAGAATTGCTCACAAACTGTAAAGTAATATTACGTAGGTAGCCTATTAATAAACAAAAACAAAGTTGATTCGATTGACAGGCAAATTTTATAAAATTGTACATGAATACTACAGTAAATAAAGCCGTTTTTTTTGGTCAACCTTGCACAAAAGTTCCGATCCAATTTGAGTTTTTTTTAGGTTAAGGGTCACTTACTGACCATAAAATCACAAAATGCTGACAGATCCAGGTGGAGCTTTGATCGCAATTTTGAAGAAAAGTTTTGGCTGATATCTCGGAAACTATGCACTTTAGGGCAAAAGTTATTTAGACTATTATTGTAGAGAATAAAATTTCGCATCTTTTATTTTCTGTAAACTTTTTTGTAAAAAGTACCGTTTACGATTTGTGGCCTATTTAATGAACCGGTTGTTCTATTTCGACCGATAACTTTTAAAATACTGGATTATTCAATAAAATGCATCTATTCATTTTTTAAGATCACATTATTCTCTACAACTTTTGTTTAAAACTTTTGTTTTTTTTTAATGTCAATACTTTTGAGTAATCAAAAGATAGATTTCAAAAATTTTTCTTTTGTTCGGTAGGGTATAGCTCCGAGGGGGTCCCATTGTCACCAAGTCAGGATCTGATGATGGGATCCCAGGGAAATCAAGGGCAACTCTCAAATTTTAGACGCATTTATGACGTTTCTTATATATATTCTGAAGCTGTTCAAGAATTTGTGATGATGTAAGGTGTATCTCTTCAACGGTTAGGAGTTAAAAGAAAATTCTTTTAATATTATACGAACTTATGAACCGATAGTCGTATTCCTTCAAGATATTAGATTGATCTGATAATAGAAAGTAAATTTTACTAACGTCTAGGAGTTACGTGGAAAAATAGACGTGGAAAAATCTCGATTGACTATTGTCGTTCACTCCAAAACTTCGCTGACTTATCGGAGCAGTAGTTAAGTTAGCCTACCAATATTATATTTAAACAAAATATCTAATTTCCACTAAAAAATTAAAAATAAATTATTTTTTAACAAAAATGAAAACCGACTTCAAAACGTTACAAATCGAAACTAAAAAGAAAAAAAAATTAATTACTTAGTTATTGTTGGAGTCGGTGCCAGCCAAAGCAAAATAATCTTAATACAAGTTATTTAATGTATCAATTTATAAATACATATAATCAAAATATCTGTTCGAAAGTTCATTGCAAACGCAGGATAAAACTTTCCTTCTTGGCTGGCACCGACTTGTAACGTTTTGAAGTCGGTTTTCATTTTTGGTAAAAAATCATATATTGATTAATCCAGTATTGTAAAAGTTATCGGCCGAAATAGAACAACCGGTTCATTAAATGGGTCATAAATTGTAAACGGTAATTTTTACAAAAAAGTTTACAGAAAATAAAAGATGCGAAATTTTATTCTCTACAATAATTGTTAAATTACTTTTGCCCTAAAGTGCATAGTTTCCGAGATATCGGCCAAAAACTTTTCTTCAAGATTGCGATCGAAGCTCTACCTGGATCTGTCAGCATTTTGTGATTTTATGGTCAGTAAGTGACCCTTAACCTAAAAAAAATTCAAATTGGATCGGATATTTAGTGCGAGGTTGACCAAAAAAAACGGCTTTATTTACTGTACTATAAGGATACAATTGAATCTTAGATGTTAAAACGGTTTTGTGAAGAACCTCGTCGACTACTTTTTTTAATAAAATAAATTCACTGATGGATATTTAATTTTTCATTTTTAACATTTCTTATGCAACATTTACCTTAGATATATTCTTGGTTTGTCGACGACATCGACTGCCCCCCCCCTAAACAAAATCCTGGCTACGCCCTTGATAATGGCGATTGGCGGTACTGCACCAAATCCGAAATTTCGAAAATAAATAGGATGGTGACTATTAACTATTTTTTATGGTGATTATACAAAATATGTAGTTTCTCTATACAAGTATACCTACTAAGTATTTATTTTTTTAATATATTGAGGACGTTATCACGTTAACAAACAGCATCTTCTAGTTCCATAATATTAAGCTACGATCCCGAGGCTTGTGTTGATACCATAGTATAACATTTAGTTGATACATTACACGTACAAATTTAAATGCATATTATGTAGGGGAAAGTGTTTGCCCCAGGTACACTTATTAAATTTTATTTTCTTACTCTATGATTAATAGTCAAACTATCTAGTTTCTGCACCTTATTGTAACAAATATATCGTAGTTAGTTGCAAAAAAGTCATAAACTATTATGTCACAAGGTTAAAGAGTTATAGCCAATTTTCTACGATGAGGAATTTGTACGAATGCTCCCCACGTATGGGGCGCGTTCGTACAGTAGGCAGGATACTTTCGCATTCAATGGGGTGGATTCATACAGGGTAATTAAAAAGCCTATTAAACTTGTTAACTTTTATAACATAATAAAGAAAATTTATTTGTCATAAAACTAACTAACTATGATTGTTATCATACTTAATACCTACATTGTTTTAGGAACATGATAAAAAATAAAATCTTTTTTTTTTTTTTTTTTTTCTCTTTATTTAAAGAGCTTAGTCAAAATTTGACTATGTCGCTCTGTAAGTTAAACAAAAATTATTATCTTAAATCTATACATATTTTTGCTAATTTATACAATAATTTAGCATTATCACTAGTAGGAAATGATAAGAAGGATATACAATGAGTAATATTTAACGTAATGTTTAAACTAATTTGAAGATATTGTCTAAAGTATTCATTTCGGACACATTCCATTAAGACATGATATACATCCTCAATTGTACCACAATCTGTACAATTGGGAGTATTCACTATTTTCATAATAAATTTAAACTTATTCAATGGAATATGTCCTGAGCGAATTCTAAATGCTATAATTAAATCACTACGACTAAGAGTACAGTCATCAAACCATAATTTTTTCCAAGGCTGTGGTTGCATAGTTCTATACCAAATCCCTTTTTCTTTTGAACGCTTGTCAAAATGCTCATTCCAAAGATCCGTACATTTTTTTTTCGCATAACAAAGTAAATCTGTGTAAAAAGGAACACCTTCTATGTTGGCTCCTTCAGTTGATGCTATCTTAGCAAGTCTATCAACCTTGTCGTTACCAATTATGTCCACATGAGATGGTATCCACTGCAGGACAATTATTTTTGAATTTAATTGGAGCTTATAGATTTGGTCTAAAATTGTATATGCTATCGGTGCACAACGATAAGTCGATGTGCATCTTACTAAATATTGTAGTGAGCTCTTGGAATCCGTAAATATGACAAAATTATTATTATTATTCACAGTTTGTATATATGATAATGCCTCTGCAATTGCTAAAAGTTCTAAAAACATGATGCACATATGATAATCGACTTTAAATAGCATGTACTCTTCTGACTGTGGGTCATAAAAAGCTGCTCCTGATCCGTTTTTATCTTTTGACCCGTCAGTAAATAATTGGTAATAATGATTGTAAGTTTCAGTAATAAATTTATTTGTTATTAAATTTAGTTCCGATTTATCATATGAATTTTTGCTATTTTTTAAAGAATGCATTTCAGTTCTAGTAAAATTACGAACATCTATATTACTAATCCAAATGTCTAAGGAAAACATTTCTAATTTACAACTAGATTGTATGTGTTTCATCTTCAAGCTATCATGAATTGTTACAAGCAAAGGTTTTTTTTTGTTTCTCCAGTAATTCTTATTCACACAAAGGTGTGATAATTCCTCAAGCAATTTTATAATTTTACTGTTTTGTAAAGATTTTGATTTCAACCAAAATTTCTGCGCTAAGAAATATCTACGAATAAATAATGGAGGTAAGAATAACTCACTTTCCATAACATGTATGGGAGTTGATTTAATAAAACCACCTATTATTCTCATAGCTTGATTCTGTAGTTTATCTAATTTTGCTAAATGATTATTTGCAGCATTATTATACAAAAAACTAACGTAATCCATTCGACTTCGGATCAAAGAGCAGTAAAGAAGCCTTAAATGTTTTGGATGGACACCCCAATTATTTCCAGCTAATACTTTAAAAATATTAAGGAATTTTGATATCTTTTGAATTGTTTCCTCTATATGCTTACCCCATCGCAACGAACGATCCAACCACATACCTAAATATTTAACCTTATCAACACACTGTAAAGGGGTATTATTAATTTTAACAACAACATTTTCATTTCTTCTACCTTTTGAAAATAAACAAACTTTACTCTTAGTCGGAGAAATATCTAATCCTATTTGATTTAATAACTTATTAAATAATATTAAAGATTCTTGTATTTTCTGTTGGGCAATTACAATATTTTTATTTGAAGTAGTATATAAAACAAAATCATCAGCAAATTGGGAAAAGTTTACATTATTAATCTGTTTACAAATCGGAGTCGTAGCAACGTTAAATAATAAGGGAGAAAGGGGATCTCCTTGTGCTAAGCCTAAGGCTGTGCTTCTGCGATATTTTGATTCATTGACACTAATTGTAAGATAACGTTCGTTCAAAAAGCTCCATAAATAATTACATATCTTGGTACCTATTGCAAACTCATGTAGTGTATTTAATAGGGATGTTATATTAACATTATTATAGGCATTATTTATATCAATAAAACAAGCAAGAATTGATTTATCATTAGAAAAATTAATTTGAATTTCGGTTGTTAAATTAGCTAAACTGTCCTGACATGATCTGAATTTTCGAAAACCTATAGTGCTATCAGAGAATATCTCATGTTTTTCAAAGAACCAGTCTAATCTTTTATTCAAAATAGAATGAAAAATTTTACACATACAAGACATTAAGGAGATTGGTCGAATAGATGTAATTAATCGTGGGTCTCGACCTGGTTTTGGAATAGGAACAATCAATATTTCCCTCCATTGCTTTGGTATAGAGTTAAAATATAAAATTCTACTATACAAGTTAGCCAACACTTCGATAGCCTCATCTGGTAGATTTCTTAGCATGGAGTAAGATATCCCATCAGTTCCAGGAGCCGTATCCGATGATTTAATTACTGTTAATATTTCTTGCTTAGTAAAAGGACTTTCTAAAACAGTATTGTTTATGGTAAAATTAGGTGATTGCGCTGCAACGTAATCTGGCGATAAAGTATTTAAAAATAATTTAGCAACATTTTCATCAATACCTGTTCTAGCCTTTTTAAAACCTTTAAACCATCGCATACGATCCCACATGTCACAAGCAGTTGATATTTCATTAAAAGATGAACAATATTTTTGCCATGATATACATTCAGCTTGACGAATTAATTTTTGACATTCACTTATTTTATTTTGCAATGAAGTTAAATTAAATGGCGTAGGATTTTTTCTAAAACAAGATAAGGCTAATCTACGTTCTGCAACAGCTTTAGATATATTACTGTTCCAAAAAGTTCTAGGCTTAAAATTTGGATTTTGACTTATTTTAATAAAGGGTATATATTTATCTGCTGCTTTATTAATTAAACTGACAAACAAATTATAGGCTTCTTGTGTGTTATTTGGTAATATAAGATTGGCAAAAATATTGCTTAAATATTCCTTGTACATTTTCCAATTTGCTTTTTTAAAATTTCTTTTTACAATAGGTTTACAGGTTGAATTAACAAATGTAGATAACTTAATTATGAGATGGTCACTACCTAAAGTCTCATTAGTTACATTCCAATCAAATTTAGCAGCTATATCTGCTGAAGCTAATGTTAAATCCGGGGAAGATGATTGTAATCTATTATTAACTAATTTTATTCGAGTCGACTGTGGCCCATTTAAAGTAACAAAATTACTATTCAGTAAGGCATTGAATATTTGACTACCCTTTTGATCAGTTTTATTGGACCAATTTGAATGATGTGCGTTAAAATCACCTAATATCAATGTGTTTGTGCAAGCGATAGAAAATAAAAAGTTCCAATCTGAGTCTGTCGTCCTTACGGATGGTGGACAATATACTACTATTATATTTTTAATATCCAAACAGTTTAGAATTTTTACATGAATTAATTCCATTCCTAAATTATTATTACCATATATTGGTATTACGTCCGCTTTAAGTGTACAATGAGTTAAGATGGCCAAACCACCGTAACCGTCTTGTCTATCTTTTCTAAAAATATTATAACCACTAATTTTTAAATTCGACCCAGATTCTAACCACGTTTCACATAAAGCAGCTATATGTATTTTTTCTTGCCATAATAGTTGTTTAAGAGGAGATAATTTACCTTTTACACTTTGCGCGTTCCATTGAATTAAATTTAACTTAATAATTTTGTTTTGTTTATCCATTTCCTATATTAAAAAAATGTTTTAATACTGTAAATGCTGATATTTTGCTTTCTATTATGTATACAACCCATTCTAATACAATTAAAACTATCTGTTCTGCCTTCGTCTTCGTGGATAAATTTTTCATAAAACATACATTAGCTATTCTTTTAATTAAGTCAATAAATGAACCCTTTGTTTTTTCTTTATTTTCCGTTATGTTGTCATCAATGGAGGAATCTCTGTCAGATTCATTATTAGAATACATTCCCCAATCTAAGGACTCTCCAGTCGGATTATTTGTTGACTCATTCTTTTTCTTCTTAGTTTTCTTCTCAGTAACTTTTTGTGTGGTTTTTTTTTTGGTCATTTCTGTTTTGTCGTATGTATTATTTGTAGATTTCAAAACTTCCAAATAACTTCTCTGTGATGTCGACGGGATTGTTATAGAAACGTCTTCAGTGTGAAATTCTTCCTTATGAGCTGATGTAACCATTCTTGGAGGACTTGGTGGAACGTATATAGTCAACGCCTTTTTATAAGAACAATTGAATTCTGCCATGAGATCCCGTAGTCTCTTTTCTTTAATAAATATAGGGCAATTTTTACTAAGTGATATGTGCTGGCCCAGACAATTCACACATTTAAACGTAGTGACTTCACAATTAACATGATTTGATCCACATTTCGGGCATATTATTTTTTGACTAGGGCATAACTTTCTAATGTGTCCATACCTCCAACATTTTGAACACTGAGTTACGGGAAATATGTATGGTTCTATTTTAACCCTCATATCATATATGTATATATATGGAGGTAACGACGGCCCCTTGAATCCTAGTCTGACTGCTTCACTATTTGACCACCCTGAACCCTCCTCCTTTCTTCGCATGAGCCTTTTAACTGATACTACTTATTTCACATTCCGAAACTATATTTTCTTTGATTTCTTCGACTGATAATTCTATCTCAACATTTTTGATAACACCATATGATATCCCGACTTCAAACGTTTTATGCATTTTCCATTCCATTTCAATAAAAGAATTACACATTAACAATTTTTCCGCGCTTTCTTCATTACTAAATTGTATTAAGACTTTGTATGGATTTAAAAATTTCACTTTTGTAATATTACATATATCTTCTTTTTTTAATAATTTAGCCATATGAAATTGTTTTGGTAATAGATTTTTAGAATATATACATACTTCAATTAATGGTACCTCTGAGCTTTCATTTTCACCTCTTAAATCTTTTCTTATTGTTTTTTTTCCATTTCTCATAACCACAGACCACTCCTCAGTATTCTCCTCTCTGTCTCTCGCACGTTTATTTGGTCTCATATTATAGTTATCAATGTATTCCGAATTAATTAATTGATCTTGCATATAAACTTCACTCTGTTCAGCTTGTAAGCACGATTCCATTGTGTACGATTCATTTAAATTTTCTTCATTTAAACAGTTGTTATTATTCATAGCTAATCGTCATTTCACCTTGTCACCTGCACGGTTCACCCGCCGTAGCAGGTAGCAACGCGCCGCGAGCGCGTACTTCCAAGAATTATATTGTGTTATTTAGTAAACAAAACAAAATACGCGTCCGTACTAGTACTTACGTACACCTCAACTGAAAAATCTTTCTAAAATAAAATATTAGACTTTACTATCAGTCTAGATATGAAATATTTGTAACTAATCCCTTACAATTTATTTCCTTTAAAGTTTCATTAGGTACATTAGCTCGAGTTTTCCTTTCATTGTCTATTTTCTAATTTCTTCAATTCTTTCTGCATATTTTCGTTTCTAATTAGTAGATAGATGTTTTTCAGGCGTATCTGTAAAACCTGATCATTAATCATTAAATTCATAGAATTAGGGTTCGCATACCCTTTTTTATAAAAACTGTACCATGATTCTGCAACTAGTAAAAGCAAAGTAAACTATGAAAAGTTTCATGTTATTATAAATAAAAAATTTCTTAATTAATAGTAGAGATGTCTAAAAAATTGAAATGTAGGTAAACAATTTAGTTAAAGTAAAGACTAAAGATAAATCGACATTTGATGTATTAGTCGAAAAAAAGATTACAATTTTATATATAAATTCTAAGTCAGTATGAGAAATATTACTATTAAAGCGCAAAATAAACAATGTTAACATCAGTTGATTATGACTATATCGCAAAAGACATAAAAAAATATTTATAATTACGAACTAAACTTCAGTAAAAAACTTACTTACCGCGCACGAAAACACTTTTCGTTTTCACAGGTCAAAAAGCGTGGCGGGATTGACGTGTAGTTTTGCTTACATAAACAAAAATAAAAACCCACTTCAAAACGTTACAAATCGAAACTAAAAAGAATTTACCCTTTCATCAGAAAGGGTACATGTATGTGAGAGTTTAGGAACTCTGACATCACTCTCACACTTTTACCCGACTGCGGGTAAGCCGAAAGGAAGGGTAAGGGCTTAATGGCAGTCTACTTATGTATGCATGTTTGCGGTTCGCGTTAGGTACAGTTAGCGCAGTGCAGTCGTTCGTACGTTATTTACGTGTTTAAGTTAATAACAAACCAATATTACGTTAGAATTTCAGATTCTAACGCGAAGTATAAAATAAAAAAAAACTATACTTTATAGTTTTTTAACTTTATATTTTTCGACCGCATTTGAAACATATATATTGACTTATACTATACGATATATATTACACATTATACATATTTGTAATGTGCTCGTCAAGACCTTTCTTTTGATACTAAACACGTGATGATTATCTCAGTTAATTTTTTTTCGAGGTTGGAATCTTAGGTTTAAATTTCGTCGCATAATTTTTTTATAAAATTTATAAAGCTTATGTTATCCGGACTATTATTACAAATCTATTGACACCTCAATGATTACAATAGCTTCAGTAGTTTAGGCGCTACGGAGGAAAATACAAACATGCATACATGCATTCGACTGTCAAGCCCCTGCTTTTCCTTTCGGCTTAGCCGTAGTCAGGTAAAAGTGTGAGAGTGATGTCAGAGTTCCTAAACTCTGCTGTACACATACATATACCCTTTCTGGGGAACGCTAAAATAGTTTAAATCGGTTAGGAATGCGTGATAATGCACACTGAAAAAAGATTTTCTCCTTCGATTTTCATTTTCAAAATGGCGTTTGCGCCAATTTCCATTATGATATTCGTGATTAGGGGGTCAAAATACGTTATAATACAAAATTTCAGATCGATCGGAGGTATGCGCTTTTCGGAAGCTTATCCAAAAATAATAATTTTAATTACTTAAAGTTATTGTTGGAGTCAGTGCCAGCCAAGAATGAAGAGGGACAGTTTTATCCTGCCTTTGCAATGAACTTTCGAACGGATATTTTGATTATATTTAGAAATTGATACATTAATTAGGTAAATTGTATTTTTTTACTTTGGATTTGTAACGTTTTGAAGTCGGTTTTAATTTTTGTTAAAAATAATTTATTTTTAAATTTTTAGTGGAAATTAGATATTTTGTTTAAAAATATAATATGGGTAGGCTAACTAAATCGAGATTTGTCCACGTCTATTTTTCCACGTAACTCCTAGACGTTACTAAGATTTTTAGTGACCTTCTATTATCAGATCAATCTAATATCCTGAAGAAATACAACTATCGGTTCATAAGTACGTAGGTATAATATTAAAAGAATTTTCTTTCAACTCCTGACCGTTGAGGAGATATACCTTACATCATCACAAATTCTTGAACAGTTTCAGAAAATATTTGAAAAACGTAATAAATGCCTATAATATTTGAGAGTTGCCCTCGATTAGCCTAGGATACCATCATCAGATCCTGACTTGGTGATAATGTGAATATCTTGGAAGTACCTATACCCTACCGAACAAAAAAAAATTATAATCGGCCAACATTTGACGCAGAAAATAAACATAAAAAATAACCGTTGAGGAATTGTATCTTCTAACATCAGCTCATCCACATGAGATGATGATTTTCAGGCACAAATGCTGAAACATTATTATTTATGAATGTACCTGTGCACAAGGGGCAAACACTTTCCGCTACCTACATATTAAAAATATTTAATACACCCCTAACTGGAGTAAAATTAAACTTAAGCATAATCATATATTCTACTGTCCATGCACTAATTACACTTTACGTACCGCAGATTTACTTCCAACTAAAATAATAGTACGAGCATTCTCGTCGCTTGAATCAGTGATATTTGTTTTAAGTATTTCAACAGCTAAATCAGGTATCGACATATTCAAAAAAGATTGTAAAGACTAATAGAGCGTTAACGTTTTTTTTCTAATAGCTGAATATTGTGTTGTTTTATATCAAAATTAACAAGTAAATGTTGTTATTTACTGTTGCTAGGAAACTGGACTAGTTTAAAGCTAAGTAGAAAAGACCTTTACAGTGCCCGGACTTTTTACAGCTGGATAAGTATAAACTCGCGTCATGTAAGAAGAACGCTGGCTGTCGAATTGCGCAGAGTAGAGATGGACGATATACATCGATTTATTTAAAACACTCGATGTATAGTAACGATGCATCGTATTAAGCCGATGTATTGTTAATACTTCAACATCGAATATATATCGATGTTTTTTATTCGATGCATCGACCAAGCAAATTATGAATGAGTATAGTGTTGTATAGCCGCCAAATAGCTATAGTTTATTGAACGGGGTTCTTTTAATTCGCCCGTTGGAACGCTGAAGAGCGTTCGACTCGTATTATTCGTTTGTTCGCGGGAAAATTAAATTAAACTTGATTTTTATTATGCGAAAATACTAGATTATGAATTCGCTTTAAATAAATACTCGCTGAATTTATGATTAAAAGTTGATTACTTGCGCATAATCAACGTTTTATTTAAATGACAAAGTTACAAGTATTCCCGACACTAAAATATGTGCGAAAATTGTTAGCGTGGCTAACTGGACTCGATTTTTGTTTTAATTAAGGCCTAACCTAACCTAAAACACGTCATGGCGAAAACAATCGATGTTTAAGAAACATCGATGTATTTCTCAATACATCGTATTACCATCGATGTGACCGATCGATGCATTACATCGAAAAAAACATCGATGTATATTTTAAATGTCCATCTCTAGCGCAGAGGCGATTTATCGGCCAATTTGGTGGTAAGACGCGGGGCGCGGGACGTCAAGGCACGCGCCGCATGCTTTCCGGCTCGCTATTGGCCCGTCAGTTTAAAAACCATCGCGCACACAAAAGTTATTAATTACGAAATGGTTTTATATAAAAAAATGAGAAAATATATTTATGACGTATATTGTTTTATAAAGAAAGAGTCTGATAATAATGCAGTTAAAATATATATTAACCGAATTAATTTATTTTTTTTGTAATTAGATTAAACATTCTTCATTGAATCTAACATATTTTATGAATTAATAGAATTCTATTTAATAACGTTCTATCTAATATATTTTTCAATGTACCTAACAATGACCAATATACGTCGCGAGCGAAAGGCTAGTTCAAAAATAAAAGAATAGACTTAGTAATTTCGTGTGCGAATATACCCATGCGCAAACACACCCCCCATCACTTTCCTCCAGCGTTCTTTTTACGTTACGCGAACTGTACTTCATTAAAAACATTATTTTTAGGAATGTATTAAATTAGGCAAAGTTATGCAGAATTTCATCTCAACTGGAAACCGGGAAGGTTAAATTTAAAATGCAGACAAAGAAAAAACACAAAAAACAAAAATATGAGAATAAGTTAGCTAAGAATCAGTGTTATGAAGTCTTTATTAACAGAACTATACTCTTAATCAAACCCTCTCCATACATCAAACCAGTAATACTGTACTAAGAAGTAATAACTTGACAAAGATTTTTAATATTTATGACATAAATGTTGTTTATTAAGATTTTGTGTCAATAATGTACTAGCAATAGTAGAAATGATATAATCTTCAGATGGTGTTCAGGTGTTTTCTATAAAAAGATTTGAAGAAGTGATATATTGGATTAATTTCAAAAATAAGGCATATTTAATTATTATAATACATTTATTCAAGATTTATTTCAATTACATAATACATTTTATAATATATTTGACTATTATTTAAATTTTAATAAGTGACTGATGTACCTAACATACATGTTACACATTAGAACAATAAAATTTATTAATTATTTTTTTCAAATGTAGGTACTAAAGAAAATCTGTTCCAGTATAGATTTTTAATATTTTAACTTATTAAAGAGTTAAAATGTGTTGAGAATTCCATAGACAAAAAGTGAAAACAATATATGTATTATGTATATTTGGTAATTGGTATATCCAACCAGTTTACTTTGTTAGTAAGACATAGATGAAATGTGACTTACATATTATATTCTAACACATCAATTTAATTACATCAAATCACAACATAATAGGAAATTATTATTTAATACTGAATAAATATTTGTTTTACTTATTTTAACTGTGCTTTCAATTTTTTATACTCCATTTCCTTTAATATTATATCTTTATTAATTGATTTCAATATATCTTGAAATCTTTGCTTTAAGGTCATATTTTCCATTCCAGAAATTTCAGCCTGAGTCCTTTGTTTACGTTGTTTTAACTCCTCTAATTCTATTACAAGTTCCTGAAATCTTGAGGAGTCATTGGAGCCACTGAACTTTTGATGTTTAATCATATCAACTTGATAGGTATTCCCAGTACCTTTTTCATTTGAAACACTACCTTTATGAGATACAGATTTCTTTAACGAACATTCAAACATTTCAGATTTAAATTCTGTTCCTAAATGTAGTGCTTTCATACCTTCTACTCCATGTATAGAATTAGTGTCAGATAAAGGTTCATCATATGCAGAAAATCTACTATTTTCTATATCAATATTTACATTACTATCTTCAATATCACTGTCGCTGAGAGCACCTCCAAATATATCTTCTACTTTAGAGGTTTGATTTGAAACACTTGGAATTGCCTTTGTAGATTCTTTCTTAGGCTTTACTTTCTGGGTTGAACTACTTGCTTCATTTTTAGAAGTATTTACCTCATCTTCATCAACAACCTCCCATGTAACACTAACTGCTTCATTATCAGCTCTTAACAATCTCTTTACTTCCTTTTCTATTTCAGGTGCCTCAGTACATTTTTTTCTCAATGTTTTTCTAAATCGTCGTTTTCTAACGTTCTTTGTTGGAGGAGTTATGCCATGAGGCCATACATATTTTTTATCAACCTTTAGATGATCTTTTTTTTTATTCTTTGTGGGGGATTCATCTTCTGTAATAGGGTCTAATTCTTCTTTACACAGCATCATTTGACAAATATCAGCACATTTATATAGACTTTTTCTATCTATAGTTTTCCATGATTCAACTATTGTAGGTAAATCTACTATTTTTGCGTATAACAACCAATGATCAAGTCTAACTTCTCCATGTCGCATGTCATCATGGATATGAATTGAAAGACGATTTTTTAAACTTTCTCCTGATTTTATTAGTTCACGTAGAACTTTACCAGGTTCTTCAGGCATTCTTAAAATAAAATGTGATTCTAATTCTACTGGATATTCCGGCTCACGTTTTTCTCGGCTCATCTTATAAGCTTATAGTGAGTAGTGATTAGAGATTAAATAAATTTACAAATTTTTAAGTAATACTTTGTTTCCGTTACAGTTAGGATGGGAAACACAAATACTGAGAACAGATTAATTGATACTATGAAGATGAACTTAACAAGTACGGTTTTCTAATGCTATTCAGTATCTAATACATATTTCACAATTCACATTGGTTCACATTGAAGTTCAATAATCAATATTGAATATTGATTGATAATTGATATTTGATAATTGATTCCAATTTTCAAACCACAGAGTATACAAGTTTCAAACCAAAGAGAATGTAATCAATAATCATCGTTTCAAAACCATAGACAATATAAAAAACCCTATGGGGCTATGCCTATATATGTAGGGTCTCTGAAGTTAGCCCCCCAGGACTTTTTTTAAATATTGAACCTTTTATTATTGCAACGTTAGTTCGTCGTTTGTTATTATTTTTCACTTTTTCTCCTCTTATTTATTTAAAAAAAATATTATTACGGCGTTAAGAGCCAGTCGATAGCAGCGCTGTACAGCGGTGTTGACACGAAGCTTGGAAGCTTGTCACGCAAATCGTACAAATCTCTTACTACAGAAATTGAGCTTGTTGCAAGACCCGTTTTACTCGACCGTAGCTAACACAAAAAAACAATCATTAAAATCGGTTCAGTACTTTTTATGTAAACGCGCACATCGATTCTCTAAGTTAGTTTTTTATTTTATGTATCTTAGAAGATAGATATTTCATAAATTAAGGTTTTTTAAGAAACTAACCGTTAGGACTTACTAACAAAGAAACCCAAGCAGTGAGTCGTGAATTATTGAATAATGAACGTTGGGCGAGACCTTTTGTCAACTCCAGTCTCCAACTGTCATTTGTCAAATTGAATGGATTAAGGAATGTCATTTTGACAGCCAATGTACTTTTTATCAATACTATGTATTCTTTAATATATTCTATTATTTTAATATTTAGATGATATTCAAAATATAAATAGAATTCTTACTATTCATCAAGACAAACATGTTATGGAGGACAAGACCATCTCAAAGAAAACGCCAATATGGCAAAACTGTGTCCATTGCCCAAACCTGCTGTTTAACACTGCCACGGAATTCGAAAGGTTAACATTTGATTTAATAAGTCTATCCTTCTTAATGAAAATCCTGGTTGAATTTCTTACAGTCATTACTACCATAAAGTAACAGTTTGTGAAAAATTTCTCAACTCTAACATCATTTTATATTTTAGGCACATCCAAGATAAACATACCATTAAAGAAGGCAGTATTATACTTTGTCAATATGGACAAAATGGTATATGTTCAGCAATACAATTTGGAGACTTAAGAAAGGCTGGATTTAAATATCATGTAAGACAATATCATCTATACAAAAATAATGTAACAGATGATTGGACATTTTACTCTTCATCACAAAACCTTCCTGCTGTACTCAATGATCCAAACAGAGGAAAGCAGAGCAATTTTTTTACTAAAACATGGGGTGATAGTTTTGTAGATAGAGTAGAAATTTATCCTAGTCCATATTTACCAGAAATAACATTATTACATTTTGAATCTTATTGTAAAAAAATATCTAAAAGATATAGAAGGCACTGTCAGCTAAAAGTTAATGTACCAAGTAAAGCTAAAGCACCAATAGTAGAAACTATTTGTGAAGTACCACATATTTTTTATGAACAATCTTTAGCTTTAAATGATCCTCAAATATTTTGCCAAGTTTTTCCTGGTCTTTCAAACAGTAGTAACATAAATAATACAATAAGGTCTTTACAAGAGACATTGAGCACATATCTTGATGTAATAGAAATGAAAATATCAAAGCAGGTTGCCCAAAAATCTGATGCATTCTTTCATGCAATGCTTTCTCATGATACAATAATGGATCAAATGGCTAGAGCTCTTAGAACTGTCCAATGTACAAGAAAAGATATAAAAGATGTTAAAGAAAATTTGACTGAGAATCCATTAAAACTGATAAGCCTAACAAGGATTAACCAAAATCTTAATAATGTGCATGATCTTCTAAAACTGATGGGTACAGTGCAACAAACTCAACCAATGATTCAACTTCTTCTCAGTACATCAGACTATGTTGCTGCTTTGGATTTAATAAGTTCTACACAAAAAGTATTATCTACTCGATTATCAGGAATTCAAGCATTTCGTCATTTGTCACCACAATTAACAGAAATGAAAAGATTAATTCACAAGATGTTAAATAATGAATTTTCAAGATTTGTTGTGTCTGACCTTAATAGGCCTCTTAAAGATCAATCTGAGCTACCAGACAGGGACAAAATAGTTTCCATTGTGTCTGGAATACTTCGTTTTAAAGAATTTGATTTTCTTGATATTTTTAAAACTGAAGCTATGACATCAATTCAAGCTACAATTAAACAATGTGTCATTGAAATTATTTCTGAGAGAGATGGAAGTAATGAAATTGTTTTGAGAGGTTCTCACACTGATACATGGTTACTCTGCAATGAGGGTATTATATTTCTTCAGAAAGTTACACCAAACCTAGTAAATTTATTTAGAAGAATTTTATCTATTAGCAATTTGGTGTTAGACATAAGCCAAATGAGTGATATAGCTGGTAATGATAGTGAAGAAGTTTGGACACAGGCGGAATGGTTACTTGTAGAGGAGAAAGTTAAAAAATTAACAATCACCCTCTCCGACTATAGCAATGAAAGGTGTGCCAATCTTATAGTGACTAAGACTGAAAAGGAATTTGCATTAACAGACTTATCTCAACTGTCTAAACTATCTGATTTAATAGAGAAGTTCTCTAGAGAATGTGAAACTATAACAGGTCACCACAGTAATGCCATGAAACTGGCATTAAGAAGTTTTGCTATGAAGTATATTCAAAATTTGCACTCTGAACGGAGATCACAACTTACTGTTGCACTTAATGCTGAAAGATGGAAAATAGCAGATGTACCATTTGAGTTACAAAGTGTAATAAACAAAATATGTGAAGCTGGAGAAATACCACTAATAGTACAATATGACAGAGGAAAACCAGATGGAAAATATTTAATTATTAATAAAGAAAATTATGCTGTTGTTGCAACAGTACAGCTATTAATAAAAATTTTGTTAGAATACTGTGATGCAACCAAACAGTCCCCAGATATAGTTCAATACTTAGTACATTGCATGTTGGAACTTACAAGGTTATTTAACTCTCGGTGCTGTCAGTTAGTTTTAGGTGCAGGTGCTATTCAGAGTGCTGGCTTAAAGACAATATCTACATCAAATTTGGCTTTAGTATCAAGGTCTTTACAAGTTATTTTATGGTTGTTACCTTTAATACTGAAATTACTAGAAAGAGTGCATTCTAAGGATCTGTCTTTAAGTGGTTTTAACAGCTTAGAAAGTGATATAGCTGGTCATAAAAAAGAAATTGAAAGTAAAATTTGTTTAATAGTGAGCAATATGTTAAGCTCCCAGCTAGGAGGATGGGAAGCTAAACCTCCTGTCCCTTCACAAACATTCCGCAATATATCTAAACATTTAGTAAAATTACATGAAGCTCTAATAGATATTTTACCATTAGAACAAATACGTAACATATATATGAAAGTTCATGATAACTTCAAAGATAAATTAAGAGAACAGCTAAGTAAAATGAATATTATTGCAAATGGGAGCCCACAACATGGTGTAGTTACTTCTGAATTGACATTTTACTTACAAACCCTTAAAACACTAAGGGTAATTAATGAGAATGACTCTGAGGACAACATATTGTATGATATTTGGCTACATTAGCACAGTAGCACAGGCACAGGCATTTCGTATAACAAAAATAATAAAGTTATATTTTATTGTAACTTCAAACAAAATAATTGGGTTGACTAAACAAAAGTACTCTTAACTAAAGAATCAAAGACAATATTATTATGCAAACATTATATTCATATATTAATTACTAGTGGTGGCCATACAATAAACAATGACTTACTGGAATGTTTTTACATTTTAATTAAACTGGCACAGCTTTAATCCAATATTGCACTTAATTGGGTTTTTTATATTCTTGACTGGCTAAGTTGTATATATACTATATATATAAGTTAAAAATTTCTTATTTCGAGCATGTATAAAAATCTGTGTGATTGATTCAAATATTATTTGTAAATAAAATTTCTATAATAACTGAACTCCAAAAAACATAATATAATGGGATAGTGATATGTTAATACTTGTTTACCATGTTCTCGCTCCATCTCTAAATGACCTAGAGCTAAAAATGTAAATTTAATTAGGTGCCTATATTTATAAAATCGACTAAAATAAACAGACAAATCACAAATTAATTACATAACAATAATATATACCCTTTGATCTGTATCACTTCAATAACAAGTGAATAAATATAATGCCATCTAATGACATTTATTTGAACTAACATTCCCGATAAGACCTCAATTTAAATTTGTCTTATTATGTTTTGTATAAAATATTAGTTGGATCAATAAACAAAATTTTGAAAGTTATTACGGTATCAAATTAGCAGGAAATACAGAATAAAAGTAATCATATTATCAAAAATAAGATACAATAATATCACAAAAGACTCACCTCTCTTCATTTGGGCTTATACCGAAGTACCTTTATACAGATAGTGATTCTCATACAAAATAAATAGTTCAGAACTTTTTGATTTTGCATATATTTTTTAGCTTTTTAAATTTATTAACTATATTTAATTTGTTGTATGCTTTGGTTTTAAAAAATTAAACACATAAGTGAAAAGTATTACATAACATATTTACTACATATACCCACTAAACTAACATTTTTGGTTTAAAAAAAGTGAATTATATATATTTTATACTGTATCACAAACAGCTACATTATACATATGCATATCATTTTGGCTTATCACAAATATTTGAATTTTAAAACTCTAAAACTAAAAGTTTAAGATAACTTTATCAGTAAATTGCAATACTGAACAGGTGCTTATTTCCTCTTTTGAAGTCGGTAAAAATGATCCTTATAAAATATAAAGCCACTCACACTTTTCATGCAAGGAGGAGCATCTTTTTACGACTGTGCATATTTAAATAGAAGATAGCCTAAATTAGATTTATATTTAGTAGTTTATCATCTTCATTACTAAACATCATAAAAATAAGAAGCCATAGGATATCTTACCAGAAAAGCTATACATGTACAAACAACTTGAAATATCAGCAAACATTTTGTAAGTTGAACTTCTCTAATTGGCCCTAATTTTATTAAAAATAAATTTATTAATGTCATATTATTTAGTACTATACTATCACTATCTTCAACTTTGTCAAGCAGTCTAAACCATGTTAAAATAAGTATAATGAATTTCCTTAATGTGGTCAAATCCTTTTTTGAAATAACTGTCTTACTGGGATAAAGTAAATCAGTTTCAGCGCTGTATTTTGGCAGCCTGTGTCTGGGGCAAGGTATGATATGGAAGAGTTGGGGTATGGAATAAATAAAATTAATAATTTGAGGTAGGAAAAATAACAATACAGTTTTACTAAAATGGCTGAGGATAGCAACCACAGCAAATGTCATACCTGATACATAGCAAAAAGTGTCTCCAACAAAGACTTTAGATGGATACCTGTAAATATTAACAAATATGTATTTATTCCTTCATTATTTATTAACAATAATAATTTATTAACCATATTTATTTTTAACTATACAAATACATGAAATATTACTTACCAATTGTGTTTTAATAATGCCAATGTAGTTGTTAAATAGGGGATCATAATATGTAATGAAAAGCTATGCGCTTTAAATTGATCACCCCTCAACTCAATTATATCAAAAACAATTATAGATAAAGCTATAATGACAGACTGACCAACTTCAAGACCATTAATACCAGCCAAAATATTTATGGCATTGGTGCAGAAAACTGCCAACATTCCCATATAAATATAATACAGGAATCCTGTAACAAATGATATTTTAAATTTATGTCAAACATAACTCTAAGTTAAGAATAAGCAATACTGACCAATATTGATAGAAGTTCCAAAAAACTGTCTTAATGGTATTGGTACAATAAATGTAGTTGAATTGAAATTAACATAATAAACAACAAGTAAAGGTAGTGATGCTATGGTTGGAAGCAACAACTTGTATCTCCATTTTAGATTTAATACATCATCTGCAAATCCCAGAAGCAACATGCAACATATTGACAGTAAAGCTGCCAGCAACTCTGCAAACTTTAAAAAATATTAAATATTAGATAGATCATAGAATAATAAATATATTTATGAAAAATAAATATGTAAAATAAATGTTGCCATGAAGAGTTACATTCTTTATCAATGTAATTTTTTATATGTATTTCTTATAATATACTTCTTATTAATAACCTTTTGTAAAATAAGGTATTAAAAACCCAAATGTTCATTTTTGTTAGGGATAATCCATAAAATACATACTTAAGTTTAATAACTTCAACTTCCAATTATATCAGGAATATATTCTAATCAAGTGTATAAAAACTAAATTCTATGTAGTGTTTATGTTACATGATGTAGAAGTTTTAAAAATTCAACCAAATATAATATTTACACAGGTACAAATATAGTCAAGTATCCATTACCTCATTATGAGGAAATTTTCCCCTGTCCATAAGTCCATTTCCGAATACAATTGGAATAAATAAAAATATAGTCACTAAGAAAACACATCCTGACAATACTCCGATTGCCTCTGGTCTGAAATATACAAAAAATATATATTTATTGAAAGCATAAACACAGCATTTGCTTTAAATATTCTTTGAAAATTGGATTTGAGCTAACATTTTTTCTTTTGAAACTTTGCACAGATCAACTCCAAATAAACCAGCATTTATGAAAAGGCCTTTCATTTTGGGTATTAATTCATCAGTTATAAAGTAAGCAACCAGTGATATAAGCGATAAAATTATTATAGACCACATTTTCTAAAAGGGATTTTTAAAACTCGCAATTGTAAAACTTATTTTAATTCAACAGAACGCATTATTAAGTACTAAAATAAATATTTTATAATAATTATTTTTTAAAATTCCAAGTGACAAAAACAATCAGTTGCTAACAACGCGAAATGTTGTTTGACAAATGTGAAATGACTATAAATGACAATTGACAATTATTTGACATTCGATGATTGTTGTTGTTGTTTTTAAAATTTATCCCCAATAGGGAAAAGCCGATGATTTAATTTTAACAATATTGTAGGTGGTAGACACGTGGTAGACATCACGGTCGATTAAGGGGCCCCATAGACGGGGCAATTATCGCAACGATCTGCCGTACAATATTAAAATTGAATGACAGATTGTACGTGTGTGGCAATATCGCATCCAATTTTGTAGTCGATCGATCGATCGCAAATTGCAACAGGCAGCCCCGAAAATATCGTTTGTGATCTCAACATCGTTCGATATATTATCGCACGTGTATGGCGTGATCGGGTGCGATCATTTTCAGTATTCATTTATATTGTCAGTCTGCCTCCTGTTTATTAGTATTGCCTCATATTGGTATCTTTTTTTATTATTCTGGCAGATATTTTATGCAAGAGCTGTAAACATGTTTCCTCTGACATCCTACGGTAGTTATGACAAACTTTAGGATTAAAACGTAATTCCTCCAGAAGGTGGATGTGAGAATATTAATGCCTTTTCAGTAGCCATTTCTTAGTCAATTCTCTCCTAGTCGTCCTTTTCCTTATTGTTAGGGGCCCCATAGACGGGGCAATCAGTCGATTCGATTGACCATCAAGCAAATCGTACGATCCATCTTTCGATTTCCGTCCGCTCACACACAAACGATGTGATCGAACGATTCTCAGTGTGTGCACGATTTAATATTTTTTGCTTTAATTAATATTAAAAAAAATGAATATTTGACATGCTTGTCCGTGATTGAACAAATGTTTGTAGCGAACAAAAAAGAACAAACAACGAAAAAACGATGTAATGAAAGAAGTTCAAACACTTAAAATAAAAATATCCTGGGGGGCTAACTTCAGTGAACCCAATTTTAGTATCCATCTTAATCTTATAGATTTGTACGATTTGTGTGACAAGCTTCCAAGCTTCGCGTCAACGCCGCTGTACAGCGTTGCTATCGACTGGACCTGCGTAGTGCGCACTGCGCACGCCGTTCAAGTGAAAATAAATGGTATTTATGAAATACGAAATAAATTCAAGTAATGCGATGAGGGTTTAGTACGCTTGCATTACGAAGGAAAAAAAGAGACAAAATAATATTCTATGCAAAGCATCCCAGTCTATCGTCATGCTACGGCCGTAAATGGAAACTATTATCACGATAAGCCCACGTACCCCAACTACTGTTGACGTTGAGTGTTGATGACCTTTATCAAAGCCTTTATATTCCGTGGTAACAGCCCTAATCAAAATTCAAATGTCAAAACTAGTCCTTTGCCTTTCCCATAGAGAAAAGTAATATTATACTTTTTTATTGGCCTTTCCCTATTGGGGATAAATCAAAGACTACTGGGAAGTGGGATAAATTTTAAAAACAACAATAATATTTTATATTTCTATTTGATAGATTTCATTTTTATATAAAATTTATTATAATAATATGTTTGTTCCTCTTCCTTTTAATTAATGTATTAATTCTTAATTGACTGCATTTACTAATTTTTAATTAAAAGAAACTTTAAATAAGTTTTGTGTGTTCTGAAAAGATATTTAATATCTTTACGCTTAAAATGAGTACGATGGATGAAATTGAAGAAGAATCGAAAGCTGCAGCGGAAAAAATGGTCATGAATATGATGCAAAGACCAGGACAACTTGAAAAAGTAACAGCTTTTATACAACTATTTGGTTATCGTAAAATTTCAGATTTTTTTACTTCAAACTTTCATAACTATATTTATTAATTAGCCACACATTATTTAAAAGTCATAAATGTTATCTATTATTTGTGTTTCTGGGTATAACAATTACTCTCTTGTAAAATTTTATATTTAGAAATAGATATTATATAGAAATTTGAGTAAGGTCTTTAAGTAGATATTGTATTTAATTTCCGCTATCTCATAATAATTTATTATTGTGAGATAGCTGAAATTATATTATATATAATTATATATATTATATATAATTATATATATTATATGTATTATTATATTTAGGAGAACAAGTTTATCATTATATTATAGTTCTTTCTTAGGTTTACACAAATAGAGGGCAAATATTAGGATAATGTTTCATTTATATTATAGTTTTTGAGTATTATTTTAGGTTGAACAGTATAAAAAAAGAATTACACACAAGAAAGCATCAATTGAAGCTCAATTAAAATCTGCAGTGCAAGGGAAACTTGATGGTGTTAGTGTTGGATTGAGGCAATTACAAGAATGTCTTGATGATGTACAACAAATAAGTGTGAAGTAAATTTTTATTTTATTTTGACATGTATATTATTATATTTTAGAAAGCTGTTACATATATCTATATTTTTAACTTGCCTATACAATGGAATTTCAAATTCAATAGTTGATTTTTGTAGAATGGATGAGCTGGAAGAATTGTTAAGAGGTGTTCCACCACTAGTGGCATCTTTACAAGCTGTAAGAGAGGAAGATTCCAGACATTCTCAGTATGTTACTGCCATGGACAGTTTAAAGCATATATTTACAGTACCAGAAAGTGTTGCCAAAACTAAGCAGTGGATTGGGGAAGGAAAATTATTGCATGCTCATCAGGTATTACCAATTTTTGTTGTTTCATCAATTCTAATACCTAATAAAAATCTTATTTATGTTGCATCAGGTAAAACTTACTATAATAACAATTCTTAACTTGAAAAAAGTATTTACCAGCGATAGTATTGTTAAATTGCTTATTGTAACCTATAAATATTTGACTTTGTCTTAAAATTAATTTGAAATGTAAACTATACTTGCTGTACTTTCTATTTTGTAAATTTTCATATATAATATGATATTTATTTTTAATGTGGATCCTTAGTGTCTGAGTGATTTGGAAAATTCAAGAGATGATTTACTTTATGAACTGCATAGATTGCCTAATCAATCTTCTCATGACAAAATTATGTTAAAAGCATACTTTGAAGATGTTGAGATGGTTTCCAACTTGTTAGAGAAGCAAATAAAGCTAATTTTAGCAAGAACATTAAATACAGTGCGAAAGGAGCCTACAGTTATTGTGACTGCTTTAAGAATAATTGAAAGGGAAGAAAAGCGAGATCAAATGGCCCTTCAGGTAATCATAATTGGTTTTATCTTATCTTTCTTGATGCTGCAGCAATGCAAAATAAGTCAATTTCATAAATTGGTTCCTAAAACCTTTAGAATATTTACTCAGCTTAAATATTCTTAATTTCAATTTTAGTTGAAAGTTTTTATTAATTTATCTAACATTTATTAAATATTTTTAGCAACAAGACCAGTCAGGTTTTATGCCTCCAGGGCGGCCTAAAAATTGGCGTCTAAAAGCCTTTGAAGTACTAGAGTGTGCTGTCGCACAAAGAGTAGAAGGGACTCGTGTTGATGAGAGAGAAGATAATAAGCTGTGGCTTATCAGATATCTAGAGTTAACTCGAATGCTCATATTAGAAGATTTGAGAGTAGTCAAAACTCTATGTGTACCTTGCTTTCCACCTCACTATGATATTGTTAATAAATATGTTAATATGTATCACACCTGTTTGTCAAGTAGTGTAAGTAATTTATTTTATGAACCAGTAGTGAGGTTTCAATTATTAAATTGTAATTAAATAGCAAGAAAATAATCCAAATATTAGAGTGGTAATAAAGATATTTTGTTTGGTACTAAACTTTAAAATCAAAAAGTCAAATATGTACTATTGTGTATATTCTTAACATATTTTAATGCATTTTTAAACTTCAAATATTTCAAAACCTTTATTTGTTAAACATAATTTCAGCTACAAGATGTAGTTCAAAATGGTTTGGAAGGAAATGAGTATGTGACGTTATTGTCCTGGATTCTAAACACCTACCCGGGTGTGGAACTGATGGGAAGTCCAGAAGTTAATGTGGATGTGTCAAAGTTACCTCCATTGTTAAGTAACGAAATTATGCAAAAATTACAAGATGAATACTTACAGGTTTGTGAAGTCTAATGCTGTATGAAATATTATTATTAACACAATTTTATTTTAAACTAGCTTTACCCGCGGCTTAGCCCGCGTTTATTTTTTTAATTGCTTATTAACTTCATTGGGTTGATCTGTAGGATGCCTGAAAGTTTCTTCAAAATTACTCTAGCTATTTCAGAACCCATTGTTAATACAAACAATTTTTTAATTTTTCGTAAAAAATATATATTTTTAATTAAAAGTATCCTATGTTTCTTCTAATACCTCCAAGAATATGTGTACAAAGTTTCATGATGATCTGGTTGAGTAGTTTTCGCATGAAAGCGTAACAAACAAACTTACATTCACATTTATAATATTAAGTAGGGATTTGAATAATTTTAGGTGTAATTTAAGCTAATTTTTATATTTTTCTAATTTTATCACTAGAAGTAACTGTTTTGTATATAATATTTTCGTTTAACAAAAAAAACAAAGAAGAAAGAAGGATTACTTAAAATTTTGGTCTAGTATTTTATTCGTCTCAGACCTTATATAAGCAATGTACGCTACATTGCTTTCTCCATATAAGATACTATCCTTTCCCGCGGCTCGGCTCGCGTCCTAAAGGATGAAAATCAAAATAAATATTTTTCTCCTGATTTTTCAACATTTTTCATTGATGCTCCGCTCCTGTTGGTCGTAGCGTGATGTAATATATTATATAACCTATAGCCTTCCTCGATAAATGGACTATCCAACACAAAAATATTTTTTCAATTCGGACATGGAACTGAAGATAGCAGCCGGCTAGCGGCCGGCCGCCTGACGATTTACGCGAAGGGCCGCAACGCTACCGCGCGTCGTAAACACTTTTTGTTATACTATAAATTCGCTACAAATGCTATTAATTATTACTTTTTGATAATTTTAAATAGATATAGTAGTAATGTACAGTTTTTTCTTAAAATATTAAGCAATTTTTAATTATATTAATACTCGTGTCCGTTCTTAGCGTAAAGGGTAATTTCATTATAAAAACTATATAAAGCAAACTGTGAGCAACTTGATTTTTTTATATATTATTATGCTTATATATACTAACTAAATAACGTTAAAATTAGACAGGATCAAATCATACTTTATTTAGAAAATTTTTTTAAATATTACTTCATAGCGCATCTCATACTAAGATTCAGACGTCTAAAAATAATACAAGGCAAACTCGAATCTGGATGATATTTTTAATAAACATTCTTCTATCGTTATATGCTTTCTATCGTTTTCTTGGACTTGAAGTTTTCATACATTCTCGTACCGCGGGCGGGCTAATATTGCTCATATTTACAAGTTTTTTTTACTACTATTCTATGTGTTGATCCTGCGAGATTTTAATTATTTCTTGTTTAGTGATATTAGAAGAATGTATAGTAAAAATTAGAACAAGATTTGAGTTTGCGTTGTATTATTTTTAGACGTCTGAAACTTAGCATGAGATGCGGTATGAAGGAATATTTAAAATTTTTTTACAAATAAAGTATGATTTGATCCTGTCTAATTTTAACGTTATTTAGTTAGTATATATAAGCATAATAATATATAAAAAAATCAAAGACCTCCCAGTTTGCTTTCTATCGTTTTCTTGGACTTGAAGTTTTCATACATTCTCGTACCGCGGGCGGGCTAATATGAGCATATTTACAAGTTTTTTTTACTACTATTCTATGTGTTGATCCTGCGAGATTTTAATTATTTCTTGTTAAGTGATATTAGAAGAATGTATAATAAAAATAAGAACAAGATTTGAGTTTGCGTTGTATTACTTTTTTTTAGACGTCTGAATGTTAGTATGAGATGCGCTATGAAGTAATATTTAAAAATTTTTTTGCAAATAAAGTATGATTTGATCCTGTCTAATTTTAACGTTATTTAGTTAGTATATATAAGCATAATAATATATAAAAAATCAAAGACCTCCCAGTTTGCTTTCTATCGTTTTCTTGGACTTGAAATTTTCATACATTCTCGTACCGCGGGCGGGCTAATATGAGCATATTTACAAGTTTTTTTTACTACTATTCTATGTATTGATCCTGCGAGATTTTAATTATTTCTTGTTTAGTGATATTAGAAGAATGTTTATTAAAAATATCATCCAGATTCGAGTTTGCGTTGTATTATTTTTAGACGTCTGAAACTTAGCATGAGATGCGGTATGAAGGAATATTTAAAAAATTTTTACAAATAAAGTATGATTTGATCCTGTCTAATTTTAACGTTATTTAGTTAGTATATATAAGCATAATAATATGTATATAAAAAAATCAAAGACCTCCCAGTTTGCTTTCTATCGTTTTCTTGGACTTGAAGTTTTCATACATTCTAGTATCGCGGGCGGGCTAATATGAGCATATTTACAAGTTTTTTTTACTACTGTTCTATGTCTTGATCCTGCGAGATTTTAATTATTTCTTGTTAAGTGATATTAGAAGAATGTTTAATAAAAATATCATTCAGATTCGAGTTTGCCTTGTATTATTTTTAGACGTCTGAAACTTAGCATGAGATGCGGTATGAAGGAATATTTAAAATTTTTTTACAAATAAAGTATGATTTGATCCTGTCTAATTTTAACGTTACTTAGTTATAGTTTGGGAGGTAGTGTCAAATTTGACCGGAGCATTTTGGCATGGCTTTTGTTTTTTTGTATAGTCAGTTATGCCAACGCTTATTAATAAACAAATTGTCAGTTGGCCCAAAACCGGGGCATAAGATGAGAAAATGCCAGGAAACTTGATAGTAAAAAAATATTCTTGGACTATTTTGGCAAAGATAAAAAAGTATAAATAATTAGTTTATGAATTGTAGATCTCAAAAAAAAGTGTCAGCTGTATCATGTACGTGACAAAATATGTTAGCTGATCATGTGAACATGTCAAAAAATTAGAAAACCTTGTAGCATTTTGGCAAAGCTGAAAATTGTATATATTGAAGATTATAATTCAATAATCATAATAATTTATGTCAGCTGGAATTTTAACAAGGCACAACCTGTTAGTTTGACTTTCAAAGTTTGGTTATTAGGTATATCAGATCATTATGGCATGGTTTTTGGTTTTTTGGATAGTCAGTTGTTCCATCGCTTATTAATAAATGAGGTATAAGTTGGCCCAAAACCGGGGCATAAGATGAGAAAATGCCAGGAAACTTCAATAAAAAAATTTTTTTTTGGACTATTTTGGCAAAGATGAAAAAGTATAAATAATTAGTTAATGAATTGTAGATCTTAAAAAAAAGTGTCAGCTGTATCATGTACGTGACAAAATATGTTAGCTGATCATGTAAGCATGTTAAAAAATCAGAAAAACTTGTAGTATTTTGGCAAAGCTGAAAATTGTATATATTAAAGATTATAATTCAATAATCATAATAATTTATGTCAGCTGGAATTTTAACGAGGCACAACCTGTTAGCTTGACTTTCAAAGTTTGGTTATGAAGTATAATATCAGATCATTTTGGCATGACTTTTGTTTTTTTGTATAGTCAGTTGTTCCAACGCTTTTTAATAAATGAGGTGTCAGTTGGCCCAAAACCGGGGCATAAGATGAGAAAATGCCAGGAAACTTGATAGTAAAAAAATTTTTTTTGGACTATTTTGGCAAAGCTGAAAAAGTATAAATAATAAGTTAATGAATTGTAGATCTTAAAAAAAAGTGTCAGCTGTATCGTGTACGTGACAAAATATGTTAGCTGATCTGATATTATACTTCATAACTAAACTTTGAAAGTCAAGCTAACAGGTTGTGCCTCGTTAAAATTCCAGCTGACATAAATTATTATGATTATTGAATTGTAATCTTTAATATATACAATTTTCAGCTTTGCCAAAATGCTACAAGTTTTTCTGATTTTTTGACATGTTCACATGATCAGCTAACATATTTTGTCACGTACATGATACAGCTGACACATTTTTTTAAGATCTACAATTTATAAACTAAATTATTTATACTTTTTCATCATTGCCAAAATAGTCCAAGAATATTTTTTTTTCATCTACTTTAATATTTTCTCTAGCCCAAAAGCCCCGGAGTCGCGCCAGCTGACAATTATTTTTGTTCTCATACAAGTACTAACTATCAAAATAAGTTCATAGAGTCCATGCCAAAATCACCGTAAAAAATTGACACTACCTCCCGGACTATTAGTATATATAAGCATAATAATATATAAAAAAATCAAAGACCTCCCAGTTTGCTTTCTATCGTTTTCTTGGACTTGAAGTTTTCATACATTCTCGTACCGCGGGCGGGCTAATATGAGCATATTTACAAGTTTTTTTACTACTATTCTATGTGTTGATCCTGCGAGATTTTAATTATTTCTTGTTTAGTGATATTAGAAGAATGTATAGTAAAAATTAGAACAAGATTTGAGTTTGCGTTGTATTATTTTTAGACGTCTGAATGTTAGTATGAGATGCGCTATGAAGTAATATTTAAAAAATTTTTTGCAAATAAAGTATGATTTGATCCTATCTAATTTTAACATTATTTAGTTATAATATATAAGCATAACAATATATAAAAAAATCAAAGACCTCCCAGTTTGCTTTCTATCGTTTTCTTGGACTTGAAGTTTTCATACATTCTAGTACCGCGGGCGGGCTCATATGAGCATATTTACAAGATTTTTTTACTACTATCCTATGTCTTGATCCTGCGAGATTTTAATTATTTCTTGTTTAGTGATATTAGAAGAATGTATAGTAAAAATTAGAACAAGATTTGAGTTTGCGTTGTATTATTTTTAGACGTCTGAAACTTAGCATGAGATGCGGTATGAAGGAATATTTAAAATTTTTTTACAAATAAAGTATGATTTGATCCTGTCTAATTTTAACGTTATTTAGTTAGTATATATAAGCATAATAATATATAAAAAAATCAAAGACCTCCCAGTTTGCTTTCTATCGTTTTCTTGGACTTGAAGTTTTCATACATTCTCGTACCGCGGGCGGGCTAATATGAGCATATTTACAAGTTTTTTTTACTACTATTCTATGTGTTGATCCTGCGAGATTTTAATTATTTCTTGTTAAGTGATATTAGAAGAATGTATAATAAAAATAAGAACAAGATTTGAGTTTGCGTTGTATTACTTTTTTTTAGACGTCTGAATGTTAGTATGAGATGCGCTATGAAGTAATATTTAAAAATTTTTTTGCAAATAAAGTATGATTTGATCCTGTCTAATTTTAACGTTATTTAGTTAGTATATATAAGCATAATAATATATAAAAAAATCAAAGACCTCCCAGTTTGCTTTCTATCGTTTTCTTGGACTTGAAGTTTTCATACATTCTCGTACCGCGGGCGGGCTAATATGAGCATATTTACAAGTTTTTTTTACTACTATTCTATGTATTGATCCTGCGAGATTTTAATTATTTCTTGTTTAGTGATATTAGAAGAATGTTTATTAAAAATATCATCCAGATTCGAGTTTGCGTTGTATTATTTTTAGACGTCTGAAACTTAGCATGAGATGCGGTATGAAGGAATATTTAAAAAATTTTTACAAATAAAGTATGATTTGATCCTGTCTAATTTTAACGTTATTTAGTTAGTATATATAAGCATAATAATATGTATATAAAAAAATCAAAGACCTCCCAGTTTGCTTTCTATCGTTTTCTTGGACTTGAAGTTTTCATACATTCTAGTATCGCGGGCGGGCTAATATGAGCATATTTACAAGTTTTTTTACTACTGTTCTATGTCTTGATCCTGCGAGATTTTAATTATTTCTTGTTAAGTGATATTAGAAGAATGTTTAATAAAAATATCATTCAGATTCGAGTTTGCCTTGTATTATTTTTAGACGTCTGAAACTTAGCATGAGATGCGGTATGAAGGAATATTTAAAAAATTTTTACAAATAAAGTATGATTTGATCCTGTCTAATTTTAACGTTACTTAGTTAGTATATATAAGCATAATAATATATAAAAAATCAAAGACCTCCCAGTTTGCTTTCTATCGTTTTCTTGGACTTGAAGTTTTCATACATTCTCGTACCGCGGGCGGGCTAATATGAGCATATTTACAAGTTTTTTTACTACTATTCTATGTGTTGATCCTGCGAGATTTTAATTATTTCTTGTTTAGTGATATTAGAAGAATGTATAGTAAAAATTAGAACAAGATTTGAGTTTGCGTTGTATTATTTTTAGACGTCTGAATGTTAGTATGAGATGCGCTATGAAGTAATATTTAAAAAATTTTTTGCAAATAAAGTATGATTTGATCCTATCTAATTTTAACATTATTTAGTTATAATATATAAGCATAACAATATATAAAAAAATCAAAGACCTCCCAGTTTGCTTTCTATCGTTTTCTTGGACTTGAAGTTTTCATACATTCTAGTACCGCGGGCGGGCTCATATGAGCATATTTACAAGATTTTTTTACTACTATCCTATGTCTTGATCCTGCGAGATTTTAATTATTTCTTGTTTAGTGATATTAGAAGAATGTATAGTAAAAATAAGAACAAGGTTTGAGTTTGCGTTGTATTATTTTTAGACGTCTGAATGCTAGTATGAGATGCGCTATGAAGTAATATTTAAAAATTTTTTTGCAAATAAAGTATGATTTGATCCTGTCTAATTTTAACGTTATTTAGTTAGTATATATAAGCATAATAATATATAAAAAAATCAAGTTGCTCACAGTTTGCTTTATATAGAAATTACCCTTTACGCTAAGAACGGACACGAGTATTAATAAAATAAAAAATTGCTTAATATTTTAAGAAAAAACTGTACATTACTACTGTATCTATTTAAAATTATCAAAAAGTAATAATTAATAGCATTTGTAGCGAATTTATAGTATAACAAAAGGTATTTACGACGCGCGGTACCGTTGCGGCCCTTCGCGTAAATCGTCAGGCGGCCGGCCGCTAGCCGGCTGCTATCTTCAGTTCCATAATTCGGACCAGTAGTTCCTGAGATTAGCGCGTTCAACCAAACAAACAAACAAATTCTTCAGCTTTATAATATTGGTATAGATGAGCTAATTAAATAGTTCACTTATACTTTGTTAAAACTCGAATATATCCCATTTTAAATAAATCACCTTTTCGATTTTAGGTCACATTTTTTTTTTATTTATTTATTACATAATATGTATTACGATATTACCGTAGGTACATTCTGTTTCATATAAATCCTTTAAGTAGTTTTTGCATGAATATAAAGAAATCTGTAATAGAAGAAAAACGTTTATAAATACTAAAAATGTAATACAGAAAATGGAGTCAAATTACATGGAGTGGATGGAGAAAACGCTGGAGGCTGAGCGCGCGGAGTGGCGCGGCGAGCGCTCGCCCGACGTCGAGCCCCACACCAACGCCTTCCACACGCACGCGCCCGTCATCATCTTCCAGATGATCGACCAGAACTTGCAGGTGAGTGCGAGAGAGAACGCTGCGGAGAGTCAACTATCTACCTATGTGTTCATACTTCACTGACAAAGTGATTGCTGCTATGAATACGATGGTGGCGTGTCACGCATGTGTGTCACGTGTGCTGTGTGTGTGTGTGTACCATGGAGCATAAAACCTATGGAGCGAGCATTGGCATGTTTTTGTATTAGCTCAAAGTCGCTCATTTACGGCGGGGGGAGAGGTGCGGTGTGAAATGTCTAGAGCATACAACGCTATGCTTTGTTGGAAAAAATTGTCTCTTTGAAAAGCATTAATCCAAATTTCTTTCTTCTTGCTGTCATCGTTGGGAAATCTGCAAATTTTAAATCATACAAAATAAATATTTTTAATTATAACACCTACAGTAAAATACAAATTCATCTTATCTTGAATTACATCGATATAAATCGTTGCGATGCTGCGACAGCACTATCGAGAAAAATAGACAAGACGTCAACATTGACGTCGCCAAGCTTGATTTATCATAATATGCTTAGCAAACGCGGTGCCCCCGCATGCGCTCTCCATTTACTCCATGGTGTGTACGCATAGGCGTGTGTGATTGTACTGCGATAAGTTCTCTATTGCTATAATTGGTAAAAGAGCATTGATAACAATTAACAATCGAGTGCATAAACTCTATTTCTATTAGAGAAATGTTTTTTGCAATTTATAGCAAATTATACTAACCCTTCAAACTAAAGCCTAAAGCAAAGTTAAATACTCTATAAAAAAGTATGCTGGTAGGAAACTAGTTGTATATTATCAACATAAAAGGCTTCTTTCCTTTCAGGTCACCGAGACTATAAGTAAAGAGATTACTTATAAAGCTTTCCAGCTGAGTATAGATCAAGTTACTCGTTTTGGAAATATGTACAGAGATGGCGTAATACAATTTAAGGTAGTTTTTATACAATTTTGTGCTTCGATTCAAAGTTCAAACCATCTTAATCTTCCTAATTAATTAAATAAATAATATTTTTTAATAATACTTCCCTTATAAGATATCACTATGTTTTATGGGACTTCATTTACATTTACAATTATTATTAATGATGAAGAATATTTAATTACACCTAGATATTCCATTTATCTCGAATTTGGCATATGGTTTCAAAGCAGAAGTAGTAATAGCAACAATTAGGATGACAATAATGATAATATTTGTATACTTGTGGTATTACCAGGAGACGCACTTCGCGGACCGTTCGCGCGTAGCGTACTTCACGCACCACATGATCACGATCGTCAACAACAGCGAGCAAATGCTGCGGTTGGCCGCGCAGGCGCAAGCCCGGCGCCGCGCGCCCGCCGACGCCGGCTTCACACGCCTTCTAGATGTCTTCCAGGTGAATCTCTCATCACTGTTTTGTCTTTATTTTATGTCAAATATCTATATGCTTAACGTTTATGGTATTAGCGAATACAATATTTATTAATTTACACATTTTACAATAATAATTTAACATAAATTCTTTTGTGACAGAAATTGAGAGATGAAGCAGCTCAATTCCTATTAGATGAGGCCTTTTTGGATTTGGAACAACACTTTGACGATCTGTTCACTACTAAGTGGCTCACATCGAGCATTCCAGTGGATACCATCTGTGTAACACTCGAAGATTATTTCCAGGATTATAATCATTTAAGAGAGAAAAATTTCGAGTATGTTATCAATGAAGCCCAAAATCTTGTGTACAAGAAATATATAACAGCAATGTTGTCGAAGAAAATAACATTCAAAACTGTCGAGGAGGCTCAGCAGGCTGCTACTAAGATCGTTAAAGAAGCAAATCAGATTAGATCTTTCTTCAGGAAAATTGCACTGAACGCGGAAGGTGTCAATGTGGATTGGCCGTATGATGTTATTAAAATGTTGGCGGAGGTAAGTGCTCCAATAATTCGCATTGAGTTTGAGTACAGACTTTGGGTATTAAAATTTGAACAATCTTCATTGACCTTACATTGTCCAAATAATTTCACTTTATTCCTAAGTTAATTACTGTCTAAATATAGTAATTCTAGTAATTGAAAAGCTTAGTTAAATTTTTTTAACATTCGATGCACGTTAGGCAAATTGATTAGTACAAGCTTTCTACCGTATAATATTAATAACACCCATTACACGTTCACCAGGTGATCCGCTGCCAGGACATCGAGATGCTCTCTCTGGACCTGCACGGGCTGCTGGAGAAGTGCCCGGATGTGTCGGAGGAGCAGCTAGTGCGGCTGCTGGCGCTGCGCGGGGACGTGCCGCGCGCGCACGTGCGCGACACCGTGGCGCACGCACGCGCCGCGCACCGCCCGCGTGCGCCCCCGCTGGCGGCCACGCCGCGACTGTTCGCCGGCATCACTTTTAACGACAGGCTGCTGTCACACTTCACGCTATAGTCACAGATTATAAAACCCTCAAAGTAGGCCATCTTTTTTCTTACGGAAATGCTGTCAAAGAAATTTTTTATGACGCACGATTACAGTTCTCGAGGCATAAGCTCAGCTTTGCATTTGTGTGAGTGCAATGTACGGATAGGCACGACCGAAGGCGTAGCGCGTTGCGACTTGCGAGTTGGTTTAAACCTGTTTTAACTGGTTTTTGATGCGCGGCTATTGGCTATTAGCTATCACTCACACAAATGCAAAGCTGAGCTTACGCCTCGAAAACTGTACAAAGTTACAGAGTTGTTAAGTTATAGAGCCATCTCGGTGAAAATTACAATTATATCATGTATGTATATGTCAACCTTAAAGCCTGTATTGATTAGAAGACTAACTGCGTTATAGTTCGAGTAGTTTCTGTGAGCAGTTCAGAAGACTGATAGTTAGTCACAAGTTAGCGCGCTTCTGCTAACTTCAAACCAGCCTCATAGAACTTTTTTGCCAGCAAACAGGTAATCCAAGATAGTGGTCAGAATTTTCATTAAAGTTTTGGTATAAATTACATCAAAAAAAGTATCACTTCCTACGATAGAGTGTTCACACACTATTTGGCGTAGCTCCAACTTGAGATTGATGACTGTAATTGTTAACACTATTGATACCAAATTCGCAAGTCGTCCAACTCCGTTTTAGTAATTTTTTAAGGTTTTATTTTAATATTACGCCTCATAAACAAAACCCACCGTGTCGCTTCGGTGCACGTCTCATGTCTCGGTTGTCTAGCACTATACTACTAGAATATACGGTTGCTAGAGGTACTGAGGTTTTCTGCCCTTATTGAGTTGGGAAGTAGGCGATGTTTCACCCCCGCCTCGGATATAACGTAAAGCCGTCAATCCTGCGCCTGTGACGGTTGCGCCAAAGTGTAAGTGCCATCAGACTTTTGAAGTAAAAGGAATAGAGAGTACTTGTGTCTCATGCGTACAGTTGAGCACTATAATATATATAATTTATATAATATATATATATATATATATATATAAATTTATAATAGATTGGCCGCTGTGGCCGAAAGACAGAGACATTGTAAATTGATTCCAACTCAATCTTCTACACTATACCCATAGGAGGCTGGAGGTGTGAATTTTCTTTTTACAAATTATTATTTACATGTAAGTGCACTTAACTGATTATACCTACTGTTAATTGACAAGGTGACCTTGTTGCTTTTTGTTATGGAAGTAAAATAATATCTTATTAAAGCTTATGCCAAACGGTGTTATGGTAAATAATTTATTCTTTACAAAAAAAGCTTTACATTATTTAAGTAAATACTTTATAGTATTCACATAAAAGTTAGAAGAATGAGATTTAATTTTTAAAAACTGATAAACTTTATACTTACTTCGAGTATTATATTGTACGAGATAAATAGAGGAATGAGGATGCGTCACGACGCGGCGTGCGTATATCTTACACCATGTACATAAACAACTATTGTTGCTAACAAGTTAAAAATGGCTTGTGACTAAGAGAACATATTTTATATAATAAATGTAAATATGTGTTCGTGTTTAAGTTATATTTAAAAATATTATATATGATTATATTATCAAATGTTATGGAAATTATTACCTATTGATATACACTTATTTTAATTTTAAATATAATTTTATAAACTGTATAATTTTAAGGATTGTCTCCGTATTAAATACAAATGGTATATTAATAATTTTCTTTATTTTCGAAAAAATCTAGTTACTTATCATACTTTGTTATATAGTTTTTTAAGTGCTGCTATGTATCACATATTTCTTAAGGTTCAATAAACTCGTTGATAAAAATATATTATTTTGAGTCATAACTAAGTCGGGTTCCCTACACATGTGGTATTACATATTATGATCAAATCTATTTCAAGTTTAAACGCGAATTGGCATCAGAAGGCAAAAATATTTAGTAGGTGAGCGGCTTTTTACGTCGAAGCATCTGCTTGTCTTTAAAGAATTTTGTTAATATCCAATGCAGAAGCGGACAGTAAAACAAGAATTATTTACAACTGTGATTAAGGAGTGTTTTTTTGGTGTTGATTGAATAAAAGAAAGTCCTACAAAATAGTGATATTGTGATCTCGTCGCGCGGTGCGATTATCTCGCGGTAACTAAAGGCCAATTTGTGGCAGAAGGGCGGGCGGCAGTCAGTCGCACGCGCGCTGTTTGCAGCGATGTGGGGTTCTCTTTTACTCCTTTATTTCGTCGCAGGTGAGTGCTTTCGGATTATACAGATACATCGCTTGTTATGTTTAAATACAATAAAGATTAGATTTATTGCTTCTAAAACGATGTACTATTGATTTAGAATAAACGTAGCTCTCACAGGACTGGTATGTAAGTTTTAGTTATTTATCTAAACATGTTGACTGATAATAAATTTTCCTCTGGCCAAAAATAACATGTAATATTCACAGATTTAAAACTGTGTCATGTATCATTTACATGCTTTAATGTATAAATTATAAAACAAAACAATCCCCTCAAATAATTTTTGACCGAAAAGCAGTTATTTCGTCTTGCCAGTTTTAAGTGTCGTTAAATTAACGAATTTGGTATTGTTCCAATATTACATATGGAACATGCAAAACCTACGAGCCAGTGTGTTTCTGATGATTATTATTCCTTGAGCTTCTGAATATTTTTTTCCGACGCCAGCAGATGAACATATTCCATGAATACCGGCCAGTCATGTTATTCTTTCTCTTCTCCTATTTTAGACGCGAGTCAGTCCGGGAAAAAGTGTTTCAGCATTTAAGTAGAGAATTAAAACATTTTTTTTTTCGATTTTAAAGAATTTTAACTTATTTTATTATAAAATATGAAAGTTATTTCAAATGTTTACATGCTGACATAGTAAACGTGTTTGTTTACTAGAAGCTAAATGAAAAACAAACACACTTTTTGGTTTTGTTTACATTATATTTAATAGGTATATTCTAAAGCTTGTTTATTTTGAGCTTTAATATTTATATATTTTCTGAAAAATATGTAAAATATGTGACTATATTGAAAGGCAGTCGAGAAGTGACAATTCATTGAAGCTAACCTAGTCAATGAAGCGATGCTACTCGGGATTAGATAATAATAGTGACTTATCTATTTATCGAGTAATTCGAATGAACGGCGCGTGCGAGCCACACTTGAGGTCGTCGCGGACCGCGGAGGTATTTTTAACATTCCCGGACCAACTCAAGGTTGCCTAAGATAGTCGCTTATTCATTTGGATATGACCTAATTTTCCATTAAAATTATAAATAGTTACTATTCGTCGTGATTTCAATGTTCGCGATAGAGTAACGCGGTGATTAAAAGTTTTACAGCATCCCCGTTGTAAATACATACATTCAGCTATGTTTATAAATTCCAATGCCATATGAAGTTCACGTCCAAGGATCTATTAATACAGTTACATTTTACAGTATTATAATTCTTGTTCGAAATCTATTTCCACGATCTTTTAATATAAGGTACACACAGGGGCGGCCTTAGGGGGTGGCGAACGGGGCAATCGCCCTGGGCCTCGCTCTTGCAGGGGCCTCGCGCAACAACCCAAGCAGATTTTTAAAAATATAGATTTTTAAACTATATTTTTATTATTTTAAACTTTTGATTTTGATCCTTAATTGCTTATTAAGGTTATAACACAACGTTAATTTAAAATAAAGTTAGTTAAGTGAAATATAAAATTCATTCATTCAAAACATAATTGAAAAATTCATTAGTTAGCGGTGAAAAGCTTGACAGGCGCTGGATAACTTTTCACAAACAAAGGATGCCGTTTACTGTCTTCCGTGTCGTATATTCGGACTAGATACAAAGATACAAAGATTGGATCAAATCAAGGAGTGTGTGATTGGTAACACTTGGGTGATTATCTAAAGACTCATGAATCTAGTCGACAGCACAAAGATTGCATGTTAAAATGGAATAATTTAGGGAATGGTTTGAAAAGCTGTTCCAAGAAAAGGATAAGACGACTATATCGGAAAAAATATTCAAAATGAGCTCATACAATAAATGGCAAGTCACGTGAAGACTCAAATTGTTGAAAAAATAGTAAATATTAAATATTACTCTATGTTTAGTCTTGATTGTACTCGCGACGTTTCTCGTGTTGAGCATCTTTCAATTATTATAAGATTTTTAATACAAATACAGCTGAAATTGAAAAACAATTTATTGGTTTCTTAGGGTTGGATTATTGTGCTTTAATTAAAGAATTTAGTCTTAGGAAAAAGCCACAAACATCAATTTTGAAATTTATCATTTTTGTATTTGTTAGTTTTGTGAATCTTTCAATGTAAAATATTTTAAAACTCAAATTTTATTTATTTATATAACTTAAACATTTCTCCTCAAACATGACAAATACCTAAACCAAACAACCAGACCTACTTTCGCATCACATACTTTTCTCGAAGGACAAAGGGCCTCGCAAAGACCTGCGGCCCGGGGCCTCCTGGGTAAGGCCGCCTCTGGGTACACATATCTACCCGTTTATATACTTTTTATAAGTAGACAATTTATTGTTTGCCTGCGTAATGTTTGTAGTGGGTGGCTTTAACAATGTTTTGAACTAGCTAAGTGGGTTAGATTTATAGGACATGAAATTAAATAATTATGATTTATTTGACAAGGAAATATTATATGGATGACTCTACGTCAGGAATCAGTGGTTTCTCTTACAAAAAAAAGCATGTAGGTTAGTAGGTATACATATATTTTTCGTAAAAACCGTCATTCTTGTGATTTTTCAGGTAGTTATCAAATATCCATATCGGAGTTTTCAGTACCACAATCAATAAAGTTCGGAGAAAACGCCACCCTAAAATGCTTGTATGAGCTATCTCCAGGAGAAAATGATAAGGCACTTTTCGTAAAATGGTGGTGGACTCCAATAAATGGCACAAGCGACAGTCGCCACCTACTTTATCAAAGGATAGCCGGACATTCCCCGGAAGATATACGAAAAGATATCAGTAAGCATACATAATGTATACTAATTACAGACTAATTTTTATTACGTATAATTAGTTACGATTAAAAAAATAATAATTAGGTGTAATTAAATATAGGAGAAACGATTCATTCAATAATAAAAAAAGTTTTTCTATTTTATTGTTATTGGATACCTTTAAAGTTTTATTTAATTATTATATCTCTAAGAGATCTGATAAGAACTCTTTATTTTTCATAGTTCATTATTTATGTAATTTGAAGGCAATTCAGATCGATTGTAATAAATTTTTGTTCGATTTTTCAGTTATAAATGAAAATGATGGTATTTCGCTAGAAAATGTAACGGCTGAAAACTCTGGCACTTACGAGTGCGAAGTTTCTAACATTGACGAGGTTCGCAAACATGGCGAGCTTATTGTTTATAGTGAGTATAAAAAGTTATCATTTTGTTACCTTTGTAACGGCGTTGACTGACATAGCGTTAAAGAAGGCAAGCTTAATTTACGTGTCTCCTTGTCTTGGCCGTAAATTTTTTATAGTTGACAATAATTATTTAAGTAATTCAGGTTATTCTTCGAGCTATTTTAGTTGTTTGAATAAATAATAACATATGATTCGCAAATTGTTAAACTGTGTTATTCTATAAATAATAATTGCATAACTGTGTTATATTATAAATAAAAATTGCAATTATTTAAGTTATTTTTAAGTATGATAAATAATATAAAAAATACAAATCCATCATCTGAATGTTGTTTTTTCAATAATTCACAAAATTATGCAAATTTATTATTTATTTACGTGGCGCATTATTTCCTTTCTATTTTTAATATTTTAATATTTTTACTAATAAAAATACCTATTAGACCTAATGTTTTAACAAATTTTTTGAAACAAATCTATGCATGTAACGTCTTATACCACCAGTTCTACAAAATATTTCATAGTTAAATACTAGTAGTATATTTGTGTATAAATGTAAACACTTCTCAAATTTCTATTATAATCAGAATTGGGTGACGGTCCAGTGCTGAATATCACTGTGAATGTAACGGCCGACGGGCCCGATGAAGACTCCGAGGAGGACGTGTCAGCGCTGGTGACGTGCGCCGCCAGCGACGTCGCGCCCGAGCCTAACCTCGTCATCACTGTTAACGGGTATCGTATTCAGTCAAATCAAATCAAAATATTTTATTCAGCATAAAAATTGTTACAATTTCTTACTGAACGTCATGAGTCTACCACAATTCGGAAAAAAGAAACCTATGACCTGAGAAGAACTGGCGAGATTAATAATTTATTTCTTTCTCTTTTTCACATTAAATTGCGAATTAACAATAATTCTATATGTTGAAATAGCCTGGCGGCGATCACATCATTCCCCAGGTCTACTGTCTTCTAAAAAATCGTTAATCGAATAATAGCCTGATCCTTTTTAATTTCCCACTAATCACTACTACTCCTAATGCCCAGAAGGGGCATGAAGCACCCTGCATTGTGAGAAAGATAAGCCACAGACGACCACGAACCACCATATCTTTCGGAAACTAGCTTTGGATGACATGACTTCGAGGTTCTCTTATGCAGGTTTCCTCATAAGCTACCAATCAGTGGTAAAAAAAATGGTTCGCACGTAAGAATATTGGACGCGCGAGATCCACGTTTTGAACCTGTTCGACTTAATTTCCCCAAACACAAAAAATCAGCTATTGTACTGAAATACAAATTTGTGTTACATTTTTTCTTCTTTTACCATTTTTTTAATAGTATAGTACAAATAAATCCAACAGTTCCCAACGGGTTGTATTTGATGTTACATTTTAACGACACGCCCAACTTCTATTTATTTAAAATTTTAATATAGTAATAGATTTAGAATATTAGATACAATTGTGGCTTGATAAGAAAGAAACATTTCGAAATGATGGTTCCTAAAATTCATTACAAAATAGTTTGGGACTGTAGGCTAATTATAGTGGTGAATTTACCTGTACGAACTAAATCTGCTGGTTATTTAAATTATTACATCTGCCGCGTATAACTAAATAATACAATATCTGTACTTATTTGTTTTAGCAATGAAATTGAAACGGAGAAAATAGTAGAGCTCTCATCAGAAAATACATATGATATATTGGAAACTGCCATTCTTAGTAAAGAAAATGCCGACGGAGCACATATTGTTTGTCGACTCGTCATCGAACCAGTAAACGTCACACATCCTCTCGTCGGCGCAAAAATCTTATACTTCCAATCCACAAGTATGCACGTTTTATCTTCTACAGAAAATCTTCTCTATAAAATACGAAAATCTCACCAAATGGCAGTAAGTACTGTCATTTTGTGAGATTTTCTGTCATTATAATTCATAAGGTATATTCCTAAGATATTATTTAAAAACCTATAAAGTTAATGGAGACTTAATTTTAGACAAACAATATGGTATTGTCTGTCTAAAATTAAGTTTTAGTCAGGTTCAGGTAACGAGCGCTTTATTTATATTTTAACCTATCTTGTACGATATGTAAAATTAAAATAATCATTTATTTAATACAAGAAAAAATATAGATAAAACCTGCCTAAAACAGTAACTGCTATTTTGTATCAAAATCGTAAAAGGCTTATGATTTTAGTTAAAATAGTATCATATTAACGAAATAGTCAATTTATTAAAATCGGTTAAAAAGTTATACGCCCAAATTGGTTTTTTTTCCTTAACTTGGTTAAAAATCGAGGTACACATATTAAAATATGACCATACTTTTCTCAATATTGAGAAAATATATGGCTTCGAAAATTTGTGAGAGTTTAAGTTCTTAGAAAAATGTCTAAGTATTTTTAAAGCGCATAATATGGATGTTTTGTAGCTACTTGAGCTGTGAGCGCAGCGCAAATTGTCGTTTGCTTAAAACTATACTATACTAATGCCCAGGAACATAATGATGTATAAGCTTATTTTAACAACAGAGAGTGCCTATATTAATATCATTGTTGTATTTAATTAGAGTTGGGTGCCAAATTTTTCTTAATTAAGCAATACCTACTTAGATAATATTGATTTCTTTTATCAATAATTAAGTAAAATATCAAAATTAATAAAATTAAATTAAGACAATATTTTATAGTTTCGACTATTTAAAAAACGTAAAGAACCTTTCAGTTATTTTTTTAAATTTATTTTTAACAAGATCTCATAAACAAGCTTTCGCAGTCAAGTTTTATGTTATTTATAATGTAAATAATGATTAAATTATAACTAATAAAATATTTAGTGTCACAATCAAGAAATTAATTTGGTAAATTTAATTTCAACAAAAATATGGGCTTCTCTTTGTGCTTGTATGAATGCACTATGCAATTTGTATGTAAATGTTGTATTTTATACGAACATTACCTTTTCTATAGACTTAAAGTAACATTCATCACAGTTATTTATTATATACAAGACTAGCTGACCCGTGCCCACTTCGTTGGGCATAATGTTAATAATCCTTTTTTAGTACAGAGTGTTTAAATAATATTAATTATTTTATTAATATTAAAAATTAAAAATTAATTTGTCTATACTAATATTAAAAAAAACTACTTTTTGTAACTTAAATATAAAAGTTAGACATATGCTGTCGTTGACTTTTTTGTAGGCATTTTCAAGCTCCACATCTTTTCTCTAGAACTCAAAAATATAACTTTCATAGTTAAGGCAGCGTTCGTAAGAAACGCTTTCATTCGACCGTTTTTTCTCCGATTCACTTTGCAAAACGGACTACCACGTAAAAGCCTTTTTATTTTTCGGTTTTGTATATAATCTATGACACTCAGCAATAATGTGGCTTTCTGTTGGTGAAAGAATTTTTAAAATCGGTTCAGTAGATCCCGAGATTACCCCTTACAATTTAACAAATAAACAAACTTTACTTCTTTATAATATTAGTATAGATAAATATAAGACAGTGGTAGCCCAGCGGTAACGCGTCGCTCGGATAACCGAGTGATGCGGGTTCAAATCCGGGTCTCGTACCTCTGATATTTACATGTGCGAATCATTTATATCATGATTACCACTTGTCTTACGGTGAAGGAAAACATCGTGAGGAAACCTGCATGTCTGAGAAAACCTAACAAGTTTTCGAAAGGCATGTGAAGTCCGCCAACTCGCACTAGGCCAGCGCGGTGGACTATGGCCTGATCCCCCTCGTACTGAGGGAGGCCCGTGCCCAGCAGTGGGACGTTAAAAAGGGCTGATGATGATGATAACACATTATTTTTTTTAAATGTTTCTAAGGTAATGTTCGTATACAAAATGCTTTAGTGAAGTACGTAGCTTGTGTTGTCTGTACTAACGTGCGTTGGTTGTCGATGCGCAGCGCAGACCACTACGGAGGATGACGACGACCTCTCTACTACAGAAGCTTCTTCAGATCCGTTACAATATACTAGTAAGTCTACAGTCCCCCACTTTTATACCAAACATTTTGGATTGTTAAAACCACATACAAAAATATATTTTCTTCATCTTTTTTGCTTCAAAAGTATTTTGTACCTTAAAAGTACATGCTAAAATTTGATGTTCATCGAACATTTTTGTCGATTACATTACATCCATAATTTATTGTAGGTTTCCATTATTAAAAGACAATAAATGTACCTCAAAAAAAACTATTTTTCAAATGTTGTTACGGGTAACCTCCGTACTAAATAAACAAAATTAGCTTCTAAATTTAATGAGTAGCTAAGTAATATTGCTTAACTATATTAGGTATTACAAATCAGACTAACCTACGATAAGCGATAAGCTAAATCACCATTGCATTACTTACCTTTATATTTCTTGTACTTATTTAATTTTATAACTTATTATTGCTCGTTCTTTTATTTAATCATTAATTAACACCATAAATCTTAACACTGTTACTTATTTTTCTTAACTATTATCAGAACCCGGTTAAATATATAGATTTTGATCATCCAATGGGTATGAAATCCAAAATGCGTATGAAAGTTTGTAAATTAAGTGTAACAACAACGATTACTCTTCTCTTACCTATACACCCTTATTTCTTATAGACGGGATGATCAGATCTCATCTTATTTTACTTGTAGTTCAGGCGCGATGTTTTGATTAATACAACATCATTATACACTACCCTCAAATCCTATCTTTTAAGTAGTGATGATACACTTAGCGATTACGGTTATTCCGCTTAATCGTTAAAGTTACGATTACTTTGAATAAAACCTATGCAATACCTATGCGCATTTAAAAAGTTACAATAAGAATACATTTCTTTGAAAATGTTCTAAAGTGTTAATCGTAATCGTTTCATCACTTACTTTAAATTTCTCGACATATACTATTATACGAGTCTTGTATTTTTAGTACGTATTAGTTTTACATGTATCAATATATATTAAAACAACCTTCATATTAAAATTAGCTAGGTACATACGCACAAAACGTAACCTATCTCTGAATCTGAAAAAAATATTTTTAATTTAATGTCATATTAACCGTTCGGCTATTTAATGTAATAGTATATAATTAATATAATTATTTAAACTGAAAGTAATAATATTCTGTCAATTTTTAAATAAAGTAGATTTAATAGGTTGTTCATTCAAATTTTATATAAAAATATAATATATTTTTATAGACGGGGTCAGCTTCGCAACTACCTCCTGTGCTCTTCTAGTCATCGCAACGTTCCTGTTTCGTCTTGCCGTAAATTAAATGTTACTATGTGATACTAATACTATTGTTAAATATATTTTTATTATTAAACTTTTAACTTTTTTATATAATTTTTCATTTTAATGTCCTACTACTAACGATGCTGTGCACCGAAGTCACCTAAATAATTTTCGCAAAAATCAGGGGTGTAGCTACCGCTGTATCAATTATATGGGGTCCCGGGGGTAAAGGGGCCCCCAACCCATGTAAAAAAAAATTATAAAGTGCTATTCAAAGTCTCACTTGAACTCTAAGGCCATACGCAAAATTTTCCGGGAAAAATGAAAATATTATACAAAATTGAAAATTTTTGTATAGTAGGTACGCACTATATTTTGTCAACTTTTTTGAGCAGTCTCGGAGAAATAAGAATGAGGTGTCATTCGATTCGGAATGGTATGAAGATCTTTGAAAAACATCAAGTCTCGCTGTAAAAATTGCAAAGTTAAATTTTATAGTGTTTAAAATTGGTCTAGTACTTTTTTGTGTTGTTTAATAATGTCCCAACATAATATGTAAAGATATATGTTTAAATATTTTTAATGATAAACGTAGATGTGGCTTGCGAAAGCCAGAGCATTCCTTTTCGACCGTAGGAAAATTATAAATATTGGTCTTACAGTTACGGAAGTAAGAACTGTCTTTTTGAAAATTTCCTCCTCTTTTTGTATCTTTTTTTTGTTGTTTTTTTTAGATATTTGCAAAAAACTAAACCCCTATTTTCTTTAGTTAATTGTTTATAACTTTTTCAAGTTTAACAAGTAGAACTTGTTTTTTTTTCAAAATTGTTCCGGGAGTAAGGACTCCATTTTGAGGAAATTTCCTTTTTGAACCCTTTTTTTGATTTCAAAAATCTTGATAAGTTTTTAAGATATTTGCAAAAACTAAACCCCTATTTTTTTAGTTGTAACTTTTCCAAGTTTTGCAAGCAGAACTTTTTTTTTTAAATAGTTCCGGGAGTAAGAACTCTTCTTTAGAAAATTTCCTCCTCTTTTGGAATCTCTTTTTAGATTTCAAAAATCTCGGTTAGTTTTTGAGATATTTGCAAAAAAATAAACATATTTTTTTAGTTAATTGTTTATTACTTTAGCAAATTTTACTTGAAAAGAGATCTACATACCATATTATGTCACCTTGTCCATATTTTTCTGAGACTACAAAAAAAATGACTAAAAAAGCACTGTTTGACTATACTGGCCACACACTAAATGTTTTTATTTCAGTTAGGAAGAAGGGCCCCCCACTAAATTTTGATACAGGACCCATCAAGGGCAAGCTACGCCCATGCCAAAAATAAATCTGTTTTTAACTGTATACCGTCATGACAGTGTTAATACTGCAATATTGTAATTTGCAACCGTGGAAGCCTGAAGCAAAATCGCTATGAAAACTTATATTTGTGTTGTCCTCATTTTTTCAAACATTTTTTGGTAATTTTACACCATTTTGTCAAGTTATTTAAAATACTATTGGATGTTACCTGCCGGTTAATTGTTAATGTCATACAACAAAAATTTGAATAAAATAATTGTCATGTTTTATAAATGAAACTATCTTTTCGGATTTTGTCGCGGATTTATTATGATTCTTGGTTCCCGACGATTCGAATGCTTTACAGCAATCATGGTCACGGGAGAGACTAAGGTATTAGACTTCTCAAGGGGTTATATACTTGTTACAGACAGTGCCTACCCACAACTTACAAAAATTTCAAAATTGCATTAAAATATTCATTTATAATGTCAAGTATTTGCATAAAGTATTAAGTCATGTTTTATCAGAAACAAATTTAAATATTAAAATAAAATGTCCTATCAGATATTATGACTCTACTTCCTAAAAGTGAGCAAATATTACAGTAAATGAAGTCGCTCAAAACAGGAAATGATAGCATTTAAAAAAATGTAATAAAAAAACAAATTCAGTCCACAAAATATATGTAAATAGATTTACAATTTAACAATATCATTATAATTTTTAAACAGCAAATTAATGAAGAAGCTGAAAAATATTCACTTGTACTAGGTATAGAATATTTATTTCACAGTTGAATTAGCTTTCTTATAAATCATAAGAATCAACAATTACTAAGCAAGTCTACAACATCGTTTTATAACATTTCAATTACACTTAGGTACGTCTTCCGTACATAATATACATTTTATTGTTACACATTTTTGACAATAAGCAATATAAATTTTGACTTATAAAAAGCAATTTTGCCGTAACAATAAAAGTATTGCAAATTACAATCGGCTATAATTCATTCACAAATTTCTAATCAATATTGTCTCTTACTGTTTGTAGGTAAGTGCTGAAGACGTGAACGCCTGTCAATAAACTCGGAACCGTCAACCATATTCATCTATACCCATTAGCATTACCCTCGACAAGAGAGATCTAGTCACCGCCAGTATCTTGGAAGACAAAATTAAAATTACATATATGCTCATAATTGTCAACATTCATATTTAAAATGTGATGCATCATTAAACTGCATTTCCTACCTTAAATTTAAAAGTACAAACATTTTTAAATTATTTTGCATCAAACATAGGGATGGTGTAGATAACACCATTACAAACATGAATAATTATATATATAATGAATAATTATATATATAATTATATATTACTTAATAAGGTAGGTACACTTAGCAAAAAGCCTAAGTATGCCGATAATCTATTCTCATACAAATACATTTACGTAAACAGCGGTGTTTCTAGTTTCTAGATAAAAGTTTTGACAAAAGAGATTTTACTTCATAAATCATATATTAGGATCTACCTAATATAATATGCTTCATATCTAATGAATTTAGACGAAAGTTTCGTAAATGTACCTACGTGTACATATCAAAAACATTGTCTATAACATAAATAAATTTTCATTAACAACCCCTATTGAAATCAAATAACGATATTACATATAGTACGTACATATACGAGTATGTTCAGTGACATCATACACTAGCATCGCTTATCTTATTACATTGTTTCGTATAAAAACCAAGTGTTTAACCAATAATTATGCAATTATTTAAATCATTCCCTTAAAATTAATATGGCGTTGTTTCTAGCAAGCATCTGGCAAATGGCATTGTTTGGTCGTAAGAAGTGAAATACCTTGTGGTCGTCACCATCTCTTCACCAGTTTCGTAAATATAAATTCTTTGGTATTATTAAAGTATCTACCATATTCGCACAATATCACGTATTACGCTTTTTCTTAAATGCAGAAAATCTTTTTAAGGGTTAAATTATTAAATTATTATTAAACAGAACAAATTGCACAACTGTATATAATATAATAAACATTGACAAAAGTGTAAAACTTGCAGGAGTCTTAAGATTGTTTTGGTATATACGGATACCTATATATAATATACTAGTATAAAAATTAAAATTGTATAAACAATAACACTAACTTAACAGTCTAATTGTAAGCGATTTAAATGGCTTTTAATGGCTCATACATTTCAATGGAATAAATTTAGGAACTTGTTAAAATAATTTGCTCAGGCCAAATACATTAATAGCTGCTAAGTAAATGATATCATTAGCTACCTACTACCTAGTCACGTTCTGTAATATCTAGCTACCTTTATTCTTATTAATATGTTATCTAGTTAATAATCTATACATACATATAATATTTATGTACAATAGTATACATACAATCATAGAATAATGTTCTCCCAACCAATTATGACAAGGGCAAGGAGATATTATAGAGCCGTGCAGACACTAGTACACTGTCTGTTCCTGCCACTCTCATACTCCGGTGGGATGACTACTCGTCACGACCAGTGAGAGTACTTGAATACTCACATCAATTACTATATTAAATTTATTATATAAAAAATATTTTTAGAAATATTTTTAGTGTGTATAAAGCACAATAAGAGAGTAAAATACATTTTTGCAACATCGGTTCAGGTTGTAAATAAATATGTACTATATTTGAATAGTGTGCATGCTTAATTTTGTGCATACTCCCCCATAGGGGAGTCCCGGCTACATAATGTTTTTATAACAATATACATATAAAATTTACAATAAATAAGCAAGTACAAGTTGTAGCCGAGCACAACATTGCAATAAAGATAAACATAATTGCACAATTAAAACTACATAATTATAATATACACAAAATATTTTTTAAAGACTTGGATGGAATAGTGAATAGCCCAAATGTTGACTTCGATGTACTATTTTACAAATTCCAAAATAAAAACATACACTATGAAAAAACTTTATCATCATATTGTGTGATAGAATACCAAACACACTACGCCCTATATTTTTAGTATTAAAAAGGTCACAATAATGAGTCTTACAAATAAATAGTGGCTCATAAGTCCAAAATGTAATTAGTTATAAAAAAGAAAATATGGAATAGGCTTTGGTTTATTAAGAATAAATAGAACTTACCTTTGGACATTAAGATTTGGCATCGCATGGATACGTATACACGTATATAGTACATATTTTAATAGTATCGCTTATATACAAGCCGGACATAATTATCTAGATATTTGACTACATATACAGAAATCGAGTTCCAGGTTTACATGCGAAGATCCAAAAGGAAGAATAGTCAAGACTTTCTTTTGAATCTTGCGAAAATCTGACCTCAGTTGTTCCCTCTACTCTTCTCGGCGGCGGGGCTGCCGCTGAGGAAGCCGCAGGAGTTGTGCCTGTTCTTCCTGCCGCCGTCCGCGCTGGCGTCGGCGCCCGCCGCCACGGTCGTCAGCGCCACGGTCTTGTCGAAGTCGATGGTGGTGTAGCTGACGCCGGGCGTCGGCGCGCGCTCTACGCTCGCCTGCGACGCCACGCGCCCGCGCGGCTGCGACGAGCCCGACGCCGTGCTCTCCTGCTTCGAACTGCTGTACGACTGACTCTCCGGAGACGCCAAGTCTCTTGCCACTTTCATTGTTTCCTTATTCGAATCTATATCTAGAACCGCATAATTCACTTCCATTTCCTCTATCGGTGACATGGACATTACGGTGTCGGATTCGGAAAACTTTTGACTACTCCTTTGAGCGTCGACAGTGTTAAAAAATTGTTTATTTATCATTCCACTATCTGTTTTGTCACCGAGCATTAAGTTAGCGTAGGAATTTACTTCTGGTTTCATGCCGATTGAGAAATTAGCATAGTCCACCTGTTTTGGTGTGACTGGTGTAGATGGGATTGTGTCATTTTTATTAACGTCAAATACGGCGGCGTCGTTAGTTGCTATATTTACATATAATCTAGAAATTTGTTGTTGTTGTTCTTGTTGTTCTGTACTAAGCTGAGCGTAATGCTCGCTCGAGTTACTCATTGTGGGAGACAGGTGTGTGGTAGCTAAATTACTTGCTGTATTTTCGTTTACAAGTCTTTTTTCCACAAATCGTGTTTCGTCCTCAATATCCTTTATTGTATTCAATGCAGTCTCCTGCCGCAGAGTGTTTCGAAGCATTGCCAAATCTCTATTAAAATCATTTGAGTACACATGTCGATTATCCATAGTTGGTTCTGTTTGGTTGTTATTATGTTCACGTTTAAAATCGCGTACTTGATAAACATTCGTGACGTGGTTACTGCTGGCCTGAGTGCGAGGGTACAGGGGCATTACTTCGAGTATATCTGCACTAGATGGCGAGCGGGGCGATTGCGTCATCATCGCTGGAACAACTGGTGTGATCATATTTGAGAGATTATTATTGAAATTGGGCCCAATACTTTCTGGCTGGCCATTGTCTAAAGATGAACGATGTACGACACTTGCTTGCAATGTTTGGCGCCCTTGAGGTGATGGAGTCATCCTAGAAACTGGATATGACACTGTGTCATGAACAACATTACGCAATTGTATTTGTTGTTGAAGGGTTTGAAATAGTATTGATGCCCTTCGACATCTAAATGCATATATACCTTCACCAGTTTCACATCTCCTACCTAAAAACAAGATTCTGTTTTAAAATAATATGTATTTACAATCTTATCTAATATTCAAAAATCTTGTGAGTGTTTGTTACCAAGCCAGAAATGGCTTTCGTTTATTCATTCGTATGTAAGTGATTAGAATGTGGGTGGACCCGCGGTAATTGCAAGTTTGTTATATGTTAATGAGATAACAATGTCACTTAAATAAAGAAACTTAGTGACCTTAACGTCTACAAGAAAAGTGGTAACCAACACCTGGTAACAACTTTGTGTTTGAATTATATATTTTGTCTTAACTAGGTAGTAATTAGTTACTTGGGTTTAATCAAAGAGGACTACAGTAAGTTTCGATAATTATAACCACATTCTGCAACTGTCGGGCAAAAGGTTTTATAGCAAATTCTACAGTCAACTCAGATTGTGAGCCACCAATAATAATTGAAAGGCCATTAAACATCTGAAACTAAGACAAGTGCCACTTGGTACTAATAGTAATGGAATTTCAAAGTATTATTAGTAAAATAAACATTAAAAGTTAAGCCTACAAATTGAGTTATCAATTTAATGACAAACAATGACAACAAACATTTTTGTAAAATTGATTTTGGTATAATATTCTATTCAACATGCAAAAATCATATAAGTCAAAATAAATATCAAGTCATTCACATAATATATAAGTGTATATTTTTCAATAAGAACTACAAATATAGCTTCCTAATTTCTTCTATAGTAATATTATTTTAAAATACTAAACGAAGTTAATGTTACTTCACCAGAACAACATGGAACACCAGTGTGGTTAATAAATAATAAATAAATAATACTTTACTTTACGTAAATACTTATTTAATCGAATAAATATAATACATGATTGAAATTAGAAATAATTGATGGCTTTATATCGTTTTTATTATTAAAGTATAATCAACTACATATATATTGGACTTTTTGGCTTTTAGCAAATTTTTTGGATATTTCAGTAATAAGATCAATAATATTTCATGCTATATTATATACTTTGCTATAAGGTTATAAAATATTTGTGATATATTGTTTATGCCATAAAATGTTAATACTTAAAAGTAAATAAATAAACCATAATGACAGAATTAAAATATATAAATCTTTAGAAACAAAGTTATATACCTGATTCAAAACTAAATATTTCTCCTTCAAAACCATATCGTCGCAAAGAATGGAGTGGCCATACAGTAGAATCTCTTCCCTCTCTATATAGAATTATATCTGATTCAGTAATTTCTAACTGCCCCGTACACAAGTCAGAGCCATTCTCGTCAATATTAACCACTCGAAATACATTTGGATGTAAATCAGATATTTCCTTTTTGCTTTGTAAACATCCCATTTTGAATATGTCGAATTTAGTTAATAGTTAATAGAAATTTTGACAAGTTTACTATATGAAATTTAAAAAGACAGAGTAACTTATTGCTAATTAACAAATTTTGTATTTATCTACATTATTCTTAAATTATATCATTTTATAAATGATTACTGTAAACAAAATTTATATCAAAACTTTGGCGTTTTGTCAATATTGACATATTTTTAACTTCGAATCACAAAATGTCAAGTTAAAGCTACACTCTACAGTATCTATGGCTACAGTCGATTAAAACAGGTCTAGCAACAAGTTCCATTTCAGTAGTAAGAGATTTGTACGATTTGCGTGACAAGCTTCCAAGCTTTGCATAAACGCCGCTGTACAGCGTTGCTATCGACTGGACATGCGTAGTGCGCACTGCGTACACCGTTTAAGTGACAGTTTAATGGTATTTATGAAATACGAAATAAAATTCGAGTAATATGATGTGGGCTTAGTACGCTTGCATTACGTATGATAAAAAAGACACAATAACATTGTCTTAGTTGCATAGCATCTGTCTTAGATGTCTATCATCACGCTACGGCCGTAAATGGAAACTATTGTCACGATAAGCCAACGTACCCCCACTACTCTTGATGCAATCCCTTCTTTCTAGACCGTGGTCAAAGCTCACATCTGTGATCACAGACTACAAATTGTTAAGCGGGAAATGGGAGAATTTTTATTATTCTTGTAATTTTGTAATAAGTTGACTTCAATTTCTGACTAGGTATCTAAGTTATTTTTAATTTTACGTGTCTGCAACTCGGCTTTTATTTTTTAATTTATTTTTCTATACAAAAATTTTTAACTCGATGATTTAGCATAATTTACTGAAATAAATAACTGTATTGTTATTACTTTCAGGTTAGACATATTTGTTTTATTCTTATAATAAAAATAATTAAATTCCAATATTTTTTATATAAAATAACATGTGCGAACATAGATCCCCTTTTTTGAAGTCAATTAAATTACATTAAATTAAATCACGTCATTCGTTAACGTAACATCCACCCCTTTTATACGCATATCCTCTTACACAATCCATCCATCTCTTTTTCGGTCTTCTCCTACTCTTTTTTTTCTTCCACGTGCATTCTTTCTCTTCGTAATATAACTTTCTTGAAATCACATAATATCTATACCATGCCAGCCTATTGCCCCTCACACACACATCCATTACACACATTTAGGTCGCATGCACTTTCCTTTCATCCATACCATACCTCTCACCGCCTAACATTTTGAATCCTACAATGCTACAGGTCTGTTTTCCCTTTAAGTTTAAGGGGAATTTGTGAGTCGCATATACCGCCTGAGACTTGTCGCCATTTCATCCATCCCGCATTCATATTATTATTTACGTTTCCTTCAATATTGCCGTCGCTTTAAATAGAACCAAATAAAGTGAACCAAAGTACCTAAAATAGGAGCAGACCGGTAGGTAGGTACATCATCTATGGCAAATTCAGAGAAATAAGAATAATTGCTGATCAATCAAAACACTGTATGAGTTCAGAAGAACACACACACACACACACACACACACACACACACACACACACACACACACACACACACACACACACACACACACACACACACACACACACACACACGCGTACACTTAATATAGTTATTTAAAAGAAATGTTTTAAAAGTTAGTTTAGTTTTTAATGTATAGTCATATTCTCAAAACTGTTTTATTTATTTAGATTGTTGACTCTATAGTCTAGGTGGATGAGCGGGGCACCCAGTAATACAGGTTCACACCTAGTACAGGGGTACCCTTGCGACTAGTAAACCTTTTTATGTAAAAATTTTGAGTCAATAAAAGTATTTTTATTTTTATTTTTTATTATAAGAGGGGCCACTAAAGTCTGTTCTGTGACTTTGGTTGTTCTGTGCTCGTGCGGCTGATCCTTAAGCCATCACCCCCGATAATATAACATCAAATAAATATATATGAATATTTTCTTAGCTTTGTGAGTAATTTTACTTAGACAGTTAGTCTTATAGTTCGCTAGCTCTTAGACTAGCTCTATACTTACGCACACATACAAATACGAAATATTTATTATAAGGCGCCACGTGACACAACTTCGCGCAGTTTTTTTAGCAAGTAAAACGCAGACCAGGGGTTTACAGTCTTATCAATTTAAACATCACATCTGAATGGTGAATAATAATTTCTTTAGTCTTTACTTTTGTAATGCTAAAACTATAAATTCGACATCTGTACCGATAATATTGAATATATTGATAATATTGAATACTTGAATTAAATCCATTTTAACATTCCGCTGCTGTGAATGCTTGTAAAGGATATACCGATGATATAACTTTTCTGGACCTAAATTCAAACAAGAGCGCGGGTTAAATATTAAAATATTGTAAAACACGATGATTTATTCTAATATATTGTTTATTTTATAACATACTTTTAAAATTTAATTAGATACATAATATATAATTATCATATATAATTCAATTATAATTTACGTCTTATTAATAATTCACAGCTTTCAATGATTAGTCGAGCCAATTTAATATTTTGGAGGAGATCTTCCATATCAGATTTTTTTACAATTTGAGAAATTAACTTTTGTAGCACCAGTACTGTTGTTTGTAGCGAAGGATGGGCTGGAATTGACGTGTCCAAAGTCTGAAATGATATAAAGTGGAATTAAATGTATTGCACTTATGCATATATTTTTATTTTTTTTACTTTAACATGCGAGTACTGTTCGCGTCACGTAAAAAGAACGCTGGAAGCGGTGGGGGTGTGTTTGCGCATTCGCATATGAAATTACTAAGTATATTCTTTTTTTTTGTACTAGCCTTTGGCTCGCGACGTAGACTGGTTATTGGTAGGTACATTGAAAAATTTATTAGATAGAATGTAATTAAATAGAATTTTATTAAGTAATAAAATATGTTTTATTCAGTGTAGAATGTTTAATCTACTTACAAAAAATTAAGTTAATTCGTTTAATATATTTTTTTTAATCACTAACTGCATTCCTATCAAACTCTCTTTATAAAACAATATATATCAAACATATTTTTTCTCTATTTTTTCGTAATTAAAAACTTTTGTGTGCTCGATGTTATTTTGAACTGACGAACCAATAGCGGGCCGGAAGGCATGCGGCGCGTGTCCCGCCGCACTATGGGAAAATCGCGTATGTTTCGTCTCAAAACTCCGTATCTCAGTTGTTCAAAACTAAATGAGCTGTAATTTTGCACACGTATACTTGTAAGTATGTACAAAGTTTAATGGAAATAATTTTGATTTTGAAAATTCTGTTTATTAATTAATTTAAGAAATAAAACTTAAAAAAACATATAATACATGCATTCTATTGAAAAATAAACAAAATTTGTCTTTTTTTTTTGTAATATACATAAAATGGAATAATAGTAACAAACAAGAAAAAAAAATATGTACAAAATTCAGGAAGCTACTACAAATTTTCGTTGATAGCAAGAAGGGCCTTGGCTTCATCTAAAAGTTTTTTCGATATTGTTTCTGAGTTGTTTCTCAAACTTGATATGTACGTATCAGAGGTGTGCAATAAGGTATGGAACACGACTTCATTGGTAGCCACTCGTGAACACTTTCTAGAAAGATGAAGTCTAAACTTTTTGTAATCCTTATTTCGGGATTCTTGCGAGCCTTCGGACAAATGCACGGACGAAGGCATATAATACCAATTATAAAAATTTAAGTACAGTTGGGCTGTACTATATGCGTATTCACCAAACTTTTTTGAATTAATAACCATTCCAGATGACATAGTTTGTAGTATTATGTACATTCGTTTTATAAATTCTACGTCTACACCTGTAATGTCTGCACAGCAAGAGTAATTCTGAAAAAATCTCCGAGCTGTGTTTCCGTCATTACTATTTCCAGTGCCTTGTCGATGTTTATCGACATGCAGTCCCATTTCCTCCCTAAACCGCTTTTGTACCAGTTTTTTCTTTTCGTCTTTGTTTTTTTTTATTTTCAGGTGTATTAGCTGACCACTTTTCAAAATGCAATTTATAAGAAATGTGTAATATCATCTCCATACTGTGTTTTATTAGGTTATTACTAATCCAAACATATAGTGTTGACAGTCCGTATTGAAATGAACTTTCGTTCACATCTCGTGTCCTAACTGCCTCTAAGTTATTCATTTGCCGAGGAGTAGCACCACAAACTGTACAAGAAGCGCTCGAACGAGTCTCAGTTAAAAACTATTAATAATACTGTAATGAACATCACTGTAATGAACTTTTTATCAATTTGACCTTAATAGATAACAAATGATTTTATGAGAAATAAAAAGAAATTGAAAAAATAATGATTTTTACCTCGCGATATGTTTTGGCACCGTGACAAAAAAGGGGTAAATATGGGCAATATTTTTTTTCTCCTTGCGTTAACTAATGTATAAAGATCTTAATACAACAAATATCTCGACAGCGGCAAGCAGCGGTAAAGGGTAAACGTCTCGTTAAAAAAAAATTAACCCTAAAAACATACCATATTAAACTATAATGATTAATTTTATTTTATCAAACTAATATATATAATACTAATTACGAAACGTTAAGAGGAGATTATAAGCATTTAAAAAATATATAATACTTATACATTTATATCAAAAACTTTCGAGTAATGTGGCGTTTAATTGTAGTAACACATTGCGTCAAAATTACGTTATTGAACATGAGTTAGCTTTGAAGCCTATTTATATACATTATAACAGAAAAAATAAAAAATAAAAATAGGATAAAGAAAGCTTATTTATTAGACTATATTAATTTATTATTTTTATTCCATAACAACGACTTTCACGTAAAACAGTTTTGAGACGGCTTTGTATGGGGCTTTCCCATAGTGCGCCGCCCTGCTTCTTACCACCAAATTGGCTGATAAATCGCCTATGCGCAACTTGACAGCCAGCGTTCTTTTTACATAACGCGAATTATACGTGAAGTTCGTTTCGTTTGTCCTAGTGAAGAATTTTAGGGTTAAATATTATACGAAATAAAACAGATAATTCAAATATGTAGGTCCAAATTATATACCAAGTTGTATAAAAATATATAAATGTAAGAAACATACTTTAAAATGTAATAAATATCTCACCGTGTTCTGCAACCTCTTATAAAGTTGTGGTGGCATAGATACAATCCATTCAGGTTGATTTGGTGAATTCTCTAGACTTCTTTTTAACCTTTGTATAGTTATTGCTATTATCGGCGACAGCACTAATTCCGGCTCCGTGATCACACCCAATATACTTTCAGCCAATTCGTCGTAACCCATGTGATACAAACCAACTACCTACAATTATATGTTTCGTAATATAAAAAAGAAGCAAAAAATTTCGTGTAAAATATTACTAATATCTATTTTTCTAGAACATCTACTTACATGTTGCCTTCTTACAAAGTTGTTATCAATGCCCCATAATTCTGCAAGATTGCAAATATTTTCAATCCAATGTAAACACTCTTCATTGTTATATGATTTATTTTTTTGATCTACTAATGTTATGGTTTCAATGGCAGTGCGTATGAGTTTAGTCAAATACTTCATTCTTGGACCCATTAGCTTTTCGGAGCTTTTCATGCTGATATCTCGTTGAGTAACATCGCCAGTTAAAGCTTCTAATATATATTGATAGTCGATATCGTAAAGAGTATCAAGTGGTTTGGAAAATTTCAACTTAAAATGACATTGATAATAAATAGTACATGAAATTTGATAGTTCAAATTTAAAATATCTTTATTAACATTTTTTGTATCTTGAGCTACTTCCACTAAAGAAGGCATGCTTTCATCCCATATTTTTTCAAATTGTATACATTGCTTTTCATGTTCAAAAGGCATTGTTGCACAAGAATAAAATTTGTCTAAATATTCATTTGTAACTTTCAGAAAATTCATTAAACTGTTGCTATCGAGTCCAATATCTTGCAAACATAAGTGATCCTTAGGCAACTTGCCAACTTTATTGACTAACCGACAACTTGACTCAAATACTTGTTTTATGTAAGTAGACCAAATAATAGAAAATAGTCCTAATTGCAAATGTGCATCAGTAATATTTTGTAAGCAATGTATAACAGCAGCTAGTTTATCATCTTTGTTCATAAATTTCTGCCATTCCATCGCGTATTCCCAGCACATATTTGCTATTATATAATTTGCTTTAGTACTTAATGGAAATTGTCTTCTAAGAAGAGATAACCACTTAAATATCTGAGGATTATTATCAACGTGATAGCGATTATTTTCCATAAGAAAAAATTCGGGTTTATCATCATCCGCTATTGAAGATGATTGTATGTCTACATCAAAAGTTTCCATCAATTCATTTGCTATTATAGCCTCTGGGGGAATTCCCATTCCACAGAGCCATTTTGCGATTAACTCAGTTACTGAGCCTTTTCCTCTTGTGTATATATATTTTAAATTAACATTTATATCTTCAAATTGCAATTTTGGCATTGATTCTCCCATAAAATTTGCCTTAAACATTAAAATTATACTCAATATAGATATGTCTTCTAACTTGCCGATCAAAATACCCCACTTCGCATTCTCTTTAGTGACAGATTCCCAGGCACCTTCATTTTCAGAGACACCACTTTCAAAAATATTTGCAACTGCCTTACAAGCCATGGCTACTATCATTGTTCTGAGTGGACACGGTAAATCTACCAACATGGTACGTATATTTTCCCACCAGGGGGACAACTCATTGTATATAATTTTAGTTGCGTCCTCGGATACTCTGCTGACGTAATAAAATATTGCGATTATTTTCTCTATCAAATCAATATTTATTTGATCGAGAGGCATATTCATTAAATGTATTATAACAAGTTTAACGATTTCTTTGGGTTCGATTTTACTGACGTCAACAGTTTTACTCAGCAGAGCAAAATCATTAAGTTTTAATATTGACTTGAAAATGTCGGAAGACAAACTAAGCATTTTTTCTGTCGGTATATCTGGTTTCAAAGTGATATATTCATTTCTTTCATCTAGCACAAGGCACGAAACAAAATCTCTGTAATTATTAATTTGATTATCTGCGAAAGTTACTTTTGTATGTTGTTGTTCCTTGTAGTTGCTTTCTTGAGCCAAAATTAATAATCGTTCTAATATACAATTATCATCTTCTAAAAGTTGGAAATCGTGGTCTGAAACATTGTCCATCATTTTTTTTTGTAATTGAAATGTTTCATACACCTTTGCGACCAAATTTTGCATATCGTCAGTATTTTCGTTACACATACGTCGATAAAAGAGAGTAATGAGAGTTAAGCTCCCAAAATAATTTTTGATTTTCTCACTGTGTGCGTTTAATTCTTCGTCAGTTAAGCTGTCCCAAAACAATTCTAAGCACGCAATTAATATATCGGTAGATTTTTCGCAGGATTTGATTAATAATTCCAAACAATGTTTTTTAATTTCTAATGTTTTCAATTTGTCTGCACTCTGTATAATTTCGGCTTTAACATCTTCCGAAAAATTAGATGTCTTTTTTATGATATCGCGAATACTTCTCAAGACATGGAGATCCTTAGATCTGTCGAGATGCTCACCTCCCAAAGAATAATAAAATGGAATATTAAACTTTTTTAATTTCCCATCTGGGTCAATAAGAACACATTGAAACTCTGGTAAATTTAACTTCTTATGGGTATAATTTCTTTCCGCACCGACCAGTCCACAAGTGTTGTATAAAAGTTTTCCATTTCTAGTTGCAGTAAAAACTGCAACACGACTTCCTCTTTGCATCAATCTTATGTCAATTAAGCCCTTTTTAGGATTGTAAATGATAAGAAATATTGCTCTTCTAATTTCCTTAATTACGGAAAGTTGAGGTTTTTTATTTTCAGCATCAAAAATCTGTAAGAATACAAAATACAATTATGAAAACAAACATTAAAAAATTGCAAATAGCTATGTAAAAGACTGTTACATAGAAACAAAGAAAAAGAAATTGAATATATTGCTTAATTTTTGTCAATACACTTGCAAATACAATTGTAAACAAAACATGTGATAAGTAAATATATGTACTTGAACGAAGGCACACTGTGCATCTCTGCAGCCCTTAAATAATTGTATGATATAGCCTTTAGTAATATCTAGAACTGCTACTCTTCCTAAATTGTCTGTAAAAGCAGCAAGTCGACGATCTGGTGATATAGCAACCATAATGCCTTGTCTTTGCACATCAAATATTCCATTGCGCATAGATAATTGTTCAGCCCTTATTAAGGGCTCAGTGTTTATTGGAGCACTCTCAGTAGATCCCCCCAACCAACCACTGCAATAGGTAAAAATGCTTGACTTAATATAATGTTGAAATAAGATTAATAAACACTAACTACTTATAGATAAAACAAAGATATATTGATATTTTAAATTGTAATATTATCAGTAAGATACTAACGGAAGAGCTGATTTAATTTTATTTGCTACGGCTCTAGCCACATCTTGTAATGGTGGTGTTGTGCCACCTTCTAAAGCATAATGAAATCCCATAAAAGGTGCTATTCCTGATGTAAGAATTAATGTATTTACGGGAGGAATAGATCTATACCTGCAATAAATAATACATCTAATAATAATGATGTAAAAAACATTATAATTACATTTATTATGAAAAGTTTTAAGTTATTCAGCTCTTTTTTCAACTTCCTACTGAATGGCATAAGCATCCCTTTACCACAAGGGGTAAAGGTGATAGTCCTCCATGCTTGCCAAATGGAATTTGGTGGACCTTACATGTCTTTCAAAAACTTGGCAGGTTCTCTTAAACATGCAGGTATCATAATGTTTCTTTCACCATAAAACAAGTTGTATTCATTTAGAAAAATGATTTGCATAAAATATATGAGGTGTGAGACCAATTATTTAAGTCCACTACATAGTTTCAAAAGCGAGAGGATAACAGCTGTCTTCAAAAATTATTGTGTACAATTTTAATTAAGAACCATGTATCATATCCTCCATAAGTTGAAGCAGCAAGAAAATGATCAAAAGAGTTTTTTAAATCTAAACCCACAACGGCAGCATCATTAATTTGCTCTTGATCTGAAAAAACCCATTTTCTTATTTGAATGCTTCTACTGTCTATTGCATATTCATCTTGGATGCCAGCCTGTACTGTAAATAAGATCAGATATTATTATATACCAAAAAGGACTCTATTCCCTTAAAATTTTGTTTCTCCTTACCTTTAGCTAATTGTGCTTTAGCATTTCTAAGAGTTTGAAATAAACTAGATCCAGAAAGTATGCATATACCATTTTGAAATAATATGTGAATGTCATCAGGCAATGTGCCATATGTACCTGTATGACAAGATATTTTTAAAACAGGCTTTTCTTCTAACTTTTCAAGTAATAAAAGGTGACCTGTATTTGTGTAAAATCCAATACTTCCATTAACAAAGCCAACAACAATGCAAAACCAATCTGGGCCATTCTATAAATAATTATAAAAAAAATTAAAAGCTACAAGAATAATTTGTGATACATAGATAGTTCTTACTTTATTTCACTTACCTGAGAAGATTGTTGAGTAGGACATATAGATAATGCTAGTACATAAGTTGCTTCAAAAGGAAGTGTACCACTCCATGATATTAAATAAGTATTACTATCAATAGAGGAGATCCACTGAGCCGTAAGAAAGCAAAGACGCTTTTTGTATGCAACTGCTAACAAATTACCGCAAGATGACAATGATACTGTACATTTTGATAACCAAGATGTATCTAAAAATATAAAAACGAAAATAATAATTAATATGCAAATTGCGTCTATTAAAATAAAAATAATGTAAACGTAGAAAACTAGCCTTCTTTTTCTGGTATAAAGAGTGCTCTTCCTAATGTCAATATATCACCACAATCTGCTATTTGCTCTACATTGCACATTTTTATTATAGGGCTAAAATATATTTCCCAACTAAAAATCGTTTATAATATTATGTATAAACAATAGAATATTAGATTTACAAAATATAATTTATAAATACGAACAGAAACAGATTACAGATGACAAGTATTTTATTAGTCAACATTCAACAAATTATATATGACATATGTAGCAAATAGCAATATACTCTATGGTCAACAATAATTATTGTCAAATGTCAATTCAATTTTAATTTTTGGTTTTGAAATTTATCCCCAATAGGGAAAGGCAAAGAACTATAGTCCATACAGCCTATTGTAAATTTTGAATTTATTATTTATCCATGTTGTCATTTGTCAATTATTGAAAACTGACATTTTTCAATGAAAACAGATACTATAGCGGAAGTTCTTTACTTTTGTAATAACGGCTAGCTTTTAGTTGGTTTGAGGGATATAGAACTACTGGGGTGTGTAAAACAACCGCTCACTGAACAAAATTTTATAATATCAGTCCACAAACATAACATTATATTACACAGCATAACAAACTATATTTTACATTAAAATTAAGAGCGGACGCGAACGCGGAGATGTCGCTCAATCTCGAAAACGCGCGGGAATCTTCGTGGCACGCGCGGGTCGCGCGTGGCGCGATTGCGTAACGACCTGATCTGCGGTCCGATTGGTCGAGACGTCGCGGTTTTCCCGCGAAGACGAATCGGCGAGAGCGGGAAGATGCGATGACGGATGCGTTTCGTTATACGCGTCTGTTATACTCTCCCCCTCCGAGTCACTTAAACGTCCCGTACGTGGCTCGGCACAAACATTACGAGAACGACGGGGCCGTCCACGAAGGCGCCGAGGCTGCACTGGAGCTGAGACCTGACCTAACGTGTTACGGTAAGGCTTCAAGTCAGAAGAATGAAACTTTCCCAACAGCTTCGAATCCAAATCAGTGACTTCGTAGGTAGTAGGGCTAACTATTTTACTAATGCGATAGGGTCCATCACGTTTCGGCATGAACTTACGGGTCCTACCCTTAGAAGCGTCACTAAGCAGATGAGTAGTAATAAAAACGAAGTCACCCACCTGGTAACCTACAGTCTGTCGGGTCTTGTCAGCTTGATTTTTTCGTTTATCCTGTTGTCGTTCTACACTATCCCGGATAACATCCCAATTATCTAAGAATCTACGGAGATACGGAGTGATTTGGGGAAGGAAATTCTCCTTATCTAATATAGCCCGTAAATCATGCTGCGCATCGAATGGCGTACGCATCTCCCTAGCAAACATCAGCTGGGCGGGACTAGCTCCTGTAGAGGAACAGGAAGCGCTGTTCATCGAGAACCGTACTGACGATAAAAACTTAGGCCACAAACGGTGATTGTTTTTAACTAAAATCGACAGCTGAGTACGTAAATCTCGGTTCTTGCGTTCGGCAGGATTCGCCTCGGGATGATACAGCGGTATCAGGTTTTGGTGGATACCAAGGATAAACATGCATTGTTGCATGGTGGCGGAAACAAATTGGGCACCGTTGTCTGATATGATGCGGCGTGGGAAACCATACCTGAGGAAGTACTCGTTGATGAGTACAGGCGCACATATCTCAGCGGTGGCTTCTTTCAAAGCAAACAACTCTACCCACCTCGTGGCTGTATCTTCTACTAAGAGTACCCATTTCTCACCATGTTCGCCTTCTGGTAAGGGCCCGAACAGGTCAATGGCAAGTACTTCTCCACGCTGATTTAAGATCGGTGTCTGCAGGAGTCCAGCGGGCTTCTGGTTGGATGCCTTGTAGCGCTGGCACTCTTCACAGGTCTTTAGGTAATCTGAAATGTACTTACGCATCCCAACGAAATAGTAATTGCGGCTAATCCGATTGTAGGTTCGCTCAACCCCTTGGTGACCAGCTGTGGGAGCGTCGTGGAATTCCTTCAGGATCTTATCACGCATGGTAAGGGGCACGACGAGCTGTGGCTGTTCAGTGTCAGTGTCAGGGAGGTAGCGATATAGAACACCCTGGTTCATGATATACCCTCTACCTAACCACTGAGTGTCGTCAGGTTCCTTACCCTCAAGGCTATTTATGATCTTCGCAACCTCGGGATCATCGAGCTGTTCCTTGCGGAGTTCTGCGGAACTAGCACCGGGTAAGTCCACGATGACACTGCAGACGTCACAGCTTCCCACATCGGCGGCGTCGTCACACTGAGGACAATGAGGTCGACTCAGGGCGTCAGCCACAACATTAGCTTTCCCTGGAGTGTACTCAAAACGGATATCGAGGGCCTGCAATTTCATTGCCCACCTAATTAGGCGTCCGTTAGGCGTTTTTAAGGTTAAGAGCCACTTGAGGGGCTGATGGTCACTCTTTACAACGATAGGGTGCCCATCTAGATAGCCACGGAACTTATCGGTTGCCCAAACAACCGCTAAGGCCTCTCTCTCAGTGGTGGTATAATTCATCTCGGCAGGAGTTAGCAAACGGCTTGCATATTCTATAGGTCTCTCCTCAGGACCATCTCCCTGTAAGAGAACAGCTCCTAAAGCATGGTTACTGGCGTCTGTTCGCAAAACAAACTCCTTAGTATAGTCGGCTTGAACTAGTATAGGTGCCGAGGTTAACTTGTCCTTCAAAGCCTGGAAAGCTTCTTGCTGTTCTGATTCCCACCTCCAGGGCTCATTCTTCCGCGTTAAAACCGTCAAAGGTTGAGCCACCTGGGAAAAATTGGGAATAAACTTCCGGAACCACGAACAGGTCTGTAAGAAAGATTTTAAATGCCTTAAGTCCTTGGGACTGGGCATCTGCAGGACTGCGTCCACCTTAGTGGGATCGGGTTTGATACCGTCAGGAGTAATAACGTGTCCCAGGTAATTTATCTCTGGGCGAGCAAAGAAACATTTCGCTCGGTTAGCCCGTAACCCGAACATACGCAACCTGTCGAATACCTTCTGTAGGTCTTCTAGATGGCTATTGAAATCCTCTGAAATTACCAGTAGATCATCCAAATACGCTAAAAGGACAACACCTTGCAAATTGGCGCCAGATCGGAACCGATCGATTAACCGTTGGAAGGTAGATGGCGCGTTCTTTAAACCAAACGGCATACGCTTAAAGCGATATGTCCCAAACGGTGTCACGAAGGCGGTTTTGTCACGATCAGCTGCAAGGACCGGTACCTGCCAGTAGCCTGATTTTAAATCGATAGAGGACATAAAACAATGACGTTTCGTCAACTGGAGAAGCTCATCTATGAGCGGAAGAGGATAACTATCCGTCTTGGTAATCGCGTTTAACTTGCGATAATCTACGCAAAATCGGATGCTATTGTCCTTCTTAGGGACTAAAACAGCTGGAGACGTCCAAGCAGACTCGCACTCCTCGATAATATCGTCCTTGAGCATTTTGTCAAGTTCAGTCTTCATCAGCTTTTTTTTCGCAGGTGTGAGGCGATAAGGCGGGACAGAGATAGGCGGATAGTCTCCGGTGTCTATACGGTGTTCCGCATACGGCGTTGGTTCTCCCCCTGGTCTGAAGATATCATCGTTATGCTGTAAAAAAGAAGCTAGCTCCTCACGCTCGGGAGAGCTCAGCATCATTCCCTCATCCTCTCTCAGGATCTCAGTAGCACAACAATTCTGAAGACCAGTTGGATATTCGTATTCCAAGGGGTAAACTTGCTCACAACCCAGCTGCTTTTATAAAATCAATGCCCAACAAAGTATCAGCGTTGGTGGCATCTGGGAACACATAAAAGTCTACATTAATACTCTTACCTTTAATCTTCACCTCCAGAGTAGTGGATAACATTCGGCGCGTTGGTGCTGAACCGTCGGCGAGCTTAACACGCATCGAGCATGACGTGAAAGGCTGATTAAGCTGTTGCAGCAACGCGTAGAGTGAGGAACCGGCAATAGTACCCTTGGCCGCGGTATCAAGTAGGCCCCTTCCCTGGATACCCAAAATCTCGATACCCAGAATAGGCCGACGCAGTACGCCATTATGCAGGGAACCTATCGACAAACAGGTCAATGACCTCTCATATGGGTCATTTCCCGTTACCCTACCCGATTCACAACTTTCCCCGGTTTGTCCCGAAAAATTCATAGTCACCCTACTAGAACCGAAAATTTCCGGAGTTTGTCCCGAAAAATTCATGGTCACCCTACTTTGTGATGGACATTGACAAGAGACGTTATGTTTATGTTTACTACGTTGTGTACGCCTGTATTTACGTTTAACATTAGGTTTAGCACATAATTCGCTATCGCTAGGGAAATTAATAACATTCTCACTACTATTACTACTAAAAGTATCAACAACAGGAATCACTGATTTAAATTTACAAAGTGTTTGAGTACAGTTCTTCGACTTACCCCTCGTGAACGGCTTACCGGCGTCATCTGCTGCTGCCGCTGCTGGGCCTGCAGGGGTCACCGAACGTACGAGCTCGAGAGCGCTAAACGTTTGCCGGGAATTACATTTCGCACAATTACGTCGCATTACCCCGCTCTCGCCGCACCCGTAACACGAGATATTACTTGAACGTGGTTCACTATTGTTCACTGGTGGACACTGATCACTTTTAGCCTCCGTAGGCTTTTCAGCTGCAGAACGGCGAAAACCCGAGAGTCGCTGTCTCTGTCGCTGCGATGAGGGCCGCGCTATCGTCGCTGGGGCGATCGTTTCTGGCGCGGGCGACTCCAGCGGCGCGCGGGGAACTGCTTCAGCTACGGCGGCGGCGCTCTTTGAAGTGCCGGCGCGCGAAGTTTCCTTAGTAGATTCCTCGATACTCCGAGCCATTTGGAGTAGAGTACTAAAATCAGAAAACTCTTCTCGTCGTAATCGTTTTCGGATTCTCACATGTAGTAGTCCATAGATCATGTCACACTTGACCTTTTCACTAAGGTCACCACTGGGGATTCGCGCCAACTGTGCGCGGGCCTTAGCTACGAATAGCTCCGTCGACTCTGCTCCTTGCGGCTTCGAGAACAACTCGAGATAAATCCTGTGAGGAGGTCGGCTGTCACCAAAGGCGCTGCGCAGATGCTGTAAGGCTTCGCCCCAATTGGACACGCTGGTTTTCATCCCCTGCCACCAGGTGGCTGCGTCGTTGGTGAGGAGCATCGATAGACCGCGAATAGCATTTTCGTCACTTATGTTCGCGCAGTCTTTGTAGGCTTCTATCGCGTCAATGAACCCGTCCAGAGATTCACCGGCCAATCCGCTGAATCGAGAATGGCACCCGGCGAAGTTTCCTGACATGGGGGGCGGTGTAGGTGAGACCGGCGCGGCAGTAGCCGGCGCGGACGTAGAACATGGCGACCGGACTTCGAGTACTCTTGTAAGCAGACGCTCGAAATTGTCGGCTTGTGCTTGCTGCATGGACGTCATCATGGAGGCTAGATCACTCGCTGTGATGAACGCCGGCGGCGGCGGCGACTGCTCGGCCGCGGACGTGTTACGTCCCGCAGACCTTTGCGTTGGCGCCATTTCTTCACCTTCTGAATTCATATCGAAGTATTCCGTCTGACGGCGACTTTGCCTTCTAGTACGCGGCATCTTGCACACTCGCGAACACACGAACACAACTCCGTTTGTAGTTCTATTTGCCCACTCGTTGGGCAGCCAAACTATAGCGAAAGTTCTTTACTTTTGTAATAACGGCTAGCTTTTAGTTGGTTTGAGGGATATAGAACTACTGGGGTGTGTAAAACAACCGCTCACTGAACAAAATTTTATAATATCAGTCCACAAACATAACATTATATTACACAGCATAACAAACTATATTTTACATTAAAATTAAGAGCGGACGCGAACGCGGAGATGTCGCTCAATCTCGAAAACGCGCGGGAATCTTCGTGGCACGCGCGGGTCGCGCGTGGCGCGATTGCGTAACGACCTGATCTGCGCTCCGATTGGTCGAGACGTCGCGGTTTTCCCGCGAAGACGAATCGGCGAGAGCGGAAAGATGCGATGACGGATGCGTTTCGTTATACGCGTCTGTTATAATACATAATTACTTAAATAATACAATGGGATTATAATTGAATTTATTTCTTGTTCTAGTTATAAGTTACTACTATATACACATATATAGGTAGTTATTATATAGATACATATTTTTTGTCTTGCTCAGGTGTACGCTTATAGCGCGTCTACTTATACTCTGTCTACGCGTTCAATGGAATACTTTATAACACGAAATGAAATTTACAAATTTAGACAACTGATTTGACACTTGACACTTGACAGATAATATATATAAATAAAAAATAAAATTATATACCTCATAAAAGATAGCTTGATCTCGGCTACACAATTTTAGCACCCCATCGAAGGATTTTTGAAATCAAAATGACCTTAATCGATAGGTCTACGTTTGGTCTGTATAGGTCCACTATCATTTTTGTTAGGTCACCTGTAGTTTTATAATAAATATTTTTTTAAATTTAACTATCATTTTAAAATAAATCTTAGCACCTCATTTAAACGAAAACTGATTAATCAATAATCTTTATATTTCTACATTCTTTATCGTTAGGTCCGTATTGGTCTCTATAGTTTTTGCTTTTATATTATCCATTTAAATTTTTTTATTAACAATTATAAATAATTGACATTGACACCTAGTCAAGGCGCGTCGAGCGCATGCGCCAGTGATGAATTAGTAATAATAACTTATGACATTGTCATTTATCTGTAGAAGACTGGAAGAAGGTGGTAACCAAATGCAGAAAAGTAATGGAAAAAGATTGGGAGCGGGACGTTCGATTTGATAATATTTGCGAACTAGAGTTTATAATAAATCTACAAGATTGTTTTAGCGATTCAGAAACTGATTTGGATATTGATTTGGGGTGTACTCCTTTAGGAAGATAAATGCATTTTATATTAAAATATTCGTTTAATTTAGTAATTAGATTAAACCCAATTATATGTTACATTAGCATTGATAATAGTAAGAAACGTCGATAATTTCTATCTACAATTTTTTTTTATCCTGACAACCCTAGGAATGTCAGTTTGACATATGTCGCACTCGCAGAGATCAAGCTATTTTTTATGAACTATAGACTATAGTGATTACTTTCTCTTTCTTAAAGCTATAAATCATAGAGTACAGCCCGCGCCAAACTTTGTGACCGCCTTGAGTATAGTCGCGAGTCCGAACTTGCGCATGGTACAGTCGAGTGGGCAATACGTAATCAACCAAACAATTTTCGTTTTCTAACATTTTTAATACTTATTATATTATGTCAATTTATTTTTATTTGTTGATTATAAAGTTCGTGTTTATTTCATAGGTTATTTTATTTAATTTAATATACAATGTATGTGTTATTTGTAAAACATATAGGTTAGGTAATAATAGGATAAATGTAAATAAAAAACATTAATATAAATAAAAACTATATTCACAATGGGGCCACACCTTCCATAAAAACATCTCCCTTACTAGTGGATGGTTCCGCATCCGAATCACTCTCTTCCCAAAAAATATCCAAATCTTCTTCATCTGATTCATTATCGCTCACGTGAATTATTATTTTTTCAGTTAGGTCATCTATGATGACATCACTTTTCTTATATTCTTCCTCAATATTAATAACTTTATCGCATAGTGCAGTCCACTCCTGTTCACCCATGCTATTTACTTTTTCCTCCACTAATTTCACAAGTAACAATAACTAAAAACTATAATAACAAATTAACGAAACGATCGAACGAATTTTGAACGCTACAGTACTCTCAGAGCTCACAAGTGCGTGATTCGTGTACGGACGTAGCACTCACACTAAGGCGTGGGTGCCAGCGCGCGTCGCGGGTGAGCGGTGCGGGCGCGCGGGGTGTGGCCCTGCCCCCAAGCTCTTGTGCGTCCCGCTAGTAATACCTGATTTTGTGTTCTGCGCAATGCAATGAGCCTAGTTCGGGACGGCCACAAAGTTTGGCGCGAGCTATATATTGCTATATATCTATAAATTATAATGTCTTAGAGGGTATTATTGTTTTTTGATATGTATAATCTATGGTATAAGTGTTCTGTGGTATTAAAAGTATAATATTACTTTTCTCTATGGTCAATGGTGGTATTATTTTTCTGTGGTCTTAGACGACTGGTAAAATATATAAGAGTAAAAACCAAACAAAATACAATTCATAAATTATTCATATTTACTGTTTAGTTTTGGTTCGATACTTATTATATCATACAGGCATTAAAGATGATTAAATGTAGAGCATGTCTTAAAACAGAAGAAAATCTTAAAATGTATTCATTAAATACAACAATCATTGTGTACTTCAATTTGCTCACTGATATTAACGTAAGAAATGCTATAAATCATTTGATTTATATTCATAGTTCAGCTGTCTTATTAACTTTTAAGATAATTTCTAATTTTATTTACCAGGTAAAACTTGATGATAATATGCCACAACAAATTTGTGAATGCTGCCTTAATATGGTTAATTTGTTTATAGAATTTAGAGATAAATGTATTTTATCTAATTCTGTTTTATTAGACAACAATACATATGAGCAGGTAAGTTTAAAATTGTAGTACTATATGTATTTTAATGACCCACTGCTGGGCACGGGTTTCCCTCAATATGAGGGGATCAGGCCATAGTCGAACATGCTGGCCAAGTTCAGGTTTGCAGATGTCACATGACTTTCAAAAGCTTGCTAGTTTCTCTCAAATATGCAGGATTCTTCACGATCTTTTGCTTCACCGTAAGACAAGTTGTTGTCAAGATAGGAAATATTTGCACATAAAAATATCAGAGGTGCTAGACCTGGTTTGAACCCACATCACTCAGTTATCCAAGAGAGTGCATTACCACTGGACCAACACTGCCTTATACTTGTACATTAATAAAATGTTATAATTAATAGTATTTTTCTGATAATTTATAATTTTAGGATATTAAAGAGGAGAATATAGAAAGCAACAAAACTGATTACGATAGTATTAAAGAAGAAAAAAGTGAATATCATATATTTGATACCAGTGATGGTGCTCTTAGTGATGTTGACAATGAGTTTATCTATGAAATAGAAATAAAAGAAAAGCTATTTGAAGGTAGATATTAAAAATGAAATAAAAAAATGTAATATTTGGTTAAAAGGTTGTTATAGAAATAAAAATTATTTTTTAAATAACATAAAATATTTAAATATTACATACTGTATTAAATACTTACAATATAATATGTATATATTACAGGTGAAAACAATGATGAATCGAAAGGCAAATGCAAAAATAAATTGGTCAAAAGTTTTTCTTGTGGTAATAATTTTTTTATGTATGAATGAAGGTTGCTTACTCTTATGTTTTGCTTTTTGTTGTTGATAATTAAACAAATTAACTTTAATATGAGTGCCTTAATAATAAAATATTATAAATTAATTTTAAACTTTGATTATAATTATTATTGTCCATATAATATAAATTACGAGTCATGGAGATATTTTTGTTTCAAGTATTATTTTTCAGTATTCAAAATTAAGGAATTTTTTTTTATTGAATTGGTTTCCTAGTTGGATTTTGATATTACAAAGCTACTTACAGGACTCTGTATTAATAAATTTGAAGACAGAAATTCATTACTAGAACACTTAGATATTCATAAAATTAATGGTGACAATATTTGTGACTTGTGTAAGCAATATTTCCCTCACTGGCAAGAATTATTTTCACATAGATTAATACACTTGTCCAAGAGGAATGACAAAATTTGTCATATATGTTTTAAGAAGTTTCTAAGACCTGCATTATTAGAATCTCATTATAAGAAACAACATCAAAATGAGAAGGTAAGGATAGATTAATGAAATAATTTTATAAATAAAATTATTGAAAAAATAACTGAACCATAATTATTTTAAATGTTAACAGGAATCCATTCTACTCTGCCATCTATGTAAGCAAAGTTATACCACTCCCCAGGAGTTACAGGAGCATAGAGAGGGATGTCATGCAGAAAAATCATTCATTTGCAATTGCTGTTCAAAAATGTATTAAAAGTATTCACTTAGCATAATATCCAACACACGACGACATTGTCTGTCCATATTCTGAGCTCATAAAGTTGATGATGTGTTTAGACGCGCGCTATGGTGCCCGGGAAGCAGCCTGGGAAAAAGCTCAGCAAGTAGCCAGGCGCGAGACGGCGGCTAAGCAAGCTATTCACTCGCACCGCTACACGCCACTCGCTTGAGTCGCTAGTAGGTGCAAGCATAGTGGATACCGCGGACGTCTTTCTTGTGACGGTTATTACAAATTTTATCCCTATTACTTTGCTGAAATTTGGCCACTTGAACAGTCCAACATCTTTTAAATTAAAACGAAATGATACTCGTTTCGTTTTTCCTGGTCACGCACACGTGCAATTAACACAAATGCAACAAAGAAAAAATTGAAATGGAAATATGTTTTAATTTATATCGTCCACCAGTTCCTTCACTTTTCATTATTTTCTCTTCTATTCGTTGATTATTTTGTTTTTATTTCTATAACAATGATCAAACCAATGGTAATAGCCGCCACAAGATGTCCGCCAAGCTTGCACTGATAGGAGTGTGGCGATGCCGTATGAGCAACTTTGTTCAGCTGACACGCGCCGCTCCTTGCCGTGGTGATTCCCAGGCTACGTATCTCGCGTTTGGACGTACCATAAAAGGCTGTTTGATAAATTTGCTGACGACGTTCTTGTCATGAATGCATGCCTTTGTTAGCATTCGTTTTCATATTGTTCGGTTGGTATTGATGTTTGATAGCACATTCAATGCGAATCGTCGCGTCGGCGCGTTAAAATGTCGTCGTGTGCACTGCCAAAATCTGTCTTAAACAGTGTATACCTATTATATAAATAAACTAATTATGTCATCTTTATTATAGATTCGTGAACAAACAACAACTTAAGCTGCATGTAATTAAACATACAGAGAGAAAGAAGGTGGAAGATGTTATCGAAAACCCAAGCAAAAATATTGGTAGTTCAGAAGTAAGTTCTTACTAGTAGTAAAATTCACATTTCACACGCATATCCCCCTTCACAATGTTCATGCACACCTTCCTGTTACTGACAATGACTCGTTTGTATTGAATCCTACTTGCTGTGCCAGCGGTTATAGGTTCGAATCCTTTTGATGGTATGTATCTATTTGCGTGGTAAACAAGAACGCTTATATACTCAGTCATAGTTTATATTTATAATATGTTTAAAGTTATATAAATGTCGTACATCAACTGTCTGTATTTATAACAAGGCTTGGATCATTAAATCACTACATAGTATAAAATAGAGTCGCCTCCTGTCTGTCTGTCCCTACTCCCTAGGTATGCTTAGATCTTTAAAACTACGCAACGGATTTTGATGTACTTTTTTTAATATATAGTGATTCAAGAGGAAGGTTTATATGTATAATTAGCGGAACCCGCGCCTTCGCCCGCGCTACATCTGGGGAAGAGCCCTAACGAAGCGAGGGCTAGTCGCTAGTTAATAATAAGCAGTTCTTTTGTGACAATTCGGTTTAGTGCACCTTTAATTCATGGACTTCATTGCACTTTAGTTAATTTAATTTATTTATTATCTCTTTCAGATAAAAGATGCAGCATCTAACGAACTGAAGGAAAGCAACTCAAACGTGGAAAAAAGTAGTAGTAAAAGTAAAAATGTTAAAAAACTTGAACCCAGACTACTTTGTGGTAATGATTTCTTTTTAAGTGTTAGTGATAAATTTACTTTGATAATATAGTATATTATCGTGTAAGTAAGTAAGTGATTAGTGAAGTTTACGTAATCTTCAAAAATGATCAATCAGTGACCTTTGAGGCTCACCTAGCTGCTGGATTTATAGCATGTGCACCTGTTTTGCAAACTTTCGAGTGTGTACATTCGCGTTGATTTGTATAGATCGTAACAGTGCATTCATTGCGCATAGAATGAACGTCGCTAGCGTTATAATCAATTTTGCCCGACAAAACGGATCCGGCCTAGAAATAAATAATTGAATCGGATTTTCACTTTTGTAAAAGTTTATTTTTAATACTACTATTTGTAATCTGTTTGTTTAGTAGGTATGGGTTACGCCCCAGCGCAAAGCGCACGATATCAAACACTATCTTCTTTACTTCTATACTAATATTATAAAGAAGTAAAGTTTGTCTATTTGTTAAATTGTAAGGGGTAATCTCGGGATCTACTGAACCGATTTTAAATTATTGCTGAGTGTCATAGGTTATATAAAAAACCGAAAAATAAAAAGTCTTTTACGTGGTAGTCCGTTTTGCAAAGTGAATCGGAGAAAAAACGGTCGAATGAAAGCGTTTCTTACGAACGCTGCCTTAACTATGAAAGATATATTTTTGAGTTCTATAGAAAAGATGTGGAGCTTAAAAATGCCTACATAAAAGTCAACGACAGCAGAATATATTTAAGTGACAAAAAGTAGTTTTTTTAATACTAGTATAGGTAATTTAATTTTTAATTTTTAATATTAATAAAATAATTTAAATTATTTAAACAGTCTGTACTAAAAAAGGATTATTAACATTATGCCCAACGAAGTGGGCACGGGTCAGCTAGTTATAGATAAGCATAATCACAGTTGCTTTGGTAATCTAGTAGTGACTAGCACTTCAAGTCCGGAGGTCCTGGGTTCGAGTCCCGGGTCGGGTCAAGGTAATTACTGAGATTTACAAGATATTTTCAGTAATAAACCAAAGGCGTAAAGTTGTCGGTGTTTCCATCCCGTCCCCCGGAAAGCACTAAAAGCCATCAACTCTACGCCTTAACGTTATCGAACTTTGAGAGTTAAAGTTGGATACCCTGTTGGATGTGTATGTACATAATATTTACGTATTTTTTCAGGGCTTTGTAAAAAAATATATGAAAGTTCAGATTCCTTAACGGAACACTTGGATAGTCATAAAAATAGTAATGATAACACCTGCCACATGTGTGCTGAGACCTTCAAAGACTGGACACAGCTGTTTTCGCATAGACTACAACATTTACCTATGAAACAAAGAACATGCCATATTTGCTTCAAAAGATTCCGATCTCATGTATATTTGGAACATCATTACAACAAAATTCATTGCCACAATGAAGTGAGGTGTTTTGTTTTTGTAATAGTATCCCAAAGAATATACACAAGGAGTCCTTACTCCATAAAGTTTCATATTATGAGTATTCGTAAAAGAAAGCATATTTTATGATTTTTTTAAGTTCCAGAAACTAATATGAGTTGTGCTGATTTACGTAGTTACCAAGTGAATGTATTTGTATATCAGTAGCGCGATGTTAGTAATACAGTTCAGAACCCTCTTAAGGCTTAGCGACCGCGGCACCCTCTAATTCTCCACTATTTTTTTTTGGGACATCTTTTACATACAAATAATGGACCTTTGTATATATTCTTTATGAATAGTATAATAATATTTACATTTTTGCAATTCGCTTATTGATTATATATCATGATATTGTTAAAGACAAATTGTTTATTAAATAAAAATAAATAAGTAAACATTATTTTAAAAAATATATTTTAATGAAATACTTATGTATTTTAGAAGGCGACACTTAGTTGTTCGACCTGTAATAAAAGCTACGGCACGCCCACAAAATTACAAAAACACGTGTGGAGAAGTCATTCTAATAAAAAATATACATGTGACTTTTGTTCAAAAACGTAAGTTTGTTTTTAATTTGATTTTGTATTACTTTAAATTAAGTATATAAAAATATATAGTATAATAATGAAGAAATTATTTTAAAGATGTTATTTTCAGGAATAATAAAGAGGTCATTTTTAAATTTCAGGTATTGTCACAAATGTCAATTGAGAAAACATATAAAGGGACACATGGGACGCGAGACCATCACGTGTGACCAATGCGATTACTCCACTAAGCATATTACAAATCTAAAGGTAACTGAGGGGTTATACAAGTGGCATAAACGCTAGTAGAATAGAATAATCAATGTATGGGATTGACATAAGCTTACGACTAGTGATTAGATTCAACGACCAACGTATCGAATTTGTAATTGGTAGCCAAATGTTGATTTCTTTGTTTGTTTGTTTTTGTTTGTTTGTTGATTGGTTGTTCGATGAAACGAAACGTCAGATTAGTACATAATTCCCCATACAGATTGAAGCCAAGTGGCACTTTTGACAAACGAATTCTGCTGTTAGCGTACGGCACTCGTCGAACGCTAAATGTTGTAGAATCGACACTGAGCGTTTGCCATTTGTCTAGAGGGGCTGATGGTGCTTCTACACAATAACAATAAAGCATGGAGAGTAAATAAATATAAGTTATAATAACTGGTCATGGCAGCAATTAAAAAGATAAAATAAAGCTGTATTGTTATTAAATCATTACAGATAAATAAGTAAAAGTTTAATGACTAGTTTAGCATATGAGTCGACATGCAGTAGTAGGGTAACCTATGTAAAATTATATTTTATATGTACCATTTCTTACTGTTTATACACTAAGAAAGATTAAACTCGTGTTTATTCTTACTCTATTTGACCGTGCTTACAACTTCAAAAAATACCCAGCGCCATCTGTGCACTCTTAAAACTACCCGATGATTAATATTTCATACAATCTGTAAAATTTCGCAAACAAGATTTCCGAGCGCATTATATGCACGGTCTAGAAAGAAGGTCAAGCAACAAGCCCAATTTCAGTAGTGAGAGATTACTACGATTTGTGAAGCAACTTCCAAGCTTCGCGTCAACGCCGCTGTACGCCGTTTTGTTCAGTTTGCGGATTTGTTGTTATTTTTAACTGTTTTATTCGGTCTAGAAAAAGTGGTCGGGGTAAATATTACGTGAACGTTCATAACCTGCCAAATTACACACATCACTCCAGTCTATTGTCATGTCTCTGGCGGCCCTAAATTGAAACTACTCCAATAGTTGCAATCATTGAGCCGACGTACTACAGTTCTTGCTAGACCTGTCTTTTCTAGACCGTGGTTATATCATTATTCCTTTCATGCAGTTTTTTTGCTGAAATTTCGAATGGTTAATCATAAATATACCTAAAGCCATCTATAATTGAAATTTGAAAGTCACCTAATTCAACGAATTTATCTTTGTTTATTCAATTCAATTCAATTCTGTTGTTGATGGCTTCAAAGCGTGCCAGTTGGCCACAGATTATTTCGCCAATCTTTGCTTATGTTGATACTCATGGTTCTAATTGACTTGTTGTTAAAGTCGTTGTACTTAAGCGTTGATATTGATTTTTTTAGGAACACAAAGTAAGGAAGCACACACCGAAAAGAGTCTATTGCAAATTTTGTTCTAGAGTATTTACTGACCAACTCAAGTGCGACGCCCATAAGTGCAACATACAATGGTTAGTTTGCTCCACATGTGGGAAAACGTGTAGAGGAAATAGACAGGTATAATTTTTTTTGACACATTATAGTTTTATAAACTTTTCAATACAATCATATTTACTATATTACCTATATTCGATTTTAAGATAAATTGACGTCTAGATGTGGATTATTAAAAAAACTTAGTGAAGTCATAGAAAGTTTCCTTGATGTTAACTACTTACTCAATTAATGAAACTAATGAATTATATTTTTTATAACTGATTTAATTATTAATACATACATCAAATTAGTTATTATATTTATGCGACTTATTTTGTTTTCAATTCGAAAAAATGAGCAACCCCAGTTGAAGTGGAAATTGGATTTGAAATGAATATAACATGTGCCGGGTCCACACGCTTGCCATTTTCCACAAACTTCAAATCTCTACAGACTAACAAATGTGTGGATTCATCACACAAACTAATCTATTATCTTTTACTATTCTATTATTTATTATAAATACCGACACGATCGGTATAACATGAGTGCTTTCAAACATAATTACGTACGTCAAGCTAAACTAAATTTGTGATGGCTCATCAAGTAAAGACCCGACATTGATTGTAAGAGTCCGAGATTGATTGTAAAAACAAAAAAAAGCGTGTGTTGTTCATCAGCTAAGGCGGCACATGGCGTCGCACGAGAGCGCGGGGCGCTACCGCTGCGCGCGCTGCCCGGCGACCTACAGCTCGCGCGCGACGCTCGCCACGCACATCGCCCGCCACGACGGCGTGCGCGCGCACCGCTGCCCGCACTGCCCCGCCGCCTTCTACTCCCGCTCCGTGCTCACCAAGCACAAGCGTACACACACAGGTACAACTTGAAGCATGTAACATTACTTTGTATATACATGCACGCCACGATTTCTCAGTCTGAGTCTGATTGAGCTAAACAGGTCTTGTGACTACAACATTTTTAATTAAAGAAATAGGTGGTGACTTATTATATAACTAACGAGTAATCTAATTTTAAAAGTTAATTTCGGCATCAACATTAAAATAATAAAATGATATAGAACGAAAATATAATAAACATAAAAGAAAAAAATATTAACATATTATAATTCACCTAATGAAGCAACCTTTTCCAATTGAATCTGATTTATTTATACATTGATTATATTTATAGTATTGTACGTTTTGTTGTTTCAGGAATCAAACCATATGTTTGCAAAATTTGTCAAAAGGCTTTCACTGGAAATAATAATTTAAAAGTCCACATGAAAGTTCATGGAGAATATTTAATCACAAAGAAAGTAACAAATAATTAACATCATTAATAAAAGTTATTATAAAATTATCTTTAATAAAAAATTAAATATTTACATTATATAAATATTTTTTTTTATAAATAGCATAATAATAATTAAGTAAAAAAGTAAGTAAACATATCACATAATTATTTATTATTATATTTGGCGTGTACAGAACAAGAACTAAACAGGTTCCTACTTCTTAAGATTAAAGTGACATGAATACTGAAAAGACCTTTCGTACCTATAACAGGGTATTACATCCATTTTTGAAAAGTGTCTCAATTAGATTCTGTATTGCTAATAAACCACTAAAACACACATAATTTTTTTTATTCAATAGATAAGTGTCATAAAATGCATTTAAATTGTACGTTTCAAATTGCGCGCATAATTTGACAAAAATGAAGTGGACGTCATATTGCTGTATTGTATGGTCATGACGTCAGTTTGCTCTGTAAACATTAATGTGTTGATAATTGCTATGAAATTATTTAAAACTTATTCTGTGTTGTATATGTTTGTACATGTCTGTTTGTATGTTATCGTTTAACACAAAAAGTACTGGACCGATGTAAACCTATGTGTTAATTGTTACTCGGGTAATACTTGGGATATTTTTTGTTGCAGAAAAATATTTCATTTCTTTTCGTTTTATTGGGTCGTCCTTAAATAGCTTACGATCGGTTAGATAAGAGATATATCAAAACCACGGAATAGGTAAAAAAGGATGAAATTTGGGTAATGTGGTAATAATAATAATTTGGTAAGGTAATGTGGGGGAAAACCGCCGCGCCCGCGCCGTAACTATGAAAAAGCAATCATACTTCATCATATTCATGCGTTCACCGCTTGGAAGAATAACAAAGCATGGAAGCCAGGCTAAAATAAAACCGAGTTATTTATAGTTTACTCATTTAGTTCAGTTAGCATGTAAGGTGAAGTGAAGTGAAGGTGAGTGAAACAAAACGTGGCTGTTTGTTTTTATTATTTTGGAACATATCACAAGGCAAAAAATAAATGGTCCCCTTTGGTCATCTTATAATGCTAACAAATACAAAAGTTCTATCTAAGACGTTAAAATTTTTAAGTCAGCTATCAACTTAATTTTCAGTATTATGTTTTGTTGATACATGTCTAGTGATGTAAAAATGATTGTCGATAATAATTTCAATACTGTTGCAGATTTCCTAACGATGATGAAATGAAAATTAAATGGATTCAGTGTATCAATAGGTTCTGTTAACTGTTACATATACATTATTATAGATGTCATAGGAAGATTTCACAAACAAATATTTCGCAAAAAATACTTGGAGTTTTATGATTAAAAAAAAACATAATCTAAGCTAACTTTTTTCAATATAATTAATTAAATAATATCATAGCCGCTACCTAACTCCGTGTCTTACAAAAATCCTTCGTTTTTTTTACAAAAAAATGGTTTGTCAATCTTCCTACGACACGATACAACTCATATGATGTACTGTGTACAGCCAGGTATTTTAATTTTAAATAAAATTAAATATACTCAACTAGCACGCTTTGAAGCCATTAACAAGAGAATTGAATTGAATTGAAAATTAAATATATGTTTTTCATCGACATGGACATGACAATATCGATAATAAACTCATCACTATCAAAAAATGAACTTGTGACAAACGAAACAGAACGGCATTATATTGTCGCGGAATATAGTGCGAACTCGTCATAATAGCACGCTTGTACCATGCCTTACAACAGCGAATGTCAATTTCTAACTTTTGACAATTAGATAACAAGAACAGTTTATTGCAAATTTTAATGAGTCAGAGGGAGACAACGCATTTTCAAGAAAGATTTGGAAGTTACTAGAAACATTTTGAATTTTCGATACTAGAATGTTCTAAATTTATGCATATAAAAAGGCCGGCAGTGTGTCGAGAGTTCAGTTGAAGTTCGGAGTTGAGTGAAGATTGCGAAGAGATACGAAATAGCGGAAAGGTGAAGAAGAACATAGTGAATTATTAAAAGCGGTGGTTTATAGTGCTCAGAGACTAAATTAAACTAGTGTTGTGTACAAACTGCGCGTGTATATTAAGTGTAAATAAATAATAATAATAATAATAATAATCTTTATTTCAGACGTAGTCTATACATCCATATAGTGTTAATTTGTTAGTACAATAATTTAACTTAATACTATGTTAGTATTGTTAGTATTTTTTGCAACAAATATTTTATTATTATTTATCTTAGCCCAATGGCCAACTCCATCCAGTGATTCTGAAAGGGGCAGTCCATCCTGGCCGAAATACACTTTAAAATACTGTTGTTGCTGTCACGTAGACGCTGCATCAAAGAGATAGCTTTCTTGCGCATAATGGCATGAAACCCATCCGTGTGTGCCTCTGCGAACATCTTTGAAGCACTGCAACGCCACGGTAGCCCCAACAGCATTCTAAAGGCATTATTATATTGCACACGCAAGGCGTTGTAGGCCCGGCGCGAATATGTCACCCACAAACTACAGGTATAGAAAGACTGACAAAACGCTTTAAATAGAGTTATTTTGACGTCCTTCGTACACCGAGCGAATCTGCGGACAAGCATATTGCTCCTAACCGCCAACGCCCTGCGTTCCCTCTCAATGTCATCATCATCCCGTAAATCGCTAGTGATGATGTGACCAAGATATTTAAATTTCTCGACAACGCTCAGCGATACACCGTTAAGACTCACGATCGGGACATGGCGTGGTTTTAATTTTTGAGATTTAAACACAAGTACTTCACTCTTTTTTGAGTTATATGCTAAGCCATGCACCTTCGCGTATGTCTCGCAGGTAGCTATCAGTTTTCTTAAGCCGGCTATGGAAGGACTGAGCAAGACCATGTCGTCTGCGTAACTTAGATTATTGACACAGATGTCGTCAATGTGACAGCCGACACGTGTGTTACTCAATTCGTCCACGAGTTGGTCGATATACAGGTTGAAAAGCAAGGGTGAACTCAAACCTCCCTGTCTCACTCCGGACTCCAACCTGTATTCGTCCGACAGTGCATCGACCCATCTTACTTGATTTTTCTGGTTAGCATACCAGTATTTCAGCAGGGACGTATACTCCGCCGGTATACCCGCATCCTTTAATTTGCTCCAAAGTACATCATATGAAACAAGATCAAATGCCCTAGATAAATCCAGGAAACACGCATATACCGGCGTACGCCTTGCAGTATAGTACTTGACAGTATGCTTCAGACTAAGAATAGCGCTTTCTGTGGACAGTCCTGATCTAAAGCCGAATTGGGCATCTTGCAAAGAAACATACTTACATAGCCTGCCGTTTATCACACTGTCAAGTATTTTAGCTGCGGTGGTAGCAAGCGAGATGGGGCGATAATTGCTCATATCGGACGTGTCACCCGTCTTGTTCTTAACAATTGGTACTACAATAGTCCGCATAAGCGGCTCCGGTAAATATGAATGATTTAGACACAGGTTGAAAAACAGTGCGAGAACTCGAGGAAGATGAACTCCCGCATACTTAAAGTGTTCAATGCTGAGGTTATCGTGACCAGGTGATTTTCCACGAACCATTTCTTTAATTATTTGTGCTACCATTGTTTCCGTAATCTTTTCATTCCAGCTCGTCTTGATAGTCTCAGCATCGTTCACCTTATTCAAAATGGAACCCAGTGGTGATCGCATAGTGAAGCGCGACCTAAATGCATCAGCAATTTCTTTATGGTCCGAAAAACCATCTACACTCACGGGTAAACTCGGCCTAGTTTTCATTTTATTTGTCTTTTTCCAGAAACTCTTAAAATCTTTGGATATGTGATCTGACGCGAGAACGTCCATTTGAAGTTGTTCCTGTCTGTTTTGACACCATTTCAATTTTGACTTAAAATGTCTCCTAGACTCTAACATTTCATTGAAAACGCGACCACTAGTCGGCTGCCCCGCTAACATCCACGTTTGAAATTTAAGCCGCGCCTCACGATGCGGTCCCGCGACGTGCCTATTCCATCCCGCAACATAGCCTCCCCTTTTTTTACATTTACCACTGTAGGTACGCCTAGCGGCCATTGATAGCGTATTAATGATATTACTATACATTTTATCTAAGATAGCGTGATGTTCTGTTTTTTTACATAAATTATCGCAACATTCACTAAGTTCTTGTGGATTTATCATTGACAAGTTAGAGTGACACAGGTCATGATATTGGTTTATCTGTTTAAAATTTCTCTCACCCCATATAACACAATTTAAAGAGCTTGTTTTCGGCTGTGCAATTTTTGGTTTTAAACTACTTATATTGCATTCTAATACAATTGGATAATGGTCAGACCAATACATATCATATTGTACTGATACGCTAATAACTGTTTTTAAAGCTGATTTAGTGACGATGCAGTGATCCAACCATCGTTTACATCCATGAACTTCACTACAAAAAGTAAATGTATTTTTACTACACATGTTTAAATCCACACATATCCAGTTTTGATCAACACAAAAATCTAACATTTCATTGCAAAATAGCTCATTGGGATGAGCATTAAAGTCCCCTAATATATAGAAAGCTTCAATTCCATTACTTTCTTGTATTTCTATCACCGACCTGATTGTACTTAGACAGTTACTAAATTCTGGTAGATTGTCATAAGAGTTAGTAGGCATATACACACTAAAAATAATTACCGATCTATTACTTACAGTTATTTTGATGGCACAAATACGCACGTTATCACATTCTACCACTGACACTGTTTCAAACACACTTTTGCGCCACAATAACGCTACACCACCATACGGCCTTCCACTGATTAGGCCCACTGAAGTATCTACAGCAGAAGTACCAGTCCATCCAAAGTCGTCGCTTATCGTACTCAGTACTGGTAGGTCATGCGGCATTAACCATGTTTCCTGCAGGGCTACGATATCAGCAGACGTACAAAGCTCTTTTACACCTTCTAATGACCTCTTGAGCGATTTACAGTTAAAACTAATAATTTTATTTATATTATTCATTAAATTTTATTATTATATATTATAATATTTTATTATTAACTCTTATTTTCTACTCTTTTTACAATTTCCATATTTTTCCGTTTCTCGTGAAAATTCACGAAACGCCGAAAGGTTATACCAATAGGCCACAGTTTATCGTCTAAGAAAATATCCATTTTATGCTTTGTTACATAAAACAACTTTAGTGCGAGAAACGCTTTTAATTTCCGATCCCGAACCCGTAGAACGTAACAATTGGTGTCAGAAGTGGGATCGGAAATGCCGTTAGTACCGAGGCACGAGAAGGAAGGAGTCACTACACGCGCAATGGCAGAACAGCAAAGGGAAGACTCTGGCGCTAGTACATCGAGTGGAGAGTCCGTGGCTCAACAGGGCACCTCGCCAGATATGAACGCCCTTTTGCAACAAATGGCGTTCATGATGCAAGAACAGCTGCGCGCACTACAAGAAGAACAGGCTCGCCGCGAGGAAGAACGTGCACGCCGCCAGGATGAACAGCTGCGCGCACTCCAAGAAGAGCAGGCTCGCCGCCAGGGTGAACAGCTGCGCGCACTCCAAGAAGAGCAGGCTCGCCGCGAGGAAGATCGTGCACGCCGTCAGGAGGAACAGATGCGCGCACTCCAAGACGGCATTCACAAGGACGTAGTAGTCGCACTCCAACAAAATAAAGAACGGATTGAAGCCGTTGAAAGAGAAGTCGAGGGAATTAAGACGACACTCGGTGAGGTCATAGAGGAGTATGACGCAAAACTATCGAAAATAGAGAAAAGGGTCGATTACATGGAAACTCACAGATTACCGCGTAGTGTTGACCTCAGTTCATCAACAGCAAAGATCTTTAAAGTCCCTTACTTCAACGGCAAATCTTCTTGGGCTGCATTCAAGATCCAGTTTGAGACGATCAAGGAGACAAGTGGGTGGACAGATGATGAAGCCCGATCTGCTCTTACCGTTGCACTTAGAGAGGAGGCTCTGAATGTATTGGAGGCCCTTTGTGCTAGCGACCCTGGCAGGAAGATCACATACAGTGAGCTACTTAATACTTTGGAGTCGCGGTATGGTGATAGCCATCTAGAGCACGTGTACAGGGCTCAAATTAAAGACCGTACACAACGAGCCAATGAAACCCTGCAGCAGTGGTCCATAGAGATCGAGAGGCTCGTACGGAAGGCATATCAATCCTCGCCTTCCACCATAGAAACTATTCTTCTGCAGGCTTTCGTGGACGGGATTCGCGACTCAGAGGTACGCGCCGCTGTACGTCTAAAACACCACACGAGTCTCAAGGAAGCTGTGGCTCACGCTTTGGAGGTTGAAGCTGTGCGCCATGATACAAGAGCTTGGAAAGTGAGGGAAATAGTCACTACGGAAGGAGCATCCACCCGGAGACGTTTTTTTAATCCAAGATGCTACGAGTGCGGCGAGAGGGGCCATCTCAGAAGTAACTGCCCTAAAATATTGAACGTTCGGAGGCAGTCAGATGTGGCTGTGTCGACTTCTGACCAGCCACAGGAAAACTAATTCCAGCCAGGGCTGCGGGGTGGGCGCTGGCCGGGGGATCTTCTACCCCACAAATAGTAGTAAAGCAGACAGTGGATGGAAACACCTTAGTAATACATGGCGCAATTAATGGAGTGGCATGTAAACTGACGCTGGATACCGGAGCATCACGAACCATCATTAATAACCGAAAGCTGAAACACATTGCGGACAAGAAGTTGCAAGACATAAAGCATATCACTCTCATGACAGCCACCGGCCAGCGCGTGCCTGTTTGGGGGGAAAGGAAAATTGCTATCAAAATTGGGGACAACATTTATTGGCATAAAGCAATAGTCGCAGATATCGTCGATGATTGCATCATTGGATTGGACTTTCTTCAAAATTACCAGTGTACGATTGACATGAAATATGGAGTTTTAAAGTGCAGAAATAGAGAAGTACCAATAAATGGTGGAGCTCAGGGGAAAGTTTGTTGCTTAAAAGACACCGCTCTTCCACCAAGATCACAGACTCTAGTACCTGTCGCTTTACCTCAGAACAAGTCAGGTAGTCCATGGTCATGCGCTATCATAGAGAAATTTGAAGATAAGAGCTCGTGGATCCCAGCAAGGGTTGTAATAGGTAAAACTTCGACATCCATGGTTCCAGTGCTGAATACTAGTGAAGCTACGCAAATTATTCAAAGAGGCGAAGTTGTGGGGACTTGCGAAGAGATAGCCTGGTTAAGCAAATGTCAACAGAATGAGAAAGTGCTTAGCAAGGATAAAGAGCAAGCAATGAAACTTTTAGAAGACTGCAAAGAACATCTCACAAGTTCACAGAAGACAAAAGCTGAAAATTTACTTTACCAATATTCAGATTTGTTCTCGAAACATGATGGCGATATTGGAAGAACCGGTTTAGTGAAGCACAAAATTAATACTGGTGATGTAGCGTCTATTCGACAACGACCAAGACGAATTCCATGGGCTAAGGAAAAAGAAGTTGACGACATGATCCAAGACATGAGAAAGAATAACATCATCGAACAATCTACTAGTCCTTGGTGTTCTCCAGTAGTACTTGTAAGGAAAAAGGATGGGTCTACGAGGTTTTGCATCGATTACCGCAGACTCAACGATGTAACCAAAAAGGACAGTTATCCCCTGCCTCGAATCGACGACACCTTAGACACTCTCAGTGGCATGAAATGGTTTTCAACTCTCGACTTAAAGAGTGGCTATTGGCAAGTGGACATGGACCCAGTGGATAAGGAGATGACTGCGTTTTCAACTGGTAAAGGGTTGTGGCAGTTTAAGGTTATGCCGTTTGGGTTATGCAATGCACCAGCTACATTCGAGAGGTTGATGGAACGTGTACTCGCTGGATTACTAGGAGCAGCCTGCCTTGTTTACCTGGATGACATAATTATTGTGGGACGTGACTTCGAAGACCATCTTAAGAAACTCGAAGCAGTATTTGATAAACTAAGGGAAGCAAATTTAAAGTTAAGTCCAAAGAAGTGCTCGTTCTTTAGAAGACAAGTGAATTACCTTGGACACGTAGTTTCGGAAAACGGAGTAGAAACGGATCCTGGGTAAATCACCGCTGTGAAAGATTGGCCGATCCCTAAGGACAAGACGCAAGTGAGAGCATTTCTAGGATTGTGCTCTTACTATCGACGGTTTGTAAAAGGCTTCTCTGACATCGCCAAACCACTTCATAAACTGACCGAAGAGAAGAGACCTTTCGTATGGGACAATAATTGTAAATCGGCCTTTCAAGAACTGAAGAAACATCTTTGCCAAACACCGATACTTGGATATCCAGACACAAAGGGAGAGTTCATTGTCGACACTGATGCCAGCAATATCGGTATTGGAGGTGTATTGTCCCAGCTGAAGGGTGATCAGGAGGTGGTTATCGCATATTTCAGTAAGTCACTCTCTAAACCGGAAAAGAATTATTGCGTTACTCGACGAGAGCTACTTGCTGTAGTAAAAACCTTACAACATTTTAAGAAATACTTGCTAGGACGCAAATTTTTGGTAAGAACCGATCACGCTGCCCTGAAATGGTTATTGGAATTCAAGGACCCCGAAGGACAGGTAGCACGATGGATTGAACAACTTCAAGAATTCCAGTTTGATATAGAACATCGAGGAGGTAAAAATCACAGCAACGCCGATGCTCTATCTAGAAGACCCTGTGAAGACGACTGCAAGCACTGTCAAAGACAAGAGGCGAAGGAATTAGAATCAATTAAAATTATTAGAACAGACTCGTTAGATGAACGTTGGAGTGATGAAGCCATGAAGAGAGCTCAAGAAGAAGACCGAGATATACGACCTATCATGGAATGGCTAAGTAGTGGTAGGCCAAAACCTAAGTGGACTGACATAGCACAGTACAGTACTGCTACGAAAAGTTTGTGGGCACAATGGGACAGTTTGTTGTTACACAATGGAGTATTGTGCCGGAAATGGGAGAAGACACGTGGAAATGATAGCCATCTCCAACTAGTGGTTCCTAAAATAAAAGTATCCGAGGTACTTCGAGCCTACCATGATGGTTCTTCTGGTGGACACTTAGGGGTAAGAAGAACGTTAATCAAGATCAAGGAGCGATTTTACTGGCTGCATTGTCGAGATGATGTTGAGGACTGGTGTCGGAAATGCGTGCAATGTGCCTCTGTCAAAGGCCCGCAGACCAGAAGCCGAGGAGCAATGAAATTATACAGCGTTGGGGCACCTTGGGAGAGAACTGCATTAGACGTAGCAGGACCATTTCCGATTACTAACTCTGGGAACCGATATATTCTAGTTGTGATGGACTATTTTACAAAATGGCCTGAGGCATTCGCCATTCCAAATCAAGAAGCAGTAACTATCGCAAATACTTTGGTAAAAGAAGTATTTTGCAGATTTGGCGTTCCGTTAGAAATGCACAGTGATCAAGGAAGAAACTTTGAATCGCATATATTTCAGGAAGTATGTAAAATCATGGGGGTGCACAAGACTCGAACCACACCACATCATCCGCAGTCAGATGGAATGGTTGAAAGGTTTAACCAGACTTTGGAACGCCATCTAGCTAAGGTTGTGGATAAACATCAAAAGGATTGGGACGAGTATTTATCATTGTTCCTGCTATCTTACCGGACTGCTGTACACGAAAGCATTACCATAACACCTGCTTTTGCAAATTTCGGAAGAGAATTACGACTACCAGCGGATCTGTTAAGTGGTTGCCCGCCGGATACTCCCAGTTGCATAACCGAATATGCCAGTGAACTAAGAGCGAAGATGATTGGTGTTCATGAGCAGATACGAGATGCAGGGCTACAAGCAAGTGAACGCATGAAAACTCGTTATGACCGGAAGGCGACAGGAACGAACTTCGAGGAAGGCTCACTGGTATGGCTGCATAATCCGGTGAGACGAAAGGGTAAATCGCCAAAGCTACAACCCAGTTGGGAGGGGCCTTATAAGGTTATAACGAAAATTAACGACGTCACTTTCCGAATTCAACGTACATCTAGAAGCCCGGCTAAAATCGTGCATGTGGACCGATTAGCCAAGTATCACGGCAACAACGATGCTCGAGACGAGCATGTCTTAGGAGGGGATAGTGTCGCGGAATATAGTGCGAACTCGTCATAATAGCACGCTTGTACCATGCCTTACAACAGCGAATGTCAATTTCTAACTTTTGACAATTAGATAACAAGAACAGTTTATTGCAAATTTTAATGAGTCAGAGGGAGACAACGCATTTTCAAGAAAGATTTGGAAGTTACTAGATACATTTTGAATTTTCGATACTAGAATGTTCTAAATTTATGCATATAAAAAGGCCGGCAGTGTGTCGAGAGTTCAGTTGAAGTTCGGAGTTGAGTGAAGATTGCGAAGAGATAGGAAATAGCGGAAAGGTGAAGAAGAACATAGTGAATTATTAAAAGCGGTGGTTTATAGTGCTCAGAGACTAAATTAAACTAGTGTTGTGTACAAACTGCGCGTGTATATTAAGTGTAAATAAAACAACTTTAGTGCGAGAAACGCTTTTAATTTCCGATCCCGAACCCGTAGAACGTAACAATATGTCTCTTTCCTATGCACTATTATCATCGAAAAAAAAGATAAACATATGCATTTCATTTCTTATTTTAGCCCGGCTTCTATGAGTATCCTTATTCTGAGGGTTCACCGCTTGTAGTTATAATGACGTGTTGTGCTATTAATTATTATTACTTGAAAGACAAAAAGTCAGGCTTCGAGTATTGACCGAGGAGGTATATCTTTTCACCGGTAAGTCAAAAATAATAATTAATATCTCTTTAGTTACAAAAAGACAAAACAATCGATAAGACAATATTCTTTTTTATATTTTCATTATAGTATCAAAACACAACTGGCAGCGCACATCGTGTTGTATATGGTTTCTTTTGTTTGAAAATAACGTAAAATGATGGAATTCAAGTTGCAAGGTTATTGTGTTTGCCTACGAGTATTGTTGAAATAAATCTTATTTTGTCGATATTCATCATCATCATCATCAGCCCTTGTTAACGTCCCACTGCTGGGCACGGGCCTCCCTCAGTACGAGGGGGATCAGGCCATAGTCCACCGCGCTGGCCTAGTGCGTGTTGGCGGACTTTAAATGTCTTTCGAAAACTTGTTAGGTCATGCAGGTTTCCTCACGATGTTTTCCTTCACCGTTAGACAAGTGGTAATCATGATATAAATAATTCGCACATGAAAACATCAGAGGTGCGAGACCCGGATTTGAAACCGCATCAATCGGATCCAAGCGCCCGGTTTACCGCTGGGCTACCACTGTCTATAATTTGTCGATATTATTAGATCTTAATTAGTGGGCAACTGCATATTTTGATTTTGTTATTAAACCTAATTAAGAATTAACTTATCACTTATATGTAAAATTAAAAAACATTTATTATTATATTATTAAAAGTTAAACGTTTTGTTTTATTGAAGTGAAACTTCTTTAGAATCGTTGTGATTTCAAACTCGATGAAACGAAAAAATAAGTCCATAGTACCAGGCGCTCCGAGACGGGGAAGAGTTAGCCTTAATTGGACATAGTTATGCAAACTAGAACCAACCCACAAAAAGTAACTTTCGAGATAATTAGATTTTTGTTTCAAAAGTGTATAGAAATGTTTAGGTAAGTTATTTAAGGTAAATAACTTAACAATGTCAAAGAGTAAGCATTGACGATGATATAGGAAGACAAGATATTTAAAAAAAGATATAATTAGTATTTTTTTTAGATCAAAAACATCATGGTTCTTTATTGCAAAATTAGTGTTTTATGGCTTGGTTCTTTGTAGCTTTATGTTTTACAGGTAGGCAGATTAATTTATATAATTGTAAAATACTTGTTTTAATTATATTTTTATTGTGACTTGAACGTTCATAGTAGTTGTCATTATTTCTTTACCAGAAAACCCGTTCAAGTCATCTTCAACAGCCTCACCTCCCGTTAATTTATTGTAAAAATTTTGGGCATCTTATCGGATAAGATGAAAAAAGTTTTTAAGTCAGTCACCTTCGCTTTTGGGTTTGGTTTTCCATTATGCCAAAGCGCTTCCATTAGATTTTTGGTAATGATGAAGCCGATGAGCTAGCAAGGAGGGGATCGAATATGATACCAACTGGGCCTGAACCTATCATACCGACATCCTCTTGCTGGCTCAAAGGTCAAATACGTGAACACTCAAAAAAGCAACATCAAAACATATCGTCTGAACTCAAGGACTGTAAACAGGCGAAGGAATCGCTACCAAATAACGACGCCAAACTGGCGAATCGCCTGTTAAGCCTTGACAGACCTCAACTTAGAAAAATAACCGCGGCCCTCACCGGCCACGGACCTTTTATTAACATCTATTTAACTTAGGCATTACTGACGGACTGAACAAACGGCTGCACATGTTATTCTTCACTGTACAGGTGTGGCTAAAATTCCTGGAGGATCTGGGATGGCAAGAATAATATAGACAATTCCCACACACGCAAAATAGGCGCTAGTCGTCGAGTTGCGGAAAACAGCCCGTCTTAACCAGAGATCCATTAGATTTGGTTAAAGAGCCTGTATTCCCTCTTAATAATTTCTTTTAATTGACTTCTCTGATCTCATAAATTCGAAAACTCATCTACTTTCTTAATCATCGATCTATTTTGTTTTTGATATGTCCAAAAACGGTTTTGATACGTCCATTAGGCAAGAAACTGTAACCAGACTCCAGAAAGCAAAGCATGATGGTTTGAAGTGTTGGGTGATCGCTTAATAAAGCTTTGAGCATCAACGTTTGCTTTATATTTCGGTTTTCTTTCACGCCGGTTGTCATTACATGATTAAGAAGACAGGAGCTAACTTCTTGAGATCCCTTACCTGCTTCCACCACCCAAATGTCGCAATGAGCCTGTTTGTTGCTTCTCGAACGGATTTCTGAAGTACGAGGGTGGGTCAATAAGTCCGTGACTTTTGGAATAAAACACAGATTTTTTGATAAATAAATCATTGTATTTTTCAACGTAGTCTCCCTTGAGCTCTATACACTTTGTCCAACGCTTCTCCAATTTTTTTATCCCTTCCAAAAAATATGATTTGTCGAGGTCCTCAAAATAGGCCTTTGTTAGTGAGATGACTTCATCATTGGAGTCAAATCTTTCCCATTCTTCAGGTTTGGGAACAAGAAGTAGTCACTCGGAGCCAAATCTGGAGAATAGGGCGGATGAGGAAGCAATTCATAGCCCAATTCATGGATTTTTGCCATGGCAACTACACATGTGTACACCCTTGCATTGTCTTGGTGGAAAAGAACTTTTGTCTTGGCCAAATGAGGTGGGTATTTTTTCAAATCGTCATTGAATCGGTCCAAAAAGTTGGCATAATATTCCCCATTGATTGTTCTTCCCTTTTGAAGGTAGTTTATGTGGATTATCCCGCGTGCATCCCAAAAAACAGTCGCCATAACTTTATTGGCTGACAAACCCACCTTGGCCTTCTTTGGCGCCGATTCACCCTTAGAAACCCACTGTTTTGACTGTTGTTTGGTCTCTGGTGTGTTGTAATGGATCCATGTTTCGTCCACGGTTACAAAACGGCGCATAAACTCCTCCAAATTGCGATTAAACAACGCCACACCTTCCTGTGAAAATGTTACACGATTGCGTTTATGGTCGACTGTGAGAAAACGCGGCACCCATCTTGCGGAAAGCTTTCTCATGCCCAAGTGATCATTCAAAATTGAAACCACTGAGCCATGCGAGATCCCTACGGCTTCCACAATCTCTTGCACTTTCAATCTTCGGTCGGCCAACACCATATCGTGAATTTTATCGATTGTTTCCGGTGAAGAGACCTCAACTGGGCGTCCAGGACGTTCGGCATCTTCAGTGCTTGTACGGCCGCAACGAAATTCAGTAAACCACTTTTTACCATTGAAATCGATGGTGCAGAGTCCCCATAGTATTTATCAAGCTTAGCCTTGGTCTCGGTAATGGTTTTTTTTCGCAAAAAATAATGCTTAATAAGCACACGAAATTCACTTTTTTCAATTTATTCCTCAAATTACTAGGTAGTCTGATAAAGATAGCTGTTAAACACAAACTAACTGACGCAGCAAGTTCAAATTTTGACAGGAGTCAACTGACAGATGCCTGTTGACAGGAGTAGTGTTGCTTTTTCAGTAAAGAGGTCAGAAATTCAAAAAGTCACGGACTTATTGACCCGCCCTCGTATAAGCCCAAAGTCGTCTCTTATAAAATACCACATTGGTGGGTATAAGTTGAAGGGGTAGGGTTTTTTGCAGGTCGAATGTGATTGTTTCGGTAGATAGATCATCTTGAGCTAATTTCGTGCCACTCAATTTTGTTTTGCAATAATTCTGCTTTTTGCTTTGTATAAGCTGCTTTATTTGACCTGCTTGCAGACCCGGCCCGCTTCGCTGGACTAACGTAAATATAAATTGAACGGTTTTTATTATTGTCTAATAAAATAAAAGAAGCCTAAGTTACTTCATATAAAATTAGCTATTTGCTAGTGAAAGTCCCGTCAAAATCGGTCCAGCTGATCCAGAGATCCAGAATAAACAGACAGACGGACAAAAATGTTTAAAATTGCTTTTTTATATAAGTACCGTATATACTTTCATATATATATATATTTTGTGAAAAGCTCTTAATTTGAAATTAAAAACGTCAACTCAATTTTATTTTAAATAGAACCAAACATCATGGTTCCCTTTAACTAAAAAAAGACAAACATAATGTGTCTTTTTATTTTTTAACCAGAACCGCGTAGCTTGGTTCTATTTTGCGTAATGAAAATGCTGTGAATCTATGGGTACCTAGCCGCATGGGTCTTTTTAGCTTTTAAAAAGTGACTCATTTTAGGGTTGGTAACTTTGGCGGCTCTCATTATTTTGTATTTATACTGTCTTAAGCAACTTGGATCTTCATTGAGTATATGAAAGCTGATTCGTATATTCTATTAGTACCAATAACTCAATTTCAGCAATTTTGTGGGTTGGTTCTTGTTTGCATAACTATGTCCAATTTAAATTCAAGTTTTACTTCTGACATACGTACTTTGTACACACGCACTTTTTTATTATTGAATTCAATTATAATATTTGTTTTAAATAACTGTAAAAAAAACAAATATTAGAATCATCAAGAGTAGTGGGGGTGCGTCGGCTCATTGTGACAATGTGACGATAGACTGGGGTGCTGTGCAATTAAAATAATATATTATTCTGTCTCTTTGTTTATACCACGTATAATTCGCTTCATGTAAGAAAACTGGCTGTCAAGTTGCGCAAAGGCGAATTATCGACCAATTTGGTGGTAAGAGAGAGGGGGAGGCGCGGGCGCGGTGCGGCGATGCACGCGTCGCATGCCTTCCGGCTCGCTATTGGTTCGTCAGTTCAAAAGACAATCGTGCACACAACAGTATTTAATATTACGAAATGATTAAACGCTAACGCCTTGCCGTACGCTAACAGCAGAATTTGTTTGTCAAAAGTGCCACTAATTGGCTTCAATCTGTATGGGGAATTATGTACTAATCTGACGTTTCGAATAGATTATATCAACATTTGGCTACCAATTACAAATTCGATACGTTGGTCGTTGAATCTAATCACTAGTCGTAAGCTAATGTCAATCCCATACATTGATTATTCTATTCTACTAGCGTTTATGCCACTGATGGCTATCGCGTATGAATATGCCGCTAGGGGCGCTTGTGTAGCGTGAGGTCTCCGAAATGTCAAATGTCACTGTTTGCCGGTTGGCTACGCGGTTTATTTCTATTAAGATTACTGTTACGAATATTTAGCAATACGTAACATTAATTATGGTAAATAGAAGTTGCGAATCGCTACTTACCACTGCTTTGAGACAGTTTTAGCTTTCGGAAACATGTTCGCTTTTTTTCCGAGCAAAACGGGATGCGCTACACTGTAGCATGGACAATACGTTTACTCTACGGTTCTTTTGTATTAAATATGATTTAAATGTAAATTATTCTTTTGGCGCCCGTAAAAACTAACTTTAACAGCCGTACTTTAGGACCTCACTCTACAGTAGCGCCACCTGGTGAGCCAAAAAACGATAGTCCTCCTTGTCTAACCCCTCTGCATTATTATTTGACAGTGGACTGTGGTTGTCAACTAGCAAGATGAAGATACTCTATGTCAATAGTCATTTTATTATTCTGTGTTATTATTCATCTGTGATAGTCATAATAAATAATAACTTATTGTGAATTGTCATCAATTGTCATAAGTGTCATTAGTCATTACTCATAAATCATAATATGATACAAAATCTAAATCTAATAAACTTATTATTCTTCAGTCTTCTATGCAATATGAATAAACCAATAAATATCCTTTCATGACTTGTGATAGACTATCATTAGTATTGTTTAACAGAAATTGCTTTAAATAATAGTGTGTTAAAGTACCTACACTAACAAATTAAAACACAATATAACTAAGTGATTGTTTTAAATTTGAAAATGGCTGATATTTTGGACATATTAGATATTGAACAGCCTGGGGCATCAGAAATAACAAGAGATAGTATAATACATGGCGATAAAATAAAAAAGAAATATGTTACTACTAAAGCAGCACGACGTCCTGAAGGCATGCATCGTGAAGTGTTTGCTCTTCTTTATAATGATAACAAAGATCTGCCTCCCCTGCTGCCTACAGACACTGGTAGATATTTTCAATTTGAAACAGTAATTAAATATTTTGGGACGCCTGTCTTGGAAATGTAAATATTTGTAAAATTTTCAGGGAAAGCTTATAAGCAAACTAAAGCAAAACTTGGTATGAGAAAGGCCAGAAAATGGGTATGGGCACCATTCACCAATCCAGCTCGGAAAGATAATGCAGTTTTTTATCATTGGAAAAGAGCATCAGATGAAGCAAAGGAATATCCATTTGCCCAATTTAATAAGGTAAACAAATATAAAATATTCATGTTTATTTTCAATAGTATCATTCATTTGTAATTTTAAGTTTCATTAAATGGTGAATATACATACTTAATGTTTCCTTTATTTTAGCAAGTTTCAATTCCTTCATATTCAGAATCAGAGTACAATCAGTACCTAAAATCTGAGGACTGGAGTCAGGCTGAAACTGATCACCTAATGGATCTCTGCCAAAGATTTGACCTTCGTTTTATTATAATAAATGATAGATGGGATCGTGCAGCATTTAGGGATCGAAGTGTTGAAGACTTAAAAGAAAGATACTATAATATTTGTACTATTCTAAGCAAAGTAAGTTAATAAAAATCTTACCACGCTTTATTTCTATATAAAGTTTTCAAAAATAATCTGAAGACAATTAACTTATAGGTTAAAACAAATCCATGGTCAAACACAGTAACTTTGGTTAATGGAGAGAAAAGAGTTTATCATTATGATGCTGAACATGAAAGGAAGAGGAAGGAGCAACTCAAAAAGTTATTTGACAGGACACAAGAACAAGTAATCACTTTTCAGCTTGTACATTATCATTCATACTAATATTATAAATGTAAAAGTAACTATGTTATGTCAAAGCATTTTAATAATGTAAAGGTAAGACTTGCAGCTCCACTTCAGTGGGCAGTGTGTCATGTGGGTTGCTCCTGGTCTGATAGCAGAGTGGAATGTGGAGCAACCCCTTAGCTGTGATGTCTGTAGATCATCGGCATACCTTCTAGGCCATCTGTGTGTCATGGTTATGTTGGATTTTTGTGGATGTTGCAGACTTCTTGTAACCTGGTGAACCCCAAATAACAATCTAGTGGTGTGTAAATGCATTTAACATGTTTAAAAGAAATGTTAGTCTGGTTGGCCCACATCCTTGTGGAGTAGAGATCTTATTTGAGATTTGCAGTTTCAACAATTGACATTATTTTTGAGAGAGGGATGCCACTATTAAATTTCTGCCCTTGTTCCAAAAAAATTAGTTCTGGGGCTGATGGTGGTTAATGTTTATATGTGCAATCTTTTCTCCAGTAACTAAACTCATCACATCTGTGTATATACTAGCATTTCCCGCGGCTTTGCATGCGGTCTAAAGACTGGAAACCTAATTCTTTCTGAGTCGCGCGGTACGGTACCTCGCAGAACTAACGCCCGCCCTTTTCATTGATCCTATTAGATGTGGCGTGATGAATTATAGTCTATAGCCTTCCTCGATAAACGGACTAACACAAAAAAAATCAATTTGAACCAGTTTCTGAAGCGCATTCAACCAAACACAAAAAAAAGACAAACTCTTCAGTTTTATAATATTAGTATAGATTAGAATATTGTTAAAATATACCTAGGTACAAACCAAAACTACAATAACAATATAATTTTACAGATTGATGAAGAACAAATGCTATTGGCAGAGTTAAAAAAAATAGAAGCAAGGAAACGTGAAAGAGAGAGAAAAACTCAAGATTTACAAAAACTAATCTCAAGAGCTGACAGTGCAAATGGTATTGCAAATGTTCAACCAAATATTGTCAATGATACTACAAGCACCCCTAACACAGCTTCTAGTATGGCGCGCAGACATGATAGGAAACTACATAAGAAAAAAATTGCAACTCAGCAAAGACCTATTCGTACTGTTGAAACTGTTGTAAGTAAATCCATATTAGTCCATTCTCCATCTGCTTATAAAAATTGAAATACCTCTTAAAATTTTATATACTTAAGTTAAATAATTAATTCCCAATGTCCCATTGCTGGGTACGGGCCTTGCCCTTTCAATGTGTGGGGTTTCACTCAGTTTTCTGAGTGAGTGTGTTGCTGGGCCACAACGGCCTGTTTCTGCATTACTATTACTTATTATAAATCTAAACAAAATCTTAAACATAAAAGACAGTCATTCATTATAGTCTGCAATTTTAATGTAATCCATTTTATTATTATTACGTAAATCATTTGAATTTATTAGATATAACTAACAAATCTGAATTTCTTTTTAGACAGTAGAATGGTCAGGAATAAAATTCCCAGAAGCTCGAGGCACAGGTGTATGGTTGAGGTCACAGCGTATGAAGCTACCCCCGGGTGTGGGCCAACGTAAAACCAAAGCTATAGAACAAGAATTACGCATTATGAACATTGGTAATTTATTAAACCAAAAAAAATTATCAATATTCACAAAATAGACTGCTAAACATATTTTCATAATTTAAACAATATTTATCTAAGAGAGTTTTGTTTAAAATGTAAATTATTCCTGTAAATCAAGGATTATTGAATAACTTAGGCCTTAGCTGATTTGAAATTTTATTGAATAAAATTCTTGGTTAGGTACAATTCAAAATCGAATAGATTATTAATGTTAAAAAAAAAATTATTGATAAAAAATGGCAAATATTTCTTTAAACTGAAATTTCCCTAAATTGTCAAACAAAATAAATAATTTAATTCTAAACATTTATTTTAAGAATTTTTCACATAATTTTTACAGATATTGCACCTACACCCACTGAAGCCATCTGCAAGCACTTTAATGAACTACGTTCAGATCTAGCACTGGTATTGGATTTGAAAAATGCATTAGCATCATATGAATTCGAACTACAAGCATTGCGACATCAATATGAAGCTCTTAATCCTGGAAAGGTAGTATACATATATTTTAAAAAATATTAGAATATGCAAATATACAAATATGCAAATGCATAGAACAATAATTCATTACAATATGTAGTGTATAGAATCATAAACAATAAGAGCAGTTTCTGTAGGTGACAGTACCTCTTCTTGATAATCTCAATTTCACTTACCTCCTTTAACCCATCGTATACCATACCCCGTCTATAGACGTGGGCCGAGGTGCAAATCAGGTAGATGGAGGTACATGAATTGTTAAGTTATTCACTTTTATTATATTGAAAATGATAATGAATTTTATGAGATTTTTTAATGTTTCATTATTTCAGACTTTGAGTATTCCTGCTTCAATATGTAATACAAGTTCAGATATAGAAGCAAAACCAATTGGAGAGATTATTGATGTAGTTGGCTCTCCAAGTGCTCTGAATACTACAATATAATCGATGAGAAACTAAGTTTAGTATTTAACACTCATCATAATGCAAGTTTTTATAAATAAATATTATTAAGTAAAAGATTTTATTGTTATTTAACTCCTAATTACCTTTTCTCACACTTTATTTTAAAAATTTTGTTAATCTTTGTTTTAGATGTATATACATACATAAAAATACCCTTTTGATCCTCACATAATAATTGATAGTTATTTAAAACCACAGAGTACATTGGTATATACTAGGTTTAAAACTAACAAAATTCATTAAGACCTAGGTCCTAGGTGTTGTCAGTAAATCTATGCAACATTACAATTAATAAGAATTAATTTATTACTTATTAATTTTACAATATTTGGTTAGATAAATATCTAACAGAAAATCATTCATTTATTTCCTTCAATGGCTTCCAGTAGTGCCAGTTGGGCACAGTTGACTAACATAAGAGTCCATAGAGTAAAGAAAGTGTCTAGGGACCAACTCAAAAGGAATGAGGATTGTGATCCCTATATCATAGATATAACACTCCCAATAAGTTCCCATAATAAATTGGTTTACTATTATTCAATTTCAAATTAAAAAAAACAGCTAGAAATGACAGAAATGAAGAAAAAAAAAGATAATAAAATTAATTTATTATTTTAAAATGATTATCTCTATACAGCTCCTTTAGGTGCTCCATATGCATCTGGCATCCTCTCTATAGTGTACTTATGTTGAGCCACATACATTATTGGCACACCAGGAATTTTTCTTATCCTACGTTTTAAATCTTTGTCATTAGTAGCAACTATGTAACATTTATGTTGCGTTACTCTTTGTACTATACAATCATCGGCATATGTTCCTTTATGTAAGCAAGCAAGTCTTTCTATCCTTGGATCTTTGATTATCCTCAATGCTACTCTATATTTTCTGCCCAGTTTTTCTAACTCACCTAATACACAGTCTGTTACATATGGTATGCACTTGGCATACAAACAGTCCATCATGTTTTGCACAATATCTAATTTATTTTTTATTGAGAAATTTATAAAATTTGTGTCTATCAAAATATGATATGGAGGACCTAGTTGAGTATTATATTGGAAGAATAAAGCGGAACTTGCTTGTGGAACTTCTCTTACTTTAACCTCATGGGGGTCAACTTTCTTCTTTTTTTTAGGCTCTTCCCTGTCTTTGGCTTTTATTCGATTGTCACTTGGACTAATCAGCTTTTTCATTTGTGCGAATCTTTTTTCAACAATTTTCCTAGTTTTACGTTGTTTCCCCTGCAACATTATATTTTGTTAGATGACTATAGTAATAATTTTGACTACAATAGAAACACTATAATACTTACCATGGTAATTTAAACTATAGGTATAATATAAAAATATATTTCACACTTAATTTATAATACCTAAAATAAAGTATCATAAAAATTTGCCGAATTAAATTCTACAATAAATAATAATGCATACGCCATACACGTGAATTTGATAACTGTCATCGCTTGAGTTTGACATTGGCATTTGAAGTCAAAACAGAAAAGCATAGCGACCCGGGTCTAGTAAAACAACAAGCAACAAGCCTAATTTCAATAGTGAAAGATTAGTACGATTTGTGATTTAACTTTCAAGCTTCGCGTCAATGCCGCTGTACGTCGTTGCTATCGATGGGTTTTACGCAGTGGGCACTGCGCACGAGTGATATTTCATAATGTTAAATCTATATATGACTACCTACTGCTGTGATATTAAATGCGAAATCCACTCATCACGAAATATCGAAGACCGCTTGACGTATAAAGATGAAATTTGGCAGTGAGCTACGTCCCTACGTACGTATTTTCGTAAGTAAACATCCACTGATCGGATTTTGTGATAGGGCCGGATTATATAGGTCTAAAGGCTCTCGCCAGTTTGTATGATATTCGTCCATTTTTTGTGCTATAAACTTTGAATTTGGTAGTTTATTAAAGTAGACGTCCGCTAAGAACGGATTTTGCGGCAGGGCCGGATTAAGGAGGTCTAAGGGCTCTCGCAAGTTTATAGAAAATCCTTCATCTTTTGAGCTACAAAGTTTAAATTTGGCATGGACTTAGTAAATTGTTAATAAACATCCGCTACGAACGACGTTTGCGACAGGACCGGATTAAGGAGGTCTATGGGCTCTTGCAAGTATTTATGAAATTCCTTGATTTTTTTGTGCTAGAAACTTTAAATCCGGCAAAGAAGTAGCTGATAGTTGGCGGGCCAGATTAAGGCGGCATAAGGGATCTTGCAAGTTTGAATGAAAGTCCTTAGTTGTTTGTTTGTTAATATTTATAAACCCTATGTGTTAAACAAACATTTATTGACGTCTTATAATACAACAAACAATCAAGCTAGTGCAGTGCAAGCCCAGTGCAGCAGGTAACGCGGCGAAGGCGGGGCCAGCAAAGTGTAGGGGAGGGGTATTCACGACGACTGTGAAACAGGTAGCCGAGCGGCTAACAAAATTTTCAGTCAATTTATAGATTAGCCCAGCTAGGGATCGTGTGAAGTTTAGTAGCGATTAAAAATACGAACGCCGGTGAAGCCGCGGGTACTGCTAGTAATGTATAATAACAAAATCTTTCATAGAAGCTTACCTACTAGATTTCTATTTAATATTTATTGATGGTATTAATGAAATAGATGTCTTTTTGACTTAAAAACTTTTGTTCCTTCCTGTCTTGATTGCTAGACGCTAATGAGCCACCACCACATCAGGGTGAAGACAAACCTAGGAATACTTAAATATACATTTTTTGTTTAATACTGGGGAATGCGTTTATTATCAGAAAAATACTACCTAGAGCAAACCGCATGGCACCCCGCTCACCGAGCGCCGAGTGCCATGTGCAGAGGCGTATTTACAGATTTGGCGCCCCGGGCCATTTAGTTTTGCCGCCCTATTAAGTGAAGATAAAGTATTTAAGAAAAACAAACCAAGTAATAGGTGTAAACCAAATAAAACTATGTGGTATCAAATAACAAATGAAAAAACAATCTTAAAAATGAATCATTTAATAGTGAAAAACTTAGTTAGGTTATTATTTACATATTTTTTACTTTTTTTTCTATGTACAAATTAGAACAAGCATCGTCCCTATCTGACCATCTCGTTAGGGATAAGCTTTTCAATGTTACATTTTTGGGTGCTGTCAAGAAATCGTGCAGTATCTTTGCGCGCTCCGTTGATGCTGTAAAAAATACGTACAGATTCTGCAACAACCCGAAAAACTTTGTACCTTCTAAGCAACATTCAGCTGCCGATGTGCCAATAAGGTTTAAGGAATGTGCTGCACAAGGCACGTATGTCGCATATTGACATTTTTGTTTTATCTTGGCCTGGAGACCATTGTACTGGCCAGACATATTTCTTGCATTATCATAGGATTGACCTCTGCAACTATTTATATCGATATTAAGATTTTTAAAACCTCTATTACGCTTAACAGCATATCCCCTCTTTTGTGACCAGTATTAGGTATAAAGCATATGAATCTTTCAACTGGGTCTCCATTGTCTTTAACAAATCGCAGGATTAATGACAGCTGATCGACATGCGTGTTGTCGGGGGTCGAATCTACGATAAAGGAATAGTACTTAGCCCTTTGAAGCTCTTCAAGTATCGTTGATGTGACTTTGGCTCCCATTATTTTAATAACTTTTCATATGTTGTAAAAGACATAAAAGACGTATTGCCTTTGCCAGGATTACCAAAATTTTGTATGTGTTTTGCCAGAATCGGATCAAATTCAGCTATTGCTTCTAAAATCATCATAAAATTCCACGGAATGACAGTCCACGCGTAGCTAGAGATTTAAAGGCGACAACTACTCTAAGCAAAACATTGCGCCAGTACTTCTTTTCATCCTCTAACTGCTCATACAATTTCGAATCAATTCGAGCTTCTAATTGTCCCCGTCGTTTTAATTTCAAAACGCAATTTTTGTGTAAGTCAGTAAAGTAAATTTAAAAAAAAATTCGGCCAAGTGCGAGTCAGACTCGCGCACCGAGGGTTCCGTACAAACCTGTACGGAACGGTGTATGAGTAAAGGGGTAATAAGTTTAAAATTATTAAAAATATTTTTTAAAAATATTTTTTTAAAAATATTTTTTATTATATGATGTAACTAAAAATTTATGCTTTTCGCATTTATATTTTTCCTTTATCTGTGTTATAAGACGTTGCTTCGTACCAAATTTCAAGATTCTGAGTTCACGGGAAGTACCCTGTGGGTTTTGATTCCCTTGCGAGTGTCGAAAATTTGCGGCATAAACGGGAGTATCTTTTGATCGCGTTGACTTAGAAGTTTGATTTTTTCACAGCTCCAAGAGACCATAGACTTGAGTATTTGATATGAATTTCAGCTTGATACCTCCACGCGTTCCTGAGAAAAAAGGTCTTGACAGACAGACAGACAGACAGACAGACAGACAGACAGACAGACAGACAGACAGACAGACAGACAGACAGACAGACAGACAGACAGACAGACAGACAGACAGACGGACAACAAAGTGATCCTATAAGGGTTCCGTTTTTACCTTTTGAGGTACGGAACCCTAACAAGTTCAAGTATTTATTTAACAAAAATTAAAAAAAAGTAAATGTATGTTTGTATCAAGTCTTGGTATCGGTAAGTAAAACGTTGCAGAACGGTCGGGTGAAGTGTGTAAACTTAATAAAATGTAAAAACTTAATAAATTAAAATCTCTAAATGATTAGTGACATTAGTAAGGCTCTTCTTTCTTTAGGTAAGGAGGCCACCATCTATCAGGCAGAAGTCTTCGCCATCAATAAATGTGCTGAAGTCATTCTGGAGAGAAAGCTTAGAAACCAAAACATCTACATCAACTCAGATAGCCAAGCAGCACTATTGGCTATAAATTCTCTTGAGACCAACTCCAAGTTGGTTAAGAGCTGCTTAGACAACCTGAACGTCCTGGGTGCATCCAACAGAGTTATCCTCAGATGGGTCCCGGGTCACTCAGGTATAGATGGGAATGAAATGCAGATGTATTGGCAAAAATGGGCGCTGAAACCCCACAATGTGGCCCTGGGCCATTTTGTGGCATTGCCAAACAACATGCCTATTCAATTCTCAAACATGACTGCAATCTCAAAGCACTTAAAGAGTGGCAATCCGCCTCTGGACAAACTCACTCCAAAGCGCTAATTAAGGGATATCGCAAAACCTTTACAAAAGAGTTGCTCCAACTCAACAAGTATAAAACTAGTGCGGTAACCAGAATACTTACTGGCCACTGCAAACTCAATAAACATATGTTTACCCTCGGCCTCAGTCAGTCCGCAATGTGCAGACTATGCCATGAGTCAGAGGAAACTGCTATGCACATCCTCTGCTCGTGCGGACCACTCATGCACCGCAGAAGTATCTTTCTAGGGCAGCATATCATGCAACCGGAAGAGATACAGAAGCTCTCCGCTCAGAAAATCTGGAAGTTCCTGGAAGCAACAGGACTAAGCGAAGAACTCTAAACTCATTTTAAGGGAGCTACAATGGACCAGCACTGGTCGACGTAGCAAGGGCCGACCCCGGCACCAATCCCAAAATATAAATAATAATAATAATAAGGCTCTTTGATTATATACATGTCTAGAAACCACATTGAATCGTCCCGAACGGCTCAAAAAAAGTCTACTAAAATTGGTACACTCGCTTCTCACCTACGTCAGTGTCATTTGAGTCACTAGTGGATAACAAGCCCACGAAAAAAAAAATTATGCCGGATTGTGCTGTCAAATTGTGTCGAAATTATGTGGGAAAACCGTATAATAACACCAAGATCACTTTTCATTGATAAGTTATGTTATTTAATAGTAGTTTTTATATCCTCAGTAGTAATTATCATATTTTAATTATTACAAATTATAGGTATATTTCATTTTTAAAAAATAATTATTTTATTTAATCTTTATCATATTAAATAATGGGAGAAAGAATTGGAGCAGGTATCCCTAAACACGCACACCTTGACAGTTTGACTACAATAAGTACACGAGCTGTACTCACACATATCACGTAAAGTGAGGACGTTTTCGGCGCGTCGTTTGTTTGCATTGCTCAATCTAGACATGTATATAATCTAAGGCTGGAAACCAAATTCCTTCCGACTCGCGCGATATATTACCACGCAGAGCAACTGGCGTGCCTCCTTCCTCACCACCGCCGTCTTGCACGCGGTGATCATTATTTTGTTGCGACATTTATTGAAATCAAATGATGCCAAGAGCAATTATAATATCATATTTATAAAACACCTTTGCAAATGATGCGTTGTCTTATAACAAATTTGATTACCATAAAACAGGCTATAACGAGTCAACCTTTAAAGATAGACATAATTATGCTATCGCAATTTTTTTTGACATTTTAAAGAGGAATAATTTCGTCATACATGATTTTTGCACATCTCCAAGCGTTTACGCAGAAGAGATGACCAGGAGTGGGCGGCTTCGCCGCCCCCTCGTGGTCATCTCTTCTGCGCCTGCCGCCCCTAGGAGCCTGCCGCCCCGGGCCATGGCCCCCTTGGCCCTATGGTAAATACGCCCATGGCCATGTGCAACGTGCCGTGCCGTGCCGCACCTCCCAGTGCGACTAGGCTACAGCTTTGAAGTTTCGCCTATATGTATTTATGTTATTAGTTATTACCCTGTAAGTATTTGAATTATTATTATGATGAGTAGAAAATGATCTGAACAAAGCAAGTGAACAAAAACTATACCTAGTCTAGGGAATTCTTAAATTGCTATCAAATTAGGTTTGTTCATCAAAATGGTGCGTAAGTATTGTTATTATAGTAATTTTTATTTCGAAATTTTCGTGGGTCGTGCGGCATTGTAATGAAAATAACAGGGGTGGTGCAGTCGTAACCGCAAGTTGGTCGCTTATATACGTCGTCTGTCGCTAATTTATCCCATAACTTTGTGTTTACTTTACCAGAAAACTCCCAAAATGTGGAAGCTTTTTTGCGTGAGTCTGAAATTTAATTCATTTATTATATTTATTTTAATCTGTCTTAATTTGTTATTATACTTTAAATTCAGGTAACATTATTAGCTTGGGTGTCGCTGAAGTCTTTTACTTCCGCACAAGAATATCTTCCACCTAAAGTAAATACAGGAGGCGGTGGCAAAAAGCCCAATGTTGAACCAACTGTAAGAATATTTTTACTTTTTATATTTTGTAATGTAATAATAACCTTATATACCAACTGCCTGTTAGTTATTGGTATCAAAATGGGTAAATTTATTTTTTAGCTCCCAGCAAATTACGAATTTACTTACGACGTACAAGACAATGCTGTGTCCTTAGACTTTGGTCATAATGAAAAACGTAAAGATGAGCGTGCTCAGGGTTCCTATCATGTGCTTCTACCTGACGGTAGAACTCAGCTTGTCGAATATGAAGCCGGTCCTGACGGTTATCGGCCACAAGTAAGTTTTAACATTGATTGAGTTAAATAACGCCCGAAGTTCGGTCACACCCAGATCGTAGAGGTTTGGTCAACAAGTGATCAATACATACCTATGCGTAATGCGTATAAAAGGCAGTGGTAGCCCAGCGGTAACGCGCTCGCTTTAATAACCGAGTGATGCGGGTTCAAATCCGGGTCTCGCACCTATGATATTTTCATGTGTGAATCATCTTCTATCATGATTACCACTTGTCTTTCGGTAAAGGAAAACATCGTGAGGAAACCTGCGTGTCTTAGAAAAACCTAGCAAGTGTTCGAAAGACATGTGGAGACCGCCAACACGCACTAGGCCAGCGCGGTGGACTATGGCCTGATCCCCCTCGTACTGAGGGAGCCCGGTGCCCAGCAGTGGGACGTTAAAAAAAGGGCTGATGATGATGATGATGAATGCGTATAATTTAAAAGGGATGCTAAGGTATAGGTTAGGGCAATCTACGGGTATAAAAACACAATACAAATGTCAAACACATTGAAAATATTAATCTTTTGTAGATAATGTACATGGGCACAGCAACTTATCCATCGCAGACCGGCGGCGGCGGAGACAAGTTCGATGGATATCATTACAACGCGGCTTCTAATCGTCAAAGTACCAGACAAGCAGCGCCCCGTCGGCAGCCGGGAGCCGCCCCTTCGCCTGCACCCGCACCTCCCCTACTATATGCAGCCGGCAATGCGACACAATGAGAACAGATCAAATATAAACGAATAGACAAACTTTTACCCTACTTTTAATATATTATGTTTAATATGAAATTTTCTATTTATGCTTATTAGCAAAAAAATATTAGTATTGCTTTAATGAGAAAAGAATTATGAGACGGATCACGGATGTAAGTACGTACTATTTCAAAAGACACGTTTATGGTACGTAAGAAGGCAAACCAAAGGATAAACGAAAATAAGGCATAATTAATTTAACTTTTTTTATAATATATATGTTATAGTTATTGTCAGTTCATTATTACTTGTATTGTTATTTTTATATATATAAGATTATATTGTGGTCTATGAAGGATAATAAAATAAACTATCTTGCGTTGCTCTGAAAATAAAGTTTTTATTGTTAAAATTACATAAATAAGTAACGCTATTTAGAAAATTACCTTAAAACCTACCTGAAAATAAAGAAACGACAATAAAAGTTTATTATTCCCTCCTTCACAGTTATTATTATATTAATATTTATTTTAAAAACGATTTTAAATTATAATTTTCTTATACGTCTTATTTGACATTTCAATCTTTTTTAATTAAAAACAAGGTCATATATATGATAGAAAACATTGAATAGTAAGAGGGCCTGGACAACAATAGCACATGAATGTGTTAGTAAATATAACCAAACTATTCACTCTGTAACTGGTTTTTCACCAAATTATCTTCTATATGGTACGGATTGTACTGTTTTACCTAATGAATTGAAGCAAGAAAAAACTCAAAACGACTGGATCAGAGATAGGACGATATCGCTTCAAAATACAATAGAATCACATAATTACAACAAAAAAATTTTTGACAAAAATAGAAAAAACCATGAATTTAAAACTGGGGACATGGTGTATGTGGAAAACGGCAACACGCTGAATAGAAAAAAACTAGAAGAACTGAGGATTGGGCCATTTCAAATTATAGAAAAATTTTCAAAATCAATATATAGGATCGATACAGGACACAAAAAAGCTGAATCAAATCTTTTTCATATTACGAAGCTTATTCCAAGACAAATAATAGAAGTAGGAGATGAAGAAACGTAACAAAAAATTTACTCATGTAAACTACTTCCAAAGGGGGGAGATGTAAAGAAATACAGTAGTATGTATTTCTTTTAATTCAATGTTTTCTATCATATATATGACCTTGTTTTTAATTTAAAAAGATTGAAATGTCAAATAAGACGTATAAGAAAATTATAATTTAAAATCGTTTTTAATATTTATTTTAAAAACGATTTTAAATTATAATTTTCTTATACGTCTTATTTGACATTTCAATCTTTTTTAATTAAAAACAAGGTCATATATATGATAGAAAACATTGAATTAAAAGAAATACCTACTACTGTATTTCTTTACATATATATACATATTTTTATTTCTATACTATTGTTTGCAATTAAAGCCCATTAATTGTAGAAAATTTGTTTATAAAATATTAAATTATAAAATGGAATAAAAGTTTGTGAATTAGCGAAAACTGTTTCTTTTTTAATCGAACTTATAGTTAGTTTCATACTTAAAAAAAATTATAAATACTTTATCAATACCTACTTAGTAAATCACAAAACCAAAAGAGATGGGTAGATCGTTCCTGCACCTTATCTCTCACTTAGAGTGTCAAATATCCTCTTTTAGGACGATTAGAGTAATAGAAAGCTGAAATAGAGTGAAATAAAAACAATATTAAAGATATAACTATGAATTTATTGTACTCTACACTATCATAAGGCTCATAATAAATAATTACACAATCGAATTGTGTATATACACAACAAGTAGCAATGTAACATATTTGGTAGCAACATAAGACTAAGAAGCATGAATGATGTCTATACTTTGGTCAGGCCAATGAACACGGCGGTGGGTAGAGCTACTTTCAAAACCCACGTTGTCAAACGAGTGATAATCTTTCTGCATATTCATCTCAGCTAAATTCCTATACCTGAAACATAAAAATTTAGAAATAGTGGAAAAAAGTCATGATTCTATAATCTATTGGAATATTATATTAGAGGATATAGAATAATATAACACTGCAGATAGCAGGCTTACTAGATAGAAAAGCCAGCACTACCAACTTAAAAGCAACAAAATCTCCCTGTCTTAATAGGTCTTGCAGGAACGCTTATTAATGTAACCTAGCAAGTTTTCAAAAGACACGTAAAGTACATCTTTCCCGCACTTGGCCAGCGTTTGAGGGACAACAATGATCTGATCCCCCTCGTATTGTAGGGAGCCCTAATACGGAATATTTACTGCGAAGATTGCTAGTATTCCGAGAGATCGGAGGAAAGTTAACTTTAGCGACACGTATGGCGCAGTTTGTACTGACCCTACTATCTTGCGCAAGCGGTCGCGGGTTCGAGTCCCGCTGGGGGCATTCATTTGTTTACTCTGAAGCTTGTACTCCAGTCATGGGTATTTATATTTAAAATATGTATGCATTTAAACTTATATATGTAGTATATCAACTATCTGGTATCCGTAACACAAGCTTCCTTCGTAGCTTACCACGGTACTAGATGGCGCTGTGTGCAATAATGTCCCAACATATTATTATTATTATTATAGAAGATAAGAAATAAATCAGTAACCTTTTAACGAGTACACAACACCCTAAGAGCAGGATCACCTGCACGGCGAGCCACGCCAGCGCGAGCGCCACAAGCAGCAGCTCGTGCACGCACACCATCGGAGTGTCATTCACATGCACGTCTTCAGCTGTATAGGCAATAAAGTGTAATCAAATTAATAAAAACTTCTAAGTCTAGTGAACTATGTACTAAAGCATATCATTGAAACATACTTGAAAGACTAATACATAACATAGTACATTAAATAATATGTCAAATACACGTATACATATCTTAATTCGCAGATAGTCATAAAAATACTATAAGTATTTCTATAATCTTAGATTACAAACCCTGCGAACCTGTACATACAGACATCGTGAGGATAATATAATATAGGTATTTGATTTATTCTTATGATGAATTAGATGTGTCGTAGCGTAGAACTTGAAAAAGTGTGCTTATTAATTCATCCGATGAGCGAATGTTTATATTATGCTGCTATGATAATAACAACTATATTTTATATGTGACGCTGCGGTTACCTAATTATCAATTGAAGTAAAGGGATACTAAATTTCGAATCGGTTAAATCTGTAGTAATAGTATATTTCCCTATGAAAAAATCAATTAAAATCTGTGTATCCCTCCCTATGCAACAAACAGTTATACTTATTATTTTCTCTTTACATCAGTGGTTAAAGTGACGAGTTGATGACTTACGTAAAGCCGAACGATGATCAGCTCGTACTAAAGTATCTCCGGATAAGATATCTCTGGAGCCGACGAGCATTTCCAGTTCGAGCGGCACCCTCCCCGCGCCGCCCGCGCACCGCGCGCGCCCGCCCTGCGCCACCACCTGCGGCGCCCAGCTTACCTGCCAAATACCCATTATTATATTTAAAACTATTAAACTGTTAAAGAACGAACACTTTTGCAACAATTAATACCGCTAAATTTATTTAAAACGAAATGTTTACCTTGTTTTTTTTTATTGGATTTTAAGACATGCTCCTCATCAGACTTTAACCAAATTTTTATTAGACCAACTTCAAATGAACTTAAAAAAAAAAAAAAGAACAGAACTCCCAAAACTTGAAAAGGAGATCCGTAATGGCTCATGAGTTCTCCAATGGGTCGATACAAAGTTGTATGTTGGTTTATTAATGCGTACCTCCTGCTTGACAGTCGCAGCAAAATCCGAATCCGTTGCCTCGTACGTCTCATTAGTGTCTCGAATATTTCTCAGTTGCTCCATTTTACCACAACTTAACTGAAACAATGTATATTTTTTAAATTATAAATATTCATAATCTAATTCAGAGAAGACTACGATTTATATATTTAACAGAATTTACTTGCGTCTCTAAAAATATATAGGCTATATTAATCGTAAATTCCAACACATTTATTTGTTTATAATAATAATAATTAATTATAAAATGAATAAGGATAGGATATATGGTAAGCGTACAAGGCTTGTGTTATGGATACTAGATAATTCATACACTACACATATATATAACTTTAAATACATATCGACATTATGATAAATATAAACACCCATGCATTCGTGCTCAATACACAAATGAATGCCCCCAGCGAAACTCGAACCCGCAACCGCTGGCGCAGAAAGTAGTCACTAAAACCTTATTCAAACGTGTCGTCAAATAATAAGGCAATATGTTTTCTAAAGACGGCCTCTTATTTCTGAGTTTTAGTTATAAAATAATTAAAAAGTAGTCTTGTATACCGGTTGGCATTTATCTTCACATAATCGCACCATTATTGCAAATCGCACAACATGTGATGTAGGAAAACGGAACGCTTTAAATCGAGCTGACAATCTTTGCATTCCTCCCAAACGAGATCTCGTAAACGCTGGAAAATCCACCTGTGAATCAATGCATATATTAATGTCACAAAACTTTAAAAAACGCATAAAGTTTGTATTTAATTTACTAATAAAAATAAATGATTTCATGAATGTTAAGCGTCTGTGCTTTTACCTATTTATAAGTAAAGTATTAGTATTCAAATCTCAGAAATGAGATATTTACTCGGCTTTTCCTACTATAATCTATACTAATATTATAAAGCTGAAGAGTTTGTTTGTTTGTTTGGTTGAACGCGCTAATCTCAGGAACTACTGGTTCGATTTGAAAAATGATTTTTGTGTTGGATAGTCCGTTTATCGAGGAAGGCTATACCTATATTAGGTACATGACGCTACGACCAATAGGAGCGGAGCATCAATGAAAAATGTTGCAAAAACGGAAGGGCATTAGTTCTGCGAAGTACCATACCGCGCAACTCAGAAAGAAATTGGTTTCCGGTCTTTAGAACGCGTGCGAAGCCGCGGGAAATGCTAGTGTATTATATAAGTACTATACATATCAATATCCATTGTAAATAGTTTAAAAGAATTAAAGAAAGGTACAGACGCCGGGAACTCACTTTGTCTTATACTATATAGAGAGAGATAAGGTTGTTAGCCGATCATATGATTTGTTATATGTATACAATTATTTATATCATAATTGCCTGTGAAATATGTGGAATAAAAATATCCATTTTCCATATTTTCTACAAAGAAATTATACTATATTCTTCGCGCCATTTTTAATTATTTGAATAATAGCTACATAGATGAGTGGTCGATGAGCAAACATTTCTACTATTTTATTTTGTCTTGCAATCGATTCAAAAAGTTTTCGTGGATTTAAAATTTTTCAAGCTTTTGTAAACAAATACATATATTTCAGTAATTATTTGTATTATTGAATGAGGCAAATTTAATTCGAAAGCACATAATTTAATTTCTCCTAATTAGAATACTAAAACTCTTTTACTAATTTACATATAAAGTCTTACATTGTTATTTATATGAACTTACTTGAGACCCTACGGTCTATTAAAATTAAGTAAAAACTGAATGACAAAAAATATTTTCCTAAAAATGTCCATTACGGAAATTATTTATAATTATATAATACTAGCGACTCGCCCTCGCTCCGCTCGGGCTCTTCCCTAGATTTAGCACAGGCAAAGCCGCGGGATCTGCTAGTTATGCATATAAACCTTCCTCTTGAATCACTCTATCTATTAAAAAAAACCGCATCAAAATCCGTTACGTAGTTTTAAAGATATAAGCATACATAGGGATATAGGGACAGAGAAAGCGACTTTGTTTTATACTATGTAGTGACTAGCTGACCCGTGCCCACTTCTTTGGGCATAATTTTAATAATCCTTTTTTAGTACAGAGTGTTTAAGTTAGACATATGCTGTCATTGACTTTTTTGTAGGCATTTTCAAGCTCCACATCTTTTCTCTAGAACTCAAAAATATATCATTCATAGTTAAGGCAGCGTTCGTAAGAAACGCTTTCATTCGACCGTTTTTTCTCCGATTCACTTTGCAAAACGGACTACCACGTAAAAGCCTTTTTATTTTTCGGTTTTTTATATAACCTATGACACTCAGCAATAATGTGGCTTTCTATCGGTGAAAGAATTTTTAAAATCGGTTCAGTAGATCCCGAGATTACCCCTTACAATTTAACAAATAAACAAACTTTACTTCTTTATAATATTAGTATAGATAATAAAATAAATAAACGTAAATACCTACCTGTCCAGTGGGACATCCCCTGCTGTCCAATAGTAAAACCGAGCTCTCACCCAACCTCGAAGAAGCCACTAAATGATATGCTTCTATTTCAGACTCGTCTGTAAACAAAATAAAACCATCTTTAAATTACAATCCTCAATTTAAAATATTTAATGAATTGTCAGGATCCTTGTTCGAATATAAGTAAATAAATTTAGAGTGTCTGTTTTTAATTTCGAATTAACAGCTTTTACTAAATGCATATGAAAGTTTATATACGATACTAGGAACAAAATACCAATTTTTTTTTGTCTCTGTCTGTTTGTTCCGGCTAATCTCTGAAACGGCTAGACCGATTTTGACAAGATAGTTAATGTTATAAGGCGTAACTTAGGCTACTTTTAACCGACTTCAAAAAAGGAGGAGGTTATATAAATATAGCCTATGTCACTCAGTGACTACGTAGGTTTTTAATGGCAAAAGAATCTTTAATATCGGTCCAGTAGTTTTGAGTTTATTCGTTACATACAAAACTACAAATCTTTTCTCTTTATAATATTAGTATAGACACATAATGACCTTAATTTGATTTATAAATACCTACCAATAGGTTAGAAAGCCGGTATGTATTGATATTATTAAGCAACATGCTTATTTGCATTTAAATTGGTACGCTTTATTCAACGATAGGCTTTAATACGATATAAACGTAGAGAAATCAAAGATTTCAATCGTATCTAGGGAATTATCATTTAGGCGGTTACTGCAACAATCGAGTTTTGTAGCGATTTTAAATTTACCTTCCTCTCTCAGACCCTCTCTGAAGGCCAGTGACATAAGATTTTTGCCTAGTTTTAACCGCTATTGGGCTTATAGTACTATGCAGTCGGTGACATATCAGTTTAATACCACTTACAACATGCTACTACTATACGCGTATACTGTACCTGTAGTTTCAATTCTAAGTTCAAGTGGTTCTCCCAACGACACGGCATCAGTCCCGGAGTCTTCGTGCGCGCGCACCACATACATAGAGAGAGGCGCCGAGCGGGACCCGAACACAGCGCTCGCGCCATGCTCCTCTACTTGGTCTTGGGATTCACTCGCCAGGGAAGGCCGCCTATTACATATTTATGTCAATTAAAAAAAATAGCTTTAATAATTCTATCTGCTCTCTTTTATCAAATTTCGGAAATACCTTATATTTCCCATAATTTCTTTGTTATCTATTCATTAAAAGTTTCTCCAGGAATCCTGTTATCTAAATATATAATAACATAATAGCCTATTTTGCCCATTTTAAAGAGAAGGAGAAATTGGTTAGGTATCATCGCTCGGAGCGTTGTGGTATACACAAACAATACTGCAAAGCCCCATTGCACAGCATATTCCGCTGTGGGTGTTAGGCAGTAGGATTTTCATAGTCCCCTGCCTGTTGAGGTCAGGCAGAGACCCCATATTGGGGTTGGGGTTGGCGTCATCATAAAAAAGGTGTATAATCGTAAAGAAATATAAGTAACGAAGATAAAATAACCGATGTAATGATATTAGTAATTCATAATATCCTTGTAAGTAGGTACAAAACGGTGGCGACATCACAACATTTTTATATACGTGTACTTATTTCAACTAACATACATAATATTATGAGTATGTCGCAACTCTAAAAATGTAACTACAACAACATTTTTCTATTTAATTAGCGGTTAAGTGCATAAATAATAATTTCATACCAGTTGTCCTGTACAGCAACAGTGGCGTCCACTTTAGTGTACCCTCTTGCCCCGGCGCCCGGAGAACATCCCACACGCACCCAGCGGTCCCCCGCAGTCTGGATAATTGGGTTGTTCTGGATCATCAGCATCACATATGCCATCGTTCTGTTCGTTTGATATTAAAGTATAAGTAATAATACTTATTATGTATGTACATATTTTTTTTCTAAAATAAATAACACTTGGTAAATTATTTTGTAGTGGATTATTATGCAGTCCCGATGCTTAAACCCGTAAAGTTAGTCTTAGCCATAATAGGTATAGGTTGCTGGAGCTGGAGCTATGATCTGAACCCTCGCGTGTAAAAGGGAGGTATGTACCCAGCAGTGGGATGTTAAAGGGGCTGAATACTATTTAATTTAAATAGTATTCAGCCCCTATATAAAAATAACCTAACCTAATAAAAAATAAATACGAAAGAAAAAAATACCTATTAACAACTCCATTTGGCCCTTTACTAATAGCATATGCAAAGTTAACATCACAATCGCCATGCAAAGGTAGAGCAAGTCGAACAGGTGCGGCTATGGTTAGAGGTCTCGCACTGCACCTCTCCCCGCGACCAGGAACATACATGCGTCCTCGGAATATACCACGTGGCTTGTAAGTAACGACCAAATGACTACCCTCACATTCAACACTAACTGAAATAAATTATTAACTGTTATTTCACTTGATTACAGATATGTCATTAATGCTTAGATACTCGTATATTTTTAATACAAATCTTTTCCTTTTAAAATGTGGGTATAAGAATGTAACCTTGTTAACGCTCTTCTGATTTTTTCCTGTGCCAATCATTACCTTCTACTTGCTTAACGGTCAAGGAAAAGTTTAGGAAGCTGCTTGTCTGAGAGAATTTAGTTAAAGACAGTGTGAAGCTCGCCAATTTGCACTTGGCCAGCGTGGTGGACTGTGGCTTGATCCCCTCGCATTGAAGGGAAGCCTATGCGTAAAAGTGGTACGTTAAGAGAGAGGGTCTGCATATACACATACATAATATTTGACACCACTTACTGTTAAGGCAGACCACTCGACGGTAGTAAGTAGCACCAGACACGCGTCGCAGAAGCCACGAACCAGTAGTCACGAGGTCTTCGCTATGAAGATCGCATAGTCCGCGCGAGCGAGTGACTGTCCATGTGAAACCACGACACACAAACCTTTTCTCATTTTCACATGCCGATTTACACTAAATATAACAATACAATATTAGTAATTCAACGATACGTTCCGGTTACAAATAAACTAAATATATTAAAATTGTATGTCGAATCTCAAGAAGTCATTATTTGTGCGATACAGAATTTTGAATTTTTATCTGTCTGTCTTGTAACGGATTACAAGATGAGATATTACTGCAGAAGAATATCTCATCTTTGAGAAATCTTTACTTACTTTACTTTAATTGCCTATCTTTTAAAATACATCTTTATTCTTATTATGATCATCACATATTCGTGAAGGATAACGATCTTGTATTTTTGATGCCATTAAGTATATAAAATAATTAACATCATATAAATGTAACAATTTGATTTGGCGACATTAATAAAACTTTGGTTACCTCATCTTTACTATAATTATTAGCAGTCAAATCCACGTGTCTTACTGTTTGATTGTAATACTCTTCATATGAGCATCGGTCTATCTTTTTTGGATCTGAAAATAACAATTGTAATAAGTATAAGTATTTTGTAAAATGATCAACATGCAACACATTGAAGCAAACCAGTCTAATAAAATGTAGATGATGATAAAAAATGGCATAGGAATGCAGCTATGATTTATTTAAATACTTATGTTAAAATACCTCATACTCACAATCATGCCCGCATTGATTTTCTATATATATTGTGTAATAGTTCGACACGCGGTACGACTCTGGTTCTGTGAACTTATTTTCTCCGTTTAGAACACAGTTTCCTCTAGCTGGGTCTGACAGAACAAATGTTTCAGATGCGCTATGAGGATCAACCCATTGCGCGGATCTACGAGACAGATTTTCTAAGTAATACCAAAATTTTCTAAATACATATAGATCGATTAACTTTAATATAAAAAATAAATAAATATAACAATGAGAGATGTAAGATTAATACTTAAGTGAAATACCGGTAAAGCTTTTCATTTGTAGAGAAAATGGCATCGTAACATTGTTGAACTGTCGTATTGACTATGATTTTAACATTTGGACCTTCGGAATTGAGATAATACCCTGGTGTACTTTCTAGAGACCACCAGCGATTAATGCAATTATCTGGTACTGTAAAAAAGCAATTTAAATAAGTAGTAAAATTATTGTTTATATTATAATTACAAGCAATAAACAAGAAATACAAATCTGGTCAAAAAACCTACTTACACTTTAAACAAACTTTTTGGAAGTAGACCACGTCGTTCTCTGAATGAAATTCCGTAGAAAGAGATCTAGCAATCCCTTGGCAATTTCCTTTCCCATAGGCAACGATCACCGCAGCACAGTCTTCGAGCTCCCTACATCTTGCTAAGCAAGCCCCAGTCAATGACTCCTCATCTCCGCTTGCAGAGTATACAAAGACCGGGATCGCCTTTTCAGGCGCCATTCCCGACCACCGTGTAAATGTCTGTGACTGAGGTTTGAGGCATTTTTGTTCACTACCTATATTTTAATAATTTGAGAAGTTATAAAATAAATTAATTGTAATATTTCATTTTAAATTTTTAATCCTCGACGCAAAAACGACAGTGTCTGTGCGTGTGCGTGTGTCTATCTGTGTCATCGTAGCTCCCTAACGGATGAGCCCATTTTGATTTTGTTTTTTTTGATTGAAAGGTTTCTTGTTTTTTTTTAATTTCCTTAATATAATTTATTTCTCAAGTTTTAAAAATTTTACTAGTAAGTGCTGAATGGACAACATTAAATATTCCAAGAAACATCCTTATCGTATGACAAATTCCTCTTTCTCCTTATGAATAATAATGAATTAATGATCTTGTTTTTCGTTATAAAAGAAGATAACTTTTGTTTGTGTTATAAAAGTAGATAAAATATTTTATAATTTTTTTGCGGATAAAGCACAATTTTATTCGATACAGGATTATTATGTACCTACTTATTATACATTTATGATTATTTTTATTCAAGATTTCTTGAATGTGTGCCTATTAGATTAAAATAAAGGGATCTCATTGATATAGTTTTAAACGAGTTTTTTTTTATAAATTAGTTATTTAAAAATATAATTTTATTTGGCTATTTTATCAGCTATTAAGTGGGCTCATTGTAAACTGGGGCAGAAAAATGTACTATTTTGTTTTTGATTATGTACTCAAATAGCTGTCTCAATATATAAAATAGCTAAAATGAAAAAACAATCTATTTTTTTCGTCAAAGCAGTGGGACACCTAATTAATTACTTAGTTATCCTTTTTTGTATACTATCTTATTACTTTAAACAATATTTAATTGTATATTATATAACTCTTATTATAATCTTTAAGCCATAATAGGATATTATATAAAGTATATATAATATACTAGCCTATCCCGCGGCTCCGCTCGCGTCTCCTAAAGGCTGAAAATAAAAAGAAATATTTTACTCCCATTTTTGCAACATTATTCATTGATGCTCTGCTCCTATTGTTTGTAGCGTAATGTACCTATTATAGCCTTTAGCCTTCCTCAATAAACAGACTATCCAATACAAAAAGATTTTTTCAATTCGGACCAGTAGTTCCTGAGATTAGCGCGTTCAACCAAACAAACAAACAAACTCTTCAGCTTTATAATATTAAATTATTGATATACCTAATAAATACATTTCAATCTTGGGCATTAAAAAAATAAAAATATACAATATTATGGTGCATAAATTAAAGAGTAAAAAACAAATAAATTACGTAAAAGCTCTTACCTTTGAAATGAGTAAAAAAGAGAAAAGAAAAATAAAAATAAAACTTGCGTGTACGACGAAAAATAACAAGTTATCAACTATTTAGAAGGTACCTAACCTATAGGCTATAGGATCTAATGAACATAATAACTATTCAAAATTTATTTTTTATTGGCCGATTTTAGCTTACTTTAATAACTGATGTTTGTATTTTATTTTGCGCCGACTCATTATGCGAACATAAATAAAACCAAACCAGTTCCATCCCATACACGCAGTATACAGACGAGATTACGAGTGTAAAGTTGTTTGCAAATTCTTACTACTACAGCTACGTTCTAACTGTAAGTTTTGAATATTATAAGTTCTTATAATAATAATATATTTTAACATAACATAAAAGAACATTTAAAATAAAGTATTAAAGATATATTTTCGATAAAAATACAAATGTGTTATTTAAAAAAGCTCCAAAATATCAAGACCAAGATAGCGTGCTTACTACAGCTATGTTAGGATGCTGTTAAAATTATAATACATATCTACTAAAATAAAATTTTAATTGCACTCATTTAAAATATTCATTTTATTTTTTACTAAATTAAAGATTCTGATGTTTTTGTGAGAAAATAATGATATATTTTTCTACCAAATTATATATTTGTTCATTAGGTAACATAGTAACTTACTTAGATATATATAGATATATTGACACAGACTAAGCATAGTAAGTATAATCTTGAAATCCATTTATCAAATATATATTTTTTTTATTTTGAGCACCACGCGATAGAGCCGTAGCATTGTCCTTGTTTTTTCATACTAGCGCCGTAAATACTGTTCTCATTAATAATAATTATAATTTATAATATTACATAATATGTTTAGAAAAGACCAAATTATTACTAGAACATTCATACTACTTAGTTAAAATTGTTGATGGAAAAATAAGGCGCGACCTTAGCACGATAGTTATTTAAATACTTTAGATGAGAGACCTAATAAATAATAATAAAGTGCTTTTTAATCTACACATCAGTATTACGCGCGGTTCACGTAAAGTTTTAGTTTATTCCATTCTCTGTAATAGACATACCACCTGCAAGCATACAGGAAGTTATGTGGGACTCACCGATATACCCAGTAACATCCACTAAACTCAACGATCGCTTACGTATTCAACCGCGACACCCCAATAGCAGGTCTGACAAAGCAGACCACAACAACCATCGGTTACTCCAACAGTCCACTCTGCTATCAGAGAAGTACTCTCCGAGTAACCCGCAGGAACACCGCCCACCGGAGTGGTCAATCCAAGTGTGGTTCTTAACTTGGCAGTTGGCACCTGTCTGGATTGCCCGACGCTAATGAGTCCTCCCACCAAGACAAATAACGCACATTGAGAGGCGACAAACTACACAGTACACAATAATTTAATTTTTGTTTTCTTCTTCCTTATCTTTGTTTAATTCAAAGCTCTCGCTCAGAATCGGCCCTTGTCTATGTTAATATACGTTATAATGATTACTATAGATTTCACTGAAAGTATTTAATAGGCTTTTTTCCAGTATAATATGCATGTATTATACATATAAATCTTCCTCTTGAATCAATCTATCTATTAAAACCTGGATGAAAATCCGTTGCGTAGTCTAAAAGACTTAAGCGTACTTAAAATGTGCGTGTACTAATATGTGTACCTGTGCGATAATGTTAAACTGATCACTCTCACTTGCGTTCACAATAATTAAAAAAGTAATGTTTTCCAAAGCTACTGTTTTGAAATTTCATACAGGTACCACATTTTCTTTATTATAACACTTATTTTTCATTCAGTACATATAGCAACGATCTTAAAACATCACAAATACAACTAGCTCTAATTTCTAGCAACAAGCTCCCAATACCAATTATTTTATCAGTTATATTACCTGTATAACGAAATAACAAAATCAATAACTCAAATTACCTAAATTATATTTTGGTCTTAAATAAGCGTACCTATGAGAAAAAGTATTTCAAAAGAATTCAAAAGTTATAGATATTAAGATATAAGTTTAAAATCTCTGTTAGGTACTGATGCATTAAATACTCCAAAGAAAATCTATGTTCTCGTATCTATTGCTTTCCATTCACTTTCTTATTTCCCATATATTCATTGTTAGATACAAAAAGAAAAGTTGTTTGCGTCTTGAACTTTAAGTGCAATTCCAAACATTATATAAGTATTATTGATTTCACTATATACACTGAATACATAAGTAAAACATTTTTATATAATTTATACCTACATTTATTATAAGAATATCATAAGAAGGAAAGAAAATTGAAGGTTTCGTAAGTCGGAGTCCTATCCTATCACTTTTGTTTGCGTATGCATCCTAAATAACTACTTACACAGATATAACATCCTTGCTTTTTATCATTTCAGATGATTTCCATGCGTCGATGGCTGCTGGGACTACTTATAATTGCCTCATTAATTTTGTTCGTAGAATTAAATGTTAAGTGCCCTAAGGGGCGTAAACAATTACCAATAGGTAGTCCAGGGTTCGGCAAAGCGACCGTAATATGCGTGAACGATACCATAGCAGGATAGTGGAAATAAATAAAAATAACGTGTTATAAACATTATAATCAACATTTATGTGCAACTTGATTCAGTTAATATTAGTTAAGTGAACGGGATATGAAAATTTATTTTAAGTTAACGTCTTTATTACAATTTTTTTACACGTTTACCTGAGCCGGTTATCAAACTAATATAACTAATAACTTCAGCAAAATAATCATGACTGCTTAATTGAACTAATCAATATGGTTCAATTTAAAGAAGACATCGTTAGAGCAAACATTAGGTAGGTTATTTATTTATAAGTTAAATACCTTAAAAGTTAAAATTACAAAAAACCCATGAAATCTTACAATTCGTATATAACTGTAGTTAAAGTCGTGGAGCAAACAGAAGAGTAACAAAATAACAACAAAAGTAGGCAACGCTCTATTAAAATCTATTAAAAAAGCTTTCTAAAACCGATCCTTAATTTGATTAAAATATTAAATCTGTCCAATAAGTATTGTAATTTACAAATAATCGCCAGGTTCGTTGAAACGGTTAGTACCTATAGATTACTCAGAGGTATGAAATCCTTCAGTACAAAATATCATCATACCCGTTAAAATCTATCCGGTAGATTTCTCGTGATGCGGTCACAGACAAACAGACAGACAAAAATTCTAAATCTATAGATTCAGCTCAGTATTTATTAATAATTATAATTTGAATAAGATTTCCGAAAAATATTTAATGTGCAATATTTTATTATATGTAGATATTGATGAACCTCATGAAATCGTCCACTTTGTTTTACCGATATTTCATAAACAGGTAAGCTTTTTAAAAATATTTAGGTAGATGCGATTTTTCTTATTTGTAAAAATAAAAAAACATGTTTTCTTTGAGTGATTTTTTAATGTATTTTCATGTGTATAACACACGATATTAGGTTGAGCCGATATGCACGAATTGCGCGATTTCATTTTTTTGCAATTTTAAGAACCAATGTTCTTTCTAGAGATTACGTACTTACTATATACTTACTACATATATAGGTACCGATTTGGTTGATAAAAAAGTGTTTTGTTTTAGTTTTAGTTGGTTCAAGTACTGAAATTTCAGGAAAATTTAAATTCAACTATTTCAATGTTTAATTTAATTAAATTATTAATTTAAACTGAATATCTTTAATGTTGGAAGTACCTGTTATTCTTCCATGTTCCGTTCGTTAGTTGCATTATTAAAAAATTTAACAAGTTGATAATAAAAAAAGATGCAATCAACTTAATTTGTTTTATTATAGAAATTAAGGAATAAATAACACATCAAATATGCTGAAAGTGAACAAGATCTACATACTTTGTGTGAATGTGAAAATTTAAAGTTAATTTAGCTAGTTAAATAAAAATAAATTTAAATGGTTAAATAATTAATATGCGTATTAATATTAGTAGCAGCAACTAAAAATAAGAATATGATCGTGCCTGTTCTAGAAGGTAACGAATAAAGTTCGCGTAGGATGACCTAAAAACTAAGTATAGGAACTTATTTCATTTTTAAGGATTCGTGACGGAAAGGGTTAAGAGGCAAGATGTATGTATGAGTTTTAGTTTACATATTTTGTCTATACGATAAGATTCTGTTTCTCAGGAATATCTAGTTTGTCATTTAGTAAAAAGAGTAGTCTAAAGTAGCAACATTAAATTGTGGGAAATTTTAGCCAACCATTCAACTGAAGTTTCCACTTGTATTTTTAAAATATTATTAGATTTATTGCTTAAGGAAGTGCCCTTCATTAGGAAGCACCAATTTCAGGCTTGTCAAAGATAGTAATTGAAGCACCGGGAAGAGAATAATAATGAATAATTAAACTTTGTCTTCTAGGCACCAGTAAACAATACAATATTATTTATGCTAGTACCTGTAGCTGTACAGATTTTCATTTGCGCGATAGAATGTTCAAACAATGCACGTCAAGAACCTATTTCCTTTTGCCATACATTTATTACCACTCACACTTGGCTTTATTATTTTAAAAATTAAAATGGTATGGTCTATATTTTAATATGATAGCTTGCTCTTCATATAATAAATAAAACTTTTCTTTATAGTTTAAATATCTCTATTCTATAAAGTGTTAGCATTTCATCAGTTCTTTTCAATCTATAAAGCGACATTGAATAAGGTTTACCAACCTCAACCTAGAACACGATACTCGATAGCTACAGAAATATTACAATGATTCGATCATTTTAGCGTTTGCTAAATAAGTTATTAATTATGTATATAGGAGTTAAATAAATTAAAGAGTATAATTATGTATGTATCTATCATTTCAGACTCAATAATATCTAGGTACTGCACGCTCCGTCATATAGTACGTACTTAAATTATTTTAGATGATGAAACATACCCATGCAGAAACATAGAGTTATTAAAACGTTTAACGTAAGAAAATAGGTAGGTTAATATATAATAACTACAAATAGTAGGTATACAGCAAAATAAATACCAATAGTTTTTCTGAAAAGCAAAAAACATACACATTAAATGTCATAAAAAATTGATGATAATGCTTAGATAATGCGCGCACATTGCACACATACATGCACATTGTTGTCAAATCATGTATTTCTTCGGTTTTTTTTTAAATATTATGATTCAACTTACCTCTGGCTAGTACACAAACAGTTAAGATGACGACTGTTACGTATAATTGCATTATGAATATGAAGTCTTCACAATTTAAACACTTTTAAACACCTTCGGACTTGTAAATGTATTATTTAGTTCTAGTTGTTTAGAGTACTAAATTTTCCATTTTATTCACTTAAATCACTTTTAGATGTTTAAAACAATTAAACTTTAATCAATACATATTTTAAGCGCGAAATACATTTTTCATTCAAACTGTCGTAGAACTAAGTTAACGTGAGTATGCAATAATAATATGTATATGTCAGCTGAGTAAATATACCATACGTAATACAAATCACAAAATTTTAAAAAGAGTTAACTACATTGTAATATTCATCTACTCAGTGACAAGGATGCGACGGCGACACACGCAGGCTTCTTAAGAGCTGGTAGACAAGGAGAGTCAAACAAGCCCTACGTTTATTCATAGTTAACTGAAACCAAGTGCAGTCGTCATGTGCCGACCTCCCCGGCCCCCACTATGCGACACGACCTTGCAGTTTATTATGGTTTTACAGACAATTTACAATAGAGTGACGACTCCACGGCGAATGATAGTGAAACCAAACGATAATGACGATCTACGCCCAGCGCGGCGTTTCGTAACATACGGGCTAAGTGATGCGATAAGTAGAGGTTTGGAATAATAGTGCAAGTACCCTAACTTTTGCGTTGCAGATATTGCCAAAGCATCCGTCAAATGATATGTGGTTAGCAGGCACTTTGCATAGATTGAGGATTTCGAATATCCGTTTCCGAATTTAGGATTGACCATCCCATTCGTCTTTTTGTATTAATTACAAAAATAGATGTTACGTTACTAAAGACATTCAATTTGTATAGCTCTAGCCCCTAGGTAAAAAGGGGTGTATAAAATCTTTTACATATAATAAAATCCTGAGTTGAATTTACGTACATAAAATATTTAAAAAAAACTTAATAGCGTAATCGCATAACGAGGGTGAGGGTGAGCTAATTAGTACCTATATTTAAAAAATTAAATAGCATAAAAATATGCCTTTATAAATACTTACATAGTGCTAAAAAAGATACCGTTGTAAGTTATTAGAGTTTTAATTAAATGTATGATATCTTTTAACTAAATTGCTTATGCCTTATTGTTGTAGGTTAATGGTTTTTTAATTAAATAGACTAGGTAGCATTTATATCAGCCACAGCTAAACGTTATTTCTATCAACAATATGTAGGTAGTAGATACATAGTACATTGTAAGTATAATGTGTGTAGGTACCTACTTGATAAAGTTTAGCTTGAGAGGTGTTGTTAGATCTCTTAATCGTAAGAATGATATAAAAATTATAAAATTAAAATAGCTGATTTTGGTATGTGTACGTATGTCTTCAAACATTTTTAATTATTGTTATGGACTGTTGCTACCTATAAATACATTATAAACAATATATTATATGTAAAAAGATATGTCTTATGTCGGACGGCATATGAGAAGAACTACAAAGAAGTTAACTAAAAAAATAGTGATTAATTTAGTAACTTACCTACATTCTCGTCCTGTCTATTATGTTATGACCCACAAAAGCAATCTGCTATGTTAATTCGATTACAGTGAACATTGTTATGCAAATGCTCGACAGCGAAGAATGGATACAGATTTGCGTGAACTGGCAGGACAAAAATTGGTGTATCAATAAGTCTATATTGCATTCGCATTTCGACTAATTATATGTACAGAGTCTTATTTGATCATAATTTCTATTAAATAATGAATGGGTAATAAGGGCAGATTGTTCAATACGTAATTAATATGAGAAGAACATTCGTTACGGTCTCAATAAACTACATATTGCGATGTGATTTTAGTAATTCCATATTCATCATTTCCCGGTGCTCATAGGATTTTTTTTCATCTTTGACAAAACCGATATCAAAAGTGACCGGTGTGTCCATCTATGAGCCTGCGTAACACGACAAAAATTTACTTACTTTTTTACTTTGACTCAATTGAATATTACATCAATATGCAAGTTCTGATTTACAACTTACCTGCATTACAAACATTAAAAAAAACACAAAACGTAAAAATTAAAAAAATGTAATGTATGTATGGTAGTATTGTAGTTCTAGTTATATGACTATCTTTATATTCATTAAAATATCCTCGGTTCCTATATTTATCAACATATCAAATGCAGCTGTTATTGAACCAGCATAGTATCTTATTTTTATTTTTTAATGGACACCGGATATAGATATGCATAACTTGATGTTACATGATTGTATTCTAATAGAGAAGACCAAAAGAGACAAATTACAATACAATAGTGTTTTGATTGAAATGTATGATTCATTAGCACAAAAAATTTCCACCTGTCGAAATATTTTATTTTGCAGTTAGCTGTTAGATATTATGCCATTCAACAACAGAAAGTTCGATTTTGCCCAACTGTTGAGAAGCTCAAAACATCAAGGTACATATTTTTAACCATAGTACCTCACAATACTCAATAGTTCAAGAATCATATTATGTCGTAAGTATTTGTGTAGTAAAATTCATATTATGGTTTGAAAATCGTTTTATATAAATTATAATATTATGTGAAAATTCTTTTATTTTCGTTTTTTTTACTTTCTGGGTAATGCTAAAGTTTCTTTATTTTAAATAAAATAAAATTGTTTATGTTAACTTTTACCATGTATACGATTAGGATAAAAAATACAAAATAATTTTCTGTGGATTTATTGTGCGCTTACCAAATAGTTAAAACGATTGACAATATCACACAAAAACGTCACAGAAAAATTAACAATGGCAAAAGTGTTAGCGCCCGTGAGACGGGCGAAATGGCTAGCGGTGCATATCAGGTACGCTAATATTGTAAACAATATAAATCACACATACATAGTAACCTAAGCATGTAAATAATTGTAAACTCTCCACAGTCTGCTAATCCATACAGGCGCCTAACTATGGCCTCTAGAGAGGGCCGTCAAGGGGGATTACATACATATGTGATAACCACTACTCCTATTATCATTCGGAAAAGGACTTAAGGGTTGACGACCATTTGTAACTTGGAACGAGATCGGTGCAACGATTTTTATTATTACGTATTCGAAACAATATTATGAAAAAAGATAAGATTTTTTTTATTTACTTTAAGGTTTTGAAAAAATCTACCTTACTTAGGTTACCATGACATAACAAATAATCATTTATATAACTATACCAAAAATGTAATGAACTTCATTAAATAAAATTAGTGTTTGGTTCTTAACTAACCAAATAAATATTAAAATGGATCGACATATTATAACTGAGTATGTTTGTATACCTATGTATACCTAGCAATATGATAGAACTTACGCCAAACAAAATGCAATTTCTAATATTAAAAGACTCAGAACAAACAGGGCTGGAGGATATAATATTTGGTTAGTTAAAACAAAACAAATCCCATTAAAGGAACTGCGCACTAGGCTAGCTGAACTGCGTCAAATTGTATAATATAAATAAATATCTAGCAATACTTTTGACAATATATTATATTTATATCGCAAACATTTCAATTTTGTATATCAATGTTTTGTACATAATATATATAACAATAAATTTCAATAATCTTGTCAAAGTGGAAATTATTGATACATTTCTTAATCATTTAAAAAAGTATGTAATCTGTTATAAATGTTATAGGAAAAAAGCTTAACATGAAAAATATTCTCAAGATCCCTAATAAACAATATACACAATACGTGAGGGCCATTAAAATATATTATCTCGAGTTTTGCTTCAAATCAGGAAATTCGCTCAATTGATTATTATTAATATTGCATAATTTCTAATAATTTTGTTACAAAATGTAATAATACTGTTACGGAAATTTTTAAGTAATTATAACATTCGTTTGACCTCGATATTAAAAAAAACAAGTTTTGGTGCTTGAACGACAAGAGGAAAATATAAACACCGAAAGTGCAAAATAAAACGTTACTTAGTAACGTTATACGAGTATCTTCGTATTGCTATTATATACTTGTACATTATAATAAAATTGTGTTCTTTCAACAAAATTTAAAATTTATTTGATATTACTTGTATAATTCGCGTCATGTAAAAAGAACGCTGGCTGTCAAGTTGCGCAGAGGCGATTTATCGGCCAATTTGGTGGTAAGACGCGGGGCGCGGGACGTCAAGGCACGCACCGCATGCTTTCCGGCTCGCTATTGGTTTGTCAGTTCAGAATACCATCACGCACACAAAAGTTATTAATTACGAAATGATTTTATATAAAAAATTGTGCAAAAATATTTTTGACCTATGTTGTTTTATAAAGAGAGAATCTGATAATATTGCAGTTAATAATTAAAAAATATATATTAAACGAATTAATTAAATTTTTTGTTAGTAAATTAAACATTCTACACTGAATCAAACATATTTTATTAATTAATAGAATTCTATTTAATGACATACTATCTAATGTATTTTTCAATGTACCTACCAATAATCAATATACATCGTGAGCGACAGGCTAGTTCAACAATAAAAGAATAGGCTTAGGAATTTCGTATGTGAATGTACCGATGCGCAAACACACCCCCCACCACTTTCTTCCAGCGTTCTTTTTACGTGACGCGAACTGTAGTTGAATAATTAATTGATTGACGAGTTTGACTTTTCTCATACATATCACTTTTAAGGCTTTGTTTAGAATACAACAGAATTTATTACTCAAGCTTTATATTTTGAATGCCACATTGCAATCTAGATAATAACCATGAGTTCTCATCACATACAAAGAAAAAATAGTTCAAATAAATGTCAATAGATGACGTGATATCGATTAATTAAGTTGTGTTATACAATTATAATCGTCCGGGAGGTAGCGTTGCAAGTCATCATAGTCATCATTTCAGGTCGATTAATTTATGGTGAAATCAAATGTTTATTAGCAGGTCGCTTAATAATTTGTTGAGTGATTGTTTGCATAATAGAAAACAATACAAAAATAGTCAGCAGCATAGATAACGGTGGATTACACGTCAGATGCCGACATAAACCTGATTAAAAAAAAACAATTTTGATTCATTTAAGGTCGAATGAAACTAATGAACAACAATCTTTTCAACAATTAATTAACAAAAAAAAATGTCAGCAGGCTATTTAATGGGGGTAAGGTTGTCAGCAGGGGCGTAAAGCTGCTAAAGTACGTAGTACGTAGTAACAAGAGAAATGAATTAAATTAAAGTTGTGTTAAATTAATAGTAAAAAAAGATCAGTGAATTTTTGATTGAACTTCGAATACAAAATGAATGTTACTATATTTACCATACGTTACAAAATAAAACAGTTTTACTATTTGCGGATCAACTACGTCCATCAATTCTGGCTATTTTAGCAAACGAAAATAGCCAGAACTAGCGCTGTTCAATTTCTTTGTATGGGATGAGGCATTTTAAATAGTAGACATAGAAATTTAAAGTTATACTTAAATACTAATTATTATGAAATCCATTGTAATAGCGACAGTTACACATAATGTTTTAACTGAAACTAGATGAGTAGTGTTACGAGTACTGTCGAAATCTAAGCACTTCTGCAAGTGATTGTACAGCTTTTGATTCGTATTAAAATAAAAGGGACCACTATCATAAATCACTATTTGACATATTAAACAATTGATACATTATTGCATACAGAGACATTGCTTAAATACTTTATATGAGCATCTAATAGCGAATTTGTACCTTAAAAGTTTAAACTGGTAACTTCAATAGAAATTTAAGACATGTCTAGTAGCAACAGCTAAATACAGAGTACAACAAGATACTGATACGGCAAATTTGTAAAACTTTCTTTTCGCAAGACATACTTGATAAATTTTATCAAAAATAGCAATTGAAGGAATTCGCATATTGGAATGGATCGTTAACGTCATTTAAGGTATTGATTTTGATGCGCCCTACGAAAAATACAGTTGGAATAACTCGTGTGTAACTGCAACCTTCTGTCATAATTCTTATTATTGCTTTTTTACCGAGACATTAGTCGGGATTTCAATAAACGACACCATCTAGTTCCAAGGTAAAGTAAATGTTCAATATACCTATATTATGTACTGTAATTTTTTTTTTTTTTTTATGGTTAAAAGGGGGCAAACGGGCAGGAGGCTCACCTGATGGGAAGTGATCACCTCCGCCCATGGACATCTGCAAGCCAGGCTTGCAGATGCGTTGCCGTCCTTTCAGGAAAGGGAGGGATGGAGGAGGGAGGGAAGTGGGAGGGAGGGGGGAACGAAGGCGGAGGATGAAGGGAGAGGGAGGGGGGAAGGAGAGTGGGCCTCCCGGAGTAGAGTATTCATAGAGTTCATCGATGTCATTCAAATTATATAAAACTAGATAAAATGACTCTCTTAAACAAAACCTATAGAATCATAATTATGTCATTTTCTCACTAGCAGCAATTTTTATTTCTCTTATAATAACTTACGATACCACCCATTCCAAATGTCGAAAGCCTTATATAATATACATCGCTAGCACGCGAAATTTGGCGATAATCTTCCGTCTAATAAATAATTTAATCTTAATAATAAGTTACATCGCAATTAAAGGTATACATAATTTTAATTTTATATTTATTATTCACAACGATTCATATAAAAAATAAAATAACAAAATATCAACAAATTTTAAACAAATATAACAGCAACAAAAAGTTAGCGGTGGCGATCAGGTACACAAACACAAATTTTGGCTAAAATGGCTTTGGCTTTCAAGCTATCGTTTTCAACAATGACACGATAATACAAAATATATACTTAATATATAAAATTCAATCAAAATGGGAAAAAATGGATTCTTACATTATACAAAGATATATGTAAAAATTGAGCCATCTTATTCATGATGATATTATTTATCGTACGCGACACAACATACGCTTCATTGGACCTAATTATTATAAATATTGCAAAGTTTTTATAATACTTTACTAGGTTTATGCGAATATTTGACATTCATTTCGGATTTTTTGGATTTATTTTGACTAAGGTTTTACACGTATCAAACGTCATGATATACTTGTTACAGACAAGTTAATGGGTATTCATTCACTCTTCCGAGACCATAATTGCTATAAAGTATTCGAACCTTGGAGAACCAAAAATATACCGATAAGATAGGTCCATTTAAATTTTCATGTTACAATTTTAATCTTCATAAAATATACTTTTAATTTTACGTTAATATATTTGCTGAGACATACTTCTATCATAACTATAATAAATAGTATAAGAGCCGAAGTAATTCTTCACCCATCTAAATGAAATATATATTAGACAATATACAAACAAATGTATCTATGATAGGTTTTTTTATCAATACCTATAAATAATAATGAATAATAAATATTTTTTGGATTTGTTATTCAGAGTTGTTGAACTCTTTTGAAATTATACCGGATTATCTGTTTATAATAACATGTTATTAGGAATTTAAAATGCAAACAGTTAACAGATGAGTGAAGCAGAGATCACTTCGGAACTTACACTATTTAAAATATTTATTTTGAAAACATTTGGCAAAGTCAAGTCCAATGAAATAAAATAATTTATATTACAATTATTAGGCCCAGTCAAGCTTGATATAATGTATATATTATGTGTATTCAAAAACACACAGCATTAAGATGAAGAAGCAGTCCTGTGATCTGTCAAAACATCGAGCAAATTGAGAATACAGATTAAAAACATACCTGTCTCCTCCCAAAGTTTGTTAGTTCGGTTACCAGATGGCGCAAGTTAACACTTCCTTCCCTTGCCGCCATTTTGTTGCGTCATAGCGTTTTGTGATCTCGAAGTGTTAGCATCGAAGTTCAAAGAGTGTATAAAATGTGTTACAAACTAAGTTTGAGTAAAGTTTACTCTCACAAGGAGTTTCAGGGAGCTGCTCTTCCTCTTCCTCGGAGGTTGAGGAGGGCTTAGCATCACCCTTGCCTAACAAACGAAGTAGGAGTAAAAGACATAATTTTGATCCACGTGTTGATGCGTTAATGTTCAAATGTCATACATTACCAATTATTTAACTCAATTACCAGTTTATGTGGGTAATTATTCAAAAAGTAGACAGATCTTACCTAGTAGTAGTGCTGATTCGGAGCATTTTATTGTCAATCCTAATCAGCCAACGACAAATATCTTACCAGAGTCATTAACATTGGCCCTTGGTAATTTAGGTACTGAATAAGATAATAAAAACATAATTCAAGCAAGTCATAAAGAACGCCTCGCAGAATTAAATAAACTTCAACAATTTGATTCTATTGCATGGAAGGGAATTAGATATAAGAGCTCACTTAGGGAAAGTTTAGCATTCCCTGGATTTGTAGGTTTAAAAGTGAATGATGAGTTGTGCCATTTTAATAAGAATAAAGATTTTTTAGCTTCTACAGAGATGGTATTAGCAGGGTTATCGAATAAAGTTTTAGAGCAGAGACAGTTATTGAGGACAGGGTTACAATCTATACTGGCCTGGGCTGTAGCTAATCAAAAAGATTTTAATGTAAATTCTTTATTTGAAAAGATATCAGGAACCTTTGGACCAGGCTCTGCTAGTCATAAAAATTCAGAGGTAACCATGCAGATATTATGTGGCAAGCTTAGACGAAGTAGAATATTAAAAGAAATTGGTAATCAAAATGTAAGAGCAAATTTGCAGAAAGTACCACCTAGTTCAGAATATTTATTTAGTAGAGAAGCTTTAGCACCTATTATGTAGAGAAGAGTACAGTAGAGGAGTGGACTCGCAGGGGTGCCAATCAGTTTATTTTAAATGCCAAAGCCAATTGCCGTTTACCATTCAAAATAAAGCCTCCTCTAAAGTTCCCAACCAATCAGATCCTAGAAGCCTTAGCTACCCCAATTACCCCAGACATGACTCGGACAATTCAGGAATTAAAAGACAAGGGAATTCTAGAGACACCACCTGTTTTAGAACCCGGTTTCTTTTCAAAGATGTTTTTAGTCAGGAAAACAGATGGGGGACTACGTCCTATTTTCGACCTCAGGGCTTTAAATACTCATATAATAACAAAATACTTTCGCTTGATATCTCAGGTAGATGTAATAGATTTTCTCCAGAGCAACGATTGGCTGGTGAAGATAGACATTCAGCAGGCTTATTTACGTTTCCTCCGTGTCATTTACAATGGAGAGATTCTTCAGTTGACAGCTTTGCCTTTTGGCCTGTCTTCAGCCCCCCGTATATTTGCAGCGGTTTCGAACTGGGTTGCAGAGACCTTGCGAAGCCGGGGTACCCATTTGCTGGTATATCTGGACGATTACCTGCTAGTTTCACAGGACAGATCCAAGTTAGTCGCGCTTGGAGTCTCTGGGTTGGCATGTGAATTACCAAGTCGGTTTTAGAGCCCACACACGAGCTGCAGTATTTGGGGCTAGTTTGGAACACCCAAGAGTTAACGCTGGCTCTGCCAACCCAAAAGACCCTAAGGATAAAGAGAGCTTTGACAAGGTTATTAGAAAGAAACAAGTGCTCTCTAAGGGAATTACAGAGTGTCCTAGGTATGTTAAACTTCGCCAACCAGGCAGTTCTTCAGGGTCGATTACATTGGCGCAGGACACAAATATTCCTAAGGAAATTCACCCAGAGAGGTCAGAAAAAGGAAATGTGCCCCGGTGTGGAACAGGATCTAAAGTGGTGGTTGGATGCAGTAGACTGCAGACCAACTCCACTTCACAAAAAAAAATACGCATTACTTAACAACAGACGCAGCGGATGCGGGCTGGGGAGCACATTTGAACAACAGATACCTGATGGGGAAGTGGACTCCAGATCAGAAACATTGGCATTCAAATGTAAAGGAGATGTACGCAGTTTTTGCTGTGATCAAGTGTGCACATCACAGGGTGCACTTTTACGAAATGCGCATATATTGGTTCAATCCGACAATCGGACCCTAGTCGCATATATCCAAAATCAAGGTGGAACTCGGTCTATAAACCTCTTGGGTCTAACGACCAGGTTATTAAAAGCGACCAATTCACTAAATATAACAATGACTGCTTGTTACCTACCAGGAAGGTTAAATGGGATCGCAGATCGCTTGTCCAGGGGAAGACAGGTACAAGAGTGGCATCTGCTCCCATCAGCCACGCAGGCTATTTTCAAAAAATGGGGGATCCCAAAAGTAGACTTGTTCGCTTCAAGCAGACCAACCGACAGTTCAACCGTCGTGCAAAATTATGTAACACTAGACTCAAAATATGGATCATCTCTTTTTTGCGACGCCTTCAGCCGCGATTGGGAGTTTCAGACCGCTTGGACAACAGGCACAAGCCCTCCACAAGTAAAGAGATTAGTTCTTCAGGCTTGGAAAGTTGGGGGTGGGCAGACCTTATAACTAAGTGGAGTAAGGATGAGAAGCAACTTTTTCAAAGCAATTGGCGTCCAGCAACATTAAGTACCTATAGTGCTCCATTAAAAAGATGGTTGTTATGGTGCCAGGAAAATGGGATCAATAGTAAAAATCCTGATGGCAGAGAAGTTGCTAGGTTTTTAGCTAATCTGCATTTAAGATAAAAATTAGCATACAGGACTATTTTATTACATACATCAGCCATAGCTACTTATTGCGCAGGCACAGTAGAGAATTTGTCTAAGAACTTTTTTATTCAACAGATTTTAAAAGCAATCTCAGTTTGTAGACCACAAGAAAGTAGGCTACCCATATGGGATATAAATATATTATTCAACTGGTTAAAGACAGTACCATGTTCGGGTTCATTGTTTGATAAGAGTAGAAGAACAGCTTTGATATTATTATTAGCCTTAGGTCGAAGGTTGCATGATTTGACACTCCTGGAAATTTCTGAGGATAAATTTATTGAAACAGAAGATAGCATTACGTTTTGGTTTGGTTTGGTTTGGTTCTAAAACAGATACTGGAACTCGCAGACAATCTGGTTGGTTGCTTAAGAAGCACTAAGATCGTCGCATATGTCCTGTAGCTCATGTGAAAGATTTAGTAGAGACCTCAGGGGTCAGACGTAGTATAGGAAAGAGCTTGATATGTCTGTTTATCACAGTTACGGGACCAATGAAGCCAGCATCCAGGACTATCATTTCTGGTTGTTTGAGATTAGTTTTTAGGGAGGCATAGATAGAGGGAACTCCAGGAAGTATCAGGTCAGCTGTGGCATCTCGAGGATGGCTAGACAATAGACCAATTGAGGAAATTTTAGAGAGAGGAAATTGGAAATGTGTAGAGACTTTTAAAAGATTTTACTGTAAAGAAGTAAAGAGAGTGTTCACTTCTAATAGTGATTTTAATAATTCACATAGCGTTTTGTGTAAATAGTTCTGGTCACCAGCAGATATCAAACAGGTCTTCATCTTAATGCTGTGTGTTTTTGAATACACATAATATTACTGTTTTGCATTACAACAAAATAGGTATTATGTGTAGGAGAAAACACACAGCATTAACTCAAGGTCAGGGGCGGATCTTGAATTTGTGGGGCCCTGGGCTAATACTGCTTAGGGGCCCTACCTAATTACTCAACCAATTGCCATTTTGTCAAAAAACTGTTTTCTGTAGTGATGTAGGTATATATAATATATGTTATGTACAGGACAAAATATTTTATTTATTTATTAAAACATTATTTACCTATTGCAAAATAAATTGACAGGTTATGAATGGTTTTGTTATATTAATAAAAAGCAACCTTTCTGCATTTTTGTGCTGCAAATTCTTTTATTTGGTCATCGCAACATAAGTTCTTTGTTAAATCGCAATTTATGGAAAGAACTGATAAATGATATAGTTGTACTGTATTTGTTTTCTATATACGACATCCTGGAGAAAGAGCGGTCCGCTTCACAGCTAGTGATCGGCATCGTTAAAATTTTTTTTAAGATGGTATAGCAGTTTGGGAAAACCTCAAAAAGTTTCCTAACTAATATTATAAATGCGAAAGTAACTATGTCTGTCTGTCTGTCTGTTACGCTTTCACGCCTAAACCGCTGAACCTAATTCGATGAAATGGTACACAGATAGAGAAGACCTTCAGAAAGGACATAGGCTACTTTTTATCCCTGTAATCCCACGGGAACGGCAACTACGTGGGTGAAACTGCGGGGCGCAGTTAGTATACTATACATTTAAATAAAATTGAAGTGTCTGTTTTTAATTACAAAAAACAGCTTATCACTAAATGCATATGAAAGTATTTGTACTTACTATAAAAATCTATATTTATAATTTTTGAATGTATGTCTGTCTTTTTGTTCCGGATGATCTCTAAAACCCACTTTGACGGGACTTTCACTCGCAGATAGCTAATGTTTAAGGAGTAATGTTAGCTGCTTTTATTTTATTAGAAAATTATAAAAACCGTTTAAGTCATTTTAACTTACGCCCAGCGAACCGGGCCAGGTTTGCTAGTCTTTTCATAAATTAGCCAAAAAATTTCACTGCAAGAGTGTAAGACTCTGTCTTAGACTGCAGTAAGGAAGATTTTAACTAAATGCACTCATTCACTAAATGTTCGTCTACGTCATTTGGATAATCTATATAAATAAAATGATAGAGGTCTGCAGTTGAGCGCGCATCACGGAAAAACTACTGGATAGATTTCAATGAAACTTTATAAGTTTTATTTCTTAGACACTTGGCTCTTATCGAAGAAAATGATTGCAATATCTTCATTTAATAAACAGTTATTAAAATTTTCATAATGCCATCATAATTACTTCTGACAGCATCATAGTGACAAGACCATCTGGTCTTGCTTAAACTTTTTGCCGTAAATTTTAATTTTGTTTGTAACTACTTCATATTATTAACCCTTAATTTGACACCGTGCAGTATACTTCCCATTGAATGAAAAAAAATCTACATCAAAAACAAGACCTTATACCGTTAATAAAACGTATCAGATCGCTCACTGATCTATCTAATAACGTTCTCAAAAATCGGCAACGCTTGTAGTTTGACATATGGCGACCAATCACCACCGACATGGCAGGGAGGAAGACGTCGTTGCACGGGCTCTCGAGATGTAGCTTTTTATTTATTGTTTTATGGCTTATTTAGTTGTAATTTTATTGAAAAACAAAGATGAGATATCTAAAAAGCTACTCGTAATGTTTTTATTGTGTTACTGCATCTTGTTTAGATCTTACAGCACTCACAGTTTGTATGTCCAGTATACTTCCCGTCGTCCAATTACTAGTAAAATAGCTGCTATATACTATGTCTTGTATACTTCCCCTTTTCAAAGTAGTGTTCAAAAGTAAACACCCTATATCTATGTCCAGTTTTCTTTATTCTAATAGATGACACTGGGTCCTAAATTAGTATTAGCACTTTGCAAGACGATTCAGACTCCTGGATGTGCTGTTTATTTTGATAACTAATTTAATACTCTCGATTTGTTCTGGTATTTACTTGAAAACTACGCAATTTTTAGTCTCGGAACCATACGGTAGAACAGATTGAAAGGTTGCAGCTAAGGACTTTAAAGTAATAAAAAACTGAAGAAAAGAGGAAGGAAAAAAAAGAACTGAAGAAAGGAGGAATTTTGCCAAGTTTTAGATAACAACAAGAAGATGGCCATTTTCAAATGGTATGACAATAAAGTTATGACTTTAGCCTGTTCTTATGCAGATGCCTTCCCAGTTCAATATATAAGGAGATGGGAGCAAAGAACAGACAAAAATGATGTCAAGTATCCGCAATTAATCCGTCACTACAACCATATGGTTGGCTACGACTTGTGTGACATGTAAATAGCTCTCTATAGAACACCTTTCAGAAGCCGTCGCTGGTAAATTAGTATCCTCGGGCAAATTTTGGATAAAACAGTAAAAAATGCTTGGCTGCTCTACAGAAGACAATGTAACAAAAAGAGGTTGAAGAACCCTTAAAAGTTCAGACAAAAGTTGGCAGTGGAATCGAGACCAAAGGGAATATCGATAGACTAGGAACCACCAATCCCTGTACCAAAGCAATCCTTGATCCAACGACCGAGTACACCAAGGCACGCGTTTCTGTTTCTGATCGTCAAGATGGATATGACCACTGGGATAAATATACAACGTATGGACGTTGTATATTTAGCTCAGCTAAGTTCTGGAAGAATAATAAAAAGAACATACAATGTTCAAAATGCAAGCAGAGACTGTGCTTGATGGCACAAATGCTGGAAAAAGAAACTGCTTTTATAATTTTGACCATAAGTAGTAACAGTATGTATACATATGAAGGCTATCCTGCTTGCATTTATGTTTTTGTTTTTTTATAACCATTAGGGTGATTGTTAATTACGAATGTGATAAGCATAAGCCAAATAATGTTGATTAATGTAAAAAAATATAAAAAAATACTTAGTATTTTTGTTTAAAGCATAAGTACTGCGTACTTATCGATTTTTTTAAAAATATATTAATTATTTTTCTACAGATCCACTTGTTTCTTTTACTCTATATCCTTGACAATGAGAAGTATACTGCACATGGCTGTAAGACGTTAGTTTCTTAGGTACTTGATAATGTTCAGTATAATGGACACAGGTTTTTCAGGAAACTGAAATAGATAGATTTTTTAGGTATTTTTTCTAGGGTCTCTAACAAACCAATAACCAAAAACTGAAGCAATTATGCACATTTAATGTAAAAAAATATCCGTCAAATTAAGGGTTAACAAATATTATAAAATAATATAATAATTGTAATTATAGTAGCTAAAAATAAGTTAATAATATTGCCATATTTATAATATAATTAAAAATTTTAAATTTTTAAATGTTTAGAACAATGATGTTATGTCTTTTATAATCTCATTGGTTTAGAATTAAAATGTATAATTTTCTAAGGTACTTTGATGCCATTTTGAATTTTTGTAAATTGTGGGTAGGCACTGTCTGTAACAAGTATTATAACCCGCTGAAACGTAAAAAATTTACGGTAAAATACCTTAGTCTCTCGCGTGACCATGATTGCTGTAAAGCATTCGAAACGTCGGGATCCAAAAATCCAAATAAATCCGCGACAAAATCCGAAAAGATAATTTCATTTATAAAGTCATGTTTTATAATTCTTTTTACTTACCTACTGGCTACTGCTTACTAAAAGCAGGAAATCTACTTATGCAGAATACTATCAATTTTAGTAAATTAAAAGAAAGCTCCGTTCCTTATAACTTTTAAGTTATCTATCATTTAGTAAACTAAACACATTTCTAACAATAACAAAGTCAATTCGTTAATATAGTCGACGCATAAGTGCGGAAAAATAACAAAATAAAAAATTGCGTCGGGCGATAAGCGGAGCGAAGTCCCCAGTAATAGACAATACACGGAATACACCGACTGAAAACAAGCGACGGGGAATTCCCCGTTCCGTTATATAGATGTGCACACGGGTTGATTGATCACAGTGTTGCCAACCTTATGATCGGATTTTTTTTAATTCTAGATAATTTTTATTATTGACAATATGGTCTATTGTTTTCAGTTCGGCTGGGGGCCCTCTGTATCCACGGGGCCCTGGGCTGCAGCCCAAACAGCCTTTAAGTAGATCCGCCCCTGCTCAAGGTGCTTGCTGGCGATGAAGACGCAATGACGCAACAAAATGGCGGCAAGGGAAGGAAGTGTTAACTTGCGCCATCTGGTAACCGAACTAACAAACTTTAGGAGGAGACAGGTATGTTTATAATCTGTATTCTCTATTTACTCGATGTTTTGACAGATCACAGGACTGCTTCTTCATCTTAATGCTGTGTTTTTTCTCCTACACATAATACCTGTTTTGTTGTAATGCAAAACAGTAATAATAGGTATAAGAGTTATTATGGATATGTAAGTAATTATAAGGCTGACTATACACTAGCTAGCTATTAATATAACATATCGCGAATATTAAACACAAGTCTTTATAGAATATTTAGAATAATCTTTATAATCTCGTTAGGTAAGTCTCGTCGTCGATTATCGGCCGTTTCCTACTATGACTTGGCAAAATTTCGTTACTATGTTTGGTGTGGCAAGCACTTGCCTTGAATTGTCCTTTTTAAAGTTTTTGGTAAGGATGGTCTTTAGCATACGACTGGCGGGTAGCTGTCGCAATTACGGCGGGGAGTGCTACTCACTACTACCCGCACACGCCGCTTATAGCGTATATAAATGCCCGCACGACACGGCGGGCCGTCACAACTACTCCTATTATTGTCCTAAACAAAACTCCACGGTGAAGTGCTAGTAAGCTGTCAAGGTGGCCACCAAGAAGACCAGCGAGCTGCACCAGGTAAGCGACTTGCTTTTATCCCGCATATTTGTAAGCTATTACATCATCCGCCACATTTTTATAAAGGTTTTTTAAAGGACAGTGTTGGATCCACGCGTCTCCACGCGTTGGATCGTAATTTGTTCCCACACCGCAAGGAGTGCACGGCTATTTACACGCCTGCCACTCCAATGTTATTATTAAAAAAATACTTTATTTTGTTAGCATCGCCATATGTTATATTTATACTACCGCCGCTTGTACATATATTGGTAGCAATACCAAATAATAATTGTATCGTGGGTACAACGTTAAATTAAGTAAGTATTATTTAACATGATTACCATTTGGTAAAAACACATACAAATAAAAAAACGAATTCAACACAGAAATATATTTGTATATTCTGATGTTCTTTACGGAATCGTCAACTATTAAAAAAATTATATTATTATTAAATAAATTGTTTTTTTATTGATTACGACCCTTGCCCTACCTTGGCTTGACCTCTGTAGAACTTCCTATTAATGAAGCATTTAAATTCTGATTTGGATCAGGTTGGTCATAAAAGTAAGTCACCATATAAATTCTATTTTTACTTTGTACCCACGATACATACATGACAATAATTTGAGAAAAGTTTAGGAAGAGAGAAATATTTCAAGCAAAATACAAGAATCGACCAGCCTTAATCATAAATTAGAGATATTCGTTAAGTAGGAATTCTATCCCTAAGGTAAGACAAGATGGAGGCCGTACCTTTCGCGAGGATGGCGTGTCGCGGCTGACGGAAACAGTTGCCCATTAACTCCAACGATCTTAAATTATAATAATAAACAATTAATTTATTAATATATTTTTAATATTAGGACTGGACTATTAACAATTAATTTATTATTAAGACCTGAATATAAGTGGGTAGGTATATCACTGTATTGGCTACTGTTCGTATTATAAGCTAGCGACTAACCCTCGCATCCTTAGGTTTAGCGCAAGCGAAGCCACGAGTTTTTCTAACAAAACAAAATAATATAACCTCCTCCTTTATTGTAGTCGGATAAAAAGTAGCCTAAGTTACGCCTTATAACATTAGCTATCCGCAAGTGAGTGTCCCGTACAAAACGGTCCACCTGTCTTAAGGATTAGCCGGAACAAACAGACAGACAGCAAAATTTCAAAAATAGATTTTTATGGCTCGGTACATGCAAGAATATTTTTCCACTAAGAAAGCACGCTTGACTAAGTGCAGAATTAATTATATCAAATGAAATGTTTATTCCACAAATTATAATACATATATGATATATGTGCAAGATGACTGCTCGACACGACCAGTGAGAGTTAAGGTGCAGGACCGACGCGACACGTGCTCTCCTAGACAGGGGAGTGATACAAAGCTAACTTCCGAACTCCGGGCTGTTGCCGACGCTTACTAAACAGAAAGACTAACTAGACTTGGCCCGACGTGGGACTCGAACCCAGGACCTAAGGATTTGCGACCGTACATGCTAGCCTATCGTCCATAGGTACAACACTTTCCTATATAAAAAAACAATAGTTGCGTGTAACCTATACGCGCGGTTGAAGTAAAACTTCTTTGGCAATTATCGCAATAAATTAAAACAAATCAATAATTAAATAATGCATATTAGGCATCTTACAAGTTACAATCACTATTTTATAGAATATCACATATTGATATATATCATATACAGATAATGTATTAATCCTCTTGAAACCACTCTATCTATGAAAAACCTGCATCAAAATCCATAGCGTAGTTTTAATGACAGACAGACAGCGAGAAGCGACTTTGTTTTATACTATTTTAGTTACCATCGCAACATGGGAATGAATTCTCATTCTCTCGTCGACTTAATCCTATACATTTATGTATTTCTTTCTTTATCGTAACGCATTTTCTTTTCATCGAGTTTCAAATCACAACGATTCTATAGAAGTTTCACTTCAATAATAAATAGTTTTTCATGTCGGTGTGCGCGCGCATCGTAAAAATTTACATCATTTTCCCCTAACGCGCCAAAAGAAGCTAACTTTAAAATCTTTACTCTACATACCTCAAATGCGTGAAGTTGCCGAGCTCGGGCGGCACGCTGGCGATGCTGTTGTTGGCGAGGTCGAGCACGGCGAGGCGCCGCAGCCGCGCGAGCGCGTCCGACGACACGTTGATCTCCGACACCTGGTTCTCTGCGGCCAGGAGGATCTCCAGGCTGTCCAGCTCGTACACGCAGCGGGGGATCTTGGTGAATCTGGATAGGTTTTAGGGAATTTGTAGTAGCAATTCTCCACGACTCGTTTGGCTCAGTTGGTAGTGAACCTGCTTTCTGCGCCAGCGGTCGCGGGTTCGAGTTCCGCTGGGGGCATTCATTTGTTAAGCACGAATGTTTGCTCTACAGTCATGGGTGTTTATATTTATAATATGTATGTATTTAAAGATTATATATGTAGTATATCAACTATCTGGTATCCGTAACACAAGCATCGTAGCTTACCACGGATTGACGCTGTTATAAGAATGTCCTAACATATTATTATTAATTCACAATCGCTTGCTTTCAGAGTTTTAAATTATTATTAGACTATTACTGCTCTAAACATTTCATTTTCATGGATAGTCTTTATTAAAGTCCTATTACTCTTGTTAGGTTGAACCGTTCTGTTATAACCTTTACTGCACGGAAATTTTTTTATACTATCCCAACACATCAAAAATGTGGTATTACACATTGAGTAAATTATAATTCATACATACCTATTATTAGAAATAACTAATTCTCGCAAGTTCTTCAAATCCCCTAATTCAATGGGGAGGTCGCTAAGGCAATTCTTTCCCAAGTCTAAGAATTGTAAATGCTTGCAAGTACTTATTTCAGGTGGAATATTCTCAATGGAATTGGACGCTAGTATTAACTGGGTTAACGTTTCTCGTACATGATGTATGCTGCAAATTATACAATACTATTATAAACTGGTGTACACTTTAAGATAAGGTTTCATGTAGATGAAAAAACGGGTCTTCCTTCAATACGAGGGGGATCAGGCGAGGGAAATATTCGGCCACGCTGGCTAAGTGCGGATTGATGGACTTCAGGTCACGTCTGTGAAAACTTGGTTAGGTTCTCTCAGACATGCAGTTTAGAAATAATTATTTACACGTGAAAATATAATAGGTGCGAAAGCTCGATCGATCGATAAATCGATCGCAGGATCTCTCGTCGTATCGTCTGTATATGGTTTTAGGCTATTTCTTTTTTATATTCCATACACTCTTCAAATTTTTTATTTCATTTTATATTTTTTTCCACCATGCCACCAAAAGAATAAAACGTTACCCATTTAATTGCCTTTTTAGTTAACTTATAATATAGTCTACATACTTAGGACTTTCAAGACCAAAAGAAATATTAACGTTCGCCCAGCAAAGCTTTTATACCAAACTCGTATTTAACAGTTTCTGTTTCTGTAAAAAAAATCATACTTCCAAACAAAATATGTATAAAGTTTCATTTAATTTATCAAATATAACTCACCCCGTTGGAACAGCAGTTAACTTATTTTTCGATATATCCACTATATGTACCTCAACTTCGGCCGCCGTCACGAAAACTTCTTCAGGCACTGTCGTAAGATCTTTTGCAGGCACCATTAATGACTGACTTTTTTTCATTGTATATCTACAAATAGGAATTTGGATTATTTGAAACCGTATTTCATGACACATTTGACTCTGTTTGTAGTAACCCTAATTTCCCGAGTGCGAGTCAGAGTTCGAGTCCCACTGGAAGCATTCATTTGTGTCATGATTTGTGCTCATGTGTGTGCTCATTCCGAGTCACACGGTGTTTCCTCGCGTCCCTCCCCCCTCGCCACCGTCCGTCATGTACACGGTGATCATTATTTTATAATATAGCCTATAGCCTTCCTCGATAAACGGACTATCCAACACAAAAAGAATTTTTCAATTCGGACCAGTAGATCCAGAATTTAGCGCGTTCAACCAACCAAATAAACAAACAAACTCTTTAGCTTTATAATATTAGTATAGATTAGGCACAGGCAAATCGACAGTTAAATATAAAAAATATATAACCTGAAAATGCTATTTCTTCAAAAAATACACGATAAAAAATGTAGGTAGTATAAAAAATAATAATGACATACTTATCAGGCCAGTTAGCTTCATTGACACGTGTATCATTTACAACTTCCTCAGTGATGCGGTCGCGCAGGTACTTCATCATCCTATCTGTTCCCCCTCGGATAATATCCTGCCGCACGGACGACAGCTTGTTGCCTCCCATACTTATACTTTGTAGCTGAGAAAGAAGGCCAAGGTTTCTCGGCAATCTAAAAATAATAATAAGTATATATACTGATCTCAAGTTTCGCTGTAATTGATATTGTCTTATTCAATGCAGCAACAATGTAATTACTTTATTATTAATATTCAATACATTTTTAAACAAATGCGTAGCTGCTTTTATTTTCAATCGTCACAATATGTACAAATCAACAAAGACAGATTCATACTGAGGATTCAAAAAAAGTCTCAGTCCAGAAAATCTGACTAAATACACACAAATGATTTGCTTCTTTTTTTTCTATTCTAAAACATTTAAACAGGTGGTTATGTGGGGTCTCATCGGCCAGAACAGCCAGTACTACCACTATTTAACCCATAGAACCCATATTTCGTTTTCATGGGTCGCCGCAGGATCGCTTTCGCAATCAGCCACGACGCCCCGACGGCCCAGCAGGTTTGCCGAAGCAGACCACACAGCCAAGGGTTTGAGGGGTTGCTCCACAGTTCTCTCTGGTATCAAAGAAGTAGCAGTAGCAACCCGCATGACACACCGCCCGCGTTTGACATTACTTGTCCACCACAACAAGGCGATTTTTAGTAGACTAATACGGACATCAACATATATCATGTTTCTTATTTAACAATGAATTACATCTAATCGTTTCCTAAGAATAACCGTTAAAGATTATTTATTATTTCGGTTTCCTTGACCACTTGCTTTTATTAACTGGTTAATGAACGATTGATAAATAATAACTATTACATTACCGAAATTAACCCCATTCTTCCGATTTTGAGTTCTAGTAACAACTTTTATAAATCCATCAATTCTGTGTTGTCTATACAAAAACACAAAACATAAAATTATGAAAATTTTGTATGCAGATAAAGACTATAACCTGAAGTAACAATAAGCTATATTGAAGTACCTGGGGACCTGGGGGTAAATTACTTATTCTGTGTTATTTTATAAATAAAATATATACATACTTACTTATTTAAATTATTATTAGACAGGTCGAATCTTTTAAGCCTTTGCAGAAGTGATATGTTTTCGGGTAATATTTCTAATTTATTGTCTCTGATGTTCAGTACATTTAAGTGCTGCATTTGATCACAGAATTCTTCAGAAATTTCCTAACAATAAAAAAAATAAAAATAAGTATATTTTAAAAAGGTATTGCTTTCTATTCTCATTCTTTGTGATTTTACACTAAGTTAAACAATTATATCACAAAAATTCGTGATAATGACTTTATTGAATTCAATCCCTAAGTTAATGAATTAAACCTATATATAAACTATGTGCAAATGCAAATGCTATTTTATTAGTAGCTATTAATATAAATAAATAAATAACCATAAGTGTTAAGGAATTAATAAAAGTTTAAATTTACCTTAATATAATTATTAGCCAAATATATTTCTTTTAAGGCTGTACATCCATAAAAATCTGGAAGTTCCTCAATATCATTATGGTTTGCATCTAATATCTCCATCTTTCGTAATTCACCCAAAGGGGGTAATTTTTTTAAGCTATTGTTATTAACATTCATTTTTTTTAAATCTAAAATAAATAATAAATTAGTAAGTAATCAATATAATAAGTGTAATATAACTGCTCAGATTGTAGTTTTCACTTATATTTTATAGAAAAATATGGGTATTTAGCATAATATGATATGATAAATCATTAGTGCTTTGACAGTTGAAGATGTGAGTGGAACAATGTGATATCTCATTTTCCAATTTCCACCATTTCTTGTGTAGATGATGGTTATGATGGTATAGACAGTTTTTAATCATAAAACAGCCAGTCAAATATTTATGGTTATTATTGTTCAGGTCATGCCACTTCATAGCCATTTTATGTACATACTTTTTTTTTAGATTTCGATGTAATAAAGGATTTATAAATATAAATAAATAAATACTTCATATATTACACAAATTTTTGAACTCAATTTTCTTTAAATTAGAATATTGTGACATTCATCCATTAATGTCTTCAATTTTCAATATATAATAGTTTCGAAAAAAACAGTGAAACTAAATAATACATTCACACAATGCAATACTTTTTTGCTTCTATTTCTGGGTATTTTATAGAAAAATTGATATTTTATGGATGATATATAATAAGATATATAAGGTGCAATAATTGTATAAAACAATAAAATAATTTTGTTATATACCTCTAAGATTAACAATATCTGGAGGTAATTCCGTTAGCTCATTATGAGATAAATTGATTTCCACTAAGCGTACCAAATATCCCATTCCTGGTGGTAGTATTGTCAATTTGTTATGTGATAAATCCTGTATTGTGAAATGACATGATCTTAAAATATCATGGATATTGTCACAATTATAAATAAAATATTTAAGTATTAATAAAAGCCATTTAGAGCTTACCAAAAATGTCAACATAACCAAATCACCAAACTCAGGATCAATATTTTTAAGCATATTATAAGAAATGCTAAGCCATCTTAATTCAGTTAGTTTATAGAATTCTTTTGGCAATGTCTCCAGTTTATTGTGGTCTAAGCTTAGATTTGATAAATTATTTAGTTCACCTATCTCTCCAGGCAGTTCAGTCAATGCATTGTCATGTAACTAAAAATTAATAAAAATCTTTTCATTATATTTAACTTAATGAACTAAACAATTAAGTGATTGAAATAAGTAGTACCTTCAATGTTACAAGCTCTTGAAGTAATTTAACATTTGAAGAAATCATTTTAATAACATTTGAACTGAGATCCAACATCTTCAATGGCTCTGCATTCCACCAATTATTATGGCTACTTTTGCTAAAGTCCACTTCTTTTGTTTCTTCCAGTACCAATTCATTGATCCTCCATACATTTTCAGGTACTAAATAATTAAATAAATTTATTTAATTCTTTAATTTCAATAATACATATTATTTATAATGTAATTTATATCGACCAGACAAGGTAGTATTTGGAACTGGCAAAGAAATATTTTTAAAATTACCTGTTCCCAGACCTCTATTACATAAGCTTAACTGGCCTGTTCGTTTGGCTGATTTTATCAAACCTAAGGATAATTCACTGTCGTCTGCTTTTTTATCTTGAAGATGAAAAACAGATTTACTAGAAGCCTTTAGTCTTGATTTAGTAGGGCTAATATTTTTGCGTGACATTGTAGTAACGTTAGAAAATAATTTATTTGTTAATTCATTTGATCGTTATAAACATTGTATAATAAAAACTAACACAGACGGGTTTAAAAAAATACTACAAATATAAACATTTTAATTCATAATCATAATTCATAAGTCATAAGTGACATAACCACTACCACAGATAAAAACATTATAGGCAGCTGTTATGTCATTTGTCAAATGTAAATTTATTGTACTCCAATGTCTAATGGCAAAGAAGTGAAACATTCTGTGAATAAAATAGCAGTCAAAAGACTACTTTGAAATTTTGACAGAGTATAAGTGAATTCATACTCTGTCTAGACACGAGTATTTTAAAACTAAAAGGAAAATAGTATAAAAAGGAAGCAAATACTTATTATATTTATATTTTTAATGGTTTTCATTTTCATTCTCCGAACGTAGTTGCCTACAAATCAATATTACGATTTACGACCTTATTAATTTATGTAAATAAGGAACAGTAAATTGCTTTATTATTAAATCATTTTTTTAAATCTGTTACAACTAAAAATATTTTATTCTAAACAATGATATTATGTATATTGATTCTAAAGGTGCAAGCAAAGCTACTGAAACCTGTGTGCAACAGGATTTCGGTACGAATTTTATTAAGGTTTCATAATCCCCAGTTTTTACGTATACAGCCCATTTTAACGACGCAAAGCTGCTGTATACTGTATTTATGTTAATAAACATATACTTATGCTTATATTTTTAGTTATTGTCAATTAAAACAAACTCATATAAAAATACTATTTCACATTAATTATTGAATAACGACGGAATCAGTCAAAAGAAATTAAGTTTTTTATTGCTATTACGTACAATAATGTCGTCCTGATTAATATCGGCCACGGCGGCCAGTGACTCACTATGATTAATTATTGGCGCAGCATATATACTTATTATAATGCACAAGTATACGCTACGCGCGATCAAGTTTACTTTTTGCTCCGTGTTTTAATTCGACATTCGTAGCATAGATGATTCGTAGACATAGACTAGTACTTAGAAGTGTTAATACATAAGAACTTTTGTAACTCGATGGCTAAATCCGGGAATATGTCTATAATAGTATTGCTGGACTGACCTGATCACCTTCGTATTGAAGGGAGGCCCGAGCCCAGCAGTGGGGTAGAAAGGGTTTTAAAAAGGGTTGAAAGGGTTGAATACAGTCTGACACAAAAATGCCAGATTATTATACTTTTCTGTACTGAACTCTGAAATATTTTGTATATAGATGAATAATCATCCGCAACGTTATGTAAATACATTCAAATATATTCTCATATTTTTTCTATTCTCGTCAAGAGCAATTGCAAAGCTAATGGTTTGAATAGCGTTGTAATGTGAACTGACATGGAAATAATGACTTGCCGACGTCTTCTCCGTCCCTTTATAAAAACTAAGCCTCGAAGAAAATGTACTCAAACGCAAGGAAGAACGTGTAAGAGAAAGTGTACTCTTCAAGTCTTCATAGATACATTTACAACATCTTTTTATAAAACAAAATGTGGTATCATAAATATGGTTGTAGTGTACTCTTGTTGACGTTAGTATTCTCGTCTTGGGTTGTACATACCATTAATGCCCAATCAAGTTCTCGCTGTAAGCTTAAGCGCTACACGCATAAAGCTGTGCAGACTGATTTCAATGGATTACGATGCTGGGATGATGTCAAGATTAAATCGTGTTGGGGATATTGCTTATCATACGAGGTACTATTCGGCATACAAGTAATCTAATCTAAGAACTTAAGTTATCATCATCAGTCCTTATTAACGTCCCACTGCTGGGCACGGGCCTCCCTCAGTACGAGGGGGATCAGGCTATAGTCCACCGCGCTGGCCTAGTGGGTGTTGGCGGACTTCACATGTCTTTCGAAAACTTGTTAGGTTTTCTCAGACATGCAGGTTTCCTCACGATGTTTTCCTTCACCGTAAGACAAATGGTAATCATGATAGAAATGATTCGCACATGAAAATATCAGAGGTACGAGACCCGGATTTGAACCCGCATCACTCGAATATTCAAGCGATCGCGTTACCGCTGGGCTACCACTATCTTATTTTGTTTTATAGCTATTTCTTTATACTTATGACATTTATTTCTTTCCACTCAGTTTCATTTAGTCAATTTTTTCAGACTGCACATTGGCAGTTTCCATACAAAGAGTCATACCATCCGGTCTGCGTGCATGGTGAAAGAAAACATGCATCTGTTAAACTAAGGTTTTGTGATCCAGACGTGGAGCCTGGTACTGAACTATACCATTACGTTGAAGCTGTTAACTGCAAATGCCAGGTTGGAGTTCATACTTCCCTCTTATTTTAATTTTTTTACCATGCAGCTTTAATATCTTTACCATATAATATATATAATAACAATGATGATAATGAAAATATTTTGAGCTAACTTCACAACATAGAAAAATACAGTAGCATAATTCATGCTTAGTTAAATTGTTGAATAATATAATAAACATTTTTATTTTAGGTATGCTCTTCTGAAGATACAAGCTGTGAATGGCTACCTCCAGATTACTCTTTGCTTGGTGACCGCTTAGTTACAGAACAACTAGATGATATGGAATGATTTTAATGGTTTCAGGACTTTTATTATAACAAACAGCATAATTTAAAAAATAATTGCAAGTTACATTACATTTATAAACAAAATATATGTGATTTTTATTTCTTCATCTTTGGTGCATAGTATAAATATAGTGTTCGAAATCGAGAATCTAAATAAATATATAATGTTAACACAACGTATTTTGTACACATTTATATATAATGCACTGTTGAGTCGTAATACATTATACAGTCATTATTTAATAATTTATCATTCTATAGAATCTATAAAAAAATAAACTTTCGTTTGAATAAAACTTATAAAACTGTTTCTAACTTAGGCCAAATTTTAAGGAATTTAAAGAAATTGATATTAATAATTAAAATATATAATTATTATTTGAGTATTTTAAGAAAGGGACAGCTATCTCACGAGATTTTTACATATACGGTCAAAGAGTATAGTTATAAAATGGGAATTTACGGTCTTCAGTTTAGGGTTATACTTTGTCCATTTTGTTAATGGTTTTTTGACAGCTCACGCCCACGAAGTTTCGTATTTAATAGTTAGCCATTAAAGTTAAAATGTCATACCCATTAATATTGTACTTCATGGACGGGCACCTCCCCCTTATTGCTGTGCCACACATAACGAATACTACGATTGTGCCACAGATCACAAATAATCGATAGAAATCAATGCTTAATAAGGTGTAATATATTATTTAATGAGGAACACAACAAAATTTTAAGATTTAAACCAATAATTTAAAATATTAAAGTTAATAGTAAAGTTTTACCATAGTAAAAGAATACATAGTACGGCATCTTCATGCAAACGCACCGCGCGCGGCTTGTGTGTGTGCGTCATAGTATCTTTACGTTGCCGCACGCACACTCAAACAATATCTCGAACCGTATATCAGTGCGCCAGTCTATGCTGACGCCGCACATGTTTCGCGCGTCACGGTTTTTCACTATATGAAAAATGTGTGATATTCGTAGAAGAACTTATTGCTGTGTGTTTGGGTGTCTAAATTCTTCATCGATTCCAGAGTTGTCTTTGTTCAGATTACCTACTGAACAGAAAAGGTAAACAATAATAATATAAATAATAGTTTGTCCATTTTGTTAATGTTTTTTTGACAGCTCGACGACTGACAAGCTATAGTGACAATATATAGTCAAAAGGACGTAATAATCGATATGTCTTATTTTTTTAAATATAAAATAATATTTATTTTTATATTTATTAATATGAAAATAAATATTACTATCGTAAAAATCAAGTGTGGTGGAGAGAACTAAGCGAATCATAATGTCTGATTTGGACCGTGACATTGCATTTGATAATTTATGCACACAAGAGTTAATAATTAATTTAACTGAAGACTCCTCATCGGACAAATCTAAATCTAATATAAATGATGGTTGTGACGAATCATGTTATTAAAAGGAATTAAACTGATTAGTTGTTTTATTTGTATGATTATAATAAGAAGAAAGTAAAACTTTACATAATGTTAATTTTGTTGTCTTCCTGATTAAATAACATATTACACCTTATTTAAATATTAACATTGATTTTTTCCGATTATTTGTAATCTGTGGCACAATCGTAGTAATCGTTATGTGGCACAGCAGTAAGGGGGCGGCGCCCGTGGATGGGCAGGATGTGATATGATTTTATTAATATACTTTTAATTTTTTTAATTGTTACTAATAGCATATTTATGTTTTTGTAAACGCAAGAAATTAAAGGATTTATTTTATTTATTTACACAAATACATTTCGAGATAAATCTAACAAACAAACATTTTTAATACTATTTTCTACTAATATATCAGTTAAGCAAGTAACTACAGGCCTAATAAAAATAATCATAAACATGTAGAAACAAAATGTTTTACATTCTTAAATGTATATAAATAATAAATATTTTTTAATAACACACTTCCCGGCCCTTGCCAATTTCTGAGCACTGAATTAAAATTTAGCTACAGTGACAACCCTGTGACAGGCAACTATGGTAACTATGACAGGTAATTATATCGCGGATTGGGCCGAAGATGCCCTACTTGTTCTCTTTATACTTTGGTTTTACTTTCTTCTTAGTATAAGGCAAACAAATAAAACAACTCAAATAGTTTAATTCCTTTTATTAACATGATTCGTCAAAATCATCATTTATATTAGATTTGTCCGATGAGGAGTCTTCAGTTATATTAATTATTAACTCTTGTGTGCATAAATTATCAAAATATGCAATGTCACGGCCCGAATCACATTATGATTGTCTTAGTTCTCTCCACCACACTTGATTTTTACGATAATAATATTTATTTTCATATTAATAAATATAAAAATAAATATTATTTTATACTTAAAAAAATAAGAGAAATCGATTATTACGTCCTTTTGTCATCACTATAGCTTGTCAGTCGGCGAGCTGTCAAAAAACCATTAACAAATTGGACAAACTATAGAGACCGTTATGTATAATTTATGAAAAAAAAAGTAAAAACACATTTATTATTTAGTCTGTTAAACATTTATTTAATATTTACCATATTTTAAATTTATTGGTTACTACCAAGTACCAGGCAAAGAGATGTAATATTCTCTTCAAAAGAATGTAAAGGAGATTCTCTTTTCTCTCTGATCCTGATTACTGATTAGTGATTACTGAATCTTGTTAGGAGTATTTGTGTCACAGAAGAACACAATTACTCCTAGCCAAGCCAATAAGTGTTCTGTGCTCCTAGCGGATTTGTGTTCTGTGATCCTGATGTCTACTTGTCTAGATGATGATGTTTACTTCCTGAAAAACAATAATATAGTATAGGTATTTGAATTTTATCTATTGTTGTTTTCTTATGTTATTTTAATTATTAATAATCAAAATACGAAAATGTTAGAACCATGGAATGATAAATCTATTTTACCTCCTCCGATTAATACATCGCAATGTAATGAAGATATTAGTAACGGTAAGTGTGGACTGTTTATTATTTAAAATAATGTTTGTTATAAAATTAATTTAATTCTTATAATTAACTGAATTACAGATATTAAAAATCTCAAACACGATTGCAGTTCCATAATTAAGGTGTTATCTAAACAATCGCCCTTGCATAAAGAAAGTGCCATATTTTCGCGATTTTTATATAAATTTGACAAAAAATTTCGTAATGACATTGGATATAGATATTTTAAAAAAGTTAACTCTGGTTTACGCAAGTATTTAAGTTTAAATCTGATTAAAGACACTCAGAGTTTTATAGATTTATTACCAGAAAAAGATGACACTATGTATGTTCCAACAAGACAAATGCTTGAATATATTTTAATTAGATTAATGACATTTTCTAAACTTATGTACAGAATTACATTATGTTCTAAGCAGGCAGCAGTATTTTACCTAGATAGAATTAAAAGAGGTGAAAGTCACTGGATGTGTCTTATGCCCTATGCTTTGTTGAGCAGAGTATGGTCCATGGGCTTAGTTTTGCTGCAGCATTCATGTAATTGGTACAAACAGTTATACCCATATTTAAATAAATTGGTATTTAAAGGTTTAAGTTTTTTACCTGATCAATTTAAATTACCATTAGACCTCGAAGACTGGACTGATATAAAACATTTAAATGATGTAAAACGTTTTGAATGGTCCCAAAAATCTAGAATAAATTTTGGCTCATTTATAGAAGAAGATAATGAAGGTGATTTGTGTGAAAATATTTTAAAATATGTTGAAAACATAAACAGGACAGGAAAAGCTATTGAGGAACCTGACATACAGGTATCTTATCCAAAATATGAAGTTAATATTCAAGAGGTATCTGTCAAAAAAACTGATGCTGGAGAAGCAATATCTAGAGAGAGTTATAAACTGTTAAGCACTGAACTACCTCCGATCTTAAGAAACCCATCAGTTGGAAAAGTAAGAGAAGAGCATTCTCTTAAAAATGTGACAGATAGAGATTCACTAAATGAATTTGTTGAAAATGAAGAGAGATTAAGAAACCAGTCGGACAATAAGTCTCTTACAAGCCACCTAAGTTTTATGCAGTGGCAGGCTTTGAAAAATGCTTTACTTAAACTAGACAATGATTTAGTAAGCAAAAGAAAACTTGAGAGAAAAGTTCAAAAGATATGGGAGGATAAATGCTTGACATATATTTAAATAAAAGATGTTTTTTAAAAAAAATGTATTATTTCACTATCTATTTTAATACAAAACTTAATTACACATAAGCACCATTTATAAAGGTATAATCATAAACAATAAGATATTAATGACAATCTGCCTTCTAAATCATATATCAGGTACTTTATTAAAGACTACTCATTGTGTATAAAATTTAAAAAGAAAGATATTTAAAAACTATAAATTTTTTAACAGTATCATGATATACAATTTTTAAATGAGTATAACCATATTAATTTGTAAATTTGATTCATATGTAACAAATACATGTAACATATACATTTTTAGAGGTATAATTTCTTACAGTCAACATCCTTACTGTACTGAGTTGATAAATATCTGTATTTCAGAATAAAATAACTACTAAAGCAATGGACTGCTGATATTTTTTATGAATATATAAAATGTAAAATTATAGAAAAATTGTGCCAATTTTATGTCAACAACAAGCAAGGAATTTTTTATTGCAATTTTTTGTATATTCATAAAGCTTCAATAGCTGATTTTATGGTTAAAACTTTATAAAGAACTTTCTTAGGAATTTAGTATTATTGACTGGATTACTACAGTCACACAGATTGTAGTTCCTATTTTACAAAACCAGATTTGTAATTAATGTCGCTTATTTAGAAACATTGAGCCCAATTACACTATAAAAAGATATTTTAAGTAGGTAAAAATTAATTCATTAGAAATTTTGTACTGGATCATGTGCCACAGGCACAGCCCTCTTATCCTAAAATATAAATAAATATTAAGAACAATAAGTCATCAACACAAAATGACAAGCTCTTAGGGTATATAGATAAACATTGAGTATAATGCACCCAAATAATGTCTCGAGCAAGTTTAAGAATTAACCCATCGTATACCATACCCCGTCTATAGACGTGGGCCGAGGTGCAAATCAGGTAGGTGGAGGTACATGAATTGTTAATAAAACATTTGTTCCCTTCAAAAAAACTGCTGGCGTGTGGTTATAACAAGCACATGTATTCAGAGTTCTTATAAAATTTTATCTCTTAGAATTTTAGTGCCATACATATTTTCTATTCTTAGAAATATAGAAAAGTAAAAATTCATTTTGAAGTATTCAATTTTTTGAATATTTTTACCTTTTATAGAATTTAATAACTAAAAAGCCTCATAAATTAGTATTGTCATTTGTCTGATACTGGAAATTAATAGTTAATAATTAGTAATGGTAATTGAAGCTGTATTTGAAATATATTTCTCTTCTAATATAATCTATTTTCTCGTGCTTGATAACTTTTGAAGACGTGCCTTGAGACCTCCTTCTTTTTTGGGCTGAGTATTCGCTTTCCTTTCACACTGCATTTTTTTTGTTTCTTTAAGCCTGGAACAAGTATAAATTATAAAGTATAGATTATTAAAAGTTAAATTCGATTTCCCATGAAAACTGAGAAACATTAATTTTAACTAAAATTCGTTATTTGATTTACTGGCGGCGATTTTTAGCTGTAGATACATTCATTGTTATTATTTCTTAATATTTATCAAAAAAAATTAATATTACAGGTGCCAAAACTAAGAATTGTGCAATGCACATAGTAATCTTAATTTTTTATCATAATGTCAATAAACAATATAATCATACTTCTCTTTTATAGCTAATTGTTCCTCTTTCTTATAAATATCTTTAAAGTCGCTGCAAAACGACGTCCATAGGGAAAAGAATTCCTTTGGTTCGCAATCATCTAATTTGCCACATTTGGGAGTGTATTGGTAGAATTTAACTGTAGCTATAAATTTACTCCTACATTCGGACATATTCTCGTTTTCAGTCTTTAATTTTTCTTCAGCAGCATTTAGGAATGTTGTCATTTTGTCTTTAAATACTTCGAGCCTCTTTGTAGTTTCTCCACATTTATCAGTTTCATTTTCCTCGTCCCCTTTCGGCGAACTGCCGGACTCGATGACTCTCTCCATTTTCTCTGTGCAATCTATACAAATAGAAATATAAATAAACTCACTGGCCAATATTTGTAGACCATAAATAAAGTTATCGGTAGTACACAATTTTATCGGAATTAAAAAGAACCTATAGCACTCGCCAGCAATGTGAGTTCGTAATAGCTTAGCAAGGATTTTTATTAGGTTGCTGGAAGAAATTATTCTATGTGTCTCTTATTGAATGTCGTTTTTGTGCGTAACAATTAAATGTCTAAAGTGATAGTGCCATGCTTGTTACCTTCGGGTAGCAACCGAATAGGCCGGCACGCGCCGTATAGTTCATTAGTACCACTCTCTCACAGAAGACCGGCGTTTCGTCCGGTGAGTGGGAGTCCGGGAGGCCCACTCTCCTTCCCTCCTCCCTCTTCCCTTCATCCTCCGCCTTCGTTCCCCCCTCCCTCCCACTTCCCTCCCTCCTCCATCCCTCCCTTTCCTGAAAGGCCGGCAACGCATCTGCAAGCCTGGCTTGCAGATGTCCATGGGCTAAGGTGATCACTTCCCACCAGGTGAGCCTCCTGCCCGTTTGCCCCCTTTTTACCATAAAAAAAAATGTATACTATCAGTAGGAACTTAGCTGATATAATGCATTTTTTATAAAATATTTTAAAAGTACCAAATCGTTGCATATTTCTTAATAAATAAATAAATATGACACTTATAGAAATATGCTCACCATCCAAATTCTTCCTGAGCGCATTGAGCTGCGCGGCGACATCGGCGAAGTCGATGGCGGCGGCGCGCAGCACGTCGCCGGGCTCGGGCACGGGCAGCGCGCACGCGGGCGCCAGCGCTCCGCCGCGCGCGCGCATGTATGTGCGCACTATGAAGTGCAGCAGCGTCACGTTCGACTGCTTCGACTGCAGGCGATAGGTACTGTTTATTCATACTATACTCTATTCACGGAGTGAACCATGCAAAGCGCTTTCTCTGTCCCACAGTTGCATACAAACTGATAAGGACAGAAAAATGTCTAGCTCCGCCCAATAACGCTTGCAACTGATTTGAAATCATAGGGCTCGTTCATATTGCTAATGCATTAGGGACGAATTATTAATAAACACTATATAGTATGAAATATAGGCGCCTCGCTTTCTGCTTGTGTATGGTTAGATCTTTAAAGCTACGCAACGGATTTTGATTCGGTTTTTTAATAGATAGAGTGATTCAAGAGGAAGGTTTTTATGTATAACTAGCGGAACCCGCGGCTTCGCTCGCGTTAAATCTAGGGACGAACCCGAGCGAAACGAGGGTGATTTGCTAGTTTGTAATAAAATCAAATCAATATACAAATAAAATCAACATTAAAGTAAAATTAAATTTATTTTTAAATATTTATATAATGCAATAGATCAGGAGTGCAACGACTCGGCCTAAGCGTCTTATCTGCAACTAATCATGCGGAAGCGCAAAATCTCAGTGCTTGGTTCATTCGGCGAATAGAGTATAAAAACACATCCTTATAACTTTAAAATAATATAATGATCCGGTTTGAAGAACTAAATTTTATTTAAATTCGTTTAGTCGTTTCAGCGTGAAGGAGTAATAAACATACACTGGCACATATACAAACATTAATGAATAGTAAGTGTGATTCATTTGTCTTACCTTTACATCTTTTAACTTGGACAAAATTTCCAAGCCAAAACCGTCAGCTTGCCCTCTTTGAGTGTTTCCGCCATTCATGTAGTTACCCAGAGTCAAAATTATTGCAAATAATTGCTTTAGAGATTCATTTGTCATCAGGAACTAAAAATATCAACAGAGGTTAGCATCCTATTTTTTTTAACTAGATACATTTTTGTATATTTTTTAAAACACTAGTTTTAAGATCAACATTTTAATAATTTCTATTTAAACATTCAATCAAGTTCATATTTATCGTCTTTATAAATTTAAATTGTTAGGTAATTACATTTAAATTGTATACATTATACAGTACATCCATGTATATAGACAATATGAATAATATTTTATTTTCGCGAGCGGTTTCTTAATTATTGTTTACTTAAAAAATATTAGAAATAGAAAAATACAACTCGCACTTATGTTCTTTTAAGTACTAGTAACAAATCGCAGTAGATACCTCACAGGTGTGTTTCAAATTATCTAATTTGTGCATTATGGTATTGACGGCGTCATCAAATTCAGCCTGGAATGTAAAACATGAGATCCTTTCTGCAAAACTATGGATTCCGGACAAATCGTGTAAGAATGCTTCGGGTTTGTCTAACGGTATTTCTGGTTTGTTGGCTAGGTGCTCTTTAATGAGCATTAACTCTTCTTCTGTGGCCCTCTGTAATAAAAAAGGATATTAATATTGTCTAAACTGTAAAATGAAGAAAGCAAAAGTTATATATAAAATAATTATTCATTTTTTATGTAATTTCAAATTTGTTTTATTACAATAATATACTTTTTTTAATGTAAATTACGTTTTTATAACAAACTCTATATTTTGGATATTAATATTTTTTACAGAAAACAACTCACCAGTTCATAAATTTGCTGTAGAGCTTCTAAACTAACCACAGATGTATCAAAATTATATATCGCATTTTCAATTTCAGAAAACTCAACATGCAAGCTTTGGGCTAATATGCCGACATTCTGAGATCTTTTACTATCTAATATTTTTATAGGTTGAATTTTCGTTTTAACTTCTACTTTTTTTTTGATGGGCGCTTTTACAACTTGACGCGAAAATAGATCTGCGAATTCATCTATATTATCCAATTTAGCTTCTTCGATTTCTAACCATAGAGGTTTGAGCCCCGGCGCGTCGGCTTCACCATGAGGCGTGGGCGGGGTAGGTGTAGCCAAGATTCGAGTCCAGTACAAAGGTTTCATAGGGGCAACCGGTTTTATAGGAGTTTTTCGCAACGCTGTTCAATACAAAAATAGCAAAATTAATTATGGATGTATAACAATAACATCATTAAATAACAGCAAGTAAAGTAGCAAACTTACTCGCTCTTTGAGTATGCCAGCCTCCAGCGGGTGGCGCTGGAAAAGGCGCAGGCCCTGTACTGACACCTACGGGCGGCGGCGGAGGAATGCCAGGTGTCAATGGACTTGTTCCAAAATCCGCCATAGGTGGCGGTGGGGGCCCCATACCCGGCATAGGTGGTGGTGGGGGCCCCACACCGGGCATAGGGGGTGGTGGGGGACCCATACCTGGCATAGGGGGAGGTGGAGGTCCCATTCCCGGCATGGGGGGAGGTGGAGGTCCCATTACCGGCATGGGGGGAGGTGGAGGTCCCATTCCCGGCATGGGGGGAGGTGGAGGTCCCATTCCCGGCATGGGGGGAGGTGGAGGTCCCATTCCCGGCATGGGAGGTGGTGGAGGCCCCATTCCCGGCATAGGTGGTGGTGGAGGCACCATTCCTGGCATAGGTGGTGGTGGGGGCCCCATGCCCGGCATAGGTGGTGGTGGGGGCCCCATGCCCGGCATAGGTGGTGATGGAGGCCCCACACCAGGCAAAGGTGGTGGTGGGGGACCCATACCTGGCATAGGTGTGGGCCCTATACTCGGCACAGGCGAAGGTGGCATTATACCAGGCAAAGCAGATGGTAGGTGCTCAATATTAGATATAGATGTAGGAATTGATTCTGATATAAAGTTTGGTATGGTGGAAGAGGACACTTTAGGTAAAATAGGTGGGCTGGTTAAAGATAGAGATTCAGGTGAAGGTGAAGTTACTATGTTTGAAAGAGATTTGTCAGTATCTTGATCTAGTAAAGTTAATTTATTGGTTGTTGAAAAATCCTCTGTTCCTGGCATAGGGGGTGGAGAAGGTGACATACCAGGAAGAGGGGGAGGGGGTGGAGGTGTTGGTTGGCTTAAATTATTTTCATTATCAACAGACAGTTCTGTGTTTGAGATAGAATTATGTAGTGTTTTCATAGAAGGTTTTGTTTGTTTTAAAGTATTATTTGATATCTCTGTTTGCAATGACTCTGATGATAAACTATTGTTGATGTTATTCATCTCTATATTTTGCTTGCTTTTGTTGCTTTCATTGATCTGTACTTCATTGGTTGTACTTAAGAAAGATGCCTCCAAAGAATTTTCACTTGGAACATTGTCTTTGGATTCCGCTACTAATTTGTCTTTACTTAAATTATCATGATTTTTGTTTAGCATCTCTTTTTTGTTACTACCATTTAATTTATTGTCGTTCCCAATATTATCCATTAAATCTTCTTTCCAATAAGTTTTATTGAAATCCCGACTTTTGTTGAGTTTACAATAATTTTCAATTTTTTCAGATCTCACTTCCAGTTTTGTTTGTATATGTTTACAATTAAATTCACTTTTGTAACATAATCTATTTAAACCTACAGTAGGATCCATATTTACATTTGCCCTTATATGGTTATCATCTTCACATGTGTTTATCACAGGTTTTTTATCCAGCCTATTGTTTTCAGTAAAATTGTTAGTTTGAACTTCTTTATTGACTAATTGAATCTGATCTTCACATAGTAAATTTTCTGGCATAGATATGAATGAATTCTGTAAGTTCTTATTAGTCACTTCAAATTGATTCTTTATTTTATAATTTTCTAACTGATATTCTAGCTCTTGTAATTTCTTCTTTAGTTGAGAAATAACAAGATTGGCTTCTGTTATATCCCTAACTCCTTCAATATTATGGTTATTATAATTTTCATTTTCTAGTGAGGAAATGTTTAGATTTTGGTGTTGTTTCTTTTGCTGGCTTTCAGGTGGCCAAGAAGTTGTGTCAAGCCTTCCTGGTGTTACTGGTTGTGACACTGGCATCTCCATATGGGACCAATAATACATTAAGTTTGGCTGAAATGTTTTAACTTCTTATAAAGCATATTTTTATTTGCAAATTAATGGAAAATTTACAACTAAAAAATTAATGACTAATATTGATACTTTATATAATAAAAACTTTATATCAAATGATGTAAGTATTTGTTGGTAAAAAGTTAGAATAATCACCTTAAATGTATTTTCTATAGGTGCATTCTTGTCAGATATTTGCCGAAGTACACCTGCTGCAAGAAGATGTGTGCAATACTGGATACCCAAGTTTTTCAGATCTTGGTAATTTAATAAGTTTTTTAAGTGACTATCTTCTGATACAGAAGACAAAAACCAATTTAAAAGCATCTGCCCTGAAAATATTTACACGAATATTAAATGTGTACAAGCTAAAAATTGGAATTAATAGTTACATTATATGAATATAATATTTATTTCGATAGAGATCGAATTAAATTTCTACAAATATTTTATTTTCTTCATATAAAATGTATTATGTCAACAAAAGAGATTACTAATACATTACCTAAATCTCTTACTATTTCCTGTTTTGTACCAAAAAAGTAAACAAAAACTATTAATTTAAAATTTAATTACTAATTTTGTATCAAACGTCAATTTGACATTTTGACATTAAAAGTTCAGAATCAGAAGATATCACGATTTAATTAAATGTTGCCATAATGAATAAATCACATTGATAATTTATACTAAACGATAATGTGTATATTCCAATATGTAATCTAAATGCTAAGAAAAAATTTTTAACATTGGTTTAAATATAACGATGTATGTATAGATTTAAATATGAAGCACTATTTGATTTTAAGTATTTAAAATCCTGTACATTGGTAATAAATAATAATCAAGCTATAAAATTTTGTTCGTAGGTAAATAAACTCACTATTGTAATATTTTGGAAACATTACGTCTCTGTATGCCACTAAATATGATATATGAAATACCCAGTGAAAGTTTCTCTCATCACAACAAAAACATACAGTCAAAGTTCTTGTTTTCATATCGAATTCTATCTCCATGTTTAAATATTCACTATGAACAATTATTTTAAACTTTAACCACGACATAATTTTATCTCTATATTTTAATGTTTTGGTTACACATAACACTAAATCACTATTCTTCTTGGGCCACTCTATATCAAAAGAACAATTAACTTTTTTTGCACTTGGGGTAAAAGGCGCTGGATCATCAGTATGCAAACCCAATATGGTAACAATATCTTGCACTCTTTTTCTAGCGGTCTGAGATTTGCTTAACAATTTCGCATAATTATAATGTGCGACCGATGTGGTAAAATTTACACGATTCGACGAAAATTGCATTTTGGTTTTAGGAACTTTATAGGTCACGTAATCTAAGCGCGTTGCTTTATCTTTAGTGATGCGAAATGATTTAAATGAGATAAGAGTACCTATTAACGCTACATGTTAAATGCTTATACGTAATTTAAGATAAGAGCAACATGTTCATTCACTTATTTTTATTCGTTTTCTGTAGTACCTACAGGTGATAAAAAAGAATGTTTTTATTTATCACAAAACAAAATATAGTCGGCGTCGCGCGCGTGGGTGCGTTTTGCGTTTATGCGTGTCACGTGTGTATGAAATAATGTAAACCTTATAAAGTTTAAACTACCTAAAATAATGTAAATATTTTAAGTCACATTAAATCTATACTAACATTATAAAGAGGAAAGGTTTGTATGTAAGTATGTCTGTAACGAATTGGCTCAAAAAGTAGTTGGACCGATTTTAAAAATTCTTTCACCATTTGAATGCTACCTATCACTGATTAATATAGGCTATTTTAATCGCAAGAAGAAAATAAGGATCCCTACTAAAACTACAATAACACGAGAGGAGGAGGAGTACACGCCGCACATAATATATGAAATAGGTAGCCGCGCGGCTCAAAACTATATTAAAGCTGGAGTAATTTTGAAGAATTTTCAACCCAGCGAGCGATCGAATGAAATTTAGTAGCGATTAAAAAATGAACGCGGGCGAAGCGCGTATTGCTAGTCTATACTAATATTATAAAGCTGAAGTTGAGTTTGTTTGTATGTTTGTTTGTTTGGTTGGTTGAACGCGCTAATCTCAGGAACTACTGGTCCAAATTTTTATGTTAGATAGTCCGTTTATCGAGGAATGCTATAGGCTATATAACATCACGCTACGGCCAAACGGAGCGGAGCATCAATGAAAAATGTTGCAAGAACCTTTTCAGCCTTTAGAACGCGAGCGGAGCCGCGGGAAAGGCTAGTCATATATAATATATATAATAAAAATATCTATACATGTAATAAAACAGTACATATTAAGGCAGCACAATCTGTAGGTACATTAAATATTTAAAAAAAAATGACTGCAACGTACAATACGTATGAATATAGTCTCCAAAACCATATTTATTATTATTTTTACTGTTTGTCTATTTTGTAGACTCATGGCGTTCAGTAAAAAATGTAATAATGCTAAATATTTTAAATTTTGGATTTTTCTGTTTGTATGTTAACGTTTATCACAAAAAGTACTAAAGCTAGCAAAATTTAAGGTCTTAAAATGGGCTACAGAAAAGTCTACTGTATCATATATCCATCCCGTAAATTACAGTCACAATACCTATTTTTTTATCAGCGCGTATAAAAAAACTAGTAACTTCGCGAATCGATGTGGCATTTGGCATTACACACAAAAAGTACTGAGCCAATAATTTTAACTTAAGTTTGTGTAGTGATATTTTATTATTAGGTTCACTATTTGGGATATCCTTTACTACCGAAAAATCTTTCACTCTTACAGGAAAACACACTGGTTAGTGGTATAGTGCTATAAAATAGAACCTAGATTTTAATCTATAAGTATGTAATAATAGCATAAATCCAAAGATATAGGCATAGCTGGGCACCGTTAAACAAATAATTAACTCGTTAATCGTTAATCCGTTACTTAAAAAAGTTAACTTCATTAAACGTTAAAGCGTTACATTTCGAAAGATTTAACGCAAGTTAACGTTAATCGTTAATCTGTTAACACGTGATTAAAATTGTATTTTTGATGCATATTTTTGTATGCAACAATAATGATCTACTTATAAAATCTGTTGATTTGGGTTCCAGAATCTAAGAACCCCGAACTTAAAAGCTTCTCAGCATTTCGAGGTGGCGGGACCGGGCTTTTCAGAGGCTCAGTTAAACGCCTTCAATATCCTGCCGTTTGGGACTCTACAAGAGCCACTTCGCTATCATGAGGCACCTCTCTCTGGCCCTGGACGGACGCTGGACGTTCCTTTTTCATTTCTCCAAGTTCACCCTGATACTGATGGAAGCCGTCTCGACTTTCGGCAGGCTTTTGCCGAATGTCCGGGGCGTTGAATCTCTTTGAGATTGTGAGGTCCATGGCACTGCATGGTGCCCCCGTTTGGATCGACGCCCTCTCCGTCCCGAACGGGGTCCAATTGTGCAGTACGCAGCGGGTCCTGGCGGTGAAGGCGATAAGGGGATGACGCACGGTGTCCTTCTGGCGGGTGTTCACCCTGGGTACTCCAGGCGCAGGCAGAGGTACTCACCGAAGTGTATCAGTATCGGGCGAGCGTGCGCGCGGGAAACTTCCAATGTGGGATCCCTCCCGTCTAGCTGACGAGGCCATGATCCGGCGATAGAGAGAGCAACTGAGAAACCCAGAGGCTGGCCTGGCGAAAGTAGATGCCGTTCGTCCTGTTTCACTGGGCTAGGAGGCCCACACGGTGTCATGACTTTCAGACTGACGCAGATGCTTACCGGGCGCCCGGCACGTGAACACGCACCGACAACCTTACCTACCAAACTTTACTTAGGTACCTGGTCTCGTTTTACTCGACGCGACACGGTTCTTGGTAAAGAGTAGGTACTTGATTAACGATTAACGGACTTGAGAAAATGTAACGGAAGTTAACGAGTCCGTTAATTTTTTTCTAGGTTAACTTAAAAGTTAATCGTTAATCAAAATGTTAACTTCGTTAATTAACGATTAACGGATTAACGAGTCAATGCCCAGCTATGGATATAGGTATTTTGTAGTTTTAGTCGAGCACAGAATACATTTTTTTTATACTAGGTAGGTAGTAATAGTAGTTGTTTAAAATAATTTTAGAGTTGTAGACTGTGGTAGAGTTATTATTTTACCTTCAAACTTTTCGTAAATTTGAAAATCCAACTTCTCGGGCACAAATTTTGGCCGCACTGCTTTAGCTTCTAAATGTTTGTCTAGCGTAAGAGAAGCAACCTTTCGCAGTACATTAGAATCCGACATCGGTACTTCACTCACACTAGAGTGACGAATACTGAGAGAATCTGAAAATAGTTGAACATAAATAAAATAAAGATATATTTTTTTATTAAATCATACTCACCATTTTGTTACATTATACTCGTATATTAATTTAACATCATCATCTACGTGCGATTTAATTTCTTTGATTGTATTGAATGTAGGTTTTATGAATAAAAATGTATTTTCAGGACCATTGAATAACAAATACGTTAGAGTAAGAACTAGCAAAACTGCTGTCTAACCGAATGAGTTCTAATCGTCTAGTTTACTCAAAAATCAAAATAAGTACGAATCGTGTTCTACGTCCAAAGGGGATGTACTCGGTAACATTTAACATAAAAACCGTTACTGGTGGATCTAGTACTATTAAAGTTTAATTTTAAGAATTTCGTGGAATATAAGGCAGTATTTAAAAATAAAATACAGAAATATACAGCTACGCTAATAACAACAAGCTTTAAGCTAAGTTTATATTATATGTGTAATTTAGATTTACTCGATATTGTGTATTTATGTAATATGTATGTAGGTACTCAGGCTTTGTTAACATGCTAATATAATAATTCGCATGAGAATAAGAAATAATTCGCACATGAAAATATCAAAGGTGCGAGACCTAGATTTGAACCCACTTCGCTCGGATGTCCAAGCGAGCGTGTTACCACTGAACTACCACTGCCTTTTAAGCGACTTTGTACATTGATTTGTATAAATCTTCTACATAATTTTTTTGTTATATTAAATAAGTAAATATTCTACTCTAGAAAAATATTTGCAAAAAATAATAAACATATCAACATACAAGTAATAATGATACCGCAGGCATTCTAGAAAACTACCATGTTTCTTTTTATCAAGTTTTATGAACCGAACAACTAATTTGAATAAACTTTTTACTATAAAAATAAAAATTATTGAGATTTTATCACATCGGTACTTAATAATATAAGAGAAATCATTTTATCTTGACTGTTAACTCATATATACTTCATACTATGTATTGTAAACATTATAGAGTACTGTAACGCGGTTTTATATGGGTACATAATATCATTATTGTGCATTTTATTACCATTATCTATTATATTGAGAGAGGTCTCGGCGGCAACAGGAGGGAGCTCTACTTTTCGATGCCTCGAAATTGTAAATGATGTCTGTCCTGGACTACATTTCAACCTGTTTTCAAGAAAATCATGGCTGCACTCATGCTCCTTCACTAAGGATTCATCTTTTGACTTTGATAATATCGGCCCCATAACTTTTTCATTATCGTCTCTGTCACTTGTGTCACCTAATACGTCACTTTTTATTTCTTTTTCCATTGTATCGTGAGTCGATACTGAAGATGTTGTCTCATCATGCGGCATGTTATTTACAGAGAGACATGCCTGAATCGGTAAGGTGAGTTGCGCGAGCGCATCATCGCGGGCGAGAGTCAAAGTGCGCGGTAGTTCCTCGTGAGCACTACTCGACGCGCTCTCTGCCGAGTAATAGCACTGGTTGAGCTCGACGGCGAGCGGCGTTAAGGGGTCCGTAAACACTGAGTCGGAGGAGGATGGGTCGGCGGGCGAAGCGACGGACGCGGGTAACTGGTCGCGGGTCGGTGACCGCGGCTCCGCACACTGCGGCTCGCACCTGGTCACCGTTACCTCTGACTGCACACTCGTTCTTTCTTCCCCCACCGCCCGAACCGATGTTTTGAACACGCACTCGACTGTATCGTTATCGAATGCCTCAATCGCTTCATTGTTATCAGATTCAGATGTTTTATCGAGTTCTTTATCGGACGTCTCACGTCTTCCGACGCTTTTTTTACGACCATGTTTCTTGCTCTCTTTGCCTGAACTTTTCCTATTCAAGTTTCGTATAAAATGCTTCCCTTTTGCTGGCGATTTACCTGTTCTATGATGTTTTTCACCTGTTTGTGTGTTACCCATTTCTGTGTGAATATAGTAATAACATCAAACAAATATATCACGTGATGCGAAAATATCTAATGTATTTTTAATTATGCTTTTATATTACTGTTATTAATTATTCTTTGATGTCTATCGTAATAAACTAACAGGGAGAAAATTCACAGCCTTTCATTCTATCTTCAAGTCTTTGAAAATTTAGCGCAGTTGCGCAGATGGGTGTCCTATATAATCAATATGTTAAGAAAGGTGCACAAAGTTAAACTATCCTAAGACATGTCTTATTTAATAGTATACAACAATTTTACATTTATAAGATATTTTAAAAAATGTCTATTTTATTTTTTATATGTACTTTAAAAAATTGCGTAGTTAAAATAATATAGGTACGAAAGAATTATAAAGTCAACCCATAGATGGCGTTATGGACTATGCTAACTTAATATTTATTTATATATCGTAGGTATGTAATATTTCGTTGCCGTTTTTTTCTTGTTTTATTCCTAATTGTTTAATTTAATTTTTGCTATATAAAAAAACGGCCTATTATATACTATAATCTTAAAATCTATAGGTTAGATTACAACGAATTGCAATAGGTACTCGTAACTTTTTCCCACCATTGAATCATTGTAGCCAAATGTTTAACATTCCGTTTTTTAGCCTATTCTACATATTCTTTAGTCAATGTAATAGAGAGGTTCATCAAATTTACTCCATGATCAAATCTCTTCACTGCTCCTAACCTAGCTCCTAAACGTGTGATTTGTGTAATCCCTCCGCTTCTTAGTGCTGCTTTATGTCTAACAGATTACATAATATTATCTAAGCTTTTCAAAATAATTTTGTGAGTTCAAATAAATTATCTATAGCTAGTCCTCTAGAAGAGAGATGTATGCTACAGGAGTTCTGAAAATCAAAGCCTAGATATTCTGGTTTTATTTGTCGATAAATACTTTTTTTTTAGGTTTGGCCAAAGATCATGTAGTAGGTACTAAGGTATTTTAAGTTGTAGTTTTTTGATGAACGCTGAAAGACAAAAGCCTTCTATAACGTGTTCATAAACCCTGGTGTTATGAACAGGTTATAGAAGGCTTTTGCAATATAATATTCTAATTATAAAGGACCAAAACTATGCTATTAATTACTCTTTTCCAAACCAACTTGGCTTGAAACCATGAAAGTGGTATCCCAGTGGTAACGCGCTCTCTTGGATGCAGGTTCACATGGATAACGCTTGGATAACCGAGTGATGTCTTACGGTGATGACGTTCGTGAGTTAACCTGCATGTTTTCTCAAACCTAGCAAGTTTTCGAAAGACATGTGACGTCCGCTAACCCGCTCTTGACCAACGTGGTGGACTATGTCCTGATCCTCCTCGTATTGAGGGGAGGCCCGTGCCCAGCAGTGGGACTCTAAAAAAGACTGAATACAAACCAACTTCCCCCTGGCGGCTTGACTCACTCGCCCCGGTCACGTTGGTTTCTTTTCATCGACCCGCAAAATGAGCTAGAAAGCGTAAGCGCAGACTGAGTAGTGGCATATCGGTACAGCTTGCTGTTATATGACCATTGCATCAAAAACAAAGTATGTCTGGTCTGATTTGCCGGGTGATCGACAAAACGAAATTTGTATGCTTTAGATTATTAAAGGCCAATCAGTCCCATAGGTTTTTTAAATCACTTAGGGGTTTAATTCTTCTCAACTAATTCAATCGAGACATTTCAAAGATTAATCGGCACAAACAGACAAAAAATAAAAAAAATGTTTTTCATACAATATTATCGTAAACAATTATTTAGTTAAAAAACTGTTTTGTGTTGATTTAAAAAATAACATAACAAATAAATGTAAAAATTTTATTATATCTTAATTTTAACTGTTATTATAACAAAGTGCAAAGTGTGCGTTCCTAAACCAAGTTTATCTAGCAGTGCAAGGAAGTCTTTGCAAGCAAAGGTTGAATAAAAATAAAAATATTTATATATATGAGACATCATTCTTATTCATTTATAAGAGAGTAACCGAGAACAGCTGTACATTATACTTTTCGATGTAAAATAGTTAAATTTTATTTAAGAAAGAGTTTCGATTCGAGATAGCCTTAAAGCGAGATGCAAAGACTTAAAATTATCTATGAAGCTAGGAACGCTCACTAATATGGCAATATATTTTTAAGTACTGATACACATTAGCCTAATTCTTATATTTAATTTTATACTAATAATTAAAATTAATTGTTGTAAAGAGTTCATTATATTAGTTGGAGTTTAAGAGTATTACGTAGTAATGTTTGACGTTCCAGTAAGGGTGCATTTTCACTGGTTAGATAATTGGGTCGTTATCCCGCACGCGGACGCTCCTAACGACTAGTGACATAGTCGTCCGATAATTAGTATGGACATGATTTACCCCGTGCGGGATAAGGAGCAGTATGACATGTTATAATATATCTATTGTACAGTGTACTCCAAAGTCCAAATGCTTTCCCCATCGTGACAAGTGTTTATTGCATGCGCTTTGTGAACCCTATCGCACTACCAACGCGTTTTCTATAGACCAATGAAAATGCGCCCTAATTCAAATTCTTATATTTTATTGAGTACTTAATTTTAAAACAATACATCTTAAAACTTTTTAGTACTAAAAAGAGCAATATTAAATGATTACTTACAGTAATATATTTAAAAATGTATTTACAATTTATCTTAAATATAGTAATTTACTTTGCGTCCATGATTAAAATGAGTTCTTAATACTAATCTGTTCAAAATCTGGCGTATGATACTTATAGGTACCTTTTTCTAGAACTATATGTGTAGGGTAGTGTATAAAACACGATTGATAAGAAAATCATAGAAAAAAAAATACAAAATTACACTTGTGATAATTCCATTTTATACTATGTCAATAAAAACAAAATTTTAATACGATGAGTTACATATAGTAGCCATTGAAGGGTCCCACTTTCCCTCTCCCCACTCAAACATGAGATCAACTCGAAAGTACCAAATAATGATATTATAAGTACATGGAAAAATCGATTTTCTATAATTGTTTACAGATATATAACATAAGAAGAGTGCATTCGCATAGTGTAAAAAATATAATTAAATAATACTAAGTAATAACAAAATATAGGTCTCACAAGAAAGAGAACTGTGAGGAAATTAATGTGGTATACATAATTTTTGTGACATCACTAATTTAAAATTAATTATATTGGCAGTTATTAAGCACCATATGCAATAAAAATACGTCCGACTAAACATAAATATCGGTGGAAAATAACGAAATCCGTCTACAAATAATACAGTCTTGAACGAATAATATTTTTAAATTTAATATATAATATATTTGCAATGTATTCTTGTTTTTATAACATGTAAATATTGGACGTTAAAATATTTTAATCATTTAATTACTTTGTTTAGATATTATTGTTGTTTCTATTTTTAACATGCATAGATTTTGTAACTGCTTTTCATATATGTCGTATGACTTTTTTAAATTTCTGTCTCTGCTCGTCAGCTGAATAGGTTTCTGGTTAAATATTCGTCCAAGGCTTTAATATCTTAAAATTAATTTCAATGCCTATATCTATTGATGATTTATATAATCCTAACCTATAGTGTGATTTTAGTGTCGCTATACACGTTACTTCAGTAACTATTGTGGCAGATTTGTAGATATAATATATAATAATAATCATGTAATAATAATTATGTAATATTAATCATGGAGAATATGCAACCGATTGGAGTTTTTTTTTTATTATTTATGTATTTCAGTCTCACTCAATTTCAGTCATTATATTACGTTGATAGATTTACCTAATTAAAGAGCTTTCGTAGCAAAAGATTTATCAAAATAAATAGGCACATTTGGAGTGCTTTCTGAAATGTGTGATAAAAATCAAAACATTAAATAAACGTTATCGTTCTTAAAAGTACACCAGAAGTGGTCAAGTCAGGTTCCTTAAGTACGATAATTAAGTATTTCATTAAGTAGTTGGCATTAGATTTTACAGTTAAATGTTTAATTATTTATAATTCATTGCTTATATACTTATTTATCATGCAGTCCCACCAGCTTCACACTAACCTAATATAAGGTATTATCTAAACTTTAAAAAACATCGATATGAACATTTTTAAACATTACATAACTTTTGTTAACTGTACAATGTGACAATACACGAGTAAATATCCTTACAGACACCAAGCTTCATACAGGCGTAATGTTAAGTACAATTTAACATACAAATCGGGTGTATGGATTTCCTCTAGAGCGTGACACCTAAGATTGGTCAACAGATGAAGCTGAAATAACCAGTATTGTCAACGGGCACGCATACGTTCTCTCATGCATGCAACCAAGTAATGTCTGACCGTCATTTGGTCTCCATGACAGCTAGAAAATGGCTTCAAGTTTGACGGACACGACTATACTCTGCCACAAAATGGCACTATAGCGCTTTAACTTAAAAACTATTTACCATGACAATTGGTAAGTGTTTTTATCATCTTATATTAAATTTATACAATTTTTAAATCGTGGCTTATACTGTTGTTGTGTGTTGTAGGGATATAGTGACGATGCTCACACGATGATCTCGCGGATGACGCGGCGCGCGCGCGCGTTGGGCGTGGAGTAGCCGGACTCCAGCGACTCGTCGTACCCGAGCGACAGGTGCGGCGGCTTGTCCTCCGCCGCGTCCTCGCCGCCGTACGCGTCCGGCAGCCCGCTCACCTCGTGGTACGGCGACTCTGTCACACGAGTACACGGTTAACTATCACCTATCACACCATCATCTAAACTAGTCTATACTAATATTATAAAGAAGTAGAGTTTGTATATTTGTTAAATTGTAAGGGGTAATCTCGGGATCTGCTGAACCGATTTTAAAAATTCTATCACCAATAGAAAGCCACATTATTGCTGAGTGTCATAGGTTATATAAAAAACCGAAAAATAAAAAGGCTTTTACGTGGTAGTCCGTTTTGCAAAGTGAATCGGAGAAAAAACGGTCGAATGAAAGCGTTTCTTACGAACGCTGCCTTAACTATGAAAGATATATTTTTTTGAGTTCTAGACAAAAGATGTGGAGCTTGAAAATGCCTACAAAAAAGTCAACGACAGCATATGTCTAACTTAAACACTCTGTACTAAAAAAGGATTATTAAGATTATGCCCAACGAAGTGAGCACGGGTCAGCTATTTACTAATAACTGTAGAGTATATACGATTCTGCAACGCACAAGTACTGAGATATGATTACTTTATTTGAATTATTATTTTGAATTATGATTCGGAATAATTCAAATTTAAGACGGCTTTACAATCACACACAAGTATATGGTCACTTTATCGAACCATTATTATTATTCCGTATTCAACTACATGTCCTCTCAATTTTTATGTATTTGTAAAGGTTTGTCTTTTGTACTCAAAGCATTTGATGGATTTGGATGTAATGTTGTATTCAGTTGAACTATGTCTGGAGTCATAAACATAAAAGTTATAAGCCATTATCTAGTACCAAATGACGGTACTTACTCGTAGTTATATTAACTGATGAATCATTGTAAGATTAAATTGAATTAATATAATTCTCTTTATATATTTCTCATCTATCAGCACTCATTAAGATATGAATAAATTTAAGAAAATACTTTGTTTTAACATACAAAAAAAAAGTAAATGTGAAGAAGGCAAACTCACCGATATGCTGATCCATGCGCTTCTTGGGCTTGTGAACCGAGGCGTAGGGGTCGGAGCAGTAGTCGTGGCGGGACGGGTTCTGCGAGCCGCGCAGCCCGTAGTCGGAGGCGGGCGCGTGCGAGCCGTGCGGCAGCGGCGAGTACGGCACGTAGTCGTCGATCGTGCCGTAGCCGCCGTGCGCTATGGGGTCGTAGCTGTGGGGCGAGACGTTCAGTTATAGAATCTAATTTGTGACTTATATTTGGCAGACATGCTTTTTTTTATGCTAAAAAGGGGGCAAACGGGCAGGAGGTTCACCTGATGGGAAGTGATCACCTCCGCCCATGGACATCTGCAAGCCAGGCTTGCAGATGCGTTGCCGGCCTTTCAAGAAATGGAGGGAGGGAGTAGGGAGGGAAGAGGGAGGGGGGAACGAAGACGGAGGATGAAGGGAAGAGGGAGGGAGGGAGAGGGAGGAGGGAAGGAGAGTGGGCCTCTACCTCGACGAGGACATAGAGCCATCGGTCTTCACTTGTGCATTAAATATTATCTGCGCAGATTGCTAGTCTCAATAAGATTGGCCGCCATGGTCAAAGTCAGTCAAGAGGACATTATTATTATTATTATTTAAAAATCGTTTCTAGATTTGACAATTGATAGCTGTGCATACATACAACATAACATAAGGGAAATTATTATAAAAATATACGATAGAAGATCTAATTTTAGGCATAACTTAGTGTAACTGTCACTTTCATACTTTGTTCAGTTGTTGTTCAGCAATTATAAGAGCAAATGGTAATAACACGTACATTATTTATAGTAAATTGTTTGCGCCTGACATAGGCGCTGTGGATTGTTATGAAGTAGAAAAAAAACCATCTGTTTTCTGTTCTGTTCTCTATTTTCGACCTTATTTTATTTAAATTTAGGAGCAATACTCTCTCAATCTCAGCTGCTTTACTTTATACTAATTCTGGTTTTTGGACCAAATTATTTTTAGTTAGTTCTTATTATTGATTGAACGTGAAACACAAGGAGAATCCCTCCTAAGGATAACGGAAAAATGAAATTAGAACTATCCTAAATTATAACATGTTACAACCGCTGTCTCATAACTTACCCGTAATTGCCTTGGTGATGATCGATGATTTGATGTGGGGAGATTACAGGTGGATTATTCGGCACGGCTGTCTTCATCTGCCACATCGAGTCTTGTGAGTTGACACTGCCACCATTGTTGCTGTTCGCGTAGCTGTTTTCAGAGTACCCCATATTGGCCCCTACACATATATTCAATTTGGGTGAAAACTCTGACAAAATATTAGGTTGAGAATGTAAAATAACAGTTACTGTAGATGTAATGGGGTTACCGTCTACGGTGCCACTACTGGTTAGTCCTTCGAGTGTGCATGAGAAGAAATATTGCATTATTAACACATTTGTTATTTTTTTTAAATAATTATTTCAAGCTCACAAGCATTTGTAAATTTATTGCAAATTATTTAAAAATGAGCAGGATTTAGTAAAATTACATGTAGCTGCTTTCTTTTCCTACAAAACTGTACATACTGTTCATTCATTAGTATACATTTAGCTAGGTTAACTATTAATAGAAGGAATCCTTACTATAATAAAAAGGGTGTAAGTTAAATCAGTACTTACAATCTGTATTGGACAAGTTTTGGCCTGTATGTGGCGGCACGTGGTGAGCGATGTGATAGCCGTAACCTCCTTGTGTTTCATACACGGCGCTTTTAGAATCTTCCTTGGTTAATGGTATGTCTATAGAATTTTCTAGGGCCTTATTTTCCATTCCTGCGCACGAATAATATGGCGGTGGCGCCTGACTTGGAGGAGAACCGATGGGTGATCGTATAGACTCCATTCTCTTACAATTTGATTTGGCCTTACGTCGAAATATGAAGAACATACAAACAACAACGGCACCCAAAACTCCTATAAATATAACGCTTAAAACCAATCCAAATAACATCGGTTCGCTTCTAACAGTATTCGTATAAGATGTACCAACTGAAAACAAACAAAATGCATGATTATAATTAACGTTCATCCATATAAATATCATTAGATATTAAATAAAGTTTGTTTGATGTTTGAAAATGTTTGTTGAAAAAATGAAGTTGTACTAGTAGGGCTATAAAAGAAGAGCATTATAAGAGCTTAGATCATACATTATGTATTACATAATATTTCATTCTAGATAAAACATTGTCCAACTTATCTATTATTTACTCTGGGGAGTAAAGAATTCAAGAAACAGAAGAATAGTAAGCTAAAACTTTTTCTGCCTTTACTTTCTTCCACATGTGCCTTTTTATTACAATTTTATAAATATACTTATTAAATATATGCTAAACTTACTTTGAGCATCGACATATTCGCTACACACGTCCTGATTGTTTTGCAAGCACAGTTTGACGCGCAGCTGCGGGTAGGAGGTCTCCTGCTCGTGGTGCGGGTCCGCGCCCGTGCGTCCCGGCCGCGTGGCTTCCAGTTTGGTCGACTGGGTATTGGCAGATGTGCCGGACAAGCGTAAGGGCATTGTTTCTATTACCTATAAATCAAAATAATATTATAAAAGTTAATTAAAACATTATTATAGTCTGTGAGTTTGTAAATACATGTGTGAGTGCCGCACGTCGAGCCATCTGGGTCTCGCATTTCTGATATTTTCATGTGGGAATGACATTTTACATGATTACTATTTGTCTTACGGTGAAGGAAATCAACCTTCCTTAGGTTATATTATGCATATCTGAGAGAAACTGATAAATTTTTGAAAGACATGTGAAGTCCGTCAATCCGCAGAACATAAACTTAATAATTCTATAAAACTTTAGAAAAACTATTTTTGAAGTTTCGGATTCCAAAGAAAAGATGACGCAATCATATCCGTCGAAAACGCTGGTTTTCCTGATTATTACGGATCATTTAAATTTGATTAAGGTTGATTTTTTTAAACTGGAAATATATGTAGGTATTGGAAATAAAACTTTATAATAAAATGATTATGGACTTCACTTCTTATTTTTTACAACTTTACATTATAAAAGAAAACTTATAATGAACGATGTTAAGCAGTTTGTTTTTTTCTTTTTAATTAAAAAGTTGTTGACATTGAATGCAACTTGAAGTCTTGGATGGCGATTGGCATATTTATATAATTTGCATTATTTGCAAGTAAAAAAACCTGTCGGTGATGGCATCACCATAACTATATAGACACATTAGACAGGTCTTGTGAATGTAGAGCTGCTGGTTACTGCATGTACCAAATTGCATCAAACCATTGTTTCATTATTTAAAATGTTAGAACATTTGTATTTGCCATAAACTATAATAAGTGTTCGTAAGGAAAAGTAGGCGAAAGTAAATTAGAGGCGTCTGTTCTAGTGCGCCCGGAAATACCAGGGTAAAAGTAAACATACCAAATAATTGTTAAAATTAATTCAATTTAATTCAAAGATAGCAGTTGTTAATACTATTTTATTGAGTAGCTAGAACAGATTTTCTGATTTGATTAATGAATTTGTGAATTATGTCATAAGTGGTATGTTCCCTCTAATTCGCATTCAAGCGGGACAGAGGTAAGTGTCTAAAGTATTTTTATTATTCATTAAGTTATTTATATATCTCTTTACCTGCCAATTATTCGCTCCTTGAGTCCTTTCAATGACGGCCACGAGCGGCAAGCAAGTTGCCCCTACACTAAAACTAACAGTTACTTCTGCTGGATCAAACGTCACTTCGTTCGGAGGCTCAATTTCATGTACTTTTGTCGTAACAGATATTTCGTTTGAGTAATTACTCTGCCCCTTCGTGTTTACAGCCTTTACCTTAAATATAATGATATTATAAATAGTTTTGAAAACAATGAAAAAATAATCGATTCGTACAGTTAATACGAAGAATAATAAGTACATTAAACCTTTACCTTGAATACATATGTCACCTGCTGGTAGCGTTAATAAAAAAAATACGTTTCAATAGGAGTCATTTTAGCGAGACAAAAGATCAACCTACTATATTTACTACTACGTGATATTTTATGGAAGCAATATCAATAATATGATAATAAATGGAGGAGCAAAACATAAAAGATTAAATTAGTACCTACTAAATCTTGCAAGAAATATGTCTATTAGATTACAATACAAAGTGGCTTACTTTAAAATAATATGAGTTATGTTGCTCAAGCCCAGTCACATTGCAAGGATTAGAGCGTCCACAGTCATATTCTTTCCAGTCGAACTCTTCGGGTCGCTTCACATCGCACTGTTTTCCGCTCGCTGGATTTCTTACACGACGGATCCATACAAAGTACTTTGTACTCGACAGCCCGCCGTTAAAACCCGCTTCCCATTTTAAAGTGACATACTTAGCATCGACTTTCTGGCTTGCCAAATTTTTGGGTGGCTCCGGTGCACCTTTCGGCTGCAACCGTATTTGAGGTCGAATGTTTCCGAGCGAATTCTTAACCGTACAGTAATAGTCACCATAATCGTGAGCTTTGATGTTCCGTATCACTAACACACTTAAATAAGAGTCGTTTTCGTCTGTCGTTGTTATAATCTCATAGTGACCATCGGACGACATTTGCAACGGTGCAGGATTAGTGCCATAGAACCATTGGAATTCAGGTTTAGGATAAGCTTGAACTCGACAAGAAATTTCTGCGTTTTCCATCAAGTCGTAAGCCACCTTCTTTTGTTGCCGAATTGATATCGGTTCATCTGTAAAAATGAATAATAATTTTTATAACATACATCTAGGACATTAACATTAGAGTGTAAGTTACTTAATTTTGAATACTTGGAAAAAAAACTTACGTTCAATGCGGAGCTGCATGGAAGAATCAACTTTTTTGACTTCATTTTCAAATGAGCAACCATATACCCCTCTATCTCCTGGTAATAAGTCATCCTCCTCCGGTCTCGCTTTTCCGCGAAATCTGAGCGTACTTTGTATATTGTACACAGCGTTTCTGCTTTCATTAATCTCTGTTTTTACCTCGTATAAGTTAGCATCTGGGCGAATTTCAGCATTATCCTTGTACCACTTAACGTTAGGCAACGGTTTACCTAAAGCGACACAAGTTAGCGAAAAATTTCGTTCACCACTTTTTTTGATCATGTGAGGTTGTAGTTTAGACTGAAAACGAGGTGGTTGATGTACTTCAAGGTTGATAGTGGCGAGTTCACTATGACCGAGTTCATTCGTGGCTTGGCAATGATAGACTCCCTCGCTACCGAGATGTGCGCTTGGTATCGTGTACTTGTTTCCAGTAGCGAGAACAGTTGGTTTTATATCTCCAGTTTCTATTTCTCTGAACCAGCGGTACTGTGGAGCAGGCCAGCCTGGAGGCTTAGCGCTACAAGTCAAAGTTACAGCTGTTCCCTCTTGGGCAATTGGACGATCGGGACTTATGAAAGCGTGGCCAGGCTTATGTCTTACTAGTACCGCGACCGATGCACTCCCCGCCTTTTCCACTTTATTCCCGCTGCTAGAAGATAAGAGATTGACAGCGCGACAAACATATGTTCCTGCCATATCTGCATTTACTCGGGTCAATAGTAAAGTATTTCCTTTCTGTCGAAAATCATTTCTACCCTCCATAGTCCATTCAATTGAAATAGGTTCAGGATTTGAAGATACTTCACAGCGGATTTCCACCGTTCCGCCTTCTTCAGCTTCATAGGTTTTAGAGTCCACGCTCACGCTGGGAGGAAACAGGACATCCAGATATATTTCGTTTTCACCTGGATGTCCGAGTCCATTATCAGCACTACATACATATTTTCCTGCATCTTGAACTGTCACGCTTTTAATAATGTGGTTAAAGGAATTCGAAATGTATTTGCCCTCTCTCGTCCATCTCACTCCACTTACTTTAGGCTTAGCATCTACTTTGCACACCATATTCGCGGTTCCGTCTATTTCGACTCTCAGTGGGTTTTCTGGACCAACTTCTACGCGAGGAAAATCTGTAAAGAGATAAACACGTCAAGATATAATACATATTTTGATTTTTTAATGCAAACTATAAACGATAAAAATAAAAAAAATAATTAATAATTCTCTTATTTCGAAATAAGAAGAATAAAAAGTTATCTTTTAAAGATTTGTTTATAAAGCACTCGGGAGCTCTGCTACTGAATGAATAAATAATTAAGACACCCGTCCAGACTACAACAGATGCACAATATCTCTCTACAATTAATAAAATAGACCCGTTACTTTAGTTGTATATTTGTTCAAGAATCTATTTTTCATCATCTACCATATTTATTTAATGTTATCATGCTACACTTGCATCGTTTTAGAATAATATGATTCGTTGATAGTTATCTTAAAGTACATCGACAGAACATTAAGAAGTACAAAAATTTCGTCTCCGAGATCTACTCTTTCAAAAGAAAATGTTAAAAAAACACATAATATAGCGTACTACATTGTAAAAGGAAACGGACGTTTTGGTTTTCTCTTCTTACGAAGCTCAAACAACTGTTTACAGTACACGTTCGAATTAAACCCGGCAGTGCACTTTTCTTGGCTCATGTTTTTCATGTAGGTCACCTAATTACAAATATTACGGCATCTGGCAGTTATTACACGTGGATCTACAGGAAGCACTGAATTGCATGAGATAAATATTTTGACTATTACGAAACTTCGATCTCAATCTCAACGAGTGATATAAACATTCCCGTTACACGCTGCACGCACACCGTATTAATTGTATATTACATACTTGGAGAATCTACATCTAAAAAAATCTATTTTTACAAAAAAAAAAAGTAATTTTATACTATAATATATCATAATTAAATACAAATTCTATGAAATTATTAAATTATACAAATGAGATGATATTCACGGAGAATATATTATGCCCTATTATAAATCAATATCGTCAAATATTACATACCTATACCTAAATAAAATAAATAGTCGAAGGTACATATTTTAGTTGGCGAAATTATTTCAACTTTAGCTCAACCACAGAATATATAAATAATATACAACCATATACAACCAAAAAAACAACCACAAATAAAAAATCTGTTTGTAATTTATGTTAATATTTACTGATATCTCGGATAGTAGATATTATTTTTTAGATTAATCGTAAAAGCTTTCGTTAGTTTCTGTTCGTAAATTACATTCAATGAACTAAAGACACTGTAGAATAAAATATTTTGTTTTCTCATAGGTAATTCTAATGATAGAAAGCAGAGCTTTGAATAAAATTACGTTTATTTTCTAATTGTATCTTTATATATAAATAGAAATCAATTTGTGTATGTTTATGATGTATGATGCGGCTTTCTAACAATACAACCGATTATGATAAAATTTGGTAAGTGGTGGACTAACAAATAAAAATATTTTCTTTGTATATTTGGTTTAAACATTTACTTTAACTGTGTCAGCGGTCGCGGGTTCGAGGCCCGCTGTGGTATTCATTTATGTGATGAGCACAAATGAACATGACATAAACTTTAGCTTCCCATGAAACTAGATGGTGCTGTGTTTGTGTTTATGTCCCAACATACCTATTAATTATTATATTATTTAGTTTAGTATCTAAACCATAAAATCAATAAAATAACAGTAAATTTTAACTTATAATACACAGCATACAACATATATATGTTGCGTTTCATACAGTACACGATACGTTTTTTTTTCATTTCTACATTGCAAGTTGCAACTTGATCGGTAACTGCATCAATCGTTATTTTTTTACCTCATTTCGGTCGAGTTGCACCTGCCGTGATCGCGAGCTGTTAAGAATACAGTAATGCATAACGTGGACGAGTTGTCGTCCTCCACATTCACAAAGCATATGAGTTTATATTGTTTTAGTCCTTTATTACACAAATTAAAGTGCCGTATTCATTTTGTTTCATTTGGTAGCCCATAATTTGTGTTTCCATATATAAACTATAACGTGACCCATTTCTTCCAATTACTTACAACATTCGAGCAAACTTATAAATCGAGTACATAAAATATTTACTAGTAGTTAAATTAGTTACAAAAAAAATCACAAGAAGTACGTAATAAAATTAAGGGAGTTGATGCACTAATTTTTAAAATTTCTTTCTGTAATGCACTATAGTGAAAATACAAAGGTATAAAATCTCTCTCCTATTTATTATAATATGTATCTATTAATCCTAGAAAGCCTCGGTTCTCTACTATATTAAATAAGTCTGTAAGAATTAAACCTAATTTTATTACGTAGAATACATTCAGGTACGCAATAAATATACTGTATACTAGATGATAAGACATGGTAGCGTATATTAACGAAACTAGTTTTATAAGTTACTTTAAAAAAAAGAAAGTGCTATTAATAGTTGTTGCGGATTCAAATCGACAATCAACCAAAGCTTCTAACAATAGTAGTATAATCATTAACAAATTTCATCATTTTTCTTTCACAAAATGTAACGAGACTACATTTAAGTTTCACTTAAATGATATAAGAAATATTTTAAGACATTCTTGCGCTCAATTCTTTACAAACAGGACGCTATGAACACTTGCATTTCTTAAAGCATGTTGACATTTCTATAGGAACTTTTTGCGGAATATTTGCTTTACCTACTCGCAGCAAATGGAGCACAAACAAAAATTCTCATTTCTCGGGGCGATCTTTATACAGTCTACAGAGTATCCTAATTTACCATTCTTGTCGTTTGAAAGTAAACACTATGTTTTATTCATTGTCAATCATATAATAATACTTCTCATATAATAATAATTAGATATACTGTATACATAAAAATATATTATGAATGTCAAATTTATTACACCTACTTTTAATACTAACGTATTTTTAAATGAAAAAAATATATAAACAATTGCACATTTTAGACTATTAGGTAATTATAACAACCCTCAGCGTCTTTTAGTTTTCTACTAAAATATTTTACTAACTACACTGTGATTGCAACTATCCTATGATAATACAACGATCGCTTTATAACGTAGTGGACAATGGACATAGCTGGGCATTAACTCGTTAATCCGTTAATCGTTAATTAACGAAGTTAACATTTCGATTAACGATTAACTTTAAAGTTAACCTAAAAAAACTTAACGGACTCGTTAACTTCCGTTACATTTTCTCAAATCCGTTAATCGTTAATCCAGTACCTACTCTTTACCAAGCACCACTTCGCGTCGAGTAAAACCAGGTACCTAAGTAAAGTTTGGTAGGTGAGGTTGACGGTGCGTGTTCACGTGCCGGTTGCTCCCTCCCTAGACGGGAGGGATCCCACATTGGAAGTTTCCCAAGCGCACACTCACTTACCCGAAACTGGTACACTTCGGCGAGTACCCCTGCCTGCGCCTGGAGTACCCAGGGTGTAACGCCCGCCAGAAGGACACCGTGCGTCATCCCCTTATTGCCTTCACCGCCAAGACTTGCTGCGTACTGCACAATTGGACGGGACGGAGAGGGCGTCGATCCAAACGGGGGCACCATACAGTGCCATGGACCTCACAATCTCAAAACCGGCAAAGAGATTCAATGCCCCGGACATTCGGCAAAAGCCCACCGAAAGTCGAGACGGCTTCCATCAGTATCGGGGTGAACTGGGAGAAAAGAAAAAGGAACGTCTAGCGTCCGTCTAAGGCCAGAGAGAGGTGCCTCATGATAGCGAAGTGGCTCTTGTAGAGTCCTAAACGGCTGGGTGTTGAAGGCGTTGAACTGAGCCTCTGAAAAGCGCGATCCCGCCTTCTCGAAATGCTGAGAAGCTTTTAAGTTCCAGAACCAAAATCAACAGATTTTATTAGTCGATCATTATTGTTGCAATGATATAAAAATACAATTTAAATCACGTGTTAACGGATTAACGATTAACGTTAACTTGCGTTAAATCTTTCGAAATGTAACGCTTTAACGTTTAACGAAGTTAACTTTTTTAAGTATAAATAATATAATATTATAATCCAATATATATATGATATTATAATCCAATCATCTTTACAACGGGTTCCGCTATTATATAATTATAGCCTATGTGATATTCTGATGTGTAAGCTATATTATTGTAATTTGTAATATTTCATCAAAATCCATTCTGTAGTTTTTGCGTGAAAACGTACCTACAACCACTGAGCTCTGTGCGTACAACCATATATCCATACATTCATATATCAATACATTCTTACAAACTTTCGCGCTTATAATATTGAGTGGGATTGTAATTATAATAATATGTATGATAAATAATCTTCACAAACTTTTTCTAAATCTAAATAGAGCTCTCATTTTATATTTTATACCAATTTATTATATAGCTATTAAAACATAAAGGCTGATTAAAAACACATTCCTGCCCTTCACTTTCCGCGAATTTTAAACTGTACGTGTCATTGACGTTTCCCAATCGCTTTCTCCTCGTTCAGAAAGAAAACACGACCAATTCGATCAAGCAAATAATCGCAGAGCCCCGTATCTAAGCAGTAATAATCTCAGTGCATATCAATTTCATTTATGATTAATTTAAAATTGAAAAACACCGAAAGAATTATTATAAATCTTTGTCAGATATAAAATTACACCTGCATTTAAGACATCTTTGTTGATTTCTATCTACAGATTAACAAAGGGAATCTTTGACCGGGCGGAAAACTAGTCGTCTATACCTGCTTCCAAGACGTTAACTATCTCAGTACCGAATTCCATGTCAGTACTTATGTATAATGCATGTCAATTAAGTAGTAAGTATGTAACATACAAATTCCAAGGATGACAAGTTATGTTACCCGTTTCTTGTATTATATCAATATATTAACGTAACTAGATATAGCGTCTAATATAAAACAAATACAAAAAACTTACAATTCACGCTCAATTCCACGGTTGCTTCCAATTGCTGTCCCTCACGCATGGCACGGTTTCGTACGACGCAGCGGAATGTCGCGCCATCGTCGTCGCGGTTAGGCTCGAGTGTCAGTATGGCCACTGTAGGCTCTGCTCGCGTTTTGCCTGCTATTACTTCAGCTTCTATGGCGTGGATAGACCCATCCCGATACCACCTGATTACAAAAACATATTTAAGTACTCGAAAAATATACACCACACAACTTAATTTCTCTCGTATAGAAACTACCCGATAATATGCAATAGAAATCAAGTGTTAAAATAAAGCATTATGTTATATAAAGCCATTTTTCACGCAATTATTAAGTGTTTGTTTTTAGTAACAATTACGTGAATGTTGCTTCACTTGACGCTTGATGTAATAGTTACTCTTACAAAGTGCATAAGACGTTAACTATATACCTATGTGAAAAATATATGTGTACATACATATATTTTTCTTTGGTTTATAATTTGGTAATACCAATAATAATAAAACAAAACTTATGTAACTATGTCGTAACTAACACCTTAATTTATTGAAAGTTTTCCTTTTGACTTAAAAACGAAGTAAGAAATAAGGGAATTATTTTTTATTTTTCCAAAAATTGAAATTCCAAATGATTTCCGCCAAAAACTTAAAAAGTGGGGTAATTTTTTAGCCCCTTTATTCTTTCATAGTAAACATTATATGCATATTATATGCTATTATATTTTATTCTCGGGGGCTTTCCCCTTGTCCATAATATAAAAATCACTTATCTTCATTCACTTATCGTGCTTAAACTTTTGTTCACGCTGACCTCATTGTTCTAATATTATGTACATACATGCATGGAGGCCAATTAATTGGCCTTAACGCACGCTCTCACTCTTAGTTTAGTCAACAACATATTAAACATTAAAAGGAATGTATTTTCTTACTTTATAATAGGACTAGGAGAGCCACCCGTACTCGAACAAGTGAGGTTTAACTGTCGGCCCTCTTGCGCCTGAGCCTGTGGCCCAGAATTCAATATCGGTGGCTGAGGCTGCGTGAGGACCACTAGATTGTGCTCTTGTGAGTGTAGAGTCCGCCCCGATCCTCCAGCTTTAACTCTACACTCAAACCGGCCGTTATCACGTTCATATGTGACGTTCGACACCATAAGATCATAACGACCTTCTGATGGAGCATAATTAATTCTGAAAAAGAAACAATATTGTAAGGAAGAATTAATATTCCCACCCTTTTTTAATCGTTAGGCGATGGATTTCAAAAAAATACGAAGCACGTATTTCAACAATTCTGTTAAAGAATGTTTATGCAAAATTTGAAGTAGGTTGAACCAAGGAATCACGTTTTTTTTATTATTTTAGAGCTTTGTCGTTAAAACGACTATGTCGCTCTGTTAGGAAAACGTACAAATTTTAAAATTAATTAAATAACATTAATATTACCCTTACTTTCAAGAAGCTTAAACAGCTTCTTAACGTTGTCCCATACAGACTTTTCCTCCATTCTTATCGGATGCCTACGTGCAAAGAACACACCCTTCATGTTTATGGTCTCTACGATCTGTAGTTTAGGCTGTGCGTTGATCCGTCAATCGTTCAGGACAAAGCCTTTAATATAATATATAAGAGGAGTATTTCCCGCGGCTTCGCACGCGTTCTAAAAACCGGAACCAATTTCTTCAACCTCGCAGAACTAACGCCCGCCCTTCCCGTTTTTGCAACAGTTTTTATTGATGCTCCGCTCCTATTGGCCGTATCGTGATGTAATATATCCTACAGCCTTCCTAGATTAGACTATTCAACACAAAAAGAATTTTTCAATTCGGACCAGTAGTTTCTGATATGAGCGCGATCAACCAAACAAACTCTTCAGCTTTGTAATATTAGCTTTGTTATATAGATATGCCTTTGCCGCGTTCTATGTAGATATTATCATTTTGGACTACTCTTAGGTAGGCATTTGAAATACAAAGCATGTTATCATCTCTTTTCATCACATTAAGAAGATACAATTTTGTACCTATTAAACACTATGTTAAAGCATCTTATGTATTTAAGGTTATATAATAAATAATAAGATTAAGTAAATATGTTACTCTGCAAAACTTATGCTGAGGCTGGTTTAGTTTTTTCTTGATTATACTAATACCTAAACCTAATTAAGTCTACTTACTGGTAATTAGTCTCCAAAGGAATGTTGCCGATGGCGACGTTGTCGTGTCCGCTAACCGTACTTCTCACCCAGTAATAGGTGAGGGACTCGCCGACGACCGGGTCTAGGGCGAAACGGCATTGCATAGTCACGTCATCGCCTTCTCGAGCATCGTGCTGCTCATCCTCACAGTACGCGTACCTAAGAACTGCAACAAACAGAAATGCAAAACAATTAGTAAACTGTCTACCATACTTATAATGGCGAATGCTTCTGTGTATGTCTGTTATTTTTCCGTGCTAAACAACAATAATTAAGTTTTAACTGGCTGACACCGAGGAGTTAAGCGAAGCAGTGTTAATTTCTGACAATAATTACTATTTAAGCGTTGAACAAGTTACTACAGCCTTATGGTCTCAGATTATAAACCGATAACATTTTTCTTATCTTGAGTTAGTTAGTTGGAATATTGAATACAGCGTTAAAATTATTTATCGTTCTAATTTTATAATTATGAGTGTTTTTGAAATATGTTTTGGGAGATGTTTATGATGCACCTTTTAGTAGACTTAATACTACACAAAGCTACTTGATACGGAATCGTTGAATGGAGCACGTGCATGGAATGATACCCATTCCCCAGCCTAGAAAAACTCTTCTTGCGGAAATAGCTTGTGCAAAGCAATTGGGTCGTCCGTTATATGCTGCATGCACTAATGAGTTATATGGGGAGAAAAGAACTCTTTGTAATTATTTTATCTCACTGAGAAGAAAAAGCTAGAGATAGGGACCAAAGAAAAAAACATATCAGATGGTCTTCAACAACTACAAACAATCAGAAATAAAAGTAAATAAATATTTCTCCACATTTTTTCGCTTTGGACCCGTAAAAAGTAGCATGACAGGCTTGGTTAAATTTAGAAATAACCCTGACCCTATAAAGTATTTAAAACTATATCGACTATACATATATTAAGTGTTAACGGTTTAAGGTGTTAGTGGGATAAGGTATTCATTTTAAACAATCAAAAGATTACTTATTTTGTACTTCAGTTGTTACCATTTAAGTTACAAGGACTAACAAACTGTTAATATATGTCATTCGAATTATTTTAATCATTCATCCAATCCAGTACCAGTACTCCATTTTATGTCTCTTAATGTAATAATATGTATTTTAATGTACGGCTTCACTAGGTTTCACTACTCGTTTGTAAACAGGACAAGGGTACGACATAAAGAGGTTTTAATGCTGGAGCAAAATAAAACTGTAAATTATGAAAGTACCGTGTATAAAATATAAATATGTACAGACTAAATGGGAAACTCATTAGAATGTATAATATATGTATAATGTACAACATCATAGTAAATATTGTTTTTCACTTCTTTTAGTGTGATATGTTTGTGTGGTATGTTTTCTTTGAATTTAATGTTATTTTATATATTCCTATAAAAATTTACAGGTCATATAAATATTAATTTTTACGAATAAGCCGTAGTTACTCGATACGAAAAATTTGGAACATTGAGATAGCTGCGACAAGTAGAGTAAATGTCAAGTATAATATCAGAGTTCATTAATCACATTCACTGTTTCTATAACCGATAACAAATTTGGCTAAATGATATTCAAAGAGCCGCTAGAGCTTACAAAGCTTAGCGGTCAACGACATGAGAAGTGAGGTCGCGTGCGCAGCCTGTCGTATCGCTCTCGCGGGCAGTATAGTGGCTGGCTACTGCACCGGGCCTAGCTTAGGTGACACCGTTTTATAAGTACTCAGTTTAAGAAGTTATGAAAATATTATTTACTATTTTACTATGTAAATCAATTTTAACGACATCTATCATCCCTAAAGGCAATATAATGTTTTTAGTAGGACTAAATTTAAATGTAAACTTTCGGGTATATAGAAAATACCTAGTAGTGGTAATTGTTACTACTACAATGTTCTAAATATCTTAACGGAATAAAATAAGGCTGCATACATACCTTTCCACGCCATGTAAGGGCTAAACTTTATTATCTTTAACAAAGCAGAGACGTTGCAATAGCAAATCAGTACATATAAATAAAATTGAATTGTCTTTTATAGCCCGTTCAAATTAGACATCCAAGGTTACAAAAATTTCGACTAGGCTGATAATTGATAAGATTGTTCAATACACTGCTATAGAGGAAATGTGAATAGTCCATTGAAACGGCACTTGCAAAAAAAACTACTCGGGGTCAAAGCTCACACAAACGGGTTTTTCGCGATTTTCAGCAAAAAGGTAAGTTTTATCATAAAATTAGCTCAGACAAAAATTGTAGATCAGATAATTATCTATAATAAATGTCTGAATACTTTTTTTCCTAAGAGCCACCGTTTTTAAGATACTCGTATAAGGGATCTTAAGAAATCTTGATTTTTACTAGTAATATTAAATTAACAACTTTTCACAAAATGAATATAAACGTATATATATACGGTACTTAAATCAAAAATCTTTTTTTTAATTTTTGTCTGTCTGTTTGTTCCAGCTAATCTCTGATACGACTGGGCCGATTTTAAGAGGGGCTTTACTCGCATTTGTTAATTTTACACGTAAATTATATAAGCGTTTAATTTATTTTAACTAACGCCCAGCGAAGCAGGCCGGGTTTGCTAGTAAACTAACAACAACAACAAATTCATTTTTAATGAACATGAGAATCGTCGAGTAAGATGAGTATATGAATATAGTCGATGATTCGAAAAATGAAGTCTTACAAGGTTAAAAAACAAATATTATATTTTTACGCATATTAATAACTAAATCAGCTTTTCTAAGTTGTTCCGCTTACGTAGTTGATTAAGGTATTTTTACTTCAAGTCTGATTGCTATTTTGAGAAGTTACGAATGGCAATAAATAGTTTAATAAAAACTGTAGTACTAAAAAGTGCATCGCATGTTAATTGAAAATTGTTGTGTCTTACTTATATAATTAGTATTGCGCTTTAAGCTATATTTAGAGTTAGAGAGAAAAACTTTGCTTTTATCATCTACTAGCGACTCGCCCTCGCTTCGCTCGGGCTCTTCCCTAGATTTAGCACAGGCAAAGCCGCGGGATTGCCTAGTTATGCATATAAACCTTCCTCTTGAATCACTCTATCTATTAAAAAAAACCGCATTAAAATCCGTTGCGTAGTTTTAAAGATTTAAGCGCACATAGGGATATAGGGACAGAAAAGACGACTTTGTTTTATACTATGTAGTGAAGTTAATACTTATAAAAGTAAAGCTTTCCTCACTAACTTTATCTAAGTATAGGTAAATGTTTAAAATATAGGCCAAATATACAGTTTTCACCTTTTTAAATTACTAACATGTCTGTCAGTTAACGCTCAAGGATTACTGGAGAAATATCAATGACTTTATTTATGCATAAAGTCTAAAATAAAAACAGTAAGTTATATTTCAATCAACCTCGTTGCCCTCTCTCTTCTCAAGTGTCTCCAATATATCCTTCATTAGGTCTATATTTAAATGTGTCGTACAGGAAAGGGACTAAGCTATAGCTTTTTTTGTTTTATTTTATGAATACACATCTGTAAGACTGCTAAAATGCTGCCAACTTTAAGTAGGTATATGCTAGAGTTACTTATACGAATTACAAAGAATAAACCTAAACATGATCTCTCTACAATCTTATATGTGCGAAATAACTAAGCCTAGAATTTAAAGAATATGGATTCTCCTTAAAGTTTACTAAAGATACATTGATTTACACTATTTTTTCTATACGAAGCACTTACTGCACTCCACATATAGGTACCTACACTAAGCGGTCAGGCGTTACTAGTTTTACTGTCATTTCCGTAAGAGAAATATATCTATAATAGATACCTACGTAGATCATATTGCAAGAAAATATGTTTGCATATAAAGTATATTTAGTATTTACACTACTACATATTTTTAATTTATTAAAAAAAACATCTGTACATACCTACATACGAAAGATTTTAATGCGTGATTCAAGAGGATGGTTTATATGTATAATATTATTGTAGAAAAAGTCTAGAAAATATACCATTTCGTAAAAATCGTATCTAAATTCTAAACGAACCCGAGCGGGCAAAGTTGTGTCGCTAGTAGTAGATAGGTATACAATATTCAGTTTCAACTGAATATTATAGTTTTAACTATTCAATGACTCACGTGCTACAGATCCTAAAGTGTCTTCTTAGTAATACTTAATTGTATTAATATACATAATAGCGATGTACAATTAATTATCGATTTTCACATTCGCGAATGCGAATCGGAACGTTGACTTTCAAATAAAGAGCGTACAAAATTTTAAACATACCCATGTTTAACATTTTGTGCGCTCTTTACAGACATTTTGTGTGAGCCATGTTTAAGTCGAACACAGTCGATACAGTTGAACGAAAGAAAAATGTTAGTCACAATAAAGTTCATTCGCAAATATAAGCTTTATTGCTGCTGTGATCTGAGGTTATTTTAGCATTATTGCATTTATCAAATTCAACTGATATTTATTTAAAAGTGACAAAGTGATATAAAAACAAATAAAGCACAGTTGTATTATCTTTCCGTATCCATCAATTAAATAGGTGTTATATACAATAATATACCTACGCATGATTTCTTGCGAATGCTAATATTCACGAATTCAAATGAGAATAACAATCGTTACATCATTAATAAGTGTAGCTACAGATATGTCGTCGTCCCTCATTCTCCTTCTAAAAGTCAGTTCGGAAATGTTTAGTATAGACGTATATGTTAGGATATATTAACACAAAATAAATTAGCAAAACATTTATCCGTTACTGTTATAATTACCGTCAATATTTGGTTTTGTAAATACGTCACGTGAAGATAGGAAGCTAAGTTATGAAACAGTGCAATAGTTGGCAGTTGGTACAAACGCAAGCCAGCCTGGTGGTGCGGGGTTATAAGTATCAACACTTAAGAAGTACTCAGTTCGAAAATATTGAAACACATTTTTAAGAGAAGGGTGATACAGGTCATTGAAAAATACTTTTATGAGCACTCTATAACATCTTCGCCTTTAAGTACTTGCTAGGTTGGAAAAGCCTGCCTTATTGAGTTTGAAGACTAATACTTTTTTAAATTTCCGTCTCATATTAATGTGTCTTTGTTCTAAGTTTACACTGGCTCACACGTGCTGCGATTGACAATGAACGAGCCACCGACCGTTACAAGTGGCACTGCGAGCACGTAGCGAAGCGAGAGCGTGGGACTATGCCGGGACCCTCACAATGTGTCGGATTGCAATTCGATATTATATTATGAAAAGTAGGCTTCAATCAGCCCCTATTGGAAATTTGTGTGTAAACAACATTATTATCAGTCCTTAACACGACAAAACAATATGAAAAGTGCCTCAGCCCTTACTATAACATTTTTTGAAATAACACCAAATTATGTGTAAAATACCGATTATAACATGGTATTATTCATGAAAGAAACTTAATAAGAAACTGAAATTTCATGCTGATAATAGATATTTTCTTTACAAATTGGCTTTTAGTATGGCTAATAGTAGAATATATAAAAAGCTAAAAAATCGCAAACGAAAATATTTGCACGTACAGAAGCACAAGACAATGGCAGCGTGGTAGCATACAAATGCGAATAAAATGGTTACAGAATGATTAAGTAATCCAAAATAAATTGCAGATATTTATTATTATATTAATACAGATTATAGTAGGTATACCGCATGATTTAATTTTTACAATAAACTATTCGCTCGCCTTGACACTATCCCACAGCCTGAGCATTTTGTGGAACACTTTAATGAAGAACTATCACCCCTGTGGATTTGTGCTTGAACATTTTTAATTTATCTTCTTATCTAGATGTGTTTTTGGTCAAAAAAATAATATTTTATAAGCGTTAAAAATGAACATTAACAATTTTGTGTTCATTGGATAGAATTTTATTGTACTACTAACGCAATCTGTTAGAAAACCAAACATATCAATACTCCTATATAAAAATAATAATAATAAAAAAGGTGTCTTAAAAATTATTACCCGTTAGAAAAACTACGCGAACCCTCACAAAGCTTAGCTTTTTGCTTTTATTATAATATTTAAAGATCCAAAAACTTTGAATAATAAAATTAACTCTTTCATTTAAAAATATCAGACAGCCTTTCTGGTATAGAACGATTCAAGATTGCGTATACTAGTAAAACAAAAAAATAAAAAAATCGTATGAGTAAGAATTCATATAAAATTTTGCCACCACCACTCATTGCGAATAAGGATATGGTGATTCGAGTTTGGGCATCATTTGTAATAGCAGCCAAACTAATCATAGTTTATTTAAAAAAATCGTTAGCATGTATAAATATTATGTACACACATTTTTATTCATTAAAAGGTAAACAATGAAATGGGCCATTTTAAATGGCATTTATAATAAATATTATCTATTTATTTGGCTCACACTTTAAGAAAAAGTAAGTCTGTCATTAGTCTTAACTTAGAATAATAACGCTCTAAGGCTCTTAATATTTAATATCCAACCTCTTTTCTTTGTTAGGGGTATTTATATCCACGCTTACTGAATCAATGCTGGTTAAGCTCGACTCTGCTCTAAATTGTCTCCTGTCACGCATTTCTAGGGCTACTCGGAAATATTGCAGAAAAGTATCATTAGAGTAATCCTATCAGCAATAAAAATATTAGAAGGATTTACAATATACATAAAATATATAATATATACATATATAAAGCGCCAAAGAAGAACATTTGTCATTCTTCAGCTATCCTTTCAATATGGCTTTCAGTTTTTCATATTCTTATATTAACATAAGTGTACACATATAATAAAATACCTATAAATACTTTATGCGAAATTTTATGGAAATAGTTTTTAATTTTTTTTTCTGCCTTAGTGTATGTGAATGCATTACTAGGAAACCACAGGGCAGATTTTGATAAGATTAAGACGCCAAAACAAACCTACGGACAAACCCGAGCGGAGCGAGGTTGAGTCGCTAGATTTTATATAAAAATTTATAGAAGCTGTATTTCGTGCAGAGTGCACGCGCTCAGTCGTCGCCCAAGTTTACCTGCCAAGCCGGTTGCATCTCTATCTCTTTCACACAACCAACCTACTTACAAAAACATCATACATTTTTTATCTCTTTTACACATTCTACCTTTTTGGCGAGTTCGTCTGAGCCAGGGTGATCGTCTTACCTGCAACCACCCTTTGTATTTAATCTATTATAAAATTTTTGATTGTGGTGCCATTATTGAGAGCAACGGCATCATTTCTTTTCAGTTTGGAACGAATTTTACCTGCCAAAGTTTTATTGTTATAGTATAAGCTGCATAAAAACCACTTGCAGAAATTGTTATTTAAATACATTTTTGGTATTTCATCCAAAGAGATTTATGAAATACTAGCTATAAGCAGCCACTTGCAAGTTTCATGTCGCTTTATATACTTATGTACGTTACTTGAGATATTTTTAAAATTTATAATTAAATAAGATCGCACCAACTCTTACTTACCGTAGTATTTATTTTAATAATACATATTATGTTATATCTAAGCAATTAAATTTAAGAGATGATTTCGAAAATATCGATCTACATAATATTAAATAACAGGTTCTCTGGAACGTGATATGAAGATAAAAAAGTAACGAATTTAAGAGTAAATAAAACTACCTATATAACTTGAATTAAACTATAATTTACATAGACTTGAATAGGTGACAAAGTTTATAAAGGTTTACAGTTTACACATAGTGCATCTTTAAATTTTATATGCTAATACTTGATTGAAAAGCAAAAGAATTTTGAAGAACACTTAGTAAATTTAAGAAAAACAAATATGTATTAACTAATATTGACAATCTAATTTTCTTAACATACGGGTCCCGAGTTCCGGATGTGCGCAACCGATACTTTAGTGTAGACTGTAGAGCAATGAGGACACCACATGTCATCCGAGTCAAAGTCGTCCTGCAGATGGCGGAGTTTATGAAGCAAAGTAAAAAAAAACACGGAAGAGTGCTTTAAGAAGTATACCGAGAAAACTTTTTAAATTAAAAGTGTTTGTTAGTCAATTTCAAGTGTTTTAGAATGTTATCTTAAAAATTGTAATAAGATCGTTTTATTTGATTTGTTAAAATTTCTACATTTAAGAAACAGTGCTTGTAATGTAACTTATTATGTAACTAGGATAATATCACAAATATATTATGTATACTACCTAACAAAAATAGAACATTGACTAAGTGTAAACCGCTAACCTTAGAAGCATGAAATATTATACAAGAGTTCCTTATATATTGTCACGAAGGTTAGCACTTAGTAAGAATTTTTCAAAATGGTTTTTTATAAAAGGTTATCGTTACTAAAGTTGTAAATTGCTGATCAGCCCTAAAAACAACATAATATTATTACTTATCATCTATGATTTAGGTAGGTACTTCAAATAATTCTCACCAATATGACTACATATGTAAATAAAACATAATATAATGTACTAGTGGAACCCGCGGCTTCGTCCGCGCAATATCTAGCCTAAGCGAAGCGAGAAAATGGTTATTGTGAGTTATCCGTAAGAGATAGACATATGCCATCGTGGACTTTTTTGTAGAACTTTTTGAGGTGTACAATACTGTAGTACATTATTTTGATCTATCTCGTAGAGTTTAGCCAGCGTTTACGACATCACATTAGAAACCTCTAAAATTATCAGTGTTTCTCTACTATATTATGCATGTATTACACATATCGACTCATCCGTAGAACAAAGTCCGATCTGCAGAATTGATAGTTTTCAGTAGAGGTAAAAGAAGTTTGTGACTTGTATAACTTTTAAATGGTGAGACTTGCCACTTACATTTTTTGGTATGTTGTAACAGCTACCCAGCCAATTTAAATACTATGTAGTGTATCTTTCTAATCCTGTTATTTTACGAGATAGTGAGTTCCATATCAACATAGGACATTTTATCGTGTAAGAGCGGGGGTCCGTAGTGAACATTGTACGTTGTTTTACGGAGACGTCTGAATTAAGTAACGTTCTATATATAACATAGGTCATTTTTGTTTGGAATTACTGATCCTCTATAAGTCCTTTGTGAATGGCTACGTTAAAATATTTAAACGTAACTTTAGTCATATTGGGACTACCTTCCCATATAACTAAATAAGAAAATGAAATTATTATTTAAAATCGTTTATTAATTTAAAAAATCTCACAATAGACAAAAAACCATAAGATGGCATCATTTTAAATAGTAATCACATCACAGTCATGTACGGATGTAACATTAGAAGCCTAAAACATACAGATCTATATTATACTATTAGAATAATGTCGGAGACGCTCATGAAGAGATCTAAACTTCGCATTAGTTATAAAATAATGAAATCAACAATAACATATTTTTTTCAAAATAACATTCAGTTATAGTTTTTCAAAATAACATTCTTTTATAGTTTTACCAATTCGAAGCATCTTGATGTAGGCGATGTTCTCTCTCTGAAGTATAGAAAAACTTAACAACAGTTATAATTAACGTTTACTTAAAACTGGCATTGTGGCGTAATAGTTAAAACTTAAAATAGTAATAAAATGGCACAACGTATCACAGCATGGTAACTATGTAACCTACACGACTACGCAACGAACTACATAGTATTCTAAACTTCTAAATATACGTAAATATTTACCATAACAAATACGTATATGAAGAAATTTAAACTTAGCACTAGTTACTTAAGTCAAAATAAATCATAATTTGTAACAACCAGCCTTCAATTAAAATTATTTTTATCAATCAGTCTTACATCGTGGCCTAGACGTGAGTGCACATACTTAATAACAATTAAATTATAAGTAGGCAAGCTCTTTTGAATCGTCATTTTTACATTATTAAAATTAAATGTCAGTCTGTAAGCCTGTGAGTAAACTACCACCAACTCGGAAAACTGTTCTGCTGAGAAGAACCGGCGAGAAACTCAACAGTTGCTCTTTTAAAAAAATTGGTTTAAATATTGTAATTACAATATTTATCTATTTATCCTACGTGAGACACAACCAGACACTAATCCCACACATTAACATATTCCGTTATAGTGTAATAAGCCTTATTCAACAACGTACTTATAATTTTGGATTTAAAGTGCCTCAAAGGCAAGTTCAATATGGACTGTAGAATTTTGTTATACATGCGTACACCTTGCCCCATAAACGATCTGTTTACTTTTTGTAGGCGAAAACTGGGTGTTACAAGTTTATCCTTATTGCTTTTATTTATACCGTGTTTGTCGCTGTGTCTTGAGTAGCAACTAATGTTTTAACGAACAAACATAATGTTACAAAATATTTATTGCGAAGCAACCGTAAGTATTCCTATTTTTTTAAAAAGTCCGCGGAGAGTATCATGAGCGCTTATGTTATAAATAGCCCGAATGGCCCTTTTTTGTATAATAAATATCGATTTAATGTCCGCTGCATTACTCCACAACAAAATACCATAAGATAAAATGCTATGGAAATAGCTGAAGTAAATTAAAATACTTAGTTGATTACTTATTATAATTACAATCACTTCGTTAGATCTGTAGGAAGAATGCAATTATAATTCAGAAACATCAACAGTGGCAAAGCCTTAAATTATGGGTGATACTCTAAGTCAATTATTTCTGAGCGGCACATATCAATTAAGTCTTTATATTTAGCAATAAATAGGCTTCGAATATGCAGGTTTTAGTTCAGTTTGTACTGAGTTTCATGTGTCTTGGCGAATCAATTTAAAGAAAAAAATATTGGGATCACTACAATCTGCATGAACTTCTCGAATGTTATTCCAGTTAGTCTTCTTGCCCTTAATGTGTTGCATCCAAATCTTATTATTAACAAGACATTTAAAGTTAAACACGTCATTCTTTGATCCCTTGGTCATCCTTAGCCTGAACAAATTCTAAAAGGCAACTGCTAACCTTATTTGCCCCACGTTTTGCTACAAATTCATCCCATATAGCAAACGGTCTTCCTTTTATCCATAACCAGGGCAGAATGTACTGTTTTAGTATGATTAGACATTAGCAGGAAATGGCATTGGAGTTAGCACTGACAGTTTCAAGTTAACCGGAGTAAATGAATTGTAAGAAACTTCTAACAGCTCTTTAAGTTGTATTAATGGTGAATTTTCGAAACTAGAAGGAACTTCCAAAGATAATGTACTAGGTTGATTGCTGTAAACATCCTCGGCAAATAGATCAGGCAAGAAATTCGTTATTGAACTGCCGCAGGTAACTTCTTTAGTCCCACCATCTTCATCCAGAACTCCTTCCCATAATATATCAGCTAGTTTCTGACTGATTTCTTCTGCACCGAAAGAAGGTTCTTTTCTGAGGTAAAGGTGAAGTTTGTTGTGTCATGCTTTTTTCATCAATATACATAACTAAAATTAAAAAAACGTATAATTATTATTATCGGTATTCATAAAATACTATTTATAATATGAATATTAATAATTTAATTAAATAATTTAATAATTTAACTATATTTTTAAATGAACAACGTCCTAAATGATTTCATTATACCAATAACAACGTCTCATCTTAATATCGAACCAACAAATCGTATCACAGATTTCGTAGACAAACGTCCTATATTCACACGCTTAGAAGTTCAGTAATGTCCGTGTAAAATCATCCTAATATTTCATAAGACTTTAACTTTTTACTGTTTATTATTACAGTAAGAATGATTACCCTGTGAATATACATTACACCAATTCTATTTTTTCATTAAATATGTTATTAAATACCTCTCCGTCAAAAAACGTCTTATGTAAAAATCAATCGCCAACAACTGTTTACTGAGACAAAAGAGCAATAATAACTTGATGTTTATTAATTTAAGAACTAAGGTAAAGGCACCTAATTCCGCGGTATTTTCACCTTAACTAGAAAGAACTTTAAATATTAAGCATTTACTATATCTTTCTGCAGAATTAGCTATTTTTATCGCAAGTATTATTTATCTAACCCCTGAAATACACTTACAGTTTAGATAGAAAATTTTATATTATCTTTAATTAATAAAAAATGCGAAGAAGTCGAGAGCACCTAATTGCGATGTAAAAATCCTAATTCCGATGTATTTGGTTCCTAATTCCGAGTGTTCAAAATACAAAGAAATGGAGGTGGGGACTGGGGAGAATAATACATGGTGTTCAAAAATCAAGTCTATTTATTTACTCTGGTCTTTAAATCAGTCTTCAGTCTTTTATGATAAAATGACACCAAAACATGTAATTTACTTAGATTAATAATATTATTCTAAGTACAAAATGTAAAAAAACATAGTAGTAACTAGTAACTACATATAATTAATTCGTTAATAGTATTTTTTGTTTTCTTCATAATATTACAAAAAGATACACTACTACCCTCATTGATTGCTGTAATAGCATTTTGGAGATCTTCTTCCGTGTGTTTTTTTGGCTCCATTATCCTACAACAAAAAAAAAATAAAATCAATATTTAAAATACTATGAGCCCATACCTTATAATTTCTATAAAAGCTGCGTAAGATAATGTAACAGGCAGTTTTTCAATGTGTCATGATAATTGATTTTTAATTTGTCAAATAGGCAGCGATTCGAGTACTAAGAACTATAATACAAACATTTGAGAGACCAATAAATGAGATTGTTAACTGTTGAATATTGTTTTCTGGAAACTCTTCTGAACTTTTTAATAATTAACACACTGTATTTTTCTTGTGTCAATACCACGAAATTAGGTGCTCATAGAACCTTATTCCGACTTACATACATCGGAATAGCGTTTTATAATACCATATCACAATTTTTAACTCCGATTATTAAAAACCATGAGATTTTTCAATATTTTATAAATAAATGAATCTTTAATTGCAATATCTTCGAAAAAATACATAGTAACACAATCAGAAATATATCAAATACATTAATAATATAGTTTAATGTTATTAGTCTTTCCATATAATAAATTAATAGTGAGTTTGACGCCAAAACATACATCGGAAATAGATTTTTATATTTATTGGCCATTTAATTAATCAAAACCAAAACAGTAAATTATGTAATTATAAAATTTCCATCAAAATTTAAAAAAAAGAAAACGTCTATGAAATCGCAATTCCGTGGTATACATCGGCATTAGGAACCAACTAAAATATTTGGCACCTAATGCCGTGGTATTTCAAAACTTTATTTTCTCTTAAATTGTTAAGAAAAATACACAAATGTTACGTGTTTTAAATAAAAAATATAACTCTTCTACTATTTTAACCTAAACATGTACTCATATAGTATTAAAATATCATCTAAAACACTATTTAGTAAAACATAGTACTTACGTGCGTAAGGTCCAAAATGTATGGAGCGTGCGTTCAAGTCAGCTGCTAGCGCAAAATTTACGTATTATTTTAAAATGTACACACACTAACCCACTATTTTATTCATATAAACACGAACAGATAAATTATGAATTCAATATGGTATCTTACACACAAAAAGAACTTGTAAATCACTTGAAATCACTGTTTGTTTAAATACCTCGGAATATGGTGCCATTTTTAGAACCCCTCGGAGTTAGGTGCCTTTACCTTAATTAGTATGTATCACGAAATAGTACAACTGAAATCATTAACTTACCAGAATTTACATTTTTTTTTTCATATAAATGGCAGGAACATTTGAAAATGGTACAAAAGCCCAGGCCTTTCTGCGTCTTCTTTTAACATTTTTAACATTTTCCGTGATCGTGACTCTCCTGATATATGTTTTTCATGAAAAAAACTTGAGTAAAATAATTTTTTCATCAAAGCAAACAAAAGCTAAGCGCATGACACAAAATCGTCCTCCCTCCAACAAACAGCGGCCGAAATGACGAACGGACGGGGCGCCCGCGCCGCCCACGAACCCTGCGCGCCGTCACATGTTCACTCCGTACGTTTATGTGCGGAGCTAATGTTAAATAGAACGTTATTAGACACTATTATTTCCGAAACTAAACAAGATACGAAAATTCTAAAAACTGTCGTCTGTAGAGTTTGTATTCCTTATCTCGTCTAGCTATTAATCTCGTTTTTGCTCTATGATCACATCGGATTTTGTTCTTCGGATAGGACGATATAAACCTTCCTCTTGAATCACTCTATCTAATATCTATTGAAAAAAACCGCATCAAAATCCGTTACGTACCTAGTTTTTAAGATTTAAGCATACCTACATAGGGATATAGGGACAGAGAAAGCGACTTTGTTTTATACTGTGTAGTGATATAGCATTAGTCATACACATAATGTGGTGTAATATACTTAATCATAAATGTGCTGTACGTTAAATATTATTACAAATAACACTACTTTCCTATATCATAAAATCCCAATTCGCATAATACGTAATTATAATTTATTGGGATTTGGGATCGATTATACTGAACGCTTTTTCAATATTTTGTGTTTGTCTCAGGAGAAAGTTTGTCTTCAGTAACAAAAATACTGAATAAAATGAGATGACAATTTAAAAAGAGAATTTTTCATTATAGTGTCGTTTTCTTATATAAAAAACAAACCATTACCCACGTTTTGCAGTCCGGTAAAATAAGTACAACTAAAAGCAAAGAAATAAAGTAGGTAAATCAAATCGCAGTCGTATAGTGCATGATTAACAAATTGGCAAGAATTAATTGAATTAAATTGAAAAGAATGAAATTCATGGAATGACTTTAGGGTAGGTATAGTAGGTATATCTCAATAGTTCAGTGGGAATCACTTAGTCTAAAACACAGACCGCCGCGCTTGTCCTTCCTTCAAAGGGATATCATTTAAATGTAAAGCGTATTTTTATATCTTTAGATTCTGCTTAACTATAAAAACAATTAGTTATAGCTAACGGTATTAGCTACGTTATACTACAAAACTTAAAGTAAAAATTCAAAATAAAATTCATTTTTTTGGTAATTACGAAGGTAGCATGAATATATTTGTACAGTTGATACCCAACACTCGGTACAAGTTCGAATAGCACTTGACTAAATATTTGTTTAAATATAATTTCAATTCAATTTTATCCTTCAATTTATGTGTTATGGAGGCCAGTACTGTTAGCTAGCTGCTAGAGTAGACAGGTATAGTCTTACGGCATAAAGAACGAGACACAAATAAAACAATAACACCCCATAGAGATTTAATTTGAGAATATTAAGTATATTTTTTACATAAAATTATATTTATAATTAATATTTGTTAAAAATGTTTTCATAATTAGACTCAATATTGAAATTTATGTATCAAAATCAATACAAAATGTTATATGTAGTTTATTTTCACCCATGTAATAGTCCAGTTAACGGCAAAAGTGTGCGAATACGTTAGTGGGAACCTAAAGATAATCAGAAACCTCTATTGTCTCAGGAAAAATATACGTTCATTGTGTATTAAACGTTACATTGTACTCGCTGACGACTGAACCTACATGGCGGTCATGACAACAAAGAAATCGATTAATTTAATTATGTATTTTATGGAAAGAAGCCCTTATGTTAAATAGTCCAATAACCTTAATGTTAACCTACTAAATACTTAAATAAAAAATAACAGAAATTCGTTTGGATTTAAATAGCTTCTGAAATAAGTAAATAACCGTAAATAGATACGCATAAGTATGTATCACATACAATATTACACAGGTATCGTCCAGAGGCGCGGCTTAACATTGTTTGAAAATGCCCATTTTCAGGGTCATCACGTGAAAAATGCGGCAAAATGAAAACTATAGTAATAATATAATCTATATCTAAAATAAATATAATTTATTTTAGTATTGAGTGAGCAATACTTGTATATAAATTTAATATCATGTACGTACCTCGGAAGCAACTATAGCTATTTGATAAGGTTTTGTTTTTTTATGTCTCTTCTACAAGAAATGTTAAAATAGACATATATTTATATACAGAAGCCGAATGTAAAGATCTCTAGATGTTTTGTCTATTTGTCTGTTTGTCACGGACAGACGTCCGTGACCGCATCACAAGAAAACCACTTTTTTCGATTTTGATGGAATATAATATTAGCAGATTATCTGGGTCAACATAGGTGCTTTATAAGTTTATACTACTGCATTAAAATTTCTCATCTCTGAGTCATGTATAGTAACCTTAAAAAAAGAAAATCCAAAGTAAAATTCTAAAACCTATAACTACCAACCTAGATTTTATACATGCGAAAAATATTACAGATTTCACTAATTTAGAATTTTATTAGACGTTTAAAAAATCATAAAATAATTAAAATAAATAATAATAAGTGTCCACCTATTAATAGATGATTTAAAAATAATGTTAACGAAAATATTTTCAAAGCCCAAAAATTAATTTAAACTAAGATCGTTATTAATTATAGTAGGTACTCGTAGCTACGATTATTACGCAAGACTTACCTACTTAATAAATTGGAGTCGCTGTCGTGGTGTGAGATGATGAGATTTATATATAAAATTCTCGTGTCACAATTTTCGTTCCCATACTCCTCCGAAACGGCTTGACCGATTCTCATGAAATTTTGTGAGCATATTGAGTAGGTCTGAGAATCGGCCAACATCTATTTTTCATCCCCCTAAATGTTAAGGGTAGTCCACCCCTAAATTTTTTTATTTTATTTTTTAGACAATTTTTTTTCCTACAGATCAACCCAATGAGGTTGATTAGCAATTAAAAAAATGAACGCGCGCGAAGCCGCGGGTACAGCTAGTATTTATATATTAGACATACTTCAACATAATATGTATGTGAATATGTACGTACGTTGTACACGTAGGTATTGGATATTCAGTCTACTGAAAATAAAGAATATGGCGCATCTATTTTTTATATATAAATATTTCACATGCTTTCAATTTGGTTTTAAATTTGTCAACAGTCCTAGAACTAACAGTTCTTCAACTGAACATAGACTACTTCGTCGCTGTGGACCGCGCGCCCGCGCACGCATTTTGTAATGATGAACATACCTATTACCAAAAAAAAACGCGTTCCAGCTTGGAGATAGCATTACGCCCGCAGCACACACCTGCACCCAAACTGGTTTTGTTAAACATGATTTCACTCTTAAAACACCATCGCTGTTACCTATTTTGAGGCAATATTTTTCTGCTATGAGTTAGTGCGTGATGCATAAAAGAAGCGTTATTAAATGAAAGAAATTAAGAATGAGCAACGTGTCCGAGAAATCCGTCCGTCTAATCGTAAATTGAGTAAGTAGGTACCTACTGCGAATTATTTTTTGTTGTTTTGTTTAGTTTTTAATATTGTGTTATGTGTACAGAAGTTTGCGTTGCAAGTATGAAGAAAGTTAAACCGTAATCATAATATCGCAAGAACAGGTGGTTTTACTCGACTGGTAATTTTATAATGCCAACTTAAAACCTAATATTTATTTGTTTCCGAAATCGACTTGTATAAATACTTAATAGGTATAATATTATGCACCTTCGGTATTTGCCGTAGTAACTTTTAACATTTTAATTTTTACGTCATGAGCTTCGTCGTGAATCGTGATGCTTGTATGAAAGAGTAGGCGTACAAAACTTTCTTCTAGAAATAAACAAAAATCTATCTACATATTAAAAAAAAATGGGATAGCACTGTTGCCTAGCTAAAAATAGCCATGAGCACTTTCAGGTAGGCAAGTCATTATAGGCATATTTGTTTATAAATTATATTTGATAAAAAATATGTCTCATCTGGTTATCAGATCGGTGAAGGTCGATATTCCACCGGCTCTTAGACATTTAAACAACAATCGGCTCAAATGCCAATGAGTTATTAATAGGATTATTTTCTGTAGACAGATAAGAATATGATGATATGAAAAGTTCCAGAGCGTGTTCTTAGACAAAACAAAATGCATTTATCTTAATTAGAACAGGTATATTTTGAGATGGATGAGAACTAGGCTAGGAGAATACTATTCATATATAAAAAAATCAAATTGGTTTAATAGAAAGAGTGCATGGACGCAATAGCAATAAAAAAATGTGAAATATATTTTTTTTCGATATAAATATTATCTACATAAATTGATTTCTGTTTTTGTGCTAAGTGATTAATTAATATTATTCGTCAATCATAAAATAAGTTGTAGATAAAAATTCTTCATGTTACCTATTGACTGGTGCCTAACTAGTGAGGTACAAGTTTATTTATAGCTGTTTTCTTGCAAAGCAATGTTGCGCGAATAGCAGAATACAGGATAGAAGTATTAAGGCCATTCCGTTACATGTATTTTAATAAGAAATGAAGCTCTTGTTGAGTCCCTTCGACCCTTTTGCGGACGGTTAAAATCTTTAGAGCGAGTCCGTACTTCCTCGTTTGTATTGTTATTAGTATCAGTGCTTACATGCGAGTACATGATAATGTTTTTAAGATTTACGTTTGTAAAAATATATCATACTTATATTTTGGCAACTAAAAAAATTCTTGTTTTAAGACTCTTTTTAAATTTATTTTTCTTTGCTAAAGCTTTTACACAATCTAACCTTTTCAACCGTAATACAGTACATATTACGTACATAATACACGTATACTATTTATGAGTACAGAATTCTGTCGAGTGAGTAAAGAAAAAATCTTACTACTACCTACTATATAAATGGGAAAGTTTGGATGAATGATGTTATTCAACACGACAGAATGGCTCAACTAATCTGTACTTTTGGTATAGAGATAGATGGATAGTTTGTAATACAGTGAAACCTGGTTAAGTGAGACATCAAGGGACCTGCAATGTTGTTTCACTTATAGAGGTATTCCACTTACCCAGTGTCTCAGATATGCAGGTATAAATAATTATCTGTCTCATTTACAGAGGGTTCCATTGATAGAGGTTATTGACAGGTTATTTCAGTTATAAAAGTGCGATCAAACAAAACAATGTTATCTCAGTTACAGAGGTTTATACATATAAAATTTACTCCCTGTCTCAGTTATAGAGGTAACTATGATGATAAATCGAAAGAACAAATCCCAGTTATAGAGACTTAGCTCGTCCCACTAACAGGGGTAATTCAGTGCCAAAGTGTTGGGACCTTCGCATGATTTCCAGTTATGGAGGTTTCTCACTTATCCAGGTCCCACTTAACCAGGTTTCACTGTATATATAAGAGTGGTTTACTACTTCTAGCTTCTAAATTTATAATTTCCGTATGATAGATTTGTACACAGTATTTGTTTTTCATTGTAGGACAAACCTGAGTAAACAGAGTGTAAGCCATTAGGCGTTAGTACGCAAGTGCGTACCTAGGTATATAGGCATTGTGTAGAATTTTGATCCATCATAAGGTATAGCCCCAAAATAGTTTTGGTATAGGTAATATAATTCTTAAAAATTTTGCCACTTTTGTAATTAATTAAGCTACTTCCTTGCTCTATAAACATAGCTGCCTATGATATGAAAGGTGTAAGAGGAAGCTGTAACATTAATTTAACATATCTCATTTATAACATTCTCAATAATTTTATTAAGTTGTGTCATTAAATAATTAATTACACAAAATATCAAAATTTAATTAAGTACCTAACTATAATATGTATAGCTAATGTTACTGTCGACTTTCAGAGAAATACCTAATTAAACGTTAATTAATAATTAAACGGAAAAGTAATTTAGGGTTTTTAAAAAAAGAGAACTCAACAGTAGATACCTAATCATAATTAAACATAATATCTATACATATAAATAATTTTCGATGCTAACAACAAAAAACCAATTTTTAGAATTTTTATCTGTTTGCCTGTCTGTTTGTTCCGGGAAATCTCTGGAACGGCTGGATGGGTTTTGACGAGACATTCACTCGCAGATAGCTAATGTTATAAGGTATTTTAATTATATATAGGTATAGTATATTATAACTTAGAGTACTTTTATTAAAAAAATATTTTACGAACACGAGCAAAGCGAGGCCGAGGGTGAGTCGCTAGATGGTAGATATATATATAAGAATATACCTATCCCGTGAGACGACAGACGTTAATAAACATTTTTAACGTTGTTTAAGCAGCGCTATTACTTATCAACAGATGGCGCTTTTCCAGGACGTTGAAATAAAAAGAATGGACACATATTTTAACAAGAGAGCCAATCCTCATCCTCCTCATCAGATTTTAATGTACATACTTATCATTACTGTATTTTTCGAATAGTTCTTGATCATACGGAGAAGTACTCCCGTACTATCTATAAAACTTAAATTATGATAAGCTTTCACAATAAAGTGGAGAAAAAGAGTGGAATAAAAAGTCACTAGTCTCTAGGTCTACACAAAGACCTAAGACATAATACAACTATGTTTACGCACACATAGAAATATAACATGTTTCCGAGAGGCGAGACTAGTTGTTGAGTAGCCGTGGCGCGCGAGGTGATTCAGAAAGTAAGACAACTTAGTTTGCTTACCTGTACAAATCAACACCAATCGTGAAATCATCCGGTTGCTCCCCATGGTTGGTACTGCAGAAACTTTCTAATCAATTTATTTCATTCTTTAACAAATCCTCCAAGATTGCATTTTGTAACAACTTAAATGAAAACTTAACTCCCATTTAACAATTATTACATTTCACTCAAACATTCCATATGATTTCTTCACTTCACAAACTTGAACACTCTTGCGGCCTTACTTTGCAATCACAAACTCGGTTCTAAATACACTTTGATAAACATTTTTGTCTCATCAACAAATCCAAGAAAGTAAACTTTAACCGAGTGTAACTTACACGACGTCCGTTCCAAGCGTAATTCAAACGTGATACTAACCGAAAAAAGCCAACCCGCCACGCAAGTCTCTCAATACAACTTTTGTACCGTGACAGAGAGGGATAGCAATGGCAGCTGTTCATATAAAGTGGCGTTCGTACTATATAAGTATATAGTAGCGGACGCACACTGCGCGTCAACCAAGCGGCGTTTTTAGAATATTTAAAGTTTATTTTTATTATATAGCTAAACCTCCTGACTATATCTATATTCCGATTAAACTGTACACTATATACCATATATTTAAGGTGGGGAGAGGACGAGGGCGAAGGCTTGTAGAGCAAAGAAACGTGCATCTTGCGGATTGCTCCTGGTACTTCTCTGGATCTTTCATGATTCTGGTCCAGAGTGGACTGTGGATCAACGCCCGTGGCTGTGTGGTCTACAGACTTTCGGCAGACACTAAGGCGTCGAAGTTGAATGCGTAAGCGAACCTGCGGTGCCCCAATGAAACGGATAATCCCAATTGAAACGGATGTTGGGTTTTAGTGGGTAGTACTGGCTTTTCCGGACAATGAGTCCCACATTACCACTTGTGGATTGTGGTATTTGTTAATGCATTTCCAAACATAAAAAATTTTTCTAACCTAATCAAACTCGATAAAGCTCTACATTTCTGAGTGACGATTCAAAATTGCGACGATTTTCATATTTTGCGCAACAATGCTATGTACCAGTTTTTTATATACGTATAATCGAGATTTTAAATATTAAAATAAATATTTAATTACAATAGTGATTCAAATTGCTCCGAATTAAGAATATTTTAACAAACTTTGTGAAAAACATCGAATCGTGTGTCTATAATGTAGTAAAATTACAAAAACAGGAGAAACTTACATTATTTTATTGAAAAAACCTATTTGATTCTGAGGTCTCAAACTTTGTATAACCTTCTAAAAGGAAGATCCATTAGTAAAGAAGTCTCAACTCGTCGGTATACTTTGTACAGTTGAGCCGGAGAGTTAAGGGCTCAATTCGAAATAAATCCCAATATTATTTCACTGTATCAAATTGGCGAAGCCGTACCTACTGCCTTACTAGTGTCGTCTAGTAATAATAAAGACATAATAATAATATTCATTAAAGAATGAATAAACGGTTGGTCGATTAAAATTTCTTCTGCTTAAAACTAGAAGAGATACATTCTAATATTAAAAGACTGAAATTAAATATACAAATATTTGGCAAAACTATCGACATTTGTGAGTGCCAAATTAACCTTATCAACATATTTAAATAGATGTTGTGAATTATAAACAAAAAAAAACATAAAAAAATAATGCAACAACCAAACACATACATTTAAAAACGCGCACTTTAAACGCCAAGTGTGTACAATTTCTAAAGTGAGTCTCGCTAGTACAAATCCGTGGCCTGTGTTGGCGTCACAACGGACTAACGAACATTGCTTTAGCTGGTACAGCCTGCCATACACATTTATATATAAAGTTACTTTATTGAAACTTAATAATGGAGCTTATAAAAGTTTACTTACGTGTCTTCTTATATCTAATCTTTTAAAAAGAATCGTATCCTGAACTATAAAATTAGGCCCGTCTTACATACGATACGCAATATTAAGAAGCGACTTTTCTTCGCTTTGCTCGGATCGTCCTGCTACCTACGTTTCAGTAAATTGAGAGAAAAGTAATTGACCGCGAGAAACAGACAGACACACATTTTTAAAATAGCATTTATTTATGAGGACTATATGGAAGAGTAATATGCTAAAAAGAATTAGCCTTTTCATTTTGCAACAACTACGAAAAAAATCTCCATTTAAACTTTTTCTAAGTACGACTCGATACAATAAGTTATTGTGCTTTCTCGTAAGAATGTTTTAACCCTTAGTAATAAGTTTTTACTACGTTGCTACTTGCTACACAAAATTCATTTAAATTCGGTTAGTACTTATTGCATGAAACAAGTCCAAACAAACAATCTTTTAATAATTATTGTTTTGGGTCTCAATGTCAACAAACACAACTAACTACAGTTATTGTTTAAAAAATTTTTCAAGTTTCTGTTTTATTACATGTATATTAGATGGGATCTAAAAATGTATATTATATCACTCCTACGAGAAAAATATTTACTTACAGAAAGTTGTTCTTTATTTTAATGATTTAATACACGAAAGCTATACGATTGTATGTGATAATTCTGTCGTGTAATTAAAATTAATTAAGATAATATTAAGGCTAAGATTGTATAATATATAAATATAAGAAAATTGTCACCGTCAAAGAACCGTTTGAAACTGCCGTTAGAAATCAATATCTTCAGACTGTAGGTTACAGTAAAGAGTTTTTAAGAACTTTCAAGCTCTGCACTGTTTGCGTGCTTAGAATTCAAGGTTACACGCATATGTAACTAACCATAATATTGTTACGATACTTCTTGCATCGGAAATTAAAATACATATATCTTTTGCACAAGGTGTACGTAGAGAAAGACGTAGACCTTACATGTGCACAATATACATAGTGGTTTTGTTGATTTAGTTACATACTAGCGACTCACCCTCGCTTTGCTCGGGTTCGTCCCAATATTTAATCGAACGAAGCCGTGGATTCCTCGAGTTATACATATAAACCTTCCTGAATCACTCTATCTATTAAAAAAACCGGATCAAAATCCGTTGCGTACTTTTAAAGATCCAAGCATACAATATAGGGACAAACAGACAGCGGGAAGCGACTTTGTTTTATATCTACTATAATGATAATAATAATAATAAAGCCTTTATTTCGGATAGTTTAACATTTTTTACTTAAATCTAACTTAGTTCTATTTCATCAACAATAGTATCCGTTTTTTGGCATAGGCCTCTTCCAGCTTCTTCCAATCATTCCTTTCTCTTGCAATTCTTGTCCACTTTTTTCCTGCGACGGCCTTTATGTCGTCTTCCCATCTTTTATATTGGCCTCCGCGATTTCTTTTCCTGTTTATTGGGTACCAGTTTATGATAGATTTACTCCATTTCTCGGATCCTCTTATAGTATGCCCTGTCCATCTCCATTTGTTTTTCCGTATAGTATATGTGACATTTTCTATTTTTGTTGTTTTCCTTATTGCCGTGTTTTTTATTCTGTGCGATCTCTTTATGTTTAACATACTTCTTTCCATTGATCTCTGACATACCTCTAGCTTTTTATAATGCGCTTTAGTGAGGGCCCATGTTTGGCAACCATAGGTTAGTACGGGAAGAATACACGTGTTATATAGTTTCTTTTTGATGTTAATACTCATTTCCTTATTCTTCATGATTTCTTTAAATGTCCAGTACCTTTTCCAAGCATTTCCTATTCTCGTTTCTATTTCCTTGGTTGTTTGGTCAGTCGGCGAGATTACTTGTCCAAGATAGGTGTATTCCTGAACATACTAAATAGATTGTCCACTTATTATGATAGGTTCAGGTTTTCTGTTCGTCATAAGTTTTGTTTTAACTGTGTTCATTGTTAACCCTGCCTTGCGGCTTTCATTATCAAGATCTTGAATCATCCTGGATAGTTCAGTCGGGGTATTAGAGAAGATTATGAGGTCATCAGCGAATCTTAAATGGGTGAGTTTTTCGCCATTAATATTTACACCGTAATTTTCCCAATCTAAGACTCGGAATATTTCTTCTAGGACTGCCGAGAACAACTTGGGGGACAACGGGTCTCCTTGGCGTACTCCTCTTTCTATTCGTATTTCTTTTCCTTCTCTTTCTAGTTTCACTTTTGCGGTACTCTGCCTATAGATGTTTCTTATTATTCTTGTGTACTTGTTTTCAATTCCTTGGTTTTTGAGAGCTTGCCAGATTTTTTCGTGTTCGAGCGAATCAAACGCCTTGCTGTAATCAACAAAGCAGCAGTATAGAGGCATATTGTACTCTTTACTCTTTTCAATAATTTGTTTTACAACATGAATGTGATCTAGAGTCGAATAGCCACTTCTGAATCCAGCTTGCTCTCTCGGTTGGTTCTCATCGAGTTTCTTAGTTATACGGTTAAGAATTATCTTGGCAAATATTTTGTATAAGTTCGACATGAGACTGATTGGCCTATAATTTTCGACGTTATTTATATCTCCTTTCTTGTGTAATAGAGTTATAGTAGAAGTCAGCCATTGTTTCGGAATGTATTCGCTTTCCAGTACTTCATTGAATATTTTCGTAAGAATATTAGCGACCACTTCTTTGCACGTTATTAGAAATTCGTTAGTTATATTGTCTGACCCCGGTGCTTTATCTTTTTTCTGTGTGTCGATAGCTCTCTCTACTTCCCTTAACAAAATTGTTGGTACACTATCAACATCTGATAGGTTTGTTTCTGGGTAATCATGTCTGCTTTTGAAGAGATCTCTGTAGAAATCCGTAGCTATAGCAAGAATGTCTAGTCGTTTAGTTACGCATATTCCATGTTTGTTTTGTAATTTTGGAACCCATTCTTTTTTGTCTGACAAAGTGCGTATGGCCATTTTTATACCTCCTGTGTTTGCTATGTGCCTTTGGAATGTCTTGAGCCTGTGTATTTGTCGATCTTTCCTCATATTTAGTGTGATCTGTTTGCTGAGAGAGGATATTTCTGTCCTTATAGATTTGGACTTCATTATAGAACCTATAAGTTCGGCTCTTCTGTCTAAAAGTTTTTGAGTTGGTTCTGATATATTCTTTTCCTTCTTAGCGTCTCTATTATTGTTGCCTTTGACTGAATTATTTAGAATGTTAGTCAGTTTGTTGTATTTATCCTGAAGATGGAGTTTATTAAAAGATTCTGTAAAATTTTTGAGTTGTAGTTTGAGTTCTTCGATTGGTATATTTTGTTCCTTAGCGTGAGACTTTATTTTAAATGGTCTTCGTTTCTTCTCATATGTTATGTTGAATTTCGCTCTAATCATTGCATATGGTTGCTATTGAAGTTAATATTTTTGACATTCCTGCAGTCTTCGAACATTTTCACTTTGTTGGTTAGAATGTAGTCAATCTCATTTTGGTACCGGCCGCCTGGTGATAGCCATGTCCATCTACTACGGTTCTTATAATCGGTGTTGAGAATTTTTAAATTATATTCATAAGCCAGCTCGATTAATTTTTCGCCATTTCGCGTTCTTTCTCTATAACTGAAGGGCCCTAGTACGATTTCTTCGCCTGGCATTCTTGCTCCTACTCTTGCGTTAAAATCGCCCATTAGTATAAGATTTTTGTGTGTATATTCTTTTAAAGCAGTGTTTAGTATGTGGTAAAATGAATCTATTTCTTTACGGGTAGAACATTCAGTGGGAGAATATATCTGCACTATAGACCATTTTTCGTCAGATAATGACATATTTAATAAAGCGATGCGTTCGGATATTCCAATTATCTCTTCAATCTGATGTCCGAGTTCTTTTCGGATTATAAATCCTACTCCATATTTTCCAGGCGTTTCGCCTTTATAGTATAAGATAAATTCGTCATGCTCCTCTATTTTCTCTCCGTTTCTTCTTACTTCACTGAGTCCGATGACGGACCATTTTATTTTTTGTAATGCTAACATTAACTCTTGTAAGTGGCTGTCCATACTTAGCGTGAGCGTGTTGTAAGAAGCAATTTAGTATCGGTTTTTCTTATTTAGTTCTGGTGTTGGTAGAAGTTGTTGGTTATTGTTTGAAGTTGGAAGGTTGTAGTCTTCTTCCCCCACGGTGACTAGCCGGATTGGGGTGCTTTTGTTTTTTTGTGTAGTTTTTTTGTTTATATTTAGTTTTGTTGTCCGGTAGTTGATGCTGGTTAGTTTTTTTTTCCCTGATAGTGAAAGTGATGATGATCTGCCCCTAGTTACGAAGTTGTCTAGATTGACTTTGTTTATTTCTTATTATATCTACTAAGTATGTAGTGATTATCCTGTTTTGCTAACGTATAAGTAATATTCGCACTAGATGCACAATTTTGGCTATGATTTCAGTCTAATTACCAATGATGTAATGTTGTATACATATTTCTTCTTCTTAATTTTCTCTCAGCTCTGTAATTTAACTAAACTTTCTACACACCTTCGCTCTTTTTTTAATAATTCATATGCATAAACAAAAAAAACATTCTAATATTTGAATATCTATATGTACCTATAGCATGTAACATAATTCTGAGTCGAATCTGTAGGTATGTACATACATTTAGAACGATCGGACGGCAAGAGCCAAGAACGTTGATCACTGGTCAAATGGTCAACTGGTTGAAAAAATAAAATGTTTTTATAAGTATTGTGAGGAGTACAAATGTTTAATATTTTTAAAGTTACACATCCTATGTGACTATTGTTTTTTTTTTTTATTTCTGGTTACGCGTATATTGAAAGTCCATGATTTTTTTTCATCTACGTTCTAATAGTCTTAGTCCAGTACAAGTGCAGGAAGTTATCTTTGTAAATAATAAAAATTAACGTAACATAAATTAGGTCAAAATTTTATTATTTTAGAATCTTTGAAATTATCTTTTTAGCCAATTATTGCAAAGTTTATACCTTTCAGGTTATATCAAAAGATCAAAACATACATACTCGCCTATATTAACCCTGCAGGCCGACGGATACGACGCCTTTTTGCAGACACCTAGTAAATTATTTATAACTTGCATTGTTCGTTGTTAGAATACATATATCTACAAGACGCGACGTTGATTTGTATTGTGTTTGCACTTCCAACTAAATCAGCCGGGGCTTGAGATTTCTATCCTACAGAGATATAGTACGACATACAGCTTTACGAGTATATACCTACCTATGTAATATGTATATTACATCCAATTGATTTTGTTCTTTTCTATATTGTACGGGCAAAATAGAGGCACTTCGCCAGTGCTTCAGTCAGTTTTCACTATAACTGACACCGGGGTTTAGTTTTAAAATTTAATTGTTACTTACATTTAATTATCATAAGTATAGAATTAAGTGAAAATGCCCATCATGTTGTTATTAGTTTAAGTGCACCTCATCAACATACCCATCTTTCGGCCCGGGAGCATGTACGGGCCAATACATAATATTTGTCGCGTAAGCACTTTACGCCATATATATTTCGATTCCGTAGTAGTCGTGAGCACTCGTAGTAGCACTCGTCGCGGTAGTCGTCGTCGTACGCGCTCACGGGTCGTTCTATCAATCTATCAAACTATCATACTATCATTCTATCAATAAGCTTAGTTAATATACAATTAGTTTTAGCCTGGACTATCATTTACCTATCAATTATCTATCAATAATTATCTATCAATAATTATCTATCAATATCATTATCAACCAAAGACTGTAGGGGTTTTCGTCTCAGCCCGTACATCTTTGTTTGATAATATATTGATAGGAATTATTGATAGATAATTGATAGGTAAATGATAGTCCAGGCTAAAACTAATTGTATATTAACTAAGCTTAATGATAGAGTGATAGAATGATAGTATGATAGTTTGATAGATTGATAGAACGACCCGTGAGCGCGTACGACGACGACTACCGCGACGAGTGCTACTACGAGTGCTCACGACTACTACTGAATCGATATATATATGGCGTAAAGTGCTTACGCGACAAATATTATGTATTGGCCCGTACATGCTCCCGGGCCGAAAGATGAGTATGTTGATGAGGTGCACTTAAACTAATAACAACATGATGGGCATTTTCACTTAATTCTATACTTATGTTAATTAAATGTAAGTAACAATTAAATCTTAAAACTAAACCCCGGTGTCAGTTATAGTGAAAACTGACTGAAGCACTGGCGAAGTGCCTCTATCTTGCCGGCATCTACGCTCACTGATAACTTTGTCACTCACTTCACTTTTTACTACATTGCTCTTACACTGCCCTACGTCACTTAACACTTGTAACTTTACACTGTGCACTTCACTGTCTCCCGGCTCTTCTCCTCGAGCGCGAGGCGCTAGTCGGCGACGCGCGCGTCTGACGCGCCGCCATATATACCGTTGCGGCCGCGGCGACTACCGCCACAAGTAGGTAGGTCACGGTGTAGTGATGAATATGATGGTATGATACTCCTTCTATAATTGGTTCGCTTCTTTTTATGGTATCCAATTGCTCTTGGATTGCAAGTAGCTGTTTCTGATTGATTACAGTTTCTATACTAATACTGGAAGGCGAATCGGGTACCGAAATATTAATTAAATTGTTAATCGGTGCAATTTCTGGTAATTTTAAATCGAGTTTCGTGTTAATTTTACTAATATATTGATTTTGAGAATAAAAAGAGAAATCAGCTGATTTTATATGACAGCCCGGATCCACTGTCAGCAGTCCAGTATTATTTAATTGTATAGCGGTAACTTGATTCTTGCATAGTAATCGGATGTGGCATTTATTACAACAGAAATAAAAATATGTATTTAGTTTGTTCGTTTGAGTGAAAATATTTTTGCAGGGACTGATAATAGTTTTACATATATTGGAATTCTCTCTCTTCGCACACAAACTTTGGTCATTCTTCATATGATAAATCGGTTTCTTAACAGAGCACAACACAGTATCAATATCTTGTTCAATACATAAATTGAAATCGTTTTCTGTTAAAGATAAAAACAAATCCTTGTTTAAGTTTATAGCTAGCATTTCACTTAAAGGTAAAATGCTGATCATGTTGTTTACTTCCTGCTTTGGAATAGATATAACTTTAAATATTTCGAAGGAATCTCTTGTGATTAAGGGAATACGAATTTCAAATATGAAAAACTCCTATGATAGATGCGCTTTAACTTTTAATATTTTGTATAATTTTGATAGGTCCGCGTGGTCGGTTGGTAAGGATAGATCTCTGGGCAGATTTTTAGATATGACACTTAATTCTTGTTGTAATTGCTCGGGATGGAGAAGGTGTACACTAAATTTTCCGTGGAACACGTCGGTGATAGTGTCCAGGAGATAATCTTGAATGTTCCTAAGATCATGTAGCATATTATTTGTGATCATTGCTGATAAAGTAAAATCTGTTATATAGGAATTATTTTGAAGCTCGGATCTAAGAATATTCACAGATGAGTTTAGGTCCATTAGCTTTTTGTTGATTGTTTTATGATACTTGTTCATGATAGATTCAGCCCTTTTGATAAGGTTAAATTCCGCTTCAATGATCGACGTTTGATTTTTCCATAGCTTAATCAGATGTTTCTCATTATCTCTAATTAAACCAATGTCTTGTTCGTATTTATCTGCAAAATTACTATCCAATATTCCAAACAATGAATTTGCTATATTGCCTATACCGTTAATAAGACCTCGACGTCGCCGGCGCTGACGCGTGTTTACGTCAAATTGCTGATCTAGCCACTTGCTATTGTATTGTTGTAGGTCGGAATACTGGTGATTTAATTGATACATAACACCGTCGCAAGGTGAACGTTCCCTTATCGTTGTGCATATGGTTTGTAGATATTGTACGTATTTATTTGCCGCCTTAGTGCCTTCCCAGTATGGGTTGATATCATAATATACGACCAGCCGCCAATCATCTTGAATTAAATGCATGTTTGCAATTTTATCAAAGAACAGACCGCGATTATTTTGTAAAGACGTGTTATTATATAACCCATAGGCGTTTGTCATTAAAGTCATAAAAAATAATATGATAGAAGTAGCGACTGTAGCAAAATTGATTTTTTTCTTAATACATCTCGGATTTCTTTCACGTATACATTTTTTGTCTTCAACTGCGGGTGTTTCTTGTTGTACGGGCAGAATTGATAGTTTTATAACTGGCCTCTTCATAAGTCCATTTTTAGTTTTTAATGTTACTACTCGCACATGACCGTCCTTTCCAGGATGTAACGCCAGTACTCGGCCTAACGCCCATTTTCCCGGGGGAAGATTCGCGTCATTTATGATAACGATGTCATTTAATTTGATATTTTCTTGCGGTTGTCGCCATTTGCTTCGCGCTGATAGGTTGGTGAGGTACTCTTGCTGCCATCTCTTCCAGATGTCCTGGAATATTTTTTGTTGGAGATTCCACCTTGTCCTTAAATCCCATTCAGTTTCATAAATTGATAGTATTGGCCCACTTGATAAAAAATGCGATGGAGTTAAATAATTTAAATCTTCATGATCCACAGTGAGCGGACACAATAGTCTAGAAGGGTTTGTTCTAGCACTAGGCAGGTCTCCCATAATCTGATAGTGTTTGCTGGGTTCTTGCTTCCTACACTGGATACAAAGGCGTAGTCTCTTCTTCGTAGCTCTGTTGCCACCTACAACCCAATATTTCCGTCTTAAATATGCTGATGTTAATCGAGGGCCTCCATGATAAGTTAACTTATGTGATTGATCAATTAGTAACTCCGCAATACGATTTTTTCCAGGTATGATAATAGGATTTTTCATATCCGGGTCCAGGTTCGCGTTTCTCAACCTACCTCCCACTCTAAGTATCTCATATTTATCTAGATATGGATTTAACTCACAAATTTTGCTTTTGCTATTTATCTTATTACCGCTTCTTAAATCTGAAATTTCTTGATAATACTCTATTTGTTGAATTTTCTTAATTATTAACAAAGTTGCTTGTTTGAGTTCTTCTACGGACAAAAAACTACCGTATTGTTTTTTCTTGATATAAATAAATCGCCGTACCCATGCTATTATTCGAACTAATTTATTAAATGAACTACAATTTGATAAACATTTTTCTATGATATCGTCGCATTTTTGTGTAACTAAAATAACTTGTTTTGATAATTTAAGTTCTTGGTCCGTTGAATACATAATCTTATTATTATTATCCTCTTCAAAAGCTGCCAGCCAAGTTGGACCCTGCCACCACAAATGATGTTCTCTCAACTGAGTAGCCGTCAAACCACGACTGGCGCAATCAGCAGGGTTTTCTTCCGATTTTACGTAACGCCAGCAGTTCGATGGCATGGTTTGAGTAATTTCACTCACTCTATTGGCCACGAATGTTTTCCATCTGGCCGCACCACCATTAAGCCAACCCAACAGTACCGTTGAGTCAACCCAGCCATAAATCTTGACATTATGGCCTTGCAAACATTGTTCGACCTTTTTCATAAGTCGTGATAGGAGTAGTGCTCCGCTCAGTTCTAGCCTGGGTAATGTCACGGATTTGTTGATAGGAACGAGCCTTGCTTTGCTCGCTAATAACACAATGGTTGATTTGTTATCCCTATTGATACGACAGTATATAACGCATGCATACGCTTTCAAAGACGAGTCACAGAATCCATGTAACTCAATATTGTCACTCTCGCGGGTATGTAGCCATCGCTCTAATTTTATGTTATTGATATTATGCATGTCATTTCGAACTTTAATCCATTCCTTACAAATATGATCTGGTACTTGTTCATCCCACTTAATATCTGCCGCCCATACTTGTTGAAAAAGGATTTTTAATTTCGTTGATAGTGGGCATAGCCAACCCAGTGGGTCAAATAACTTTGATATGTCTGATAGAAGGCTTCTTTTCGTAACTTTATTAGTTAAATCTGTTAGTTCTAACCTTGAACAGAATGTGAAAATATCTTCTTGTGGGTTCCAGGCTAACCCCAACGTCTTGATATGCTCCGCGTGCTTGAAGCTAAATGATTCTTGATAGGCTTGGTCTATTTCAACGTCTTGTAATAACTCTTGATTATTTGACTTCCATTTTCTTAGATGGAAACCTCCCGACTTTAATAAATTAATAAGGTCTCGCTGTAACTTTTTTGCTGAGTTGATAGTGTGACACCCGTGGATAAGGTCATCCATGTAAAATGAATTATTTAAAGCATCTATAGCTTGACTATTTCCATAGTTTGTACTCTCATCCTTAGCAAGCTGTTTGAGCGTCATCATAGCTAAGAAAGGAGCCGCTTTAGTACCGTATGTAACCGTACTAAGCTGATATTCTTTGATACGTTCTAATGCTGAATCGCGCCAAACTATTTTTAATAATTGTTGGTCTTCGGGATGAAGCCAAATTTGCCGAAACATTTTCTCAATATCTGCGGTAAATGCAATTTGATACTGTCTCCACCTTATAATAAGTGATAGTAAATCTTGTTGTAAATTTGGGCCACATTGCATAACGTCATTCAAGCTGTTTCCCGATGTCGTTTTACTAGAGGCATTAAATACAACTCTAAACTTAGAATTTATCGAATCATCAGATTGTACACAATGATGCGTGTTGAAACATTCCGGACTCGAGTTACCGCGCGCGGGTATCATATGACCGAGCGCGCGATATTCATTCATAAATAATTTATACTGTTTTGCTATGTTTGTATGTTTGTTCCATCTTTTCTCTAAGGACTTAAACTGTGCTATAGCCTTAGTTTTCGACTCTCCTAGCTTGTCTTGAAAATTTTGCATCATGGGTAAACGAACTTGATATCGCCCATCTTCACGTCGTGTCGTGGTGGCCTTATAGTACTCCACACATTGTTGATCTTCGAATGATAAATTTGACTCTAAACTGATATCTTCAATTTCCCAGAATTTTTGTATTTCCTCTAGGTTATTGATAATTACGTTACACTGTAAAGTTTTAACGTTTCCCGTTAATATCCAGCCCAAACGTGTATTTTGTGCTATTGGTATATGATTATCGGCCTTCCGAATTCCTTTTAATAAAATTAATGAATAAATATCCGCTCCTAGAAGTAAATCAATCGGACGACTAACGTAGAACTCGGGGTCTGCTAAAGTAATGTTCTCTAAATAATGCCACGATGGTTTAGAAAATGTATAATTGGGTAAATTCTTGATAAGGCTTTTCATGATATAAACTTCAGTTTCAAATTCAAAATGGCTATTCTTCGATACACATTTAATAGATATGACACCCTTACAGTTGCTCTCCTTTACACCTACCCCTGATATCACCCCCTGACATTTTGATCTAGGTTGACCAAGTATTTGAGCTGCATTTTCGGTAATAAGCGAAGTTTGGGATCCTTGGTCTATAAGAGCTCGCATGTTAACAAAAGTCCCATCATATTTCTGTACTTTAATAACGGCTGTAGCTAAAAGTACTTCAGGCATGCCGCGCTGTAACGACACGTGCGAGTTGCTTTGAATTTGCTGAGAAGACTTTAAATTAAAACTATTTGTTTGACCTGATTGCGCAAACGATTCGTGTAAAATCGTATTATGTGTTTCATTACATTTCATACATCGTTTTTCAGAAATACATGGTTTGCCGTTATGCGAATAAAGACAGTTTTCGCATACATTAAGTTTTGATACAGTTCGGCGTTTTAGTTGCGGTGTCATATTTAAAAATTGGCGACAATAAAATAATGAATGTTCGTTGCTTTTGCATATTCCGCACTTGAAAAATTTCCATGAACTGTTGTTTTTGATATTAGCTTGTTGCGAAATTAACCTACTATGTGCCGGAAATGCTTGCTTGTTAAAACTTTTATTATATTTATTAAATTGTTGCGGCGTATAATTATTTGTTTTATACATTTTGTTCATATTATGATATTCTGGTTTCTTACGAGCTGACTCTAAACTAGTAAATTTATTTTCTAAGAATGACAAAAATTCTTGCAAATTAGGTATCTCCCTTGGATGTTTTATGGCTGATAGGTATTCATGGTATGTTTCTGTATCCAATTTTTGAGAAAGAATGTGAACAAGTAGCGGATCCCAGGATTCAACATCAACACCCAAGTTCTTAATAGCGTTTAATGTCTCTAAAGTTGTATCATGAAGACGCTTAATATGATTTAATGATGTTTGTTGTATTACAGGGATGTTTAGTAATATGTCGATGTGCGAACGGAATATTAATCGCTTATTGTTATACCTGTTATTTAAAATATCCCAACTGATTGTGTAGTTATCCGAGGTAATAGGCAAGTGTTGTATGAGCCTTTCTGCTTCGCCCTTTACCTTTGATTTTAAAAATTGCATCTTTTGTGCATTAGATAGTGACGGACTTCTGTGGATTGTTTCGGTGAACAATTCTTTAAACGAACTCCACTGATGATAACTACCGCTGAAAGTTGGTATCTCTACGTGCGGCGTCAACTGGTCCCTATGTGATACGGACCACAGCTTCCGGTTGATAGATTTTACAATTTCATTATAAGTTTTTTCGTGTTTAAAAAATAATGATACGTATTCTGGGTTGCTATTCCCGATTTCGCTATCTAATTCCCAGTGTAAAGTATCAATTAAGGACCAACGCGATTGTACTGCCCGTAATATATGGTCGAACTCCCATTTTTCTGATATAGATTGTAAATCAATATTTGATATAGTGTGCTCAAACGCTTTAAAGTTGCTACTCTGCCTACGTATCATTTCGTCAGTTTTGCTGGTCATTCCTTGAGACTGAGATGACAACTGACGAGACGGACCAGGTATAGTTAATGGACTAATTGATTTTTGTATAGGTTTTTCGGGCCTCTCTTCCTTACTCTGGTAGTTAGAAATCGCTGATACAATATTATCGTACCTTTGTTTAATAAACTCAAATTGATTGCTGGTAAAATAAGAATGTGACTTGGCGTATTCGATTTCGCCTAATCGAAAATGATTTGATTGCAGTTCCTGCCAGTACTTATCTAAGGTATCCAACCTCCGCCTGATGTAGTCAGGCGTCTTTCGGTCGGCGCTATCCTTTTTAAAATTAGTGTAAATTTGCTCAGTTGCCTCAAATAGTTGTTGTTGATTTGCTAATATATCTTCCATACTCGACATGCTGATAGTGATACGAAAAGGAAAGATCTTACTTGGTTAATCTGGATAGCTACACACGTTGCGTTGCGTTAGCGAGCCCTTTGTACCCACCAACCAAAGTGATAGGCAATGGTTATAAATCCAAGCGCCGGAACTGTTGTTAATTCACGTTATTCGTCTCCTGATACGTATGTCCTCACATGTGATACACGGCACTAATAAAACTCACTATAAACACACGCGAGGTCCACTCGAAAGATTACAGTCACGTTGCTCGAAGGACCACAAAGATGTACGGGCTGAGACGAAAACCCCTACAGTCTTTGGTTGATAATATATTGATAGGAATTATTGATAGATAATTGATAGGTAAATGATAGTCCAGGCTAAAACTAATTGTATATTAACTAAGCTTAATGATAGAGTGATAGAATGATAGTATGATAGTTTGATAGATTGATAGAACGACCCGTGAGCGCGTACGACGACGACTACCGCGACGAGTGCTACTACGAGTGCTCACGACTACTACTGAATCGATATATATATGGCGTAAAGTGCTTACGCGACAAATATTATGTATTGGCCCGTACATATATAAATGGTAGTTTTTAGTTCTAATTTGTTAATAATATAATTTATAATTATATTTACATACTTATTTAAAAATATCTTAACCCAAGATTTGCTCGAGAGCTTTTTTACATTAGGTACCAATTAATAAATTAAAAGTAAAAAAAAAACTTTTTATGGAACAAGATTTTATTTAAATGTGCATTTGGTGCATTTTACCGGCTAGTATAGTGAAAACAATCATAACATAGCTATTGGTATGTTGATAGCATAATAATTATGAATTAACTACTCCGCTTCCTAATTCATTAGTTATTAGCATGATGATATATCCTAGCCATCCTCAATACACGGACTATTTAATGCTATTAGTTCATGAGCTTAACTTGACCAAACAAAAAAAATAAACTCAACGTCTTTATACTTAATGGTATGGTTATTTCTACATACCTACCAGGTGTGTAGACTGTAGAACAGCAATTTATTAATTAGGTATAATCCAGTTTATAATATGAAATATTATAGCTCACTTTTCTGTGTGTCAAAATTGCATACAAATTGCATAAAGTTAAAAATATTAACTTTTTCGTCATTAAAAGACTGAAAACTTGAAAGATGAAAGTGAACTCTGGAGTACTACCGTAGGTACCAGTGTAGCTCAAACAGTTATACTCAATTATAATTGATATTGTATACTATTAATACAATATTATTGTCTTGACAGAATACTACGTTAAAGATTACATACCAAAATTGTTGATTAAGAAACCGGTATCGCAATAAATTCATGACGTAATTTAATTACTTCCCCCTTTGCTGGTTAGTGATCTTAATAAAAGCATAATAGTTATCTCGTGTAGAGGGCTGGATGGATGCGCAATTAGGATGATTGCGTGGGATGGATCGGTGCACTTGCCGCGGGGCATCGCGACCCTCTCGAAACCTCTCCCTGCGATCCGTGTCGAATTGCCAAAATTTATGCAACTGCTCTTATATTACGTGCCCCACACCAAATATAACATCAAATGTCATCGTTTTAGGGGAATCTATATTTGCATAATTATATGGAACTCACGCAAGTTGCAAGCATTTGGAACGTTTGTTAAATTTTTAATGTTAAAATCGTCACAGATGTTCGAAAAGGGACATTACATTATCAATTTCTTATTATTGGAACTCATTACTAAAATAATTATACATCAAAGACATGGCAATACCAATAAACGATAGCAAAAGACTTTTATTTGTGTCATATCTGTACTTCTCCAACGCGTCTGTCGGTCTGTTTGCGAGAAACTCAAAAACTACTGCACTTATTTTCATGCTGTTTTCACCAATGGATAGAGTGATTCTCGAAAAAGGTCTAAACCATCTATACTAATATTAAAAAGCTGAAAAGTTTGTTTGTTTGTTTGGTTGAACGCGATAATCTCAGAAACTACTGGTTCGATTTGAAAAATTATTTTTATGTTGGATAGTCCGTTTATCTAGGAAGGCTATACGGTATATTACATCACGCTACAACCAATAGAAGCGGAGCATCAATGAAAAATGTTGCAAAAACGGGAAGGGCGGGCGATAGGTCTGCGAGGTATCATACTGCGCGACTCAGAAAGATATTGGTTTCCCGTCTTTAGAACGCGTGCGAAGCCGCGGGAAATGCCAGTTATACATAATTAGTCAAGTTTTTATAGACAGAACCCGCGGCTTCCCTCGCGCAAAATCTGGGGAGGAACCTGAGCGAAGCTAGAGTGAGTCGCTAGTAATAAATAAATTGTTTAACGGCGATGCATGTTAAATATCTTTCAATAGGTTTCCTGGTGTTAAAATAATCTATACCTACACGACTAGGGACATTAAAATTTTCTCTTTTTTTGTTTTAAAATTATAGTAACCTTTACAAATCACATTATATCTATTACTCACTATAAGAGGTAGGTAATGATATCTAATAATAAAAACTGCACCTTGGCCATTACAACAAGTTGTTAATATGAGTAAATTAAAAATTACAAATTTTAAATCACCAATTAATACCAGTATTGGTACTTGGTAGTTTATTAATACTATTAGTTCATTAAATACTACATAGGTACTTTAGAAAGTCAGAACCCACTACTGGGCACAGCCTCCATTCACTGAGTTCCCTGAATCATAGTCATTGTCTCTGGCCTAGTGCGGGTTGGTAGAAATGTTGAGTTAAGTAAATAATAAATACGCCTTTCGAAAACTTGTTAGATTCTATCAGACATGCAAAGATCATGGCATCATGCATTGCTAATAATTGATTTATCATTTAAAAATAAACATACATAGCTAGTATCCAAAAAATTTCTGTGTAAATACCCCAGAATTCTATTAAGCCGTACCTATATGGAATCGATATACAAAAAGATCGTCTCGACACAGATCACATAATACTATACTCTCGAAATCAATGGAGCGTAATACATTTCCTGCAACTCCCACAGAGCGTACACAATGACATTTCCCGAACCCCAAAAGAACACTATCTGCGAAACAACAGATATGAATTGCCTGTGGCGGCGCGTAAAAAGCAATGAAAGTATTTTCTCATGAACAGTTTTCATTTCGCATTCCTTCCCCTTTGTCCCCTAAGGAATTCTAAATAGTATCTGTAGTTTGCAAGACCCTAATAATGCCGCAGGGGCAGGCCACCCCTGCATTTTCCCCTTCAATCAAAATTGTTTTTTTAACTAGACGTCTGTAGATATAATGTGGAAATTTAAACGGTAATAGAATATGATAAAATATTTTTAACTAAAAACACTTTGATGTACGTAGGATCTACATATTTGCAAAGGGGATGTTTTCAATAATCAATTCGCAAGAATATTATATAAAATTGAAATAAAAGCAAGTCTTGTTTGAAATTATTATTTATGATTCCACTTTTTAGACTTTTTTCACAACTTTGTCGGTTTATCTAAATATCCCGTCCCGAGAGCCTCAGGAATAAGGATACTTAGAGTATTTAATCCTATCTACTTATCCCCATTTGTAATTGGAAGCTAATGTTGTGAAATGTAAGATTGTGATGCATTTGTCGTTTCTTGAGCAAGAGCTTCAGATGTAGATGGAAAACCTGCAGATGAGTGCTGATCGGATGATTGTTGTGTCATTGAGATATGGACGAATGATGTGCGTTCGTTGACTGTGTGTATGATTACGATATGTCAAAAAAAAAAGTTTAATGGCAAAGTTGTAGGTAATAAAAAGATCTAAAACTTTTGTATTTACACTTTTTTCACATAACCTCAAAATTTATGTGAAAAGTTCAAAAAACCAAGTTTTTGGTTTTTTATTTTTATCTTTTACAAAAAAAGTTCTTTTTTGACGAAATTTGGTGAAAATTTGCCTTTTTATGTTTCAAATACGCTGTAATCTATTCGATTTGAAATATTTATTTTTTCCCCTTATTTTGAATTAATATCGAAAAAGTAGCCAAATTTTCAATCGAAAATTCACTCGTCAAAATATTAGCTTTTTTCAATAATTATATATTACTATAGAAAATCTTCTCAGAAAATGTAAAATAAATAAAACAAAAGCTGACGTCAAAGTCTCAAATGTTTTGTATTTATTGTCGATTCTTTTCGTGCTAGACCCCACTAAACGATTCAAAGTTGCTTTTTTAATTTCATACACTTGCTTATCATCTGCCTTATTGCAGATTATACAAACAGATTCATCCATACTGATAAGACAAAATCGAATTGATAATGCCATTACAATTTTATCGTGAGTGTAACTAAATTTGTTTGTGCAAAATTAAGAAGGTTATTATTTTTTCATCTTGTACTAAAATATCATTCAATTTTCAGATTACAAAAGTTTTTTTTAGGTAAACTTGTCACAATTCTCTTTAAGAAACTCAGCCTGCACGTGTATTTTTATAAACGATGTCGTACACTGCTCTGTATTTCGAATACTGGCTAGGTTAATGGTTTTTACAGCTGCTACGAAATAGCAGGTATGTAGTAAGGCCCAGACCCTCCCCACTTCTTTATGAAATACCTTTTGATGGGCTAAAGTTTTTCGTAGGTCACTCAGGTATATAAATTACCTGAAAATAGTAATAAATAGGCATTTACGCGTATAATTTAAAGAAGATTCCACAACTTTCTCAAAATATTGTAGATGTCTTATTAAATATTAATTGTATTAACTAATTTGTTTGTTAATTATAGTAGTAGGTATATTTCGATTTGCAATTTTTTTGTTTGTCAATGTAACAAGTAGTCTTACGTTTTTCGAGTAATTAAAGAGTAAATTTTAATAAATAGCTCAAAATTTTATATAATAATAAAAAATCGAATTCGAGCTTTTTCGATTTTTTGCTTTTTCTGAGAAGATTTACTATTGTAATATATTTTTTTTTCACCATCGGAAAGTAGACATTTCAACGAACAGAAAGTACACCTATATATTGAAAAAAGCTGATATTTTGACGGGTGAATTTTGGATTGAAAATTAGGCTACTTTTTCGATATTAATTCAAAATAAAATGAAAAAATAAATATTTCAAATCAAATAAAGTAGAGCGTATTTGGGACATAAAAAGGTAAGCTTTCATTAAACTTCGTCAAAAAAAAACTTTTTTTGTAAACTAGATAAAAATAAAAAACCAAAAACTTGGTTTTTTGAATTTTTCACATAAATTTTGAGGTTATGTGAAAAAAGTGTAAATACAAAAGTTTTAAAACTTTTTATTACCTACAACTTTTCCATTAAACTTTTTTCTACCGGACTTTTAGTTTTGCCGGACTTTTAGTTTTGCCGGAAAACCCGTTTTTTCCCCTTAAAAGCCCCCCCTCTTCACCTTCCCGAACTCAAATCGCCCCTAATTTATTTTTCCTTTCATTTTTATAATATTCTCTTCCTTTTCCAATGGGTTTCATACTACTGTAATTTTTTTTCACTTTTTATTATTTTTAAAGGCTTCTACCCTGGTCTAGGTTGGCTACACGGTTTATTTCTATTAAGATTACTGTTACGAATGCAATACGTTACATTAATTATGGCAAATAGAAGTTGCGAATCGCTACTTACCACTGCTTTCAGACAGTTTTAGCTCGGAAACTTATGTTCGCTTTTTTTTTCCGAGCAAAACGGGACTGCGCTACACTGTAGCATGGACAATACGTTTACTCTACGGTTCTTTTGTATTAAATATGATTTAAATGTAAATTATTCTTTTGGCGCCCGTAAAAACTAACTTTAACAGCCGTACTTTAGGACCTCACTCTACAGTAGCGCCACCTGGTGAGCCAAAAAACAATAGTCCTCATTGCGATGAACGTGTCACGAAAACTGTACCTCCTAATACCTTATTATTATGGTGGAAGAGTGTATTGCTGCTTGTTTTTGGAGTATATGGATGTTAATGTTTGCGTCTAATTTATCGCAATACCGCATAAGGCTCTTCGCCGCTGCACCCGTGGATCCTACGACAATCGGGATAGTTGTTACGGTGGTGTTCCATAACCTGGAAAGTTCAACTTTTAGCGGATGATATTTGCTATTTTTTTCTACTTCCTTGGCTCCAATGTTATAGTCAGATGGCACAGAAATATCGATAAGGTAAGTTTGGTTGCTTTGTTTGTCTATGTAAATAATGTCTGGTCTGTTATGAGTGATTGTGACGTCAGTTTGCACAGGGATTTCCCATATTAATTTAGCTTTACTATTTTCAAAGTCGGTTGCTTGAGTTCTTCCTTCCGCCATAACTTGTTGACTTCGATTTGGTTTTTTTGGCCAAGCACCAGAAGACATACTGAACCAAGTTGTTGTGTCTCCTTACAAAATATGTCCCGGCGAGTTTTTCACATCCTGCTAAAAGGTGTTGGACGGTTTCGTCTTTATTCGCACACTAGCGGCACTTGCCATCTATGCTTCTTTTTAATATATCGCGTTCACACTGGCGCGTAAGCACTGCCTGATCTTGTATTGCAAATAAGGACGATTCCAATGTTGGCGAAATAGGTTGTTTCTTCAGCCTTCAGACACTTAAAGGTAAGCTCTTTATCCACATTGGCAAGGTCGAGTACCTTTTTAGGGAATTGCCCATGTAGGTTCTTGTTTCTCCAGAATATAATATTATATAATATATATTATAATTATATTATATTACTTATAATGTATCAAGGAATGATTCTCCATAAGGTCCACCCTCTTTTATGAGGACTACTCTATAATAGAACCATCTATTGTGTTTTCATTAGTATTTTACTGTCCTGTCCTTGATACTGTAATTAGAATATTTTATAGTACTTAGCTGTAGTACTTACCTGTAGGTATGTATACCTTTTACGTAGTCTAAATAGTACCTACTCACCCTAGTAATAATCTATCACTACATAAAGATTAGTTTAAAACTTAAAATAGGTTCAGTATTTTTTGTGTTAAGGCGCACATCAATTCGCTAAGTTACTGTTTTTATATGTAGTACTGATAAAAGTATTGCGAGTATTAGATATTTGAGGTTTTAGACTTTTCTCTAGCGCTTATTAATACCTTCAATTTCCTCCTATTAGTTTTGATGTTAATCTTCTAATATTTAGTCACCGCTATGTTTCCAATGAACACTCAATAAAAGCAATTGTTTTGTTTCCCTCTTGAAGTGAAATATCTTTCTGCAATAAAAATTATTATTAAAGTCAAAGTCGCGACCCGAATAATAATTAAACGCTACTCATAATTTGGTTTAAATCCGAGCAGTAATTTTGATTCTGGAGACTAAATACCTACTTGAAATTAAATTAACGTTTATTAAATTAACGTTTTTTATTCAAACCCGAGCTGAAACAAAAAAGTTAGTGTAAATTGTTTGTACCTACCACGTAATTATAAAACTTATTTAAAAACGTTCAATTTGTGCTTTCTCGTCAGTCATGTTGTGACTACACTGCGTCGTGACTCGTGGCTGTGGAGGACATTAAAACATAACATACGGTAATTATAACTTTAAATAAATAAGTACGATTATAAACATTTATAATTTAATAATTTGTAATTGTTCTAATGTCGTCTACACTGATACTGATAATAATTAAACTTATCTTGTTGAGATAATATCCGTATCGTTGTAGGTATGTAGATACATTTATTACATTAATTGCAAGCATCATGTGATCATGCAAAGAGGTTAGTTCTTTTAAAATAATGAAATAATATGATCATTAATTGTAAGCAGATTTATGTGTGTGTAGAATTGTGCTAGGTACTTAAGAGATCCTGTAAAAAGTAATAATAATTATTATTTAACAGTGTTCAAGAATAGGTACACATAAGTGTACCTATTCTTGAAAATGTAGGTACTTAATGAAATATATAATTAAATAAATCTCATGAATAATAATAATTAACAACAATTAAATAAAAAGAGAAGTACTTATATAAAATGAAATCATAATATTTGATTAGGTACTTTAAATTAATAAATTAATACTGAATGTCTATTGACTTTTGTACTCAAATTAAAAAATAATAATAATTTTAGAAGAATATAACAAATTTACAGTTTTATAATTACAGAATCAATAATTCGAATATATTATTTTATTTATATAAGAATTCCTGACTTGTGAATTAAAAAGACATGATTTAAGTTTCGTAAAAAAAATTAGTTATGATTCAACTTCCGGATAGTATAATTAATATAAAAGCATATGGTAATTTTTAAATCGTAGTTTTTGGCGTTCGTGCTCGCGTTAAACATACTCGTACCTAATTGAATTTGTGGCACAACTCAATGGTGAATTTGTGTGTAAAAAGTGAAAATGATAAAGAGCTTCCTATTAAAGTCATAAAATTATATAATATTATAATATGTTGGGACATTATTACACACAGCGCCTTCTAGTTCCGTGGTAAGTTACAAGGCTTGTGTTACGGATACCAGATAGCTGATAAGTGATATACCTACTAAATACACATATAAGTTTAAATACACGCATATTATAAATAAGTATAAACACCCATGACTGAAGTACAAACACCCGAGTTTATTAATGAATGCTCATAGCGGGACTCGAACCCGCCACCGCTGGCGCGAGAAAGTAGGGTCACTACAAACTGCGCCAAACATGTCGTCAATAAGTAAATAGTGATAAAATATAAATTGCTTGCGGCTTCACCCGCGTTCTAAAAACCGGAAATGTTAGCATGATGTTAAACAGCCTTCCTCGATAAATGGACTATCCAACATGCATTTTATAATTCGAACCAGCAGTTCCTGAGGTTCCGTTCAACCAAAAATAAAACAAAAATTTTTTAAAACGAAAAGTGAAGTAACGTTATAAAACTTTAAACGTAAAGAGAGTAGAGATGATATACCTAAAGCAATTCTCTGATATTCTTAATGCTTGTCTATGTAAAGTTATCTGGTTATTTATGAGGTTAACATTCGTAGAGAGGACGGCGTTAGTTTTCATTTTAAACATTTACTAATTACTTCGTATCTGTATTATGAAACGGTGAACATATAACTTACTGATTTGTAACTTATTGTTTTCATTATATGTAAGCTTACTTAATGAAATTTAAATAATCGTTAAGTTTTCCACAATTATTAATTAACTGCAACTTGAGTAATACTATTTTTCCCTTAGTGATACAACTACATATCAGATGGGTGAAAGATGTATCCAATTCGGATTTTGGACTATAATGTCACTACTCATTATAACAAATCTATTCAAGGTTGTCGGCGTTTGGCAGATCACCAAATTGAGAATAAATAATTTTATATAGTATATAAAATAATTATTAATTACTACGTCATAATCTTCACTGAACCCGATTAAGATGGTTGTGGTAGAGGTAGAGCAAGGAGCACTGAGAGGAGTTGAATGTATTAATGAAGACGTAATATACTTAGCGTTCAAAGGAATTCCATATGCAAAGCCACCGTTGGGTGCCTTGAGATTCAAGGTGAGTATCTACTCTTATACTATACATAGTACTTATAATCTTAAAAAACATTTTCTGCATACAGATACTATCCATAGTCCACAATGTTCTGTCTATTTTAACTAACTGACTGGATTGATGTTTTGATGGTAATTTGTAGGCTCCCGAGCCTCCAGAACCGTGGCAAGGAACTCGCGATGCTTCACAACACGGACCTGTGTGTCCGCAATACAACGAACGTTTACAAAAGTACGAAATAGACAGTGAAGATTGTCTGTATCTAAATGTCTACTCTAAAACGATCACTCAAAGTGGTTTACTACCAGTGATGGTATGGATACATGGCGGCTCTTTTTACACAGGCTCCGGTAATTCAGATTATTACGGACCTGATTTTTTTATGAGACATGATATGGTTCTTGTTACAATAAATTACAGATTAGAAGTTCTTGGTTTTCTGTGCCTTGATAATGAAGAGGTTCCAGGTAATGCTGGCTTAAAAGATCAAGCAGCGGCGTTGGCATGGGTTAAAAAGAATATTTCAGCATTTTGCGGAGATCCTAATAATATAACGATTTTCGGCTGCAGCGCTGGCTCTGCGTCTGTCTCGTACCATTTACTTTCTAAAATGAGCGAAGGTTTATTTAACAAAGCCATATGTCAAAGTGGAGTTTGTTTAAACGAGTGGGCTTATGGTATCCATGCTCGTACGCGTGCTTTTCAACTAGGGAAGTTACTAGGAATAGAAACGCTAGATCCAAAAGTATTATTAGATTTTTTAAGGAGTGTTCCAGTCTCATCCTTAGTGCATGTTACCTTACCATCAATCGAATCTAAAAATAAGGATATTACGGATAGTATTTTTTTTTCACCTGTTATTGAAAATTCGACACTTAGTGGGAAACATTTTATTACAGAGCCTCCGCTCAAACTCATAAAGGAAGGATTTTTATCAAAAGTACCAATAATTGTCGGGTATACCTCAGGGGAAGGTATAGAATTAGGTAGGCTTTTGCCTAATACGCTAACATTTCTGTTGAATGTTGGCGCTGTTGTACCCAGAGAGTTAAAGTTTAAATTGAAAACTGACCAAATGTTAGAAATCGATCGTAAAATTAGGAAGTTCTATTTTAAAGATCAAGATTTAAACAAAACTATGCTACAAGAAGTTGTGGATTTCGAAACAGATAGACTGTTCGCATATAATATCTACAGATTCGCGTGCTACTACAGACATATCACAGCCATGCCAGTTTATTTTTATAAATTTTCCATTGAAACTGAAAGAAATTATACTAAGAAATTCTATAAAATGGACGACGTGTCTGGAGTCTGTCACGGAGATGATTTGCCGTATCTTTTCAACATAAGCTGCTTAGACATACCATTAACAGAGGAATCAAAAAACATCGTAAGACAAATTGTACAATTATGGATCAATTTTGCTTCTACGGGGTAATTATATTTCATGGTTAACTAATGAAAAATAGGTTGACTTACTTAATTTTTACCGTTCGTTACAGTCGAAATAATTTGGTAAACGTGAAAAATCGCCGCTTAATGTCGATTTCTAAGTACTTATTATCCATATATTATGTGCTCCTATATCCATGTAGGTGCTCCCTGTCAAATTTTAAGTTTGTTTGCACAAAAATACGTCCAGTAAATAAAATAAATTTTTAAAATATACTTACTCCTTATAATATTAGCTATCTGCGAGTGAAAGTCCAGTCAAAATCAATTCGGCCGTTTCATGGAGACAAGAACAGACAGAATAAAAATTAAAAATGTTTTTTCGGTGATTATTTTGAAAAGCTGTTAATTTGCAATTACAAAGACAGTTAAATTTTATTGATACGTCTAGATAATTAAAAATATGAGTCAAATTATGTGTTCTCCATACAATCACAATGTTCCTTTAAGTGCACTATTACTCATAAAAATAGCATGAGAAAAATATGGTGCAATATACGAAAAAAATATGATTCACTTTTAGTATAGGCAGAAATTTAAGAGCCGACTTGTAATTAGTAATACGTATCCAGCTAGGCCGCTAGACTAGGCTAAAAGGCTATAAGTTTTAGGCAATCTTTTATTTCGAATAAGATAAAATACTAAATAAAAAAATTAAAATATTCTTATGTCTAAGTAAAATATGCCCAAAATGTAAAACTTTTACATTGATAATAATTAATTAGTTACCTATATATTATGATATATCGTGTTCCGTATTTGTAATTACTAACAGACATGTAAATATAATCTTACTTCATTTTAATGGTCAAGTCAATCAGATGAAATTAAGAAATCTTTTAAAAGTCTACTTCATATCATGATCCGGATTTGTATCAAATAACTTTATTAACTAAATAAATTTTCAGAAACCCTTCCTCGTCAGAAATATCAACTGAATGGAAACAATTCACGGAAAAGGAGCGATATTGCATGATAATAGGCAAAGATTTGGAATGTATTCAAAATGTCGATGAAAACAAAATGAAATTTTGGGAAGACATTTACTGTGAAAGAATATTGGACTTTGGAAAATAACTAATTTTATAAAACAGTTTCCTTAGTTTACTTTTATAAAAAATGAAACCTCTTATTCAAAATGAATTCTTATTATTAATAAAATACATACGTTACATTTCCTTAAATGTAAAACAGAAGACACTGTAATAGCTGTACTTTACATATAAAATATGCCCGGATTCAAACTTTAAATTTATATAATAAATGATGATAGTCAGCAAATTTGTTCTGAATATTATTTAGACGTAAAAAAGGATTGAATTACAAATTTTATATGGAAGCATAACATTTCATTTTTACAATCTTCTGACACACTTGCCCTTATAATTGGTAAGTCTGTAGTAAAAACGAATATCGAAGTTTTAGTAATTAACGAATAATAATGAGTGCGCCTTTGCCTTGTGTTTGGTTTTCTCTATTAAAGTTTTTTTTTTAAATCAATATTTAAGCAGATTTTAAACAAAAACAAACAAACTTGTCTAGTGCAACTCTAGGACCCCAATATATATATTTTTTGATATTCCTTTCTTTAATTGCGGCAAAGAAACATATTTCACTTTTGTGACCCCTAATATTTATTAGTAAATTATTCATCCGCTTATTGTTTTTTTAAACAATTGATAAAAGAAAAATTTACTAATGCTAGCAGTAACTATTGCCCAACATCATAAGTTCATTAAATTATTATAATTAAAAAATATATTTATAGTTAGCAAATTTACATTATTTTATTTAATAACTATATAGAAACCACTTTTGAAATAATTTAATTAAATTAAAATGTTGATGGAATGCTACTTAACTATATAATAAAATATGCATCATTTAAATAACACATTTGAAGTTTTTTTTAAAGGCAAAAACGCACTTAACATAATATTCAGTAGACTGCAAATTCAATTTAAAGTACATAGGTTAACACTAAGAAATTGGTGTGGTATGTACATTAAAGACAAAACTAAAGAAAATATTTTAATTTTCTGTTGTGTTCTTATTTAAAACGAACAATAACCAATGTATTTGCTTATTTCAAGTAGTGTTTAATAATTACTCTACTACACAATATAGCTGAGAAGTAATCGCATCTCTTAAAAAAGTTGATTTCTACAATCCATATTGTTATTAGAAAACAAAAAATTTAGACATCTTGACGTATGGAATAGAAATGTTTATTATAACATACTTTCTATTATATTCTCTTTCGCGATAGCGATTGTAGAGTATCAAGTTAGTTAATAGCGTCCGGAGCGCGAGTTGCGCGGCGGTTCGCGACGGCGCTCGCGCGAGCGGGAGCGGCGGCGGCGCTCGCGCGAGCGACTGCGTGAGCGTCGTCCGCCCTTACGCCGCGCGTACAGATATCTGCAAATATATATATATATATATAAATAATAATGGTCTCCGACCGAATCCGGCTATGGTGGCCAATCTCATTGAGACTGGCCAACTGCGCAGGAGATATTATAGTGCACAAGTGTATACGCTTGACACGACCAGTGAGAGCTAAGGCGCAGGACCGACGGCTTTACGTGCTCTCCGAGGCATGGGGGTGCTTTCATCTCTGGGTGTCTACTAGTAGATTTCATTGAAGCACTTAAACTGTTATTTCCATAATCATTCAATTAATGGCGATTTAAAAAAAATTACATCAATAATGACCTTTTTTCTAATACGTCATTCAATTTTCAACAAACCCAACAAAGCAAACTTACAACTTCTTAGACTATAACATACTTAAACATTAAAGGGCACACTGGCTACTATATAACTTAATAAACATTAAATTATCTAAATATATAATTAAATTTGTTTTCATTCTAATACCTTCTGAGCTCTCGAGAAATTGGCTTTAGATGCATGAAGTTACAGAATCCACTTCTGGTACACTCTCCCATTTCATATTGACGGCAGCATGCTTCACGGAAGTCTGTGACAGGTGATAACTCTGCATATACAGGCCTACCACCAAACCAGCGATTGTTGAGATCGTTTACAGCTTTCTCTGCATCTTCTTCTCGACGGAACTTTGAATAATAAATTGATTATTTTTTATAAATGTGGGGAAATAAAAACTATCAATAAATAAAATTGCTATTATAAATTTATATCAAAAATGATTCAAATAGTAGTTTAAATAGGTAACAAGAAAGTTTATTTTTTTGTATTACTTGAAATTACCTTAATATAAACATTTCCAACCAGATGATCTCCGAGGTTGTCACACACATTCATTTCTTCTATTTCTCCATATTTATCTTCACATTCAACAAAGACATCTTCAAAGAAGTTATCATAGTGCTCTTGCATTTCCTCATCTGATACATTTGCTACCACCACTAAAAATGTATATATATATTAATATAAAATACAATATGTATAAATAAAAAGTATATTGGTAATAAAATTTTAAATTGTACATCAGTAAGAAATGGGTTAAGGAACTTTAGGAGTGTATTGGATTCCAATACACTCTGGTAAAAACATGACCACCCATGTAATAAATGAGTAACATGAAGATTATTATTTATTATGATTATTAAAATACATATGAAAAATATGTAAAACTTAGCAAGGAAAAATTTGATAGCAAACTCAACTAAAACTACTACTTACAGTGACTGCCGTCAGCTGATTTAGCTGAATTTTGTGGATTCACATACAAGTTTTGTAGCAATACAGTCTGAGAGAAAGTAGGCTTGTTATGAATTCGTGAACATCGATCTCCATGTCGACAAGCGCCGATTTTAAAGTAGAACGAACAATTTACTCTGAAATTATATAGAAATAATAAGACACGGTAAAAATTTATATTAGGCCGAATTGAAATACATAACCTCAAACACGGAACAGTTAAATATTAAACTTGACTGTAGCGTTGTGTTGATGCCATCAAGATATTAGATAAAATTAAGATAATTAAACTTACTTGTCCTTTTCAGTGCCAAATATAGCCGCCAAATATTCGGCCATATTCAAGTTTCTACAATAAAATTCAATACGAAATGTTGTTTCTGTCAATAAATATACGATTAATTTATCTAAGTATACCTGACATCAGTAAACAATACTATGAAACATTATTTTAATACATTAATAGTCAATTATTTTAATTTAACTAGTAATTGAATCTAGCATTGAATCAGCATTTGGCTCATAGAAATTAGAAAAGCGGCGTTTAACAATATCCACAGATTCACAAAATTAAAAATCAAAAAAATACTTAACAGTTAACTTAAAGTCTTAAACAGTAGATTATAGAGTGCAGACCATAGAGTATACAGCACGGTCGAGTAAAAGAGGTCTAGCAACAAGATGAACTTCAGTAGTAGGAGATTTGTACGATTTGTGAGACAAATTTCCAAGCTTCGCGTCAACGCCGCTGTACGGCGTTGCTATCGACTGGAGCTGCACAGTGCGCACTTTGCACGCCATGGGTCACTGATGTTCCTTATCCCAGGATTGTTGTTTTTAAAATTTTTGAAGTTTTTTTTATTATAACATCGTTAGTTCGTCGTTTGTTCTTTTTTGTTCACTATAAACATTTGTTTGTCCTCCATTTATTTATTTAAAAAAAAATATTTAATATGTGCCCTTACGTTAGCATCGCATTTTTTAATATTTTGTTAGCAAATACGGGCCAATCAACCTCGGTTTATAACTGTTCATGTATAAAAAACGTTTGTTCCTACTTCACATTGTTTATTCTTTAGCTTTTTAACTTATAAATAACAATTGTCTATAACGATAAACGTATAAAAATTATATATCCTGTGACTTCTATACTTAAAATTATAAGAATAATACACTCACTGTAATCACTGTGTTTGTCTCTAAAATTTTAAAAAAGGTAGCGTTAAAAGTTTAAACGTAAAGTTGACGCATGCGCAGTGAGAATATTTAGAATACAAATATTCAGCTAATTAAAAATATTAATTAAATAAAAAATAAACGATATGAAGTAGGAAAAAAAGTTTTTTTATACATGAAAAATCATAAACAGAGGTTTATTAACCAGTATTTGCTAACAAAATATTAAAAAGTAGGATAGGGGGGCTAACTTAAGGGCACATTTTATATATTTTTTAAATTAATAAAAGGAGAACAAACCAATGTTTACAGTGAACAAAAAAGAACAAACGACGAACTAACGATGTAATACAAAAAACTTCAAAAATTAAAAAAACCAATTCTGAGGAGCTAAATTTTGTGACCGGCACGCCGTTTAAGTGATAACAATTAAATAGTATTTATGAAATTCAAGTAATGTGATGAGGGTTTAGTACGCTTGCATTACGTGGAATAAAAAAGAGACAGAATAATATTCTATCTTAGTTGCACATATTCTATCTTAGTTGCCCAAGTCTATCGTCATGCCACGGCCGTAGATGGAAACTATTGTCACTATAAGCCGACATACCCCCACTACTCTTAATATTAGACGTGGCGTACTAGAGTGGTTATTGTTCCGAATTAGGTATATCATCATCATCATCAGCCCTTTTTAACGTCCACTGCTGGACATGGGCCTCCCTCAGTACCAAGGGGATCAGGCCATAGTCCATCGCGCTGGCCTAGTGCGAGTTGGCGGACTTCACAATATTATGTCTTTTGACAACTTACTAGGTTTTCTCAGACATGCAGGTTTCCTCACGATGTTTCCTTCACCGTAAGACAAGTGATAATCATGATAGAAATGATTCGTAGATGAAAATATCAGAGGTGCGATATCCGGATTTGAACCCGCATCACTCGGTTATCCAAGCGAGCGCGTTACCGCTGGGCTACCACATGGATATTATATTATGTGTTTATTATTCATCTATGATAATATGTAATATGTAGCAATATACTATAGTCTATGCTTTATTCCTTGCTTGTCATCGGTGATCGGTCATACCTGTATGTCAGTCATAGAGAAATACTTTAATGTCAGTTAAAATCCGTGTGACGGTGTGGATACGCGAGTGCTGTGATCAGTGATGGAGAGTAGAATCAACGTGTTTGTGGTTGGAGGCATTAAATCGTTGTAAACTAATTGCAACGTTGCCGTTGGATATTAGGCCCTCTATAAACCGAATTCATTTCTATTTAATCACTCGCTAATGTAATACCTACATGCAAGAAATGTAAATATAACCATTTATAGTTAAAAGTTATTGTGCAATTATATTTAAAACAGTGAATGGATGCTGATAAACTCTTAGAAGAAACGATTTATTACCGACGCTAAGGGACCTATTAAATTATTATAATAGTGACCACGTCGAGATTTTCATGGCAACAGTAATTTTTGGTCCTAAATTGTGACAATGTCTTACAATTCTACACTTGATGATTTCTGTGGCTCTAAATTTTGGGTAAGTAGGTCTTTGACCTTGGCAAAGCTACCACGATATTTTTATTAAAACTTATTTACTTGCAAGGTTAGAGTAAAGAAATAAAGCAAAATAATGTAATTGTAATTTGAGATTGATAAATATCAAAAATTATATATAATATTCGAGAATCATAAGGCATTTATAAAATTATTTTGAACACATAGGATAACCAGTTTCTCTTTATGAAGTTTTGTTTGTAAGGTAACTAAATGTGAATATTCTACATACCTAATGTAAAATGATAAATTCTATGTATTATTAGATTTTTTTCTCTTAAGTTGTAGAACATAAATATAGTGTGTAACTAACAACAATTTTTGTCATAGTAATATTTTAAAACCTTATAATCTTTGAATCTTACTTATGGCCATGACCCCAGACCTTTTCTATTAAAGCATCATGACCATGAATAAAACCCGTTTTTTTTTCAATAATTTACAAAGTTGCTGTTCAAAGTTTTTAATGACTTAAGTATGTACTTGATTCTTGCAATTGCAATAGGTCAATTATATTTAACTTAACATTTGTTTGTTTAATTTTTGACTATTTAAATGAGAAAAAAATATTATTAATCTTTTACTAAATTTTTAAGAATTGAAAAAAATATACTTGGACATATCAGACCTTACCTACATATTTGTGTGATTTTTTAAGTTATGTCATAAATATATATAGGAAACAGATATAAAGCTGAGTAAATTTGTATATTGCACTCTCTTCATATAGAAAATAATTATAAGTGTACCCTGGTGTTTCATTGCTCTAAAGAAACAAATAGTAGTAAAATACTGAATCACAGTGCATAGATAGATATAATCAGATACGTAGATAATACCTATCTATAAATTTAACCAAAAATCCCATCAATCAAACAAATGTTTTTAAATAAACTGTACTTAATTAATATTTTTTACTTTTATAATAACAACAATAATTATTTTAAAATGGTGGTCTCAGTAGCGTTCGGCAACCCAGCTAGGTGTGAAGCCAAGAAAATATACCTAACTCTACTCATCATACGACTATAATATATTTTATCTACCTGTTCCGTAGGTACCAAGAATTAGGGTTTTTTTAGGAGTGCAGTGTACCTTTACTGTCCCATAATTTTCATATAGATATGTAGACAAGGCAGTGGTAGCCCATTGGTAACACACTTACTTGGTGAGCCAAGTGAAGTGGGTTCAAATCCCATGTCATACTTCTTGTATTTTCGTATGCAAATAATCAATCTTTTATTTCTAAGAGAACCTTACATGTTTTTAAAAGACATTTTGTAGTCTGTAATGGTATTTTTCAAGTCCTGGTGGGGACATTCATTTGTTGAGAACGAATAAATATTTGTTTGGCAACTAACCATAACACTCATGTCATGTGGAGTACAAACACACTCCAGTCATGGGTGTTTATATTTCTAATATGTATTATGTGTTTAAAGTTTTGTTATTATGTGTAGTGTATCAGCTATCAGGTATCTGTAACACAAGCCACGTAACTTACCACGAAATTAGATGGCTAATAATGTGCAACATATCACTACATATTATATAACAAAGTCCCCTGTCCTGTCTGTCTGTTCGCTATAAACTCGAAAACTACTGCACGATTTCATTCTCTTTTCGTCAATGGATGCAGTGGTTCTCGACAAACATTTTAGTAGGTATATAATTTATCAAGTTTCTGTATACATTTACTAGCGGATCTTCCCTCAATTTAATATAGGGACGAGTCGGAGCAGTGCAAGTGCGAGTCGCGAGTTTATATATAATATATTACTAATAATATAATTTTAAGATTTTCTCATTAGTTGGGCATAAAGCATTGTAGTATTTTTTTCATTTTAGTTTTAATTAAGTTTTGTGTGCTGTGAATCTATACACTCAAGGCTATATCATTTAATCATGAATACGGCTTTTAATAATAATCAATGTAATTAAGTTAATTTTAATTATTGATATTCTTATTTAGTCGAAGTCGAAGTCGTTGAAGTAAAGTAAATGTTTAAAAAAAATTGTGTTTCCAAAATATTACTTGTACTGATGTTGTTGATTTTAATAAAATACATTTTAAAATTTAAATATCTGTTTCGTTTCTATAATGTAAAAAAAAACATTTAGGTATCATCATAGGACCTTTTTATGTTACAATAAACTTTATTTACAGCCATTTTGAGCATTAACATAATAATTTGTATCATTATATTTATTGAAATTTAATTTAAAAATCAGCTTTATACCTACCTACTTATACTATCTTTTATTTTTAGGATAGCAATTTAACATGGTACACTGAAAATCCTGAATTCACACCATGCTTTGAAAAAACTATTTTAGTATGGATACCTTGTTTGTACCTATGGGTGGCAGCTTTGCTAGACCTATTTTATATTTTGAATAGTAAAGAGAGAAATATACCATGGAATTTATTAAACATAAGCAAATTAGTGATAACATGCCTTTTAATATTGTTAAAATTTGTGGACTTGGGTGTGACTGTCCACAAATCGTCAAAAGAAGAAGAAGATGTATTTAATGTAGATTATTACAGTCCCATTGTGAAAATTCTTACATTTGTAAGTATTTTAATTTTTAACACTGTTATTTATAATATAAAATGACTCAGACATTATACATTTTATATATATACATTGTCCTTGTTGTTATCAGATCCACAATAAATACAGTCATCATGCACCTAACATACAACTGTTTAGCAACTATCTTTACTTTAAAAATGCATAATATTGTAATTTATCATTTTAAAACCAATGTTTGCGTAACGGATGTGACCTAACCTCATTATAATCTGAAAATAACTCAACTTGTCATGTGTGTTCCCCTGCTACTGTTACTCAGTCTGTTACTTATTTTATAAGAAATTTAGTAAATGGTATATAGGTACTAACTAGAGAAAATCATCAAAATTAAATATTTAAAATAACAGCCCATATCGCCACCACATCTCTGACTGATTTACTATGACTGCACACTTAAGACTAACCATAAAATACACATTATAATATATTTAGTTATGTTAAGTTTTTATAAACCTGTATGAAATCCATTTGGTAATTATTTACAAGAGTCAAAATCATTATGCCACAATATTAACCTTGACAATTTACTATGAGCCTTCTGTAATAATAGTAGGCATAATTTGAGTATGACCTTACAATATGAGAATTTTTGTTATAAGTCTACATCAATCTTGATGATCGTTTTACAAAATATAGGTTTTTATACATATTGTTGTCCTTTAAAATCCTTACTGAAAAATTTAGCAGACTAAAGTTGACATTTATTAAATGTTGAGATATTATGGTCCTCCTTAATTTATAATAGGTATAAGGGAATACCAAAGTACCCACGTTTGTTTTTCTTCTATACGTTGATATGAAATGTGTTTAGGTATTTTTTATATAACTAAACTGTAAAGAAATGCATAAAAATAGATTTACGTTAAGTTCGAAAAAATGTAAATTTTACTTTAATTTAAGGTTTAGGTACCTATAAAAATGCAAAGGTTACCATATTATAATTTATTGTTTAAATATACACTTATACACTTTAGCACACGTATACAAAATGATATTGCAACTTGACTGCTAGGTTTCATGTGTTAACTGATAGACATTTGTTATATTTCAGATTTTATCTGCATTATTATTATATTACAATAGAAAGTTTGGTATGAGAGCTTCAGGGGTGCTGTTTTTCTTCTGGGTACTCTTAATATTAGCAGGTATACCTCAGCTTAGATCAGAAGTATTGATGCATCATAGAAAAGAAGATGACGAGAATGTACAATACAACTTTGTTAGCTACATGATATACTTTCCTTTAATAGTATTGATGTTTATATTGAATTGCTTCGCGGATTTACCACCTAGAGATACGCCATATAAATTCGAAAAGGTAAATATTAATAAATTATTTAAAATTTTTAGTAAATTGGCCATTGAAGCAAATACTTATTTTATTGTTTTTTCTAGAATCAATGTCCAGAAAGCGCCTCGGGTTTCCCGAGCCGTTTAACGTTTAGTTGGTTTGATCCCTTAGCCCTTACTGGTTTCAAAAGAAGTTTAACAGAAACAGATCTCTGGCCTTTAAATCCAAAAGATTCATCGAAGGAAGTAGTGCCGCGGTTCGATAAATTTTGGGAGAGAACATTGAAGAAAAGGGAAAAGTAAGTACATTCAATATTATTTGTTTTTTTAACACAAATAGTTGCTAGGCTCCTATAAGATCCTTTACATGAAATATATAATATTTATAAAATAAGTTATATAATTTAGAATGTTAGCATCTGTGGTTCTACTTGAATATTTTTTGTTGTAATATCATCTGCGTGAATTGCTAGTGAGAGGTACTCAGAGTCGACCATGGCTTGTCTGTTCATTGTATATATTTTTAATTAGTGTAATTTTAACACATTTTTCTTGATTGAAATATGATCAACTAGTGCTTCCATAGATGTATAATATACTTTAGTGCAGTTGCTGGAAGTGAAACTTTGCGAAATATTTTTTTTTTTTAACTTGAACGTATAGTGTAGTTAGAATGTAGGTAAATGTAGGTGAATGTATGTTTCTGCGATATACATATATAATGTCTCATAAAATATGTGACCAACTGTGGGACTTACTTTTTGGATACATAGTACTTTATGGATTATGCTTAATAGGTAAATAATAAAAATATAATAATTGATTAATTGATTTGATGCAAAGTAAGTTAATTGAGGAATATATCTTATTGAACACGGCCCTACAAAAGTCTAACAATTTCTTTGATTAGAGAATCTACTCCATTTAATTAATCAATGCTAAGGTTTAGACAGTCCATAGAATCATTATTAAGAATCGAAAATTTTTGCACTTGGATGTTCCAAGCCAGTTAAAATATAGAATACTAGCTGACCCGTGCCCACGTCGTTGGGCATAAAGTGAGAGTGTTTAAATAATTTAAATTATTTTATTAATATTAAAATATAAAAATTAAATTATCTATACTAATATTAAAAAAACTACTTTTTGTCACTTAAATATAAAAGTTAGACATACGCTGTCGTTGACTTTTTTGTAGGCATTTTTAAGCTCCACATCTTTTCTCTAGAACTCAAAAATATATCTTTCATAGTTAAGGCAGCGTTCGTAAAAAACGCTTTCATTCGACCGCTTTTTCTCCTATTCACTTTGCAAAACGGACTACCACGTAAAAGCCTTTTTATTTTTCGGTTTTTTATATAACCTATGACACTCAGCAATTATGTAGCTTTCTATTGGTGAAAGAATTTTTAAAATTGGTTCAGTAGATCCCGAGATTACCCCTTACAATTTAACAAATAAACAAACTTTACTTCTTTATAATCTAATATATAAAATTCTCGTGTCACGGTGTTCGAACTTGAACTCCTCCGAAACGGCTAGACCGATTCTCATGAAATTTTGTGAGCATATTGAGTAGGTCTGAGAATCGGCCAACATCTATTTTTCATCCCCCTAAATGTTAAGGGTAGTCCACCCCTAAATTTTATTTTTTAGGCAAATTTTTTTGTTTTTATTTTTTTATGACACAGCATACAAAAATACATACAACCCTAAATTTTCACCCCTCTACGATCAACCCTTATATTTTATTTGTTAATTAAAATGTCACGGGGTTCGAACTTGAACTCCTTCGAAACGGCTCGACCGATTTTTGTGATCCTTAGCGTGATTGTCGGCCAGAGTGGAGAATCGGCCAACATCTATTTTTCATCCCCCTAAATGTTAAGGGTAGTCCACCCCTAATTTTTTAATTTTATTTTTCAGGCAAAATTTTTTTTTTTATGACACAACATACAAAAATACATACAACCCTAAATTTTCAATTTTTTTTAACAAAAATTTTTTTTTAACTCCTGTCTTACTCACTATACATTTTTCAGCCCTGTTTTTTTAGTTTTATTTGTGTATCAATCGTAGCAGTGACTGTTATACCTATTATTTTAATTTTCCTTTGCAACTCTCATATTAATTTTACTGTCATCGTAAAATTATCATTAATTTCCAGTGCAATAATTTATTTACTATTCTTTAATCTGACAGAGACAGTTTTAACTCACAGTTAATTAAGTGATCTCATGTAAATAAACACGTGTTGTAAGCTCCCGCCAACAACGGCCATTACCGTACCTGTATATATTGTACTTAGCATTTTTTGAGAATTGTTTTAAATCAAAACGAAAACGTGTACGTGGTTAATAAATCAAAACGAAGACGTATACGTGGTTAATAAATATACCTGTTTTATTATTGTGAAAGGTAAGTCAAATAATAAGTATAACTGCCATAATTGATAGTAAAAATATAAATATTTATTTTTGATGTTTAGATAGCTATCAAAGACTGTTATTTAAAATATATTCGTTACTCTAATAAAGATTTATTAATTAACCTAAATAAAACATACTTTTATTCTTTATAATGCATTCGATTATAAATACTTCCCCGCACACTTATAGTAGATAATTGTTTTTATTTAACTATAAAAATGTTTCCTAGAAATAACATACATGGCAAAACAACGTTTGCCGGGTCAGCTAGTATTAGTATAGATTAATCTGGAATATCTGGCTTGGGGGTTTTAAGCTGGTCACTTTCAATGTAGATATAATATAGTTATTGTTATAAATAACATGTCACTTATCGCAGTTTACATTACTCGCGTCTCACACTGAGTGATGCCCTAATTCGGAGTCTAAGCACTACTCTATATACCACAGTTCCTAATACTCGTAATCTAATGTCTAATCAATCTTCACTAAGGTAATTTTGTATTTTAACGGACTCGATCTGCAAACTGTCGCCTTTTTCTAAATACATAAAACAAATAATACCTATAGTGCCAAATTTTTCGAAATTGACTTTTTTCTAGGATGAGTACTTTCTAAATTAACTTGTCATGGGCTGACTGAATTATGTAAATTATTTTTATTTCTTAACCTACGACATGCTCTTGATCTCTTTGTCATATAGGTAGTTTATATTGTTTATAGAAATAAGCTGTTCAGAAATAAGTAACTGTTCTAACAACCTGAACTGAAACTTCCGATTTCAATATAATTCTTGAAAGTAAAGCCACTTTTATAGCAATAAAAATAGACTATGGTACGCGGCGGTAATGTAGCTTCGTAATAGTAAATTAACAAAATTGGATTAGTGGTTTTATAGAACACAATCTGTATACAAACTTTGGTAAGAATTTATAATGGTAATGTAATGGTTACATTGGTAAAAATTATAATTTTAACGAAGATTATGTCATTCAAATTAAAGACACCTGCTATATTGAAGTAGATCTACACTTGCGATTTTGAAGCAATGTTGTGTTAGCAAATTCTAGAGATAGATCCAAATTCATAAAATACATTATTAATTATTGTAGATATCTGTTAAGATCAGACTAAGCATTAGATTCTCAAGCAATACATTGACACGCCCATTGTAATTGAATCGTTCTATATCGGACATTTCCGCAGGCGGCAGGCGTGCACATGTTATACCAATTCATAAAACATTCTAATTGGATGAATTGGATCAATGAAGATTAGTGAGAAACTCACGTCACTTACAGTATTTTATACTAATAAATATTATATACAACAGGGGGTGTTATTGTTTAAATCTCCCCTTCCGATAGTTTAGTAAGTCATGGTTCGCACTCAAGTTTGCTTACGGAACTACACCTTTAGAGCTTTTAGGCGGACCTTCTGTCTGCTTCTTGCCCGCTTACATTTTAAGGTAAGCGAACTATTTATTGTTCTTAACCTACTTGAGATCTACGAAACTTACTATAGGAAAGTTTTAAACTAAATTTTAAATATCGGGTTATCATAAATAAAATTTTGTGCATTTGTGTAACGAATGAATTTATAGCGCTGGCGGACCAAGAGCGACATACAGCAAGACATCGGCGAGTGTGAACTTTAAGCCTGATAAAGAAAGAAAGCCGGCGTCGATTTTGCCTGCTCTATGCTTAGCTTTTGGAGGGCAATTCCTCTTCGGAGCTTTACTCAAATTGTTTAACGACTCCCTCATGTTCCTATCACCACAGCTACTCAAGTAAGTTGCATCTACGAATAAACATTTTTCATGCAACATGCAAAAAAAAATTTTTTTAGTTGACTTGAACATAGCCTTTTTCCTAATAGATAATAGAATAGCCAAGTTTTCATAATAGATGTTAAAAAAGATTGTCCAGTATTGTTTAGCTTAGACTGTCCAGCATTATAACATATCTCGAATCGTCGTAAGTTTACGAAAATACAGATTCTTAAAAAATTACTTCTGCTATTAGTGGTACATATAAGGTATGATATCATCTTATAAATATGTATCCTTGGCAAAGCTTAATAATTCAGCAATACATTCAATATATGTATAATAATATTGTAAGATACGTTTAACAGTAACTACTAATGAATTTAATAGAATTCAAGTAAGTCTTTGTTACATTTGTTAATTTAACAGTAACGAATACAGTTTCATGATACATATTTTTGAATAATTAAGTAAGTACCGACTTCAAATTCATAAACTTTAAATGTAAACTTGGTGTAATGTTTTTTAAATTTACGTAATATAACCATAGTCCTGGTAGGTATAATTCAATAATTAAAAGCAATTAAACATCAAAAAGTATTACACCCGAATTGAATGACTCTTTTTTGAAGTCGGTATGCAATTGATATTTTCAGATTACTAATAGGATTTGTTGAAAGTAAAGAGCCATTATGGAAGGGTTATTTGTACGCAGTTGGACTTTTAGCATGTGCTACGGCGCAGACAATGTTACTGAGTCACTACTTCATGAACATGTCGCTAGTTGGTCTGAGGATAAGGACAGCCCTCACTAGTGCTATTTACAGGAAGTCCCTACGTATATCTAATTCGGCAAGAAAGGAATCGACCGTTGGAGAAATCGTTAACCTCATGTCTGTCGATGCTCAAAGGTATATATAAATATGTGTTTACTACACTTCGGTATTAATTATATTTCTTATCATAAAAGTAGGTAATAATATTATGAAATAGTTTTTAAAGTACAATTTTATTACTAATAATGAGATATTAAAAATTTCAAGCTGACGGATTTACTTATATCCATTTATATAAGTTTTTTTTAATATTTCGCCCTTTGTTAAATAAAATAAATCTCTTATAAAATAAACGTTACGTGAGCATGACATCGCAGCTAGAAATCCAAGGCTATGATGACTTATTTACTTAATTGATATAGGCTTTGCAACTTTAAAAATGATTCATATATAGATACATTTACGTATATTTTTGGATTGTATTCTATTATTTTATAAGTCCTTATATTAGATAAATAAGTTTTGATTATGCTATCCACATAGTTACAATTATTGCGTAACTATTGTACATTTAACTATAATAACAGACGGTACAATAGTAGAACACTTTGCTCTATATCACTCTAGTTAAATCGAATGCAATATAAGTATGTGAGAGATGAGAGTATAATCTGTTTAAAAAAATACAACTAAATTTTAAGTCACAGACGTCGTGACTCGTGGGGAACTTCACATGAAGTGTATATTAGTATAAACTATTTTACCAGATCAGGAAAAACAAGGCCTATAAATATAGTGACAAGAAATATTACAAAGGTTAATACCGAATTTTATGCTTATTCTTGGATTGTATTCTTATCAGTAGTATCTATATCAAGTGACATTGAAATTTGGGTTTAATGCTCTTTGGTCACATATAAAGGCCATCAAGAAATAACAAATCGACCTGTTTCGAACAATAATAGTTAGGTGTATTCTGTTAAATATGTAAATGAGGTCATTTCCGATACAGTCGTCAGTTTTTCCTTTCGAATATAATACACAAAATCGAATTATTGATATGAATGGCATAAATACGTATGACATAGAGTAATACCGCCGTCAGAAACAATGTTTAGAGTTCCATCCGGCCTTTTTGCCAATAATCACGAGATCTGTTGCCATTGGAAGCAAAACTTGTACATCCCATAAATATAATAAATGCGAATTTTTGGATGTAGGTGTTTGTTACTCAATTGCTCCAAAACGGCTGAAAGTATCGATGAACTTTGCTAAAAAGCTAGATTGCAGTACGAAATAGCACATAAATTTCTTTATCCTGGAAAATACACCATTTCTGTTGAATGAAGTTGTTTTTATTTTTCGCTATGTATTACTTTCATATAAAGTTATTTGTAGTCTAGTTGTAGATATTTTACCAATAACAACTGTATTAAACTATTTTTTTTAGGTTTGTGGAGTTAACCGCATACTTAAATATGATATGGTCGGCGCCACTTCAAATCACTTTAGCTTTATATTTCCTGTGGGGCATTCTGGGCCCCTCAGTGCTAGCAGGGTTAGCTGTGATGATAGTGCTGATCCCAGTGAACGGATTAATAGCGAACAGGGTTAAGACTTTACAGATAAGGCAAATGAAGTACAAAGATGAACGTGTTAAACTCATGAATGAAGTTCTCAACGGAATTAAGGTAGGAAATTGGCTTTTTTATAGAGATACGAGTATATATCAGACACACATCCAATGTTTGTGGACCTCACTGGATTTGTGTTTTTTCTGCACAGCTCGGCGATTATTTACCTAGTAACAAGACTAATCAGATTAATCATGTCATAATACAAAGTCTGTAACATTGCAACACACATTTCTTATGCAGGTTCATATCCGCACCTCTGATATTTTCATGTGCGAATCATTTGGTGAAGGAAAATACCGTGAGGAAACCTGCATGCCTGAGAAAAACCTAGCCAGTTTTCGAAAGATGTGCGAGTCCGCCAACACGCACTAGGTCAGCGCGATGTACTACGGCCTGATACAAATGAATTAGTCTATACCTATTTATAATTATTGATGTTATTTGCGGTTTATTATTATTATTCTCTCAATAAGTTTTACAATATCACATTTTAATGATGACCTAATAGGCCGAGCTAAAAAAAATAGAATTAAACTGTTAAATTGAATGAAGCTGTATTTGGTTTTTATTTATTAATTCTGCTAAATTATAATTATTCCTTCAAACAACACTAAAACTTTTTTAAATACTAGATTCGCCTATTTTAGACATTGATGAGTCATTTGCAATTATTATAGTTTTTATAAATATATCTCTACAATAGCCAAAAGATAAGCTATGTTTATTTATCTTTAACTTTATAAGTAAATTCTCAATATTGAACACTTTTTATTGTAGCTCGTTACCGCATGAGTGGATCTTCACTACATAGTATAAAACAAAGTCGCTTTCTCTGTCCCTATATCCCTATGTATGCTTAAATCTTGAAAACTACGCAACGTATTTTGATGCGGTTTTTTTTTAATAGATAGAGTGATTGAAGAGGAAGGTTTATATGTATAATAACATCCATTAAATAGTGGAGAAATACTGTTATTTATGAAAATTTTACGCGTGCGGGCCACGGGCAGTAAATAGTTATGAATAAATCAAAACTACTGGATCGATTTTAATCATTTTTTCTGTGAGTGACGTAGGCTATATATTTTATACCCGTGCGAAGCCGGAGCGGGCCGCTAGTATTCTATATTTTGAAATGTGACTGTGGCGTAATGTTGTGAAACAAAACTTGACATATATGCCCAAGTTCTGCTTTTTATCGTTATATTATGAATCTTGCTCGATCATCTCGATATCTAATCATCAAAGACCAACATTATAATTTAAAATACGAGTACGAAACACGTGATTGTGGCATATTATGAATTTTGATTGATATTTTTATCAAGAGAAATTATTTTTATTTGTATACATGTTTTTTTTTCTATAGGTTTTGAAAATGTATGCGTGGGAGCCAAGTTTTGAGGCACAAATACTTAAAATTAGAAATGAAGAGATGAAAGTTCTAAAACAAACCGCCTATCTTAACTCTGCTACGTCTTTTATCTGGTCTTGTGCTCCCTTCTTGGTAAGTGTAGATACACATACGTTACGAATTGATTTATTGTGTATCGTGAATACAATCATATTTTTACAGGAGTTTTAAATACCAAAGGCACAGTTAGATAGTATGTAAAATATAAAATAAAATATTTCTCTATTTTTTATTTCAGAATATTTATTATAATTACTACATCTTGTAAAGATCACTTGTCTCTATGTAATTAATATGTTGAGAACTATACAGCTTTGATTAGATAATATTATTCAAGAAAACTTGTGTAAGGATATCAATAAGGTTAATGTAATGTAAACTAAGAATACGTACTAAACGTATCTATGTTCCATATATTTGTGTACAGACGTACGTGAAGTACAAAGAAAACAGTAATTTTATCAGGTGTTTGTTTAAGGTTGTTTATGTTAAATGATATAAAATGAGTTCTATTATTTATTTTATTTGCAATGAAATATATTATATTTGTTGAATTTATGTATTACATATAGAAAATATCTATAAGTAGGGGTTTAATGTGGTCATTTTAGTGAGGTCTATATACCACGTTTATGATATTTTTTAAAAGATTCTTGTTGGGTCCGAATTATACTTTATTATATAGATACGTAATATTTAGATGACTGAAATAAAATTATTTAAAGAGTGTCACGCATGAATAACTGTTTAGTAAACATCTTAGCGCGCCAATTCTTCGAGTTTTTTTATTGACATTGACACTTACCTAATACTATCTAGATTTGTTTAAGATAACAAGCAATATTTAGTATTGTTTATTATACAACAATCGATTAAACTTGTAGATTATATTATTAATAAATCAGGTCTTAATGACATATTGCTTATAGATAGGCGAGATAAGGCTACTTAATATTAATAACATTCGTTAATAATATCGTTATTAAATCTCTGTGCTTTTAAACGATATCATTTGTTTTTGATAACGATAAATGTTGAAAACATTGACCTGCAATTTAATATACTTTTTATGCGTTGACATATTATTATTTACTGTTATCTTTACATATTCGTCTATATATATAACAAAAATGCAAATATTATCGCTATCACATAATATATCCGTATAATCAAAAAGTCATATTTTAAGACATATAGGAATAAGTATAATTATTACAGTTAACATGATAGTAATAATTAATTGGGCCAACACAATATGGCTCAAAATGAGCTATCTAACTCACATCATATCTAGTAATTTACGTCACGCCTAAATTGATAACAAAGAATATAGGTATGTACATATTATGTTAAGTCATCGTACAATTTTGTCTTACAATTTCACTTTTTCATACGATAAGTATTTACATGTAAACATATGTTGTTCACACAACTTTATTCGTTTCGCAGCAAATACAAATTTTCTCTTAATGTTACATTATAATCTAACAATAAATATTTCATTTACTTTTGCAAGCGTACCTCGATACTGGACAAAGGATCGAATTTAATTTGCAACAATCCCTCAAACTACCCATTGTAAACGCTATTGTTGAATAACACCACAAGGTCGGAGTTCTCTACGGTAACTACTCAATTTGATCTGGATTTGTTCGAGAGAATACTGAACGATTAGAAATTTTTGAGGTCTAAATATTTAATGCAGTCATGTATTTTTACCATATCTTGCACGCCATGCAATATGTGATACTTTTCAGATCAATGACCGATTGTTAGCGTGCTTTAAGAGCCGGTTTTGTAACTTTCGGACGGTTTTGCCCGTGATGCTTGAACATTTGTACAACTTTTAATGGACTTTCAAGCGCTGCCTTTAAATAAATATTTATACATTTTAGTTTTAACACACAATTTTTATTTTAATGTATGAACGTTTCATGTTTTTGTTTAAGGTAACGTTCCTAACTTTTTTCACTTATGTGATTTCTGATCCCGACAACCATATCCTGAAACCTGATACGATTTTTGTTTCGATGTCTCTGTTCTATATTATGCATTTGCCTTTAGGCTTGCTCCCGCTTATCATCGTGTCAGTGATTGAGGTAGAATTTTCAGTGTAATGCACTTTTATCTATAAGAGGCTGTGGAGGTGTTAGGTATGCGTACTAACTTTCATTCAATCAAGTTTTAATACACTCTGGTTTACGATGTATCGATATTTGCCATTTAAAATTACTAGTATAAAGTATAATTTATTTGTTTCTTTATTATTTTGAAATTTTCAAAAGAAGACTATTTTACTGGAATTTTGTTTTGAAATAAAACTTTAAATATATGTATGTCCTCTGATACAAGTTTCAATGACAATAATAAACGGACATCGAGTTAAATTTACATTTTAAAATAATACTCAACATCTGTATACATATATTATACGGATCAAAGGGATATGTAAAATTGTTTCATGGTACAGCGTAAACAAATTCTTCTTGTGGTTTTGGCCACCACGACATTTACCTAACTTACAATATAATATAATCATATCTAATAATCACGACTGCGTCTAAAGATACTAGGCTCATGTAACTGCTGTTAAATTTTAAAATGTGCTTAAAATAAGCTGAAATATTTAAAAAACAAAATGTTTATTTACTTCCTATTTAATTATTACTGAGTATTCTTTGATAGTGATAAACAGTGAATCGATAAAATATATGGTGACTGTTGTTTATAAGGGTAGATGATTATTTTAATTTTTAACAGCAGATTTAACCCATCATTTAAAGTAGATTAATGTTCTATTTCCTGGAATGGTCGTAGGTGTCGCTGATGTCATTTGGGTGCTTTGTCCTAGTGAATGATACGGAAGTACTGGATTCTAAACGCGCTTTCGTAGCGTTATCTCTTTTCAACATACTACGTTTTCCACTATCAATGCTGCCTAACGTTATATCAAATGTAGTACAAGTAAGTTTCAGTAGATTCAGTTTATGTAAATACTAAATAATGTCACAGGCATAGTGTTGGTAACATTTCATTTCACATCGCTTATTGCATGCCCGGTGAGTGACTGGTAAGGATTGCTTGTTTTGCAGAAGAAAAAAATACTAGAATGAAGTACCTAGGTACCGTTTATGGCAATATCTATACTAAAAATTAAAAGAAAGAAACTTATTGTAAATTTTTCTTCTGTAAAGAAAAATATACTATTAAATTCCATTTTTCAAGTCATGATTTGTCATTTTGTAGACCTCTGTGGGTATAAAAAGATTGAATAAATTCATGAATGCTGAAGAATTAAACGAGAGTTCCATAGAACACGACCCGAAAGAACGTAAGTAGTTTTAGACGGTATATTGTTTAACTGCCCTGAACTTCATTATTTTGATACAATATAACATGATAAGTTAAGATAGTTAAAAGATGGTAAAAATGATTAAATCATATATCTAGTACTATACTATAATGTCAGTCAGATTAAAATCAGTTTCCCTTTTTTAGCAAATCCACTGGTAATCGAGAATGGTCACTTCTCATGGGGAGACGAATCAGAGCCTATATTGAAAAATATAAATATTCAAATCCCGCGGGGCAGCTTAGTCGCCGTCGTAGGCGCCGTGGGTACGGGAAAATCTTCCCTATTGTCGGCTCTTTTAGGAGAAATGAACAAAATTTCAGGGCGTATCAATACTACTGGTAATCACGTTTTACAATAAATAAAATATTTTAACATATTACGTCAAAACAATTTCAGTGATTAAAATTGTAATATCACATGGGAATACGCAAGCGGAAAGTAATATCTTATCTTGGACAAACATTGAAAACGGTCTAGCATTGAATTAGGGAACTTGAGATTTTTTATAGACTCATGTGAATAAATCTTAGTCGTACAGACTTAGATCTACATAATAATATTGATTTTATTAGATTGATTTCTGATATTACAATAATTATATTACCACTCAATATATATTTTTTATTTACTCATTTACACTCCAAGTCCAGTTCCAGAATATTTAAATATGGAGACATCCTTTGACTAAAAATTATTACAAAATCCAAACTTTGACTCTTAAATAAACTCTCTTTTCCATAATTTTTTTGCTTATTGTTTTAGATTTTTGGTCCTCAACCTTTCCAATGCTTTACAATTACATCAATCATGGTCAATGAAGAGTTATACCATTCAAAAAGTTTTTGTTATAGACTAAGTAGAAATTTCATTTGATATTCTTCAGGTAGTGTAGCTTATGTGCCGCAACAAGCGTGGATTCAAAACGCTACTTTACAAGATAACATTTTGTTCGGCAATCCTATGGAGAAGAGCAAATATAATAACGTGATCAACGTGTGCGCTCTAAAGCCGGACTTCGACGTTCTACCCGCAGGAGATCAGACTGAGATTGGAGAGAAAGGTTTGACATTACATCATATCTATTTAATATTTTGTGAATTGGCATGTCAGAAACAGATACAACTGATTAGATTTCGAAAGACATTTATAAAACTTTCTCGAACTCCTATGTGCGGTGGCATAGTGCCTCTCACATTGAAAATAAGCCTCTGTCCAGCAGTGGAATCAGTATTAAAAGGTGTAAACAATATTAAAATTTAAAAGGTTATGGAATCTGTACTAGGTTTTAGTTATGTTACTAATTAATTATTATTGAGAAATAAAAAAAAATATAATTTTACTGTCAAACATCTAATATCTTTTTTCCAAAATATAGTTTACTGCTAAAGTCTTTATTGTATTATGTATATTTTAAACAACTTAATACGTGTTTGGAAATGGACCAACGCAACACTTATATCCAGATTTTATTCAGATTCAGATATTTTTATGATCGTGATGTGTATTTTAATGTACGATGTTTAATGTCAGTGTATAAACATACGTAATGTTGCATATTGTTATATATTTTTGGTAAATACAATGTAATTTTGGCGCTTCCCATAGGTATTAACTTGTCGGGAGGGCAAAAGCAGCGGGTGTCGCTGGCGCGCGCCGTTTACTGCGACTCGGATAGCTACTTCCTAGACGACCCACTCAGTGCCGTGGACTCTCATGTCGGCAAACACATTTTCGAAAAGGTTTTTTATATGCAGTTATATAGTTTATAATTTAAATTTTAACTAACGTATGTGTTACATGTCAATATTATCTATAGATTTAATAATTTTTAAGTCAATTTAATCATTTTAATTCCTAAATGATAAAACCAGTTAACTACGCAGGAGATACTATAGTGCACAAAAATGAACGCAATACAAGTGTATTCATTATGTGTTTAGTTCTCAAGCTCTGGGTACCACAATTCTACTCACGCATGCACGGAGAGAGATCAGGCGCACGACCACCAGTTCACAGACGTACGAGGGTGACGTACCGCTAATACCCGACTTCGCTGAGAATTTTTGAAGTGAAACTTCTTTAGAATCGATGTGATTTCAAACTCGATGAAACGAAAAAATAAGTCCATAGTACCAGGCGCTCAGAGACGGGGAAGAGTTAGCCTTATTTTAAATTCAAGTTTTACTTCTGACATGTGTACTTTGTACACACGCACTTTTTTTTATATAAAAACTATAACCATGGTCTTATTCGGGACTCGAACCCAATATTCCCAGATCTGCCACTAGACAACTTTAACAGTATTTGCTTTAAAATATAATTGAGTCGATGGATTTGCAAAATACGATATAATGGGTCATTTTTATGATATATTACTCTTTTGAATGTAGGTAATAGGTCCAAGCGGTCTATTAAAAAACAAAACTCGCGTATGGGTCACCCACAATGTGTCGTTCCTGGCACAAACCGACCACATCCTGGTGCTGAGGGACGGGGAAGTGTCGGAGGAGGGTACATACCAGCAGCTGTTGGAGAAGAAGGGAGCCTTCGCCGAGTTCTTGTTGCACCACTTAAGCGACGCGGAACGCACTTCTCCTGAAGGTGACAATACTTATTCTCTTTCGTATTTGAATACTATAGGATTAAAATAACATTTTTAATTAACTGAATTAATGGTCTCGTCGGAAACAATTAAGTTAGCTCATATCCGAAAATTTATTGCCTATTCGGATGTTTTCGCGGATTTTTTTTTGATTTTTTGGTTTCCAACTTTTCGAATGCCAAAAAAACACATACATACTTTACATTACTTAAAATATTTTGGTAGTAATACACTTCGTAATTTTGTAAGAATATTAGAAAGAACTATTAACAACTAATTTATAATTATTTTTAGAACTAGATGAAATTAAACAAGATTTGGAAAGCAAATTGGGTTCCGAGTTCCAAAACAAGCTGCAAAGGGCCCGCTCACTGTCTGAGAGCACGTCGGAGTCGGAACAACCCGCAGCGGGTAAGGCACATTATTTATTTACCATGAAATAAATAACAATATAATTCCACTAATCTAGCTAATCTTTAGAATCCTAGTAGAGTGGGTTCAAATCAAAGGTTCAAAGGTATTGTACCTCTGACATTTTATTATGCGAACCATTTCCAACATGACTTAAGTAAATATTTTCCATAGATTTTAATCATTCATAAAGAAAGGCTTGCCTTTGCGGGATCAGACAAAAAGTACTATCAGTATCTTTATTTCAATTATCCGAGATAAGATATATTATGTACTGATATCTAAAACCAATGCAATGTATTGATTGCTGAGCCTTAAAAAAAGCTAAGTGTAATCTTTGTCCATATTAACATTATTAATGGGGAAAGTGTATCTGTCTTTTTTTTGTCTCATAAGTTTATTTATTTAGATTACCAAAAGTTTACATAAGTATTTTTATGTAATAACTATATGTATTACAGTAAAGGCCCAAATGTGTATGTTAGGTAAACACAATATTGTCAATAACATAAAACAAAAGAAAAGCAATATTCTAATAATTACATGTCTAAATAAAATCAGGAAAAAGTAAAGCGTTTTATCATAATAATTAATAAAGTTACAAATTACAATTATATACATAATGACTTCTGTGCACTTAGTATTAGAACACACAGTTTATTGGTTTAGTTTGCGTTAATATCAATATGTTAAATTAAAAGATTATAGGTATTAGGCTGACTACAAACTGAGCGTCAAATTTCATATTACGTGACATGGCCGTTACGTTGCATTTAAGTTTAGAAAATGTGCACGATACGATATCATTAACTTAACCTATTTTGCTCTTAAATAAATACCGATGAACATTTATTATTACATAATAAGGTATTTTATGTTCGATTCAATTCTAAAGCTGGCGATCGAAGTGGCAGCGTGAAGAGACGCACTCCTGAAAAGGACAAGCTCATAGAAGCCGAGAAAACTGAAACCGGCAGCGTGAGTATTGCTAAGTTTTATAACTGTAGTAGTATTTTAGTAATTTCAGTGCTCTTTATGATTCTCCATATTTCAAGTACACATTAATATTACTCGTATTATTTATCGTCGTATTGTTTACAAACTCAATGCCCACACATTTTTATGGCAATTTCCGTTATTCTTAATATTAATTGTAATTTTTTACAAATTTATTAACACGTTAACCCATTCGTCTCCACCGCACTTTCATTACAACTCAAACGTCATGCCGCCATACATATTACTAGTGAACCCACGAGCGGGGTCTTCGGCGTGGGGAATGCGCTCTGCGTAAAACTTTGACGTTAAAAACAATTCACATTCCAATGACAGAGGTGTACAACATTCGTGTTTATTTCATAAAATTAATAAAATAAACTCAATGAAATTATTTTATATATATTTTTTTTATTATTATAATCATCATTTATCTTTTCGAGAATTTTCATTGAAATAAATATGAAGTAAAAAAAAACGACTTTATTATATTTATTTTATATTATTATAATGTAATTATTATTTTTCACGTTGTAAACTGTTAAATCAATGGGAATATAGATACATAAACAACTAAAACTAGTCAATAAAATTGAATATTAATAAATATTAATAATCCCATTCGGGTTGCGGGAGATTTCTATTCACGCATGCCACAGTCGACAAAGATCCCAGGTGGCAGGCCCCAGCCCCGCCAGACTTTTCTTATTTTCTCATTAACTATGTAGTGCTGATTTATACTTATGTTTTTGAGAATATCGTTAAAATATACTTTCCGTCATTGCAATTTCATTCGAACTTGAAATTTTAAGTACCTACAAGCACTGTACACATGTTTATATTGTTACTGCTTTTGTTAGCCAGATATAACTAGTGAATACTTAAGATCTTATTTTAACAACTGATGACTAACTGATTTTATTTTATAGACATTGGAGTACACTACTTAATCACTTTTTTGCCTTATGAAAACAATATTATACTTTTTTTATTTATATTTCGTATATCATGCTAATGCTAATGAGCTAAGATTTCCAAAAATATAGCACACTGATAGTGTGTAGATGGGTCATTCTAGTCTGCGGTTTAAAAATGGTTCTAAGCTATGTCACTACGTAAAAATGTTAAAATACTTTAAAAAGTAAATATAAAACGAACGAACAGATAGTTACATAGAGCTAACTTTTGCGAAACCTCTCTCTGCTGGTCTGCTCCTGTCCGAACCAAAATATGTTTTCTATGAAATTAGCATACTAAAGAAATAAATATTTTCTATTATAAAACGTATCCTTCCGTCCTTAATACCCATAGGAAGATTTAAGCTACGAAGCTTAAACTTAGTATAAAATTTTCTACAAATTTGAAAAACATATTGTGATAAAATTTTCATGGGGCCTTTTAACTGATTTTTGAAGTGTGAAAATGAGAATGACCCAGATACGAAATACACAGAATATCAAAATATAACATCGTAATTTTTATATTTTCACTGTCTTGACAATAATACTTTATTGCATGTGTGCGTAAGTATTAGTCTAAGAGCTAATAAACTATTAGACTAACTGTTTATAACTAAATTTGCAATGCTAATAAAATATATTTATTTTTTTATTATTGGGGAGTGTTGCTGTTCTGTGATTTTGGTGGCCTCTCGTGTTTCTCTGAATGCTTTAAATGGTTTACACCTTGCGGTCTGCTTCGTTTTCCAGTTCCTTGGTTCATTCGTTCAAAATGACGGCAATATTGAGCGAGACATTAAATAATAGAATTAGAATTTGAATGAGGGATGGATGAATTGGCGACATTTCTCAGAGTCATGTTTAGCGACGGAAGGAATGAATGAAACAAAGTGCATGGGACCAAAATGCGAATGATGAAATGGATGTATGTGTGACTAGCTAAGGAATGATTATACAAGGGGATAGTAAAAATGACGGGTAATAGGCTGGATTGGCAAGGGCATTTTATGCGGAGGGAAGAAAGTCATATAATAAGGAGAATGTTGAATATCTATGTAGGAGGAAAAAAAGAGTAGAGAAAGACCGAAAAAGAGATGGATTGATTATGAAATAAATACATGTAAAAGGGGTGGACGTCACGTTGACAAATGACAGAGGAGAGTGAAAGAATAAGACATGTTGTGCCGACCCCATATAGCGTGGAATAAGGGCAGGAAGAATAAAAAGATTATCGGTAAATGTAGGTGCGTTACCATTCTGGCAGGCACTTTTTATAAAGAAAAAATTTCTTAGTCTACTCCCGTAAAACTACAATTTTATTATGTTGTAATTTTTATAAGTTTAAGTGTATAAAAATGACTGTGAAAATGAATGTAGGTACCAGACTAGCAAAGTTAACATCGGTATTGTAATAAATAGTAATGCTCCCACAAGGCTAATGTTTTGTGGGCATGTACTTTAATTTTTTTTAAAAGTATATGCAAGCAGCCTGAATATTGTAGCGTTTGCAGGAGTCTGCTAGACATTTTACAGGGTTATATGTGAAGTATAAATTTTTATTTATATTAATAATTATTTATTATGCAAATTAATCACTCTAACTCTTTTTAACCGTATGAAGAATGAAGGTAAAATATTAAAATACAATATAAGTAGTACAGTAATTTATTCATCAAAAACGAGTTAGTCGGATAGTTCGCTAGCTCTCCTACTATATTATTGTCATTGATTGTCATCCTTGATTATTCACAGAATGTTTCATTTTATTGAAGGGCCTTAAGTATTTAGGTAAATTATTTGTTTTTTTTTATAAATAGTTTTAGTAAAGTAATTTTTAAAGTACGGTAGTAAACTACGTGTGTTGTTGAAAAACATTCTTCCTTTAAAAAAAATCATCAACATTGTCAATAATCATAGTCAACAAAAGGTAAGACAATAATGAAATAAAGACTCCTTGCAATTATTATTACATAAATTGAATCCGTACTAATATTTTAAATGTCAAAATGTGTTAGTTTTAAGTTTGTCTTTCTTTCACGTTGAAATGGAACAAAGATTAGCATGACGTACAACCTGGAACTGACGTAGGCTAAACAAAGTATAATTCGCGTCATGTAAAAAGAACGCTGGCTGTCATGTTGCGCAGAGGCGATTTATAGGCGAATTTGGTGGTAAGACGCGGGGCGCGGGACGGCGAGGCACTCATGCTTTCCGGCTCGCTGTTGGTTCGTCAGTTCAAAATACCATCGCGCACACAAAAGTTATTAATTACGAAATGGTTTTATATAAAAAATATAGAAAAACTATTTTTGACGTATATTATTTTATAAAGAGAGAGTCTGATAATAATGCAGGTAATCATTTTAAAAAATATTTTAAATTAATTAATTATATTTTTGTAAGTAAATTAAACATACTACACTGACACACATCAAAGATATTTTTTTAATTAATATAATTCTAGTAAGTGACATTCAATCTAATATATTTTTCAATGTATCTGCCAATAACCAATATACGTCGCGAGCGAAAGGCTAGTTCAAAAATAAAATAATAATTTCGTATGCGAATGTACCCATGCGCAAACACACCCCCCCACCACTTTCTTCCAGCGTTCTTTTTACGTAACGCGAACTGTTCACATGTGTAAAAATTTAGGGCAGTATTAGAGATTGCTACTTATGATATATGTTGCTAAGCTTTTAAAAGTCAAATTATTTACAAATAATGTATTAAAAGAAATATTTTATTGTAAAGCCAGAGCATTTTTATATTATTATTTATTAGACAATTAACAGCTGTCCAACCTATATTTATTTATTTATTTAATATCAAACAACTATAGTTTGTCCATTTTGTTAATGGTTTTTTGACAGCTCGCCGACTGACAAGCTATAGTGATGACAAAAGGACGTAATAATCGATTTTTCTTATTTTTTTAAATATAAAATAATATTTATTTTCATATTAATAAATATAAAAATAAATATTATTATCGTAAAAATCAAGTGTGGTGGAGAGAACTAAGAGAATCATAATGTGATTCGGGCCGTGACATTGCATATTTTGATAATTTATGCACACAAGAGTTAATAATTAATATAACTGAAGACTCCTCATCGGACAAATCTAATATAAAAGATGATTCTGACGAATCAGGTTAATAAGAGGAATTAAACTATTTTAGTTGTTTTATTTGTATGATTATAATAAGAAGAAAGTAAAACTTTACATAATGTTAATGTCTTAATTTATTGGTTTCAACCTTAAAATTTTGTTGTCTTCCTGATTAAATAACATATTATTACACCTTATTTACATATTAGCATTGATTTCTATCGATTATTTGTAATTTGTGGCACAATCGTAGTAATCGTTATGTGTGGCACAGCAATAAGGGGGAGGTGCCCGTCCATGAAGTACAATATTAATGAGTATGACATTTTAACTTTAATGGCTAACCATTAAATACGAAACTTCGTAGGCGTGAGCTGTCAAAAAACCATTAACAAAATGGACAAAGTATACGTAAATTTAGAACACGCTGTAGCAAGCCCATTCAATGACAGCCGTGTACAGACAGAGCACCGGCCATGTACATTTCTATCTATGTGTGCGTTTAGTATTGACTATGTCATTATATTAATTATTATCTGTCAAAATACAATTTATTACTACGATTTTTAATAAAAAAAAGTATAAAATTTCTTTTAAAATAATGTATACTTCTCCTTTGCGTTAGTAAATCCCAAAAAGTAAAAAAACGCTAATGTTTTTAATGTACAAGCTTCATGAACTATTAACTTATCTTTGAATATGAAAAAAAGGTATGAAATTACATAAATTTGTAAGAAAATATTTTATATTGAGCAACAAACAAGAAAACAGGAAAATTTACTCATGTTTTCCATGTAGGTATCGTAGTTTCCCTTTCCTTGTGATAATAACATAGTACTACGCGTTATGTTGTTTGATTTTCAAATGCTTGTATCGGTCAAAAACAGTATTTATTAAATCAAAATCGAAAATGTCTGCGGTTATAGCGATCGGAAACAAGCGAAAATTTAACAATATTATAAATATATCCGCCTGCAAATTAGGGCCTGCGTGTAGAATATCATTCAAAGAAACACCATTATGGCATTTCGCGCTTGCGTCTAACACTGGGCGAATTGTTGTAGTATCTTTATCATGTCTTATGACAGCGTGTTGCGGTATGAAATATCCTTCCTCTAAGCGGTCGGATCGCGTTTCTGAAATATACCCTTTCTCGATATATTCCTTAAAAATATTATTATAACTAATGCGAAGTTCATTGTTAGACTGAAATTTTCGTTCTAGTAATAAAAATCTGCGTTGTGCCATGGCACGCGAATTACCTAACAAAAGGGCAAAACGGTGCAATAACGACCGGACGAATCACGTGATATAGTAACGGAAAACAAATTTTCACATTCTTCGTCCTGCTTACTTAAAATTATTTGCGTGGGGGTCTCTTCGAGCTCCCAAAATTTATGAAGCGTTTTATTTAATAATGCGTTATCATCATAAATTAAAAATGAAGCGGATTGACTGGTTTGCAAGCGTTGATCATTCGTAGCGGTGGGAATAGTACCCATAAATACATATCCAAAAACAGTTTCAATCGCGGGTGGAGCGGGTGGTTTAATTATTTTACTACTCGTGTTAACATTTAATTACATTTTAGCCCCAACATTAACGTCATACCATTAAAAATTGAGTGTAAAATGGCAAAGGTACCGTAAAAGAGGATCCTTGTCTACACAGACAACAGGGGGCGCAAGGATCCTTGTGTTTACACAGACGAGGGGCTAATAGTGATAAAAACTGATCTATCTTTTAAGTTGGAACAAATCACATATTTAAAAAATAATTTCGTCAAGATCGGATAAGTAGTTTTGAAGTTCACCATGGACCAACATAGTAAAATTGGTATTTCCATAAGATTACTTTCTGGGAATAGAATTTGTTTACTATTTGATAGCAAACCATGATATTGATATTTTTTATTTAAAAATATTAATAATTTTTATGGATATTTTTATGTACATCGTAATTTTGTTCTAATTAGTTCTTTTATATAGCTATCTATAAACATCCCGATATAAGACTAATCTCTTTCAATATCTAAAAGTGTAATTATAAAAAGAAGGATCCACCCATTCTATCGACAAATTTATTATATAATTTATCAAAATGCCGGTTTTTATAACATATTAGATTTAGCTATTACAATATCTTTGTTTTTCCTGATATTACTAACAAAAATGAAATCGATATTATAATAATTATATACAACGGTTACTCACCTCTGAAATACGTCGTATGAAATTGGTTGAATTTTATTAAAAAAATAATTTGCTAAATCTTGAAACCAATGGATATATTAGAAAGAACGTGTTAAAATAATTAGTTCAGTTCATTTTGTAATCGTATAACGACGTATTTACGAAGAATGAGCTACATTTATAAAGAGCCCACTACGTGGGTTCTCGGGCCCGCAAATGCGACATAAATGAACCCACGTCGTGGGTCACTGGCACTGAATGGGTTAAAAGTAGAATATTGTTATAATTATTTCGATAAAGAGTGACATACATCCAACGAGATGAATGGTTAAATATCTCGTGTTTTGAGATATTGCAAAACAGTTATTTAAATCAGCTTGTATTCTGTGTAACAGCAATTTTATTTATTAAAATACCAACAATATCCTAGCTGTAATCAGATGTCGTGTGTAGGTGAAGTGGAGCGTGTACAAGCACTACCTGACGAGCGTGGGCGTGGCGGCGTCGGTCGTCACCGTGTTCATGAACCTCATACTGCAGCTGTTCCAGGTCGGCTCCAACTACTGGCTGGCGAAGTGGTCCAACGACGAGCAGATGGTGAGATTTCTTCAATCTGAACTACATCATAAAGGCTAAAAAAAGTCTCTCCCGTGACCATGATTGCTGTAAAGCATTCGAAACGTCGTCGGGAACCAAAAATTAAAAATAAATCGGCGACAAACTCCGAAAAGATAGTGTCTTTATAATGTCAAATATTCGTGTATACTTAAGAAAGTATTATAAATCAACACTCTTAACTTTATTGGAAATGTTATAACAAAGCGGTCTTTGAAAAAATCCAATTCGTTAATTTGTGATCTAAGAACTGAATCAATGAAGTTTTCTATCGTTAATTGGTTCATGTTTTGAAAAGTGAAATCCTTAGATTATATACATGTCTAGATTGAGCAATACCAACAAACGATGCGCAGAAAACGGCCTCACTTTACGTGACATGTGTGAGTATAGCTTGTGTACTTATTGAAGTCCAACTGTCAAGGTGTGCGTGTTTAGGGATACCCGCTCCAAATCTTTATTCCATTATTTAATATGATGAAGGTTAAATAAAATAATTATTTTTAAAAATTTAAATATTTAAAATGTAATAATTAAAATATGATAAATACTCCTGAGAATATAAAAAAGTACTAGTACTGCTTCATATACTATATTACGGTTTTCATTTATTCATATGGATTTCATTTATTTTATATAGGTGTTGGTGAGGGTGATCAAATAAATATTGTTAGGAAGATTAGTCAACTACGCAGGATATTTACTATAGTGCACAAATGAACACTAAAACGTGAAATAAAAACTTAATAAAACGTCTAGATAAAAAACACTAAAACGTAAAAAATACTTTATTGGTAGTTTTCATTGAATATAGATGCTTAATCATATATTTTCGTACCATCGACTATATTACAATTTACACCTATCAGTTATGTTGTTATTTCTAGTGTTTGTTATTAAAGTCAGTTTTGTAAAAAACATAACACAATATATACTATTCCATCATTTTATGATTTACGAGGATGTAATGATGTTTATTTAAACGCCGCCAAAGATAAAAATAAGTGGTTTGCTTTGGAGAAGGTTTTTACCCAAAGGGGTAAATAAAGTACTTATAATAGTTTAGAATTAATAATAAAAATATATTGAATATAAAAAAAAACGAAAGAAATTAATAACTAATTTTTATTTTGTAAAAACTTCTTCTAATTAAATAATTAATAAACTGCATACTCCTAATTATGTACGTTCAATGTCATACAAAATTAAAAAATTAAAAAGTAATTAAAAAATTTAATTATATAAATGTCATTATTTTATTATTTTTTTAAAATGTTACTTATATATACTGTCTATAATCCTATATAAATAAATATATAAATACATAAATTTAATAATAATATTTATAATTTGTCTCTAATAATTTCGCTAAGTCTCCCTAGTAATAAGCTGGCAACACAGGCTTGTCAAATTTACCTAAATCGTAACGAATTAAAAATCCATATTTTCTTAAAAAATAGTAGTTAAATAACATAACTTACCGATCAAAAGTGATCTTGGTGTTATTATACGGTTATTCCACATAATTTCGACACAATTTGATAGCACAAACCGGCATAATTAATTTTTTTTTGCGAGCTTGTTATCCACTAGTGGCTCAAATGACACTGACGTACGTGAGAAGCGAGTCTCAGCGTTAGCAACTTGAAGTGGACTAACTATCGTACCATGGGGCGTAAAATTATCGTACATGGATCGAAATTATCGTATTTTTTAGGATAATGTCTATTATAGATAAATAAATCATATAAAATGTAATATTGATATGCATGCAAGTACTCTATAGTTTATCTTTTTTAAACCACCGCTGTCAAATCAACAGAACACTGAAACCCAAATGTTTTACACGTGGTAAACAGACCTGCGTACGATAATAATATGCTATCATACATCGTACGTAGGCACATTTAAGGCAATATTATCGTACGGTTCCGAACGCTGGCGAGTCTACCAATTTTAGTAGACTTTTTTTGAGCCGTTCGGGACGGTTCAATGTGGTATCTAGACATGTATATAATCAAAGGTGAAATCATAAGATATCGTCAATAATATAGTCTAATGTACGGTGAGAAATATTTAAAGACATGAAATCAGTCTCTTTACTCTTAACATAAATAGTTTTATTATACAGTGTTCGTTTTTTTATTTAGCGACACAAGAGATAATAGCAGTAACTATTATTATTTAAATCGAACAGTAAAAACCTTTGCAGTAACCTTAAACCAGTAACTTTAAGGAAAATCTTACAAAAATAATACTTACAATTATATGGCGATATTATTGACTACAAAATAAAATAGTGGCGTTTTATAATCAAGGCTGACTTCTTATTTAAATTGTGTGGTTGTAACCACGACTGTTAATTATATATTTTTCATTAAAATATCTTCTAACAATAATACCAACGTATAAAATATTTAAATAATTAATTGTTTCTTTTGCTCGTAAATCGTAATATGTGAGACGTCAACAATTTTTTCCGAAGTGTCTCAAGGACATTTTTCAACAGTATAACATAGACAAAAAAGTATAAATTAAAATTTTGTTCTCCTCATAACACCTCTTTTGAAGTCGGTCAATAACAAAATATTTGGTATTAATTAATTGCAGCTAGTTAACGGTACTGTGGACAAGGCTAGGAGAGACCTCTACTTAGGCGTGTACGGCGGCCTCGGCGTCGGACAAGGTAACATATACCCTACAATATATATGTACATGTTACAGTTATTATTTCAAGATAAATTCTCTACTTTTTACAGCTTATTTGATTACTAACAAATAATGTTTACACTCGTAGATAAATTGAATGTTATATTTGACAATTATTAAAGGCGGTTGTAAATATTAACACTAAATGTCACTATATTTCTGTCATAACAACTATTTCGTTATTCGTATATGCATATGAAAATTGATATTTTTTTTTACCTTGTTAAACAAATTTTTCAGTTAGTGTCTCTTCGGTGTCGGATTAATTTAAATCCTTTTTGGATACTATAATTTTAATTCGATTAAAAAGTACTGTAATGAATACATTCTTTACGAATGCTGTTTCTTGAGCTAATAATTTTATAAAACTTGGTTAATTATATTTATAATTATACTTCTTAAGTACTACGTGGGTTCGGCAACTAACCATTGCATGTTTTATAAATATTCTATATTTTTATTCTCTTTTTGCAATTTGCATGTATTTTGATATTTAAATAATTTTATTATTTGTAGTTATTTTTCTTTTTATTATAATCAATTTGCATGTTTCGTATCGTACATGATATTGTAAAAGAGACTAAAATAGTGTTTTTTTAAACTCATAATGTCAGTGTGGACTCACCGTGAAGATCAAACAACTGAATGTATAAAATAATTGCGCCAACTGAGCTAGGTTAGTTATAGCACATAATATAATGGAATTATCAATATATAGAAATGTATCAAAAGGTGGTACCTAATTAGATGAAACATCCAGAGAAGTCATAGTTATTCTAATTAAATAAAGTAAAAAGCATTAACTTTTTATTGATATATACGTCTTGTAAATTATATTTTAATATTGTGTTTGATTGAAGAGTGTGGCTTTTTAAGGGTTATGTTACTCGGTGAAATTCATTTTTAATTTTGATTTATATTCTATAAAATAAGCAATTATTTTTGGGCGTCCTAATGAAATAAACGATGAAAGTTTACCAGATCAGACGAGCATTTTCTATTTGTTTTAATGGAAATATTACCAAATGCAAAGGGTTGTAAAAATTGACAATTTTCATGGTATTGAAGTTTGAGAACTGTAGCGTCTCGCAATTACAGATATACAAAACCCGAATCTACACTTTTATATATCGAATAGTAAAAGTGTAGATTTGGATTTTATAGTATGTTAAGGATTTCTGGAACTTCTAATCTTATTCTTGTTTCTTTCCGATACCCAGTGAACGTTTCCAGGTCATATGTAAATCTGTGTGTTCAGTATTGTGTCATTCGCGTGTCGCCTCACCCTTATGATTGCCTTATTTAGATTAGTTAAACGATTGTATGGACTGGTAGACTATGTGTAGAGAACGTAAAATGAATTCTAGGATGCCTCGATAAGTTAAAATATTATTGTCCTAACCAATATCTGCTACGGCAGCCAATATCGTTTAGAGTAGGTATTGCATATTGCACTACAGATACAATCTTATCCATTCCTTTCACTCTAAATTTCAATTGGGTGACAATTCGACATGACTGGAGAGAGGTCAGGGACCACAGTGTAGGTGCTCTGCGAGGCACGGATGTGGGAGTGTCTAACAACTGTTCTAACAGTAAAAGTCAATAACCAAACTTGGCCTATCCCGGGGCTTTCCCCCTAAGGCCTTCGGGCTAGATAGAGTAGTAGTCTTGGGTAGTTCACGAACGACTTAGGTGGAAGGAGCGTTCCTTTAGGCGAACTATGCGAACTAGTTCATCGATGATCTCACTCTTAGTTCTTTTCAGTGGCGCTATGTCAATGTGACCAACTGAGTTATTTACTTTCACTGTGCGCGCTTTGATATTTCGATATCGATACTAAACAACTTCACATCCACATCTAATAACGGACTAAATGTTTTGAAAATAACGAGTTACGAGACTAGCTGTTGACTAATTATTAATACTTTGTACTTTTTAAATAAAAACAAACAAAACTTGCAATAATCATAAATATATATTTTTTCTTTATTTATTGTTTTTACTAAATTATTTTAAAAAAAAGAACTTATGAACTAATAGAGCGAACTAGTTCACCATTGGATTGTGAACTAAATTGAGCGCTCTCAGTGGTGTCCGACTAAGCCCGAGACCATAGAGTAGGGCAGCATGAGTAGAGCGGCTAAGTAGAGTGCGTGGTGCGCAGTGGTGTCGGTGTCGGTGTCGTCGCTGGCGCTGTACCTGGGCGCGCTGGCGGCGGCGCGCGCGCTGCACGCGGCGCTGCTGGGCGGCGTGCTGCGCGCGCCCAGCATCGGCTTCTTCGACTGCACGCCCGTGGGCCGCGTGCTCAACCGCTTCAGCAAGGACGTGGACGTGCTCGACAACGTGCTGCCCATGACGCTGCGCGGGTGGACCTCGTGCTTCTTCTCGGTACTCGCCGCCACCGATACAAACGTTATTAGAGATGTGCCCCATGTTCGCTCCGAAATGGACTGAATCGAGAATTCGGCTGAGTTAACAGTACAAATCGATATATTTGAGTTGGTTTTTAATTAACGAATATTGGACCGAAATACGAACACGAAAATTACAAATTCAGCTGAACATTCGACGCATCTCTAAATGTTATGTACATGTGCATGGACTTCAAATTACGGATTTTTAAATAACGATTTAAACGACTAATTAATAATACAAAAAATGTATTCGGTAAAGATAGTTGTTTTTATAGTTGAGATTTTCATGTTATTATGTTAACCAAAATAATCCGATAATTGGAAGTGCGTTCCTTATGCTATTTTATACTTGTACATCTGAGTGAGCATGAGCATTTAGTTTTTATTCTTTATTAAATCATATTTACTCATATTTTTATTATATGTAACACTTCCGAATCTTGACTTTCTTGTTCAGTCTTCGCTGTACATGTTTAAATGAATGTCACTATAATGCCTGATTTATATTACATTCCGTTTCAATTTAACAGTTGCGTACTCTTTTTTGCCGAGCTTAAAGATAATTAAGATTTAATTTCTATTCTATTTTCAAAAATTACAAACTGATGGTTAAGATTTGTAAGTGACTACTTCTGTATGCTGTACTCTTATTATCATATATTTTTACGTAAAATAAAGCAAACATATTGCAAAAATGTATTTTGGGATCAGTTTATTGTTATGCATTTCTAATTAAGCATATCTTTTTCGTTCGCTCTCCAGCCTCCATATTTTCATAGTTCCCTGTTCCTTTAAAATATCAAACGGAGTACTAAACTGTTGATTTGCTTGCTTCATCCCAACGCATAAGTAGCCGACACTTTAGTAGAGCATGTGGTGTTATAACGAGTCTAGCTCTCCGCCGCATCACGTCCGGCGACGTTGCTCTCCTCACCGCCTTTACGTAGCAGTAGTAACAGAATTGGCCGTAAACAATGTATTCATTATAAACACAGCAGTCGGTGTCGTTGTACGTTAATGTTGATCATCGTGGACGTTGTTACAGCGATAGCGTCATTTTTCGCGGATTTAATGCCATTTCTGGCGTGCTGGCGGGCGGCGCGGGTTCTGCACCAGATCTTACTGGACAATGTACTAAAAGCGCCATTACAATTCTTCGAAGTGACTCCCGTCGGACGGATACTGTCTAGGTTTTCGAAAGACGTGGACGTCGTGGACACGTCGCTCCCCTCGCAGGCTTCAGACGTCATATATTGTGCGTTCGAGGTAATTCAAGTCTAATGCCGCGATTTTCTTTTTTATTTTGGTAGGTACATTACTTTACTTTTTTTTCGCCGATTTGGTTTGCTTCAGTTGAATTAAAACATTTTATTTTAATGATCCTATTTTAATCGATTAGGATTTTTTTTAAGTAATATTAAAAAAAATCGTAAAATCTTGAGTAATAGTTAAATAATGGTACCAGAAAAAGATACAACGCATTATTAAAAAACTCAATACTGATAGGAATATTTCGTATTATCTCTATTAAATTGTTATTATAAACGCTGTAGATACTTATGTTAACCATTCTTGCTTTCAGCTGACTGTTTGTGTTTTATGTGCTTACTATAAGATACCCGCTACTTATGTTGTATCTTCATACAATATTTTACATAATGTATTGTATACGCAAATATACATTATGAAAAAAAATTCAGATATAAACTGATCCCAAGATATAATCAAAGACCATACGTTCATAATTTAATCGCACTGCTTAAAAAGTCAACTCACGCAATGTCACCAAAAATAACGCTTATTTAAAAGTGCAGCGTTCAAATGTGACTAAACACTTACTAATATTGTGACATAGTGTATAGTTATTACAATAATCCTCAATTCCACACAGGTTCTGGGTACTTTATTCGTGATAAGTTTCTCAACACCAATATTCTTTGCTGTGATATTGCCTATCGGCGTCATATACTACGTCATACAGCGCTTCTACGTCGCATCTTCACGGCAGCTGAAACGACTCGAGTCAGTCTCGAGGTCTCCGATATACTCTCACTTCGGGGAAAGTATAACCGGAGCCACCACTATCCGAGCCTACGGAGTCACACAGAGGTATATAATTTTATATCGAGTTTACGTCATATTGTTAACAGTTTTTCATCATCAGCCCTTATTAACGTCCCACTGCTGGGCACGGGCCTCACTCAGTACGAGGGGGATCAGGCCATAGTCCACCGCGCTGGCCTAGTGCGAGTTGGCAGACTTCACATGTCTTTCGAAAACTTGTTAGGTTTTCTCAGTCATGCAGGTTTCCTCACGATGTTTTGAATAAAAAACAGTTTTTTACAGTTTATAATTTAAATAATACTTAACATAATACATTTACATCTTAATATTAGAATTAAATGGTATTATAATGTTGTAACCGATGCCACAGATTTATAGAGGAGTCCGAGCGCGGCGTGGACCACAACCAGGAGTGCTACTACCCCAGCTGCGTGGCCAACCGCTGGCTGGCCGTGCGCCTGGAGATGATCGGCAACCTCATCATCTTCTTCGCGGCGCTGTTCGCCGTGCTCGGCCGCGACACCATCAACCCCGGCCTCGTGGGGCTCTCCGTCAGCTACGCCCTGCAGGTACTTCTGAAAACATTCTAAATTATAAACAAAATAAACTCTGCTCTCGACTATTATTACTATGAGCTAACACATATAAAGTGAAATACCCGCGATAAGTTAATGCGAGTATTTAACTTAGGATTTTAGCAGAACCTATTTTCTTTCGGTTATACAATTTGCATTTCAGTCCCGCCTATCTTCTACTATAATCTTCTATCAAAAAGAAGTTACATAAAAAACAATATAGGCTTAATCCAAAAGTAATAAAGGTTATAAAAAATATTTCTGTTTATATAAATCACACGCGTATTCTCCGTTTTACATACCGTTTGTCTAATTTAATCTTAATTAAAGATATGAAATTCAAAGAGCATCTCTATAACTAGAAAGAAATATATAAACAAGAAAGATTGGTGTATAAAAGATGACGTCATTTTATTCATGACTGCAAAATCAACTTTCAAGCAAAAAATTACGTCCATTGTTTCACTCATATTTTCATTTTATTTGACTATAGGTCACGCAAACATTAAATTGGCTCGTGCGGATGACATCGGAAGTGGAAACCAACATTGTAGCTGTTGAAAGGATAAAGGAATATGCTGAAGCGAAACAGGTTCATATCAGATTTTTTGTTATTTTATCAATTGATTAATAATATCCTTTACATACCTAAATAATTTAAATGGCAGTACAACAATAATTTATTTAAACCACAAACAGATTCTGTGTGATGAGCGAATGTTCATGTTATGGATTTTGATTTAAGATTTGTTAGGTGGTATATTGTGTGCTTTCACTGAAGTTTGAAATAATGACCGTTGAGTTACGATATTAGCTACTTAAATCGCTTAAATCGCTAGTAAAATATATAATAGAAAGAACATGTCAATACAACAAAGCTATTGCCAAATTAAAAAAAAATGTGAAGGAACTTTTGTATACTAAACTAACGAACGTTTGTGGCTATTATTCGATTAACGATATTTTAGAAGACAGTACGCCTTGGGAATGATGTGATCGCCGCCAGGCTATTTTATAACAAATACAATTATTGTTAATTCGCAATTTAATTTGAAGAAGAGAGAGAAAAAAAAATAGTCCCGCTGAGTTTCTTTCGCCAGTTCTTCTCAGGTCAGAGGTTCCTTCAGTCCGAACTGGTGGTAGACTCATGACGTTCACTAAGAAATTGTAACAATTTTTATGCTGAATAAAATATTTTGATTTGATTTGTCTGTCTGTGCATTATGATTTTACTTGAAGTGCAAATTGCAATATGTGTGTGTGGAGGTGGGGCGCAACGGCTTTTTGTAGGCTATTTTTAGGGGTGCTCGTTGTTCTAGATAGCTGAAAAAATAACCTGCTATTTATAAATAGCATGCTATTTATAAAATAACCAAATCGACTGTTATTTATTTCCAGAGGCAAGCGCTATAGTTATTTTTTTATTTATTTTTATTTCATACTAGCTGTGCCCGCAACTTCGTTCGCGTGGATGTCGGAACTTAATTAGTATTTTTTAGTGCGAAGCGCTGTTGGAAGATACCGATACAAATCATTTTTTTTATTTATGCTAGTGCTTCTTTATAAACAACATTAGCTAAGACTCCTACAAAACTCAAATATGGCCGGCAGGCATGGGCGAAAATCATTCTTTCAAAGAAAATCTTGACACCGCGATTCAGAAAATGACGTTACACGCACAACACCATCTATCGAACAATACTGCACGCAGTTGATCTCTAGTTATAGTCCCGTCTAAGTTCGAATACTCGTAGATGGCACTGTTTTAATATTTTACTTCGGAAACACTATTTTTTTTATTAATTTACATTTTTTATAAGTGGTGAACTGATTACGATGAAACAAAAACCTTAATGTTACTTCAATTTACGCACATATTGTTGTGTATAAAAGTTACGTGAAGTTGTGAGACCAAATGCACATAACCCTAATTTTACTTCTGGAATTTCTCTACTTTTTCACTTTAAACTCAAATATCTTTTGATAGACTGAACCGATTGCAATGAAACAAAAATTAAATGTTACTTCAAGTTACGTTCAATCGTTGTGTATAAAAGTTATCTACATTGCTTTCGTACATTTTACGTGATGCCCGGATAAATAAACAGACAAACAGACAAAAATTCTAAAAATGCTGGAAATGGGTTCTATTGGTTATCCTTTAACACCCTGGCTATTATTTTTGTAATTTTTTTTGATGCACAAAAACGACTTTTCTACAGTTTTATTATATGTATAGATAATATGACCACAACAAAGAGAATGTAATCACTATGGATGACAACTGCCGCGCTTGACACTTCGTGCTAGCCGTATAATATTTTTGTCACGAGTCGTGTGCGCTAAATTATGCGAAAATATATAACGTATAAATATTTTAGAGCGTAAAAAATAATAGGCATTTTAAAAATAGCGTATTTTTATAACTCTTTATCAATATATAGCCGTTTCGTCCACCGCTACAGTTATAACAGGTTATCAACAGATAACAGTTTCGCCCACCTCTATGTGTGTGTGTGTGTGTGTGTGCAGGAGGCGGCGTGGACGGTGGGCGCGGGGCCGGGCGCCACGTGGCCGGAGACGGGCGCGCTGCAGCTGGAGCGCCTGTCGCTGGGCTACGGCGCGCGCGAGCCCGCGCTGCGCGACCTCACCTGCGCCGTGGCGCCGCGCGACAAGCTCGGCATCGTGGGCCGCACCGGCGCCGGCAAGTCCACGCTCACGCTCGGCCTCTTCCGGTGACTCCCTCGTTCCTCACTCACTCACTCACTCACTCGTTCATTCATTCAGTCGTACACTACATACTGAAACTTTGATGTATCTTTAATTTTATTATTTTTAATATATTTTAAGGCTATAAGCTGTATTCAAATGTAGCACGTTTTCTGTATGATAGAAATGTTTGTTTTCCAAAAGGAACGAAACGAGGGTGTGTTGCTAGTATTTTAATATTCACTTATTGCATTTAATGAAAATTAATAAAATCATGGTTTAATAAAACAAATAGAAAAAACGGTAGTTGTTTGATATAAATTATGATATATTATAATATATAGAATACGATTATATTATATTTTTGTACATATTCAAATGTAGAAAAATACAGAAATAAATACAAGAAACTGATACAAAGTTAGTTAATACATGGATATAACAAAACTGACTCTGTTTATGTGTACAAATAACAGGATAGTAGAGGCGATGAGCGGGAAGATCCTGATCGACGGCATCGACATCTCCACCATCGGGCTGCACCAGCTGCGCTCGCGCATCACCATCATCCCGCAGGACCCGGTGCTGTTCTCGGGCTCGCTGCGCATGAACCTCGACCCCTTCGGCGTGTACTCCGACGAGGACATCTGGCGCGCGCTCGAGCTGGCGCACTTGAAGTCCTTCGTGCAAGGTATATAGGGTAACATGCCCAGTGTCCGCCTCTTAATTTCATTGCCGCCTTATCACTACATAGTATGAAACAAAGTCGCTTTCTCTGTCCCTATGTCCCTTTGTACGCTTAAATCTTTAAAACTACGCAACGGATTTTGATGCGGTTTTTTTAAATAGATTAAGTGATTCAAGAGGAAGGTTTATATGCATAACTAGCGGATCCCGCGGCTTTGCTTGTGCTAAATCTAGGAAAAAGCCCAAGCGAAGCGAGGGCGAGTCGCTAGTATCTGTAATAAATAGGCTTTACGCTTTCAGATTTTTTTATTTAATAATACATTAATTTCACAGTAAGTTAAATTGAAAAGAAAAATCTTTAAAATAAAATTTACAATTTTATAGGAATTTGTTCACACTATTTTGTATGGCACTTAGACTTTATTTTATTATGCCATATGTATTTCATATCTTTTGTACAAAATAATTTTGATATTTATTTCTACCAACGCCTTCTATTCATTATATAATAACTCTTAGTTCCTCTTAATTTCACGCAAGAGAAGTGCGTTGATGTTTACAAATTAGCTAATTATTCAACAATTCATTTCTGAGTACCGCTCCAATCTTTGGTTACTGGTTTATATTGAGTGTTGTACTCAATAGTTTGTCTTAAAATTTAACTTTTAGTTACATATTTTTGTGATTTAACTTCACCAATAACATGACATTGGCAGGTTTACAAGCGGGGCTGCTGCACGAGATCTCGGAGGGCGGCGAGAACCTGTCGGTAGGGCAGCGCCAGCTGGTGTGCTTGGCGCGCGCGCTACTGCGCAAGACGCCGCTGCTGGTGCTGGATGAGGCCACCGCCGCCGTCGACCTCGAGACCGACGAGCTCATACAGGTACACAAACACACACACACACGCACACACACAACATGATTACCACTTATCGTCGTCAGGAAACCAGCATGTCTAAGAGAACCTAATAAGTTATCGTAAGACATGTGATGTCCGCCACCCTTAATTGGTCAGCGTAATGGACTATAAGGGATGCCCGAGCCCAGCTGTGGGGTGTTAAAAAAGTTGAATACATCGGGTCCATCTATTATTTATGGTTATATTTTGTATTTCAGAAAACGATTAGAACCGAGTTCGCATCATGCACGGTGCTCACGATCGCGCACCGACTGAACACCATCATGGACTCCACCAAGGTGATGGTGCTGGACAAGGGGCAGCTGGTGGAGTACGCGCCGCCCGAACAACTGCTGCAGGACAAAAACTCCATCTTTTACGGCATGGCGAAGGACGCCGGGCTTGTCAACTAATATCTCCATACAGCAATTTTCAACTCGTATAAAACACTATATACATGTTTTATTATTTCTTTTCTGACATTTATATGCGTTTTTTTTAATTATTGACATTTTACAAATGCTATCGAATTAGGAAGTGCTGCCAACATTGCGAACATTATAGTTAGACTCAATCAAGCAATAAAGTGCGATGTGCCTTTATATAATTATTTTAAATTAAAAATTTAAGAGGTCTTTACGATAATTAAACATTAGAACCTAGATATAGATGATCGTTACGTGTGTTAGTTGGCAGCTCTACTAATTAACGACATTAATTAGTTGATGCGTTAAGAGTTAAACTACGTAAGTTGTTTAACTTCTACAAAAATAACAACTTAATATAGCATTCGAATTACATGAATACGAAGAATAAGGGTTGTCGTGATTGCGAGTTATGTATTGCTTGCATTTTAAAACACGTGTTCAATAGATGTTGTATGCCGCTCGATCCGATATCAACAGAGCAAATTTAATGAAGCCACTTCGGTCCTGAAGTTTTTCCAAGATAGCGCTTGAAGAATAAAATAAAAAAACTCATGCATATGAAGTTCCTGACGTATATTATAAATATAGACAATAGTGTACCGCTATCTTTATGTAATCAACTTCGGGCACGTATTATATCCACTAATAGTTGTAATGTTTAACCTAGTTTATAATTGAGTTTTTGATATCGGATGAGTCGGCATTTAGATGATAGTTTTCTATTTTAACATTTTTATACACATTGTGTATTAGTATAGATGTGCGGGAAGTTAAGGGCTAATGTTAATTTGGATTTGGTCGAATTGTGCTAGGACTTGACTTAACTTAATCACTCCTTTGCTATTATTATAGATGATTTGAATTTTAATGTAAACTTATTTTTTTATATTAAAGACTGTTATATCAAGTCTTACACAATTTGAAACGAACTATTGTTAAAGGCAATAAATGTGCACACAGTTACCACTCCAGACCGCCCATTAATTAGTTTTATGTACATATTTTATTTAATCTCTTAATTAGAGTACTTAATTTTGAATTATATTAATATAGTATTTATAAAAAAAAACAGTTAATACTTAATAGTGCAGCACTCAATATTGATAATTTGAACTTAATTATTTGTATGCCTGTTTATATCAGGTTTAAGTTTTTGTTATTTTTAATACCAATAATATAATAATTACCTTATATACAGAGATTTTATTAGATATAAAATAGTTTAAATGCCTACTCTACTTATTTAAGTAGTTTGTACTTAACTATAAGCTTAAAAACTTTCACACTTTTTAAAAGAAAATATTTGGTTATGGGGTTGGAACACATTTAGAAGGTTTTACATATATCTGATGACATCACTTAGTCTACTGCAATGAATATAAACATTTAGCCAGTATACTTATGCAAATTTGTACTTAAAATTACACTATTTAAACATTACTGATTTTAGTTATTACCAAATTTTCCAAATAAATGGACATTTTTAGTTTTATGATTAATTTTATTGTATTTTTATCTTGTGCTACTTATAATAGTAAATTATAAGTGTTGTAACTGCCCTGCAAGAAATTACCACCTGTGATTAAAGTTCAATTACTGTCTCTAAATATTTTGTACATAGTTTAACCATAAATAGCATACTAGCTCACAAGCAAACACGCAATAAATAGATACATATAAAATGTTAATAAATCTATATTTTATTTTTCAATGTCCATAGACATAATAATGATTATTAATTAATTACTCAAACATTGCAAAATTTCCAATACATATAACTTTTTGGAAATCATGTATGTTTGTCCACTTAAATTAGCAATAGTATTTTAAAAAATGCCATACATTGTTTATGATTGAGCTCATGTATGTAAAATAACTCGACCTCTGGTGTTGTGGACTAGATATTTATAGCACAAACAAACAATACAAAATATGCCAGCATTCTAAAAGCACACATTTAAATATTTGCCTAACAGCTATGTTATGTCAAACAGAAAAACAAGCATTTGTAAAGCTTCATATTACTTTATTGTATACTTAGTGGGCAACCATTATTGCATGTTATGATTGTATTGATTTATCTCTGCTTTTACGATTTAATACTTTGTAGCCTTAAATGTGTTAATATTAGGTTAAGTTAAAGCGTTTTAGTAAAAGAATACACTTAAAAGTTAAAGGTAGGTAGCTATACTTATGAAAGCAAAATAGTGTTGTGCCCAAGACATCGGATTATGTTTACTATTACTGACATTGCATTAATGTGTACATTTATTTTAAATTAATAATTAGAAATTTTATTAAATAAACAATTTACTTAATAAAAACTTTACCGATATCTACATTATTTACACCGCAAATTAGGTTTTAGTATTACACGAACAAATTAATACGCAAATGTGTTATACTTTGTTACGAATATTATTATTGGGCTTAACAAAATACTTGCAATTATGTATATTATTGAAATTATTAACTATTTAAAAGTAGGTTGAGATGCTTTAACTAATCGACATTTTTTGAATAATGGTAAAGTATGAATAATTGTTTTGTAAAGCTTTGTAGTGACAAACCTATTTTTCTAAATGTTGCGTTTCTCTGAACAATTATTAATGTTGGTTCAAGTCCTTTAACTTGGTCCGGCCCAAATATCGATTATCGCTATCGATGCCTAGCCAAGACGCCATAGATTATACACTTATACAAGACGCTCTTCTTCATTCAGACTTCAAAATTTAATTTTGATTTCTTATATAACTGAGTTTTTTAAAGTTTATCAGTAAAAGTTTATTTAAAAAGTAATCACAATACAGGAATAAAAGTATTTGTATTTGTATTGAATATTGTTTTATTTCATTCTGAGATCCTTTCATAAGTATAACGCACAAATACGCTATAAGACAGCGTTAAAAATTTAAAGTACGTTTAAACGTAAAGTTGACGAATGCGCAGTGCGAATATTTAGAATACAAATATTCAGCTAAATAAAAATGTTAATTAAACAAAAAATAAATAATATGAAGTAGGAACAAACTTTTTTTACATGAACAATCATAAAAAAATGCGATAGTTAGCCCCAACTTAAGGGCACATTTTTAATATTTGTTTAAAATAAATATAAGAAGAACAAACAAATGTTTATACTGAACAAAAAGAATAAACGACGATCTAACGATGTAATAAAAAATCTTCAAAAATTTTAAAAACAAAATTCCTGGGGGGCTAACTTCAGTAACCCGTACATACACTTTCCCACATATTATTATTTTCCTATTGCTACTCTGTAGAAACCATAGATGACTAATAAAGTAGAAACTTGTATTGATTTTGAATCTATTTATGTTCATGTTCATGTTCTTTATTCTGTGGCTTTTATTGAATCTATTTACATAGGTTGTCTCATAGAGTATATTGGGTTGTCTATAGTCTATTGTCAAATTGACATAATGTTTTAATAATAAATAGTAATACTACCTCTTAAAAGTTAAAATAAAAAAATCACTTGGAGTTTGGAAAACAATATCATTTTTATTATATTTTTTAAATTTGAAAATTCTTTAATTTATAATTAATAACAAAACAAAGTGACGTACATTAGGGGATAATAACATTATTAATATCAATATCACAATAGAACTTTAAATTGCACTTGTAAATAAATGTAACACTAAGTCATTTTAACTCGTTCATATAGGGTCAGTTATTCAGTGATTGTTGTTACTGTAAAACTCATGATCATACAATTAAATTACACAGAATCTTTATATCGAAATCTTATAATCTTCTTTAAATTTAATAATCTTATATATAGTTGTATTTAATATAGAAAATGGATGTTTTATTCAATTTACAATCTGAAAATGATTTTAAAACGGTAAGTTAGTAACCTCAGTATGATATTTCAATTAAAAGTTATTGATACAAACATTTACATAACCTTTTATTTTAGGTTGCCGAAGATTTAATCAATCACTTGTATACTCTACAAATAGATTCAGTTGGGATACTTGATGAAAATACAATGAAAACAATTAAAGAAGAAATACAGAATTTAATATTTGAAAGTAATGTTAATGTAATAAAAATTAATGATATACTTACAGAAAAGAACTATGAGATTGATAGAATCAAAATAATTTTGTCTTTCATTGAAAAGAACCAAGAGAGACTAATGTACTCAACATTAGTTAATCATAACAGTGCCTATGGTGAAGCACTAGAAAACTTTGATTGGGCATTAAAGTTAGTTCATGGAACAAGCGAGCTAAAGAAATTACACTATCCATTACTCCAAATTATACTTACAAATGTTCATAAGACAGAAAAGAAATATAGAGCTTATGATGTTAGTAAAGATATGTTAGGTAAAATGATAGAAGTTTTAGAAAACATAGGTACACTTTAATTAATTATTTAATATGATTATGTTACATAAATATAATAAATAATAATATAGTATTAATAATGGTTATTCATTTAATTCTTTGTTGACATATTATTTTAAAATTATCATTGATGATGATGATGAATTTTTTAATGCTGAGGTAATTGCATGAGGTGAGGAATTCTGATTTCAATTAAGCTTAGCAAAGTCCTACTATGGCAATTAACAAAGTTCTTGTCAAGTTCAAAGTGTCAAAGTTTATGTTTGAACCTCACAATACTTTCTGCCTTTCATTCTACACAATAGCAACATTTTTCCCTCGATTCCTTTTGTCTGTTCAGAGGACTGCAATTAAGTCTGTGCAGCACCATGGTAACACCTTTCATCTCCTTAACACTCGAGTATGAGTGACGGGCTATAGAGTGGGTGTGGCTTCATTACAATGCCATTTTTGGCAAAGACTTACACAATTAACACTAACAGTGAATAAGCTAGCGCGCTGGTCTGTATTTTGCAATAACCTGCATTTCTATAGAACGCCGCTGCTGAAAATTAAAGCAGCACTTTCGTTGAAAGCTCTCAGACACAATGTATACAAAAGAAATTAAAATACTTCGTTCTTCAAGAACCTCTATCCATTGGTGAAAACAGCATGAAAATTGCTGCAGTAGTTTTTGAGTTTTTCGCGAACAGACACGCGGTGGAGGACTTAGTTATACATATAACATGTAGTTAGTAGCAAACTCGGCTCGCTTCGCTGGGCATTAGCACGCATTAGTAAAGTAAATTAAACTTTTTAACAATTTGTTTGTAAACAAAACTACGAGTGAAAGTCCCGTCAATATCGGTCCAGCCGTTTCAGAGATTAGCTGAAACAAACAGACAGACAAAAAAATGTTTAAATCTATTTTTTGATGAAGAATCTTCCTTTTTTGAAGTCGGTTAAAAAGTAGCCTAAGTTATGCCTTCTAACATTAGATATCTGTGAGTGAAAGTCCCGTCAAAATCAGTCCAGCCGTTTCAGAAATTAGCCGAAACAAACACACAAAAAAAATTAAAAAAATTGTTTTTTTTTGTTGCTAGTATCATAATATATAAAGTAGATATAAGGTACACAATAATTATTCAGTAACAGAATCAATCTCACATGTTTTTAATATCATAATTTTGTAAAAATTATATTATGGCGGATTTATCGTACATCCTTTGTAGGTACATAATATTTTACATTATGATTGTAAAATATTAAAAGATAAAAAGTAAAAACATCCGGTAACCGGTTATTTATATATAACATAAAAAATGTCAATTTTTTGTGACCGGAATCACAAATGTAACTGGAATTAGACTAAACTAAATGGGAAATCAATCGTTGGTACTTTATAATTTATTAATAACAGAATAAAGCTAAAAATATTTTTTGTACTTTTAGTGCAAGTTAAGGCGCAGGTTCCACTATATTATCGATATGATACTATTTTTATTTTATACTTATTAAATTTTTAGTACTTGATTTTTCGCTATAAATTATTAACACGTTCACTGTGCAAGCCGAAATAATAATTTGACCCCATAAGTGTATAGTGGGTTTTGTTTTTAAATTAACTTATTATCATAGAAATAAACAAAAAAGTAGTAATGAATTTATTACTATTATTTTTTAATAAGATATTAGGAATTTTCTCCATGTCCCATATGGGGGTCACACACGTCTGAACTTAAGTAAATCAAAGAGTAAATATATTTAAATTTAATGAAATGCATGCACAAATATTTTATTTATGTGACAAGTCATCTCTCAAAATCAGTTTGCCGCGATAATTTGCCGAGTAAACAGAGCATTGGACAGTTTTATCTGAGTTTTGTGCTATAACAGAAGTTTAGTGGAAGAAGGTAATACTGCCGCTCAAGCCCGAAAAAAAGCAAAAAAACGGGTACGAAATGTAAAAAAGCTTTTTGTCTGGCTTGTTATAATACATATCATTAATATTTTATGCTAATGAGTAAAAGAGTTTTTATTAATAAATAAATAATTGTCACTTTCTGTGTTTAATTTTGCATAACGTATACCAGCAACACCAATATAAAATGTCACTGGGACTCCATGGTAAATAATTATTATATTCATTGTTCACACGTGTATGCAAGTAAAACAAAATAATTTCATACGTGCGCAGATTGACATGCCATAGAATTTATTTTAGCTCGTGCCCCACATATGTGCCACGCACGTATGAACTGATCCTTGTGGTGCCCCATATGTGAGGCACACACAGTGAACGTGTTAAGCTTAAAAAAACTTAGGAGTCTCAATATACTATAATATCTACGTAATTACAGTCATTGTTTTTTAAAAAATATTTAATGTACAGACTTTTTTAAGTTACTGTTTTATTATATTTATAGAATAATAAAACATTTAATTAATATTGTTAGTGTAATTAGCATAGAAAAAATATGCAAACTTTTCAAGAAATAAATTAAAAGAAACTTAACTAATCTACATCTAGGTATCTAAATATACGTAATACGTATGATTAGATACTTATAAAACAGACAATAGGAAAATGGACAACGCTATGAATATTTAAATTTGCTAAATAATATTTTTGATGTAGTCAAGATAGACGCGTCTATATATTTTAAAAACAGTGGCTCATTGAAAAATGATTCTATAGACTACAGTGTAAAAGAGAATTTTGACTGAAATGAATGTGTTATGACCGCTTAGGTATTTTTCTGTTCATTTATACTTAATACTTTTATAATATATCAAAGATTTAATATTATAAAGCTGAAGAGTTTGTTTGTTTGGTTGAACGCGCTAATCTCAGGAACTACTCTGAATTGAAAATTTCCGTTTATCGAGGAAGGCTTTACATACGCTACAACCAATAGGAGCAGAGCATCAATTAAAAATGTTGCAAAAACGGGAGAAAAACAGATCTTTGTGTATCCTGTAGTGCCAGACCTCCCCATACTGACCGATTTAAATGTTACATCTGGTATAATTTAATAAATAATGTAAATAGTTCGCAATAAAATGGAGACAAAACACATGTACCAAACATATAAACAAACTGACAAAAATTACAACTATTGTTTCATTATTCTTTCTGTACACAATACATTAGAAAGTTGTTTTTAAAAAAATATTTCATGTACTTACATTGTACAGATTTCGTTAAGTTACCTTTTTATTATATACAGTATTTATGGGGTATGTATAGAATTAAAAACTAATTTATATTTTAAAATTTATTAATTAGAGACATTCACACATCAACATCAAATTTCGGCAAAATTGAACATGATAAATATATAAAAATGTTCAATTATCCAATTTGAACAACCATTATCAATATATTACGTTTCTAAATAACATGAGCAGTCAAAGTACAAATTATTAAATTAAGTTTTGCATCATATAATTAATATAATATAAACATTTATCGAATTGGCACTTCTGCACAATTTGTTTGGTTAATGAAGTAGAGACGATTGGATCAATTTATCAAGTGTTTGTGCAATATGCTTATAATAAAATGAGTACAAAAATGTATAATTTTGAGCGAACACAAGGCTTAAGAACTAAATTGTTAGTTATATTTTCATATCATAAAAGCTACACATCTACGGCTTATCCATTATAATCACAAAGTCTCAAGTATTAACGGGTTACATTTGTGTTGCAGATTGCAGCGAGCAATCGGAACTCTCCAACAATATGCTATCTTTAAATATGTAGGGAATGAATACGTTGGGATATTCACAAGCTCTTTTGATATGGAATGTCTCACTCGTATTAGTTACTGCTAATTTATTTGGAAGTATTTCTCCCTCCATTCATGCAGATGTGTCACTTCAAAATTTCATCAAAAAATGTATAAAATTACAAAAATGGTTATGGAATAGGAAATAATTTCATCGGACACGATTATAGAATATGACAATAATTGTATAGAGATATCAAATCTTACATAGGTATATAGTCTAACGATAACCGCGCGCCGACGCGGCGGCGAGCAGGCGGCAATACCCGCTGCGCTCACTTCGCTAACTCATTACAAATACTACACGTCTAAATAGTACATATAATTGATTGTTATTGTATATGCATAAAAATTGTATAGATTAACTTGGCCACTGAACGATAAGTCCAATTTACATAAACGAGAATCTACTCCCTAAGAGACCAATCCCACATACATTTTGAGATTTTTTTTTAATTGGCGATAGCGACGTAGTGCCGCTCAGATTCGATTAAAATCAATCAAGGTTTACTACATAAAATATATTCAGACCCAGCATCTTCTTCACGATAATATAAGAGCAACGAGTAGAGCAATTTGCACTACATTTTTAACAGACTTCTACTTGAAATGGATTTCGCATCAAAAAGAGAGCATGAATTCAAACTAAATTTATACAACTTATTATAATTACAAGGAGCTGAATAACATAAGTGCATAAAATATACTTAAAAAATTAAATGAAATCATTTAGTTTTATATCACTTATAACAATATACAAATGCAATTTTAAACTTCAATTTGAAAATAGAATTTAAGAAAAATAAGTTTATGAAAACGTAATTATTCATATATACATAATAGTGTCTCATCATTAAAACCTATAATAATTTTATAATTTTTGAGTAAAGTATGATAATATCGAGGTCGGAATCAAATGTTTCGAGCTTTCCATTAGTAAAGCTGTGACACTATGAAGCGACATCTCGTAGCTCGCAATATCAGATGGCTAATATTACATCACCTTGTAACCGCGAAGCCCTACGAGTCGGATACCGATAGGTTACTTTCTACTTTCTTGATATATTACTTGGAAGGGCCGGCAACTCGAACTCTGTTCTCAAACTTTCATATGAGACAAAATCTGGTAAATTCATACTAAAATTTTCTACGAAAAGATAACTAAGAGGAGTAAACAGCGTTCGCAAAGTATCCGAGGAGGGACGTAACTAATACCCCTGTAATCATGGCACCAACTTAACGCACCGTATACTGCTACATAACTTTGTTATCGTATATGATCGTACAAGATCCTAGCGAATTTAAAATATATAATATAAAACCTTAATTTTACAAAAGCAAAGCACTCTAAACTTAATCTACACTAGATCTGAGTGGTGTCGGTGGCGGCGGCGCGAACTACGTTCGGGCGCGGCGCTGCTCGGGAATAAATAACAGGCTCGGCGACTCGCGCCTAGTTGCGCACCGCCACGTCGCTCGCCGTCTCCTGTGGACACACGGACAATATAATATATCTAATATATATATAAATTACGTGTCACATTGTTTGTTCGCGATGGACTCCAAAACTTCTTAACCGATTTCAATCAAGTTTGCACACCGTGTGCAGTTTGATCCAACTTGAAAGATATGGATAGCTTACATCTTAATTTATAGTCGCAATGTTATTTTATTTCAAATTAAATGTTTAATATACGACTTTAGTGTGTATTTATCGGTTAGTTCTAGAAAATCCTAATAGATGGCGGTTTGACATCTAAGTTGCACAGATATATACAGAGACTATACAGGCAGATGGCACCGTATTTCTATTTCTAGATTATAGATGGCGCGTGGCCAAAATGTAGTAAGGACTAGTATTATTATTTTATTAAAATATATATAAAAACAGTTTAATTTATTTAACTTACGCCCAGCGAAGCGGGCCGGGTTTGCTAGTCTTACTATAATTTGTCCTCATCGAGATCTCCGTAAACAGACTTTGCTGGATGTTATTTAAAAGTAGAGCATTACTTACCAATTCAGTTTTCAGTTCTGGTACAGAAGGAACCTCAGGGATCAATTCAGCCAGTTTATCGGATACTGGAATAACGTCCTAAAACACAATTTGCAATAATTAAGTTGTATTTAAAAATATAATTTTCGCTTTTAAGGAAACTTTGTATAATACAAGGGTTAGTGTGGTATATACGAATGAAGAGCAATTAAAACGATAGCACATCCAAGTATGAATATAAAGTGAGTATACAAACAATGCATTGAATTTTTACAAGTGGAGTATTAGCAAAACCTTTTTTTTGAATCATAAACTACTTCTGCAATCATTAGTTAACATTCGTTATTACACATTTACTAGCTTCAAAACAGATATAATATAAAATTTCCAAATAAAGTGAACAATGTCGATTTAGTGATGGTCTACTGTACAAAATTAGTAATGATAAGACAATTAAATATAATAACATATGAGAATTTCATATGGCTAATAAAACAAACTAAGTTAGCACAAGCCGGGAGACATGCGGGGATGATTCACTAGAGCTGCTATAGGAAGGGGACGAGTAGGGAGCGGGCACGGGGGCGCGTGGGGCGAGCTCCGGCGGCCGGCGGTCACACATGCTCAATCAGAATACTAATTACACGTTTCGACGCGCATCGAACAGACACTAATCCTCTACTAGAGCAAGACCGGCGTATTCACCTGCGGCGTGTCCCGCGGCGGCGCGGCGAGCTCGCCGTTAGTCATCGCTGCGACGTCTTCCCTGCTCTCGTCCGTCTCCATTTCCGGGACGGGTATTAACTGCTCCGCGTCCATTTCGGGTACGCCATTGGTCATCTTACTCGCATCGAAGTCAGGACAGGATTCAACGATGGCTGGCGTCGTTTCGTCAGATACTATATCTTGGTCGCCGTTTTTGATTATTTTCTCGTCTACGCTCGATTTTAGGTCATCAACCGATACCACCTCAATTTGTTGCGTCTGATTGGCGTCAACGGCGGTTTCGATACATTCTCGATCAGAAGCTCGAGATTCTTCGGGTAGGTTACTAGACATCTCGTTTTCGATATTAGTCTGTACTATATCTTCTTCTGGAACAATGTCATTAGAAGCTGTCTGTAATTCTGCCACTTCAGCTTGGTCTTCAGGTAAAGAAGGCTCGGTGGCTTCTTCATCCACGTCTGTGATACTGATAGACGGCTGTAAATGCATAACTCCTGCGTTCCGGTTAATTACTGGGAGACTGCATTGACCTTCAATTGTATCAATAGGTTGTGTGTCGTCGGAGGCGGTGGAGGTGAGAGGAAGGGGCGCGGACTCGGCAGGCACGAGGTCGGCAGGCGAGGGGTCGGCAGGCGCGGGGTCGACAGGTGCAGGGTCGGCAGGCGCGGGGTGCGCAGGCACGTGGTCATCTAACACGGGGTCGGCAGGTGCGGGGTCGGCGGTCGCGGGGTCAGCAGGCGCGGGGTCGGCGGTCGCGGGGTCGGCAGGCACGTGGTCGGCGGGCGCGGGGTCGACGAGCGCAAGCGGCGCAGCCAGTTCGGGTGCCATGGTGGTTGCGGCAAAGGTCGCGACAGACGAGGGGGGAGGGTTAGCAGGGAGTGGTGGAGGCGAAGGCTCAATTAAAGGTATTTTTTCAACACAAACCTCTTTCTCATCAGCAATTTCAGTAGCCGGAGCGGGCTCGGACTTTTCAACTGTCGCCTCTTCCGGCTTGCTAGTCTCGCTCTGTACCGGCTCGGGGGACTCGGGGGTCTCACTCTTAGGTGTCTCTGTGAGGTGACCATTGACGGGTAATATTTTCGATTCAGCTTCGACTTTGGGTTCCTCCGTCCTGTCAATTTCCTTGCTCTCGGCGATAGGCTCGTCCGGGATCAGAGTCTCTTCTTTTGGTGTCTCAGGGGTCGTGCTGCCGTTTGTTATGGGTTCAGTCACTGGTGTTTCTGGTGTCTTTTCATCCTTAGCCTCAGCTTCAACCTTTTCTTCGGCTACTATGTCATTTTTCTCCACCTCCGGACTTGTTTCAGTAGTCTGAAAATAATATAGTGATATAGTTTTATCTAAATTATATAAGATATGAATAAAAATTATAGTTAAATGACAAGCTTGAAGAAGTACTCAATCTTCATCGCTTATAATGTAACAAAGACTGATACCTTATCGTCTGGCATTGTCAAGTAACTTGTGAGCTATACGAAGCTAAATTAAATGAAAACGATATTGATTAAGGCAAGGCATTTATATGGGACAAATTTGATATGGAAGACTGAACACATTTTTATGCAAGTTGTTATCCTTCAATGCTTACTTAAGCAGATCGTTTACAACACAGGGTTACCACCTGTACTGTGATTTATTTATTTTAGTAAAGTATATATTAAAACCATTGTAAAACATTTAAGGTTCCGTTCCTTAAAAAGATGAGAGAAGCCAAACTATGTCAAACACTAGTTTAGAACTTGCATTATTTTTATGTTAAAATAAATAAATAGATTTGTATTTTGTTTATATGAGAAACAATGTTAACTTCGCGGCCAGCCATCTTTACTGTATGTATATACCTTGAACTATTGACTAAAAACAAAATTGTTTGGCAATATCTGTCTTATTTTACACAATTTCAGGCCTTACATGCATTTAGGTTTCTATCACTCTTTAGTGACAAAATGTATGGAGGTTTGCAGTGTCCATTATGAGATCATACAGTTTAATTAGCAGGAATAAAGACAATAGATATATTTAATGATAACTTATCCAGTTTAAAAAAAGAAAGATTATTGTACTTGTCGCAAATTGTTTAATCCTATGTATTGTTTTCGATGTACAAATGGTTTTTTGTGTTTAGTAAGTACCAACAAATGTGGTTTAATAAGATAAATAAAATAAATTTTATTAAATTTAGTCTTCAATTTATATCCGAGAAAACTAGAAATTAACCGATTGACAAAAAGGTTGCACGCGAAACTTTATCCATCCGATTCTATATAAACACTAAATATTGCTATAAATATAGTATTTATCTAATATATTGTCTTTCTTAAGTACGCAACCGCAGAAATGTGGCAAGTATGAAATGATATTGATACCTGCAAGGCCATATTTGTTTACCGATATAGGATTCTGGTGTCTGCAGTAGTTGATAACTATTAGATGATTGATGACTAGATTTTATGAAACAAAATAAATCTATGTAAAATAGTTGTACGATAATACGACTTCTAGTTAATAATTGATTTATATGACTAATATTTCTTTTAAATGATGAATCAGTCAACTTCTGAATAGTTGACATGCCATTACTACTCATTAGTCGCCTGACATGATTCATATCACACATAATTTTTGTATTACTATTTATGACAATTATTAATTCCTTTACTGTAATACAAAGAACGTACTTTACGTTTCAAGTCTTTAGAAAAGGCAACAATTATAAAAGATTTTCAGAGGAGGCATTCCTTTAGAAACACAGTTAAATTAATATTAAACAGCGAGACTGTTTTGTATTCCAATATCATACATATAGCGAGAGTACCTTATATAACAATAGATTACGGTAATGTGTCGTTCCTTCCTTCCACAGGAATAAAACCGCTAGCGAAGCACTCACCGACACATCCGTCGATAATACGACGACAACAAATTCATTATTAAAACGAAAAGAAAGTTTAACATTAACAAGTCTTTACGTCGTATTTCAATTCGTTTTGCACTGCATTGTGTTAATTATACAAGTCTTTTATTTTATGTAAGACTCATATGGTTCTGAATTATTACTATTATTATTTTCTATAGATATAATAAGTATAATTCCAACAATTTAATAATTTAAAAAATCGAAAGTAGTTTTTATCGATAGAGACTGAATCAATATTTTTTTGAAATTTTTGTGACGAGTAAACCACTGGACAGATGTTGATGAAATTAGGTATAATGATAGCTGGATATCCCGGTCAACATTAAGGATACTTTTCCAATATTGGGAAAAGTATAATTTCTGAGAAATCTATACTATTTGTTAAAGTGTAACAGTTAATATCCCTATTCGCATTGATTTAACCGTTTAATCTCTTGTAGTTCTTTAATTACAAAAAATCTAAGCTTTATGTAATGTAATATTGGCCATAAGTTTCCTCATTGAGCGATTTCCTGTACGTAGTAGCGCTTAAAATTTAGTGACACATCACTGGAACCGGAAATCGTATTTAATGTAATATGGATTACTCAGATTAGTATTATAATTTATAAAATTTTATGAGACCTTTAGAGAAAGGTTTAGATTTTATGAAATATTCATATATGTATATTATTGCGTTTTTTCTCATAACCTGGCTGACAAAGATGTTTACCAACTAGTTATTAATAATGTAATAATCTTTCAAAAATTGACTGCAACGGTACCTCAGATTAATAATAAACATGAACTGAGGTCGAAACGATGAACGAAACCAACGTCCGAAACGAACACAACAATGTGCACAATACGGCTAACATCCTCGCGGCACGCACAGGAAGCTAGCTACCTGGCATTGTTCAACAGACACTCATGTACATAAATAATACGTTTTTGTCAGTTTTAACTTTTTTTTTACTGTATGCTCCATACCGTGTCGGTCATTATCACACTGATTTCATTTCAATTTCATAATGGTAGTACTACAATAAGTTTACAAACAAAAATATGATGCAAAAAAGAAGTCTCGATAAAATTATTATTAAACTCATTTAAGAAATCCATGATATATGTGAATACAACGAATAATATTCCAAGTTGTTTTGGTTAGTGTGCTATTTTTGATAAGAATACATTAAGTAAAAATTATAATTAGAAGTAAGAAACCTTAAGTAAAACATAATATTAGTGATATTATTATTAACAATTTTGTTGTATTACACGATTAATTAGATTTTTAGAATTAGAATTAGACTTCAATACGAAAAAGAGCGCTTTGTACAGTGTCGCCCCTCATATATTTTAGACAAAGGGTCGCCAATTTCAATAGTTTATGTACCAAATTAACCTTTATCCGGTAACGGTAAACTGCCGGTGAATCAGTAACACCACATTACAATGGAAGGCTGACTATGGCGACGATTTTCCGCTCTGTGGATCTGCGCCGATATTTTTTCAGTTTATTTTAATGTATAATTCCAACAAAATAGTAATACAAATTTAAATATATGTTATTACAAAAGTAATTAAGAATAATTAAGTATTTAGATAAAAGATTTTGTTTAATATATTTGAAATGTATTCAAAGGTATGTCTAATGGACGGTTTAAGATAAGACGACATAAGTGGTCATATTGCAGACAGCATCGTGTGACCGACGGACGGGTATAATTTGCATGAGCAATAAATAACGGAGATAGCAGTAGCATCTCGGCCGGTCCAGGCGCACTATCATAATACAACTCATAGTCCGTGTTCGCTATCGGAGGTTGTCGCCCTGTCTTGGCACCGATTACACCAATCGCTCTGAATACATATCCAGTTACCTTCACTTCGCAAACACTACTTTATAAATAAATAAACCGTAGATACTATCTTTATAATATTTTCATAATGTAAATCTATAACATTAACTGTCACAACTAAAGCTGTTCGGATTTTTTAAACAAAAAGTATACAGTGATGGTTTCAATGTTTTAAGTACGTACTATCAGAAACGCAGAACCGGTTAATATGAAAATTTCACAGTCGGATGACTAGCAAAAGTTGTTAAGTCCATGCAAGTGAAACTGCGGTCGAGTAAAACTTCACTTTTATTTGCGCAATTATCCTCATGGTTACAGCCTATCATGTTTTCAAAAAGACAAACTTTAACTTATTTCTAAGATAAAATGTACAGTTTCCTTTCCCATCGACTATATTATGTATCTCTCTCACCACTTGTTAACGAAAATTTGAAAAATGAATAGCAGACATGCGACACAATAAATAAAAGCTATCTCGCTTCACATTCTCACAAGAAAGATCACGATCAAATCGTTCACATAACAATAGAATGATAGCGTGAAAAGGAAACGGAATCCTTCCTTGTTATATTAAAGCTCTATTCAACGACTGTATTATGAAAATACGATAGATGAGAACAAGTGGACCGACCGTTGGCCATCATTTGGTAAACATGCAATATGAACTCATGCTCTTCGAATTACTTAGCCGGTAGCAAGTTTTGATACATGTATTCGTTACAAATACAAGCATACCATTGTCTACACGATGCTATAACCACGATGTAAACTGGTTCCATTTATAGATACCAACTTGTTGTTTTTTGGCCGTAGCCTTTAGGCATTGCGCGCCATATTTAAAGAGAATATCAAATCCTAAGTTTATAATGAGAAATGTACCTAATTAAATATAGCAAATGGCCAAAGTGGATACATAGTAGACTATAATAAATCATTAAATCGTTCAGTATAATAGAAAAAGTACTTAAATAATCGTTTAAGCTCTTAATTGCTGTCAATCACAAATCACTGAGCTAAAAACAATTTAAATGGAGGGAAGTGTTATATGGCTTGAAATCATCACAAGGAGCGGCCTTCAGGCCCGCGCCCACTGCAGGCCTCGGAAAACCAGCCCCGGATTGCTAATTTTATTTTGCACACAAACAAGTTTTAATGCAAAGCAAGGAACCGATTTGCCTGATACTAACCACGCAAATATTCTCGCCGTTAAAACCTTATAAAAACGTCAGGATAACAGTAACGTGAACAAAGGATTTACATTGCGAGGTAAACTTATATATATCCCTGATTAATTGGGTTATTGTTTAAACGCGTCAAAACCTCATGGTGGGAGTCGAGTGTTAATGACCGTACATCTACACGTGGCGTGTCGGATCCCTCATAAACAACTCAAGTTAATACCTACCACTTGTACGATAGTTATTAAAAGTTCTTGAGATCAATTTTTATATCGGAAGTTCTTATCGTATAAGAGAGATAAAGGCAGGTTATGTTATTTAACTCTAAATGCGGACCTACTAGTCCTAAAGCAGTCGACTTTATTAGTGTTAATAACTGGGCTTTAATTAATTAAATGATGAAATAGTATAAAAACATTATAAAATGTCGACAATTATATAAATATATTTCCATTCGATATGAACATTCGATTCGCTATTAATATTCGCATCGGTAAATCGAACGAAATCAGCTAGCTAGTTTAATGCAAATACTTATTTCCTCTACTTCAAAATGAATAAGACGGTGCTAAGTTGACTTGTGATACAAACGACTTTTTATGTTAACTTTGAATTATATTTTATTAATATATTCAAATCAACACACGTATCGATTACTAAATAGTTTGTCAGAATACATATTATAACAATTAGTATCTTTTTGATATGCCTTCGTATCACTGAGCGTGGTGTTCTGTATGTTTTGTCATCAATGAATTAGTGCCGGTAATGGTGCGATACGTCGATATCGCGGCAGACAATGTCGGCTCACGTTTGGTTGGCGCGGATATAGCACCACTTTGAATTATAATGCGCATTGTTCTTCGCTCCACCTTGGGTGCAATGCACTATACGACGCAATAGTTTCTTGTCATAGAAATCGGTTTCTAGCCGGTCCATCGGCAAGGTTATATACGAAAATAATTATTTATTCACAAGGATCATACGTAAATCTAAACTAGAAATGAGTCAAAGTTCTGTATATTAAATATTTTTTATAAAATATTATTGAAATAGTATTTGTTATCGATATCGTGGCCGAACCTTTAGTTTTAAAGTTTTTTTTGTCTTTACGAAACATTACGAAAAAGAACCCTGGATAGAAAAGATAGGAAATAAATATATTATCAATACAAATAGACACCCTTAAAAGAAAATAATTATTTTAGACGTTATTTATAATGGATGTACAGTTAACACTAAAAATAAAATTTCGTTCAAATCAAAATATACTATATTCAAATAGAACTAAGCTTAATTGTCGGTATGTAAGTCTATGAGATTATATTTAATATCACCATAAATATTTAGTTTAAAAATAAGCCGATATATAAATAAATTCGAACTGATTTGAAATATAAATGAACTTCTAAGTATAGGTTAACAAAATAACCTTCTAAACAAAAATAAGTAACTAAAGGCGTATTACAAGAGATTTCACACCGCCATCCCGAGTTTCTCTCAGACAGGTCAATGACTTGAATAATTAAGCAAACAATTTAAAGATTCGATTACGGCCATATGTTAAATACTATATAACTCGTCCAAGTATAAACAGTGTTCTCTACGAAAGTAGGCCAAGTCGGTACAATAATGGTTGGAGGCAGCGTGAGGGCGAGTGTTCATTGCATTGTGTAGTGACCGCGTTGACGGAATACGAATAACAAGTAGTACGGAGTAGAAAGTTATTGATTATATTTATATTATGATTTATGCCACGCACTACTGAACTCTAATGTATTTAAAATAGCCCTTTTACTGTAAAAGCTAAAACTAAACTCACCCACTCGAGTATGTACGTTCCTAGATAGGTGTTGACGGTTAGTGTTGATTTCTCAGAAACGTGATATTTTCATGCAGTAAAAAGTACCACAATATGTTGACTTGGATATCAATCATATGTTGATGTATATATGATCCTAACAAAGTATAAAAAGTGGTTATCTGATAATGCGATCACAGACAGACAGGCTGTATTGATAATTATTGTAACTATTTGGAAAAGAATCCCAAAAACTCTTTAATGTTTTGATTCAACTCGGAAATCTATTATAATATGTAAAGATTATTGCCGATCATAATCATTTCTGTTGATTTTAGATCGTTTTGATTTAGTATATTGTTTTAACTTACCTCTTCAGGTACTTTTTCAGGTTCACCGTTTACTTTCGCTTCATCATCTTTATTTTTCTTCTCTTGTTTCGGTTTGTCTTTTCTGCTGAAACTGATCGATCTGAGCGACCATTTCTTCTTGACCTGTACATTATTAGAGACATTAAATAATCACGACCATACGACGCCAAGCTTGAGTTAATGAGCTTTTTGTTAAGTGAGAGATACACGTTAAAATGTATTAAGTATACACGCTAAAACATTTGACGTCTCTACGAGAGCGATTGTTAATAGCTATGTTTAAAAAACGATTTACAACCGCGATGACGCGAAGATTTTAAGCTACAGTTACTGCGTTCTCGATGTTTTAGAATAAATATTACCTAACTGTAAATTCATTTTATTTATAATGATTGATTTCACACAGAACGGTTGTCGAAATTATGAAAAAAACCTAAGAAGTTTGTTACAATTTTTAATTTGTTTAATATGGGTTAATATTTTAAAGGTCGTCATTAAATTATTATTATGAGTATGAATACGATTGAAAACGGTGAAAAATAATTTAAATTAATCGATGTTTTATAGAATTTTTAAAATGAATAGCAGTAGACCGTAATATATTTATTAATCCACAAGTAGCCGTTCAAACTAACAAGCAGAACGCCTATATAAAGATATAAAGTTAAACTGTTTAATTGCCAATTCCACTAAAGTAAATTAATTGGTTAAAGAATTCGAGGAATGCTTCAATTAGTGTTATAAAACATGAAGCTGCAGTAGAAACAACCAAATTGCTTACTTAAATATTATAAAAAAAACGGTTCTCGTTCTCGAATAGAGCAGTAATTTTGATTATTTTCAGAGTTTCAATTCGCGATGTAACCTGGTGAGAATAACATCATTTAAACTTGCAGATACTTTGATTGATGATTTTACCAATTGGTGCCAAGGAATGGTTAACACACTAGTATTAGAACTTTTAACAGAATATACCTACCTGATTTTAATTTTCTTGAGCGGAACTCTTCATTTTTAAACAATATATCTTATGAACATGCATAAAAAAAATACATACAACGGAACATATAACCTCCTCCTTTTTTGAAGTCGGTTACCAATATAAGCTATCTGCCAGTGAAAGTTCCGTCAAAATGGATCCAGCAATTTCGGAGATTAGTCGGAATGAAAAGACCAAAACCTTAAGAATTGGGTGCTTTTTGTGCTATATGTATTAATTTTTTTTATTTTATTTAATTCCACATTCACATAAATATTTAGTGTTACTTTATCGTAACGGACAATTACATTTTATTTATCTGTATAGAAGTATAGATATAATAAAAAAAAACATTTTTTCTCGATTGATCGCTGGTAGATTTCAAATTATTCATTTAATATACATTTACAATTTTATCAGGATGTATTACATATAAAATATATGAAAATGAAATGTAGTACGGCATTATTTTAAAAACATCGCACAACGGGTTGTCAGTCGTTTAAAAAAAGCACAAGACCTAGTGTTTTTTAAACTACTGATAAGGCCTTTAATTTAATATATATTATGGTTTAATTAATGTAACAAGACTATGCTGTAATTAATTAATGACGTAACAGTTTTTAAAATTCTTTCATTTTGTTTATAGATGTTATTAATATTACCTTTTCTTTCTTGGGTTTCTTGCTTTCCTCGGGCGAAGGCGTAGACTCGCCGTTTTCTACCTTTTGCTCACTATCTCCGTTTGTTACAGGAGCAGCCTCCTTCTCCTTTTCTTCATCTTGTTCTTTGCCTTCCTTTTCTGTAGTAGCGTCCTTTTCATTTTCTGGTGTACCACTATCGAGCTGTTTCTCTTTATCCTATGTAGAATATATTACATAAGACTATATCCTAATATTCTTCAAAAATATATTTCTTCGCATGACGAAAGTAAGATAAATATTTCATTTATCATTAATAAAAATGGTATTGTCAGAATATACATATCTATACTAATATTATAAAGAGGAAAACTTTGTTTGTTTGTTTGTTTGTAATGAATAGGCTCAAAAACTACTGGACCGATTTCAAAAATTCTTTCACCATTCGAAAGCTACATTATCCACGAGTAACATAGGCTATATTTTATTTTGGAAAAAAATAGGGTTCCGTAAGATATTTGGGATTTTCGGACACAAGGTGTAAAAAATCAACCAGAAAAGTTACTTATTTTGCTTACACTGCCTAAATTATAAAAGATAGGACCATAAAATGTTCTAATTAATTGTAGATCTTATAAATATCTACAAAAAAGTCCGCGACACACTATACCTATCTATGTCGAGTGAGGCACAACAACCATTTTTTTATTTAAAAATCTTGAATTTTTTTTGGACTACATTTAAACGCGTTTATTTTACTCATGCTATCAATCCTTATAAAAATAAATTATTTCATCAGTAACTACAAGTTTATGTAGATAATAATAATATTTGGTCTTTGAATGATAAAATTTGGACGTGCTATAGCAATGTTTGTATGAAATTTCTTCTTTTTTTGTGCTACAAATCTTAAACTTGACAGGGAGATAGTTAATAGTTAGTAAATGCCCGCAAAGAACGAATTTTGTGACAGGGTCGAATTAAGGAGGTCTAAGGGCTCTCGCCAGTTTGTATGAAATGCCTTAATTTTTTGTGCTACAAACTTTAAATTTGGTAGGGAGGTAGTTAATTGTTAGTAAACGTCCGCTAAGAACAAATTTGGCGACAGGGCCGGATTCAGAAGGTCCAAGGGCTCTCGCAAGTTTGTATGAAATTTCTTAATTTTTTGCGCTACAGACTTTTTGGCAGGAAAGTAGTTTTTGTAGTTAAGTAGAAGTCCGCTAATAACGGATTTTGCTACAGGGCCGGATTATTGAGTTCTAAGGGCTGTAGCAAGTTTCTATGTAAGTCCTTTATCTTTTGTGCTACTAACTTGAAATCTGGCGGGAAGATAATGAGTGGTCAGTAGACATCCGCTAAGAACGAATTTTGCGACAGGCTCTCATTATTTAGTATAATAGCCCTTCATTTTTTGTGTTACAAACTTTAATTTTAGCATGGAGGTAGTTAATAGTTAGGTGACGTCCGCAAAGAATAAATTTTGCGACGGGTCGAATCGAGGAGGTCTTAGGGTCATAGCAAGTTTGTAATAGCTGGAGTAATTTTTGAGAATTTTCAGGCAATCTACAGATCATCTGATTGCGAGTGATCGAATAAAGATTAGTAGCGATTAAAAAAACGCAGGCGAAGCCGCGGGTACTGCTAGTTAGTAATAAAGCTACATAACTTTGACATGTGAGTACGAGGGTTGCTATGCGGGTCGATTGTCACAGTTTATTATAACATCTATTGTAGTTTTTAGGCACCCACATGGTCTAAATATTCGTTTTAATATTAATTGTTTAGAATTAAGATATAATAAGAGTAAATCTTGCTCTATTATTTGTTTTTAGGTTTACTTGAGCCTTATCCATACAGTAGTTTTTTGAAGTTTTAACTTTGTATTAAATATTGAAAGTCACATATAAATAAATATGTAGACTTTTGTGATTTTAAAGATACTTTTTATATGTTTTGACATGTTAAGCAACAGCTATAATATCAATTAGAGATAAATTGATTAATTGAAGAAAGATTCTACAGCACTTAGCATGTCAATGTACAAGTATAACCTAAAAATCATAACAGATAACTTACCGAAGTTTCGTGTATGTGCGCATCACCGTTGAGCTGCGGCTTGAGCGCATCGGCGTCAGCGAGCTGCTCGACGCGGCCCTCCCCGCCCGCGCCTGCCGCTGCTACCTCGCTCGCGCCCTCTGCCTCCTTACCACTTATGTCCACCGAGCGTTTGCTCTGCTTAGCACCCATAATCACTTGATAGCCTGATTACAATCATATCACATTGTTTATATTTAGTAAATAAATAAAAACATTATTATATTATTTAAGCTTTAACGAGTGGGATCATAGTCCACCACGGTGGCCTAGTGAAGGGTGGTTGACTTCACAATATGTCTTTCGAAACCGTGCAAGTTCCACTCAGACATTCAAATTTTTTAAATGTAGAGTCGGTCTTTTAACGAACAATTATGCGCGTTTATGGTAGGCGGATGTGAAACCTTACATATCATAAGCACGCACCCCAAATCATTTATAAGTCTTAAAAGAGTTATTTATAGGTCTTAGTTATACAAAACTTATGTACAATTTACTTTTAACATTCTAATAATACAAACTGGTCAATTAGGTCAATTTCAGCATCGGCAGTCTCAATAGGTCAGGGGTATTGGGAGCAAACTTAAAATAAATGCATCGACCAAAATAGTATTAAGATACATTGGGTGGGTGCTCTTAGCTGTATATTTACAAGATCTACAACCATGCCATTTATTATGATACAAATAATTTACAATACATTACACTTAATTATAAGTAGTTTACTTTACTATATAAAAATTCTGAACGTATTTTATTATATTACTAGCACACCAAGCCACGTGTTGTTCTAAAAAACTTTTTTTCTTCCTCAAGATATGAAAATTTTCAAATAAAAAAAAAGAAAAAGCTTTGATACAATCTGCCCATCTTGTGTTGGGACAAACACACTTTAAAATCGGTTGTTTCGGAAGTATCGGAATTCAACGCAGAGGAATAATATAACAAGAAATTTTTGAAATAGGTAGGTTAATACAATGGAATAAATGTTTTAAAATGTAGGTAATACTGTTATACAATTATTTATAAACAACTTTAAACATCATCTAAAATTTTACCGCTGAACCCTCGCAAAGTTTGGGAAAGATTGAGTAATAACATCTGGCGCATTTGTTAACGGGACTACCCAAAAAATAGTAGATGATCTAAAATTAGATGTATAATAACTCGGTACATATTTGCATTATAGAGACTGTCTGTTAAAATATTTTTTTAACAATTATTACTAGCAAATTAGAAATTCATAATAAGAAAAACTTAGTAAATAGCTATGTTAAAAATCATAGTATAGTAAAAATTAGTGACCGTTATTCATGTAAAATGTTATAAATAGTCAGGGATTCTTCTTATCTCAGTATACACATTCGACGTGGACAAGAGTATTCCGCAGGCACGTTATCAATAAGCAACGGAAGTTAGGCAATATTCAATTGCTAAAAAAGTTGAATACTACTTCTCCTAGTGATATTTTATTTAAGAAACGCACTTCCTTAACAATTTTAGACTACATTTATAATTATGGTCGTCATATTTCAATATTTAATTAACTATAACTACTATGTAGACTGTAGTCTATCGTCTACTAAAGTTACAATTTAAAATAAGAATTTTTAATTGTACATGTAACATGTCAAAAGGAAAATAAACGGAACATACACTTTTTTCCATAAAATACGAAAACGATTTAATGTAAGAATTTTGTTACTTTAAAGGGACGATTACGGACGTTACTATTATAATAGTTACTCTACGAAGTAATCAACTCAGGGTGAATGACACTTTACTTCCCCCTCTACTTTCGACTTTTTACTTAACGTGTTCCCAAAGAGATCGTCATCGTTATTACATTGTAGGCAATATAAGCTAGTTTAGGTTTATTTAACTTCGTTGCTCATGGCCTTGACTTTAAAGTAGTCAAGGTCACCAAGTTGGAAGATAATTTATGGATAAAATGAATGAAATAACACAATGACAATTAAGTAGACCATATTAAAGTATAATAGTTGTCTATACAAATAAAAGTAAATATTATTATTACGCACCCAGCCAAGCGATAATGAGTTGGTAGTGTTTAATAATTTGTCATATTGATTGGTATCATAGTTATATTGATATCAAAGTCTTATTGATGCAATATTCATTTTAAAAAACCTTTTCCTATTGTCAAAAAGTTACAGAATACAACAATATTCAGTAATGTTTATATTTTTTATGAATCAGACAAACATTCATTATCTACTACTTAATTACATATCATTTGTATGTAACATAATATAAACATTACAATCAAAAACATGAGTAGTTTTGTTGACAAGCAACTCAATTCATTTAATTATTTCTTTACCTTATTTTATGACTCTTATATTGACTGAAGTCTTTAGGTCTAGATTAGAAGCAAGACAAAACAATAATGATTCATTTTATATTTTACTAGAGACTCACCCTCTCTTGGGTTCTTCCGTAGGTACATTTTGACAAAAAGTATGGGTTTTACACACAATTTTTCTTGCTATAAAAAAGTATCCTATGTTGACTCGGTTAAACTGTTGTCATTATAGCTCATCAAAATTGTTCCAATATCTGCCTGTTTGTGATGCAGTCACAAACAGACACATAAAAATTCTATAAACTATAGGAACATAATAATACATTCATATGCATTAAGAGAATCATATATTATATGTTAAAATATTTGGTTTGTTGCAATCTAATTATTTACAATTCCTAGTACATAATATGAATCTAGACTTCCCTATTATGGCCAATTTAAAAAAGCAGATCTGTAGTGTTTTGTTAAATATTTTGTGGACAAAATAGAAGAGAAAGAGAAGGTACTTACTAAGATATTGTATGCTAAATTGTTGGACAGGAACATGGCAATTATGAGGTTGAGGGTTCTGGATTTGAAATTACAAAAAGACCTAACAATTAAGACAGGAGCTTATACTATCCTCCTACCTTTGCCCTTTCAACCTCTGCTATTCGAATTAGGCCAAATATAATTTGTGGTAAATATAGTTTGGAACAATGTTTTATATATTTTGTAATAATAGTTACATAAAATGATATTTTGTTAATAACAAACATAATATTATTAGATACAGATCAAACGGTTTTTAAGTTAGCTATTAAATTAATTATTAATTCCAAAAATATGTATTGTACAACATAACATGCTCCTGTATCTATTATGTACAAATAATAAATAATAGTTTAAAAAAACTAAAAAACACGCTTTTTATAGAAAACTGAACTAAAAAATAGAAAATAAAATTTAATTTTAAAAAAAGCGTGAGGTGCATTATCATTAGGTTCATTATCATTTCGATAATATCTTTAAAAAGCACCCCACGCTTTTTTTAAAATAAAATTTTATTTTCTATTTTTTAGTTCGGTTTTCTATAAAAAGCGTGTTTTTTAGTTTTTTTAAACTATTATTTATTTTCTACTTTTTCTAGCAAAAAATCATATTTTGCAAATTGAAAAATGGAATAATTTTATCAAATTAGTGTATTGTCATCGGTCCTCAATAAATCTACAAAGTTTGAACGAAATCTGGCCGTTTAAAGTGGGTCAAAATCTCGCCCAAAGAAGTCGGTTACAAACAAACATACATACAGGTGAAGCTAATAAAAAGCGTGTAAAAAATAAGATTTTTGAAATATAAGCTAGGTTAATTAATTTTGTACCATAAAGAAATTTTTGTGTCAGTGTAATAGTTTTTAGTTTATAAAAAGAAATGCAAATACACAATAATAATTTTAAAAGATATCTAGGTAGATATATAATTATGTTCAATTGCATCAGTATAATATTATGCATTAAACAAATTGTAAACTATAAATTATCGAAAAAAAGCCTCACATTTAAGTTTATGAAAAATTATCACTACATATACATTTATAATATTTTGGGTGTGTCTAAACATTTGGCCACATGTTATACTTCACGTGTAACAGCAACGACGATTTAACTATATTACAAAGTACAAGACCCTAGGGTATGTTATACTATTTATAGCGATAATAAAACAACATTTTGTATAAATTTCTTCTCATCAGAACTACGTTGCATGTACATATTCCAAATGAATGGATATAGTAAAAGGCGTTACTTTTAAGCTTTTGCTTAAAAGTAACGCCTTTTACAGTACAACCATTAATAAAAAAACCATATAAATACAATTATATACAGGCCTAATATTTCCATAAAAACAAAAACCTTTGTTTAGTGAATGCGCCGGTTATGTTACAATGATGATTCATCGTTCGATTCGATTAGTGAATGCACAACAGTGGGTTTCCCGGAAAGTGCATTTCGAGTGAAATTACAATATATTGATCGCACATAAGTCCTACGATCGACAAAGGACATGGAATATGAAATGTGCAAATGAAGTGTAATATATAATGAGAAAGTAGTTATCGATATGTTAATAAACTGCAGTAAAGGCACATTATGGACTTAGAAGTAATAAAGACTTTCAACTGCGATTGTTGGAAATAATATTAAACAACGGTTAATTTACATAAACATTTAAATTATTATTTTAATTATTACTAAGAAATTTAAAATCAACGAAGTTCGACGGTACCAAACGCCCGGCATATTACGGGATTCGAATTTCGATATCACATCCGACACAAGAAAAAAAATTATGACAAAAAGTAATATTAATTTTAAACTTACCCTTAGGCCTTTTAATCCGAACAATGAAGACAAAGAATTTACACTTTAAATAATAAATCTGTTCACTTCCAGCACTCACAGCCGATCACAATATGGCGACAAGGCAAAATCTCCACCCACTAAGAACGAATTCAAAAATGAAACTCTTTGTGATTGGTCATCAAAATCGAGACGCTTCAATGTAGCCAACATGCTGTATGCAATCTTACAACATAAAAATAAAAAACTTGCAAATGATATGCATTCAATATACTAAATATATACATTCATTTTATTACTCCATATGATTAAATATAATTTTATAAAGATACATTTTAATCGTTCTCTGATTCTCCTAATTTTAATTTGTATTGTATCTATATATTTTTAACCGTAATCTGTATTTTTTTGTTATTTTTAATATCATAATCATAGATGAATAAAAAATATCATAATTATTAATGGCATAAAACAGTTTAGAAATAATAATAGCTTATTAATTTTAATTAAGTTAGTTTTGAATATCTGTCATACTAAGTAAATACATTAAAAAAATTGCTAATATACATGTAAAATCCAATATTTTATTATACTTCAATAAGCTCGCTTATTTGTAAAGCGTAGATGCACTAAATTGGCTAGTGGCTACATGTTAACAACACTTTTGCCATCTTTAGCTTATGGTCTGATGTTTCATGTTGTCTATGATTAAATAAATCGGCCATCGATATGTCGCGTTTCTCGTGTTGCCCTTGACTCCATCCTTATAATTACTGTTTTTAAAAAAAGTTCTCTTTATTCAGAGAATTTTTAATTAAATGGATCCCTTTTATTCGTTGCAAGTGTTTTAAATGTGATTTGTGCGTCTTATGTCGTCAAAAAGTGTAAAAATTGTGTAGCGTCACCTGACTGTGCTCATTGTCATTTCCCGCCATTGTGGCTTTGCTAAAACTATTTTGATTTTATAGTGTTTATTTAGATGTCTCATAAGCATTAAATTGTGCCGTTTTGTGCTTAAGTTATGTCATTGCACGGTAATGACGTTTGTTTATTAGAAATAGAAGATTACAACTTATACGAAGAAGAAGCATCTGATCACGCTATATCAAGGTAGGTGTAGCCGGCGTGGTTATAGATTTTTCGACCTATTTAGATAATTCTTATTAATTTAACGAGCTTTAGTTATAATTTGTATCATAATACTACTTCTTACGATGTTTGTGTTATGTACACATGTAAGTGTGGTCATATGTGGTTGCTCCCGCCCCGTGCCGGTCTATAGTCAGCTGTTGGGCCGCCATGTTTGGACGAATCAAATAGGCGTAGTACGCTTATCATCGCACTTATGCTAAAACTAAATACTACATGTCTTAGTCATAACAAAATAATTCAAATATTTTGAATATGGGTAATATATTTAATATTATAAGAAGATTATTATTAAGTAAAATAAAATAAAGTCTTGCTACTCACATATATTTTGTAGTAATTAATATTGTGTTGATATATAAAAACAATAAATTGAAGTAAAATTATAAAAATTATTTCTCTTAATTATTAAATTAAATATTTTAGGTAATGAAATATGATTAGTAATCAAACTTAAATAGTTAAAATATACTTTTTCAGAGGTGAGAAAAATTCTTCATCTAGAGGTAAAACTATGGAGGCAGAGAAGAGGATTAGACGTGAAATTGCAAACAGCAATGAGCGTAGGAGAATGCAGAGCATCAATGCTGGTTTCCAAGCACTACGTACTCTTTTACCCCGACATGAAGGAGAAAAACTTAGTAAAGTATGTTTATAAAAATTCAAATTTATAATTATTATGATAACATGATACTTCTTTAATTTAATAAAAAATCTAGAATATTTGTATGTTTGCAAGCAACATTTAAGTATTAAGAAAAATTAAAATTATTTACAGGCTGCTATCTTACAACAAACTGCTGAGTATATATACTCACTTGAACAAGAGAAAACAAGACTACTCTCGCAGAACTGTCAATTGAAAAGGCTACTGAATCAGCATGAGGGAGGTGAAATACCTATCAAGAAAAGAAAAAATGATGTTTTATCAATTGTTCCTTCTATAATTCCTGACTCAACTGAAGACACTATTACAACAAACTCAAGATCACCTGAACCAGTTGCTGTTATAACTGTATCTAGTGCACCCCAGAAAAAAGAACCTGAAAGTGGTGAGTTAAGAGTTCAATTGGAACATGAAAGACAATTGAGGCGTCTGCTAGAAGAACGACTTCACTCACTTGAAGCTCAGATATATCCTGAAGCTGCCCAAGAGATTCCTACTCCAGTCTTGCATTATGAACAAACTGATATTGCAGACTGCAAATTGGAAAAGGAAGAAACTGAAAAGCAACCTGCTGAAATACCAGTGGCAGCTCCTCTTCTTGAAGCTGCTATAAAAGCAGAGCCACGTGTAGAAGTAGAAGTACTACCTGATGCATCTCATGATGCCCCCTCACGATTATACCTTGCTAGCACCAGTCGTCAGAACCTAGAAACTATAGTGGAGGCTATTCGTCATCTAGAAGGTGATCATCTCTTCAGAGAAGAGACAGGTGATGCTCCTCTAGCACTAACTAAGAAAGTGGATCGAGCTACTCCCCAGCGACCTGGTGTGATTGTTGTAAAGCATTCATGATTGCATTGAACTAGTCTTGGACTTTCAGCTTGTTATAAGTAGCTTCAGTTTGAAGTGCCCTCCTGACCCCGCTCGAATATAGTTTTTTTTTTAATTTTAGTTCTATAATTGTCTTTTCCAAAGTGACAAATTGATAAGTCTGCGTTTTGTTTATTGTAACATATTGAAGTTAAGTTGGGTAAAATATTAATGTTAGATGCATGAATTGTGACATAAGTCGATTGGCGCTGTGCTTAGTTTAGTCTCAAATATTATTATGGAATATTATTATTAATTGACTCATGATTATTACAATTTATTGATGTATGACTGACTTAGTGAAAATAGGTCAAAAGTATAATAACAAAGCCGCGTGCCAATTTTTTTTCATTGCCACAAAGAAAACATCAAATATCGTTTTGTTAAACTTTTCAGTATTGATTTTGTATATATTAGTTTTATTTCCATTTCATGATAATTGGTGAAGCAAACAGTAATAATTTGTGTTAACCTGTCCTTCTTTATAGGTTTTCCATTGTTTTGTGATTCATTCATTCATTAAGCTCCTAATTGTAATAATTGTCTGTATTGTTTAACTATTATGGTAATGAAATTTGTTAACTCTAATATATGGAAGAGGAACTATTCATTAATTATATAGTAAAAATATTTGATATCAGTATAAGAAGCAATAATGCAAATTATAACGAAACTATTGTTTACAAGAAAAAGCAATAATATTGGATAATTGATTAATGAATTTTCAAATCATGTAATATGTAGACTTTAGGACTTGTAAATAGTAGGCATGCGGCTACTATAATTCTTGCATTTAATTTATATTTTCAGTAGCATTGATTAAAGTATCTAACAAATTAAATATTTTTCGAAATTTGTACCGTCTCAGCAACCACTGGCACAAGCACTAGTAAATTAAAATAAAAAAATTGAATTATTGTAATTCATTAATTGCCCAGTGTTTTAAATACTGTTCATAAAATTCCAGTGCTTATTTTTTGGTTTTTATATTAGTTATTGTTAGTGGCTGTTGTAAACCGTTAGTGAAGCATTCCATGGTTCAAGCCTCCCCTTACATAATGTCTACTTACAAAATGTAGGATTTAAAATTTTTATATGATTTATGATCTGGTGTAGTAAATCATGTAATAGTATTTGCTCTTGAACATAATGCAACTATTACTGTATTTCAGTAGATAGCACATTAATATTAAAAAAAGACACCTATACTAGTTTAAATTAAATGAATCTCATTTTGAGATGTGACATTGACCAGTATGGTGTTTGACTTCTTACTACAGTATGTGCAAGGAACAATGAGAAGGCAGGCTTCAGTTGTTCTTCTAATCTGCTGTTGCACTGAGAACGACACGGGACTTGCAGTATCTGTAGTCTATTGTAGTAGATAAAGATGATAGAATCATCATCAATTGGCGATATTTAAATGGAAGCGGGAAGTGGTTTATAGTTATACTTTATTAGTGGTAGGAATTATGAGTTACTGTGGCTCATACTACATACTTTAGGTGTAGAAACTAAAGTGATTTTATTGTTTGCTTCAATGTGCTGATCTTTTTTGTTAAAACTTAACCAGTGCTTTTATTGTTAATATTTTCTTTCATAAGTTTGAATGTATTTAGGTTTGACTCAGCAACAGAGTGACATACAATATATTGTATAAAAATAGTGCCGTGATCCTGAATGAAGGTTCATATGAATTTATTAAGACTGATCATTAATTCATTATTAAGTTACGCTAGTTCGAGCCACCATATTAGTTATATGTGTGCGTGTGTGTGCATTTTAATTATGATGTAGGTATTTATGTGTGTATGATATAGTGATACTGGAGTGTTTAGGTACCTAACTGACAGACTTAGTTGAGATTCCTTATATATCACCTAGCAATAATTCAGTCAATCTTGGTAAGTAAACAAATTAATATTAAATTAATAATAAGAATTTGGAATCTCTTTAATTCTGTTAGTTAAATGTGAATTAGTCCCATGACTGGATGTAATTTATTTTTGCATTTGTTTCTAATTTGATAAGTAAGTAGGGACAGGGATTTGTTTATTGGAACAATTTAATTGCAGAGTAAATTATAAAATTAGCAATATTTCTTTTGTATATTTTTCCATGGCTTTGCAAGTAAACGATTTAAAATGTTTATATGTACTATTAGTATTTAAAAGCAAAGCCATATGAAAATTTATTTCCAATGCATATTTGACTTGGCTATTAATATCAAAAATATATTTTTGGTACAATAGTCATGTTTGGTGGAATTTATAGTATGTGATCCACAATTTACCAAATAGATGAAATTAACATAGTTTTTTATAATAAGCTGGATTGAAAACTCTGCTATTAAATAAGCAACCTGGAAGTAATCGTCACACTCTGTTCCTGAGTCCATAGTTATAAGGATTTGTCTGCCTACCGCCTTTTACATTACGTCAGTATAGGATAATAAAACTATGTAGCATAACAGACTCGTTTATACTATTAGTGTAGTCAAAATATTTAGATACTAAGAGATTTTAAGTCAAAGAAAGCAAGTTAAATTGTTTAAAATGTGTTATTATTTATGTCTTAAAGTATTAAAATGGTTATTTCTTATTAATTAGTTTGTAAATCATAATCATCAGTATATTGATTGTAGCTTTCTTTCACACGTCTCTAAAACCAATAAAACATAGTTGAAATGAATATGGTCAAGACCTACAGCGACGGTCTATTGTTTTACTGAATTTATATAGATGAAAACATTCAAATTATTATAATCAAAATAATATAAGTATAATCTGTAAAATTTAAGCACATGTTTTATTGGATTTACTGCCAATGAAACAGTTTACCATTTTCTACACTCTATCATATTTTTCATTTAATTTTAGAGCAGAATATATTGTATTGTAATTATGTTTTAATAATTCAATTCATTTCATATAATTTTGTTTGTCATTTACACTGTAGTGTGTAGTGTAATGTTTGTTTAAACATTTATTTTAAGATCGTAAATTCAGTTTGCTGAGTCAATCGATGCTTAGGGATGGGGTGAATATAAATAATTTTAGTGTACAGTTTATAATCAAAACCACCTGCTTTTACCATAAATATTGTAGGTAGTTATAGGCGCAAAGTGAAGGAGTAGTATGTTCACCCTATTTCTAACAGGCTCGAGTTCCTATACAATATAAATAGATAGTTACGAGAAATATTTTTTAAAGTTCGTAATTAGGATTTACGATAAAGTGTAGAAAACGACGCATGAATGTTTCCTTTTTGATATGAAGTTGGTAACGATATTTCCTCTGATTTTTATTGTACCACATTTGAACTACATTTACGAATATTTATAAAATATTGATATTTTTGCGTTTTATTTACTCCTCCTTTTATTAGATAAATGTTAAATCTAGAAATGCTAGTCATAGAAGCGACACATAAGTATGAGTTTATACAAACAAAAAATAATAATTTAAAAACAATTTTTATCATAATTTTCTATTTTATTAAAAGTGCATTTTAACGAGTAGTCATAGAGTCGCATATATACACATGAGTGTTGCATGTACTATTAATAAATAAATCTTTTTTGGACAGTTTTACATACAGCGCCATCTAGTTCTGTGGTAAGCTACGAGGCTTGTGTTGCGTATAGTTGGTACATTACACAATATTTAACTTAAATGCATACATAGTATAAATAAACACCTATCCAGCAAAAGAATGCCCCCAGCGGGACAGGCCGTAGGGACTAGGGTCCTTACAAACTGAGCGAAACGTGTCGTCGAACCACTTGTTTATTAGGGCTGTAACTACTAATCGGTTTCAATTTTATATAAGTACTAGCGTTACACTTTTAACGGTTTGGGTAAATTTCTCAGAAATTTGATATTATGACGCTGCAGTAAAAAGTATGTTTTAGCCTGGGTAACCAATTATTATCATAGCAAATTTCATCACAATCTGTCCAGTGGATTTCTCGTGATACCGCCACAGACACAACTTCATAGGCTTCATTATCGATAGTTATTGACTATTGCCTATTTAAATAAGATTTAAAAAAATATTTTACACATTTGATTAGGATTTTATTTTATGTACAGATTTAAATATTAATAATTGTTACGTATAATATCTATCAAATAAATACCACTAAAATACATCAAAAATAGTGACGGGTTCTCTGAATTAAATATTAATATTTTTATTACTTGCACTTACTATGTTATTGTTATTAAATGTATCCTAATTTAAAACCATATTATATAGTTAATTGTTCAATATCTCTACAATTACAGCGGTCCCTAATAGGTTTGGCTCGACCCAACTTAGAAAATGTTTTTAATTTCAAATTAATAGCTTTTCACTAAATGCAAATAGGTCTAAATGCAAATGAAAGTAGATATATAGGTAACGAACTAACATAAAAAAATCTACCCGCAGCAAAACGGGCTGGATTGGCTAGTAGAGTGTAAATAGACCTCTTTCTAATTGGTAAATACAAGAACCCTTATCGTGATGGCGGGTACTAGGTACTTCTACACATGGTGCTTCTCAGATAGCAGAGTGAACTATAAATTGAAGCAAACAAATGTTTCATGTTTGTTGTAGTCTACTATCGGAGGTCGGGGTGTCGTGGTTATGTATGTTAGCAATCCTGCCTCAACGCCTCATTAAGACAGGGAAAAATAAAAAATAAATTGTTGTGTACTAATGTACACGCGTTAGAAGTTATACTTTTTTGGCATCATTAAATAATACATACTCATTTTGGCAATTAGCACCCCGAGAAACCTCGAAAATGACACCCATGTAATTGCTGAAAAAAAACCAGATGTCCGCCATCTTGGATTTGAAAATGGACCTCATTTTCGTAATCAGCACCCCGAGAAACCTCGAAAATGACACCCGTGTCATTGTTGAAAAAAAAACCGGATGTCCGCCATCTTGGATTTGAAAATGGACCATATTTTCGCAATTAGCACCCTGAGAAACCTCGGAAATGACACCCATGTCACTGTTGAAAATAAATATCGTGAATATAGTTGCAAGTCCTCTAAACTGTTGACTGTTAGCTAACTTCTCCCGTGAGAATTTTGTGTCACGCTGTGCGCGCGCATCGTAAAATTTCACTCTCATAAATTTTTCATAACGCGCCTAAGGAAGTATAACTTCAATAATAATAAGTAAAACAAAATTACAAAATTTATCATTTCCGCGTTAACATCAACAACTCAAAAAACATATACACATATTAGATACATATTAGATCATTAAATTTAAATCTACGCAACGGATTTTGATGCGGTTTTCCTCAAAAGAAAGAGTGATTCACGAGGAAGGTTTATATATATATTACTAGCGAAACCCGCGGCTGCGCTCGCGCTAGAATGCTCGGAACTGTGCTCTAGGGACGAACACGAGCGAAGCGAGGGTGAGTCGTTAGTTTTGTAATAAAATAAAAGTAGCCTAAGGTATTCCTTATAACATTAGCCATCTGCAAGTGAAAGTCCCGTCAAAATCGGTCCAGACGTTACAGATATTAGCCGGAAGAAACAGACTCACAGAAAAAAAAAAAGATTTTTTGATGCTAGTACCGTATTTAAATATACTTACTTTCATATTACGCATTTAGTGAAAAGTTGTTAATTTGAAATAACAGTCACTTAGATTTTATTGATATAGTACTGATATTATATTATATGTATCAATATACTCTATGGTACTGATTGTATCTTGTATTTTTAACAACAACTTAGATAATCGTTTACGCACAGAATGTAGAGTATCGATCCCAAAACGAGTCGAAGTTTGTTTTAAACAGTTTTTAATAAATTACTCGGTTCAACATTCAGGATACCATTACAACAGGAAAATCTTTCATCATAACATGATATAATATGCTTCTTCCGATTACTAAGAAGTTGTTATATTAGAAAAAAATCAATGATTTATTCCACATAAACTAATAGCCTATCAGGGTTAAAAATTAACATATTTATAATATTTTTATTCATAATTTTAATTTTGTTCGGGTATTAGTCGCTCATCTATATACAGTATGGTTTTATTTTATTTTATTTTATTTTATTAGACCACCAACAAAGTACTTACAAACACATGAAAAAAGAATTGTACATGGAAAATAAAACATAAAAAGTTTTACATGTAAACCTAGCTTAAAACAATGTAATGTCTGCTTTTGTTAGTTCTTTCTCTCTTCGTTTTCTCCGCCTGAGCCACGCATCGGTAAATAAATAAGGAAGGTTTGATTATAGGTATAATATTTTTGTTCTAAGTCTAAACTAAGACGGCAATCTATCGTAACAAAACTGTTTTCTTGCCTTACTTATATGAAAACTATGAACTAAAAAAACTGTAGGTTTAATTACTAATAAGGCCTACATAAAGGCTCCCGATGGCATGTGTGTATCTCCCAAGATACACTCGCAATCACTATTTCTAGGTAATAAGATTTACTTGGGAATCCTAGCGAAGCAACGGTAAGTCGGTAGTCGGCATCGGTAGTATATTCTTTATTTCGTAAATTTTAAGCCATGTCGAAACGCTTTCCTAATTCGATAAGGACAATAATTTATTGCGAGTTAGTGGAGTACATACGGGTTACATGCAAGATAGTAAATATATAAATTAAGTTACATAGATACCATGCGCTATAAATGCTGTAACAATCATCTATAAGTTACTGTTAGCATATTAGCATTTGTATTTGTTATTTGTGTAGAGAAATAATCTATTTTTAATTTAACTCAAATTAAAAGTAGAGTTCTTTCTTGCAACAAATGAATTAAGGTTAAATAACTTAATCATTGGTATTTTTGTTCAATCCAATACGCGTCCTCTCGCGACTCGCATCATCATTCAAGGTTTTAGTTACTACTGAATCACTGAGTAATGATTATTATTGACATTTAGTTGCTTCATAAGTCGTCGTAGTGAGCGGTCGAGTCGTCTCATACACGGTGGTTGTACGATCTAATTATCATAGTGCGCGATACATATTTCAATTGTGCGATTAAACAAATTTGTTAAAACGTATTTCCCAGGTAAACTGACATTTTTTCGTCATCCTTAACACACCGCTGTAACTTACTATCCGTTTAAAATAATTTATTTATACTATTATGTTTCATATTAGCTTATATCCGCATATTTTTATTTTCTAACTTAAATATGTATTTTTCAAGATAATAAGGTCAGACTAAGTCTGATGTTTTCCTTAAAAATAAAGAACGATAAGTAAGTAACAGAATACAGATAGTGTGTGCTTTAAACTTTAAAGATATTTATACAAAGTAAGTACTTAGATATAATCCGATATGTAAATATTCATAAATAGTATATTTATAAAAATATGTGCCGAGCCGATTTTTGAAACATTGCTTTAAAATTTTTGCCTCTTACGAGTATAGTAGAGAATAGAACTCTCAACTCCGTCATCCTTTCATACGCTCATCATCGTTTGTGCATGCTGTCTCAATTAAGTTTGTACCTATGATGATTATGAGAAATTATATCGTTAGAAAAATACATTAATAACTGGTAATTGGTTCATTGACCATTGTTTAAAAATATCAATTACATATTAAGTAATAGTCACATAGAATCTGTTTTTTTTCGTTCCTTCCTTTGTCTTCTATAGCTACCTTTCTAAGTAAAATGTAAATACAGTGTTTTCTAATTATAATGAATAAATATTTAAATTATTATTGAATTTAATACTATTTTAGATTATTAAAGATTTCAGAACGCTTTTGGAAAATGGATATAAAGGCAGAAGTTATTATTAGTATCAGCCTGCTGATTTTCTTCACCATATTTGAACATGCTCGAGCCGAAGACGAAATTACGTAAATATTAATGTTTACTTACCATTTTTTTTTAAATAATTTATGATAGCTTAAAGTTGGAAGTAAATATGTTGGCTATAACTTTCATATGTAAAAGTTATAAGCCTACAGCAAACAAATAATTGGTATTTTTTTGCAGAGTATCAAATGTAATACCGCGGCCAAATGAATTGGCAAATGCTGCTAACAGCCTCGGGTATAATATCATGACAAAAATGTTGACCGACACCGATAAGAACATTGTCCTTTCACCTACAGGAATCAGTGGTAAGTTTAAGTTTTAAACATCAACAATATAGACGACACGTTTGGCTCAGTTTAAGTGGCACTTCTTTCTGTGCTAGCGCTCGCGGGATAGAGTTCCGCTGGGGGCATTAATTTGTTTAGCTCAAATGTTTGTACTCCAGTATTAATACACGTTCTAACCGCTGAAAATGATAAGTTTTTTTTTTCTCCCGTTTTTGCAACATTTTTCATTGATGCTCCGCTACTATTGGTCGTAGCGTTATGTAATATAGCCTATAGCCTTCCTCGCAAAACGGACTAAGTATCCAAAACAAAATTAGTTTTTCAATTCGGACCAATTATTAGTCCGAGATTTCGAGATTAGCGAGTTCAACCAAAAAAACAAACTCTTCAGCTTTATAATATTAGTATAGATATGTATTTAAAGCTTTATATGTGTAGTGTATCATTTACCAACTAACTGGTATCCACTATCCGCATTACAACCCTCGTCTAGCTTACAACAGAACTAGATACCGCTGTGTGTCCCAAAATACTTATTTATTGTTTATTTCTTATAGAAACTATAATTCACCACAGTAATTAGAGTCATTGTATAAGCAGGTAAAAGAATATGTCTGTTTTTAACAAAAGATTTTTTAGCTCTTGAGCTGTTCGGTTGAAGCTACCTAAATGCATAATGTACAATACTAATTTAAAGTGCTGCCAACATTTGACTATTATGGATAAATAACAAAGGCCCAGATTTAACAATAAGTATATTCTGACGTTCATTAACACTGATTGTAAGTAGTTTGCTAAATTACGAGGAGAAAGAAACTTATGTATTGATAAGTAGAAATGTATACATATTATGTTGATACCTATATTGATAATAATAATAATAAAGCCTTTATTTTCTACTACCTTTTAGTATTTAACCTATATTGATACTAGGTACTAAATTAAGATAATATACGCTTTTACTGTAGGTTATAGCGAATAGCTCTAACCTTGTTTTGTTCGACCTTGACCTACTGCTATTCTTAAACCACCTAATATTAGTATGAATATATAATGAAAACGTAAAGGATACTTATGCGATTCCCGAAATAAAAAAATGTTAATACAAAAAAAACTCAGTTTCTAACTACTTTTCTCGTCTATGTGTATTGTGTATTATGTATACTATTGGAAGTATATTATCGATCTCTTATTCAAGCAACTAGCAAGTACCATGTAAAACACTTTTTTCTGTTTCTTTTGTTAAAAGAAGTAGACCATACAGTTAATTTACTGAATATGTCTATGGGTAATTGTAAGCGGGATTTTCCTTATTCTCGGACAAAAGAGTTGTCATTACCGTTTTTACGAAAATGACCTCACAGGAAAAACAGCAGTGAGATACAGTAGGGTACATGAAAACATTTAATACTTAATAATCTTCCTTAAATAGCTACTTAAGATCAGTTTAAATAAAAATATGTAGTTTGAATTTGTTGTTCAAAACCAAAAATATTTTTATTTTCCGCACTCCGCGCGAGGTAAGCTTACTTTTGATTTGGCTGTTTTAAAAAATAACTAAATTATTGGTATTTTTGTTTAATAATAAAGAAATAAAGACAAAAGTCTAACAATTTTAAAAAAATATTGCATCCATTTGAATTTTACTTGTACATTGACATACATACATATATGTATAATAGGTAGGTATATATGAGGTATGTAATGATTTTGCAAAACGAGTTAAGTTAATATATAAACATACACACATTATGTGTAATCAACCTTTTTTAACGTCCCACGTGCTGGGTCCCTTCAATACACGGGGGATCAGGCCATATTACACCGCGTTGGCAAAGTGCGTGTTGGCAGACTTTACATGTCTTTCGAAAACTTGCCAGGGTCTCTCAGACATGCAGGTTTTCTCACGATGTTTTCCTTCACCGTAAGACATATGGTTATCATGTTATGGTCTAAGAGCCGGTGGGAGATCGACCTTCACCGATCTGATAACCAGATGAGACATATTTTTTATCAAATATAATTTATAAACAAATATGCCTATAATTACTTGCCTATCTGAAAGTGCTCATGGCTATTTTTAATTAAATTAACATTAATCGATTTTTTTTCATCACTTTCATTCTTTTGATAACCAAATGAATTTTATTTCACTGTTAGTTTTTAACACACAGAATATGCCTCAGTAGGCTGCAAGCCGATGTGAACAGGTAAGTCAATATAGGTGACTCCATCGTTCTGCTAACTTATCGAAAGTTATATCAAATTTAAGATTATTTTATTACAAAATCAGTCATATAGACTTGCCTGCAAAAAATCTTACTTAAAGCACTGTTGCCTAGCTAAAAAAGCCATGAGCACTTTCAGATAGGCAAGTAATTATAGGCATATTTGTTTATAAATTATATTCGATAAAAAATATGTCTCATCTGGTTATCACATCGGTGAAGGTCGATCTCCCACGGTCTCCTCTACTATTAATAAAAATTCACACATGAAAATGATATTTGACGTGCGTGACCCGGATTTGAACCCGCATCACCTGCATATCTAAGCGAGCGCGTAACCACTGGGCTACCACTGTCATCCATCTATAATACTAATATTATAAAACTGAAGAGTTTGTTTGTTTGTTTGTTTGCTTGGTTGGTTGAACGCGCTAATCTTAGGAACTACTGGTTCGATATGAAAAAATCTATTTATCGAGGAAGGCTATAGCTATAGGCTATATTACATCACGCTACGACCAATAGGAGCGGAGCATCAATGAAAAATGTTGCAAAAACGGGAAGGGCATTAGTTCTGCGAGGTACCATACCGCGCAACTCAGAAAGAATTTGGTTTACGGTCTTTAGAACGCGTGCGAAGCCGCGGGAAATGCTAGTTATACATAAAATAATTATTTATAGTATACACAAAACCAGTCTTTAATAGTGAAGTAAACCGTGATAAAAGTAAAAATAATACTACATAAAATCAAGCTTTCTCTTGAATCCGCGATGACAAAGTAAAATTTACATAATTTAGGACAAGTGCGATTCTGACTCACATACACCAAAAGTTCGGCACACACAAAATTCACGAGTTACAAAAACATCTTATTCTGGTCTAACAGATTCAAGCAAAAAGATAAGTTGATTACAGATTTAATAGAAACGCAGCTTTAATAGTTTTCGAGTAATACCATGCCGTGACATACGAACAGACATACTTATAGCGAAATTCCATTTCATTGGAGCTTTGGAGCATTGTAGCATTTTTCTGCTATATTGATCCTATTTCCTAAGAAACATCAAACATAATAGTACAATTATCACCGTATATGAGTGACTGTCAGTGTAGTAGTTAAACTAAACTCGTGTGTATCGTAATTCATAGGTATATGTACATATTACATAATTATATTGTTCGCAAAAAGCGTATCTAACTATTAATTAACGTTTAGGTGTTACTTTGTTTTATTGTACTTATTATTGTTACTACTTTTATTTCGCCTCACCCAGCCATGCTCTGCTCGGGTTTATTTAACGGTTACTATAGATTCCTCAGAGATGATGTTAATATCTCAAAAAATATCCTTTAAACTATATGTTGATATGTTATTGTACTTTTGCAGTAAATAAAACCGGAGAAACTATCTAATTTCTTAGAAATCTATACCTACTAAGTACTAATCCTTTAAACTAATCGATGTTTTGTTTAAAAAAAAATAAGTTTAGTTAATAATTTAGTTTAAAAAATTAAAAACAGTAAAACTTTAAACTCACCTATATACTTACTAAGTATAACTACAAATAAATAAAAAATAAAGACGATTGTGTTTGTTTTTGTTTGCCTCTGTAGTGGTCGTATGCTGAATTCATCAAATGTGTCTAAAGAATAAAGATATTGAGGTTTTAAATACTTAAAACTTTCCCGGCTGACGCCATACCATATTAAAAATACATTTTAATAAAATATTATGTTGCAGGGCTTTTAGCTATGGCTTTGGCGGGTAGTGTTGGTAAAACTTACGATGAATTAGCCAAAGCGCTGGGATTTTCTCAAGGTAAGTTTAGAAAAAATAATAATTTCCTGAAATATTAACGTCACGCTTCGATTTGTAGCATAATATCTTTGATTTTTAACAACATATTGTCTAAATTAAATTGTGTATAAATCCATTATATAGAACGAATTTATGAAATTGTTATAGTAATAAGGATTAGTTCCAGCCATGGTTCCAGCTATAGGCCACGGCTCATTTTTACAGCTTCAAAATCTTATTTATTAATTAAATATTAGTGATGAAAGGAAAACTAAAACTAGTTGTTAAAATTTTATATGGGTTTTTGGTACTTCGAGAAAAATAACATGTACTCGTAGGTACTGTCGTTGAAATCTGCGCCGCTTTGCTAAACTAAACTAAACGCACATACTTGGGTACTTTATCACAGATTTTTTAAACTATTTAACCGATTAATGTTTGAAATATGTTCAGTTTATATTTTAATGTTCTCGATAAATATTGTTTTGTTTATATAATACTTATATTAAATACAATACTACATTTCTATAGGAATTGAAATTAATCGTCAAAATCATGAAACATTTGGAGAGTTGTTAAAAAACTTAAACTCGGAGAAAACATCAAGCAAGACAACTTATGCAAATGCTATTTTCGTCGACGCCAAGACCAGACTGCGTGAATTATACCAATCGTATATACATAGAGTATACGATGGCAAAGCTCAGTCTGTTGACTTTGCAGATAAAGAAACAACTCAAACTTTAATAAATCAGTAAGTTTCTTGTATTTTTAATCAGCTTCCTTGTATTTTTTTAAAAAAAGTTAAATTAATTAAACATTGGAATTGGATTCCAATGTAAAACAAAACTAATACCTACTACTTATTTGTAGGTTTCATTAAATTCAAAATGAAATAACGAATTATATGTGAATTTATTCTTTCCAAGATTTCGATAATGCTCTTCATATTTTTTCTCTTTTTTCTAAGTTCGAATTTTGATTCGGCTAAATATACCTACTACTAGGTAGTACTAGGTAGTACTAGCTCTAGGTAGTAGGTACTAGGTAGTAGGTATAGGGTTGTAACAACTCTACTCTTCTAAATTACGCGAAATGCGAACTATTGCAAAAGGAGCACCCACGATACAATTTTCCTCTTTTTTTGTTCTTGATAAATATTTTCAGTAGCGTTACTGAAAATATATAAAATTCAGTAAGAAAAGCTACTTATTTTTGCGGATGTTGGAGAGTTCCTCATAAGGTATGCGTGAAACCTAAATAAAAGAATGTTCCTTTTCTTTTCTGCAGACTTTCCGATCTCTTTTCGTTAATAGTAAATAAATTTCAGGTGGGTAAGTAATAATACAAATGGAAGACTACCGGACTTTTTGAAGAAACCCCTGCCAATTGAGACTAAAGCTGCTTTAGTGAGTGCTTTATACTTTAGTGGCCAGTGGGCGACGCCATTTGTGCCAGAATACACCTTGAAGTAAGTATCTGTATATACATATAATATAATAAAATTCTAACGAAGTCGAATCTGTACATTGAATATCGATAAAGACGGTGAATCTATAGTTTTAAGAATTTTTCTCTGTCTGTGACCGCATCACGAGAATACCACTTGGCAGATTTTGATGAAATTTCATATCATTATAGCAGGTTATCCTGGATATAGGACACCTTTTTCTGTGAGAAAATAGCCATTTTCTGAGAAATCTATACTAGCCGTTATGTTTCATATAAATATTGACGTGATCTTAGATTATATAATCAAAGGACGTGATCTATGGATAATGAATATGGTTGTATCTAACTCAATAAAATTTAAAGACTAAATTGTTAATATAATCATCATCATCAGCCCTTTTTAATGTCCCACTGCTGGGCACGGGCCTCCCTCAGTACGAGGGGATCAGGCCATAGTCCACCGCGCTGGCCTAGTGCGTGTTGGCGGACTTCACATGTCTTTCGAAAACTTGTTAGGTTTTCTCAGACATGCAGGTTTCCTCACGATGTTTTCCTTCACCGTAAGACAAGTGGTAATCATGATATAAATGATTCGCACATGAAAATATCAAAGGTGCGAGACCCGGATTTGACCCGCATCACTCGGTTATCCAAACGACGCGTTACCGCTGGGCTACCACTGTCTCGTTAATATAATATATCACACAAATATAGTTTTAAAGTCGCTTCGTGTATATAAAATTAAAAATTACATTAGAATGATGATGATTTAAGAATTTTCTGATTCTGTATTCAATAAATGTTACCTTTATTTTTATTTAGGATGCCTTTTAAAAGAACCAAAGACGAAGTTATGACAGATATGATGCTAAATCTTGGAGATTTTAATTACACATTAAAAAATAGTAAGTGCTTTTTTTAAATTTTACATCATAATAATATTATTTTTATAGTAAGTAGATACCCTACTACCTACCTACCTACTTATCGTTTTCTCAATTTGATCATTTTGATTTCAGACGTAGAAATGATTGCGTTACCTTATAACGACAGCGAAACCGTTTTGTATGCTCTTAAACCACACAGACCAGAAAAACAGAATCTCTCAGAACTATTGAGTACACTGAATTATGAAAAGATTAATGAACTAGTAGATCAATTAAAAGTTCAAAAGTGTGTTATACGATTTCCTAAGATGGATATAAAATTCTTCGCTAATTTGGAAGATTCGCTTAAAGCATTAGGAGTTGAGACTATATTTAACGTAGAAGATGCTAACTTCGCTTTAATGATAGACGATAATAATGTCGATAACAAGAACGAAACTGAAATTTTATCGAGGTTTGCTGACGTTGACACAACAATAGAAAAAGATAATTTAAGATCGACAATTGATAATTTACCCAATCCCCACTTATATATAGACTCCATAATTCATGATGTACGAATTAAAATAGATGGTATGTATGCACTCAGCATATTTTAATGTTATTAATTTGTTAAGCTCAAGATATTACAGTAACACTATCTTACTGTATTTATTATAATAATAATGTCCTCCCGCCACTACGGCCAATCTCATTGAGACTAGCCAACTGCGCAGGAGATATTATAGTGCAGAGCGTGAGCGAGAGCGCAGACACAAGTGCACTCTCTATTCCTATCACTCTCATATTCCGGTGGAACGACTGCTCGAGTCAATCCGTGTGATTTAAGGCGCAAGGCCTACGGCTACGGCTTTGTGTTCTCCAAAGCACGAGGGTTATACACCGCCAACTTTCAACTTCGGTCTATTACTGAGGCTTACTAAACAGAAAGGCTCAATGATTAAAATTGACCCAACCCGGGACTCGTACCCAGAATCTCTGGATGTGCAACCATACATGCTAGCCACTACACCAACAGGGAAACTAAGGTTAAATTGTATTATACTGTACTATTTGTACACTAAATGGGTAGTACTACTAGAATACTTGCTTTTGCTTTACTATTTTATTTTTTGCCACATCCACTTATAAAGTTTGTTATTAATATATTTAAATGAAAAAGCCACATACATAAATATAAAAAAAAACTCTTTCTCTACAGAATATGGAACAGAAGCAGTTGCAGCCACTAGTGGAATTATAGCAAGATCTGCTGCAAACTTCTATGCAAATTCACCATTTTATATATTTATAAGAAACGAAAAGACTAAACTTGTAACATTTAGTGCTGCTATATTTGATCCTACAAAATAATCTTGTTATTATTTACAAAAGAAAGTAAATAACAAACTTCTTAATTCATTTATTATTAAACAATACATTTGAATGTTATAAGTATTGTGCTTAATTAAATTTTCTTTTTCCTAATTATTTTAAAATGTTTATTATTAAGATATTAAACAATGTTAATAATATATAATATACATAGCAATTATTACACTTGAAAAATCATTTTATTATATATATTGAATTTTTGGCAGACACTGTTGTTATATGATAACTTTTTTGTTATTTATTTTTTACATGTTATACCAAATGAACATCTTACTTTATAATAATGTTTAAAATAAATAAACCTCTATCTGTTACTTCGTAATTTTTCTATTCTGTCATTAAGTGTTTGCTTCCACTGCTCCTCTGATATACTTTGTGCCCATTCTGGTATAGAATCTTGAGGAAGGGCAAAGTTGGCCATTAATGACATTACCTGAAATTATTATACAATGAGTTTTATAACAGTTAAAATATATAGAGAAGAGAATATTTGACAAATACAAATAAGAAATATATAATTTAAAAATACCTGTTCCGCTCTTTCAGTGTCCATTTGAATAGGATCGTTAGATCTTGGCATACTCCAAACCTCTCTGGATATAACATTTTCCATTGGCTCTATTGTAGGAACATTTTGGGGCGGTGTTAATGTGTTGGTTTGCTAAAACAAAATATATATTATAGATATAGAATATTATGAAAGTAAGAACTGGGTGACCAAGCTGAGCTTGATGTTTTTTAAAACATGTTGCAAATAATAATACTTCTGTTTCATCTTCACTGTCGTGGTCAGATAGCGCTGCTTCGGGACCCTGTGGCAATGGTTCGTAACCGAAATGTTCATTTTGTTCCTCATCACTATCTTCATGTGTGCCATTTGCGATCAATTCATGCCTGGGAGGCGGTATTAAGTTTTGAGGGGAGTCGTCGGGCGGATCCGGTCCATCACACACCATATTCGATATGATATTTTACTTTATAGATGTAGCAATATACTCTATATATTTTACTAAGTTACCAGAAAAGTACAATCTACAACTAGTAAAAAGTACTATTATATCTTAAACTAATAATCAAAATTACAAATCATTTATTTATTTAATTTTATTCCTATTAAGCAAACATCATTATATTACATATTTTAACATTTTAATTTGTAAATTGTAATTTGTAATTATGATTGCACTTTTTTTGGTGTTTCACTTGACAGTTGACACTTGACAGTTAAAAAATAAAGTTATTATCACAGATTAAGTATTAGTTATAAATGTATCAAATTAATCAGCTATGGTATCAAATATCAATGTAGTAAGTATAAGATAAGGTAAGGAATTTGGAAATTAGAAAAGACTTATGAAAGTACGAGATAGGCGTATTATAAGTAGACAAGGGAAGAAGTAGGACAAAGTTATTATGCTCCATCCCTTACTGCGTACACAAAATTAGTATTGTTTGTCATCAGGTTGATGTACAACAACTATAAGCCGGATAAATATAGAACTTAGAAGGCCGCTTATAATATTGGAGTCGTATTCAAATAATGTATATAACATTTGTCAGAGTTGTTAAAAAAGTTTACTTTATTTCATGGTAATTTAGTTATTCGTAACGTGAAGTAATCATTATAAATTGATTTTTTCGGTAGCAGTTTACAATCGCTTGGCAGGACGATGACAATGGGAGGTAGTGAATTGGTAGGGGAGATGCTCCCTATTATCCCTATACTACTCCCATTACAAGGTAATTCATACTTCATGAGAAAATAAATTTTGTATGTAGCACTCGCCGGCCGCCGCCGCGGCACGCTCGCTTCGCTCGCGTGTGTTGTGGTCATATATCTAACCTAACCTAACCTACCTAGAAAGAACGAAAAAAAATCCTTTGAACCTATGTTATCCAAGTCAAAAAAAAATGTTGTTTACAATGAAAGCACTTTCACACATGTCCATAGAAACACAGAACTAAATATGGCCGCATTAGGATAGTTGACAATGACATTTGAGTAATTCGACATATTTTTGACATAATGATCTTACGTCTTTGTCTCACATATACAAAATCCTATTGTTATCCTTCTCTCTCACATTAAGTTTTTATTAATTTTCTCTAAAAATATGAATTACCTTGTGTCGTGAGTGTTATTATTGTGATCAGTGAATAAACGACTACCATATATATAAGTTTCACCCAATAACTCCTGCCAAGCGATTGTAAACCCAACCCATTTTTTCTTTTTAAAATGTAATGTCTGAAAATTTATATCTATTTTATTTAAAGATTTCCTAAATGGCCAAGTATTAGAAATCGGTGAATTTAAGCTTCGACTACGAGTTGATCTAGTTAGAGGCCAATTACTAATCACTTCCGTATGATCTGTTCAATACATTTTGAGAATTTGTGGTCATGGAAAAAAATATGAATTTTCTTTATAATGATGCTTTTCTGAAGCTTTTTATACAAGTTAGTTACATTACGAAATTGAAATAACATAGTTGTGATACTTAAACCTGGACCAGAAAAATTGTCTATATATAAGGGAAATAATTTATTTACCAATTAAAATATATTAAAGAGCAAGTAATCAAGTTGTATTACTATTTCTTTGCAGGTTGCCTCTGCAAAGTGCAAAGTCTAATTGAATATATGCTACGGAAATAGAAGTTGACTCGTAGAATAATTAGAAAAGAAAATGCAAGGAAAATATACTTTGTAAAATATTACTCTGCTAGTATACATTATAGGTACTTGAAGGAAGTGAGTTGGTACATTCAAACTTATACAATAGAATGAGTGCGATTTTTCACTAAACTACGATTATTAAATTAAATTTACAAACTTACTAATTAACTTAAATATATAAACAGAATTTTGATAGGATTATATAAAAAATATCATAATCAAATGAATAAATAAATGATTGGGTGAATTTAATACCGTGCGCTTTTGGTTAGAAGACGGGTCAGGGGAAATTAATTGAGATAGTGTATTAGCCCCAGACTTACTATGGTATTATAAATTATAATTAGGCCATTACAAACGGGCGAACTGAGCCATAAATCATTTTTATCTAACTTCTCGCTCGCACTTATAGGCATATCGGAACTCTCGCTCGCACTTCTAGTGTTGTGTGTAACAATAAAAAAGGGATTTGTCGATAGTCAATAGCAGGTAATGAAGTAAAGGTTAAGAATATAAGGTAAAATAGTGTTTAGGTTATTTTCTTTCTTGACTTCATCTACAGTTGTCTTACAAATGCCACAAAGAAGCGCTGTAATATCTCGTGGTTTATATAAATAATAAAAGAATAAATTTTTGCCGGGTCACTTTTCAACTCGTTAAAGAATATCAACACATTATGAATGTGTTAAATAACGCGTTAGGTTTGTTATTAATGTCATGCTTTAATTTTAACAAAGTTAAGTTGGAGAATAATGTGTATGTCTGTGGTCTAAGGCACAGACATCTCCTAGTAGTTATATGTCTGTGGTCTAAGGTTTGTGGGGCCCTGCTCAAGTATACGCTTATAGCACGTCTATTTATACTATATCACGTTTCATTTATCTATGGCTATTTTGTTTTGTCAAATAAAATGTCAATTGTCATTTGTCAAACAATTGTAAAGTGTAATCAACAAAAACATTAATCAATTATTGTAACTACCTCGAAAAAAAAACAACAAAAAACCAAAATTTGGGCTCCATGGAGTAACATTTTTTTTCCTTTAGTCATTTTAATTTTATTAAATATGGCTTGGAGAAGTCACGGCATAAATAATGCCGATATGGTACGAAATTTAAGAGGTAATGTAAAAAATTTACAATAATGTAAATAATGCATATTTTTGATGACTTTTTTTAATTGTTTCTATAATTGTATGAAGAAATATGATATTTATACATTTCAGCGAATGGAATAATTAAATCCGATGTTGTAGCAAACGCAATGATTGCTGTTGATCGAAAAAACTATTGTCCGTACGCACCTTATCAAGACTCACCACAGTCAATTGGATACGCTGCTACCATCAGTGCGCCACATATGGTTTTATTTTTTGCCTATTTCTATTAGTAATATTTTTTGGTCAATGAGTGGCAATGCAAAATATTAAATGTTTATGTCCTAAGCGGCAAAATACGTTAAATACTATTTGATAAAAATTTCTACTAATGACTTATAAACATGATGCTTGAATGTTATATACTAAAATGGTATAAACAAAAGAAAGTTTTGTTGACATGGCCTATGGGGGTGAAATGGGTTAGCAATATTGTAAATACAAACACTATGAGTTGTCAAACTGAAAAACGATCAGGCATAATCCGGAAAGACAGCTTGTTCTTTTTCAATATTGACTTATACCTTGAAACTAATTAATTTGAAAAATGTGCTCATCATAACCAAACATTATAATCTTCAATATTATTCCAGCATGCACATGCACTAGAAAGGCTATCAAAGCAACTGATTCCTGGAGAGAAAGCATTGGATGTGGGCTCTGGATCTGGTTACCTGACAGCATGTATGGCATACATGGTTGGTGAAACAGGGAGAGTTATTGGAATTGATCATATTCCAGAATTGGTATCTTTGGCAACTAAAAACCTAAATGAAGACAATCCTGGGTTGCTTTCATCAGAAAGAATTAAACTAGTTGGTTAGTTTTTTAGTTATACCTATATGCTTAAATACCTTGAACCAGAAAAATAACATTTGTGCTTATTTATTATAATATAATAATTATAATACATTGATGCACCTTGATATTAGGTTAATAACTTTAGTATTGAATAATAAACTATGAACATACTGTCTATGGTATAGAAGGGCTGGTTTCCGCAACTTGACGACTTTGCGCTTATTTTGCGTGACTCTACTGTCTATTAATCCTATCAGCTTATATTACTGTTTGTGTATAATAATATTTTCATTTTTTAAGTTGGTGATGGACGTTTAGGATTCCCTTCAGAGGCTCCTTACAATGCAATTCATGTTGGAGCTGCAGCTCCCACTTTACCCCAAGCTGTGAGTATAAAAGATGAAATATTTATTTAAGAATTTAATAGACACATTACTCAAGTTACTAAAAAAATTAAAGTTTCTATTTTTAATTATACAATTGCCTTATTCTGAATGTAAATCTCACAGGTTTGAAAATAAAAGTAAATTGATAATGCTTGTAACTATGATTTAAAAACACATAAAAGAAATACAATCATTTAAAATAGCACCAATATGCCTAGAATAAGTCCTTATTTAGGTACTTAAATAAATACTTCTTTTCTTTATTTCTTTTTACAGCTTGTAGAGCAATTGAAACCAGGGGGTCGTCTCATTGTTCCTGTAGGACCAGAAGGAGGGGAACAACATCTTACTCAGGTATTGATATATTAGTAACTTAAATGTATCATGTTATGAATATAATATGTGTAAAATAATGTTAACTCACTTAGATTCTAATTTCAAAGATGATAAAGGTTTCTAAGGCTTAGTCTTTTTTTATAAACAAAGCTACAAAATGATTTAAAAAATACTTATATATCAGCAGGCAGCATACAGGAGTACCTTACAAATTGTCATTTTTTTTTCTGAAATTTATCATGAACTATTTTTATCTTCAGGTGGATAAAGCCCTTGATGGCACAACTTCAATAAAGAAATTGATGAGTGTAATATATGTGCCCCTAACCGACAAGAACCACCAACACCGTGAGTGACCAATACTTGTAATAACTATCTGTGCTACAATTGCCATGATTGTTCTAATTACCTACTTTGCTTCCTAAACCAATCCCTGTGATACTCTACATCTTTGTATTGCTTGTAAATAATTTAAATATATGTATGTATCTATTACTTATGTAATAAAAGCCATAATATTGTTACGTACTACGGGTTCGGGATCGGAAATTAAAAGCGTTCTCGCACTAAAGATGTTTTATTTACACCTTATATACACGCGCAGTCTGTACACAGCACTAGTTTAATTTAGTCCCTGAGCACTATAATCCACCACTTTTAACAATTCACTATACTCTTCTTCACTTTTCCACTATTTCGTATCTCTTCGCAATCTTCACTTAACTTCGAACGTCCACTGAACTCTCGACACACTGCCGGCCTTTTTATATGCGTAAATTTAGAACATTCTAGTATCGAAAATTCAAAATGTTTCTAGTAACTTCCAAATCTTTCCTGAAAATGCTTTATCTCTTTTTGACACATTAAAATTTGTAATAAACTGTTCTTGTTATCTAATTGTCAAAAGTTATAAATTGACATTAGCTGTTGTAAGGCATGGTACAAGCGTGCTATTATGACGGGTTCGCACTCTATTCCGCGACACTATCCCCTCCTAAGACATGCTCGTCTCGAGCATCGTTGTTGCCGTGATACTTGGCCAATCGGTCGACATGCACGATTTTAGCCGGGCTTCTGGATGTACGTTGAATTCGGAAAGTGACGTCGTTAATTTTCGTTATTACCTTATAAGGCCCCTCCCAACTGGGTTGTAGCTTTGGCGATTTACCCTTTCGTCTCACCGGGTTATGTAGCCATACTAATGAGCCTTCCTCGAAGTTCGTTCCTGTCGCCTTCCGGTCATAACGAGTTTTCATGCGTTCACTTGCTTGTAGCCCTGCATCTCGTATCTGCTCATGAACACCAATCATCTTCGCTCTTAGTTCACTGGCGTATTCGGTGATGCAACTTGGAGTATCCGGCGGGCAACCACTTAACAGATCCGCTGGTAACCGTAATTCTCTTCCAAAATTGGCAAAGGCAGGTGTCATTGCAATGCTTTCATGTAAAGCTGTCCGGTAAGATAGAAGAAACAGTGATATGTACTCATCCCAATCCTTTTGATGACTATCTACAACCTTGGCTAGATGTCGTTCTAAAGTTTGATTAAACCTCTCCACCATTCCATCGGACTGTGGGTGACCAGGCGTAGTTCTAGTTTTGTGCACCCCCATGATCTTACACAGTTCTTGAAACACCTGTGATTCGAAGTTTCTCCCTTGATCACTGTGCATTTCTAATGGGATACCAAATCTGCAAAATACATCTTTAACCAATTTATTTGCAACAGTAACAGCTTCTTGATTTGGTATGGCGAATGCTTCAGGCCATTTCGTGAAATAGTCCATTACAACTAAGATGTATCGGTTCCCAGAGTTAGTAATCGGAAATGGTCCTGCTACGTCTAATGCGATTCTCTCCCAAGGTGCCCCAACGTTGTATAATTTCATTGCTCCTCGGCTTCTGGTTTGCGGGCCTTTGACAGAGGCACATTGTACACATTTCCGACACCAATCCTCGACATCATCACGACAATGCAACCAGTAAAATCGGTCCTTGATTTTGGTTAACGTTCTTTTTACCCCTAAGTGTCCACCAGAAGAACCATCATGGTAGGCTCGAAGTACCTCGGATACTTTTATTTTAGGTACCACTAGTTGGAGATGGCTATCATTACCACGTGTCTTCTCCCATTTGCGGCACAATACTCCATTGTGTAACAACAAACTTTCCCATTGTGCCCACAAACTTTTTGTAGCGGTGCTGTACTGTGCTATGTCAGTCCACTTAGGTTTTGGCCTGCCACTTCTTAACCATTCCATGATAGGTCGTATATCTCGGTCTTCTTCTTGAGCTCTACTCATGGCTTCATCACTCCAACGTTCGTCTACCGAGTCTGTTCTAATAATTTTAATTAATTCTAATTCCTTCGCCTCTTGTTTTTGACAATGCTTGCATTCTTCTTCACAGGGTCTTCTAGATAGAGCATCGGCGTTGCTGTGATTTTTACCCCCTCGATGTTCTATATCAAACTGGAATTCTTGAAGTTGTTCAATCCATCGCGCCACCTGTCCTTCAGGATCCTTGAACTCCAATAACCATTTCAGGGCAGCGTGATCAGTTCTTATCAAAAACTTACGACCTAACAAGTACTTCTTGAAGTGGTGTAAAGTTTTCACTACAGCAAGTAGTTCTCTTCGAGTTACACAGTAGTTCTTCTCCGGTTTAGATAGTGACTTACTAAAGTAAGCGATAACCACTTCTTGACCATCCTTCCGCTGGGACAATACACCTCCAATACCAATATTGCTGGCATCAGTGTCGACAATAAACTCTCCCTTTGTGTCTGGATACCCAAGGATGGGTGTTTGGCAAAGGTGTTTCTTTAATTCTTGGAAAGCCAATTCGCAATTATTGTCCCATACGAAAGGTCTCTTCTCCTCGGTAAGTTTATGAAGTGGTTTGGCGATGTCAGAAAACCCCTTCACAAACCGTCGATAGTAGGAGCATAATCCTAGAAATGCTCTCACTTGCGTCTTGTCCTTAGGGGTCGGCCAATCTTTCACAGCGGTGATTTTCCCAGGATCCGTTTCTACTCCGTTTTCCGAAACTACGTGTCCAAGGTAATTCACATGTTTTCTGAAGAATAAGCACTTTTTCGGATTTAACTTCAAATTAGCTTCCCTTAGTTTATCGAATACTGCTTCAAGTTTCTTAAGATGGTCTTTGAAATCACGCCCCACAATAATTATGTCATCAAGATAAACAAGACAGGCTTCTCCTAGTAATCCGGCGAGAATGCGTTCCATCAACCTCTCGAATGTAGCTGGTGCATTACATAACCCGAACGGCATAACCTTAAACTGCCACAACCCTTTTCCAGTTGAAAACGCAGTTTTCTCCTTATCCGCGGGATCCATGTCCACTTGCCAATAGCCACTCTTCAAATCGAGAGTTGAAAACCATTTCATACCACTTAGAGTGTCTAAGGTGTCGTCGATTCGAGGCAGGGGATAACTATCCTTTTTGGTCACATCATTGAGTCTACGGTAATCGATGCAAAACCTTGTAGAACCATCCTTCTTCCTTACAAGTACTACCGGAGAACACCAAGGGCTAATGGAGTGTTCGATGATGTTGTTCTCTCTCATGTCTTGAATCATGTCATCCACTTCCTTTTCCCTGGCCCATGGAATTCGTCTAGGTCGCTGTCGGATAGGTGCAACATCACCAGTATTGATTTTGTGCTTTACTAAGCCGGTTCTTCCTATATCGCTCTCATGTTTGGAAAACAAATCTGAATATCGGTACAGTAAATTTCCAGCTTCCGTCTTCTGTGAACTTGTGAGATTTTGTTTACAGTCTTCGATAAGTTTCATCGCTTGCTCTCTATCCTTGTTCAACAACTTCTCGTTCGGTTGACATCTGTTTAACCATGCTATCTCTTCGCAAGTCCCCACAACCTCCCCTCTCTGAATAGTTTGCGTAGCGTCACTGGTATTAAGCACTGGAACCATGGATGTCGAAGTTTTACTTACTACAACCATTGCTGGAATCCACGAGCTCTCATCTTCAAACTTCTCTATGATAGCGCATGACCATGGACTACCTGACTTGTTCTGAGGTAAAATGACAGGTACTAGAGTCTGTGATCTTGGTGGAAGAACGGTGTCTTTTAAGCAATAAACTTTCCCCTGAACTCCACCACTTATCGGTACTTCTCTATTTCTGCACCTTAAAACTCCATATTTTATGTCAATCGCACACTGGTAATTTTGAAGAAAGTCCAATCCAATGATGCAATCATCGACGATATCTGCGACTATTGCTTTATGCCAATAAATGCTGTCCCCAATTTTGATAGCAATTTTTCTTTCCCCCCAAACAGGTACGCGCTGGCCGGTGGCTGTCATGAGAGTGATATGCTTCCTGTCTTGCAACTTATTGTCCGCAATGTGTTTCAGCTTTCGGTTATTAATGATGGTTCGTGATGCTCCGGTATCCAGCGTTAGTTTACATGACACTCCATTAATCGCGCCATGTATTACTAAGGTGTTTCCATCCACTGTCTGCTTTACTTGTATTTGTGGGGTTGAGGATCCCCTGGCCAGCGCCCACCCCGTAGCCCTGGCTGGAATTAGTTTTCCTGTGGATGGTCAGAAGTCGACACAGCCACATCTGACTGTCTCCGAACATTCGATAATTTAGGGCAATTACTTCTGAGATGGCCCCGCTCACCGCACTCGTAGCATCTTGGGTTAAAAATACGTCTTCGGGTGGATGATCCTTCCGTAGTGACTACTTCCCTCACCTTCCAAGCTCTTGTGTCATGGCGCACAGCTTCAACCTCCAAAGCATGAGCGACAGCTTCCTTGAGACTCGTATGGTGTCTAAGGCGTACAGCGGCGCGTACCTCCGAGTCGCGAATCCCGTCAACAAACGCCTGCAGGAGAATAGTTTCTATGGTGGATGGCGAAGATTGATATGCCTTACGTACGAGCCTCTCAATCTCTATGGACCACTGCTGCAGGGTTTCATTGGCTCGTTGTGTACGGTCTTTGATTTGAGCCCTGTACACGTGCTCTAGATGACTATCACCATACCGCGACTCTAATGCATTAAGTAGCTCACTATATGTGGTCTTTCTGCCAGGATCACTAGCACAAAGCGCCTCTAACACATTCAGAGCCTCCTCTCTAAGTGCGACGGTAAGGGCAGATCGGGCTTCATCATCTGTCCATCCACTTGTCTCCTTGATCGTCTCGAACTGGATCTTGAATGCGGCCCAAGAAGATTTGCCGTCGAAGTAAGGGACTTTAAAGATTTTTGCTGTTGATGTACTGAGGTCAACACTACGCAGTAATCTGTGAGCTTCCATGTAATCAACCCTTTTCTCTATTTTAGATAGTTTGGAGTCATACTCCCCTATGGCCTCACCGAGTGTCGTCTTAATTCCCTCGACTTCCCTTTCTACGGCTTCAACCCGTTCCTTATTTTGTTGGAGAGCGACTATAACATCCTTGTGAATGCCATCTTGAAGTGCGCGCAACTGTTCCTCTTGGCGGCGCGCACGTTCTTCCTCACGGCGAGCCTGTTCTTCTTCGCGGCGAGTCTGTTCATCTTGTAGTGCGCGCAGCTGTTCCTCCTGGCGGCGAGCATGCTCCTCCTGGCGGCGAGCATGCTCCTCTTGGAGTGCGCGCAGCTGTTCTTCCTGGCGGCGTGTACGTTCTTCCTCGCGGCGAGCCTGCTCCTCCTCGCGGCGAACCTGTTCCTCTTGGCGGCGAGCCTTCTCTTCTTGGAGTGCGCGCAGCTGTTCCTCCTGGCGGCGAGCCTGCTCATCTTGTAGTGCGCGCAGCTGTTCCTCCTGGCGGCGAGCCTGCTCATCTTGTAGTGCGCGCAGCTGTTCCTCCTGGCGGCGAGCCTGCTCTTGCATCATGAACGCCATTTGTTGCAGGAGGGCGTTCATGTCTGGCGAGGTGCTCTGTTGAGCCGCGGACTCATCCCTCGATGTGCTAGGGCCAGAATCTTCCCTTTGTTGTTCTGCCATTGCGCGTGTAGTGACTCCTTCCTTCTCGTGCCTCGGTACTAACGGCATTTCCGATCCCACTTCTGACACCAATTGTTACGTACTACGGGTTCGGGATCGGAAATTAAAAGCGTTCTCGCACTAAAGATGTTTTATTTACACCTTATATACACGCGCAGTCTGTACACAGCACTAGTTTAATTTAGTCCCTGAGCACTATAATCCACCACTTTTAACAATTCACTATACTCTTCTTTACTTTTCCACTATTTCGTATCTCTTCGCAATCTTCACTTAACTTCGAACGTCCACTGAACTCTCGACACACTGCCGGCCTTTTTATATGCGTAAATTTAGAACATTCTAGTATCGAAAATTCAAAATGTTTCTAGTAACTTCCAAATCTTTCCTGAAAATGCTTTATCTCTTTTTGACACATTAAAATTTGTAATAAACTGTTCTTGTTATCTAATTGTCAAAAGTTATAAATTGACATTAGCTGTTGTAAGGCATGGTACAAGCGTGCTATTATGACGGGTTCGCACTCTATTCCGCGACAATATCATTTTCTATTTAAGCACTTGCATTGTCTGGCACAAACTGTGAGCAATATCTTTGTAGTAATAATATATCTGTGTTCTAGGTCCTTGGCGTTAAGTTGCCTTGACATGCTACATAAATAAAAGTCCACTATACATATTATTATGGCTCTTTATTTTTTTGTAAAAAATTATTGACAAATATTGTAATTTTTAATTTATTACTATCTTTATTTCTATTGTTATCTCACTGTATTTAATAAATTAGTATACTTATTAAATTAATACTTTCATTTTACATTCCTAAATAGTTTTCCTGTAAACTTTTTCTTGACAAATGTGTTGGACTTCTCCGAGTGGGAGGGTTCAGCCTTCACGTGTAGTATGGAATATAATGTGTCTGCCTCATTTTTATTTTCAATAATCTCTAATAATTGCTCCTGTAATGTATTTTTTATTAATATTAAGATTTTTATAATGTAAATTTTCAGGTAAAAATATGGTTATACTTAGAAAACATTTTAAAACAGTATGCTATAATTCAAACTATTATATTATACCTGAGTGAGAGTGATCAAATGATCTAGTGAAATCCCTCTATTCATAATCCGAGTGATATTTTTAGATGTAACTCCTGGTAGTTTTTGTACAAAATCGTGAACCAGTACATTACATCTTTCATAGTTCATATCCTCTGCAGTGTTCTCATTACTCAAAGCTATTGCTTCTTGAATATTCGGGTTCTTGCGACCTTGCTACAATGTAAGTTGATAATAAATAAATTATTATAGTAACTACAATAGACGATGCATAATTTATAAATTTAGCGTAAAAATAATATAAAAAACGTATTTTGATACCCCATATCATTGACTCGAATGAACATTTTTTTGAAGTCACAAATTGGTGCCTAATACCCTTTTCATTTTTAATGATACCTAAAACGATCATTGACGTACTTTGAGCTCGTAGAAAAGTTCCGCTGTAGCGTACGGGCTCGGAGACCAGACCAACTTCAACCTCGGAAAGTGAATGGTTAAGAGTTGTAATTTCTGTTGAACGTTGGCACTTGAAATATCGGTGGACACTACAAAATTTCCCTGCAATAAAAAATATTGGTATAATAAATTAATATGAATACCAAAACCCTATTTTTTCTAAAATATAAATAGTCTCAAATTACGCCTTACAAGTTATAACATTAGCTATCTGCCAGTACCGTCATCGGTCTAGTTGTAGCCGTTGCAAAGTTTAGCCGGAATAGATAAACAAAAATTAAAATATATGGTTCTTTTTACGGTAGTAAGTACCGTTTATATTTTTACAAGTACATAACTGTACTTAGCTGTTACTTTGACAATACAAACTTTAGACTAGTAGGTATCAATTTTTTGAAGTGAAACTTCTTTAGAATCGTAGTGATTTCAAACTCGATGAAACGAAAAAATAAGTCCATAGTACCAGGCGCTCATAGACGGGAAAGAGTTAGCCTTAATTTAAATTCAAGTTTTACTTCTGACATGTGTACTTTGTACACACGCACTTTTTTTATATGAATAGATAAACTTTATTAACTGCTGCCCCATTAATGACTTGGCTAGCATCCATCGGCTTCTGTATGAGCCCAACTTATTGAGTCTAATAGACGTTTTCATACATGTTACATGATTAGTGTTATTATAATTTTTATAAAAAAAACTAGCTGTACCCGCGGCTTTGCCCGCGTTCATTTTTTAAATTGCTAATAAGCTTCATTCGACCAAATGTCAGCGCTGATCTGTAGGTTGCCTGAAAATTTCTTCAAAGTATTTATCGAAAGAATAAAAAAAAATTTTTGGGGGTGGACACCCCTTATCATTTAGGGGTTTGAAAGATAGATAGTAGCCGATTCTCAGACTTGCTGAATATGCATAAAACATTTCATAAGAATCGGTCGAGCCGTTTCGGAGGAGTATGGGAACGAACATTGTGACACGAAAATTTTATATATTAGAAATATTATTTTTTTTTCAAGAAACTATGCTATTTTATTTAGAATTTTATAAAAAATACAATTTTAATATCACTCAAATTAATATTTTTATATTGATTGGTTGATATAGTTATCTATATATATATAATGAAAATGGTCTTCGTTTGAGGCTCAATCACGCTTAAACCACTGATCGTATCGACATGAAACTACCACCATTCGATGCGAAATTTTTCCTAGATGGTTTATGGCTATCTATTTTTTGAATTCCAACATTCTTTAATTTTTTTATTGCTGTTTTACTTTTATGAACATTTATTCCGCTAATAAAAACAAAAGATAAGCATTTTCTCTTGATTCTTTTGTTTTCATGGATTTCAAAAGAGTATATTAATCGGACTATGGTTTTTTACATTCAGCTAAGAATCTACTCACGGTAGTGGAGAACGGCTGGACCAAGTGGGCTTTTTTTTATCTTCAGAATTGTCAGGAGAAAGTTTTGTATGTAAGAAAATTTTAAAAAAGTCCGATAAAATGTTAAAAATTTCGATGATAATCGAAGAATTCCCACCTATATAGTCACTCGCCACGAAATCTCGGGAACCATAAGACTTGGTAGGAATATTACTTTTGCTATGTAGAGGTCAGCTATGAATAGATTTTAAGAAATTCATCCCGCAAAGGGGATTGCGGGGGCGTGAACAATGAACAATCCCGTTTTTAAACTATAGCTCCTATAGACTTCAAATTTGGTAGGAATCTTCTGTAAGAGGTGTAGAAATAGGCTATGAACGAATATTACGATAGCTCACCCCGCAGGGGGTTACGGGGGTGGGTAGTAACAATTAATATTTTTAATTTTCCAGCTAAAGCTCCTACAAGCTCCAAATTTTGTAGAAATTTTCTATAAGTGATGTAAAAATGATTCATGAACAAATTTTACGATATCCCACCCCAAAGAAGATTGCGGGGGCGTTAAGAATGAAAATTTTCAATTTCCAAGCGATAGCTCCTATAGACTCCAAATTTAACAGAAAATTCGTCGCACTTGAACCTAGACAGATTTCAACTTCACATATGAGACTTGCAATGACTTTAACTAAAACTTTCAATGCTCATTTCAATTTTTTTTCTTCATGTCAATTATTATTAATTTTTGGAAGAAAGGCACGGAAATGTTATAATGATTGTACATTGAAAGTTACAATGAATATTAGTGAGAAAAATCACCTGGATGAAAGATACAGGCTAAATCGATGGAATTTGGAATTTGAGTAAGTCTAAACAATATCGATGCTTACAGTTCTATCCGCGGGGCCTATTTATGTTCATACAAAAATAAAAAAAAAGGAGAATAATAAAAATATGAAAAAATAATGAAACATAAAATGTAATTTATTTCCTTTTTCAATTCGCCCAGCGAAGCGGGCGGGAAACGGCTAGTAACTTATAAGCTAATAAAAAATAATATACTTTTGGTTCGCTTTTTATAACTTTGATATGATCTACGTAAAGAGCGAGCTGCAGCTACCTGCAAGTTGAAGGGCTTGTTCTGGTCGAACTCGATGAGGAGTATGGGGCGGCTGTAGTTCCTGCACATGTGCGTGCACTGCGCGTAGAGACGCCCCGAGTTGAGCGACCCGATCAGGTCCGATATCGATTTCCTCTCCACGCAGATGTCTGGCGTTAGAATGTAATCTCCGATCTGAAAGAGTTCTGAAGTATTGAAATGCTAGTATTTGAATAAGTGTGGTAAGATAAAAATAATCTGAAGTCGAACGCTTTACTTTTGCAGTAAATTACTGCAATCATGGACCATGGTCACGGAAGAGACTATAATTATTTCGGAGCCATAACTCTACTACAACTACTAAGATTATGTTGAAATTAAGGAATCAAAGTTTTGAGGTTCAGCTCAGGAAAAATACGTATAGGTACTACGGCTCGTTATTTATTTTACCACATTAGTAGGGATAACAGTAAGTCTAATATCATTTTGTATAAACAAAAAAAAACATTTTTATTAAAGTACAATTTTTTTCAACTGTACCATTTTGCTCTTGTTTGATCATGCATTAATAAAATATTATTGACGACATCTAAATAAAATATAATCTTACAGTGATAGTGACAGGCTCTATGTTGATTCCTTTTCTGTGTAACAGAGCAGGTAAGTCGGAACGAAATTCTCTCATATCGACTATGACCATTGGTTTCTCTTGTACACGTACTTGTCCACCTGTTGGTGCAAAAATTATACATAATATATGATATAACTAATATGTTATGAAGGAAAATCAATGCCGCAGGATCGTTGCAATTGAGCCGAAAGAAAAAGGTATTGTCATGTATTTTTCGTGACACAAATAATAATGACCGTGTCGTAAAAGTGGGTCCGGACGGTCCGGATATAGACGAGATATCATTTGAATATCACTCGTTTATTACATATATCCTTACTAGTGGCAACAATTGTCATTAGTTTTGGATTGTTACCCTTTAATATATTATATTGATATCCGATGCATACATAATATGCATATTACAATTTTTAATGACTGTCATTAAAAATTTGTAATAATTATTACAATCTATTACAATTTTTTAATGAATGACATATTACAATTTTTTAATGAATGCCATTAACAATATTGTAATAATTTAATGCGCTCGCGAAGTCTGTGTTTATTTTATCCGTGAAATCCGTCATAGAGTAGAAAGAAACAAACACATTGACAAACCTTCGCATGTCATACAAAATAGTCAACAACTAAGTACAACATACTCGTTACTCGTATTTTGTATTTTTTTACACTAAATACTAGACATTACATCTACAAATTTAAGTTTAGTTAGTATTTTGCAGACCTGCTTTTCTTGTATCTGTTGAAGTGTCCTCTTCTTCAACATTCATATTAAAATATTCGTCTGTTTTGCCATCTTGATATGAAGGCACTACCATCACCTGAAAGAGGATCTTATTAATAACAATGTTTTTTTAAGTTGTTTTGGTTTTAACCTATTTCTTAGTTGTTTCGATTTAATATTATGTTGTTTATACATATAGCCTGGTCAAAATAGACATTCAAGGTTACATTAATTCGCACAAAGCTGAAAATTGCCATGAATGTTAAGAACACTTTTACAATCAATTTGTCAAAAGTCCCCATCGATCCGCCATCCGCCATAAATCGCCATATCTCTGAAATGGTGATTCTAAGGAAAAAAGTATACATACATTTTTTATAGACAATCGCATAATGAATAATTTTGTCTCACCCATTTTTATGATAAAACTTGCCGTTTAGCTGAAAAATGCAAAAAACCTATTTTCGCGATATTTAACCTTAAATATTTTTTTTTGCACACGTAGGATCGATGGGGACTTTTGACAAATTGTTGGTTATAGTGTTCCCAACATTCATGGCAATTTTCAGCTTTGTGCGAATTAATGTAACCTACCCCTATTTTTGAAGCTAATTTGACCGGGCTAATACTTGATAGTTGATATATATAGTCTTAGATCACTTACCTAAGTAGGTTAACATAAAAATTTATTCTATACGGATTCCCTTATGGTTATGGCTTATCCTATCTTTAACGTGAGTATTAAATAATTGCCTATTTTTTTAAATAAGAAAAAGCTATATGCCACCACCATATATAAAAACTATATGCTTCCTGCCTTAAAATTTGAAGCACAAAAAAATTAAGGACTTTCATACAAACTTGCGAGAGCCTTTCGACTACCTTAATTCGGCCCTGTCGTAAAATTCGTTCTTAGCAGAAATCTACTAACTACCTCCCTGCCAAGTTTCGATATTTCGCGATGAGAAAACCATTCGATTTTATATATTTATAATTATAGATGAAAAACTACGATACTAACACTTTTTGTTTGTATAAGCATTTCGAATGCTTGCTTTTCTCTTCTCAACGACGTGAGATATGCTTGTTCTTCCACAGTTTTATCATGAATTACGAAGTATACTTTGCATTTGGGTTCTTCTGGCTTTTTCTTACATTCAAACACTTCTATCTGTCTGACAGCGGACACATCGCTATGATACAATATTATATATTCGGGCCGCAACGACTCTAAAGTTTGTTCTAACGAAAAATGGTTGCCATTTTGTTTAAATGTTTGTATACAAATGACAGGTTTTTCAACTTCTAGCTGTGTTAAGTCTAAGTTTTCAATCTGAAACAAGTTTAATTTAATATAAAATTTTCATTTGTTCCTGCTGTCGATGCTTCAGTTTGTGGCCCACAAACGACCACCTCTTATGTGAGTGATTAACATGAGTTACAAAAATTAATATTTCATTATTTTAATAAATAAAGTCACAACTTAAAGGATTTATTAATGTAGATTTAAGATCAATTAGCAAATCAACCTGTGAAAGCGACTCGAACATGTTCTCATCAGATGTTTTGTTATTAACACTTGTATTATCCAGTTGAGTGAGAGTTAAGAGATAATTTGATCTATTTATTTCCTCCATATTAGCATCTTCTTCGTTTTGATCATTCTTTTCCAAATCAATAACATCTGGAAATTTTGTATCTTTTTTGCTTTCTTGTTTAGTAGATATTGGTTTATTTAAATTTTTATATTTGGAAGCCACATTTGTTATTGTTATCTCTCTCATAAATGCTGTGTAGAATAAATACCTATTTTCACCCATTGTCAGAAACTGATGAAGTTGGCTACACGATTTATTGTCTTGACACAGTATTAATATCTTTGTTTTATTCAGAGAGCCATTTTCTTTTTTTCTCACTTCAGATGGTATCTCATCTAATAGTAATTCAGTCAAACACTTCCACTTAGGTGATGGTTCTGGATCAAACTCTATAAATGAGTATTTAAATATAATTATAAAATGTGAGTGTTTCCACGATGTATTAGCATCATACGACAATGGTCTCATTCGCTGATGAATTCCAATGATATACAGCTGAACGGATTTGGATGTTTAGCATAGAGACTGAGTACAGCCTGGAATCGCGAGGATTTCCCTCCATGCGTTTTTCTTGGCTTCGAACCTGGCCGGATTGCCGGACGCTACTAAGCAACACTAACACTACCCCCCCCCCCCCCCTACACACACACACCACGACAAGGTGACCGCGCTTTGGGTTTTTCATAAACTGCCGCCGCGGTTTTTCATAAACTGGTCGAACCCAAAGCAAACAGCTACTAATAATTTTACAACCTATGCAGATCGATACGTTAATCTATACTAATATTATAAAGAAGTAAAGTTTGTTTATTTGTTAAATTGTAAGGGGTAATCTCGGGATCTACTGAACCGATTTTAAAAATTCTTTCACCAATAGAAAGCCACATTATTGCTGAGTGTCATAGGTTATATAAAAAACCGAAAAATAAAAAGGCTTTTACGTGGTAGTCCGCTTTGCAAAGTGAATCGGATAAAAAACGGTCGAATGAAAGCGTTTCTTACGATCGCTGCCTTAACTATGAAGGATATATTTTTCTTTTTTGATTGAGTTCTAGAGAAAAGATGGAGCTTAAAAATACCTACAAAAAAGTCAACGACAGCATATGTCTAACTTTTATATTTAAGTGACAAAAAGTAGTTTTTTTAATATTAGTATAGATAATTTAATTTTTAATTTTTAATATTAATAAAATAATTTAAATCATTTAAACACTCTGCTAAAAAAGGATTATTAACATTATGCCTAACGAAGTGGGCACGGGTCAGCTAGTCAACAATAAATCTAAATTTTCTCGCGTCATACACACATATCTGTGTTTGTAAGATAAATATGGTTGATATGAGTATGTATAATTTATAATAATCAATATAGCATCTCTGTTTCATACACATATTCTATTTAGAGTCAAATGATAGATGTGATAATGTAATTTTAAGCATTACAAAAGTATTCTTACCATTTTTTTGATTAAAAACTCTTCGTTTTGCCACTTTAAATAACTGTTCAGCAGAATCCAGTAGAATCCATCCAGAATTCACTTTAGCATATTCAGGTGTCCTATACTTACTTACTAAAGCATAAAATGATACTGAATCATCATGAATTACATTACTGTGAACATGTAAATAAAATATTCTAGTGTACATAAACATATTTTCAAACTATATATGGACCGTTTATTTTGAAAGTGGTGTAAGTCCATTTTCTTTTGTTTCGAGAAAATTAAAGGTTACTATATTTGTTGATTTAAAAATACAGGCAAATCATATGAGGTCTGGCATTGTTTCTATTGTTTTATCAACATTTAATTTGTTTATATAAATTTGTTTTTGGCTAATTAGACTACGATAACACATATCTATGTGCTGTAAATGGACTTACACCACTTTCAAAATTAGACAATTGTAAAATTCATTTTAATATAATTTTGTTTACAAATACGCGTAACAACACATAAAATTTTATTTTAGACGGCAATTACATTGTCATTACAAGATACTGATTACAAGAATTTACTTATTCTCTACATGTGGTAGTGTTTCAAAATATGCATGATGCACCGGAGGTATATAGAGTAGTAGCTGCTTCATGTCTTTATATTTTTCGTACGTAATAGCCAATAGGTCTAGCATTTTGGTACAAAGGCTCCAGGGCGATTTATTCAAATTTTAACGGTCTTCCAGGACTTTTGGATTGGATTTTATTAGGACGTAGAGGTAAGAAATTGATAATTTTAAATTTTGCGTCCGTCATCGTTGTTTTATAAAAAATGGTATAAGGTGCAATTTTGAGAAACCACAACCAACATATTTGCAACCAATTGACCTGTTCCCCACTAGTATTTTTTTTATCTGTTTTTTAATTTCATTTTGGAGATTTTTTGTTGAAATAAAATTCTCCCGTTTCATTTCATATAAAATGAATTTATTCTGTTTTCTATATTGCGCTATTACATTATAGTAATCTTGTGGTGTGTAAACAAAATTCATTTTTCTCAATGCCATTTCTATGATGCCAAAATCTGCATCGTTCGGAAGGTATGAATGCCCCGAGAGTAAAAATTTGTGGTCAATTATCTCAATGCAAATCGCCCGCGGGTAAAACCGCGGGACACAGCTAGTATAAAATAAATGAAAAATAACAAAACACTGATCGGCATCCATCTGCTATGCCACCTCTGTCAATTGGACTTACACCACTTTCATAATCGATGATAATGCAATTTCATTTACCGACCGATTTTAAGTTGTACAAAACATGGGATTTTTTCGAGAAATTAAACACGGACTAGTTATATATAAAAAAATTACATTAAATTAAGCATGAATTACGTGATAGCTCATTTTTCTCAAAAATGGACTTACACCACTTTCAAAATAAACGGTCCATATATGTGTGGATAAATTAAATAATTATAAAAGTGAAGTCTAATTCACTTACATACATCCACTTAAATTAAGAATGATGCTTCTAAACTTCTAACAAAGTTGCAGGGATAATTATTACATTGAGGTCTACAATAATTAGGCATAGAACTTCTGTGTCTGTGTTTTTTTTGTTAAAATTAAATCACAAAAATGGATTCTTTAAATACATATAAGAAGTTTCACAACACAGTTCTCAAGAAATATAAGTAATAAAATAATATTGAAAACAATTATCCTAATATGCATTAATTTCTCTTACATTATCATTGTCCTCAAAATTTTTAAATCTTGAATGTACTCTTTGGTTCTTGTACTAAGTTGGTGCCAAACACAATCTAATTGAGACTGGAGAATTTTATGAAATTTTTTTGTAATACAATTTTCAGTGGTGATTTCCTGTAAAATATTTTTTTATAAAATATGGTAAAATAGAATTAAAGTAAAATGTTATGTATTTGAATCTATGTGAAAACCGAAACTTACTTGCATATCAAGTGTTCGGTTGATGCTTTTTAATTGTTTGACTGTGTAATTCATAATATCAAGTAAGCATGTTTGTATTTGACTCATAGATGTTGTTAATGGAACATTTATTTCAATAACTTCTGCTTGCCTACACTTTAAACTCTTTATTACAGTACCATGGAATCTGAAAAAAAAACAAAAAAAACTTAAAATATTATAAGAATTACACAAAACATTGTATGTTAATTTTTTACCTTGGCCATAAATATAATTCAGTTACAAAAAGTGCTCTCATAACTTTTTCTACTTGATGATATCCAAATGTAAATGATATTGGTGAATTTGAAAACGCTTTGATAAAACCAGTCTACAAAAGTAATATAATTATTATTACAAATAATTTCTCAATAATAAGCTACATAAGGCTTAAAACCATTTTACTATTATACATGTATGCTTAAACTATTTTTTAAAGAAAAATATTTTGTAAGGAGATAAAAGTACTTCAGGTTCAATAAGGCAAAAAATAGCATTTATAGTGTTTCTTTACCTTGTTTTTCTGCCTATACAATCTCAGAACAAATGCTTCCTGACATGATTCTAGCACAGTATGAGCTCTTAAAACAATAATACCAGTTATATGAGGAAAAGGCACACGGTTTTTCAACATGTCCACAACTAAAATTCTTGTAGACACAAAATGTATCCCACCTTCCAAATATATTTTTTCTCTAAAATAAATCCATTTAATAAAAATCTTTGTTTCTATAGGTAAAAAAAATATATGATTAGAAGAAAACTACTATTTGTCGAACAGAAAAATTATATTTAGATACCACTAATACTTTCTTTCAAAATCTTATATTATGATTAGCACATTTAATGAGTTGTATTATTGGATTTAATATTATCTTAAGTGGCTCTTAGTAGTGCCCTTCAGGCTTAAAATTTTTCTTATAGTATTAATCTTACCTTTCACTGCCAGTGTTAGGCATAGTGGGTAAATTAAACATTTTTGAGAAATACTTTTCTTCATATTCGTTGCTATTAATAACTAACACTAAATTAGCAGGATCTTTATAAACGTACAACAAGTTAGAAATAATTACATTATAATTAAGGCCTCTGAAAGAAAACAAGAACAATTAACGTATTGAAAGTACCGCATTATGAATTTTAAACGATACTCTAAGTCGTATTTACTTTGCAATAATTAGCAGAGCGTCTTTTTCAAATATATCAATAAAAATTTGTTTTTCATATGGGAGCATTGCAAAGTTAGTTTCAATACTTGGCAAAGATTCCTCTTCATTATTTCCCTCCATTTCAATATTATGTACCAAAAGATAATTAAATTAATTCCAAACCAATTGACAAAAATCCAAATTTTTATTAAATTGAAAATTCAATATTTTGATTTTTCTTATTTTTATTTATTTTAAATTCAACTGTCAAGCCTTTTCTGTTGTTGTTTTTAAAATTTATCCCCAAGCAGCGTTAGCAACTTGAAGTGGACTAACTATCGTACCATGGGGCGTAAAATTATCGTACATGGATCGAAATTATCGTTTTTTTAGGATAATGTCTATTATAGATAAATAAATCATATAAATTGTAATATTGATATGCATGCAAGTACTCTATTGTTTATCTTTTTTAAACCACCGCTGTCAAATCAACAGAACACTGAAACCCAAATGTTTTACACGTGGTAAACAGACCTGCGTACGATAATAATATGCTATCATACATCGTACGTAGGCACATTTAAGGCATATATAATTATCGTACGGTTCCGAACGCTGTCCCCAAGGCAATAGGGACAGGCAAAGGACTATAGCCCATACAGCCTAGTCTAAATTTCAAGCCTTTTCTTATAGAGTAGGTATATTGCTACCTCGGAACAATAACAAAGCATGGAAGCCAGGCTAAAATAAAAACCGAGTTATCTATAGTTTACTCATTTAGTCATTTAGTTCTATTAGCATGTCATAAGATGTGAGAGAAACAAAACATGGCTGTTTGTTTTTATTATTTTGGAACGTGTCAAAAGGCAAAAAATGAGAATTGCCAAATGGTTACCTTTGGTCATCTTATAATGCTAACATATACAAAAGTTCTATCTAAGACGTTAAAAACTTTAATAATAATAATAATAATCTTTATTCGGTATCTCAAAAATTTTTACAATATCTGATAAGCTGATTGGAACCTCCTTTTAAGCGCATAAGCATTTGTGTTAGGAGAAACCGCTCTTCCATTACATAAGTGTTAACAATTTCAACAATAAGCTAAGTACTATATATTTTACAATTTGCAGAATCTAAGATGAAAAGTATATGTGTGTGTGTATTAATGTGAGTGTGTGTGTGTGTGTTTATGAGGATGAAGGTTCATGACTGATTGTAGAGTTTGACTGTGTTTACTAGTGTATATTATGATTACCTACATAAGGCTTCGGTGTCATCATAGCTCAATGTTTTTAGGATGTTATGTAGAGATGTTTTACATTCATACTTATTCAAATTGTATATATTTATTATTTTATTTAATTTATTGTAAGGTTTAGCAGCTTGACATCGGAATTGTCTCACGGCAAACACTGAATAAGATCTCTCAACTGGAGCTACAGTATGCTTGCGCCTTTTGCTCAGTTTGCGAGCATCATATTGAAGACATTTGTGCATTCTTAAGGTAGTGCAAAAAATGTATAGTTGCCTGACAGTTAAAACACCACAAGAGGCATATAGGTCAGAGGTAGAAAATCTATAAGGCTTAAACATCATTACTTTTAGTAAATTTCTTTGTGCCCTCTCCAGTTCCAGGAACTTCATTTTAGTAGCACCTCCCCAAACTGGAATACAGTATATTAAAATTGACTCAGCCAGCGATGTGTATATTTGTTTTAGAAGATGTTTGTTAGCATTGTGCCTTAGAGTTTTAAATGTCCAAATCAATTTCCGAATCCTATTCATAACTTGTTCTAGGTGCTCATACCAAGACATTCTTTGATCAACTACCACTCCTAGATATTTAGTGTGATGGACTTTATTTATAGTTTTACATGAACAATTTACTCTGGTGTTACAGTTATGTATTTTTATTTCTAGATCTGTTTGAGGTTGGGTGCTATTGTATTTGGTGAAGAATATGTAGTTAGTTTTACTTATGTATAATGATAATAAGTTTTCTCTTAACCAGTAATCTATTTTGGAGAGCCCTATTTCCGTATATTGACGCACCGAGTCACAAGTCTTCCCAGTGAAGACAACAGCAGTGTCATCCGCGTAGGAGTATACGTTTCCATTCTCAATTTTTAAATCGCATAAGCCGTTTATGTAGATTAAGAATAAAGTCGGCCCCAGAACACTACCTTGCGGAACCCCATGTGTGACATCAGATTGTTCGCTGATGTATTGACCTATTCTAACTGCTTGCTTTCGTTCTCTGAGGTAATCAGCAAACAATGTGAGTGAAGTACCCCTAATGCCAATATTTTCTAATCTCTTCACAAGAATGGGGACAGAAACCGTATCAAATGCCTTTTTTAAGTCAAGAAAAACTGTGATACATTTATTACCTTTATCAACTTCCTTAACAATATAACTTGTTAATGAGGTAACTGCATCTTCAGTTGACAATCCCTGTCTAAAACCGAATTGTGATTCTGAGAGTAGATTAAACTTCTGAAGGTAGGTAATTAGTCGTTTATTCATTAATTTTTCAAGAACTTTTGATATGACAGTAAGGACAGAGATTGGGCGATAATTTGTTACATCTTCTCTGTCACCGCTCTTGTACACAGGTGTAATGATTGCTTGTTTTAGCGCGGGTGGAAACACTCCTTGTCGAAAGCACAAATTAGCCAAATGAGTGATAATGGGCACAACTAGCTCCCTTGTATATTTGAGAAATTTGGTGCTTATAGCATCCCAGCCAGGGGCACTATCAGTTTTGAGACTGGTAATAGTCAGGTATACTTCATGAGGGTCAGTTTCTATAAGCACAAAAGACGATACCTGGGAACAGTTGGGGCTAATTACATCTGTTCTATTATGTAAAGACGTATCTAGAATAATCTTTTCTGCTAGATTTTTACCAATGCTTGAAAAATAGTTTTTTTTTTTTTTTTTAATTCTTATTCTATTTAGGGACTTTTAAAGCATAATGCTAAAATGTCAGCCCCATCGTTCCCTAAAAATATAAATCCTACATCAACTTATATAACTACAATTACAATCCTATTTATTAAACCTAAAATTGTAAATCATTTTAGCTGCCTTTGAGGTAGGCTCCGTCAATATGCTCTGAAAAATACCCATATTCATTACATTTAAGTCAAATTGGGATATCAACTCACGACGTTTCTCCGCGTTCCGGACACATTCCACTAGGAAGTGTTGTACATCCTCTTCTACTCCGCACATGTCACAATTTGGCGAGCTTACCTTTTTCATAATATATGCAAACTTGTTAAGTGGAATATGTCCAGAACGCAATCTGAGGGCCGTAACTGTTTGTTGACGCGTCAATTTTACATCCGAGAACCACGGGATATGAGGAGGCTCGTTTTTAATAATTTTGTACCAAATTCCTTTATCTTTCGATCTTTCATCAAAGTACTCTTTCCATATATTAAAAATGTCTTTTTTATATTTTACTAACACATCAGAAGAATTTGGCTTTATTTCCAGTAATGTACCTTCAATTATGGCTCTTTTCGCTAAACTGTCAGCCTTCTCATTTCCCGTTAATCCAATGTGGGACGGGACCCATTGTACTTTTACAGATATATTTCTATTATACAAATTAACTATTAACTTTAACACATTATACGCTACTGAAACCCCCCTCTTCCCTTTAACACATCCTACTAAATGAAATAATGCACTTTTGCTATCACAGAAAATTACTATCTTCCTTAAGCCCATATTTATAGCATATGACAGAGCCTCACTTATAGCAGCTAATTCTACAGACATAATTGAGACATTATGGCTAATTTTGAACATTCTGCCAAAATTACAATTTGGGTCATAGAAGGAGCAACCAACATTTATTCCATCTTTAGAACCATCTGTGTAAATCGAGTACCACTCAGTATAATTTTCATTTAATTCATTGATAACTTCCTGTTTTAATATATTAATATCAAGAAACCTTTTAGCACCTTTAACACAATTTAAATTAGTGATAATTACATTATTTACCTCGACGTTAGATACCCATGTATCCATAGAAAACATTTCTAGAGTATTGGATAAGCTTATATATTCCTCTTTCGTTTTTAAAAACACAAATGGTAATAGAGGTTTCTTTTTCTTATTCCAGTATCGGTTGTTAAGCAGTAGACTAAGTTGAGAAATACACTTGATGGTTTCACTTTCACACCAGGACTGACGTATAACACAATATTTCGTAGCAAGAAAACGTCTTCTAATAGAAAGTGGAGGAATGCAAAGATCGTTCTCCATTACATGAATTGGTGTAGATCTTATATATCCGCCTATAACTCTCATAGCTATATTTTGTATTTTATCCAATTTATGTAAATGTACTTTTGCACTGTTATCGATGAGAAATGACCCATAGTCCAGTCTACTCCTTATCAATGCTAGATATAACCTACGCAAGTGGTGTGGATGTACACCCCATCCAGATCCAGCTAGTACTTTTAGTAATTGTATAGATTTACCTGCCTTTGCACAGATTTCATTTATATGCTTTCCCCACCGTAGCGACTTGTCCAACCATAAACCCAAATATTTAATGCTTTCAACTGATTCTAGCCTTGCTCCATTAACAAAAACATTTACATTTTGCCGTCTATGACCTCTACTGAAAATACATAGTTTGGTTTTAGTGTTCGATATTTCTAGGCCTAACTTATTAAGTAAATATATCAAAGTATTAATGGCTTTTTGTATGTTTACAACACTTTCTTGGAATTTATTATGACTAGAATACAATACAAAGTCATCAGCATACTGACTTAAATAAACATTCTGAATTAACTGACAAATTTCTATAGTAGCCACATTAAACAATAAAGGAGAGATTGGATCTCCTTGTGCAAGTCCTGTACTTGTCCATCTCTCGTAGAAGGACTCGTCAGTGTCAATTCTAACTTTTAAACGTCTTTCATTTAAAAAAAGCCAGATGTAATTACATATTAAAGAACCAACTCCTAAATTATCCAATGTAGTTACAACAGTTTCGGGTAGTACATTGTTATAAGCTCCCTCTATATCGACAAAACAAGCAACTGTTTGTATATTTTTCGTAAACCCTATTTGAATGTGTGTTATAAGACGAGATAAATTATCCAAACTTGATTGGCCTCTTCTAAAGCCCGTTGTTTTTAGAGAAAAAACATGATTTTTTTCAAAAAACCACTCGAGTCGCTTATTGATCATATTGTGTAAAGTTTTGATAACGCATGACATAAGAGAAATTGGTCTTAATTTATTAATATTATTACTGCTGTTATCACCCCGCTTAGGGATGGCAACAACTTGTATGGTTCTCCATTGACTTGGTATATATCCTACATTAAAGACAAGATTAAATATTTTTAATAAATATAGTTTTGCAATACTTGGTAAATTAAATAACATTGAGTATGAGATTTCATCATCACCCGGGGCGCTGTTTTTCTCTTTAAGGATTTTGTCTAATTCATTCACCGTAAATTCTGTTTCTAAGATTGCATTTCTTGAGTTGAATGCAGGTTTTTGTATGGAAACAAAGTCAGGAGACAGAGAATGTAATAGTTGTTGCTTTTCCTCTGCTGATGCACAAGTTCGAGTCTTTCTCACACCTTTCATCCATTGTATCTTATGCCACATATCCATCGCAGTCATACTTGCATCTATACTATCACAAAATTTATACCAGCTAGTGGCTTCGGCTTTTTTTATAACTAAACGTGCTTCTCTAATCTTTTGTTCCAAAAATTCGAGATTATCTGGTGTTGGGTTTCGTCTAAAATGTTTAAGCGCTAATCGCCTTTCCGCTACTATCTTAGAAAGCGTTTGATTCCAGTAATGTTTAGGTACAAAGTTTTGATTTATATTTTGACTATACTTATATATTGGGATACTCTTATCTGCAGCTACATTCAGTTGTTGACTAAACCAATCATACATTTGCTGAATATCATTAAACTCAATGTTAACTTCTGTAAATATTTTTGTTAGTGTGTATTTATATTCCTGCCAATTAGCTTTACTATAGTTTTTTTTTCGGACAAAACGTATGGAATCTTCATAACCAATAGAATATTTAATTATCAAGTGATCACTACCAAGGTTTTCATTAGTAACTTTCCAGTCAAAATTTGACGCTATATCAACAGAACAAAAAGTTATATCGGGTGAAGACTGTTGTAACAAACCATTAACAAGTTTTACTCTAGTAGACATACCATTGTTTAAGGAAATATAACCATTGTGGATAGAACTGTCAAATAATTGACTTCCTCGAGTATCTATTTTATTGGACCAAGATGTGTGGTGTCCATTAAAATCTCCGGCAATAATTGTATTTTTCGAAAAAGAAGTAAATAAGTCATCCCAATGTAGATGTGTGTAGCTCTATGGTGAACCGGCTCAGTGAGCCGTTTCTTTTTAATGAGCCGGTGTTCCGGTTCACATCGCTGGCAAAAATCGGTTCATTCGGAACTCGATCTTGCCATATAGAACGAAGATTGCAATTTCGAATGAACTAAATGTAATAGCGTATCAGCTTCAGCGCTATCGGATCTTTCAGATTCTATGATTGGCGACACGAGTGACCAGTGTTGCCAAAGTGATTTGGTCGAAATTTACGTCTAAAAAGTTACATTTTTAAACAAAAAATTACGTAGTGATAATTTTCAGCTTACAGATCATAAATAATTAAAATTATATTTATTTATATATTTTTCGAGATAGTTTACGTTTTTACCCGACTTCCAGAAGGAGGTTTATGTTTTTATTAAGGAGTTTGTGGGCGAAACTTTTATATACTTTTGTATATCGTCGTAAATAATGCAAATGTTTGTTCGTTTTTTTATATTTACCTATTATGAGATTCTTAAAAAGATACATTAATATGACTAAATATTGTTTTTACATACATGTTAGGTTCCATTAATTTATTACGTAAGACAATTTATTCGACCATGTCTTATGTTTTCTTACAAGGGGGTGGGAGAGAGTCTCGATAGTTTTTACGTAAGATCAAAAAATGCGAAAGTCAAGAGAAAATGCGAAATCAAAAAAATGCCAAAGTCAAAATTATATTTTGAAAAAGCGCGGGCAGCTGGGCGAAAGGTACTGTACCTTTAAAATTACAAATAAACAGTTAAAAAAATTGTAACTTTGAAAAATAAACATTAAAATAAATCAAACGTGTATTTATTTTTTCTTTTAGACTCTTACGTAATAAATATTAAGCAGGGAGGGGGTCGGCCTATTCTTATTTTTTCTTATAATAGGGGGGGAGGGGGTCAAAACCTAGCGAAAGTAGTCTTACGTAATAAATGAATGGCCCCTTACATGAAGTAGTCAAAAGTTACGTAAAATGTAAGAAATGTTACCTTCTGGCAACACAGGACACGACGGCTCGGCAGTCGGCAGCAGCAATCGACTTTCTCCCTACTTCGCGAAGAAAGAGACAGATAAATAAAGCTTTTTTTTAAGTGTAGAAGAGACGAAACAAAACAAATATGCCATCAGTGTGACCATTTGTGGCAGATTTCTGCCATTTTTTCAGATTAGGAACCTAAATTTTAACTATGGCACACTAAGCTGACGATTCAAAAAAGTGGCAGAATTTGGCAGATTTCAAAAAAATCTTTATTATTTTTGATATATAATTAGAATACTTATAATTTTATTTTTTTTTATTCTGGCAATTCTCGTACATAGTACATTTGCCATTATCAAACGGGAGAAATTTTTATGTATTTAAGGGAACGAGGGAAGTTAAATTTAGGAATCATTCAGGACAGGAATAGGTATATGATATATATATGAGATATAGATATAAATAACTATATGAAATAATAAAATATTATGTAACTATATACTTATTTAAATATATTACTTTTTATATCATGAATGTATATATATGACTTAGATAATAAAAATATTGAACCAAATATATATTTAATTTATTAAATATTTAAATTTCTATATTATTAATAATTATAAAGTCTGAGATTTTATAAATGTATTATTTTTAAATAAATAAAAGGCAAGTAATTGAGGTTGGAAAAGGGATTTGGTATAGATATAGCTATAGAATAATTATAATTTTCTGTCTTATTATTTATTTTATTTTTTATTATGCATTTATTTGGTATGAAACAATTTACTGAACTGGCAAGTTAGTTCGGCAGTACGGGGATTTTACGTTTATTCTATTTTTAGATAGGTACGCCATATGATTATGAACGGTAATGAATTAGTATTAAGGTTTATATTCTTACAAACTAAACCGATTCACGTTTAAATAAATCCATTCTTGTTCTTTGTTGTGTAACGCCATTGTTATTTAGTTTATTCAATTTTCAAATATTATTGTTAATGTTTATGTTTCGCTTAAACAAGAGTAAATCTGAATTCCTTTTTTTAAATTTTCTTTTCATTTAAATTTTGTATTGTTCTAAACCTATTATTGAACAAATTACAAAAATACTGTGTTTAGAATTTAGACTATAAACTGATTTAAAATAATTGTAAAAATTAAGTGTGTTAATATAATTGTGTGTATAATGTATATATCTAAAGTGTAAATAAACTAATTAAACTGTGTAAATAAAGTGTGTTTAAAAACTGTGTATGTGATTTTTTAGTATATTTAGGGTTTTGATGTGTAATAATGGCGCCAATTAAAAAAAGAAGCCCTTTGTGGAATCACTTTAGTGAAATAAACAATAGTAAAGCTAAATGTGTATATTGTGCACAGGTTATGTCAATTCCTAGTCATTCTATAGGCAATTTAAGTCGACATATGCGTTTGAAGCATCCGACTATTAGAATCCAGTTGGAACGACAGCAGTCATCGATGGCACTGCCACAGCGACCAACGGACCCATGTGAAAGTTCGTCTATCAACAGTCAATTAATTGATGAAATTCCTCTAATAACCCAAACACCCCTGGATAAGACTGAAAAACAATGTAAACAATCTGCCATAACGGACTTTACAAATAAACCAATATCCTTAAAAAAAAGCACAGAAATCGATATGCAGATATTAAAGCTGGTGGTAAAAAATTATCATCCGTTTTCTCTAGTTGAACAAACAGAAATGAAAGAATTGTTTAATATGATAATTCCAGGATATAAACTTCCAACTCGGAAAACTTTGTCTAATAGCATTTTGTTAAAATCTTACCAAGAATGCCTTGAGAAGGTTCAAATAGACTTAGGTGCCGCATTCGCAATTTGTATAACCACGGACTCATGGACATCGGTAAACAATGTCAGTTTTGTATCCATAACAGCACATTTTATAGATGACAATGGCAACTTAAAGTCATATTTATTAGATTGTTTTCCATTTCCCGAACGTCACACAGCCATTAATATTGCCAATTGCCTTAAAACGAAATTTGAAGAGTGGAAAATTCAGCACAAAATAGTTGCCATAGTGAGCGATAATGCAGCCAATATCGTTGCTGCTATCAGAGAGGGAGGTTGGCGACAAATTGGCTGTTTTGCCCACTCAATAAATTTATGCGTTCAAGCCGGTTTAAAAGAGTTGTCAGCCACATTGGAAAAGGTCAAACGTATAGTGGAGTTTTTTAAAAAAAGTTCGTCGGCTTTAGCCAAATTGAAAGATATACAAAAGCAAATGTCTCTTCCTGAATTGAAATTAAAGCAGGATGTCATAACGAGATGGAATTCTACTTATGACATGTTGCAGCGCTTCTTTAAGTTGAAGGAAGCTATTGTATCTACCATGGCAATAGTGAATAGTAGTCTGGAAACGTTAACGTCACATGATTGGATAATTGTGGAAAAATCGATCGCTATTTTAGAAATATTTTACAACATAACAAACGAAATCAGCTCGGAAAAGCACGTCACTCTGTCGATGGTGATTGTGTTATGCAAAATGATGATTCGTCATGTAAATAAACACATAAGTGAACAATCATCAGATCCTGTCGAAATCCAGTTACTTCTCAACACATTAAAACAACAATTAAGTGACAGGTTTCGAAATGCTGAAAATAATGTTTTGTATGCTGAAGCAACAATTTTAGATCCACGATACAAAAAGTTCGGGTTCATAGACGAGAACAATTATCATATAGCCTTGTCTAATTTAAAGAAACGCTTAGGAACAACCCAACTTCCAGGAGCTGCAGCATTAACAACAGCTAACAATGAAACAACGACCAATCAGACGACGGCAGTAGCTACAACGTCTAAGCAAAAATCAATATGGGATGACTTTGACACTGAACTGAGACAGCAATTGCAACCATTAAACCAAACTGCAGCAGGAATAAAGGAGTTGGACAAATACATAAGCGATGAGATGCTTCCCCGTACTAATGACCCATTGAAATGGTGGGAAGAGAGAAAACGGATATACCCCATTCTTTACAATTTTATGAGGAAAAGATTGTGCATTGTGGCTACCTCCGTTCCCTGTGAACGCGTTTTTTCAAAAGCGGGCAATATTCTTAGTGAACGACGAACGACTCTAAAAGAAGACAAAGTCTCAAAAATGCTATTCCTCAATTATAATATAAAAAAGTAAAAAAAAAACTATATGTAAATATGTAAATTAAAGTCTTGATGAAAAAAAAAAAGATTAATATAATAATTGTACATAAAATAATAATCACTGTATATAGAATCGATTTTTAAATACGCCAGTTGAATGTAATTTTCTATAGTATTAATTAATTTAATTGTAAAGATAACATTTAACTGTCAGTCCTAAGCCTGAAAAAAGTATGAAGGAAAATCGATTATAAAATATTACTAATCTTACTTTATCCATTTAAAGCGAAAAATTAATTATACGGTTAATTATAAATGAAACTATCTTTTCGGATTTTGTCGCGGATTTATTATGATTTTTGGTTCCCGACGTTTCGAATGCTTTACAGCAATCATGGTCACGGGAGAGACTAAGGTATTAGACGTCTCAGGGGGTTATATACTTGTTACAGACAGTGCCTACCCACAATTTTTTACAAATATTCAAAATGATAGACTATAAAATTATACATTTCAATTCTATACTTATAATATTTTAAAATTTTAAATTATATTATAAATATGGCAATATTATTAACTTATTTTTAGCTACTATAATTATAATTATTATAATTTTCTAACATTTGTTAAAATAATATTAAGTAGTGTTGCTATTATTAAAATATGTATAATGTGTTATATTAAAATATAAATTATTAAAGCAATGTTAAACTTTCATATATTATAAATTAAAGATTAATAGTTTAAAACAACTTGAGTTTTGATAATTTTAAGTTAAATATTAAGCAACACCACTGCAAACTAAATCATTTTTAAATTTGATAATATAATATTAAACAAATCTAACTATGCTCAATCCACATAATATAAGTCTGAAGCTACTACGGCTACCGGTTCGGAATGCAGACTGACAACAATTTAACTCTATAGTCTCAAATCCCTATAATAACTTCAGACAGACATACCAACTGACATACTAAATCACATTACTCATTTTATAGTTAAAAAGTTATAATTCAAAAGAACTTAAAGAGGTCTATGTGGATTGAGCATAGTTAGATTTGTTTAATATTATATTATCAAATTTAAAAATGATTTAGTTTGCAGTGGTGTTGCTTAATATTTAACTTAAAATTATCAAAACTCAAGTTGTTTTAAACTATTAATCTTTAATTTATAATATATGAAAGTTTAATATTGCTTTAATAATTTATACTAGCTGACCCGTGCCCACTTCGTTGAGCATAATTTTAATAATCCTGTTTAGTACATAGTTTTTAAGTTAGACATATGCTGTCGTTGACTTTTTTGTAGGCATTTTCAAGCTCCACATCTTTTCTCTAGAACTCAAAAATATATCTTTCATAGTTAAGGCAGCGTTCGTAGAAACGCTTTCATTCGACCGTTTTTTCTCCGATTCACTTTGCAAAACGGACGTAAAAGCCTTTTTATTTTTCGGTGTTTTATATAGACTATGACACTCAGCAATAATGTGGCTTTCTATTGGTGAAAGAATTTTTAAAATCGGTTCAGTAGATTCCGAGATTACCCCTTACAATTTAACAAATAAACAAACTTTACTTCTTTATAATATTAGTATAGATATATAGTATATATAGTATAGTATAGTATAGTATAGAAGTATAGATTAGTATAGATTTTAATATAACACATTATACATATTTTAATAATAGCAACACTACTTAATATTATTTTAACAAATGTTAGAAAATTATAATAATTATAATTATAGTAGCTAAAAATAAGTTAATAATATTGCCATATTTATAATATAATTTAAAATTTTAAAATATTAAAAGTATAGAATTGAAATGTATAATTTTATAGTCTATCATTTTGAATATTTGTAAAAAATTGTGGGTAGGCACTGTCTGTAACAAGTATATAACCCCCTGAGACGTCTAATACCTTAGTCTCTCCCGTGACCATGATTGCTGTAAAGCATTCGAAACGTCGGGAACCAAAAATCATAATAAATCCGCGACAAAATCCGAAAAGATAGTTTCATTTATAATGTCAAACATTCGCGTAAACCTAAGAAAGTATTATACGGTTAATGTTAGGAAATTAGATTCGCGATTCACTCATAGAGGTGAACTTTTCACTTGAAACATCGGATCAGTATGACAGGCGGTCGTAGTGATTCGATGATCCAAATGAAACGTTTCACTGAACCGGATCACCATGCTGATCCAGATTCAAATGATCCAATCCTAACCAAGATTCGTTTTTACCACCTCCATCCCAATGGGATTGACTTGTGTTGACACTAGTGCTACGTTCCACTAAGCGTTCACAACGATCACGCTCACGACCGTAGTTTTTCCCGTTCCACTTGCTTGTGAGCGTTACTGTCGTAAACTCAAGTGGAATGGATTATAGAGCGTTTTGAGCGTGGAGGTAAATAATACAAACGGCGAGTTAAAAAAAGAATGCAAAAGATTTAGAGGTTAGGTTATAATCTGTAAGCCTTGAAAATAAACTTAATTAATTATTGTTTAAATCGATTTATATTGAAAAAATTTATAATTTAATTTTTTATATTCAATATTAGTGGTGTATTTAGCATCCGCTGCAGAAACATTCACTTCTACTAAAATAATTCTTTCCGCATGAAATGACGTAAGCACGGTCGCCATTTTTGATTTTTGAAAACGCCGCTAATTTTCTCAACGAACACGACGACCCACCTTTTTAGATGGGTCGTCGCGAGCTTCGCGTGAGCGTAAGTCATGACGTCATAAGTGACGTTTTCGCCGCGACCACAACGACCGCGGTCGTTATGTGGAACGACTAAAGGATCATTTTGGTCGTTGTGGGCGCTTAGTGGAACGCAGCCTAGAGGGGCAATAGACAGAGATAACATTTTTTAATAATTTACAATTCAAAATTTTTACATGTAGAACTTCAATACCCCTACTCTTGACACTAAAAGCACTTTTTATTGTTTTTAAAGATTTATGTGTTAAAATTGCTACACCTCCGTATGAGTCTATCCTATCGTTTCTATAAATGTTATACTGACTGACCTTTAAGTTTGAATTAATTCGTAGCCAAGTTTCACTTAGAATAGCAATATGAACCTTTTCCGTACTTAATAGTAACTTAAAGTCTTTTAGTTTTGGCCTGAGGCTTTGTGAATTCCACTGTAGAATGTTTAAAGCGTACTTATGATACACTACATCAGCCATTAAGATAGGAAAGTATTCTGTTAGCTATGTCATTCCCTTTTATAAACATCGTCAATAAAGCACCTATTTCCCGCACTATTAACCAGACCACATCAATAAGCTTATCTTTCCATTCTCTTTTTGATGAGATTATTTCTCTTATGTTGTTTAAGAGTCTCTTGATTTTACTTTCATCCTTATTATTGGTAGAATCCTTATGAGATTCTGATTTGTCCTTGGCTTCTAACGAGCTTACCGTTTCATACATCCTTTCTGTGCCAGTTTGTTTCTTTCCTTTCTTGCGTGTTTTATGTAAGTTTTGATTGGTGTTTTCAATGTTGTTATCATCCGAGTCAGTATGAGACATATTATGGTCATTAACTTCAAAACTCTGAATTTCGGGTGTCGTTATAAGGGCATCTCTATAAGAACGCGAACGTGCTTGGTTTAGGTGGTTGGTTAAAATGTTCTCTTGAATTATATTGGGCGTCTTTTCTCTCACATTTATTTCACTTATCTGGCATTGTTGCTCGCAATAAACATCTAACGCCTTTTTATAAGTAAAATTTTTTTGGCACATGATATTTCTTATTTTCTTCTCTTCTCGTAGTAAATCCATAATTGTATGCGGGGATTTTAATGTCGATATACTACAAGTAACGCAGCAAAGTAATCGCCTTTTAAGTCTATTCAGATCGTACGACTTAAGTAACGTTTTCTGCGAACCAACTCGAGTAACAAATTCTTCCTCCACGTGTATTGATAATGTGTTCTATCATGGAGAAGTTCTCGATAAATTAATAATAGGAAATTTAAGCTCAGACCACTTGGGTCAAAAAATTTCAATATCAAGCAATGCTATTAATACTCAACAAAAAATAAAATATAGACCGATGAATCATTATAAAATTAATTTTTTTAAAGATAAAGTTACGCAGCAATTACTACAAATGGACATGGCAGTTGATAGTCCTAATTCTTATTATAATAAAATATTTTATATACTTTTAGAGTCATTCAATGACGTATTTAAAGAGCGCACTGTAATTAAGAACCCTAAAATGAAATTTAGCGACTGGGTGACAGTCGGTATATACCGAAGTAGAGATAAATTGTATGAATTATATAGTATGAAGCAGTGGAATCATGACCCAAGTTTCCATAGTCGGGTAAGAGCTTACTCTAAAATTTTTAAAAATGTTTGTCAGCAGGCTAAGTCTATATACATAAGAAATAAAATTTTAAATTCTGATAATAAAATTAAAGCCACTTGGGACGTGATTACTCGTACGACTGGAAGATCAAAGCCCGCTAGTGAACCTGTCCAACTGTTAATTAATAATGCTACAGTGAGTTCCAATGAAGATGTTGCAAGTTCATTTGAAAGTTATTTTACGAAAATCCCTGAAAAGGTCACATCGTCTTTAAAATCTTCTCCTACAGATGCATTAATTTCTTTGAAAAGTCATACTCCTCACTGTGATCACCAATTTAAATTTTCTTATGTAGATGCGGATGAAATAATTAAAATATTTAAAACTATCAATCTTAAAAAAACTGGTGATATATGGGGCATGTCTGTTAAATTACTTAATACAATAATAACAAACATTGCACCACAATTGTCTCTTATTTTCAATAAATGCATAGATACAGGAATATTTCCTGATCTAATGAAAATTAGTAAAATAATACCTCTTTTCAAAAATGGGGAAAAAAATGATCCTGGCAACTATAGACCTATTTCTATATTGCCATGTATGAGTAAAATCTTTGAAAAACTTATTTTAAGTCAACTTATAATTCATTTTAACACAAATAATATTTTACATAGTAAACAGTATGGTTTCACTAAAGGCAAGTCTACAGCTGATGCGGGGATTGCGCTTCTTAGACATATTTATGACGCTTGGGAAAAATCACAGAACGCAATTGGAGTTTTCTGTGATTTATCTAAAGCTTTTGATTGTGTGGAACATGAAACTCTTTTACTTAAATTTGCACATTACGGTGTTCGTGGTATTGCTCTCGATCTACTTGCTTCTTATCTTACTGATAGGGTTCAGAAGGTCGCGGTAAATAACGTCAATTCTTCTGGTTCTCGTCTTAGAATGGGTGTTCCGCAGGGATCTATCCTGGGTCCGTTTTTGTTTTTAGTTTATATTAATGATCTTCCGTTTTATGCCGATAAATTGTGTGATACTGTACTCTTTGCGGATGATACCTCCTTAATTTTTAAAGTTGATAGAAAGTTAAATAATTACGACGAAGTAAATAGTGCATTATCGCATATACTTCACTGGTTTAACATCAATAATCTGGCTTTAAATGCCAAGAAGACAAAATATATGCAGTTTTTATTACCTAATGTAAAAAGGCAGAATTTCAATTTGTATCTTAATAACGACATGTTAAATACGGTAGATTCCACGGTCTTCTTGGGATTGACTTTAGATTCGGGTCTGCAATGGGGTCCCCATCTCTCGTCTCTTGCGAGTAAACTGAGCTCAGCTGTTTTCGCTGTTAGAAAAGTCAGGCAGCTAACGGACGTTGATACTGCCAGACTTGTTTACTTTAGCTATTTCCATAGCATTTTATCGTACGGTATTTTGTTGTGGGGTAATGCAGCGGATATTAAATCAATATTTATAATTCAAAAAAGGGCCATTCGGGCTATTTATAACATGAGCGCTCGGGATACTCTCCGCGAACTTTTTAAAGAAATAGGTATACTTACGGTTGCTGCGCAATATATATATTGTAACATCATGTTTGTTCGTCAAAACGTTAATAGCTACTCAAGGCACTGCGACAAACACGGTATAAATACAAGAAATAAGAATAAACTTGTAACACCCAGTTTTCGCCTACAAAAAGTAAATAGGTCATTTATGGGGCAAGGTGTACGCATGTATAATAAAATTCCACAGTCAATACTGAGCTTGCCTTTGAAGCAATTTAAATCTAAAATTAAAAATACGCTACTGAATAAGGCTTATTACACCATCACGGAATACCTAGTAGATGTAAATGTGTGGGAGTGACTGGTTGTGTCTCACGTAGGATAAATAGATAAATTGTAATACCATATTGTTACCAAATATTTGAAAAGAGCAACTGTTGAGTTTCTCGCCGGTTCTTCTCAGCAGAACAGCTTTCCGAGCCGGTGGTAGCTTACTCACAGACTTACAGACTGACATTTAATTTTATTAATGTAAAAATGACGATTCAAAAGTGCTTGTAAAAGTCTATTTGAATAAAGAATATTTTGATTTGATTTGATTTGATTTAATAAACATAGGGCATTTCTTATCTAACGCCATATGGGCACCTTTGCAATTAATACAAAAGAAGCGTTTCGCGTCGCAATTTTGATGGTCTTGGGCGCATTTCGGGCATTTGATCTTCTTAGACGGACAGGATCTGAGTAAATGTCCAAATTTCCAGCAGGCAGAACACTGCGAGACTGGAAAGGTGTATGGTTCAACCTTGAGCCTGTACCCGTATCCTATTATATACGGGGGTAAGGTTGTGCTTTTAAAAGCCAGACGTATTGTTGTACTAGGTACACTCACTGTTATCTTTTAATCTTCTTAGTCTTCTCATTGATAGTATTTCTGCCTCACATTGGAACTCCTGCATTATTTCTTTCTCTTCAATATCTAAATCTATATCTTTAACCACACCATAAGTAATTTGGACTTCATTGGTGGGTTGGCATTTGTAGTCTAAATCAAGAAACTTTTCGTTATTTAACAACTCTTCTGCATCTTTTTTACTAGAAAATGAAATTAGCGCTTTATATGGACCCTTGTATTTGATCTTAACAATGTTTTTGATATTTTGTGACTTCATAAGCTTTGCCAAACCTATTTGTCTGGGCAAAAGTTCCTTAGACGATAAACAAACTTCATACAATTCTTCGTCAGATGTACTTCTATGCACACGCTTAGGTCTCCTTTGAACTGTAATAAATTCGTCCTCTTCATTTTTATTTCCTTCACTTTCCTGTCTTAGCCTCTTCTCCACGTTTCGATAATTCATATTTGACTCATTAATTTCTACATCTACTTGTTGCTCACATACACTAACATTCAGCACTGCGTCTTCCTCTATATCACTCGAACACGATATAGTTACATTTTCATCATTAAGTTTATCCATTATCTTTATAACTCAACATGAGGGTAGAATTGAAAAAAGATAATAGACTGTGATGTATTTACGTACGGATCGTGCACTCGCGACCGATAACGACGCGCGACTCGAAAAATAGTTGTTTACCAAATTAACCGAATTTTGAGGGGATGAATTTAAGTTTAATAATTCTAAATTTTGTGTTTTAGGTTGGTTACGATATGTGAGGGTATTAATTTTCTTAAACAAGCTTTTCGGGTCTTTTAAACTTTTAGCAAGGTCTTCTCTTTCATATTTACGTTTGACTTTCTTTATTAGACTATTGCAGAAATTCCTATATCTCCTGTACGTGATTTTAAGAATATTATTATGCGGATCAGCTCGAAGTTTTGCTTGCATAGCATTTCTATTACGAATACAGTCGGCTATTAACTTAATTTTTCAGTTTTATGTTTTGTTTATACATGTCTAGTGATGTAAAATGATTGTCGATAATAATTAGTAAAATAGTAAATAATAAGTTTGGCTCTTCGGGCCTGATATAAACCTACGAATCGAAAAAACCTACTAAAGTCTACTACCTAGTAAAAACTAGTTCCAACTAAAACGGGACTTAACTGTTACATATAGATGACATAGGAAGATTTCACAAACAAATATTTCGCAACATAATACGAGTACTTGGAGTTTTATGATTTAAAAAACCTAATCTAAGCTAACTTTTTTCAATATAATTAATTAAATAATATCATAGCCGTTACCTAACTTTCCGTGTCTTTCAGAAATCCTTCATTTTTTCTGCAAAAAAATGGTTTGTCAATCTTCCTACGACATAATACAACTTATATGATGAACAGCCAGGTATTTTAATTTTAAATAAAATTAAATACATGTTTTTCATCTACATGGACACGACAATGTCGATAATAAACTCATCACTATCAAAAAAATAATTTGTGACAACCTGCATGACAACGAAACAGAACGGCATTATATGTTTCTTTCCTACGCACTATTACCATCGTAAGTAAAAAAAGATAAACATTTCATTTCTTATTTTATCCCGGCTTCCATGAGTTTCATTCTTCTGAGTTTGACTAGGACAAAATGCAAAACTGCAATATAAATGAAATAAATTACAATTCGCGTCACGTAAAAAGAACGCTGGAGGAAAGTGGTGGGGGGTGTGTTTGCACATGGGTACATTCGCACACAAAATTACTAAGCCTATTCTTTTATTTTTGAACTAGCCTTTCGCTCACGACGTATATTGGTCATTGTTAGGTACATTGAAAAATATATGAGATAGAACGTTATTAAAAAGAATTCTATTAATTCATACAATATGTTAGATTCAATGTAGAATGTTTAATCTAATTACAAAAAATTAAATTAATTCGGTTAATATATATTTTAACTGCATTATTAACAGACTCTCTCTTCATAAAACAATATACGTCAAAAATATTTTTCTATATTTTTTATATAAAACCATTTCGTAATAATTAATAACTTTTATGTGCACGATGGTATTTTGAACTGACAAACCAATAGCGAGCCGGAAAGCATGCGGTGCGTGCCTTGACGTCCCGCGCCCCGCGTCTTACCACCAAATTGGCCGATAAATCGCTTCTGCGCAACTTGACAGCCAGCGTTCTTTTTACATGACGCGAATTTATAGTAGTATTTTTAATATTTTTTTTAAAATAATTGAATGGAGAACACACAAATGTTTCTAGTGAACAAAAAAGAACAAAGATGGAAACGATGTAATAAAAAAACTTCAAAAATTAAAAAATAAATAAATCCTGGGGGGCTAACTTCAGTGACCCTCCAAAACCGACACAAAGCGTTCTCACCATAGAGAAAAGTAATATTATACTTTTAAGTCCTCACTCTTGCATTCGTATACCCTCGTGTAGTCTAAAGTGTTGCATTGTCGAGAGTCTAGATGTTAATAACTGATTTAAATTTAAAAATATTTGTTTCAGAGAATGAAATAATAAATTACATTAATAAAATATTCAATGGCAGCGTTTTAATATTTTTCTTTATAATGTTGGCACTTACATCCTCCGGCGTCCAATTGATTTCGAGCAGGGTCATTTCACTCGGAACATTCCATTTTTTTAAAAGTTTTTGTAGGTTCGTAAAAGTTGAATACATTTACGTTAGATGGCGCTTTTCGCAATTTTTAATTTTTTTTTTTGAATAATATAACAATGATTTAAGTTATGCATTAATATATTATATAAATAATTATTTATGAGTTGTTTCACTTACAAAAACATCCTAATTTTTAAATTATAGTTTATCGAGCCACGTATTTTCTTAACTGGTATTACACTTACTACTAATTATAGCAATAATATGCCTAAAATAAATCAACTTGTTTCACGCAGACAATATTTTTTTAACGATCAGGCAATTAAACAATAAAAATAAATAAAGTTTACTGCCGACATTAATTAAATCAAACAAATACTTTTTTATCTATCTTGAGCTTAAATAAAAATTTTCATGATTTTTATGGTTCTAATATGGTGGTTATTTTAAACGTATCGTAATAACATGTAGTTGCTGGTTGCGAGGAACGAAACGTTATCAGCCATCTTGTGATTATCGTTTATTTTTAATGTCACTGTCATTCCGTTTCCATTGTGTTTCGTGAATGTGTTTTCCTTCCGTTTTTATGATTTTTTCAACGACTGAGAAACTGCTTACAACGTTTGACCCCTGCATATCATACTGGACACTGATTTACCTGACGATTTGGACTTGGACACTTTATATCGACTGGAACATGGCTGGCTCTGTGAGGACTTGTTGTGTTCCGAACTGTGCCAAAACTCGTAAGTAATTAACCTACTGTATATTAATTTAACTCCAAAAATCGATAAATTCTATGGAATATACTTTTTACCTAAGGATTACATTCCAGGGGGATAAATTTGACTATCTATTACTTATGAGTACTAAACTAAAAACTTAGGTGAGCTGTAATTTTTTTTATTATTTGTCTTTGTAGGTGCAGATAACATTGTTTTGCATGCTTTTCCTGATCCAGAAAAAGAGGAGAAAAGATTTGTTACTTGGGTAAAGGCAGTTGGAGATAGCATATCTTCATTGGATTATAAGTATATTCATAAAAATCGGAAAATATGCCATGATCATTTTGAGGAAAAATATTTGACTTGGTCTAGAAGATTGAGCAGTGGAGCAGTACCAACCTTACATATGCCTGGTAAGCTTTGTATTGATTTTATTGTTATAATGAACCTGTCCTATAGTCAAACTAGGTATTCTAATATATTTTTTTTAAATGATTATAAACAAAGTTGTCTTCAAATTCAGAACTTCAACATCAAATAAATAAGTTTATTCAAATTTCAAACTAACAATTTAGGGATCAAAGTCAAGCTAGGAACCCTTAAAACTTCAGTCTGTCTGTCTGTATGTATCTATTAGTGCCATGAATCTAAAATTTCATGTTAAGCTAAATTTTTATTTATAATTAAAATATTTGGTTGTGTAGTCAATAATAGTGATCAAATTGAATAACAAATTTTGCTAATCAAGCTAAATGCTATATTTTATTACAGATTTATATTGTGTTGTTTTTACAGGATTTCAAATAGAACGTGTGGTTTTGAAAGAAGTAACAAATATTTGCAATAAAGGATTAACAGAAATTAACTCTACTACCAGTCCCAAGTCTACATTGGAGAATTACAGAATGGCACCATCATCATCAGCAAATATTGGCACTCATATTGCTGCCAGTCATTTGGAATCAGTGGTAGCCTCTACTTCTGCAGGTAATAGCAGTATACTTAATAATTTTTTATGTGCTTGTTCAGCATCATAAGTGTCAACACTTACCTGGGGGAACAATGTATTGTGGATTTTGATGTGGTGTGAAGTAATAGGTAATCTAACAAAAGTACAGTGATAGACAGGTTACAGATTGAATGAATAATAATATCCTAGAGTCAATCAGTTTGATGATAGTATTATTGTTTGGAATCTAAATTGACATACAGCTGTTATATTTACAGACTTAACACTGAAACCAGAGACAACAATTCTGAAAGATATAGTTGCTGTTAAACAACCTCTGAAAGTTAATAGAAAAGGTAAAAAAGTTTATAATAGCATAATAAATATTTTATATTTTCAATTTAATAAATATTTTATTTTAATATTAAATATTTTAATTGTAATATTTTCCAATTTGGTCAAGCAAGGAATCTACAATGTTAGGTTATTTTAATTTTATTCTTTAAAGAATGTGTCAGTCTATAATTCCATTCTAATATATCACGCTTATTTTAAGTATCTATAAAAATTATAGAATGAAATAAAATTATATATAAAGTAACAAAATAACCTCTTAATTTCCTTGAAAGTTTTCAATGCTGTTCTTACAATGATACTGACATTGTTGATTACAGATACAAAATTTTTGGATGATACAAAAGTTTTGAAGCAAATGGTAGACAAATTGACACAGAAGAAAAATAAATATGCAAGTCGATTGAAAAAAGCTTTAAAATTAACTGAGAACAGCACTTTTCAGAAAATATTAAATAAATCCACAAGCCTTGCTGCAATTTTCTTTACCATGCAGTTCAGGGAAGTGAGGAAAATGAAGATGGGACGAAGGTTCACTGAACAAGAAAAAATCATGGCCTTGAGTATTTATAAGCAAGGACCCAAGTGTTATAGATTGCTGAGTAAAATATTTGTTTTGCCATCCCCACTTACCCTGAGCAGATTAATTAAACAAGTTGATTTAAGGGCTGGAATTAATGAAAAACTGTTTGACGTCATGATGAAGAAAATTAAGAATATGAACACTGATGAGAAGTTGTGCATTCTATTATTTGACGAAATTGCCATATCGCCACATTTTGAATATAATCAAAGAAAAGATGCTATATCCGGCTTTGTTACAAATGGAACAACAATACAAAATAAAATTGCAGACCATGCTCTTGTTTTCATGGTAAGAGGAGTTTTGCGCAATTACAAGCAGCCTGTTGCATACACCTTTTGCGCTGGTAGCACAAAAAAAGAAGAATTAGCAGTTTTAATAAAAACTGTAATAAAAAAATTGCACAGTGTGGGACTGCGGGTGTTGGCTACTGTGTGTGACCAAGGGGCCTCAAATGTTAGTTGCATTAAATATTTGATAGCTGAGACAAGGTCTAAATATTTAAAGATCAACCAGGAACTTAAGAGGGATGTTTTTGAAGTAGAAGATAAAGAAATTATTCCTCTGTATGACCCACCACATCTCATAAAAGGGATCAGAAATAATTTATTAGAAAAAAATTTAAAATGCACTATCAATGCTTCAAGCAAAACTGCCAAATGGCAGCACATTATTAAATTATATAAAGAAGACCCATCATATTCTGGTATCAAATTGTTAAAAAACCTTACAGAGGAACATATAAACCCTGAAAAATGTAAGATGAAAGTGAAGTTTGCAACCCAGGTATTTAGCCAAAAGGTTGCAAGCACAATGGGATATTTAGCATGTAAGTTTTATTTGAACTATCCTATGGTATTCCGCTAAATGCTTAAAATGCATAAAGATGAATTGAAATTTCTGAAATGCATAAAGCATTATCAACTTGTTCAATCAATTTGTAGTGTAAATATTAGGGCAACATAATATAAAATAATTTTCTTATATTTCAGCCAAAGAAATTCTGCCAAAAGAATGTCAAGAGACTGCAGATGTCCTTTTATTTTTTGATGAGTTATTCGACTCCGTCAATGGCAGCAAAGAGAACTCGGAAAAAAGAAGAGGAAAACCTTTGCTGTGCGCACTGACACCTAATTCTAGCCATAACGCTATTTGGGCTAAAGCAAAAACGGTTTTAAGCTCAATGAAATTTATAAAAAATGGTAAAGAATTAAATATTCCTACTGTAAGTAACTGGTTACATACAATTAATAATTTTGAATATTTGCGGGACGTGTTGTTCAACAATTATAAAATGAAATCAATATGGACGAGGCATTATAACCAAGACCCTTTAGAAAATTTTTTCGGGGCTATTCGGAGTCATGGGTGCAGAAATATAAATCCGTCCCCAGAAGGCTTCGAAATTGCCTTTGCGTCTTTATTGATTAGTAATCTCACAGGGACGCATTCACCTGGTTCAAACTGTGAACAAGATGCATGTAAAAATATGTTTAAGTCAATGAAAGATATTTTCAAAGTTTCAGAAAGGAACAACATGTCCCAAAGTATAGATTTAAGTTACTTGCCAAGCAATATATTTGTTGCTTATGAGGATAAAAAAAAAGACCCTAGAATATTAGCTCAATTGGAATATGTAACTGGTTACTTACTAAGAAAAACCAAAAAACATGTCTTCAACAACTGCATCTCCTGTAAAGGTATTTTGTTTAATAAACAGGAAGATAATGAATATCTCAGAGCGAGGGAATTCACAAAAAAAAGACAATTTTTAGAATATCCCTCGGAACCCTTAGTTAGAATGTTTTCGGGGATTCAAGATATATTAATGTGGGTTTTAAAAAACCACGGTAATATAGAAAATATAAAAATGTTTACCAAAACCATTCTATACATGGAAATAGATACAAATTTCATTACCTGTGAAAAACATAAAAAACAAAATACTGAGTACATTTTTGATTTAGGGTGTCGATTTTTTATTCACAATTGGTGTAGAGAAATAAATAATATTTTAAAAGGACGGAGAAAGGATGCAGTTGGTGATGATTACATAAAAAATCTTGCCCTGCAATATGTAAAAAAACGAAGGAAATGTAATTATAAATGAAACTATCTTTTCGGATTTTGTCGCGGATTTATTATGATTTTTGTTTCCCGACGTTCCGAATGCTTTACAGCGCACATGGTCACGGGAGAGACTAAGGACTAAGACGTCTCAGGGGGTTATATACTTGTTACAGACAGTGCCTACCCACAATTTACCAAAAAGTACCTTAAAATTATACATTTTAATTCTAAACATTTAATCATCATCATCACATCATCATTTAACAATCGGTCTGCTAGAGTGACGCGGCTATACGTGTTACAATTTTAGGTAAGTAATATTTCTAATAATAATACATTTTTTATTTTTATTTTTGGGTTAGGATTATATATGTAATTTATAATTTGTTTCAGGGTATATTTTATAACCTTAAAATGGACAAGAAGCGTATAAAAAGGTTTTTGGAACAGGAAGATTCTCATTCCGACTATGAGGATAAAAACGATAGTGAATATTAGGATAATATACAAATGCAGCAAAAAGGAAGTTCTACAGAGCAAGAAGATGACTCTGAGAGTAAGGAGGAGTTACAAAAAACTTATAATAACTACTACCTTGGCAAAGATAGCCAAACAAAATGGAATAAAACGCTCCGTCAATGACAGTTAGAAGACGTGCTAGGAATATTGTGATAATAAAAGACTGTTATTAGCTAATAAAAGTAAATATTTTGTATTTATATTAGTTTTATTTATTTAAACCGACCCTTCGCAATATTTCACGCGGGTATAGGAAGGTTAAATGTTTAGAATTAAAATGTATAATTTTAAGGTACTTTGATGCCATCTTGAAAAATTTTTGTAAATTGTGGGTAGGCACGTCTGTAACAAGTATATAACCCCCTTGAGACGTCTTATGCCTTAGTCTCTCCCGTGACCATGATTGCTGTAAAGCATTCAAAACGTCGGGAACCAACTATTATAATAAATCCGCGACAAATTCCCAAAAGATAGTTTCATTTATAATGTCAATTGTCAAGTATTCGCGTAAACCTAAGAAAGTATTATGAAATGTAATTGATTTAATAAATATATTACAGAATAGGCTCCTTGTTTCATTACACCTGTATATCCATTATCCTACGGTATATCCATTGAACTATTATTTCCAAATGATGCTGATAAGAATAATGTATATTGCTTTGGCTTTTGGAATTTGAAAAGTCAAAACAATATACATTAGTCTTATAAGCATAATTTGGAAATTGTTAAAAAAAAAGGCTATATTTGTAAATTGAAATTCCCGCAATTTTCGCGCAAGTACGGTTCATATAGTTCAGTCAACTACCGTTAGATGGCATTGGCATCAAAATTCTCACTGATACCTCTATTCTTATTATATATTTAAGTTACTTTATGATTTCGAGTTCCGGGAACTTCCGGTTGAGTTGACTGCGTTTCGTTATATTCGCTAGCGTCACCCCGCACCCGTCACCTCATGCAGTATTCATCCGCCATTTTGAGTCAAAAGCTAATTTGCGTTGTGCTGAATTATTTAGACATTAAAAGTTTTGAAAGTGTTTAAAGTGTTCTTAGTTTTATACTATTGGTTAATATAGTCCCATTCGATTGAAGTATAGGTAATTATTGTTCCTAATTATTGTATTATTTCATTCTTAGTTTCTAGGTATTAATAACGGTATCATTCTAGTATGCAAATGCAAGGTATGAATCAATACGGGAATAGAGGATATGGAGGTCCTCCTCAGCCGCAACGTCCAGGTGGTCGAAGAGGTAATAATCGAGGCGGTTTCCGTAACTCCCGATTTGAACATAATCAAAGAGGTCCAAATAATCTTGGAAGTCAACGTCCCAATAATGAGGTCAGTAAATGAAATTCATACGTAAGCATTTTTGTATACATAATCGTGACTAAAAGTCATAATAACTTTGAAATTAAATGCATTGCATGTATCAATTTATACCGCCATTTTGTCTTTCATTAAGAATCTAAGAACATTTTCATATGCGGATGCTTATATTTTTTCTGTGTAATTTATTGACGATGTACATTAAGGTTTATTTAAATTGTACGTTTATTAATGCTAATTCGCTATGAAATACTTGTTTAATTACATTACATTACAATATTTTCATATAATATCATGAATATTTTTAATGTTTTTGATGTATTATAATCCCTACTATTATGACTGCAGCCTATAAAACAAAATGAAAAGTCACCTCAACAACAAGCTCAAAATCAACAAGCTCAGTTACCCGTCAAAGAAAAAGAGTTGCCAGTTCAGACACCACCGCAACAGCAACCAAACAAGCCAACCCAGCAACAGCAACCTAACAAGCCAACCCAGCAACAACCCTCTCCTCAGAATCAGCCTATGAAACAGCAGCAACAACAGCCAAAACCGCAACAACAAACCCCACAGCAACCAGCAAAAATGCAAGCTCCCCAACAACCAATGCAGCAGCAGCAGAACCAAGGAAACATGAATAAATCTGATTCACAGGATCATGTAGACAAGTCTGCTCCCATTGATAACAAACAGAACCAGAATAATCAAGGTCCATTCCAAAAGGTAATTAATGTTAATATATACAGTTCTCGTGGCATAAGCTCAGCTTTGTATTTGTGTGAGTGCAGTGTATGGATAAGCACGACTGAAGGCGTAGCGCGTTGCGAGTTAGTTTAGACCTGTTTTAACTGGTTTTTGATGCACGGCTATTGGCTTTTAGCTATCACTCACACAAATGCAAAACTGAGCTTTACGCCTCGAGAACTTAATTGTTAATGTAAAAATTTACATGTTTATAATTATAATATTTGTTGTCATTTTAATAAATTTGGTCTATACTTGTCCTAGGGTCCACCTAAACTGATGGATATGCGGCCGGAATCAAAGGCAAATGTAATTATTTACTTATGAGCAATTATTATATAAATATTATAGCTTCCAACATAACTAGACATTAATTTTCATTTTAGAATATTAACGGAGGTAACTTTGGAGGTAATAAGCAAGGTGGTTCGTGGGGCCAAGGAGGAGGAGGACCACAGGGTAATAGGCAAAGTGGAAACTTTGGCTTTAAGGGCTTTAACCAAAAGCAAGGTGGTCAAGGACAGGGTGGTGGACAGGGCCCAGCTCGCAATCAACAGAGGATGTCAAACCGTGGACCACAGCAAGATGGAGGGAAACCCGTTCAGAGAGAAGTATGAAACTTTGTAGATTTCATTGTTTTTGTTAAAACTGTGTTGGTGATCTAGACTACATATCTGGCGATCCTGGGGTTTAGTTCCAGATTGGGCCAAGTTTAACTACTGGAGTTCATCTGTTAATATATTCTCATAGCAACATGGTATTGGGAAGTTAGGGGTGGTAAATCCTGCAACCATCAGTTCTGTGCCTAACTTTTACTGGTTGTGACATTGATTTATTTCATTAGATTTTGTGAGTGAAAGAAATAGAGGTGCACTTATGTCTTCATACTTCAGCATATAAATATCTCCTCCAGCATACATTATTATTATTATAGCTTTATTTTCCACTTAATAATACAAATATGCATGTAGTTTTAATAAATTCCTTTTGTTTTTTTTGTTCTGTGGCCCCCTTATGGGTAAAAGCCTCCTTATTTTCCACCTTTCCCTATCCTTGGCCATTTGCATCAAACTTGTTCCAGCTATATGTTTATTATGTCATCATGTCTGGCTAGCATAACTTAGGCTGGAAAAATGCCAGAATCCATTATTGTCTTTTTTATATTGAGGCTATAATTCCCTTTAAGAATTTCTTTTTTGGCCCAATATTTCTTCCACAATGTACTTATTGGTCTGTTTAGTTCGTTCTTGTTGCTACTTTCTTCAAAGGACTAATTTACCCAGGTACACATTCATTTGTATTTTCTATTGGGCTTTCCTCTACTGTGATTGTTTTCTTTTGACTGTTTAACATAATCTTACTTTTTGTTGTGTTCATGTGTAGGCCGATTTTTTTACTTTCAGAGTTTAGCAATGCTACAAAGATGTATCAATGCTTCAAAATTTTTTGCAGTTTCACTGAAAAGAAATTGTCATCTGCAAACCTTAGATATGTTAATTTAGCGTTAAGTATCCATATACCTTTATTTTCCCAATTAATCTTTTTGAAAATGTCTTCAAGTACAGCTATGAATAGCTTTGGAGACAGCGAGTCATCCTCTCTCATAACTTTACTTATTGTCAATTGCTCCCCCTATCTTTCTAGTTTTACTCTACTAAAACATTTAGAATAGCCGTTTTTTATTATTTTTTAGAGCAGTCCATATAAATGTGAGTACTATGCAGCAATACATAACATGCTTTAATTTGTATTGTAAACTTTAATGACTGTATTGTGATATTTAAGTTTTACCATAGTGTTTATGATATTAATAATAGGTGTGATTTTAGGAACATATGTTGGCTAATAAATTAAAGGACTTGATGGGGCCTTTAATTGACTTGCCTCCAATTGAACAACCAGAAGTGAAATTTAGTGGAAGAAGTCGCTTGTACATTGGTAATTTAACTAATGATGTTACCGAGGAAGAGATTCAAAATTTATTCAGTCAATTTGGAGAGACTGCTGAATTGTTTCTCAATAAAGAGAAAAACTTTGGATTTATCAAAATGGTAATGTCTGCTTACAATTATGTTTCTAAATTATAGGTTCTTGGTTATTATTTATCTCTTTTAATTTACTTTATTTTATTAAATTTTAGGATTATAGAGTGAATGCTGAGAAGGCTAAACGTGAACTTGATGGTAAAATGCGAAATGGCAGAAATTTAAGAGTTAGATTCACTCCTCATAATAGTGCAGTGCGTGTTAAAAATCTACCCCCATTTGTTTCTAATGAACTACTGTATCGGGCATTTGAAATATTTGGCAAAATTGAAAAAGCCTATGTCAAGGTTGATGAGAGAGGAAAACCTCTTGGAGAAGCTATTGTGGAATTTGCACGCAAACCCAGTGCACTTGCTGCAATTCGTAATTGTAGTGAGAAATGTTTCTTCTTGACTTCGTAAGTATATATTATGATATTTTTTATTTCTTTTATATATAATAATATTTAGGTTTCAATTTCAATTGTCTAATTTTCAATAGGTCTCTTCGTCCTGTAATTGTTGAAAATCTTGAGGAACCAGATGAATTTGATGGATATCCTGAAAAGAACTTGCCTAAAAAACATCCAGAATTTTTGCGTGCTCGTGAGGCGAGTATATTTTGATTCAGTCTGTTACTGTTATACTTGCATTAGATTAGTGAGTGCTGTATTTACTTAATAAACTAATGTTTATTTCATTGCAGATGGGGCCACGTTTCTCAGAAGCTGGCAGTTTTGAGCATGAGTATGGTACAAGGTGGAAGCAGCTACACGAACTACACCGCCAGAAAGAGGAAGCACTAAAGAAAGAATTGGCTGCTGAAGAAGAAAAGCTGGAAGCGCAAATGGAATATGCCAAGTAAGTATACTTTGAATAAAGAAATGTTTTTTGTGTTGTCAATCTCTGCCATTACCAGGTAAAAACTACAAAATCCTGTGGGAACATTTTATTATATAATGTTTTTAAATTTGTGCTCATCCATGTAAAACAATTAAATGAGTTTTGATTAGTTAGCAGTAAAATATGTCAGAGTAACACAGGTAAATCTTAGAAATGACTCATTTGTTTATGAAATTCATTAATAGGATGTTATATTTACATCTAACGACTACAAGTTATTATTTATTTAAAATGTGTTTACTCTTAAAAATCATAATCATTTTAATCTGAAGAAATGGATGTTCATTTTAGTCCATGCACTTTAGATGAAGTAGGGTAGTAATTTATAAAGATAAAGTATGTGTGTTCAACTGTTTGTGATGTCCCAATGGTGAGTGTAACAAGAGTGTGTGGTTCAAAGGTACGAGCACGAGACGGAGCTGTTGCGCGAGCAGCTGCGCCAGCGCGAGCAGGACCGCGAGCGGCAGAAGCGCAGCTGGGAGATGGCGGAGCGCGCAGCGGACGAGCGGCGCGAGGCGGAGCGCGCGCAGTTGCAGCGCCAGGAGGAGGAGCTGTCCGCGCGCATGCGCCTGCAGGACGACGAGCTGCGCCGCCGCCAGCAGGAGAACACGCTCTTTGTACAGGTACACACGTTGCGTTTGTGATATTATTATTATCAGGTTTAAGATCATTTATTTCTCAAGAAGAATATTACAATTCACTTATATGAGAAATTAACAATTACTTAAGTTTAACTAACGCTATTGGGTACATCGACAAACAATTTCAAATTACAAATTAAAGACATCTAGATCAGTGTGCGATTCCCATTTTGAACAATATTTTGTCAACGAGAAAATTGATAAAAAAGTATTTTTCAGGCACAACGTCTCAACTCGATGCTAGACCGTCAAGAACAAGGCATGTTTGACCACCAGCAACCTATGGTAAGTACGTTTTGTATTTAAAAAGAAAAAACGAAAATATGAAATAACAGAAGAATAACAGAATATTTTAACTACCAAGTCTATTCATATTGACTTCTTATTTCTTAAAATCAACGATCTTGTTCTGATTCACATATTGTCTTTTAAATATTAATGAAAACCACATAAGCTCCGGAAATTATCGTATTTATCATCTCCAAAGAGCAACAATATTTCATAGGCTAAAACAGAGTAGAACCCATTGTCACAATATCATATTAAGCACATTGAATAGTATAAGAAATACAAGTAATTATATGTACATTCTCTTATATTATGCAAGAAGTAGTTCTGTCTTAATGTTTTGAATAAATATAATATTTATAACTTTTTAACTTTCGCGTTTCATAATTATATACTTATCGTACATTGTACAGTGTATTTTTAATGGTATAAATAAATACCTTATTCCCGACGTTTCTTCTGGGTTGCACATCCAGTCTGCCCGTGACCAAGGCTGGTACAACCCAGTCGAAAGTTCAGGATTACCGAATATTGATTTATACCATTAAAATACACATGTTTAAGTCTCGTTGTACAATATACATAATATATAAATATAAGCTAGTGTCGAAAACTACAGGATGAATATTGTGATATTTAAAATGATGACGATGCAACAATCTAAATTATTTTCATAAAATATTTTCAATAGCTTAACCTTATACAGATACAAAAACAAGACACGTTATATGTAAATGTAATAGAAAACAAACTGACTAAACCTCATATAGAAATGCCAGTAACATTGTTGATACTAAAAGCTGAAAAATTAATTGTAATTAATGGGTTCTACGTTCAACGACGACAGTCTGCTTATTATATTATTCTATTAATTCTTTATGTGCATCATATTTTATCAAATACTTATTCCAGCTAGAGATTGTATCTATATTTGATTACATTATTATACCATGGACTTACTATTAATTTTACTTTATGCTTTAATTGCTAATAATTCTATAATTAAGTACGTATTTATTCTCTACGGGGTAGGCTTAGTGCTTGGTGTCAGGCACCATCTGTTATGGATTACGATCATTCGATCTTTAAATGCCATCGGTACAGTTCGCGTCACGTAAAAAAAACGCTGGAAGAAGGGGAGTGTGTTTGCGCATGGGTACATTCACACGAAATTATTAAGCGTATTCATTTATTTTTGAACTAGCCATTCGCTCGCGACGTACATTGGTTATTGGTAGGTACATTGAAAAATATATAAGATGAAGAATGTCATTAAAATGAAATATCACTAAAATGAAAATATATAAGATGAAGAATGTCATTAAATAGAATTCTATTAATTGACAAAATATGTTTGACTCAGTCATCAGTGTAGAATATTTAACGTACTTACATAAAAATTAGATTAATTCGTTTAATATATATTTTTAAACTATTAACTGCATTAGTATCAGACTATAAAACAATATACGTCAAAAATATATAAAACCATTTCGTAAGTAAAAACTTTTATATGCGCGATGGTATTTTGAACTGACGAACCAATTGCCGGAAACAGCCAGCTTTCTTTTCACATGACGCAAATTATACGTAACTACTAGCTAAGAGTATGGGAACGAAAATTGTGACACGAGAATTTTATATATAAGATTTATTTTGACAGATAAATGAAAAGTGGTACTACTATATTAAAAATGGAAGTTTAATTTTAGTGAAATGAAGATATAATCTTTATAAGTATAATTAGCGATGCGCATTAATGATCGACATCTAAAACTAGTTTTATAGAACACAGGATTTTGTAGTTTGGATTATAATCCATGAAATCTAAGAATTCCATTTCTGTGATACAACTGTGTCAGATTGACTTGTTTAAAAATGTTGCTAAAATATTCGGTAGCAAAAACATACAATACCTATTAATGAAATTTTATGAGATTGTAAAAATTAAACATTCTGTTTAGTATCTCTATGTTAACTTTTCTCTACAATTTGAATAACAGAAAATAGAGCAATAGTACATAGTGTCAGCAGTTATTATTTAAGAAAGAAACTTAAAATTTTCAAGATATTACAATTAACTAAATAAAATATGTTCAAGTCATATTGTTTTTAGAATATTGTTTTTTACGACAAAACTCAAAATTGAAATTCTCGCCTAAAAAGTGATATAAAGTGATCACATATTAGTGACATCAACAAAATTTAATTATTTCGCTCGCCCTAAATGTAGAGACGAGGCCGAGCGGAGCGAAGGCAGGCAGACGCGGTGAAGGTCTTTTTTTTTATAATATGTAGTAAAGTTTATACATTCTTCTATTATTAGAAGAATGAAAGTTGGCATTATATTCAAAGCTATTAACAATCGTGTCACTTATGAGTAGTTATTAGGTAAAACTTCAAATAAAGCATTTTGTCGTTTCATTTAATTAATAATTTCCTACTCATATAACTCCTAAGCATAAAATAATATGTTTTCAACAAGAATTGATTTAATACCATATATTTGCCATTAGTTTGTGTCTACAAATTGGAAAAATAGACGGGAAGAATTAATGATACGGTTAAAATTACCGTAAGTATTTTAAATTGATACAGATATTTATGTAAAGCTAGAAACATTCCAAATTTTATGCTTAAATTTTAAGACAGGGAGTTAGTTTTGCCGTAATAAAAATAATCGCTCAATAAAATACTTTAATTTCTTTTACATATAAATGTGAGATATTATACATGACGCATTTGTTGTACATACTTCGCCCTACTATATACATATAAAACAAATCAATAGAATGTGCCGGATTATTATTGTTATATATCTATCTATTTAATTATAAAAAAGATAAAAGTTATTTATTTAATCTAATAATTGTTAAATACTAAATTTTTCTTATCCTTTTTTTTCATCTGTAATAAGCCTTATGGCTATAATTATACGTGTGTAGCTTATTTGGGAGTATACTCATCCACTGACATGACCTAATCTAATCAAATATTTATAAAGCTGAAGAGTTGTTTGTTTGGTTGAACGCGCTAATCTCAAGAACTACTGGTTGGATTTGAAAAATTATTTTTGCGTTGAATAGTCTGTTCATCGAGGAAGGCTAGTATAATACATTACGTTAAGACCAGAGCATCAATGAAAAGTGTTGCAAAAACGGCAAGGGCGGGCGTTATTTCTCGCGACTCGGAAAGAATTTGGTTTCCTGTCTTTAGAACGCGTGCCGAGAAATGCTAGTATCTAATAATTATCCCTTCGGCAATTTGTATTTTGGCTTGTTTAGTTCTTTTTAAGGTAAATAAAGCTTTAGTCGGATAAGACCATGATTTTAACGACTTTCATCAATATTTTAGATAATACTTTTCCAGTACAAATAGAAACTCCATACATAGGACGGTATTATTCGGCATTATATTATAATATTCGAAATACATAATATATTTTTTAAAATTACACTGGTGAACTATAGATTTCTACGTTCATAATAAAAGGCCCAATGAGAAACCTCAATGGGGGGTGATGCCGTGTACGCGTTTCACAAGACAAAATCAAAGTTCTAAATACTTACTTAAACAACAATTGCAAATATTGCACAAAGTCGTTTTATTTAAACGAATTTCATCCGAAAAGCGATTAACAAAACAATTGCGCCATTAAGTTTTGAATTGTTTTGAGGAAAGTTTTGACACGCTTATTGTGTATTTATTAATGATGTATACATAATAATTCTAACATAAGTATAAAACATTCGTTGTTCCAATGTGTTCTACCAGCACTGCCTACCCCGATATAGCATAAAGACTAAAGCAGCTTAGTATTATAAATAGTAACCTTTTTGTTTTTCGTTCCATTTTACGTATATCTAATGAAAGAGCGTAATTTTTGACTTGCACTGAATTATATTCTGCAAGAATTTAATTACGAGTATTGCCATTTTTTTGAAATACACCAAAATATTAACTTGGATAAGTCGAGGTAGCGTTTTGTAGTAACCCTAACATGTGCGATCGTAGTTTAATTAATTTTGCCGACGTTATATTATGCGATGAGAAATATTGGACAGTTTTTTGATTGCTCACTTTAGGACGGCGGCTTCAGAGACCAGTACGACATGCCACGAGGAGGTTATGACGACATGCCGCAGAATCGCGGTGGTTGGGAGGGTCCGCGCCAAATGGATGATTATCCTAATAAACGCCGGCGCTTTTAAATGACGCCTGTTCACGGCACGATATGCTTTACCTGAAATATAGGTTCTGCGCTCTTCTACGAGTAAATTCAGCTCAGTCTTAGGTTACTGTCAAATAAAGGTATAAGTTTATAAACACATGACCATGTGTGTCAGCCATCATTTTTCAGGTAAAAGTAAATAAAATTAAACTGCAATCCAATTTGACGTAATCAAAGGCTTGATATAATAAGATGCACCGTCTGTGAATGATCAGTTTATGTACTAAAAGGTACAAGAGTTATTAAATGTCTTTTCTCAAGTAAAAATACATATTTGTTAAAATGTTCAATGATTTCATAATTCATCACGGGCTTGTGCACTCATTCTATAATTATATTATTATTATTATGAAATTCGTAGAGTAGAAAAAGATAATTATAAGTAATCACGTTTAGAGATTTTTCACTTGTGTATAATAATATGTTGCGCTGAATGTCGGATGAGATAAAATATCAGCATATTTTAAATACTTTTGACGATATAACTTATAAGTTTCGTATAGAACACAACTGTACAAAAACTTAATTTTATTTTAAAAATTAGACGGTCACATTTGAGATAAAACTTTGTTTTCTCTTATTAAATGATGACTTTTATCTATCTTTGGTCACATTTTGAGAATTATTTTTTATAAAACAAGAGATTGAGGTTTCTGACTCCGGAGTCTGAATAAACTACACTTAATGTTTTGAATAGAGTTCTGCGGTAACTTATTTTGGTAAACGGGGTTTGAGAAAACTCATGACTAGAAGCGAAAACTGAAGCTGATACATATATTAAATAAGTTGAAAGATTTTATGAAACAACTGCTTAAATACAAATCTTTTGTGGTCATTAGAAGTCTCTTCTCTTTAAGACTAGAAAAATGTCTCTTTATACTAATTTCTAAATATTTTCCAACACTTTAAAAAACTACTACTGTATTTTATTGGCTCTTAGAATAAATTGATAGTTATATTTACCACCATTAAAATGTGGAATATCCACTGTGAAGGTTAAATTTAAAGTTTTTAAAAGCATTAACTTGTCTATGTAATTCAAAAAAGAAATGTACGAGTTCCGAACTCCCCTATACATAAGAAATTCTGTAATAGTTAAATAGTTTTTTTTTGACTTATGTAGACAAGCAATCGGTCATAATTTCACCGGCCACTTATTTTAATATCTTTAACCGCTAATATTTTTTTATATTACATAATACATTTATATTAGGTTTGTGTGATATGAATGTATATGTGTGACACCCATGATTGATAAAATTTGCAAGTAGTATTTTGGGTAATGTTTGAGTAATCTTAAATATATATTTAATTTAGAGAAATAATAGGATCGTGAAATCACACTGTAATTTTTTCGAACCTTCTATAAAATAAATTTTTACTATAAATACACACTTTTGTAATTCTTTTATATACCTTTTAGAAAATTTATTTAACATTTTATGTCTTTAGTAAATATTCTGCGAAATCTTAAAATACTTATCTGGATTTCCTGATAACGATTATTCATATTAAGCTTTCAACTTAAACGAAATAACAGCGTAACCTTTAATGTAAGACAAACTGGGCGGCATATAATACTATTCAGGGACATATCGTGGATAAACAAACGTAGCTATTATAGCTTTTCCACATTTTTTACTTGCTCTGAGAAATAAAACTTAAAATAAAGAAATATTATAGCGTAAGCAGAACACGACAGAATACATTTTAATTTTTGAATAATATACTACAAGTATGCCCATAGTTTTTTTCAAATATGATTGAAGTACATTCATCATTTTTTTTGTTTTTAAAGAGCTTGCTAAACTTTAATGAGAATTTAATGAACCCATTTATTCTTGTTTGTCTGCACGGTTAAATTTTATACAAAAACATCTCAATATAATAAGCGAATTTTTGTCATGGTTGTCTTGCGGATTCGCATGGTTCAAAATATGCATCCTTTTTTAACGTTGGGAAATGCATTTAGACATACTGGTGATCATATGGGACTCACCAGCAAAGCCACACACTAAAAACCCAACAGAACCCTTTTTAATGGGGCGTTGCAGGATCGCTCATGCACTCAACCACAACTCTGCCGAAGCAGACCAAAACTATCACGGGGCTACTGCAACAGTCTTCTTGCTAACAAAGAAGTACCTGTAGCAAGCAAGGCACCCCACCCACCGAAGTGGACCGAAGTGGTCTTGTGCGTGTTTTAGCTTCGCGCCTGGCTGGTTTTTCGGACCCTAATGGGCACCCCAACCACGACAAGGTGAACATCATTGGGGGTGATAAATAAACGGAATATTATTCTACTTTTTAAACTTAAACTAAGTTTGATAAGATAGTATTATATGTATATTATATTTTATTAATTTTAGTTTTTTCTAAATTTTTTTATTGTTAAAATATTTTCTACATTATTAAAAAATAAGATTTGCAGAATTCTAACTATTAGTTTAAGGCCTTTTACGAAGTCAAATTACTATTCTCATCATATTTTGAATTTTGAGTTTAAAAGAACACTATAAACTGATTTCAAATGTTAAATTACAGGAGCCTAGTGTTTTTAATTTACCGAGTTCAAGAAAATAACTAAGTAATCGGTATCAAATAAATGTACATAAAAAAGCTCTTCACTAATATCTGATAAGTTATGTATCCGTTGCATGCAGTTGGTGTAAAATATTTATTAACATAACCTATTTGACTACATTTTTCTACTCGTAGACAATTTCCATGTCTTGTAAATCAAAATTTAACTGAATCACAGTCCACATCTTCTATTCAATTACCTTCCCAAGGTCTTCCCTTCGGTCCCGGTTCTTCAAGGACCCTTAGGTGACTGGTGAATTCATTGCACACTACTCATTCACTGGCTTATTCATTTATTATTGTCATTCACCATCAATTATGATAACAAAATTTTATAAAAATGTAAATAGTATATACATAATAACCTCTTAACATAATAAAAATTTTTGGCCGTCACTTTAGAAAAAATCTGCTTAGTCTGACAATTCATTCTTATGAGGTCATCACTTAAACTAAAAAGTACTCCTAAAAAGTTCTTACAGGCAGGCATATATTACAAACATGTATGGATGAGGAATTGATCTGCTAGTTTACCATTTTGACTAATGCAACCAAAGGACTAATCATAGTTTATTTTATCGCGTTAAGTTCTAACCCATGTGGGGCAGCCAAATCATATTCTTTTAGTGAACAGGATTTTTAACTACATTTTGAAAATTCTTAGTAATTTGAGGTAACCTAGCTTTTTAATGTATTTTTAATTTTAGTCCTTTTCCCACAGCGAAAATGTGTATCGCTTTATTATACAACAATATTTTGATTTAAACCTTACGTTATGTATGAGATAATCGTGACATGCTTGATCTTGTCTCATTCTTGGTGTCCAATGTGGAACCAAATTCTTATAGAGTAACTCGTATTTCCTAAGCTTTATTATTGGTTCTAGGCTGCATGCATGCGAATCTTCTTAAATTCTATAATGATTTTTTGCTTGACTAAATACACCTACTCACAGATTATTACTTTATATTATTTTCTTAAAAGTATTTCTTCTAGTTATTACGAATTTGTTTTTGTATTGTTTATTATTTTTACATTATACATTAACAACAATCATCTACTTACTGTTTTGCTGTAAAATAGTTTTTTAATCTTAAACACCTGATCTGCGTACAGTTGTCAAGGATTCTTGACAAAGCAGACGATTTAAGCAAGCAAGCAAGGTAAATATGTAACTAAATTTTATTTTTCAGCGATATTTTATATGAAACGTGTTGTAAACACTAAGAAGCAAATACAGTTCTAGGTTAATAGAATAACTCAAAACATTTTACGCGACTCGTAACATACAGGAAGATTTATTTAGGAGGGTTTCTCGTGACGACATCTGAAACTAATTAAATACATTAAAAATCTAATACTCGATAAAATAAATAATACATCTACAGTATATAATTAGTGACCTGGTGCAAAAACTGGAACTACAGTATAATTTAAAATTTAACCGCCTCGGTGGTGGTGGACACATGAGAGGTCCTGGGTTCGAGTCCCGCGTCGAGCCAAGTTTAGTTAACGAAACTGAAAAGACTCTTTCGGTTTAGTAAGTCTCATTAACAACCCGGAGTTGGGAAGTTGGCGAAGAGAGCACGTAAAGCCGTAGGTCCTGCGCCTTAGCACTCACCGGTGTCGAGTAGTCTGGGCCATTATTGTCAATTTTGCCGCATATGTACGGTGGTGATATTGGTAATTGAATTGTTTTCGATCAAGATTTACATCAACGTATGGTTGCGGTTCAAAAGAAGAGTGTTGTATAAGCTCATTTGGATACACGAATTTGAAAAATAAACATTTATCATATTGAGAACAAAAAGTTAAAAAAAATTATTTAGGATGAAACGTGAAGAGGTGTACGTCATATGAAAATCTTTTAAATATTTTATACTCTTCTATAGTTTTGGAATTACTAATCTCGCCCACTTTAATAATTAATTATAATATATAATTATCGCATATAAATTATATCACTACATAGTATAAAACAAAGTCGCTTTCTCTGTCCCTATGTATGCTTCATTAAATCTTTAAAACTACGCAACGGATTTTGATGCGGTTTTTTTAATAGATAGAGTGATTCAAGAGGAACGTTTATATGCATTACTAGCGGATCCCACGGCTTTGCCTGTGCTAAATCTAATGAAGAGCCCGAGCGAAGCGAGGGCGAGTCGCTAGTTTGATTATAATGCAAAGTTCTTGTAATGAAACTTTCATGTAGTTACTGTCGCGAGACTTGACATAACGTACTTAGCTCTCTTAAGGAAACGCCGAAGTTGTACTTATACTATTAACTACGCGTTTGAGTGTATCTGGTCGATAATCAAACCTTCGGTGTCTAGCCTAGATGATGGCTATGGACTCCATCATGGAAATGCTAGTACACCAACTGAGTCACAACAGTCGTCGATTTGTCATTATCATATATTTATGAAATCAGAGAAGGTAAATGTAAGTTTTGGTAAGATTTTTGTACTTATTTGTATAAATAATTACCAAAGTAGTGTTTTCATTTTATATTTTACAAGAGAACATTTATATTGCAGAAGCACGAAAATATTTTTTATAGTTATATCATAATGTATATTGTAATTTTCTCGAAATTGGATTAGTAAGTATAATTATAATATGCCAACTTCAATGGATAAAATTACCAGAATCATTTATTACATTTACATCATATTATTATAAGTAGAAACAATTTTTCCTTGCGGTTGTTTTGCATTTAAATTAAAAAAATATGATTGTTAAATACAAGCAAACCCGGACCCGCTTTGCTGGGCGTAAGGTAAAAGAAATTAAACGGTTTTTATAATTTTCCAATAAAATAAAATGTATATGAACACGTATCGTTTATTTGACAGGAGCATCATCTAAATGTGTGTATAGTCTATTTTTCCTTATGTGTCCTAAATGGTAAACAAACACTGCCTTGAATGAAAATCACTTATTTTCGGAAAATCCCGCATTTTAGACTTGGTTTCATTGTTTATAACTATTTTAGAAACACACACTATGAATTACACTAATAAAAGCTGTTTATTTATGACTAATAAAAGCTGTATATTTTTGCTAAAATTGAAATTTTAACAGAACTAAATTCTATAGATAAAATATGAACAAAACATTTTGACGTTTCCATACGCATCCTTCTTTGTCTTTGAATCATAGAGATGTAACATGAAAAATTATTTGGCGAGAATGGAAACTGAACTTTAAAAAAAATAACAATATTTGTAAATTACAAAGTACGACATTTTTCTTCAAATTTTATTAGGTTTTAAAATAGGAGTGTCGATAAGATAGATTTTTAATTGCTTTTAACCAACTTATACTGATTATTTATTTGTTATTGTAATTATTATTATTTCTTATCTTATTGCACTGTGTAATAAAATGAAGTGAGGGACTTCGCTCTCGGAGATTTTTCGATCGCTTATTTGCTGTTTTAGTTAAAAGTTTTAAAAATGACTTTATATTAAGACAAAAAGGAAAATAAAATTATTAAAATTATTATTAGTAAGGAGGTCATATCCGAGTAATAAAATTATCAAATTAACTACATTATTTCTACCCAATACTTTACGTTCACTGCATTAAAACCATTAAGTTCAGTCGTTGTCATTCATTCGTCATTGCCATCTCTATGAATTATCTCTGGTTACCTGTCCGCCATATTTGTTTACTATTTAAGACAAGTAAGAAAAAATAGACTATAGAAGCATCACTTTTTGTTAATTATCATTGTGATGCACGAAATAGCTACTTCAAAACAACTAAGTGCTCTGTTTACTTCAATTTTCGCAGAAGTTATTTTTAATTGAGAAAATTTTTGAATACTTTTCAGGTGCTGTTGGAGTTGTTTTACAATTTAAGCATTTAGTCTTTATTAGGAGTCTATCGAAATACATGCTGAAGTGCTCAGTACTATCATAAGTGAAACTTACTCCATGAAATTATTATGAGCAATAACTAAGGTTGTTGCTTAGTTATTGCTTTTCGTAAACTCAACATATATTTAATCATATTTCAATAAATAGATAAGTATGCATATAGCTTTCGATAAAAGTACATATGTATAATACATATATTAATTTATATTATAGTATTAACTATAATATAAATGCGAAAAACACTCACTCGAATTAAGGAGGGCTCTCGCAAGTTTGTATGAAAATTCTTCAGTTTTTGTGCTACATACTTTAAATTTGACATTGAGGAAGTTAATAGTAGACATCCATCCGCAAAAAATGTATTTTGGAACGGGGCCGGATTTATGTGGTCTAAGGGCTCTCATTTGTTTGTATGAAAGTCTTTAATTTTTTTATGCCACAAACTTAAAATTTTGCTGGGAGGTACTTAATAATGAGTAGACATCCGCAAAGAAAATTTTGCGACAGGGCCGGATTGAATAGTGCAAGGGCTGTACCAAGGTATGAAAGTCCTTCACCTTATGTACTACAAACTTTAAATTCTGTAGACAGGTACTTATTGTTAGTAGAAGACCTCTAAGAATGGGTTTTGAACATCCGGCCCGAATTAAGGTGGTTTAGGGACTCACGCAAGTTTGTATGATGTTCCTCTATCTTTTCTGCTACAAACTTTAAAATTGGCGTAGTTAATTCTTAGTAAACGTCCGCTAAGAACAAATTTTGCGACAGGGTTGGATTAAGGTGATATATGAGGGCTCTCATTATTTTGTATAAAAGTTGTAGGGTAGACCGGGGACAATTAAAACAGTTCATGATTGCAACAACCTCAATTTCTCTAAAACCATGAGACGTAGGTATGTGATGCGTTGTTCGTTGCTTCTTCGACCATATTCGGTTTTGTAGCTAAGTGCGGCACGAGCCAGCGAGAGACAGTCGTGCACAGGGTCTCCTCGAAGAATTTTGCACCAAAAAGTAGGAATTCACTATGTTTTAAAGTATGATATTTCTTTATTTAAATCTGGTTGTTTAATACTTTTTCGTATTTTGGTGTCTTTCTCACCTATTTAAGAGTGTTTTTATTACTTTAGATTAATATTTAAGTTAGTAGAAAAATAAATATTGAGTATTGAAGTAGAAGATATGAGATGGGTACATTTGAAATAACTTGTATGTCGTCCACATATGAATATTGAAACGTTTCAATCGTCCGTCATCATTTTTCGCATTTTACCCGACAGCACAGAAAAGAGTTGTATTTTCTAGAGTGTAAATAATGTATGTTTGTAAGTTATGTTGTGTTAAGCTGTGTATGACATTTCAGGCATAGTCACCACTGCGCTTCCCCGAGCTATGACCTTAAGTAACATTCAAACTAAGTTTCGAGTTCTGGAATTTGTCCATATAATACTCAAATATTCAGTGATTTGGATTTTGCACCCTCTTATGCCACGGACAGACCAAACCCTAATATTCAGGGTTTTAGAGATTTCAAAGCCAATTTCTTCTGCTGGAGACAAGCTTGAGGGCTGCACGACCAAATTTGTAAAATTTTATGGGGAACATCTATCTATTTGTAAAATTTAATGGGGAACATCTATCTATTATATACTAGTTTTAGGGTATTAATTCCCAAAAAAATATTTTATTTTTAAATACCAAATAATAACTAAGTTGATTGATCATCTCTGAAAATGAATGTCACAAGAAGAGTCATATATATTAAAAAAGTAATTGTTATATTCGAAAAATTGTCATGATTAAATCATTGATATGATTGGAACGAGCTGTTTTGTATGAAACTGGATTATCTTTTTTTCTCCTTCATGTAGTGCTATTACAGCATAGTAAGATATTAATTTTGTTAATTATTTGAAATAGTATTCACTAGCACAAATAAGATCCATAAAATCATATAAATAAAATATATACTGAGTTATTTATGTTAAAGATGTTTTTGTCTTTATAAATTTTGAAATAATAATGTAACGTTGACGGATTTGGCAAGATCTTAATAAATAAAATGGCAAGGTAAGTTGTTAAGATTGATTAAAAACCTTTAGTAATTTCTGAAATATTTTCAGTGTTTCAATTATCTCTACATAGTGTTACAACCGTCCTTGGGGTAGGGTCAATAGAAACAGTTTCCTCGGTCTTCTTTAATGGGGGATTGTACGTTAACTATTCCAAATAGAGTTATAAATTATGTTTAATTTAGATGCCAGATAACGACTCTTTCTTTTATAAAAAATTGATACATATATGGATACTATAGATACTTCACTGCACACGGTTGAAGCAAAATTGTTTCATTTGTCCCCGGTCTACCCTATATAGTTAGTAGATAACTTTTACGATACTACAAATCGGACACTCCATTCAAAGGATATTACGAATTTAAAAATAATAATAATAAAATAACGCGCAGCACAGCGGGCAATGGGGAGAGGGAGGAGGAGAGCCAAGAGCGGGAGAGGTGACCGCGCCGCTCGGGAGTATATTAACGATGGGTTCTGAAATAGCTGGAGTAATTTTTGAGAATTTTCAGGCAATCTACAGATCAACCGATTGCGAGTGATCGGATAAAGATCAGTAGCGATTAAAGAAACTAACGCGGGCGAAGCCGCTGGTACTGCTAGTTAACTATAAAGCGAATGATTGTTTTAGTTAATATTTGGACTCGTGCCAAATAAACCCGATATATAAAAATAAAAAGAGACTCCCTCCGCTTAGGTGCATCGCTAGGTATAGATTTTTTATGCCTAGGTATAATTTCTTACAATTTTTATAGATTTCTCAAAAAAGATATTTTCGCTCAAAGATTATCCTATATGTTGTCCCGGGTAACCAGCTATCATCATACCAAATTTCATCACGTAGAAAAAAGTCTCAAGCTTTCTAAAAACTCTATACATTATTTGATCTTGGTATCCAATTATGAAAGAATGAACTTAAAAAAAACTCGTTCATGATATTTTTGCCAAAAACTTGTCATTTGATATATGCAGAAAAAAAATTGTCGAGATTTCTTAAAAATAATATATTTCTTTTGCTGTACTGTGCAGCGTAAATACAGGTAATTTTGCTTTTCCCTTACTTTTTATTTGAAGTAGGAAATTCTTCCAATACTTCGTTGTTTAAATCAGTAAATTATTCGTCGAATCACTCTTCAGCTTTTTATAGCCTACCGATATAGCCTTTAAAATTAGTAATAAGAAGTAAATTATTCTTCAGTCTTGATGACTGCCTCTCAATGGTCATAAAAACATAAGTAGTCTTTAATAAATTCATTTTCAGTTGCCAAATGAATTGCTTCATATTACCATAAAATACAGCAACTTCTTTAGTATGTCAGACGTCCGAAGATCTTGAAGAAGAATAAAAAAGGAGTTCATCGGAATAAGCTATTTTTTAGACAAGCTACTTTCAAACTCTTCAATGAAGATATGAATTGTTTCTTGTAAAGCGTGGTAAGTTTACATAATATGACCCCATAGATTTCAGACTACTACTACTATATTGTCTGTAAAAAAAAACAAGTAAAAAGAATGATATTATCAAAATAGTAACATAATTTTTTCTCACAAATAGCAATCTGCATACCGTACCATGTAGCGTTCGATACAAGTCAAAATATGGCTAAGTAGCCATTTTGTTATCGTAGCTATCTGCGTAACTTGTGTTCCATTGACGATGCCAGTATCGCTCTTAAATACTATATAAGTTTTTTTAGTATGTTTTTTTTGCAATCCAAGCAAAAGTGATGTTAAACTGAGAACTTTTAATCTTTCTTAATATTTTTATTTTAACAGTCCGTGCAATCATCGAAACTTAATAAAGCCGTAAATGTCTCAAACATTAGCTATCTGCCAGAGAATCCAAAATCACAACTATATCACAACTTTCGTAACATTAAGGTTTTCTTTTTACTCCAGTAGTCAATATGCAACAAAAATCTTGGGTTTCAAAACGGGTGAACAAATGTAATTTTTACGTAAACAATGGAACTTTTTTTGTTTTATATTACTGACTATAATTTTTTACTGTAATGTGGATTAATGAATAATGTGGATTGAAATTAATATCTAAATATATACATACATGTAGAAAATAGCATTCTTAACTTAATATAATCGTTTCGTAAATGTATAGGACTTACTATAAGATAGATCAGCAAATCAGTATTTAGTAGATATTTATTACAATTACAATTGATACGTAGCATGTTTTAACATAGATATTTGCTGCGATTGAATTGAAATATAATAACAAGGTTCTAACAATTTTATAAGTATGTTTGTCCATTCAAATCCACTGTTTCCGCGAAGGTCTACTGTTGTTTTTGGTGCAAACTCAGTGTTATCACTTATATACACTTTATTTTGATGAGTACAAAGGAAACTTGCACTTAATATACCCTTATCTATTATATACGAAGAAACACATTTTACTCCCATCTATGGTCATGGTGTTTTCAAAATCTGTTGTAATACAGTCAATGCTTATAACAAGCCTACATTCTATATATATATATATATATATATATCTTTATTCTATATATCTAACAAGAAAGAATGCTAAATGAATTGCATATTACTTATATTGATATTCTTATTACACATTAAAATTGGCTTGCTTAGAAGCTTAAAATAAAATTAGATACCTACATCAATTTTGAACACTTTTTCGTAATTTATTTCAACACATGGTCACCCTAAGAGGTATAATTGATATCTAAGATGTTTTTTATACATTTGATCTATTGTGTACTTACGGGATATGACGTATAAGTAATGAACATTACATTACCTTGAATTGACATCTAAACAACAAACAGAAGTCTGGTTGTATGGTATTGTATTTTATTCTGAGGGATTATCCTTATTTTAAATATATCGCATTAAGAAAGTCTAGCTTTAAATTTCGTTAAACAAATTAGTATTATTACTATTTATGGGATGTCATTTTAAATTTACCTATACTCATTATTTTAACCATCGTTAAATTTAACGTTATTAAAAAAATGTTTTTATGACAGTGCTCGAAAATTAAATTTTAATATCAATGTCTATAAAATTGTTTTAAAACTATGATTTAACTTCTCTAATATTATTTTTGTATTTTACAGGTTTCAGTATTTAGCTAGATGTGGGTTCATAATTTTATTAAGGTAAGATCTCCCAATCTCTGCATTTTTTATTTAATAAAAATCAAGCTCCGATAAGTAAAATGAAATGAGATAGGATATTTTGCCTTAATATTATACTTAATTTTTCTTTATGATTTTGTTTGTTTATTAAGTTTAATTTTATTTTCGCAGATGGTTTAAATCCAGTAATCATGAAGATATTGTTTGCTGTACCTGCTACACGAGAAGGTATATCTTTCTCTTTTAATACGACTATATATTTAATAACTTTTCTGAACAGTCTCTAAAACGTGATGAATTTATTGTTTTTGTCTTCTTTTCCCGACTGATGCATAATGCTGCAAAAAACTTAATCTGATTATAGAGACACCAAGCTTTTATCATCTATCATTAAAAGTCAACACTAAGCGTTTTAATTATGAAATATTGATAAAGAATGTAAATGAAGCAATTGTGCTTCAAATAAATAAAATTTATTTCTTATATTTATTTAACCCATTCAATCCCACAGGGATTTCATTTATGTAGTAGCAAATTAATTTGCAGTACACCTAGAAGTGTTTAAAATGTTTTGATGATAAACGTTTGACATGTTTAATATATGCTAAAAACTACAATAAATTGTTATTTAACATGTTTGTAACATATATTTGTTGTCCGCAGGGTTGTGCTGGGTGCCGCGTCACGTGCAGTGCCAACTAAGTCGTATAAACAGACCAATTGATTTCTAAATGTCCAAAGCATTTAGTATTATGGAAATGTTCTTAGATGTTTAAAAAGCTTCGCATTTAATGGAGAATTTATATTAAACTTACTTCACTTGAATTTATTCCCGTGGTTATTATAATGCTTTGAACATTTTACTGTTCTCTAAATGGAAAACTTATTTAATAAGTCTAAATGGGATCAATAAAAAAAGCTTATATAATTTTGTTAAAGCAAAAAAAAACGTAATATTTTATTTTATTTAGGAAATAAAAAAAACTATATAAGGCAATATGCATGTTACGTATACATTTGATGCAAATATTTTTAACCCGAAAAACTTTAAGAATCTCTTTAAAATTGTAAGGTTTAGCGAGATGTAGCATCCTTATTTATTATAAAATTTGAAGTCAATGGACTTGGAGTTTTGCCGGTGGCTCTGCTCACGTAGTGTATTTAAATGAAAAATCTGTTTTCAAATTCCTGTGCCGCGTACAACCTTTTTATCAGTATAAATTAACATTATTAGACATTATAAATAGCACATGCCCTTACGAATAATGTAGTTAATACAATTATAGCATCCTCCAAAATAATTGCAACTTTGTCTAAACGATTTATAACATGAGAAAAGCTTGAGTTATGTCGTCATCCCAGCACGCGGAAATGGCACTGCACAGACTGCTCACTTTCGCTTAGTAAATGTTGTATATCTAAGGTGCCACAACCACCATGTCTAGATATTAATACAAATCGAAACTAAAAAGAAAAAAAAATAATTTTAATTACTTAGTTATTGTTGGAGTCGGTGCCAGCCAAGGAGATTGTATTAGGATTATTTTGCTTTGGCTGGCACCGACTCCAACAATAACTAAGTAATTAAAATTATTTTTTTTTCTTTTTAGTTTCGATTTGTAGCGTTTTGAAGTCGGTTTTCATTTTTGTTAAAAAATAATTTATTTTAAATTTTTTTGTGGAAATTATTATGTTTAAATAATAAAATATTGGAAGGCTAACTAAACTACTGCTCCAATAAGTCAGCGAAGTTTTGAAATGAACGACAATAGTCAATCGAGATTTGTCCACGTCTATTTTTCCACGTAACTCGTAGACGTTAATAAGATTTACCTTCTATTATCAATCCACCTAATATCCTGAAGGAGTACGACTATCAGTTCATAAGTACGTATAATATTAAAAGAATTTTCTTTCAACTCCTAACCGTTGAGGATATATACCTTACATCATCACAAATTCTTGAACAGCTTTAGAAAATATATGAAAAAGGTAATCAGTGCCGATAAAATTTAAGGGTTGCCCTCGATTTCTCTAGGATCCCATCATCAGATGCTGACTTGGTGACAATGAGAACATCTTGAATGTATACCCTACCGAACAAAAAAGAAATTTTTAAAATCGGCCCACAATTCACGGAGAAATCGGTGAAAACACATAAAAAACAACTTATGAGGAATTTTACCTTCCATCATCAGCTCATCCACATGAGATGATGATTTTCATACGTAAAAGCTTTATCGCGTTTAGAAAATATATCAAAAACATAATAGGTGCCTGTAAATTTTGAGAGTTGCCTTCGATTTCCCTGGGATCCTATCATCAGATCCTGACTTGGTGACAATGGGACCACCTCGGAACTATACCCTACCAATCAAAAGAAAAATTTTTGAAATCGGCCCACAGACGGCGGAGCAATCGGTGAACATACATAAAAAAAAAAAAAAATACATACAACGGAACATATAACCTCCTCCTTTTTTGAATTTTTTTTGAAGTCGGTTAAAAAATAAAGGAACATGCATATACCTTATTGCATTACATCACAATGCCTATGATATATCCAATCTTTATTTTAAGTACCAATTTTTTCCTAAGTAAAAGGCACTTAATTTATAATATCAATTTACTTGATTACAAATTTCTTTTTAAGTTAAATTATAAAATATTTGATCTGAACCTTGAACTTATGAAAATAATTTTAAATGATCAATTACACCTTATTGCAGATTTTTTATTTGGGAGCCTAGATGTCGATAAAAAAGGTTTGTAGTATTTAAATTGGTTTTTTAAGTAAAACACAAGTACTTTAGATGAAATTAGGTCAAGTAACAACATTTAAGACTGAAAGTGGATTGTTTTGAATGCCATAATTGGATCTAAAAAAAGAATATTTTTTTTATTTATTAACATGATGATTATTACATTTTTGTCTTCTTTTCCCGACTGATGCATAATGCTGTATAACAATTTATACTGACGTAGATATTATTTAATCAATAAAAGACTTCTTATTTATTATCATTAAAGCGATATTTTTATTTCTTTTCAGATCAACAGGGGAAGTACACGGTATTTTTATACAGATATTGTTACAAAATTGTTTCTATAGAAGTAAAGTATTGTTAGTTTTTTATTTAGTATTATACATTAAGGCGTGAACTGATAAAGGTGAACTATGTTTTCGGATATTTGCTGTCTTATGAATACATGTGGGTTTTATGAGTGTATAAAAAATTTTAATCTTAAAACAGCCATATTTAATGATGACGAAATTCTAACATATTCATTTTATATATGCAGTTCATATATGTTTTTGTTTTGTGTAATACATTACACAAAACAAAATTTTCTGAAAATTAAAGTTTTGCAATACATCACCATTGTCCATTCATGACTTCAATAGGGTATTTTACTCCATATAAAAACCAATCTGTAATGTAGCTTAGGCAAACATCATTCGGAAAGTGTTGGTTTTAGTTCATAAAATAACAAATTTTATCTGCTTTCAAACACCACGAAATGGTAGACGCCATGTTATTACGTAATAACGTTGTGTAAGCAAAAATAAATTCATAATTTTCGTATTCGACCAACAAGGCGCGAAATTTGTAAATGAAAAAATTTAAATGCATTTTAATGATGATATCGATTGAATAAAAATTTGGTGTTTTATTTAGTGGTTTTTTAGCACTACAGAATCTGAGACACTTTAAAAATTGATAAATTACCCTATTATATACCAACCATACGGTGCGTTATTTCTACCTGTATAAATGTATTGTGTATTGCCACTGGTTATAATTTTTGTAACATTAAAATAATATAAATCCACACAATTATATTTTATTCTCTCGTACCTATTCCCCGCAATCTTTGGACCGTTTTATTTATTTTCTTGTAAGCTATAAGTAAGTTTGATTTAAAAAGTTATAAGTTGATTAGCCATTAGCCTTAGGTGGTCTCTTACTACTTACTACAACTTACAACAATATTGTACAATAAGATTGAATGAATCCAAACGATCAATTATATTGCACAACAATAAGAACTGCACAATGTTTTCGTGTTCAGTCGAAGAATATAAATACATATTATAAATATAAACACCATAACTCGAGTACAAACATTCATGTTCAACAAATGAATGCCCCCAGCGGGTCTCAAACCCGCGACCGCTAACAAGAAAGTAGAGTCACTACAAACTGAACTAAACGTGTATTAATCCTTTATTGATCCGTAATTAATCGTTACTGTTTTAAGATTATGAAATTTTTAAGATTTAAAATTTCATAGTGCTATTCCCCATTTTTGCGCGGTCGCGCGTTTACCTCATCAGGGCGAAACCAAGACTAAATATTGAGCAATACCGACCCTACACGATGCAATAAAAATTAAACTTGCTCAATCTTTCGTTCAATCATTGCGTAGTTTTCAATATTAACCCTATACGATCAATAATATTGCACAATTCGTTATATTTTGCAATATAATTGATCGTCTATAGGCCGCCTTAGTGGCAACCACTGCTATCGCAGACTTTTTTTTGAACTTTAAAAGGGGAACAACTCTGTCACATAATTTTTGCATAAATTTAACCGTTTAAGCAGCGTATGCGACGGAAGCTCTCAAAAGAAATATTTTTCTCCCATTTTAGCAGCATTTTTCATCGATACTCTGCTCCTATTGATAGTAGCGTGATGTAATAATTCTCGATAAACGGACTATCCAACACAAAAAGAGTTTTCCAATGCGGTCCAGTAGTTTCTGTTAGATGTGCCGTTTCTTTTTAATGAGCCGGCGTTCCGGTTCACATCGCTGGCAAAAATCGGATCATTCGGAACTCGATCTAGCCATATAGAACGAAGATTGCAATTTCGAATGAACTAAATGTAATAGCGTATCAGTTTCAGCGCTATCGGATCTTTCAGATTCTATGATTGGCGACACGAGTGACCAGTGTTGCCAAAGTGATTTGGTCGAAATTTACGTATGAAAAGTTACATTTTTAAACAAAAAATTACGTAGTGATAATTTTCAGCTTACAGATCATAAATAATTAAAAATATATTTATTTATATATTTTTCGAGATAGTTTACGTTTTTACCCGACTTCCAGAAGGAGGTTTATGTTTTTATTAAGGAGTTTGTGGGCGAAACTTTTATATACTTTTGTATACCGTCGTAAATAATGCAAATGTTTGTTCGTTTTTTTTATATTTACCTATTATGTGATTCTTAAAAAGATACATTAATATGACTAAAAATTGTTTTTACATACATGTTACATGAAGTAGTCAGAAGTTACGTAAACTGTAAGAAATGTTACCTTCTGGCAACACAGGACACGACGGCTCGGCAGTCGGCGGCAGCAATCGGCTTTCTCCCTACTTCGCGAAGAAAGAGACAGATAAATAAAGCTTTTTTTTAAGTGTAAAAGAGAGACGAAACAAAACAAATACGCCATCATGTGAGTGGCAGATTTCTGCCATTTTTTCAGATTTGGAACCTAAATTTTAACTATGGCACACTAAGCTTCAAAAAAGTGGCAGAATTTGGCAGATTTCAAGAAAATCTTTATTATTTTTGAAATATAATTAGAATACTTATAATTTTCTGTCTTATTATTTATTTTAATTTTTATTATGCATTTATTTGGTATGAAACAATTTACTGAACTGGCAAGTTAGTTCGGCATTACGGGGATTTTACGTTTATTCTATTTTTAGATAGGTACGCCATATGATTATGAACGGTAATGAATTAGAGGTGAACTTTTCACTTGGAACATCGGATCATTATGACAGGCTGTCGTAGTGATTCGATGATCCAAATGAAACGTTTCACTGAACCGGATCACCATACTGATCCAGATTCAAATGATCCAATCCTAACCAAGATCCGTTTTTACCACCTCCAGTTTCTGTGATTAGGTCGTTCAACCAAACGAACAAACTCTTCAGCTTTATAATATTAGTATAGATTACATTTATACTCGCACATGTATATTATATATGTTTTACTATAGCTGCGAGTCTTGCAACGTGTATTGTATGTCTTCGACTGTACAGTGCTATGTTATTTCCTTAATTTGTTCTTATGTTTTAGTTCGTTTTTACGCAGTCTGATTTTTTATTTATGTACATTATTTTTTAGAAAGTATAGGCTTAAAATACGTAAAATTAATATTTAAATTTATATTTTCTCATAATTTCTAATTACATTCGTAGTTTGAACGTTAAGCGAATTTTGATTCATTCTGAGTATGAAGATAATAGTTTCCTCTACTATCAGCGCTGGTCGTATAACCCATGAAAGTAGAATTTTCTGTACATTCGCCTTCCTCAAATTTATTCCAATTCTCACAAGGATAAGCAATGAAACCGAAATCGAATTTATACTCAATCGATTCCTCAAAATATTCATGTGACCTACCGTGGCTGCAAGCACCTGCAAGTAAAATATGCTTGGTACTTAAAGGGCTTCCACACGATACAATTTGATTGGCCAATCTAATTGGGTACAATTTGATTGTCTGTCCACACGTACCTTAAAGGTCACCAATCTACAGTTACTGTAGATAATGAAAAAAGAAATCGAAGACCATAGACAAAACAATGGTTGTCAAAAAGAAAGAAACTGGTAGTTTTCATATTTTCTTATATTTTTTTCACTCCCTCCAGAGTAATATTTTTGTTAATAGTTTTCCATTTTGTAAGCAATTACAAGTTATACAAAGAAAATACAATATGTCGCAATACATTGTATGGTAAATAGGTCAAAAAATTGACCAACTAGCGTCCACACCACCCAATTTGATTGGATACAATCGAGCGGGGCGATCCCGACCAACCTATGACCTTTAATTTCATATTTCTGTCCACATTACACAATTCGATTGCCAATCTGGTCAAATTGGGTGTACAATTGTATCGTGTTGTATTTTTAGTATGCCCTATTGGCTATTAGTTTCTAAAAGATTCTTGCAAAATGTATAGGTTAGGTGTGTCGAAGTTTTTTTTAAATTATTTCTTAAATCTATTTAAATGCGTGTACTTATATTATGTCAATTTGATCATCTACTTCTTTTATATTTAATGAAAAATTGCTAATTAAAATCACTTACCGGCTATTTGGCGAGAGCCGTTACATCCAGGTTGTATTGCTTGGCCATTGTTAGGATAGAAATCTGCATGACCGTAACTTTCCCTGTAACCGTACACTCCACCACAAGTGTGAAGTATATCTACAAAACTGGCATCGGTGTAATCAAGACAAAAATCTGGTGGCATTTTTGGTATTTCAAAGAGTGGACGTGCTGGATCCAATCCTATAGAAGAAATAGTTTTTAATAGATATGTTTAGGTACAATGCTTACACCAACTTAGTTACCTATAGAATTTATGTTTAAATGCATTTAAGCACATCACTTGAATACATACATGACACAAGTGATATAAGTAGTTATATAGAACTTATCGCCAAAACAAACCACTAAAGCCCAACGAAGTCCCCCTTTGTCCTAATGGGATCCTTACACCGCTTACATATTAACCAGGACACTCGGACGGTAGGACTGCCAAAGCAGACCATTAGTACCTTAGGGTTGCTCTAATAGTCCAAGTTGCTATCAAGATGTGCCTGTAGCAAGCCGCAAGGTACACAGCCCAACGAAGTGGGCCACCTCCTTATGCGTTTCTTAGCTTCTAATAATCTTCTCCGCACCACGACAAGGTTGACCCTCATTGCGGAGGGAAGCTTTGCTTATTCTGCATCTATTACACACTTAATCTAGACCGAAGTTTTGAAGGCGCATAATTTTTAAACTTACCAGTGACACGATATATTTTTTCATTTGAAAACATACCAGCGTAACCCATAACCTGTGCTCCCAAACTGTGTCCTATTAAATGAATACGATGCCCTGTGATGTTATAAGCCGCTGCTACACTATCGAGGAGTTTTGCAACACGTTTTCCCACGTAGCGAGTGCTGAAGGCTGCATATGGGTAAACAATATTTTTTGAGAGTTCACTCCAGTCGACTGTAATTACGTTCAAATCATATTCTCTTAAAAGGGTGTTCTTAACTTTCTGTATCCAACCTACGTTTTCAGAAGAAAGCCACCCATGCGTCAACACACTTATGTCATTTAGTTCATTAAAATTTAAACTTTGGAAATGATCATCATCTTCAGGAACCACAATCTGTTCAGGTTCATTAGAATTGTTTCTGAAATAAAATTACCTAATTTTAGAAAAATTCCGAGAACCTACATAAAAATAAATAGTGAGATTATATTATAATATTAATTTAAATAAGACACACTGCGTACTGACACCTACGTACACTCTTCACAATCTTGAATTCTTAATTTGGAGCTTAATCGATTTAAAAATGGAGCGATTCGATTCGGTTGTATGTTTGTATGTGTGCGCTTTTGAATCAATTTTTAGCATAATTTCTTTACACATTAAGATACCTCAAGATTTATTCAAACTTATTCTACCTCTAAGAGTATTCTCTTCTTTTAAATGACTGCAGTCGGTATATATCTATATCTTTCTTAAAAAGTGATAGTTCCTATAATAAAATGCTTTTAGGTTTTAGCTTTAGCTTTTTTACCCTTTTTACCTTGTATATAAATAAAAATATGCGTCACCAAAAAACATGTCATGGGTATCACGAGGAATCCAAGAAAAATTCATAATATGATTTGTGCCATAGTCGTCTATGAAATACAACCAGTCCGTCCCATAATCCGGACCATATTCCGTTGAGATACATGACATAATAGTTATATCTAAAACGATATCAAAAGTATAATGAAAAGTACTTGTAGGTATATTTTAAAAGTAATTTTTTCTTAGGCTTCTAAGTTCTATCCTACAAAATACTCTATTCAAATCACCTAATATAAACAAAATACGTGAAACTAACTTCACGTGGGAAATCATTTGTTTAGCTGTCACTGTTAGGCGTAGTATACATAAATAAGTGTATGAACTTGCCACTTGGTTATTTCAACGTTTTTCATATCGTATAATGACTTCCTTTGACAGGTAAATGTTTTATGTTTTTACTGGTATGGCATTGACAGATATAATATGAATATTTTACATTCATAAATAAATTCTTGGTATTCGTATTCAACGTACTTATCTTTGATGTTCGCCCTAAATTGCCTTCCACATTCCTCTCCAATTCCATTGTACCTATTTATCTATTTCATACTTTCATCACGTGTCACGTGTGTTTTAAAATGCACAAACTAACATACACGCTATGAACTATAGATGAATGTTAAATCTCCCGTCACCTATTTCTTCTATCTATGCGGATTCTACCTGATAAAATTACTTCGTGCAGGTTTCAAGAGCGCATTTTTCTTAAAGTTGTTGCAGATGCATTGCGTTGATACGTATACCACCCGAAATAAAAAGTATCTTAAGCGTTGCCCCGAGTAATCTGTCAGCTGTACGTGCTAGCCACTATACCATTTGATTATACTGTACTTATACATATAGGTACTATTTACTGCCTAGGTGGTGTAGTGGCTAGCATGTACTTGTACGGTCATACATCGAGAGGTCCTGGGTTGAGTCTCGGGTCGGGCTAAGTCTTTCTGTTTAGTAAGCTTCAGTAACAGCCCGTAGTTGGGAAATTGCCTCGGAGAGCACACAAAGCCGTCGCTCTTGCGCCTACTCTCACTGGTCATGAGTAGTCGTCCCATCAGAATATGAGAGTGACAGAGAGTGCACTTGTGTCTGCGTGTACACTTGTGCAGTATAATATCTCCTGCGTAGTTTGCCAGTCTCAATGAGATTGGCCGCCAAGGCCGGAATCGGTCGGAGAACATTATTATTATTACTTATACATAAATGTATCAATAGAGCTCGTGGTCTTTATTCGGCTCTATTGGAGCATTATATTTTTGATGCCTGATACCAGGGTAGTGGGTACCTATAGGTAAGTACAAGCTAATTTGTATTAGTAGAACTATCAACTAGAGGGTTTATAAATAAGACACAAATTAAATCATAGCAACGTTATTGTATTTTCGAATTGAATCCTTGACGTGCTTACACAGTAAACACTGATCTCAACACTTACAACTAAAAATATTCTAAAACAAAATTAAAAGATATCAAGTTAAAAAACTGTGGCTTGTGCAAATTGTTTGTTTCCAACGAGGCGAACTATACTTATTTAGGTATTGACTTCGCTGGAATAACTTTTAAAAGTGCTAGAGGTATTTACCTTGAATTTTGAAAAGAAATTTTCACTTATTGTGCTGAGATTGTGCATTATTATGCCTTAAGTTTTTAACATGGGGTGCCCCTGTTTCACCACATCATATTATGCCAATGTGCACATAAATTACTCTCATACATTTTTATACAAACTGATATATACGATAAAAGTTATTATATTATTCTAATATATTGCTATCTTTTTCATTTTAGTCTATAGAAATTGTCTACTGATTTCGTGCTTTATTTATAATTATTAAAATTTTGAAATACTGTCAAATAAAGGTTTAAAGTGTAATTATTTAAAACGTAACGCTTCTCTAAAACAAAAAGTGAACAGTTTTTCAACCGTGTAATAAATTGATTTCGATAATTTAAATGATTACTACAATATTTTTATATTAAGATCGGGAAGGTTAATTCATAATGGAGACTAGATATCACATGGTTTGAGCTATATCGATTCTTACTTTTGTTTCGTATTTTCGTATCTACAAATACATTCAGAATGAAATTGCTTACAACAGCGTGGAGAATTATGTATTGCAAATATCAAAAAAACATAAATCAAAATTTATTTGTAATAAAAGCAACATGCTCACACAAATATCAACTGCAACATTAAACAAATATACAATAACAGTAAAATAGAATAAAAATATAAAAGTAAATTTTACATGAAACAGGAAACCGTAATAGTTTCCATGGGAATTCGAACCTCGAGTTACCTACACGATCTCAATCAAAGGTTGGCGATGGCCCTCTCCGCCGGCTCCTCGTGAGTTAGTCAGTCGAAATCATTGAGCATACCAAAACTTGAAATATTAATTGTAACCAACAATGGGATAATTTATTGCACAAGTAGTTGATACTAACAATCTAAATAGAACGCTAGGCGGGTTTACCTAGAAAACATGCACGTCGAAAACAATCGAAACGAGTTAGTTTTCCTACTGAAGTGACGATTTATCGCAGCTTAATCTATTGACCGGCAGTGACCTGAGTGATCTCTCGCGCATTCGCTCTCGCACTTGCGCTCCGCACGAACATACACTACACCTTATTATACTACCTATCTATTTGTTATGAATTATTTACTTTCAATTTCTTTAAAGCGTACATTTTATACTTATATTTTAGGAGGTTCTTAACGATATTGAAAATTTCGAAACATTTCCCAAAAAAAAAGATATACAAAATTGTGTAAAACTCATACACGCAAGGAATATCAAACGTTTACTATATATAGTAAAGAATTCTAATAAAACTAATGACAGTCTTCGCAGTGACTGAATAATAAATAATATTTTAGGTTTTCAGGTGGGATCGCTTAAGAAACCGAGTGGGCGTGCTACTTAGATATTTAATAAAATATACCATCGCGTTTTGTTCTAATTCATCGATGAATACAAAAAATACCGCTTTTAGGAAAGTCCAGGATATTATCGGTGAACTTATCGAATATCGATATTGGATTGGTCAGAATATGCGTTTATTTGATTGAGCACCTTTTATAGCGTTTGTGCCACTTGGTTACGTTCAGTATAATTAGTGTAAGAAGTCATTTTAATAATAATAACTCTAAATAAAAATATACTAGTGCCTCACAATTACTGGCTTAGTTCATTAGAACCTCGTTCACGTAATACCTAAATAAATAAGTGTATAATATAATATCTAAAATGTTTTTACATATGTACAGTAAAAATAAACAAAGGAGGTACATAACGAATAAAAATATAAATTTGTACTTGAAAAAAATATCGTCTCATAACACAAAACAGTCAATAACGGTCCTTGCTCGATCTATATATAGTCCTAATTCTAACTAAGATTATTTGTGTTGTATATAATATGAGGCACGCATGGGACGCGGCCGACGCCTCGCGCGTGGGCGGCATCCCATGCGTGGGGTCTCACTAACTTTTAATTGTACGTAATTAGTTAATAATAACTACAATATAATATTGGTATGAGCGGTTTTGTGGATGCTTCCCCGCTCATACCTAAAGCGTTTAGGTGCACGTCAGCTCGCACTGCCTGCCTGCCTCCGCGCGGACGAGGGATCGGTCGGTGACGACTCGCGACTTCTCAACTTGGTCGCTCACAATTGCAAACAGCAATGTTATATCACAATGGAACTCCGATTTAAATGAAAACGTTATACAATTAAATCGCATCCTTAATTGACATGATTTGGTTTTTGGAAAGCAGCCAGTGCGATTACAAAACGCCACTGCATCCACATATACACGAATGTATGTACATTAAGTTTAATATTCCAGTCGAACAGTATTTGACTGAAATCGAGTCTAAATTTAAATACAACGTAGTTGATAGTCCCAGCGACACTGGCGACTTAGGTGGGATATTTAACACTATGATAAAAGTGAACTAAAACAAGTTCTTTTAAAAAACGAGGCAACGATGGCCGCAGCTTCTTAAATTGTAAAACTTAGATCGAAATTAATTTATAACTATATTAATAAATAGATATAGTAAGTATATATATAAATAATTACAATCGTACATACAACCTACGTGTCCTTAGTCTTTCATTAAATTGACTTAAAAAATTAATGTAAGGAAACAAATTAATGTAATTTCACGCGAAAAATTATAGAAACACTATAATGTATTTAAGTCGCCTCGACAATAGACGCGATCCATCGTTGACTCGCATCAAATGAGTCTTTACAATCGGTTCGTCGCGTCGGACGGTCGCGTACAATACGCTCAGAGTTGGGGCGAAGTTTCGGAAAATAATAGCAAGGAGGGGGTCTTCGCCGTCAGCACACGGTCTCGGCGGCCGCCAGCGACAGCGGCTCCGGCGAGCGGCGGCGCAGCGCCTGGCGCTTGCGGAACTCCAGGAACTCCTCCTTCATCGCGCGCACCCGCGCCTCCACGTCGTCGCGCGCCGCGCCCGCGCCCGCGCCCGCGCCCGCGCCCGCGCCCGGCGTGCACGGCGTGGGCGTGCGCGTGGCGCGGTCCCACTCGTAGTGCACGTCCACCGAGCCCGCGTCCGCCGCCTCGCCCGCGCCCGGCGGCGGCGGCGGCGGCGGCGGCGGGCGGTAGGGCGGCGGCCGCCACTCCGCCAGGCTGCCCGTGCGGCTGCTGCGGTTGTGTTGCGAGGAGGCGTTCTTGCTGCCGAACCCGCTGGAGGAGGAGCGGCTCTCGGGCGAGGCCTCGTGCGGCGGCGGCGCGCGCGGGTGGCGCGGCGCGGGGCGCGGGCGCGGGCGCGCCGGCCCGCCCGCCCGCGCGGGCGGCGTCGGGAACGAGCCGTCGGCGGAGCTCGGGAAGGGCACGGAGCTGAGGTCGGAGATGTGCAGCGGCGACCAGGGCGTCCAGGCGGGCGCCCACACGGGACAGGGTGGCCAGGGCGGCCACGGCGGCCAGTGCAGCGCCAGCGCGGGCGAGGACGCGCGGAACAGCGGAGGCGCGGCGGGCGGCCGCAGCGGCGCTCGTACGCGCGGCAGGAACCCGCCGTCGTCGGAGGAGGAGGGCGCGGGGGAGGGCGCGAGGGAGGGCGCGGGAGACGCGGAGGGCGCGGCCGACACGCGTCGCACGCCGCCCCAGTGGTGCGCCTCGTCGCCGCAGCGCGACGCCGGCCAGATCCAGTTAGCCGTGAAGCGCAAACATTGGACTATACTCGATATTCCGCTTTCTCTAAATCTGAAAAATACGTATACAAGTATGAATATTTTCGGTACTGAACTATGAAATTAATAAGATATAATATCGTCTCTACTAACCTGACTTCCTAGTTTTAGCAGCATGAAAATGGCGTCAGTATTAATAAAAATTAACACCCGATAAAATTACCTTTCTAGGACACCTTTAAATTGCATAAATATTTATAATATAAATACAGTGTGTTAATTGCTAACGTAATCTATTAACGTAATTATTGAAAATGTTGAAATAGTTTTTCTAATATTAAAATAATATTAAACTTGACAGGAAACTTACTTTTTAAAAGGCACTTGAGTGCTGTCTGCAGCGCGAAGGTCGGTCAGTCGCGCGGCTACCATGTTGTATTCTGCAACCGAATAATTTCTGAACATTAACGCAGTGCAGAGAGCTGTCCCCGAGCTGGGACGCCGCCGCCGCCCGCACCCGCACCCTTCACCCCGCAAATATACACCCCCAAATAGTACCACACCATATTGTCAACATAAAAGCAAATATCACCGGAAATGACTGACATCAAATTATTAGACTCTACCTTCTTTTAATAGGCCATTACTCATTAGAAATATATTTATTTTTTGTGATGCGGAATTATAATATTCGAATAGAAATAAAGTCTTTTCCAGTGATAACAATACTAATGATTTAAAAAAAATATGCAATATAATATTATTTAATTAAGAAAATATATAATTAAAAGCAGAATTTAAAATATTAAATTAGTAATTGTAAATGTAATAACATAAATTTTAAATTAGTTTTATTTATAATAAAAAAATGAGCACAAGAATTTCTACGACAAAAGGATTTAAAGCAAAAATTAATACGTGTTTAAAATATACGAGTATAACAATGAATATTATAGTATATGTATGTACTTATGAATTAGTTAAATTATAAATTTTAGTACAGTTTTATTTAGGATCAAAAAAGCACACGTGAGATTTAAAACAAGTGCAACAAAACATTAGGTACAGCACCAATATCTATGTGTTAGGTATTAGTTAAATATAGGTACACTACAATACATAAATATGTAATAAAAAAATTAAGCAATATAAATATCTAAAGATGAAATAAAGGCTGAAAAAGGTTAACTTTCTCCAACATGATGGCGCATAACTAAAGCATTATTACAAAATGTTCTTGTTTCAATACTTAACAAACCCAAGAGAAAAAAATTGATCTCGTCCTTGAAGTGGTCCAGTTAAAATTAGTAAATTTTATAAGCGAAGAATCAATAGTAAATATGAATGTTCAAAAATCAAATTATGAAATGTACTATCTATCAAAATACATGCAACGTAGGAATAACCTTAGAATGACTAATAAAAAATAGTGCAATAATTTTAGAGGATTGCTAATTGCTATAATCGAACCGAATATTATCGACGGTGCTTGCTTCGCTATCGACAATATGGTAATTAGCTTACATTTTGAAAACTCTCATTTCTATAATCTAGATCTCAAAGACCACGCTATCACGCTAATGCACGCTCGCGTCAGGTCGCGGCGGGCGGCTGGCGGCCTCGCGGACAACGCCTCACCTTTCTCCTGCTTGCGGCGCTTCCTCTTATTGCATATCTTTACAGCGCACACGGACAGGATGATGGCCACGATGAAGAACAGTATCCCGCCGACGACGCCCGCCGTGATGGCCTTGTGCTTCACGCGCGCCGGCACCGGGAACTTCACCTCCTCGGAGCTCTCGAAGCTGGTGGCCGAGTTGGCCAGCACGCGGAAGTAGTAAGTCCGTCCACCCACTAAGTTTTTCACTAAAATGGAGTTCAAAGTAATGTTTTAAGTGTTTAAATATCGTTCGTCACAAGCGATTAGAGAGGTAATGGCTGTTACAAATCTAGTTTAACTGGTTGGAGTTTACCAATTACGTAAACTAACATAATATTAATTTATTAGTTTGTTGTATTTAAAATGGTAGGTATGTGAAGTAGTAATACATACGTATAGTATGTTTGTTTGTTTATTATTACTTCACACATTCACAAGGTTTGAATGGATTTGGGTGAAATGTAGCACATAACCCTAAATAGTCTATCTGATACGTCGTCGTCTTCGACTATATTTTAAAACCATCAATATAAGAAATAAATAAATAAATTGATAATTCGAACAATATAATATATAATGTAAAAGAAATACCTAAAAAGCTAGTCTCTTCAGGCCGTATCTGCCCCTTGTTGAGCGTCTTCCACTGCGCGTCGGTGCGGTACTTGATGGTGTAGTACACCACGAGGTGCGCGCGCTCCAGCGGCGCCTGCCACGAGATGAGGAACCCGTTGTGCAGCTCCGTCACCGTGAGGTTGCGCGGCGGCCCCGACTTCGGGCCTGGGCGCGGCATTGGAATAAACACGCTTTATTTCCGTATTTTTTTTAATTCGTTTTTAAGAAAAAAATCTTAGAATTAAATAATGTAGGTAATAATAGTTAGTTTTATTTTAATATTACAAATTATGTTCATACATTATTTTATTATTAATCAACGATCTGTGACACAAAAGGTAGTAAAAAATTAAAATGTCTTCTTTCTAGTTTTAACAGTTACAAACACCGAAATCATGTCATCATTTAAGAATGTTACATATTTTGTGTTACTTCATGTTCTACGCATACAGCATATTGTAATAAATTAACGTTAGTGTATTACGTTACGCATATTTGTTACAAATTACTTCAGTGCGACTATTACATTCGGAAGAGATTCTGTAGAATATGAGATTTTACTTTTTAATTTTCAGTGGGATTCCAAATGAATTTCAAATAGTCCAGATTAACCCAATTAGAAACATTGGCCGCTTTTAAATATCTTCTCAGTCTTGGTATCTCTAAGACAAGTTCTTTTCCTGATACCTCATCGTAAAGGTCAGTAAATTTTGATATATCAAATTTTAATGTTTCATTGTTTACATAAAGCAAAGTCTTTAACGGTACAACCTCAAAGATTGTAGCTATATCTTTAATGGACTTTGGATCTTGTTTTGAGATTAATTTTTAATCTGACAAGAATTTTAAACAATGTCCTTTTGAAGTCCGCTCTAAGTGTAAGTCCAGCATCGGTGGACGATGCCAATGAGATGTATGTGTGTAAATTAATGTTGTATCCTTCCTATTTTTGTACAGCAAAAAGTATTTCCGGTCACGGGAAACTATGGTTTGCGTTTGGTATGGTTTATGCCTTATGGGCTATGGCATCTTAAAAGTTATTACATATTATATTATTATTACGTCGAAAATAAATAATTAACATAAAATCGTGAAGTAAACTAAAAAAAAAAACTAATAACGTCAGTAGGTAATGTTAATAAGTTAGGCCACCACCGACTCTAGTATATCTAATATCTATATTATGTTATGTACTGTATATACATACAAATAAAATTCATTTCCTGTCGTTATTCAATTCCCATTGTTATTCTTACGTTGTTAAGCGCAGCCATTTTTTTGTTAGTCGAACTGATTGTTGTCCACAGACCTCCAAAACAGTTCAACGGAACTTATGATAAGTATTTATTTTTGAGAAGGCTTCCTAATACCTTACATTCTAACAAAAAATAAGACATATTCTATACTACATAAAAATAAGATATAGGTACATATATTTCCCGACTAAGCATAACGTAATAGTTACAATATTAATAACTGAAGCATGCGTCATATTTAGACGTTATGTGATGGTGTCATAGAACTGTTACTGATCCTCAGTAGGGTTACCAAAGGTTGATATCGCATGAAAATAATAATATATTTAATAATTTTTAATAGATATTTTATATGCTAACTTATAATATTTGAATTTACTATTTATTTTCTTGTTATGTAGAGTATTTTGGAACAGCACACAAAAATTTAATACTAGGTAGTATTGAAGTAAAGTAAGTATTTAAAAATAAAAAAAAATGTTTTTGGAAATTTGAAGTAAATGGATGAGTAGTTCGACAAGTTAACAATAATTATTTTATTATAATAAATATATAAATTAAAATTTTTACGTTTTACTCTTTTATATATTTAAATAATGTATTTAGTTATTTAAAGGAATTAAGTAGGTGTTATATGCATAAACGTGGCAAATGTTAGTTATATAAAATACTACGTAGTTATGTACCAGAGCCCTCAGGTGCGTTCTGAAATATCTTCTCATCGATGGGGCCGGGGACGGTGGGAGCCGCCTTGGGTTTCGCTCCTACATCTACAAAAAGTTCATTACGGTCATGTGTTAGTAGATATAACTACTGTACTAATTTGTTAATATTTGTTAGCACCACTACTTTACTAACACTAATTGTGTTAACTTTAAATATATTTTAGTTTCTATAGTAAGTAATGCTTACCCAAAGTTCTAATAGTAATTGCTTTGCTCATCATCCCTTCTCCAATAGTGTTTTTGCTGTTTACTTGAAACTCATACGTTGTCCCCGGTTGGAGGCGATTTATTGTAACCTAAACAACGATATACAAAATGTTTATGGCTCAGTAATTACAATCCTTCCACTGTGATAAACTCGTTGAAGTACGACACCAGTAGATCCGTTATTAGGGTTCGAATCGAGAGTAGGTATGCTTGAGAAGGCATGTGTCACGAGCGTTCAATGGCTTTAATAATGAACATATCATGTTCATGACCTTAGACAATCTTAAGACTTAGAAAGTAGTACAATTTTAAAGCTTGACATCGATTTAGATGCTCTATAAAACCTTCTTGTGCGATTTAGTGAACTGAAAAGGAAAACCTTTGCCTCACGAATGTCACTTATACAGTGATTATGGAGAATAAGTAAACCGCAGAAGTGCCATCTAGTTGCAAGTTAGAATTGTACCCGTCAACTCTAAAACCGTTTCCCGAGTATCATAATATAATAATAATTTGTTGGGATATTATTACAACAGCACCATCTAGTTCCGTGGTAAGCTACGAGGCTTGTGCTACAGATATTAGATAGTTGATATACAACACATATATAAATTTAAAACACATACATATTGTAAATTTTATCACCCATGACTGGAGTATAAGCATTCGTTGTCAAAAATGAATGCCCCCAACGGGACTCGAACCCGCGACCGCTGGCACAGAAAGTAGGGTCACTACTAACCGAGCAAAACGTGTCGTCAGACCATAGAAAGGTAACCAATATAGACGGTAGTTCGTTCGTCAGATTTAGCACATTTTATTGAGATACTCACAGAGGTAGCACCAGACGGCGTGACGGGGACCTTCGTCCACTCAGAGTACCCAGCTTCCCTGTACCAGATGGTGTAGTCCTGCTTGTAGTCGGGCCCGCCGGCGTACCCGGGCTGCCAGCGCAGCGTCACCTGGAACTCGGTGGCTGTGCCAGACACATTGTAAGGCGCGTGTGGCTGTGTTCCCTCGATAACGAGCTGTGTATCTGCTACTATTGTAGCCACCTGTAGAGAAATATGTGGCTTAGATTCTAGTCTCTAAATCCATTACAAACATGTTTTTGCTCGCTGAAACACTCAACAACATAGGTAAATAATACACTCATAAGTAATAAGTAATACAAAATTTCAGTTTTTCACGATTATTCTGTGTACTTATTTAATAAACGATTTTTTTTAAATTATTTTAGTTATTTGCAACAACAAATTCACGATACTACCTAGTGATCTTTTTAACAGCAGCAGCAGAGGTACAGTAATGTTTGATACCGAACTCGCGACTAACCTCATTGGACGCAACGCACTGGTAGATGCCGAAGTCCTGGCGGCGCAGCGTGTCGATGGTGACGTTGCCGCCGAGCGCGCGCACGCGGCTCTTCTGCAGCGGCAGGCCGTCACGCCGCCGCCACACCACGCTCGGCCGCTGTGTGCCCTCGGCTTCCTGCGCTTCGCAGTGCATCTCGACTGATTCCCCTACCTGTTTCATATATACTGGTTTTGGTAACTGTTTTAACCGTACCACTTCTGGGAACGTGCCTCTCTTCAATACGAGGGTAACAGGCCATAATCCACCGCACTGGCCAAGTGCGTGCAACTTCGTCTTTCGAAAACTTGTTAGGTTCTCTCAGACGTGGAGGTTCTTTCACCGTCAAAGAAGTGGTAATAACGTTGGAAAATGATTCCCACTTGAAAATATCAGTGGTACGAGACATGGTATTTGAACCCGCTTCATTTAGTATCGCAACCGAGCGAGCGCATCATCATTGGGGTACTACTGCAGTCGCGTTTGAATGTTTGGTTTTGACAAAGCTTATCTTGGTTTTAAATGAGTAATAGAATCTCTTTCATGACGTTATTTAAATAATCTTAATAAATCAAAATTATTTATATAATTTCTGATCCTAAATGATTTTAAACATATATGCTAAAGTATACTTCATACCCTCATATTATTAAATTATATTATGAACATTCTTTTTATTTAAAATAGTATATGATGCTCGTAATTTACTATTTTGATAATAACCATGTATCCTATGGCATTCGCATTACGAGTACGACATGAATTTAAGTAAAACGGTTGAAATGTATTATTAGTAATTACGAGGGAACAAAGGATCGGATATACATTACATACAGGTCAAACAAATACCCCTTTTTGGGCTACCACGCAGTAAGTGGCTAAAATACTTACATCTAAAGACGCTTCCGAGCGGAGTGAGCATAAGTCGCTAGCTAATCATACTTATTGATTTATGTTCTGATAATTTCTCGTCACTCCCAGTTCGTCGCTCACTTAGTAATATAAAATATTATAACGTAAATTAATTATTTTTGACACTTTGAGACTTATTTTTGAAACTTTAATTTACAGTCACTCGTTTTAATACTACCCCTTATAACTTATTCAATATCAAAATATATGAATAGGCACCTCGTTGACTAAGATATTGAGTAACATGTACACAATACACATAATACAGAAATAAATAACGCAAATTAGTAAATTATCCTCCTTTGAAATTAGCTGTTGGGGTAAAGGAATAAACTGTACAAAAGGACTAATTGAGTGGAATATTTCGACTGATCACATATAATTCAAACATATTTATTTCAAATTATGTACAAAACAAATCATACAATAATGTTCATTACCTTTCTTTGATATAAGGGCTCAGGTTCTACTGTGAACACGGGTGGCTTGCGAACCAATACTTCCATTGGACCTATAAAAGAAAATTTATAATTTCTTTCCTTCGAGATATCTATTTTAGGCGCTGATGCGATTCAATAAAACTAAGCATATGAAGTAACGTTAAACTTCATCAAGTAATTTTAGAACTAACTATGGTATAATTTCAATGCTTCGTCGTCCTATTTTTTTTAATAAAATTAATGGCTTTAGACGTATTATTAAAGTAGACAATTAAGACGAATCTGAGAAACAGAAACCTATTCTGTAAAAAAAATAAAAATTTAAATAGAAATATGTATCTGACATACTATATAAAAATACGTACCAATATATTTAAATACAACTTGCATTATACAGTTAGTTAAATTGATTTTAATGGATGTAATTGACATTATAGATTTACTCTTGAAACCCATTCACCATTTTATCTGAAATTACCTGAGGAGCCTTGCGTGCCTTGCGCATTGTACGGCGTGCAAGTATACCGTCCCTGGTGATTCTGATTGACGCGTGTAAACAGGAGCGAGCCATTGTTCATAATCACTATATCTTTCGTCTGATAAGGCTCTAACAGTCTTTTGTCCTTCGTCCAAGTTACGTACTGAAGAGGCGGGTTCGCTTTTATGTAACATTGTACTACGCCCGCCAAGCGGAACGGGAGGTATTGTACGGTCGGCGTAAATGTCACTTTGGCTGGATCTGAAAAGTCATTTTTAATTTACGGCAACCTAGTTCTCACACAATTGTGTAGCATTTAATATATTATATCTATTTAATGGTATATTTTTTCATTAAATTAAAATACCTATAATTAGGAAATTTTTCATACGGAGTTACTTTATTTTTAGAATTCAACATCTTATACCCGTATAAGCTTAAACGGGCATTTGATTGTACTCTATTAAAGAAAATTCTAAACTCTGCGCTACCAAAACCTAACAAAAACTTACATTCAACATTAAGGTAGGCGGAAGCGCTTTGTGGATCACCGATGCCGTTGGACACTTCGCATAGGTACTGGCCAGAGTCGTCAGCAGCTACAGGGTTTATAACTAGGGCACCATCTCTTCTTATCGTAACTCTTGTTTCCAAAGCCGCCACCTCCGCTACGGGGGCGCCTTCTCGGAACCATTTCACAGTAACATTACCCGGCAAGGCCTTCGCCTCACATGAAAACTGTACTTTTTCTCCTTCCAATTTGGTCTGATTTGTTGGCGGCATCTAATAAGTAAATAAATGCTAAAGTAAATCCTTAAAAGAAATGTTCTTCTTAAACAAAAAAAATATAAATCTTCAAAGCTGAATATATTGTGATGCAATGTAGTATTAATCGTTATTTACAAAAACTATCGTGATTTCTTTACTTACAGTAATGACAGCTCCTCCGGCGATGATCACTCTGGCGGTATGCGATACTTGTCCCTCTCCATTCCTCGCTATACATGTATAATCACCTATATCTTCGTGTCGGATATTGCTTATTCGGAGTTCCGTGCCGTCGTTGAAGATCCCTACAGTGCCCGAGGGTTCCACAGGGTTCGCGTCTTTGAACCACAATATCTCAGGCGTTGGTGTGCCCTCCGCTTGACAGTTAAGTATTATGGCGTCACCTGTTATTTTCACATATTATTTGTAAATCAATTAAGATAATAAATATTTAATATCTTAGATTTTTATTAAGGTAAGTAATTCCCATAACTATATTATGTTATAATATACATCTATAAAGACAGTGGTAGCCCAGCGGTGACGCGGTCGCTTGGATAACCGAGCCGAGCCGGCCAGCGCGGTGGACTATGGCCTGATCCCCCTCGTTCCGAGGGAAGCCCGTGCCCAGCATTGGGACGTTATAAGGGGCTGATGATGATGATGATACATCTATATTACTTTATTGAATTATACTATTGCGAACCTAAATTGACGTATATAATGTCTTCCGGTGTGATGGAGAAGCGTGGTGGCGCGTGTACGTCGAGGTGAAACCACGTCCCATTCTTGTGCTGATTCGGCGACCGGTTGAGAAACACCACCTTACACTCGTACCAACCCTTTGTAAATAAGACAATCTGATGTAACTTTATCCCTTATATCAAAAAAAAACTCATTTATATTAAAATGTAGAGTTATAACTTTTCAAGTTTACAATTACTAAATAATGAGTATTACCTGATCAGACTCTCTAATATTAGTGAGGTTGAGGCTGGCGGCACCGTATGGCGAATCCGGAGCCACTCGCGACACTCGTCCTTCATAACCCTCTCCACTGTGCGTTGGGTAACTCTCATACCAGATGTAGATTGGGATGTCCTGACCCTATATCATTCGAATATATTAATTTTTGCCATAACTTTGGCGCGTAGCTCCAATGACTTCCTACCAATTTGCAGTTAACTAACTACTTCGATTGATTCGACGCACATTTACGTTCCCTATACTACTATGTTGCTTCTGCGTAACATCAATTAGTAAATACATTTAATTTTATCATATCATGTAACAATCAAGTGTATAGTTGTCACAAAACAGTAACTAAACTACAAACAAATTAACTCTACAAAAGCATGCGATGATAAAAACGGAAATATACAGATGAACAGTTATGTAGATATTTTAGTATTTTATGGTGACCGGCTTATTATGTATAAGGATTCGTCCGAAGAATCCTTGATTAAAATTAGATTCAAAAATTTTACGTTTCTTTTTAAATTAGTACATGAATCAATACAACATGCGTGCACAACTGAATAATAAGAAAATTAAAGACTACAGCATGCATTTAGTAACATATGAATGTTATAGTTAATGGTTAGATTATTTACGTTAAACTAATTTTGCGGAAAGAAAGTAGGCGAATCCCACTGCCACAGGAAGAGAGAAACAGACAGAACCGCCGCCAGTGCGCGAGGGAGTGCGCGTGCCCCGTGTCAGCCGTGTAAGCTACAACGTGCTCCCATACTATCTTAGAGAGATAAATCGGTGCACCCAAAAGAAAAGTTATTTTAGAATTAATAAATTTGTAATCGTATAGCATGTGGTGGTGTGTGTATGTTTGTTATCTAACGGGGGTCTGCTGCTCTCTCGGACTCGCTTTGAAGGCCTTTGTCACTGTGGTTAGTCGTCCGGTCGGTGGGCGACGAGTCAAGTAAGAGGCGAATCGCTGAAGAGGCATTTACATAAAAGGCGTGCGTTGGGGTGTCGCGGGGCGGGGGCGGCGGGGCGAGCCCCCGGCCCGCGGCGCCCGAGACACTAGCACGGGACAATACGACGTGTCGAGTCGACACAAGCACGAGATATACTTTACATTCTGCGGGGCGCGTCGCGGGGACGAGCCGACCTTTACTGAACAGAAACACACACACGATAGATGAGCAGCGTTGTATTGTAAGAGTGGAGTGTTGGCCGTCGTACCGTTTCGCCTACCTTCTTCTCCCACTGCAAGACGTACGGCACGGGGATGTCCTCAGGGAAGTCCACCTGGCAGTTGAACACAACGCTCTCGCCCAGGATTGCTGTGATGTGGACTGCATCTTGGTGATCTTGGTGGCAAGTTACTACAACAGATTATTTCATAAGTGTTTCTGTTTACACACAACAAAAAATGCAAAGTTCCTTGTCGAAAGTATCAATCATTAATCAAGCCGTACCTACTACTACTTTACATGTTCAAGTAACTAAGCGTCTTAACGTGAAAATAATAAACCGATTACATAACACATAAATTACACAATAAAAAGTTGGGGCAGAATCTTTATTCTTAATAATAAGCAGTTTGAACATTACTAGATAAAACGTTTAATGTAGAGCTTGTAAAATTTTAGACCAACGTTAACTGACGTTACGAAGTTCAGCGAGATTGTTGGGCTCAACAGTTAACAGGTTTACTACTAGGATACATTTTACTGCAGAAAAATATCTAAGTTCTGAAAAATCTGAACTAATTGGTAAAATTCCTAGGGAATTCTAGCAGAACGGCGGTATCTGTACTTAGAAGTTATATTTATAAGCCTCAGTCTTATGCTATCGGACAAAATTGGATTAAAATAACAAAAACATTTATTATGTACATACTTATTATATCATATTAATCTAAATCGAGTGATATAAGCCTCCTAAAGTTCCTTAAATAACAGTAACATTCTTTTGTTATGTCTATCGACACGTCCGGATGTTAAGAAGGCACATGAGATATTATGGTACTTGAGATAAATTAGATATACCTACTAAATTTCGAGATTCAAAACTCTTAGTTGTTATAGAATTAAAGAGGTAACTAGCTACAAGAAATTGATATGACAAAATATTTCGTTCATTGATTGAAACGTAGATATGATAAAGTATAGTAAAATTAAAGTTTGTGGTACAAAAAATGAAGGATTTCATACAAACTTGCGAGATCAGTAAGACCTCCTTCATCCGGCCCTGTCACAAAATCCGTTAGTTCGGACGTGTACTAACTACTAACTATAAACTACCTCCCTGCCTTTTACATTTACACTTCAAGCGGTTTTCGATATTTCGTGATGAGTGAGTGAGGGACCTTTCACTTTTATATTATATCTATTTAAATATTGGTAAACTAATTTTATTTATATTTAGATTATTTACAAAAAAAAAGAAATTACTGATTATATACTTTAATGTAAGTACATATGGAATATAAATAATCACATATTAAGTATTTTATTACTAGACATTAGCAAGTATTATAAAACAATATTTCGTAAATACATTCATACCCGGCAAGTAGACTAGCAGCAAGAGGAGCAGGCCGGCGGCGATGTGCGGCGGTTGCTCGGCGCGCCAGCCCATGCCTGCGCTCCCATGTCACGGCCGCGCGCGGCGACTCATTCTCGGTGCATCACCTAACAACAAATATCGATTTTACAAAATATTTAAAACACATTTAAGCTAATTAAAGGTGACTAGCAAACATTTATCCAAATGACACTGAATCTACTTGAAGCTGTCGGGACTAGGTCAACTGTTGTGATATTCGATCATATAAAATCCTATAGAAAAAAATACTTTTCAGTTTTGTCAACTTTTCCAGTTGTTAAGATAAATACACATAAAAACTTTTGTCATTGTAAAAGATAAATGATATTAAATAGCCAAAGATATTTTTTACCAAATAAGTACAATTGTAGAATAATATAGTATACCTATATTATTTTTGAAAACTTTAAATTAATAGCTTATGGCTTGCATAATACATTACATATATGTATTTTTTAATCTAGTATATAATACATATATGCATAGTTGATAATATATAATATGTAAGTATATATATTATAAACAACTATATCGTGAAACAAAATATGAATATCCATCCGGCGCTTGCTTTTATCACAATCCAATTTTAAGTGGTTTTATTTTTAATCTGGTCCTGTGTACCAAATACCAATAAATATTCCTCTACTACATAATATTTTCAGACGGTCATTTTATGTATGCAATTTGTATAGTTTTCATAAAACATTTTTAAACGTTTTTGAAATTACGAATTATTTATTTCGCAATAAATTTGCTATCGTTTGAAACGATGATTATTATTTATTACTGTTTTAAAAGGTTAAAAAAAGCGAATAGGTTTAAATTATTATTGATCTCTCGTCTCTACATAGTTACGTTGGGCGCCACGTTACCTAGTAGGTACACAAATTAAGTTCAATATCAGGTCAATTTTATTTGTAACTAGCCGTGTTGCTTTACACCTGTTATTTTCATATCGTTCAGAGTACAATATTATTAATTCAAGAATTTAAAATTACGTAAGCAATAAGCAGAATTTTAAAAATTGTACATCACTATAGTATAAAACAAAGTCGCTTCCCGCTGTCTGTCTGTCCCTATGTAGGTATGTTTAGATCTTTAAAAGTACGCAACAGATTTTGATGCGGTTTTTTTAATAGATAGAGTGATTCAAGAATCACTCTATCTATTAAGGTTTATATGTATTACTAGCGGAACCCGTGGCTACGTTCGCGTTAAATCGTAAGTAAAATATAATTTGAAAGAAATAATATATTTTATTTAAAAAAAATTATATTGAAATGCAATTGGAACTTTTAAGTTTGTGCTCGCTTTGGACTATTACCTATATATGAATGAGTAGACAGACGATAGTGATGATAAAGAAGCTGAACAGATTTGTACCAATCGATTAATCATCAATATTTAACTTAAATTGATAGATGAGAAATGATAGACATACATATATTACATACTCTGTTACTGTAAATAGAGCTTTGTGTTCATCTTGCAATTAAGCTATTGGCAGTGGCGTAACTATAGAGTGGCAGGGGTGGCAAAATGCCACGGGCCCCCGACCCAAAGGGGCCCCGACCCAAGAGGAAACCCAGAAATAACCTAACATTTTTAGCAAAATTTTGTACCGAAGTACTTAAAAATTATATTTTTTCTGGGATGCCAGAGGGCACATCCGAAGAATTTGCCACGGGCCTCAGATAGTATAGTTACGCCACTGGCTATTGGTGCGTCAATCAGATGTGTTGTATTATCTATAATTCCTTTCTAATAAGGAACGATTTAATCATCAATTAAATATACAAGAAAAATAACAAATGCAAAAAATAAGCTATGCCTCACTAAAGTTTACTTAACGTAAAAACGACAGTGAATAATTGCACCCCTACCCTGACTACGCAATAGAAAATGCATGCCCTAATGTTATACCTGAATAAACAGTCAATTCGTCCTTGGACTATATTCCACGGCGCAATAATTGCACTATATCACGATATTCTAGTAGAATTTTCTTATATAGTTTAACTCTTGCCCTCTACTAACGTTCGTGTTACGGTAATCAGCTTATCGATTTTGACATTACGTGGTTTTATAAGCTACTTTTGACTTGAGACGATAGACTGCTTTTACGAAAACGACCTTCGACTTAGTTCACAGAGAGTTTAAATAACAAATGCTTTCTTACTTATGATACAAGTAATGGCAGATGTTCCCCATAAATACCTAAAAGATATTAGTTTGATCAAAAGTTATTTTAAAATAATTAACATTAAAGTTTGCAAGTAAGCAATTGAACTGTTATGAAAAAATATTATGAACTTGGTATTTTAACTGCTTAAATTAAAGTAAGAATAAGAAAAAAGCTTAAGTCATATAAATTTACACCACACAACTACATCGGAATTGTCCCTAGGTGTCCCTGCCTTTAAAGTTGGTAGCACAAAAAATGAAGGAGTAAGGACTTTCATGTCGCAAAATCCGATCTTAGCGGACGTCTACTAACTACAAACTGCCTTCCTAACAAACATCTTTATACTTCAAGCGGTTTTCGATATTTCGCTTTTAATTTACCCATATTATATAAATTAGACATACTACCTACTTGATCGCATCACCAATGTTTTCGCCAAAATAAACGTTCTCAGTATAATTTGTCTAAAAATAATTTACTTATAGGAATGAAATCTGAAGAAAATCATCATTTTTATATTTTACAACTTTTCGTGTATATATTATGAAGTTCTCGATATGCATGCTTCTAATATTTATTACACGTTCATATATATGTTTATTTATGTGTATTTTAGTGACCTAATAAATTCAATCGTAAAGGTAATGCTGACTTTTAAAATTTTATTACGCGATCAAAATTCATCTAGTTCCACATCGCTTGTAGTAATAAGTAATGAATAACTTGTGATGGCTATTATGAGCAAGGAGCACGAGGCTGGTCAGATTCAACCGTTCAGCGCGGCGGCGTCTGGTGTATCGATCTGTACCTTGTCCCAGAGAGCTCGCACGGTGCGGGCCGCGGCGGCTGGACGATGCTGGGTGCGGGGAGGTCTGTGCGCTGTCCTGTGCTGCGGGCGGGCTCCGTCATCTGTGGAGGGCGGTCATGGGCTCGAGGCGCGATGCGTGCGGCAGGTCGCACGGCGGGCCGGGCACTGCCCGCTGCGGCCGGTATCGATCGTTGCGCGCGCAGGCCGCCGCCCTCGTACATGAATGGTCCCCGGAGCGGCTCACGTGCTCCCGCTGCCACTGCTCACTGCTACCCCGCTCGGATGCTTTACGCTTTTCTTGGTATATGCACGTCTTGCTAGACTAGTTAGTTCACTATTGTTCAATTTACACAGCTCTTCGTTGGCCAAGACATACCTACCTACGCTTTACACATAGTTTTAAATATTCATGATATGGAATTCCTAATAAAATATAAGTATAAGGATGCTATTTATGCCTTAACGTGAAATCTTTGCCTAAACTGCATAATGCGCAAAGAGTACTACCCACTTTCAAAAATCCTCAGGTTTTAAGTTAATCTGTAAGTTCGGTGGCAGGCACAGTCATTTCCTAATACTGCACTTTGTGTTTTAAATTAGATTAGACAAATGTTACCTGAAATAAATAATCGTTTGTTCGTCCGTAAATGAAACACAGTGTCTCTATCAGGGTTAAAGGGCGATTTACTGCAGTAGAGTACCTACACTATGAAAAGATCTATCTTAAGTGCGTAGTGCAGTAAAATAAATCGAATATATTTTTTACTCGTAAATGAATAACATCTATAATACTTACTAACAAAATTTAACCTAAATAGTGATATATTCGAAAAGATAAGTTACCTACCTAGTATATGAATATAGATTCTCGTGGAGTCTGTTTACTGGTGAATTTTGTCCTAGATTCACTCTTACCGATTTTTAAATGCAATCGTTTTGTTTATTACATCTATGGGTACTTATGCATATTGCATAGGTCTATAATATGTATTATAAAGATAATACTCGAGTCAAGATTAAATATATTTTATTTACCATATCAAACCTACTCGTAGTACTTAATTTATAATATCTGCTATCATGCGTAAAAATTCAATGCGAGTGAGTAATCACATTATGTTGAGAACTTTATACCTATATATGATATTGTATAATTTGCTATATAAAACGTAATACAATTTCGCGGCTGTAGGTTTCCAATTTTTATAAAACAGCACTTCACGGTATGGTTTCGTGAAAATTAACGCGTTGGCATTCCGTAATCAATAGGTATGATAGAATACTGACTGCAGGGACAACAAAATCGTGAGGCTATTTACATAATTATATTAAACGGGCAATATTTGTAACGACGCTTTCGAAAACGGCTTTAACGATTTCAATGAATATTATATCTCATATCTGGAAATATTCGTTTTCTCTGTAAAAATACTACACCTCGGGGTAAATATCGGATGACTAAGTACTTCTAATTGTCATATCAACTCGGTTATCAAATCGGTTCTGTACTTTTTTTGTGTGAACGCGTACATCGATTAACTAAGTTACTATTTTTAATATGTATAAATACTTATAAGAACTTAAACTCGGAAACAGCTGTTACGATTTGGATCAAATTTTGTTCAATTCAAAAGGTTTAGCTTATAAGCCATATCTATAATGTGTATTTTATGAATAAACGCCAAAAAAGCTCGGTCGCCCAGATAGGCTACTATATTATATGAAAAAATAGGATTACTTACATTAAACAATTAAAATGACAATGGTTGTCAAAATATGGTAAGCGTATCTGGCTATGCAAGCGCGCTCGCTTGGATAGCCGAGTGACGCAGGTTCAACTGCGGGTCTCACACCTCTGATATTTTCATGTGCGAGCCTTTTGCTACGATGTTTACCACTTGTCATACTCACTCATACGGAGAAGAAAAATAACGTGAGGAAACCTACATTTCTGAGAGAATCTTACAAGCTTATGTAAGACATTTGAATTCACTAACACTTTGGCGTGCGTGATGAATTATGTCCTGATGCCCCTCGTATAAAAGGAGGCATTAATTAAAATCTGCATAAGATTTTATTTAAAATAAGCAACAAAACATTTTTACTTCTTCCTACCTTTTTTAGGTCGTTTATAAAGCGAAATCTTTTACGGTTGCTTTCGTGTCGTGATGTTAAGTGTTCCAAATTACCTCGATATCATTTTGTCCTCTTCATTGCCAACTTCGAGTTCGATATTAAGTAATAATTTATAATTCAAACAAGCAAATCATTCTATCTATAAACTAACAATTTTTATTATTTTATAAGTATACCTAAACTACCTTTTTTTATTTTAGGAAATTTATTAACGTTTACCACAAGTGGTTATGTGGGACTTACTGGCCAGAAAAGCCAGTACTACACACTAAAACCCAACAGACCAACGTCTAAATGGAGCGTCGCAGGATCGCTTGCGCATACAACTACGACGCCCCGACGACGGCCCGGCAGGTCTGCCGAAGCAGACCACACAGCCAAGGGATGCACTGCACAGTCCACTCTCAGAGAAGTACCAAGTGCAACCCGTATGACAGAACGCCCACCGAAGTAGGTCCCTCCTGCTCGTTTCTTCGCTTCGCGCCCGGCCGGATTGCCGGACGCTACTGAGCCACGACAAGGTAAACGCACGTTGGGGGTGTACGTAAACTATCCCTGATACGACATGTCGATTTTGGATTTTAGTGAGAGTGATGAGATGATAATGATGAGAGTTTACATACATATAGATCAATACCTGAGTTTTGTTCCTATTTACACGATAACAACTTTTTATAAACATCATGAATAGTATGGCAGTTGATGCACTAGTTATATTGCTAAAGTAGGCCAAATCTAATGTAACTATCCTATATCTATAGGCTTACAGTAATGTGGGATTTATTTGTCAGAACATTTATTTTACATTTTATGTGGTTGTAGAGCAGTATGAATAAAAACGACTTTAATATCTTTCGCTCAATCTTTTATGTTGAAAATTTCTTTAAATACTTATTTAAATAATAATGAGAAAATTAAAATCAATATCTCATATCTACGGCGGAAAATATTCAAGTCAAACATGCCTTTATTGAATTCAGATTCCCGCATCTTTGATCAAAGCGGGCATACTTCATGAAATTAAACAGAATTTCCCCATAAAAACAATGAACCCTTTCCTGTTACTAAATACTACACTATGATCTTTTTAATTTTTTGCATGTTAGGATAGCAGATGCAATCAATTATTGTAAAATAGTCAATTATACTACAAACACAAACACCCTTAATTAAAGTAAAAAATACATACAGAAATCACTGTTGTTGATCATTCCGTTCGTTATAGGTGTGTATTATAGTGGACTGCGGAACGGCCGGCCGGCGTGGTCTCCGCCGATTTGACTCACATCGCACGAGCCGTGTCGCGCGCAGCTATCAAATGTTTTTCATCGCATTGCTAGGATACTCGATTATAAGCTGAGGGGAACGATGGAATGCAATTCCGAATTCCTCTCAAGTCCAAAAAACTTAAATGTCACTCTTTTAAATGTGATTTATTTCTTTATTGTTTAACATATAAAATGAAGTTAAAATCGCATAGGTACCTAAATACTGTTAGATTATAATAATTTATAATCTATCAAAGTGAAACCTTCAAATTGTGAATTGGCATGCGACAAAACGCACCCAACGGAAAAATGCGTTAAATTGTAAGCAGTATCTTAGTTCACAGAATATTTTAGTTTTACAGTGCAAGGTACATACAGATATAATTTAATTAAAATCATTTGTTTTTGAACAAGTTAAAGTTTGTTTCTTTATTTATATTACAGTGGTACTAGGCAGCAGCAGCCCAGTGGAGTCGCTGGCTGTGGGTGTGAAGCGAAGCGTTAAGCGTCAAGTGAAGCGGGTTCAAATCCGGGTCTAGCACAGATCATATTTTGATATTTTGAATGAGGAAACTTGCATGTCTGAGGTTTCGAAAGGCTAGTGAGGTCCGCCTAACCGCACTTGGCCAGCGTGGTGGACTAAAGCCTGGTCTCCCCTCGTATTGAAGGCAGGCCCGTGCCCAGGTGCGGAACTAAATGGCGCTGTGTGTAATAAATAATAATATACCAACATATTTATTTTTAAGGTTACCTACATAATATTATGATCAAAGCTATTCTGCTTTGATAGTATCTGCGAAAATAGTAACTTTTGTTAAACCACTCGCTAATCGCCATATAATATTATAAGCAATACTCGCGGCTTCGCCCGCGTTCATTTTTTTAATCGCTACTAAACTTCATTCGATCACTCGCTGGGTTGAAAATTCTCCAAAATGACTCCAGCTTTAATATACTCTTGAGCCGCGCGGCTACTATTCATATATCAGTATGTGCGGCGTGCATTCCTCCTCCTCTCCTGCTTTTGTAGATTTAGTAGGGATCCTTATTTTTTCTTGAAATCAAAGTAGCCTATATTAATCAGTGATAATGTAGCATCCAAATGGTGAAAGAATTTTTAAAATCGGTTTTGTACTTTTTGAGCCAATTCGTTACAAACATACTTACATACAAATCTTTATAATATTAGTATAGATAAGTAAAAGTGATTCCATTATTATGTACCTATTATACTTATATCTATTTTACATTTTAGTAATTTATTACACCTTAATGTCGACTAATTTTTGGATAAGTAAGTGTCAAAAAATAACGCTCGGTTAGGGGTCGTCCATAAATCATGTGATGTTTTTAAGCAACTTTTCTTATTTGCATATGAATAAAAACATCAATTACTTATATAGAGCCAAAAGTGTAAAATACAGTGATGTACTGAGAGGTTTATTGTGATTAGAGATAGGCGGGGGCCGACACCGATCAATCAATTTAACAACTGACAAACGCACATGCTACCTTCACTGAACCCACATGTTCAATATTAAACCTGTTACAGTAATAAAATATAAATATTGACGCTTGAATTTAAAGAGGATTTGCATATCCAAACTGCTAAGAAAGAGATAATAATTATACAATATACAATATACTTAAATTATTGTAATTTAAATCAAAGAAAATCGAAACTGGTGTATTCGCAAATTCTTGCAGGTTAATCAAACGACAAAATCAGACCAACTCGACGAAGCCACACAATTTCCGCCAACGTTCAGTTCACTTCAAACCTGATATTTCCTGTATTAATTTGCGATACGACGTCGTACTCCTGCGTACAATTAGATAGAGCCCATCACTGCATCTTTCGAGAGTTGTATATTAGAGAAAAGAAATAGTATAAAATAATTTATATTAAAAATGGAATCCACTCTTCAATTTTCTTCTTATTACGGTATTGTATATTTCATCTCTAAATTGATTTTCTGGTTAGTAACTTACTTTATGCAAAATTAATTGGCTAAATAAAATGAATAATTAATTAAAAATGGAAATAATTTTGTAAGATATTACACGTAGGTACGTACGTAGTGTGAAGATTGAAGAAATTGTAAAGATAAGTTAGTTTATTTGAAAAGTTAGATTTTAAAACTTAAGTGTGATTCTATTTATACTGCCTCAGTGGTGGGGTGTAGTGGCTAGCATGTATGGTCATACATCGAGAGGTCCTGGGTTCGAGTCCCGGGTCGGGCCAAGTCTTTCTGTTCAGTAAGCCTCAGTAGCAGCCCGGAGTTTTGCGAAGTTGGCGGTGAGTCACTCCCGTGCCTAAAGCCGTTGGTCCTGCGCTTTAGCTCTTTTACTGGTCGTGTCGAGTAGTCGTCCTGATAGGAACAGAGAGTGCACTTGTGTCTGCGCGTACACTTGAGATTGGCCGCCATGGCCGGAGCCGGTCGGAGTTTATGTTATTAAGCCAAACGTAGAATGACTGATAAGTATAAGTACATAGCACATAACTTTATTCTAATTTTATTTTGTTGTTTCAACCTAATTAGGTACATCCTACTGTTAAAGCCTCGTCATTAATAAATTATTGTTAACATACACAACATTCACATTTTAAATTTCTTTTAAGTAGGTACATTTATCATAATAGGTTACATAAATCAATGAGTGTTAATTAATATACACCCGAAGTATTTTTTTATAAGTATAGTTAGAGTATACATTATTATTATTATTATATATATGGTCCCGTGACCATGATTGCTGTAATGCATTCGAAACGTCGGGAACCAAAAATCATAATAAATCCGCGACAAAATCCGAAAAGATAGTTTCATTTATAAATAATGCATTATCTTAAAACTAATTTAATTGACATAAATAAGGTTATTGCGAGTCAACCTTAAAAGATACGCGTATGCTACCGGTGACTTCTTTTTAAAACATTTAAAGAGGAAAAATTCTATCATACATGATTTTTGCATAATTGTTGTTCTCTGAGACATGCAGGTTTTTTTACATGATTTTCTTCGGACAGTAGTGAATATATTGGAAATGATTCCCACTTTGAAATATCACACGTGCAATACATGGATTTGAACCCGCTTCAGCGAGCGCATTACAATTTATAACTGGGCTAACACTGTCATACAAATACATAATGCAACGCAATAAATATCCACTACGTCGTGTGATAACATCCGTAAAGAATCCATACAGTTTAGGAGCGGAGATCGAAATAGTTTAACGATATCCCGTTCAAGTTTCATTGCACGAGACCGCAAGCCTCATCCTGCGCAAACCATAGCTTGCCGCGACTTGATATCCGGCGCTACAAAAACGGCTAACGACGACTGTTTATCATGAAAGGCGTTCTTTTACAGATCTAGAGTGTTTTGTTCAACTTTTTCACACCCTGCTTTTACTTTGTGCATTGTTAAAATACTTTTTTCTACCCGTTACCTGCTACACACGCTCTGAATAAACCGAAATAAGAAATGGGAAAAGGTAATACACGAGCTTTAGTGTAAAGTGAAGATATAGGTAGATATATATAAAAACAATGTTTGATTTGAAATTTAAAATTTTATATGATAAAATATAAAATTGATAATATAAAAGTTCATACACGTGCAAGTGCAATAACACGGTCTTGTTTACATATTAATATTCAATTATTATTTGATTAATATGAAATACATACCTATATTATGACTAATGTATTGCGGTGGATTATAAGTATAGACGAAACGGCCATCCATCGTGTGAACTAAAACGTGTCACCCGAGAAGCTGGAACAAAGAGGTTTAACTGGACCTACAAGGTACTTTACTGTAGAACTAGCGACTTGACGTGACTTCGTCTAATTGCTTTATACCTAATAATAATAAAAATACCTTTTCATAGTTTTTATAAGAAATAATATATTTAGAGAAGTATTGACTCTTTTAAACAAATATAATTGGAATTACTTCATAACTATAATTTAACAGTTTGATTTTAACTAATAAATCCTAGGTAGATACAAATTTCAAAACTGATAACATTATAACAGTTGTATATTTGTGTAATGCTAACTTATCCCACAATAACAAATGGAAATATTACTATAATCCCAATGTCAAACAACAGTTATTGATTTTAGCACATTCAGTTGTTTGAGACTGGGTCGGCGGCAGGCGCGGGGGGAGGCAGTAAAACGGCAACCTCCACACGTGAATATTTGATGGCTGAATCTTGCTGTGGCTACACTACACTGACATGTCAGGCCTTATCGCATGAGCTCGTATGTTTATCAATGTGGACAAAATTTTGCACGTACGCTACATTAAAATGGTTCGGTTCGGACGGTTCTCGTTATGAAGTTATATTATGTTGTTTATTTCATATACAAACTAATGACTGAAAACTGAATTAAATAAATAATAAAAACTGGGTTTCATTTACGGTAAATTAGTTTTAGTATCACTGTCAGAGTATCGTAGCCTTAAAGCGTTATAGATAATCTACATTATTCTCGTAACGGAAATGCGTCTAAGTGCAGCTCTGGCACAACAACCGTTGGCACACAGCCCAAGTGGCGATAGCCTAGCACCTGCCTGATCACCTGCCTATTTTCGTAACTTTTGCGTATCTGCACTTTAATAGATTTCATCAATTTCATGTTATCTTTCATGGTAGTAAATCAAAACAGAACCCTAATCAGAAAACAGTAATTATAAAAAGTATATCTTCACATTGTATAGAGTTATTTTACCAGAGACTTCTTTCTGATTGATACGCTCGTTTAATAATCTAACGAGTCAAACTGCTTCCTTTCTTGAATATAAATGATTTTTTTCAATAGTAAAGTTCATATTTTATTTCAGCTAATTAAATGTAAGTATTTCATTGTGCTAAATTGATAACTAGGTAGGTGCTAAAATAGTACATATTTTTATTCAGCTAATTATATTTAATTATTTCAATGTGCAAAATTGATAACAATTAAGAAGAGAAGGCAAGAAGGCAATTAATCAAAACAGAGGTTTGATATCTCAGTGTTTGACCATTTGCGCCTTCAATTAATATGTAGTATGTAATTATAGGTAGGTACGTATTGATCTTCGCTCCTCTGAGATATTGTATGTTCAATTAGTTATAACACACAACACGAAACTGTCGTCACCAAAATTTGAACTCGATGTCGTTTTGGTGTTTTTATTGCCACAGTATCTATCTATAAATATACTCATACTAGCGACTCGCACTCGCTTCCCCCTTACTCTCGGTACCCCCTTTGGAATAGAATTTTTACAAACTTTGAATGTCTTACTTATTTATACATAACAACATGCTTTTACTGTCAACACTGAAAAAAAGTTTCAATTTGACAGCAAAATCCACATTAACAAAATGAGTTTCTAATTTCTTACAAAAAATGTGATAAATAAAAAACCGCTCGACCGATTATGTGCAAACTTCACATAAACCATCTACTAAATAGTTCAAAGAAAGCCTAAACATTTGGTTTGGATAGGTGAGCCCGTTCTTGTTCTGAAAAATGGCATTGATTTTTATATAATACTACTATATAGATCTCATACTCGTAATAAAAGTCTAAAATAGTCGAATCTGCACATTAAATATTTTTTGAAAAATCCTATTGAAATAGTCGTTATCGATGGAGAGGTCGAGCTTATATTTATATTATTGTCTGTCTGTGACCACATCATAAGAAAACCACTGGACCAATGCTAAATTTGGTATGATGATAGCTGCTATAATGCTAAATAGCTAGTTTCGGATTTTGTCGCGGTAGGATTTATTTTTATTTTTGATTACCAACGCTTCGAATTCTTTACAGCAATCATGATCACAGGAGATATTAGTCAAAGTTCGAGGGAGATTTTTGACGTCCCAGACTTTACTTTACTTATAATCAAAACGGCACTAAATTACAGTTCGCGTCACGTAAAAAGAACGCTGGAAGAAAGTGGTGGGGGTGTGTTTGCGCATGAATACATTCGCACACGAAGTTACTAAGCCTATTCTTTTATTTTTGAACTAGCCTTTCACTCGTGACGTATATTGGTTATTGGCAGGTAGGTACATTAAAAAATATAATATAATAAATATATTAGATAGAATGTCAGTAAATAGTATTTTATTAATTAATAAACTATGTTTCATTCAGTGTAGAATGTTTAATTTACTTACAAAAAATATAATTAATTAATATAATATATTTTTAAAATTATCAGACTACTTATTTTATATTATTATTTTTATCAGACTCTCTCTTTAAAAACAATATACGTCAAAAATATTTTTCTCTATTTTTTTTATAAAACCATTTCGTAATTAATAACTTTTGTGTGCGCGATGGTATTTTGAACTGTCGAACCAATAGCGAGCCAGAAAGCATGCGGCGTGTGCCTCGCCGTCCCGCGCCCCGCGTCTTACCACCAAATTGGCCGATAAATCACCTCTGCACAACTTGACAGCCAGCGTTCTTTTTAGATGACGCGAATTATACATCGTATACTATGTATGTAGAGGTTTTAAAAATGCATTTTCGATCAAAAATATATAATCATCTTAACTTCAATTATAAAATAAAACAATGTTTTGTAAAAGGTAACCACTACATAGATAGAATTATAATAACTAAGTAAATGAAACATTTTATAATTATGTTGATAAGCGAATGTATAATATTATATATGTCTTACTCTTATATAATATTAAATATACATTTAGATTTAGGTACATATGTTAGAGGTGACATTAAATTCCAAAGATTTCAAATTAATGTAGGTACCTACGCAGGTACCAGTATGTACCTAATTTAATATTAGTTTCGCCATAACGCATAAACTATTAAAACGCCATAGGAAAATCGAAGGGCATGGTAATATATACAAACAGATGTCACCATATTTAAATTAAGGTGCTAATTGACCTCTATTATAAATATCAAGAACGTGGAGCGTAGGCACTACTCGTAGGTACATGAAGGCTGGATGCATTGTCTCTCCTGCTATATTCATATGGCTTTGATTATATTTAAAGTCATAATATGGGTTGGATTCGATTGTCGCAAAGTTGAATATATGTACCAATCGTCCTCCAAATTACCAAATTTACCTGCATAATTTTCATAAATAAAACTAAACTCTAAATTAAAACTCTAACTAGCTATGTTAAACTAATTGTACTTTTATAATATTAAATATACTCCTACTTTTGCATCATCGACGACGAAGACTACCTTGACCTCGATTGCTTTCTACGTCATTTATGGTAATCTAAGTGCCTATACATTAGGGGAGATGCATGGATTGGACGATCTTCTTTACAATAATACTTTTAAAATTCAAGTTAGATAACTGTGACAACAAGTGGATAACCGAGTGATGCGGATTCAAATCCGGGTCTCGCACCTCTGATATTTTCATTTGCAAATCGAAGGGAGGCCCGTGTCCAGCAGTGGGACGAAAGGGCTGAATAGTGAATACATACATACAACTGTCAGAACACTTATATATATGGTGTATAAATACATCACTCCTACATAGGTATTATAACTATAAGTGACTATGCCCCCGGAATGAAGAACTTACAACAGGACAACCAACTGATACTGAACCAACAGATGTTTCTTAAAAATTAAAAATCTTTGCAATATTATAAATACATATATAAAAAATAGAAAATGAAGAGTTTTCCAGGATAGTAGCTAGAAATATGTATGGGAATTCTGTTGACAAGCTTGGATTACTGTGTGGTTGATATGCCATAATTAACATGACCTCTTTTTCATTCTTATGCTTCACGGCAACGTCTCGAATTCTTTGTACTCAATAAATAAATACCACTACTGTTACATGAATATTTTTACGTAAAATGCATGAATCTGTCTAGGTGGTTTACTGCTTATAGTATAATACATTTTTTATGAAATTTCAGTACATATGTAAGAAAAAAAACAGAAACAACGACGATTATTACAAAAGTTAAAAACTGTGTCGCAAATAACGCAATTATCAACGCCCTCCTAAGTTACAGAAAAACAGTATGTAGGCACATCCAACAAAAACTAATATTAAAAATAAAAGAACATTAAAGAAAATAATTAAATATAATAAATTAAATTAATATATTTATTTAATATATTTAGTATAATATTATATTATCGAATACGATTCGATTTAGATTAGTGATATCTTCTTAGCTTATAATATTTAACAGTGATACTTTGTTGGTAACGCAGCGTTTCATCTATTTCATCTATGTATGTCGGTTGCAGTGAATGAATGCAGAGGTAGGGCGTCGTGGCGCCTACGCAGGCGCATCTCATGCCTCTCAAGTCTCAAGAGTAAAGACTCAGCGCCTATTTACAAATTGTCTTGCTCGTGTAACTTTTATTACACCATTGTTTATTTGTATTCCAGAAATGAATTGATGATTGTTAAGTGAATGAGATTAAAAACATGTTACAAATTTTAATATACTTGCATGGTTACTAAGATATAACAACAAATTAAGTATATTAACATATAAGCGCTTTAATTAAAATCGTTGTATTATTGTATTCATTCATATTCTTTTTAACAAGAGATTTTTGATGGATCTATATGGGGATCTTGAATTTGTCTTCATAATAATAATAAAAATGGAAGATTTATTAATTAATTGGTACTTAGTTGCATGAGATACATACGAAAAGGCACTCTTCACGCGTCAGACCGGTTAGGTCAGTGACCACTAGAACCTAGTACGCCGCTCCGTAGCTTTGAGGCAGCGACTCCAGATATGTTTTCAGGTGCTATTTTATAAAAAAAACATAAAGGTTTGGCAAAGTGTCTTTTCCACAATATAAAACAGTATGATATTACAGCACTTTTTTATAGTGTTTTCCAGTAGTCAAAAAATACTGGAAAAAATTATGAACAGATAGCTAATAATTAAGGATTTTTTGGGACATTTTTACAACAGCGCCATTTAGTTCCGTGGTTACGGATACCAGATAGTTGATATACTACACATATAAATTTTAAATACATACATAATATAAATATTACCATCCATGACTGGAGAACAAACATTCGTGCTCAACAAATGAATGCCCCCAGCGGGACTCGAACCCGCGACCGCTGACGCAGGCGCGAAAGGTTGTTGTCTTTGATTATATACATCTAAGGTTGTTGTACTAAATTAAATATTTCTATTAAACGATTATACTTATTAGCCTAAATTTTCACTGGCTGCGTAATGTTTATTGTAATCTTTGAAATACTGTGATAGATGAAAACAACCTTTCCCGACTAAATTAAAAATAAAAAAAAAATATAAGATACCTATCGTAGATACAAAAAAATATTTATATTTTGGAAATTATAATAATTATCTCCATAGCAGAATAGTTTCGGGTAGAAATTATTCAATACATGATAATATGTGAACATAATATACTTACTATATAGATATGGTTAATATGTTCTCTATATTATACAATAAGTTTATTAATTGACAACTATATTTCTAATAAGCAACAATGTTTAGTGCTACACAAATAGAGGTAGGTACGCCAGTCGCCAATACACATACAGTAAATACGTCATTTTATTTACGCTAAATATGCGTAGACACTAGACAGTAATTCTACTGTTTACATACGAGTAACCTATTTATAAAAGTCTTCAATATCTTCAGCTTACATAATATTCATTTGATTCTTCATGCAACGGACATTAAAATACTGAAAGGAATGCCGAGCCGTAAAATCTCTTTAGTGACAATATAGGATTAGACTCGTATATATATACTCGTATGTCAAACCTTTTATAAGAAAATGGGGTGTATAAAATCGTAATGGGTTTAAGCTGTGCGCTGTAGTCGGCAGTCACATAGATACCCGTACATCAGGCAGCTGCAGCGAGGTCGTTCGCCAATGCGGAGCCATATTTTACTCACCACCTGTTTTATCTCAACGTTTTACTGCCGACACCAAATGCATGTGAAGTTTTGGTTTAACTTTCATGTGATTACCAGCGAATACTCTTCACTCAAATGTTTTACTTTTCATAATAACAATCAGAAATACCCATGTATAAGCGTTACTCAATCTAGTAAACTGTAAAGGGTCAATTTATGGTAGTGATAGACGAGAGTTGGTATATTCTATAAAAATACGTAGTTTTTAAAAATCTGATTATTTAATAAGTTTATTACTTAACATCAAAATTCAACACATTTTTAAAGAGTTTCATTTGTAGGACAACGAACTTCCGATGCAACACAGATTTTGTTGATATTTTTACATTTCTACAATGGGTACTGAGTACAGCGATTAAAAAAAATTAAGTATTTTAATGCCTTTTCTCATAGAACCATCATGAAAATCAGAGATGATGGCATAGCATATTTAATAAAAAAGAATTCTTGGAAAGCGAACCATTTTTTATTACAATCATCTTTTAATTTTAATAATTATATATTTTTTTATTTATCTGGCAATTTAAAAAAAAAATGTTAAAAAATTTTAAAAGAAGAAATTCTTTAAAATCCTAACCTTTACATTATTCCTCCTAGTTACTGCGCCGGTATGTTTTAGTAAGTTTTAACATCATAATACTGTCCTAGTAAAAACATATTGGATCCCCAGAACGATACATTATTGTCACCCCACGACTAGTTAAAAGGCATAACGGAAACGACTACAACTGGATTGATTCGCGTCTAAGGCTACCAGCCCAGTTTAGATTACATTTTTTATCTTACTTCCATAGCCATCTATCTACTCCTTATACGCTGTATTAAGAAGAAACATGATGTGGTATTTACACCTTATACAAGAGAGATTCAAGTTTTTTATCATCTGCCCCGTCCAATGATAAAATGATTCCGCGTAGGTACGTTAATACGAACAGGAGTTTATAGGAGGAGTGGTGAAGTGGCTAGCACCTAGCATGCACGACCACACATCGAGGATCCTGGGCTCGAGTCCTGGATCGGGTTAAGTTTATTTATTGAGTCTTTCTGTTTAGTAATCCTCAATAACAGTCTGGATGTGGGAAGTTGCGGTGTGTCGTCCATAATCAAATCAAATTATTCTTTATTCAAATAGACTTTTACAAAGTCTTTTGAATCGTCATTTTTACATTATTAAAATTAAATGTCAGTCTGTGAGTAAACTACCACCGGCTACCAAAAGCTGTTCTGCTTAGAAGAACCGGCAAGAAACCTCGAAGAGCACGTAAAGCCGCCGTTACTCTCACTGATCGTGACGAGTAGCCGTCTTACCGAAGTATGAGAGTGATAGGAATAGAGAGTGCACTTGTGTCTGCCTGTATACCATATTACCTATATATAATATCTCCTACGCAGTTGGCCAGTGTCAATGAGATTGAGCGTCATGGCCGGAATCGGTCGGTGAACATTATTTTGTTCAATAAATGTTAGTTTACTACATACAACAGAAGCATTTACGAATACCTAATTTAACAGTACCAACTCTCAACTCCCAGTTACCTATATATTTTTATTGAGATTAAAAACTATGAAAGGCACTTACTGATTTCAGCAACGATATCACTCTTCCTTCACTGCAAGCAAGGGTGATCTCATTGCCGACGTAACGTCAGATAAAACACTCAGCAAAGGAACGAACCTCTTTTACGGCTTAATCAGGACTCACCCTAGCTAATATTATGCCTATTCTACAAGTAGCTATATGACGGCAATTTTACGCTTTATTCGTCGCGGGTTGCAGTCTTTGCAAAAGTAAGTTAAGTTAATAAAAGGTATATGTAATATGTATTAAAAAACCTTTTTACTTAAAATTTTTCAAACAGCTACATAATTAAATTATTTAAGATGGCGTGTATTTTCTAGACAAGTTCAAGTCCTTTAAATTGTTTTGACTCTTAGTTGGTTTCTATGAAAAGATAAAACTTTGAGATAAGTATTTCTGCAATTTAATATTTCTATTTCACGTGCATCCAATAAAATCTTTCGAGAATATGAAAGATTTCATCGCGACGCTTGGAGTGTAGGTACATAAAAACTACAGAATGTTTCATACAGCGCACCGCAACGTGGGAAAGCCGCATAGGATGAAAAATAAAAATTGCACAAAATGAAAAAGAATCTTAGAATGTTATGTAGACTTTATAACACTTGCCTTCTAAAGAATTTTAAGCTTTTATAAATAGTAAAATTTCCCCTCTAGTATAGAAGAAGAATTAATCATACTTACTTATAAAAAATACAAATATGTATTTATCTTTAAGTTTAGTAAAAACATAATAATATATTATATAAATAACTTAATTATAAAATTTAAAAATTTAAAATGGAAGAAAACTAGGCGGAGAATCCGAATAGCCTACCTATGTCCAATTGCCCATCCCATGATACAATTAATGCACCTATGTAGTACCTACCTACTTGATGATCATCGAATTACTCTGCCCAGCGGTTAAACACGAAAAGGTAACAAAGAGTCAGTCACGGATACTTTCACATTTACGATATACCTACATGTGATAAAAAAATATATTTACTTATGTTACATCAGTCACCAGCGATACGTGTGAACCCAAAACATTCGTAAGTCGTAAAAAATTAATAGTAATAATATATTGCATCTAATTACAGTAAGCCGAGTAGAATATATATGTCAATAACATAATATGTATAAAATAATATTTGTTATATATATATAACGAGAGTTTAAACATTAAATGAAATAGATCGAGACTTAAAGGTGCACGACTAATTTTTAATTATATGAATAACGGTTTTATTCGAGTTTATTGATATTTTATTATGCGAAACTACGGTTTAAAATAGGCATAAAATTTTCTGTTTGTTTAGTATTTTTCCAAGATAACTGTCCATGTAGACCTGTTCCGAGCAGTCAACACCCTCATAAGCATACTTGTAATACAAGATAAAACATTACCGAATCTTTTTTTCACGAATATTGTTAGCAAGGATCCTTTTGAAGTTTAAAAAAATACATTCGTTTGTTTGATCGCTGTATTGTACATTAATCGTTTTTATAACTCAACTACAAATAATTTTGGTTATAAGTATTTTATATGATTTACTTGTCGTTTTTTATTCTATACTAGCGCCAGCGAATTAATTGTATGTTAGTAGTTATATTTAACAGTTTCCGACCAAAGCCAAGCGTGGACGAAACTTCAATCAGTATCTGCCATAACATTCGAAACATAGGTATGTTCCTTAAATAAATAATTTCAATGAAATTTTCTATGTAAATGTAATAATTTTGACCACATTATTAAGATGATAAATAAAGAAAATAAATATTGGCGATTTTAGGAATTATAAAAATATGATTAAATATTTTATTACTTAATACCGTATACGGTATAGGTACCTTTTAAATTTGTATTTTAGATAAGTACGAAATTACGACATTAATAACGATTGTATTTTTAATGTTCAAAAATGAACCAAGTAATAACTGGGCGTATGTCTGATGTAACATTACTGTTACGTGCAATAGAACAAAATAAGCTTTCTAACCTCGTCCTCTTTTAGCTTTAATGTTCTAATTTTAAGTTTGGTGGCAATGCTATTTATTTTTGCAAATAATACGATACTATCGTATCTATTAATAAAAAAACTATGATATCTCATTAGTGCAATAATGATATATTTGTGGAAAAACTGGTGTTGACTGGACGCAATCTTTCATGTATTAAAGTTTCAATAGATATCGTCCTTAGAGAGGCAGTCGCAACATTCAAAGAACACCAGTAACCCATAAATATATAAGTTCAACTGCCTTATACATACAGCAGCTGTTCTATTTCGATCTTTCACTATATTATTATCATTAAGTAATAAATATGAAATAATAAAAAAATATTTACGAACATCCTTATATCTAACGATATATCCAATAGATTGCTAACTCAGTTGTATCTGTAAATAAAATTTTCGTTATAATAAACACAGAAGCCGAATCTATACGTTTTAGAATTTTGTATGTCTTTCTGCCTGGAATCGCATCACGAGAAAATCATTAGACAGATTTTAATGAAATATTAAAATAGGATATACATATATATGATATGAAAATATCTGTGATCAATCTCTAATTGATAAAACACAACTCAAAAATAACATCAAAAATGCCTCATCTTCCCAAGAAACGAACCCGAGCAAAACGAGTGTGAGCACTGAGCAGCTAGTATTTTAATAACCATGAAATTTGCACAAACTACTAACATATACCATGCAACAATGTATCTCTTCAAAAATTATCCAGGTTAATAATGAAACTAATTTGCTTTGTAGTAAAAGCGGAAAGTATAGTAATTACTAATTAGTTGCCAATCTACTCGAAACTAAACTAGCTCGTTTGATATCATTGTATTTGTGTCTATGCCCTTGTCTAATACACTACTCAAAACAAACATTCAAAATTGGTCTGACATTTTTCGATATTTCCAGTAATACGCTATATTTAAATCGACTTAAAAACTTAACGCATTGAAAGAGATATCGTAAATTCATTTGCAGTCTTTGTCTGGTGGTTCACTGGTTCCGCAAAGCGACGCCTACATCCTCGGTTTCCAGTAGTTCATATAGTTAGAAGTCTAATAATGTAAGTTCGTCAGTAACTGAGCGTCGCTCGACGGGGTCTCGCAGTTAATTAACCTGTACTTCACGCAGGTGGGTGTGGAAGAGAACATTATGAGAAAACTCCGCAATAACAAACTATACTTCATTCAAACAACGTTAGAAATACCTAATGATAAAACGTAAAAAGGTTTGACTTGTATGTTTTTATGTCCGACCATATGTTGGCTCGTAATTACTAAATCGCTTAACCGATTTTAAGTATTCATCAAAAAAATTGAATTAGACTTTATTTATCCTTATATTTTCGCTATCAATGTGATAAGAAAATGTTATAAAAAATTACCTTATAGTTTGTATAGTATGAAATGACATATAACATGTCAATACACATTATGTAGACTACTTTTTGTATGGTAAAAACTAGTGAAATAAAGTTTAATCATAGCAATGCAATTTAAACACAAAGTAAGTATGCGATGATGTAGCCGAGGCACGTCAAGTATTTGCAGGATGAAGCTGAAACCGCAGCGTAATTGAAACGTTCTGAAGAAGCATTCTCAAGAGTAACCTCATATTGTGTTGGCGTCTTAATACGGTCACGGATTGGACATGCCACAGAACTCGAATGAACTTAATTAACCGACTTCAAAAAAGGAGGTATGTGCCATTGTATATATTTTTTTATGGGTCCCTTGGTCACCAAGTCAGCATCTTATAAAGGGATCCCAGGAAAATCGAGGGCAACTCTCAAATTTTATAGGTACTTATTACCTTTTTTATATATTTTCTAAAGTTATTCAAGTATTTCCGTGTGATAATCATCATTTCATGTGGATGAGCTGGTAATGGAAGGTATAGCTCCTCAACGGTTAGGAGTTGAAAGATTTTTTTAAAATATTATACGTACTTATGGTCAAATAATTGTATTCTTTGATCGATAAATAATATTAAAAGCTAAATCTCTCTAGGAGTTAGGTGGAAAAATGCACGTGGACAAATCTCGATAGCCTATTGTTGTTCACTCCGAAACCTCGCAGAGTCATTGGAGCAGAACTTTAGTTAGCCTACCCATATTATATTTAAACAAAACACATAATAATATCTACTTTGCAAGAAAAACTGAAAAATAAATTATTTTTTAACAAAAATAAAAACTGACTTCAAAACGCAACAAACCTAAACTAAAAATTGAAAAATAGGTATTTTTATATATGTACAGTGTTCACGGATTACGCTTAGATTTATGATCCGATGTACGTGATTCTTCTTTAGTTTAATGCGGAATATGTAGTTGCTATTTGGTCCCACTAAATTTAACATAGTTTTTCCCAACAGTTTTCATTTCATGAACTTTTTTTTTGTTTACGTGGATGATGTAATTTTAGTATGTGTATTATTATTATTATTATAGTTTACCTGATGTTGTGATTTAGAAAAATCCTACTGTAGTCTACAAAACCTATTACAGAGACTAAAAAGTAAAAAATAAAATAAGTAAACTACGTTTAAAAAAACCAAAAACTAAAAAGTTTAAATTAACTTTATAAAGTTTACACCTCTTATGCAAACCTAATACCTTTAATATTAATAAATTACTATTATGTGCTACCTATTAACAGGTTCGAAGTCAGTAATTTTTATTTAATAATTTTATTTGGTAATTCACGAATAGGTAATGCACCGTGCATAACTCTTTATTTTAATAACTTCGACTATTGTTATCCTGGTCCGTCTACGAAACCATCTCGAGGTACTTTTGTAAAAGTCTAATATCATATGGAAACAACTTTATACTTCCTCGACCTAAAGTTTTCCTCGAATCTATCTCGATGCAGAAATTATAGTTCATCAACTATTCGTATCTATATTTACATTGCATCGGTATCCCGCATGATCGCTTCTTATCATCATTGTTGTAACTAAAATTTAAAAGGATAAAGATGGTTTTAGTTACTGCTACATTGTTTGAAGGTGATAAAGTACCTATTCTTCACAATTTGAAGGTCACGAATTCGTATAACACTCGTAATACTCGTTTATCATATTTGGGAAGACACACACATCGGTCGTGACAAGTATTACTCAAGCAGCGGACCGGCTCGCCCAGTTCTCGCCCGGCTTCACCATCCCGCAACCACTCTATATCTGTCAATTGCAATAATTATAAAATGAAGGTTGTATAAGCACTATCTGTCAAATATAACATAACACTACTAATGTTTTTCTTCTTAAAGTTGAATCTTTCTACTTTTAAACTTTTTAATGTTAGTCTTCAGTGGACTTATTGAACATAAGTATATAAATATTTAATTATTATATACACGGCTATTTAAAAACTTGAAATTCTTATTGTATGTGTCTACTAATGTAAAGAAAAAACTTTATATTTTCTGAAAACTACACGTCACAGTGCACGATTTAACAAGAATACTTAATTAATTTTTAAAATTATGAAACAAGAATCTATATTAATATTATAAAGCTGAAGAGTTTGTATGTTTGGTAGGTTGAACGCGCTAATCTCATGAACTGCTGTTCCAAATTGAAAAATTCTTTTTGTGTTGGATAGCCCGTTCCGATATATCACGCTATGACTAATAGGAGCGGAGCATCAATGAAAAATGTTGCAAAAACGGGAAGGGCGCGCGTTAGTTCTGCGAGGTACGCGCGACTCAGAAAGAATTTGGTTTCCGGCCTTTAGAACGCGTGCGAAACCGCGGGAAATGCTAGCATTATATAAATAGCAACATGTACACTTACTCTACAGTGTGTACTGTGTAGTATACTGTATACCTACATACAATGAGGACGAGGAATGAGAATGAATGAATCAATGAAGCTAATTCATTGCATCACTAGAAAGACAATTGTATTGCGGAACATCTGCTGTGTGATTTGACGTTTTTTTTCAGCAAACACAATAGCTAAGAATGTACGTTGTAAATTGCGTTTGGAGTGTGTGGCGTTAGTACGCAGATTCACTGCTTTCGATTCTTGCTCATTAGCGATGCCGCACCGACGCTCTTCTGTAAACACTTGACGCCTACAAATGGCTGTTCTTGTTCCACGCAACGTCTAAAGCTTCGCCATCTCTTACACAAAATGAGTTTGTGAGCAGCCTTTAGATGACTCCAAGGGACGTGACGCTCTACATTTTTTAAACATTATAAAGAGGGTTTTTTTACGTTCGACAGTAAAGTTGATGAGAACAGAATATAATTTATATTAGTATTTACTTTGTCGATGATTATTTAATAATATGCTACGCCAAACATTATGCTTCAAAGTTGAAAGTGGAACGTAGTTATAATGTTAATATACTATGGGATGTACTGCGCATATGGAGAAAATGCAATTTTCAATATCTTTTTAATCATAAGAAGCTTTGTAGAGACTTTTTTGTGGCGACATTATTAGTTTCACATTTTACATAAAAATAGAACTACTGTATTAATTATTACACGCGTGCGTGTATCATTTTTCTTCTGAATTCTCTTAATTGTCTCAAATCAAGGTATCAATTAAAAGAGCGAGTTAAAGACGATTTTTTTACCTGAAAAATATCCGAAACATACCGTGAATATACTACTGTACTAATTGAAAAAAAAAATCATATCATTTACAAATAGTAATTAAACCAAACAGGTAATAAGGGTCTAATTACTTTGAATGAATATGCATATAAAAATACTTACTTAGCAGATAGGCACTTATAATTAACAGGTTAATGTATTTCTACCGTCTACCGACAAACATAAAACTGTGTCTTCAATACACGCAACAACTCCATGAGAACTTTTAAACAATAACTGCACTGCCATAATGTAATGAGTTTCTCTTATAAATCTTTCCGTGTCTTTTCTGCACGTCCATTTAATTTCGCAGATAAGTTACTCGTACTATATAGCACTAACTTATATAACCTATAAATATTTAAAGCTTAGTATTGTTTATCCGGCTATTTTTGTTTACCTAATTTAATTATATATGCAGGTCAAGGTGAGTATATTTTACCGGATTATCTAACATAATATTTTAGTTTTCTGCCTACGCGTAGCTAGCCATTACTTACGTTTTGTAGCACACTTTTTGATTTAGCATTTTTCATTTATCTAAATTGTGTTAATTAGGTATGTGAACGTTGATTTTATATTCATGTATTCACAAATTTTGAGCTTTGGTAGTGAGACATGCTTAGTAACATACGCTAAGCTAGCCAGCCATCTAAGGGAGTTGCATAAAAAGCATTTGGATGCACTGTATTATGATAATATGAGACGGAAGAAAATCTCGAAAACATTATTGATTGGTCGGGATAACCTGCCTACAATCCTTTAGTGGTAGGAGAAAAGACGAAATCAGTAAAAGGTTGCACAGCGGGAGGAAGCAGTCAAGTCCTCGTGGAGTCGTGATGAGATGTTGAGGTCGAACGCGCGAGCATTAACATCGTCAAGATATTAGAAATCCCTTAGTTAAAATAGGTCAATTAAATTAAAAATGTTGGTTGTGATATTATTAAATAAGCATTTTCCTAATTATTTAAAAACTAACAATTGTCAATAAATATTTACCAGCCTAGTAAGTTATGGCAATATTTTAATTCTAAAATAATATCGGTCGTTCTCATACATTTTCAATGTAGAGATTAATATGTTATCGAATTTATATTCCTAAAATAGTAACAAAGCGAAATCTATAGATGGAATATTTTTTTACAATCAAAGACTATTTATTAAGTATTGAGTACCTACCTGTAGAATGTAGACCCCCAAAACAATAATGAATAATTTTTTTGACGGTACGTCTGTATCTATGTGCGTTTAATAATAAAGAATACAGAGCAACTACTGCCGATTTTAATAAAAAAAGTGTAATAATAAATAAAATATATCTAATCAGTTCATTATATAAAAACAATCTCAAAATATATTTTAAAACCAATTTTTTTCAAGAGTTTCTATAAATTCATTTCAACGGCTTGCGGACATTTTAAGAGTTTCTCCTGATACTCGTTTAGGAACAGGAGAATAGTTTACCAAGTATATTGTTTGCTTAGTTGCTTAGTTAGCACTTTATTCTGGCCTCTTTCCTCGGTATTACTAAGGTATTAACTGACGGAAGTTATTTTTTGTCAAACAGGTCTCGCTCCCGGTGATAATATTTATGTTAATGAAAATTTGGCTTTGAATTGAATTACCGTTAACGTATTCAAAGGCCAGGTACTTGGTAAAGTAAACCGCTTAAGAGTTCCTGTTATGAAAGCGAAATAGCTATCTGTGGTCTGCGCACAAAAAAGGTTAGAGATGTCTATATAGACCATCCTCCATGATATAGACATAATATCCAACACGAAAATATTACCACAAAAATTTATGTGATTGTTTTTAATTTTTATTGTTTTCATGTTTTTTATTAATATTTGCAGCCTAATTTACCTACATAATCTTATCTAAACGATCAGAAAAATAGTCAACTTATTTTTGTAAATTTAAAAAAACAAAATGTATTAACTGTTATTACAAATCTTGCCTTGCCTTTTTAAATCAACTGCAAGAATAAGAATGGAAAGAACAATGGTTTTCTTCAAAATAAACATAAAAATAACGTACCTACCTATGTAGGTAGGTATGAGGAATTACCATTTAAAAATATTTTTAATTATTTAAAGAGAGCTCAGATCATATCTATACTATAATATTATATAGCTGAAGAGTTTGTTTGTTTGAATGCGCTTATCTCAGGAACTACTGGTTCAATTTGAAAAATTCTATTTGTGTTGGATATTCCGTTTATCGAGGAAGGCTATATTACATCACGCTATAACCAATAGCGGAGCAGCAATGAAAAATGTTGCAAAAACGAGATAATATTCCTTTTGAGAGCTTCCGTTGTGTACGCTGCGTAAACGGTTAAAGTTATGCAAAAATCATGTATGACGGAATTGTTCACCTTTAAAAGCTGTAATAGAAAGTTCGCGGTTTTTAAACGGTTTTTATGGTAGTCAAATTTGTTTTAACATAATGCATTATTTGCGAAAGTGTTTTATAAACATGATATTAATCCTTACCTAAATAAATAACAAGTATTTAATTTTAAACAAAATTGATCTTGTCATCATTTGATTTTAATGAATATCTTACGAGAGATATCATAGTTTTAACATAACTCCGCAACAAAATAATGATCACCGTGTGCAAGACCGTGTGAAGGGGAGAGACCTCAGTAGCTCTTGCTCGTGTGGTACCCGACTCGGAAAGAATTTGGTTTCCAGCCTTTAGAACGGCTAGAATTGTAATATGTAGGAAACAACTTAGACTAGCGCCGCTCAATTGTGCTGTACAAGTGTATGCTAAACAACTAAAGCACCGTAGTGCAATAATGGGCATGGCTCTACGCTCGAGCGCTCCCAGTACATACGTAAGCCCAGCGATATGCAATATACATATTATGAGCTATAAATATATTAGCTGAGCATATATTTCTTTATTTAAAAAGATAAGAAATTTAACTCCTATTAATTTTCATTATTTTTAAAATTAAATATAGCATATTCATAAAATATAGATATGTGTACATGTTTTTGAAATTATGTAGGAGTAGGTAGGTAGGTAGTTTATGAACTATCTGGCATCCATAACACAAGCTTCGTAACTTAACATGGAACTAGATGGTTCTGTGTGTTAATCTCCAACATACTTATTTAATTTATACTTATTATTATATATTTAGCACAGGCAAAGCCGCGGGATTTGCTTGTTATGCATATAAACCTTCCTCTTGAATCACTCTATCTAAAAAAACCGCATCAAAATTCGTTGCGTAGTTTTAAAGATTTAAGCATACATAGGGATATAGGGACAGAGAAAGCGACTTTGTTTTATACTATGTAGTGAAGTAAAATTAGTCTTGGCCCTTGGGTTACGCAGATTCACAAATTGAAATTTTGAAACTTTGTTTCTAATAATTGGTTGACATCGGATTTGTGTATGGAAAGAAATAGTCCACTTGATAACCACAAACGTGACTTGGACTCGTTTTATTTATCTACAGTAATGTAGAAATAAGCTAGCATTAGAGATATATAGCATAACTATAACTGTCAGTCCTAGTAAAAAAAAATAATATAAATTGCAGCACAAAGTGGTGAAAGAAAGAGAATAATTTTGATCACTATATAATCTCTGTGGGAATTTTTATTAAAGGAATTCCTCGTCACTGATGAGTGACGACCATACGACCATCTGGCGTAGTGAGGGTCCGGTACCTCGTACCGGTCTAGTGCCGCGACGGCGAAGTTCAACGTTTGCAATCTTGTTTCACTGTCAAGTATCAAATATCCAAATTTATTAAAATAACAATAAATTTTTACTTTGAACTCGAAACTCGAGAAAAACTTTTTAACGATTTTTCGCGGATACAAGTACTTACATTTATTATAATTTTGTAGTTATCCAATTTTATCTCAATTTGAATTAAAATTAAACTTTGGAGTATATTTACTACTTCGGTACATAATATAGATACGTAAGTAAGTATATATAATATATTGTATTACCAATATAAAATATGAAGGAGTACATAAAACATTGTCTCTACAATTTTTAAAATCGTATTGTAGGTACATAGAGTACTTATGTTTAGAGGTTAGCATATCCGCTCTACAAGTTTACTAATATATTTTAACGTAAGTCTATTCAAAAGTAATATAAATATTTTACCTGGTCCGAGATCGCTACGACCGCGACACCCGTAGTGTTAAGATTCTAATACAAAGGAATGAAAAAAATGTTAAAAGAAGGCGTAGCAAAATTCTTAAATAAGAATGACAAAAAAGAAAAAAAGGCATAGAATATTCAATATTTTCATTCACAGAAACATCATCAGTCATCACTCACCGTGAGAAATTGAGAGCAGTGAATAAATCTCCAAAGTCACTTGTAAAGAAAGTGATCTATCTAACGTTAAAGTACCGCATTCATCCGTTTACTTTTGATATTATTTGAATTTTACATTAAAATATATTCTTACATAATATCTTTATAGGAAACGCTCATGTGTCCTTCAACATAATACTAATCTGTATTTACGTATATATTTTTATGTTTGCACCAAAATAATAAATGACAAGGCATGCACCTAAACAATAAAATTAAAGAGAAGATAAAAGTTAATTAACTTTTATAATTACAGGCCAAAAAGTAGGTCGCATTTTTGACTTATTTGGTAAGTATTATTATACTTGCCTCACTGTGAAATGATCTCGTTTTTCGCTTATTGTATTACTGTGATATTTTATATTGAGCGTTGAACAGTGAAGTATGTAATCGTATTATTTATGCTTATTATTCTTGCTTACTTAGATAGATTTCACTTGTCTAAGAGTATTAAAGTATGACATAATAGGTAGAGTTGCAAAACAATGCCCGTGGGAATTTTATGCTACCACTTACTAAAACCTCAATATATGATTCTCATTAGGTAATATTTTGATATTTTATATAACAATCGTAATTCTACATTACGAAGGTAATTATAAAATTTTACAGGCGAAAAATTTCATAAATAGGTACCTAAGTACATCTTCTAACAAAAACCTATGACAATTAACTAAGGAGAATATCAAGTTCATAAGACAAGGTTTTCTTTATAAACAGCAGGAAGATACTAAACAAAAATTAATTATTCCGTAGCTATTATAAACTTGTAATAAGCGTAATGGATACGTCCGCGGTGTTTTTTTTATTTTTATTATAAAAAATCTCCGGAACTCGTGAGACTTATTACTTTGTATCTATAAATTTGTAAGTTCTCTATTAAATTAAGTATAACCTGTTAATGTAATTATAAATAAAAATATGTTTAATATTAAATATTACAAATGACAGTAAAAAAGGCTTTACATGTAATTTTTTACCTGATGAAATTACAAATATTTAGAAATAAAGAGTGATTCCAACATTAAAATACACACTTTTGTTCAGTCTGCACATTACAAAAAATAATATAATATTATGTATTTTATATAACATACCTTATTTTATGAAATGTAGTCGATCAATCCCGATTCGTATATGGGTCCAGAGGTCCGCAGTAGTTAAAATTGCCGCATTCCACTACAGCCGGGCGCGAGGCAGACGCAGCCTCCCTATCTCGACCGGTTGTTTACCCGCCCGCGACTCATGCACGTTACCCTATGCTCATCACTTAAACAACTATTTAAATACACTGTTTATAATAAAGGTGTAAATATCATGGCTGCACAGTGTTTCATAGAGATCGTTCGATTACTGCATCAAGAGGTGAAATGTCTACGCACAGGTATATCTCAATCGACGACGCGCACTCGACTAGCGCTACGTCGACGCCAGCGCCCTCCGTGAGCCCGCGCAGGCGCCAGCCCGCACTCCCACTCGGAAAAGCCGACTCACAGACTCATTTACACATACACTCGATATGAATTTACCATGTAACAAGCTCCTAAAATTTTAATGAATGCAAATACTGACAGAAACGTTACAGATAATACTGAAAACTACAAGAATAACATTAAATTTACATTCACACCCATTTTGTTTTTAAGAAGCTTTGTTGTAAGTATGTAATAAAGTAAAGTAAGATTCGCGTCTTCTACAAGTTCTTATGCTGTCGATAGTCTTAATATAGAGCCAGTACAGTTGTAGACTTCCTGTAATTCTAAATATAATGTAATATACCCAACTAATTGTCGTATATATGCTTTTATACATAACAGTATTTATGATATTATAATAACACCGAGTTTCGTATACTCTATGGCTTATAACTACAGCCACAGGTTTGACCTACTTGGATCTACATCTACACAAATATTTGAGTGAGTCTGGGAGTGGCACCTTCTCACCCTAAAAGCGCGACGTCCATCCAACTACGAATATCCGACATGTTACTCGACCCCTTTATATCTTGTAAATACACATAATATAATATAATTACGAAAACACGGAAATTACTTTAAATACAAATAATACTACACATCTAATATTAAAATAACACATGTATATTGTATATCGCAGTTAAGGCTATACATATCTATTAAGCATTTAGATACGAGCTGTTTTATTACAGAAATTCCATGGATTAGCATTAGGTACTTACTTTAATTATTTAGCGCAAGCAGGAATTAAACTCGTGACCTTTGACCCAGAATGCAGATTTGGTAAACGCCGAATAAATTGATGAAATTTATTCAATAAATACTATAATCCGTACGTTTGTTTATAAAAATAACAATACGTACGTTCGCATAATATAGCAGTATATTTACTTATTGTTTACTATTAATCAGAGAATATTTGTGTACACTTGGTAGATAATATTTGTATTATAATGTCTTTACTCTACTATGTAGAGTCTACAGGAAACCATCTTATGTGGCTTTAAAGTTTAGTTTCAGGTTATTAATTTAATAATACCTATTATATTGTGTAAAAAATATGCGTATTCAAAAAGAAATAAAAGTAAAATGAGCCAAGAAATTAACAATGTCAAATTATTTATTTTATTTTTGTACTTACTTCTCCTGTTGAAAATTAAAAAGATTCCACTTTTTTTAAATATCATCTAGTTACGATTACATAGCAAACCATCCCCCTAACGTGCGTTCACCTTGTCGTGGTGGACCGTGGAGTGATTTTTCATTCAGCGGAGTCTAACAATCCGGCTGGGCTTTAAGGCAAGAAATGCGCAAGGAGAGGAGGACCCACTTCGGTGGGCGGTGTGTCATGCGGGATGCACCTGGTACCTACTTCTCTGGATATTTTTTCGTAATAAAAAGTGTCCTATTATGTTCCAGACCCAGATTACCAGTTATCATCATACCAAATTTCTTCAAAATCTGTCGTGGTTTACTAGAGATGCGATCACAGACAGACACACAGAGAAACAAAAATTCTAAAAACTCGGCCTCTACATTGATAATAATGAATAGGCATTTCGATAAGAATTTCAAAAATATTTAATGTACAATTTCACCAGACCAAGTTAGAAATTTATTTTATGTAAAGATTTATGTCCTAAATTTAAAATGTGTGAATAGCAATTTAAAAAAGCAAAATGCCTCGATGATCTAGTATACGTACGGCTGCAGATCCGGAGGTCCTAGGTTCTAGTCTATCTCTAAAAGAATTCCCAGTAAAACTCCTTGTGGAAAGTTGGTGGTATTTCTCGTCTCGTTTCGTAGTGTCGTCCCAACGGACTTTAAGTGTAAAAAGAACAAAGAATTAAAAAAATCTAAATGACCATTGGCCACTTTTTACGCGGTTTAGTTTGTTATTTTTAAAATTTGGCGTTTTTTAAAGTCAATTTTTATTTTTTCTAAAATCATTAATGTTCTTAATTTTCCGGACTCGGTAATCCATAAGTATACCCATCCAATGCCAAAGAAATAATAAAATTAAATATTAACGCTTGGCGAATTAGTCATCTTAAAGAAAACTTCAGAACTCTACTTTTGTCATTTTTTTCAGTATCTAACTGTAGCACACTGCTACAGTTACATTTTAAACGCAAAAAATGCATTATTCACTAAAAGCACTGAACCAATTTTAATAACTAAATGTTGAGCAGTAACAACTTATTTCTTGGTTCAACAATTGAGATTAAACTTAACTGATTCTGTCGAGCCGTGTTTAGAAAGGGTCTAGAAGAATAATGTAGGGTCAGCGGCCCCGGAAAAATATTAAAAAAAAAACTTGTGTGGTAATATTGGCGAGGTATAAACATGAAATTAACAAAATTTCAGCTTCTCATGTCGCTGGGTTTAGGAGATATATGACCAAATAGACGCTAGTACGGGTACTTTTTAAAACTGTTTTTTTCAATAACTGTTACAGCTACACTAATGGAACAAAAACTATTAATTAGAAGAAATACTAGCGTACATTATAGATTTTTTCTATTTTATCTTCTATTTGAAAAATACAACAAGTTTTTTTCATCATTTTATTTATAGTTCCCGCAAAGACACAATCGTAGAAAAAATATATAATGTAACCCACTATGTCTAGTATTACTACCAAAAAGTGCATAAATATAAAATGGATGCAACACTTCCAAAAAAAAAATGTTATCTCTTATAACGGTCATAGGAACTAATGACTTTACATTGATCCTTCGACGCGAATCACCTTCGCTCCGCCTAGGTACGTTCTGACGGTTAGTGTACTGTGTAGATGTTTCAGAAATGATGTCTGTGCAAAAAGAAACGAAATGTGGCCTCTGCAGGCTAATCGAATGAAAAGTTCCAATCGCAATATACGATTTAAACTTACAGAATCGACATTCAAACATAATACTCTAAATATGCCAGCAGATGGCATGAACACATTTTAACTTTATAAAACTATAGAAAATAGACTTTCCCAACCGAGACAGTACACAGACAGTACTCAAGTGATAGTCAAGCAGCACTGTTGGCCATAGATTCTCTTGAGACCAACTCAAAGTTGGTTAGGAATAGCATGGACATTCTGAATGTCCTGGGTACATCTAATAGTTACTGTTACAGTTACTCTCAGATGGGTTCCAGGTCACTCAGGTATTAAAAGGTATATCTGACCTTGACAAGAATGGGCGCTGATATCCCACACTGTGGCCCCGAGCTATTTTGTATTATTGCCAAACAACATGCTTATTCAATCCTCAAAAACCACTGCAATCTCAAAGCACTTCAAGAGTGACAATCCACCTCTGGTCGTCCAGAGGTCGTCCTAAGAAAAATATCGGGATATAAATTATCGGGATTGTATATATATTATTGGAACGAAGTTCCTCATAGCGCGTTGCGAAAGGGGGCTAGACGGAAAAAATTAAGACCAAAAGTTGTAACGACACTTTATGCTATAGCTGTTGTAAGCCGTGCGGTGTGCGCTTGTTTCTCTGTCTGTCTCTTTCTCTCGCTCTCATACAAAGCAAGCCAGTTATTTTCGTTTCGTCTTTCTATTTCGCATTGAACAGTGTGGTTTTTTGTCAAGTGTATACAGGTTTTTTGTAGATAATAAATAGAACTTAAGATTAACATTTTTATAATAAGGAACTAGAACAGTGATAAAGATTAATATTATACTATAATTCGTATCAGAATATGTAATATTTTCTTTTAATTTTAAGTATTGTGATAAAGAAAAGTGTTTTTAACTCTCACAAAAACTCAAGTACAACTGAAACGATATGCCTAATTTTTGGTTTCGGGTGTACCTAACCCGACAGGAGCGAGGGTGAGTCGCGTCAAAGGATCAATGTGAAGTCATTAGTTCCTATCAGGGATGTTAAGGAGCTCCGTAACCGTAACCGAAACTATCGGATATCCGATATAAAAAATTATCCATAACCGTAACTGAATCCGAAATAAAAGTTTCGGATAATATCGGATAGGGGTGGAGCCTAATTGAGACACGTTATGACAAGTTTTGATCGGCCGGCCGCTGCCGAGACACAAGCCGCGCGCATTGTGTTTTCTTCTTGTATTTTACTTTTGAAATTCCTTACAAATTTAATATCCGTAACCGAAATAATCCGAAACTAACGGATAATCCGAAATAATTTCATATCCGTATCCGGTATAATAATCATTCCTATATCCGTATCCAATCCGTATCCGAAATTCCATATCCATAACATCCCTGGTTCCTATGACCGTTATAAGAGATACCAATTTTTTTTGGAAGTGTTGCATCCATTTTATATTTATGCACTTTTTTACAAGCTCTTTTGAATCGTAATTTTTACATTATCAAAATTAAAAGTCAGTCTGTAAGTCTGTGAGTAAACTACCACCGGCTCGGATAGCTGGTCTGCTGAGAAGAACCGGCGAGAAACTCAACAGTTGCTCTTTTAAAAAAAAATATTTGGTAACAATATTGTATTACAATTTATCTATTTATTCTACGTGAGACACAACCAGTCACTAATCCATTATTAATCACTAAATGGTAGTAATACTAGACATAATGGGTTACAATACATATTTTTCTATGATTGTGTATTTGCGGGAACTACATATAAATAAAATGACAAAAAAAAACTTTTTTTGTATTTTCGAATAGAATATAAAACAGAAAAAATCTATAAAAAGTACATCATTTACGCTAGTATTTCTTCTAATTAATAGTTTTTGTTCCATTAGTGTAGCTTTAATATTATTTGAAGAAAACAGTTTTAAAAAGTACCCGTTCTAGCGTCTATTTGGTCATATATCTCCTAAACCCAGCGACATGAGATGCTGAAATTTTGTCAATTTCATTTTTATACCTCGCCAATATTACCATACAAGTTTTATTTTAAATATCTTTCTGGGGCCGCTGACCCAACATTATCCTGCTAGACCCTTTACATGTCAAACACTGGTTAGTCGTAAAAAGACACATCAGAACTATGTACATTGTACTAGGTATATTTTAAGATAGATTTAATTTAAGCCCTGATAAAAGATTAACTGTAAAGTCCGCTATAACATGTCAATCTCATAAGGTACATTCACAATACTTGAATACAATAACCAATGATTGTGCCTTAGGGAAGGGAGGAACGCTATTCGCTAGTAGGCAAATAAATATTAGTACGTAGGTAATCAATATTATATTTGAAAAAATAGGTTTTTCATAAATTTTTGCCTACATTAGATTAAAAGACAAAAAATATTACATAATCAACTTATTATTTTTCTGTGGCATATTATATGTCAAAACTCAAAGTTTACAAATTTGGATTCTGAAATCCTGGACTATAAAAAAGTAGAGTATGAGATTCTTGTTTTATATTCATGTATGTAATAATGATTATTATCTTATACAAGTATGTTAATTATTCTCCATCTGCCATCTATGATTTACGAAATATTAATTTCTAACGTAATTTAAGGTCCTAATTTTAGACTGATCAAAGCATCTTATTCTTATACACACTGAATAACTAATAATAAACATTTAATTTTAAAATGTATAATGTAATAATAATATTATACCTTTAATTTTTTTTAATTAAGATAAATGTTAAGGATGATAATATAAACTTCCAATGGTTGGAGTTGTTAAATTAAAAACTTTTTTCAAAAATACAATGTTTAATAGCAAATGATAAGTATTCATGAAGACTTAAGTACAACTTATTTTAATACAACTAAAATAATTGACAGCCTGCTGTGAATTATTGTAATAACTGAATGTAACTAACATAATCTACAGATGTAGAATATTTTCCCAATCAACACAATGCAAGTAAACAAAATGATTCAACAGTATTCTTATAAAGTAAAGAAAACAAACATAAATCTCCTTTTTTTAAACAAAATTTAAACACCTTTTATATGATTAACATAAACTTAATATTTTCTATTTCCTTAGACAATTAAATTTTAAACCATAGTAGGTGCATCGCCTATTTCTTTAGAAAGTTCAATTATAAGATCCTTATAAATAATTGGGTTCATGTTTTTACCTAACAAGTATAAGATGAACCAGTCACCAAATCCAAAATGTTTAGTTATTCTAGAAACCACACGCCTCTTAACATACCTGAGCTGACCCATTATCATATAAGTGCGGAAAGGACGTATTGAAAATAATAAAAATCTAAAGCAAACTGCAATTGTTGAAACAAAGGCAAGAAATATTAGCCAGAACCATAAAATAATAAATATTTTTTCATTAACTATATTTAATGGCAATACACAAAGCCTATCCTTGAGTTGTATTGAGCCTGAAGGACCATAGCTTCTAAACCAACACTTAGTAAGTTTAGGGAAGTATTGATCCATAGGGTTTACAGAGGTAAAATCTAAAAAGTTTGATGGAACTTTAGGAATATGAGTAAATGCGGCTACAGCTGCACCATAGTTACGAAAGGCACCTCCCAGGAATAGGTCAAGTATAAATATTTGGCCCACCTACAAAACATAAATTAATATTAAAATATAATACATACTATGGGCTGAAGTAGGTATTTAACCTTAAAATAATTGAGCTTAAATCACTTACCACATTAACTAAATTAAGTAGCTCACAAAATGCAAAGCGTAGTGCATACATATTGTGAGTGTACAAGTTAGTGTAGCTCAGGTAGGATATCAGTTCTCCTCGTCTGTATTCTGACCAATCTTTGGAGACCATAGGACTAGCTGCAATAAATATAAAAATATACTTATATTTAATTTAAAAAATATTTAACAATTATGATAAAGAAAATTATGATAAAATTTTAAGTGCAATAAAGAATATAATAATAAATATTTAATAAGTAGATTTTCTTACCTAAATTAGATGCTAATGCCTTCAATCTACCTCCTTCCCATATCTTCCAAAGGTACCGAGGAGCGTAAAACATGGCAGCTTGACCCAAAAGCACAAAGCACACCCACTGATAATATGTATGTTTTATTTGCTCATCATTAATGCTTTGTGGTCCTACCCCTGGATATACATTATGTTTCCCTTCTACACCTAAAATAATAATTATTAAATTCGTTATTATTTCAATAATTCAATACATGCTTTCCAATAAATTATTTGGTAAAATATATTATTTTTAAAGGAAGAAAATCACTAAACGAAACTTACCGATTAGTTTGCTTTTCAATGTGTAGGTCCCGTAAATCCAGCAGTAACTATTAATAGCTTCTTTATCACTATCCTTCTCACTATCGCTCATGCAATGGATAGGATCACCAAAAAATTGCTTAGAGGTAACTAATAACGTAAAAACTAGTAATACTATAACAGTTAGCTTATAATGCATCCGAAAAACATTATTATCAGTACAAACATTTTCAAATTTTAGGAACGATCGAAAAGGCATAAACAAATCGATCATTTTGAATATTTTAGAAGAAATTGACTATAAAATCCAAGCAATATTTTTACCGATGGTCGCCGATCTACCCGCCTTTAGTTCACTAGTGTTGAAAACGAATAGCACACATTATTGTCAAAATTTAGTCATAAATATACCAACAAAATTTATTTATTTTATTAATCTAATTACATTTTCAGATTTATATCCTTAAATTCTTAAAATCTTTTTTAATAATATTTATTTTCTTAAATTTTTTCTAAGATGTTTTTAAAAATTTTAATTTATATTACCTGCATCGGAAATCAAAACTATATTATTAATTTTATTCAGAAAGTAGGTTTTATTATTGGAGGGCGAAAGCCGAAGCCCATTTAATAATATGTAGATATGTAGTTCTCTAGTCTAGAATTGTGGTATGTTTATGCAATATTTTTTTCTTACAACGATGTAATTTACCTTTAGTGTCTTACTCTTGATACAATATAAAAAGTAGGTACCTATGAATATTTTAACTCCGGAAATTATGTACCTTGTTGTAACCGTGTTGTAATTTTATGTATAAATAATTAATGTATCTAAACACACTCGTAATACAGTACATAGTTCTATATATCATATTATGCGTCGTCGTCAAAGAGGTAAATAATGGATATGAAACAAATTTTGTTACTTTCTTAATTTTGAAATCTTTCATGGCATCAAGTATTATTGCCTCAGATCGGAATATTTAATAGGTATGTGTTTGAGGGAACATAGGTTTGGATAGACACATACATACGGGATGTGTGTGATATGTTCCCTTGTAAATTGTAATTAGGTACTAAACGTAACTTCACCTTGTAACGTCAGCGGTCAGACACAAATAGTACCTATATAAGATTTGATATTATTATAAAAAGAAGTTTAAAAAAAAACGTTTTCGTCCAAATCTATCGTGTGCGATGTCAAGAGAAAGATATAACAAAATAGTAAAAAAACTAATTATAAAATGGTTACAAATAATGGAATTACAAGATAGAAACAAGCTGACTAATCGTACTATGAAGTATGAACTCTCTTAGTCGAAGACTGATCTATAGCTGAACTCACAATTTACGTGTTAGCCGCCAAAGAACTATCAGTTAAAAAAGTTGCATTAATTATAAAACGTTATAATTTGAGAACTAAATAATTCTCCCATTTTCACCATATTTGGAAAATACAATACTTGTGTTTGATTTCCAACATGAAACCTTTAAAAATATTTATTTTTAATCAAAATTTTACCTTTTTGCCTTTGAGCATATTTGCTATTATTACCTATTGACAGTCACCAAATTCGGGCAAATTACAGAAATAACTTACACCGTTAAAGTAACTCACTTTTAGTTCGGACACGGATCATCACTACATCATCACTATCAGTACATAATATTATAAAGCAACGTCCGCCGCGTCTGTCTGTCTGTCTGTACGCGATAAACGCAAAGCTACTACACCGGTTTTCATGCTGTTTTCACCAATGGAAAAAATTGTTCTCCAGGAAGCTTTTAGTATATACATATATAATTGGTCAAGTTTCATACATTGGCTAAAATGAAATCTGTTGGAGGTGTTGGAAAAAATAAGCCGTCTGGGAGCTATCAACGAAAACGCTGTCTAAACAGTAAAACCTTTTGAGATATAACAAAATGATTTATGGTGGAATTGTGTATCTTATGAAGGTCTACAGAGTCCGCAATGGCATATGTCTATCTCTTAAGGATAACATACTATATTCATTCTAATACTTTAAAAAATGGGCAATTAGGTAGAAAGTGGATAATTAGAAACCTATTTACACAAATTATACGGTATTAATCCTTATTATTTTAAACAAGTTAGAGGCTTTAAGCATTTCCATACACACTATTTTACACTGTCACACCATATAATTTGAACGAATATTTTAGGAATATCTAATCTTAAAAAATTACGGACGCGAGAATAAAATTCAATCGCCAGCGCGCCGGATGCTCCTCCCGCAACGTCTTGCCTACTGTTTACTGTTAGTAGTAGTGGCAGAACCGCGACTTCGCTCGCGCTAGACTAATTTAGCACGCTAGTTATGTAATAAATTAAATATGCAAATTATTTTTTGTCATGGTGCAAAAATATTAAGGAATTAGTTACAGTAATGTTAATATACCATATATTAAATATTAAATCTGAATAGTGAATACTCGTAGACAGATTAGTCGTATAGACCATGGGGCATTGATAAATTTGGTATAGTCGTGATATAAGCGGAAAATACGCTTTACACATACACTAATAAACTATTATTATTATGATATTATGTAAACTATCATAGTAAGTCTAGGATTGACACAATATTGGTATCGATTTCCTCTAATCAAAATTGCATTATACTAAAATTCATCTTTAAATTTATTCAGTTATTAGATTTTTATATTATCAATATAAAAATTAAAAGATACTGTTCAAGTTTAAGTATATTGATCAATAAATTCATACAAAATGAAATAAAACTATTTATTTTATATAATATTATTTTCCTTAACTATGATAATCGTAGTCGTAATCCAGTGAAATAAGTTAGGTATTATAAAATATATAAAAAAGTCTCTTCTATTCTATTCTATCTCATCCTTCTGTCTCACGGTTTATAAAGAAGGTCTAACGGTGAGAGTTGTGGGGGTACGTCAGGTTATCGTGATTCGTGACAATAGTTTCCATTTACAGCCGTGGCGTGACGATAAACTGGGATATTATATATGTATCAATATACTCTATGACTGGGATACTGTGCAACTAAGGTAGAATATTATTGTCTTTTTTTATCCCACGTTGATAATGAAAGCGTACTATAAAACTGCGCACTGCGCAGCAAATAGAACCAGTCCAGTCGATAGCAACGCTGTACAGCGGAGTTGACGCGAAGCTTGGAAACTTGTCACGCAAATCGTACAAATTTCATACTACTGAAATTTAGTTTGTTTCTATTATAGACCTGTTTTAATCAACCGCGAGTGAATGAGAAGAATAAAACTAATGGAAGCTGGGCTAAAATTAGAAATGCATATGTTTATCTTTTTTTCCTTACGATAGTAATAGAGCGTAGGAAAGAGACATATAATGCCGTTCTGCTTCGTTGTCATGCAGGTTGTCACAAGTTAATTTTTTGATAGTGATGAGTTTATTATCGACATTGTCATGTCCATGTCGATGAAAAACATGTATTTAATTTTATTTAAAAAAAACCTGGCTGTTCATCATATGAGTTGTATTATGTCGTAGGAATATTGACAAACCATTTTTTTGCAAAAAACCGAAGGATTTCTGAAAGACACGGAGAGTTAGGTAGGCTAACGGCTATGATATTATTTAAAAGTTAGCTTTGATTAGGTTTTTTGAATAATAAAACTCCAAGTATTTTTTGTGAAATATTTGTTTGTCTTACAGTTTACGTCTTAGATAGAACTTTTTTATTATTTGTTAGCATTATAAGATGACCAAAGGTGACCATTTATTTTTTGCCTTGTGACACGTTCCTAAATAATAACAAAACGTTACAAATCGAAACTAAAAAAAAATATTTTATTTACTTAGTTATTGTTGGAGTCGGTGCCAGCCAAGAAGGACAGTTTTATCCTGCCTTTGCAATGAACTTTCGAACAGATATTTTGATCATATTTACAAATTGCTAAATTAATTAAATTATATTTAGATTATTTTGCTTTGGCTGGCACCGACTCCAACAATAACTAAGTAATTAAAATTATTTTTTTCTTTTTAGTTTGGATTTGTAACGTTTTGAAGTCGGTTTTCATTTTTGTTAAAAATAATTTATTTTTAATTTTTGAGTGGAAATTAGATATTTTATTTAAATATAATAAGGGTAGGCTAACTTAGTTTAGTTTGAAGCAGATTTTACTGCTCCAATAAGTCAGCGAAGTTTTGGAGTGAACGACAATAGCCAATCGAGATTTATCCACGTCTATTTTTCCACGTAACTCCTAGAGGTTAATAAGATTTACCTTCTATTATCAGATCAACCTAATATCCTGAAAGAATACAACTATCGGTTCATAAGTACGTATAATATTAAAAGAATTTTCTTTCAACTCCTAACCGTTGAGGAGATATACCTCACATCATCACAAATTCTTGAACAGCTTTAGAAAATATACGAAAAACGTAATAAATGCCTACAAAATTTGAGAGTTGCTCTTGATTTCCCTAGGATCCCATCATCATCTAAGTGGTAGTGCCATGCTTGTTACCTTCGGGTAGCAACCGAATGGGCCGGCACGCCCCGTATAGTTCATTAGTACCACTCTCTCACAGAAGACCGGCGTGAAGTGGCAGCTATGCTGTCGCGTTTCGTCCGGTGAGTGAGAGTCCGGGAGGCCCACTCTCTTTCCCCCCTCCCTCTTCCCTTCATCCTCCGCCTTCGTTCCCCCCTCCCTCCCACTTCCTTCCCTCCTCCATCCCTCCCTTTCCTGAAAGGCTAGCAACGCATCTGCAAGCCAGGCTTGCAGATGTCCATGGGCGTAGGTGATCACTTCCCATCAGGTGAGCCTCCTGCCCGTTTGCCCCCTTTTTACCATAAAAAAAAAAAATCTGATCCTGATTTCGTAATAATGTTTTAATATCTTGGAAGTATACCCTACCGAACAAAAAAAAACTGTAATCGGCCAACATTTGACGCAGAAATAAATGAACAAACATAAAAAGTACCGTTGAGGAATTTTACCTGTCATCATTAGCTCATCCACATGAGATGATGATTTTCAGACACAAATGCTTGAACATCTTTAAAAAATATATCAAAAACATAATAGGTGCCTATAAAGTTTGAGAGTTGCCCTCGATTTCCCTGGGATCCCATCGTCAGATCCTGACTTGGTGACAATGGGACTCCCTCGAAACTATACTCTATCGAACAAAAGAAAAATTTTTGAAATTGGCTCACAGACGGCGGAGAAATCGGTGAACATACATAAAAAAAATACATACAATGGAACATATAACCTCCTCTTTTTTAAAGTCGGTTCCAAACAAACAGTTATGTTTCGTTTCACTCACACCTTATGACATGCTAACTGAACTAAATGAGTAAACTATAGATAACTCGGTTTTTATTTTAGCCTAGCTTCCTTGCTTTGTTATTCTTCCAAGGTTGACACTTGACTCGCTCTCGGCTCTCGGTATTATGTCAAAAGTCAAAACTCAAAAACATTAATGAGTTTAATCATTAATGTCAAAGCGAAGGACTCGAATCCAGCTCTTAATAAATTAAAATAAAATTCATTAATGTCAAAACTCAAAAGCAAAACTCAAAACTTTATGCTTAAATGTATAATCATATAATGTTAAAAAAAAACAGTAAATATTTATATATTAATTTGTGTATTCAAAAATTTAATATATATTTAATGTAACAAGATAATCTACTCTTACATCCGTACTAAAATTTATTTGTATTATTATATTATATGTATACTCATAAAATTTATATTATCACAAAATGTCCAAAAACAGTATTGTTTTCCATCCCATAATCAGTTCTATACAACGAATCGCTTTATATGAAACTAAAGCCGTAAGTATTAAATACATGAAATATTAGTTACTAAGTGTACTAAGTAGTATTATAATTATTTTTGATCAAAATCACAAATGCATTATAATTTTTTTAACTAGAACTTATTTGCAGAGATTTTATTTAATAGGATCTAATAACACACAGACACGATTTCGTGTTTTAAAAATAGACAGAACTGATTCAAAAGAATTAATCCTTGTTGATGATAAAGTTGAATATAATAAACAAGAAATTCATCAATTACTAAATATGATTGGGCTTGGTAATAGAAGTGGCAGATCTCCTGGATTAAATAAACTCGTATCTGCATTTGGGATTGTAGGTAACTGCTATTTATATAATTACCTGTTAACATCAGAATACAACACTAACATAATACTATGTATATTTTAATAGATAAAGAACTCTTTGTACATGATAGAAAAAAAATATTTTTTTGTCCTATTTCTTAAGTTTTTTTTGTTTTCTGCTTGGCATAACATTGTAAAATAAAAACACTGCTCATTAATTATAAAACTTTTTCAAATGAATACTTTTATCATACCTTTTCATTATTATATATAACAAAATAGTAAATGTCTACTTCATACATTATTTTGTTTCATTTTATTGTTATATAAAAAAATGATCCTAATACAACTAAATCATTTTCACATAACTAAAGTAACAAAATTGTATTTTTCAGGATTTATACGATTTTTAGAAGGCTATTATATTATTCTTGTTACAAAAAGAAGAAAAATAGCAGTAATTGGTTCACATTCCATCTACAAAATAGAAGATACAGCTATGATATACATACCAAATGATAGCAGTAAGCCTCCGCATTCAGATGAACAGAGATATGCAAAAATGTTTTTAGCTATAGATCTATCTACAAATTTTTACTATAGTTATAGCTATGATGTAACTCATACTTTGCAAATGAATATGGCTCCTCCGAGGAAATTAGCTCCAGCTTTATTTCCAAAACCAGTTACAGCAGCAGTTTATCAATCAAATTTAAATTCTGAGAAAGAAAAATGCACTTGTGAGAGCAAACAAGATGATGAAGATATATTTGAGACTTGGAAAACGCAGCTCCAAGAGAGACAGAATAAGACTGGGTAACTAATACATTCATATTATAATTTTTGATGTTGTCTTAGAGAAGGTATAATAATCATAAGGATTAACTTAATTCTTGCATAGTGTCATTTTTAAAATTAATATAATTAAAAACATGTGCAGCAAGTGCTAGATACAATACTGAATATGTATCTGTTTTATCTCTAGTCTGATAACTGGGTGTACCTTAACACCATTATATTGAGAGATATATACTTACTGGCCTGGGCTTAAGATCTGATAGCTTTCATAATGGGTGTCATAAAGGGTTTATTTGAACCATAAACTTTTGAAATGATCTTCATTTCCATGTTCAGCCCTTTTTAACGTCCCACTGCTGGGCACGGGCCTCCCTTAGTCAGGGGGGATCAGGCAATAGTCCACCCCGTTGTCCCAGTGCGTGTTAGCGGACTTCATATGTCTTTCCAAACCTTGCTACGTTTTTCTCTGATATGCAGGTTTCCTTACGATGTTTTCCTTCACTGTAAGACAAGTGGTAATCACGATTGAAAATGAGTTGCACTTGAAAATATCAGTGGTACGAGACCCATATTTGAACCCGCATCACTTGGTTATCCAAGGGAGCATGTTACCACTGGGCTACCATTGCCTTTTTTAAATGATATTCAAACATAAAATGTTAAATATGCCATTGCAGTAATTTGCAACTTAAGTTTTATACAATACTTTATAGAAGGTCTATAATATATTTTTCAGGAATCAAAATTCAAAACTTGAGTTTGGGGTGAGAACTGTTCCAGAATGGAGGTTCGTTTGGAATAGTCATCTCTTATCGGTTGTTCATTCCCAATTGCACCCAGATTGGATTCTATATATCATACATGGGTTCATAGAACAAAGTAATTTGAATATATTTGGAAGACCAATATATTTAACACTTATTGCGAGAAGGAGCAATAGATACGCAGGCACGAGGTTCTTGAAGAGAGGAGCCAACATGCATGGGGATGTGGCCAATGAAGTGGAAACAGAACAAATCGTTCATGACGCAATGATATCATCTTTTGCTGCTGGCAGGTAATTTTATCACATCATTTAATGTTGGTTCAAAACTACTATGCGGTACTATATCCTTTTTATGGAGTTAAGTTTTTTATTTTTACAAATATTTTTTACAGATTCAGTTCCTTCGTCCAAATGAGAGGATCGATTCCTAGTTTCTGGTCACAGGATATTTCTAAAATGGTACCAAAACCTGCCATCATGATAGATCGCAGTGACCCATACGCCGAAATCCCTGCGAAGCACTTCAACAATCTGATGCAAAGATATGGATCACCGATTATGATACTCAACTTAGTGAAGAAAAGGGAAAAGAAAAAACATGAATCTCTACTAACAGAAGTAATAAGTAATGCTGTGAAATATCTCAACCAGTTCTTGCCTCCGGAACATGCAATTCAGTATTTCCACTTGGACATGGCCAGGATGAATAAAGGAGCAGATGCTAAAGTTCTAGACAAGTGAGTGCTCATATAAAAACTTAAAAATGATTGAAATAATTACAATTTTTTAACTAAAAATTTGCAATTATTTCAAAGTACTGACAAAAATGCTTGAAGTGATATGAGACGATTCTCGAAGTATATAGTCTATAAAAATGAATTGTTTAATTTCACTCACAACCAACTGGTAAAAATATTTCGTTTTAATTATTCGTTTACAGTGATTGTAACTCACAAAACCACCTACTTTTTATAACTAAATTAAAAGCCTAAAAATAAGCGTATGCTTAAATAAAACTTACTACTATTAGAAATGAGAAAATATTGATGAATACTTGTTACTCAACGTCTGAATGGATCTGGATAAAATTGACACGTAGACAGATTTTATAGTCTGGAATTGCACATACTTTTTTACCCGAAAAATGCACGTTTCTAAATACGGCATAGTTCGCAGCAGGCCCGCGTGCTTTGTAAAAATCGCTTACCATATTATAATTATTATCATTATTTCCAGATTATCCGCCATAGCTCGAACAGTAGTACGAAGAACAGGTATATTTCTCAGTGGGAAAAATTATGGTGAAGAGATGGGAGTAGAAGGGCATCAGGCGGGCAGGCTTCAGACAGGCCTCGTGCGGGTCAACTGTGTGGACTGTCTGGATAGAACTAATACTGCTCAATTTGCTATTGGGAAATGTGTGTTGGCTCATCAGGTTAGTCCATATAGAAAGCTATCTCATTAAGAAATATAATTAGTAAAAGTAACTAAAATTCTGTTTAAGCTTTAAGATTTTCACAATTGTAAATGAGATAGTGGAACACATTCACTACTAAAATTAGTTAATTTTGACCTGTAGTGTATTATATCTGGCATGTAATCAATTAATTTGTAATTTGTCGTACTATTATATGATATTGTATTATCAGTATTTGGTATAAAATATTCTTGTGTGTTTGTGTCCAATGCCTCCCTAACGTAGGTATGTATTTATCAAACTATATTTTAATTGCAGCTATATGCATTAGGTCTTATTGAAGAGCCTGTGATTGAATTTGATTCAGACTGCGCGAGACTCTTGGAGGGTTTATATGAAGACCATGGTGATACATTAGCCTTGCAATATGGAGGATCACAATTGGTTCATAGGTATATTATCTTAAATTATACATTCCCGCCGCATTAATCTTATTTATAATTAGGAAACCGGACATCTTCGCTGGGCGTAAGTTAGTTTAAATTTTAATTGATTGATTGATTGATTCAATACGAAGGTAGATTATATCATAGTCCACTACGCTGGCCATGTGCGGGTTTGTATTTCTTTTTGCAATACAAAAGTGATGTTCATATTTTAATATTATTAATATAGACTAAAAAACCTACTCGCCAAGTTTCTTTCACCAGTTCTACTTTCCGAACTTCTTAGCAGGCTTATAACGATTATATATTATTGGTTGTATGACAAAACGAATAACACGCGTTATTAAGACGTATGAATCATCAAAATCGGTTAAGCCGTTTAGTTACGAGAGAACATATGGTCGCACATACATATACATACGCACAGATCAAATACAAAACCCTTCTTATTAAGCTACGCAGCAGATGGGTAAAACAAAAGTCAATGTATCATTTTAATTAAAAATAAATGGTTAACTACATAATTTTACAGAATAAAAACGTATCGGAAAACAGCGCCCTGGTCTTCTCACGGCAACGACATAATGCAAACCTTAAGTCGCTACTACTCCAATACATTCTCCGACGCAGAGAAGCAGAATACTATGAACCTGTTCCTAGGTCTGTTCGTGCCGGACGCCAGCAAACCCACCATATGGGAGTACCCCACGGATTATTACTTGCATCATCCTGAAACCATGGTGTACATACCAAATAAAAGGTAATCTATACGTATATAATAAAATTCTCACTTAGTGCCATGCTTTGTTACCTTTGGGTAGCAGCCGAATGGGCCGGCACGCCCCGTATAGTACCACTCTCTCACAGAAGACCGGTGTGAAGTGGCAGCTGTGCTGTCGCGTTTCGTCCGGTGAGTGAGAGTCCGAGAGGCCCACTCTCCTTCCCTCCTCCCTCTTCCTTCCTCCCTCTTCCCTTTATCCTCCGTCTTCGTTCCCCCTCCCTCTTCCCTTTATCCTCTGTCTTTGTTCCCCCTCTCTCTCTGCCCTCCCTTTTCCCTCCCTCCTCCCTCCCTCCCTTTCCTGAAAGGCCGGCAACCAGGCTTGCAGATGTCCATGGGCGGAGGTGATCACTTTCCATCAGGTGAGCCTCCTGCCTGTTTGCCCCCTGTTTATCATAAAAAAACAAATTATTTTTTGGAAAATCTTTTTGTAATAGTCATTATTATCGATACATAAGCCGAATCTTTAGGTTTTAGAATTTTCGTCTGTCTATCTGCGACCACCAGCTATCTCTATCATAATACAAAATTTCATCAAAATCTGTATGTAATTCATTTCTATAATATCATATTATATTCCCTAGATCTCTAACAAAATGGTGGGACGATGAAGTGCTTAAATTCCTGCCGCGGCCCAGCAACGAGATGCGCAAGCTGTGCTGCGAGATCATCGGCATGCAGGGCGACAGCGCGCTAGAGATGATCGACCCCTACCACGAGCACACGCGCCCCTTCGAGTACACCGTGTTCACAGATTGTTTCGAGTTTAAGGTGACTTTTGAACTAATAGTAGGGGGCCCAGTGTTTTAAATACTGTCTGTATTTTTTGGCCGTAAGATGAAATGGTGCATATATCCAAAAATGTTAAAATTATTTGTTTTTAAGTGTAATAAAGTAATTTAAAGTCAATGAGGATAGGTACATTTAATTTTAATTTCATAACAACATATGTACATTGTATATTATGACTTTAATTCACGCTATAAACTTATATTCTCCTAGGTATAAAAAATAACAAATGGACTTTAGAATACTTTATAATTAATTACAGTTGTTTTTTTTTTACTTGTTTAGCAATTTGTAACTTTTCCTTTATTACAGATGTTCCATACATTACGGGATTTGGCGCCAAGTTCCTATGAAAGTTTAAGCCCTTTTGTAGTGCGCGGTCGCTCCGTGGGGCAAGTGAAAGGGCCTAGCTCTAAGAATCCAGTGATCAGTGGAAGATCAAGTACTACATCTAATAATTCTAGCGAGTAAGAGATGTTTTATACATAAAATGGTTTTTGATGGTTTTATTTTTGCCATAATGAATTTATTTTAGTTCAAACAGTGATTCCACGTCTGATGACGACCTGACAAGTTCTATGCCGAGCTCACGTCAACCCGTCATGTCTCCAATCACAATGGTGGCGAAACTTCTAGAAGAAAGCGATACTGAAAAAACACTTCCATTTCCAGCCATAAAACGGTACAACAGCATTAAAGTACAAGAACCCAGCAGACTCGACATGCTATTGTAAGTTTCAAATTTATTTATTGTTGGCTTAATTATGAAAATCAAGTTATCATCTAAATATAAAGTGTGATGGTCTAAAGTACATTATATAATAATAATGGACCTAAATAGTGTTTAGATTACTTATAAAAACTTAAGTTGAATTCTTTGTTGTAATATTGTTTACAAGAATTTGTTTTAGACACTATTTACATTATTTATTATGAAAATGGTATTTTTCTTTATATTTTTGGTACTTGTTCAATTCTAGTAGAAATGCTTTTTGATGCCCTAAATGAATTTGCCTTCTTATTTTTTAGAACTAAATGACGATATGATAGTATATTTTAAAATACTACCTCATCTTTAATTTAGCTATATTTATGTTTCACTAAACATTGTATTTAAAGTCACCATTATTTTCAGATACAAACGTTATGTAAACTTCGAACGTAGGTCCAATCCGCGGTATAAATCGGATCTCCACATAGTACTGACGGTAAGCAGTGCCTTCACCATCGACAGCTCTATAGAAGTCATACCTCCCACAGTCAGCAAGGCCTCCAAAAAGATATATGAAGAGTATGTGAATCGCACTAACAGCATCACAGTGCCGCCAGAGTCTATTGCCCTATATGAGAAATATGTTAATTTTAGTCTGTGATTTAATAAGATTTAAATAAATATCCGCGACAAAATCCGATAATCTAAGGAAGTATATGAAAACTTAGGTTCTGTGGTTGCTAAAACTGGATTCTGGGCAAAAAATGCATTCAAACTTTTAATAAGTAAATACATCTGAGTCAAATTTGTACATTAAAGTAAAAAAAATCATATATGATCTAAAATAGTCATTAATATCGATACAGAGACTGAATTTTGATATTTAAGAGTTTTTGTCTGTCTGTCTAGGAACGATGCGGTCCATATGTGTATCCATATTTGTCCAGTGGTTTGGAATGGGGTATTACACTAATTTTTGAAAAGTATCTCAATTACATTCTGTAGAGCTAATAAACCACTAAAAAAAGACCAGATTTTTATTCCATCGATAAGTATCATAAAAATGCATTTAAATTTTTACATTTTCATATTTCGCGCCTAATTGGATGAAAACGCCGAACACAGTGAACGCCATTATCTCTGTGGTCATAACGTCAGGATGTCGTTGTTGATATAATTGTCTATATGTATTATGTTTTTGTATATAATATGATTTTTATTTATTTTTACTTTTGTGAAGATCAGTTTGTTGTAAGAGAGTGGGCATTAGTAAGGAATTACTTACTTCGATGTTTTGTCATTCCGTAACTCAGCAGAACAAAAATCGGGGTTTAAAGTACAGAATTTGCCGTCAAAGAGCTTATTCTTGGTAAATTTGTGATGTCTCCCTTTACAAAAGCATCTTTCATGGTATTGAATCAATAAAAATGACGTTTTTTAAGAATATAATAAAAGTAAGTACCTGCTAAAGCAAATACGCTGATCAGTTAACACAGACACTAATTTGTGTACAGGACAGTATGACGTCATAACGCGGCGGCTGCTATTTCGTGGTGTTCAAAAACATTAAAAATACAGAAAATTTTGAATTTAATTTAAAAATTTATTTTGTTATTTTATGAACAAAAACTAACATTTCCCGACTGCTTTTTGCCTAAGCTATCTCAATAATAGATTTTTAGATAGTTTTTCATATGGAGTAAAATACCCTATTTGGTCTAATAAAAGCAGATAATCTAGGTCACATATAATGGGTGGATATTTTTTTGCAATTAAATATCTTATCTCTGAAAAATGTATACAGTTAACCGTTAAATTATTGTTACCCGTTAAATTACCGATAAATATAATGTATGTTTTAAAAATATAAGCAAGGAGTGCACGCAGCAAAGATGTTATTTACAAATTATATTTCTATACCATCCTTTCAAATGGTTTTATTTTAATAAACCTGTTTGTACTATAAGCAAACATTAGTAGTAAAATGATTCTTTCCTTGAGATGAAAGACATTAAAATCAAATTTAATTTGAAAATTGAAATTATGAGATGATTTTCCAATATACTTCTTACTATAGACTTTCTTCCTCCACCCTTTTTATTTTATAAAGTACCAATTACACTTTTTTGATGGTTCCCTATCCCACTAAATTAAATACGGGCAGGAAAATGTAAGAGAGATGGGACGTAGGTCTTTGTAAAAAAATTTAATGTCTGAAACGTTTTGCCTTATCATCAATGGTGTTTTTGATGTTTTTAATTCTTAAGAGTGTAAATTGCAATGTAAACAATGTCTTACAAACATTTTCGGTACCACGCTTTTATTACTGTACGACTACGAGACAGAGATAGGTATTGGCCGTGGTAACACGACCGCTTTCTCTCTAGACGAAGAAAAAGCCATCGTGCAAATCTCACTTTGTAGAGGGATCTATTTCATACGGGTGTTGCTCTTCATTCTATATAGCAATATACTCTATGGTTCATTCTCTGAGAGACTGAGAGTGAGACTATGTAACGGTCTAACGAGTTAGTCAAAGCTGTTATTGGTCGGCTGGATTTCTGAGCGCTAATGAGCAAACCACCAAGACATGGGGACACATCAGCGTGGACTATCCTTAAACCTAGTGTATTATGCATAAACCATTTTATTTTAAATGCTTTATTAAATATTGTATATATAATAGAAAACTTAAGTTTTAAGAAAGCAATGGTTAGTGATAAAATGAGAGAAAATAAAATAAGAGAGGAGATACTAAACATTCATCGAAAATAATGTGGAAAATAACTGTTTAGTCAAAATGCTTAGTGGTCATTTGTAAAACCATTTAAATGAATGAAGGTACTATGCTCGATAAAAATTGTATATTTACATTTTACATAATATAAATACAGTACACCTAATAATAAGTTACTTTCTACATATCGAATTAAATATATATTAGTAAAAAGCTAAAAGGCTAGAATCTAAGTTCTAACTTGACATCAATAGACAATAATGCAAAAATGCAATATTGACATTAGTGACATTTAACTAGCGCTGGTCGTAGGTTGATAGCCTAACATAAAATCTAATTAATAGGTTTTCTAGATAATTTTATTAGGGGGCGGATGAGTGTTTATCGTGACTAGATAAGGACAGCCACAATGGCTATGTCTAAAGGATTCAAAGTTCTTGAAAAGTCTTCACCACCTAATCCGTACAGTATAATTTTACAACATAGAAATAAAGATACTGCACTATTATTCGAATCTCAAGCGGTCGTATCTCTATCATCTCAAGAAACGGAAACCTTGCGTAAACAATATCATAAAGTAGCTGATGCTTATGGATGCTTGGGCGTCTTACAACTTAATTCTGGTGAAAGTTGCTTGCTGTACTTAGTTCTAGTCACAGGATGCTGCTCAGTTGGCAAGGTAGGCGATATTGAAGTCTTCAAGATAACGCAAACTCAATTTTTGCCTCTTTTCTATCAATCACAAGGGGAAGACAAGGTTTCTGAAGTAAGAAAGTTACTTAATTCAGGAACTTTTTACTTTTCTTGGAATACAGGTAAATCTACCGATAATTTGTTTGATCTCACATTATGCGCCCAAAGGAAAAGTAAAGGAGCTAATCCAGATAATAGATTTTTCTGGAATAGGACTTTGTTTATACATCTAATAAGATTTGGGATAGATTGTGATGACTGGCTTACTAGAGCAATGTGTGGATCAGTAGAAATTAGAACAATCTATGTAGGACATAGGCAAGCAAGAGCTGTATTAGTTTCTCGACTTAGCTGTGAAAGAGCAGGAACCAGATTTAATGTGAGAGGATGTAATGATGATGGTAATGTTGCTAACTTTGTTGAAACTGAGCAAGCTATATATATTGATGATTCAGTAGCATCGTATATTCAAACTAGAGGCTCAGTGCCATTATTTTGGGAACAACCTGGTATACAGGTTGGATCTCATAAGGTTAAGATGTCTCGAGGCTATGATGCATCAACAAGTGCCTGTGATAGGCATTTCTCACAATTAAAACGAAACTATGGGTCACTTGTTGTTGTTAATCTCTTAGGATCAAGCATGATTGGTGGAAGTGAAGGTGAAGCAACTCTTAGTAATGCTTTTCAGAGACACCTTAATGAATCTGCCCACACAGATGTAGTTCAAATTATTTTTGATTACCACCAAGAAGTAAAGGCTTCATCAATTGAAACAGCACTTTTGAAATTTAAGAAAATAGTGGAAAAGTATTATGATAATATCAGTATTTTTAGTGCAAAAAGTGTGGATATTTATAATGTACAAAAAGGTGTTATACGTACAAACTGTTTAGATTGTTTGGATAGAACAAATGCTATACAGACCTTTATAGGCTTAGAAATGCTTGCTATACAGCTGATGCTGCTGCAGTGTGTTGATAAAAAACAAAATGTCAATAGATTTGAAGAAGTTTTTAAGCAGATGTGGGTGAATAATGGAAATGAAGTGTCAAAAATTTATGCAGGAACTGGTGCAATACAAGGTGGCTCAAAACTGATAGATGGAGCTAGGTCTGCTGCTAGAACAATACAAAATAATTTATTAGACAATTCTAAGCAAGAAGCAATAGACATATTGCTTTTAGGATCAACTTTAAATTCTGAACTTTCTGACCGGACGAGAATTTTGCTGCCATCAAATATACTGCACACTTCAACTCCTGTTCTGAGAGAGATGTGCCGAAGGGCAAATGAATTTACCCAACCTTCCAGCATTCGTATTACAATTGGCACATATAATGTAAATGGTGGAAAACATTTCAGAAGTCTTGCATATAAGGATGTGTCACTTGCTGATTGGCTATTGGATAGTCCAAATTCTTCTTTAGTAAATACTGTTAACTTAAAAGACCATCCATCAGATATATTTGCAATTGGTTTTGAAGAAATAGTTGATTTAAATGCAAGCAACATTATGGCAGCAAGTTCAGATAATGCTAAAGCTTGGAGTGAAGAATTAGACAAAGTTTTAGGTAGAGATGCTTCATACACACTATTGTCAAGTCATCAATTGGTCGGAGTTTGTCTCTTTGTATTTGCCAGAAAGGACTTAATTCCACATATAAGAGATGTGGCTCTTGATTCTGTTAAAACAGGACTTGGAGGTGCAACAGGTAATAAGGGAGCTGTAGCCATACGATTAGTTATTTACGGAACATCTATTTGTTTTGTGTGTGCTCATTTTGCTGCAGGTCAGTCTCAAGTTAGTGAGCGTAATGCTGACTACACTGAAATAACACGAAAAGTAGCTTTTCCTATGGGAAGGTCTCTTTATTCTCATGACTATGTGTTTTGGTGTGGAGACTTTAATTATCGAATTGATTTAGATAAAGATGAAACACGTTTATTGGCAGCACAAAACAATATACAACGACTCTTAGAACAAGATCAATTACTTCGACAAAAATCGCAAGATTTGGTTTTCAAGAATTGTTTTGAAGGGGAAATAACTTTCCTTCCCACTTATAAATATGACTTATTTAGTGATGACTATGACACTAGCGAAAAATGTCGTGCACCTGCATGGACTGATCGTGTCTTGTGGAGAAGCCGAAAGTATACCATTGATCCAGAAACAACTTCTGAATTAGCTGCCGGAAAGTTGCTGCATTATGGAAGAGCTGAACTCAAACAAAGCGATCACCGTCCAGTGATTGCTATTTTAGAAATAGAAGTTTTACAAGTGAGTTATACAAAATGTATGGAAGTATTTTACGAGGTAGTGAAGGACTTGGGACCACCTGATGCTAGCATCATTGTACAACCTATGGAAGAATATGATACTGAAGAATCTATTTTTGATGATAATGTGATGGCAGGGGTACTGCAAGAACTGTCCAGTATTGGTGAAGTAACATTAGTACGTTTTATTGACGACCATACATTAAGTATTACTTTTAGAGATGGTCAACATGCACTGACTGCTGCTCAGAAAGGAAAAATTTCAGCTTGTGCGATTCCATTGTTCGTATCATTAAAGTCGCCTGACTGGATTAATATCGTAAAATCGGAGATAGGTCTTTGTTCAAACAATACGGTTCCGTTGTTTGGAGAATCACCGACTGAGCGCCCTTTGCGGTCTGCACCACCCACCCCTCGTCGTCAACAACCTGGTCGGCCACCTGCCCCTTCGCCGACACCTCTGGTGCCGTCTAGAGCCCCAGCTGCGAGTCCAGCTCGGCCACCCCCACCCAGGCCTGCCCCACTACAGAATGACACTATGACAGGAAGTGTCAGTGCGCCTACGTTAACGTCTCCGCCTGCCGATAGTCTTCCTCCTCCAACCTGTGCTCCCCCTCCGCTGCCAACAAGTAACACTCCACCCCCCACAGGACCACCTCCTCCAGTACCTGTGCGACAAGGTGCACCTCCTCCCTTGCCGGCTCGCCCGCGGCCAGCCACATAGAAATCTCTTATTGTACTTATCCCAGTTTGAGATTATATTGTGTGTATAATATTATCTGCTGTTATATCTTGTTAGAATCGTTTATCTATTTATTGTGTAATCGATCAAATGCGTGCTTTTGTAGAATCGGCTTGTATTAAAGTGCATTATTATGGTAAAATGCGCCATTGTTACGTTATTAAAATATTAAGTTCGGTAGGCTGTGATATAATTGGTCAAAACGTTGGTCAGTACATTCATTCAAAAACTTATAATTTTATCTCTTTTTTCAACTTATACGTATATAATGTCCCAACATGTGTTACTCGTTATACCAATACGTATTGTCATATTATTATTAATAATTTCACAGAAAAAAATCATTAATCATAAAAATGGGATAAACTTTTTGTACTCAGGTTATTGTTGATCTCACGTTTCTCTATGATTTATCATACTTAATATTAAAAACAATCATAGTATGACTGATAAAAGATTTAATGATGGTTGATCATGAAAAGTCATTAATTTTGAAGCTAACTTATTCTTGTTCCTATGTTTATAATTATATAATGTAGTATTCGTACTTGAATTTAAACAGTACTAATATATTAGGTACGATTTGTGTATGTTATAATTAAGTTTGTAGTAAAATTACTAATTTATTGTTATTGTATTGCACATCGAACAATAGAATACAAATTAAGTTTTTATTCATTAGAAATTTTATAAAAATGTTAGTAATTGGAACAAATTATGGTATTAATATTATAATTGGGTTGCAAAAGAAACGTACTATTGTTTTCTTATAAAGAAATATTACGCTCGCATGAAATGTTAGTAAAATATGTAATGTTTTTGTTAGTTATTAAAATGTATAAAGTAATGATAATCGAAAAAGTTATCTGATAAATTTCATCATGGGAACGATATAACTGTTTTTATCTTCAGTTTGTCGAATCGTAGCTTATAACGTGTAAGCTCTACTCCTATTCTTTATTAATTTATATCCTATTTATGTATACAAGCTAATTGTATTTTTTGTTAGATTATATTTTTTATTTTTTTATACCTACCTATTTATTTAATATTAAGTTTATCGTACAACATAATAATGTACTACTCATAAACGCCCCAAAAGAACCTATTGTTTACACACCTACATATTTTTTTACATTTCTCAATATTTTTAAATAACATCCATCAGCCATATCTATGTCACACTTTAATGTGCTTTTTTTATTAGAAAATAATATAAAGGATATAGAAAATATATTACTTATGTGTAACTCCTTAATTTTTTTTTTGGTTGGGTTAGATCGTTTCACTTTCATTACGTTGAATTAAACGTAAATGTACCTGATTTGCATTTTTAAATTCCATTTATCCTACTTAATTTTTTTTATTTCAAAGTGCGCTTTTACAGTTGAATGATTGGTACTATATTATAATTAAATCAATTCGCATTATCAAAACAAATTACAGTGTAGTGTAGTAGTGCTTTATAAATGTTGTAATAAAATTGATGACCAAAACATTGGAAAGTAAATATGTTAATGCTAACTATTCACAATTACATAGAATAGTCACAACTATGGCAAAATAAAAACATGTTTGATTGCATAAGGAATTTTATTTCGTTTCCATAATTTATAGTGCCATCCTATTTGTTGGTCAAATATCTAAATATTACCGTCTGCGGTCTGCCTATAAAGATAAGATATGGGGTCGTAAGAAAGTATGCAATATATACGTAAATGAAAAATGATTATAAGAATTTGATGATGATTGATGCCATTAATAGATCAGTATAGTACTTAGATAGTATAATATTATGCATAAGACTAGATAAAGTGTAGTGCGTGTACTAGCGGCCTTTTACTCTCAAAGCCCCATGGGCCACGAGGACCGACGCGACGGTTTTACGCGGTAGATATTTACAATATTTTTTAAAGATAAGTAACTAACGGCTTAAAGAGTATCGAACAAACACCTAGGTGAATCTTATACGTTATGCAACTAATATACACAGAACTAATATACTCGGTGGTGTAGTGGCTAGCATGTACGGTCATACATCGAGAGGTCCTGGGTTCGAGTCCCGGGTCGGGTCAAGTTTAATTATTGAGTCTTTCTGTTTAGTAAGCCTCAGTAATAGCCCGGAGTTAGGAAGTTGGCGGTGAGTCACCCCCGTGCCTCGGAGAGCACGTAAAGCCGTCGGTCCTGCGTCTTAGCTCACACTGGTCGTGTCGATAAGTCGTCCCACCGGAGTATGAGAGTTATAGGAATAGAGAGTGCACTTGTGTCTGCGCGTACACTTGTACACTATAATATCTCCTCCGAAGTTGGCCAGTCCCAATGAGATTGGCCGCCATGGCCGGAATCGGTCGGAGAATATTATTATTATTATACACAGAACACATATACCACTGACGCTAATATATTTATTACCCAGCGAATTACCCTTGCCTCGCTGGGTGAAATATTTACTCGCAGTAAAAAATATCCTATAATATATTAGGTACTGGCCGGCAGTATCGACTCTCGACAGATCGCCATCGATATTTTATTGATTTGTGTCGTTAAGTCGTAATTATGAACGGTTACGAGACGTAATGATAGCATAATTGATCAAAATTTGACAGACCGACAAAAGTTGTAAAAACTATAGATAACCACCATGGAGTAAATGTTGGTTTTATCTTCCTAGATAACCACAGTGGTAGCCGTAGCCCAGTACGCTTAGATATCTGAGTGATGCGGGTTCAAATCCGGTTCTTGCTCGTCTGATATTTTCATGTGCGAATCATTTCTAATATGACTACCACTTGTCTACGGCGAAGGAAAACATCGTGAGGAAACCTACTTGTCTGAGAGAATCTAGAAAGTTTTCGAATATATGTGAAGTCCGACAACTCGCACTAGGTCAGCGTGGTGGACTGTGGCCTGATCATCTTTGTAAATTGTATCGAAAAGAGCCGAGGCCCTTGCCCGAGCAGTGCAACGTTGAAAAGAGCTGAATACATAGATTCGGCCCCTGTATCGATAATAATGACTACCTACTTTAATAACATTTTTCCAATAAATTCTATCTCTCTAAGAATTCTAATACATAGATTATTTTTGATGAATCTTATATACCTAGTTGGTTGTTGGTACTGAAATTCTCAGTTTGATCATTTAACGAATACCGCTAACCGTTATGAGAATAAGTCTAGAGCTAAGGATTTATTAAGCCAAAGAGCACTCATAATAATTTATACTACATTTACAGTTTTTATAATCCGTCAACTTTCGCATAATTATTGGAAAATTTATAATTATAGTAGAAAATTCATTTATAATCTCGAAAAACGATTTTCATATTTAAATATCAACATATAAGTGCGAAGCTTGTGCGGCAAGCGTGATCTCGTTAAACTATGTAATATGAAGATTAATAAGTAATATCATTAGTTTCAGTATTTTTTAAGGACATTTAATATACCTACATATTTTCTTTCCGTCCGATAAATGATAATGAATTATTTAAAATTTAAATTAGAGTCGGAATAAAAATATAGCTAAATAAATAAAGTTATAGCTGATTTTAATATTTTTTGTGCTCATTTTTCTGTTTCATATTAATGCAGAGATTTATGCATTTGCCATGATTTTATTTTTAACTATCGCAGGATGTTGATATTATTGCAAGTACCTAAGGTTTGTATTAATCATGATAATATTTCTATATTCATAAAATAACTCTCTATTATTAATTTTGTAAAAAAATCATTCATACTAGATAATATTTCATAATACTGACTGACTGACCAATGATTTTAATTACTATGTATGTAATAAAAGAAAGATATATTATCTGCAGTTCTTTATTTTCAATAACAGAGTACTATTAACACAGGCATCTAATACATTAATTAGGAAAAAATATTTCATTTTTTACTTCTTGGGTACTGCATGGATGTAGACAGTGTGTCCAATGCCAACTAAACCAACAACACATAGAAGCATGGTAAAACGGTACAAGATACCATCAAATGGACCACCCTTCAGGAAAATAGGCACATCATTATCTTTCTGTAATCAGATTTAAATAAATTTAGTATTATAGTATTCATTCCTTTCAATAATATGAATATATTAATAAAAAATTCAAATATTGTAAATTATGGTTAAAGCTCTTAACATACATACATTTCCTTTTTTTATATTTGAAAATACTATTTCAGCATAAAAACTTACTACAAAACATTTAGTTAATCATTCAATTTGAATAAAAAATTTAAACCTTTACTTTAACCTGGACTTAAATTAAAATTTACCTGGAAGAGTTCTTGCTTTTTCTTTATATGTTCGCTAACGGGCGCGTAAGGAATGTTGGTACCAGGGATAAGCTTCCTGGAACCAGGTGCAGGGCAGGCTGAGGCCTCAGTCACAGTGGACATATGAGCAGTAGTGTATTGAATAGTTGGAGGATCCACCCTTTGCAAGGCAATTGGCGCCTAGAAGTGTTTTAATGTATTACAACATTACATTACATTAAAAGTAAGATTGAATAATAATCAATAAAATGATGTCTACTTACAACTGGGAATAGCGGGCTTTGCAGACTGGTAGAGGCCACAAGCCTGCCGGTGAATTTGCTCAGTTGGTGATACATTGTGCTAAACTGAAAATATATTGGTTTTATGAAATGAGGCTCGACCTGTTACGAAACAAGTACTTAATACTTATCCGAAATCCGAATCAATACCGTTCGGAAAGTTTTGACATGAATATGAGTTACGGAAATATTATTTTATACTTTTTTAAATTTTTAAATTATGAATATTTAGAGGCTTTACATTTTTATTGTTAATAAAATTAACAATTAGAAATAAATAAATTTCATATTTTTAAATTTATGTTTTAGAACGAGTTTTCATTTAAAGCTCGTATCAATTTATGCAATTAAGACAGTAAAAATAATAAATAATGATCGAATCTAAATAAGGTTGTATATTATTATATAATTTTAATAATTTTGTAACTTATTCGTTATTTATAATTATTTTTAATCTGTTAATGTAAGTCTTGATCTTGTTGAACTAGTCGCCATTTTTCTTTCATAGCCCTTTTCGTGCAAGTTTGACAATCGTACGAGCACATTCGAGGTAGGTTATTTAAAAAAAGTGTTATTTTTATTGAGTCTATTGTCCTGAAATTGTACAATTTCTTTGATATTTTTTTCTTTGACAATTCTACTATCAAATTAATATTCACTTCATTTGTTTTTCATATTCCATATTTGAAAATCCGCGTGGCGTGTCATTTTGACGAAAAATTGTTGTTTTACTTCATTTATCGGCAAGCACTCTAAATTGTAGTAGTTGAATTAACTCTTTATTGTTTTACAGCTCCACAATGCAGATTTTCGTGAAAACCCTTACGGGTAAAACCATCACCCTTGAGGTGGAAGCCTCTGATACTATCGAAAACGTAAAGGCTAAAATTCAAGACAAGGAAGGTATCCCACCAGACCAGCAACGATTAATCTTTGCTGGTAAACAGCTAGAAGATGGACGTACTTTATCGGACTATAACATCCAAAAGGAATCTACTCTACATTTAGTACTTCGGCTTCGTGGAGGTAAGTGTGCTTGATAAATATGTGTTTTTTACAGTTTAATACAGTTAGACATGAAGTAAGAAATTATAATAATAAAATGTTTTTAGGTACTATTGAACCCTCCCTTCACATCTTGGCTTGTAAGTACAATTGCGAAAAAATGATCTGCCGTAAGTGCTACGCGCGTCTCCATCCTCGTGCTACTAACTGCCGTAAAAAGAAGTGCGGACACACCAACAACCTCCGCCCCAAGAAGAAGATCAAGAACTAAATTTGTCTCCACATTCATTTACTATATGCAGTTAATGGGTTCCAGTAATACAACACAATAAAAACAGAAAAAATTAATAAGTATTTTATTTATTATACCTGAAACCTGATATATATTAGCTTCTATCATGCAGATAAAGGCATAAAAACTAAAACAACTAATTTTAGTAATTCACCAAATCTGAAACTAGATAAAATCGAGTTCATGTTTTGTAAAACAAATTGTCTTTCATCACATTATGATTTGATATTTTCAAGTTCATCTAAATTTGTAGTCTGAAGGTGCATAGTCAAACTTTTCTACTTCTAATAAATAATTTAAGTTTGAGTTTATTTGGTGTGATGTGACAAGCCCATTGGCCATTACATAAAACTTAGAACTTGAGTCAAATTTTAAAACTATTGCCTCCACTTTTAATTCTAACAATACTCAAAATATGATCAAATTTTTCAAGTTAACTTGTATTGAAACTGTAATAGTACGTATTTGTGAGCTGATCTGATAGTGATAGCTGGTCTTTAACTTCTTTATTAGTGTTTCTTGGGTAGGCCGTTGGGCTAATATAATAATTAATAAGTTGATGAGTCACATAATTTCAACTAGGTACTGATAAACTTTAAAAATAGTATGTATTTGAAATAAGAACCCTGTTCAGTTATTTTTTATTTTCTTATGTCTTGGCGTCTGTTTATTTTTGTTAAATACTGGTGGATGAATTAGTAGTTAGACCCAGTAGTTTCACAATTTTTAAAATTATACCCAGTGTAAGGAAGAGAGGAAAAAATAAATTCAAGATGTTTTTGTAATTACAGATAATATATTTGAGTACATTTGTTCTTAAAATTATAACACTAGGTAATATTGTTCAAAATATAACATTAATTAGTGGGGTTTAAATAAAAAGGCCCCATAAAAGAATTATGCTGATTGTATAAAAATAAAATATTAGTTTTCATTCAGTACTAATATATTGTTGTATGGACTAACTAACATCATATTTTAGTAACTTCACAACCAATACTTAAGACTAAAAATGCAGTCTTGAAATATCTATAAATAATAATTTTATAATAAATGGCGATTTAAGATTCTGTTATCTTGAATTTTATTTATTTCCAGACAACATACAGTCCTTATTATAAGAAAAAAATTTAATAAAAAAAGAATATTAAAAAAAAATTTAGTACTTTTACTTTTTAGTCAATCATTTCAATTTGAAATAACTTTTACAAATTTTTATTAATAATTATTGTAATAATACATTTCAAGAGGTAGTTATGGCATATAAAAGCACATAGTATAGATTATAAATTATTATAATGATTTAGGACGGAATCAACAAATATAATTAAAACATTATGATTTACACCATTCCAAAATGTACAACTTTTATTTTCGGTGGCTTCTGAACCGCGTTCGCTGTAAAAAATATATACTAATTCAAATTTAGTTTGAAATTACATTTTAAAATGACCTAGATCAAAATATTTCTGTAAAATTACTACAATAATAATTACAGACAGGTTAGGAACTTCTCAGATTCAGATTAAAGGAGTATGACAAGTGAAATCAGCACTTTTTCTTTCTCATCTTCAGTTCTACACTAGTATAGAAACATCCAGTGAACAAGTTTAGTGAGCCCTCAGAATACTCATAAATGTCAAGTTTTAGTTTGTATGATTTTTCTTTTTGATGTGGAAAGAATGGTACAATAAATATGCCTATTTTTAGTTAGACTAAACATTTTTATTAAAAAAATCCAATCTATGTGCTGGATTATATATCCATTTTTAAATGGGAAAAGAATTACAACAGTGCAGTGTGCTTTCATATTGTTGAACTGTACCTACATATTCATTTAGTCTGAATTCGTGCAGTAATAACAGCCAGTATCTCATGCAAATTGCTTTTTTGTGTTTGTCACCGTAAAATAGCAAATACCGTTAGACTGTAATTGCGTAGTTTACAATATCGTGAGATACTTTATAATTAAATCATTTACAATTTTACGGTAACATATAGACTATTGTTAGAAAAGACAGTGTACACGATACACTCATGCGTTAAACAATAATTTCTTAATCAAGGTTTTATCAGTAAAGTATCTATATATAATACAAACATGCACCTCTCCAGTCAATCCAGAAGACATTTCCAAGTACAAAATATTAACACCTATGTATTTTTTTCATTCTATGTCACGCTGGCGAAGTAATATGTGATCAACTGGCACGCTTGGAAGCCATTAACAAGAGAATTGAATTGAAAGTATTAAGATAATTTGTATTGTTTATAATCTACAATTTAGTTTAAATAATAAATAAAGTGTAAAAAATCACATTTTCATTTAAATTACGTGATAGTACGATCACATTACTTGTAATATTAAGATTGTACTATTTTATTTTTTTTAAATATTTTTTGAATACTATTGTATGGTTTATTACTTACCTGTTTTAGAGACAAGATACGGACAAAGTGTTCATATTATGGCACATTCAAGTAACAAACATAATACAAATGAAATTTTATAATAAAGTAAAAAAAAAATGGAGAACCAAGTTCTATATTCATATAAAATCAATAAAACAATCAATAAATAAATTTCAAAGAGTAAATAGTATATAGGGTAGTATTAGTATTAGTAGTTTGTTTATATATTAGATAATTAGAGTTACACTTAGCCTATAATATTACACATTAATGTAGTACACGGGCGGAGTCTTAGGAAAATGTTTGTCAATTACAAAAGTGAACTATTATAAGTGCAAAGTGCAAAGGTTAACACAAACATGCTGTCACACTTCGACGTAGTCTAGCGTAGTACCGGTGGGCGGCGCGGGGGCGGGCGCGGGCGCGGGCGCGGGGGCGGGCGCGGGGGCCGGCGCCTGCGCGAACGCGGACAGGTACTTGTGCGGCGCACACAGCGGCAGGCTGTCTGCCAGTTCGTGTGCAGGGTCTGGTGCTGACTCCTGACACATATTAATATGTTGGGACATTATTACACACCGCGCCATCTAGTTGCGTGGTAAGCTATGAGGTTTGTGTTATGGATACCTGATATTGGTTGCGGTTTACAATCGTTTGGCAGGAAAGGTGTAGAGGGTATAGGGTATGGGGTGTATGGGAGATGCTCCTTATTATCCCTATACTACACCCATTACAACGTAATATATAGTTCCTGAGAAAATAAACGTTGCGTTGTGATCATATGTCTAACCTAACCTACCTAGAAAGATCGAAAATTTATTAAGATAAACCTTCTGAACCTATGTTATCTTAAAGTTGAAATCCATAGATACGCAGAACTAAATATGGCGGCGTTAGGATAGTTGACAATGCCATTTTAGTAATTTGACACATTTTTGACTTAGTGATCTTACGTCTTTGTCTCGCATATACTAAATACTATTGGTTATCCCTCTCTCAGGTTAAGTTTTTATTAATTTTCTTCAAAAATATGAATTACCTTGTGTTGTGAGTGTTATTATTATGATCAGTGAATAAACCTCTACTGTATATATAAGTTTTACTCACAAACTCCTGCCAAACGATTGTAAACCCAACCCCAGATATTTGATACACTAAACATTACACATAATATATAACTTTAAAATTATATAGGAATGAATATAAATTATGGTTTGTTACTGGCTGGTTAGTAGATTTGCAGGCTAACTAGTTCCTATGAGGTTATAAGTATAATATCATGTTTCAAAAAGTTTTTATAGATACTTAAAATGTTACTTAAAAAATAAAATTAATAGTCTGTACTATTCATTACAAAAACTTAAAACGAAATCATTACTTACAGGAACAACAGCAATAGTCACTGTGTCTGAAAACTTTACTTTGTTCTTCTCCGGTTTCACTCCGGACCAAAAGTTATCTTGTCTATATCTTCCATTAAGGTTGTTGGTGGATGGCACGTTTGATACAAAGCTATCATTCGCTTGATCCATACCTTCATTTTGGTACAACATTTTAAAATGGGACGCGATCCTCTCTTGATCGCTTCGAGGGACGACATCTAAAACACTGTTCACTGGTTTTGTTTGTAACATTGAAGTTTTAGGCCTTTGAATGTTTAGTACATTATCCATACTGTTCCATCTAATATTTTGCCCATTGATTGGTTTTAAGTGTTCTCGTTTATGCACTGTGAGATAGGTGTCATCTTTGATATTTTTGGACCATATACTGTTATCTCGGTCCAAGTATTGGTGTAGGTTTGGTTGGATGCTGGCTGTGGTGTATGTATCCATTTGATTTATAGGCACTGTGAGGATCGATGGTGGTAAGGGTACCCTTGGCAAGGGCGGCGGGTTAATCTTGACTTTAGGTGAATTGGTCTCTTCGGAGTCAGTGTATGAATGTGAACTGCATTGAGAGCAAGAATCTGAACACTCTGAATCTGAAACGTAGAATATTATTGATCAGTAAGGAAAGATTATATATTTTTACAATTCCCTTATCATTTCTTTATATTTAATATTTTGTTCTCAAAATACATATCTATCTATACTTCTATATCTATACTTATACTTATAATATTATAAAGAAGTAAAGTTTGTTTATTTGTTAAATTGTAAGGGGTAATGTCGGGATCTACAGAACCGATTTTAAAAATTCTTTCACCAATAGAAAGCCACATTATTGCTGAGTGTCATAGGTTATATAAAAAACCGAAAAATAAAAAGGCTTTTACGTGGTAGTCCGTTTTGCAAAGTGAATCGGAGAAAAAACAGTCGAATGAAAGCGTTTCTTACGAACGCTGCCTTAACTATGAAAGATATATTTTTGAGTTCTAGAGAAAAGATGTGGAGCTTAAAAATGCCTACAAAAAAGTCAACGACAGCATATGTCTAACTTTTATATTTAAGTGACAAAAAGTAGTTTTTTTATATATTAGTATAGATAATTTAATTTTTAATTTTTGATATTAATAAAATAATTTAAATTATTTAAACACTCTGTACTAAAAAAGGACTATTAACATTATGCCCAACGAAGTGGGCACGGGTCAGCTAGTATATATATAAAAATGAATCCCTATTTCCCTTGGTCACATCGATACGCGTGAACTGCTGGACCGATTTCGCTGATTCTTTTTTTGTTGTGTTTGTTATTGTCCGGAGAGAGGTTTTTATGAAAGAAAAAATTAAGAAAATTGCGGTCGCTCTTGCTGTCTGTCTGTTCCTATGTATGCTTAAATCTTTAAACTACGCAACGGATTTTGATGCGGTAGATAGAGTGATTCAAGAGGAAGGTTTATATGTATAATACACTAGCGGCACCCGCGGCTTCGCTCGCTCTAAATCGACTATATTTAAAATGTATATAAATCTATAGTTTTTAGAATTTTCATCTGTCTGTCATCATGAGAAAACTACTAGACAGATTTTAATGAAATGTGGTATGATAGAAGATAGTTATTCGGGTACAGATAGGATACAGGACACTTTTTACTGATGGAAAGTATCTAATTTCTGAGAAATCTCAATTAACAACATTAAATTAAAAGTGCGTGTGGACAAAGTACACATGTCAGAAGTAAAACTTCTTTGGCAAACTAATTTTTAAATCTCGTTTATATTTATACTAAATAACCCCGTCTAAGCTCGTTGAGAGAGGGAGATGGCGCGACGGTCACACCCACGAGTTAGACAGAGTTAGAAATGTAACTGACTCGCGGTAGGCAAGATCTAACTGAGGCTAACTCTTCCCCGTCTCTGAGTGCCTGGTACTATGGACTTATTTTTTCGTTTCATCGAGTTTGAAATCACAACGATTCTAAAGAAGTTTCACTTCAAAAACTGACTGTCCTGTCCGGCGTAGTACGCGGCGGCGCGTGCGGCCTCGCCCGCCAGGTGATCGGCGCCGCGCGCTCGCGCCGCCCACCGCGCGTCCGCGAACAGGTCCCACGCACGCAGGTCCACTGCTAGCGACAGCGCCTTTTCTATGCGCCCGCGTCTACACAGTGTAATGTAATAATATGAAAATAATGTAAATTATAATAATAATATGAAGATAGGATTTATGTGTGGGATAATTGTAGATAATTATTGAATAGTAAAAGTTGCCTGTTCTGATATTCTGACATGAAATAATTATTTGGGTTTTCTTAAGTTGGCAACACTAATATTTCGTAATGTCGTTAGCACCGTTAGTCGTTACTCAAAAATCTGAATACCTAATGTAAAAATGATGTGATAAAATATTAAAACTGTGTGAAGCCTCATCGAATTTTACTTAGCCTACCTAAACTACTTCTGAAATACCCGTAACAACAGTAACACACACACACACACACACACACACACACACACACACACACACACACACACACACACACACACACACACACACACACTTATACTAATGCACGTGCACTAGGCGTTGCCGTGCGGTGCGGTGCCGCGTCGCGTCGCGTAGTGCAGTGCCGCGTCAGTTCGCTGCAGTACAGTTTACGCCTAGTGTGCGCGGATCTTTAAAGTGTCTCTGTCTCTCGCGATTATCAAGAATAAATCTGTCCCACAGGAACCGTCAATTTTTCCGGGATAAAAACCTATGTACTGGTGGATCCTGGCGTAACACACGCTGTCCCTAGTGTGTTACTGTCTTCAGTATGTATGTATGTCTTCGTTTGGGATCAGCCGCCAATGGGAAGCCAGTTGCCAAGCTGGTCTAAGTTGTGCATCCATTCCGATAAAACTAAGATGACAATCTAAGTTTAAATTGTGTCAAAACATGATATATCTCACCACACTGTCTCCTGTGACCATGTTGTGCTGTTGAAGCATTGGAGACGTCAGGGACAAAAAATATATTCAAAATGTCAATTCAATTCTCTTGTTAATAGCCTCAAAGCGTGCCAGTTGAGTACAGATTATTTCGCCAGTGTGAAGTAGAATGGAGAAGACACGAAGGAGATTGGTCAGTAACATAGAGACAATAAGTATTTAAAATGTCGATAATAATTAAACATCTTACCTAAGCAAATGATGGAAGAACTTTCTAGCAAGATCATGCACCGCGGGGGCGTATTTGTCCGCGGCGGGGGGGAGCGGGACGGCGGGCGCGAGGTACGCGCCCAGAGCCAGTTGCACGCCGGCCTCCGCGTCGTGCGGACGTCGCAGCGCGTGCCGCACCACGTCGCCGACCGCGCGCAGGCACTCCGCGCCCTCCTCCCCCCAGTCCAGCGCTCGGAGGAGGGCTACTGCGTTAGCCGTGCGTCCCGAACGTATCCATGCCTGAAAATTTAAGTCTTAAATTATGATAAATATTAATAGCTAATTTTCTATAAAAATACACTTTGATAGCAAAAAAATAAAAAAAAAGGGAATTGAAAAACTACCGTACATTAAAAACAAAACCTTCACCTGGCAAAAGCTACACGATAAATGTTAAAAAATAAGATATTTACAGATATAAGTCTCGCGTGCGTTATTTTCAGTAAGGCGAGGGGTCCGCCCGCGAAAGCTGCCAGTATGAGCGGAGCGCCGGGCACGCTGCGAGTCGCTAGGATCTGTACGCGTTTTGCTTCCCTGAAATAAATTATTAACATAGTTTCACACTAATTTAATCACCTGTATGATGATGGGTTAGGGTTGATATAGGAAATTTTCATAATATTGTTGTATTAACGGTACTGCGTTTTTTAAGTTGTCATTATTTATCTATATACTAATATTATAAAGCTGATGAGTTTGTTTGGTTGGACACGCTAATCTCAGGAACTACTGGTCCGAATTGAAAAATTCTTTGTGTTGGATAGTCTGTTTATCGAGGAAGGCTATAGGCTATATTACATCACGCTACGACTAATAGGAGCGGAGCATCAATGATAAATGTTACAAAAACGGGAAGGGCGTTAGTTCTGCGAGGTACGCACAACTCAGAAAGGATTTGGTTTCCGGATTTTAGAACGCGTGCGAAGCCGCGGGAAATGCTAGTTATCATTATAAATTTACTAACCTAACAATAGCTTTTATGTTTCTACAAGTTATAGTTCTGTGTGTACAAAAATTCATAGAAATCAGATTTCTCTCTCTCTCTCTCACACACACACACACACACACACACACATTTAGTTTATAATAAAGCATTTTATTAACCTCATATATGACGTCAGATCCAGACACTTGGTGTGATGATGCAGGAGCGAGAGGGCGCGGTCGAAGCACTGCAGACGGCCCGCGTCCTCCGCCGCCAGCAAAAGCTCGCCCGCCCACCGAACGTCTGTTGCTATCTACACACAAACATTATAAGGTGTGCTGTTGTTGGAATATTATAACATACAGCGACATCTCGTTCCGTGGTAAGCTACGAGGCTTGTGTAACGCATACCAGATAGTAGATACATTACGCAAATAATACACTTGAATTTACGTTAGTATGTACAAACTTTCATGCTCTACAAATGAATACTCCCAGGACTTCAACCTGCAACAGCTGGCACAGCAAGTAGGGTCACATTTTATTACAGCCTTAAAAGTATTTAAAATTTTCAGTTTAACTAACTGTTTTAATAGCAGTTTCTGTTAGAATGCATAAATAAAACCTAGGGTTTTTTTATTCATACAATATGTGAGCTATATTTTATGCATTGATTTATCAATCACTGGTTAGAGAAAATTTAAAATAAATTCTACAATATAACACTCAAAATCGAAGAACTATCAGAATTGGTACAATCCCATTTATGTATAATGTAAGCTTGTATCAATATTATTTATTTATAAAGAATATAAGTAATTATTATATTAGTCTTTCAAATTCTACTTATATCTTTTTGTTTTAAATAAAACTAACTGGACCATTTAATGGTTTTATTTGAATTTTTGTTTCCCATAGTTTTGTATGCTTTACAGATAACATGCTCACAGGAGAGACCAAGATTTTAGAATTATTTAGTAACTGACAACTTTTTGTGTTGGAATTTTTTTTCTTTATAGCAGCATAAAAATTTTAAAATTAAGTGAAACTCACAAATCCAGCTTTAGTAGAATGTGTCAGTCCAACAGTATGATGTACTACATGTATGGAGGCGTCTATGCACGCTATGAGGAGCTTAGCATCACACTGGGAGCGCCTCGCCACCCTCGCAGGTGCTGGCAAAGACACTCTTGTTACATTCTCACATAAAGATGATAACTTTATCACTCGGTTGTTTGTTGGTATTTCATACCGAAGCCATATTAGACTCACTCCAGCCTGAAACATTTAATCAATATTGGTAAATTTTGTTTTTGTTCTTAAAGTTATTAAATTTTTTCATAGGGATATAAGGACAGAGAAAGCGACTTCGTTTTATACTATGTAGTGATATATAAAAAAAATAATTAAAAAAAACATTCTTATATTTTTTTTGGATATTATACTTATTTTGACTTTTATTTGAAATTTTAATTTAGTTTACAGCAATTTTGGTCACAGGACGCAATACGCATTAAGGTTTTAGACAGTTGATATGACATATACCCATTTACAATGCAACAAAAATTAGTTTTATTTAAATATATAATATGCATAACTTTGAGTATATGTACAATAATATTTAAGTTATTTTCTCACCTTGTGACAAGAAATTTGCTGTGCAACATGAACAATATAGTCATGCTTATGTGATAATTCAGCAAATAACACTTCATTTTCTAGCTGATGATATGCAATTAATGTAACTTGATGACTGTAACAATAAAAAGAACAGTCTGTTAATATTTACTAATGAAATTTATATTATTACATAAAATATGTATATTTATGTATTTAAATGATTTAACTATATCAAATTATACACTTTTAGTGCAAATACTTTTATCAAAATTGATTTATATTTAAATTTATAATAAAATAAAAGAAACATTTAACAAGTGTGAAATGTAAAACTGTGAAACTAAATTTGGAAGTAATTCTGAATTAATAAAGTAAATGCTAGTTACTTATTAGAATTTCCTTTTAAGTTAAGTAAACAAGATTTGGTTTGTTATAAAAATTGATTTTTTGCTTTTGTATTATTATAAAAAAAGTCATACCCAGTTATCTGATATAAATGTAAATTTGCGTGATCTTCAAGCACAGGACTCCAAGGAGCTGGTTCTGATATAGTAGCACCCCAAACCAAAATTCTAACATAATTTGGATTTTCACACCATGATACATGTCTTTCTGTTCTTCGAGTAATTCCACCAAGTTCTATGGTCTTAAAAAAATTAAATACCTTTTAATGCATAATGTATATATATGTGAAGTTTGTTAACCCACACTTTGTCAGCAGTGTGGACTATGGCTTGAACCCCCTTGTATAGAAAGGATGCCTGCACTCAGCAGAGATGTTAATAAAAGCTAAATGCAAGCTTAAATATACCTATAACATATTTTTTTGTAGACAGATTTTATAAGTAATGTGGCATGAAATTTTGAAGTTAATTTGTCATCATTATATTTTATTATAATATGTTGTAGCAAGTTTGATAAAAATGTTTATTTAGGTAACTTACTTGCACATGTGGTTCTCGATCAGATATCTGACATGGTAAATGATTATTGTCATTTTTTCCAAAAGTAATTAAGGTGGCTACTTTTTCTGCATGTGTAAATAATAAAAGCTTTTTACATAAAACAACTGAAAAAGTAAATAAAAAAACAATTCAAAAGAGCAAAATAAGTTAATTGTGTTAAAAATTATGCAAAAAATTATGCAAAAAATTGATAAACAAACCTGATATTACCGTCTGACTATTCAATTTTCCAATACAATATCTATCAAACAGTATCTGTGTCACATCAAGAGTATCACATTTGACTGTAATGTAAGCTATGACCCCTGACGAAAATACTATAGTGACTAGGGAGTCACTAATCCATTCACATAAAACAATACTTTTATCATGAAGTTTAGATTCTAATTGTCGCAATTGTCGTGGTTTAGAAGATCGCCAGTATCCCCCTCGACGTTCATAATAATTTCTTTTTGCTATATCATGTAACGATTCTTCAAGTTTTTTCTTTGTTTCGTATCTGAAAACATATTAATAAGTTCATACAAAAAGAAGACAAAATATATACTTTAAAAAGTTTACACAAGAAAATAAATCTCACTTAAAACTTTTAAAATCACTGTTCTTTAAATACAAAGATTCGTCATTGGTTAAAAACTTTAAGTCGTAATTAAACATGATTATCATTTATTAGATGCATTGCTTAATTTATTTCATTCATTTCATATTGTTTTAGAAGTATCAAAGCTTGTTTCATTTTGTAATTTGTCTATAAAGTTTGAAGTTTGAGACTTGTTGTTTAGTTGTTGACAAATGACAGATTCAGGATAATGACAAATGACAATAGACTTAAAGGCCTGCCCTCTAAGTCTAGACAAATGGCAAACGCTCCGTGTCGATTCTATTTCATTAAACGCTAACGCCTTGCCATACGCTAACAGCAGAATTTGTTTGTCAAAAGTGACACTTGGCTTCAATCTGTATGGGGAATTATGACGTTTCGTTACATTTGGCTACCAATTAAAAATTCGATACGTAGAATCTAATCACTAGTCGTAAGCTTATGTCAATCCCATACATTGATTATTCTATTCTACTAGCGTTTATGCCACTTGTCTAGAGGGGCTGTATTCCCTTTGACTAAGCCATAAGGAAAAAAAAATAGTGCGAGTGCAGCATAGAGAAAAGTAATATTATATGGAGTGCAGGTGATTAGTGATAAGGAGAAAATAAGTGTGGACAGCGACTGATTAGTGCAAGTGATTAGTTGACTGCGTAGTAGAGTGATTAGGAGCGAGTTCTATTTTTTTGCGAGTGGACTGCGAGTAGCCTCGTCCCACGCGCCCTCCCTTCCCCCTCACTCGCAGCGTGCCTGCCACTAAACACGTCTGGACAGGCGTCACTTCGAATAGTGTGAAATGTGAATGCGGACGCTCGTGTCGTTGAACAAAATGGCATTCATTATTTATTCTTTTTATATATTTATTATACATTTTTATTATTTATTTATTTAAAATTAAAGGAGCCCGAGATGCGGCACTTCTACGTATAACTATATATATACTTCTTTCAGTACTTCTACCAATTGCAAGCGCGCTTCTCGATGTTATACTAATACTAATATATTAGTCTGGCAATATTATGATATTTAATCTAATATTTCAATATTAGTAATATTTATAATATAATGTGTCACTCGCTATTTATAATACTGGGCTAAATTCATCTCAAAAATATCAATACAATTCCCAACAATTAGTAATATTATATTTAATAATCTTTATTAAAATTTCAGAACATAATATTATGTAAAAAGTTAAAAATATTAATAGCTATATAACCATTGTGACTGTTTTTAAAATGAAATTAATGATATTTTGTATCTGATATTAGGCTTGTGGCATCTATTTCATTCGCACGTACATAAGTATTCGTATTAACATTTTTCAGTACTTCTTTCGATTGCAAGCGCGCTTTTCGATGTTCACCTTTCACCTGCACTCGCACTAATCAAAGTGAATACAGAGCTTAAGATAGAGAAAGATAGAGAAACAAATATCCTAAAACTTCAATGACCCGTAGATAAGCTATAAAAATAAAAAGGTGTGAAGGAACGCGATAGAGATATGTAAGACCATAGACTAAGAGAACGGAGATGGACTGAGCATTTACCTATATTGATCACTTTCTAGAAAGAGAGAAAAGTGATCGTGCGGCCAATGTCTGTCTGTCTTGTAGGTCTTAATGATGGCACTAGTTTCAATTTACGACCGCTAGAGGCATGTCAATGGACAAGTGTACTGTATGATAATTATGTAATTTAGACAGATTGTGAATGTCACGTAATATTTATCCCGAACATTTTTTCAAACCCGAACAATACAGTTAAATAACTAAACAAAAATAACAACAAAATCGTAAAACTCAATAAAGCGATATAACAGTGATTAAATATATTTGACATTAAGTAATGTCACTCAACCGGCAATGCGCAATGCGCACTGCGCAGCACCCATTGATTAACAATTCAATTCAATTCAACTATTTCCTTTAATGGCTTCCATAAGTGCCAGTTGAGCTCAGTTGACTTCGCCAATGTCGCGTAGAATGGAGAATACACGTTATATATAGACTGATCGGTTTTGATTAACAATTGGATTTGTTGCTAGAACTGTCATTCTAGACCGTGACGTGAACAAATCAAAATTCTAGACAAAGACAACTCCTAGCCGCACCCTCGTTTCATCTCTCTTACATTTTCCTGCCCAAATTTACTTTATAGGGAACGCTCGTCGCTCAGTCCGTTCTCTAAATCTATGAAGAAGGAAGAAGAAGAATACAATATACAAATCAAATGTACACTTAATTATGTCTGTATAATTTACAAGTAGTGTCCGCGTGAAACAATGGTAAGAATGCTAGCCGAGTCCCTTCGCTGAATGGAAATGCCGTCACTAGTAGAGGCGATAATACGCAGTGTTGTCTTTTAAGAAGTGCTTACTGCTTAGCACTTTTATTCCAAGGGCCAAAGGTCTTCCAAGGCGGCGCCGCTCACGTTCTAAGAACCCGATAAACAAATTCGTAGATTAAGGTTTTTTAATATACCTACATATTACTAGAGAATACGTTTTACCTGTTAGTATGGTTTTCTCAGAAATTAGATATTTTCCTGTAACAAAAAGTATCCTAAGTATATGTTAACACGGATAAACCGCTATAATCATAATAAATTTCATTAAAAATGCTCAAATATTATATTTTAAAAAATATTAACTAAAACGTAGTCTTTGCCATTTCCATGATTTCTTTATTCTTAGTGCTTTGCTATAAACTGTTTTGTTAACATGTAAATATTATTTTTAAAGGTTACCCACATGCTATGTTGTTTTTTAAATTTATCCCCAATAGGGAAAGGCAAAGGACTATAGTCCATACATGATACATCCTCCACATGCTATGTATTTCTTGCTAATGTAACTTGTACGTTCTCGCATTTAGTGAATCATGAATGTTATAATATTTAATGTCTTTTCTCATGTAAGTGAATTTGTTATTCGTAATGAGAAATAAAGATTCCCTTAGAACAGAAATCTGTCGTGTGGTTTTCTCATGATGTGGTCTCAGACAGACAGAAGATAAAAATTCTAAAAACTATAGATTAGTCCTCTTTATCGATAATAATGACTATTTCTATAAGAATTAAAAAAAAATCAATGTACAGATTCCATTAAGTTAAAATTTTATTATGTATATGTATAATGTGTAGTTATATGTATAGATGTAAATCTTTGTGTTTTATATGCACTGATGTAGTAAATAAGGTTAAATAAATGATATTATAAATGTATGATAATTTAAGAATATTTTATTATATTTTATACATATTATATTTGCTCATTTACGCGTTTACTTTTGATTTGGTTCATTTATTTGTCTTCATAAAATATATTTTTTATTCGTTCTTGTATTATATAAGTAGTAAAGTCAGGTAAAATAGTCGTTTAGATAAAAGTATTTTATATCAGAGAAAATACTAATAACTACATATTAAATTATAGTACTATTTATTACTTAAGAAAAAACAAATGTTTTCCCCCCAATTTCGTCGCAAAACCTATTAATTTATTTGGAGATATTAGAGATACCGAGGGCGAGATGTAAGGGTGAGAAACGCTAGAAAATTTAACGAGAATGAGAGCATTTTTATTCTATTTAACTGTGTGCTAAAGTACAGGGCCTCAAGTCTGCTACTTTACATGAATTGTCATCATAGAACAATGCAATTTTAATTCAATTACCATTAGTCAAAAATTTCGTAGTCTACTAAATTTACAATGGTCGATCAATGGTCTTGTCATTATGACAATTTTGTTAATTGTAAAAGCGTTCGTAAAACGTTTATTTAGGCTGAGTTCGATTATATATGCTATCAATATATGTTTTAAAGACTAAGCATTATGTAAAATGATCATACAAAGCCAAAAAGATAGATTAACAGACAACGCAATACGTTTGATCATTGACTTGTTATTACGTACGGGACTACCAATTATTTGCAAAGTGTCAGTGATACACCATCGGAAGAACATTGAATTAGTAGACTACCAAAATTGCAAAAAGTAGCAATTACGATGTCATTGATAGACAATTGTAACACCATTGCAATAGCAGACTTGAGGCCCAGGTTGACATTTCTAAGTAACTCTATTGTTTATTAGCCTAAAGTTAGAAAGTTATATTTTTTTAATATGGGACATTTTCCGTTTACCCAGCAGTGCGACGTTAAAAAGGCCTGAACACATGCATACGTCCCTACCTATGCAATTACATATCAAGCCTACGTATAAGTAAAACAAACAGGAAACAATGTAAATTCATTCAATCACGACTTACTTATGAACTTCGCTCGTGTTTATTTCGATAATTATATGTATTTGTAGAGAAAATTGTATTTAGTCATGGTGAGTGGTGCTGGTGACAGATTTAGTTAATTATTTGTCATATTGTAAGATAGAAGACGTAGTATGATATAAGACCACAATCTGTTCACCATATTTTCAATAATTATAACAACAACTTTAAAACACACACCACAGATAATATAATATACTTAACACTATTATAATGTGGTATGTGTATACTAGTACATATAACTCATGCCTAAATAAGAAATTGGACAGCACTATTTTTGCTCTTCTTCGGGCTATTTTTGTGTGCTTGTATAGAATATAAATTTTCGGATTAATACAGCTTGACCCTATCCAAATTCTAGGCATGATATCATAAAATGATGGCATGGTATAATCAGTAGCTAAATGCCAGGCGGTTTATAGCATAGTTTATTTACTTAGTGTATTAGTGAAATCTGTGTAAAGTTCTCAATTTAAGTGTAATAAATGAGAAGAACTAACATATTAATTTAGGCGTACAAACTTCCTAAACATAAGCCTATAAGGGTTTTTGAAAAAATGGAGTGAATAGAATCGCTTCGTGAAAAATCACATTAAAAGAAAATCAAACATTTTGTATGTAACATTATGAATTAAACACGTTACTTGTTAGATGAGAATATTTCTTATTTCTACTAAGTGAATGAAGAAAAATCAATTTGCAAATTACGCCATTATTGGTACCTAATGCTTACATAATTATGTATATAAAGGAATACAACTTTTTTTCCCAGTACAGATAAAACGGTAGAGGACTCCTAAATTACGTGAAAAGGCATTATCCCTATCGACCAGGGTTTGGAGGACGCCAAATACATGATTTTGGCAAAATGGCTGATCCGAATCTACTTAGGCTTGATCTATAGCTGCAGAAGTCATGTGAGGGTCATTAAAAGATAAACCGTCCTAGATTTATATTAGTTTGGTTTTAATTTTTAAATATTATCCTTGACATTTTATGTACGCAAAATGCGAGATTTTTAAAAATGGAGAAAAATTGTAGTGGTTTTATAATTTAAAGATGGAATTTAGTACAAACATAGATAAATATTTACCACTAACTACTATTGTAATCCAGTCCATATGTAAATTCATTTAGTCGGGTAATATTCCTCGTGTAGTAGTAGTAGTAGTCATTGTTTTTGTAAATGTAGTCGATATTCGACAATGTATTATAATTTTTAGTTTTAAATTTTAAATAAGTTTCACAAAATTTTTGAATAGATAAAAAATATCATAAAGTTTTGCACACTAACAAGAAATTAAATAATAATTTTTAAAACAGTTTTAAGAAGAATTTATTTTGTGTGTAGTGTACTAGGTATATATATATTATATTATGTCATTTGCAAAAATAAATTAGATACCTAATTTGCAAAGTTGTCTCGCAAGTCGACACGTTTTTGTAAAACTTTTATATTATGTTGATTGCTTGTTGCATATATTAATTTAAAGTAGTTATTAGTAAAACTGTGAAATATATTATGTACCTGGATACATAATCTTTGTATAAATTTGAAATGGGTCAATCGGGTCGTAAATATTAAAAAAAAACTTTTTAATGTAAACTTTCCTACCTTTCTAAATAACGACTGATTGAAGAATACTTAGTTCTTATGAAGTTTTTAGGTACATATTTTACTTCTAAGTGTAATTTTTAAATTAAAAAAAAATACTTTTAGTTGCAAATATAAAATATAGATTTTTGAATTTGTCGATTATGGGACCGATGATAATTCAATTTTTTAATAAGTTTGGATATTTAGGATTTAGAAATTTTCCTCAGAAATCATAAAATCCACCCACCATTGAGGCCGCGTGAATATCTACAAACGCTCACCTCTAACTTCTTGGCTCTTTACCTATATTATTTTAGCGGGGCGTAAAGCAAAGCTGAGATGGAACTGTTTTCTAACTCCTGGCAAGTGGCCACTAGACTCATTAGATGAAAGAGTTAAAACATTAGATATCATTACAATTGACTTATGAGAACTTAATTATATTTTAAAGTATTGGAGCAACTAAGTACTGATATCTAGCGGAACTTATAGTGTACCAACGATTGATTTCAAATTTAAAGGTCCAACCGTCTTTTATGTGGACAACTCTATAAAACTAGTTATTGTATTTTACCGTAGGAATCAAAGATTTTAAATATTTTGAATGTTGCTTCGTGTAATAAAGTATCAATATACAAATCGGTTAAGTACCTACAAACAGGCAAAAATTTTAATAGCTATTGTTTTGGTGTCTATATTCAGTACACAATACGTTACAGTCATTGTTTTTGAAAAATATTTAATGTACAAATTTCTTCTACTGATTTCTATGTACTATAGATAAAATTTGATTTCACTAAAGTCAGCGTTATAAGATAAGAAGATAATAACTTAGATGGATGTGAGTACTAAGTAATAATGGTAGTCATCTGGTTTGAAGGCCGCAGTGTCCCTAGTCGTTATAATTACGTCGACTGCTTTCAGGTACATTTGTTTTTGGGGGAACTTTAATGGCTTATCCGAATTTTACAGTTACGCAGCTACAATTCGTTTAAAATTTAAATAGAATTTTAAAAATTGATCTTTTGTAAGGGACCAATAGGAACAATGAATACTTTTTTCATTTTTAATAAGTGAATTGATTCTACTAACACTGAAGAGTTGTTTAAACTGAACAATTGTTTAAACTCTGAAATAATTGCTTAATACGTGTATTTGATTAAGCACAATTTTTAATCTTGTAGGTCAGTGGTAAAATTTAAAGAGCAAAATTAAATCATAATAAAATATAAGTACGATAGCATATTTTCTTAAATGTTCTGGGTACTATTGAACTCAGGGTACGTATTGAACTCCGCCACAAAGGAAAGACGGAAATTGAGTTCAGATTAAAATATTGATAGCGACATTTTTCCTGTTCGGAATCGTGTACCGAGTAAATATCTCATATCTATTTAATCTGGTTGTGTTGGTACACCCAAGACGAAACTAGTTATAATATGTATGGATATACCCACTATATGTATGGATATACACATATGTAGATGTCCTTTTGAATTTCGTCTTCTTTGCGGATGAAAGAAATTCGTAATGAAGTGAAGCCATTCAGTTATAAAGTTATAAGACAGCGATTCCTTTTATATAACTGTCATATAAAAAAGAACATGTTTTCTCAACATTGTTATTTAACCAAATTGCTATTTTAACACAATCGACCGGTAGAGGATTCTGCAAAACGGTCTTCCTATTATGATAATTTTTACGTTCTCCATCGTATCAATTTCGGTGGTTTCCTTTGTCTCATTTATATTCTTTATAGGTCTGGACTTTATAAATGGCTCGTGCGAAATGAAGATTTATTATTTTTATATGTACCTAATAGTTTACTTTTATTTAAGTATTATCTACCTGCCCTATAAGTATGTAAAATACGTAGTTAATATAATATTTCTGTTAAAAGGATTAGAAGGATTTTAAAGCAAAAATGTAAACGTAGATATTGTTCATTACTACTTTCTAGTCTGAAGATGTCAATGGCGAACTTTGTAGCCATTTTATTAGAAAGTTTAAATAAATTAGTCTCTAGTTTTATTTCAAAAAGCCAAGTGAGAATTATATTCGTATTAATTCAACATGACGTCTCATGGATAACTTCTTTTCTGCGTCGTTTTTGCATCAATATCTCACCGTGATTTATAATATATACAAAATAAACTTATAATACCGGTAAAATGTGTAGTAAATAAGTAAATTAAAGAAGTTATTGATTTTAAAGCGTAATTGTAATTAGTGTCTTAATTTTAATTTTAAACAATTACAAGGTCCTAATGTAGTTTTAAAACGAAGTGTAAAACGAAGATCCAATATGTCCTGACATACCTAATAAGTATTTATTTAGGAATGTAGTGAATAATTTCCCAGTACTACTCAAATTGATAAGAACGTAAGTAGGAGTAAAAATTACACCCTTTTTAATTAATAATTATTATTAATAATCAAATATTTTAACATATTAGTCACACATAGGGCTAAGAGTCATGAAGCCGTTACGTTTTGCGCTTTAATGAACCTTAAAACCGACTCTTGAAGAGTTATACTATAGCACAAAATATTTTTATAAAACCCATTTTAATAGTAAATCCATATAAATATCCTTATCATAAACATATATAATAGGTACAACTTACAGTATGGCAAAATTTAGTTCCTAAGTACTTTATAGTATGAATTTCTTGGTTTGCAAGGAACTCGCACTTGTCGCTCGCCCCAAAAACTATTCCCACATAAAAGGTCACATTTTATGTCCAATAGGTCTCGTATAAATAGAACCTATCTTCTAAATATATAAAAGTGAAAGGTCACTCACTCACTTAGGTACTACTTATGACGAAATATCGCTTGACTTTATAAAAAGACTACACACGACGGGACGACGACGTCTACTAGGGAGTAGGAAAGTACGTTCGATAAGTATACATTTCTGAGAAATAAAACATTTGCTGGGCTTTTTTTACTATAATTTGCGTGTTTTACATACTCGTATATATACCTAACATGGATGTACATATAATAATATCGAGCCTTTACAATATCAAGAAGTGGCAAGAATTGACTAGTCACTCACGTCACACACGTGAAATACTATTTTTATATTCATTAATAATAATTGATTTAATCTTCGCATATTAATAAAAAGCGGTTTTTTTTTATTGTATAAGTAGTAATAATATTATTTTATAAATATTTCTAAAAGGATGCTACGCGCGTGTCCGTCTTCGCCGTAACTAGCTATTTTCTCAATCGAATTCAAACATTCCAACCAATTTTTTGAACTAAAAATAAATAAAATAGGTCTGTTGAGGCGCTCAATTCAGTTGTATATTTATAACGTGTTTTTTGGAACTCTGTCATTTAAGTTCCATTTAAATTAAAAAAATAAAATATATCACTAAATTAAGGAAATAGGTGATTCAATTTTCATATGCGGAATTTTTAAAATAAATTATTTTTACATTACTACTACATATATGTCTACCCTTAAATAGAAAAATAGAAAATTTTTAGACCCGACATTAAAAAAAACTATAAAAAGTAAAACATATATGATTGGTAGTTTTTATTTACTTTCTATAAATATTTAATCAGACATTTTGTATATTATATTTTTCACAACCAGAACTGGAATGTTGTTCTATAAATACTTTATGTGAATTCCAGAATATTTGGGTTGTTTGCGTGACTTCGCACATATCAGTGTCCTCGAAGTTGTATAAAAAGATTGCCAATTTCTTTCACGGCAGCTAAGGTTGGGGCATTCCAAGCTTACGATAAGCTTATGAGGGCTTATCCACTGTATGTCTAGGCAGTTTAATATCGGCAATTACTCTATTTTTGTATTTTATTTCTTAGAAACCTGATCGGTGTCAGTAATCCTAATGGGATAGTAGAACGTGTACCTACTCTAATAAGACGCTGTCTTATTTACTTTTTACAAGGGATTTTATATTGCTTTAATAATGTTTTGAAAAGCAAAATTATCTTTTTGCAAACTCTACGAAGAATTATTATGTATAAGTAAGAAATAAATTAGCAATATTATTAAAACTTCCTTATTATATGCTGGTACAAAATTCAAGGAAATAAATATCAAAAGCATTAATATGGAAGTCGTTTACATTCGTTGACTCGTATTTCACTGCAGCGTAACATGACGTCTGATTGATGAACAGATGTGTGCTAGCTAATTAATGCTTCTAGGCATATCTATATTGACTTTGTTTTAACTGTGATGTATTTGTATGTTACGGATTTTGAGATTATACATGAACAAAAAAGTTTAAATTATTAATATTTAGTATTAACTCAATAAGCGAAAATTATTATTGATCCAACTCTATAAAGATTTCACGTTGTGGATACCTAGGTGTTCGAGTCTGATTTATCCAATTATATATTTCTTTTTTTTTCTTATATTTCTTTCGTGCATATACACTGATTGTGAAACGGTTTATTTTAAATATCATTTATGAACATATCTTCTCAATTCGACTAAAACATTCCAATCAACATATTTATACCTACTCTTTCTCTACACAATACTTGTGGTGATCTAAAACTAATCCTGTTTGAAACAGAAATACTGTTGAACTCCGTAATTATGTAACTACTACTGCTATCTTCTAATAAGATAATATTATACCTACCTATACCTTTTGCCTAGGCCCTACTTTGTGAAGTATGACATGATCTAAAAATGAATTTACAAATATGCAAAGAGACCTTAATACTGTATTATGTCGTCTCATTTGCGAAAGTCTATGTGCACGCTGCTCAACAATTTTTGTGAATGTATTTTTTATTTTTTCTGTTAAATTAAATTAAAATTGTTAATTATGTCGAGCTATAATAGGCTAAGTCACTACTACTCAGCCCTTTCTAAAGTCCCACTGTTGGGAATAGGTCCCTTCATTACCAGGGAAAGCATATCATAGTCCATTCACGCTCACCAGGTGCGGGTTATTGATCTTCGCATATTTTTTAAGAACTTGCTACATACTCTTAGACATGCAGGTATATGATGTTTTCCTTCACCATAAGAAAAGTGGTAATTATGTTAGAAACTTTATGATTTGCACATAAATTAATCGCTCATATAAATTAATAGAAGTAATATTACCTATAGTATATCAAACATATTTTGGAACGATGGTCCTTATGGGACGTTGCGGAGGGGTACCCTAGCCGGCAAAAAACGTCCGTAACGTTAAAAAAAAGCGTAAGATTTTTATGTATAGTCTATGTATGATGGCTATACAGTGTCTAATGTATAGTTTTTATAAATCATTGTAAATAAAATAAAGGTGCTAAGATAATTTTGTAAAGTAGTTTTTTTTATTTTTATCAATAATAAAATCATAAAAAATGTATACCCGAGTAATTATTTTCTTTATACCGTTATCAGAACTTAAAATGATATTTTTATAATTAGGATCTTCGTTTCTATCCGGTGTCCCACGACACCACACTGCTTTCTTTTTTTTTCCGAATTTCAAGTACTATAGATCCATCAAATCTCTTAAAATGTTTATTCAACCTTCCTATCTTCCTCTTTTTATCTTAAAAGGGAGATTTTTAAATGATCTGAATAGCTATATACTATGTGAAAATTTTCTGTGGATTTAAAGAACACATCTTTATACTAAATTTTGTTTTTAGTTAAGCCGCTGAATCGTAAAAACGAATTAAATTGATGAGAATAGCGGAACTACGCATATTGCGAATATATTTCAAATAGATGAAAAATTTATGTACAAATACGCATTTTGAATATTTTTGCGATGGAAATAAAAGAACACTAAAGGTGGCATGTATGTATGTTTAATTGCTTTTGAAATGCTATTTTAATTTTAAATTTATTGAACTGGTTGTGCAGTAGTAGGTAGTAGAGGTCCTCTGTCCAAATCTCGGGTCAGGCCAAGTTTAGTTATTGAGTCTTCCTTCACTCTTCGTGTTTATTTGCACATTATTATACATTTTACGACTCAACCTCGCTCCGCTCGGGTTCATCCCGTAACGTATCTAGATAAGTTATAACAGTTAGTACCTATAGATTTCCCAGATATTAGATATTTTCCCGCAGTTCAAAGTATCCTATATGTTGACCCGGATAACTATTATTTTATCAAATTTCATCAAAACCTGTCCAGTGGTTTTCTCGTGATGCTGTCACAAACAGACAGACAGATAAGAATCTAAAAACTGTACACTCAGGCTCTGTATCATTAATAATAATAAAAAATAAGTAGGCGATTAAATTAAAAAAAAATATTCAATGTAAAAATTCGTCTTAGTTAGAATTGCAGGCATACAAAATGTATAGATTGTTTTAAATCACTTATTTCCATAGTATCGTTAGATGTACGTGAATAGTTGGAATAGCCAACATAATATAAGAGGCACATAGATATCATATAAGAGGTAGAAATTGAAGTAATATCCATCCCAAACGAATAATTGTGAACTAACAACGTGAAATAGTAAAAAAAACATAAAACAAAGCAATGTAAGGGTTGGTTCTGTTAAGAAAATGTTCTTAACAAAGGACGGCTTTAGAACAATTGGGGAAAAAATTGGCCTCGTAAAGCTTAATGTCCGCAAAATTATGTCAGATGCTCAATTCTAAAAATACTTTCCGCTTCTTTTAATATAAAAGGAAACGTTCTCAGCTATTGAGTACAAATAAACCGAATTGTTAGTGACAGTTTACTATGAAAATATTTTAAAGGGGAGAGTTAGGAAAAACTATTTAGGAGTCTAAAACACTCTATAAAAAACATAAAATTTTCTTAAAATGTGGCTGATTTTGAGATTTATCTTATCTTGAAATTAATAAAGTAAGTAGGAGAATATTATTTCAAAAAATGTTGTTTAGCAAATTCTTTTAAAACTAACGATGATGGTTTTCAGTTCATGTTATAGTACCTTTAGAATACAATTAATATTTTATTTTATGTTCAAATACGAGTATTTAGTATTTTTCCCTATACTAAGGGCTATTTGAGAATTATTTATATTAGAATGTTTGATTTTTTTAAATTATGGAACCCTAACTACTTTTTCACCGACTACGAAAAAAAGAATGAAATCATCAAGTCGTCTTAGGGGTAGCTCCCCTCAACTTGCGTTTCCCCTCAACTTTGTCGTTGTTGTAATTGAGCCGATCGCAAAGGCTAAAAAGTACTGGGAGACAGGCCACCTCGGTCGCGCCGGTTCCGTTCGTGCGGATGGCTTGAAGTACTTTTCACTTACTGTGGGAAGCATCAGCAACCCCTTGGTTGTCTGGTCAGTGGTCACCTACGATAAGCCGTCGTCCCATGGTAGAGCGTGTTAGCGATCCTGCGTCACCCTATTTAGACGACGCGGCGGTGGTTCTATTGAGTTTAAGAGGGCAGTACTGACATCTCTAGTGCGCGCGTACCATATAATCAATCACCTGTATATTTGCATGTCTTGTGAGTAACGGTAGAAAAACCGTTATCAATGAAAAAACAAAAAGTAGTACAATTTATATCCAAAAAAACAAGCTATAGTCGGATAATTTAGATTATGTTTTATTATTCTATGATCGGAATGATATCAAGGATATTTGCTTATAAAAGCCTACATATTACTAAGCTCAATTAAAAGAACCTCTAATTGCTTAATTAAAAAAAATACTTAATTATTAAAAAAATAATTATAATAATTTGGTATAAAGATACATTTTATTATGAATATAATATTATGTATAGATATTCAATTAATCGAACGTTGTTGGGTTAGTTTTTGATAAAATTACAGGTTCTCATAAAATCAATAATTCATTAAATTTATTTTTGTCTTTTATACTAATTATCAATTATATGATGAATAATAATTTGTTTCTTTTTACTTTATTAAAGAACTATTAATTAAATATTTTTTTATCAAATCTTATCGAAACAGTGGTTATGATAGAAAGAGAGACCGAATCTATTATATGGACAGATATTTGTGTTTGGTATGATGATATCTGGTTATCCGTGTTAACATATAGGATAAGAAACTTTTACTATAATACTATTTTTTTTCATGTGTTTTGTAAGTACTTTGTTGGTGGTCTAATATTATAAAATAAAAAATATAATTTCTGAGTTTAACTGTTAAAACGTGTAGACGATTCAGAACGGAGCGAGGGTGAGTCGCTAAAATAATTAAAAACGTACTTTAATCAAATATAATTTTTATATTTTAACAACTATAAAATAATTAATTGCTGAATTCAGCCATTTGAAATGAAAAATTCTGATTTTAATAATTAAAATCACTCAAATCAAGTTATTTATTTTCCTTAAGTAAATCTCGCCACAAGCTTTAATTTATACTAATATTATAACGCTGAAGAGTTTGTTTGTTTGTTTGATTGATTGAACGCGCTAATCTCAGGAACTACTGGTCTAAATTAAAAAATCTTTTTGTGTTGGATAGTCCGTCCATCGAGGAAGGCTATATAACAACACGCTACGCTAAGCGGAGTATCAATGAAAAATGTTGCAAAAACGGGAAGGGCGAGCGTTATAGTTCTGCGAAGTATCATACCGCGCAGCTCAAAAAAAACTGGTTTCCGATCTTTAGAACGCGTGCGTAGCCGCGGGAAATGCTAGTATTATATAAATTGTGTACTTACGATAAGTTAACCTTAAGGTGATAGTAAAAGTTTTAAAGGAAAAGTTTATTTTATTCTCCTTAGCGCATTTAAATAAAAGCTTTTTTTTTTCTTATTTTTTTACTTTTTTGTTATTTTTAACTCCCATTTCGTTCATAACTTCGTATTCTCAGCAAGTCCTTTTATTTAAAATCCATATTGTAGGAGTGCGTTAAAAATAACAAGACCGAATTCTTAGGTGTTCCGCCATGTTGGATTTGGAATGAAGTCACAGCTGTGAAGTGAAGTGAAGCACACCATGCATTATCATCCAAAGTAAACGTGTATGTAAAATTTCATCTTAATCGGTTGAAGATATCTGCTTCAAAATTGAGTTCCAAGATTCCATCCAAACAAACATACATTGCAAGTTATTTATTTAACTTGTAAAATAAAAAAAGCTTGTAAATCGAAACGTTTTTTTTACAAAATTGTACAGGTGTGGATAGGAACTTATCAAACTCTTTAAAAAGCAAGTAATTTTTTTTTGCAATGTAAGGAATCAAATAAAAGCTTTATTTATTTATTTATTTTATTATATACAATTAAATATTATATTTACCTATATTTAGTGTAAATAATTGTTATACTTTTATTAAGTTAAATTAAACAAGTGCAAATTAAGTTTTGTACTTCCGTCTCTATCATCCGTTAATCCATTAATTTCAGGTTTTCAGTATATCTTATAGCTATAAGATCATATTGTTATATGCACCAACATTTAAATTTAACAAAAAAAATCTTAAACGTATAAAGTTTTCAAAATGGACTGACTTAAGAACCTTCTGCTGTTTTTGTCGGTTAAATTTTCCTTTCCAAGGATAAATCTTTAAAAACTTTACTTGCATGTGAAAGTAAGGTTTCATTGGAACTGTACACTTATTGGTAGATCGAAGATCAGACTAGTAAAACAGAGAATAATTTTATCGTATCGTGCTAATAACAATTGTTGTTTGCTTTAAGAAAAATACACATAAAATTGCAGACGATACCACAGATTACTTAAATAGTTGACGATACTTCCAATAAGTTTGCATTGAAACGCAAATTTTTATTTTTTGTTGCTAATTCTATATTAAATTGAGATTATCAAAGGTCCATAAATAATCTATGACTATCAATCAAAATTTTCAATACAAACTAAAATATTAGCATGTATAAAAATAAAGGTAATCTCTTATAAGTTACTTATTATTTCCTAATAAGAGATTATTATATCTCACTTTAATAAGCAGTAGGCTGACATTGACCTAGGGATACTGTGGTAGGCTGCGTGTAGATTCACGCGCTGTTTTTAGTCGCGCTTTGACTCCGCGTGGACGCGTCGTCTGCAGTCTGGTAGCTCCACTTACGTTTATATCGCGCGTATAAATATGGAACTTGATAATATAAATATTTTATATATTATATTTTAAAAGTTAATGTTAAATATTACTGTGCCGAGTAACATGTATCAAATCAGGAAATAAATTAGTTTTTTTAAGTTGTATAATATTAATTCATAAATCTTTGAGTGTTTGTTGGACTTCATTTTTTAAATTCAAGGTAAGTGATACAATTTTAATGTGGATACGGAATCAATTTAAATTTTTATTGCATAATTTATTTACTTCTAAATGACTTGATTTTTTTGTTCGTCTGTTTATTTTGTGGTAATGAAGCAACATTTAGGTACGTATATAAATTAAAAAAATTAGAAAATGTAAAGTGTGTTTGTTTAATATTATGCATTTAAAATAGAGACCAATTTTGTAGTGTCCGACCGAATATTCGGTTTCGGTTTCGGTTTCGGTCGAGTTTCGGCAAATAAACGAGTTTCGGTTATGTTTCGGTTTCGGCAGCAAACCTGCCGAAACTACGACCGAAACCGAAACTGCATTCGGGAGTTTCCGCGCTGTGCTCGGGTGTGTTCGGCGCGGTAAATGACATCCAAGCGACGATGACAATTGGCCGCGTCCACGTGTGTAATCATGTCGTAACCTGTTTATTTGCAGTGCATATAATAAAAGAGTACCTCGAAAAGTAATTTAATATAACAAAGGAGTAGCTAGATTATAGCAGAATCAAGTTTACCATAAAAAATTAAAAATCTAATTTATGTTGAAAATTAGGTAGCTTTGATATTATACTGTATTATAGATTAAATAAATAATGCTAAAAGTGGGAACTTATGGTTTGGTCTGACAAAGAAAAAAAGTTAGCTGGTTTTACCTGTAAATATTTATTGATTTTCAAGAAATATTAACAAAAAGTAGAAAGAGTAAATGCACAATCTGTATGCTAATGACTTATTTTAATCATATTACTAGCATTTCCCGCGGCTCCACCCGCGTTTTAAGGACCCTAAACTAAATTTTCAGATTTCACATACCGTGTGACGTTTTACAGTCGGTCTTTAACAGTTACTCGAGATTTATCAGAAATTAGATATTTTTCAGCGGTAAAAAGTATCCTATGTATTAACCCGGGTAAACAGCTATCATCATACCAAATTTCATGCAATACCGTCCAGTGGTTTTCTCGTGATTCGGATGCGGACAGACAGGTAGACAGACAAAAATTATAAAAAACAATATATTTGGCCTCTATATCGATAAAACATACATACTCTCGAAAAAAATAACCCTCCTTCTGGCGCAGTCGGGTAAAAATGTCTATTTCAATATTTTACATGAAACATTTATTAGGTAAATTATTAGTAATGTCGTTTATGATATTTTAGCAGTAGAGTATTGAACGATTTGTTGTATACAACTAACTCTAAAGTATTTAACGTAGCACTAAGCCGATTTTACCAGTTTATAAAGTTTGAAAAGATAAGAATTTTCACGTATTTAAAACTCATTTTTTCAAAAAATGTAGTTTAACAGGTTTTCGTAGTAAACCCTCGATATGTAAACAAACATTAGTTAGGTACATGGTATTTAGTGTATTATTGGTGATAATATTAAGGATTTAGAGTTTCGCGTTCAATTTAATAATTATTAAGTAGGTACCAATATAATAATTGTTTTTTTTTACAAATTAACACTTATAATTATTATAAAAACCTACCTGGTTATCCGTATAAAATTAACACTTATATTTATTTTACTAATTAAAAGTGACTGATTATAATACATTTTCTTCATTTTTCTCTGAAAACACGATCCTTGTAAGAAAGTTTCGGTTTCGGTTTCGGTTTCGGCCGAAACTGAGACCGTCACCGAAATTCGGTTTCGGTTTCGGTTTCGGTCGTAAAATCCAGTTTCGGTCGGACACTACAATTTTGTGCCACCTTAATTATAAAGTTGTCAGAACATAATACATTAAGTTATATAAACCTTTTTTTATATATACGAGTATAAAACCTTTCATTAAAAAAAGTTGTGAAAGTCGATGCAAATAAACTTTAACATAATTTAAAGTGGTTAAACTGTTATTACAACAATGAAGGTTAAACCGACAAATTAATTTACGCATATACAAACACCTAATGTACATTTTAATTAAGTTAAATTAAGTTAATACGATTAAATATGAAATACCTACTTAAGTAAAAACCATGATTGTTAAAAATATATTATGTATATTACGCGACGGCGTAGTTAGAATTTCAGTAGGTATATTATGTTGTTAAAGTACAAGTAATACAATTTTATTTTTACAAAGGCTTTAGCTTATTGCTTTTCTAGTCAGGGGCTTTTCTTCTTTAGTGTAGTGCCCCCAGAGTAGAAAATGAGAGCAGTAGTTATTGTGATAACGAAATAACGAAGCCAAATATTTTGACTAAGGTGTAGAGTTTGTGAAGGTAGAGTTAGGGCGTGTAGCGTTAGAAGCTTAGCTCTACATGAGATCTGATAACTTTAGACAGCACGAGTCATTATAAATAGATTATAAATAGATAACTTGCTACCAAGATCAATATAATAAATACGTTGTTTATTTGGAGATAATTGGATATATAATCTTATTATTAGATATCTGAGTAAAATAAATCCCTTCCTCAATTTAATTAAGAATCATGTCTTTAAAAACTAAAGATCTAAGAACTATGAATTCGGCCTCTGTATCGATCATAAAAATTATATGATTAGACGGTAAGATTTTCCAATAAAAAACAATTAAGGTACAGATTCGACTAAATTAGATTTCTTTTCCCTGGGACATTTCCCTATTACAAAGAAGTCTTTAATATATAATAATTCATACTATACTAGAGTGTATTCGACTGATTAATGTATAAAAGTACTTATTTGTATTATTTTGTTATCTATACAACAAAAAATGCACTCGTAGGTAATTAAACTTCTTTAAGCTGTTTAATAATGCGCGATAAACTTAACTAATATACTTATGTGTATAATTTATAATAATTTAGGTACAACTAATTTAAACGTGGATTATTTTTAACAAGTTTTCACCATATTACCTTAATATATTCTTCATTAATTAAAACTTTTTAATTTAGATTATTATGTTCTAGATATTTAAAAATTGTTTTTATATGTATGTATATTGAAATTGATTACATAACAAGCAAGTAGTCATTCGAATATTCATTTTGTTATATCTAAAACCTGTTTCAATACCTTACAAAAATAATTTTCAAAAGTTTTAATTTAAGGAACAGTTAAGCAATTCTCTTAAAACTATCATATTAATTTCATAAGTATCGTACTTGCTTGTGTAAATTATGTAAACGTATTTAATATGATAATTAAAATGCATGTTCGTATAAAGACCCCAAATGTAGTAGGTATTCTTAGTTTTTGTTTTATATTAGGTGTACATAATATATCTATTATATTGATGATTAAATTAATTTAATAATTATTATTTTCTCAAAAAGATCGTATATTTTAAAGCCAAGCATAGAAAGGAGCTTACTAAGAAGCTTAAAAAACAAATGTTTCGAATTTTAATTACGAACAAACTAAAAATGTAATTTGCAAATGGAAGTGGAATCGAATTAAATTTAACTGCCTCGGTGTGTTTACGGCTCTATATCTGGAGATCCTGGGTTCGAGTCCTGGTTCAAGCCAAGTTTAGTTATTGCAAATTTTTGTTTAGTAAGCCTCAATAACTCTTACTGTTTTTGTCGAGTCGTCCTACGCCCGGGGTGGGCTAGAGTAGGAGTGTCAAACGTGTGTGCTCGTACAATTGAGCTCTATAAAATTTCCCGGCTCCTGCGTAGATACTCGTAGGTAGTCTCGATGAAATTAGACGCCATAGCCGGTGTCTCGGTCAGGAGGACATTATTATATACTTAACTTAACTTTTTTATTCTACAATGATAAAATGATTTAAATTTTTACAGTAACATTACAACAAAATTTGTTATATTTTAAGTGTTATTTAAAACAAAGTTTATCATTCCTCATAATTCAACATTTCTTTTAGATTTCAACAATTAAATAGTAGGTACCTGTGAACAAAATAAGTAACATTGGTTGTTCTTTTCTCAGACCAATAAAAAAATTTAGTACTTTTTTATTGGTGTGAGGTTCTTTTGTTATGGTTGATGGTTAAATATTTGGTTATGAGGAAGCCTTTTTACTCATTTTTTAATTAACATATTTAATTTTTTTTTAATTAAATGTAATTTTAGATTCGCTCACTATGTTTTTACTATAAGATTGCAACTTTTTAAACTTAAGCTTGGCCGAAATTAAAGAATTGATCTTTTGGAAGATCAACTATACCACGTTTCTATTAATTTTAATCAAAGTAGAGTAATGAATTAGTGTATTTGTAATCTGTATCTAAACATAATGTGAAATTTTTACTTTCTGCGACTTTGACAATTTGTCCATTAGTTTAGTCTAGGCTTGGGTAATGGGCCAGCCAGAACATTAAAATGACATATTTATTAATTATATAAAAAATTTTATGTTTAGAAAAACTAACAATCAACAAACCGACGATCTGGCAAAAAATTAGCACTTATTAACTAAATAATTGTGAGAAACATCTGTGGTCAAAAATTTGTTAAGAACTTTTCATATTGTTATTTAACAACTTATCTTTAAATGTAATGTTTAAATAAAAATACGTCTTTAAAGCGAATTCTACAACATTAGCCTTGTTATTTTAATATTACAATACATAGGTAGGTACCTAGTTTTTGTATTATAATATCAAAGTGTTAAGTTTTAACCACACGATAGGTACATATACAGGGCCGGATTTAAACTCAATGCCGCCCCTGGGCACCGGAAAAGAATCCGCCCCAATATTAGAACTTTACTTAAACTTATAGTTTATATATTTTATTTCTCAAAATTCAAATCTCTAATTTATTGCAGAAACTTTAATATATGTTACATATTCTAAAAACATAAATAAATACTTGTTGTTTTTTCTAACAATTATAAATTTTGCATCAATTTTAAAATCAATTTTTTCACAGGCAAACACGCCTAACTTTTTGTATTGCGAATTGGTCGATTAAATCTTCGCAATCTAAACGTTGAAGTACGTCGGATTCGATGCATAGAATAGCTAAGTTAGTATGTTAGCAGGGGCGTAGCTTGCCCTTGATGGGCCCTATATCAAAATTTTGTGGGGGGCCCTTCTTCCTATCTGAAATAAAAACATTTAGTGTGTGGCCAGTATAGTCAACCAGTGCTTTTTTGGTCATTTTTTGTAGTGTCAGAAAAATATGGACATAATATTATTGAAGAAAAATTTGCAAAAGTAATAAATAATTAAGAAAAAAGAGGTTTAGTTTTTTGCAAATATCTCAAAACTAATCGAGATTTTTGAAATCTAAAAAAAGATTCAAAAAGAGAAGGAAATTTCCTAAAAAGGAGTCCTTACTCCCGGAACAATTTTGAAAAAAAACAAGTTTTACATGCAAAACTTGAAAAAGTTATAAACAATTAACTAAAGAAAATAGGGGCTTAGTTTTTTGCTAATATCTAAAAAAACCAATTGAGATTTTTAAATCTAGAAAAAGATACAAAAAGAGGAGGAAATTTTCAAAAAAACAGTTCTTACTTCCGAAACTGTAAGACCAATATTTATAATTTTCCTACGGCCGAAAACGAATGCTCTGGCTTTCGCAAGCCACATCTACTTTATCATTAAAAATATTTAAACCTATATCTTTACCAACATATTATGTTGGGACATTATTAACACAAAAATTACTAGACCAATTTTAACCACTATAAAATTTAACTTTGCAATTTTTATAGCGGGACTTGATGTTTTTCAAAGATCTTCATACCATTCCGAATCAAATGACACCTCATTCTTATTTCTCCGAGACTGCTCAAAAAAGTTGACAAAACGCACTATAAATACTAAACAAAAATTTTCAATTTTGTATAATATTTTCATTTTTCCCGGGAAATTAAGCGTATGGCCTTAGAGTTCAAGTGAGATTTTGAATAGCACTTTATGAATTTTTGCTTACATGGGTTGGGGGCCCCTTTACCCCCGGGGCCCCGTATAATTGATACGGCTGATACAGCGGTAGCTACGCCCCTGTATATTAGCAGTAATTGTAGAACGTAAGAAGTTTTTAACTCTCTTCAAACAGAAAATATCTTTTCAGATTTTGTCGCGGATTAGCATTCGAAATGTCGCGACGTCCGCTCAATTCTTTACGTCCGTCGGACATGTTTTTCAATTAATTGTATATTTATACTCAAAATTAAAAAAAATACTAAGCACTCGAGTTTACTAATTAGGGGTCATTCATTTATTACGTAAGACAATTTAGGGGGGAGGGGGATCACCCATGTCTTATGTTTTCTTACAAGGGGGTGGGAGGGAGTCTCGATAGTTCTTCCGTAAGATCAAAAAAAAAGCGCAAAGTTAAAATTATACTTTGAAAAAGCGCGGGCAACCGAGTGAAAAGTAATGTACCTTTAAAATTACAAATAAACATTTCAAAAAATTGTTATTTAAAAAAATTAACATTATAATAAACCAAACGTGTATTCATTTTTTTAGACTCTTACGTAATAAATATTAAACAGGGGGGAGGGGGTCGGCCTATTCTTATTTTTTTCTCATAATAGGGGCAGAGGGGGTCAACAACTAGCGAAAATAGTCTTACGTAATAAAAATGAATGGCATTTCACATTTTCTCTTGACTTTCGCATTTTTTGATCTTACGTAAGAACTATCGAGACTCCCTCCCACCCTCTTGTAAGAAAACATAAGACATGGTCGACCCCCCTCCCCCCCTAAATTTTCTTACGTAATAAATGAATGGCCGCTAAGACTAAAAAAAATTTTTTGTCATTCAAAGTTTTGCCGCCCTAAAAAATTTGCCGCCCTGGGCACTCGCCCCGACTGCCCCTAGTGTAAATCCAGGCCTGTACATATATTGTGTATTGCATCGGTTTTATGTAAAAAAACAGAGCGGTTTAATTTAAGTTTAAATAATTTCCGTAAAAAAGATAATCAGGTTTCACTGTATATAGTTCGATTCTGACTGATGATTTCCGACTTTTACGTGAACTAAGTTTAGGGTGGAATAGTACCTACCTACAACGGATTTTGGAGTCGACTTTCATTTTAGTTATTCGCTACTAGCGACTCACCCTTCTACATTTTAGCGGTTGGTATTTATAGATTTTTCAGAAATTAGATATTTTATCGAAGTAAAAAGTATCCTATATGATTACCAGCTGTCATCATATCAAATCAAAGTCCGTCTAAAAAGACAAATACTCTAGAAACTCCTCCGTATCCATAGAGAAAAGTAATATTATACTTTTAATAGAGAGCCCTCTCTACCGATTTTTTTGCCAACACTAAACTAGCGCCATCTGTAATTTTTCACCCCATGGCCTATACTTGTCCTTCTGATATCATAAAAATTATATTTAAAATTAAAGTCGATCGATTCTAAATGTGTAAATATAGTGATGATATTATTATATCTATTAACATTAAAATAATAAAAGCAATAAAAATATATACTTAACATCACCATATTTACAAATTTAAAATCGATCTACTCAAATAATTAAGTAGGGTTGAAGACTGTCGTTCTATGTAATAAATAATACAATAAAATGTTATTTTTAAACTTTATTTTGTATATTTTTAGCAACAGTTATTGTATAACACAGCTCGCCGCGCGTGGCATTACGTAGAGCGTAGACATGAAGATCGTAGATATAAAATCTTACCTCTGGTCATACAGACACCCAAAGACACAACGGCTTAAGCTAGGCGTAATTGCTTAAACTAGACAACAAAAAATAAAGCGACCTTTAGACTGCTTATTTAAAATAGTGTCAATATCATATAACTAAATTAAACCCAACTAAATTTTAAGATATTTAATATTTTTACTAAGCGTCAAAATAATAAAATTTAAAGAAGTTTAAAATGTCAAAAAAACAAAACAATGTTGCAAGCTATCCAATTCACGCATTTGTATAAATTTATTATTTGTTTGAAATGGTGGTTCACTAAAAAGTTATAATGAAATATATCGATTCAAATATTTAAATTGTTATTTTAAGCAATGAACAGTATTATTTTTATGTGACATTATGCTTATTTTTCTCAAAATTTAATAATTTTTTGCATGCAAATTTGTTTGGTATGCGTGTACTGGACTGCTGGATTGACGATTGCGACCGTAGCGACATCTCTTACACCGACTTATAGTCGCTGATAAATTTAAGCAAAAGTTTTGGGTGACACGCAATAGATGACACTACCAATTTTTTATCTGTTGTCGATGTTCTAAGTTTCCAGCCCCTGTCCGTATCATTAATAATGATTTAATGTTACTAGATTCGGCTCCGTTAATTTTCTATGCAATTATATGCTTCTAAATGTAATATTTTAACATTTTGCCTAACGAACAGTGACAGTGTTTGGATGCTCGCTCTTTAGCACGCGCAGTTCATGACTATTTGAAAAGAGCGCATAAGCCACAATTTCTTGCCACAGTAAGACAGAGATAGTGTGAGTTTTTGTACAGCAATTAATACATTTTTAAAATAAGGTGATAAATGAATAGTCTATTCAGTTGTCTAGTAAAAAACAAAGAAGTATTGTGTGAAGGACACATTTATTTATCGCTACGAAAAAATCTTGATTAACTGCTTAATACAGCTTTATGTATATTTCAAATAATTATACGAATAATGTTAGCGTGTTTTCTGACATTAATTTATTACATCAACTAGGGTTCTTCTGTTAGAACCCCCGCAAATATTGGACTTTCGATCGGCCGATAATTTGCTTAATCAGTATGGAGATGTTTGTAAGTGCTTAGTGCGCACATTTGAACGATTTGGTACCGACGACTAAAAAGTTTGATGTGCTATACGATTGCCTTCAAACTAAACAGTTGGCCAACAATCGGCCGTCTGCTTAATCAGTACGCGGGCTTCCACTCGCGCACACTACGGACTGTTCAGTCGGCCGGATTTTCAGTTTTTCGAGTATTGACACCGGAATGTCAAGCTTATAGCCTAGGATCCCACCCCAAGATTACTACGTTCTTTAGTACTTTCGCATTCGCAAAATATTATACTAGCGACTCGCCTTCGCTCGTGTTCGTCCCTAGATTTAGTGCGAGCGAAGCCGCGGGTTCCGCTAGTAAATAGTATATTAGTAGTAGTATAGTATAGTAATAGTAGTATACAAAAACTTGACAAATTACACATATACTGACCCCTTCCTCGGGAACCACTCTTTCCATTGGTGAAAACAGCATGAAAATCGGTGCTGTAGTTTTTGAGTTTATCACGAACAGACAGACAGACGCGACTCAGGACTTTGGTTTAATAATATGTAGTGATTTTAATAGTGATAACTTTATAATGTTACTAGTGGAATCCGCGGTGTCGCTCGCGCTAAATCTAGCTTGTTTAAGATAAACATTTCCATCATACATTACATATGTGTAGATTTTTTACTACTTACTTGACACTTATCGTCATATTTTGGACAATTCACACAATATCTTTATAAATTGTAGTCTATGTGTTATTCTGATGTATAAGCTATATTATTGTAAAGTTTCATTAAAATCCATTCAGTAGTTTTTACGTGAAAGAGTAACAAACATCTATCCATCAAACAACACACACTTTCGTGTTTATAATATTAAAATTATAATATATAGTATTTTTAAATAATAATAGGTATATAGTATAGCATATTATGTTTTATACTGCATTTAAATTTTTATTGTATTTAAAAAAGTTTTTCACAGAATGACATCACGGGATGTTTGCTGGATGAGAGGTAACAACGGTAATAATTAACAAATGAAAAATAGGGGTTGATCGTAGAGGGTTGAAAATTTAGGGTTGTATGTATTTTTTAATGTTGTATCATAAAAAAATAAAAAACAAATAATTTATCTAAAAATAAAAATAAAAAAACTACCCTTAACATTTAGGGGGATGAAAAATAAATTTTGTTCGACTCTCAGACCTACCGAATATGCGCACAAAATTTCATGAGAATCGGTCAAGCCGTATCGGAGGAGTTTAACTACAAACACCGCGACACGAGAATTTTATATATTAGATAATTATTATTTATTTGCATTTTTTAATTATCTAGTATACTTTTAAATAATTTTGTTAAACTTTTATTTTTAAAGATATCTAATTTGAAATAAAAATTAATCGTTATAGACAAAACATTGAGTAATGCGTCTGAAAAGTAAGGAAAATGGAAATTTCCGCTGAAACGGACCATTTCTATTAAATTTATTACTAAAATAGACCTTTAATGTTATTAGTGTCAAGGACCTTTATAGGGTATAATATCGTTAGAACTCGTCGATGCTTACAGAGCTTGATCTTCATTAATAAAAAATATTGTTTATTTTGCTAAAGTATGATTAGATTTTTATCGTTGCGGTTAAGGTTATTATAAAAAGTCAATTATATTTATTTCACATCATGGAAAAATTAACTGTTTTCAAAAATAACCTATTTTTCATACTAACGTATATAAAGGCAAAAATCCTTCCCAAAAGGACATATTATCTGGACCCGTCAAGTACCAACCCAATTTTATGTATTTCTAACCAATATTGTGTGGAGCATCGATTCTCTTTATCTCATAACAGAAATCGTTAGCGGTTATAATAATGAAGATCATTATTGTACACCTTTATCGATGCTATAAAAACAATAATGTCGTCTGTGTTTATTAGAATATATTCTCGTCCGATTTGTTTACTGCTTATAAATTTAGGTTACTGCCATTTGCTTTAATTTTATTTTCGGATTAGTATATCATTCATAAAATGACATTACTGTATTTTACTATACGGTATAAGTATCTACTCTAAATTCCTTTTTAAATTAATATTCTCTTTATTTTTAAAATGTCCCATGCTAAACTGTTTCTTTTACAATAGTTTTTTTTTGTTTTAACGTAGTGTTAACAACATTAAATGGAAAAACTTTAACGTTTAACTTAGAACAAGTACCTATCAATAAACTAAATAATTTATGCGAGTCGTAATGTATGAAAATATGTAAGTATAGGTACCTGGTATATATGTATATCATTCTGATGTGTTAACAACATATGTACGTGCAGCCAACGTAGGTAGGTATTCTAAATAACTATATATACGCGAAAGGTCAATCATATACGAAATATCTAAAACAGCTCGACGTACGAAATCCACGGAATAGATAAACATCTTTTCTGTGACGAAATCGATATTAAAGATGAAATTTGGCAGGGAGTTAGTTTATAGTTAGTAGATATAGTAGACAGGGCCGATTAAGGAGGTCTAAGGTCTCTCACAAGTTTGTATGAAAGTCTCTCATTTTTGTGCTACAAACTTTGTTGGTAGGGAGCACCTAGGGACGAACTCGAGTGAAGCAGGAGTGCGTTGCTAGTTATATTGACATGTCAGAATCAAACTCTCATATTTACACAAATAACTCGAACGGCATAGGATACCTATGTATATATCATTAAACATCCAAATGGCGAACCTAGGCGCCAATTTGTGCGTCTTAAAAAGAACTCGGATTTTTGTATTTTGTTTAATTTTTTAAATCAAAGAAGCCTATTTCGCTTTTTAACAAGGGTTATAAATTATAATCTCGGTAGATCTTTTTTCAGTGAGTAATATAAACGCACGCGATGTTAATCATCTGGCTTGATGTTAATTTAAATTGGTTAAGGCAAAACTTAGAACAACATGAGAAAAATTATGATGGTTCGTAAGAACAGACCAAATTAATGTTTTTTTTTTATTTTAATAAAAAACAATTGCTTTTTGTTAGATTCGCTAAATTATAAAACAAACGCCTAAACCAATTCGTTTTTGTTGAACAGCTGGGAATTTTAAGAGTTCAGGACTGTTTATTATTTAAGGGAATCACTAACCGTTAAAACACAGGTATATTTTAACGGTTTGTAGTAACCTAGGGTCAAACCTAAGTAAAGCGAGGGTTTCTTGTAGAAAAACTAGTGAGTTTAGAATACAAACTAATTAAATTACAAGCAAGGACTCTTTAGTGTCTTGATTTTTAAAGATATATGTACTTATTTAATATAACTATGCTACTACATGTAACGTAGTATTCAATATGTTGGTATCTATTTATTAACAATAACAAATAAAATTTTATGATAACATTTATAGGGCGATGCTAATAATGGCGTACATGGTATTGTAGTAATCTCGCTGAATGGTCATAAATAACTGTCATAAATCTTTACATGTCGCCATAATTCCAACCTTCCTTAAAATATAATAGAAACGCGGTTGCATAAAGGTCGCTTTTCAATACATAACTTTATCCTGCTGGCAGTTTCATTTACGTTTACATTCTTTAAAAAGGAAACTTACTACTTATTTCTTATATAAAAGTTACGCATTTTTTTAAATACTATATTATACTATTTGGAAATAGATTTAATACGAGTCATGTCAGGCTCTAAGTAGAACGTTTTTAGTGTAGGTTCTAAGCTATTTATTATATTACTAAACGAAATATTCAACATCCTCTATAATAATATGATAAATGAAAGGTCTTCTACATATTGTTAAAAATGGCGACATCTTGACACAAAAATAATTAGCAATGCCACTATGCAAATGCCAATATGCAAACGTTATCTTTTAAGTCACATGGACTTGGCTTGTGAGAAAAATTTTAAGCAGTGGAGTTTTGGTAGACTAGAATTTTTCCTAATTTACCTAGTTCAAACTTTTATTTATGAATTTTGTTGTAAAATTGTTTGGTGGCGTAGAAAAGACAAGGTGAATATTAAGCGTTGATCGATATATGTACTCGTAATTCGTAAGAGATATATTTATTGATAACTGATACTTGTTCAGATGTCTCTTTGTAATATTAAAATAAGTAGAACTACTTAAAATTTAAATAGTAAAAAAAAAAAAAAAAAGAAAGAAACAACTGTACTTTTATAATTATGCTTATTATCCTTTCATATTTAAATATTTTTAAAGTATACACTTTAATCTGTAATTTGTTAATATTAT